>CM045932.1:4738558-7351017 GCA_025177825.1 Aechmea fasciata | reverse complement strand
CGACACTACTAGTAAAGCTTTGGCCATAACTTTAAATAATTTTATTATATATTGTTTAGATATGAGTTTTGACCAAAATTTTAAATAATTTTATTTTTTTCAGAAATAGGTAGCACGCTACTCGCTTCGTTTATTTCGTTAAGAAATAATCTTAGCTATAAATGTGAATCAACTAGGATTCGAACTCGGGTCTCAGGTACCAACCACCAAGTCCTTTGCCACTTGCTCTAGAGATCGAAATATTAAATAATTTTATTAGAACCTCTTTTATGTCTGATGAGTTATTTTTATATTTTTATCAGATAATTTTATATTAAATAAGTTATTTTTATAAGTACTTAGTTCTTTCACAAGTGACGTATTCCAAAAATTAATTAAGTGGAGGAAATATGACATTTCGTCAATATGAGATTTTAACCATGACAAAAATATTTTTATGTCAATTATAAATAATATTATATAACTTATTTCAACACCCAAATAACAGTTTTCGGCTTATGAGATATCACACTTTCTCTTAGATCGAAGGAAAAATAATTTTGAGCTGGGTTTGCTACCATTATATCTCTAAAACAAAATAAAAAGAAGGAAAAAATAGAAAAAAACATAAACATTAAAAGTCTTTTATAATAAGTATCGCACACATTATATTGGTAATAGATAATTTTTCATGAAATATACATCACATCTATTTTATCCATAAGAAAATGAAGTTGAAGTTAACCGAGATGTATAAAAAAAATAAAAAATAAATGTTTATATACTACTACATAGGATGGCAATATTTTGTATAGTACTTATTTTGTTTATATTACTAACAACACATTTTTATTTTTACAAAACGATAAATTAAATAAATAGATAAAAATAAAAAATTATGTTAAATCGACATGTGGGACCCGCATATGAGGGGTGATATATCTGTACACTTATTTGTAATATAAGCAGTAAACCCCAGGATAATAACGGTGGATTACACAGTCGAAAACCCAAACTTTCCTTAATTGGTAAAAAACGAAACACATCAAAAACAGACTTTACCAAATAAGGAAAAAAAGGCCAGGCTTTTGCACACACAGTCTCGGCCCACTAAACAATCCAAGCGGGTGTAAAGCCTAGAACCACAAACCCTATGACCTACACACTAAAAGCCCGAAAACCCTTTCAAGCTAAAAAGCCCTTTTATTTCTTAAAGGCCTTTAAATGGCTCCAAGTCCGAAGCCCGTATCCTTAAGCCCGAATTCTTAAAGCCCCTTAAAGGCCCTTAAAAGGCCCCAACCCCCATGGCGCGTACCCTTAAGCCCGAAATTAGATAAATTAAAAGAAAATTCATACCGAAGAAAGAAAGAAAAAAATATAACTAAAACATACATTCGACACTACTAGTAAAGCTTTGGCCATAACTTTAAATAATTTTATTAGATACTGTTTAGACATGAGTTTTGACCGAAATTTTAAATAATTTTATTAGAAATTCTTTATGTCTGATGAGTTATTTTTTTATTTTTATTAGATAATTTTATATTAAATAAGTTATTTTTACAAGTACTTAGTTGTTTCACGAGTTATCGTATTCCCAAAATTAATTAAGTGGAGGAAATATGACATTTCATCAATATTAGATTTTAATCATGACAAAAATATTTTTATGTCAATTATAAATAATATTATATAACTTATTTCAACACCCAAATAACAGTTGTCGGGCTATGAGCTATCACACTTCCTCTTAGATCGAAGGGAAAATAATTTGGAGCTGAATTTGCTACCATTATATTTCTAAAAAATAAAAAAAATAAAAAAGGAAAAAAATAGAAAAAAAAATAAACATCAAGTTTTTTATAATAAGTATCACACACATTATATTGGTAACAGATAATTTTTCATGAAATATACATCACATCTATTTTATCAATCAGAAATTGAAGTTAAAATTAACCGAGATGTATACAAAAAATAATAATAATAAATGTTTATGTACTATTACATAAGTGGCAATATTTTGTATAGTACTTATTTTGTTTATATTACTAACAACACTTTTTATTTTTACAAAACCATAAATTAAATAAATAAATAAAAATAAAAATTTATTTTAAACCGACATGTGGGACCTGCATATGAGGGTGATATACTGTACACTTATTTGCACTATAAGTAGTAAATCTCAGGGTAATAACAATGGATTACACGATCGAAAACCCAAACTTTCCTTATTTGGTAAAAAATGAAACACATCAAAAACAGACTTTACCAAATAAGGCCCACTAAACAATCCAAGCGGGTGTAAAGCCTAGAACCTACACCCTAAAAGCCCGAAAGCCCTTTCAAGCTATAAAAGCCCCTTTATTTCTTAAAGGCCTTTAAATGGCCCCAAGTCCGAAGCCCGTACCCTTAAGCCAGAATTCTGAAGCTCCTTAAAGGCCCTTAAAAGGCCCCAAGTCCCCAACCCCTACAGCCCGTACCCTTAAGCCCGAAATCCTTAAGCCTCTTTAAGGTACTAAAAGCCTGAAGGCAGAATGGCCTTTAAAAGGCCCCAAGTCCCAAGGCCTTACACCAAATAAAATTCAAATAAGTAAGCCCCGGAAGGCCCTAAAGTCCGCAAACCCTAAAGGCCTTTTAAAAGGCCCCAAGCCCTAAGGCCTCACACATAAATGAAATTAAAAAAGGTAAGCCCCTAAGCCCCCAAGCCCTCCAAAGCCCCTAAGGCCCCAAAAGTTCCTAAAGCCCCCAAGCCCCCACAAAGCCCCCAAACCCCAAGGCCCTACACAATGAAATTCCAAAATGTATCCCTAAAGCCCCCAAAGCCCCGAAGCTACCCAATATGCACGAATACCATTCTAAGAGGGTGTAGTATTTGCCCTTCTATCTAAGAGGGTGTGATGATGGACTATAACCCAACAACATCTCACCCAACCCCTTCAATCTTCATGCATTTTACTCGCCTAAAATGCATGAAGTTAGTATTGGCCGTTTGTGTTATGGACCATTTAATTATTTTACTTTATATTGAGACCCCTTGACTTCTTTTTTTTTCTTTTTTAAAGAATTAAATTCATCATACTTTTAATATTTCTTTGCCAAAATCAATTGAACTCGTAAAGAATTTGCATATAAGTAGATGAAAATAGTAGGGAAAAAAAATACATTCAAAATTGAAGGCGATTCCCAAATCATAAAATCTTTAGGGGACCCCCATGCATTTTTACCCCCTTTTTTCTCAACTCAAAAGTTTCCATAATAAATTAAAAGAAAATTCACACTGAAAAGAGAAAGAAAAAAATAAAACTAAAACATACATTCGATACTACTAGTAAAGCTTTGGCCATAACTTTAAATAATTTTTATTAGATACTGTTTAGACATGAGTTTTGACCGAAATTTTAAATAATTTTATTAGAAACTCTTTATGTCTGATGAGCTATTTTTATATTTTTATTAGATAATTTTATATTAAATAAGTTATTTTTATAAGTACTTAGTTGTTTCACGAGTTATCGTATTCCAAAAATTAATTAAGTGGAGGAAATATGACATTTCATCAATATGAGATTTTAATCATGACAAAAATATTTGTATGTCAATTATAAATAATATTATATAACTTATTTCAACACCCAAATTATAGTTGTCGGACTATGAGCTATCACACTTCCTCTTAGATCGAAGGGAAAATAATTTAGAGCTGGATTTTCTACCATTCTATCTCTAAAAAAAAAAAGATAAAAAAAGATAAAAAAATAAACATTAAATTTTTTATAATAAGTATCGCACACATTATATTGGTAACAAATAATTTCTCATGAAATATACATCACATCTATTTTATCAATCAGAAAATAAAGTTAAAGTTAACCGAGATGTATAAAAGAAATAATAAAAAATAAATGTTTATGTACTATTGCATAAGTGGCAATATTTTGTATAATACTTATTTTGTTTATATTACTTACAACACATTTTTATTTTTACAAAACCATAAATTAAATAAATAAATAAAAATAAAAATTTATGTTAAACCGACATGTGGGACCTGCATATGAGGGGTGATATACTATACACTTATTTGCAATATAAGCAGTAAATCCCAGGATAATAACGGTGAATTACACGATCCAAAACCCAAACTTTCCTTATTTGGTAAAAAACGAAACACATCAAAAACAGACTTTACCAAATAAGGAAAGAAGGCCAGGCTTTTGCACACACAGTCTCGGCCCACTAAACAATCCAAGCGGATGTAAAGCCTAGAACCATAAACCCTATGACGTACACCCTAAAAGCCCGAAAGCCCTTTCAAGCTAAAAAGCCCCTTTGTTTCTTAAATGTCTTTAAATGCCCCCAAGGCCCCGTATCCTTAAGCCCGAATTCTTAAAGCCCCTTAAAGGCCCTTAAAAGGCCCCAAGTCCCCAACCCCCACGGCGCGTACCCTTAAGCCCGAAACCCTTAAGGCCCTTAAGGTCCTAAAAGCCTAAAGGAAGAATGGCCTTTAAAAGGCCCCAAGCCCCAAGGCCTTACACCAAATAAAATTCAAATAAGTAAGTCCCAGAAAGCCCTAAAGTCCGTAAACTCGAAAGGCCTGTTAAAAGGCCCCAAGCCCTAAGGCCTCACACATAAATGAAATTAAAAAGGTAAGCCCCTAAGCCCCCAAGCCCTCCAAAGCCCCTAAGGCCCCAAAAGTCCCTAAAGCCCCCAAGCCCCCACAAAGTCCCCAAACCCCAAGGCCCTACACAATGAAATTCCAAAATGTATCCCTAAAGCCCCCAAAGCCCCGAAGCCACCCAATATGCACGAATACCATTCTAAGAGGGTGTAGTATTTGCCCTTCTATCTAAGAGGGTGTGATGATGGACTATAACCCAACAACATCTCACCCAACCACCCACATTTTTACTCACCTAAAATAAATGAAGACCCAATCAAGTATTGGCCGTTTGTGTAATGGACCATTTAATTATTTTACTTTATATTGAGACCCCTTGACTTTTTTTTTTCTTTTTTAAAGAATTAAATTCATCATATATTTTTGCAATGATAGTTGTAGTACTTTATGTAGCAGGAGCAGTTGCAATGCTTTACTTGTAAATATTATGCTTCATCGGCTAAAAGGAAAGCGAGATACTTTTTCATCACATATAATGTATTGTCCAAAGTTCCACATTAATTCTACTGTAAGACGAAAGATATCTTGGATGATTTTTAGCTTAATTATATTAAATGTTAATGAGTGTAGCTAAGACGAAAGATATCTTGGACGATTCTACTGTTTAGAGTTGAACACAAGGGAGTTTTAATATGACAGACAAGATAATGATTTGATACTCTAGGTACGGTAAGGGTCTTTCGCAGATCTTCATAAATTCTTTAATGCTAGATTATCCATTCAAAACTTATTAAATAATTTTCAAAAACTTATTATCTTTATTTTATAAACTTCAAGATTCATAAATTAAAATTTTGCCTCGGATATTGCGTAGCTCCTAATTAACATTTCTAGTTACTTGCACCATCTCAGTTGCAATGCAAAGCATCACATCATTTTTGGCGAATTCAACATCCCCTTTATCAGAAATAAGGGATTTAGCCAACATATATTTACTAAGTAGATGCCTAACGATTCATTCTATTTTTATTTTCTTCACAAAATTCATACTAATGTTAAGTCTCGTTTTCAAGAAGAATGCTGGCCTGCTGGATCAAGCAGTAAAAATTTAATGTCCATAATTCAGTCCACTACTTATGTCAATAACAATATTGACTTATTTGAATTAAAACAATTTAATTTAAATTAAATAATTTAACAGTATATAAATACTAAAAAGTTAAGGGGATGTGGATAGAAATAAAGTAATTAAGTGGGCCGTTTCAAAATGATGAGAATTAAGTGGGCCGTTTCAAAATGATGAGGGAATTTCCAAATAGTTTAACCGTAATAATTGGAATTAATTCCAGTGCTTTCTCGTATGAAAAAAAATATAATTAGTTATCTCAAACGCCCTACTATATTGTCTACATAAAAAAATTGCTTGTAACGAATTTGTTAGGGAATCTTTTTGTATTTTCCAAGAAGAATGGAGTTTTGGAGAGGAGGGTGGGAAAGGGCCCAGCCGGTCAGCCCATGTTATGTATACTTAATTTGTCCGGCTTTAGTAATATAACCAGATCGCAACTGAAACCGTAATAAAATTTATTTCAATGGCCCAATCAACATATCATGGACATGCATTTCAATGGGCTGATAAAAGAATATTCGATTTCAACCTTTGTTTTAATCAGACAGAATCCTGAAAATGAAAGAAAGCCCAGGCCATGCCATTTGAATGATCCGAATTCGCTAATCGTTATCCATGCCACTTCTTACGGCCCTAATTTTTGGGCCAGGGCGGATACACAGCTATAAGTAATTGTAGGAAGGATAGGAAGTCGAAAGTCGTCTATAGCCTTCCAGACTTCGGCATATACCGATATACGGCACTGATTTCCGGGCTGGATCGGCAGCTTTAGTTAGGGGCGCCCGTGATCAGCTCGTTTAACTGTTGTACTAACCTTTCCAGGCTTGGGCCTATAATAATTCCCTGACCTGATAATAATTTCTTAAAATTAATTTAATAGTTCTAAATTTAAGTTTGACTTTGATCTTGAATTCTAATTGCAAACTCAAACTTTCAATTCAAATTATAAATTCAATTTTTTAATTTAAAATGTAATTTTAAGTTCTTAATTTTTTAATTTAGATATGATTCTGATTTTTAATTTAAATATGATTCCGATTTCTATTTCTAAGAACTAAACAAATTATTATTATTACCATTATATTTTTCCTTTTTTGAACCACGCACGCTCTATAAGTGTTCAAGCCAGTCTATGAGTACCTCGTCCAATCTCTGTACTATTGTTCGGCTTCAACAAAAAATGTTGAACTTGATCATTAGCCCATTTACTAAAATAACATGGTGCTTGTTCTATATTTGAATTTCTAAGTTTTATAGTAAATAAAAAACATAAAAAAATATGTTGAGAATTGTTCAAGTATAAACTATATATAAACATAGACTCAACTGACAATGTTTTGATGTATCGTTTATTTTATATCTTAACATTTTGATAATTACTATATAAAATAGGTCGTGGGGCAAATTAAGTATTTCAAAATTTTATTAGTAAATAAATGTAAAACATTTAATAGCAGTAGCTAATAGAGCTACTAAATTTAATCAAGTTTTTACTTAACTGATTATAAAAAAAACTCAATATAGACAAAAACAAACTACAAATCAAATAAATTATAGTTGGGAGGTCCGTTTCAAAATAAGCTAAAATTGAGGGGGCCTCCGTTTTGCTTTACCGTTCCTTCATCGGATTCGACCTGATCCGAGTAGTAAGAAGATACGTTTGGACAGTCGCCTACGTTACTGTCACTTCCAAGTTCCAACACCTGCGGCCTCAAAGGTGGGCCCACTTATACGTCCTACAACTCTTGAGTTGTAAAAGGCCTTTGTAGTGCCAACTGTGGTAATGAGCCCAACATCTTAACACTGCGGCCTAGCTCCGTGTAGAGCACAGAATGGGCTACACCCGCCTCGGTACTGAAGGGTCACCTCAGAGAAGGCTCACTAGAAAAGCAGGTCCGATACTCCTATTACAAGGACGGGGTTCTTTGCGAGCCCCAATCCTGCCTAGAAAGACCTGGCCGCGAGTGACGGCCACCTAATAGAGGCCCAACATTTTCTGTGGCATTGCGCTCGCGGGTTTTGTTACTACCAACTTTAAGACGTGGGCCTTTGTTCCTTGCTACTCTGATTCGGTGATCAAAATAGTTTCATCATTCAACTTCGTTTTCCAAACCAATTATTATTTTTCCTTATTTCGTGCAATTTTATGGAAGTTGTGTCTCCGTTCTGGTCCCATGCGAATCCAAATTGGCCCGCACCTACTTCAATTGGTATTTATTAAATACTCCCTTACATTTAATGTGGGAAATATTTTTCCCCAAATTCTTGAATCCAACTTGCTATTTTTTAACAGGCTAATTTTCTATCTCATGGTGATCTCTATGATATTTATATAATTATTTTTTTAAAGAGAAAGATGATATGTTATTTGGTTCACTTTTTTTTTTGTTTATTTAGCTCAAAATAAAGTAATTAGATTTCAAACTTAGGACCTTACATATCAAGCATCAACCACAAAACTTTTTGCCACTTGCGCTAATGACCGACATTCTAACTAGATAGTCTAGGCGTACATCAAAACTATTTTTTGGTACTCCAACAAGTTTTGTGTTTCTACACCATCTCAACATGCCAGAAAATTAGTTGAAAAAATCTGCAGAAGATTGGATTCTAAGTTTATTATTATTATTATTATTTTGAGAGATAGATAGCACGTTACTCGCTTCGTTTATTTCATTTAGAAATAAACTTGGCTGAAAATGTGAATCAATTAGAATTCGAACTTGGGTCTCGGGTATCAATCATCAACCCCTTTGCCACTTGTTCTAAAATTCGAACTCGGTACTCGAATTCAGATCCTAAGTTTATTTTAAACACCAATAATTATTGTGAGAAGAGAGAAAAAGGCTCGCTGGTTGCAACCTGTTCAAACTCTGGTGCCGTGCTACTCGGCTCTAGTACAGTGCCAACACCCATGTACCATCATGCACTGCCCGACTAGCGGTATATCCACCAGCGGAGCGCCAAGATGCCTTACTAGTTACTCTCCGTGTCAGGTTCCCCCCTCCCGGCGCAGTGTGAGCGTGCGATTGGTCCCGTGAATCACACGCGAGCCGCGATCTCTCAATCCGGCCCGGAAAAAGTAGATGGAGAAAAGATGCAGCGCAGTGCGCACCCACACACGCCCACGCGGCGCCACGCAACACCCGCATCGAATATTATTGGTGTCCACTACACCGAACCAACCAGTCGAAGCAAACGCTAAGAACAGGGAAGGGAGGGTGCGAATGAATAAGAAAGATGCCGTCCGTTTTTTGTCCTTATCGCTCTCATCTCCACCTGTCCATTGGCGATATCGGCGTTGGCATTGGCTCTCCCTCCCTTCTTTTCCCACCCTCTCCTCCCACGCTCCCCTCGTCCTCTCCTCAGACGGATTCGTTCCCTCGTCTTCTCCTCCTCCCACTCCTTCCTTACAGTAAGCGCTCTAGCCTTTCCGGCCACGCCGAGTTGCGTTCCTCAGAAACGTTCTCTCACATTCGCCGTCGCCGCTGCTGATAGGTGCGAGGAGGGCGCGAAGCCCGGCGAGAGACAGCTTCGAAACGAAGGACGAGCGTAACTCACTCGAGGGAGGGAGAGGAGAGGGGCAGTGGGAGTGGGAGGGCGAGGTGCTTCTGCCTTTTCCCTTCCGCCCACCTCTAATGAATTTGTATTGACACACACACACACACACATATATATATATATTTTTGTTCAAAACTTTCAATCCGAAGCGCGATGACGTCTGGCGAGAAAAAGGCGGGCGCCCAGTTCCCGACATCGTCCTCCTGCACTCCCGTCCCGCACGCGGCGGAGACTGAGCACGTGATGAACTACAGGGGAGGATCGGTGCTCGGCAAGAAGACCATTCTCAAGAGCGATCATTTCCCCGGCTGCCAGAACAAGCGCTTGACCCCGCAAATCGACGGCGCTCCCAATTATAGGCAGGTCTGTCTGCGTTAAAACCCGCCGATCCTATGCTGTATATCTTACACTCTCTTTTCCCATCTCCCCCACCTCCCCGCTTCCGATTCGGCAAGGAATTAATTCCAGCAGTCGCCAGCTGCTGCTTTCCTTGCCCTCTCTTGCTATTTCTCCCAGACATATCGGCTGCTTTGGGACGCTAGCCACTCCTTGTCTCGGAACATTGGTGAATCTCCGCCTAAACTGCTGTAACTTAAACGAGATATTTGATCTTCGATCCAAGTTTCAATTATCCTGTTGCTGTTAGCCAGTAGATGGCACTTGTATTTTCAGCGCCATCTGGTCTGACAGCGAAACAGAGGCAGGAGAAGAAATCCTGAATGAATCTGACAGGCTCTCTAAGTGGTTTATTGCCAGACATACCTTTAGTATTGCCGTGTATTTTGGCAAGCCTTATATTTTTATTCACCACTAGCAATTACTCAACAGTTACTAATGATCATCAAATGCATGGATCAGAATCTTCTGTATGTCGAACAGTAGCTACACTGATAAGCCTATAATTGCTATATCCAACTGCTGAGCATCCTATGATTGCCCTTTGGAGTTATAGACAGCTCGGCGTTACGACCTGAATCGTGGGTAACAGGATATTGATTAGCATAGATATGCTTGTTGAGTTGCTTCTTGAAGTGTGTACCGGAAATATTAATCTAATCTCACAGTTATTGTGCGATGGCATGATTTCTCTTATCTGCCATATTTTTTGCTCATCCCTCGTCTACACTGTAGAAAAGGAACTGACAGTATTGCTGATGATAAATTTTAAATACTATATTGTTGGTGGCTAATATTGACAGGTTCATGTTGCAGCGAGTACATTCGTGCATGTATTTGCGAATTCAATCGATTGTAGATAGCTTGAGCATTAAATGAGTTGACATTAACTAGGTGTAAATACTCAAGCTATATGCATCGATCGATTTCCATATACTAATTTCTTAGTTACAGTTTCTATTCAAGTGGTACCCACTTTCCTTCTGGCTATTCTCTCTCTATTTTTTTCCTTTTATTCTTTTACTTCTATATGAAAAAAAAACTGTAACTATTTTACCATTTTTCATCCATTCTGACACATTATTTGACTTGCACAACTATGCTACAAAAGTGTGCCTTCTTAAATTCTATAAACTTCCTCCTTGAATGTTCTTCATACATGTTCGACATGCTTCATGTTCATATTTATCTTTCTTAACTGCTTAGGCCGGATCCTTGCGTGTACATGGTGTAGCAATACCTACCATTGATGGGATAAGAAATGTACTCAATCATATTGGAAGACAAAAGATTGGAAAGCAAGCACGAATTCTGTGGCACAACCTCCGAGAAGAACCAGTAAGATGATTTGATTCCTCATTTTGTATATTTGATTATGCCTGCCACTAGATAACATGAAATATGCCTTTTCTCTATTACTAATATCATCAGGTTTGATTAACTTGTGTTGTACCTTTAATTCTTGAGTAGGTTATCTACATCAATGGTCGCCCATTTGTTCTGCGAGATGTTGAAAGACCCTTCTCTAATCTTGAGTATACGGTTAGTTAAGAAACTTCATAGTATCCAATTTTGATTTATATATTAGTTTGCTTGTAGAGTATTCTTTACAAAAAGTCATCCTGTTTCCTTATTGACTGGTACTATATTTGCTATTTTAATTAACAAAAGTGGAAAAAGTAAGTTTATAACTTCCTCGTGTACTCATGTTGCTTAGACTTGCAAAGAATGTTTTTGGCACTACACATGCGTGAAATATGTCGAATACTTGACATCACTGCAACTTTAGTCTTCTCCCAAAAAGGAATCATCCTTTATCTTTTGATATACTGCGTGATAAGTGTAATTCACCATTTTGAGGAGAAATGAATGGGGAAATCTTTGATGCACTTAGGGGCATCAATGGCACCAAAACTTGTTGACCTGATCCAAGTGCTCTTGGAACTGATCTAATTTTGGAGTTACAGATTGGCTACTTACGACATTCCCATTGTTTTTTGAATCTGAAATAATATATTTACTAAAAGCCGACTCAATATCCTAGGTACAGGGTTCAGGATTTATTTGGATCCATCTAAATGCACTTGATGGCTTATTGAATTCAGATAATTTATGTATCTTCTTTGAAACCAACTCTCTAACACTTCTAGGCCTACTGATATTTTTTCCAAAGCATTGTTCGCTTTAGTAGTTAAATTCATGCTTACCTTTATTTAAGTATTCCTTCACCTTAGTGTGGACCTATACAAGAATGAAATCTTGCAAATGCCTGCTATTACAATTTCCAAATCACCGTTATTTGAGAAGTCGTGAAATAGTAATGTGTTAAAAAGTCTAAAGATACTACAACGTTCCGTTATTTGAGAAGCATGAAATAGTAATGTATTAAAAAGTCTAAAGATACCACAACGTCAAATGGTAATACATTTCATGGATGTGGCTTCATGGACAAAGCCATTACACTGAGGAATCGCATTCGAAATGACAGGAAGGAAAGGCTTTCTAAAATTATGTCCCCTCTATTAAATTTATCGGCAATACACTTCAAACAACATCCTGTTGCTATTTAGATTTCGGAGCATCATTTCTATGATTTATCAAAATAGTTTAAAAGGTATATTGATGAGCATTTTTTTAACATGAAGTGGTCATGTTAGCCTGCTATTCCTTTATTAATGTTTCCAAATTATGCGGCTTGTGATTAAGCACATGAAACGGTAATAGCTCTGCATATGTTATCTTGAAATAGATAAGATTTTTATGTCGTGTAATATTTGTGCACTCTAGATTCTTGCAGAGCTTTCCACAAGTGATGGTAATCTTGCAACCAGTACATTTGTGTTTTGTATGCTTTTACAATTTTCTTAAACTGTTTTTTCCCCCTTCAATAAATATAATCTTAAAAGAGGTTTCCCATGACAATTTAGGGAATCAATAGAGCTAGAGTTGAACAAATGGAGTTTCGTTTGAAAGAAGACATCCTTATGGAAGCAGCTAGGTGGTATTCTTGTATCAACATTTTATCTTTAAATATGTTTCTAAAACAACTCATGCGAACACTTTCTTATGTTTGAATTTGGGTTAACAGGTTTGGAAATAAGATCCTTGTTACTGATGAGCTGCCGGATGGTCAGATGGTGGATCAATGGGAGCCAATGCTGGTGGATTCTGTTAAGACTCCTTTGGAGGTAGTTCTCATCAGGCTGTTTGTCCCCAATGTTAGTGATCATATACATGCTCTATTTTTCAGAAATAAATCTGGAGATAAGCTTGATTCTACTTAGGTCTATGACGAGCTGCAACGAGAAGGGTACCTTATTGACTATGAGCGTATTCCCATTACGGATGAAAAATCCCCGAAAGAAAGAGACTTTGACAATCTGGTATGCTTATCCATTTTCTCCCTTTCAATTTCATTTCTTTTGTTGGTCATTCTTCATTTTGAAGCCCTCTTCCGTAGGAGGTGGAACATCCGAATCAAAAGAGTTAATTTCTCGTTTTAGCTCCATTAACTCTGATCCGTTGCATGGGAAGAAAGTATCTCTTTCGGTAATGGTCAACTCTGACGGTCCTCGTACCAGAATAGTACATGATACTGAGGGATTACCCTAGTCATGCTGTTTTGTATTCTCGCACTCATTATTGAGTTTTTAATAATTGCCTATGATGAAAGGCCGCATCCATAGGTAAAACATCAATGCAAATAGTGCCGCTGTATGTGGTAAAACATATGATTATCTCCAGCTTAAGCTTCCTAATGCGTAGTGGATTACCTCCATCAAAGATGACCTTGCAGATTTTGTACCATATTAGATACTGGTGTGAAAAATTAAGCTTTGATCTTCTTTCTTTCTGAGTGTAACTAAGACACATTAGTTTAGTTGGATTTGTGCACTATCATCATTGTCAAAAGTTTCAGTTCTCGTCATGATTAAAAGCCTCATTCAAATCATGATTGTCTTCTTTGAGAACATCCTCCCCTGGCTGTATGAACATAGTTCTTACTCTGTCAGAATAATCTATCCGAATTATAACATTGTCCCCTGGTTGTATGAACATAGTTCTTACTTTGTTAGAGTAATCTGTCTGAATTGTAACAAACTTTTCAGAGCTGCTATTGTTAAGACTTACTCACTGGTGTCTAAGTGATTTGGTGTTGTGTGTCCTCTCCCAATTCTTCAGTATAAACAGTCAAAGAAAGTAAATTTTGTAACGTTTGCTGAATCCCTTCATTATTGAGGCCAAGCTTGTAATCCTGCATAAATGTATTCTGCAGTAGAGAGCATTCCATGTTGCAAGAACCAACAATTGCTCCATGTGCCTATCCTTGTAGGTTTAGGTTAAGTTTTCTTGCACAATCATGTATGTAGCATAGCTAGTTGAAGTCAAAGACTGAAAATGCACCTTCGATTGTTAACCTGCATGGCCACTTCTTATGTCAAGGATAATCTTTTCTTCAGGAACTATCAACTTCAAAAATGGGATGAAACTTGTTTTATCGATCGTCTTATGCTTTTTAACAGTACAAGCTGGAACAATTATGTTTGACATCTCCCATATCTATTTCTGACTGGAAAGATATGGAGAACCGATTATCGGATAAGTTCAAAGCTTTAGGCCTTGTGATAGTAAAATTTTGTAGCAAGTCTAGGAAGGTTCTGGTTGTAGGGTGTAGTTGGCTTCATTGCATGTTAAGATAGGAATTATTAGTGGTTGCGTATTGACAATTTGTCTAAGTGCTTGCATTTTATCTCTTGCAGGTACATCGAATCTCTCAAGCTGATATAGAGACAGAAATTGTTTTTAACTGTCAGATGGGACGGGGACGAACAACTACTGGTATGGTGATAGCTACATTGGTCTATCTGAACCGAATAGGGGCTTCAGGTGAGTTTTCTTTACTGAAAAGTAAAGTACAGCCTTTGGTTGGCTCAGCTGTGAGTTTTATTGAAAAGCACTTTTAAATTGAGCATCCAAACAAACAAATAAGGTGACACTTAGTTGACACTTACGTCTACTGCATAGGAAACAATCCTCTGCTATTAGTATTGGTGGAAAAAAAAGGTTGAGAGGAGGCAGGCAAGTTTGTGAGGTAGGGGTTTTTGGTCTACTTTGTTTATAACTCAACTGTTATCTAGTAATCAGTAATGTATGATAACTTAATGACAGCTATTATATTGTATTAGCTATCATCATGGGCAGAGCCAAGGGTGGGCCTCGGTGGGCATGCGCCCATCCTTGATTGGCCCAAATTGCCAACATTTTGATAAGAAGTATTGCCTACACCTGGTGCATATGCATTTTTTGTGCACCATTCTTTATTCTCCGTCTCTGTTAAAAGTTTGATGATTCAGATTAAAAATATGGTATGAAATTAACAGAGGAGCAATTTGGAAAGATGCATGAGATTTAGGATGAATCAAGTGCACAAAATGCTTTTCCTAGAATGTTGACTTTTCTACTTTAATATAACCATTTGCTAAATGTACACTGATTTTGTATATTTGTTGTGCCTCCCTAACTTTTCTTTCTTGACTGCCCCTGACTATCACAACAATATCTTGTTAGTCCTAAGGTTGCATTTTTTACTCAATAATTGTTTTTTTTTTTAATTACCAATTTAGCAATGAATCATTATCTGTTAGTACACATTTGATTTGACATTTGTTGTCATAATCTAAAGAATATATTAGTTACTCTTAACATATATTACCAGAAATATTTGTTACAGATTAAACTGGCGTTTTCAAATTGTACTGCATGAGTCTTACAAGACAATATGTTCCAAATTTTGAGTATTACCACATAACCCAATGTAAGTTCTTAAACAATTATAAACAGACTGAAAATCACATCTAATATCAACTTAGTCATTATCACAACTAACAGCTCATATGCCTGGTTTTTAATTGATATAGTTGCATTATTTGCACTTTATTATAAGATTAGTATTACATTGCCTCGGATTGTCAGCGAATTGCTAATATACCATATAATGTGGGAGTCAAAAGAGTCCAGCATGTGTTTTATATTGAACTGGATCTCAGCTTTTCTCAGCACATGAAATTCAGCTTCTCTTTAAAAGATATCAGCTAAAAAGGCTAACAAAAACTTTATGGTAGCAAAAAAGTGTCTTTTGGAAATCACAAAACCTTCTAACATTGTTGAAATTACTTTTAGGTTTGAGAATTGAGATGTGCTTTGGCTGTGCCAAAGCTGCAATAATAGTCTCTAACAGTATTTCTTAGTCACATGTTAAAGGGCCAAAGTTTTAAGGAAAAGTAGTTCACGTGATTCTCCAACAATTAGTAGCAGTCGAAATATGATCTAGTAAATAGGGCAACTTACTGTCCTCTCTGATAATGGATATCAACACTCTAAATTAGGAGTTCATTCTTAGGATTCTGCTGATTTTGAAGTGTGGGACGTGTATCTGTTCAAAATAGGTATTCGAAGGACAAATTCAATTGGAAAAATCTTTAGTGCTGGAACTGACGTGACTGATAATATGCCAAACTCTGAGGAAGCAATATGCAGAGGTGAATATGGTGTCATAAGAAGCTTAATTCGTGTCCTAGAGGTAAACAAAATTTCGTATCTCCTTTTAACATTTTACCATGTTAGCAATATTAATTTCATTCATTTTGAAGTCCTATTTTGCAGGGAGGAGTAGAAGGTAAAAGGCAAGTTGATAAAGTTATTGATAAATGTGACTCTATGCAGGTATACCTTTCACCGCTTTCCATAGGTATACTTATTGATATTCCTAAAACATTTTAACCTGTTCTCTAAAAAAAACGCCACATTGATCAGTAGTCCAAAAGCAAATACATATTTTTTAGCTCTAACTTTGCCCTATGTTATTGTTTACTAGAACCTTCGAGAAGCGATTGGTACCTACCGCAATAGTATTCTTCGGCAAGCAGATGAAATGAAAAGAGAGGCATCACTTTCCTTCTTTGTTGAGTATTTGGAACGTTATTACTTTCTTATCTGCTTTGCTGTCTATATCCATACAGAGAGCTCTGCACTACACTCTGTTTCCTCAGAGCAGAAAAGCTTTTCTGACTGGATGAGAGCAAGACCTGAACTTTACAGCATACTTCGCAGGTGAGCTTAATTCGAATTTCTTGTAGTTTTACAGCTTAAACTAATGCTTTATGCTGAATGACATAAATAATTATAATGAACAAACCTAATGGCTGGCTGGGTGTTCTTCATAAACCAACCATGTGAGATTTCTGAAATATTCTAATAAACGAACATGTTAAGCGTTAGCGTACCCACAACACTACTACGACTGTCGATATGACTCCTGGATTGCCTATCCCAACCATGCTGGTCATCTTGATTTGAAAACTATTGTGCGACAGGACCTATATTGGGTACCTCTTGCGCCACTATTATTGAACCACGCCACCATGTGTCACGCCCCGCGGCCGCCACTTTGGTCGGTTCGGGTATGTCTACATATGCCGAACGGACAGAACCCCAAAGCATGTATAAAGCATGTATAAAGCATTTGCCCAAGAGTAATAGCAATATACATGGCTTGCACGTGGGCAAGCAACAACCATCAAACAAGTGAAAGTAAACTAGCAATTACATCCACACATTGTATCTTGATCACTTTGAATCAAATACAAGGCTTACACATTTTCTTTACATTCATTCTTTCAATATACATATTCATCTCTCAAATAAAATTATTACATTTTTCATTCATCAACTATAATAGATGAAATATACCAGGTGCCTCTATACTCAATGGCAGTCCGCTATCTAGAGCACGATACCTATGCTGCGATCCTCAACCACCCTGCTCGCTCTAGAACCTGCATAGTTAGTAGGATGAGAATTATTGAAAGTTTCTAGTGGGTTCGGCCGCGGATCCCGCTGACTCGCCCATTAGGTCTACTCAGGCATATGTAAGAAAAGAAGAGATAGATAGCAAACCAAACTAATGTTACTACAATGCCTGAACAAGAAACTGAATCAACAAGTAATATGCTCATGATGCACACATGTCACTTACCAAACCCAAATCCCTTTCTGTCGGGGAGAATACCGCTACGACCCTACGGGACTGTCCACAACTGTTCTTTTACTCAATCATCTTGGTTAACTTATGGTTAATCCCAACTCACAACCAAATTCCTTTCTTTCGGAGAGAATACCGCTATACCCAGTGGTGACAACTCCGGAGCTCACCGCTTGAGGGGGAGCTACTGCTCTCAAGCATAGGCCAAATGTGAGTGTGATCGAATCCTCAACTTTAAAGATGCCTTGCACAATTACCACAATGCTCATAGGTTTTACCTTGTCTAGCATACTATGTTTTTGATGCTAATCATTCCTCTAGTCACAATGTCACGATGTTTACTAATGACATAGTCTAACATTCCACAATGCTCTTAGGCTTCGTTTGGTTCAGGTATAAGCAAGAACTAGTTATACCGGGGATAGGTACAAGTATGGATTTTTGTAGGAACAAGGGTATTTTTTTGTTTGGATGAAAATATGGGTATAAGCTGGAATTAGAAAAATTGTGTTTGGATGCAAAATGTGAGTATAAGGTGGAATAGTTGGTAGTTATAGATATAAAATAATAATTTTACCCCTATAATTTAATTTAAAAATTTAAACTTATAATTTTAAATTAAAAATTTTAACTTTTAAATTTTAAAATTTAAAATTAAAATTAAAAATATAAATTTTTAAAATTGAAATTTTAAATATCAAATTTAAAATTAAATTTAAATTTGAACGATATAAAATACCAAATTATAAATTTAAAATCTAAAAAATTAAATTTAAAATTTAAAAATTAAAAATATGAAATTTATAATTTAAACATTTAAATTTATAATTTAAAATTATAAATTTAAATTTTAAATAACTAAATTTTAAATTTTAAAAATTTAAATTTAAATTAAAAATTAATCTCTCTCTCTCTCTCTCTCTCTCTCTCTCTCTCTCTCTCCTTGGGGTGGAACAAGGCTTGTTCCACCGTGGAACAAGGCTTGTTCCACCCCAACCCGGTACAAGGGCCCTTGTACCGAGTTGGGATGGAACAAGTGTCCCTCCCTCCCAAAATTATGTTTGGGTACAAGAGGGGGGATAACCCCCTTATCCCCCCTCTTGTACCCAATCCAAACGGGACCTTAAGGTTTTTACCTTATCTAGCATACCATATTTTCAGGTGCTAATCATACCCGCTAGTGTTAATGCCACATTTGTTTACTAATATCATAGTACGACATTAATTTCACACATTCATAGGGTTCTATATGCATGGTCCATTATCAATTTATATGTTCGCTTACCTAGAAGTATACAAGAGATTCCCAACCATAGCTATATGTTACAATAACCCTACATGCATGAATGCCACAAGTACACATATATGCTCAAAAAGGCGACATAGACATAATGAGAAATTCGATGATTTCAGATAGCATCCCCCCCCTCGTAGTTATGCCAGAAGGATAGAATTCAAGTTTCACGATTTATGGTCGCCGATTACCCTCGACCCACGGCAAAAGAAGCCGAAATGAGGTTTTTCCCAAATATCTTGACGTAGACTCGCCGAAACTTCGATCTGAGTCTCCCAACGCGTCAGCTTATCCACCAATTAGGGCTACAAGAGATCAATTGAGATCAAAACCCTCTAAACCACAATACCCTCTTTTGAAACCATAAAAACCCATTTTAGCATGATATTCAAATCCCTTCAAGTTTCATGCAATAATCAAGGTTAGATTTACCTAGGGTTCCAAATAATCACATTTCAAATGGGATTTACATAACCCTAACCTCAAAAACCCTCAAATCACACAATACTTATCTCAAACTAAAGCTCTCCTCCAAGCCATGGTGCACAAGAAGGTTGCTTCACCTCTAAGCTAACTCTTCGCTACCAAATCTCCACTATTGGAGCAAACCCTAGGAGAGAGAGAGGTTTAGAGAGAGAAAGAGAACTCTCTTTGGCTTTGAAGTTGTAAGGGGAAATGAGAGGAATGACCACAAAGCAACCTCATTTAAGGTTTTCCACCAGCACATTTACACCAAGCCCCCTCAAATAACCAAGTTTGACCCAACCTACCAATTTTCGCATACGGGGTCCGGACCCTACAGACAAGGTCCGGACCCCGAGAGCACTTCCAGCGCAGTAAGCTTGGAATTCCACTAATTTTGTTCTCCGAGGCCCAAATCCGAAGCACTCGGAATGACTAACGGACCTCACCTACTTGTCCGTTACCACACTTCGGTTAATTTGACGGAAGTTCGGTACAACCTATTGGGGATTCAGTATGTTACACCATGTATCCAGATATTTATCAAACAGTGCCCTTGAGGGTGACTCTTCCAATAGGTGCCGCATTCTATGTTGCTATCTTCAAAGTCCTTATTTGCTCACCATATTTTTGTAAATGATAATTCTTTATTTTATTTTTTTCTTAGACAAGTATGTAACATACACTTATGCAACCTAATATGAATAGTATCTTAATCAAAATTAGGTCCATTTAGGTGTTTTATGCCTTTAGAAGCCATTATAATTATTTTAGCACCCCAAGAAAATGTGACCAAAACCCTGTGTCAATGACACGGACAATGTGTGCCAATATGTGGGAGTCGGTGCCGTCTATGTCAAAACACCCTCCGAACTGTCAGCATTGCGCCATCTCCCTGCCTCGGTGAGGTAATCGTTGGTATGATCACATGCCATCCTAGCAGTGTCAATCCTGTAATATTTGTTCTCCATAAACTTACCATAGACAGATTCTGAATGCTGTAATCAAGAGTGTTTCGTTATTAATGAGCTGCTTTTAGATTGCATAATTAAGGAGATTATAGGATCATTCGCTTAGGCCTTGTTGCAGTGAGGAGGTAATATGTGAACTAAAGTGTTTCATTAGTAAATACAGCAACAAAGCATCTTTAATTTCATTTTTTGAGTTCTGTGCTTTGTTGATCGTATCACATCCCCTTTTTAATGAAACTCTTCAAAACCTACTTTTTAACCAGTCAATTATTGTGTATTCCATTGGATTATGAAGACTATTTCTCCCAGATTATGCTGTTTCCATTTTTTAGCCTGAGCTATTGGTAGTTATTTCAGTATATATATATATAATGATTCTTTTAGTTCTCTTTCAGTCTTGTCTTTTTGGTTCTCTTAGTATGAGCTAATGAGAGATATTCATTGCTAACAAGGCAAATGTATCAATGTATCTGTTAACATTATAACTCTATTGCACTATTTTATATTTGTGCAGGTTACTACGGAGAGATCCAATGGGTGCTCTTGGATATTCAAGTCTGAAGCCCTCTCTTATGAAAATTGCGGAGTCTGTGGATGGCCGTCCATATGAGGTGGGAGTGGTTGCTGCAATGAGGAATGGGGAAGTCCTCGGACGTCAGACTGTTTTAAAAAGTGACCATTGCCCTGGCTGTCAGAATCTTAATTTACCAGAGAGAGTGGAGGGTGCACCCAATTTTCGAGAAGTTCCTGGATTCCCAGTTTATGGTGTTGCAAACCCCACGGTCGATGGCATTCGGGCTGTTATTCAGCGTGTAAGTAGTAGTAAGGGAGGACGGCCAATTTTGTGGCATAATATGAGAGAAGAACCTGTTATCTATATAAATGGGAAGCCTTTTGTACTACGGGAGGTAGAAAGGCCATACAAAAATATGCTAGAATACACGGTAATTTGCTTTTCAATACTCCCAACTCTAGGCTGGTTATTCTTTATCAATATATCTTTGAACAAGGAAAATAGCTATGCCAAAGTCAGGACGGATAGCATCTTGAAGTTATAGTTCTATTATTTGGAGAAGATTTTAGTCTCTTTTCTTCCTTTTCTTTTTGAAATTTCTTTTTATCATGCTCTGCTTATCTTTAGAACAACCTTCACTCATCTTTAGAACTAGCAGCTTCGTGTATCATTAGTAATGCAACAGTGCCGGCATGGTGGATGCCGGGCCCCGTCGATGCGTTCTGGTTTAAAAAAAATACATATGTGTCGACACATAATGTCATGAAATATTTATTATTTTTAGCAACAAAATATTCTAATCGTTTATTATATATCTTTATTGAATTTTTTTGAATATTATTGAAAAAATTACTTACTAATTTGAAGAAAAGAGAGTTTTGAGGTATGCCATCGGCATGCGGTTGTATTGTGCGGATATCTTGTTGGTACGATACGGCACGGTGAATATGACCCATGCTAATAGGCATTTAAATTCGTACATTAGTCCTTTCCTTCAAAATACAAGATTACCTTGTGAATTCTGTGAACTCACTAGTCTGACGCTTTGGCGATAGGGAATCGATCGAGAGAGAGTAGAAAGGATGGAAGCTCGGTTAAAGGAGGATATTTTAAGGGAGGCAGAGCGCTATGGTGGTGCCATAATGGTAATTCATGAAACAGATGATGGCCAAATATTTGATGCGTGGGAACATGTCACAGATGAAGCTATCCAGACTCCTTTGGAGGTCTACAAATGTTTAGAGTTTGAAGGCCTTCCCATCAAGTATGCACGTGTGCCCATTACTGATGGTAAAGCGCCCAAAAGTTCCGATTTTGACACAATTGCATTAAACATTGCTTCAGCCTCAAAAGACACAGCTTTTGTTTTCAATTGCCAGGTGCGTGTCTCTTGTATTTGTCTAGGACCTTTTCGATTCTAAAATTCAGCATATATATATATATATATATATATATATATATATATATATATATATATATATATATATATATATATATATATAGAATTGAGCTAGAATACTCTCAAAAGCATCAACCCGTTGGTGCTTTTGAGTTTCTAGCCCTTAGATCTACTCTTTGATTACTAATAATCTTTGGATCAAACACTATTCCATCTACCACCACCTGCTACCATCATCCCAACTCTATATCTCTCCATCCAATGGCTAAAAACTCAAAAGCACCAACCCCTTGGTGCTTTTGAGAGTATTCTAACTCAACTCTCTCTTTCTCTTTCTCTCTCTCTCTCTCTCTCTCTATATATAATTATAACTAGGCTGGAATGCTATCAATAGCATTAATTTTTTAGCCCTTGGATTGAGAAATATGCTGTTAGAATGATGTGGGCCCCCTAGGGTTGAATGGGTGGTTGGTTGAATAGCAAGAAAATAATCAAAGCTTTAAATCTAACGGTGAAAAACTCGATAGTACAAAATTCTTAGTACTATCGATTGTATTCCAGCCGGACTATATATATATATATAGAGAGAGAGAGAGAGAGAGAGAGAGAGAGTTGAGTTGGAATGCTATCGGTAGCAAACCGGCTCCGTTGCTACCCATTTGTTTTCGATGATGGAGCCTCCAAATCGACAATCGGCACCGTTGAACATGATCTATACCACTTTAAGTGTTTAGAAATCAAATTTCATACATTTTCGATATTGTTCTCTTATTCATCGAGTGGACACAAAAATGAACGGATGAAAATGAATATTCTTTGAAAAATGATGATAGGAGTCTTGTAATCAAGATCGAGAGTATAGATCTTGTTTTAAATAGTTTAAATAATTTTCTAACAAAAATTCAATTGATTTGGATATCTTTACGCCGTTAAACGAGAAAACGCCTCATATCGACCATTAAAATTATAAATTTTGAAATCCTTTAATCATTAAGCAAATGATGTTGAAAAGATTTGAAATTTGATTTCTAGATACTTCAAGTAGTATAGATCATATTAAACGGTGCCGATCGTCGATTTGGGGCCTCCATCATAAAAAAAACAAATAGGTGGCAACGGAGCCCGTTTGCTATCGATAGTATTCTAGCTCAACTCTATATATTTATATATCGACTTAAACCTCATATGCATTAAGTTAATATTATATTCTTTACAGATGGGTCGGGGCAGAACAACCACGGGAACTGTGACTGCTTGTCTGCTGAGACTTCGTTTGGATTATGGGAGACCAATTAGAATGCATTTGGATAATAGTTGTCATGAAGAAGTGGACATCAGCTCCTCAAGTGGAGAAGAAGCCATAGGTGATAATGGTCTTTTAGATTCAGATGCATCAAAATCTGAAAATGTGAAGGAACTGCATCGTTCTTTTGGAATCAATGACATCCTTTTATTACGCAAGATAACAAGATTATTTGACAATGGAATCGAGTGCAGGGAGGTTTTGGATGCTATCATTGATAGATGTTCTGCAATGCAGAACATACGCCAAGCAGTTTTGCAGTACAGGAAGGTGATCAATCGGCAACATGTAGAGCCACGCGTGCGGAGGGTGGCATTAAATCGTGGTGCCGAATACTTGGAGAGATACTTTAAATTAATTGCTTTCTCAGCATACGTTGGAAGTGAAGCATTTGATGGTTTCTGTTGGCAAGGCGATACCAAGATCTCATTTAAGACCTGGCTACATCAAAGGCCAGAAATCCAGACGATGAAATGGAGCATAAGATTACGACCTGGGCGATGTTTCACTGTACCAGTAAGATTTAAACACCCAAACCCCCCCCCACCCTTATATTATATTTTGATTATATGATACACTCAGTTATGAGTTTGTGCATGGCATGCATGTCATTGCACATTTGATTCTGTCTGTATGCCTATTTGGTGAAAAAGCTGCTAATTATTGGCAGTATTCAATTGTAATGTGAGCATGATTTTATTGTTTCTACTTTGTAGGATGAACAAAAAGCACCATATGAATCTCGACATGGTGATGTTGTAATGGAGGCTATAGTCAAGGCTCGTAATGGTTCTGTCTTAGGGAAGGGATCAATACTCAAAATGTACTTTTTTCCTGGACAGAGAAAATCAAGCTGCATGCATTTCCAGGGTGCTCCCCATGTTTACAAGGTATCATTTATTTGTGAAAGCTATTATTAGCATGCTTTTCATCAAAAGTATTCTAGGTGCACGTTGTTTTCATTTGTTTACTTCCTTTATATGTTACCCATCTAAGGCAAGAAGTTTTACACTTTTTCCTATTGTCGCACAATAATGAGTTTCAACTTCGATAGTAAAGCCTTGTGAATTGATGTTCAATTTCCTTGAAGCCGATGCAGTGTCATGAGACATGAAGTATATACAAGTTATCTTATGTATTAAACATGTAGCCAAAGACTCTAGACGTAGACCAATTGTGGGAATGCATTACCCAAATCCACCTGCTTTGATGCTCTAGACGGGCGAAAAAAAATTGAAAAGAGCTTTGGACTAACACTAGTCAATAGTTGAATAATTATTTTCTGTTGCTTGAAATATTATTGATGTATGGCTGCACTTGGGTTTAATTGACCTAAAAATTTTCCACCTGAGCCCAACCTGACTTAGACTAGACCATTAAGCTGGTGATCAGGTGTTCGGCAGTGCATACACAAACTTAGTTAAGACTAAACAGTAGTCTATGAAACCTACACGAACAAGATACTGAAAAGCATATGCATTAAATCTTAGGAACTAAGTGGTCGGGTTCCTGGTTTAGCTCTTTGATTTGGAGTTGTTAGTTTGAACTGATGTCAAGCTATACCCGTGCCTGATGTTACTGGCCTCACTAGCATTTCTCTAATGAGAGAGCCTAGTTTCTTTATGATATACTTATCAGTTGCATTAAGAAAAAAGAACCTCTAGTATAATTGTAAATGAAGGTTATATAAAATCTCCAATGATGCTTTCAACGTGTGAGTGGCTGATATTCTGGCCATGTTAAAACCAAATACACTGTTTGCTGTTAATCTTGTAATGTAATATTACAATCCAGATGTAACAGTACCGTAATGCGACACTATTTAACAGCACCCTGAGCAGACTAGCTGTTATTTCCCCTTTTTTTCCACCTCATGCTTGAATTGCTGCTACTGGTCAATGACTATCTTATCTTTTCCCCATATTGCTTATCATGCTAGTAGTGGCCAATGTCAGTAATTACCATTCAGGTTTTTTCACAGATCATGATCTAAAACTTTCTCTATAATGCTTGAAAGTGGGTATTATGCTTCTGCACTTATAGAAGTAAAGCTATGTTGGACGCATAACATGATTCACTCCAAAAGTTGCCATTTTGATTATTCATATGATTCTTTGTGTGCAGCTTACCTCTTATCTAATTATGCAAGTACTGCACAGCTGTCACACAGATCATCATCTTCATCTCTCAGAATAAACTTGTACATTTTGTTGGAAGTTGCTTTTAGTGTCTAAAAACTTCTGTTCAGGTGGATGGATACCCAGTGTATAGTATGGCAACTCCAGCAATTGATGGCGCTAGGGAGGTGCTGTCTTATTTAGGTGCTAAAGACCGAACAGGAAGTACTGCTGCTCAAAAGGTGGTAATAATCGATCTCAGAGAGGAAGCTGTTGTTTATATCATGGGCACACCTTTCGTTCTTAGAGAACTAGATCAGCCTGTCGATACGCTTAAACATGTTGGAATTACTGGGCCGTTGGTGAGTTTGTAACTATTAGGAACTTTTATTTTGGCCATGCTTTTTATCAACAGTGTCTATTGGTTGTTTATGCAGGTGGAGCACATAGAGACAAGGATGAAAGAGGATATATTTTCTGAGGTAACACAATCTGGCGGTCAAATGCTTTTGCACCGAGAAGAATACAACCCAGCTTCGGACCAATCTAGCGTGATAGGTTATTGGGAAAATATTTGGTTGAATGATGTTAAGACGCCTGCTGAAGTATATGCAGCTTTGAAAGATGAGGGCTATGACATTGAATATAGAAGGATACCACTTACTAGAGAAAGAGAAGCATTTGCTGCAGATGTTGATGCAATCCAGTCTTGTAGAGATGAGTACGCATCAAATGTAAATTGTTCTTGTAGAGTAGAACTCTCTACTGCCTTAAAGTTGTACTATAACACGAAGTTTTGCTGTGCAGATTTGCTAGGTTCTATCTCTTTATATCACACACTGGATTTGGGGGAGTTGCTTATTCAATGGCAATCACTTGTCTTGGACTTAGTGCAGATGCGAAATTTATGTCAGAGCAAACAGCAGAAACACATTATGTTTCAACTTCAATAAATGAATGCTTACCTTACCAAATATCAGGTGAAGATTCACTTAAGCAGGGTGATTATCGTGACATACTAAGCCTTACTAGAGTATTGGTCTGTGGGCCCAAGAGTAAAGAAGAAGTTGACATTGTCATTGACAGGTATGCTTCTGAAATCCGGGAACTTGTTCTTAGACAGTTCATTCATTTTATATTGGCAAGCAAGCTTGATACAGCTTGCTTTGGTCCTTTTACAATTAATTAGGCTTTACATTTTTTTTATCGCTTGCACTATCTTCCAATATGCTTTTAATGCAGTTCTTAGGCACTATATTGATTGTTTGTCTCCTTGCTGTTGATAGGCAATTTATGTGCTATTCATCATATAGAAGAATGATTTGTCGATTATTTATATGAATTGAGGATGCATCAACAACCAATTATATGTTGTATGAGCGTAATATCATGATCGGCATCATTTTCTCATTCTTATTTTAGTTTGCTATTGCTGCTTCTGTTATCTATGATGATCTGGTGCAATAAATCCTAGGTCAGATGAATAGTTTTGCCTGAGTGTCAAGGAAAATATAGCAAGAGTTCCGGCATATGGAATGGAAAATAGCTTTGAGGGTAATTTCAATTTCGAATAAATGTCATTTATATCCCTGGTTTTGTTGTTCTACAGCAACAAGAAGTTGTTATAGAAGTTGGTTTTGGCTTCTTTGTTTTCCTATTTAGAAGAAGACTATATTAGCTAGGCGGTAATAACATTTTCCACAGCTGAACCACAACTGATTGAAATCATGCATGATTTGATTGTAAGAAAAATCTTTTTTTTAATGTGCTTTTTTTCCCCAAAATGTGATTCTTTTGTTTCCTATTCATGGCGCACATATCATGGCCCCACTTATTTCCTGCTTCTGTATCATGGATACTTTGAACAACACATTTCATTGATTTCTGAAGGTGTGCTGGTGCTGGACATTTGCGTGACGAAATCCTGCAACATAAGAAGGATCTGGAAAACTGTCCAAGTGATGATGATGAGACTCGGTCCTATCTCATGGATATGGGCATTAAAGCATTACGGTAAGTACAGTTTACAGGGTCAACGCTTATTATATTATCTTGCTGCTGGCATTGTTTTTCCTTGTTCTATGCTTATTGATTGCATCTATTTCATGGTTGAGTACAACTTGATCTGTGGTGTGTTTTAGCAGATTAAATTTGTGACATATGAGGCTGAAAGTGCCATTCTATGCAAAATTCAAAATGTGTCCCTTTATGCAGAAAAATCTGTGAGCTATTCGACAAGCAATAAATTTCTTACAATCTTGAGTAGCCAACTTATGTGGTATGTGACTGAAAGTCAAAGCGCTGATATGATGTTATGTGGCATTTTAATTGGATAAGACATATCTGTTAACATGGTTCTGAAAATCTGTTTTCATAATTTTTCTCACAAGTCAGCCAAAAAAGATAATTCAGATATCTAAATTCATCTATGAAAGACTTACTCTATCTGCCAAGAGAGGTGAATGCTTTGAAAAGCAACTTGTAGCAGATTGTTGGAGATATTAAAGTAGATCATGTTCGACCGCATTTACTGAACCTGGGGTTTTCACGGAAACCTCGATCAGCGCTCTTAAGCACTCATGGGTTTTACAGCCTAAAATCTATTTAGTTAATGTAACTAATGATTGTAAACAGTTAAACTCTGATTATTTCCTTACTGAATGCATGTTTTGCAAATGTTTGTTCAAGGTGGTACCCCATGTGCTGAAAGCATGGTGCACAGCACAAAGTCACTGTTTGGTTGTGGATGGAAATGTTGTTTGTGATACCACTAATTTATTTATTTTGATTTGCAGTCGATACTTCTTTCTGATCACTTACAGATCCTACCTATACTGCTCTTCTCCAAGAGAAACAGCATTTGCATCATGGATGGAGGCCAGGCCCGAGCTTGGCCACCTTTGTGATAACTTAAGATTGGACAGGTAGATTTTCTTCTGGCCATCCACTGGAATGTTCTGCTCACAAGCATCCCACTGTTCTATTTTGTACGCTTATAAGAAAAATGAAAAGAGATCCAGAGGAGCTAAAACGAAGAGGGATCGACCGTGGTTGTAAAACATATGTTGGAGCAGCTAGTGGCTGAACTCCCCATCTGTAAGTGTACAGTTTTTGGCAAGCTGCTATAGTTGCATCTTCATTCAGGGGTGTCTATACGTCTGAATGCCAACACCTTTCTTTTTTAACATAGTTTGAGTTACAAGAAAGGTAAGGATGTTATCTTAAGAAAAAGGTAAGAACATTTTTATCAAATTTATTTGTTTAAGCATGATACTGTGTTTCTAAGTTTTGCATTAGTTCTGTTTTTTTCTCCTGGCCCGTAGAGCTCCCATGCATGGAAAACAAACGCCTTCCGGGCAATGCATTGCAAATATTTTTTCAAAGAAGCGTCTGTTTCGGTTGGAGTAAGTGGAGGGGAAGGACTCAAATTCTGTTACTTCTAGTATTTAACTATTTAATTTAGCATTAGTTAAAAAATTAATATAACTCAAGTTATATAAGATCTCAACTTCACCTTTTCTCTCTCCTCAAGAGTTCTGAATTCAAATTTCACAACACTTAACTCTCTGAAAAAAACTATTAAATATTAAAATCAAAACTCTACTTTATTTGCAATAAGTTAGGGTTTTTTTTATAACAAATTAAGATTATTTTTAAATAATAATATAAATTTTAATTATTTAATAGGTTGAATTTTATGATGATAAGTTTATTATTATATTTAGGAAGTAATGAAATTTACTTATATCAAAACAAGTAACATAACTTAAAAAATTAGTTACGGCAGCATTAAATTACACACCAAAATAGTTAAAAAAAAAGTGGTTGAATTTAACTTTTAATTTATACTGAGTTTCATCAAAATAAATAATGAAAAGATAATTATACTTAAGAAAAATTCAAATACCAGTACATAATTCATTATGGTAGATCTAGAAATTCTTGAATTCAAACTCCCACATAATACATACATTTGCATTATTTTTTTGAAAAAAAAAAAAAATTTGAGATGGGATTTTGGTCCAATGGACCAAAATTACTTTGGTCCATTGGACCAAAATCACTCCTCCCAAGGTTAAGGTCTGCTAGGCAGATCTTGGGAGGAGATCTCCTTGGCCCTCCTCCCCAGGAGATCTGACCCCAGCTAGCCTTGGGCCTGGAGTTCCGGGCCTAAGCGGCCCGTTCCGTGCCGGGCCGCCGGACTCTCCTTGGCCCGGCACGGCCCAGGCTCGTTTCGAGTCGTGGGCCGCCAGACTCTCCTAGGCACGGCTCGACATCGGACCGTGCCGGGCCATCGGGCCCAGGTAGGCTGCCCAGCACGGCCCGAAGAGCCTAGCTGGTCCGGCCCGGGTACTACAGTGGCACTACCGGGACATGGCCCAGCCTGCAGCCGTGCCGGGCCGGGCGGGCCACGGGCCGCCCGGCCCGTTTTACACCCTTACCAACTCCTATGGGCCTTATGTGGGGGCCCATTGAAAACTCGTATCCGACCCGTTGTCTGAAACGTTGGGATGAGGTGCCATCCTTTTATTACATTGTGTATTTTAATTTTCGAACATATTTCCCGCTCAAATCCCAATTCGAAACGGCTAGGTGGGGCCCACATTCCGCTCTCTCCATCCCTTTCAGGCCCTTTTAAACGCCCTCTCGAACACGATCCAAAACCAAAACACTACAACCGCCTCCCCTTCATTTTTCAAACCCTAATCCATTTCGTTTCCTCACAGAGAGAGGGATCGGGGAGAAAGAGGGGAAAGAGATGGAATCGTCAACAGATCAATCCGCTTCTCACAGTAATTTCTCTCTCCTAATTTCCTCAACTGGTGACCTGTTCATCAGTATGATTTGAACCTTTTTTTTCCCCTAATTTTTGATGATTAATTTGTAAAATTAGATCCATCCATGGGAGCATCCAAGTTAAGGTACCCACTGCGTTCGTCGACTAGGGCGAAGGAGGGGAAATTGGCGACGCGGGAGGCTTCGAATACGTCTGCGTCAAAGAGGTCTTCTTCTTACTCTTCCAGATCCAATGCTTCCTTGGATTTTTAATATCGTTGTTCTATTCATTAGTTTGACGGTGTAAGCGTTTCTATATGATTATGATACCTTTGTTATAGGTTACATAGTGTTTTGCTAAACAATAGTTAGGGAAGTGTGTGATTTAATGTTATTCGCATATCAATTATTATCTTATTTATGATGAAATTTTGTCTGCTTTAATGAATTTTTAGACGAATTTATCAAATAAAAAAAAACCTTTGGCATGTTTTATATCTGGAAAAAAACAATTGAATAATTGATTGACTAAAAATGGCACATATGTAACATTTGTTAATTGCCCTAGAAATTTTTGAAATATTTATTATGGTTGGAGCGCTAATCATCCTGATTGCTGTTCTAAATATAGACATCAGATATCAGATCAAAATGGATACAAAGTGCTATAAAGCATGCTCAAATAGAAGCAATTCTGGTAGGTTGGGGTGTGGGCGGTGTGGGTGGGGAGTGAGGTGGGAGTAAAACAACAAGGCTATTTGTGGTTAAAATAGCTCAATTCACTTAGCAATTCTGCAGAAGTCCTAGCCATGCCATTTTCTCCCTAACATCTGATTGAATAGATTAGTTATCGTTTCTTTAGATGCTTTGATGCTTAAACTTTGTCAGGCCATATATTCTCCCCAGGCTCAAAGATGAAAGTGAAACTGCCGCTCTGTTGATTAATTGCTAATAGAAACGGCTAGTATGAAATGTAGACTGTTATGTGACATTTGAAATGCAATAATAACTGTCAAAATAAAAAAAGAATCAATTTTTTTTTTAAAAAAAAGAGGTCATGCCATCTTAGCTTTTGTTATTGGGGATTAATAGAAAATAATAATAATAGATAATAAATAATAGATAATAGACAATAGATTTCTCAGGTGGATGTTGTGTAGCAAGCAGCACTCATCTTTAAAATGGCATGAAGTCCCCTTCACCACACGGTGCCCATTTGAGCAATCCCCAAACAATGTTGTTTGGGCACAATCCCTATAAAATTTGTCCCTCTCGACCACCTCCCACTTTTTTAAGAATCAAAACTTTTCCAATTCAATCTGCGCAATATTATTTGTGCACTAACAGTATTTATAAATTTTATAACTCATTCATCTAAATATTTATGTTATTTTATTAATTTGGTTAATTTTTCTAGTTATAAAAGTATATTTATTTAATTTTTTTTTTTTGGGAATTAGAGAATGAATAATATGTAAAATTTACATTCATATATAAATGTATATGTAGCATTTTTCTTCCAAATTTTACTGTAAGGAACTAAGTATGTATATATAAAATTTACATTCATATATAAATTTATATGTAGCATTTTTCTTCCAAATATATAAAATTTCTTCCAAATTTTACATTCACATATATATATATATATATATATATATATATATATATATATATATATATTTCACATTACTACCGAATAAAAAAAAATCTTATGCATTATTTTTTTTTAATAAAAAAGGAAAAAAAGTTGTGATGCATTAAATTTTTTCGGCCCCAACAGTGGAACTTCCTATTTTGGGCCTTCCCTGAGACTCACTACTTTCGACTCTACCTACGATGGAAAGCCCGTGATTTTACCCAAACCCAAAATGGCAAAGTGAGTAAACAATGTGTCGGGCGAACCGTACTGGGCCCTGGGCAGGCCCATTAAGATTCATTTTATTTACAAAGCATGTCCATATTTTGCTAAGCAGGCTGTTATTGGATCCATTTTCTCTTATGGGCTGGATTAGGCCCGTCTCCAGTAAAATGGCGGGACTCTCCTTTTTTGGTAAGTCGGAAATAGTAACTCTCCTTAACAAATAATATTTTACTAAAATTAATGTTATATATATATATATATATATATATATAACATAATAAATATATACTCTTTTTCAAATGTGTAAAATCAATATTTTATAGCCCACACTTGATAGTGATCGGTTTGGTTTAAAAAAGAAAAGAAAAGAAAGAGGTATAAGCATGAATAGATTGATATAGTCTGTTTCGTCCAATGCAACATGCTGACTTGGTTCGGTTCAAGAAAAGAAAGAGAGAAACTAGATTCGATTTAAGGAAAAAAAAATGTGATAGAGTTGAACTAGTTCAAGGGAGTCCACACTTAAAAATGATCTTATCAGTTCAATAAAAAAAAAAGAAAAGCCTTGAATGGTGGAACCTGTACTTAATAGTGAAGAAAATATGTAACGTGACAAATTTAGAAGAAATAATATATGAGTACAGATATAGAGGTATAAACATGAATAGATTGATATAGAGGTGTAATGTGAGCCGTGCCGTAATGTACTGCGGTACTGGCAAGGCCCACATTACTCGGGCCGAAACGGGTTAGAGGTGGGCCCTGCCCAGCCTGGACTCGCATATGGGCCGGGCCAAGGTCGGCCTCTTAAATTTTTTATTTTTAATTTTTTTAAAAATATAAAGTTTGAAACTATGATCAATAAAGTATTAATATTTAAATATACATATTTATTCAAATTTATAAATATTTATAATTTTTAAAAAATTATAAAATTATTATTATTTTTTAAAATATAAATTAAAGGGCTTTTGGTCCATCGGACCAAAGAATTGGTCTGATGGACCAAAGCACCTCCTCCCAAGGAGCTCAGACGCAAGCCCAAGACAACATGCCTTAGGCTTGGGGTATGGGTTTAGTGGCACGGCTCAAGCGGGCCGTACCGCGCCCAGCTGTCGGGCTGCAAAGAAAAGCTCAACACGACCTGAATCATGAGGGCCGGCCGGCCCAGCATGAGTGCTATGCAGCCCGTTGACTGCCCGGCCCGTTTTATATAGATAGATGGTGCCGAACGGGTTGTAGGAGCTCATGCCCCGTTCTGCATACATCCAGGACCAGGAGTACGATTTCTCTCTGTTTCCGATTGGAAATGGAGGGAGGCGCGCGCGGCGGAACCTCCGCGCTGAAGGGCTCCTCTCACTTCACCTCCGTTCATCAATTCGTCAATCTCATGACCCCTCTCATCGATCTCGAGAAGGTGTCTCTCTCCCTCTCTCTTAAAACTTTGTATGGTTCTCCAAGCGTTGCTTGACAAGCGAACATCTACCTAGTCCTAGCTAGATACTCTAGTGATTGTTGCGTTTAATCGATTGTGTTTCATCGCACCTGCAGCGACGCGGTTTCCTAAACTGTATCGGCAACATCAAAGTAACTAGATGTTTTGTTTGCTCTTCCAGGAGGCGGAGATATCGGCATCTATTGGCTTATCCGCATCAAAGAACCTAGAAATTGCTCAGAAGAGGGGATTTGTCATCCCTAATCTAAGATGCATTGACGCTGAGGTCTGTCTACGTATATCTACAAGCCCGCTCTTGCTTCACTCACACTCTTTTAAGTGACCAGTTTCTTACCCTACTTTGTCATTGCTACTTGCTAGACAGGACTGATGGGAAAAACCCTTCTTGAGTTTCAGCCTAATAAGGGTGATGTTCTTCCCGCTCACAAGGTGGTGGCCGTGCAATTTTCTTACTCATTAATGCGCTGTTCTACCTTCCTTCCCTATTGCATATGTTCATCAAGTGATTCTACATCTTTAACAATCCCTCTACACCTTTTCTATTCACACGAATGCCTATCTAATTGCAATTGAATTTTGATACTCCAGATGAAGTATGAACATTTTTTGTGTTTAGAAACATGTTGCATTATATTGAAGAGCTTATCATTCTGACTGTGAATAGGCGAGTTTTCATTCGGGCTTTTTGGGCTACTAGGCCTACGGAATTTTTTTAACTATAAATATAAGCATCCAAAATTTTTATCTATTGTTTCATCACTTTCTAAAAGGGGTAAACCATTCACTGCTTTTAAGTAACTTATATATTTTTCATATCCGAACTCCGAAAAATGTATAGTACTAAACTCTAAAGGTAATTTTAATATTTTGAAAAAAAGGTAACTAGTCGCATTTAGAAAGCGATAATTCATTCACCGCATAGGTCTAGTTTTTTGTGTAATTTTATCTACCTCCGATTTGCTTTCAAGTGACCTCTTTCCATACCAAATCCTGCAAATACTTAGAGTTGGGAGTCTTTTGTTTTTTTTTTTCCATCCTGGTTAGCTATGAACTTCCTTTCTAAGGCTTCTAATGTTCAGTTTATTTTGATGCAGTTTGGACCACATGATGTGGTTGTTTTAAAGCAAAATAAGGCTGATTCAGGATGTGCACCACTGGGGCAAGGCGTAGTTTATCGCTTGAAGGTAAGTAATTTATCCTGATCATTCTCGGACCTCTGTGTATCTCAGTTTGAAACACAACTAGAGGATTACCCAACTGTTAATTTTGACCAGGATTCTTCCATTACTGTTGCTTTTGATGATATTCCCGAGGATGGCTTAAACAGTCCTTTGCGCCTTGAGAAGGTTGCGAACGAGGTACCCTGTTAGCATTATCTCATGCTGGATACTAATGTTCTTATTCGATTTCATTTGGCTATACATATTATATGTTCTTCTAACAGTGTGAATTTTCATTGTAAGTAATTAACTACATCTAGAAAAGGATTATAATGTCTTGGCCTTGGCATTAGAGGTTCGGGATAGTTCAAGTCATGCATAGAACCTATCCATCATCGGTTCTTTTATCCATCTGTTGTGACGTGAACTCTCTTTCATTTTTCCTGGAAAATTCGTCTTGCCTGCTGTTCTATTTTTCTCCTATTTTTTACCGAGTTTTGAGCTAATGACCAGGATTTTGGCTTTGCAAGACTTTGGCATTTCTTATTGCTTATGCAAACTTATTATGTAGGTAACTTATCGCAGGATGAAGGATGCACTAAATCAACTTAGTTTGACTGTACAAAAAGGACCTGCTGCTGATTTGATTCCCTTTTTATTTGGTGAGAAGCAACCTATACGTTCTAAGTCAGTTATGCAATTCGCTCCGTTTAACAAGAATCTTGATAATTCTCAGGTAATAGCTTTCTGATTATTGTCATATGTGTTTTTTTTTTGTGTATTGGAATTATTCTTCGTCCTTACTTCCCTGTATTCCATCTTATTCAATGAAATAGCAAAAAGACACGCACAAAAGCATGTGAAGCTGAGCATTAAGAATTGTTGCTCCTATATCATGTCATAAATCCTTTTTGTTTTGGTACTTCATTTATTTTAAATTAAAATTTCTTTTCTTTAGCTATAGTACAATTATGATATTGCAATATTAGAATGTGCAAATAAATATATTCACTGTTTTACAGAGTGATTAAGGGGATCACAAATGCATATTTTGATGCAGTGCCTTGACCGCATAAGATTGGTTTTAATGCATCTTTAGCTAATGGGCCAAATTAGTATGTTCAGAGCCAAGATGCCTATAGACTATAATTTAATGCATTCTATATATAGATTAGTGCAATAGGTGTTTGGCGTTGATGAGAGTAGTTATCAGGTATTAAGTACTATTTTTTATCTTTGTTACTTTTTCTTGATTACTTCATGTTATATGCTTAATTTATATGCTAGAAACTTTGTTATAATATTGGTAAGCTATAAGGTTGTTTTAAATGTAATGCGTAAGTAGGTACTATATAAATTTCCCTTTTTCTTATTAATTTTTGTGTGTTTTCCCTTTTTATTGGCTGATCTTTATGCACCATTATTTATTAACATAATCTTTTAGTACTAAAGAAATTGAACGTCATATCCAGCTTCATAGGCACTGTACCATTGTGCCGTATCTTGACCTCTCTTCCTTTTAAAACGAAGGTTAAGAATCTTATCATCTTGTCAAGATACATATAGTGTAGATTCCTTGAAACTTAATTCCCTGCATTCAAATGTCACTATCAAGAACAGCAAAAGTTTCACAGCACTTGAAGTTTACAATGCAGATATTTTGTACTGCTAACGGCCTATATAATAGCTTTGCTATACTCATATACCTTACTATTAAGAACAACTTGCCTTCTCTATTTAATTTGTTGCCCAGTTTTCCTATTTGCTCTAGGGCCACAAATCTATCCCTTTAGGATTATCTAAATCAACTCTGTATTCTTGGGAAAATGCCTGAATACTGGTGATATACACTTAGTACTTCATTTGTATTCTATATTATCATATCCTACTTTTTTGAGGTTTGATGTGTTTGATGTGTTGGTTGTATTTTCTTGGGTTTTCTGTCCCTGTTTAGGACGTGGAAGTTGGTAACAGTAGCTTTTAATAGCTTCTCTCGCTCTCTCTCTCTCTCTCTCTCTATATATATATAGAATCCATCTATGCTACTATCGATAGTAGATGAATAATGTTTACTATCTAATTTCTATCCCTTGGATCTATACTATTCCACCTACCACCACTAAACCCTAGGCATCCAAGGGCTAAAAAGTAGGTAGTAAACACTATTCCTCCATTATTGATAGTATTCTAGCTTTCTCTCTCTCTCTCTCTCTATATATATATATATATATGTATGTATGTATGTATGTATGTATGTATTTATATCAACTTCTCACCTGCTTACTATTATGAAGATTGAAAGTTAGAAGGGGGTGGGGTGTTGAATGGAGAATCAAATGAAATTTTTGGCCAAAAGAGTCTTTAATGATTGTTTTATAGCTATTTTTGTTTCCAATGGTGGCAATTTTTTTTTTCACTCGACACTTCTATAAGAGTTCGTCCATTCATGCTGTATTAATGTAATATGGGTAAATGCCTAGAGGAAAATAAAGGGTTACAAGTTTCAGTATGATGCCTTTTCACTATGCTTCAATTCCTTTAAACAATTGAATTATAGGTGGCATGAATTCCAATTAAAGCTTTTTAACTTTCTTACTACTGCAGAAAGATGCCATCTCAAAGGCTCTCTCATCAAGGAACGTGTTTTTGCTTCATGGTCCTCCTGGGACTGGAAAAACAACAACAATTGTGGAAATAATCTTGCAAGAAGTCAAACGAGGAACAAAAATTCTTGCATGTGCTGCTTCGAATATTGCAGTTGATAATATTGTTGAACGACTATTTCCATATAGGTATCTGGGATTGAGCAATAAAATCATATTTACTCTTTGCAAGTCGATTCATTGTGAATCCCCGTCCAAGCCTTCTACAATCAGAAATGAGGTGGACTTCAGAGCACAACTTTAAGTGGAGAAGACTCGATGTTAAAAATCTTTAGAATACACAACCTGATGGCAAGGCAACTTGAGGCCTAGTTTAGGAATGTGCTACGCAGATGCGCTGGTTTTGATGCTTTAGAAGTCCAAAAGAGCTAAAAACCATTAGGGCTTTCCTTCTCTGATGCTTTGAAATAGTGGTAACCACCATCAAAGTAGCATCCTACCAAAGAAGGATTGAAGCATATGATGCTTCTATGGAGGCTGTTTTGGCCACTATTTTAAAGTATCGGAGAAGGAAAGCCCTATAGTACTTCAAAAGTTCTGGGGCTGTCTAAACCATCAAATCGGATGAATTTGGACAACACATTCCAATACTAGGCCTAAGTTGTTTCCAAGTGCTTATTTTTTTTGAAAAGTTGTTACTTCCAAGTTCTTTACTATATCAGAGGAGGTGTCTGTCCTGTATATCTAGTTAGCTGGAGGACCGACCTTGTTGATCCTAGTTCAGTCCAAAGATTTAAGTGCCTATCGGCACGGGCCATGCCCGCTATGCTATATTGTGCTGATAAGGTACTGACAAAAATATAATCCTTTGATGGCATGGTTCAAAACCCCTTTTTTTTTCTCTAAATTAGCAAGTAATTGCATGAATAATATAAAAGATTTGATAAAGAATATATTAAGAGCAATTAGAATATACTGGTGCTAAAGAAAATAAATTTTTTAATGTCAACATGTCGGCGCATAGGTTTATGTCTGCAAGTGCTCGACACAATCTGTCTCTCAGCACTTTAGTCCTAGATTCATTCTCATGAGAAAGAAGAGCAACCTTACTAAAGTTCTAGAGAGACTTGAAGTTTTAGATAAATTTTACATTTTAGTAATATATGCTGACTCAAAATTATGCATCATTCATCTTCTTAGGTTCAATTCACTTTTTTGTCCTTATTACTTATGCATATTATTTTATATGGTTCTGCTAATCTTATAGTGCTGTGTTCTTATCTTTTTCGTTTGTTTTCATGTAATAATTGTTTGCTGAAAGGGAGGTAAGTTTTTACTCCATTGTGCATTTGCGCCATCTCTGTGCATTTTCTATTTCATTTGGGTGTTTTATGTGTAAATATTGTCTCTTTTTTCAGGAACTCTTTTTTTGGTAATTTAGAAGTGGGTTTCCCAGTAAATCTTCCAACATGCTAAAATGAGTCCGTTCAAGACACATACATCAGGATATATGGGTCAAACCTATTTTTAACAACATCACCTTTTAAATCAGAAAATTTTAGCTTCTTACTCTTGAAATAAGAGAAGAGCGGAGAATAAAATGAAGTATGTTATAAATCTATTCTGATTAGAATGTTGAGTTACACTCTTGTATTTCACATTGAAGAATCACTTGCCGGTTACTTCCTTGTTAACGAAATGACTACTTATTTCAATGTTAATTTACTTTCAATTATTATTCTTTCCTGTTTATTTAATTTACAACTGGTTTTGTTGCTGTTTGCTAGAGTAAAGTTGGTGAGGTTGGGGCACCCTGCACGCTTATTACCTCAGGTCTTAGAGAGTGCGCTCGATGCACAGGTAATTAAAGTTAGGGTATGCTTTCTTGGCAGACAATATTATGTAGCGTTCTTAGAAACATGTGTTTATTTTACACGCTTCAGCAAATGTAAGTATTCCATGTTACATGTGGTTATTTTCTATTTTATGAGTATTTGCATTAGTATTGTTTAATAAATCTATAAGACACTAGTTTGAAATATTTGATTTTCAAGTAGAAACTTAGGGGCTGTTTGGTTTGACGTAAAACTGCGAAAAAAAATTTTCCGTGGGTGGAAAATTTTTTTTACGTAGTGTAGTGTTTGGTTTGTAGGAAAAGAAAACTAGTTTTCGATGATGGTTGTTTGGTTGAAGGAAAAGAAAAGTAGTTGAAAACCTTGTAATATATTTTTTATTATATATATATATATTATTATTATAATATTTATATATTATTACTATAAATATTATTAATATATAATAATTAATATATTACATATATTAATATTATAGTTTAATATTTAATAAATAAAATATATTTAAAATACATTATACAATAGGTATATATATATATATATATATATATATATATATATATATATATATATATATATATATATATATATATATATATATAGGTGGAGAGAGAGGGGTCCGTGGACCTCTCTCTTCGCGCCCTCTCTGCGCCCGGTGTTGCGCGTTTTCGTTTTCCGCTCAAATTGAGCGGAAAACGAAAAGCCCCGGTTTCCTCTTATTTCGTAAAAAAAAATTTCGGGGAAAAGTTTTTTACCATCAACCAAACATCCGAAATCAATTTTTCAGCTGAAATTTTTTTTTCAGGTTGCTTTTACAAGCAACCAAACACACCCTTAGCTACTAAGAGAATGGTTTACATCTTGATATCACTACTCAAAGAATGTTTTATGATCAGAGATCAGTTTACATTTTAATCACCTGAGATAAACGCTATCTCACCATCTCATCATTCTTGAATAGTGGAAAAAAATCATGCTTCTATTACTGTATTATTTGCTCTGCAGTGCTTTTGCTGGATTAATAACACAATTATTCAAAATCTTTTGGAAAATATGCTGTGGGATATCATAGAATACTTGCTTTTAGTCTTGCTCTTCGCCGGCAATTACGTTAGAAATGTCTTCCTGCTGTAACCAAATGATATAAGGCACTTAAGTTTGAAAAATGAGTTTTAATGTAGTCAAATACTTTCTGGATATCCAACCTTGTATAATGGAATCTTTAAAATGAAACAACTGAATAATATTTGAGAGCATATTGCCACGCTGTTTCATAGTCAACTATTATCTTATATATTTCGAGCAGGATCTTTGCTTATCAGCATGTATTGGTTTGGAGTCAGCAATTTTGTTTTCACAGGTTACTAACAGATTGTCAAGACACATATATTAGGATATATGGGTCAAGCTAAACCTCACAGATTTAATTAGTAGATCAAAACTTTAATTATGAGATGAAAACCATTTACTAAACACAATAGACCTACAAAATCTGTATAATTAGTCAATTTCAGTTAACATGGTAATTACCTAATTGATCCTATGTTTTTTAATTAATGTGCCCATTTACTTTCATCTATTACATACGAAGATAAATACCATGTATGTCATTCTTAGCCTGGAAAATATAACTGTAAGCATCATCTGGAATTGGATAAATTACTCCAATATTATGTGGGTTGCACTTTAGTCCTCAAACTTTGATTTGTTGCACTTTAGTCCTTATATTATCTGGTGGCATGCAATAAATCCCTACCATTTTCCCTAATATAATATATATACAAGGGGTCGAATGGTATGGAGATGATTTGGTCTGACTCTTCCTGGTCCGCTTTACTGGTGATGAAGACACCAACTCATCTCTCTATCAAGCCTGAGTGTGGAAATTAATGACGAGACTTATTTGCTACTCATCTGATAGTATGAGGACTAAATTGTGGTCACTTAAAGTATGAGGGTTTAATTCAACTCACACAATAGTTTGAGGTCTGTTCCTTCAATTTACTTCTCAATACAATCATCTATACTTCCATGAGGAACTTGCAGGTTATTATTGGTTGTTCAATGTTCAGTATAGGAAAGATGATAAGGAAAAGGTAGTAGTTTCATTCATTATCTGGTCAAACAAGTAAAACTAGGTAAGGTCAAATGTTTGTTTCAACACAGTTGAAAAAATTTAACAGATATGGGCCAATGTTTTGGATCGGGCATGTTAAACTGAAAATTATCCATTTTGCAATCGTTTTAAACTGGTTGACCTGATTTAAGCGGCCAAGCCCTAGCGGACTAAGCTAAACCTGCTAGCTACACATACAGATTGTGTTTAGTAGGGCTTAATCGCTTATAGGTTTAGAAAGTAAATGTGACATCCTTATGGTCGGAGAAAAGAGATGGAGACTCTGAGATATAGTAATTTGGAATAAGAGTATCTGGATAACCTTTTGTTAAGTACTCTTTGACGACTTGAGTTGTATTGTATTGCTGTACGGATGCAAGTTTGGTTTTCCTATGCAAGCAAGTTTGAGTTTCAGATATGGCAGACGTTAAGGTATCTAGGGTTAGTTATACAGCCGAAAAATGATGAAACTGACTGCTATCGCTATTTTAGTAAGGGTATTTGGGGTTTAAATGATGAAAAGGAAATTAATGTTCTTATTTATGATATTATCAAAAGTTTGAGGCAGCACTGTTAATGGAAGCATCTCCAGGCCATCTAATTTTTTTGACGTAAATTCTTGTATATGGAAACAACTCACCATGTCCTGATTAACTGGCCTACTTGAACAGAGAGAGAGATAATTTGAAGCAAACGTCTCTTTCTAGGTAGTAGGTTCTAATTCTATGTGATGTAATTGTGTAATGATGGGTTGCTACTATTTTGAAAGTTCTGAACTATTTAGTGTGTGTTAACTTGTTGCTGTATAATTTACACTATAATTATTTTGCTAAGGAGTTCCTGCTACTCTTTCCTCATTTTCCTTTTTAGTGGCAGTAAGGTGTACGAAATTTACTGCAGTGGTCATTTTCATTTTTTACTATTCTTTAATCTTTACTAGCAATACAACTATGTATTTACATTCATGCTGAAGTGCAGAAAGTACATCTCACAATTTGTGTCAATTTTTTACCACACATTTCTGACTTCTAATGGTTCCAATCGTCTTGTGATATTCTTTTGTTGAGTAGGTTCTACGAGGTGATAACAGTAGCTTGGCAGGTGATATCCGCAAGGAAATGAAAGTAATTACCTTTCTCAACTTGCATTGTACAAAGCTTATTAGGCTACTGGAGTGCCCTTTTTACTGGACTGTTGTGCCATACACAGTAACCTACATTATATAGAACCAAGAATATTTGAATGCAAACATCAAAGAGTTTATATTTTTACAGATTATGTGTCCCAGTATTTTAGGGCATGCTTTTTATATGTTTTTTTTCTCTTATGCTCTTTGTTAGGTTTTAAACGGGAAGCTGCTGAAAGTGAAAGATAGGAACACAAAAAGGGAAATAAGGAAAGAGCTTAGGACCCTTGCTAGAGAAGAGAGGAAGAGGCAGCAGCTGGCAGTTTCTGATGTTGTCAAAAATGCAGATGTTGTATTAACAACTTTGACTGGTGCATTTTCTCGGAAATTGGAAAATACTACATTTGATCTTGTCATTATTGATGAAGCTGCTCAGGCACTTGAGGTGGCATGCTGGATGGCTCTTTTGAAGGTCTGTTATCTATCATATATTATTTTACATGCAACGCTAATGAAATTTCTGCTGTCTATTTAGCTTTACTGTCCTCGCAAGCCAGCTTCACGATTTTTACGTCTCATTTTTCTATAAGCACCACTATGTGCTCTTGTGTTCTTTGCTCATATAATTGATTTTGTGGCCATGGATGTTTTGATTGGAGAATGCAATTAAGAACCACAATTATGAACACTGGACTTGTCCTTACATGCTGTTAACTATCCAAGGGATGATCTAAACTCCTAATATGTTGGAGAAAGGAATTGATTGCCAGGGCAGGGATTGTATCAGTTGGTGTTAGGCACAGCAAACACTGTTTACATCCTTTCAATATTAGGCCCTTTCCATGTCCTGGCACGCGGTAGCATGGATAACAAGAGATCGCACGTAACTAGGTGGAGGGGTACCATGTGTGGGTTCCTCAATTCACTAGAATTTAAATATATAACCCTATCTGTAACTAAGTTCTGTGCATATGTAGGGATCAAGGTGTATGCTTGCTGGAGACCATATGCAACTTCCGCCTACAGTACAAAGTGTTCAAGCTGAGAGGAAGGGATTAGGAAAGACCCTGTTTGAACGTCTTGCGGGACTTTATGGTGAAGAGATCATGTCCATGCTTACTGTCCAATATCGAATGCATGATCTCATTATGAGGTGGTCATCAAAAGAACTCTACAATGATAAGGTAGCATGTAGTTCCTTATCGAATGCATGATCTCGTTAGGGATAAGCTTCTAATTTAGGGCATGTAGTTCCTTTTTTTTTTTTTAATAATCATGTTCAGTTATATCTCTATGTTACAGTTCTAATAATTGATATTTAGATAATAGCACACCCAAGTGTTTCTGGACATAAGCTTTATGATCTTGAGGATGTGAAAAGGTCTTCTTCCACAGAGCCCACTCTTCTTCTCATCGACACAACAGGGTATGTGTCTTTCTCTCAGTCAAACTATTATATTGCATGTTAATTATAGGTAAGTTATGTGGCTTGTTAATTGTAGGTAAGCTATTTACAAATTGACTTACAGACCTAGAGCTTGGGAATGGACATAAAATTTTTATGCTACCCAAATACCAACATACTCTTTGACGGTCATGAAACATAAATATAGTGATATACTAGCTGTGCCCTTGTCGGACATTCAGCATTGTTATTCATTAGATGCAGCATTATTACATGGTGGTATTTTCTGACAATTGAGTCATAAACAATGGAAGATATTAGTGAGACACCGATACATATTGATATTTTCAATACATAGGAGGAGCAGGCTCTCTACCTTCCTTTGAAGGTTATGCTAATGATGGGCTTAGCTGCTGGAGTTGGAGGTTCTTTATTATTATTATTTTAGGACTTGTAGTCTTGATTTTGTTGTACGGCTATTCCTTGCTGGAACAGGTGTGTCTAATTTTCAAAACAATTGGCTAGGGACTATATTGATTTTGGATGCCTTTATCCTTACTTCCATCAATGTTGTCTATATGACTTTTTTCTATGCTGCATAGAGAATGATTACCTCTTTCTTGATAATTAGAATAGGAATTCTTGATCTGTTAAATTCTACTATAGTTAATTGCCGCAATTGATTTTGTAAAATGTGAAACCGAAATAATGCATTTCACGTCTATTCTGCGCAAATAACCACAATATTGTTTTTTACAATTATGTTAGTACCAAGTTGATCGTTTAAAATGCACCACAACTATGATGTGTTGGGTGCAGCTGTGCAGGAGGTCAATACACATATCTCAAGTAATATTAGTTTATTAAAATTTTGTTCATTTGTTATGTTTTACTCTGGTAAGCATTGACTCTCATATGTAGTTTAGGTGTGACATGGAAGAAAAAAAAGATGAAGATAGCACCATGAATGAGGGTGAGGCTGCAGTATCTACTGCTCATGCGAAGCAACTTGTTGAAAGTGGTGTTTCTGCAACGGATATCGGAATCATGACCCCTTATGCTGCACAGGTTTAGTCATGTGCACACTTAATGCTGTTCTGCCTGCTACTCTATGTTCTAAAGCTGACATCATTTTATTCATTTGGATGAATAGGTGCTTTGCCTTAAAATACTGAGAAGCAAAGAAGACAAACTAAAAGATGTGGAGATTTCTACCGTAGATGGGTTTCAGGGTCGGGAGAAAGAGGCCATTATCATTTCGATGGTCAGATCTAACTCGAAGAGAGAGGTATTTTGGGTCTTCAAACACTGGCTAATTTACACATACTCTGTTCTTGATTTCTTGATTTCGCGAATTCCCCTGACATTTTATTGATAGGATATAGCATGCTACAGCTGTTGCATCTTCATCTCAGTTTATATACCTTTCAGGTTGGTTTTCTGAGTGACCATAGGCGAATGAATGTTGCTGTGACACGTGCTAGGAGGCAGTGCTGTCTTGTGTGCGATGTTGAGACTGTCAGTCAGGACAGTTTCTTAAAACGTTTGGTCGACTACTTCACGGAGCGTGGTGAATATTTAAGCGCATCTGAGTATGCACATGAATAATTTCTAAATAGAGTTTGAAACTATGATGCTGTTGCATTCATTTGATTATGTACATTGCGCAAAGGACAGAACACTGCATGATTTCTGATTCATCGCGGTGGCCTCTAGAGGTCCAGAAATCAGTTAAGCTGTAGGTTGCTAGCATGGTCACTGTTATGGTTGTGCTGTGGTTTAGATTGATAAGCTATACGCCTATGCTCTCACTGGTGCAATTTGTAAGTGGCTATCGTGATGTCTACTTTTGTGCTAATTCAGCGTTATCTTAATTTGTATCAAATTTTGGTTACAGAGGCTGGTCGACAATGATGTTGTGCTAGAACATATTACCTGTCTTGAAACTTGGCTTCAAGATAAGTCTGAGATAACCGTACGCTGCGCGGATTAGTTCATTGGGGATTATGAAGCAATATTACTGGGAATAGCTTTGAATGAATGGGGCCGCAACTGGTCCGATACCATATACCCCGTATTCTCAAAGGCTAGCGCGCGTGGGGCCCAACCAGGCCCGTGGACATGAAAGCAAAGAATAACCACGGAATATTCGCCTATTTGGGGACTACTAGGAATTTTCATTCCAAAAAACCCCCCACCCTCTTCGTCTCCCTGCTGTGTTGCGGTGCGGGAGGCACGCCATATTGCTGTTACTTGGTCGAGATCGCCGCCCACCTCTCCCACATCTCCTCCCTCCGCTCGCCCCCTTCCTTACTGTAGCTGGTTACTCCTTACCTTACTGTAAGGTAGCTTAATCATTTGATCTGATGAAATATTAATTAATTTGATAAATATTTTTGTTGTTTAGTTAAATATTTAATTTAATTTAATTTATGTACGTGGGCCTTTTTAACCTTGCCTAAAAGAATGAATAAAAAATAATAAAATTGAGGGGGCATTTAAAAAATGGCCTGTTCATTCTCATCTAAATGTTGCTAAATCTGAAAGTGGAGTATGAATCTTATATTTTTTGTTTATCTAAAAAAAAAAATGCAGTCATTTTTTTAAAAAAAATTTGTTAAAAACATAATAATATTTGACGCCTTTCACGGTTTTCTTTCTTTTGTTGCTTACGGATAGCATCAATAATATGCAATGCGGCTATATGGGGCAGCAGCACTCCTATTTGCCTCGGTTGTATGGTTTATTCCGATTGGCAGCCTAATTCTCTCCCTCTGCTTTTCTCATTGCTCTTTTATTTTTCCCCTTTTTTTATTTATATTTTTTCCGCTCACCCACTGTCCATATATAGTATTATAGTTGTTGTAGAGAGAGGGAAAGGGGCGAGTTCGGGCGACGGGAGGGGGACTGAAATTTGCGGCTCCGGACAAAGGAATTGGAATGGGTGAGAGAGTTTTGTGCGAAATCGTCTCTGGATTCCCCGGTTGCTCGTCCGATTGTTGTTTCTACTGTTGATTTCTTACGGCCTTATATTTCTGCGCAGCTTCACCTTCGGAGTTGCTGGCCGTAGCGGTGGAGGCTGCAAAGAGCGCCGGAGATGTAAGTGCGAAAAGGAAAGCTACAGCGATGTGCTGCTCTCTCTCTCTCTCGTTTCTCTTATTTCTGGAACTTACTCTTCTCTTCCATTTTGCTTTTGAATTTTTTTTTCTTTTTCTTCCACGTCCTTTTGAACGATTCTATCTTCTCAAACCAGGTTATCCGGAAAGGGTTCTACCAGACGAAGCATGTGGAGCACAAAGGCCAAGTATTCTCTCTCTTTCACATCCCCTTAGGCACTAACTGATTTTTGTTGTTGTTGTTGTTGTGGTTGTTATTATTGCTGCTGCTGCTGCTGTTGCTGATGTAAAAAGTGAACATCATGTTTTTGTTGTTGTTTCATTGACGTGATGCAAATGCAGGTCGATCTGGTGACTGAAACAGATAAAGCATGTGAAGACCTCATCTTCCATTTCCTCAGGAAGCACTACCCCGATCACAAGGTCTCGTGTTCGTTTATCACCCCACGACTTAAAAGGATCTGTGGCTCTTTATTTATTTATTTTTATTTTTATTTTTATTATTAGTACTATTATTATATTATTGTTGTCTTCTTCTTCGACAAGCAGCTCTGTCTGGCATTTTAGCATACATGCACCGCTTCAGCCCAGTAGCCGACTCCCTTATATATATTTTTTTTTTTGCAAAAGAAAAAATAAAACAAAATAAAATCTGTCTTTCAGTTCATTGGGGAGGAGACGTCTGCTGTGCATGGTACTTCCGAGCTCACGGACCATCCTACCTGGATTGTCGATCCCCTCGATGGAACCACTAACTTCGTCCATGGGTGTGTAATGAGGAGTTCTTTTTATCAAATATTCTGTTGTCCTTGCTTCTTCTCTCACGGCAATCTTCACATGCCCTGCAGCTTCCCGTTTGTCTGTGTATCTATTGGTCTTACTATTGGGAAAGTTCCTACTATTGGCGTAGTATACAACCCAATAATGAATGAGGTAAGCAGGTGAACAAGCTCTCTCCCCCTTTGTTTCCAGTGTGGTTCTCAACAAAAACGTTCAAACCGTACCTGTACGGTTTGTGCAGTGTCTAGATCTATGATGCCTACAAAAGAACTATGCCTTTCCTTTCTCTTTTTCTATAAAATAAGGGGGTATTACTAATCTACTAATCAAAACATAATCTTAGTGATCCAAATTTTAAGTTGTTCTGCATGTGTCTTTCTTGCCTGATGTGTAAGCTAAAATATGGTGCAATAATATCTACTGCTTCTAAATTCACACCCTATTTTCCAATGTAGAAATTCTCACTTTATGCTGAATACTACATGGGACAGAAGCGAAGACATTTGTGTAGGAAGGGCACGATTGATAGCAGAAATATTTTAAGTATTCTTTTTTCCAGTGCATTTAATATAATATATACATATGAGCGTACATCTCCATCTATCTATCTAGCTTTACATACGTATAAATTAATATTATATAATGTGTATTATTTGACTCTTGTTCTGCACATGTATATAATATAAGAACATTTCACTTAGAAGCATAATGCCTAGTTGTCATCAAATAAATTGGAAATCAAAGACATGTCATCTTCCAGAAAGGGAGCAATAGTTTGTGCAGTTGTGGTGGTTGCAATGGGTGGTGGTGGTGCAGTGGTATAGGGTTAAAGCAATAATCTCATAATGTATATAAAATACTGAAATTTTATCTTTTTTTCTTCCTAGTCTGAACTTTTAAAGAGTAACTTTGGCTGTTTTACTTTCATAATATGTAGTGTTGATGCCTTGTTCACTGATTTTTCGTCACTGAATATATATATATATATATATATATATATATATATATATATATATATATATAAGGATTTGAAATCTTTCTTATACAGTTTTATAGGAAAACAGGGGCACAAGTGCACAATGGCCCCCACAAAAAGTGCACTACGACCCCTACACTTACTTGGTTCTTCGAGCCTATGATTCTATAACTTACCAACTCCTGGCAGCAGAATGTGCCCCCCTCACCACCCTTTATTCATCCCTGATAATCAAATGCCTGTTAGCTCATTTGCAGTAAACACGTTCGTTTATTCTTGTCATTGTGGTTGTATTGCAATGTGTTGGTTTTCTCTGCATGAAATCTAAAAGGTGAATGTTCTCTGCTTTAGCCATGCATAACTACTCCGAAATGGAATATTCAAGGTTAGGCAATGCTAGCAATAGCTTCCTCTGCGAACTTGGATACCTTATCTGTTGATTTGCATCTGTAAGCAATTATTGCTTGCAGGATATACCTAGTACTTTGGGTTGGCGTTACAGTAAACTTTCTTGGTCAGAAAATTTGATAGTCACAGAAAATTGGATGATATCTTGATTATTAGTCGAAGTCCCTTTTAGAAGTTAAGCAGAAGTAATAGCAGTGTTTTGTTTATTTGGACTGCGTGATTATGCATTATTGTTAGTGTTAAAGAATGTGGAATGATCGTTGTTCTCTAAAAGCTTAAGCTAATAGTGAATGGTATATTTGAACGGTATTTTTTAGTATTTATATCCAACACTCCTCATGCTTAGGCTCGAGACTTTTGGATAGGCCCAATATGTGGATTTGAATTAAATGAGAGAAAATTAATTATGCTAGGAACCTGACGGGACTCGAACTAAGGATCTCCCACTTTGATACCATGTTAAAGAATGTGGAATGACCATTGTTCTCTAAAGCCTTAAGCTATTCGAGAATGGTGTTTTTAATACTTATATTCAACAACAAGACAACTTTTGTATGCCCGTTCTTTTTAATTTTTCTTTTTCTTCTCTAGCTATCTTTGTCCTGAAAATGAAAGTGGTTTTGGTGGTGTCTTGTGTCAATTCCTACTTGTAGCTCTTTACTGGTGTTCGTGGACAAGGTGCTTTCCTCAATGGTTCTCCAATTAAGGGTAGGAGTATTCTTCTGGTCTCAAAATTGATACATGCATTTTTTTTTTAACTTGATGATTGGGTTTAATGAAGATATGGTGGTAACTGGTAAGCTATCATTCTATTATTTTGATGGTCTGATGATAAAACTCGAAAAAGTTTTATAACTTGTGCAGCTTCATCTCAAACTGAACTGGTGAAATCTCTCCTCGTAACAGAGGTATGTGGTTTCTTTCGTCAGTCTCGTTTCGATTATGTCTTTGCTGAAATTATCCAGTTTAATTTTATTTTTTTACTGCTGCTTAAGCTTAGTAGCATATGGACCTTTTTTTCGTCTTCTTTATTCCCCCTGAAAAGCAGTATTCTGGTGATTTTTTATTTCTTCAGTAATTAATATGATTAGATTGGAATATAATATTTTACTCTTCTAGTCAATTATCAAGTGATACTTGCAAACTATAACCTCAAATATGATGCCTGTGTAGAAAATGATTTGGATATTATTCCTCAAACCAAGTAACTAATAGAATGTCCTCCACGGAGCTAGGTTCTTATCGAACAAAATTTTTATATGTCATTCCATCAATGAAATAATCTGAAGTCTTGTAAGTTATCTATGAAATGAAGTTTTGCCAAGTCCCTCTTCAACTAAGGGCATGTTTGGTTCCGCAAAAGTGGGTGAAGTGAAAAAGGTTACTTCTGCAAAAGAGGATTTTCAGTTTGATTGTTTGGTTGGCTATAAGGTGAAAAATTAAAACTATAATTTTGTAATTTTGATTCTTAAATTATACATAAAGAGGTGAAAATATAAACAAACAACTTATACTCGCAATTTAAATTAAAAAATTTATATTTATATTTATATTTAGAATTCAAAATTATATTTTAAAAATTAAATTTAAACTTAAATCTGATTTGATTTTATAATTAAAATTTAAGACATAAATTTAATTTACAATTTGAATTTAAAATTTAAGTTACAACTCATAACTGAAATTAAATTTTAAAATCAAAGTTCAACACAGAAATTAGAACATTTATTCAAATTTGAATTCATAATTTGAATTTATAATTTGAATCATATATTATTTTACTCTTTGATCTTAAATTCTGAATTCAAATATGAATTCACAATTTGAATTAATATTTAAATTTAATTAAAATTCAAGTTTAAATCACAATTCGAATTGAACATTTGAATTCATAATTTGAATTCAAATTCAAACTGAGACTCATTATTGAAATTAAATGTAAATAGCAAATTTAAATTTGAATTTGAATTTGAACCTGAAAATTTAAATTTTCAATTCAAATTTCAGTCAATAAGTTGAATTTATAGTTGGAACCATTTGAATTCAAAGTTCAAATTGAAGTTCTTAGCTAAAAATAATTTGATTAAAATTAATTCAAATTAAAATAAAAATGAAACTTTAAAATTTTAAATTTAAATATAAAGTCACAAATTTGAATTTAAAATTTTATGTTGAATTTTAATTTACAAATAAAATTTAGAACTTGATCATAATTTTAATTCAAATTTAAAATGAAATTCAACTTTAAAAATAAATTCAAATATTACAGTTAAAACCAAATATAACTTCTTAGCTAAGCTCTCCACTTTCAATGACTTCATAATTTTTTTTAGCTGAAGTAAAAAAAGTGAGATTTTGTGATAACTCACTTTATCGGCCCACTATCTTAAACTGACTTTCATATTTACTTTCACAAACCAAACAACTGATAAGACGTCATTTCCTAAAAATGCTATTTTCGATGCTTCACTTTCGACCAACCAAACAAGCCCTGAATAATACAACTTCTCTAACTCTAAATCTTTAAGTGTTATTAAACTGAATGGATCTTGTTAGTTCAAAGAGTGATACTTAGATTGGTATTATGTAAAATTGTTTTATCCTCCCCAAGAGCCTGCTTGCCCTTCCCCACCAAGAGGATATGTAAATTTCACGATGGACATGAGAGCACATGTGTCATATCGACCGTTGTCAAGTTGTTCTGCCAGCAGTGGTCAACCTGTCAATTACAGTAAAGCAGTACGGTGAGCGAAAGAAAGAAGATCTGACATGTTCTTATTTTTATATGTTGTTATAGGGATGTTTTTGCTATACCTAGTAATTAATAATGGTGTACACTTTAGTAATGCTGTTCTTTTATCGGAGAACTTTTGGTATGTAAATATAGATGCTTTGGGGTACGTAAATACATATGCTCTGAACTATTCTGAGAGCTATCAAGTTTGGAGATATTATATCAGTTTTGATCGATAGTGCTAGAATTTGAGCAGGCTGGGACAAACCGTGACGTATCAACTGTTGATGCTACTACAAACAGAATCAACAATTTACTCTTCAAGGTAGCTTTCCATATACTGTACATCATTTACCCTATCATGGTAATAATATCATTGATATTCAGGTGAGATCAATCAGAATGTGTGGTTCTTTAGCTTTGAACCTTTGCGGTATCGCATGTGGTAGGCTGGATCTGTGTTACGAGATAGGTTTCGGTGGCCCATGGTAGGTTTGTTTTAATACCTCCTGTTATGAATTAGGACTTGATTATTAATTGCAGCGAGTGTTATTTGCTTCCCTCAGGGATGTGGCAGGTGGAGCTGTGATTGTTCAAGAGGCTGGGGGTCTTGTTTTTGATCCGTGAGTGATAAGAAATTGTACCGAGCTGCATTTATCTCTAGTCATTCTAATATGCACTGCACTGAAGATCTGTTATTTCGTTTTGCACCAGAGATGGAGGAGAATTTGACATAATGTCTAGGAGGGTCGCTGCATCAAACATTCATCTCAAGGATGCATTTGTCAAGGAGTTGAAACGGAACTAAATGAGTCCTAAAGATGCATTCCTTACAGAGATGATGGGAACTTAATAAAGCTCTTTCTCCTGAAGAAGACATGAAACCTGACATCATGGATGTCGCCTTTACAGTTTCCTTATAAGCGATCAATTTTAAACTTATTTTTCAGGCCGCCAGTGATTAGTGCACTGCAGATAATTTAATTCAAATCGGCATATCAGCTTGTGTCTTTATGTACTATAATTTTTGCATGGTATGATTTCTCTATTTAGAAAGCAAAGTACAAATTTGTGTCGCTGCTTGCTTGCCCCTGATTGGAGCAAGGCGCCCAACGCAATCCAGTTTCTGGATGCTGTAGGACTGGAAATTATAGTAAAACTAGTGTTGTGACATGTGAATTATCCCTCGTCAGGCTGTCACTGGCAATTGTTAGGGATATCTCCAGTTTGAGCAGCATCTATCAAGTAGAGTAAAAAAAAATGGAGTGTCATGTTAGATTTTGTTGGTTTGAAATAAATCTTAAATTCATAGGCCCAGTAGTTGTACCTCTGTTTGTATGGCAGAGTTCATGTTGTTTAATTGCTTCTTCTTTTTTTTTTTCTGGCATAATGGAAAACGCGTGCTTCCATTTGGGCTGTTTGGTTTTACACGAAAGAGTGGTTTTTTGGTTCGATTAGAGCCGTTGTTTTGATTCTTTTTGCAGTCATTCACGGTGGGCAGATAGAGGGGTGGATCAACATAGTGGGGCAGAGGAAGAAGGAAGTCAGAAGAGAGGAGTAAAATAGGCATGGATGAGGGCCACTGTTACTCTTGCTCATTTGGTTTAGCCTTCTCTAACAGAAGGTTTAGTAATTAAATTTTTAGTATTCAATAAATAAATATATCAAAATTTCTGCTGTGGTGGAAGGCTTGAGTAGAATATTTCATTTGATGAAGTTTCGTTCTTCTGCTTGGAGGATGTACTGTTAGGACAATTTCAATGAAAGATTAGTGTACTTTTCTGCAAGAATTCCTGCATGGAATTCAATCCAAAGAAGGATCCGACTTAGTGAAAGCGGCAGTTTGGACGAGGAGCTAAGCGGTTTGGATGTCGGATAAAAATTAAGCGGGAATGATCCCATATATTAGGAAATGGGACGGGTTATTTGCGCTCCGACCAGTGTTTCGGGTCCAGACCTCGGCGCGAGTGGGCCCGAGATCTGTTCCCCCGGCTGAAAAGCGAGAATGGGAATTGGATACCTGCTGCTTTTGTTTTGTTTTGTTTTGTTTTGTTTGGGCAACTCGCCTCAAGAGGCAGAGGCCAGCCAAATGCGCCCCCTCCCCTAGAGAGAGAGGTGACTGACGCAGCAGAGATCATCATCATCAGTCCCACTCCAAGCCTCCAACCCCCACCAATCCACCATCAAGGGTCAAGGTGGAAAATGGGAAGGATTGGTGCGGTGAGCTGCTCTTCCTCCGCATGGTGCCGTCCCCCGAAGCAGCAGCAGCAGTCCTTGCCCGTGCGCGGCCGAGGAGGAGGGGAGTTGTTCGGCGGCGCCCGGGGATCTCCTCGTTGTAGTCAAACCAAACCCATACACACTCACACGGTCCGACGGACAAGAGCAGGAAGCCGCGGCTCCTCCTCGTCGTCGCTGCTGCTGCCGCCGCCTCTTTCTCTTTCTCTTTCTCTTTCTCTTTCCCAACGCGTTGGGGTTGGGGCCGGCACGAGACCGGTCCTGTCGTCGGCGCAGCACGACGACTTCTGTGAATTCTCTCAGAGGACCAGTCCCGACGAGGTGTGCTCGTTTTCCACGGATTATTACAACTTACAAGACGCTTTCCTTCTTTACGTGTGTTTGCAATCTGATCCCCCCTTTGCTTGCGGCCTATCCTTGGCACCAAAAAATAAAAATAAAAATAAAGACACTTTCTTGCCTGCTCGCTCAACATTCTCGGCATCGTCATCCATCCATTACTTAATAGGAGTAATCCGTCGATTATCAGAAAGTTATTCCCTCTCTTTCCTACTTGTCTAACCACCTTAAAAACTTCGCTATGGCCCCTCGGAGCCATATGCATTGTTTCATTGCGGCAGATCGAATTTGTCTCAGTTAACTATCTCCCTAATATATCTGTTGGTGTGTGTGTGTGTGTGTATCTGTGAAGTGAAAGGATATGGTCGTGTCCTCCACATGCCAGCTTGCAGCTTTTGTCAATTAAGCAATCTCCTGCTGTTAATTTAGACTTTATCTATCCATTGCATACCCAGCTGATCCGAATGTCCAGAGTTATGTGCACACAATCTTTGGTCAAGCATAATCAATTCTCTTTTCCGTGCTTTTCAAGACATGCGTAATCTCTGGTAGTAGTTATCTTAAGAATGCCGAACTTGTTGCAAATTAAAGTGCTGATGTGATACAAGGAGTGAGCCTAAGTGTAGCCTTCCATGATCTTCACTAAAATGTGGCTAGCATTGTGCACTTCAATTGTTTCACAAATATATTAACAATCAAGGCATGCTTATTCACCTTGAACATTCCGAACTCCGGGATTCTAGATATAGTTCTTCTAAGCAAATTGAAGTCTAGCTTGATTGTTTATACTTCTTGATTAGTGGAAGTTTATTTGCTTGCATATTTGTTAACACAGATTGTATTTTCTCTGCTGAAGGTGAGGAAAGAAATTCACAGATGCTATGCTCTTGTACAGAAACTTGGGAGGGGAGTAATTTACTTGGGGTCTTCTCGAGTAAAGACAGACCATCCAAAATATCTGCAAGCTTTAGAATTGGCAAGAGAGGCAAGTTCTGAAGAAATAGGGACTTCAATCTTGTTGTCACAAAGTATCATCATACCTTTGGTTGTCGAGTAATTGTATTCATATGTGTATTCTGTATTTACTGAGCCAGCATCTCTTAGAACCTTCAGGAAGTCTCTTGGTTTAATGTTGTCATTCTTGTTACAAGTACCATTGCGATACCGTAAACAAATGCTTCAATTGATTGTGAAGAAATATCTTTCCTATTTGCTTGCAACTTTAGGACTTTTGTCTAAGACTGGCAACGAGATGCATAACGATGCTTGCGAATGTGTAGCAAATGGTAGTTGCCACACAAACAAGTATTTCATAGCCCATGAGTTCTTAATGTACTCCCTACTCGTAGATGTGCTGAAATGGTTAAGGCTTAGCTTTGTATCTGAATGCTTAAATTTACATTCTGACGGCAGTTGACTACTAAGCGAGCATCTTTATGATGACAGGCTGCAAAAATGTTGGACTGCACCACATGGACAGGAGCAGGTCCTGGTTTCATGGATGCTGCCATCAGAGGTGCTATCGAAGCGAAGAAGCCTGTTGGCGGATTCAAGATAGCCAGAGAAGCTGGTGAATGGACTTCTTCAAACTTCCATCCTTACCTGCCTCCTGATACATACCTTACATGCAGGTAAATTTAGCAATTAGCTCTCTAAAAGACTTCCAGTTGCAAACATGGGAATTCTCATTACTGCCTGGCAAACAGGTTCTTCTCAGCTAGGAAACATGGGTTGGTTGATGCTGCAGTAAGGAACGATCCTACTGACAAGACTGCGGTGGTTGTGTTCCCTGGTGGAATCGGTACTCTAGATGAGGTTTTTGAGATCCTGGCCTTGATTCAGCTGGAGAGGATTGGATCTAAGCTTCCAGTCCCTTTCTTACTTTTGAATTATGATAGTTATTACTCAAAGCTCATAGATTTTATGGATGAATGCGAGAAATGGGGGGCAGTTGCTGAAGGAGAGGTTGCATCTCTGTGGAAGGTCTGCAGTGGAAACGTTGAAGCTTTGGAATACTTAGCAGAGTTCTATGATCTCCCTACAAGCAAAATAAATTATGATCCTATGGATGGTGTTCAGAAGGTGTAATTTCGTAGTTGACCAGCACACTACCTTTAGCAAGATATTAAGTCCAACTAAACTCTTGTTCAAGAGGGTGAGGTGGAACTTTTTTGTCAAGAGATCATCTCTCTCTCTTTCTCTCTGTTCTCTTGCCTTTTTTGCGAAGAAGGCAAATATGTAATTAAAAATTAAACTGGAAAATTATTTTCCAGCACATAATTGGCCAAGTTGTGTGTAGGGCAGTATTTTTAGGCATGTAGCACATTTGGTTGTGCTATGAATCTCCTAGATGAAGAGCAAGTCTACTTTTGCTAAGCCCTGTGTACTTTTGCTAAGCCCTATGTAGAATTTTCTCATGAACATGTCATTGGGAGCAGTCACTTGGGCGTTCAGCCCCATTATTTTTGTTAGTATTTATTGAAACCTGGTTCTTGTGGATTGAGGCTTGCCTCTATGACTTTATTATTCTGCTCTGTAAACTTAAAAGAGCTACTTTGCTGCAGGACAAAAGTGCATTGAAGCACCATGGCAGAACAGTCTTTCCTGTTTGATGGAAATGCCTTTTTTCGAGGATATAATTGGCTGCAGTTAGCAATGTAATAACCCCTCTGGATCGTAATATAGGTCATGCACTTTGCTGTATTCCAGAGTGATACAGGAATTGAAAATTTTACTGCAGTCCTATGCGCTGCTCACGGCACCATTGCAAGTCTAATTGCGTGGCAGCTATCTTGACTGCACCAGCAGGAATGAAATAGGCAGCAAACTTTTCAGGAACTTTTCATATAAAGGATTAATACAATTAGGTCGACAGCCCATGCATGCTACATGGGGCCATCGTCGCCAGTTGCTACTGCATATCTTTCCTCTTAGGTAACTACACCTGCGTTCAGCACTACAAATCCAGCTACAACTTAAGCTTATGTGTTCAAAGACAATCCATTAAAGAATTTGGAACAATGAGAGCAAACAGGGGAAGGCAGCCAATGTGGAAATCAAATATGTAGCAGACTGCTAGACTCTAATTCAACAGAAAGTCATTAAATCAAAAAATATAGAATAATATTTTGAGGAATTTCAGGTGGGTTTAGCTTATGTACTAACAGCAGACTTTGAAGTTACAACGTACAAGCCCAAAGGCACAATCCTCAAATAACAAAGAACATATGTCTTGTTCTTCCCTACGGATATGGTTATATCATCCATCATATATCATTAGACAGATCATGGCGGCAATGAATTATGGATTCTGAAGCTTAGAGACTAGGCTAGATTTGCAGACAACCAGATTGAGTTGGCATCATTTAGCCCTGCACCAGTTCCAGACAGGCTGAATTTGATCTCCCACTCTAGCTAATACAACTTTCTTGTTCAGGTTCGCCATCAGCTCATGTTTTATGCTTCATTGTAGGCAGGTCTGAACGCAGCTCTCCATGATTGATCCTCTGCGCACATTGGAGCTCTGGAATGATCTTCTTCAATCTCAGACTCATGGCGGTAGAAGGGCTCCAGTGCAGATTCCGGAAGTCGGCTCTCTGCTAGATAATGCTTCATGGTCACCATCTCCATTGCATGCTTTTTCTTCATCTTCTCAGTTTGCTTCTTCAGTTTCTCGATCTCCTGTTGGGCTGCAGCATGTTTACCCTGCGCAATGTATTGCCAAAAAAAGAAGAAGAAAGAAAGAGCACAAAATAGAAAACTATAAGATCACAATAACACGCCAAACAATGTTACTCAAAAAATGAGTGCTTAAAATATAACCTCTGCTCTTGAGATTGCTTCCTCAGCTTCTCTCAAGCGCACAAGGAGTTCACCAGCAGCCTGTACAGCCTCAGCAGTGTCACGCAGCTGAATTCGAAGCCTCCGGTTCTGCTCCTTCAGATAGGCCCTCTCTTTTTCTCGGTCAATCCTCAGAGTAGAAAGCTCTGCAGAAAGAGCTGCAGCAAAAGCCGAGCCACAGCCCTTCCGTCCAGCTTTTAGTGCTGCTTTCTTCACCTCTGCAATTCCTTCCGTGACCTGGCGATGCTTCTCAAAAAGGTCATTGTACTTCTCCTGAAGTTCTGCATAGTGTTCTACAATCCTAGCATGCCCATGAATGGCTCGCTGCAGAGCATCATCCAACTCTGCGGTGCACTTCTTCTCCATGCTCAGCTCCATCTCCTTCTTCTCTGCAAGCCTACGATTTGATTCGAGATCAAGTCTCAGCTCTTCAGTTAGAGATATCCACCTGCTCTCTGACTCTGTCCACTTTTGTCTTTCCTTCTCAAGATCTTCCCCTCCCTTGTCTGAAGATTGGATGTCACCATTCCTTATATGATCAAGAAGAGAATCTTCCTGTGTAGAGCCTCGAGCATAGGGCAGTAGCTGATTCCTAAGGCTCTGAATTTCATTAAGAAGAGCTTCCCTCTCATTCATGTTAAATGGTTCATTCTGAGTATCTTTTAATGAATTCTCCATATTTGAGACCCCAGAGTTGTTCTTGATACTGTCAACTGAATGCTGCAAGACTTTAATATTAGAAACAAAAAGAAAGAAAAGCAGAATGTAAAACAACAAGACGATATTCTTAGGGACACCAACCATGTGTTCAGCATCCTGAGTACGGCCTGTAATTGAACTTTGACCATCTCTCTGCTTGTATAGTTCCACCTGCAAAGATTTAAACAAGAAATATAAGAGGTGAATCTCAAAGAGCATTGGGACAAGATAAAAATTACCAGAGTGGTCAAATGCTCAATTCTATCTGCCTGTTCTGCACAAAGGACTTCCAGTTCCATCTCTCTCTTTGAAGCATATGTGGAAACATCATCCTGCTCCATTAAGGAAAATAGCTTTAACTCAGGGCAGAGCTAAAATAATCAAATAAATAATATATCACTAGCATACCTTAGGTAACGGTTTCTGCAATGTATCAGCACCACATGTCTTACTGCTTAACACAATTTGCATATGTGAATCATCATTGATTAGATTGCATCCATTTGCATCCATCACCTTTTTGCAAGATGAACACAGGAATGAAGTAGATGTTGCTTTCTCCTCTGGTAATGTTTGCATACCAGAGTGAACCTTTTCAAGTGACTGGTAAGAATTTAAGGCCAAGTGCTCAAAGGAAAGGCCAATAAATGATTCTTGTGTATCTGAATTGCGCTGATGATAATCGATAATCTGCAAACCACGCTGAAGACTCGCAGCTAAGGACTCAGTGGGGCTAAGCTTGGTCGACTTTAAGGAGGAGCGAACAACATCACCCATTCTAGAGGACTCCACATTCAAGTTGGATATTGGGCACTCTGACGCATTCTCCTCTCCCACCGACAGACCCAACGACATGATACTTTTCCTAGTTTTATTATCAATCTTTGGAGAAGAGCACAAAGGTGGATCTTGGAGCACTGGAAAGCTTTGGCACGGTATGATTGAAAGGCTAGATTTCCTTGCGGAATCATAGATTTGATCGTGTTTCATGTCTTTGGAAATATCTTGGCCTTCTAAGGGACTCTCAATAGACAGAGCAATGCTATTAGAGGGTGAAGGTTCAATTACATCGCAATGCTCTTCCTTAAGGCTATCTTCCTTTTGCGACGATTTGATTGCAAGCTTTTTACTAGCAGCACACACTTGTGAGTCTATTTTCTTGTCCTTGTTAATTCTTGAAATCTCTTCTGTAAAAGAAACATTGCATTTCACATCCTGTTTCTCCAAAACATCCTTCAAGTTATCTTCAGAGGTAGAATGCAGGCTGCTTATTTGATCACAGAATTCCCTTACATCCTCCTCATCAATATCCATCTCTTCCTCTGAATTGCTATCAATATGAGGTAAAATCAATGAGCGGTTGAGACTCACTCTCAAAAGGTTTAAGCTTTCACGAGCACTGTGCCCTTTAAAATGGCCACCGGTATTAGCGCCAGCAGGGATGCCTTTATACATCTTTGCTCTTATAAGCTCTTCCTGTTCCATGGAACATAAAACTGTGTTATTCTTATTACTCATAGCCTTTCAAGGTTTATTGATCATTCAGAGGAAGCTTACCTTCAATTGCCGTATCTGATCACTCAAGCCATTAACATCATCTTCTGTTATTTCATTGACGACTGGCTTGTTTTGTATATATTTTGCTCGTTCAGCAAATCTCAGTGTGCTAAAAGTGCCTGCCTTGCATCTACATTGGTCATATACCAAGATCATTTTAGGAAAATCACATATAGACTGACAAGACAAAATTAAATCTGGTAGTAGAAGTACCTATCATCTGAAGAAATGGCACACAAAAATGTAACCTTTGAGTTGCCACCAAGTGTATCCTGCAATAGATGTGTCAGACAGGACTCCACATATGAGACTTTGTGATCTTTTCCAGAACTTGTGACATCTGCAAGAATATTGACCAGCTTCCTGTGTTCATCCAAAAGAAGAAACTACATGGTTCGGAATCATCATTCAACATTTAAAGTGTGATGTGGAATGCATAAATGCCTATTGAAAGGTGTATGCCTATCGAGAGATGTATGGCTACTTAGAAATGTCTGGGCACCCTAAAATTGGTCTGTGCGCCCATCAGAGATAAATGAGAGCAAGTAACCTATTGATATGACTAGGCACTACCAAGTTGGTTCATTCAGTGGAGCAGAAAAAGGAAGATTATACACTGGCTTTCTAAACAAGTATTCAGCGAAATCCAGGTATAATTTTGATGTTAATGCTAATTTTAGAAACATCTATCACATAAGCAGATCACACTAAGTATCAACCATGACATCGCAGAAGCAAAAAGAAATGCATTTACAACTAAATGATTAAATCAATTGGCAACTATATACCCAAGCCTTGCGAGAGACTTCTTAACATGTCTTGCTTCTTTAATGCCATGCTTGCCAGCACCATCGAGCTCATCCCAATCCGATCCGGCAAGATCAACAAGGCTGATTCTGCTAGATTTTGAACTGGTAAAGCAGGTTGCCGACTGTCCCTATAGCATTAAAGGAGTAGTGTTACATTTTCAACAGTTATGTAGCATGTCTTTAAGCTTAATCATTTCTCACATGAAGAGTTATTCATCTTTGTTTGCATTGTGACTTATTCCCATTATGTAGTTCCTAGTCAGAGTTCAATTGTGGCAGAGGCCAGAAATATCATCCACTCTTAATAAAAGTATAACAACTTTTCAGGGAAAGAAAATACTTGATAAGAGTAGATTACCTTGCACCAAGATTCAATTATGCAAGTAAATATGACATGAGAACGTGAGCTTTTGGAATTCATACTGGTCGCACCAACTTTCTTATTTGAAAGACCCTGTGACATAAATAAAAGTAACAAAAAGAAAGCTAATCAATAGCTAGAATGCTAAGCAAAAAACTACACTAACTAGCTGTTGGTCGTGTTATTCAATTTTTGCATTCTTTTGTCACCTTGAGATATTGGGTCTTGTCTGTGCTGCGTCTTTAGTGCAGCTATTCCATACAGTATTTTTGTCTAAATTTCTTCGGTTTCTTTTTCTTTTTCAGGGCCCTCAGCCCTGTTTCCTCTCTTGTAGAAAAGAGGGAAAGTAGAATTTGCAATTGTAGGTGTTATCAATATGCACTCATTCTTGATATCCAGTGGTCGCTATCTTATTTAATGGTGTTTTCTTCTTTTACGGTCTGAATCTGAAAACTGATACCTATTGGGTGCTTTCTGGAGATATTGATGTTTTCTTCTTTAACAGTGAAGTACAATTCAAATAAAATGAATTTTTGATAGAAAATCTTCCAACTATTTAAATAAAAACCTACAAGGCTGATCTTAAATTAAAAAATTCTATAAATTGTCCAACATTGGCTGTTAATTTTTGAGCAACTTGGTGAGTTCAAAAATGAGTTTCAAAATCATGAAATTTGAATCCTGGAAAGTTTGAATGCCCAAGATCATGTTTAACGGTGTCGATAATCGAATTGGATGGCCTATCACTGAAAACTCATAGTACATATGGAGGAATAACAGCGGTTTAGTGATTCGAGTGATCTACCATAATTGGCATTGTAAAGGGATTTCTCAGGTATGTATGGTCGTCATCAAACAAACTAAAGAAAATGTCAACAAGAAAGGCTTCTTTATGTATTATAGAACAATGTTATGTATTATACAACAAGAAAGGCTTCTTTATGTATTATAGAACAATGTTATGTGCAGGCAGAGCAATTGATGTAAAGTCTTATCTTTCGAAGTACAAAGCATTAAATGCTTTCGTAAACTAATTTCTCTGAGCATTTGAGAAACCTCAAGTTGAAGTTCATCAACAAATAATATATTCTGTATGGGGAAAACGATTCTAGGCTAAAATGCTATCCATCATCAGTTCATGTCCACCAAGAGCTTGTGCAAAATGGTCTTTAAGTACCTTAAGTAAAATCTGAACAACATCCTCCACTGTTGTGACGTACTCATCAGTCAGATTCTCGATATGAACACCAATCCTTGAATCATCCCTTATCTACAAATAAGAGAACCAACTACACTATTAAGCAAAATGCGTCGAATAGATTTTTTTTTTCAGACACCAACATAAAGACTTAAAAATGCTATACCTGAAGATTCCTTTGAGTTGGATCCATCAGGTCATTGATCTGTTCATTATATATCTACAGATGGACAACACAAACCAAATAAGACCAAAGATAATGGACTCAATTGCTAGTCCAGCAAGAGAGTCATATATATATAGAGAGAGAGACAGAGAGAGAGAGAGAGAGAGAGAGAGAGAGAGAGAGATCTCAGATTTTCTAATACGACGGGATCACCTCAAGAAAGGAGCACCGACATTGAAAACTTATTTGCTTTTCTTCTGAACTCTCCTGCCTCTGCATAGGAAAATTCTTTATGAAATTAAAAAAAAAAAAACCTCGAAATAGCTAACAATGGTTACAAGTGGAGCCAGAGATAGTCTCCGATGGCTAGAGATATTGAAAACTAAAATGAGAAGAAATATAGCCTTCTTAGCAAGCTAGTGCATGCCATGAAGATGAACACCTCCGGTAATCATAACAACAGCAGTTTTCAAAATTCAAATGACAAGAACAAACCCGTTGAATCTCAGAAAATAGCCTCCGGAAGATACGAGGCACAATACCCTGGTTGCTATCAATGGAGTGGCTGTCAACCATGGCACTAGGAGGACCCCACATAGTGTAGGTTTTCCCACTCCCGGTCTATCAGTAATGAAAACAATATTATAATCATGAAATCATGATCAAACTAAAGAAGTCCAAGAAAAAATTGATGAATAAATGAAATCAGAGCTGAATAATGAACAGTACCTGGCCATAAGATATTATGGAAGTGTTAAAACCAGCCAAAGAATTCTCCACCAAAGGTTCACCCACCAACTTGAAGACGTCGTCCTGAACATGAGTGATTTAGTATGTAGAGCAACTGATCAAATAGTCGCCACAAAACGGAGCTTTAGAAATTAAATGAAAAGGCATGAAAAAATGAAGCATTCTACCTGAGTAGACTCTGGACCAAGAACAGTGTGGAACGTAAACGTACGATCTCCAATTGCTAAGGAATCAGGGGAAACCTTCTGCACGATTCGACTATTTTCTTTCTCCTGACAATTTGGCGGCCTTATTCTCACGACAACCTACAGAAGCATCAAACAATTTTCACGGAATTAGGGGAGACCTTATGCACAATTCGACTATTTTCTTTCTCCTGACAATTCGGCAGCCTTATTCTTACAACAACCTGCAGAATCATCAAAAGGAAGAGCACAAATGAAATCCAAAACTACAGTGAAGGCTCGGAATGCCTCCCCTCATTGGACGGTATTGTTTGGTGAGACACAGAACTTCCATTCCGTTAAACATCTTTTCAGTTAGTTGAAGGATAAATTGGCTTAATTTCTGTTTCCAGTTATGTCTGTGAAAAGGGTCGGGCCCGGGGGCGGGTGTGGGAATCTAAGCAAGAAGCTTTCAAATAAGCAGTGCTGTGCAAAATAGCACCACGCTGCAAAGTGAGCAAACTCAGCCCCAAAAGCGCCCGAAGTCTAAAATGAGAAGTTCTCTGTGACAGGGCAAAAGGGAGATAAGACTGGGGCTAGGAAATGAACATGAAGGCTACAAAAAAAAGACAGCATTCTGATCCTTGTGGGTCCCTTTAATTTAAACTCTGGAGACCAGTGGAAATCGTGTGTGGAGTTGGAAAAGAGAAAGTAATGGCAGTTCAGAGAGATCGAGGATACTGAAGTTTAATCCCGCGAATGTTTGGTAGGGGGAAATTATTTCCTGAGGAGGAGTTAGGTTGGGGTGAAAGCAAAAGAGGGACCTTAACAGAAGGATCGGGGAGATCGGCGGACGCATCCCCGACAAGCGCCTCGTCCGATCTAGCGGCCTGTATCTGCCTGGGCGGAAGAGCCGATGTAGCCTTCTTCTTCTTTGAAGGAGAGGGCGAGGCGATCTGGACATTGGGATGGACGGGAGGCGCGTTCTCCTGCTCGGATCGGGGCGCCAAATTTATCTTGCGAGCGGAGGCCGATGCAGGAAGAAGAGAAGAGAACGATCTGGAAGAGGCGGGCTTCAGGGTTCTGAGGATTTCCATCGCAACTGGAAGAAGAACGGATGCAGGCCGGTGCTGGGGACGGAGGGACGGAGGAACGACTAGCGTTATCTTGGAAAAGGGAAGGAGACGGGTGTGGTGCGGGGAGGGATTAGGAATTACGAAGAGGGGCGCGGCCCCGGACGCAATTCAAAAACTGGGAGGCATCAGGTACAATGACCCGCCGGATCTGAGGACGAGGGCCGAAGACTGCTGCACACGCGTCAACGTCGGCCGAGAACACTTGACACGTAGTTGGAACTTTCACTTCGGTTCCGGTCCGCCGGAGGAGCATCGGATTCGCGTATTCTCTTTCACAACTAGCCGTTGAGGCCGTGTGGGGCTCACCACCTAAATAATATTCCATTCGTGCCAGGTTTGAACTTTGAATTACCACTCCACGGTATCTCTGCCTCTCTCCTTTTTTTATTTTTTAATTTTTTGCGTTTCCTAATTATTTTAATTTTTTTCTTTTATTAATATATATATAATTGGTAGAATCTTTTAGAAGATCAAAAGTTGGTCTTACAAGTTTTTAACCCTTAGATCTACTTTTTGATTACTTAAATTTTTAGATCTAACACTATTCTACCTACCACCACCTATCACATCAACCACCACGTACCACCATCATCTCAACCCTACATCTTTCCATCCAATGGCTAAAAACTCAAAAGCACCACCCTATTGGTGCTTTTAAGAGTATTCTAGCTCAACTCTCTCTCTCTCTCTCTCTCTCTATATATATATATATATATATATAATACTAGAAAATGGATGGATAATTTGATCGAGATGCATAATGAATAAATGTTTCAGATAAATTACAATTTTTTTTATTCAAAATGATTGTTCAAACAAATGCCAAAAAAAAAGCTACATCCTACATAGTGAGTAGAGTTAAGAATGGGCCGGGTCTGCGCATGTGACTCACAAATACCTCTATAGACCCAGCTCGTATTCGGCACAGAGGCTGGCCGGTGGCCCATTTTCATCTGTGGTAAATTAGTTTTAAACTATTCCCGGAAATACGAGAGGTGGAAATGTCGTATTATTGCTGGACTTGAACATACCAGAGCAAAATGTGAACTTTTATTCTATATTACTCAGCGTTGAAATGTACAAACTTTTGTTCGTAATTTTTTCGACTTTTATTCAAGAGGGGGAGGGAGAGTGTGATCTTGATCTGGTTGCTGCTGGAAGGGTCACTGTTGCTCCTTGATACTATATCTTGTTGGTGTTCGATCTTGCCATGTTTTGACCTTGAATCTGCTTAATGACTTCGCGTCATATTTGGTATCGGGATTTTCCATTAGAGTGCTTAACAGTCTACAGTCTATTATTTCTTATTTAAATTAGTTAGTTTTGTTATTTTGTGATAAAAACATTTTACATGCTAATTTGCTATATATCCTTATTCCGGGTGGACATCGTATTACAATTTTTGGGGACGCTCACAGCGTTCTCACAGCGCAGTTTGCTACTTGTGTATTCACGCGCGACCATCGCATGCGAGGAAAATGTGACGCTGTCTTGTGCTCAGCCAGTTCATATTGGGCTGGGCCCGTAGGCCAGTTTCTAACGGGCCTCCCAACTCAACTCATCAAAGGTTATTTGAGCTGGTCAGGTTAAAAGTTCATTATTCAACGGCTTTAATAACTTTTAGCCGCTAATTATGTAATTTTTATTTGATGATTGAAGTCCTTAAATTTAATGGGGTCACCGTAAATTTAATGAAGTTTATATTTTAATTGGCTAACACTCTCATATGAAACAGAATCGGAAGCTAAGAGAGCTTCAAGGGCCAATCTCATAATGACCATACATTTTTCATCCCGTTCATAACGCCGGGGAATGAATACCTTTTGTTTTCCTTTTTTTCTTTAAAAAAAAAAAAAAAACTCTTCTGCCAACTGGGGGAAGTTTTAAAATACAGAAAGAGTAGAAAATGAATTAGAATATCTTAAGCCAACTTGGAAGGTGACGGCAGATGTTGGGTTCAGAGTTTTGATAGCCAAAAGGTTGATCTTGCTAAGAATTAATGAGTCACAAAATGTACGGTCTAAACAGGCGTTGCACATCTTATGCTTCATTATCGTAGAGTTTAAAATTTGTAAATATGTAATATACCAAAAAAAAAAAAAATTAACAAGAGAAAAGCTAATTATTGGTCTTTCCATCAATCAAAGTGTGTAAAATCTACACTTCATCTTGGGTTATACAGATAGCCCTGCTATTTTTATAATGAGCACTGTAAACACTGAGAAGAAGAGGAAAAAAAAAAAAAAAACATTTTTGCTCGCATATGGGCTAATTATTTTTTTCATAGTGGGCCGGGCCCATCAGGGCGCGGCTGGAACGGGAAACCAGAAAAACCCCGTAACGCCACTCCGAGAAATCGCAACCTCTTCCCCGTTTGTAGCCGGCAGAAACGGTCCACACACTGCCAAATCCGCTTTGACCGCTTCTTTCACGCGCACGGACAACACCACCATCACCACCACCACCACACTACCCTGCTCCTCACTCTTTAGGAGGCACTCAACACAAACAACAACACAACACAGTGTGAGAGAGATGTAAAGAGAGAGTGAGCGTCCGAAGAGAAGAGCGGGGGACAAAGAAGAAACAAAAGGAAGGTTTGCAGTAAGAATCCTTATTACCGATTTTCTTTTCTGTCTATACAAGGAAGGGGAGAAAGAAAAAAAAACCAAAAGAACCAAAAGAAAACAGTTTATTATTCTCTTTCTTCCATTTCTGCAGTTCTGGGAAGGAATGCTTTTCTTTTATTTTTATTTTCGTTAGACCTCTTTTCCAATGACCGGAGAGGGATAGCTCTACCACCTCCACCAATTTATGGTTCTGGGCGTGGCCTTGATATAGGCATTAATGATTTTTGTATTATTCTATAATGTGCTCGCCTGTTCTGGGCGTAAACCTCTTGCTGTCTTGGTATGTCCCTGAATAATCAATCACTTTTATAGCAGTTGTTGTATACCACAGTTTTGGAAAATGTAGGAAGCACATCGGGCAGATGTAAGTTTTCTCTGTATGCATATACTCTTAAAGCCTCCATTTTTTCGGTCCCCCTTGCTTCAAATATCAATACCTGTGCCCTTCTGTTTCTACTTTTAAGTTAAAATTGATGTTTCATGAATCATCATAAAATTTCTCTGCGGTGACCATCTATACTGACTCTTCTTTGTATATTATGCGCTACGATGGCCATGCGCGCAGGTACTGTGACGCTGTAAATGGATTTCTCTGAACTGTCGAAGGTCATACTCAACAGAATTAAGAAGGTGGAGTCCGAGAATGCTATAAAGATTCTAGGATGTATATTTCTGACTACTCCAGATGAGGAAAGAATGATTCAGTTAGCCCTTGGGCCCGACGAGGATTTCCTTTCTGTTGTTAATGAAGCAAAGATGACGCTTAAGATATTCTTATCTCCCAAGGTCCCAGCTTTTCCGGTTGAGTCTGTGACCGATTATGGCATTGGCCGCCAATTAGTTTCTTTTTCTAATAGTATTGGGCAACGCTATTTATCTACTCCAACTGTATCAGCAGGGGTTCAAGCCCCCCCTTCTAATCAGTTTGGCCCTAATTTGTACTCGGACTCTATTAGTAGCGACGAATCCAATCTTCCTAGCCACTCTCAATTCTTGAGCTTGGAGGATCATGAGTTCAATGCCGTGCACACAGTGGTGCATGACACATTTGGCAGTAATCATTACCACCAAGAAGACGGTCTGGGTAGTTGCAGCCCTACTTCCAGGACTAGCAGGAGAACGGTGAGCCTAGGTGAATTACCTTTCAAGCCTTGCCATTATTTTCACAAAGGATACTGTAAGCACGGCGCCAGCTGCAGCTATTATCATGGCCATCTCTCTCTAAATGACTATTCTTTGATGAGTAGCAGCTCAAACATGAATGAGATGACCATTGAAGACCATGACATCTTACCTGGCTCACTTGAGAAGCTAGAAATTGAACTTGCGGAGCTCCTGAAGGAGAGGAAGGGAATCCCTGTTTCAATTGCTTCACTGCCCATGCTTTACTTGGCAAAGTATGGTAGAACTCTGCAGGCAGAAGGATACCTAACAGAAAGCCAAAGACACGGAAAGGCTGGTTTCAGCTTGACGAAGTTGCTGGCCCGCTTAAATAAAAGTATATGGCTCATAGATAGGTACTTTTGCATTGTTCCTGATCTGCTACTTATATTTTTTAATTTAGTTTTCAGACATGTTCTATATTCTTGTCATATATAGGTGAAACATTTTGTTTTATAACAATGTCTATTAATATTAATAATACTGCACTAGCGACCGTGTATAAAAAGAAGTTGGGCATGCGCACGCACATAACGTAAATATAAAGAATGGTAGACATTGAATGGTTGACTATCATTTCATCTACAGGCCTCACGGACAACACTCGGTGATACTAGCAGAAGATGCTCCAAAGTGCATGGAATATAGGAATGATGGAATAAATACTGGAGCAAGCTCGCGTCAGATTTATTTAACTTTTCCAGCAGATAGCACTTTTACTGAGGATGATGTCTCCAACTATTTCAAGTCGGTGACTATTTGATGGTTCTTTATTTATATGTATGATTATCACGGTTTTTTTTTGCTTTCCTCATTGCATGCCCATTTTTTCTTTTTTCAGGCAGTATGGGCCAGTAAGTGATGTGAGAATTCCTTGTCAAGATAAGCGCATGTTTGGATTTGTAAGCTTCGATCATCCAGAGACTGTAAAGTTAATACTATCAAAGCGAAATCCCCATTATATATCTGGTGCTCGGGTTCTTGTTAAACAGTATAAGGAGAAGTCGAGGATCATCAATAATAGGTAAAGTAATCCTCACCAACATGCCTTTCCTACCTGAATTTTTTTCTGTATTTGCATTAGTTGTGTTCTAGGATTTCTATCTCTTTATCTATCTATCTAAATATTCTTTCATTATTTTCAATCAAGTTGGAGCTCAAAAAGTTCAGCAAATTACTAATATTATTTCACTTCCAAAATTTTTTAAAAAAAGTCATCATCACTTCCACAGGCGTGAAGCAAACATTAAATTGCAGTTATCTAAAATGGCTACATGAAGCTTCCTAACTAAGCTTTGTCAAGGTGTATGTCCTAATTTTGGTTAATCTAAGGCAGCAATTCTGGGGTTAAATATTGAAGTTGGACAGTATTTTGTGGCATTACAAGATTTCTAGTTTGAACTGTTATGTTTACTTCTATGTTCAGATTAAGCTGGAATTGTTGTTTGGGCTAGTTCAATAGATGTATCCAAACAAAAGCTAGTAGGTCGGATTGCAATTTGGAAAAACTAATGGGTTTTAATGGTTCTAAAGTCTGAACAATAACTTGAAGTGCCATTTCTATATTGTATGCTTTCTTGGATTCTTGAATTCTTATTTGCTAAACGTCAGATACAAATTTATTTGTTTTCATATTTTATTAGATTAAATGCTATAAGATTGCCGTTCTTTTTCAGCACCATTTATATGTTTTGTTTAATCTGTTGATTGTCTTGAAAAGTTTTACTCTACAGCTGGACACGTTAATTGCATTATAAATCACAGTCCGGAAGTCAATTATTTAGAACATTAAATTGTAATCTTCTTTGATTGAAAACTTCAAAGCTATAAAGTTGTTGCTTTATTGTAGCTATTCTTGCTTTTTACTTTGTTTTATTCCAAAGATAATAAGAACTATTCCTTTTTCCAAGCAAATTTTTTATTATTCTTGAGACTTAAGTTTATCTGTTGGGCAGAAGTTATATGGACAAAATGGAGCCTGCAATGTATCCTTATTACCTTAGAATGGACCCTGTAATGCATGCAAGTGAGTTGGTCTTTATTAGATTCAGATATGGTTTAGTTATTATTATTATTATTATTATTATTATTTTCCAAATATATGCATTACATTATTTTTGTGGGGGCCTTGTAGTGCAAAGAGAGTCAGGTAGATCGAGGGTAATCAGGAGGCAACAACTAGAAGAACAAGAAAAGTTGGCTGAACTTGAGCAAAGGAGACTATCGGAACTGAACTTGACCTCCAAGCCGCTTTCTCGACCATCCTATTTCGTTGGTAATATGGAAGCTGTAGTAACAGAAGGTCTGCTTTGTAACTTTGTTTTATATAACAACAATTCAGTTTTCTTGGCCGTGCCCTCTGCAACCTATGGGACATTATTTTTATGTTTATTTAGATGGAGTCAAATTTTCTATGACAGATCATTTCAGTAATGCTCTTGATGCCTCAAATAATGTGAGTCCAAATAATAATAAATCCAGACACTGTAGCAACAGTCATGGCGACCAAGAGAGGTACAGTTTTCAGAATAAGCTAGATGTTGTTTGCACATTTTGAAAGTTATTCTTATTGCTGAAAAGTGGCAATGCATTGAAAGACAAACTAACAACCATATTTTTTTTTTTTCGCTTTTTTCTGCAGTGGACAAATTGATTTGCCAGATAGCCCCTTTGCATCTCATCCGGTTGGAAGCAGTATCTCAGCTGTCATCTAAAAACAGAATTTTGAGAAGGAAGGCATGGCAGTCCACTTCTGACAGTCTCAGATGTATATGGTTTCCATAGAAATTATTTAGTTGTACACCTAACAGCCAGAGTGAGCAAATGTTTCTCTAGTAAGTTTAAAAAGAAAAGGGGGAAGTATATGATAGAACTTGACATAGGAGGTGGTAATAGCTGAAGCAAATATTAGAATTGATGTTCCTAAATAGATAACATGAGTGGTTTAATAGTTGGCAAGTGTGCAGAGTTCAGAGGGAAATTATGGCGTGTTAGATTAGTTAACTAAAAAGAGGAAGACGACCAGCGGTCCTCATATAAAGATGAAAGACAGTAGTACTTGCTACTCGGTTGGTAGGATTGGAAATAAACTCGTGTTTTAGTGGGCATTAAGGTAACTGTGACCATCTCGTGCTATTACAAAGAAAAATTCCCCACGCCACTCTGATGTTTATGAGCAATCAAAAATCATGTGTTATGGTTCTTACACTTCAGTTATTGTTTTCTTTGTGGCTATTGATTGGACGGATTTCTTTGCTTGCCCACTCAAAACTCTCCATAACTCTTTCTGGCCAAAATCTAAGATTGTATGCTGTGTGCAAGTATTTGTGTACAAGGTGTGTGGCGTTTACATTTCTGTATTTTTCTGCTTCATGTCTCTTGATTGCTTGTCATTTCGATTTCAATTTCGGTTTGTTTTCCCGGTGAAAATGTAATAGAAAGGTAGTATATTATCCGGTTCACACCTATGATTCAAACTTGGGATCTCGGGTATCAACCACCAAGTCTGTTGTCGCTTACGCTAAAGATGGTCGGTACTACTGTCAGCTATTATGTCAGCATAAATCTGCATTTCTGGCCGGCTGTCATCAGAAGAGCTTGTTATATGATGGTGGCATTTATAAGAAACTGCGTACTGTACACAATGGACTTTAGTATCAGGCCTTGCCTTTAGATGTTGCAGTGTATGCTATAGATTATTGTCAGGCTGTTACAATTTGCTGTATCGCTTTCTGCCAAGATTTGTTGGGTGTTCTTTCAGTAATTAATCGTCATTATTACTAGTTGATATACTGCAACTCTTTGTTCCTGTTTGTCATAGAAACACTGTCGTCATACAAGTTTCTCTAACAAATTTATTTAAACCTTTCGTACGGACTGCCTGATTGATGGCTGCTACTTTTTTGTTCCAACTGTATCGGTAGTGAAGGTGTACTGAAAGCTAGGCTGAGTAGACGTCTGGTAAAAGCTGTAATGAGGAGGTGCTTCTTATGCTGCTCCGGCCGAGTGCCACTGCATTAGCAGCGGCGTCGCAACTAATCTTTTATTACCTACAACACTACAACATCAGTCGATGATGCGCGTAAGGCGTTTGCTTTCTCTTTACTAGAAGATAAGGCGACTGTCTCTCTTTTCTTTTCTTTTTTTCTTTTTTTTTTTCCCGTATGAGTCATGACGAGAAGCGGGAAATATCTCGACATCCGGAATCAGGCACTCGGCAACCAGGAGATCTTCGCTCGGTGCACGTGGCAACTGGCGGTTGGTTGCGGCCTGGAGAATCAGCTGGGGGAAATCTAGGCGCGGATGGAGAGCCAATAGGGTGGCGCGGACGTGGCAGCATCCTCATCCGCAACCATCCCGCTCTACATGCTATTAATACCCGCCACCGCCACCGTCACCGTCCATCAGGAAACCAAATCAATCGCCTCCAGTCCTCCTCCTCCTCCTCCTCCGGGGAAAAAGAAAAAGAAAAAGAAAAAAAAAAGAGAAGGGAAACAATCAGAGATGCATGCGACGTCGGCAGTGCAGAGGTCCGCATTCGCCGGGCAGAGAGCGCTGAAGCCGCGGGATGAGCTCGTGCGCAAGGTCGGCGTCTCGGAGGGCCGCGTCTCCATGCGCAGGACTGTCAAGAGCGCCCCCGGGAGCATCTGGTCAGTACTAGTATAATTAAAGGATGCACACAAATGATCGATCAGGTTTACTTAATTAATTAATCGGTCACATAATATAATATAATATAATCAACAAAGAATAATAAGAAGAATAAGGAGGAGGGAGGGAGGGAGAAGAATAATAAATAATTAATAATGAGTGAGCTAGTGACTGGTTCTGGTTCTGGTTCTGGTTCTGATTCTGATTTCGTAATTCCACCACCACCACCACCAACGACAAGAACAGGTACGGCCCCGACCGTCCCAAGTACCTGGGCCCCTTCTCGGAGCAGACGCCGTCGTACCTGACCGGGGAGTTCCCGGGCGACTACGGGTGGGACACGGCGGGGCTGTCGGCGGACCCGGAGACGTTCGCGAAGAACCGGGAGCTGGAGGTGATCCACAGCCGGTGGGCGATGCTGGGGGCGCTGGGGTGCGTGTTCCCGGAGATCCTGGCGAGGAACGGGGTGAAGTTCGGGGAGGCGGTGTGGTTCAAGGCCGGGGCGCAGATATTCTCGGAGGGGGGACTGGACTACCTGGGCAACCCCAACCTCATCCACGCGCAGAGCATCCTCGCCATCTGGGCCAGCCAGGTCGTCCTCATGGGCTTCGTCGAGGGCTACCGCGTCGGCGGCGGGCCCCTCGGCGAGGGCCTCGACCCCATCTACCCGGGGGGCGCCTTCGACCCCCTCGGCCTCGCCGACGACCCCGACGCCTTCGCCGAGCTCAAGGTCAAGGAGCTCAAGAACGGCCGCCTCGCCATGTTCTCCATGTTCGGATTCTTCGTCCAGGCCATCGTCACCGGCAAGGGCCCCATCGAGAACCTCTTCGACCACCTCGCCGACCCCACCGCCAACAACGCCTGGGCCTACGCCACCAACTTCGTCCCGGGCAAGTGAAACAAACTCCACGAGTCCAATTTTGCAGCAGCAGCAGCAGCTGCAGCTGCAAATGATGTATACGAGTAACGTACGTGCGCCGTCCGTCCGACCACCCGAGAGAAAAGCCCTTGTTCTCTGTTCCTCCTCCTCTCTTCCTCCCCTTGTTCTCTCTTCTTGTGTGCCGCGGCCCCACGGCGGTGGTGGCGCGCAAGTGTAGCACTACTACCGATTAATTAATTAATGTTAATGTTAATGTTAATGTTAATGTTAATGAAGTGCGGTTGCGGTTAAATTCGTTTCTTCTGCATGTTTTCGGAAGCGGAAGAGTACTGCCTGCGTTCGCTCAGTAATTGCCGATCGTTCCAATTCACTCACAAATTAAAACTCCGCTTGCTAGCCCCCTCTTATTAGTCTCAAAAGGCCCGCTACAAGTCTACCGCACAATTCTAAGCCCAGGCAACGCAGTAAGCGATGTCCTAAATTAACTAAACTGTACCTTAACTATCGAATTTCTGCTCTGCATAAGGCTGTTATTCTTGAGAGGGAAGGAGAGAGCCGACGACACGGTCCCCGTCAATTGAATCATTTTAGCCGCGATGGCAAGGAAGCTTAGCTATAAAAAGCAGCTGCTCTCACCAGATTTTCTCCAGTTTAACATTCCGACCAAGATAGTACTTAAGAACCCTGCTTGCCAAGATCGTAAGATTGTTTATACTCTTTATAATAATGTAATCTAATTCATCTTTAGCAACAAGTTGCGCATTCAGATCTTAATCTTCAAAGAGTTCTTTTTGGCTAAACCAAACTTTAAGCTTATCGAGGCTCTGCAGGTCTGTCGTTGGTTTCGGCTCTACCACAGGTCTTGTCCATTTTGCTGGTGTTGCTGTTGACTATGCCTATCTCTGAAAATAGATGACAACAGAAGCTAAACAGTAAAACTCGTAGTACTTATATATTAATGTAAATTATGAGATAGTAATTTTTACGTATAACAGTGAGAACTAGTTACTCTTGGCCACATTCTACTCTTCCCCACTTCTCAATGTGGACATGACAATGCTATTGTAACAATGAGCCGGCGACTAACTCTTTAGCTCGAAACGTGTCACAAGAAAAGCACACGCAATTTGTGTCGAATTGCGACACGACTCCCCGAATTGCGACATGACTCTAGTACGTAGTGATATCCAATTAAAGATGGGCATGACGGAGATGACTAAACCTGGCGATCAGCTTACCGTTCAGGTCATGGTTGAGGTGAAACCAAGACCTCTCTACGCAGGGAACACAGAGAGGTGTACTGCTTAGTTAGTATCTGTTTGTGCTCGCGCCGCAGGCATATTGGAGGTTGCATTCATATCACTGTACTATATTTTTAATCGCGTGGAGTGAAGGGTTTGAATCATTTACGTGAATGTACATCACTTGACTCACGTACTGGAAGCCACTCAGGGCTTCCGATAAAACAGTATAGATTATGTTTCCTATTCCTAGGTTGTGGTTGGTCAAAAAAAGCCATATCGAGGAACTCAAATAAGGTTGTATTAACATAAGGCAACCAACAATTAATTAATGCCACGCCCAAAAATTCTATACACGCCATGAACCAGAGAGGTCACATCTGCTTCCTAAATCTCGGTCGGCCACAGAGTGTCGGAAGTTATAATATCTGTCCCACGTACAATGATGATGATGATGATAATAATAATAATAATAATAATAATGTGGAGCAGTACCACACTTATCCAATTGGTTGTGTTTACCTCTGCGTGATTAGTTTAAGGCAGCCTCCATTAGTCAGACAGTACAGTACAACAGGCGGCCAAATCTAGAGGCGTTATCTCTTGAGATTGGCGGAGAGGCAGAAAAGAAGCAAAGGAATAGAGGCCGGGTATGGAAGGAAAAGGGCCACTAACTTGCTCGTCTTTCACAGCCCACAAAGGCATTGGCACATCAAAAGCCATTTGCATGCCGCACGCCATTTGCATCCACCCAAGCCAGGACAAAAAAAAAGTGGGAACTAGGCTAGGCTAGTCTAGTCGTCAACAAAAGAGGAGAAAAAAAACTTTAAAAAAAAAAAAAAAAAAAAAAAAACAGAAAAAAAGAAATGATGAGAGGAGGAATAAGTTAACCAACCAAAAGTCCCCAGCGTCCACCACGAACCCACCGTTGTGCTCTCACGTTTCCCAAGGCGGCCACAGAGGAATAGAAGAAAGAGGGCATAGAAAGATTAGGTGAGATTGTGGACGGGGGCCGGAGGGGGGTGGACCTCCGAGCCTACTGGGTTTGAGGCTCGGTAGTCAGTCAGCACAGTAGACTGCTGTCAGGCAATCCGGGCCATCCAAATCCAAATCCAAATCCAAATTGAACGGCTGCTAGGAAAAGCACAAGACGCTAACTGCATCTAACGCTCCGACCAGACGCAGGGACTAGGGAGCAGGGCGAGGGGGGACACCGACGCGGCCCTTTATTCCCCCCCTAAAATAACCACCAAGAGCTACGGCCACAAGCCTCGTTTGGACTGTCCCTCCCAACCTTATTCTCCCACGAGCGGCAACTTACTTCTTAGATAGCCACAAAAGCTTCTCCCTCCTCGGACTCAGTACCACCCCGGCCGGTTACTCCCATTCCCCCTCCCTCATCTTTCACTCTCCCTCTCTCTCTCTCTCTGTCCACCGTCCACTGTCCCCACTCCCTCTTTTACGTCAAAGAAAGGCGAATCAATCAAACTGTGCAAGACAGTGTAGGACAAAAGCAAGAAGACAAAAATACACCCCTATCCCTTTATTTTCGAATGCCCACAGCCACCCTTCAACGGGCAGGCTACCACCACTGCTGCTGTGCGCATGCATTTCTCACACTATATACCTCAGCCCATGCACCTACCTCATTCGGAGGGGGAGCGCCATCTGCGAGAGGGAGCGATGGCGAGGGAGGGGAACGACTCCACCGCCATCCACTCCTCCATTGCCTTGTTGCGAGAGAGGTTCAGACAGCTGCAGAGGATCAAAGAGATGAGAGAAGAAAAGGAGCTACTGCGATTAATAATGCTCGCGAAAGCCGAACAACCGAGACACCTTACGAGTACAACTACTCCCTACGACAAGCCCACATGGTTCTTCCACCCTGAACTACTACACCCTTCAAGACCCCTATGCCACCCTACACCCTACCTCCACCTCGACTCACATGGCCGCAGATACCCAAGCGTCCGCTGCTTTGAGGACAAATCGCTCTCGTGTGCGGATAAGGCCAACATGCATGCGTCCACGTATTCCGATGAGGCGGTCGACGTAGACACTTCCCTTCACCTGTAGTAGAAATGTTTGCAATGTGCGTCCACCGGCCTGCCATATGTTCTGCCTTCTTGAGCATTCCTATCTTTTAAGGTGGCTCAAACCCTTTTTTCGGTCTTCGTTTTCTTTTTGTGTGGTGTACCAAGACATGGAATGGAAAGAGTTGGAGGCGTAGTGTGCTTATTGTCCGGTATTACAACGGTGGTCATCCGTTTTCTCATCAGTAGCATGGCTGGCCGGGTCTTTTAGGTTGCCATGAGCTATTAGTAACTCAGTTGAGCATTCATCTTGCGATTCCTCTGCGGTCTCTCCATCGTCAAGCCTGTCTGGATCAGTTTCCGTCTTCTTCTTCCTTTTGATCACTTTGGTGGAGACCAAACGGTTCGTCCCCTTGTTCTCCATGTCTACACATTCACTGCTTATTGGTTTAAACCACACTTTGTTCACCTTCCTTTCATTAGCTTCCAATATCTGCATGTAAAAGCACAACAGCAAATGAGTTGTACGAGAAACCTCAAGAGGGTAGCTCAAGTTAAAACTCGAGTCTCCCGTCAATGCATGATATGTAATTTCTTATCAGAATGTTTCCATGGAATATTTCAACTACCGGCTGAAATTCTATATGGAAATGGCACAGCCTTTTATCTACAAAAATGACGTGAAAATAGAACTGCAGCTCGTGGAAATAATAGATAAAATGAGAAAGAGCCTATCAGTTACAGTAGTCTATAACACACTGCCAATCAGAGAACGAGAATCCAGTGATTTCACAAAAGAACCGTAGAAACATGCCAAAGCATCATAGTTTAGTACACACAACAATCAAACAAAGCGGAGTTCAAAACATCTTGATGTATACTCTATAAGATCTATGACAGTAAGAGATTATTACTGAATCACACGACTTGTGTATGCATTTATATATTTACATGTTAGTCGCATCTATAATTATGCAATATCAATTTCTTTGCAGTTTGTCTAACTATACAATATCATGCGAGCGTCAAACAGCTAATAGTGTCGAAAAGAACATAGGAATGTGGCACAATAATTGACAAATAAAGCTACAAGACATTACTGGGGCTTGTAACCAAGATTGGTAGCATAATGTATCCCCCCCTAGAGCTGGGGCCGTGACATTTGGACCAGCATAATCAATGGGCCTGGCCAGTTATTTCAAATGGGAGTTCATCTACTTGATGCCCACCAGTTAAATATTCTTGTTAGGTACAAAAAGTAGAATCAAACTTAATGAGATTTCAAGAATCATCACAACTAGCAATATTGAGTATCACTTCATAGAATGCCTAGAAAAATGTTTGAAGTCAGACACGCTTGTTCTTTATGTATGGTCAGGTAACAATTAAATGAAGCTTCCATGCTTTGCTTAAACAATAAATTTCATAAGAGAAGCCTAAACAATAATTTCATCACAAGTAACACAGTATTTGATCAAATGTAAGAACTACAATAAGATGCTACACAATATGCGGCGGGGTATTTATAATTAATTAAATGCTTCTTTCCAAAATTTACCTCCAGTTCAAAAGCTTGATGCTTTTCCTTCTCATCTTGATGATCTGATGCTTGCTCTGTGTATTCAGTATTCTCTTCTTGGTTTGCCTTTTCAAGTACCACTATGATCTTTCCACCTTCCTCTGGAATATATCCAAAAGACTCGCAGACAAAACCAGATACAGTCTCATATTGATGACCCTAGATGATAGAGTAGATATGTTTAGGCAGGGCTCTAAAATTGCAAACAAAATTTCTTAACTAGTAGAGCACAATGAAAATGAATGGGTGCCAAAGTATGATAAAATAAAAAACGACTCAAGCTGATATAACAACAGCCAAATTTACTGAAACAAACTTCAACCTTCTGTCAAACAGAGGTCTCCTTCCTCCGAAGGATACGTTTTTAACTTATGCTCTATCTCCTCTCCTCATGACTTTCAAGGTTGAGTCTATCTTTTATCTAATGTAATGCAATGGGAAGCTCATAAGAACAGACTAAACCAGAGGTTTGAGAATCTTACATACTACCGTCTTAGGTGTGCCTATGTACACACTAATCCTTCCAAGTAGAAAATAGATATACTGTGCCCCAAAAATCCTAATTACCAGAAGTAGATAATTTACATGTATCTTTAATACCTGGCAACTAATAGGTGTGGCGTCTCTAATCTATATAGGAAAACTAAGAACACAAATGAGAGGGAAAGAAAGGGTTAACTACAAAGAAAATAACTTTCTTATAGCATTACAAACCTCTGGTATTTTGATATTCAGCTCTTCGGAAAGCTGATCAATTGATGTATTTGCATCGACATCAAATGTCCCATCCTCCCGCATCACTATATAACCTGTTTTCTTCTGGATCTCCTCCTATACATGATTAAATGAAGAACAAATTACAAGAGGAAATAAATATATAGTAATAATGGAGAACACTAAAGTATTACTGCTATTATGTCTATCATATCTCTGCTTGCCCACTAAGTAAACTTAAATTGCTGTTTTACTAAAGGTTCCATGCAGATTTTACTTGGCACAAAGTTCCAGAATATGCACTTCGACAAGAAGAATCAAGATATGAGTATACAATCGACCGTCAGTAATGAAAGTGGCAAGGGGTTTAATGGCCGGTACCCGAAGTCCCAAGTTTAAAGTCTAGTTGCTTCATATTTTCAATTAAATTCATTTCTAGAAAAAATGAATGGTGCAATAGCATGCTACCATTCTCTTAAAAATAAATATATGTGCATATATGAGTACACAACCTAAGTACATCAGAGCTGCTAGAATGACATTCACCACGTGCTGACCCACAGAATAATAAGCATGCACATGTACGAGTAATAATAACTACGCAGACAGCATTAGTTAACACAAACAAGAATGCTAGCAGACAACAACTTTCTACCAACTGCTTGGGAGTATATATTTCACATGATTTTTTCAGCTTTATGTTGCTTCCATCTTTGAAGTTCTCCATCTGTGGCACTTTTAGCTTCTATCTACAGAGGAGGAATAATAAAGACATAAACCAAGAAGATTTCATATGTATATTTCCACATTTTCAACCACCAGTTCAACAATGAGGTCCATGGCATTTGTAAAAATAAAATGAAAATACAAGCTCGACCAGTTCTAAATGTTCACTGTACCAGGAACATCCTTATTTCAACCTTGTTTCGTTAACACTGATTCTAACTTCGTTCTTTTTTATCAGCAGACCATAAAGAAAAACCATAAAAATCTTAGAAAGAATGATCACACAAGAAAATTGTGGGATGGTATCCATCAAGCACACAAATTTCAGAAGGGGAAAGTGACACACGTCAACATGAAAAATTTTATAGCATGCAAGCCAGAAAATGTAAGTACCACTACACTAATTAAGAGCAAGAAATTTCATGCGTAAAAGATAACAATTGGTTACCAACCATCATTATTGATATTCCACTAGAATGAAGATGGATGCAAACCAAAATTAAAATTTTGATCAGGTGGAAAATGTGAAATCAGCAAAATGAGATAGAATCATAAATAATAGTGCCAAATTGTTAAATCAAGTGAGGTTTCAGACGTTATCTCTACCTTTGAGTCATTCTCATCAAATATTTCACCAACAATTTCTTCAACAACATCTTCCAATGTCACAATCTGTTCCACCAGAAGCTCCGCAGGTCAGCGAGAACTGATATCAAACATAAAGGGGGTACAAATATACAGAAAATGAGAAATTTTACAGATCATGCAGAGGTAGTGCGTTTGGCATGCTAGAACTGTGGGATCAATCAGGACTTAAAATACACATCATGAGATGCAACTGGATGACGTCAAAATGTTGGAACTTATTTAGACAGAGTTGACTAAGGTTTAAACTTAAAAATTGTTATGCATTCTGAATCATTTTCATGTAATTCTCGAAAGTCAAAAAAAGAAATAAAGAAAGGAGAATGTTTAGGAGTTTGCAATAAGGAGCTGAAAGTCCTAACTATCTAGGAATATCAAAATCTGAGTTGTGTTAAGGTTTTATCTAGGCCAGAAGTCCCTTTTCTGTTTCAAACTCTGCCTTCTGGTAATAATAGGTGAGATGAGAGTATCATTACGTCACATGTACATGTCTTTGATTTGGATTCAGTAAATAAGTATCTATAGGAAGTGGCAAAACTTGCATAACAACAGAAAACTATTAGGCTATCGATCATGGGTTTATGTTTTCTTCAAATATTCTCTTCTCCGAATATTCCCCTAATCCCTTCTGATATCCACTGTAAACTAAATTATTGATATAATACTTTGCTTTCGCAATCTCTAATCAGTTTTGATTTGATCTTTATCTCAGAGCACCTCTAGCATCACCCATCATTTCCCAGCTTACATTTAGGGCATGTTTGGTTCACCTATTTTAGACTATGGAATCGGAATGGAATTCATTAATTCCGATAGTTGCCGTTTGTTTTATAGGAATCAGATTCCGATTCCCATTCCATTCCGGAATGGGAATGGCCAAATCCATTTATGATCCAATCCAGCTTTGAATTCCGGATTAGCTCATTCCAAAGTAAACTATTCAAAATTCTCTTTCACCAACACCCACCTCCTCTCCCTTCGTCACTTTCCTCTCTCTTAATCAAAACCCTCCCTCAACAATTTTAAATTTTCATTCTGATTTCCATTTCAATAATGAACCAAACATTTTTGGATAATTTGTCATTCAATTTCTCATTCCAGCGCAATCCAATTCTATTTTCCATTCCTATTCCAATCATGAACCAAACATGCCCTAAAAAGCCAATAACAAGTAAAGACAGCATTGGCTCCTCTCATACTATAAAACTTGAACAGATAAAACGGCTTTTCAACAGGATTTTTAACTAAGCTTGGCTTTGGAATTAAATCGATCTATGGTTATGAGTCACTGAGCTAGAAAATCAAGTTTCGAATAGCATGCAAGTCTTCCCAAGACTTTGATTGAAGGATATTGAAATAATTTGAAACATTTATGTCCAGACACGAGAAGACTTGCTACATAATTTCTTAAAAAGCACCTGCAAATGTCTCCAGAAGAAGATACGCATACTCAATTGGTGCAAGGATGTTACATTATTAAGTCAGATATCATATAACACATCTCAGTAAGGTCAGAGGTTTCAAGTGTCTCTGTGATATTTGTAGAATTCAGAAGAGGAGAAACATGACGGCCAAGAAAGCACCACATATAATGTGTGATGCTCGGGAAAAAATTGAAATGAAGCTGCATGAGTGAAAAACATGTCAATAAACATGAAGCAGATCAAAAGTCAATCAAATACAAAGAGAAGAAAAGGTAAACACAATGGCTCTCATGTATAAGGTTCCTAATTATGGGTGATTTTGCATTTAAATAGCAATGCCTAAGAATTTGGTTTGGCAAAATTAAGATGGATGTATACATACACCAACGGTTCCACCATATTCATTCAGGACAACAGCCATGTGAACCTGCCTGATGCGAAGCTCTCTCAGAAGGTTCCAGACAGACATTGAATCTGCAAGTTATTTGATAGAAAAGTTCCATTCTCATTCTTTATCCATTGACTTAATATAGGAGAAGAAAACCACAGCATAAGAAAAAAATATTGCAGATGTATAGGTAAGAAGGAACCAATAAGATTTTAGAAATTAAAGGGCCAAAAAAGGCACAATCCTCACTTATTATTCTGTACAAATAAATGTTAAATCATTAGCTACAGATATCAGCAGTTAGTCAGTGAATCATCCACAAAACTCAAGAGAACAATCCGTGGACTTAAATTACCTGGCACAAAGTATGTTGGCTTGTGTGCAATCTCTTTCACAGTGACTTCTTTCAACTTCTCGACCTTCAAAAGTTAATAAACAATTAGTTAACCAAAATAATAATAATATAAATGAATTCTAGTATAAAACAAGTAAATGAAAAAAAAACTGCAAGTTAGAATAAACCTTTTCAACAAATTCAAGCATGTCCATTGCATATGCAATTCCAACTATATTATCAATCCGTTCCTCAAACACAGGTACTCTAGAAACGAACCATGAAATTATAAGGATAAAACATAAAATCAAATGAGATTGACAGCAGAATCATACAAAAAGTACCTAGAGTACTGATGAGTTTCCCACAAGTTTTGGAAATCAATCAGTGTTGCACTAGCATCAATTGCAACTACATCCACCAAAGGCGTCATTACTTCCCTCACATGTGTATCTTTAATCTCCAGCACATTTTCAATCATGTCCTGTTGAAAGAGTAAAAGCATTTATAGTATGACTAGCTACAGTTCACTATGAAATGTAACACGTAGACTACATGCAAAAGACATGCATATAAATCATAATATAATAAATGAAAGTTGTCAGAAATCCAACCGCTGCCATCTATAGAGTGCACAAGAACAATAATAGAGACTTTATTTATTTAAATTGACTAAAAGATACCACCAACCATCTATATTTATAGCATTGTACCCAAATAACTAGAGTCCACTCATCTCAAAGACCGAAAGAGTAGTTATAAACACAGTTATAGATAAAAAAATAAATGCAATGTCTGTGAAAACCATTAAAGCAGAAGCAAGACTAACATATGAATTCAGTCTCCTATTTCTATGAAGAGAGGATCTGGAACCTAAACAGTGTAAGTAAATAGGATAAAATATGCTAGTACAGTTTTTCACCTGTTCTTCTTCTTCTATTGCCCCACTCAGCTCTGCTCCTCGTAACATCAATTTTAGTTCATCTTCAGTGACATATGGTTCACTACACGGACAAACAGGAATATTAAAGGATATAATAGATGAGATTTGCTCTACCTCTACATCTTCCTATTTACAATCTGCCCATCCAGAAGAGCAGCTAGGTAGTTTTAGAACCCTTTAGTACCCTGCATTGTGAAGTTTTATATAACAAGCAGAAATGGATTAAAAGAACACATGTTAGAGTTTATCATTAATAGTATGGTATTATCTTGCAATTTGAAATAAAGAACCAGGTAATGTACTTGTGTACAGTGAATGTGGTAAACAAGCCAAAAGAGTACTGTACAATTTTCTCAGGATGGTGTTAAGAGCGGTTCACTTTTGCATACTAACACCAGCGTAAATGTATATTAAATAGTGGCATGTGATTTCATGTCGCCCGAATGAGTTAGAAATTGCATTCTGATGTCTATCAAAATGCCTTAAATCCTAACTCTCCCTTACATGAACATATTCCCCCTAGAACAGTGTTTGTCTATGACCTGTAAAGTAACAATTAGTTCCCTACTTAATCATCAAAGAAAAATACAGGCGTGCTATAGAAGTATTATATAGAATGACTGCAAGAAGAACATAGGCATTTAAGAAGAAGATCAATATAAAATGCGATCAAATATAGTCTAATTTCTCAAGATATCAGAAGTTCACTAGTCAGTATTACCACAAAGTGGGAAAAAGATGTAATAAGGGAAACAACTATAATTTCAGTCAGGCTGTTGAACTTGCGACCTACCTTCTACCTTTTAGACCCAGCATCTTCAGCATTCCCATTGACAGGAAAGTGACAACTCTCCCAACAGGATACAGTACCACCGAAAGCCATGCAACTGGCCTGACCTAATTGTATCAGGTGCAATACTTTAGAAACCGTAAGAAACAAAATATATAACAGCATAGTTTCACTTCTCACATAGGTTAGTCTCACCGTACAACAAATCGAGCAACTTCTGTAGCATTGTGAACAGCTACACTTTTTGGTGTAATTTCCGTTAGGAGTAAAATAGCAACCTGATAAATTTAGATGGAAAAAAAGTTAGTTGTCCTGCAGGGGTGCTCTCAGAACCACTCGACATAGCAATAGAGCTTTTATTAGCAGCACGTTAAACAAACAAATTGTAATTAGCATAACTCTCCAAAATCATATTTGTCAAGAGATCTTTCCTTTCCTAGTGTGTAGTCTCAAAATCATCTTTCCAATGTCTAAGGGCCCTTAGAGAGAGTAGAATAATAAAACATTATACTGCAAGTCCATGAGATTTTTCTGAACAGTGAACATTGAAATTATGAGTGTACAGTATTAGCCGAATCGCATAGTATACAAATATAAATAGAAGAACCCATACAATGCAGTTAGATATCAAAGCTACAGTACATTAATCAGACATGCGGACAGTTGATATATAAATCTAAATTCCATTACAAGAAGAGATAAGGCCCTACAGTCATGACACCAGTAGCTGCACTAACACCTGCTTCACCAAAAATAGTTGTTGCTGCTTCTGTGACAAGCGCTGTCGCACCAATATTGACCACACTGAGGATAGATTAAAAAAAAAAAAAAACAGCATGCCATCAGTGGAAACACTAAGAGAACTGAGTAGTAGATATTTGATCATGAAGATGAATAAATGCATCTAAACAATACGTTGTGCCAATAAGAATTGTAGTCAGGAATCGAGTGACATCACTACGAAGCATTCTGAAGACACCATTCTCAGGCTCTTTTTCAGCCAGCTCTGAAACCTGATCAAGAGAGAACACTGCTAAATCTTACCAAAAAGAAAAGAAAAGAAAAAAAAAAAAAAAAAAAAAAGGACAAAAGAACAAATTCCATTCACCAAAAATTTATCCATATCTAGAGATAACAGAATAAGTAAACACTAAAGATCCCTGATAAATTCAGATACAACAATTTTATTCACTAGTTATTACATGATGTGCAAACTAAAAGGTACTTACGCAATCCTAGGAAGGAAACTCCCTAGAAAACTTAATATGCCCTTTTGGCATTGTTAGATTAAGTCGTCACAGATCATCCAACATTTCCCCAATGAAACTCTCGTCACAGAGTTTGCCAGAATGCAAAATTAACTAAAGGAGAAATTCTGAAAGAACTAGGAATGTTTGCAATATGCTATCAAATTAGATACAAGCGTAATTAACATTTGATTAGGAAAAAACCGCTCCAAGGTTCGGCCAAAGCAAAGGCGAGAAAGAATCGGGGCCACCATAAGAGTTATGCGATTGGGCAGATCTAGCAACAAATGAAACGGCATCAGGAGGCCATTGCGGTGTGACCAAACTCGACAACCATGCACGCAGCACCCTAACTACACCAGACTGAGATAGCGAAGTTAAGTGGAATGGTGATTAAGCGCCATAGGCAGGGCGGAATAATTCAGACGGTTAGAGCAACCAAACTGCAGCTCAGTAAAATGCGAAATTATCGTACGCAACTATGCAATCGCATAGAATATCATCGAAGGGAGAATTGGGGGGTTAGGCCTGGAATTCGTATCGTTACACACCTTCCACGGCCACAGAGTGGTAATCGATGTCTCTGCCATGGAGAAGAACGCAGAGAGACCCAGCAGAGCGGCCAGAATGAAGCCCTGCTCCTTTAGAACCTGCAGGATCTGCACTATCTTGGGCCATGCCCCGCCGAGAGCCGCTCCACCGGACCTCAACACCGCCAGCCCACCATTCGCAGCTCCACCGACCGCCAGAGCACTCCGCCGCGCCGACAGCAGCAGCACACACGCAACCGCAGCAGCTACGACCCCAGTTCCGGAGATGCCCGCCCTCCTCCGATCGTTGGCATCGGAGAGCGCGAGCGAGTCGGCGCCCGCATCGCCTTCGCGCGAGCACGAAATAATCGCGCGAAGTGCCCCGGCGGGGAATTGAGCGCCGAATCGACGAGCGCGCAGGCACTCCGACGCGAAGACGAAGGGAAATCCCGATGGTCGTCGAGGGAGGAGGAACGGATGGACGGGGCTGGGGGACTCGGTCGGAGCTCGGGGGAATCGCAGGAGAAGAGCGTAGGAGGAGAGGGAGCTGCTCAGTGCCATATTTGGTCGGTGGCTCTGCAGCAGCTAGCTAGTTGGTTTTGCGCTGGCTTTTCAATCGTAAGTAAAGTTTTACTCTCTTTTGTCCGGCTGCTATGCTATCAATAGCACGAAGCATTCGGTACTATCAAGTTTTCTTCCGTTAGATTCATTCTTTTAATGAATTTCATCCGTTATGTCATACTATTCAACCAACAACTCAACCTAGAATACATCTGTATACGCATTTCGATCCAGCGTCAAAAAAACTTGGTAGCACGATAACTCTTATTAATAGCATAGTAACTTAGTTCTATATATATATAGAGAGAGAGAGAGTTGAGTTAGAATATTCCTAAAAGCACTAAGTAGGTGGTGCTTATGAATTTTTAACTATTGGATGGATGGAGAGATGTAGGATTGAGATGATGGTGGTAGGTGGTGATAGATAAAATAATGTTTGATCCAAAGGGTATTAGTAATTAAGAATTGAATCCAAGGATTAGAAACTTGAAAGTACCAAAAAATTGGTGCTTTCAAAAATATTCTAGCTCCACACACACACACACACACACACTCTCTCTCTCTATATATATAGAGTCACCCAGCGTTTAATGTTATTAAAATTTTCGCATTAGATTTAATCATCCGTTAGATTATATTATTAAATTAATAATTTATTCAATCCACACACCATTCTAGTCATATATTTTTCTCATTAAAGAACCAAAAATCTAATAGCACGAATAACTTGATGTTATTGTGATGTTATTGATCAATAATGAGTATTCCAGCGCGCGCGCGTGTGTGTAACTTGATGTTATTGATCAATAATTGTAAGTTTTTAACCCTTGAATTAATAGATGTGCGGTTAGGATGATGTGGGCCCCTTTGGGTTAAGTGGGTGGTTGGTTGAATAGTATAATCTAACGGGTGAAAATGATCAAAGGTGTAGATCTAACGGTAAAAAATTCACAAGCACCAAGTGCTTGGTGCTTTTACAAGCACCATAGCCGGACTCTATATATATATATAGCATTTGGTGCTATCAAGTTTTTCGCCGTTAAATTTAACTCTTTAACTATTTTTACCCATTAGATTATATTATTAAACCAATAACCTACTCAATCCTAGAGATTCCATATTATTCTAACCGTACATTTTTTTTATCCAAGGATCGAAAACTTAATAGCACCAATAGATTAGTGCTGTTGATAGTATACCAGCCTAACTCTCTCTCTCTTTATATATATATAACCGAAAACCTAATAGCACTAATAACTTTGTGCTATTGATAGTGAAAATTCCAGTGTAAATCTCAGAGAGAGAGTTGAGCTATAATACTTTCAAAAGCACTAAGGGGCGGTGCTTTTGAATTTTTAACCACTGGATAAAGAGATGTAGAATTGAGATGATGGTGATAAGTGATGGTAGGTGGAATAGTATTTAATCTAGTAAATAAATATTAATAATTAAGGAGTAGATTAAAGGGTCAGAAATTTATAAGCACCAAAAAATTGATGTTCCTAAAAATACTTTAGCTCAATTCTCTCTCTCTCTCTCTCTAGGGTTGAGTGGTCCCCCAAGGGCTCTCTCTCTCTCTCTCTCTAGGGTTGAGTGGTCTCTCTAGGATTGAGTGGTCCCCATTGGATTATAATATTTAATCCAATGATTAGAAATAATAAAAAAAATTGAGCCAAAGACTAAAAAACTGATAGGATAAGTGCTCCTATCCTATTAAAAAGATAATAGCCGGACTCTCTCTCTCTCTCTCTCTCTATATATATATATATATCTATATATATCTTCTTCGATTTCGATTTGATTCCAATCGATTCGATTCTTTTGAAGAGGAAAGCACGCGGTGGCCGGTGACGAGCCGCATAGTTATTTTGCACATTAGACCTCCGGCTTATCTTTCAAAATAGACTCTGTCCAAAAATTCATTTTCTTCTTTATAATATTATTTTTATTTTTATTTTCTCCGGGCAATCCAGTGAGTGGTGCAGCTATTTCATTTTCTTTTTTTATTTAAGAGAGAATATTAGCATCTATCCGTTTCGTTTATTTTTTTATAAATAAATCTAGTAAAAAATATAAATTAATTAGAATTCGAATTTAGAATCTCAAATAACAGTTACTTTATTGATGCACCATATTTTTATAAATATACTTAGTCTAATAAACTAGCGGATCAAATTTGCCAAATAAATAAGCCAATCAAACTCATCGTCATAAAAATAATAATTCAAATTTGAAAAGAACAGATGCACCTCAAATGACTGTTTAATAGATGATTGGAGTCAAAAAATCAGAAAAAGCACAAAGACTAAACAAAAAAAGAAAATATGTAAGCAGTGAAAAATTACTAATTGAAAGAAGAAAATATATGCAAGAAGGAAAAATTTTGTTTTTTTTTGAGAGATAGATAGCACGCTACCCGCTTCATTTATTTCGCTTAGAAATAAATTTAGCTAGAAATGTGAATCAAATTTGAAATGAACAGATGCACCTCAAATAAATAAGCCAATCAAACTCATTGTCATAAAAATAATAATTCAAATTTGAAAAGAACAGATGCACCTCAAATGACTGTTTAATAGATGATTGGAGTCAAAAAATCAGAAAAAGCACAAAGACTAAACAAAAAAAGAAAATATGTAAGCAGTGAAAAATTACTAATTGAAAGAAGAAAATATATGCAAGAAGGAAAAATTTTGTTTTTTTTTGAGAGATAGATAAGACTTAGAAAATAAACTTAGCTAGAAATATGAATCGACTAGGATTCAAACTCGGGTCTCGAATACCAACCACCAAGCCCTTTGCCACTTGCTCCAGAGACGGTCGGTAAGAAAAAAATTTGTTAATTGTCAACATTGGATAAAATTGCAGGCTGCTGTGGCCGGTGGGATAAGGCCCCTTGATCTGACTTGAGCTGAGTTATCGCAAACTTGACCCCTTATTCTCAACAAACTAAGTAAATGGTCTGGTTGGATTTGTCCAGACAAATTTCAATCTGAATTGCTATTCCTAGACCGACCGTCACTACAAGCATGAAGCTTGGTGGTGATCTATCAAAATTCGAATCCTAAGTTGATTCACATTTATAGCTAAGTTTATTTATAAATGAAATAAACAAAGCGGGTAGCATGCGACCTATCTCTCAAAACAAGAATTGCTACCCTTAGCTGGGATGAGTAAAAAAGTGCAATTTTCGTGAGCATGGTGCTTCAACATCCACAGTTTGTTCTTCTAATACTTCGTTTAGCCGGCTCAAATTCAAAAATTATTTATTTAGAATTAAAATTATAGTATTTTATTTTTAATTGTTCGAAATCGCTGGCTACCGGAATTTTAAAAATTCGGAAGCTGCGGAAGGTCCTGGGCTTATATTTGCTAATTCCGATTCGGCCCACACCCCAATGTTGGAAGGCTAGGCCCATTAATAAGTATGGATCAGATCGACTCGGTTCGGACCGAATTGGTTCGGGTCGAAACCCGCCAAGTTGCGGCCAGGATAACGATTAGCGACACCTAAAAACGACTGGAAGCACAACCTCCGCACCGTATCGACCAATAGCTCGCCTTCCGTTGACGTAACTCGGTGCACCACTGAGGCGGGTGCGATTTCGGGGTGCTTTCCTGGTGTCCCTAGAATGCCATACTACATATAGCGCTATAAAAGGCCGACACCGGCGCGTGGTGCAGCGCTTTGGCGACCTGCGCTCCTTTCCAGGCGTTTTTTCTGGTGGCGACGCGTCCTTCTACGCGTTCCAGCAAAAATGGTAAGAGATTCATCAGGCATTCAAGCACCGCTTTCAATTTTTCGCAAAATTCAATTCTCTCCGATGGAAATCACGGCGTGCGCTGAGGATCTCTCGGGCATCTTTATTTCTAGGGATCCGCTGTGTTTTGATGCGTGAAGTTAGTATTTTCATGAAAACTAATTATGCTTAGATGGCTTGCATGGTTTTATCATTTTAGATCTCTCGATCCGGTGGCTTTGGTGAAAGCTAATTAGGTTTCGCTACCTTCAAACCGGGGCCTTGGTTGATTTGTGTTGAGTCATATGCCTATTCCTTGGATCTGAGTGTATCCGGTAGATAGATATTCTGGAGGATGTAGGGATGTGGATAACATATTTGCAGGCCTGTTTTGATGCCATTATTCCGAGAAACTCCTGGGGCTCATTATTTCATTACTTGTTTGTTCATTTTTCTTTAATTATATCTGTTACTGACGCTAGCTTGATCTTAATTTTAGATTTTACTGCTAGATGGCTTAGAAATTTTTGAATCTTTCGCTTTACAGATACCTCATGCTGTTTTCAGTGTCAATATTTATATTTTGGCAACTTCAGTTATTGATATGCGGTTGATCAAAGCACGCTTTGTTAATGTTAAGAATGTTCTGTAAAAAGAAATTAGTATATGCTGTTCTGTCTGCTTAAAACGATCACTGTATTGATGCTTGTTGCATTGACACGTGAACTGTCTTGATCATTACGATTTTCTATACGTATATCGGTTCATTTTCATTCGCTGGTTTTCATAATTACTGGGATGAATCAAAACCTTTTCTTGTTTTTTGGTTGGGAGCAGACAACCTCCAGGAGGCTTGCTGACAAGAAAGTTGCCAAGTTTCAGAAGAATATCACGAAGAGGGGATCTGTTCCTGAAACATCAGTCAAGAAAGGCTACGACTATCCTGTCGGGCCTATTGTGCTTGGCTTCTTTGTCTTCGTTGTCATTGGATCGTGTATGTCCTTCTATCCCTGATTATAGACTATCTGATACTTTGGACTGCAATACTGCATTGCTTCATTAGTCATTTTTATAATTAAAGCATCAAAGAGTTGGTATAAAAAAAAGATGCTACAATGGAGACACTGTAATACTCATCGATGCTCTTGGTTTTTGCCTTTAAGTCTGTGCTTTTCGTTAATTTGTACCTTTTATCTTCTTAGTTTTGTGTTCATTAGTTCCATCAATATAACAAAATTTGTTGCTTCAATCCTTATGAAAATACATGCATCCTTACTAGACTTGGCATTTACAGAATGCTGCTGAGGCTTGTAGCATGATTGACCTAGCAGATCATTCTGTGGACCTCAACTGTATGAACAACGTAAATGTTATTTTTAGTGTTCATGGTTGAGGTAAAAGTGAATAATTTGGGATTTCGTGTTTTTCAACAATTCTTTCATTTGATTTTATGTTTTGTGTTTAGTCAACTTATTCCTAGTGGTCAGCTTTCAGGTTATGTATTATTACAGTTTGTGTGTTTATAATTGTATCTGCTTGTCTTAATGACACTTCACTGAATTTATGTGCTATTTTCACTTTCTACATCTTTTTGCCAAACTCTCCATTGCACTTAAGTTTCTTGTTAAGTTGTTATACATGTATTCCATTTTTAGACAGTTATGAGCATCACTTGCGATTGTCGGCAATTTGAATTTGGTTTTAAAATTTCTATCAAGAATTTTCTTGAAAAACAAATATTATCAACTTTTAGTCGCCATTTGGTGGAGAAAGCTGAAAAGCAAATATTATCCATTTTTAATTTTGGATTTAGGAACTATTAGACAAGGACATCTCGTACTATTTTTTTTTCTGGGAGATGGCAGCTTGTTGTTTGCCAACAAAGATAGTGTTGAGCGAAAATGAAGATGGACTCATTGTTCCTCAGTTTGACGTGTTGATATGTTTACTTCTTGGTTCTTCGATCCCACTATGGATGTAAAGTTTAGGTGAAGGGATTCAGTTTGTTGATGAATCTTAGCTATTGAAATGTTGCTGTTTAGAATGGATTATTGTTGTGTAGTTCGAACTAGTGTATTGTGAAGGGAAATATTACAATTTTTTGTTTTGCAAGAACTCTGGAGAGCTTATATACATAAATATTTTTATAATTATGCATGACAAATGACTGTCATAAGAGGAAAGACAATTGCTTGAACTCCATAGAAACAGTGCCTTCAGGGGAAACAAAGCCAACTCTTGTCTACAACTTATCTATTTTGTCTTATTATATAAATTTATGAATATTTACGATAGATCACGTGAATATTAAAATCCCCTTTTTTTTCCCTCTCGAGAAGAAAAGAAACTCAGAATTCCTCTTACTAAATTAAGTTGCAATTGTTGGCGCATTGTTGCTTTGTATGGATGTATTCAATCGAATTGTACTAGCTACTGTTTATTTAAAGCCTTCATAAGCAGCCTAAACCGAAGTATACTTTTTCACCAGCATGTGAATTGACTGTTGTCTCCCGTTCATTAAGAATACTGTATTACTTGAAAATGCCATCTGCTTCTTTGGGCTATTGTAGCATTTACTTCTAGCATGTTAATGGAGCATTTACTTCTTATATGTTGTACTCGTTCAAAAAATGGTACTGAAAAGAAGTATGCCTACAATGACATTACTAAAGCATTTTATTTCTTGTGGTAGAAAATCAGTATTTTTGCATTGTTTTATGATGTGTTTTCAGCAGGAATGTATTTGTGCAGAAGATATCCAATATATTTGGCTAGTATATCTTCTTCTTCTTCTTTTTTTGAAATGCCAAGCTCTTTCTGGGTCTAACCTGATTTGGAAACTGATTATTCTATTGAAAAACCTTGTACGTTGTGGCAGGAGTTATTATTTTTTTTAATTTCTCTTTTGCTGATTTATAAGTTGGCTGTTAATCAATTATCTCTTGCTGCTTAAAGATGCTGTCATCTGTGTTAGAAATCCATCCGGGCTGTCATTGTTCTTAATACCTTTCCTTTTCTTTTTTTTCGTCTGTTGTGTTTGCAGCTCTCTTCCAGATCATTAGGACGGCGACAAGTGGTGGTGTGGCTTGAAGGCTGATGACAAAGAAAGTTCGGTCGTGCATAGGGCTTGGAGGAGTCTTAGTTTTCTGTGAACTGACATATATGTTAGGAGAGATGTTGTGGGGGTGACGATGTCAATCATAACTAAATTTGGTTTAATACAATAAATGGTGCGTTCCGGTGAACCCTAGTTCCGGTGAACCCTAGTGCATATCTGTTTACCTATATGGCTATATCTTCGAACGTGGTTAATGCCAGACATACTTATAATTCTTCTTGATGATAATGGTTACTTGGTAGTTGGTATGCGGGTTGAGATAAAACAGAGATTGGTCGGAATGCAGTAAGATTTTATGTGGATACATGTTAGAAAATGCTCTTGTTTTGCAGGAAAAGTGACCATAACCCCTCTTCCTGAATAGTATACATATATACAGCTAAAAGAGAGCTCAAAAGTCTAGAAACTTCTCCAGGCACACCTTTCTGATCTCGATCTATTCTACTTTTTTGGAAACAAACCGCCCTGCAGGAAAAAAAGATGAGAATTTTTCATGCACTTTGCTGCTACAAAGGGTCCTTATTTACTCGGAATCCAGAGTTTACAAAGAACCTAGAGTTAAAGGATGCCTCTTCATGATGTGGAAGAGTCTATTTAGGTTGCAGAGGGGGTTGAAGGTAGCAGGACCATAGATTTGACATGCTGGGACTTGAGGGTAGCAGGACCATGGGTTTCGCAGGCGTGGGCTCCGACTTGGTTCCACTCGGCCTGCCCGCGCCACTGTGAATCTTCGTGCCCTTGCCCGTCTCTCCTCTCTTATGACATAGACTGATGTTGGCGGTTTTCGGAGACAGGCCATTTGGATTCATTAATAAGAATTTACAGATTTTACAGGGCCAGGCCATCTGGATTCATTAAGAATTTACAGATTTTTGCTTATGATGATTTATACGTCAGATTCCTTACTAAGGACGTGGTGTTGGCGCTGCTGATTGCTCTGCTCTTTTTTTTCTTTTTCTTTTTTTGAGAAAATGTATCATGCTACCACTTCATTCAACTAGAGAGTGAACTTAGGTACAAATTGAAACATTAAGGGTCTCGAGAGAAAAGAAAGAGGAAAAGATAAAAGAAAACTCAAGGTGCAAGAGAAAAACAAAAAAAAGACAAAAGGAAACAGAAAAGAAGAAAAGATAAAGAAAAACAAAAGCAAAAACAAAAACATCACAGATCAACTATATGTGCGATTCCACGAGTCTCTAAGCACTCTGATCTTCAAAAACAAACTCCCGAGCATCCGTCTTGATTGCTGAAATATTCTTTTGTTGCGCTCCAACCATAATACCCACCACGTTGCAGCGAATGTCAACATTTCTATATCCCCCCGTGCGCCCTTTTTGGCACTACTTTTTTTTCAAATCTCCTTCGCAGAATGGCTATTGTTAAAGAATAGTTTATTAGGCAGTAAACCTTTCAGTAGAGCTGTGGTGTGGGCGCAGCCAGAGAAGAGATGATCCACAGTCTCCTTCTCATTTAGACATAAAACACAATTTTTATCTCCGTTCCAGCCCGTTTTGAGAATATTATCCTTGGTGAGCACCTTGTTTTTCAGCACAAGCCAAACGAAGATCTTAACTTTAAGAGGGAATCTGATCTTCCATAGACGTATGGAACTATCAACTCTGACTCCACCAGCTGGTTGAACGGTCGTGATTGTTGTAATGCGCGATCATGGTTCGGAAATAGGCAATAAATATCTTTTTCTTCTTTTTTTTTTTTCGAGAAAAGGAAATAGGCAATAAATATCGAACCGCCGTAAGATGATGCCAACTATCTTACAATAAGATAGGCTTAAGAACTTATTTTGATTCGGTTTTGCCCAAACTTTTGAAATTTTAATTTTAGTATTCAATCTTTCAATCTGTCTAATTTAAGTGATTTGATGGTTTTCGGATACAAATTTCAAGCTAATTATTTTTACCTTAATGAATTTATAGCTACGCAAATTATATAAAATATACCTAACTAAATTCATAAAAATTAAAAATCCACAAATTTGTCTCAAATCAAATAAATTAAAAGATTAGTTAGTAAAATCAAAATTCTTAAAGATTAGTTGGTTAGTCCAAAAGGATAATAATTGAGGTAAGTTTTATAAATTTGTACCTCTATTTAAATAAGCTGACACTATTAAGGAAATATCTTCAAACAGTAAAATTTATTTTAGTTACAAGATTATTTATTTTAGTGCACTTTAATGGATATATTCTAATTGTATATTTTAGATACTCTAAATTGATTTCGATGGTATAGATTATCACTTAGCAGCGAGATAAACCAAAAGGAGTTGGCAGGGGAAGGCCTCTGTTCACTCAACATGATATGTGCTGGATAATTATCTATGAACGGGCCGGGAATACCCTATTCAATCAGTGTGCATCTTATTAACTGGGGAGAAGAGAAATATAGTTTTTTCCCCCTTTCTTTCTTTTCCGAGTCAATTTAACAATTAATAACCAAAAGGACAACACAGGAGCGGTCCCTCTCCCTCCTGCGCCATCACATTCAGATAGACGTGAATTCATGATAAAATAAAACAAAATAATTAAGCGTGTCTTCAATTATTATCACTTCTTCCACGATTCGCTTATTTGGCAATATTTATAAGACTTTTCCAGTAAAAATATTAGTCCAAAAAAAAAAACAAATGCTTGTGAGAGAAGGCAAAAAAAAAAAAAAAACCACTGTAGCGCTCAGAGATGTCCTGTCTTGTCCTAATGTTTCCTATAGTACAGTTGACATTTCAATTATATATATATATAATATAGCAACCGATCCGTAGGAGTTAATTACTAAGACCAAGTCCATACATACATTGAGTCTTTATTGTAATTCTATAAATCTACCATTGAGGTATGCATAATTTTTCACAAATCTTATTTTATCTTCTCAATTACTAAAGTTTAAATAAAAATTTGATATGCTACATTTGGTTTGGACATAAGTAAAAACTATTTACTTCGGAAATAGATACAAATTTAGATATAAATAGAAACTAGACCAATTTTTACATTTGGATGAAAGTTGAGTTGTTTGGGATAATAAGATAAATAATATTTGGATTGTTAGATTGAAATAAGAGAAATAAGAATTGTAATTTTAAATTAAAAATATTTTATCGAATTAGTTAATATCAAAATATTAGTTAAAAATAATTTAATAAAGTAGTAAATTTATTAGCTATTAATATTATAAAAGACAATAAGAATATATTAACAAATTAATTAAATATAAAGTATAATTTAATTTTTTTTAATTAATTAGTAAATTATTTTAGTTAGATAATAACTAGTAAAAAGTATTATAATTGCATTAATAAAAAATATTAATTGTTGATCAATATAGATATTAGTTTATAGATAAACATATTAAATTATTAATAATTAATTAACTAATTAATTATAAATAATAATTAATTAATTACTTTTTTTTAAGTAATAAATAATAATTTAAATATATTAATTAGAGTAATTAATAATTTAATACCATAATTAAAATTAAATTTAAACTTTAATTAACCTTGTTCTTATTTGAAAATAAGCTTATTTCAGAAGAAGAAAAAAAAAAGAAAAAAAAAAAAGTTAGAACAATATTTTCATGCTTATGCCGGATTATACTAACTTATTCCAACTATCTGTAAATTAGAGTCCGGCTGCTATGTTATCAATAGCACGAAGCACTTGGTGCTACCAAGTTTTCCACGTTAGATCCACCCCTTTGATGATTTTCACCCGTTAGATCATACTATTCAACCAACCACCCACTTAACTGGCCCACATCATTCTAACCGCACATCTCTCAATCCAATGGTCAAAAACTTGAAGATCAACGATGCTATTAATAAAGATAAGAAATTCTCTCGTAAATTATTATTTTTGGAACCAAACACAATGTTTGAAAATAGAGAAAGTAACGAGGGCTTATTTCTCCTTGTTGGCGGACCAAATGGAGGCTTAAAGGGGCATCGTGCACGGGCTGTGTAGACTCGTTTTATTTTTTTATTCGAATCTAAAAGTGGGTTGGGTAGATTATAATCTTTATATTTTTAATTCAAAGTTAAAAGAAGTTAAGCATCTTATATTTTATTTCAGCAATATATTTTAATATTATATTGTTAAAATTAGAACGATAAAAAATAAATCTAGAAAAAAATAATTTAGTACAGAAAAAAAAGATAAAAAAAAAGTATACCAATATTTTACGTGATTCGACCACCAATCTACGTCCACGGACGAAGATGAAACAAATATTTTTTTAATATTGAAAGACAAAATATAAAAAAGATCTCTTTCTCTCGAATTAAGATTTCAAATTAATAAAATATTTGATTGACACGCATATGCATATAGCATCTTCAATTTAGTACATCTATACCAATGAGATCCTTGGTCTCCGGGCACAATATGACGCCTTGTTTGATTTAATTAATTGAGCATCAATAAGTCCTCTCAACGAGCACCACCAGGGAACACCAATAGCAACATAGGCAAATTAAAGTATTGCTTGGCCTTAATAGGAGTCCGGTACCGCCAAATTAATTTGAGCTGTGAGAGACTCAAATTAATATTGCCGTGACTAATGACAGATTGCCAACTCATTATATATACTGGATCTCAATTCTAATTTATTTCAGCTTAACTTTATTGCATATATTTTCAATTTAAATCTTTTTTTCATAATTAAATTATAATATAATTTCAATTTAGATAACTATAAATTTAAACAAAATTATAAAAAATATACATATATTAAAAGTATTTATAAATTTAGATTTTATTGGTCTAGGGGGCATTTTGTTTGGAAACAAAGGGGAGAATAAGTCTTTGTTTCCCTCTTTGTTTTCAAATATAATTTTTAATATTCAAGAACAGTAATTCTCGAATTTCTGGAATAAACAAGCATATTCAGGTGTAAATTTGTAACTGTTGTTCCATCATTTTTTTCTAAAACAAATTTCTTCTCAAGTGGGAACAATAATTAAGTAAATTGTAAATTTAACTTTAATTGTTGTATTAAATTGTTAATTAATCTATTAATATATTTAAATCATTATCTACTGCTTAAATAATAAAATATTATTATTTATAATTGATTATCTAATTAATTATTAGTAATTTAATGTGCTTATCGATAAATTAATATTGCTATTGATCAACCATTAATATTTTTATTATCTAATTAGTTTTTTTTTGCTAGTTATCTAATTAAAATAATTTATTGAGTAATTAGAAAATTAAATTATTTTTATCTTTCATAATTAAGTAATATATTTTTATTATCTTATATAATATTAATAGGTAATAAATAAATAAATTAATTTAATTATTTTTAATTAATATTAAGATGTTAATTAATTAGATAAAATATTTTTAATTTAAAATTATAACTACTATTCCTTTTTTTTTAATCTAACAATCTAAATATTATTTGTTTTATTCTCAGGGAATAACCTATTTTTAAAAACATAAATTAATTTAGTCCCTTATTTATATCTGAACTTATATCTATTTATAAAATAAATAGTTTGTTTGTATTTATACTCCAACCAAACGCGGCGCGCCAAAGTGATTAATAATTTTACACTGATATTCTTATTCTTATTATTATAATTATTATTATTATTATTATTATTTTATTATAATATTAAATTCAAAATTAAAAGGGTAAATGTTTGAGTTGGTGGATTAACTTTTCGCTCTAGTTATTTACTGTTATGGGTGTAGCTAGCTAGGTACCATTTCTCGATCTTATATAAGCTAGCTGTATGGCTTTCGTTTCTTCCTCGCCCCGCGCCAGTTACCCGCATCGTGTATATATAGTTTACCTCTCTCTCTCTCTCTCTCTCTCTCTCTCTCTCTCTCTCAAAAGTAATTTGCTTTGCAACTTTAATTGATCGCTCGGTCGTCGATCGATCGGGATGGAGTACTTTCTGTACCTGTTTCTGCTGCTGAGTTTCGTGGTGCTGGTGGTGCTCCGGCGCGGAGGCCTGATCAGCGGCGGCAGAAGGAAGAAAGCGGTGGTGCCGCCGGGGCCGTGGGAGGTCCCCATCGTAGGCAGCCTGCTGTAGGATATTATCCGGCACTAAAAAATCGCAGCGGAAAACAAAAACCATAGCACATATGAACCAAACAAAAACAAATCAATCCAGTGCCGGCGGATCATTCTCATGTTACGATGTAAAATAAAATCTAATCTAAACAGATCTAAAGTTTAGACTACATCACCTTGGACCAGTTAAGGTCTCTTGATCTACTGAACGGTTGAAATTGATCTTCCGATTACAAGACGCGTGCCTCTACGCGTATCCACACGGAATTGATCCAGATCCAATGCCTTCCGTCACACGGAATAGATGAGTTGTAGATTACAAGACGGTGCTAGCAGTCTTCCAAAATCTACGTTCCTTCTTGTGAGATTTAATTGATTTGACGAAAAGATAAAAAAAGATGTAGAGTTCGTCAGCTTCTTCTCAAGAGGCTACTTAATTAACTCCAACCCAACCAACCGCACTGTACGCGTACGTGGGTAACTTAATTAACAACTTCAACATGAAAATCAGGAGAATCAATTAATTTCTCCTCAAGTCTCGCGGAAGTCCAACTAATTAAGTTGAGGCTTCCTCAACAGAATTAAATCTTATCTTTCTATTTAATTTGATCTCATCAATTAAATCATAATTAAATAATCATATTTAAATCTAATCTAATTAGATTATTATCTCATAATAATAATATATGAATATTTAATTATCCTCTAATCTAATTAGAGATTAAATCTTTTCGTAACATTCAAATTTAAATCATAATTTCTCACTATTTTCACTAAACTATTTAGTGTATTAATTAGACTCATCTTATCAAATTGGATGCACACAATTCCTATTGTGTGTGACCGCATAGGTTCATTACCATTCGGCAGTGGAGCTAAACATCAAACTCTTTGATATTTAATTTGAACTCTTCTGATCGATAAATAAGAACAATTAAATTCTAATCATTCATATTCTCTCACCGTCCGTGAGTGACACCTAGCAGTATATCACGACAATCCAGAATGGTGATGAAAAATGAACCTTTCCGCTTACAGTTACCGTGTGATTAATTCCTTCCAACACACAACGTCCCGATCGAACTAAAATTATGGTTACTCGCCAAATCTTATTATTCGATCATATGACTAGAATATCTAGAACCGACTTAATATGGTAACACAGCTGGAAACTCTTTCCACACACCACGTGCCCTGGCCAGGGATTTTTCGAGTCGAGTCTGATAGTCTACATAGAACGTTCTCTCTCAATATGGGAGTGTTGAATTCCTTATTGCGCACTCACATGCCTCCCCATATAAATTACTAGAAAAATAAATAGTTTGTCTAGAGTCTATATTTACAAGCTGTAGTAGTAACCTATACGTGAAACAACTATGATGCCTCAGGTCTAAGGAGTACTTCACACAACTGTAGCGATGAACTTGTCACTGGCGAGTATAGAACCATGTGACCGTTCAACCATATTGTCACGCTCAGTGTACTTGTTCTCTAACAAGCACCTGCATGCTTACTTTAGTGTCCCTACACTAGTGACTTGAGACTCGTCACCTAAACTTAGAAGTATAGCATACACTGGCCTATCCGGAAATATCATCGCCCTTATGATATTCCTATGGCTAGGAGCATTTAAGAATCTTGTACTAAGAAATCTATATCTCAAATTTCTAACTCTTAGGAATATAATTTCTTAACGAAGATTCAACGGACGATTCATATATATGTATTATACTGCAAATAATAAATATGAATAAAACTTGCCCTTTATGAATTAAGAAAAATACTTAATATGTCCACAAGCGAGGTTTGGCGTAGATCATGAAGGCCCACGACATCGCCTTCGCCGACAGCCCGTCATCCCGGCCGTCCGAGATCATGTCCTACGCAACAAAGGGCATCGTCTTTGCTCCCTACGCCGCTATCGCGGGAGCTGCAAGCTCGCATCTGGAGATGCTCAGCGCCAAGCGCGTCCTCTCCTTTCGATCCATCAGGGAGGCGGAGGTGCACAACCTCGTGCGGTCCATTCATCAAGTTACTGATCAGTACTCCTCCGTCGTCGTCAACCTCAGCAGCAAATTGTTCGCGCTCATGAACGACATCACCATACGGTCGATCGTCGGCGACAAGTGCAAGCAGCAAGACGTCTTCTTAGACGTGCTGTCCAAATCGGTAAAGGCCGCGGGGGGCTTCAACATGGTGGACCTGTTCCCGTCTTCGACCCTCGCTAGGCTGTTCTGCGGGATCGCCGTCGAGCTGAAGAAAAACCATCGCAGATTCGACGTCGTCCTGGACGACATCATCCGGGAGCATGTAGAGCTCATGAGGCATAAACAGCGAGGATCGGAGGAGGACTTGCTGGATGTTCTCCTAAGAATCCGAGAGGAAGGGCTCCTTCAGTTTCCTCTGCCGATTGAATCAATCAAGGCTGTCATCTTGGTATATATATATATATTTTTTTTTGAGAATTTTTATTTTTTTTTTATACCCTTTTCCGAACAAATAAAAAACAAAACAAAACAAAACAAGACGAAACAAAAAAAAAAAAAAACTTTCAATTTTACACACCCACCAACACACATACATACACACACTATATATATATATATATATATATATATATATATATAGAGAGAGAGAGAGAGAGAGAGAGAGAGAGAGAGAGAGAGATGAATTAGTTGGCGTGTTCTATATATATCTAATTATACATGTTAATCGATGTCATTACGATATCGCCTGTCTCTTATCGATCATCCAAGGATCTCTTCGGGGCGGAAGCGAGACGTCGTCCACGGCCGTAGAGTGGGCCGTGTCCGAACGGTGAGAAATCCGAGCGTGATGAAGAAGGCGCGATCGGAGGTGAGAGAGGTCTTCGGAGCAAGAGGGAAGGTGACGGAGGCGGATCTTAAGGAGTTGAGCTACGAAATTGGTCGTCAAGGAGGCACTGCGGCTGCACCCTCCGGTCCTCTGCTGCCCCGGGAGTGCCGAGAGCCGTGTCGCGTGCTCGGTTACGACATCCCGGAGAAGACGAGGGTGCTCGTCAACGTGTGGGCGATGGGGAGGGATCCGCAGATTTGGGACGATGCCGAAGAGTTCAAGCCGGAGAGATTCGACGAGAGCGCCATGGATTTCAAGGGGACGGACTTCCGTACCTTCCGTTCGGGGCGGGAAGGAGGATATGCCCGGGGATGTCGTACGGGCTAGCCAATGCTGAGATCGCGCTTGCCGGCTTGCTCTTCTATTTTGACTGGGAGATCCCCGACGGAGCACAGCCGAGCCAGTTAGATATGACGGAAGCCTTCACAATCACCGCACGAAGGAAATCAGACCTACGTTTGATTGCCGTCCCGCGATTCCCTTGTCCGGTCGTATGAATGAATATAAAAGATATATTTGTACTCACTTTTATATATATATATATATATATATATATATATATATATATATATATATATATATATGAACTAGATCTTATCTATTAATGATCTTAAGTCATTGGTGATACCAAATTTTTAATCATTGGATTGAGAGATGTGCGGTTGGGATGAGGCCGCGGGGGCTTCAACATGGTGGACCTGTTCCCGTCTTCGGCCCTCGCTAGGCTGTTCTGCGGGATCGCCGCCGAGCTGAAGAAAAACCATCGCAGATTCGACGTCGTCCTGGACGACATCATCCGGGAGCATGTAGAGCTCATGAGGCATAAACAGCGAGGATCGGAGGAGGACTTGCTGGATGTCTTAGAACCACCAAAGTGGTGCTTCTAAAAATATTGTAATCCACCGCGCGCGTTCCCCTTTTCTATGAAGACCTCTCTCGATCACCTCTGACTGTGCCTTCCTCATCACTCTCGGATTCCTCATCAGCTCTGACATGCCCCAATCTATGGTACGTGGTGGCTGCCGTCTCACTCCCCGCCGAGAATAGCGCTCCTTCAAAATTAAATTACATTGATGAGAAAACTAGGAGATTATATATATATATATATATAGCTCATAAACTAAGCAGAGAAAATTTAAGAAAATTAAATTACATTGATGAGGGTTTTGATAGACTCGACAGATAGAGGGAATTGAAGGTTGCTAGCTTCTTCTTGAATTCTTAGAAGGACATCCAACCAGTTTTTCTCTCCGTATTCTCCATTTATCTGTTGATCATCAGTGCCTTCTCTCGGATCGATGATTCCGTCCAAGATACTGTCAACCTTCTGGTGTAACTCCTCGGAACAAGCGGATCACGAGCGTTAAAGACGGGAATATAGATCCACCAAATTGAAGCCTCCCGATACCTGTATTAACTGCTTTACTCACGTCTAGTAGAGCATGCATGCATATATCCTGGTTCTCGCTCTAGCTTGTCTCCAACAATCGACCTTATATGGTGATATCATTCATCGCCACAAATAGTCTTCTGCTGAGATTAACGATGGAAGCATCAGGTATAGACCTTACGAGATTGTGCACCTCCTCTTCCCGTATCGGGCGGAATGATTGAACGCGCTTACTGCTCAGCAGCTCCAAGACGGCCGGAGATCTTTCGCAGCTCTCCCCAGTAGTCGCCGTAGGGAGCAAAGGCGAGGCTTTTGTTTCCGTATGACATGATCTGGACGGCTGCTATCATAATTGGCCTAGAGGCGAAGGTGATGTCGTAAGTCTTCATGATCTCTCTAGCGGCTTCGATGGGGAGAGGAGACGACGCGCGAGCTAGCATGAGAACATCACCGAGATTGAGGAGCATGAGCGGGCCGTATTTCTTCGATCGACGGATCGATCTCAGGATGAGTACTTGCGGGGTACGTAGTTTGCCCACGAGGTACTGATGGATGCTTCCGACGATGGGGAGCTCCCAAGGCCCGGGGGAAAGTTCGGCATGGCTACGGCCAGACTTTTTTAAGGCAAAAGAGATCTATATAGGAGGAGAAAGAAAGGCAAGAGGAAACATAGGTAGGTACATGATGCGCTCCATGATCGATCACTCCGGATGGACAGTACGTACTGAAGAAAAAAAGCGTTAATTAGCTTATAGATAGATGTATATATAGATCAACACCATTTTGTAATAAAAAATTTATCCATGCACGCAGCTCACGACACCCAAGGTACGTAGCTATATGATATTGAATTTAATTAGCACAGTACTCCTCACAGTAAGTCAATGTTTAATATTGGGAGTCAAATGCTGGGGCTACTACGTACAGATATATAGCAACTTCAGAAATCTCTCCCATGCAAGCAAAAATGACTACGATCGAGTCAGATGTGAATTGATTTGCTACACAGGATTATATCAAATCATGCATCCTTCGTTAATTTTTCATCCTACCTTATAACTTTACACGAAGGATCGACAACATCAAATTAAGGGCCTATAATTGCCAAGAATAATTATATATTTTCAATAATGTTTAACTAACACTAGTTGAATAATAATAATTAAGTGCGTCATATTGCGATAATTAGCTAGATGTCATTTTTATTATTTCGTGTATTTCTTTTACTAATACATTGTTTTATTACTATGCCAATTAATCATGCTGCAGCAGGTTAATACATGCATATCTATTTTTTACACATAGTACAAGAAATGTAAAAATTATATCATGTAAAATATACCTTAGTTAATTTAAGTTTAGTATCTTCGTAGGACGGCAAAGCCCAATTTAAGGGTTCAATCAAAATTAATATAGAAACTGTATATTACAATAATTATCTAAAATAAATAATATTTTTATATATATGTTATGTTATACAGTATATTAATGTTTTATTAAGGCCATGCATGCATGAACTATTTGTTTATTATTTCTAATATAAAATAACTACAAGTGATCAGGGTTAGAAAAAAGGAAAAACTTTATATATCCTCGCGTGCACCTACGCACGATGGCGCACGCACGATAAGGCTAACAGCATCCGGCGGAACACGACATGCCAAATTTTGAATTTCGCTAGCGCTCCTTTTATTAGCGTCCCTTCGCCGGCCTCCGACAGTCCGCCTCTTTTGCTCTCGCAAAATCACGCAGAGTCAGATCCGATGCTTGTGTTCACCTTCTCAGAAGTCAGAAGAAACCTTCTTCACTCGTAGAAGAAATCGCTGCTGAATCTCCACACGTACCATTCGTGCCTAGCAGCTTCCAGTTCTCCCCAGATGGCTTCTTCCAAGCCCTCGTCTCGCTACGCCTCCGTCGATTCCCATTCCTCCAGTACTTCATCCTCCCGCCACTCGTCAAATCCCTCTCCCTCCTTCTCCGACCACGGAATCCCCAGTAAAAACAAAAACCTCTCCTCTCTGAGACGCCTTCTCGGCAACGCCAGCCGCAGACCGTCCGATCCGGTCGCTGCCGCGATGGAGAATCCCTGCCGTGCCGTCACCCGGGCGAGATCGGGGAACGCCGTCGCTCTTACGAAACCCGCAAGCGGCCACAATTTGGGGTCAGTGGTGAAGAAGATGATGGAGAGGAGGCCCGGTTCGAAGGCGGGCTCTGCGGCGCTGGTCGTTCCGGCTGATCTTATAGCGGAGGACACGAAGAAGGCCGCCAAGGGGTCCAACCTTTCGGCCTTGTCCCGGAAGCTGTTTCAGAAGGGGGCGTCTGGAGATCGGGCGGCGACCAAGGCACTGGCGGAGGCGAAGGCCAACACGCGGACGCTCGCGCAGGTGCTTCGCAGCGAGAGGGAGCTTCTCAGCCAAAATAAGGAGTACGAGGCCGAGATGTCGGAGCTGCGGCTGCTACTTGAAGAGAGGAACCGAGAAGTATAACTCGATCCATGAATTCATGCTTGTATATTACTGTATATTTACTGTTTTCCCCTTTGTGATAAAATTTAATACGATGCGCTTGTCTTTATTAGATTCTTTTCTAGCTTTCTTTTTTTTGGCTTCTGGTATTTATTGGTTGGTTGTTCAAATTTCTTCCGGCCGTCATTAAAGGAGGAGTATGCTCGTGGCAGGTGGAGAAATTGAAGGATTTGTGTCTAAAGCAGAGGGAGGAGATAAAGGCATTGAAGGATGCGGTACTCTTCCCTGATGTCGTGAACTCCCAGCTGCAGGAGCTGCTGCAGCGGCAAGGGTCCGAGCTGCAGCATGCCAAGCAAGTCATTCCAAATCTCCAGAGACAGGTCTCTTCTCTCACTGGACAGATTCAATGCCTTGTGGAGGATCTCGCAGAGGTACTTCCCCATTCAATTGCGCTTGGCTCATGTTTCCTCTGACATCAATTTTAATTTGGCCAGTGTTAAGGTCGGTTGCATCAGGGAGGACCTTTTCTTTCAATATTTGTTTCATTTTATGTCTCGTTGTTGTGTTTAGTTTTGTTCCTCGACCTTAGTTGATTCTGTTTCGTGAATTTGTTGGTATTTAAGGTTGAATAGATGGTAGAATACCTGGAGGTTCTCTGTTTCTATTCCACTGCGCCACTTTTTTCCTTTTTTTTTGTCATTGTGTGAATGTCCATAGCACTCATATAGTCGTATGTGGGGGTTTTAGGCTGTTAAGCATGGAAATCGTGTTGTTCGATATATTAAAATTTTTAAAGAACCAGTTGTTTTAACAGTTTATACCCTTCTTAGATCTTGAGAGCCAACTTCCACTATAAGCCAAGATATATCATTTTGGTTATTGGCACTGGTTTTACCTGAACATTTCTTTTTTCCCTCTCATATTATGACTTGGTACCTCACTTCTCTTAACCACAGTACAATACTCTTAGGCATCACATTAAAGTGCCTTTTATGTCTCATGTGTAAATAATTTTTATCTGTTCCTAGTTGTATATCCTGTTAAGTTATATTAACAAAAGCTACACAGATATGCAAACCCTGAACATGTATACTATCCATGCCTGTTTCATTTCATGTCAACTGGAACTTCTGTTCAACCTGATAGAGTTCCGCTTACTTGTTGAGTATATTGTGAGAATAGTATTTTCCAGGTGATATTAGCTTTTAAACTGAACAAAATGAAGTCTGTTCATTTGTTTATATGAGCTATTGAGATCTGTCTTGAAAGTTTTCGATCTTTAACTCGCTTTTACCCTTTCAGTGAATACTTAGGCGGTCAGTCATTGAGGGTGAATTACATACATATGCCAGTACACAATTTGAGTCTTTTATTATGCTTATCTATTTGAAAACTGTGGTGTACTTTCACTGCTGATTAATTAGTGAAAGAGAAAATAGGGGTGAAAGACATTATAAAATGACACACACACACACACACACATACACACACATATATATTGAAGAATCCTCCCTGAAGTGAAGGCCCATGCAATGCATATGATACAAGCAGGATGGAACCCACAACCTGTCCGTGATATGGGACATGCCTTATCGGCAATCTGTTATGTTATTAGTTCCTAGTAGCTAATTATTTACCCTGTGATCCAGAACTTTCAATGAAATTTCAAATAGAAAATGTGATATTGCATGTTTGCGTGCATCTTTAACAATTTCTTATTTGATGATTTATCTTTTGCTTATGTTGTTTGAATAGATTCTGAGATTAATACAACATTGACAGGTGAAATCAGATAAATATTCTGCAAGGGCATGCTTCGATGGACAATATAGCTTTTCTAGATCGCCTATAATATTTGATCAGGAGACAGCTAATCCTTTGGTATGTTTAGTTAGACATGAGCATGACTTAACGCATATAATTTATTCTGAAAGGGTTTATTTACGTAGTGAATGCACATTTCTTTTCATAGGACTATTGTGTATGATTGCTTGAGTTGTTGCCGCTAGCAAATTCACGTTGGTTGCTCTTTGAATTTTCTATAACTTTATTTTTATTATCTTCAAAGGTCTTTCCTTGATTTATGCCTGACAGCCTTTGCAGGATTACAGCTCCAGTGACCCTGTGAGTTCGGAATATGGTAGCCCAGATGAAATGTTCCTTAAGGATTTAAATCCTTGTTTGACCCCATTCTTTTCAAAGAACAAATCTAAGGTAATCGAGATAAAAATAAAAAGTCTGGCTTAGATTGTGATTGCCGGACTGATTGAACATCTTAAGAAGATTTCGTATGTTGTTGCAAAACAGATAACTATGTGAAGATAAATGTTAGCCTCTAACTTGTACAAATACCTTCTTACTAGGAGTGTGACGAGGCATCAGGTTGCATTTCTCCAAACGAAGATAGGCTGTTCTGCAAGAACACTGGAGTTGGTCGAGATATATTTCCCAAGTCTCGTGGATGTCTAAAATCAAAGAGTTCAGAGCATTGTCAGAAGCCTAACTCGGGCAGCAGCAGTGCCCAGAAAGTATGTAAATCTGATGAAAACAAGTGGTCCGTGGGAAAATCAACCTACCAAAATCTCTTTTAAATTATGCAAGAGCTAAACGTTTAAATGCTGTAATTTTAGGGCTTGTGGCCTTTTTTTTTATTTTTTATATTGTATCTTCACTTTCAAGAACTTGAATGTTTGCATGGTCAAGTAGAAAGGGCTACATGATTACACTTTTCATTGGCATATTACAGTAAGTTGTCTTGAGCTGTTGAAGGTGTGCTATGAAAATCTACTTGATACTTCAGCATATAATTAAGAGCTGATGTTGTCCTGTGCTACGGATGCTCTTAACATGCTTAACTGATCTCTTAATGGTTTTCAACATAGGGGCATATAGTTTTCCTTGAATACGGTTTTCAATCTATGGTTGCGTATAAGGTTGTGGTAGTATTGTGTTGACAACATATACGTACGAGGTGCGTAAATGTGGTGTGCTGGGATAAGAATCATAATAAATTCTTGTTGTGAGGTTTGAATGAACATGTCCAAAAACCTAAAATGGATTTTATAGGGGGTTCTTTAGCTAGCTTCAGAACATTTCATCTCTGACATCCATCTTATTATCTCTTTCACTGCTTGTTTTTTCTTCGTTTTTTTTCCCTCGTCATTTATTTTGAAGTTTTGTAAATATATCACATGCAAAGTTTTTTTTTCATAAAAAGTACAAAAAAAGGGAAGTGTAAATGCAGATAAAAATAAGTAAAGGTAGTTTATTTGTTTCCTTAATTGTGTACTCATTATGTTTCAAGGGTGTGATTTGTGGTGGGATTAGACGCCGTTGTTCTATCTCTTGATGTATGCTGATCATTCACCATGGGTGTCAAACTTTGATAAGTTTAGCATTTTCTACAAGGAGAATCCGTAATCTATAATAATCTATAAAACATTGAAACCTCAGTTGCATTCACGCGCCACCAAGAGGAGGTTTGTGCGGGTGGAGCCCAGCTGGGGGAGGGGGCTATTTTTTTTTTTTTTAATCAATCTTTTTTTCTCTCTCTTAGTATGGAGAGGAGAATTTGGATTTTTTTTAATCCAATCTAATTTTTTTTATAATAAAATTTTAAAATATATAATTTTTTAATGCATAATTTTGAAATAGTTTTGACTGTATGAACTAGATATAAAATTTTAATTTTATAATATCGATCAATTGCACATAAATTGTACAATAAAAAATAAAAAAAAAAGATTGAAGGAGTTCAAATTATTTATTTATTTTAATAAATTTAGTTGCAAGAATCGTATGAAATATATTAACTAAATCTATAAAACTAAACAATACATTCAAATTTTGAAGTCAAAGTATTATTAATTGGCTCGCATCTAACATATAAAATATTTGGATAGTAAAAATAAATTTTTGAAAGATTGGTAGCTGATTCAAAATGATTTATAGTTCAAAAATATTTTTTATACTTTTATTTTGATTTTAATATTAAACTAAAATATCATGTTTTCCTTAAATTATGCAAGAGGCTAAACATGATTACACTTTTATATTCAAATTATAATTGGTTGACTATTAATTTATCGATTAAATATTCTAAAATTTATTCGATAGTTTAACATATTTTTTTCTTATATGAAATTACTAATTGAAAAAAATGATAAATATTCAACTCTAACTTAGTTGGAATAAAAATAAAGTATAGAAAAAGATAAATTACACTTTTGGTCCTCAAACTATAAGATGCATAAAACTTTATTTCTCTAACTTTCATGGATTGTAAATTTTTGCTCAAATTTTAAGACATGTAATACTTTAGTCCTCCAACGTTAATTAATTGTAATTTTTAGCTTGAATTATGAAACATATAATATTTTAATTTTCAACTGTTATTATAAATATAATTTATTATTTTTATAGTTTTTTCTTATTTGTTTTATACTTTTTATGTTTTTATTGTAAATATATCACATGCAAAGTTTTTTTTCATAAAAAGTACAAAAAAGGGAAGTGTAAATGCAGATAAAAATAAGTAAAGGTAGTTTATTTGTTTCCTTAATTGTGTACTCATTATGTTTCAAGGGTGTGATTTGTGGTGGGATTAGACGCCGTTGTTCTATCTCTTGATGTATGCTGATCATTCACCATGGGTGTCAAACTTTGATAAGTTTAGCATTTTTCTACAAGGAGAATCCGTAATCTATAATAATCTATAAAACATTGAAACCTCAGTTGCATTCACGCGCCACCAAGAGGAGGTTTGTGCAGTTGAGCCCAGCTGGGGAGGGGCTATTTTTTTTTTTTTTTAATCAATCTTTTTCTCTCTCTTAGTTATTTTTATTCTTTAATGTTTTTATTTTTTAAATTTTATTTATTTTTTATAAAATCGACCTACGGCACGTGTACCTCACTAGTATATTATTTTTAAGTGGCAATTTGTAAAGAAGGGAATAATAAGATCAAACAATCAGAATCTTGGAAAAGGAGGGAAAAAAGAAAAAGGAAAAAAAATAAAAATTAAGAGGCCAACGTACAGATATTTGTAATCAGTATTTCTTTCGAGAAGTTTTTTTTTCCCTGAGAATAATGTATACAGAATTTTCTTTCCATTAGAACTATATCCTTCTTATAACTACTAGGCTTAAAAAGAGGTGCAGCGCATACGTACGACGGTATGAGTATGACTAAACAAAGAGGGAGTAAAGTACAAATTGCGATATTGTTAGGGTTATCTACAATTAGTGGAAATATAATAAATGGAACTTCGAGGGGCCAATGTGAAAAAAAAGAGAGGCTGGGCGGATCGACATGCCGGTTGCTAGCTGGCCACCGATCCGTAGATCTACCGAAGATACAGCAAACCCAAATTCCATATACCGCCGGTTGCGGGAATCTAGGGTTCCTGTTCATCCTTCCCTCCCCACCCCCGGCCACCTCCATCTCCACCTCCGACGTCCACCCCTCAATTAGGGTTTCCGATTCTCCTCCCTTCTCCCTCCTTCCTTTTCCCTTCGGGGAACGATGGGTCGCTCCCGCGCGGTGCCCAACTCTGGAGACGATGAAGCAAACCAGAGGTCTCTCTCTCTCTCTCTCTCTCTCTCTCTCTCTCTCTCTCTCTCCGCACACACACACACTCGCACAGAGACACTCAATTGTGCTCCGTGTTTGTTAATTTTGGAGTGGTCGAATTTGATGAGGTTCAGTACTCTTTGGACTCGCTATTCGACTTAATGAAGAGCTTGGTGGTGATGGGATTAAGTTAATTCGCCTCCAGGGTTTTACAGAGCAAGTGTGGAGAATAATTGGATGCCTGAGCAAGTTAATTAGAATAGATTTTCGCGCCTTGTAGGCGTCACTTGTAGGCTTGTAGCAATGCCTAGGACGATGCACCTACTCATTTCTAATTGAAAGCAGAGGATGATTAATCTTCATGTGGCTTCTTCATCCATTACCCATTGTGTCTCTTTGGCATTTTCATAATCTTATTATAATTCTACAAGTTACGACGGTTTGCTGCGTGAAGCATTGCATATTGCCATATACAGATATTGTGTTAACATGCAGATTGTTTGTCCCGAAGGGCTTTGTTTCTACTGGCTGCATGCCAATCATATTTTTCACGTATATTATCCTCTGTAACTTAATTTTTCCATCACTTTGGTGCTTCGACCTTGCATTCCTTGTTGGAGTTGCATATTTCTGTTTTTCTTGGTCATTCATACATTTTATTTGCTCCTTTTTTAGGTCGAAGAGAAGGAGGGTTGCTTCAAGCGGAGAAACACTGGAGACAATAACCTCAGGTTTTTTTCCTATTTTTTCTCAGATTTCAGAACTATATGTACCTGTGGGATTAATTTGGGAAATTTCCAACCGAACAATTTCTATGTTATTTGGCGTAACAAGATGGGTCATAAATATTTTATTGTTTTGCCTGTTGAAGAGCCAATAATTTAGCTGATATTTGTACATTTGACACGGGTTATTCGACTACCATGCTGAAAAAAAAAATTGATAGGTGCTACATGCATAAATCGAAAATTACAATGTGCCCGTTAAACTTTGCAATTCTAGTCACTGAATTGATAAATTACAAGCATAAAAATAAAATATGCTTCTTTACACCTATGAAATAATTGTCTTTATTTTCTGTGCTGCCTTGTACTTTATGAAGTTAATGCTAAGACCCTTCAGTTTAATACCTTATTTGAGCGAATGAAACTCATAGTAGCTGTTGTACTGTTAATCCAGGTTCAGGAACAAATGACGGAAAGAAGGCTCTATATCACTGTAATTACTGTAATAAGGACATATCTGGGAAGATTAGGATCAAATGCAGTAAATGCCCTGATTTTGATCTATGTGTTGAGTGCTTCTCTGTAGGTGCAGAAGTCACTCCACACAAAAGCAATCATCCTTACAGGGTCATGGTTGGTGAAGCTCTTGATACCTCTTCTCTTTTTCATTTCTCGCATTTTATTTGTAATAATGTTGCTACTGTTTAGGATAATGACAATTCTTGGATTTTAGAATGTTTTGCAAGTTGCCTTTATAGTGCGTTTCTATTACTTGTGGAAGTGTTGCATTCTACTTAAGAAACTCTAGCAATGATTTCTTGTAATTTTTACATTTCATGGTCTTTATTTAACCACTGACATAATATATATACCCTGTTTTCGTTTGACCTGCCTTTTGAGGCTTGGTGCCTTGGAGAGAATTCATCTTGTACTTCTAACCAAGATTTTTTTCTGAATCTTAGTGCTTTCATTGGGTATTACATTGAATAATTAGCACACAGTTGTTTGGCCATTTATTTGTTTGAATGATTACTTCACCTCCTTCCTTGCATTTAGATATGATGCTTTCCCTGAATTGAAGAGAAGCGCTATCTTTGTTTTTTACTGAATAAGAATTCCTCCAACAGGACAATCTGTCTTTTCCCCTTATTTGTCCAGATTGGAATGCTGATGAGGAAATACTACTTCTAGAGGTAATAACTTCCCGTCTCACATAATTTTGCTATCAGGTCTTTAATTTAACAACTTTGAGCTTAATCTCAAAAGGTTGGGTTTATCATTGTTAGGGAATTGAGATGTATGGACTGGGGAACTGGGCTGAAGTTGCTGAGCATGTTGGCACCAAGAGTAAGGCACAATGTATTGATCACTATACAACAGCATACATGAACTCACCTTGCTATCCTCTTCCGGTATTTGTACTGTTTGCATCATTGATTTGTATATTTGATCATTCAAAAGAGTGACCATTCTAGCTTTCTTATTAGTGCTTCTTTTATAGGACATGTCTCGTGTTAACGGTAAGAACAGAAAAGAACTCCTTGCTATGGCTAAAGTGCAAGGGGAGGGCAAGAAAGGTTTGTTGTTGCTTCTCATCTAGTATAATAACAATTATAATATCTTTTATTAACACAGACTATCACTGTTTATGCTGATTTATCATCCAAGGTGCAATGAGTTTGTATCTGATAGAGGAAACATGTTTTGTTTCTTGAATTTTTGCGAAATAGAAAGAGCAACCCACAAAAGAATTTCCTTAATATAAGAGGATTGAAACCAAAGTTAAAGACTCTTTAGGAACCTTCATATTGGATATACAGGTTCTTTACCTCCTTGAGATTCGGTTGGATCAGCGTGATTCAAAGGCCCTCCCACACCGATATTTTGTTATATAGATACCTTATTCCATAAAGAACTTGTGGGACACCCATATTCTGTGGTTAGAGCAACTGCTTTCAATAGTACATATCTTTTGTTCTTGTATTTATCCACTTTAGTTGGGTCATCTACCAGTCTACCAGATAATCAATCACAACAAATCCAGTTTTGTTTAATTTATCTTGGTTTTCATTCTTAGAGGAATGAGGTCAATGAACCATAATTTGTTTGGAGCTCCTGCATATTAATTCCGTTGTATTAAATTTTTTAGGCATCCAAGCTTGATTAGCTTCATTAATTTTTCCTAATATTTTATATGATAGGAAATTCAATGCTTGGGGATGTGACGGTTAAAGAAGAATCTCCATTCTCACCATCAAGAGTCAAGTATGTTGTCTGCTGCATTGCCCTCTTTCTCTTAGAAGCTGGTCTTTCATTTAGTGTTTTTCATTTTCTTGTATAGGGTTGAAGACTCAGGTGTGTTGAGTGCTTCTCTGTAGGTGAAATGCTAATATATACCCTAATATTTTCGGTAATGCTAGGCGTCTTGTGAGTCAACTGATTTGTATAAAAAATAACATTGATGGAGAAGCTGTAAATATGATGCTGCTTGATGTCTTGCATTAGATAGATTGGAAAGTTCTGCAGTTCAATATTGTTGTGCTTGTTTTGAACTTCACACTTTGCAAGTGCGAATGTGAATTCTTCAGCCATAGTCTAGTTGAAAGATGGTTATACTTGAACTAAACTAAAGGATCAGCTATCTGCTGAATATGGGAAGTGAGAATATAGTCCCCAGTCTTCCATTTACACTGATTCCTGCTATGAATGTTATCTTAGATATTATTTGCAAATCATTTCTTTACCTTCTAGAACACATTTTCCTCGGGAAATAGCTAAGTTGATGCTGCAACCTACTTAGATAGTTGCAATAGTTATCTGTTGGGATTTTTGCACTGTTTGAAGTTCTAGTTTTAAGGATTTTAGTTTGCTTAAAAATTGATTGTTAACAGCATGGCCTTACACTTTTTCCGTTATCAAAATAGAATACTAGTTATACTGGCATCTTTAACATTAGATCTGTTAGTTGTGAGCGGAGTTATCTTTGTTAGAGTTTTGAACTTAGTTTTTTCTGATGCGTTGATCCCTTAATATTTGTATTAATTGACAGACAAGCACATGGATAGAAGTGTTGGCGTGAAAAAGCCTAAATATTCAGGTGAAGAAGGTCCTTCTGTGGCAGAGTTAAGTGGTTACAACCCGAAGAGGCAGGAATTTGACCCTGAATATGATAATGATGCTGAAAAATCACTTGCTGAGATGGAATTCAAGGAGAATGACTCTGAAACTGATCGTGAATTGAAGCTGCGTGTATTACGTATTTACTTGTCGAGGTTTGTTCTGCATAATTACTATTGTTTGTTTAATGATATTTAGTTGAAAAGCTTTTGTCATAGTTTAGTAAATATTTTTTCTTTGCTTCATCCATGAACTGTGCGTAAATAGTATATATCTGTTTTTCTGTGAATCCGTTTTTTAGCTTAAGCTGGCTTAAGAAGTGCAACACCAGGAGAATTTGTTAAGCTGGCTTAAGAAGTGCAACACCAGGAGAATTTGTTGCTCTTGACTGAAAACTGATCTTCCCTATGTCTCTACTGATTAGTCGTTTTGCAACCGCATTATACCAATGTCATGGATAAAATTTATGGGAAATAATTTACACATTAATTTGGCGGGAACCTGGACCAAGGCTTTTGAGTCTTCCATGTAAAAGAATTGTAATTGTGGGTTTATTTTGACTCTTTAATACTTCTCTCTCTGTTATAAATAGAAGCTTTCTTAACACCTGGTGCTTTCACACAAATTATTTAGTAACTGTCATATTTTGGAGAGTGTTGTTTAGGTAGTTGGCAAGAACAACTGGTGATATTTATCGGCAAAGATATGCATCCTAGAGCTCAACGTGCTAAGAACTCTTGGCAAACTTGCAATTCAGGGATATCAACTATGTGAACATCTTACGCCATATGAAGGATATACGTAAATGGTGATCAGTTGTGACTCAGATAGTGAAGAATTAAAAGTTTAATTTTAAATTTACAGAAGTTTCTATGAGTTGAATATCACTATTTTTTTAGCTGAAGAGTATATCCTGATTTCTGTGATAGGTACTTTATTGACTTTCTGTCATCTGAAAACATTCGTGTTGTTGTTGAGTGTTCTCAAGTCTCAACCACTAAAGTGTATAGTCCACTTGTCAACTTCCTTTAACTATATATAAGTCTGGATGTTGCTAGAGGAAGACAAGATTGTGTATTATGCTTTTCGCAAAATTGCTTCTCTGTGCCCTGTCGTGATACTCAACCAACTTGAAAACATTATTTCATGATATTGAGATTCAAAAAAATTTTCATCATCGCATTAACTTTAGAAGTTTTTGGATAGGCTTGATGAGAGGAAAAGGAGGAAGGAATTCATCTTAGAAAGGAAGTTACTGTTCCCTAGTTCGCTGGAGAAGGAACTCTCTAATGAGGACAAAGAAATATATCACCGTTTCAAAGTTTTCATGCGCTTCCTTTCTCAGGAAGAACATGAAACCTTAGTCAGGAGTGTTATTGAGGAGAAAAAAATTCGAAGGAGAATTCAAGAGCTTCAGGTGCAATGTTTTCTGTGGATATATTGTACTTAATCAATTATTTGCATCCTAATTCTTGCTTATTGTTCTTTCGTTGGTCTAACATCAAATTTTCATTATTTTGACTAAAATTTGCACTAGAATGTTTCTTTCTGTCAATTACTTTTCATGACTCTCGATAGTGAACAGATTGCATGGCTATTTCGGAACTACTTCAAATGTTTACAATTCACATGATCTTGTGTGTGCACGATCATTATTTTGAAATTTCAACTAGAGATTTCTTTGTGTTAGATTTGTCATTAATTATTGAACCTCGTTTATCTGAAACTTGTATTTTAATATTAACCGCCATCAAAGTTTGGCAAATTAGCAGCAGATAAGGCTGCAGCTTTGTATAAATGGCGAAATTACGATTGCAGTTGTCACATTTGCTTATGGTTCGGTGTCCAATGAGCAAAGCCTATATCCTATCTAAATTAAGTTTCAGTAATCCTTTAATTCCTATTTGGAGAACTCCTATCAGTCTTTTCTCAGTTATCTAAATAAAAGCTTCTCTACAGAAATAAACAAGCAGATAATCGTAACTACTCCGTTACATTCTCTATTCCTTACAACTTCCCATATTATTTTGCTTTATACTGTTGTCTTCCTACTTCTTGACAACTGAAAAAGTATTACGTAACATTCTTAAAGATGATCGGATACACTTCTTACTGTTATCAAATTCATATGTTTGCTTGCGTTTGATTTTCAGGATTGTCGTGCTGCTGGTTGTCGTACGTTAGCTGAAGCCAAAACATACATTGACCAGAAGCGGAAGAAGGAAATAGAGGCAAATGCACAAAAAGCTAAGGAAAGTGGCCAGGCTCTACTGAGCACAAAAGGTATACAAAAAACTGGCCGCCCAGCAAAAGTTGAATCCGATGGGAGCCCAAGAAACAGTGTTGACCCCAAAATAAAAGGTAGTGTTGGGTTAGATTCTGGTGGCAAGGACTCTCCGACAGCGATGGGCCTGATAAATACAAAATCATGGGATGATTGGGATATTACTGGACTTCCTGGAGCAGAATTGTTAAGCGAAACTGTAAGAACCTTTGGTCTCTCCCATTGATTTAAACTTTGTTCCTAAGGCATGAAATTTCAGTACTTTTTTGTAGATCACTATGATTCCTAGGGTTGAACGCCATCTCTTAGGGGTTAGGTATTTCACCATTTAGAAGCATCATGGTAGTACAACCAGCAATACCACTACCACCTGCATATTGCCACTGTAGTGAGCTGGTAATATTCAATGGGATGGACTTTGTTCACTGGTTTGAGGTTTTACTTTGCCTTAACCTAAGGGGAGTCAAAAAAAAATATCATAAAGTAAAGATTAGTAGCTTTATCATTTGTTTAGAGTGTTTCAACGTCTCAGAACTTTGGAGGCTTGCACTCAAATTGTGTGAGCCTAGATGCCTGACTGTTGCCTTGTACCTTTCATTCTTGTCTGTCAAAAATTGGATTTTTCTTTGTCCGGGGTATTTATTTCCGGTTTATTAGAGGATTGGAGGAATAGCTGCAGAGTTGATTTTGAGTTTCATTTCATCTTAATAGCTATAATACCTTTTCTTTAGCTGATTGGATAAAACTTTTATTGTTTAATTTTTGGGAAAAACATTTGACCCAGTTTTACTGTCCTGTTTACAGGAGCAACGTCTCTGCTGCCAGAATAGATTGCTCCCCAGTCATTATCTTAAGATGCAGGAGGTATTGGCGCAGGAAATCTTTAAAGGCACTGTTATGAAGAAATCTGATGCCCATGGACTGTTCAAGGTCGATCCTATCAAACTGGATCGTATATACGAAATGGTGGCCAAAAAGTTAGGTCGTCACGAGGAGTCTCCCATTGGTTGATTCATTCTTTCAAGCACGTTGTTGTGAATTCACACCATTCCTTCATAATCTGAGTTCTGCCATAGCTTTACATCTAATGTCAGAAAATGTACTCTTTGGAATCAGACTTACCTGTTCTGTATGTATGTATCCTTTTAGGACATGCTGAGAACAGTCTTCATAAATTAACTCAATAGCAGCTTCCTTTGAAGGTGGAGCCCTGAAATAAAAGAGTCATAAGAGTATTGGATAAAAGTTTGTAAATCAGGTATTATTTATAAGATGATGATGAAAGTGATGATGTGTTAGTGGGTAACTGCTGCCATTGCGTCTTTCCATGTTTTGTACGAACCGGCTGCAGGAAAAAAAGACTGGCTTGTCCAAATTCTCTCCAGAAGCTGATGGCTTTTGGTATTTAGATTGCGTTGTTGCGCGAGTTACCCTATTTGACCGGTATTTGCCACTTTTGTTTACGTAAATAAGCAGATTCCTGCATTATTTTGTGGAAAGTTAATTAAAATGAATACTGATGCAGTTTTTTTAGGAAGATGATCGGATACACTTCTTACTGTTATAAATTCATATGTTTGCTTGCGCTTATGAGAAAAGCATGGGAGAGTGCGAGCGAAAAAAAAAAAAAAAAAAAAAAAAAAAAAAAAACTACAAAAGAGAGATCCAAGTGTTAGAGACCAAAACAGTGTTCCGATGGGAATCGAAAAGATAGTGTTGGGCCTATAGATAGCCGCGAGTGGTTAAGGCTTTTGCTCCAGCATCATGGTTTTGTGATATTCTCCCACAGCGATGGGCCTGATAAATACAAAATCGTGGGATGATTGGGATATTACTGGACTTCCTGAGCAGAATTGTTGCTGTAAACTGTAAGAACCTTGGTCTCTCCCATTGATTTAAACTTTGTTCCTAAGGCATGAAATTTCAGTACTTTTTGTAGATCACTAAGACTCAGGGGTTGAACGCCATCTCTTAGGGGTTAGGTATTTCACCATTTAGAAGCATCATGGTAGTACAACCAGCAATACCACTACCACTTGATTTTGACAGGAGTCTTAAGGTTCCAAAGGTGTTGGAAGGACGTGTCAGATTGCCTGGCGTACGTGATGAACTTATAAAGGGATCTGACAGTGAACTTTTGGTCTACAGTCCACCTCCAATTGAGCGAGTCGGGGTCGGTATTGGGAATGTGGAGGCGTAGCAGGTCTTTTAGCAGTGTCAACTGTCTCCTAACTTCGGGGGAGGAGGATGCCGTGTGGCCTCTGCAAATGTAGCGCCATCTCCATCCGTGAGAATTCCAGCATTGGGATACCCGGACGCCATTGTTCCTGACGGTAGAGAAAAGGCCTGGGAGTGCCATGCTCAGCGGTGTCTCCCCAATCCAAATGTCCGTCCAAAGCATGATATTGCGACCGTCACCTAGTTGATGTGAAATTCCACATTTGAAAACGTCCCGACACCGGACCACTCCTTTCCACCATTGTGAGAATGGGGCGAAGGAGATACCCTCGTGCAGGGGGCGTCTTCTCGAGTAGTATAGATGTCGAATGAGCTTACACTAAGGCTGTTGCGGCTTCGTGAAGAAGCGCCACCACCACTTGGTTAAGAGGGCTAAGTTCATTGAAGCCACGTTGTTGTGAATTCACAAGCTTCCATAACGGTTCTAGGTACCCGAACAACCTTTCCAGAAGAAGGCTCTTTGTAGTGCTTCAATTCTGAGAATCACCCAGCGAGGCGCTTTGAAGATTGATAGATAGAAAAGCGGTAAGCTAGATAGAACCGAATTAAGGAGAATGAGTCTGCCCCCTTGTGATAAAAGTTTGGCTTTCCACCTCTCGATCCGAAGATGATGATGAAAGTGATGATGTGTTAGTGGGTAACTGCTGCCATTGCGTCTTTCCATGTTTTGTACGAACCGGCTGCAGGGACTGGCTTGTCCAAATTCTCTCCAGAAGCTGATGGCTTTTGGTATTTAGATTGCGTTGTTGCGCGAGTTACCCTATTTGACAGGTATTTGCTACTTTTGTTTACGTAAATAAGCAGATTCCTGCGTTATTTTGTGGAAAGTTAGCATTAAAATGAATACTGATGCAGTTGATTTTGTATTTTCTCGGGTAAGTATGCTTTGTTTAGATGGAGGGAGCGGAGAAGAGAAGAGGAGAGAACATCAAGGAGAGGAAAGAAGAGTATCCCGAGAGGCTCTTTTATGCTCGTTTTTAGTGTTTGCTCTGTTCAAGCTTGGTGACGGGCAGGAAGGGTGTTGGGTGCCTGAGAAAGACTTGAAACGGGCAAAGAATTTCCAGAGAAAAAGATGATTCTGATGTTAAGACTTCAAAAGAGCAAAATGGGAGCTCATAAACCCCAGAGAGTGTACTGCAATTTTGGGAGCTTTTCATTACATAAACCCAGAGAGTGTACTGCAATTCTTACCAAACAAGAAACAGCCCAATAAAAACTAAAAATACCCACGGGAAGTGGAACAGCTCAATAACAACTTGAAAGTAGTACCGGACGCTATACCCTATTTCCCCGCATTTTGCGAACCTTCCTAAAAAGGAAGTTTGATTATTGTGCAGCAGCAGAATGTCACAGCTCGATCTGCTTCTGCTTCATTTCATCAGCTGTCTGATGAGAATAACACTACTGACTGAAAATGCTACCGAAAGCCAACGATCTACAAACCCAATACCTCCTGGTCTGCAAAGACGAGCCCTCTGATGAATACATATAGATAGATAGATCATGCTTGCTGATGATCTCATATGCTCCAGTATGACAGCTAAAAAACCGGACAGCCCTCAACTGAAATACCAGGTGCTGTGGGGCATGACGCCAAAGGACAGTGATCAATCTCGGTGCCCCACCATGAGAGATTTCGGTTCTCATTCTGAAGAGCAAAGAACAGGAGCACACCCATGAATGCTGTCCCTGCATCAAGCGCCGCCGACAGCACATAGTTGTATTTCTGCCACCACCCTTTTCGGTACTTGAACACAAAATAGTTGAAGATAGTGCCAGTAATGAGCCAGCTAGCAATGTTGGTCGGAGTTGCGGGCGGCATCCCGGCGAACCCATAGGAAATAACTGGAATATTGATTAGAGGGATCCACTTCTTCTCCGGGAACATCTTGCTAAGAACCCAGATAGGAACAGGCAAGAAAGCTCCCACGAGGAAGAGCCACACCAGGTTCCGGTATAGGCCGTGATGGCCGAAGAGTCGGCCCGGACCGATGAGGCCCCATATCACCGAAGCATCGAATGTCACTCGATATTTTGGGCAAGTCCATGGGCTGTCGGGGTGCAATGTGTCCACGTCACAGATGATCTCTATGCTCTCCAGCATCCAACATGTTACCGAGAGGTTCACGACGCCAGCAACCAGAGTCCCCACAAGCTGCAAGAAGAGAACACATGGTAATTTTAAAGGATTGGTATTGCTGGGAATTTGCATATAGCGTTTAATGAATGTAAATCACCTGAGCGGTGTACATGCATCTGGGTGGGATTTTCATGTAGTGGCCGAGCTTGAGATCAGCGAGAAAGGATAGAGCATGGATGGTGCTGATGCGCCCGTATATCTTGAACAGCAGATTGGCAATGGGCTTCCCCGGTAGAACGTACCCAATCATGAACTGCGCTATTATATCATATCCAGGTTGCTGCATTGGCCATCAAAATGAACAGAGAAAAGGACATAAATTCTAATCTCCTGCTGTAAGGAGTTGAATAAAATTTAAGAATAACAACGAAATGAAGATATATATATATATATTGTTCTATTTAATTACCTGATTGGTGGTAGCTTGAATGACGCCGATGGGGAGGGTGACAACGAAGGCCAATCCGAAGGCAAAGACCATCCCCCACCAAGGGAGCTGCACCTCCTCTTTCCAGACGAAGGACATCATGAGCGAGAGAACGATGCTCCCCACAAGGAGGAGGAGAAACCACCACTGCGGCACCTGCTTGTACCTCTTCATCAGCTTTGCATGTATGTCCTCTTTCACCGAGCTCATTGCCGACTTGCTCTGCCTCCATATGTCACTGCAGCACATACAAATTAAGGCACCAAGCAAGCTGTACTATTATATATATATTAACAGTTTCACTTCTGGGAAACGAGGGGTTAAAAGAAAGAGGTTGATCATCTGCAGCTTGTAAACATTTCCTTTACGTATACCTTCCATGAAAGAGGAAAACATGGGTGAGTGTTGCAGTAAATCTGGCGAATCCTGAACCGATGGAGAGCGCGAAGAGCGGGCTGAGGTAAAGCTTTCCGTAACTGTCATATGCAGCTACGTTGAGATCAAAATGCGGCGTCAAAATCTTGGTAGTATCGTACTTGTGCCCCGCCGAGGTGAAGAGTTGATTCGAAAAGATGGGGAACTTGCGAGCATCGAATGTGTTGAACTTCCAGTAACAAATGGGAACAATGATGTAGATGAACATGATGAATCCAACTGCTATGTTGACGATGGAGAACCACGGAGTCACCAGTGGGCTGCCGTGATAGGCGGAGATCCCGGCCCAATCGAGCGTGAAGGCTCCCACGCCGAGCCCGTGGTAGCCCGACCCTATCTGCTGGGCGGTGATGCTGCTTGGCCAGGCCCAGCAGACCCACGAGAAGAATGTTAGGATGGGGAAGAGATAGCCTGGCAGCGCATAGTAGGCGAAGCTCGCAGCCAAGAATGTCAGAAAGAATTGCATCCTCGTCAGCCCTTTCGATCGCGAGTCCTTTTCATGCAGTGCTCTGCAATACCATTACTATCTGTTCAGCGTACGTACTCTTGAGAGAGTGGAACAACTAACTCCGTCAATCTTGACGGGAAAAAAGAAGAAGAGCATGCACACCGTACGTATTTCATTCCTTTCCTATATATATGCATTAATTGGAAGAGAAGTACTGTTCCCACGAGGAATAACGAAATATAATAATAAGTGAACAACGGGTGACATCATGCAATTAATGATCATCTATTATTACTCATTAACGTACCTAAGAAAAGTAAAGTGCTCTATCTGAATTAATTATATTCCATTCAGAAGAGAATTCCTTCTCTTACTGACGTATTGAAAAAAAAAAATAAAAAAGAGCTAGCAGAGTTGAACTTCGAAAAAGCAAAGGGACCAAATTAAACCTGTCTCTGCAGCAAGAGAACCTTTTAATGTTTTTTTTTTTTTTTTCCTACCAAAGATACCAAAAAGAAAAGCCTTTATGCTTTTTTTTATCGTGCATGACGATGCTCACTTTTCGTGTGAAAAATACAATTCAGCAGCCTTAACATCTAATTAACCTATTTGATGATACTACTCGTTTTGTTCTGTTTGTCACAAATTTTCATTTACTTTCACTAATTTAGTCCCGAAAACTTTCAGGAAAATAATTGGGAAGAAATTAAAAGGAAATCCTTTTATTAAGAATAAGAAGAAATGGTCACCGAGTTCAACAAGAAACAGATATGGAGAAAACTTAGACCTGAATAGGGAGACCTGAGCAAGGTTAGAAGGCCACCACATCTCAGCCGGCTCAACCAAATACCTCCTCAACAACCCCGCCCACCCATAACCCAGTACCTGCACCAAAAAAACACTGCAGAAATTAGAGAGAGGTAAAAAAAAAAAAAAAAAAGATGGAAAAAACCAAAGTAAACTTTATTTTTTTATGTACAATATCTGGAATTTTCTTGTGTGATATATCAACCCAAGAACAGATAACTAATCAAGTTTTTTTTTTTTTTTTTTTTTTTTTTTTGAGAGATATACGCTATTTGGCTCCGTTTATTTTATTTAAATAAATTTAAATTAAAATGTGAATCAAATAGGATTCGAACTTGGAAACTCGGATGCCAACCATTAAATCCTTAAATCCTGCTTTCAGTGACAATCGGTTAATCAAGTTAATTTTCCAAAAAGAAGGAAAATTAATCATGTTCAACATTATTCGCTTATTTAATTTTTTTTTTTTTTTTTTTTGGGGGGAGGGGTGGGAGAATCTAATGGGGTATGGGAAGGACAAGAGAACTAAAACTGTGATGTCATTTGAAGTTCCAAATATTCTTAAAATATATATATATATTCTTAAAATTGTTACCAACCGTGAAGCATCATATCTTTTTCATACAAGTCTTCCCAAACTATTTGAAAGTAATCTTGGAATATTCTCTGTAACGGGTGCCTCTCCCACTTATTTCTTTTTTGGTACTTCTTTCCAGTTTTCCACATCCTGTTCCTATCTCTTACTCTTATCTTTCCCACCCATGCCCCCCCCCCACTTGTACATTAAATAAGTTCCAAGTTTCGAGTCATGCAAAGAAGAGGTCATCATACAAAACAACAAAAGCATGCAACTGATCAAAGTGGCAAAAGATTTGATAATTAATATTCAAAATTTTAAATTTAAATTTTAGTTCAATCATATTTTTAATTAAATTTAATTTTAAATAAAATAAATGAAACGAATAGCATTGCTAACAAAGCATGCACTTCCCTTCCCTAGCAAACTGAAACAAGCAAAAAAGAAAAAGCGAAGAGACGGAGGAGGAAGAGCAGAAGTGACTCTCAGTACATTGAAAAGCAACCCGTGGGACCGTAACACAAAAGCCCTGGGACCACCCACCCATGAACCCGTGACTACCCATGATCCCATGACTACTCATGACCCATGACCAGAGCGAGCGAGAGAGAGAGAGACGCGCCCATATGCATATATGTGCCTGGATGCATGTCTCCTCTGACACTAATCATAGTAACTGGTTCACATTATAATAATCGCACCCACCAAACACTGAGAATAAATAAATTGAATGTAAATAGCATATATACCATTTGACAAATCTTTTTAATGCCCTCTACTAAATCGATCCTAACGTCCTTTTGAATTGCCTACCGGTCGATTACCTCATCAAAAGAGAAAAGAAACAAGTAAAAAAAAAAGAAGAAGCTATTATTTAATGAGCACTGCATAATATCAGACATGGATATATATATAGATGCTTTTAGTAAACAGTGCAGGCATGGTGGAGTTCATTAATTAATTAGGTATGGTCAATATCAGTCAACAATTAAACATCTGTAATTTGGTGGGATGTAAGTATCAGATGTAACGGGATGGATAATGCGCTTTCTTAAAATTAAAGCAACTCATCCGTACATGACGACTAGCTAGCCAGTAAGCATTCGAACGAAGAAATGAAGAAAGAAAGAAGAAGAAGAAGAAGAAGGAATTAGTGATGGAGGAGGGTAGCTAGGGTAGGGAAATTAGTAAAGGGATCGATCGAAGGGGATACATATATATATATATACCTGGGTGGTGAGGACGATGAGGAGGGCGCAGAGGAAGGAGAGGGACTGCTTGTAGTAGGCCTTCATGACGGTGATGGCGCCGATGGAGTAGGCGTCGCCGCCGCCGTAGGAGACGCCGCAGTTGGCGAAGATGGTGATGATGACGTGCTCCTTGATGTTGAAGGGCCCCGGGTTGAGGCTGAAGGAGCCGAGGCCCCAGGGAAGGCGCACGTCCCTGCGGGGGAGGGCGGAGGCCATGAAGCGCCCGAGGGGGAGCACCGCGATCTGCATCAGGATGCCCGAGATCGTCAGCGGCTGCGTCCGGAACGTGAAGAACGTGTTCAGGAAGATGAGCAGCGTGCACGACGCCACCCCCAGCACCCACGCCCGGAACGTCATCACCGGAAGCGACGGATCGTCCGTCTCCGGCACCACCAGCGCCACCTCCTCCACGGGGCACTGCTGCCCCTGCCCCTGCTCCTGCTCCTGCTCCTGCTTCCCCCTCCTCATCATCTGCCCCTCCTCATCGCCGCCCCCCTTGAAGGCCATCTACACCCACCCACCCTGCACAAACTAGAGAATTAAGGGGGCCGGGGAGAAGCGCGCTGCTAGCTAGCTAGCTAGCTAGCGCCGAGAGAGAGAGAGAGAGAGAGAAAGAGAAAGAGAAAGAGAGAGTGAAAGAAAGAAGGAGAGAGCTGTAAATTGTAAATGAGTAGCGCGGATGGATGGACGGTAGAGAGAGCCAAGACATATATATATATAGACGGAAGAAACACTGAAGCGCTTTCTTTAATTTTCGTTTGTTTTTTTGTTTGCGGGGGTTGTTTGTTACTCAATTTGAAAAGCGCACAGTGAGGGAAATGAAAATTTTTATTAATGGTTCTGGGGGGCGGGGGCAGTAAACTTTTTTATTCACTGGACAAGGATTGAGAACCGGGATGTGATGACCATACTACCCCTGCCTGACGGGGCTGGTGCCGCCCCGGCCCCGCTCGTTGTCGGGGTCCCAGTCTAATTAAGCCAGTGCACGTACGAGGAGCTAGGAGCGTTAATGAACGGTAGTAGTAGTTGTTCTTCTCTTCCAGAATATTTGGCAACACCATTTCTCTCAATTCGTTATTCACCCCGCCTGGGCAGATAGAAACAAATAAAAAAGAGAAAGAGATAAATTAAGGAATTAGGGGAGAAGGAGGAGAAGGGGCGTAATGGTCATTAGACGCTGCGGGAGGAGGGGCATCGGGGTCATTCCGCCCGCCCTGTTACCTGCCTTTTTGGGTTTCGGGGGAGGGGCGCGTGCGAGTCGCGAGCAGCACACTGGGGGCACATGTTTGTCGCGGTGCGGAACACTCAGACGGTGTGGTGGGACTCTGACACCGGCCCCACCCTCCGCTCGCATTCATCGCTGACGTGTCCCTTCGCTGATGCGTCTCTCCACGTGGCGTGCCGTTTCTTCCCGTCCGCTCCCCGTGCGCTCACACCACGCGTGCACCGTGACGGCGCGCGCGCGCGGCCAGACCCTTCACAAGAGCTGCCGTCGCCGTGACGCCCCGGCCCGCGCTCTGGAGCAGCGGGCCCCACAGGATGTGCCGACGTGGCAGAATCTGCGGGGACCTCTTCTGGTGGTGGCGTGGAGCGGTGATATATCCCTGCAAGGTAAAGAAAGGCAAAGGTGTGGAGTGTGGACCTCGCGCTGACCAAAATGGTCGCCTCTGCGGCTGGTGGGACCCCAGCTCATCACAAAGGAACAAATGATCGGATTGGGTTGGGTACGAAGTTGATAAAATCGACACGCCATTTAATGCTTTATCATTAAAATGATCCCGTGGTAATCTAGTTGTTATAATAATACTTTTAGTACATCAGTTTTCACTCTGCCGAGTCTCTGGTGCTCCAATTATGAGGTAGGTACCCGTACCCGTACCTAACAGACGACTTCTCACAAGTTAGTGAGAGTTCCAACTTAACCTTTGTCTTCAGAGTTTGTGCCAGTCTTATGATTTAATGTAATCCTACTATTTTCACCGTCCAACGCTAGCTTTCTTTACTAATTTTATTACTTTTTAATACTAATGTTAAAATAGAAAAATAAATCCTAGAAGAGAGAGTTTACAAATCTTCAGGATTTTAATCTTGAAATTCCTTTTGGATCTTAGACCTACCATCTTTTTTTCCCCTCAAATGGAAATCAAATCCTAATTAAGCAAAATCACACCGTGTGTTATGTTACTGACATCCTATTTATTTGTCATACAAAAATTTAATAGTTTATTTAGGGTATCTGCCGACTGATTTGAGTGTTGCATCCCTCGTAATATTATAGATCTTTAATTGGTATAAATTCTCTCGTGCTAAGGAGAGAGAGAGAGAGAGAGAACGAACGAACGGGAGATACGATTAGGTTTAATGATTGATACTTCTAAGTTTTGAAAAAAAAAAAAAGGGAAAAAAAAATGAAAACGTTGTTTGCAATTTGTAACAGCCTTTTGCCGATTCCTTAAATACTATGATGTATACCTTTGAGTTGGAAGAGTTTTCAAGTTTTTTTTTTTTTTTTTTTTTTTTTAAACCTGAAGGGAGTTGCCATTCAAAATGTTCATAGGTAAGTTTTGTATATTACTTTGGTTCTGTAGATTTGAATTATTTTATACACAGCACCTGACGTTACGCGGAATTTGAAGAGTAACCACTTGCTTGTCAGCATGTACATATTATTGAATTTATCATCGATATTTAAGACTATGTTCAGAGACAAGTAATGCACTTTAATCTGAAAGCATAGCGGAATGCATGTTAACAAGTGAATTTCTGCAACCTATAGTTATGGCGAGAGTACCCAGACCTGTAATTGATGAAGTATATATGTGGGGCCTGTTAGAACTAAAACCGAGAAGATCTAGTTCGTCGGATGCGAAAATACCCAAAAGAGATCCGAGAAAGAGAGAAGAAAATAAAGCACACAATATTTAACGTGGTTCGGCCATCGGCCTACGTCCACGGGCGAAGACGGAGCGGAAATCTTCATTAGAATCAAAGTGGTGTACAAAATATGCCTCTCTCACAAAACCCTAATCCCAAAAATACACCCATATTTCCTCTCTCATCTTCCGCACTAAATCAATAGAAGAAAGGGTATATTTATAATAGTGGCTAAATCCTAATACGATTAGGAATACAAACCCACTAAGATTAGGAATATCTCAATAAAATTAGGTATAATCTAAACTTAACTTAATGGGATAATCAAAACAGAATAGGGATAGAAAACCTTACGGTACTAGAATTCAAGACATATCTAACAATCTCCACCTTGGTTTGAATTCTCTGTCTTCTCCACCAAAATCCCAAAAGCTCCTGAAGTGCTACTGCACATGCGAACAAGTTTACGGAATACTTGACCTTCATCGCCTAAAAAATTTAATGAGCAAATCCGCAGGATTCTCTGAAGTGCAAATCTTCTCATTTCCAACTACGCCTTTTTTGCAACCTCTCATGCATCGTAACGACAACTTGTCGTAGAGCGAAATCGTTGGAGCGATCAAACTTCTCGATCTCAAATTCGTCGACGTCTTAAACACTCAAACGAACACTCGGCTCTGATACCAGTTTGTTAGAACTAAAGCCGAGAAAATCTAGTTCGTCGGATGCGAAAATACCCAAAAGAGATCCGAGAAAGAGAGAAGAAAATAAAGCACACAATATTTAACGTGGTTCGGCCATCGGCCTACGTCCACGGGCGAAGACGGAGCGGAAATCTTCATTAGAATCAAAGTGGTGTACAAAATATGTCTCTCTCACAAAACTCTAATCCCAAAAATACACCCATATTTCCTCTCTCATCTTCCGCACTAAATCAATAGAAGAAAGGGTATATTTATAATAGTGGCTAAATCCTAATACGATTAGGAATACAAACCCACTAAGATTAGGAATATCTCAATAAAATTAGGCATAATCTAAACTTAACTTAATGGGATAATCAAAACAGAATAGGGATAGAAAACCTTGCGGTACTAGAATTCAAGACATATCTAACAGGGCCAATTTGCTCCCTCTTATTTGGAAGAATAATTGATCAGGAATCTGCCGTAAACATGAACAGATAATTTTAGAACTATATACATTTACATACAACATATATATTTCATAATTAATATTGTAACGTACAAATGTTTTGATAATTGTAAACAAATTGTTTTTTTTTTAGCACGCTACCCGCTTCGTTTATTTCATTTAGAAATAAACTTAGCTAGAAATGTGAATCAACTAGGATTCGAACTTGGATTACGAGTACCAACCACCAAGCCCTTTGCTGACGATTCATGACGCATGATTTCTCACCAAGGGATGTATACATACCAACATTTTCACTCCCAAGTTGAAACTCATGAGCATGGCAATAATTAGCTGTCTTTACACAAGATAATGATGGCGATATTATTAGATAAATTTCGTGCTGAGGAAAAATTAACATAGGTCGGACTTCACTTAACTATCATGTCGACTATATATTCTATTGACATAATATCACATCAATCAAATGCGCACCTATTTCAATTTTAAGTGATACAAGTAAATTAAGTCCACAAGTATTAGATTGATCACTACAAAAATAATTAAAAAAAGAATTGATCACAGAGAGGCACCTTGATCAGAATATATATAAAAGCTACTGATGTTAATATAGAAAATTAAGCACACACGTATATATATATATATATACCATTATATTGTTTTAAGCTAGCTAGTATATATATAATATGACCAAACCCACGAATGCATAATTAGGCCTCGACATATATATCTGAGGCACCAGCCTGGGGGAGTTGTTATCTCGATCGACAGCAACTAATCGTCTTCTGATCCACCTCGCTAAATTTAATCTCAGATAGAGCTAATTCACCCCAAGCAATAATAAAATGAACTCAGGGATCAATAACTTACATATATATCGAGCTAGATAATTTGTGATCAGTACTGCTGGTTAATTACTTTCTCTGACAATACTTTTTTTTTGTGCAATTAATCCCGTTCATTTCAAGCATTCACAACTACGTACGTCTTTTCAGAAGAATACAGAGCAACAACGAAGCTCTATCTTCGGGATAATTAATAATTTGCATCAGGGCCGCAATTAACCCACAATGCCAGTAGGCATGCAACAGCTAGCTATGTCCAGCCAATATGCGAGCCTTCTTCTTTAATTTATAACCTCTTTGGTCTGACTTGGTGTACGTACAGTTCTATTTAAGCAGGACTAGCTGTACGTACGTATGAAATAGCAACATATATAGTTTCTACTAAAATCCTCCCAAGTAGCTACTTGCTGCGATATAATTAATTAAGGACATTCTTAAATTTATTTATTCATTATATATCTTTTTTTTATCAACTAAATGATATATATATTATATAATTCTGATTGATTTGCTAAACTCTTATTTGGTGTTGCTTTTGAGCCAAAAATTTTAGAAATTAGGCCAAACTGTATAACATGGTAATGTGAGGAAAATATTAATGTAATTCCTCGACAGTGAAAAAATGTCGACGAATCTCCCACGTGTTGGAATCCATGGTTGAAGCCTTCTTATTCTGCAATCACGTCCGAGTCTGTTATAAAAAAACAGATCGAGCTACAATTTGGAGGCTTGTGATCCTAAAGGGGTCGCATATATGCATACGTACGGAAAACATTTCGTAGATGTTCCAACCATGCACTTGTCAGGTGGGGTAATCACACAGATGTTTCTCCGTGTTGGACGCATAGGATCGGTCTATATAATATAATGTGGAACGTACATATATATATATATGTAGTACCCTTCCCATATATAATATCTACATTTAATTAGTTAGAGCAATAATAAGGCAACAAATTGGGAACACTTTTGAAGGGTGCGGAGAGACTTGTTTCACACTAACACTAGTGGGGCGCATGAAAAGAAAGAGATAATTAAGCATTTTTTAGAATAATTTTAAATGAGATTTTCAATATCGTAAAATTTCAAATGTGTTTGTAAATGTGGTGTGAATTTAATTTTATTTTGAAATTAATTTAAATTTATTTGCAAATATATATGGTTAAAATTAAAATCAATTATGATTTAATCATACTTTTGTTTTATTTTTTAAATGATGGTTAGTGTATTTAAAAGGAGGCTTGGATGTTGTTTGGGATACAGTTTCAAAAAAATTCTCTAAGTCCTAATTAATAGTTCATTGATTTGTAATTGTGAGCTTAATTCTTAAGAGGTTGTAAAAAAAATCTTGAGTCATTGTAAGCGATTTTGGTTTTGCCACGTTCAAAAGGTCAAGTGTTAGTGAAATCGGTACCTCAAGCTTATTCTAGTTTAGTTCAGAAATATATTTTGAGACTATTTAGACTGTAATTTGTACTTTACTTCTAAACTACAAATTGGTATTGTTTTAATATAAGTTTATAAGTTTTTAGTTTTGCTCTGATTATCTGGTTAAGAAATTATGTTTTTGCTATGTTGATTGTAAACGCTTGTTGTACACCAAAATAATGGTGTGCACGGCGGATCCGTGCACGTGACCGATGAGCTTTCGCTGAAGTCCAAGGCATGACAGTCGGTCTGCGTGGAAATGGCAGGTTCGTTTTTCTTGGACGCCAGCGTTTTTGCTTGTCTTAATTGATGATGGCACAGGAAGAATTTAAGTACTTATTCTCCTCGCTGCTAGATACGAGCAAAAAGCGACGAAGAAGGCATCCATCACTGGTGTCTTATATATATATATTCCAAGGATATATATATGGCTATATAGCTAGCGCTATATATATATATTTATATATCTATAGATATGGACTCCAAGCTAAAAAGTGGTGCTTTTACGATCGCTCGCTCGTATGCCCATCGCTTCCCAAAATTAATAATGCCATGGATTGAAGTTAATAAAGGAAATGACCCATCCCTCTGCTATTACCAAATATCTTCTTGTGTTTATCTTTTCCTTAATAATTGGTATGACAATCCAATGTTACCGTACTATAGCAGTGGAAACTCGACTGCACGAATCAAACAAATAGCTAGCTTATATCAGGAAAAGAATAACAAAGTGAGTGGTCGCCGTGAGGGACACCTGGCTCTATATAGTATATACACGACCGTAATATATAGTTGTTATTTCTGCTGAGTTCCTCTCGGACCCGACCCGAGCAGTCCCACTCAACTATATCGCACTCCCCGAAACTAGATAGAAAGTTAGGGTCGTCTTCTTTTTTTCTTTTCTTTTCTTTTTTTTTTTATCTCAGCCAGCATTAATTAACGTGGATCACTCGTTGGTGCCACGCATTCGAGACTGGGGGCGTGGTAGGCGAGGGTCGGCGGGCGCCAGAGCACAAAGGAAGCGCAGCCTAAAAGGGTACGTAGAGGGTTAAGCACCGACAGTGACCTATACTATAGCCTATAGGTGATGATATTGATATTATGAAGCGTGGATAAAGAGAACAAAGACGTGGCCACCCCCGGGGAACAAAGTCAAACCGATCGAGATCGCCAGTCAGATACTCGGTAGGTCCAACCGATCCAATTTTGGAGATAGGATTTTATTATTATAATACTATACTATTAGGAAGAACTGCTCCTCAAAAATATTAGCTAGCTACTTGGGGCTAACTGAACAGCCCAATCTCTACAATCGACGGGCCACCTTTTGCTTTAGTTCTTCTGGGACCGTACTCGTAGGGACACCAAACGGGCTTTGTTGTTGGCGGAGCGGCCGACCGAAAAGCCCAGCAAGGCCTAACGCGGGTCAGTCTTCTCTATCTCTTACTGGCCCGCCAGGGACTTTTTCGCTTTCTCACCGCCGTACGTGTCCTCGGCGATTAATTCCCATTCCCTCCAGCGAGCTTCTCCCTCCCGCTCGCATCGTCTTCTTCATGCTAATTAACTAGGATTAATTTCGCCTCTTGGGGGTTTGGGACGCCGCACGGTCGATGTTCGCCGCGGCTCCGCCCACGGACGCCTCCTCCTCTTTGATGATCAGGACGAGTCGATCATGGGTACGTGCACGGTAGGATAAACAACACAAATGTGCGGGAGAGCTCTTTGATCCTCACTGATTGAGCCCATCTTCAGAGTTTGCTTAAAGTTTTGTAACACTGTTGAAGGTGTATATACATAATAGACTCCGTCACATCTGCCGTGCTTTAATTGCCCTTTATATCATCTTAATTAAGGTTGCTACTTAATAATGTTCCTCTAGCTATTCAGAGGCCAGGTGGTTTCTCATAATCAATCCTCATGAATCACGTCCCTAATTTCAAAATTTAGCGGAATTTTGCTCATTTGATTACCTGATTTCATCAGATCGTGGCTCAAAGATTCAATTATCGTGACGATCAAAATTCCCAGCTAACCGGTTGTGACACTTAAGGCTGGATCGGTAGTGCGGCGGAACCTCAGTTCCAAACTCGCCTTGCAATGGATCCCGGGTTGCATGGATCCTTGGGGGTTAAGAGAGCTTCCAATTAAGCTTCTTTACCCAGGGAACAAACAGGAAAAAAAAGCTATAGTCATCGCTAGCTAGTTTGAGGGTAATCAAACTTTTAATCGATTCGTACCCAAATACTACTTATACTCAAAGAATTCAAGTTAAAAGGTACTAAATATAAATAGAGTTCAGCCCCATGGCCATGGGTTTTTAACAAAGACTTTTGTGCCAAAGAGAGAGAGAGAGAGAGAGAGAGAGAGAGAGAGAGAGAGAGAGAGAGAGAGGGGGGGGGGGAAGGAGAGAAGAGAAAATTATTGAAGCACTCTCTTGTTAAACCAACTCGATTACGATCGATGTCAACTCGAAACACACGTCACCCTCCTCTCGTGAACGTTGTCCAAAGCGTCACCGTGCTAAGTACTCGCTTGTCGTCTCGATCGTTCGTAGATCGCTCTTCGAAAATTGCCTATTACGTTCTTTTCATATTTGTGCAAAACAGAGATCAAACCATTTCTTTTGCCTCCCTCGGACACAGCCCCTTGCATGGTTCCATCTAGCAGGTAGCTCTCTTGTTAAAATTTTAAAGCTATAATCTATGCCTTTTGGTGCATACATGGATACCAGAAACGTGTGACTAGAGTATGGATTCTAACTTTTCTTCAGCAAGCTTAATGACTGATATAAATAAGCTAATTTAATCTACACGAAATTTGTTAAAGTTATTTTAAAATAATAGGGGCTAAAATGAATCACCCGAGCTACCTCATGTGCAGTTCGCTCTTTGTTAATATATTACTTTTGTTAATTAAATTACGAACTATAATCAGAGAAAAGAAAATTTTTTTTTTTTAAAAAAAGAAGAAGGTAAAATAGCAATATGTAAGACTTGGTCGTCAACGTGGGGGAGGTTGAATACTGAGTAATCAGGGATGCCGTCAACGTGGGGTCGGTTCGGGTCGGGTCGGGTCGGGTCGGGTGGGTTTTGGGCTTAGGCTCCGAACAGAAGGAAGGCAAAGCTCCCAGGCGGCCAGGCGGGGAGCCTGCTGGTCAACAGACGAAATCCCAAGGGGATCGCAGCCGCTAGGAATCCATGGGAGGCGGCGCTGATCTTTCCGAGGGGACTAGGAGGACTCCCCGTCGTCGTCTCCATCCCGGCCCATCCGATTCCCATATCTAGGTCGGTCTCCCTTCCTCTCCTCCTCCTCCTCCTCCTCGCTCTTCTTCTTTCTGCTTGTTTGTTTGTTTGTTTGTTTGTTAGACTCTCCTTTTTCTTTTCTTTTTTGGGATCTTATTTAGTTATTTATTGATATTTTTCTTTAGGTGCTTCTCCCCTTGGGCATACTGTTTGATTTTGCCGTCCTCCCACTGATGAAAGATAGCATTTTAATTCATGGGCTTATTATACTCTCTGGTTTTCATTTCTTTCTCTTTCTTTTTTTTTTTGTAAGATCTGATGAAAGATTAGTAGTGTTATTTTTTGGGGGTGAATAAGAGGGGGGGGGGTCTGTTCCGCCGCCCGCCCACTTGGAGAAGTAAAAAAAAAGTGAGACTCGAGAATAGAATAGATAGATTTATGGCTTCGTACAAGAGATCCCGAATGAAGGATACCGCCGTGGTCAGGCGAGCGGTTCCGCTTGTTCTGGCGGTAGTTTTCGCGGTCCTGGTTCTCGTATCCTTCCTCAGAAGTCGAACAGTCTCTCGCGCCACGATGATTTCGCCTTCCTACGACAGAAGAGAGAGTCTTCTTCCTTCCGGAGAAGCGGCAGAAGAGGATGATGAACAACAAGAGCAACAAGGAGGAGGAGGAGGAGATGTGGGCCTAGTCTTGGATCCCAACTTCAAGCCCTCGCTGCCGAAGCAGACCGAGTTGTCCCTCTCTCTGGAGCAACAAAGGAACCGACTACCCCCTCGAAACCGGGATCTCTTCCCAAAGTTAGCAAAGGATCACATAAAGATCGCTCTCTACGTCCACAATAGGCCTCAGTACCTGCAAGTTGTGATTCGGAGCTTATCGAGCGTCCAAGGAATCGGAGAAACGCTGCTGATAGTTAGTCACGACGGGTTCTACCCGGAGATGGATAGCATCGTCCAGAGCATCAGATTTTGCCAGGTGAAGCAGATCTTTGCGCCCTACTCCCCGCATCTTTTTCCGGATAGTTTTCCCGGGGTCTCGCCAGGGGATTGTCACGATAAAGATGACGCCGCAGCAAAGAGGTGTAGGGGTTCTCCGGATCAGTACGGCAACCACCGCTCTCCAAAGATTGTGTCTTTGAAGCATCACTGGTGGTGGATGATGAATACCATCTGGGACGGTTTGGGGGAGACGAGGCGGTTCGGCGGCCATATTCTTTTCATCGAGGAAGACCATTTCATCTATCCTAACGCTTATAGGAATATCCAGCTACTCACTGCAATGAAGCCCCGGAAGTGTCCTGAGTGTTATGCGGTGAACTTGGCACCTTCGGATGTGACTTCGAAAGGGGAAGGCGGGGAGTTTTTGGTCGCTGAGAAGGTTGGCAACATAGGTTACACATTTAATCGGACAGTTTGGAGAAAGATCCACGCAAAGGCGAGGGAGTTTTGCTCGTTCGATGACTATAATTGGGACATAACAATGTGGGCTACCGTTTATCCGTCGTTCGGGACTCCTGTGTACACTTTGAGAGGGCCGAGGAGAAGCGCCGCCCACTTTGGGAAATGTGGGCTGCATCAAGGGCAAGGCTCGAGCAGTGCGTGCATTGATGATGGCAATGCAAAGTTTGAGATCGATGCAATTGATAAGGTTGCTAACATCAAATATGATTGGCCGGTGCAAGTGTATAAGAAGCAGGGCGGCTATCAAGCTGGTTTCAGGGGATGGGGAGGATGGGGTGATGAGAGAGACCGTGAGCTTTGTTTGAGCTTTGCATACATGTATCACGTTCAGGGAGCATCATCCGGCTGAGCATGTGGAGGATTTCTACGACTGTTAAATTTGTAAGCCATTTTGGATTTCTTTTCATCTTGTTTATCTGATTTATACACGTCTAGGCCCACATGGGTGGGTAAATATCACTTCTCCTAATTATTTTTTAAATATAATGGCTCTAGTATATATGTATGAGGTTTTATAGCTGAGTTCTCTCTGAAGCTGCACTGCTGCATATGTGGTATTTGATTTTGATCTTTTCGCTGTTTAGTTAAAGTGACACTTAAGCGGCCTTTTTTATCTCCTTTGATTTCATCTCGGTTTGATTAAAATTACCCGTCAGAGAACTCGCAGGAACAAAGATTCGAGGTGCAATTAGTTGGCTTTGGTTGGATATTAACATCTTACGTTAGTTAGTTACTCTCTTAGTTGTTTAGAGGTGTTTATCTTTTTCCGGGGGAAAAAAAAAATCATGAACTAAAATAAAATTTATAATCTCATCATCTTGCTTGAGTAGTAGCTATGATGAAGAACATTGTCCTGCATCTTGCTGGGCAACTTTACATGGTCACTAGAGCATTCTATCTTGAGTTGCAAGAACATTTGAACGGGATCCAAAAGGACTTGATTTTTGTGTTTATTATAGTGTATGGATTTGTAGTTGCTACGTTACCTACAAGAAAGAAGCCTGGCGTTTTCTTGTCTTGCCGGATTATTTAATTCCTAGTTCTTTATACCCAGTGATTTTAATGATCGACTAACTTTGAGGATCATCATACATACAGATGGGCTGTTGATCGGGACGATTCAAGAAAGCAATTAACTTACAACTTACATGCATATTTATGAACGGTTTTGAGGATTTCATTCTATCGTTTATTTTATTTTATTTTATTTTATTTAATTCCTTATTCTTCACCAAGTTTACTGTTTAGGATATAGAGAAGCTTAAAACAGAGGGAATTAATCATCCTTTATTGGTTATTGTCTTGGTGGCATTCATGTCGATTTGGTTAAGGAAAATGTCATTTCCTTAAATGAGATTTGCATCAGTAGTTTCCGGGAATACCTATCCATATCTTTTGTCGTCAGCCATGAATTTACAATTAATAGCTATTCTCTCTCAGATAGTCTGCTTAGGTTAATTTTAGGCAGTGAATTCCACATAATGATATACGTCAAATCTCTGGTCGTGGCATATATTGTCTTCCATCCTGTATGTTCTTATCGATCCTCTGCAGTTCACCCGGAATGGGCCATGTGTAGTATTCTCTCTTAATGCTCCTGCTGCTGCTTCAGATTGCATGAACTTTGAGATGGCTTACATTATCGCTTCTTCGTTATAGCCAGCTTATTTATGATTGCACATGTTAAAACGTCCGTTTGTCTGTTTAATGTTTGGACAATTGTTGTAAAACGCGGTGCATACTTGCGGATTTGTGGGATAGTTATCTCCGTAGAGGGGGCGGCCGGGCTCACCTCTCACGGAGGTTTGGTGATATTTTGCAATAGCACCGATGTTCTAGGCCCTTGAATGGGGAAACAATAAAGAGTATGAATTGAGTTGTTGTAAGTTGTAACAACTTATTAGTGGAAATTACAGATAACTAGATCTGCTGCGAATTTAACCCGTCCGAGAGGAAAAGAAAAGGAAAAACTAAAATTAGTGTTATACTTTTCAAGGATCAAGATGCAGATGCGTTGGAGGAGGAACTATGGTCTATGGGCGGCGACAATGGAGTGGCTGACTCAGCAGCTCTATGGAAGTAAGAGCGACAAAGGGGGGCATGTTGGGTGCGGTTCCAACCACGCGTCAATTCACAGAAATTTTGTTAGCTCAGTGGGCACCTACAGAAATTTGTGGACGTAGAAGAACGAAGATACCGTTTAAAGCAGAATTGTTGTATTATTTATTCTCTTGTTGAGTGCCTAACTTAACAAAAGAAGTTGGCGATGGGCTGAATATTGAGAAAACTACTGTTGGCCCGTTAGGCAAACATCTTCAGAATCTTCAAAGTTTAGAGCAGTCCCTATGAACTCTGTCAGCTAATCATGTGCATTGTTACTTCATATAGCTATAAGAAGGTTACCAAACTTTCCTGGAATTGTTAAAAAGTAGGAGGATGTATGCATAAGCTTTTCTATCTATTACATAACACCTTTTCAAGTTTCGGGTCAGGAAGTCTGAGAATCAAGATAATGCGATTTGGAAGGATGTAACAGCTGGCCAACCGGACGCACAATGGGTATGAGATGACAAGCAGCACATCGGGGCCACACTATCCTTCCCTTGCTCCCTCCTTGCTTGCAGCATGTGGAGCCATAATAGTAAGATTAGAGCCACAACACAGGCGAGGTTTTTCCCTACTAGGGACAGTAAAATTCTTCGTCGTTTGATCTCTTATGTGTCGTCTGTGCACTATTTAATTACATATTAACGCCCTTGAGTTTTCACTTATTCTCTCTTTTTTATATTATTTTTGGTTTTAGAGGTGATCGATGTTATAAGATTTTTTCCATCATATTCCCTTGTTGGTTGTTGATATCCAAAATGTCAAAATTTGTAGTTGATTTCTACACATTTGTAAATGATGTTACCGCGTGATTTCTCAGAGCATTTTGTCGTACTTGTGTCGTCAAGACATCAACTGTGTTTCTTTAGAGAAAGATAATTAAAACCAAGCTGCTCTGTTTGGCGGACTGAAACAACGAGAGCAATCAAATCCTTTCTTCGAATTCTCATCCTACTAGCGAGCAATCAAATGCTCGAGCTTCATCTCGCCCCCCCTTAAAAAGGGAACAAGTACAACACTGGACGGTATGGTTAATTAGCTTAACTTCGATGCGGATAAATTAACTATGTAGTTGTTGAACATTATTATAGGAGAGAGAGAGACGAATATGGAAGGTTGGTTTCATTTTGGTGCCCTTTCCTCTAGAACGGGATGGGCGAATGGTATGTGAGAGGACCACGTTCGCTGCGAATGGGACTCGTTCACGTGTGCGGTTCTGCCTCCGCTCCTCCTCCATACTTCACCATCTTCTGGCCCAAGCCCCTTCTCTTCTTTCTTTCTTTCTTCTGCCGCACCATCTTCTGTCCCAAGGTTCTTTTCTGTTAAATATGTCTCAAAATTGATAATAATTTGACTTTAAATTTACAACTCCGACTTGTTGACGGTTTTACGGCGGTGTCTCATTTGAAAAATAAATTATGCCGGAGGACTCCCTCCGACTCGTAACATTTTCTTCTTCCTTAATTTCTTCTTATAGTGCTGCTTGTTTTACGAAGGTTGAGGATTACTTTGAACTAGCATTGCCCTTTCTTTATTCCCATGATGGATCTGATGTATAACGATTAAACCCTTCTTCTTCTTTTTTTCTCCTTTTGAATTGATTTAATTCGGGGCAAGGTTTTCCCTGATGGTCGGATTTCCTCTCTTCGATAGGGTTTCTAAGAGGTTCGTGGGTCTTTCTAGAGTGAGCTATTACTATCACGGAAACACAGATTTCTTTTTTCTCTTATTATCTAGAATCTACTTGTGAGGCATCCTGTCGTCGCTTTCGTGTTTTCTTTACCCAGCTGATATCTTCAGCCCCCGAGCATCCAAACTTGCTGCGTTAGTGTTTGGTGCTTTTGCGCTTCAAAGCCGGTGGTCCGTGATTCCGTAGCTCCTTTTTCTTTTTTAACTTTCTTTTTTTTTACTTTCTCTTCATTGTATTACCCAATCTGCTATATATGCTGCAGGATTTTCACGCAAGTGTTGAGCCTTGGGATTGAGGTTCCGATTCTCGGTCTAATCTATCAGTCGCGGTAGCAGAGGGCCTGAATCTCGGTTTGGACATTCTCTGTAGGCGGTGGCACAAGTAGAAGATGCTCTAACCCCCCAAATCTCTAGTCTCTGGGGGAAAGAGCAGCTGGTTTGGGGGAAGAAGGTGGGAGGCGTGTGGTTGTGGTTGTATTGTATAGCAAAGAAAGAAGAGGAGATGTCGTCGTCGAGGTCGAACAGAGAGAGGACGTGCTCTCGGAGCGGCTCGGCGCGGTCCAAGCACGGCGCCCGTGTGGTCGCGCAGGCCTCCCTTGACGCCAAGCTCCAGGCAGACTTCGAAGGCTCGGCGCAGCCTTTCGACTACTCCACCTCCGTGGGCGCCGCCAACCGCTTGACCGGCGGCGGCGGGGGCGGCGCTGCCGAGAGCAGCAGCGGCGTTCCCTCGACCGCCCTCGTCTCCCTCTACCTCCAGCGATTGCAGCGCGGCAAGTTCATCCAGCCCTTTGGATGCATGCTGGCCGTCGAGGCCGACACCTTTCGCATCATTGCGTACAGCGAGAACGCCCCCGAGATGCTCGATCTCACGCCTCACGCCGTCCCCAGCATCGAACAGCAGGATGCCCTGACCGTTGGTACGGACGTCCGGACGCTCTTCCGCTCCCCGAGCTCCGCCGCCCTTCAGAAGGCCGCAAGCTTCTCCGAAGTCAACCTCCTTAATCCGATTCTAGTCCACTGCAGAATCTCGGGGAAGCCCTTCTACGCTATCGTGCACCGGATTGATGTCGGATTGGTCATAGACTTGGAGCCTGTAAATCCGTCCGATGTGCCTGTGACTGCGTCCGGAGCACTAAAATCCTACAAGCTAGCTGCTAAAGCCATCTCTAGGCTACAGTCTTTACCCAGTGGGAATATTCCTTTACTGTGTGATGTTTTGGTTCGGGAGGTGAGCGAGCTTACGGGGTACGATCGGGTGATGGCTTACATGTTCCACGAAGACGAGCATGGCGAAGTTATAGCCGAGTGTAGGAGATCGGATCTGGAGCCTTATCTCGGCTTGCACTATCCTGCTACTGATATCCCGCAGGCTTCGAGGTTTCTTTTTATGAAGAACAAAGTGAGGATGATTTGCGATTGCACTGCTCTGCCGGTCAAGGTAATACAGGATAAGAGACTAGCTGAGCCGCTGATTTTGTCGGGCTCGACGTTAAGAGCTCCTCACGGCTGCCACGCTCAGTATATGGCTAATATGGGCTCTATTGCCTCCCTTGTCATGTCTGTTACCATTAACGAGGATGAGGAAGAAACCGGCAATGATCAACAACAGCACATGGGGAGGAAGCTTTGGGGCTTGGTGGTTTGCCATCATACAAGCCCAAGGTTTGTCCCTTTTCCACTCAGGTATGCTTGTGAGTTCCTGTTGCAAGTGTTCAGTATTCAGCTGAACAAAGAGGTAGAGTTAGAGGCTCAAGCAAAGGAGAAGCATATCCTCCAGACCCAGACCCTTCTTTGTGATATGCTTCTTCGAGATGCTCCTATTGGTATTTTCACTCAGTCGCCTAATGTCATGGATCTTGTTAAGTGCCACGGCGCGGCACTTTATTACAAAAATCAATTTTGGCTTCTTGGAACTACACCTTCTGAGTCGCAGATAAAGGATATTGTGGCGTGGCTTTTAGAGTGTCATGATGGCTCTACAGGGTTGAGCACCGACAGCTTGGCAGAAGCCGGTTATCCCGCTGCTTCTGCTTTGGGAGACGCAGTCTGTGGCATGGCCGCAATTAAGATTACTTCAAAGGATTTTATGTTTTGGTTTCGATCCCACACTGCAAAGGAGATTAAATGGGGTGGAGCTAAAAATGAACCGGCCGATAGGGATGATGAGGGACGGAAAATGCATCCACGGTCTTCGTTCAAGGCATTCTTGGAGGTGGTGAAATGGAGGAGTCTCCCATGGGAAGATGTTGAAATGGATGCTATCCATTCCTTGCAGCTCATATTGCGAGGTTCTTTGCAAGATGAGCTTGTCAATGATAATGCAAGGAGTATTGTGAAAGCACCGTCAGATGATGTGAACAAGATACAAGGGCTGGATGAACTGCGTACAGTTACAAATGAGATGGTTCGGCTTATTGAAACAGCAACGGTGCCCATTTTGGCTGTTGATGCGTCTGGGAACATAAATGGTTGGAATACAAAAGCGGCAGAATTGACCGGATTGCCTGTTCAGGATGCAATTGGTATGCCACTGGCTGACCTTGTTACGGGCGAGTCAGTCGAAGTGGTCAAAAACACCCTAAGCTTGGCTCTCCAAGGTGAGACTATTTGGTTCTTTATATATATATATATATATATATATATATATATATATATATATATATATATATATATATATATATATATATATATATAGTAGGTTTTGTGTGCTATTAGAAGCACGGAGGTCTCCGTGCTCCTAAGTCATTTTTGATGATGAGGCTTTCGAATCGACGATCTACTCCGTTAGACTTGATCTGGCGTATTCAAAGTATTTAAAAAATAATTTTTGCAGATTTTTAATATCATTTACCTAGTGATCAAAAGGATTCAAAATCAATAAGTTTTAATGGTTGATGTACGCCGATTGCAAGTTTAACAGTGTAGAAGTATTCAAATCAGAAAAAAAATTTGATAGAAATTTTTTTATCCTATCTACAACAAGATTAATATCTCTGATCGAAAATTTTAATGTTACATCATAACTTTTTGTGAGATTTTTATTTTCAATTGTTGATTTTGAGTTCTCTTGATCGCTAGGTAAATGATATCGGAAAACTACAAATTTTATTTTCTAGATAGTTCAAATATGCTAGATCAAATGTAACGGAGCCGATTATCTATTCGAAAGTTACGTCATCGAAAACTGCTTAGGAGCACGGAGGCCTATGTGCTCCTAATAGCACACAAGACCTACTATATATATATATATATATATATATATATATATGAGTCCGATCGGGATACTATCGATAGCACCATACATTTGGTGCTACCAAGTTTTCCGCCTAGATCCACCCTTTTGATGATTTTCACCCGTTAGATCATACTATTCACCAACCACCCACTTAACCCTAGGGGCCTACATCATCATAACCACACATCTCTCAATCTAATGGCCATAAACTTGGTAGCACTAATGACTTGGTGCTATTAATAGCATAGTAGCCTAGTTCTCTCTCTCTCTCTCTCTCTCTCTCTATCTCTCTCTCTCTCTCATATATATATATATATATATATATATATATATATATATATATATATATAGATAGATATAGAGTCCGGCTGGAATACTATCAATAGCACCAAGGATTTGGTGCTATCGAGTTTTCCACCGTTAGATTTAACCATTTGATTATTTTTATTCGTTAGATTATACTATTCAATCAACCACTCACTCAATCCTAGAGAGTCCACATCATTCTAATCACACATTTCTTAACCCAAGGGTTAAAATACTAATAGCACCAATAGCTTGGTGCTATTGATAGTATTCCAGCTTAGTTATATATATATATATATATGGGTCCGGCTACTATAATATTATGAGTACGATCGCCCTCGTACTCTAGTCGTTTCAATAATAGAGCTTCCGAATCGACGATCCATACCGTTAAACGTTATTTATAACGATTTAAAACTTCAAGAAATCAAATTTTATAATTTTTCGACATCATTTACCTTACGATCAAGAGGTCACAAATTTGACAATTTTTAATGGCCGGTATGAGATACCGCTAGTTTAACGGTGTAAAAGAATCAGAATTTGTTGAATTTTTGATAGAAAATTCTATTCACTACCTAGATAAAGATCAATAACTCCGATCTTGAATTGAGGATCCGATCATGCTTTTTTAGGACGTCGTTTGATTTTGATTCATTTTATACCCGCTTGATGGACTTTATTATGATTTCAAAAATTTACGAAATTTATTTTCTAGAAGTTTCAAATACTCTAGATCATATTTAACGGAGTGGATCGTCGATTCGGAAGCTCCATCATCGAAAACAACTTATGAGTATGAGGGCTCCAATACTCATAATAGTATAGTAGTCATGGCCTATATATATATATATATATATATATATGAAATTTGGCTATGGTGCTTTTAAAAGTACAAAGTATTTGATGCTTGTAAGTTTTTTTGTTAGATCTACCCATTGGATCATTTTTAAGTTAAATCATACTATTTAACCAATCACCCACTTAACCCTAAGGGACCACCATAATCCTAACGGCACATCCTTTAATCCAAGAGTCGAAAACCTACAAGCACCGAGGACTTAATACTTTTAAAAGTATAAGAGCTCAATTCTATATATATATATATATATAAATTTGAGCTTGAATACTATTAATAGTATTTGGGCTCTTTGCTATTGATTTTTTAGCCATTAATTACACTTTAATCAATTCTACTTTTTAGATCATACTATTCAACTGACCACCCACTCCACCCTAAGGGGATCACCACTAAACCCTAGGGGACCACCATTATCGTAACCCTATAATTTTTCATCCAAGGATTAAAAGTTCGATAGTAAAAGAGCTCAAATACTATTAATAGTATTCTAGCATATATATATATATATATATATATATATATATATATATATATATATATATATATATATATATAGAGTTGAGCTAGAATACTCTCAAAAGCACCAACCCATTGGTGCTTTTGAGTTTCTAGCCCTTGGATCTACTTTTTGTTTACTAATACCCTTGGATCAAACACTATTCCACCTACCACCACCTACCACCATTTATTACTACCTACCACCATCATCTCAACCCTTCATCTCTCCATCCAATGGCTAAAAACTCAAAAGCACCATGCCTTTGGTACTTTTGAAGTATTCTAGCTCAACTCTATATATATATATATATATATATATATATATTTCCATCTGATTATTTTTATGCTATGCTACAAATTTGTGTGCTGTTCTTCCATCTATATTCTCCTTTTCTACCACAAATTTGGAACACAGTATACAAAGTGTTTTTTTTCTCCTTTTTATCTGTATGACAGGAAAAGAAGAGCAGAATGTGGAAATTAAACTGAAGACCTTCAATCATAAAGAAGACAATGGGCCTGTAATTTTGGTGGTCAATGCATGCTGTAGTCATGACATAAAGGATAAAGTTGTAGGAGTTTGCTTTGTTGCACAAGATGTGACAGGGCAGAAGATGCTCATGGATAAATTTACCCGCATTCAGGCGACTACACTGCAATTGTAAGAAATCCAAGCGAACTCATCCCCCAATATTCATAATTGATGAGTATGGTTGCTGTTCTGAATGGAACGCAGCTATGCAAAAGCTCTCTGGCATGAAGAGGGAGTGTGCAATAGAAAAAATGCTTGTTGGAGAAGTTTTTGCAGTCCACAGTTTTGGCTGCAGAGTGAAAGACCATGACAGTCTCACCAAGCTCAGGATTGTGCTGAACAGTGTAATTGCTGGTCAAGAAGCAGACAAGATTTCATTTGGATTCTTTGATATGAATGGAAAGTATGTGGAAGCAATACTTTCAGCAAGCAAGAGAACTAACACCGAGGGTAAAATAACAGGGGTTTTGTGCTTTTTACACGTAGCCAGTCCAGAGCTTCAGCATGCTCTGCAGGTGCAGAAGTTGTCTGAGCAAGCTGCAATGAACAGCCTCAAGGAATTAACCTATCTTCGTCAAGAGATAAGGAACCCTCTAAATGGAATCTTATTTACTCGTAGTTCAATGAACTCTTCTGATTTGACCAAGGACCAGAGGCACCTTCTGAGAACGAGTTTTTTCTGTCAAGAGCAGCTGTCAAAAATATTAAATGATATAGATCTAGAAAGCATCGAGCAGTGGTATGAATGTCCTCTTCAGTTCATTTCCTTTTCCATGGTAGTAGTGTCGTGCATTGTTATTGTTATCACTAGTTAATATTTTAAGGGCCAGTGTCTTCAAGTATAAAAAGACTATCATTAAAAAACAAAGAACTGATTAAGTAATTTAGTTACTTTATGTGAATTCTTGTGGTGTTGAAATTTGTAGCCCCAAACAAACAATCTTCAGTTTTTCATAGTTCTTACTATGGTTCATGAGATATCTGGTCTCAAAATCCAGTAGAAAATTACATCTCCATTACCTTCTTCCAGTTAACAGTTATTGATACCAATAACTATCCATATTATGATCCATGCATGTCATTTTTGGACTCTGTAAAATGTTTATTGAGTGCAGTGGTCAATCTTGTATTCATTGGAGCATTATTTGTGCGACATTTTTGAACAGCTACATGGAGCTCAACACGGTGGAATTCAACCTTGGAGAAGTTCTGGATGCAGTTGTAATCCAGGGGATGGCTCTAAGCGAGGATAGACAAGTGCCTCTGGGCCGTGATTGGCCTGCAGAAGTATCTAATCTGTACTTATATGGGGACAACTTGAGGCTGCAGCAGGTTCTAGCAAACTTCTTATCTAGCGCACTCCAATTCACACGACCTTCTGGAGGCTCAATTCTACTTCGGGTCATTCATCGAGTGGAACAAATAGGAACTCGGGTGCAAATTTTCCATCTTGAGTTCAGGTAATATACCTTCCAAGACTTAACTTTGTACTAAATTTGTCAAGCCTGATTTCCTAATTGTGCATAATAATATAATAGATACCCTGCAGCCATGAACACTAACATTTCATCTATAGATTTGCTAATGCACCAGTGTGGATTGAGCGTGCGCCTCTCTTCATTATGCCTTCAACTAAACACACATGTATTTCTTCATGTAAGAAAATATGAAGCGTCACCAGACTTGTACAAATGTGGAAAAGAAAAGTGATTAATTTAATCCTTTTGAATGATGCTCTTGTTTATTACTAGATCTTAATTGAGTACCTGTGTGAGTTACTCTTTAACTATCACTAGTACTGCTAAAGAAAATAAAGGCCAAGGATTTAGAAACTGAAGGAAGTGCTTGTAAGTGGAAACATGATTCCTCTGATTGAAATATTCATGTTTCCAAAATACAATTTCACTTTCATTGTACAAGGCAGAGGCACTTGAGGTTATCCGCCGTGATAAGTTTTGCAGTACTACTACTACTGCAAATCTGGGATATTCATTAAAAGTGTATTTATATATTTGCAGCATTGTCTATGGTCATTGATAATTATACTCCAAACCTGATAACAAATTGCAGGATAATTCATCCTGCACCTGGTATTCCTGAGGCTTTGGTACAAGAGATGTTTCACCATAGCCAGGGTGCATCGAGAGAAGGCCTGGGCTTGTTCATCAGCCAGAAGCTCATAAGGATCATGAATGGCACCGTGCAGTATCTGAGAGAAGCAGAGAGATCTTCTTTCATCATTCTAGTGGAGTTCCCATTGGTCCACCGTAAGCAAAGGAGATTATGAGGCTTGTTACTGAGTGGGGGGAATAGATAACACTCTTGGTTCTCTCCTTGAACTTTGCTTATTTATGAGGCCCATTTGGTGCCGGGTTTAGAACATCCGCTGTCAAAGGCAATCAGCAAAAGCTAACATGGAAAAATGCCTACTACCTTAATTTCATTTGAAGTCGCTATATTAGTGATTGATGGATGCATATAGCAGTTGTTTTGGGTCCGTCGTATATCTCTACCGCCTTTGCATCAGAGGCGGGGAAATAAAATTGGAGCACTCTTTTTAGTCTCAAGGTTCTGCTTGAAATTTATTAGCAAAGAGTTGCCTACTACGGTCTTTCCTCTGAAGAAGAAATTGTTAGCGGAGGGTATTTGTATGTAACTTGTCAATCACTTGAAATGTTGTGTTTCATTTTATTTTATTTTAGGGTAAACTTCAATTTATCCCACTGTGGTTTTATGTTATAAGCAGCAGGTTGTTACGGTAAGCTCTACTATAAAACAAAATTTAGTGTGAATTAACATAAAATCATCTAAAGATTCCCTGATGCTTTCTATTTCGTGTGGTGACAGCGACCACTGTTGAATATAGCGATCTATATCCAAATACTTCTGAAGCCAAGTTCTTAGCTTGCGTTTTGGCATTCAGTGGATTTTTTGTAGGGGCTATTTTCGGCATATTGGTTAATGTTTTCTTGATAATATGTTGCCTCTTTAAAGTTCTGCATTTGTGTTCAGCGAAGCAGAAAAAAATCTATATCTATATAATTTATATATAAATATATGAAGCTGAAAACTTATGAGTGAGTATAAGGGGGCAGTACTCATAAAAGTATAGTAGCCGGACTCTATATATATATATATAGTCCGGATATGGTGCTTATAAAAGCACCAAGCATTTGGTGCTTGTGAAATTTTTTTTCGTTAGATTCATACCTTTGATCATTTTCACCCGTTAGATTATACTATTCAACCAACCACCCACTTAACTCAAGAGGGCCCACATCATTCTAACCGCACATTTATTAATCTAAGGGCTAAAAACTTTCAAGACCAAATGACTTAAATCTTTTAAAAGCATAAGAGCTCAATTCATATATATATATATATATATATATATATATATATATATATATATATATATATATATATATATATATAGAGAGAGAGAGAGAGAGAGAGAGAGAGAGAGAGAGAGAGAGAGAGAGAGAGAGAGAGAGAGAACTATCTTTGGAATACTATGAATAGTACCAAGCTATTTATGCTATTAATTTTTTAGCCTATAGATTAAGAAATGCGCGGTTAGGATGATATGAGCTCCCTAGGGTTGAGTGGGTGGGTGGTTGGTTGGTTGAATAGTATAATCTAACGGATAAAAATAATAAAATAGTTAAATTTAACGATGGAAAGCTCGATACCACTAAACCCTGCTTTTGATAGTATATCGATGGATATATATATATATATATATATATATATATATATATATATATATATATATATATATATAATTGAGAGAATACTCAAAAGCACCAAGGGGTTGGTGCTTTTGAGTTTTTAGCCCTTGGATCTACTCTTTGATTGCTAATAACCTTTAGATCAAACACTATTCCACCTACTACCACCTATCACCATCATCTCAACCTGACATCTCTCCATCCAATGGCTAAAAACTCAAAAGCACCACTCTGTTGGTGCTTTTGAGAGTATTCTAGCTCAACTCTATATATATATACACACACCATCAATCTCCTAATTTTATAAATCTTTCTTACCACATTAATTGTCCATCTAGGCAATCTAGATAACTTCAACAATTTCTTTATTAAATTTTTTATTATTGGGACAAAAAATTCAATAGAATGGAGGGTTCATAGACTAGCTATGTCCCAATATATAATACGCCTAGTGTAGGAAGTTTTTTCTATGGGCCTTTCAAGGAAATTTATTCTAATTTAACTTTTCCTCTTTTTGCTTTTCAGAAGCCCAATTGTATCCTCATTTATATGCAGACATGCAGTATTAAAAGATTCAAAATCGAAGGAGTTGTGACAGCTTGTTGGAAGGTGTTAAAAGCTGGCGTAGAATTGAACCTTTCTGGGCTTCCAACTTAGCGCGGCTCAAAACCTCAGGCTGAGTGTGACCCTTTGAAATGGGCCTTAATTGTTTCTACTTGCTACAAGCGTGTTTGTATTCGAATATTTTTATTTATTTATTTATTATTATTTGTTGGAACTTGGAATGGATTGCAAAAATATCTCCCCACCCCCTTACGTTTGCTTAGCTTAATTTCCACCCCATTTCCATGCACCTATCTTATCTAGGGGACTTTTGCAATTATTCCAGATCAAGTCATTAAATTAATACTTTGTAAACAACAGAAGCATCTCCCAGTACAGTAGGTTCGTATATTAGGTACGCAGGCAATTTCTAGATTAAGAACCGTACGTACCATCGATTTCAAACTAAACGGCGGCCATGCATGACTAGCTGCAGCGCTTCGGATCGCCATTTGTTCTTCTTCCTCGCTATGAACTCATCGAACTTTCGATTTAATTCCTCTAACTCTAGGTGCTCCAGCTCATCTTCTATGCCCAAAGGTTCGAGCTCTGCCCTTTCGTTTCCGATCGCGTCGTGGTCCACTACGACTACCTCCATTAATATTGTCGGAATATTCCCTCTTTCAGCAGTTTTCATCTGGCGGCCGCCTTGCTGAGATTTGTTACAGCACTGATCTGGTCGCCACTCAATATTTGTTTTACTTTCTTCTCTAGCTAATTTGTTCTCCCCTGCAAATGAGTCGTCGACGGAGATGGAGCTCTTTTGCTCTGAGGAGATGACTTCTTCGACTTGGAGGAGCTCGATCTCCACAGCGAATTAGCATGAAGCTGTTCTGCCGCCGCAGGCGCATCTCCAACTAGGATGGCATTGGAATCAGACGGTAGACGACGTCCTTGTAGAGGCGCCGAGCTATCATTGTGAAGTGTGCTTGTGCTGATCGGGAATGAATTAGATGGAGTAGATATAAGAGTAGTGAAGTCTACGACCAACAAAATGAAGATGAAGTTAGAGATCAAGAGGAATAAGGCCTTCTTGCCGGCGAGGAGGCCTACGAGGTTGGCGCAAGAGATGCTAACCGCGGGACAAAAATAGCAACGTAGTAGGCCTGGTAAAAAGTAGGAAACGAGTAAGATGATAATGAAGAGAGGGAGGAGTGCATGGAAATTATAAAGCCTTCCATTGAGGGGCTTAGGATTCGTTTCGGCTGCTGCTTTGATCCTCATGAGATCTCGCAACTCGACCTGCTGCACTACTACTACTGGGTTCATCAACAAGATATATACCAGTTGAAGGAGAAAGAGAAATTAAGAATGGTACTATAGCTAGGGAATGGATTGACTAATTGGATCTAGCTGCCAGTGATAATTAACAAAAGGCACCACTAGCTAGCTTCTACATACATACATGATATATATATATATATAGAGAGAGAGAGAGAGAGAGATGAGATCGATCTATTGGGGGTGGCATTAATTAATATATATTTTGTGTTTCCTCCAATCAGCTAGCTCCGCCGCATCTATATCTATATATCTATATATTATTTTATGGCATTTGTTCCATACCTAATCTTTTTGGAGAGAGCAAGTCCTTCGCGTCCGTTGATCTAAAAAACAGGATAAGACTGTAATTTGATGACTTACTCGATCGGTATATATCACTCTGTTAATCATATGAGAGATTGGAAACATCGCATACTTCATTTCGAAAATATCGCATGAATATGTACTGTTCCATTAATTAATTGTATCTCAAAAACACTATTATAAAGACATGAAATCAAAAGTTGCTTTATGAAATATATAGCTTATGATATTTAAACAACTGTATATCAAAATTATAAATTCTGTACATCTATATTTTTTGAATTAGACAATTTTTTTTTTTTGAACCACTGATTTTCAGAAATATTTGGTAAGTAAGCAGTTAGTTGATGTGGAATAGATTTTCAAAATTTATGATTCTTTGAAAAGCTCTAAATATTTTAGATTTTATCTATCGAACAATTTTGGAATTTACAGTACTGCATCTGTGTGAACCCTGCCCGATAAATTAATAAGGCAAGATAAAGCAGGAAATTTTTTTTTTTGAATGTTTTGTTTAGTGCTCACAATTGATCTATATTGTGGATCAGAATGACGAGTAAAACAACTGTGGAATTGAGGCTTACAACCTGGCATCAAAGCTCGCGGCGGCGTGTCACTCTTTGCGCAGATTCATCCTCTGAGCAAAAAGTTTTTTTTTTCTTTTTTTTTTTTTTTAGGGGAAGGTAGCATGTTTTTTTTACTTTATTTAGAAATAAATTTAACTGAAAATGTGAATCAACTAGGATTCGAACTTGAATCTCGGATATCAACTACTAAGTCCTTTACCACTTGCGCTAGAGACGGTCAGTTCCTCTGAGCAAAAAGCAAGATATATATTTCGCAATCAATCCAACTTAAAATACTCTTTCTTAGGCTTCGTTTCGGAGAGAGTTAGAAAAATATAATGTTTATTTCCGTACGTAATATTGCGTTCTGCATATTGCTATGAATCGGTTACAATATATTTTCTGTAGTTTTACCGGAGAACACAAAAACATATTCCTATATTTTTTTTTTCAATTTTATTTTATCTAATAATATAGATGACCTTAATATCAAACTAAGCCCTTAGTCCGAAAAAGTGATTTGCACGGAAGGGGCCGGGCCGCCGGGGATTGTCTCTAGTTTGAATGCCGTCAAGTCCAGATTTTAAGGATTCTCTTCTTGTTTGTTAACAGAGCACCCTGTGCAATAACACGTGGATATATGTTGGTTGGCGGTGTCCCCTCAGAATAGGCCAAGCATCAGGCCCACTTATTGGCACTACTATGGTCGTGATAGTCGGACCGGGGGAGGTGTACTGTCTCACTGTACGCGTATTCTAGTCGAGACGAGGCCTCGAGGCCCGTAAGAAGCCCATGTAAGAAACTGCGGGCGAGGCCAGCATAGTTGGGCCTTGGTAATTATGACATCAGACCTGGCCGACTAATCGGGCCAAAACCACAAGCCACCCACGGCCCGAATAAGTGAATACGATCCGATACATTTTTTGATTACAAAATCTTCCGTAAGATAAGATCGGACGGCCGTAATAAGATCGTCCGAGCTCAAGGGGTTCCCACGTGGCAAGTGATCGAGCACCACTCGACTTCAGCCGCTATATAACGACCCAGGCGGGACGGGCCCACTCGAACAGGATGTGGTATTCCACGTCGGACGATAACGTGGCATTGCGCAGCGGGGTGCGCCGCGGGTCCCACCGAAGCAAGTCGGGCCCCACGCGCACATAAAAACGCGATTGAATTCGACCCGGCGTCCGAGTCCGGACTATAAAACGTCTCTCTTCTACATATAATCCCTTCCGACTTCGAAGGGCAAAAAAAGACGAGCGGTAGAAAAGTCTCTTTATTTAGTGTTATTTTTATTTTTCTTTAATATTTTATTATTGTATATTCGAGTTACTCTGAGCGAGTTCGAAGAGGGAGAGGGAAGGCGAAAAATCTCGGATCCGAGTGCGCGCTTCTCCGAGCTCTCTTTAGGGTAACAATTAATCTCGAATTACTGAGAATTTTGTCCTTTGTTCACAATTTTCGCCTCTTTTGAGTTCTCTTTCGAAATTAGATGTGTTTAGCTTTCTAGGGTTTTCAAAATCTGTGCAAAAATGAGTGGATGCTTCAGTGGATTCCGATCTTAGGGTTTTGATAAGCTTTCCGTGATGCGACGCTGAGTCCTATCTCTGAAAATTGCACACTTTGTATGTGGATTTGTACTTTTTGATCTTTTACTTGTACGTATCCATTTTCGAACTCAAAAAACGTCCTTTTCCCTTTTACAACATGTTATTCTTCTACAACTCTGTTGACAATATTATACTGAATTTGGTTTATCCGCATAGCTAGTAATCTAGATATTTCCCTATAAATCTAATATATGGTACATCTCAGCTTAATAACGATTGTTAGTGTGTCTTTCCGCTGGGCAATGCCAGGTTTTGTGTTGAGGAAGTGCAACCACAAAAACCAAGACTGGAAAATTTTCACTTCCCTGTTGCCTGATTACAATCTGTGATTAGTTGGGATGTCGGAAGCAGAGCCAACTTCTGCCATGGAGGAAACCCGGCCGCGAATGGCTCCGATTCAACCCCCAAAGATGCAGCTGCTGATGCTGTTAGTGAAAAGAAGGATAGCGAGCAGAAGAAAGATGGTGTAACTGAGAAGAAGGACGGCGAGGAAAAGAAAGATGGTGTAACTGAGAAGAAGGATGGCGAGGAAAAGAAAAATGGTGTAACCGAAAAGGATAGTGAGGAAAAGAAAGATTGTGTAACTGAGAAGGAAGACGGTGAAAAGATTAAGGACGATAAAGTTAGCAAGGATACTGAACAGAAGATAAAAACGGACAAGAATGGTGTAGAAACAGAAGAAGCTAATGACCTTAGAGAAGAGGGAAAAGGAACCAAGGAAGTTACTATAGTGGAAGCCGAGTTTGTGAAGACAGTGGATGCTGAGAATACAGGAACAGCAGGTGGCGAAGATGTAAAAATGGTTGATACTGAGGATGCAAAGGCTGAGGATAAAGCGGATGATGTGAAAATGGTTGAGACTGAGGATGTGAAGGCTGAGGATAAGGAAAAGGGGGGTGCAGATGATGTGAAAATGGTTGAGACTGAGGATGGCAAGGATGAGGATACGAAAAAGGTGGGTGCTGATGATGTGAAAATGGTCGATCCTGAACATGTGAAGGATGAGGATGCTGAAAAGGTGCATGCTGATGATGTGAAAACGGCTCAGGTTGAGGATACGAAAGATGAGGAGAAAGGTCAAGGGGAGGGAGAAGAAAAGGAAAAGGAAAAGGAGGAGGAAGAGGAAGAGGCCGAGGCAATGGAAGAGAAAGATGGTGGAGAAACTGAGAACAAGGCAGATTTGGAGGAGGCTGTGGTGGAAACACCAAAGAAGAAGAGATCTAGGAGGCAAAAAGTTAGTGATAAGGAGAAGGGAAATAATAAGAAGAAATACGAGACAAAATCCAAGGAATTGAGTACTCCTGTCATTTCTCCCAGTGGGCGCCCTGTGCGTGAGAGAAAAACAGTGGAAAGGTTGGTGGAGGTTATTGAGAAGGAGCCAAATAGGACAGTCGTAATTGAGAAGGTGCTCTTCTTGATTCCCTTTTTCCCCCGATATCCGTTAGTTGGTTTCTACTAATCAGTCTTTTCCTTGGTCTCTTAAAATGTAGGGCCGTGGCACCCCTTTGAAGGATATACCAAATGGTATGCTTCTATATGCATCTTGTGATGACAAGTATTTAGTTTTTCCCTTATCAGAAGTTAAATTACTATCAGATTGTGTAAGTGTATGATAATTTGGCTTGAGCTTGTTTGTGTAACATGATGAGTCTCTATATAGTTTGTTCTGGTAACATTTACCTCAACTGGTTCACTATTTTGCTCTAGACAAGCTCTCGTTTGAATATATTAAAGTAGACCTGTGGATGCGGAGAACTTTTCATCTGATTTTAATCCAATAACTTTGGTTAGAAATTTGATTTAACAACTGAAAGTATTTGAAACATCAACGTTGTATCCCGTATGTACTTGAAGAACTAATAAAATATATAAGTCATTATGAATCATCTATTTAGGATAGTTTGGATTAACATACTGATCATTCTTACATGATATATTCCTGTTTAATGCGTTATGCAAGTTCCTGGTGTTTATTTGGTTATTTAAATCTCCCTTTTGTGTTGTGATGATTTAGAGTTTTTTTTTTGGGTATTTTTTGACATTGTATTCTACTCACTTTGATTTCCTGTTCCAGTGGCATACAAATTAGCAAGGAAGAAACCTCCTGAACTTAAATTGCTTCATCAGACTCTTTTTGGGAGGAAAGGAAAGGTACTTTAAGAACATCATTATGTTGTTTTTCTAATTCTATATTTTAGTTATATGTTATTTTCAATCAGTTGATGTTTGATGTATGTCAGAATAATTGCTCCTGCGGGTATAAAGGTTGATACTTGGGAAGTTGAAACTCTCTCATTGAGAAACTGTGTAGGCAGTGTGGCAAGGGATTGCCTCTTTTGGGGGAAAAAATGGAAAAAATGGCAAAAAATTCTGAATCTGAGAAAGGCCTCTAAAACATTTTTGCCCCTCAATTGATTTTTGATGTTTTACCTTTTCAATACTAATTTTAGTTTGTGTAGATGTGTCCTTTGCTATTGCAAATCCTGTATTCATTATGTATTTACTTTTATTGCCTTTTCCTGGTAACAAGTTTGAGGTAAAAATGGTTGTGCTTTGCTGGTTCATCTGTCATTGTTATGACTCTTTCTCAGAATAAGATGAACCAGAGGTCTCTCTTTTCTATTGTAATTTGTATAGTACGAGTAGAAATTGCTTGGCACTTTGAACATGTGACGTGTGTCGAAGGAATGGGAATATATATTCGAACTCCATTGTAGTATACGTCCTTTTTGATTTGGCCATATGGCTGGTCATGATATTGGAGTACGACATTGATGCACATATATTTAGGCATCTTGAGAGATTGGGGAAGGCACAAGGATTGCAAATTGATTGGAGATTAGTTCAGTTAACCTACTGCTGCCATTCTTCATTTATAAAAACCATCTGGAGAATGATATATGGAAATTAATTCTTGAGGTTTGTCAGTCCTTCTTTGATTTATTCTTAGGCCTTAGTGAATGTCTGTGAGCTGTTACTTATGCAACATAATTAGCAAAGGCCCTGAACCATAAGTTCGAGAGTTAGTTTGTTTCACTAACAAATCAGTAAGCTGATAATCTAGATTTCTTTCTAATTCTAGATGAGTTTGAAATTCTGTACTGGGTGGGTGCTAAATAGCTTTGCTTTGGCTTTGTTATTTTTTCCCCTCCTATGTCCCTCTTCTCATATTCCTTATTAATTATTGCAGTCACCATGTAACTAACTGATTTGATGTGTTGGATGCATTTTGGTTCTCAAATATTGATAATGCTGCTTCATAAGTTTACTTTGGTGTTGATAAAATTCAGTTTCATCATTTTTACCTCTTCAACAATGTTATTTGAATGATAATTCTTGCTTTTGTTATCTCAGGCAGTCAATTATAAGAACCATATCCTCCAGTTCTCTGGATTTGTTTGGCACGAGAGTGATGTAAGAAGCTCTTTTATACAATCTTAGATTATCCAGTAACATTTTTAGACTCCACACTCTGAATTGATATCCGAGAGTTACTTTCATGCAGGAGAAGCAACGAGCGAAGATGAAGGAGAAACTTGATAAATATGTGAAAGACACATTGTTAGATATGTGTGACTTGTTTGATATTCCTGTTTCAAAAGCAAATACTAGAAAGGTTGGTTAAACTTTGTGTCCTTATCCAGCGTTATTGCAGCTCTAGCCACATTATCCATGCAATGTGTAATTTATCCTGACACTTTGAATTGTAGGAAGATCTTGTGGCGAAGCTTTTGGACTTTATTGTCGCACCTCATGCTACTAGTGATGTCATACTTGCAGACAAGGAGCAGGTTGGCCCTTAAATGCTAATTATCCTTCTCTTTTGCATTCTATTTCTATTTGTAAATGATTTGTATTGACATCAGATGCTGAATGGTTCAATTTTATCTCTAAATTTTAAACTTTCTTAAAAATAAAAGGGTTTTGCTGAAGCAAATAAGTAAAATGAATCCTTACTTTCCATCTTAGATGCTTGGGAAGTTCTTTCTTGCTTCTTTTGCTAATGTATCCTGTTGTTTCCCTTACTCCCTGTGGCAGGCAACAAATTCTAGAAAACGCAGTAGAGGGAAAGGAAGTGCATCAAAGAGCACAGAAGACACGCCAGTGAAGCGATCTAGGAAGGTCTGTCTCAACTGGCAACCTTAAAAATTTTGCTAGATTTTCTTCACCCCCCCCACCCCCAAAGTTCTTTCCTTTCGAGTTACTTGATTTAATAAAATTATGCACTTTACGCCTTAACCAAAGTTTGCTCTCTCTAATTTCTGTTGGTATCTACACCTGCTATCTGCTTTCTAGTTTACTTGAAGAGTCGCACTAACTATTTTTACCAATAAATTCCAACATATTTATGATAGAGTGGGGGCACTCCCAGTTCAAAAGGGAAGAGTACCGATGAATCAGAAGGTGAAGATGAAGATGAGGAAGAGGAGGAAGAGGATGAGGACGAGGATAATACTAAGGAAGATGAAGAAGCTAAGCATTCTGAAAGCGATGAAAAGGAAGATGAATCTGAGGAAGAGTCTGAAGAGGATGAAGCGGACAATTCAGTAAAAGATAAACGAGATACAAAGAAAGCTTCAAGAATGAGTGATTCTTTAGATTCAGCTAAGTTAAAGGGAGGAAGCAGCTCTAAGAAGGCACCACTCTCGATTACCACGAAGAGCCCTACTAAAACTGTACCTTCTAAACGCTCTAAGGGTGAGGAAAGTGATGATGTGGATGAAAAGGTCTTTTCTCGCAAGAAGAAAAGCTCCGATATGCCAAAGAAGATTTCAACCCCTGAAGTGGTGAAGGAGAAAAAGGGTTCCGGTATGCCTACAATTATTTATTTATTTATTTATTTTTTTAAGTTGTTAGTTGAAGAGTTGTTCCCTTTTAATATATGGTATGGATATTTAATGGATGTCATTGCTGTTGATGTTTTCTTTCTATCTTTTGGATGATTATTGTATTGTACTTGGGCAGTAAGGCTCAACAAGGTTTTCCTAGAATTATTATTATTTCTTTGCATATAACATCTATTGCATATTTCCTTGAATTTAAGCATGTGCACAAATAACCAATTTGACAGTCAACGTAACAATTTATTGGTTATGTTCTCTGGTGATTGTAGTTTCTAATTTTATGTGATCATCTAATCCTCTTCTGTGTTGATTATAGACCATCTTGAGACTGACTCTGGTCTGAAACTTGGATTTTGTTTATCTAGGCAAGAAGGTTACGAGGGGCAAAGGAAAATCAACAGATGGAGAACAACCGGGTCCAAGCAAGGAGGAATTAAGGAAGACTATTAATGAAATTCTCAAAGGAGTCGACTTTAACACAGTGAGTTACACAAATCCTGGTGGTTGTTGCTGCACTGCAATGCCGTTTTGATCTTTTTTTTTTCTCTCTGCGGCTTTTAATTATTACATTTGATATTCAATTAATGATGGCATTGTATAATATTGAGAAATATTTCTGTCTATGTTTCAGGCTACGTTCTCTGACATTCTTAAGAAGCTCGGTAAGCCTTCTATATTATATTTTCTCTCTTTGTAACTTCATTCTTGTTTTATACTTAAAAATTGAAAGCTCATCTTGCAGCTGTTCATTACAAAATGGATATGGCATCAAGAAAAGCATCAATAAAGCTAATGATCCAAGAAGAATTAACGAAGTTGGCAGAGGAAGCAGAAGAAAATGAAGACGAGGATGAAGAAGATGAAGAAGAGGAGGAAGCTCCTGTGCGTAAGGGCAAAGAGGTAGAAGTTTGATTGCCAATAGGAGCTAAATAGTGTGGAAATGTTGCATCCCCTGTTTAAGTTATTGTTGCCTGTCTTTAGAGCCAAGACCTAATTATCACAGGCTGTTGAACAGTGCAGCAAAACTTTTCTCTGTAACCTTGCTGTGCATTTTGTAACATTATATGTAGGCACTTATTATGCCGTAAAGTTTACTGACCCACAGATAATACTTCAGGTATGCTTTTCCTTTTTCACCCACTAGACATGTAACTCTTGTTAGTAGAAGCTTAGAAACCTTTACCAGATACTGTATTTTATTCGGAGAAGCGCCTTGTTTTCTTTGTTGCCAGTGACACAATAATGAGCTCCGGTTATCTGATTTGCCTCTTGATATGTGTTTGTTGATGAAAAATTTCAGTACAAGGGGGACGAGCTCGGCGTATCATTGTCTATTTTGCTGTTTTATGTTTGTTAGTCTTTGATTCTTTGAATAGCCGTTTACTTAAATTTCAGCTCCTAGCGAGCTTGTGGTCTTATTTTCCGAGTCTCAGATGTGAATACAGAGCCACACATTTCTCTTGCCTTTGTTCTGGTATGGGTTTCAGGATAAGGCCGACCACGCTATTGCTATTGTTTATTTGTTGGTGTTTTCTGACTGTTTTGGAGAGCATTATGTTTGATACATGCCATTTAATTCTTACTATTCCCTTCAGACGATGTATAGCACGTAGCATATATGTGGATGTGTGTGTCGGATTGATTCCGGAGACAAGACTGAAGTAAGGTTATTCTGCATCTGAAACACAGACACTGGCAAGGAATTTGCCGCTTCTAAATCTTAAGTAGGTTTGTGTTTCCACCAAAACATGTACAAGTTTTTTTTTTTTTTTTTTTCTTTGCATGCCAGCAATCTTTCATCCTAAAAGTTTTAAGTTTTACAAGGGTACTGTAGCTTCAAGATAACCTACGAATTCATTCAGCACTCAGCAGATGGACATGTTAGAACAACCTTTCGACCTCCTAGATGTTAGCGTTCTGTACAGAATTAGCATGCCTACGATTTCGCACCACACAGCAATCAATAGAAAGCAACAGAGAGAGAGAAACTAGGTCGATCTACAGCACATGAAATGGTCCAACCATGAATAGCTGATCTAGCAGTCTTACTGAAATATAGTTGTCCTCAACAACAATAATGATCTGCCAATGTTTTTGAAACCCCCTTGGTTCAGCCATCTACCCGAGAAGGCCATATCCCGATCTCTTCATAACCATCTTCTGTTGCACAGGCCCTAAACATGCCCGTAGTATTAAAAGGCATTGCTACTTCTCCCTTGGCCGATACTGCCACCAAGCCTACGTTTCCTTTTGGGACATTTTCAATCACATGAGCTGCAGCTTCTTTAAGGGAAAGCCCTTTGTATTCCATTAGGGCAGCAACATCCCTAGCAACAGTAGCTCGAATAATATATTCACCTTTGCCTGTGGCTGAAACCGCACAAAAGGGATTAGCATATGTCCCCGCACCTATGATTGGAGTGTCGCCAATCCGGCCCACCATCTTGTTTACCAGCCCTCCGGTGGAGGTTGCTGCAGCTAAATTTCCATCACCATCGACTGCTACACATCCAACGGTTCCAATTTGGCTGTCTCCTTTGATGCTTGATGCTTCTTGATGTTGCTGCCCCTTAATTGGCTGGGTGTAATCAATCTGCAAAAATAAATGCTAACGCATTAAAAAGAAAATGGAACGGCTGCAAGAATGGTTTCAGATATAATGGCGGTCTACTGATGATGATTCATAATCACAACTCAACGATGAATGTAGTGAGAGGGCTTCTACAGTTCTACTTGTAAGTTCACATTACATAAGCTATTAAAACACCAAAGTATTACTTAAACAAAAAAGATGCTCGAGGCATATTCAGAGAAATTGAGAAGTACACCTGAACCCTGTTAGCTTCTTTTGCTTGCTTTAGTCTTTCAATATTTTCTGGAGTGATAAAGTGACTTGCATCTACAATTTCTACACCCTGATAGGGAAGAAAAAAAAACATAAACAATTAATGGCGATTAAGTAATATTCGAGAAACAAATCCATACAACCATTTATCAGACAACTAAGAACTACCCAAAAAAATAAAAATAGGATGATAACAATGCATACTTCTTAACAAGGCCGAAGAAAGAAATTATTGAATGTCAACAAAGGACAAGGATAAATCTGACAGTTAACTTTGCAAAAAAGGAACAAAAAAAAACTGATAGTTCACCAATAATCTAGGACCATGCGATATATGTATGTATGTATGTATGTTTGTATGTAGGAACTTTATGTATCTACATACGGCTCCACAGTATTAGAACGAAGTAATGTATCCTTGTGCGAAAACAATGTTTCGAGCACTACCTAGTGAAATTCCTAGCTTAACAGTGCAAATCTTCACCATACAGGAAACACAAAAAATAAAAGGTGCGCGGATAACACTAACTTGCTCCCTTGCAAAGGCCTCGGCCCCGTCGAAGGCCAAATAAATATGCGGAGTTCTCTCCATCACAAGTCGTGCAAGAGATACGGGATTGACAACAGTAGAGAGACCGGATACAGCTCCACATTTCTTAGTGTTACCATCCATAATGCACGCTTCCATCTCGGCCGTAGCATCAGCGGTCAAAACAGAACCTCTACCAGCATTGAAGTGGGGACAGTTTTCCAGTTCGCGAACCTGTAGCGAACAAAACAACAATTTCATCAGACGAGAATTAGAAGTGATCTAGCTTGACATAGTATCTTCTCTTCAAGCAATGTTGGAGTAAGAATAGTCGTCTTAGTAATCACCGGACGGGTCATTTAGAGAATAGAGACTGAAACGCTAATGCGTCCTTCGAATAAAGAATACTAAACTTGCGATGCAAGAAGATGCATGCAGCTATTAGATCCTTTTGAGAAAAGAAGTGATCTTTGAATTTATTCAGCTCCTTGTACGTCAACATATATCAATCTACATATAAAAATGCCGGTTAGAGCGGGCCCGGTTTCCTGCATAAACCAGTTGCAACTGCCGTGGGAGAAGAGTGAATACATGATGATTGTCCCCCTAGAACAGTTCCTACTGCACTTCACCTTAAGCAGAAAACAGACCACCACCAAAGTGAGGATTGCTAATGTAAGCCAACTGTTTTTTTTTATTTTTTTTACTTTTTTTTTTACGCATACAGAGCCGACGAAGAATTTATTGAAACATCGCGGGAGCATCTCTACAAGGCAGATACGTGCTGTTTCCAGAAGTTTGAAATATATGTCTACGGATACAGAGCCAACTGTTAGTCGCCTCTACACGCATACAGAGCCGACGAAGAATTTATTGAAACATCGCGGGAGCATCTCTACAAGGCAGATACGTGCTGTTTCCAGAAGTTTGAAATATATGTCTAACACAGTTGATGATTGCTATGAGCGAATAACTAATCGTCGTGCGAAATAGAATAATAGAACAGGAGCTAGGCCCCAAACGAGGACAGAAGAGAAACGCGTAGACGGACGGGGGATGGGGATGGGGATTACCACAAGCTCGACGACGTCGAGAGGGGGCCGGCGGGCCCTGAGGGCGGCGGCGCCGAGGTCGAGGCAGCGGCGGAGGGTGGCCTCGCGCGGCGCCCTCCTCTCCGGGGGCAGCGTCAGCGGGATGTCGCCAGCCCCGCCGTGGAGAGCGATCGCCCATCCCCCCCCCATCGCCCTCTAAATCCTCAAACTCTCTCTCTCTCTCTCTCTCTAGATCTCCCTCCAGGTACCGTCCTCCTCCTAGATTGGAAAATAAATAAATAAATAAAGAAACGAACGAAGCCGGCTGACGAAAGGAACGGCGGGGTGGACCTGCTGCCCTCACCCACTGGCCACTCCCCACGCCGGGGGAAAAGGCGAGGAATCTGAATCTTTCGGGCCCATCGCCTCTCACAGTGAATCGTTGACCCAGCGCTGCGTCGTACCAATTACCAAACCCTACATATCGATGTAGGGCCCATCACAATTACTAGTTACATCGTCTGGGCCTTCCTCTTGCTTAGGATTTGTAGAAAATTCGCTCCGCCTGGAAAATTCTGCTAGTAGACAAATTAATAAAGCTGGGCCGTGAGTCGACCGTGGAGCTCAAATTGGATGGGCTCATTTGTCCCCATCCTTATTCCTTGCCGTGTGCACGGTACCTCAAATGTTACGAAATTGCTCCGTTGATTGATGCCGCATAGCACTCGTTTTATTTCAAACAAATAAAATTTTGAAGATCAAATTAATTAATTAAGAATAATAATAATATGATGATCATATTTAGGAACGATTAATCAACAAAAACAAGTTCTTTATTTTAATCAAACAAATAAAGAACAATGCTTCTATTTGAGCTCAAATTAATTGGATGGGATCATATATATTTAGCTAGATAGTAATTAGTCACGATGGCTTTTTCCATGATCAAAAGCTAAAGGCGTGGCTTTGCTTATTCTATCTATATGGACTTCTTACGCCTCGGCTGCACGAGAAGTGGATGGCTCAGTACGGCCGTGCGTACAAAGATGCTGCAGAGAAAATTAAGGCAGCGATTTGAGATATCTAAATCCAGTTGATTCAAACGTTCGACGCAGAAACCCACAAGTTCAAGCGGAAGTCGGGTGTGGCGCTGAGCACAACAAAGCGGTTCAAGTATGAAAATGTTACTGCAGTGCCTGTGAGCATGGATTGGAGGACTAAAGGTGCGGTTACTCCTGTCAAGGATCAAGGACAATGCGGTACGTGAGAGCCTTTTCTTTCTTATTTTCATTTCTCTTATATAATATTCTTGAGAGTTGAGATTAATCCGGTCTTCTACATGCATGACATCTATCCCTCCATCTTAAACTCGAATCTTAATTTTACTGCATAAATTCACCATTTCTAATTACTATTGTGATGCTAATTAATGGTTAATTTTGGCAGTGCGCTGAGCTACTAATTGAAATCCACCGCAACAATATATATAATATATATATATCAAGTATATATACATACCACCCTCAAGAAATATGTCAAGTATATCACATGCTGCTTTTGCTCTATATATTGATTATATATGAATTTGCGCTTGAAATGTGGACGAGCACATGTAGTTAGAAATATATGTCATACATACTTCCACACATAAACCCATATAAAAGGAAAAGATCTGATAGTACGGCCGGGTGTAGCCTACCATATATAATAATATGCAATTGGGTTGGCATATATATATATATATATATATATATATATATATATATATATATATATATATATATATATATATATATATATATATATATATAGAGTTGTGCTGGTATGCTTTTATAAGCGCGGAAGGCCTCCGTGCTTCCACTTTGTTTTCGATGTTCGGACTTTCGAAACGACGATCGGTTCCGTTAGAGTTGATCTAGAGTATTTGAAGTACCTAGAAAATAAATTTTGCGATTTTTCGATATCATTTGCCTAGTGATCGAAGAGGCTCAAAATCACTAATTTTAACGGCCGTGGTGAGCCGGTTGCAAGTTTAACGGTGTAGAAATATCCAAATCACATGAAATTTTGATAGAAAAATTCTTTATACCATATAAAACAAGATCAATAACTTTGATCTAAAATTTTAATGTCATATCATCATATTTTGTCAGATTTTTATTTTCTGCCGTTGATTTTGAGCCACTTCGATCACTAGGCAAATGATATCGAAAAATCGCGAAATTTATTTTCTAGATACTTCAAATACTCTAGATCAAGTCTAATGATCGTCGATTCGAAAGTCGAACATCGAAAACAAAGTGGAAGCACGGAGGCTCTTCCGTGCGTGCCATATATATATATATATATATATATATATATATATATATATATATATATATATATATATATATATATATATATATATATCTATTACTATATAAAACCTTTATTCCTGCATGGTTATTAATTGTTGAGCACGCTTATTAATTAATCTGCTAGTACGTACATACATGCAACCAAAAAAAAAAAATATATATATATATATAGGATGTTGCTGGGCATTCTCCGCGGTAGCTGCGACCGAGGGAATCACGAAGCGATCTCCACTGGTAATAAGCTAATCTCCTTATCAGAGCAAGAGCTTGTGGATTGCGATGTCCATGGCGAGGACCAAGGATGCGACCGCGGGCTAATGGACTCGGCCTTCGACTTCATCATAAATAACGGATCGATCGGTCTAACCACGTGCGGAAGCAAATTAAGTACCCCTACAAGGGGGCAGATGGTGCGTGCAACAGTACCGGCCGGAAGGCTGCCTCTGCCGCCGCCTCGATCTCAGGCTACGAAGGCGTGCCCGCAAACGACGAGGCCGCTCTTCTCAAGGCGGTGGCCAACCAACCGGTGTCGGTGGCCATATATAGACGTACGCCGGGGGGAATGCCTTCCTGCAGCTGTACAAGGAACAAGGCGTGTTTACCGGCTACTGTGGGACCGATCTGGACCACGGGGTCACTGCAGTGGGATATGGCGTGGCCAGCGACGGCACCAAATAATATTGGCTGATTAAGAATTCGTCGGGTGATCAGCGGATACATATATAAGGATGGAAAGAGATGTGAATTCTGATCAGCAAGGGCTAACTCTGCGGTATTGTGCCATGCAGGCTTCCTATCCTACTGCTTGAGGGCCCAAATGGAATATATTTATTTACACGCACACACGATCGACCTGTACAAATTAATATATAATAGCAAACAATTAATGCATGTGTGCGTACGTGCATATATATATATATATATATATATATATATATATATATATATGTCGGTTTAAGGCTCTGTGGGGCCGGGTAGTAGTACTAATTAAGTCATTAATTAAGAACTTTCTATGTATAAAGATGTTACTATGAAGTACGTACCTCTAAATTAATGTGTGAAATATATATGTAAGTTAATGTGTATAAAATATCAAGTTACTAATTACATGTATACGATGTTTCTATAATTAGAGAAATTGTTTACTGTCTAAATATAGATCTTATAGAGAAATTATTTACTGTCTAAATATAGATGACGTGCACATGCAGCTGATGAAATTGTATGTTGATATGTCCTTGTGGTTAAGAAGATAGACCAGAACTCTGCTGGACTTTGCCTTGCAGGTTTGAATCCTGCGGTTGATGATTTTATACAATTTTTTGCCCTTTTTTTTTTTTTATCTACCAGTTCTTTGTTGATGATTTTTTCCGGCCATCGAAATTTTAATATTTTTTTCCCTTTTTTTTTTTATCTACCAGTTCGTAATTTATTGATGATTTTTTTTGGCTGTCGAAGATTTAATATTTTTTTCCTTATTTTTTCACAAAATAACAAAATTAAATTTTATAGGCCAGAAGAACGACGTATGGAATTTGATTTGTAAATCGCTTGATGAACTGGTTAATTAATTCCACCTTGCACCAGCAACTAAGTTGTGCCAGATTGATATAAGTTCTTTTGTCCTTCAACATGTGGGTACTTCACCTAGTACATGAAGAAGCTGCACATCCATGTGCTGATTGTTAACGGAAACAAAAAAATCTAGGTAAGAGAGAGAGAGAGAGAGAGTGTGTGTGTGTAAGAGAAAGAGCTTAGAATTAAAAGGGACTGGTACCAAATCTAATATGCCCGAACAATAAAGATTTACTGAAACCCCACATGATATAATATTCCACGCTCTCTATCTCCTTGCAGCATGTCCTATTAATTAAGAGAATCTGAGGCATCAATGACTCATAGCATGCATGTAATTATAAAGCAGCACATATTGTCTTGTTTGAAATTAGTAAAATTTTGTAACCAGTGTATTACAGTGGTTTGTTGAAATGGACTCTGGTGAGTTCGACTACTAGTGGAATATTAATTAATTGGGCAGTTGGGAAGATTAAAATAATTTCTTTGAATTGTTGAGCTCGATCGTGGAAGTGATATATGAATGGTGAGGCTCAACTTTAATGAAAGAGAAAAAAGGGCGCTTAACTATCAGGAATTAATATGCATCAAATTTGCATCTTTCATTAAAGTTTGAATCAATCCATTTTTGGCTCTGCATGTAGTGCGGAAAAAGAACTTTAATTCTTAAACAATTAATGAATGAAAAGAACATACATTATATATTTAAAAATAAATAACAGAAAAGGACTTGCCCCATAAACTTGCTTACTTTGTCCTTCACCTAGTCGCAATTGTTAGCCACACGCGTGCTACTCGACGTGTTCACTAAATTTTAAAATAGCAAAAAAAAAAAAACTCCAGTGGCTGGAAAGTAAAAGCATAAAAAAGACATGTTGAAGATCACATGTGGAAAGTTGATCCAACTAAGTATTCACTATTATGTAATTAATCTCAAATGCTGGCATACAATGGCCAACAAGGATGGGATGCTGATTGGACAGGTTTCTATTCAGTTCAAAACTGAAACAAGATTCTTCAATGGAAGAAACAAAAAAAATTAGATCACAACTCGTTAACTTAAAAATCGTAAATCATAAATAACTATATATATCCGCTGAAAATTTGAGAACACAAATCATCCTAAATCTTAACAAGCAGAACCATATTTCAAAATCATGCTATATTGAGAACTAATAACTTAGAAGGTTTCATGATCTTAGATCCTCTTTCCCAAGATCTAATGCTCGAAGAGGGTATATATATTATGATCAAGAGGATGTATGTGCCTATATATGCACATCAATATTTGAGTGTCCGATTTTGAAGTCGAATTTTGCTTATCAAAAAGCTGCAAAAACAAGACTCGGAATTTAAACCTCTACACATTTCAATACGTTAGGTCGGGGAAGCCATCTATATTTATATCTATATCTATTTTCTATCTATACATTATTATTCCTCTAAAATTTACTACATGGCAATATGTCGACCTTCATTATTGAGTGTGGACACTAATTATAACTAGAATCAGCTCATATTCTTCATATACTTTTTTCTTTCTTTGCCTGAATTAGACCGGATTTTTCTTTTTCTTTACTTAAACCGAACCGATTATTGTTAAGTGTGGACTTTCTCGAACGGGCTCAAGTCTTTTACATATTTTTTTCTTTTCTTTACTTGAAATGAATTTGATTTTTCCTTTCTTTACTTAAATCGAACTAGGTCAACCAGTTTTTTTTTTTTTTTTAACCGCGCTGGGTCAAACCTCTGCGATCATTTTTTGCCGAATTTTTTTTAATTCTTCCTCTTCCTTCATTTTCCTTCATGGGTAAGATAAATCTCATCTTTTATCGTTGTTTATTTTATTACTGTTTTCTTTTTATTTGTCCTTATTTATTTTTTATTTTTTTATGTAATTATCTATTCGTCGCATCTTTGCATGATTTTGTCTGAGCAAATTAAACCCGATTCAACTTCAAATTCCGCACCCAATATTATTGGCCCCTTCCGTTCGATCCCAAGTGTGGGTTTAATTGACCGGAGTGGGGCGGCTCGATCGGAAGCAAGCAATAATTTATGACTCTGACTTCAGCAGTATAGGTTTTCTGTAATATCATCGGTGACAACATGAGGCGCACACACTGACACGTACTGCTGTAATAATAATAATAAGAATAAGAAATAAGAATAAAACACAAATAAATAAAAAGGCGTCCAGGTACGTGCTCCGACCGACGGTGTAGGAGGTGGGCCGAGAGCCAAGATTCCGGCATTTGTTTCAGATGTTTGTGTAAGTGTCCTGCGCGCGCATATATATAATATATGCCGCCGCTACTGTAGTCCGTACGTACCTACGTACGATGCTCGATCGCCGACGTCCTGCATGCCTAACGTGTATTAAGGTCTCTTGCATTAACGCATTGGCGAATCTCAGCTAGCCCCGACATTTCTGCTCAAGCTAGCAATCGGTTCATTGATCTCTTAATTACGAGGTGAGCATAACTATAAAATACCATATATATATATATATATATATATATATATATATATATATTAAATGCTAAAGATCCTGTTCCCACTTGATGTCATGACAACTAATTAAAACTTTAAACTAATGAGCTATGACGTCGTTGGAAGTGTGCGAATTATTGTTGTCCAAATAGATTCACCACGAGCGAAGGATGATACCATATATACTCCTAATTAAACAACTACAGAGGTGCAAGAGGCTCTACGCATGCACTTTATATATAGTTTATGGACACCTATATAGCAACTATTATCACATTTTATCACTAGGATGAGACTTACGTACCTAACATATTATTTATTGATAATTACGAGATTATATATATAGATTATTGCAGGTTTGAATATTAATTAATAATTTTCAATCCCTCTTTCTTTTTCTTTTTTTTCGTTAAACATCGCATCAGCCCATTAGCTTACACTCCAACTAAGTGGGCAGCATGATGCTCGACCAATGAAAAGAAAAGCTTGAGACGATCGAGCGTTGATATTTTGTCTCGTCTCTCTGCTTATTATACTTCGATTAGTATTACTCTGCTTGCTTCATTTCCCACAAGTTAGCCTAACTGATTAGTGCATCAATAAAGATATATAAGAGGGCCGGGGGTCAATTTATTGTATTATTAATTAGTTTGTACCATATATTCGTGCCGTAATCAAATAAGCAAATTTATTTTTAATTTGGATTCATCAGAATAGTTAGTAAAGACGAGTCACCTACAGAGAGAGAGAGAGAGATTTTAATTAAGATGTGGTTGGTCGCTCTATATCGATCCTAAAGTAGATTAATTCCAATGTGAATGGATCATAAACTCCTTTTACTTACTAATGATGTAAAGAAGAAAAAAAAAACCACTTGAGCAGGATGTGAGCAAGATAAGTTTTTTGATGGATAGATAAGAAGAAAAAAAAACCACTAATAGAATAGATTTTGTTTTACTTTATTGGTATTTTTTTTAGGGTCGGTTTTACTAGAGTGCATCAATTTGAGCAAGATAAGTTCATAATCTACCGATGATCGTAATGCAAATAAATTCATCAACTAGGACTCAGACTTGAGATCTCCTATATGACTCATCAAGTTCTTTATCACTTGTCTTAGATACGATCGGTTATCTTCTACCTATTTGAACCAGAATTATAGATGATGCTATTTTTTAATTTTTTTAGTTTTTGTATTTTTGTGAGGGGTGGCCATATGCGATGATGTGATATATCATTGCAGCTACAAATACTATATTTATAAAGGGTCTATGGGATAAGACTTAATGAAATTCATTTTTTATTAAGATATCAAACGTAATCAATACCAAGCCAAATTTTTTTTTTTAAAAAAAAAGTAAGAGAAATAAAATAAATAATGCCAGACCCTATTTTGGGAATTTCGATGCAGCTGTTGCCTATTACCTAACGCGCGCGCCCACGAACGAGTCCTCTGCATTGGGTTGCCTAACACAAATAAACCCGAGCATAAAAGCAGATATATTGATCTCAAATTTAAATAAAATCTGGCCTATATCTTAATATATTGGAATTTTAATGTGAACCTATGGTTGGTTGGGCGTGCTCCCGCATGCGACCGCGTCCGCAGAAAAGGGCCGATTCAAGCCAACGTGGGGAGTTTTATGTTTACTCCGCATGCCACTTTTTATAGGGGGCCGAGATTAGCCCACTGCTCCGCTGGAACTCGGAAGCGGCGTATGAGAGAGAGAGAGAGAGGGAGTGAGAGAGAGAAGAGAAAGGTCTCTAGAGAGAGAGAGAGAGGCGGTAGGGGGAGGAGAGAGAGAGAGAGAGAGAGGCCTACAACTACAACTACAACTACAACTACAACTGCTCCTGGTTTTGGATCATACTGTCGCGTAGTGTTGGTCTCTCCTCAGGGACTCCTCTCCGCTTCCCTTTTGCTAGGGTGGAAACAGGGAGGTGGGGGGAGTTTTGTATAGAGGGGGATTCGTGTTCTCACGTTACCCGCGGCAATTAGTCTTGTGTGGGAGGAGGAGATCCCCAAATTCCTTCACTTCACTTCACTTCACTTCGAAATGGGTTTGTGCTGCTACCTTCTCTAATCAGTTTCATGGTGGTTTCCCTTCAATTTCCATTTCAAAGTTGTCAAATTGGGTTTTTTTTTAAAAGAAAAGTTTTTTTTTTTTTTCCTGTTTTTCTAAGTATTTGAAGCGCGTGGTTAGGTTTTCTATTGATTGGCTTCTGAAGTTTTTTTTTCTTTTCTTTTTCCCTGGAATGGTTTATTTGTGATGGTTTTTTTCCCTTCTGCCTCTAGCGACTCTGTTTCTCTTCTACTATCTCCTAGTTTTGTGCGATTCCTGAACTTGGGTTCGATTTGTTATGTTGGGATTCTTACTTTTGGTGTATCAGATGCATCCCTCTTCTTAAGTTTCTAACTTTTTGTGTTCTTTGCCACGATTTTCTGTTTTTGCGCCGGAGAAGTTTTTTTTTTTTGTGTGCGTGTTATTCCGTACTGTTTTATTTTTTTTTCATGTTTTGGTTCAATGGTCTTCTAGATGATTGTTACTTCCCGTTGGATTTGTAATGTATAGTTTCCTATTCTGACTGGTTCCTGTGGGAATTTGACCCGAGTGAATCCTATTTCAGTTGTTCCATCGTCGCCAAAACTGTGCCTTTTATCGAACATATTTGAAAGGGTTTCGCAACTTTCCTTGTTATATGGTCTCTTTATCCGAAAACCTACGCTTCTCCTTTTTCCTAGTAATATACTATGCCATCTACTACCACTATTTTCTTTCCTTCTTTTTTCAGGGCAGTTTATTGTGAAAGTAATGAACTTTATTAGATTCTCATTTCTTTATCGTATCAATCTCTTATTTAGATGCAAGCTTTGGTCCTACATGGGACAGTGATGATGAATATGAACAATTTATACAGAAGATGAATCCTCCAAGGTACTGCTTTTGTTACTCAGACAACATCTGATTCTTTATCCGATTCCATGACGGAATATAAAAATGTACGTTTCATCATTTTTTGTACTTTCTTTTCTCAGAGTTGTAATCGACAATGAATCTGCCGTCGATGCAACAGTTGTTAGAGTAAGCTTATTCTCTTTTCTCAACTGATGCTCTCTGTTTTAAATTCTTTAGCTTCTGGAAGAGATTGTTTTTGTGTTATTTAATTGTTTATTAATCTTGTAGGTCGACAGTGCAAATAAGTATGGGATTCTCCTGGAGGTAGTCCAGGTACTTACAGATCTAAATCTCATCATAACCAAAGCCTACATAACCTCAGATGGAGGATGGTTCATGGATGGTACACTCCCAAATTCACTATTTTATAATAACATACGTTTCTAGCTACTCGGTTCAAAACCAAGCGATTAATGATTCCACGGGCTTGCAGTTTTCAATGTGACCGACCGAGATGGTAATAAGCTGAGTGATGAAGCGACAATTAGTGGCCTTGCAGACTACATTCGAAAGGTAAACGTACAAAAGAAAAAGCTCTTCAATTTGATGACTTCTTTCTTTCTATCACATTATATCCATCTAAATATAGTTTACATCAACCCAGTCCTTAGGGGCAGATTCTCGTTATATGCCTTCACGAAGGAGATTGGTAGGTGTCGCTCCTTCAACGAACTACACTTCAATCGAATTCACTGGAACCGATCGGCCGGGTTTGCTCTCTGAAGTGAGCGCGGTGCTCACGAACCTTAAGTGTAATGTAGTGAATGCAGAGATATGGACCCATAACACAAGAGCTGCAGCCATTATGCATGTGACCGATGAAGATACCGGTTTAGCTATCAGTGATCCAGAACGACTTCAGGGAATAAAGGATCGCCTGTATAATTTGCTCAAAGGGAACAATTTTTCTGGAGGAGCCATGACGTCAGTCTCTACGTGTGGGACCCACACAGAGAGAAGGCTTCATCAAATGATGTTTGATGATCGAGATTATGAGAAAGCCAATGATATTAAAGATGATGAGAGTATCAAGCGTCTCCTTGTAGTTATTCGAAATTGGAATGATAAGGACTATTCTGTGGTGACTATTCGGTGTAAGGATAGGCCGAAACTTCTCTTCGACACGGTTTGCACGTTGACGGATATGCTGTACGTGATTTTTCATGCCAATGTGGATACAAAAGGCCACGAAGCTTACCTGGTATAGCTAATGTTGCTTTTGCCTTTGCTATTTGTTAGTACAAGGAGTAATGTTCCTTATTTGCAATAATTTATCTTTTTATCCTGAAGGAATTCTACATCAGGCATATAGATGGGTTCCCAGTTAACTCTGAGGCTGAAAGAGAACGAGTAATCCAGTGTCTTGAAGCAGCTATAGAGCGCAGGGTGTCTGAGGTAACTAGTTTTGAGAAGTCATTCAAGTAGAGAGAATCATTTTTATTGTTGTTTGAATATTTTCCTTTCTGTTGCAGGAAATTGATTCATCATACACTTATATTAATCTATGTACCCTATATCAAGTTTGGAATAATTTGATAGATATATCCCAGCTTTATATTCATGTATATTCATGTTATGCTGGTTGGTTTTGCTTCTTCATACTCGCATTGCAATGACATAATTAGTCTATAGCAGTTGCTTGTTTTATCTATATCACCCTCACATCAACTGTTCGAGTTTTTAACTATGCTTAGTTAGCACAGCGAGTATTCTACTATTCTAGTTTTTATTATAATTGAATCAAATTCTGAGCAGACTCAGATTATATGGTATGGTTTTCATAGCAGAGTTTGATTAGATCCTATCAATTCCTCTTTCCTCGTCCTTGTTTTTTTTTAAAATTTTTTTATTTATTAATGCTTCTGCATGGACTAACATGGATAATGTTTGACATAAATCGTGTTTACACATATTTATAACACAATACTGTTTTGCAGGGCCTGAAGCTTGAGCTGTGTACAGGCGATCGGGTCGGTTTATTATCAGAGATTACCCGTATATTTCGCGAGAACAGCCTCACTGTCACAAGGGCCGAGGTGTCCACAAGAGGAGGCAAAGCCATTAACACATTCTATGTCTCTGATACCACAGGAAATACTGTGGATGCAAAGACTATAGACACCATCCGGCAATTAATAGGGCAGGCCTTTCTTCAAGTGAAAGGGCAACCCGAGCAAACCCAGACCCCTCAAGAATCACCTACATGGTTCCTCTTTAGCAACCTGTTTAGGGCAAGATCTCTCTACAACTTTGGTTTGGTTAGGCCCTAACCATCTTAATATCCATATGCACAAGCACAACTTACCTTGAAAATATTTGTCACAAAAACTAGATGAAGGGGAAGCTGGAAACCTGTAAACATTGGTCCTCAATGTTTATACAATTGGCTCATAGGGACCATTCCTCTTCAGGCCTAGGGATTTAAACATGTACAGAATTGCTCCTCCCTTGTAAATCCTTACGTAGTAACTACTCCACGCCGTCCATACCTGTACATATAGAGATGTAAATACGGCCAGCTATTAGCAGGTTGTGTGCAATATAGTTCTTTGCTTCTCTATCTTCACCCTTCACTCTGCTATTCTGAATCTATATGTGATAAATGCATGTAAAAATTACATTCTAGCTGATTAAGCAGGCAGTAAGTGGCACTATTCTTTGTTCTATGAAAAGCACATAAAAATAAGTTGTCAAGTTGCAGCCATTATATTGTGATCTACTAAGTTTGATATCATATCATAAGATGTTGTATCTCGAGCTATGTGGTCCTCGATTGTCAGCTTTTCTCTTTGAAGATCTTCAGTTGACACTTAAGTTTCCGCTAATCAGTTTATCATCTGTACATTGTGCGAAAGGGTTGTACGTGGTCCCTATCAAAGATTCAATATGAATGGCCTATTTCTCCCGTGCAACACGAGCGCGGTCCGCTGGCCGCCATCATGCCCCACAGTGATGGTGGCGGCTGCGTCTGAACGCCGTCATAATTTCAGCCGCTTTTGTTGTCTTGTCATTGTTATCAATCTGAATCTCTTGAAACAGACAGTAAAACGTGTAGTTGTGGTCCTTTCGGCACATCCGGAGAGATTAATTTGAATGTGGGTTTTGACTCATTGAGCGTTGTTTGATTTTTGACCTAATGGAGCCCCCTCTGCAAAACAAAGGTAAACCAATTTTTGACTTGATCAAGCTGTACAAGTTGGACAGGCTAGTTTTACTTTTAATGGCTATCGGATGAACATCATAGCAATCAAAAAGTGTGAGCATACCTTGACGCATGCAATGTTCAGTGGGAAACATGGGAGAGCACACAAGGAATGCAGTCAAGATCACCACTACTCACCAGCTAATAAAAGCGAGACATCTCTCGGACGACCCATTATATTTATGTGTATGAAGCTAATGAGAATTCTCAAGATGCATGGCCAAAAAGAAAAAGTCAAGATGAAGGCTAATTTGTGTAACGCGCCATATATCTTCTTGATTTGCTGTACAATTTCCGTCCAGAACCTTCTTCCCTTTTCTTTTTTTTTTCCCCTCAGAGAGCGCAGCATTTTCATCGCAAATAAAAAGTAGGAAAAGTGCCGCGCTTTGAGGGCATTGGACTCGGAAGTGGTTGGAACGAAAAGACGATGATGCGTTCACATTTTGGTAGCTACAACGGTTTCGGCAGCCATTTCGAATTGTCTCACAAATAAATAATGCCCGAGTATGTATGTTTAAAATTACAGAAAAATAAAGATTAATAGAAAAAGAAAAGATTAGAAAATAAAAAATATTGACTATTGACTATTGACTATTGACTATTGACTATTGACTATTGACTATTGAGAGGAGGGGGAAAGCAGCTAATGGGCCTAATGCAAGGGGCGACAATTGAATTGAGAGAATAATTCGCCCAAGGGCCGAGCACCCAAACAAACAAAACCCAAGAACCAAGCGTACGATAGAGTACGAGTCGGCCCATAAGGCCCGCAACCCAACCGTTAATCTTCGGTTGCGGGTTGCGAGTTGCGAGTTGCGAGTTGCGACACGCTAAATTAGTTGATTATTAATCGGATTTAATTGTAGGTTTGAGTCCCGGTTGGGGTCCACCGCGACCTTCTCGGGGAAGCCATCGTCTTCGTCTCTTGTCTCCGCTCTTCCTATTCCCTCCCTTCCTATGCTCGGATACCAACCCCTGCATCCCCCCCCCTGTTTCTCCAAACACCCCACCAAACGCAAGCGAGCGCGAGCAATCGAACGCACGCTCTCCTTTCCCTTCACGCGGGGAGAATCCTCCGATGCCAAAGGACTTGGGATCTTCGTACCGCGCTTCGATCCACTTCGATTCAGGTTCCGTACCTTTCCCCCTCGATTTTTCTTTCTAATTTTGATTCCCAATTTGGTTTCGACTCGGAAACCCTAGTTTCCTTTCTCACTTTGCGCTATTGTATTGAATTCCGGGTCGGCTAATACTTCTGGAGTGGTTAGGGTTGTGTGGGATTCGGTTAGCGGTAGCTCGAAATTTGTTGTGAAAGGATTCACGGTGCTCTGGATATTCTATTTGATCTTACTCTTCGGTTATTATCAATGAGTTTTCAAGATGGAGAATCCTCGTGTCGGGTTGATAAATTTAGTTTTCAATTGTGAAGTTAATCGTGATCGATCATCGTTTTTGCCGTAATTAGGTCTTGGATTCTATCGAGCGTGATAGTTCATCATCATATCTGTTTGTCAATTGCTACTGTTGCTAAAAGGATTTATGTAGTAGGCTGCAGTACAGGAGGGTAGATACTTTTTGGGGGTATCATTTCGGTTATATTTGCAGGAAATTAAGGGCTTGTTTGGATGCATGAGCATTTTTTCAGCATGCTGTGAGTGGTTGATGAGGAGAGTGAAAAAAAAAAAAAAATTGTTACAACCATATATTATAAACATTCCCAAGTCATTATTTTTTAATTACTGCCAAAGGCTTCTGTCGTTTTAGTGCTTTAAAGAACTGCTAATAGTTGGATGTTGTCGAGTAGTTACGCTATGCTGCATGTTAGCCAATGTTACAGGTATTGGGTTGAGGAATACTTCATCTGCTGATCAGCTATTGATTGATTATGGGGTATGTAAAGCCAAACCTACTGAGTGGTTTGATACTATATTCAAAAGGTGTTTGTCATATATTTGTATGCCTTTTCTTTACTTTAGATCCAAGCTGGTTTAAGCATTTTAATGTGGTTTTTCGTCATCATCTTTGTGCTTTAGTTTTTATTTTTTATCTGCCTAAAAAATTTATTCTTTTTAGTTTCTTGCTTCAATCTTCAACTACCCTTTCTACATTCTATCATAAGTAGCTCGTCGATGATCAGGATGTGTTAAAGCATTCTGATGTGATAGTTCATTATCACTCTGAGTACTTAGTTTTCAATTTTTGTCTGATAAAATTTGCTCTCTTGATTCCTTACTTTCAATCTCCATCTAATCTTTCAAAATTTGGTTATAAATAGTTTTTGTGTATGCCCCAACATCTCTTTCCTGCCGTTGTAGGTAATGGTACTTTCTTCTTGACCACCTTAGCTATTAACATTGTTATTTTCCTTATGCCATTGACAGGTACACATTCTGATGATTGAGATTTTCAACTCACAGATGTAAATGGTCTATGGAGTAGTGTGACATACTCTGTATTCACATTATACAAGTTTGTTGTGCTGTTTAATTTGGCAAGGAGAGAAACACTCTTACTAAGTTATCTTCATAGACAAAGATTTTCTAGCACAATTAGTGTAATAAAAGATATGTCGAGGGGTCAATCTCAAACAAGAACCGACTCGAGGAGAAGAGCTCTCGGAAAGTGCAAGTGTAAAAGCAGTACTGAAAGTGTGCTGATCATTGATGTTGATAGCAGTAATGACGTGTTCATAATCAACTCTCCTGAGAATTCCCATCATGTACCTACTACTTCTAGAAGCCCTTGGAAGAATACATCTCCTGACAATGTTATTAGCATAGATGATGATGATGAAGAAATTGATGACAATCCTACTACTGCCGATCATGCCTCCACCAGCAAGCCATCGAATCGTATGTTTAATTATGCTTCGCTCTCAAAAGTGCTGGATGATGATAGTGATGATGATGATGAGTGTCAAATGTATGTTAAAGATGGAAATTATTCTGCAAAATTGTTGCCTAAATATGGTTATCCTAGAAATCGCTATGGTCTAGATTTTGTTCCTGATTCGAGATCATCTGGAGGTAGCACTTCTGAGTCTGGCACATCTGAAGTGGAAAGTTCTGACTACGACAGTTCTGATTGTGAAATTATGGATGACACATCAGGGGAAATCCGTAAAAACTGGGAGATAGCTGCTTCAAGAAAAAGGATGTCAGAGGGAGTTCAGATCAGCTCAGAGGACTGGAAGAGTTTTTCAGGATCGACTTCTGATCTTGGAACACAGTCACATGAGACCGCAGTAAACAATGAAGAAAACTGTTGTTTAAATGAGACCTATGCTGATCATCATCACAAAACGCCTGCTGAATGTAGTCCGAGCAATTCATATAATATAGAGAACAATCTCTCTTCTGATGAACCCATGGAAGATTCTCTTTTTTGTGCCACAAATTTAGATCCTTTTACAGGAATCAGTCACAATGAACCTGTTTTCCAGAAGGAAGAACTGATTCCAGAAAAAGTTCGACTCAATCTCAACCCCCTGATATTAATCAACTAAATGGTGCTGGTGCCTGTTCCTGTGAACCATCAGTTCGGGTTGATAATGGTCATGCTAATTATCCTGAGAAAATGGAGGAGATCTTTCTGGATTCTTCGTGCCACTCTCAATTACCACACGATTTCATTGATAGTCCTGAAATTGCTGCTCACGAGAAAGAGAGGTCATTCACGAGTAGAAAGGCTTGGCCTAACAATCAGCAAACAGAAGAATCGCAACTTAATAACAATTGCTTCCAAACTAGCTTTAAGGAAGTTATTCTAGAGAAAACATTTGGTCACCATTATGCCGGAAGTAGGGGTGAGATGAGTTGCTCCTCTAATGGAGAATCTCAGGTTCAAAACGGTTTAGTTAGTCACTCTGAAAAACCTAGGGAACTGACTGTGAATGACAACACATTAGATGTTCAAAACAATTTAATTATTGACCGTGAAAAACACAAGGAATCTGCTGAGTTTAGACGTGTTGCAGAGGAAGAATGGGCATCCAGGCAGCGGCAGTTACAAATTCAGGTTTGGCTAATATATTTCGAAATTGTCTCTTGACTAGTTGGTTTCTCTCTCTTCTCTCCCACACCCCGCTCCCCCTCCACACACACCCCCCCCCCACGCCCCTTCTTTTTCTTGCTGTATAAATATGTTATACTTTTCCTTATTGGTTGAATTGGCATTAGATTTCATTTGCTTAGTGCTGTATAAATATCTAATATGTTATGAACGACAATCGCTTTCAACTAAGGTATTCGGATGATTTTGCTGGGAAGAATATAGCTAAAAGGTGGAATGGTTGTAGCAAACTTGTTTAGCTTGCTCCTTAAGTTTCTATAGAGCTATCAAAGACAAATCCCAGAAAACTGTGCCGTGAGTGATTCCTTTTATCATTGGTGCAATCGAAGTATGAATATTTATTTGCAAGAATACATGATCATTCTTGTAGATGCTTTGGTTTCTAGATAATTTTTCTGAAGTTTCAATATTTACATTATCACACCCACAATATGATCTAAGCTAACTTTATAGGTCAGCTCCGTAATTAGTGATTGCCAACACAGGTAAGTTTCAAATTTTTATAGATCAGCACTGTGATTAGTGATTACAGCTGGGCTATTGATTTCACATGGTTTTCATACATTGCGATTGTGTAGTACTTGTAATGCAATTTGATGAATAGCCTGTACTGAAAGAGGCTCTTTGTATCATAGGCAGAAGAGGCTAAAAGATTGAAGAAGCGAAAAAAAGCTGAAAGTTTGCGTCTACTTCACATGGAAAAGAGGCAAAAGCAGCGGTTGGAGGAAATCCGTGAATTGCAAAAGAAGGTTTGGAAGTTATATTTTTGTTCTTCCTTAACTTCGCAACTTTCACTGATTATCTTCTAAAATTTGGCACCTGCCATCAGTTGTTGATAGTTTCATATGCTAAATGTTTCTTCACATACATGTCTTATTCTTGTGATTTCTTTTTCAGGATGAGGAAACTATAAATCTCAAAGAGCAAATACGTGTTGAGGTAAGGAAGGAACTTGAAATAATGGAATTAAGATGCAAAGACATGGCTTCAGTTTTGCGGGAATTGGGCATCCATGTTGAAGGGGGTCTTTTTCCTTTGCCTCGTGAGGTGTGTTTATCTATTTCTATCCATCTGCTAATTTATTGTTATATCAAGTAGAAGTCGTAAAAATACTGTTTCCCATATAATCTTAAGAATGTACCAATATAATCACAAGTAGCCCACTTAGTGGTAGCTGGGTTAAACTAGCTTTTGATCCTGTGGCCCTAATTGCGTAAAACTGGGCTGGTATATTATATTATATATAGGCTAATTTATGCGTTCTGAAAGATGCTCTAGTTCCAAATTCTTAGGACTCACAGGCCGGTTTATGCTAACTTGAATATGTTTTTAGGTGAATTCTTGATGCATGGTAACTCTGTTGGTCCTGACAATATTTATTTTACCAGATCAATTCTGCCTGTAAGCAAGCTCTGAGGAAGTTCCACCCAGATCGGTTCTCCAGAAGTGATATTCGCCAGCAGGTCAAAGCAGAGGAGACATTTAAGTTCATCTCGCGCTTGAAAGAAAAACTGCATCCTTTTTCTTGATTGAATAGGTTCTTGGAATTTGGTGCCGTCTGTTGTTTTTCTAGCACTGTTAACTGGTGGACCTCTGCCCTTTTTGGCAAATATTCTAGCATTTTCTTTTTCCTTTTGGGTAAATATTCCGGCGCTTGTTTCTTGATCATCAAGTAGGTCTGTTGTTTCAAATTCTTTTTTCGTCTGATGGAAAGGACTAACTAGGTTTTTCCATTTTTCCACTTTTCATAGGTGTCATGCCATGCTTGAAGTATGGCATGGATTAAGCACTTTGTTTAAGTCCTGTTTATGCCTCAAAAGCCCCTGGTTTTTTTCCCGAGAATTTTTTATCCCGATAAATATTGTATGATGCTTTACGGGGAGCTTCTTTTAGAGGTTGGTGAGGAAAGGAAAGAGATGTGAAGGAACTGTTATTGTTGATCACTGAGGACTAAATAATATATTAGATAAGATTGATTCTTTCTTAACACAGTACTACTCTTACTCCTGGCACAATTTTCTTTTGCTTTCTGCAATCAGTGAGCAAAGTGAAATAAACGCCAACCTCCTTTTTTCTGGTACCGAGTACCGACTGCCGACACATGTGGTGCCGGCTAAAGACACTTATGTAACAGTAACTCAACATTATCATCCCCGTCTTTAAGGGGTAAGAGGCTAAGAGCTAAATCGCCAGCAACAATTAGTGACCAAAACACTTTACCGGAGCCACCAGATGAGCCGTTCGTAACGGCACCGCGATCTTTACTTGCTCATGTAACACATTTAACTCCGTACTACTATAGTACTACTGTTGCCTTGGAGTCATCCGAGAATTCTTTAGTAAAAGAATTCCTACACGTTACTGCTCATTTTTTATGCTGAGATTTTATTCAATTGTCATACAAAATGCAGATGAGAATCTCATTTCATTTCATATAATAAGCTGATGCGTTGATTGCGCAAATGAACTTCTCAATCCAGAACAAACAGTGTCCCAACATTTGGGAATTGGAAACACAATCAGAAATGGTAAGTTGCGAGAAAAGGGATAGATGAACAGCTGATATAATATAATATTAATACGCCATCGATTGTTTCGTTCCGAAAATTTACATAGCATGGAGACGACGCATCTATGAAAAGCAACATATATATATATATATATATATATATATATAGAGAGAGAGAGAGAGAGAGAGAGAGAGAGAGAGAGAGAGAGAGAGAGAGAGAGAGAGGTTATGGTCTTAGATCCAAATGAACTTTCAGTTTAGAGAACCAATTCCTGCTCCCCTCATCATGAGCAGCCGAGGAGGAAGCTTGTGGCGATGCTTCTATATTCAGTTCCGAGCGTTTCTTTGCTTTCGCGCTGCGATAGTAGAGCCAAAGGAGAGCGAGTGCCGCCAGGAGGAGAAGGCCCAGGCCCATCTTATCAACCAAGCCAAGGAGTTTCTTCAAGAGATGCACCACCTGGCACAGCTTCTTCAGTATAGACTTGAGGACATCTTCGATATCGTCGTCGTCGTCATCGTCTCTGAGCTTGATCTGTTCCTCCATCGTTTCCTTCATAATTAGGCCCCCTACTCTCTTTCTCTAGATCTCTCTCTCTCTCTCTCGCTCGCTCTGGCCCAGAGTGCATGTGTTTTAATAATAGAGTAGAGAACATAATTAAGTACGCTCTGCATTATTACCTTCGTGAGTATCTTCCAAGTAAGAACCCAACCCACATATTCCACGTCGTGTGAGCCATAGTAACAGCATTGGGCGATATTTCTCGCTCCTTAATTATATATTTACACTTGTCATATGATCGAGTAGCTAGGTGTTGCCATGTTGGGCCTCCTCCCTATGAGTTCTCATACATTTTGAGTCCTTTTCAGACTATATATCTTATCTACGTACACTAGAATAATCCAATTAATCCAATTAAAATTAAGCCGAAAATGCTGATATATGGGTAGCCTAATTAAGCTAGAAGCCAGAAATCTTTGTGGCGCCTGCTGGTGATCAAGTAACCCCCAGAATTCCTTCCCTTCCTCCTCACTGCCAGAGTCATGCATGAAGCATTCTGTACGCAGTACTCTGCCACTCCGCCGCCGCTTCTTCCGCGCATCAGTACTTTGCTGGCCCACATCATCATCATCATCATCATCAGCTGCCACGTCACCGCTCGCTTCTTCTTCTGCCCCAAGACTAGAAGAGAGATGCCTCGTTTCCTCGCCTCCTCGACGATCGTCGGTCCTCGCTCTTTCCCTTCCACCAGAGACATCTCTACTTTGACCTGTTAGGCATCGTCAGGGATTTGCATGTTACTACATATGTTAGGGAGTGAGAATTAAACTGCAACGCGCGCGTGCTTTCTAAAGTGAGAGATCCTTTTATCGCGAAAAGAAAACAGAATTAGATGTACATTTTTACAAGCGTACGTCGTAGTTGTCATTAATGAATCGAGGTTAATTTGTATACGATTTCCTCAGAAAACTTAACTACAGCTGTACTCTTTCCTAATGTAGTCTCCCTGAAGAAAAATGTAGAAACAAGAGCACAGGTTTTTGCAAATCAAGGTCTCCGTTCACCGAACACTTCCTTATACTCTGACAATTTTGTTGAATAAAATATTTGTTTTCTGTAGGTTGGTTTGTCACATCCCTGCAATGCAGATCCTCTGTTGCCCAAGCTGTACAAATTTGCAGCAGCAAGCTACTTATTATAGTATATAGCCTAATTAATCAGCACCAACAAATTTGGGAAACTAACTAAATGACTTGATCTCCAATTTAAGACAACCATTAATCGGATGCCGCATATATACCCAGGTTTGAAATAATTCCTATACTCTGTACAACACATTCATCGGTAAGAAAAATTCTGGACCCTTCATTTTTCAGTTCAACTTAAAAAAAAAAAAAAAAAAAAAAAAAAAAACATACATAAATGCTACATTCATATATGCGTATTTTGATCTTTATGCTTCCCTCAGTATAAAATCAATAATTAAAAGATCACATAAATAGAAAACTTCACCTCTGGTCTTCTTGTTTGGCAAATACTTCTCAAGGCACGGAGATGCTTAAAGCCCCTCGAACCGACTGTTGTTGCGCGGGGACTATGGTTACCTGCAAAGTAATAGCAGTAACTGATAGAAAGAGGAGAATTCAAATAAAGCCATTCTCATCATTCCCTACTTGAATCAACCTACATATCCTTGAAGTAATATATATATATATATATATACACAATACTACTAATTCAGCAAACTGACCGTGTTTCGACGGCTTCATGACGTCGAGAAGCACAACCGTGTCGCCGCCCTGCACGGCATGAGAAAGGGCCCACTCAAGAGCTGCCTTCGCCTCCGCTACTCTCGAGCCCGCTCCTACAACCATGATCCTCCGTCCGGCAGCCGGCTCTGCTACAGTATTATTACTGTTATTGCTACTGAAGGAGCTCCATCCTATACTAACGTGCAGGCCACAAAGGTCTATTGCTTAATTTGACCGTGATGGTCGATCGTCATGACTAACCTTTGGCCCGCCACACATTCAAGATTAGATTAGGAGCAGGCCTGCAACGAAGGAGGAGGAATTAGTGACTCGAGGATCTTCATATGGGTCTCAAATCTCGCAACCATCGACTTAGGATTTAGATGTACTGGTGGAACTGTAAGAGAATTTTTCGAATCAGGCTTATCTAATTATTTGATAATTCTAATATTTGAATCTTACTCCTGTGATAGCTAGTCATTATATATGCTTTCTTATTCTATCAAATTCAATTCGTAATTGACGAGCATGTCCTCTATGCATGCTAATATCTTGTAAACTAGCTGGCTATTTGTCTATTGTGTTCCGTTTCACTCGTATTTCGATAGCACATGTACCAGCAAGCTTGGTGTGAGGCTGAGCTAGAGGGCTTGTAGCCTTGTATATAGCAGTAGTTCGTTTGGTAGAACAATATATCCCCGAATATAAAATCTTTCGCGAATTAATTAGAGTTCGCACGCTCCAACGCTCTTAATTAATCTTCGATGTATATATGCTCTCAACAACCAATGCGGCCTCCACCTACGGATTTTCCAAGCTAAAACATTTTATTGTAATAATGTATACGGAATAGGAACAAATTATGGGTGGACAGGTCAACTTGGATTGACAACGCGCGGGACAAGGTTTCTCAGACTTGCCATTATCCATCTCGATCTCACCGTCTCCTCAGCTGGCGCCAATTTTTTTTTTTAATATATATATACATATAGAACTTAGGCTAAAGCATTTCCATCTTAACAATTTAGAATCATTGTAGAGATAGGATCCAGGATAAGAAAACAATTGGTTTAAATTGCTATTCACTTTACTATATCGGATAAAATAACTCGACTCATCGATTGGACCAATTGATTGGGTTGAACGTACGGGCTTTTCTATTTTCAATTGCCCGAATCGTATTTTCATGATTGCGTTAAGAGTGTGGTTTCCAAAGTTTAGCGGGCGGTTCTATATATGATGTTCATCCAAATTCGGCAATTACATACATCCTCAAACTAAAGTCCAAAGTCTAATGAGCTTTAGAAATACAAAGAACTTATACTTTTATCTCATTTTTATTGATAGGGCAATTTTATTGTGTAATTAAAGTTTAATTTCATTGAACCGACTTTAATTTCATATTTTGACTCTTGCTTATCAGCTACTACTAATGTCCAATCAAACGGCCCGCGGGAGAAGTTAGTATTAGAATATCAGACCTAGCAAATAGTGAAGCTATCGTTTGGTTAGGTTAAAAAAAAAATTTGTTATTCTTAGAATATGATTAAGTTCAGGGTTAAGATGGGGTTAGAATATTTTTGTGTTTGGTTGGGGGTTGGAGTTAGTTCAGAATAGTGAAAAATAATATTTGGTTATAATAGATGAGATAAGAAGATTAGTGGGTAAAATAGTATTTTGTTTGGTTGGAATAGTAAGGTTAGCTGGGATTAGCTAACCCCATCCCTCTAAAATCATGTTTGAAAATAAAACTGGGTCCCACCCCTTAACCCCTAACCAAACACAAGCAAAGGGTTCATAGTTTGGTTCTTTGTCAACTTCAATATGAAAATAACTGTTAAAATGGACTCTTTGGCAACCTCGTGTTTGCTCGCGGGCTCGTTCGATCAGGAACATATATAGCATGCTCCTGCATCCCTATCCATTAACTGGCCTGGGCCATCCCTATTCTCCCAGATAAAACAATCATCGAATTGACGAGATTCCAAACGTTGAATGAGGCCAATATCTATCTATCTATACATCGAGAGAGGGAGAGTATATCTTAGTTAATTACCATCCATATATAGTTTTTAAATAAAATATATTTAATTAGTATAAATTTTCTAATTCTTAAATTAATATTACTTTACCTATCATTCTAAATCTTAAACAATTTAAGAGCTCAAAGATAAATAATAGACACTATCCCTTTATTATTGTCAAGGATATTCTGGCTCGTACATTATAATTAATAGTATATAAGTAATATTGACTATCAATTTTTTCACTATTAATTAAAAAAAAATTAGTAGGTAGAACTGTTAGGCATCTTTGACAACAAAAAGTGCACTGTTAGGCATTTGTTGGCGGAACTTCGTTCCCCTCCTCCTCTTGGCAGACCCACTGTGGGTAGTGTTAGTGTAGCTGTTGGTTTTTTTTTTTTTTTTGTCCGACCGATTGATCGGCCTAAGAAGCCCGCTAAATTCATCCACTTTAAATTAAAACTTTATGAATGAAGCGGTACCCTTGTCTAAAAAAAAAAATAAAAAAATTAGTAACAAATACTATTTTCATACTAATAATAATAACATTCTTGCCCCCACTAATATATATATATATATATATATATATATATATATATATATATATATATATATATATATATATATATATAATTTTTTTATTCCCTAATTCTACGCCACCTTAATTTAAATTTTTTTCCCTTTTCTTTCCTTGGCAAAAACGGAAGTGTATAGTACATATCATCAATTTATTATTCAAACACTAATTGGGATCCTTTGAGATGAAAGCTATAGATATTCTAAAATAAAAAGAGATGATCATAAAATAAGCTAGGAGAGGGAGAAAATCTTAAGAGGAATAATTAAAATGTCCAATGAAATGCAACTAGATAGATGAATATATCAATTAGACTAAAGCAGACATAAATGTTTGTAAATATAAGCCATATCAACTAATTCTCATCACCTTAAAAATTTTGGTTTAAATTTGAATGTAGTTCTAATTTTTTGGATTTGTTCGTGATTAAAATAAAATGTAAGTCTAATAAAAGTATCACAATAATAAACATGTGTATAGGCAATTGAGGCGGGAAAAATTGAAATATGAATGTTGTATAGATTATTATGGAATTAAAGTTGCAATTTTTAGAAGAGATCAAATGCTCAGAAACAAAAATAAAAAGTAACATGGGAAGGGGATCTCCAATTTTGCTTCAACAACTACTAGTGTACTTTTTTTTCAATAAATATTTTTGAAGCGCACTCATAAATAGTGGCTCGATCGGAAGTCACTTTCCTAATCGAACTGATCTAAATTGACTATAATTATATCGACCACCAAACAAAGTAAAAGAGCCACTGCCATAATGAATTCCCAATAAGGAAGCGACCTTTCGGTGATAACCTTACCCCATAAATTCTCAATCAAGGTAAATCACACAGTAATCAACTAATCATCGCCGTCCATCTTCCAAAATTCCGCGCTCATCCAACCGTCGAACGAGTATGTGAAATTAAAAAAGGGGTAACGATATAAACTGGCGTTTTAAGTTTTAACTCCGGTACATAGAATCTCTCTACGCAAAAGAATCCCCCCCTCTTCACCCAACCTCTTTTCTCTCTCTCTCTCTCTCTCCCCGTGCTTTTTTTTTTTTCTTTTTTTCTTTTTCTTTTCTGATCTTAGGTACGATCTTGGTAGCTTTTTTTTTTTTTTTTTTTTTTTGAGGCGGATTTACCGGAACGGACAGAAAATTTAGGAGCCCGATCAGTGAGATGTTTGTTTTGTTAGGGTTTTGTTGATCGGTGTCTCTTGTTCTCTCTCTACCTCCGCTTCGATCGCATGCGTCGTTTAATTCCCATAATATAGGTGTGATGTTGATGTTGATTTTGATTTTGTTTGAAGTTAGATTTTTCTAGAGTTTTACAGGATCTTCTCTTAATGCAGTCTTATTTTTAGATTGAAGCAACATGAGATATTTCGGTTTTTTTCTCTGTTTTTTTCCCTCTAAATCATTTGATAGTCGATTTGCCTTTTACTGTTTGCTCTGTGTGTCAACCTTAACCAAAAAATAAACAGTGTTTTTTTTTTTCCCTGATCTATGAACACTAAGCCCTAGTAAACTAGTTTATAGTTAAAATATATATTTATTTTGAACTTCTTATATGCAAGATAGGTTTAGATTTTGATAATTTAGCAGTAATTGTGGATTCTAGGATTGTTACTTACTTAACTTGAAGGTTCTCTTAATTCTGTTTTAATCTTCATAACATCTCTTCTCTTTGGCAGGTATAAACTACAAAGAGATGAGGTGATTTCGATGTTTTACTGTGAGTTCTGATTTTGAAAGCTGTATACTACATCTCTCTAGCCAAATTCTGGTGCTTCTCATTGCGAAATATCCCAATTTATGGTCCAAACCAAGAAGATTTCGGCAAAAGGGCTTAGATTTAAAGTAGAAAGAGGAGGATTGGATTATGGGTTCGTTGCTTTGTTGCCTGCGTGTGGACGATCCAGAAGAGGATCAGCATCCAACCGCTTCCGTCGACGGCGGCTGTTTAGGGCTCATCAGATGGTCGTCTCTACCCTTGCTGAATGTGGTATGATATGTACTCTATCTGAAAATACCCTTCCTTTTGTACAGAAAAAGGCAGTACATGTTAATTTCGTCGATCATCTTATGTTTGTTCAAGCCACATTACCATATACTTTTGCTTATGCTCTTTGTCTAAACTTTTGCTCAGAAAGCAGGTTTTGATCTGTTTTATGTATATGTTCTCTTTTAGAGCCGAGGTTTTTCTAATGTGTAAATGGTAAGCATAACAAGTCCTCTCTCTCTCTCTCTCTCTCTCTCCCTCTGTTTTGTGTTTTCTACAGTATGTTGGATTATTTAACAGAGGTCAAGCACGCATCGCCCCTTCACCTGAACAGGGAACAAATTCTTCGTCTTCCACCTCTCAACTGCAAGACCGTTCCTACATGGACACATTCCGCTGTCCTCTGCGGCCCCTAGCTTATGATGATCCAAGATGCTCTCAGGTGCGGCGTCGAAGTGATGGGAAAGTGGCTGCCAAAGCCTCGAGTCATTGCCATGCTGCGTCTGAACCAACAAGGCATGGCAATGATGCTTGTGTAGAATCAACAGCTGCAATGGACAAGTTGAATGAAATTTTACTTAAGAGTTCATTAGCAGACGGACTGAGTGAGGAAGCAGATGCATATTCTTCATCTGAGGATGAGGATGATTGTCCGATTTGCCTTGAAGGTGCGTCAGAGTAACTAATTTCGCAATTACCTCACTCTAAATTTCCATTTAATACTACAAACCTGTGGGGAAAAAAAAGGTATTATAGAAGAAAGAATGCATTCTATGTATATATGTATGTCGTTATGTCGGAATCCAACAGGAGGGTATTGCAGATGTTCTATTTACAATGAGTTTCTACAATGTTGTGCATTAAGATTTCTTTTGCTAATCTTATTGCAGAATATGTTTCTGAGAACCCGAAGATGATATTGCAATGCACTCACCATTACCACCTAAGTTGTATATATGAGTGGATGGAAAGAAGTGAAGCATGTCCAGTCTGTGGCAAGGTAAGCTTTATGTTTTCTTGTTGGTGCTCATCCATCCCATATCAGCTGTTCTTGTTCCATTTTATGTTCCTGATTGTGTAGAAACCATAATTTTAGGCAGTTTCAGCCATAAAACCAGTACAGTCTACTTCCGGGTAGAATCATACACTACTTTTTGCTGCAGTACTATTCTAGATGTAATCTTGAGACCTTACCTTGTTAGTGAAAGTTTTTTTTTTTTTTAAAAAAAAAAAATCGAAATTACTTGTGGGATCTGGCAGCTTGTCGGCTAAAATGAAGTATAATTTCCTATGTGGTTTATGAGGATTACATATTTACATGGCAAGTTCACCTATTATTGTCTCACTTCGCTTTGGCTGCGATATTTTATCAATCTTTTTGGACCATTCTCATCTTTAAGTTGCTCTGACTCCATATGGTGATCTTGTCTTGCTTTTCTTTTCCTTTCATTTGCATATTTACCGTATTCTATTTATTCCATGTGGTGCGGGTAATTAGACTATTACAGATCCTTGTGGCTTCGTGCTAGTATTCAGATTAGTCTCTGCATCTGTAGTTTTCTTCTTCTTCTGCATTTATATGTTCTTATGCTGCATTTTACAGGTAATGCTGTTCAATGAGGCAACATGATTCTGGTGCTTCAATTATGCTTCTGTGGTTCTCGGAGCTTTTGCCATTAAAAGATGGTAGATTTTGTAAATATATGCCTGCTGAAACTGCAGCCCCTAAGCTTATATTGCCAAAGCATACTTCTATTACAAGGTTTTTAGAATATAGATTTATTTATTTTTCCTTCTTTTTTCTTTTCGTTTTGGGAAATCAATCTGTTTATGTGAAGACCCTGAACTTTCACAGCAGTAAAACATTATAAGGAAATGTTTTCTCCTTGTTATGAAATCTGGAGCAAACTGTGTAGCTATGCAAATTAAATTTTTGCATGATAGAGGACTTTAAGGTACACAGAATTGTACTCTCGAGTTACTGCTTGTTTATGATGAAGTCAGTAATAGGATTTTTTCTTTTTTTAATCTAGTTGATTGTAGTTTGTTCTAGGATTTTTTTTTTTTTATTAATATTGTTGAAAATGTGTGAAGGCCCACTAACTCCAGGCCATTTTTTAGAAGACCTCCCTTTTTGTTTGGTTGATGCTAAGTTATTTGGATTGATCTAAATTATCTAGTAGAGTGAAATCAACAACTCTGTGGATTTTTATTTGTTGAAAGAACCAAAATTCTGTCAGCAACTCAGTAAATATAACAAAATTATTTTAAATTATTTTTTTTTTTTGAGAAATAGGTATCAAGCTATCTGCTTCATTCATAAAGTGGGATGAATTAAGCGTACATAGTGAAGACAACTAGAGCCTCCGAGAAGAGTGAAGTACAGTAAAAAAAGCAAAGTAGTAAAAATAAAAATTATTAAAATGAACCATAGTCGGAGTGTCCGTATATATTATTTTTATAAAGAAATATAGTAAGCACCACGACATTGCAGTCAAGTATATAAAAGAACAAACTCTATAACACCACACGCTTCGATTTGGTCCCTCTTATTTAAGGAGGGATCTTTATATATAAGAATGCCACATGACAAGTCCTTCAGTGGGATCTTTATTTGTTTCGTACACAATATGAGTCAAATTTATTGGGTAGAACCAGGAGGGTGCAGGTTTTGTGGCTTTTCCATCATTTATTTTGCAGCTGCTTGGAACGCTCTCACGAAAACCTCCGGCGGTTGGCCGCCGCTGAGTTCATGCTTCCCATTTATCTGATATATGGTAAATTAACCGTTCAAAAGGGTTTGGAATTTGAATCATAAGATCAACTTATGCCAATGGCTAGTGATAATTTCCATACCACGAAATGCGGCACACCAGAAATGTGTGAGGAATACTTCTCGAGCTCGTCATTTACCTTTTATTAGAAAGGCAAGTTTGAAGTTAGAGCATATGTGCTATTAATAATGAAATTGAATAGAAAAATATCCGAAAAGACGATGAAAAGAAAAAGAAAATTGTAAGCAGGAAGATAGATATACCTCCTCGGCCCCTTTGCTGGGGTCGTCAAGCAGATCGGCTGCTCCTTCGATGCCGACCTTTCTGGCAGCCTCCAAAAGAACTTGCCTACATTTCATTTGTATGATCCCAACTTAGACATTGCAAATTATAGCTCGATTAAAATCAGAATCATTTTTCATGAATATAGAGTTTCCATCCAGCGGTAATCACATTAATGTTAGTGTCAAAAGTTTTGAGAAGAGGCATTAGAATGTATGATGCTCCTACCGATGCGGAACAAGGAAATGGAAATATGATCTAAACATACAAGCAAATCATGCCATACATTCCCCTTGTGTGCAATCATAATAGCTGTAGCACCTAACCCTATAGATAACATCAAAGGATATCAGCTACGATCACACATCCAATCAATGCATGGTTTATCAAAAGCATAAGGCTCGTCACAGTAATTTGCAAGCATGGTATAAATATACTCACCGGTCACCAATATACTTTCCTTCACAAAAGTAACTGAAAAATAATTCGCCAACAAGAGCATTTTGCTTGTCATAGCCCTGACGTGCAGCGTAAGTTATGAGCCTGTGACTCTCGAATGTATTTCCCCTGCATTAAGCATACAATTAGCTATGTAAAAAGGAATTAATGGCATTACATCATATGTAAAATTTCGCATAACATTAATTGTGAACTTACGTAAGACCAGAAGTGTCATATTCAAGGCCAAGACCCCGGTATACCTACGACATTTAGAACACAATGTTGCATGCAGTAACAAGATAATAATTAAGTAAATTGAACACTAGTAATCTTATCAAGGCAATTTGAAAGAACCTCAGTCATCCGAGATATTATACGCTCGTATTGGGCAGCTCCAAACTTCTGCTTATAAAAATCAGACTTCTTGACACCTTCCTTGGGTGCGGAAGGATTGAGAAAAAACGGATGCCATCGGACCTACATACCAAGTGGAATTGACACAAACCAAGCAAGAGAAGTTGATGATAACCAATATATGATACGTCAAATTCTAAAGGATCGAGGAACAAGCTAAGCTACAGAACTGTTCACGAAGATTAATGATGCGAAAAAGCAGGAATGGAGATAACCTCAAAATCAAACTTGTCCTTTGTTTGGTCTATAGCTTTGTCAAGGTTCTTCTTGCCCACAAAACACCATGGGCATACAGTGTCGGAACTGACGTCGATTTGAATGTGCTTCTTAGCACCACCACTTGAATGAGCCATGGATCTTACGAACCTACAAGTTCATGAAAATCCATGTAAGCAAAATGTCTCTACACATCTTCACTTCCTTTCGAATGACACAGCTAGCGCACATCTATGTATATTATCAATGTTCTTCATCTACTGAATTTGTTTTGCTGTTACACAAAAGCATTTCGCATTTCCTCATAAATAAGCAGAACCATGGTGGTAGCTAGTAACGCCTATTCACTTATGAGAGTCAAAACTTTTTTATTTGGGGGGTATTATAACTTGACTGCTGCTTATGAGAAAAAGTTGGAGCCTGCAAATAATAAAAATTATCTAATACATATAATATATATTGTTGTTTTTATGGTACATGCTTTGTTCGGTTTTTAGAAAAAGATACAGAACGACAAACTCTTAGCCAACTGTGCTAGACAGGATCGGTTATATAATATATATATTTGTTAGTGTGCATTAAAATATGTACAATCAGTAGAAGGGCTAATAAGAAACAAATTTCAGCCTCACTATTGAGATAGACTGATAGATAGATGTAGCGAAGTGCCTGGTATGTATCGCCCAACTCATTTAGAAATGAACTCGATCGAGGGACCAAAATTGAGAACTTGTCCACCAAAATTAGAGAAAGGCGCTTCGGTAACTCCACAGAGGCAAAGCGCAGGAACAAAATTTACAACCTCGACTCGTTTCCCATCAAAATTCGCACGACCAAAAAAAGGCTATGGAATAATCGATCGAGCATTAGAATTAACTTGTAACAAAAGGGCTCGTAAATTCCGGAAACACCCCCAAAATTCGTGGAACAAACAATACATGTATATATATATATATCTAACAACACAACTGCTTACTAGATCAATTAGGGAAAAGGTGAGAGAAAGAGAAATCGCACCTGGGACTGGGAGTAGCCGATTCAAAATGAAAGGAGCAAATTTTCCAATCGAGATTTCACAATTTAAATAATAAATAAATAGACAATAAGAGACGATGAACGGTCGTGGTGGTTGTTGCCTTGTTGGAGTTGGAGAGATGGAGACGTGGTACTCCTTTCTTATGGCGCGGTTTAGCTTCAACGTGTTAGGGAGGTACACCGCACCGAACCAATCTCCACCGTTTATTTTACCAACGTTGACCGTCCATAGTGAAACACCTCATTTTCCACGTACAGAAGGGTCGCAGTGCAACCGCATTCGATCCGACCGCGTTCGTTTTGCCACGTGTCCGCGGATGCTAAACCGACACTATAAATAGAATAGTATAATATAGTCTAAATAAATATTCGCGACGATATTATTAGTCCCTTCGGCTTCAAGAGCGCGGTGGTGCGTAGTGCAAGAATCGAAAAGGCGTCTTCTTGGATCCTCCCCTTATTATTCTTCTGCTTGGCGAATTCTAAACCCTCATCTCCCCAACAACGGCGATGACGATTTTTAGCTCTGCATTTGGCGGATTCGATCGATCGGTAGGCTTCGTCTTCTCGTTCGAGGAGCTGTTTCAATTCTCTTCTCCGACCTTAAAACGGCGAGAGGAGAGGAGACGAGAGGAGGTAGTACTTCGAAACCCTCATCCTTGTTTCTTTCCCTCCATTATTTTCCGATTATCCTTAGCTTGTCCCATTTTGAAAGGGCATTTTGCTCTGCCGTGCTTGTGAAGGTATGGAACACAAAATTCGATTAGCGGATCGTTCCGATCCGGTGTTCATCTACTATGGGTTTCGATTGTTTTCTTGCTATTGATCTGATGTTTCGTTCGCTTTCGTTTTGACGAATAGTTCTCTCATTACGGTTCTTTTTTTCGTTCCCGAACTCGATCGTTAGAACTATGCCTTATTCGACTTGGTTGTTGTTTGAGCTCATGGGAATGGATCAAGATTCTCAGTTCTCGCCCGATGCTGCCTCACTATTAATTTGAATGGCTTCTCATTGTGTCTTGTTGAAAGTGGAACTTGGCATGTTCAGATTTTCTTGCATTTTGATTTTTACGACTTAATGATACCCAAAATATATGTATGTATGTCCTTTTACTTGGAACAAAGAGGGTAGTGTAATGTACGAGTGGGGTTATAAGAATAGCTAACAGATCGACAGCTGTCTGAAGATTAGCCCATGATTTTTAACTGCTTTGAATGGTGCCAGAACCTGTGATGGCTGGATGTTATCTTTTACGGCGATGAATGCGCCACAGCAGTAAGCTCTGGTGGGCCGCTATTTCGTGGAATCTTTGATTCTAGCGAAAATTCTTAACCTTTTCGTGGAATCTTTGATTCCAGCGAAAATTCTTAACCTTTTCGTGGAATCTTTGGTTCTAGCGAAAATTCTTAACCTTTTCGTGGAATCTTTGATTCTAGCGAAAATTCTTAACCTTTTCGTGGAATCTTTGGTTCTAGCGAAAATTCTTAGCCTTTTCGTGGAATCTTTGATTCTAGCGAAAATTCTTAACCTTTTCGTGGAATCTTTGATTCTAGCGAAAATTCTTACTTCTTTTAACATCATTTTCCTACCTGAGAAAAACTGCATTTTTAATATGTAAGTAAATCAGCATTCGTGTGTGATGGATTTTGAAATTAGGGAATGAAATGGCAAAACATAATGACAAATATCTTTTCTGATGCATTCACATATTGGTGGTGGCAGCAATGGCCATTGCTGTCTGTAACATTTGGGGTCTAGATATATTCTGGTGTTTCAGATTTTAACTGAAGTGCATGAGACTGTCTTATTGACATTTTCCTCAATAAGCATTAACCAGGGAACCTCCTGCATAGATTAATCATTTTGAAAAGTTACCCAAAATAACAGGTTAAGTTGTTCATTTTATAGCTTCTGCTACAACCGAAAGTATTAATTCTAACGTCCAGGGGGTATCAAGTGGTCAAACTAATGGGAGAACAAAATTCAGGTTTAGTTACTATAGGCGGAGTTTGTGAAACTTGTGTTCTGCATATTGCAGAACATTGGAAAATGAGTGCAAAATCTGTGTTTTGCAGATTGCGGAACATTGGAAAATGATTGCAAACTATCTACAGAGAAACCGGGTCTTGATATTTGCTTGTAGTGACACACATTTTTATCATACTCTTATGTTTCTTGTATTCATCGATTTATCTTTGAGCTTAACAAGTTTTTTTCCCCCTCTTAGGAGTTCAAATTTTTCATGTCTGCTGTGGGTTCCTCAATCCAAACTGGGCATACATTCTTAGATTGATTCTCATAGGGGTATAATCAGTTTGGTTTGGATCCTTTTTTATGCGTTTTCAAACCGAACCGAATTTTTGGTTTGGAAAAATTCAGAACCGAACCGATTTAGACTTGAAACCAACCCAAATTAAACCGAATTAATTTGGTTTGGTTTGGTTTTGCAAATAGTTTATAGATTTTCTATCTGTCTTATGAATTAATTCATAATTTAAGAATCAAAATTGAATTATTGTGAAAGTTACACACAAAAAATTTGACCATAAGTACAGAATTCTAAAAAATGTGTTAATATGTTATCAAGATTTGATCATAGATATAAAATTTAATAAATAATTTAGATAAAAAATGTATATAATATTACTGTTCAATTTTTGGTTCTGTTCGGTTAAGGAATATATTAAAACTGAAGAGAAACCAAAAATCGAATTTTAGCTATTTCTAAAACTAAATCAAACCGAAAACCATGTAAACCGAACCAAATTGTCTTATTTGGTTTGGTTTGGCTTAGTTTTTGGTTTGGAGTCAAACTGTGAACACCTTAGATTCTCATGTACCATAATTTAGGCTTTCAAGTTTCTTTTGCTGTTCACATTGTTTAAAATAGTAATCTCTTACAAAACTTATGCCAAGTTAAATTGTTTTTCTTTCATTACATTTTGTCATAATTGAGCTAAAGGGACTGTTTTCTTTATTTGTTCTTTAATTAGGTAATATAACGTAATGCTTTCTTAGTAGTCTTTAAATGAGCTGATGTTTGCAATTATCTGCAACTGTATATTTTTAATCTCGAGGACCAGGGTACTTGTGATTCTACCTTTTGATGTTCATATGAAACTCTGTGCTCTACTACCAATGAACCATGTTGTTTGTAATATTGCATGTATATAATCAATTGTTTAATTCATCCACAGCATTTCAGTACCTTTTGGTTTTGACTCTTTTCTTTGTTGGGCTTTGTCTAGGCTTCCAATAGTAAATCCAGGATTTCCAAAAAAAAGAAAAAAAAGGTTTTTTCGTCCTTCTAAATTGTTTCAAATCATATGTTTTTTCTCTTTTTTTTTGAGAAAATTTCAAATCATATGTTAGTCATAATTTTGGTTGCTTTATTAATCAGAACTTTAAAATATATAAGTAGTTCCTGTTAGCAGTTTGATATATATATATATTATATATTTTCTGCTATGAACTACTTTTTATTTTCTTAACTGGTAAGAACATTCTCAGTTTTTGACTCAAGAGTGAAAGTAGTGCATCCTCCATTCAAGAGTGCTGACCCTTGCGTGCCATCATTCCTTCTTAAATACTAAACTGAGATCATGACATTTTGTATAACAAGACATCTGGGAGAGCTGCTCTGTTCTTCAGAAAATTCGGTATGTTAGTTATCAGGACTCTCTAAGTTGGAGGTGCTGAGCTGAACTATGAAGGCTTTTATTGGTCCGATGATTTCTTTTCTTTCCAACTAACTACTTGCATTTGGCTATCTCCGCATTTCTTGGCAGTCTTCTCTCGAAGAACTGCATCAAGTAGAGGGAAGAGAGAGAGAGAGAGAGAGAGAGAGAGAGAGTTTCTCCTCAGGCTCGCTGCCTTCTGAAGCTGCCACTAGCAAAGCTAAAAAGGTCACGCTCCCTCCCAGGCCTCCCAGCGTGGTAAATGCACACTCCTTTTAACCGTACGACTTTCTAGCTTGTTCTTTTTGTACACGAGCTAAATATCAACCTCTCTTTTTCTTGTGTGTGCGCGCGCGCGCATTCGCGTGTTTTAGGGTCTGTCTGTTTCTTTATTATCCTGGATGAAGGGGGGGTTGGTTGGGCATGAGTGTGCGGTGAAGGGCGACCACCGCCCGTCATGTGCCTGAGCCACACACCCACACATAGGGCTGGCAAATGATGAGCTGGCTCGTGTTCGACTCGCGTTCGGCTCGCTTGAGCTCGGCTCGAATTAATTTTAAGTCAAGCTTGAGCCTAAATTTAGGCTCGAAATTAATTTCAAGCCAAGCTTGAGTATTACCGGGTTCGCTCGAATTAGGCTCGAAAAGCTCGAAATATATATGTATACATATATATATACGAAAAAGCTTACTATATTATTAATAGTACCAACCACTTGCTATTAGGTTTCGGCCCCTGGATGAAAGGATGTGCGGTTAGGATGATAGTGATTCCCTAGAGTTGAGTGGGTGGTTAGTTGAATAGTATGATCTATTGAGTAAAGCGGTCAAACGGATAGATCTATCGGCAAAAAATTCGACAGGACTAAGCATTTGGTATTATCGATAATATAGTAGCCGGACTCTCTCTCTATATATATAGTTCGGCTATTATACTATCTATAGTACCAATTGTTTTGTGCTATCGAGTTTTCTGCCTTTAGATCTATTTATAAATATAGAGTCTGATTACTATACTATCGATAATACCAAGCATTTAGTGCTATCGAGTTTTCTACCGTTGGAGCTACCCTTTTGGCTATTTTCATCTATTAGATTATACTATTTGATCAATTACCCACTTCCTCAACCCTAGGGGGCTATTATTAGCTTGACTACACATCCTTTCATCAAGGGCCGAAAACCTAATAGCAAGTAGTTGATACTATTAATAATATTATAACCTAATTCTCTCTCTCTCTCTTTATATATATATATAGAGAGAGAGAGAGAGCCTAGGGCTACTATATTCTTATGAGTATAGATCCTTTATGCTTATAAATTTTTCGTCGTTGGATGTGCAATTAGGATAATAGTGGTTCCTACGATTGGGTGGGTGATTGGTTGAATAGTATGATTTAAGGATAGAAATGAGCAAAAGTATAGATATGACGATAAAAAACTTATGTGTGTAAAGGGATCTATACTAATAGAGTATTTCAATATATAATTATATATAATATATTTTAATTATATAAATTTATGTTATGTATTTTAGTCATTTATATATAGGATTTAGATTATTGGGCCCATAAAATCAAACCAACCAAATCCTAATTTAATTGCTCTCAGTTTCTCTTTTTTCACTCGCTCATAGAGTTGTTTTTCCTAATTTTTTTAATACTATAATATCATATTTCATGTATTTATTTTGTATGTTGAGCTATTAGATATTTTTTGTATCGAATTTTACATAATATTTTATAAAAATTAAACTATAGATGGCACGATGTTAAGAATTTCAAGCAGCTCATTTAGGTCTCGAGCTCGCTCGCTCGCTCGACTCGAAATTAGGCTCGCTCGAGCTCGGCTCAAATTAATTTCAAGCCGAGCTTGAGCCTAAATTTAGGCTGAAAATTAATTTCAAATCAAGCTTGAGCTAAGGTAAGCTCGCTCGAGCTCGGCTCGTTTCCACCCCTACACACAGGGAAGAGGTTTTGCCCCCGACCGGGTTCTACTCATGCAACACGAGCAGCCCATAAAGGTGGGAATTGGCCTACCTTTCTCATCATCATTTATGGGCAGATGCTAGCTTTTAAGACCAGATTGATCAGAAGTTTATATGAATGTTGGTGAGCGAAATAATAATCGTTACGAAAAGCTGCTGCTCCTCATTCATCTGTTAATTTTCAATCGGAGCGGTCAAACGTTTTTTTTAGAAAAATAAAAATTTGAAATAAAAATAATTTATTTAATTGTTGGATTTATAGATCGTGTCCATCTCCTCATGATTTGTACTTCACTACCGATTAAATATCGTAATGTATGCTAATTTGTAAATTATTATTAAATTTGTTTGTAAGTGTAACGCTACTCACCGACCATTTCACCCATTCCTAGTTATTTGATTGTTAGTATATCCGATGTTTGATTGTTAGACAAAGGATTTGATTGTTAGTATATCCGATGTTTCAAACTCGAAATCTAATTATTTCACCCATTCCTAGTTAAAAAATATTTTTTAAAAAAATAAATAAAGCGGATAGCATACTATATTTTTCTCAAAAAAAAAAAAAGAAAAAAAAAGAGAACAATAATAATTACTAGTTAGACAAAGAATATTGAAGATGGAAATGGAATCATGCAAACGCAGTCAATGAAGCTAAGTAATACCACATAAGGAATTTGTACGAAGAGTTTATAGAGAATGCATAACTTTACCACATATTGTTCACTTTGTGCACGAAAAAACACAGGTATTAGCGTGACGATGGAAATGGGATGCATAACATTACATTAATACATGGTGTATGAGAGTCTGAACACCTTGCTATTGGTATATATATATATATATATATATATGGAGATAGGAAGCTTAGAATGCCCGTATTAGCCTACGAGAGTTACGAGATGCCTCCCATCCCCGTAATACGAGCTGTAAAGGACATCACAAAGCAGCACATCTACACTGGGGAGTCAGATGATCATATATATAAGTTTCTATTAAGGCACACTCGGACGGAGTTTAATTTAATGCCCATAATTCCCATCTATCATCTAACCATTCAGGTGGCGAACCATCCAAGGAGGCAAGCCCATGCGAGCTTGGGGCTGCGCTGTCCCCTCTACTTCCTCAGCTCCGGTCCCTGTCTCCTGATATGTTCTACATCAGTTGGAAAAAAGCACGACTGGTTAACGCATTGCTCATGCTGTTCATGTGGAACTAGTACAGCACGACTGCAAACGTCACGTAAATTCAAGAACATACTACATTTTAAATGCCATGAATTGTAGGGCCTCCCTTTAGAAGGGAGGGAGGTTCTTTTTCTCAAGAAACTGTAAAGCAAGCAAAAGCAAGAGTATCGGCGGGGAAAGCATGACTCTGTAAAGCTAATGGAGAGATAGATGGGGAGTTTGTTTCAGTTATTCGGACCTGCCCGTAATCGCTGAATGAATGGTCATCGCTTTAGGCCAATAAAGAATCAATAAATTGCGAAATGGGCTATGCTTGAGGAGTTAATATAGTAGTTACCGAACGTGCCTTGGGATGCAGCAGGTAACTTTAAGTTGGAAAGAGTAGAGTACCCGATGTTGAGGATGGGGAGAGAGTCCGTGGGCAGTAGGAAAGAGAGCGGTGAGGAGGAGTTTGTAGGAGGTTGAGTTTGCTGCTCCCAGTGTTGCTGCTGCGTCAACGCCTTCTGCCTCTCCATCAGCTGTTTGAAAAGAAATAAGAAAAAAACAAAAACAAAAACAAAACGAGAGAAACGTGATGATCAAGCTCTCTTGTTTATTTATCAGAGAGGAGTATCAAGAAACTAACTAGTTGTAGAATATGCAAATGCATGCAGTACGTGGGGGTCTAATAATATTGTTAGTGCAAAGAGAGAAACAAACAAACTAATCTTACTTCCTTCTCCAGAGCCTTGTTGTGTTCCTGAAGTGATTTCTCCTGCAAGGACAACTAAAATGTGAGCGGCTGGGTCTGTCCAGAATTAGCTACTGCAATTCGGAATTATATATAAGTCCCTATTGCGTGCTTCTTTTTTTTTCTTGGTTCTGAGCAATTACTAGGCTGAGCACGCCTGCGACAAAAAAAAAAAAAAAAAAAAAGAAAAAAAAAGAAAAGGGAAAAGGAAAACTAGCACGTTGCTTCTATGTAACAGTTAATTAAAGACCAACGCAAATACCTTTCTCTTCAGTTCAGAGATCGAGTCAAGCAATAGTTGGCTCTGCATCAAAATTGAAAGCCATGTAAGTAATGGCCTTGCCAAATCATATATAAAAGACAACTTTCTTGTGATGCCCACACTATGCCAGCTTATATGTTTTTTTTAAGAGATAAGAAGATGCTATCAGTTTCGTATATTTTATTTAGAAATATACTTAGCTGGAAATATGAATCAACTAGAATTCGAACTTGAAATCTCGAGTACCAACCACCAAGCCCTTTGCCACTTGCGCTAGGGACGGTCGGTATGTCCGCTAATATGTTAATAGATAGTGTATGTATGCACTATGCTCATCAATGTATATATATATATATATATATATATATATATATATATATATATATATAGAGAGAGAGAGAGAGAGAGAGAGAGAGAGAGAAGAGCTAGAATATTATCGATAGCAAACGGATTCCGTTATCACCTATTTGTTATCGATGATAGAGCCTTCAAATCGACGATCGGTATCGTTAAACATGATACTCTTAGACTTGGTGCTATCGATATATCTCAACCAAACTATGTATATATATAGAGAGAGATAATTTCTATATATTCCTCAAAACTTCGAAAATATTTTATTTACCCATACTTTTTTTTTTTCTTTCTAATATACCCTTCATATGTTCCTTTGTTATTCCAAAATACTCCTTCAGTTACCACTCGTTAAGTTAACTTAGATTACACGTGAGTTAAATATCTATCACAATTAACAAATTTAAAATGTCAATTTTACCCTTAGAGCAAATAAGAAATGTTGGTGCTTAAAAAAATCAAAAGTCAAAATACTTTTTATGCTCGTGACTTAAGAGCAAATAAGAAAAATCGGTGATGGTGGAAGTATATATATTTGAAGAGGCAAAATACTAATTTTATACAGATAACAGAGTTCATTAACAGATTTTAACTTTAGGGATATATTTGAAATAGATTGGAACGTAAAAAGATTATTTTCAATATATATATATACATACATATATATATATATATATATATATATATATATATATATATATATATATATATATATATACATATATATATACATACATATATATATATACATATATATATATATATATATATATATATATACATACATATATATATATATATACATACATACATATATATATATATATATATACATACATACATATATATATATATATACATACATACATATATATATATATATATATATATAGAGTAGGGCTACTATACTATTATGAGTAGTAGAGCCCTACTACTCATAAGTTGTTTTCGATAATAGAGCTTCCGAATCGACGATCCACTCCGTTAAATATGATCTAGAGTATTCAAAACTTCTAGAAAATAAATTTCGTAATTTTTCAAAATCATAATAAAGTCCATCAAATGGGCACAAAATGAACGCCGAAATCGAACGATGTCCTAAAAATAGATGATCGGATCCTTCAATTTAAGATCGGAGTTTTTGATCTTTATCTAGGTAGTGAATAGAATTTTCTATCAAAAATTCAACCTATTTCAATTCTTTTACACCGTTAAACTAGCAAGTATCCTATATCGCCGTTAAAAATTGTCAATTTTGTGAGCTTTTGATCGTAAGGTAAATGATTTCGAAAAATTACGAAATTTATTTTCTAGAAGTTTTAAACACTCTAGATCATATTTAACGGAATGGATCGTCGATTCTAAGCTCTATCATCGAAAACAACTTATGAGTAAGAGCTCTACTACTCATAATAGTATAGTAGCTCTACTCTATATATATATATATATATATATATATATATATATATATATATAGTTGAGCTAGAATACTTTTGGTGCTTTTGAGAGATGTAGGGTTGAGATAATGGTGGTAGGTGGTGGTAGGTGGAATAGTATTTAATCCAAAGGTTATTAGTAATCAAGAATTAGATCCAAGGGCTAGAAACTCAAAAGCACCAAGGGAGTAGTGCTTTTGAGATTATTCTAACTCAATTATATATATATATATATATATATATATATATATATATATATATATATATATATATATATATATATATATATATATATATATATATATATATATAGAGTAGGGCTACTATACTTATTATGAGTAGTAGAGCCCTACTACTCATAAGTTGTTTCGATGATAGAGCTTCCGAATCGACGATCCACTCCGTTAAATATGATCTAGAGTATTTAAAACTTCTAGAAAATAAATTTCGTAATTTTTCAAAATCATAATAAAGTCCATCAAATGGGCATAAAATGAAGGAAATCGAACGATGTCCTAAAAATAGATGATCGGATCCTTCAATTTAAGATCGGAGTTATTGATCTTTATCTAGGTAGTGAATAGAATTTTCTATCAAAAATTCAATCTATTTCAATTCTTTTACACCGTTAAACTACCAAGTATCCCATATCGGTAGTTAAAAATTGTCAATTTTGTGAGCTTTTGATCGAAAGTAAATGATTTCGAAAAATTACGAAATTTATTTTCTAGAAGTTTTAAATACTCTAGATCATATTTAACGAGTGGATCGATTCGAAGCTCTATCATCGAAAACAACTTATGAGTAGTAGGGCTCTACTACTCATAATAGTATAGTAGCCCTACTCTATATATATATATGAGAGAAGAGAAAGTTGGGCTAGAATACTATTAATAGTATTTGTCCTCTTGTGCTATTAAAGTTTTAACTCTTGGAGCAATTCTTTTGATCATTTCTAACCATTAGATTAAATATTATAATCCAGTGGAGGCACTCAACTCTAGGGGGGCCACTCAACCCTAGGGGACTAATACCATCATAACCTTATAATTTCTCATCCAAGAATTAAAAATTTGATAGCAAAAGGAACCAAATGCTATCAATAGTATTCTAGCCTAACTATATATATATATATATATATATATATATATATATATATATATATATATAGAGAGAGAGAGAGAGAGAGAGAGAGAGAGAAAGGGGGGAGTTGAGCTAGAATACTATCGATAGCAAACGGATTCCATTGCCACCAATTTGTTTTCGATGATAGAGTCTCCAAATCGACGATCGGAACCGTTGAATATGATCTATACCACATGAAATGTTTAGAAATCAAATTACAAATCTTTTCAACATCATTTGCCTAATGATCAAAGCATTTCAAAATTTATAATTTTAACTACGATACGAGGCGTTTTTTCGTTTAACGGCGTAAAGATATCCAAATCAATTGAATTTTTGTTAAAAAATTTGTTAGAAAATTTGTTAAACTATTTAAAATAAGATCTATACTATTGATCTTGATTATAAGACTCCTATCATTATTTTTAAAAGAATATTTATTTTCATTGCTCACTTTTTTGTCCACTCGATAGATAAGAGAATAATATCGAAAATGTATGAAATTTGATTTCTAAACACTTCAAGTGGTATAGATCATGTTCAACAGTACTGATCGTCGATTTGGAGGCTTCATCATCGAAAATAAATGAGTGGCAACGGAGCCCGTTTGCTACCGATAATATTCTAGCTCAATCGTATATATATATATATATATATATATATATATATATATATATATATATATATATATATATATATAGCTTGGCTATGGTGCTTTAAAAGTACCACATACTTAGTGCTTGCAAGTTTTCCACCACTAAATCTATTACTTTGACCAATTTTTTTTTTAGATTATACTATTCCATTAACTATCCGTTAAATTCTAGAGGAGCACTGTTATTCTAATATTATAAATCCGCATCCAAAGATCAAAAATTTATCAACACCAATGACTTGATACCTTTAAAAGTATCATGATTTCTAATGAGGAAGCAGCAGCTTGTGATTTTTTTTATAGTAGTAAAAGATGAATGATCCCCGTTATTTGTGCTATGGCATGTTGTGTAACTCATGTGAGGTAGCAGGTAAAAAATTGAGCAGCTTACCTTTCTTGATCGTATTTGCTTCAAAGAACTTTCCAGCTGTTGCTCTAGTTGTTGGAGTTCTTTGAGATTCAATGACTCAAGTTGTTCGCCCATGAGGTGCCTGAAATTATTAAGCCCGATAAAATTAACAAGTATTAGGGGCTCTATTTGACCAAGCTGGGAATCAGCAAAGCCATTAATTTTGTATTGCAGACAAAAGAGCACTAACAATTTTTTTCAAAAACTTTCTATTAGATATTTTTGCTGCAACAAAAGCAGATCAAGAAGCCAAACCAAACATCTAGATATTGTGTAGTAGATAAAATCGTAAATTTTATTTACGTGTTTTACCTTTGACTTTTCTGTATTGCTTCGACTCTTGCCTTAAGCTTGGAATATTCATGGCACCAGTTGCTCTGTAAAGCAACATCTACTGTTAGACACTATAGCAGAATATGTATATATATATATATATATGCTAGCTGTTTGATTCATTCTTATAAAAGTAGCTCCACCAAACGGATGCAACTATGTATATCTAGAGATAAACGTCTCTCTGTTGCATCTTTATAGCCCTTGTTCTACCCTTCTAGCTACTACTAGTCCAGAGAACATAAACAAGTTTAATGAATAAGTGCAATAAAAGCATTTTATATCCAGTTTATTTTTCTTTCACATGTTTCACTTCGAAAAGGAAAAATTCAACAAAACTTTCATCTGAAAGCTCAACAATATTGGTGCATGAAAAAAGTGCAAGGACTCAATCAATTTATGGTGAATGTATTACAAATTTGCAATCCTGCATGTGTACCTGAGACTCGGGATCTGCTGAAACGAGCGCCTTTTCAGCATAGGAGTAGCGCTCATAACGTTCAAGAATCTTTTCCATGCTGTGAGTAAAGCAAGAGGAGATCATTTTAGATCTGACAGCTGGGTAAGATTAGCTAATAAATATTTAAATCAATAAATTACATTCAACTATATCGTGTAAGGATGTGTTCGTTCTTCGTAAACTTGCAAAAATCATACTGGAATCCACATCAGGATAACAAAGATTTATAACTATGCCATTCCCCTTTTTTGAGCTCTTCAATGGACAGCTAGTGAGAAATATAGTAATTTTATAAAGATTATTTGGTTTGAAGTTAAGTCACATTTACTCTATATCCTCGTGTATTTTGAAGGCGCAAGAGAGGAGAAATTATAGTCTCGTGTCGCATGCTCGCATACTTCAAGTGATGCAAGCAAATTAGCCCATCTACCGTTTAATAGTTACAGAATATCAATTGGCCCTTCCCTTCTGCAGCCATCAACACTGCCAAGTTATCATCAACAAAAACAAACATGAATCATAGCATTCACCAGAGAGAAGCAATTATTCATACGTGGAACAAGCAAAATTAAGTCCAAACTTAAACTCACCACAAATCACACTAAAATCTAGACCGACAATTCAAACCCTTCCTCTTAATTTTCGCTTATGGTTTTGAGCATACCGGAATCAAAATCGACTTTTTGAATGGAACTATACGGCATATAAGAAGGCCATAGTAGTTGTTAGCTGGTATGTTCCGTGCTGACTGTGCCAATCATAAAGAGGAACAGTATGGCCCTGTACAGAAATACCTATTGTGCCAATATGTATAAAGCTAGTCATGCCAGCATGCATGTATCATTGTACGCTATAAAGTATCAAATTGTGCCGATGAGTGTCAAATGATGCCAACGTGTGGTGACAATCCCAACGGCCCAAACTTGATAGCTAGTCATCATTTTTTAGGAGCCAAACCTCAAAATCCTTATTTGATCACCATATTTTACATACCATTTTTGCCTTATACTTACATGACTTCTCTAATATGAGTGTTTTAGATAACATAGCACTATGTAACGTACATGCTCATTTACAACTTGAGAAGTATAGTATTAACCGCAACTAGGTTCACTGAGATAATTTATAGCTTTTAGAAGACATATATATATAAGCCTCAAAGGCTTAAAAAAATGGACAAAAACTAAGATCCAAAGGGCATGCCTGCCAACAAGCGCTAATTGTATTCCTATGCATAAAAGGTTTGTAGAGCCCTTTTCTTTCCACATTGATACTAAGGACCATGATGGTCCATATTACTCCACAATGCAAATAGAGTTCTTAATTATTGCTGCGGACGGTACTATTTGTTGAGGAGCAAATGCAACTAGCTTGTTTAATTGTAAATTCCCAAAAGGGAGTTCATCGGCATGCTTTCCCTTCATAGCTGAAATAAGGTTTATTTGCTGCAACTGTCTTCCTTTGATAGCCATTAGTTCACATTAAACATAAATTATATCTTTGTTATTTAAACACAGCATATTTTAAATCAACCACAACATATCTAAACACAAAAGTATGAAACCTGAAACTTCTTACTTTTTTACTCAACTTTCTATCCTAACTTAAGCTGCATTGCGTTAAAAGTTGAATTAGTGCTAAATTTCATCTAGTACATGAAACAAACAACATAATTAAGTAAATTCATCGATACTCTATTCTTTGATTTAACCCTATTATCTAATTATTGACGAAAATTCAGAACCACATTACCTTGATGCCGAGTGTAAATAATCACTGAAATTGAAGCCAAAAGATAAGTTATAGACCTCAAGAAATGTGTTAGTACAAAGATGGAAAAGATCTAGTTCGTCGGATGCGAAAATACCAAAAGAGATTCGAGAAAGAGAGAAGAAAACTAAAATACATAACATTTACGTGATTCGGCCATTGGCCTATGTCCACAGACGAAGACGAAGCGAAGATTTTCATTATAATCAAAATGGTGTATAAAATATGCCTCTCTCGCAAAACCTTAATTCCAAAAATACACACATACTCACTCTCATATGCCGCACCAAATTAATAGAATAAAGAGTATATTTATAATAGGGAAAAAATCATAATACAACAAAAAAATCGAATCCACTAAGATTAAAAATATCTTAGTAAGATTAGGTATAATTTAAACTTAAATTAATGGAATAATCAAAAAAATAGAATAGGGTTAGAAAATTTTGCGGTTCTAGAATTCGTGACATCTAACAAAATGCCTATCGATGACACTTAATTAGTTTGTAAACTATCTGGCAATAGGCTGCTGAGACATAAATTGCACAATCTTGGTTGAATGGGTTAGTGTGAAATTTCTATAAAATCTATTAATCCTCATGATTCTAATTCCATATAAGGTAAGATACTTTTTCTTTTTAATTGATTTTTATTTCTAGAAAGTTGGATCCTATGTAACTCTTTTGTAAGGGGTACTTTGCTGTTGAGCACATGATTTATAGAGGTATGCTATTATACTAAATTTGGTCACTACATTCTTAGTTGTTTTGAAGTGTTTATAAAGGACCACAATTATATATATAGTTTTAATTAAGTAAAATAAAATAATAGAAAATTTGAATTTTTTTTAAAAAAATCAATTTTTACATATGTACGGTATGGTTTCTTAAGTATGTTAAAATTCATAACTAAGCGGTAAAGAAAGAAAAGAACAATTATATAACCATCACATAGATGGTAACAATTAGCTATATGCTCACAAAGTAATGGCTATATTACACTTTTGGTTCTCAAGCTTTGAGGGGCGTCACTTTGATCCTCAAATTTCGCCATGTTGGGAAGGAGCCATTTATGTTTAGGCCAGATGAAGATAACAGTTTTATAAAATTCAGGAGAATTGTTTTTTGTATACTTTCTCTATAATATAGTGCTTATTGAAGGATTTTTTTGTGGCACAAATTGTTAAAGGATTTGATCAAGTTGCATGTAGTCACAATAAAAAATGAGAAGTCACCTTAGTAACAATTCCACCAAAGCATGCATTTGTATTAGCTGAATCGTGGCAAAAACTTGCACACATGCCCCATTGGATAAACAAAACAGATTTGTTGCTCACAGATTCAATTTGCTTCGATTCAATCAATTAAAAATTATGGCACCGAAAAAAACACTACAAGTGTGTTCGTTTATTGATGTAAAGAAAAATAACTTGATTGGATATATACTATTATAAAATGATATAAATTTGTGGAAAAATATATGGTGCGGAATTATTAACATTTTATTTTTATTTTAGAACGGATGAAGCAAAAGAATTATTAGAATTGATGTCGAAGCAAAATATTGTATATTTTCTTCTTTCTTTGTTCTCTGCATGATAAAAATTTTTAATATATTTTTTATATTATTAACCAATTAAATCAAGCTATTTCTTACTTTTTTTTATCTTTTTTTTTTTTATTTATTTCTTAAATTTTTATTATAATTTTCATCGCGCGGGTGCCTACACTAGTCAAGATTAAAGCTACCCGGAGCGAGTTTACATATTGATATATGGTGAATAACGCTAGAATATGCTTCTAACGAAGACAAATATTACTTTATTAAATACTTTAGCGGCAACTATAACACTTCAAAAGCCATTAGACAAGAAACAGTAGAGGCAACAATATTATGACAAATCAAAGAAAACTAATATACTAGATATTAAATACTCAATTGGAACTAATATACTAGATATTAAATACTCAATCGGTCAAGGGATGCTCAAAATCCCCTCAAAGGAAAAGAAAAAAGGGACACTCAAAAGAATATCAACGTATGAACAATTTGAGACAAAAATGATAAAGTAAGAAAACTATTACAATTTCTTGATTGAGTTAAATAAAGAACAGATCATAGAGGATGAAAATATAGCAATCACTGTCAGGTAAAGAATAGCAAAGAAAAATATGCAGAGATATATAGAAGTTAAAAATAACCCAAAATTAAGCATCTAGTTGAAAATTGGATAATCCACATCAGTATGGCAGCGGACTCATCATAACCAGCACGTTGGCTGAAAATGATAAATTTAGGACAAGACATTCATGCTCAATACACAGAGAGACAAATGAAATGAAAGCGTGCTTCTCAAGATATCACGATATACTATTTTAGGAGAATTTGTTAGAAGCCCACTTACTATTGATTCGGTTTGATCATAAAACCATTTATTCATTTGAGGGCTATTCTACCAGAATATCATAGCTATTAAATTTAACCACTTGCATTACAATCTCATGCAAGCAGAAAAATTGAAAGTATTTGCATTCCGCCTGTGGTGCTTATGAGTTATGACCAACCAAATCAATTAGAATGCTAAAGCAATAGAAAGAAAATAACTAGGGTCTAAATGAGGTTGACGAAAAAAATTTAGAATAAAAAATAGAAAAAACTTCAAAAAAACCCCACTGTTTTCACACTTTTTTATTTTAGTATCATGTGGTTTAAAATATATCAAGTTAGTACCCTGTGGTTTCGCACTTTCTCACTTTAATACCCTGTGGTTTAAAGTGTATCAAGTTAATACTCTGTGCTTTTATTTTTGTATCAAGTTAATGCCCTATAATTTTATTTTTGTATCAAAATTAGTACCATGTGGTTTTTAAACCACAGGATACTTAAGTGAGAAAGTGTGAATTAAACCACAGAGTGCTAAAGTGCGAAACCAAAGAATACTAACTTGATACGTACACTTTAAACCACAGGGTACTAAAGTGAAAAAGTGCAAAATCACAGAGTACTAACTTGATACATTTTAAACCACAGGATATTAAAGTGAGAAATACAAGGGGGGTATTTGAAGTTTTCCCTAAAAAATATTGCAAGTGAATGGCAAAACTAAGTAGGATAATCAATTATATCAGCAAGAGTGCAACAATTTCATGCTAATACTTTCAAAATAGCCTTCGATTGACTTACATTACATAAAAATTGCACAGATAAAAATTTTCTCCTGGCTGATTTAAAATTAAAAAATCCTATAAAGATCCACGCTTTTGGAGGTATTCAATATGTTTCTTTTTTCCTTTTTTTTTTTTTCTTCTTTCCTTTTCCTACAAAAACTTAATAACTAAAGCATTCTACCTATCTCTCAAAAAAATTAAAAAAAAGTGCCACACGATGAATAAAATTTCTATTCGACAATCCATTCTAATATATACATAAACAAGGGAAAAGATCAGCATTCTTTAAAAGAAAAGGACTTTTCCCTCCAAAAGTTGAGAGCCGAATAGGCTATCTAACTAAGATGGACCCTTCAATGGAGAGGTGCAACTATCCGAGTAGGAGAGTCTAGCTATTCAGCATCCACGTCGGAGTTAAGAGAAAAAAAAAAAAAATTTGAGAAAAAAATAGCATGCTGCCCACTTCATTCATTAAAGATGTGAACTAAACTATAGGGGTGAGGTAACACAGGCCTCGAACGGAAAGAAAAGAAAAAAGAAGAAAGGAAAAAAAAACCTAATCGGAAAAGAAGGGCAGGCAGCGAACAAGGCTCACTTACATCCATCTGCTGCGGTCACCAGAAGATTGAACATGCTAAACAATCGGTTTCTGCCATTTGAACTGTATGGCGACCTCTTAATGCTTCAATTTCTCAAGGACTCCAAATTCCCTGTAATGTTATCTCGTGGTTGGTTTTTCTACAATGCATTAACTTCGCTCAATACTAATTATCTCTAGAAGTCACCGGATGGTGAAATTTCATTGCATCTAAATTTTGAGCCTCGACCTCTTCTTCTACATCATATAGAAATATTATGGAAACTAGCAACTTGGTTCTGAACAGCAATGGGTCCATAGAATTAACAGCCGGCGAAAATAGGAACCTAATTTGAATGCGCTAGGGCACGACTTTTCCATCTTGGGTAACAGTCAAGGTGATATATATATAGCCCCAAAGAAGTAAGAATTTTTCACAAGTGTAGTAGGCAACGAATGGCGACGAATTTCAAGAGTTTCCGAAATGGGAAAAGAGAAGAAAAGAAAACTCACGGCTGACTCGCATCAATAAAAGAGGGTGGAATAAGTAAGAAAGACACGCACCGCGCGCAGGTGCTTTGTTTTCTCCTAAAAAGGAGAAGAGAATATTAGATCATTTACGGTAGAAATTAAGCAAACTCACAAAAAAAACCCTAGATCTGCTGCTTCTGCACTCCTGGAGAAGAAGACTACAGAAAAAAAAAATATAAATAAATAAAGGGTGGGGGGAAATCACAACGACGTCGCCGAAAACAGGAAGCATGAGCGGAGATGGAGCTCTTTTTTTTTAAAAAAAAAAAAAAAAAAATATCGTTAGCTTGCTTGGCACGATTTCCGAGAGGAGCTGCGCCACTACGCTAACCTGGGACGGGGGGTCGGCGTTAAAAATCATACGAAAAAATTAAAGGGACCGGCCAATCGACGGATCGATCGATCCCGGCCGTTTCTATACGCACTCCAAACAACCTTTTTAACCTCGAGTTACGTTCGACCCTAAATAGGCAAACAAGAGTCGCCCATATATAACAGCTTAATATGAAGATGTAAGGGGGGGAAAAGAAAATTAAAAAAAAAAAAGTACCAAATATGCCAGCGACCATGTCTTCTTTGTACCCCGACTTAACTAGCAAGAAACTCCAACAACATTAAGAAACCTGAATCTAGAAAAGGAGCAATTAAAGCACCAGGCACTCGTATCGAGATTACTATTCTCAGCTCTCGCATGGAAACGATCTCACCCACAACAAGCAAAGAGATAGAGAAGCACGGATGGATGGATGGATGGGCACGTATGTACCTGGAATCGGTGGCGTACTCGTAGAGCTTGCCCTTGGTGGAGAAGATGATGAGGGCGACCTCGGCGTCGCATAGCACGGAGATCTCGTGCGCCTTCTTCAGGAGCCCCGATCGGCGCTTCGAGAACGTCACCTGCCGATTGATCTTGTTCTCGATCCGCTTCAGCTGCACCCTCCCTCGACCCATGATCGATCTCGATCTTCTTCTTCTTTCCTGCTTCACCTGAACCCAGAAACCCTAGCTAGCTACCTAGGCGCACAGCGTCCGCATAAGGAGTAGGAGCGTGGACGCGTGTGTCGGTGGGGGAGTAGGGAAGAGTAGGATGGGCAGAGAGAGAGAGAGAGAGAGAGAGAGAGAGAGAGAGAGAGAGAGAGAGGTAGAGACGCTCTCTCGGTGGCTTTAAAAGGGATTGATGGTGCGGGGTAGGGAGCGACGAGATCGGCGCGGTTTTGTGGAAACAGAGGTGGTTTAGGCAGGGCACGCTGTCGCGCTGTGATTGGTCGATTCGCCTGCGTAGTCGTTATCATGGAACGGGGAGTGTGGTGGTTTTGTGTTTTGGGAATCCGGAGAGGGACGCGAGAGTGAGTGGACCCCCCCACCCCACCCGGTCCCCGTCGCTTACACACACATACACACGCGCGCGCCCGCACACACACACACTCTTTCTCTCTCTCTCTCTCTCTCTCTCTCTCTCTCTCTCTCTCTCTCTCTCTCTCTCTCTCCTCGTACGGACGAATTAAGGGAAACAAAAACTAACAAAGAGCTTTGCACCTCTTTTTCTCTCTCTTTCCACTTTTTTGGGGAGTGGGGTTAAACTTCTGTTCTTGAATCTTGACGGCGGTTCGATGCATGCCCCGCTTGTATTTTAGTCAGCAGGACTGAATGATTACCACTACCTTTCCGGTATATTACTACTATGCCACTTTTATTAGCCCTTTCTTCGTCTTTCATTAGCTAATTAATTAATTTATAAATTAACCTCAAAGTTGACCACAATCTATTCCTCGTATCTTTATCTGTTGGATATATTAAGGTTCTGTTTACTTCGAAATCTTTCCATTTTAGTTCGTCACATTATTCGAGTTATGATTGGATACAAACTGTATAAAGTTGGAACAGTCCCCAATATAATTAATTTTTTGTACGCATTCTAACTTAATTAGTTTTACGGCTTGGGGATAACTGCTCTTAAAATTAAGCAGCATTATTATTCTGGCATTTTCATACATTCAAATTGCTGGAAACAGAATATGAAATACAATGATTTGTTCCATTTTAACCTGTTTTGCAATATTAATAGTAAATTACAGTTAAATGATTAAATCTAATGGTAATTATCAAGTAATGTTGCAAAATATATTAATTAGTATGATTTAAATAAATGATGTAGAGTAAATGTCGCTAAATATCATGAATTTGTTGTAGTTCCAAAAGTACATACGTGCAAGGTGCAATCCGGCCTTTAAATCGTGAAAAGTATGGCATTTTGACTATAATTGACTTTGCTGATCAACTACAAGATAAATTAGTGGTCTAAGTTCCTCATAAATTCAGGCATGCCTGAATGTTCAAAATAAAAATAAGAATAAAAATAATATATATTATAGTAGATTTTTTTTTTTTATAATTAATATTAGGAGTTCAATTCTTGTGCACCAATAGTCAGAACATCGATAATATGTAAGGTTAACATATAGTTCGAATCCTAATTGATTCACATTTTCAGCTAAGTTTATTTCTAAATAAAATAAACGAAACGAGTAGCGTGCTACCTATATCTTTCAAAAGAAAAAAAAACATGTATCATATGCAAAATAATTTATCTTATTCTAGAAACACTTAATTATACTATATATATTGTACTGTACTTTATAGATATTTTTTTATTTTTACACTGTACTATTTTATTTTCAAAAATATTGAACATAACACATATATTTCGCTTATTTTGGCATAAAAATAATAAATACATAAATGATTTTTAAAAAAACATTTAAAACAACTTGACTGCGCTTCTAACTTGTCTATCACACAGATTGACTTTAAATTTTTTCACTTATTTAACTAGTGCTTTTTAATATTTTGTTAAATTTTGTCTAAAATAAAATCATAGATTTATTTTTATCGAAATTGGTTAAAAAATAATAATAATTTCATAATATGTATGAAGAAAAAATTAATGCAAGATAGTAAAAGAAAATTAAATTTAAAATTCAGTGTATTGCTTGATAGAATATGATAATACAACAGTGTCTTTAAAAAATAATAGTATAATGTAGTAAATAAAAATAACAATAAAGTATAGTGTAGTAAAGTATAACTAAATCTTCCGAAATTAATAGTAATTTGAAAAATGAATAATGTACTCTTTTTAGTCTTGCAAGCTTCTTGAATAAACCCATGAAATATGTTAAATAAGATATTTACGTATCCAAATAAGATCATAAGATGGTATTAATTTTTACCTCTCAATATTTTAGTGGCTCAATTATTTTGTATTTATAGAAATTTCAAAATTTCACAAGGCATTACTTAGGAAATAATTAATTACTCAATTTTCGTGTGGGCCTCCAATACCCACGTACTACAAGAGGTTCACATAAAATTTTGCCCTCTTCATCGAGCAACATCAACATCCGTTCACATTATATTTTAGAAAAGGAAAAACTTTAAAAAACTTTAAAAACTTCTACGTGGTTTCATATTTTTTCATTTTTGTACTTTATAATTTAAAGTGTGTCATATTAGTATCATGTGGTTTCCTACTTTCTCACTTTAATATCATGTGGTTTAAAGTGTATCAAGATCTTATGTGGTTTTATTTTTATATCAAGTTAGTATTTTTGGTTTTATTTTTGTATCAAGTTAGTATCATGTGATTTTTAAACCACAGGATACTAAAGTGGGAAAGTGCGAAACCACAGGATGCTAAAGTGAAAAAGTGCAAAACTACAGGATACTAACTTGATACACTTTGAACCACATGATATTAAAGTGAAAAAGTGCACGTACATGATACTAACTTGATACACTTTAAACCACAGGATACTAATTAAAGTGAGAAAAGGTGAAACCACATGGGAGGTATTTGAAGTTTTTCCCATTAGAAAACGATACTTATACATTTATACTTCAGCATAAATCTTACATCAAAACTTTTAAATTTTTTAGCCTAAATTCTAGAAAATAATTTTAGGATCAAAAGTGACTCTCTCTTCAATAAAGCGTTTTGGTTTTTGTTTTTTCAAAATTCAATACAATTTTTAAAATTAGTTTTCTTGTTTTAGAGGCCCTTAAATTATAATCAGCGAATACATACTTCTTTAAATCTGATACCGATTTTATTTTCAGTTGTAAATTTAAATTTAAATTCTAAATTATAAAATTTAAAGATTTAATTTTAATTTTAATTTTAAAATAAAATTCAGCAAAAAAAATATGACTAACAAAAATAAAAAAAAAAGTTTGTCAAATAGTTTTACAAAATTACTTAAAATACTATTATTTTACTAGATTCAGCAGCCAAATAATTTAGGGTACTTCTCAATTGAAATAAAATCTTTATATCATAAAAAATAATTTTCTAATAATTAGACCAAACAGGCCCTAATTAAGATTTCGGATGGTGCTAAATTTGACGTATATTATATCACACTTACAATAGTGCATTACTTGTAAATTTGCAAGGGGGGCGTGAGAGTATGAGACGTTTTCTCTTTTGCAGAAACGGAGCAGCATAAGAGTGACAAAAATTTAATTTCCAAAGTAATTAGTTTGAAGATTATGGAGATTGGTGCTACGTGACCGATCCGACGGCGACAAAAAAATTTCTGTATTTTGAGAGAAAGAGAAAAAGCAATGAGATATGTGGCCATCGGATCGGCCATATGACGCGGATCCACGTAGTAGTCTGGATGCTATGCCCGTAAAATTTTTGTCCGCGTAGGAGGGCAAGAACGTCAATTCGTAACTAACACGGCTCAGGATATGTATCGAACGGGGAAATGCGGATTGCGGACACGGAGCATGTTTGAGGGCATCTACGTAATTTCAATCACCGTTCTGCGCACGTGCGTGCTCGCGTGAGAAGCTCGTACTATCAACCACGTGCTTATCACGTGCACATCTTGCTTTTAATTTCTTTCCAGGTTTATTAACGCTCGTGCTGAGGAGTAAGGACACGGGCACGATATATCAGACATGGTACTATTCTAACACGATCGATGATCCGACAATTTGAAATTTTTAATTTATTTTTTAAATTTTTTGTTTTGATAATTCTTACTGCAACAGCAGTAAAAATTTTAATTTACTTTGGAGGACCCTCGTAGAAGATCCAAACTAGTTATATTTTTGCCAACTGATTGCTCCTGTTAAAGATGGTTAATTACGATTTAAATCTGAATAGAAGTTTGGTTAAAAAGTGGCTCATAAATTGAAATTATCCTACACAAATTAAATTATCGCCAGTAGATAGAGGTGAGAGCTTCTCTACTCCATATATGTACATGTTATTAATGTAAAAAGACCCATGTAATTAATTAAGGCGCACGACTTACTAGGTATGTATAGTAGATGTACGAACAATATAGTATCACCCAAGAAGCGCATAAAGTTGTACATCACCAGTAGCTAGAGAGATTAGATTATAAATTGTTCTGTTTGCGTCATGATTTAAGCCAGAGTAATTAACTGATATGTATGACCAACTTTAGGGACTAGCTAGGTCGATCGTTAAGATTGAAGGGAAAAGAAAACAGAGATTAGGGTCAAGCTGTGCAAACGTCCTTCATAATTAAATAATCGTTGAATTTTGGATAGTCAAGTTGATGGACTAAAAAATGATTTGCTTAATTAATTAGGTTGTGAAAAGGGGAAAAACGAAAGTAACATTGCAAATCCTCTATTTTATTGTGTAACCACTAACCACTAGTGATGTAGGCAGATATGCTAAATTATGAGCAAGAAAAAGGCTCCATGGTTTTCCCATATCCATGTAGATGGATCATATGAAACTTATTAGGAATCAAATGAAGTAACCAAAAAAAAAAAAAACAAGGAAAAAGAAAACTAAAAAGGAAAAAAAAAAAAAGGTAAAAGAACTATATATATATTCTTCTTTGGTGTTAAATCTGCTGCTGCCCCAACAAAGGAATCATTTCCATCCATGAAGCAACCATTAACTCATAAGATAAGATACCAAATTCCTTCGAGTACTTAAAGAATCACACAATTATGAGTGGTTCTAGTTCAAGCTTCCCTATCATCTAAAATCACAGCTTCTACACGCAAAAATAGCAAAAGCAAATTTATTTTCGACGCCCCCTAGTATAGAATTTTCTAGTGTAATTAATTTGCAGTGTACGACATAGACGACTTAATTTTGCTAAAATTTAACGACATGATCAGCTTTCTTGCATAGAAAATTCTATGCACGGAAGTGTCAACCATTTGAAACCCAACAATAGCAGTTGTGAGGTCAAATCACGGCATACATGCACAACGCGTGCTTCGTTCCACACACACACACACACACACATATATATATATACACTTGAAAATTTTGAAAACAAGGTACTGTATATGTATTAGTGTATTAAAAAAACACACACACACACACACACACACACACATAAATATATATATACTTGAAAATTTTGAAAACAAAGTACTGTATATGTATTAGTGTATTAAAATAGAAATGCTAAGTCCATAATTGAAAAGGATTATAATCCTTACAACTATATACTAATTCGAGGGTGTTGAGAATTTATTAATTATTTTATATTTTTATAGTTTTAAAAAAAAATGATAAAAGTACCGGTAAATAAAAAATAATCATTGGATTTGAATTGTTGTACAGAGTTACAGTCAAAAATAGGTTATAGATTAAGCATTGCCCTTTTTGAAGAGGATTTGTGTGCATTGAATCATTGACTAAATAGTTGTTTCATATCTGTTTTGCCAAAAGCAAATGTGATGCTTGCGTGCATTTTTTGTACAAACATCTAGAAATTAACTAACAAACATATTTCGTCGATTTGCATACACAAATGATGAAGCGAAGAGGGAAATCCAATCATTTTAATTAAGTTGATTAGTTAATTTGTGGGCGCTGTACTATAGGTTAATTGTCAAATTGCAAGCATAGTGTTGCATTTTGTTAATCTGACGCACTCATTAATTAAGCCAACTACATTTTTCTGCTGAGAAAAAAAGAAAAGAAAAGGAGAAGTATATCTACTACCGTCCTATCAGTACGCATTCAAATTAAATGTTTAGCTCTATAATTAAGACCATTTCACGAAAAAAAATAGGATTATTTATCCAAAAAAAAAATCACTAAAAATTGGAAACGTACATTAAGATCCTTCAACAAGCCAATGGAATAATTGATCCACTCATCCACCAATCATAGCATGTGTGAGACAAATATATATGATATATCCACCACCCCCTCAGAAACAGAGCGACGACGCTTAAAACCACACGTGGAGTTTTCTTCGCATGGGTGTGATAGAGACGCAGGCCACTAATTACACGTACGTAAGCATTATTGTCCCACGAATAAGGACAATATATACCAGTTTCAGATCAAGATATTTAAATAGTGCTTACACAGCTACCGCATCTGTTTACTGCCCCAGCTGTTTCGGAGGGGTTCAATTGTCTCCTGCTTTTTTATATTTTTGTAGCAGTGCTGCATGGGAGCTGTGGAGATTAAATTCACACGCGCCGCTCATGTCTATTTAGGCCCCTCTCGTATTTACAATCCAGTCCAAATCCAGGCCGATCTTGGCCCGACCCATTTATCGCACGTACCAAATGCATTCGCGTATCTCGTACGTGCACTGCGCGACGACTCTTTGTCCCCATATTTTTATACCGAAGCATACAAGAGTTTTTATTTTATTTTATTTTTTTTTGAGAAAAATATAGCACGTTATCTGTTTCATTTAATAAGGGAAATGAACACATCTAAGAGTTACACTCGTTACTCTTACTGAGCTTAAAAATGTAATGTTGGTTAGGGTCAAAATGTGTAATGATTAAATTGACAGCGTACCAGTTTGTTGCGACACGGGGGTGGGGCCGACATTGTCGATGGGATTCCGCGTTGGTCGCTATCCACGACTCGGCCTGAGGGGGCCCGCACGGAATTGGCCGTGATGTGCCGTTTTGGACGCAACGAGTTGAAGTTGCACCACAAACTATGCATGTGGAACACATCAACTGAGTTAATCGATCCGATTGGAGCTAGCCCGGATCGTGTGCGCCTTTAACCACATCCAACATTAATGCGGTCCCATTTTCCACTCCCTGCACAAAACAATTTGGGTCCCTCCTTCCTTTCTTGCCTCCACTTTGAGTTAATTTTAACGGCACGAAAAATAAATGACTTAAATATTTCCTGTTGACAAGGACAATGACATCAACGTTTTATCCTCACATATATATAGACGACAACCCAGATTGACATGCTTTGATTTGGTGCCAGGTACCATTTATTAATTAATTTGCTCCCTATTGTGACATGCCTAAAACTATATATGTAGCCTGATCACTTGCAGGTTTAAGCTTATTAATTAGTCTGTGAATTATTATTAATCAAGGTAGATATTTTAACTAATAATCTATCTAATAACGTGTTAGAATCATTTTTAAACGTGCCCTTATACATAAAATTAATTGATCACCATCAATTTCAGTTTGTTATATATCTTTAATTATAACACGAGATGATATGATCTAGATATTTGTTTGTTTCTCTAGAAAAACTTAAAAATTAAGTCGCTAGGAACAAGCACAGCTTCTCGCTCCACAAATATTGAGGCAAAGGTTAAATAATTTAATAGAATAAAGAGCACTGTATATATATATATATTCGCTATCGCATCAGAACGGATGGCGTTGAGCTGAAGTAACAGCTCAACCTCTGCCTCATATCTGTTGCAAAAGGGATAAACATAGCTAGCTAGCTTCTGATCATATATATATATATATATGCAGAATATATATTAATTTATTTCAGTGAAAGGAGACGGATGAAGAAAACAACAAGACCAGCCTACGCGCCGCTCAATTCAGGATCAGATTGAGATGGCTCATATATAGTTAATTTGGCATAAATTAATATAACGTATAAATTGAGAATGGGGCTGTTTTTTGCGCACTTGATTCAAGCTTATATACATAAATATCTCTCATACTATTCTCGTAGACCAACTAATAGCTACACGTTTTGGATTGATTTTCTTTTGTTCATCTATAACATGCCTTCGATCCAATCTCTAACATAGTCTCTGGTGCTATGAGCTAAAAAATCCACTTGAAAAGGACTTGCCCAATTGTCTCGTTTAATAAATATATAAGTCGAGCTAAATATCGATTAGGTAAGGTCACCAATGCCACTCATTTTGAGTTAACTCCGAAAATTAAAGATGTGAAAAGGATGTCCACAAAAAATTCTATCATGAGCATACCCATATATATGTATAGTAGCAAGACTCTGAGTTATCACGTCTATTTATTTCTCCCGCGCATGAAATATATATTCATATTATTGTGATTTTTGTATGATTAGAGTAGAAGGTAATGAGATTATGTTTATTAATTTAATTTAAAATTTTATATATTTTTAGCAAAATAAATTTTTTTGCTAGATTGAAATATTTTGTAAGATGAAATGGTGAAGTGATATACCATACAAATGGTCGGTATCTAAAACTTTTATAACGAGTTATATATGTACTTATTGTAATTGGCTAAAGACTTGATGCTAGTACTCGAGATTCTAGATTCAAAATTTAATTATTCACATATTTAGTCAAGTTCATTTCTAAATAATGAACAAAATATATGATACTTCTCTCTCTAAATTAAAGAAACAAAAAAAACTTTGATAATTAAGCTAGCTGCTCACAAGCTGAGCGAGGTTATTAAATCCACAACTGCAAGTAGCTAGAAAAGTACGTATTATTGCTCTTTAAGTCTACACATGATAAGCCTACTAGGCAAATATAAACTATCGGATAATAATAGGATTAATAATGTATGATTAATTACAACTAACTACTTTTGTTTATAGGGCTAGCAATGCTCATTATATATATATATGTAATCGGTACGTGACATGAAATACGTACGAAATTGAACTAAATGAAATTAATTAATGGTGAAAAATCTAACCAACGATAATATTTAAAACGATTAGTTATTCTTGCATATATTGGTGCAAGATAAAAACTTTTTAATTGAATTTTGAAATATTTGTATATATATAGCAAACAGCCAACAAACAGAATGCCACGTACGTACGTACTGATCAGTTTGTAGCAACGTCTTCCTACCGGGAATCAGCGAGCCCCCACCGTCTGATCTGCCCCAGCAAAGCCAAGCAACCTACAACTGCATGCAACAACGCCGTTGCCTCACTTTCCCCATCATTAAATTCCCAAAGAAGCCCTGGCGATCTGATCACTAGTGCGTCCTACACCACAAGTATACAATCCATATATATATGCAGGGACTCCACACATATATATGAACAGCTAGCTAGCGTACCCCCCTGGCCCCTGCCCACACTATCCCATCTCCTCCGCTGTCGCCGTTTGCATGCCCAGCAGCATGAGCAGCTTCGTCTCCCGCAAGCTCTCTCCGCGCCGGAACAGCTCCTTCGAGCTCGACGTCTTCGACGCCAAGCGCTACTTCTCCACCGCCATCGACCACGATGCCAGCAGTACCTTCGTCCGCTATCCTGGACCCGCGAGACAGCAAAATGCTGCGGCCGCCGAAAAGAAGAGCTTCGTCGCGAGCGGTAGCGCTCCCGTGAAAGGTAAAGGGTGTTGTGATTATAACAAGCGCACGACTAAGCAGCCCACCTCGCCCGGGCTTAGGCTGGCTAGCTTTATCAACTCTCTATTCCAACAAGCGGCTTCTAAGAGGAAGCCCAAGCCCTCGGCCCCGAACACGCCAACGGCCCCTTCTCAGAAAAGCAGAAGCAACGAAGCCGTGTACTCCTGCGTGAGCAGCGGCTTTACAACACCTTGTTTACAGTTTAACACGCGGTCGTACGTTCACAAGGAGAAGAGCAAACTCCGTGGCGACACGAACCAAAATCGTAAGGAGCCAGAAGGAGCAGCAGCGTATCGGCCATACGCCAAAAATGGCGTATGGCCGTGGAAGCAGGAGGCTAAGTATGTGCCGAGGGGTGATCACGGTCTTTATGGAAATGTGTATGATGGTGATCAAAGTGTGTGCGGCGGGGAGAGGCGATGGGTGTTGAGCAATATTCATAAATATCGCGATGATCGTCATGGGTATCTGACGAAGCGAGATTGGAGTTGGGTTGGCGAGTCTACGCCGCGGCAAAGAAAGAGCTTCAAGAGGTCAACAGAGGAGGTAGAAGAATACTGTGGCGAGGATTGGGAGAGTGACTCGAGCTCGGATCTATTTGAGCTCCAGATTGATAACTCCGATCTGCGTCGACACAGTCGATCCGGTGGCTTACCGGTTTTCGGGACGACGAATATGAAGGCTCTTAAGAGATCAGGAACCACCATTGCCACTGTTGCATCCTAATGAATTAACTAGCAAATCCTCTTGTACCTTGCTCCATATATCTATCCTTTTGCATTAAAATGTTGCGTGGATATATATATATCGTCGACGTACGTATAGGCAACAATCCATGTAAATGGAACTCTTAGTAATAATCTAAATGGATGATATGTTTACGATTATTAATGTAAAATTCATTTAATTAAATGTAAAAGTCGTTCTACGTATTATATACATACATACACGGTGAGTGTTTCTGGCTGTCACGCAGGTGACCCGGGTTTTTTGATTCGATCAAAAAAGTAGCTTTTTTTTTTAAAAAAAAAAATTAATTGTTCTAATTATATAATTTAATTTTCTCAAAGTATACGAATTTTAAATTAATTTCTTTTAAATATTTTAAACTTTCCTAATTATATATGTAATACTCTTTTTTTTTTGGCTAATTGTATAATACAAAAAGTTTCTAACTTTATAATACTTTCTTTAATTTGTGTTAATTTGCTATACAACGGAACAATGCTATGCCTAACTGTACACCCCAAATATTTTTTAAATCTTTATAATTATATAATACTGTTTTTTGTTGATCGTACAATGCAAAAAATCATTTAACTTTTTTAAATATTTTAAAAATGTCCTAATTATATATTACCCCTTTTTTGTTACTTTGTATACCATCACGAAAAATTACTAATAATATTATCCTTTTTCTATTAATTGTATAATAATACAAAAAAAAACTATTTGTACACTCAAAAAGTGAGTGTAATTTCATACCATTTCTATTCAAAGACCTATTATTTTATACTGATTTTATCATATTATCTTTTTTATATTGAAAATATTAAAAAAATTATCTAAATTAATTCTTAGATGAGTCAGGTGTGAGATTTGTATTCAACTTTTAAGTATATAAAACCAGCATATATTTCTCAATAGTAGAAGTTTCCAAATTTAAGTTGCAACAACTAAAAAATTTGAAAATTTTTAAGAGAAAAAATAATATACTATCTATTAGTACTTGAATTTATCTATAGTGGGAGTTAAGCCTCGGAAAAGATTTTTTTTTAAAAAAAAATTGGGGGTTAAACTGAATGGTTTCAAAAGTAGGACCCGTTGGCAACATTATCTCTGTTCCCCCCAGTAACGCTACTATTTTGAAGGCGCGAAATATGCTTTCACGCCCGAGCTTTTGGCGCGAAAAATAAATAAGGGCAAAAAATCAAAAAAAAAAAAAAAAAATCGTCCTCATTCTCCTCTAGGGTTTCGAAACCCGTCCCATCTTCGTCGGATCAACTGATCGATCCATTCCCCGACCTCTTCCTACAGCTGAGCTATTCGATCCCGTAGTCAACATCGACGTTTCCCTCTCCAATCGATGGAAAACTCTCGCGACGAGGACCTGGAGATCACCTCCGTCGGATCACTCTACCATGGCCAATGGGACAAGAAGTATTGGAGCTCCTCTAGGGTTTGCGTTGCTCATTCTACACCTCTGCTTCTTCCTGCTTCGATCTCATCCTTTTACCCCCCGAGTGTTTCGATTTGTCATTTCCGAGTTATTCAACTGAAATTTGTTGCTCGCATGATCTCCAAAACCTAGGATTTTGGGGGAAGGATTGTTCGATTTGGTTATTTGATTGCAAGAGGAGATTTTGTGACGTTCGCGAGTGGTTTTGAACTACCGCTTTTTGAGGCCTCTCTCTTTTCTGTTTATGTTGATGTCATCTTTTTGCAGTTCCTCGACTGTATGAAGTTCTAAAGCTTTTGAAAAATAAGGGGAAATTTCTATAAACTTCGATGTTTTGGTTTTGTACGATAGGGATGTAATTGAATGGTAGTGAGAACTCACTGTGATCAGAAACATTAACAAACTAATTGGCATCCTGTTTTATAGCTCAAGTAAATTCATTCATCGCACAAACTAGAGAAGGATATTTGATGCGTTTTTTTTTTTTTTTTTTTTTTTGTGTGTGTGTGTGTGTGTGAGAGAGAGAGAGAGAGAGAGAGAGAGAGAGAGAGGTAGCATGCTACCAACTTTGTTCATTTTTTTAGAAATAAATCTAGCTGGACATGTAAAGCAATTAGTTTTCGAACCTGGGACCTCAGATACTAATCACCAAGTCCTTTGCCACTTGTGCTAGGGATAATCGGTGGATATTTGAAGTGTTAAGTCAAATAATCATGATAAACTATATTTTCTTGCTCTTTTTTTCTTTTCTTTTTTTTTTTTCTGGCAACACATCACTTTCCAACTTCTTTGAAGCAGAAGAATGTTGCCACAGGTCTAATTAGTTTCCAGTTAGTATTTATTCATTGGTTTTCGACTGACTTTATATAGTAATTATCCTCATTCTTCTTATAGGGAAAAGACCGTTACCCTTATCCTGTTGGTTATCAGGCAGTACGAACTCATGCCGGGAACACATATAGGATGGAAGTGCGTGAAGGCCTCAATGGGCCTTTATTTGTGGTAAGATTGCTAGACGCTACCCTTTTGGTTGTGTATGCAGTAGCTTATCAGATAGTTTCTAGTAGATGTTGTGTTGCTTAAACTTTTCTGATAATTATAAAAGTAATTTTTTAGTCCATTTGATCTACCTGATTCTATTGAACAGCTGCGCAATTTCAATATGCAGGTCTCATTCACAGACAGAGATTCATCCACTGGGCAGACCCCTGATATAGCTTGGGAGAATTTCAAGAAGAAGATTGGTCCGAGAGTTAAAAACTGGCATGGGAGGAGGTTTTCTTCTAAAATGGATGGAGTGGAGGCAAGTTGCCCAATTAGTTCTCTATCTGGTTACAAAATTTGGTTACAAAATTGTGATGCTTATGCTTTGCATATTTCATATGTTGGTATTTACCAATCAAGTTTGGATTCTAGTCCTTTATTAGGGCAATTTCATGGACCTTGGGCTTTTTTAATGCTACACTATTTGCATCTAAAATTGTATATACTGTTCTATCTGAATTTATGGCCAACAAATGTACTCTGTATTAGTTCTTCTTGTTTGGCTGCTTAATGGATTTATATGTGGTTGACTGGCAATTCTTTTGTTCCCTAGTATTAACCAAGAGATAGTTTTTCATTTTACGACCAGCTGTTCTGAGACTTATCTCATTCACCAATACTCTATGTCATGATGACTGTTCTTTCCAATATCGTTTTCTGATTCATTTCTTTTTGTATGGATCAATATATTGTCGAGGACTTGCCAGTATGAATATTTGTATCTCACTGATGACCTTGTAGACAAGGTCCTTTTGTTGCACTATTTTGATTTTTTTTTTTTTTTTTGAAGTTTCAAAAGAAAAAGGTTTCATGGTTCAAGAACAATTGAATGTCAAACTTGGATGTTATATCAGGCAAAACTTGTTTAGTAATGTATCTAAACTATTAATTGTCTTAATGTGATTTGTTCATAATATACTGGTGGAAGTAGAGTATAAACATTTCTCCTAAGTTGCTTCTCTTAACCTTCCTTGCTGTTGCATGCAGCTTTTTGGGTTTAGGAATCCATTTGTTCAGCGATTACTTCGTGAGCTAGCGGTAGATGTCAATAGAGCACCAGAAAGATGCTCATTATCTCCAAAGTTATATGATAGTGGTTTGCAGTCAGACCATAAGGTTGACATTCGATGTTCCAATGCAAATTCAGATTCGATAGTCTGCTTAAGCAATCAACGGAGCATTGGAAAGAGAGGGATGAAAGACAGAATAAAAGAAGGAAGAGTTAAGAGACTTCATCATCAGGATTTACTTCGTGAGAAAGAATCCGAAAAGGCAGAACAACTAGGCAGGTTTGATTCTCATGCCAAAGAAAAAAGTATACAGCATTTTCTGGAAGAACATTTGTCTGGATCTTTTGCATGCCAGGATTCTGCAAATGCTGTAAATAATGAAAGTTTATGCCAATCTAGCTGTGAGTTAGAAAAAGATGGTAAATATGGTGCCGTCCAACAGGCTACTTCAGTGGATGAAGGGCAATGCCATCCTATGCTAGCCAATAATAAATTATCAGAAGAAGTGGAGCATTCTGATTGTGTTGTTGAGAAACATGTAATTTCTCAGGAGGAAAGCAAGCATTATAGGGATTTCAGATTCCCTTCAGTGGAGAATATACCTTACTCAGAAGGTCACAGAGAGGTACTTCCCGCCTTTGTTTCTTTTTCTTCTTTTTCTTTTTTTGACCGTATTCCTGCTTTATCTTCTCCACCCTGTTTTTTCAGACATTTTTTGATCCATGATTGTTTTTGCATGATTCCCAATGAAGTGGCCCACGCATTCTTGCATTTACTATTGGCTTAAGTGGTTATTTCTTTACTGGGGCTGTTTTTTGACCTTATCAGGATCATGATAACAGAAGTTAACTCATGATAACTGGCATCTTTTATCTGTTTTGCTACTGTAGTTTACTTCACTACTTTTGCCTGTACATCATCAACTGCTAAATTGAAACAAAGAAATCCTATTATTGTACCAAATGATAGTGACATAGACATCCCATTATTAATCACATAATAGCACATCCTTGTTCCGGACTCCAGAGTAGTGCAAAAAAATGAGTTTGGACTTCTTTTTGGACAATGTTAGCATCTGGTCTGGTCTTTATTGAACTTCACTTTGTGCATTCTAACTTAATCACGTCCATAGTTAATAACCTTTGATAATCAACATTCTAGCTTAATCATGTCCATAGTCAACAACTTTTCACAGTTGAAATATATACATCTGTTGTCTAGATGATGATGCCGGTTTTGCAATTTTCAAGGGAAGCCCCAGAGAAATAAAAGATTCACTTCAAGAAGTCAGCTCATCTCCTAGCTCCTCAAATCCAGGTTCTGATAAAATGGATTTGGATTCTGAGGGGCAAGAATTAGCGAAGTTCATGATGGCATGTTTACTTCCGCAAGCCATTCCCCTTCTTAAGAAGACTTATGTCAGAAGGAAGTATAGACGTGAAAATCATGAAGCAGATTTTGAGCAGAAGGTTGGTGATTTCCACTTGACTGGTGACATTAGTCAAGGTACTAGTTTATTCAGGACACCTATCATAATTAAGCAATGATATTTGTTTGATTGTTCTATAGAACTTTTTCATTTTTGGCTTCTGCCCATAAGAGGCATATGGTGCTATAGAAAATGAACTTTTAGTTTGTTTTTTTTTTTGCAGGTGAATTTGAAGCTAATAACATTGTCCAAAGATCAGAAGAAAAAATGTCAGAGAAAAATGATTCTGGAACATTGGTTCAGGACAGTTCTGAATGCAAAAAAACCACAGTAAAGCCATCTGACAATTATTGCCTCCCAAACGATGAGCAATCTTCTGAAAGGTCAAACGAGGTCAAATATGTCATTCCAGATAGCTTGGAGGATGATCCATCTGTCTTTAATGTTAGGGCTAATAAATCTTCTCCTGCTGATTATTGTGAAACTATTCATGGACATCCGAATGAAATTAAGCAGAATTTTGAGCCTTCAAAGTTGTCTTTCAGCATAAAAGAGGGGGTCATAGAGCCTTCTAGTCTTGAGAGCTGTGAATATAATGGAGTAGTTAAGCCATTTAATGAACTCGAGAAAGGTGATCTTTTCTTATCTGATTCTCTTCTAGCCGGTTTAGAAGAAGAGTTTAATGGCGACTCTGCATGTGACAAAAATGAGATCTCTTATTGGGAACCGAATTACCAAAGAACTGATTGCGCTGATCATATTCTATCCACTAATCCTGTTCCTTGCGAGCATGACTCTTTTCAGCACTTGTGCAATGATAAAAATAGTTTCGGAAAAGACATCTTGGTTCCTCCACCTGAAGGAAATTGCGAGCCTACTGGAAATGACATAACTGAGCAATGTGCAAACGATCTTCTTCCCTGCTCAGAATATACAAGCTTGGATGAAAGAGAATTTTCCAGAATTACTAATTCTGGAAGAATGCTTGTTAAGTCACAAGATGACCTTCAGTCCTCCATTCAACACAAGCTAGTTAACTTTGATGTTCCAAATGTTTCAGAGTTTACTGATGTGTGTGTTGGAAATCTGGTAAAGGCAAGGCTGGACAGCATGGCACCAATTAATATAAAGGGAAATTCTTCGTTGTTTTTTATGCAAAATGCAGTATTTCAGACCGATGGTCTCCCATCTGATGCTCAGAAAGGAGAAACATTACTCCGTTCACATTATTCATCTAAAACATTTGACCTTCCTCTATCAGAAAGTATAATTTGCCGAAATTTTGGTGAGACCAATCTTAAGAAATTTGCTACTCCCAGGAAATTAGATAACAGAGAAATTGTTCAAGCTGGTTTTGCAAGTGGTGATGCAGAGAAAAGGATTTATGCTGCCAATCAAATTAAGAGAGACGAAATTAAACTACATCTAAACAACACAGAGGATAGTTGTGCACACAATCCCATTACAACGTATAATATTCATGTTATTCCTCAAGCAAGTGTTAATAATGTTGCAGAAGATATGAAATCTTCCACTTGTGTTCCTTCTAGTTTATATGTTGAAAATAATTATGCAAAAGCTGCTGGTGGTACTAATGATGCTCAGGATTATTGCAAAATGCAGCTCCAGATGAAGAGAAATGTTCCAGAACAAAGTAGAAAATGTGCCCTGAAAGAATTTTCTTGCCCAGATACGAAGCAGCTTACAGATATGGCAACAGATAATGACCATAAGGATCTTTGCCATGATAAACCATGCAAAAGAAGTCATTTTGATGAACTCTCATCTCATGATGCGGAATCACTTACAGCACTAGATAGATCTATGGAGCTTGTGAGCTGCTTTTTGCATCCAACCTCCATCTTGTCTATCAGCTTGAGTTCAAATGATCATTCTTTACAAATCAGCGTGTTGTGTGGTCTTCTAGAGGACTCTGATAAATCCCTTTACATCTATATTGTTCCTCTTCAGGAACAGAGTGGAATATGCCCTTCTTTTACTGGTTACACCTCACTTATGTTGCCTCCGCTGGAGGGTCCTTTCAAAGGAAATGTAAGCTATATGCAAATATATCATTATTGTTAGTTAATTCATGTGTTCTTGTACAGTAATGCGTCTCCATGTTCCGTTTTGCAGTTAACATTTGAAAGAGCTGGATTGCAATTTACTCCAGATGGTCATTCACTTATCCTGCTTAACAGTATCAAAGTACCATATTGCAGGTCGAGCAAAATCTATCTGATATTATGGGTTATGTAGCCTTTGAAATCATTAAATCTGGTGTGAAGCTAATTAATCATGAATCATGGCAGGAAGCAAAGTGTAGCTTGTTTGTGCCCCATGTGCAAATTAGATCAATGTGATGATAATGCTGTGAAAATTGTACGGGTGAATTTTGGGTACGTTTCACCACTGATCAAGTTGACGACAGATGAGAAGGTTTGCTGTATCTTGGTCTGTGAACCAAACTGGCTTATAGCAGTTCAAGAGAGTGGGAAGTTGCATGTCTGGACGATGAACTTGGACTGGAGGTAAGTATCATATAACTATCCAATAGGTTGATAATTTATCATTTGCATGTTATGAAATTTCAACAAGCAGTGTTCTGGAGTTCTGTTATTGCATCATGGACTGTTATGTCATTTTGATCTTAAAACGGAAAACTTGAGAATGCAATTTGGTGGTAAAACTATCATTCTGACAAAGTCAAATATCTAGAATATCTGGTCAAATAACTCGAGAAAAGATCTAGCAAATTTAGAAGCACAAGGCTAGAGAATACTCTTTGGTGCCTGTTTGACATGATTTGCTCTGTTATAGCGTTTTGATTTGCATATGCATTAGGCGTATATTTTGTTTTTCTGTGTGTATATGTACATGCCATTCAATTGCTTGCTGGCAAATATTAAGGTTTTCTTTTCTTTTAATCTTCATTAGAGACCTATCGAATGGCCTCTTCTACGGAAGTAACTACACATACTGATTGCCTATTCCTTCAACAGCTTATTTGGAAAGATGAAGCCTGATTCCAACCAACTTGATTTTTTTTTTTTTTTTGGTTACATCATTGAGTCTCTCTCAACTTATCAAATCCTTGAGCCATTTAACTTTTATCTGCAATTGGCCATGAAATTTGGGAACACAGTGAAATAATTTATCACCAAAGAAAAGTAGAAAACATGGTTGTGATATCTCATTTATTTTGGTAAATGATTATTTTCTGCTCTGTTGGTTAATGTTTCATATCTTTCTTGTCACTGTTTACAGTGCAATCTCTGAAGAATATGTGCTACCTTCATTTGACGATTTGCCATGTTCGATGGTGGAGCTGAAAAGAGTAACAAATGCTAACAGCCTTGTGATTGGTCATAATGGTATAGGCGGTTTTGGTTTATGGTAAGCTGCAATCTCACATAAGTACCAGTCAGCTATTACTTTTTTTTGTTTTTGTCTTTCGAAATCTATTTCACCATTCTATTTTTGTGAATTTGGGTAATTTGCTTTCTGTAACTCAATTGCTTTTTTAAAAATATTGCAGGGATATCTCAAAGAGGGCATGTTTAGCCAGCTTCTCAGCTCCAGGCAACATAGTATTCCAAATTATTCCAGTAGGCTTTTGCAGTTTGCAGAACTATGGGATTCTCTTCACCAATAACAATGAAGAGGAAAGCTTGAAAGAGATGATGGCAAAAGATTTGTCCAAAGAAGCTGCTGAAATCCCCTTTCTTATTCCTTCTGGACAAGATGCAGCTGTTTGGCTCATGGTTTCTGCTGCTTCAGTAACAGAGGTTCAACATGATCTTCGGGTGAAGGATCATAGCATAAGATGGTGGAGGCTAGCTCTTTTAGCCAAGAACCTGGTCTTCATGGGAAACGTGTTGGATCCCAGGTATCTCAGCGGCTGTATCTTTATTCACTAAATGCTTAAATTTTAATTATGTCACTCGATGAACTAGTGAAGTAGGTTAGATCGTTGTTATCTAAATAATGGCTTTCATCTTTTCAAACGGCTTATATTCTTGATCAAGTCATCAAGCACCAGCATATACCAAGTGTCCGCCAAGTGGTAGGTATTCATAAAACTGAGTAAAAATAAGATGTGGTAGGTATTCATATACCAAGTGTCCACCAAGAAGAATAACATCTATTTGATTAGTTTATGGCACAATAATGTTTCTTCCTGGAGGATTTTGAAGTTTTAGAAGTAAGTGTTAAGGATTTTTAGAATATCCATAAACAGCAAAGATTTTTAGAATATCCAAAATGTGTAGCTTTATGCTGCTCTGTTAGTGTCTACTAGTGTCTAATAAAGTTACAATGAAACATTATCAAAGGCCCAGTTGCTTCATTTTATCCACTTGAATATGCAGTCAACAATTTCCAAAAGTATGTGTATTTTGTCACGAGGTGGTTGTTATTGCAGACAAAATCATCTCTATATGACATCTAGTGCAGCTAGATGTACAGGCCGTTCAATCGTACATATGAGAAATGCTCTGTTGAGCGGCCTCTTGTTGGTTGTGGATTGAAAGAAAATGTAACTCTGGAAGGTTAAGGATTCATCACAAATTGTCAAATCAATTTCTTGCCTTGGAAGATCTTTTATTTGGTTATGTTGAGTGAACGTCTCCATGACTAGATCTTTTATAACCTGCAGGGCTTCCGTTGCAGCAGCCTCAGCTGAATATGGATTTGTTGGAACATTTGATGGTCTCTTGTACAAATGGGAGCTCTCTACTGGGAGAAAATATGCTGACATGCGTTGTTTCAAATGTAAGTCAGGCACTTTACTTTGATAAATCTTAGTTTCATATATTGTGCAGATGATTTTGCATGCAAGTACAGGTGAAAGAGTCCCTCTTTTAGTAACAGTATGTTACACAGCTCTTTCTTGGTATCAGGTGGGAGTGTACCATGCATTGGAGTTGATGCCCGATCAGGTGCAATGGCAGTAGCTGACGATAAGTGTCATTTGTTAATATACAGACCAAGGACAGATATGATAGTGGATAGCTAGGTTAAGCAGATATGATATGACGCCATTGTTAATCAGCGCAAGTGACTCCAACAAGGCGCTACGACTATACGAAATGTACATATGTGGGACATACTTTGTTCACTCAACTCAACTCAAACTTCATGCGCCCAATGTTGTGGCATGCTTGGTTTCATATCGGCACAAAGCTGTGTCTTCTATCAAACGGTGAAGCATTGCCTTCGTTTTCTTTTAGCCTATGTTGTGATAATCCTGTAGGTCACGTCTCTGAAATTCTGTGTTGAACTTGATTCATAATCACCTCACATTATCACTTCAGAAGTGTATACGTGCTTTGTACAGAATTGGTTGTCCCGCCGATAAAAATGCATCAGGAAATCACCCATCCTTGGTGGCTAACATGGCGATTTTCTCGTTGTTTATAGTTCTTTGGCATCAGATGACGTTGCCTTCATTAGATACCTCAGTATTGACTAAACATGGAATTTGGTTGGCACCTGCATACAGTTCTTACCATTATATTCATCCCCGCGAAAAAGGGGTTGATACCAACTCAGTAAATCTCCTGTAATACCACACAATGAAACCCACATGGAAAGTACAACTAAGTACGCAAATTGTCACAAAATTTAAGCAGCCTATATGCTTACGCATGAAAGTTCTGCTTCCTAGCGTTACTTTCTCTCCTACCGATCAGAAGTTTCTGCTCCATTCTAGTAATGCAAATAAAATAATTTATTGCCATCTTAAATTACCGAAGAAGATAAATAGTACAGGAATACAATAATCCAACTGCAAAAATGCCTCAATGCTTCAGTGAGAAACATTTAGCATAATGAAAAACTTCTCAAAAAAAAAAAAAAACACCTCGAGTTATGCCTAACAGATTTAGATCGGACAACACTAAAGTTGCAGGGAAATATAAAGGACATTCAGACTACCCACTCTATTTCCCTTTGGCTGCTTCAGCCTCAGCTCCGGAAGGGTTGAGCTCATCCCAAGCCTCGATCCAGGTGACCATTGCATCCGCAAGCTTAGTGAAGTAAGGGTCCACCTTCCCCAGCTTCTCCCTCACCTGCTCTGAGAGTGCAATGTAGCATTTCTGAACCGTGGTGGAATCCTTGGAGAGCTCTACTGATTGGAAGAAAGGGATGATGTCTTCTTGCCAGAATATGCCCTTGTACTCCTTTTTCAAGTTCACAAAGGGGTTGCTCGCCTTGCTGTGCCAGATGTAGGGTAAACCTGTTTTCACTCCCAGCCCCAAGTGGTCGCAGATGACCTGCATTTATTTTATCCCCCAAATAACAAGCTTAGAACTACTAATGCAATAAGAAAAGCATTCTAATCCTTTTAAAGACCGGAAGATCGGAAGGACTACCGACCTTCATGCACCATCCGGCCCACATGTCGTCGTAGCGCCCAATGGGCTGTCCGTCGCCCATAAGCCCAAAGTACATTGCAGGTCCAATCAGCTCACGGTCGAAAGCAAGATTCATTCCACACATCGGGAATAAGGTCCCCTTGGGCACAGTAAGAACAGCATCCACATACCTGGTGGAACAGAAAGGGTGACTGACTGGGAATGAAATTGTTGATTTTTTTTTTAAAACAACATCTATCCACAATGAAACCTCACCTGGTGTTCCTCTCACGAGGCTTGACGAGCTGGGTGGGAGCATCATAGTCAGGAATGTTGAGCCAAAGGCCGTGAGAGGCGGCAGTCGGAGCACCATCTCGGAGGCTGAAAGGATAGCCACGGACAAAGTCGGCGCCTTCTCTGTAGGGATCATACAAAGTGTTGAAGAAGTGAGGCGTGGACGGGGTGAGGAGGTTCTTTATGTGCTGCTCGAGAGCATTGATATCTTTGCCAGATGGGTCCTTAGCAACCTATTTGGTAAAGAAAAGAAGAAATTAAGATCACAGAAGCAGCATAAAGAAGATCGGAATTAGAAAGCAACCAGGCCAGCTTGTCGTACAGAAGTCTAATCCTTCTATGTCACCCTAGGTGTGCAGCATTGACAACATGGCAGGGAGGAAACATGCCCTGCACGAGAGCACGAATCCACTAAAATAAAATGAACACCCTCCATGTTGTAGTACTCATCAACCATGAACTGGCAGATGCATCATTCATTAGCTTCAGAGCATTTCATCATGTTTAGTCTGGGAACCAAGAACTAGATCTTTTATGTTTCTATCAGGGAAGGCGTCATGCTTCGTATTCTATATAGATGCGGACAAACATCACCGGCTGATTGGTTTGTCGAATACCAAACAAATTGTGGTCCTCAATTGAAGCATAACAGCTGGATCCTATTGAGTATGATGATGCTATCATTTGACCAATAATTTGTGGCAGAAATGATTAAAATAAATATTCTTTCGGTGGTTATAGAAGTCAACGTTATGTGAACATGCGCACTAAAATATTTTAGAAGCTCATGCTAGCATGTAGTTGTGCCAGAAAACCAGTGATTTTCTACAAAGATCTTCAGCACTAGTATGTACTCACATTAGTATGTACAATAATTTTATAAATTTTATTGGGTAAGCATGTGCTTTGAAAGATGATAACAAACAAAAGGAGCTTACTATATATTTCGCCCAAATAAGCAACACAAAAAACAAAAGAAAATGCAGTAGCCTGGTTACACATCCTTCGATTAATCTATTTAGATGATCTATGCGAAAGAATCGAAGGAGCAAATACTGCCCACATAGAGAATCAGATGAGGAGATGTTGTTATAAATGCAGAACATGTACATTGATTTCCCAAAGGGAAACTTGCTATCCCTATGGTCTAATTAGAGTATACCTGTAAGAGTAACAGAGGACAAACAAATCAAGGAGTAGCATAGAACAAACATAACATAATTTCCTATAATCCTCAAAGCACCAATGAAAAGAAGATAAGAAATATACTAAATAGGATTGAATATATAGCAAAAAATCACCTAAAGATTGAATACTCAATAATATAAAGCAGTGTACCAAAAAATCACTTTCAGATCTGTAGTAGTTGATCCGTAATTATCAGTTACTATCAAAGAAGGCCAGCGATCTCTAGATCTTATCAGAATCAAAATGAAAAATCGTACTCTGGATACAAATTGCCACCAGAAAATCACAAATTTCCCACATAAAACTACTACGTACTTCATAAAAATCCCACCTTTCGCCCGGATCCCTTCCCTTTCCGCCCGAAATCACAAAAGCCAGATCCCAATTTCCCCCCGGACATACAAAAAGGCAATTTTTTTTTTAAAAAAAAAAACCCCCAAAAAAACAAAAGATAGAGAAGTAAAAGGAGAAGGGGAGGGAAAGAGTTGGGGGGAGACGGAGAGGCACTCACGAAGCAGTCGTCGTCGATGGTGTAGATGTACTTCTTCTTGGAGACCATGTAGCCGAAGCAGCGGCACGCGGAGTCCTTGAAGGAGATGCAGGAGGCTTTGGGGCCGAGGATGCGGTTGATGTCGTTGCGGTTGTAGAGCTCGTAGTCGAAGCCCTCGGGGACCCCGATGGTCTTGGTGGGATCCCCATCCTGGACGATGATGAGGTGGTAGGGTTGGAAGAAGGGCCTCCACATCTCCAAGAAGTCCAGGTTCCGGATCGTCGGGATCACGATGTCGAGCTCGTCCTTGAGCAGCGGAGTCACGGGAACCGATGATGATCCACCCCCCGCCATTGTCGCCGCAGCTAGGGTCTCTCTATCTCTCTTTTGCTTCGGAGTCGAAATGGAGAAAGAGGTACGAGGAAGAAGAAGAAGAGGAGGAGAGGACCGTTTCTCTCCGCCAAAGCGTTGGATCTCTGAGAGAGAGAGAGAGCGACACACACACACACACACACACACACGAGACGAGACGAGACGGGGGAGTGAATTGGGGGGTTATTAAAGGGGGAGCTCGGCACGTGTTGGAACGTGCGAGGAAAAGGGTGGTGTTTTGGGGGCGCGGGGGGTGGGACCCAAAAATAGGGGTGCGACTGCGAATAATAATAATAATAATAATAAAATAATAATAATAATAGGGACTCGTAACCACGTTATTGGACCCAAGAGTATTATTAGATGGCGAGTTTTTCAATATATATATATATATATATATATGAGACTGGTTATATGTTGTAAAGACCAAGACTTCTGCGTCACAATTTTTTTTTTTGCATCGTTAGACCTAAGATTTCCGATCATTTTCATCCGTTAGATCATACCATTCAACCAACCACCTACTTAACCTAAGCGGCCCACATCATCCTAACCATGACATCTATTAATCCATGTATTAGTAACTATGTTATCAACGACGCAGATTTAAAGATAGAAAACACCCATATATATATATATATATATATATATATAAAAATTGTGTTAGTTAATTTTACTTAATAAGAAAATAATTAGTATCAAATGTTGATATCATAGAGATCTTAAATTCAAATTTTAATTTATTTTATATTTTTAACTAAATTTATTTTTAAAAATAAACGAAATATCTTAAGCTTGTAAAGAGCTCAAGTATGTATCCTATGTGATTTTGAACCCTTGAAAACTTTAGCGGGTATTCCACGAAATGGAACGTGTGAGAGCATTGCTAGTTTGCCACCGCTGACACACAAAAGTGCACTATAATATTTTTTATTTAAAATCGATCGTTTCTAACGCAATTGGTAAAGAACTTGATGGTTGGTATTCAATATCTCAAGTTCAAATTCTAATTGATTTATATTTCTAGTTAAGTTTATTTTAAAATGAAATAAACGAGGCGGGTATCTCCCAACAAAATTTAAAATTTCGGTGGTAAATTAATTACCATGGAAAAAAAAAGAAATTAAGAAGATAGAAATTAACGTTACTTTTAACATACGCGAACAGTTTGCGGAATCATTACAGTAACGTTTCCCGTACGCTAATGCGTTGGAGGCTAGGACGCTGGAATTGATTAACGTTCCCGCGTGCGCTGTTCTACGGATGAATGAATTAATTGTATGGTGGTGCTAATTAAAACGATTCTTGTACGTTTCAAAACCTGGGACTCCCAACAACTTTTAATTTCCCACGCTCGAGCAAAGGCTTTTTCGGCCCAATAACTTTGCCAAGGAACTCGATCAATATTTAGCACCATTTAAAGTATAATAAATAAAAATTACAAACTTTGCTATCTGGGTCCGGGATGCTATTTTATGATATCAGGAGTTCCAATTTGTGTATATGCGCTTTAGAAAACAAAATTTATATTTTTCGCTCCGTGAGTCATACCTACAATTACCAGTCAGGAAGGCGAGAAACTGTGGCCACGATGCCAGATTGCGGAAAAACGAAGTAAAAAAATTAGGAGAGAAATGCTAAATTTACAATCCAGAGAGGATTATGGGATCACAACCCGTAATATTGCAAGAATTATAGTTCTAGTCTTTATAAATTTAAATTTTTTAAAAATTTATAACAATAAATAGTAATAAAATTACTTGAGAAATATGAGCAGTTAACAAATAAAATTATAGGGTTAGATCAATACATAATTGCAAGACGAGCATAAGCATTCTTCATAATTTTGTAGCTTATGAAATAATGAGCATATAGAAGAATATTAAGAGTACATACGGACTTGATGATTGATATTTGAAAATGTTAAGTTTAAAGCTTATCCGATTTATGTTTTTAGTTAACTTTCTCTTTTTTAATAAAAAAATGAAAAAACAAAACAATTGATTTACTTTTTTTTTTAAAGAAAAAAAAAAGAAAAAAGAATTGCAGCTTAACTTAACTTGGTCAAGAATTGTAAACCAACTAGGCCAAGGTGGGAAGTGACAGGCGCGACGCGAAGTCCCTCAAAAGTCAAAATAATTGCTTCATCTCGTCCCATTTGATTCCGCCACCAAACTTTTAATTTTGTGCATTTTAAATCGTCAACATGAGATGGCGAGAATGATTAAAAAGTAAGGAAGAGGACATTAGGGAACAAACGACTTGGGCCCATCAATTTTCAGACGTGGCACTTTTCTATTGGTCACCTCCGAACAAACTGTATAGTCCTAGCTATTGAACGGTGGTGATGTGTGTTTAATAAAATCAATAAATAAATAAATAAATGAATGGCACCGCACTAGGTTGACGCCGCTGGGTGGGTGGGCGCGCGCACATGCTTTTCACACAATCCAGCTATCATTATTCGTATTCATATTCATATTCATGTTCATATATTACAGTGGTTGGCGTATGAGACCAAGCAAGGAGGCTAGACGTTTGTACTTTGTGTAGGGCTGCGTCGGTGGGTCGGAAATGGATCGGATCTCTTTTTAATAATCATATTATTATTATCCGAACCGTAATGAATAAGGCCAAACGGGTATACAAATTTACAAAGTTTTGTTGGATCTTGTTCTAAGAACTTGGGCCGGGATGCTGAGAAAGCCCCAATTAAACAGCATGCACAAGGAGGGTTCCCTCAGGCTCAGTTGACCGGCCATTTGCTATTTGGCACATTTATGGGCCCATATTAACAACTCCGTGTATGTATTAAGCAATGGGGGACTAAGCCTGCGCTGGTTCAGCAGGTAGGTCCAACTCGGGATGAAGGACACTTCCTGGGCTGGGCTCAAATTGGGCCTGTGACAAAACCCATTTAATAGGAAGCGACGCGCTACTTACTTTAGGGCGAGTATGACACCTGATGATGAGATCTTTTATAGGGAGCTCCAAAATATGAATTTGTTGTCCCAGTGAAATTAGACGAACTATTTTGGTAGCTAAGCAGAACCCGAGGTTTCGAGCCTCTCATGTTGGCACACGCATGTGACCCTTTAATTTTAACTGTTGCGAAGATTGTCAGTGAGCTGGGGTGTGTGTGGGTGTGATTTGTTTTGCAGGAATTCGCAGACATTTGGTATTTGATTTGATCTGCAAACAAAGCTCGCTCGAATGTAATTTTTAATTATATTTGCAGGCTTTGTTGGAGCGGCAAATGATACGATGCTATTGCTTACCTTCTCTCCACTGATCAACCAATTCTGAGTACAAAAAAGCATTATCATATTTCCTTTCCCCTCCACCGCTTGTCAGTAAGTAAACCTATTTCATTCTCTATCTCTAGACAACATGCGACGCACTCTCTTTACAAACAGACATTTGGGTAAACAGAGATGCTAAATTAACAAGCATTGCTGGCCAAACGGGCAGTTGTGATCCTTTCTTTCAGCCAAACTGCAGAGAGACAGAAGCAATCTCGTTCTCTATCTTTGTAAGTAAATTCCCCCCCCCACATCTCTTGTGCATGTACAAAATACAGGCTCAGTACCCCGAAACTCGGATATGGAGCCCATTGGGAGCTTCTACCCTTGGAAATTTCAGTATAGTATCCCCTCCGACTTCTTCCCATCTGCAACAGAACAAAAAAGAAGAAGAAGAAAAAAGCGTGCTAACGTCAATGCTACATCAGAAACTACTCATTGGTTAGTTTATGTGATGTCCTTCTTAAAGAGACAAAAGATCCTTTCTCTTTTTGTCTTTAAAGTTTAGTAAATAAGCAACTAATAATTGAAGATAAGAAAACAAACCTGTATCTAGTCACAAAGTAGTGAAGGAACGTCGCAATCTCCGCAGTCCCCAGTTCTTTCCCTGGGCAAAGCCTACCTCCTCCGCCAAACATCATGAAGTGTTGATGGGATTCCAAGCTTTTGTCCTAATAATTATGGGGATTGCATGTGATTAATCAGAGATTGTAAACTGACAAAATATATTAACTAATTCATAGAAAGGCATGCGCGAATTTGGAATTCTCTAAGTATGGGGCTCTCACTCACCAGCCATCTCCATGGATTGAAGGCTAAAGGATCAGGATACAAGTAGGGGTCATAGTTGATCTCTCCCGTGTAGACGTAAATTCTCCAACCTTTTGGAATTATATAACCTAAAACAAAAAGAAGATGCATGTATGATATTAGAATTCCCACTCCTGAAGAAACAGGGTTATATACCCTATTTGATACATCCTTTTGTTTTTCATTGCTCCTTTTTCAGTTTATGTGAACTTGCGAAAGATTTTTCGTCTTTCGAGCACTACCTACCTTTCATTTCTACATCTTGGGTTGTTTTCCTAAGCACTCCGTTAACAACTGTCGCTATCCTTAGAGTCTCGAAAATCACCTGCCATAGAAAGAGCATTTGAACCGTTAGAAACTCTGCTTGAATTGTTTTATCTCAAAGGAAATCATAGCGGTGCGACCAACTTACCGCACGAGTGAAATTCATAGACTTGTAGTCATTCCAGTCGATTCCACAATCATCAGATGATTTCCCCTTCCGAATACTCAGATGCTCTTTCTGCATTTCATAAGAAGCAAAAGAACAACACATTAAACTTTGAACAAATTAAGGAGCTGGAAAATCATCTTTACTTTGAATTGTATCGGAGCGAGATTTCTCACCCTTAGTTCTTCGAGAGCCTTCGGATGGTCATAGAGGTACTTAACAGCCATCATCGAAGTTGTAGAGACAGTTTCGTAACCGGAATACACGAGGGCAATGATCACGTCAATGATTTGCTCGTCCGAGAGCTTCAGTTTCGCATTCTCATCGATCGTCAAGAGGGAGTCTAACATGTCATTGTGAGAGCACCGAGAGGCCCGCCTTTCCTCTATTATATCCCTCAGCATGCCCACAAGTTTCTTCCTCGCCTGCGCGGAGATTAACGCGTCAGCAATATATTCAAGACGACAAAGCCAATAATGTGCAAGTTCAAGCGGGCGCCCGAGGGTTGGGTTAAATTTTAATTACCTGGAATCCGCTGTGGTAGTTTGTGCCTGGGAAGTTGATGGGCAAGGAGAGAGTGCCGATAACAAGTTTGAACAACTCCGTCTTCAGGGCTTCAGACAGTGGGCCGGCTTCTATGCTTGCTATCTGCTTCAAAGCAGAAAGCAAAGCCATCTGCACAAGGTCAACAGAAATTGTTTAAAATTTGAATTCGAAAGTGATAGTCTCAAAGGTAACTAGCTCAGAACCGCAATTTAAACTAGAGCAGACTGACTATATATTTGTTGTCAGCAAAACCCAAATCATTAGTGAGTCTGTTAATTGAGAGGCTATGAAGCTGTTAAACGCGTGCTCTTTAATTTAGAACAAACTAACTATAAAGTTTATATTTTTTTTTTATGAACTAACTAGAAAGAAGAGCAAATTGAAGACGATAATTTTTTTTTAAAAAAAACAAGGGTTCATTAATTAATTAGGAAGGAAGGAAGATTAATTAGTTGTGTGGAGGGTGGGGAAGATTTAAGAAGTAATAAATTTTGACCTCCTTGGTTTTCTCTTGGATGTCGATGAGCTTGCCACTCCAGTTGCTGAGGTGGCGCCGCATGAACTGATCGATCTTGGGGAGGAGTTGGTCTCTGATCATGGGGGTTGATGAGGCCGAGCATGGCACCCCTCATGGCCTTGTGAAGAGGGCCATGCACTGCTGCTATGTTGTTCTTCCCCAGTATATCCAGCATGGATTGTGGATACCCAGGAACAAATCCCTTCCCTTCATTCATAAGAATGTATCTGTTCACCTCAGGATCCATGCATACCACTGTTGGGCACCCCAATATGTGGGATTTAAAGAGATTTCCATACCTGTTATCATTTACGAGGGGAATAAATTAAATAAAGAAAAAAGAAAAGGCAAAATTAGTAGTGCAAAAATATTGAGAAGGATTTTTTTCATGCTACTAATTATCAGAACACCACCTCAAAAAAAGATTTTTCAACGAGTTCTTAAAATAGAAGTGTCGAGGACCACGGAGAGAGAGAGAGAGAGAGCTCGGGAAAAAGGGAAGATAAAAGGAGAGCAATGCAATATCAATAGCGAGTACTTTGGAAAAACTCCAGCTTGTAAAAGTGAGGATGCGCGACCTTTTAGCAGACATGATAGTTGAGCTCAGACAACACTTTAGAGCGCTAATCACTTTCCAAGTTTTTTTTTTTTATTTTTAAAGAATAATAATAATAATAATAATAATAATAATAATAATAATAATAAAGGTACTAATTTTTAGCCTCTGAAGATGCCTGATCCCATATATGAATCATCTAGCAATTAACATTGATAAGAAGGACAACCCAAAAAACCATCCAATTTCCGAAGAAATAACCATTCCAGTAAAAACTGGAACTCATGTTCTTTCGCAACTGCATGCGTCTAAACACTAGTAATAAAGAAAATGAATAGTTGTATGCAAAAAAAGTAAATAAATAAATAAATAAAAATAAAAATCCGAAGAAGACTCTACTAAAAGAAGAAGAAAAAGGAAAGGAAAAAAAAAAAAAACAGAGGAATCAAAAGGCATAATTTTTTCTTTTTCTTTTTGCTTATTAGCTTTTCTGGGGAGAAACTAATTGAAGTGTTGAGGAAGTTCCTTGGTTACAGACATTAGGAAAAATTTGATAAATGGTAGAAAAGAAGAAGAAGAAGAAGAAGAAGAAGAAGAAGAAGAAGAAGAAGTAGAAGAAGAAGAAGAAGGTGAGCAGCAGGTGATCAAATGAGATTAAAAGTAAGTGATCAAATGAGATTAAAAGGAAGTGCTTAATTTGTCACCTAAGTCTCTGGTTCTTCATGAAGCTCGGCCCCTGCTTCAGAAACTCCGTAGTCTCTCCGAAGAGAGGCCACCCCATGGTCCCTGGAGGGAGGCCCTTCTTTCTATACCTCACCTCATTCCACCTCAGCAATCCGCTGCACACCACAAGGATTCCCAATGCCAAACCCAGTACCAGAACAAACAGCACCATCTCTCTTCTCTTCTCTTCTCTTCTCTTCTCTTCTCTTCTCTTCTCTCTCTACAGGGAGGAAGAGGAGGAGGAGGAGCTCCCCAAACTCACCTCTCGAGATCCCTTACAAGGAATGAGATAGGTGCTGCTGCTGCTGCTCCTCTCCTCCCTGCTTTGGTTTCTATTATGGCTCGCTCTCTCTCTCTCTGTCTCTCTCTCTCTCGAGATATATGTATATATATATATATATACATATATGAGAAATGCTAAGATCTAGGCATTCAGATTTTATGGTAACTTTTAAACTGTTGAAACCTGCTCAGAGCGGTTACCCATTAAGATAATGGCTAATTACGAATTAAGTAAGAAGAAATAATAAATACTAGCCGGTTACCAAATTGGAAAATATTCAACAAATATTTATTTTTTTATTAAATTTTATTACTTACTAAATTAGATAATGGCTAATTTGATAAGTAACAAAACTTTATAGAATTGAATTTTAATTTTAATTTGAGCTTAAAATTTATCATTGTATACAATAAATTCAAATTTTAAATTTAAACTTACTTTTCAGAAAAAATTATATTTCAATGAGTAGTACATTTCAATTCAAATTATTAATTTAATATAAAAATAACATGAAAGTTCAAATATATTAACCTATTTTAAATTCAAATTGTTTGTTCGATAGTAAAAACATCATTAAAGTACAAAAATATCAATCAAAATTAACATTAAAATTTAGATTTAATTTATATTATAGGTGGAAAATAAATTTTATTAACTATTTAAACTAAAAGTTTCTACCTTTGAAAATTAACTTTTAAATTATAAATTTGAATATCGATAAATTACATTCTTTTTAATTGAATTTTAGCTTGATCATCCAACTTTAATTTATTAAGATTTTTGTCTCGAACTTTGTAGGTCATTGCATTCGGGTCATTCAATCCAATTTAATTAATAGATTACTAATGTATTGGTTATATAGTTGTGATGTGACTGTGTTATAGTTGATGATACGATAATGGCTAAAATACTACATCACTATCACATCAAGGTGAAATCATAATTCAGCTATCTAAATTAGAGCGTGAGACTTGATGCAATAATCTAGAAGACTTAGTTTGAATATGATACATTAGTAAAGAAAAACTAATTTAGAAAAAATAATTATACAAAGATGAAATGTTGGAGGATAAGAATTGAGGAAGGTGGAATATTCTGGATTTACAAAAATGATATGCTATGAGGATAAAAATGTATCAAAATGCCCTCAGTGCAAATTTCATGTAATGAGAAATTTTTTTGCCTTCCGTAAAAAAGTGACTGGTATTGATGACACTAAGAGCCGGTCACCCATTTCTAGAAGATGCATCATTACCGTTTATTTAAAAAAAATTAAAGATTCAGATTTATTTAGTGGATAGGAGAATTGCTCTACATATAGCCCACCCATCAGGCGCCTCACGAGAGCCGTTACCTGTTCTGGTGAAAACACCCACTCCATCTTCAGCACGCTACAACAGTTAAATAATAATAATAATAATTTAAAAAAAAACAGAGGCATCTCCGTGCAGGGAAATTCTTTGAGCACAGTGCACCCAAAGGAGTCAAGGTTTCAACGTGGCACCACATGGAACCATCAAATCTCTAGCACTGAGCCTGAATCTATGCCATGCATGGTCAAATAGTTAGTTAGAAAGAGAAATAAGGAGAGGGAGTCGGTGAGAAAGCATCTTCTTCGAATGGATGCCTATATATGGAGTAAGACTGTCCTATATATTATTAGGAGCACGTCAATCTTTATATTTTTAATTTTTTAATTATTTATCAATTTTAATAAATAATTAGGATGAGAAAAAAAAAGTAAAGAAAAATAAAAAAAAAAAGGAGAAATTGAGACACTTAATTTTTTTTTAAATTTTTCTTCTTCTTCATCCAAAATTGATAAAAAATTAAAAAATTAAGAACACAAAAGTTACTGTATTCATAATAGCATAATAATCCTACTCTATATATATATATATTATTGTTATTATTATCATCATTATGACTATTAAGATAAGATGGGTGTTTGTTTGGTACATCACGTGACAGTTATTAGAAAATAAAAGGGGGAATTGCTCTTATTATAGCATTATGGTTTAATTACCTTGAGCCCTTCAACAATTAGAATCTTAATGGGGCATTGAGATGCGGGGAGGAATAAAGTTTACGTTGTTCTGCTGTATGCGCTTCATGAAGAGTATTATTACTGATCAATCAGGATCGTTACTTTATATTTTTAACATATCGAAAATATCTTGAAACGCTAGTATAATAATACTAATAATAATTATTTTAAAATGATGATTTGTTAAATAATCAGATTATTTATTCCGGAATTAAAATGGTATTAATTAGGTGCAAGGCAATAAAAAGAATTAGTAATAAAAAGGGTATGTTGGAGGCGGCACATGGGCACCGCCCGTGTCAACATGAGCAACAACAAAAGAAACCCGGCCTTCACATGCCTGTCAAGTAGATCTGCTTATCCCGTTAGGTATACTCTGGCATCCTACCTTTTGGATGCATGTGGATGGGGAGGGACTAAATAAACCTGGGTCCCTGTGGAGTAACATTTTTAATTAATTCCTTCATTAATTCTTTTTGCTTGTGTGCACATTTAATTCTTGAAATTTCTTTTTTTTTTTTTATTTAAGAAAATGCCTTCTGTGTTGTTCTATAAGGGGGCATTTTCGGATTATTTTGTGCCAGAGAAAATGGTTATTAAAAAAAAAAAAAAAAGGCCAATTTGCATAAAAAATTAATCCACAAGTTTCGAGATTTTGTAAAAATGGATCACCTTTTTCAATTTTGCATTCTAACCGATTTTCAAAGAACCGACCAAAATACACTTATTCCTCTTTTCTCTCTCTCTCTCTTTTTTTATTTTTTTCTCTCTCAACCCCTCGGTGTATGTCATCGGGCTCTCCTTCTTTTTCCTCTCTCAACCCTTCCGCGTACGCCACCCCCCATCGTCGATCCCCATCGCCCCCGCGCACACGAACCCCCACCCGCGCCACCGCCCCCGCTCTCTCCTCCGCGTTGTGCGCGATGTTCACCCCGGCGTTGTCCCCGGCAAGGAACACCGTGCGGGTCCCCGTCTTGCCGCTACACTGTCGCCGCCGCCGCCGGTGAGGAGAAGGGGACGTAGCAATTAATAACGGAGATGCGGAAGTCGAGGAGAGCGGGGGTTTGAGGAGTGCGGCGGGGGGCGGGGAGGGGGTAGGGGAGGGAGAAGGAGGAGGCGTTAAGAGACTCGAGGCGAGCGGAAGGCGGCGAGAGCGGTGTTGGGGGAAGCGGGGGCCACGGAGCCGCACGAGGCGGGTGTGGCGGAGGCCGAAAGCGTGAGGTTGACGATGCGGTCGAGTAGCTCGAGACCCCGTGCCACCCCGTGCGGGGGTTGCCGCGCCGGGCTAGTAGCACGCCCGCAACCCCAGCCGACGTGCGTAACTCCAACATGCAAAGAGTGTAATTTTTTAAGGTGTAAAAAATGGTATAATGGTGTAAAAAAGAAGGAAGGGAAAGAGGAGGAGAAGAAGAGATGGTACAATTTTGAGCAAAATGGTGCAATTTTGGGCGAAATTTGCAACATTTCTCCTCCTCCTTTTCTTCCTTCTTCCCCTCCACTTCACGTGTCGTTGGCGCGCCTGGGCCGGCTCGACTACGACTAGTCCGGTATGCTCGGCGTCCGAATACTCACAGTGGTCGCCGAGAACGACTACCGCGCGGCCGCAACGGGCTCCTCGGACGTCGGCTTCACGCTCAGCTTCCATTGGATTGACGTCGGGTCTGGGGGAGGAGGTGGGGGTGCCATCATGGGAGATGGAGAAGTGGTGGCATGAGGTAGTGGGTTCATCGGAGGATGATGAGGCGATCGGAAGGGCGCCGGCGATCTCTGCGAGGTCGGCGATGGCGTCGGCGCCGATGAGGTCGGAAGAGAAGTGGTCCGCGGCGAGGGATCCCCGGCCTCCTCCTCTGCCGTGGGGGTGGGGGTCGGATCTAGGGGAGGAGGCGTGGGGTGTCGTCACGGGAGGTGGGTTCATCCGAGAGAAAAATTACGAAGGAAAAAAAATAAAAATAAAAAAGAAAAGAAAGAAAAAAGAGAAAAAAGAAGAGAGAGAAAGAAGAGGAATAAGGGTATTTTGATCAGCTTGTTGAAAATTCGATCTGAATCTGCAAAATTAAAAAATATGGCCCAGTTTTGCAAAAGCTCAAAACTTGTGGGCTTTTTATGCAAATTACGAAAAAAAAAAGTCATAGAGGTTTTTCCTCCTTTTCATTTATGCGTTATTATGCATAAGAAGAAGATGACTCATAAAACTACTTGGTTGCAATTTTTAAAACATTTTTACTCTAAGGGGTCGTTTGGTTGGATGTAGTTATAAAAAGTGTAATTAGAAATACATGCAGTTATAAATGTTGCAGTTATAACTACACCTAGTTTGTTTGGTTTTATGCAGTTGCAACTGCTGCAGTTACATTTCTTCTGTTTAGTAATCTGCAGTTGAGATTTGTATTTGTAGTTGTATTTGTGAGATACAAATACAAATTCTGTCAATTTGTATTTATATCTCGTGCAGATACAACTGCAGCGGTTGGACCTAACTACATCAAGCCAAACAAAATATTATTAGATATATGCATTTCAAACTGCAAAACAGCCCCTAAGCTCTCATGAAGATTGCTTAATCTAATGAAGTATGAGCGTGCCGCAAAATATTCAAGAATTGAATCCAATTTCTAGCTTTTGAAGGGTCCATTAATTTCCTATATCCTTGTGTACATGTCTAGCTAGGAATTGTAGTTAATTATTACTGCTTAGTGCCAAGCTAATTAAAGTGAAATTTACTCCCTCGTAAAACAATATCGTAAAGACTTTTATGGCCTAGGAAACTGCGTAGATTGCATTTTTGTGATCTTTTTGACTTTTGGGTGAGGGGCCGGGGACTTGTTGTCCCCGAGTGGAAGAGGAAAGTGGACCGGATTGCGACTTGTAATGAGGGAATGGTCCAAAGAAGATCCTTGGAAAGTGATTTGACGCTCAGATGCAGCTGCATTTCTCTCCCCCCACCCTCTAACGAAAAGAAAGAAAGAAAGAAAGAGAAGGAGGCAAACAAAAAAACAAAAAAAACAAAAATCTTCCTGATAATAATAATAATATAAGTTTATAAAATTATTTTAATTTAAACTTAGGGTATTATTCATAGTAATTAGAGCTATTTGATACGTATTCTATGAAGTATATATATATGTTGGCGTTCAAATTAAAGTGATTTGATTCATTTCCTATATATATATATATACATATTTAATTGGTAGCGAAAAAACTTTCTTTCTTGTCCCTCCTATGCTGCTTGCTTTTTTTTGTTTGATTGATCATCAATGCATTAATTCAACATGCTCCAATATTAGAGAGATATATTACTCCTTTCTCTCTCTCTCTCCCCTACCCGGCCTCTATGAATGCATGAGAGAGAGATCTAGAGAGAGAGTAATTACGAGGGGATCATGTGCATGCATGGGAATGTGATAAAGGGGGATGGATGGTTGTTGGGATCCATGAAGGCAGATGATGCAGTAGAGTAGTAGAGAGACTCGATTGTCGTAGAAGCAGTCGGAGTGGTAGCTCGATCTTCTGCTGCAACGTATTAATAGATGCATGCATAGCTCTAGGTAGGCGGAAAAGAGGAAGCCTAGCTAGGCATCTAGGCGGGTAATATAGCCCCCATTTATTGTGACGCCTCTTTAACTGATCCATTATGCAACCTGCTGCACAGGTAATAATTCATGTACCACACAAGGGTCTCTCAGTAAATTACAGGTTCGAGCCGATCTATTTCTATATATGTAGATGCTCATCAAATTAAGTTCCAATGCCTAGCTTCTCATAAATTCCTCGCAGCAAGTTCGTTAATTACAACTTGGGAATTTATCGTTCAAGTTTCAATTTTACAAGCTTATTTCAGTTTGCTCTGCACTTGTCCTCTACTTCTTAATAAATTATATATATATATATATATATATATATATATATATATATATATATAAAGCGACCGTCTTTAGAGCAAGTGGCAAAAGGGCGATGGTTGGTATTCGAGACCCAAGTTCGAATCCTAGTTGATTCACATTTTCAGCTAAACTTATTTCTAAATGAAATAAACAACCAGTTTTATTAGGTATAATCTATACTATTAAAATTATTTCAGAAATAAATTTTATAATTTTTCGACATTATTTACTACATGATCAAAAAGTCTTAAAAATGACTATTTTAACGGTCGATCTGGCATATTTTTAAGTTATATAGAACAATATAAATTATATGAAAATCTAATAAAATTTTTTTACTTAATATCAATAGTAAGTTCAATACGTCTAATTTGAAATTTGAATCTTTTATCATTATTTTTTATAAAATTTTTATTTTCAATCGTTCATTTTTAGATTATTTGCTTACTAGGAAAATGAAGTCAAAAAGTTATAAAATTTAATTTATAAATAGTTTCAATAGGAATAGATTGATAAATTGGATGCCCCAACATCCCCCAAAAAAAAAAAAAACAAACAAATATAAATGCCTATTACTTTGGAAAGTATAGAAGCGTAACTCTATAAATGTATATATATATATAAAAAAAAAAAGCTACTAAACGAGTAAAATTAGAGATACAACATAAAATTAAGAGATACTGAAATCCCTGTTTTCAGGTTCAGCATCCCAACCAAGATTTGGCTCTAGCTTTTTATTAGTTTTTGGGCGCTAGTGATCAGAGAAAAGAGAAAAGAGAAAAGAAAAAGCAAAAGCTTTTCTAGATTAAGGATTACTTTAGGCACTTGATTACACCCAACAATCCATGCATTCATTCTCCTCAAAAAAAAACAATCCATGCATTCAGTGTACGAATATAAAACAATTTAGCAATAATTAAGTTAGCTCACAATTTTTCAATAGAGGCAGCAATTAATTAATTAATGATAGTGATAATTACTTAACAACTGTTGTTCCGCTAATTACTCATCAAAAGCATGTAAATTAAATAGGCACTTGAGAATAAGTTCGAGAGGAGTAGAGTGCGTGTGTCCAAAAATAGAACAACGATGCCTTACCTGATATTTCCTTGTGAATGATTACCAACCGCGATTAGACTTTGATACATTCTAATCAAGCTGCCCTATCTTAATTTTGGCCCACCGTGATGTACTCTAGCTTCGATCGATGTACACATTTTTCTTAAGCTAAAAATAATAGTCAATCAGAGTAATTAAGACATATAAATATATAAATCATGTATATAATAATAATTTTGGCGTGGAGATAATGACAAGAATTTATCCACGAGGACAATTAGTTGTAATTAATTAGTTGATCAGATTAATGCAGTCTAACACGGCAACTCTTGATGGAGATTTGTAATCGAGAGTGGTCCTTTTTTCTTTTTCTTTTTTTTTTTAATCTCTCTCACTTGAATTAGAATAAATAATAATGATAATGATAATATTAAGAAAACAAAAAACGTAGTTAATGTTGACATCATGAAAATGTTGACAACTCGGTTATTAATTGGTCACCGGATGAAGTAAATAAAATTCAAATAAATTTTTTATGAGCTGGCCATAATAATAATAATAATAATAATAATAATAATAATAATGAGGAGGAGGATGCGTAAGTTATATAGCTCCGCTTGGATTGGATACAGTAAATATAATATATATAATAGTAGCAGCAGGGAGATTGGATTCCGTACGTAGGTGGGCGGGTGGTTTGGAAGGAGGGAATAATGATCTGATATTACCACATCGATCGGCACTCATCCTGAGCAGGAGGCCAATTAAGCACTGTATGTAGTATGTACTGGGATGGAGTGCAGGTGGAAAATGGAGAGGGGAGGTTATCAGATTGTCTGGAATGATCAGCTGGATTGGAGTATGGAGACGAAGAGGGGGGGATCGAGCGGCCGGGGAAGATGATCGAAAGAGGGTACGTAAAATATAAATAAGCAGGCGGGGAATTGAATGAATTGATGCGCGCGCGCACGCACGAGCGGGGAATGTCTAGCGTGTAGCCAACCCCCCGCCCCCGCCACATGCTTCACGTACTACTCTGCTCGTACCAGAATATATATATATAATATATATATATATATGAATATACTACTATCAAATTAAATATATATATAAAAAAGATATTATATTAATATCACACTGGATCATAAAATATATATATATATATATATATATATATATATATATATATATATATATATATATATATATATATATATATATATATATATATATATATATTAATGTGGCCTTTAAAGAGATGTCCATCAATCAAATCGCTTTGCACGAGGGCCTCTTCCTTGTCCAGTTGTCCTCTTCTTCCTAGATCACTGTAGCCCCCAACCCCCATGAGGGGCGCACCAATCCATTGGGCGCACCAATCCATTTCTCTAACTTAAATGCTATATATATATATATATATATATATATATATATATATATATATATATATATATATATAGTGTGAACTTATCTTTATTAGGCAGCATACGTCTTTAAGTATGCATTCGATGTTGCGATTTCGAATCGTCGATCATTTCCATTAAACTTGATCTAGAGTATTTGAAGTATCTAGAAAATAAATTTTATAATTTTTCGATATCATTTGCCTAGTGATCGAAGGAGCACAAAATCAAATAATTTTAATGGCCATAGTGAGCCGTTTGAAAGTTTAACGGTGTAGAAATATCCAAATTACATAAAATTTTGATAGAAAATTCTTTATACTATATAAAACAAGATCAATATCTTTGATCTAAATTTTTAATGCCATATTATCGCATTTTGTAAGATTTTTATTTTCAGCCGTTGATTTTTAGCCCCTTCGTTCACTAGGTAAATAATATCGAAAAATCGCAAAATTTATTTTCTAGGTACTTCAAGTACTCTAGATCAAGTTTAACGGAAAGCGATCGATTTATCTGGTGTTTGGTTAAAGATTTAAAATTTACGCTAAAGATTTTGTTCTTTCGTTTAAGATAAATATTTTAATATATATATATATATATATATATATATATATATATATATATATATATATATATATATATATATATATATATATATATATATATATATATATATTATTATGAGTAGTAGAGCCTACTACTCATAAGTTGTTTTCAATGATAGAGCTTAATCGACGATCCACTCCGTTAAATATGATCTAGAGTATTTAAAACTTCTAGAAAATAAATTTCATAATTTTTCAAAATCATAATAAAGTCCATCAAATGGGCATAAAATGAACGGCCGAAATCGAACGATGTCCTAAAAATAAATGATCGGATCCTTCAATTTAAGATCGGAGTTATTGATCTTTATCTAGGTAGTGAATAGAATTTTCTATCAAAAATTCAACCTATTTCAATTCTTTTACACCGTTAAACTACCAAGTATCCCATATCGCCGTTAAAAATTGTCAATTTTGTGAGCCTTTGATCGTAAGGTAAATGATTTCGAAAAATTACGAAATTTATTTTCGAGAAGTTTTAAATACTCTAGATGGATCGTCGGAAGCTCTATCATCGAAAACAACTTATGAGTAGTAGGGCTCTACTACTCATAATAGTATAGTAGCCCTACTCTATATATATATATATATGTTTACCGTGCTTGTAAAATCATCAAGTATTTGGGTGCTTTTAAATTTTTTACCTTTAAATCTACGTTTTTGATTATTTTCACCAGTTCGATCATACTATTCAACCAACCACTCGCTCAACCCTAAGGGCCCACATCATTTTAACCACACATTCCTTAATCCAAGGGTCGAAAATTTATAAAGATCAATGACTTGATTTAAAAAGCACAGAAGCTCAATTATCTATATAATATACAATCATAAAATTTTTTATTTTAATGAAAATTTGTTCGGAAAAAAAAATTATATCATTTCATAGTTGTATAAAATTTTAGATAATGCTCAAACACGCCAATAACAATTACCTTTCACATTATTGAATTCTTTAGCAAAAGAACTCTACTAATTACTATTCTTTTTGATGAATTCTACCTATCCTAGTCAAAATATGAATATACTAAAACTTATCGCTTTATTTTTTTTAATTATTATTACATTTTAAGTTGTCTATAGAAATTTTACCTCAAGATTCTTTAAATAATATGTACTATCAAAATATCTAAAAAAAAACTAGGAGTACGGACGCTCTTTAAAAAGAAAAAAAAAAACAACTGGATGTGAAGGAGTTCGAACCACCACCTCTTAACCTAGCTTGGTTCAAATCCTCCTATCGACCATTGCCTGCAAATTTGATCGATCAGTATCGGTTTCAAATTTTCTTTTTCAAAATTAATATCCATGAAAAGCACATGACCTATATGAGATCTACCACTGGTGTAGACACGGAGATACAAACAATCACTTTACTATCTACTGTAACCTCTCCAATGAAGCAGATAAGAACTGCCACTTTCATATTGTCAATTAATTCCGGTACGTGTAAGCCCCGCCCCACTCGCAGACTCTGACTAGCAATCCCTATGTATTGAGAATCCAAAAGCTGGTTTTGTTTGTCTAAAAAGGGTTTACATGTAAAACCTTGTAAATTAATTTCCCATTCGAAAATGTGATTTTACAAATTAATTAAGCTAATGCACGTACGTTGCGTTACGGTTACGGACGACCTCTCAAATTACACTTGTGAAAAAAGAAAGTAGAGAAACAACCCGTAAATTATCTACTGGAGCTATATATATATATATATTATATATTCGCGGGGAAAAGGAGATGAAGCAAATTGGGCTGCATTTAAACTCGAATCAAGTGATCGATCAGCTCGTGCTACAAGAAGACATGTACAGATCGAGTTGGCAAATTTTCTGTTGGCATTACAGTGCTTTGAATTGTAATCAGGGCCTAGAATCACATTGTAGGCGTGGAACGCCACATTGAGCCTCGCACTGTTGCAGGAGAAGACGATGCTCGATCCATCCTCTCGGCCAGAGCCAGTGCCCAGTGCGACGGAGACGCGTTTGGATTCTGCAACGAGTTGTCGTTTTCTCGTCGCGCGCGCCAAGTGGCCGAGTTAATTAATTAATTACCACATTGCCAGGTCAGTCATCTTGTACGTGTCTTTGAATAATAAATAAATAAATTGGTCGCTATACTTACTAATTAAAGATTTTGTGATCCCGAGCGCAATCAAGCCCCAGTCTCGGCAGAGGCAGAGGCAGAGGGGTGAGGTTTGGAACTTGCTATTCAATTAATAAGCGGATGGGACCCGCGGGGATCGGGGTCGGACCCGTGAAAGGGACGTAACAGAGCCACTGCAGGATGGGAATGTTAGGCTCTGGCATGCACACGAGGGTGGGCGCATCATCTGGAGGAGAGGGCGATCCTCCGGGTCACCCACAACGTTGTTTTCATGCCACTCCAAAAGTCCATCTACTCTAGCTTTTATATATATATATATATATAACATAACATATATCTTAGAAAATAATAATTGAATACCATATGTTCATATATAATTATATATATATATATATATAACTGTTCAAAAAATTAAGTCTATAAAAAAAATAATTTAACTTTTATATATATATATATATATATATATATATATATATATATATATATATATATATATATATATATAATTATCTTATCAATAGAGAAATTTGTTGGTCTTATTGATTTTTTAAGCCATTGGATTAAGAAATAAATGGTTAGGATGATGTGGGCCCCTAGGGTTGAGTAAGTGGTTGGTTGAATAGTATAATCTAACGGGTAAAAATAATCTAAGTGTTAAATCTATGGAAAATATGATATACCAAATATATATATATCGATATATATATATATATATATATATATATATATATATATAGAACTAGGCTACTATGCTATTAATAGCACCAAGTCATTGGTGCTACCAAGTTTTTAGCCGTTGGATTGAGAGATGTGCGGTTAGGATGATGTGGGCCCTCTAGGGTTAAGTTGGTAGTTAGTTGAATAGTATGATCTAACGGGTGCAAATCATCAAAGGGGTGGATCTAATGGTGAAAAACAGGTAGGCGTAGTCTTACGTCTTATTGATAAGCGTAGCGATAGAACTACATATATATATATATATATATATATATATATATATATATATATATATATATATATATATATATATATATATATATATATATATATATATATAGTTGAGTCAAAAACACCAAGGAGGTGGTGTCTTTGAATTTTTAGTCATTAAAGAGAGAGATGTAGGGTGGAGATGATGATGGTAGATGAAATAGTGTTTGATCCAAAGACTATTTATAATTAAAAAATAAGTTTAAGAGTTAAAAATTTAAAAGTACCAAAAAATTATTGAAATAGTGTTTGATCCAAAGACTATTAATAATAAAGGAGTAAATTTAAGAATTAATTAAAAACTTAAAAGCATTAAAAGATTAATACTTCTAAAAATATTCTACCTCAATTATATATATATATATATATATATATATATATATATATATATATATATATATATATATATATATGATGATGAATTGATATAGAAGAGAGTTTTGATGGACTCTTAAATGCTATATATATATATATATAGAGAGAGAGAGAGAGAGAGAGAGAGAGAGAGAGAGATTTATTTATTTATTTATTGGCACATTACTATTGTACCGGAGATATTTTTTGGGTACACAAGATCAGCAATTCTCTGCTGCATCGGACGGTGTGGGCAGCGAGAGTACTGTGGTACGGGTGGGGGCGGGGGCGCAGAGGGGCATGCCGTGGAAGAAGACAAAGCGGAGGTAACGTAGATACGTGTGCACGAGGGAGGAAGGAATGTCCACACACGCGCTCTCTCTCTCTCTCTCTCTCTCTCTCTCTCTCTTCAATTCCCGGCTCGTAAATAAATTAACTTTTATTTAAAAAAAAAAAGAAGGGAGGGGAGTGGGTCCGGGTGTTGGGGCCCACCCCAACCTGTCTAAACAGGGCGACTTTGGATTCTCTTGTTCTTTTTCGCCCTTTCCTGCCCCCGTGAGCACATCCCCACAATTCCCCCACCTTCTATATAATGACTAGTTATTGTTTTTAGTTGATGAGATCGAGGAGATGACTAAATCATAAATGGAAGAGAACAACACGATAACTTATTACATGTGCCAACTACCGAATTATTACGAGTGTTTTAAATTTAAATAGAGCTTGCTCCCTTTTTTCTCTCGCCTAAAAAACTACTATTGTGCGTTCAAGGACCTACAGTTAAAATATAACCGTAAGGCTTCACCTATTCCTTTCATAGAATTTCATCTACCTATCCATATAAGACTAATTAAATTTATATTGACAAGTGCCACCCATAAAACTGAAAAATAAAATATTATGTATAAAAAAATATTGTTAAATTAAAAAATATCGAACATTGAAGACGGACACGACTCCAAATTTTATGATGTAAAAAAATGTGGTTTACACATTTATTTTGTTAAAAGACAAGGGTATACAATTAATAATTCTGTATATATAATCTTTTCAAATATTATTATAGATTTATATTCAAAGCACAGATCGATTAAGTTTTTAAATTATTGAAAGATTTAAGAACAGAAAGATCGCTCTTTAAATTATGGTGTAGTCACCTGCTATGCCATCACACAACCTATCTACAAAATTATTTCTCTAACCCAAAAAAAAAAAAAAAAAAGAAAAAACCACAACCAAGGGCGGTGGGGCACATCACTACTGTTTAATTGGGACTTGAGAGGAAAGAGAAAAACTAGTGTGCAGCAAAGAGGACAAAAAAGAGGCCACACTAGACTGGTACGGATAAGGGTGGGTGATGGTGCCAGTGACCGCTTTGCTGGTCACACGTGCGCTGCTCTGCGTCGGTTTGCTCGCCCACCCCCACGAGGGCCGAGACCAAAATAAATATATGGTATATATTCAGGACAATATTCAGATCCATCTAATATTAATATAATATTTAATAAATTTATTATAATATAGGTATATATTCAGGACAATATTCAGATCCATCTAATATTAATATAATATTTAATAAATTTATTATAATATATATATATATATATATATATATATATATATATATATATATATATATATATATATATATATATTATAATTACGATATGTAGCTATGTAATTTTTTTGTCGTCCTAAACAAAGCCTTTAAGTCTTAATAAATGGATTGCGCGCTAGTTTGCTAGGATCGAGAGGTTACTTACAAATTATTATTATACATGATGCATGCTTAAATTTTTTTTTATATTTTTAATATCAATAATACATTAAAAAAAATTGTCCGAACGTGAAGAATTTTTTATAAGAATTCGACTAAGACAACCCAAAAAAATGTTACTCAAAAAGCTTTCAATATTAATTCATGTGTACAGTCCAAATTACCATTGTTGATTCGCACAAACAATCAAAAAGCATCATACGAAATCAGCAGCCACAGATAATATTATACGAAAATAATTTCTCTAACCACAAAAGACATTATGCTTCCTACATAAATAAAAGTGTCTGGCATACACCTACGTGAATAAAACGGAGGACCTATTTCCTAGATAAGGGAATATTAATTACCTGTGATCCCAACTCCCTATGCAGCTATGCTTTTGTGATATCGTTGCTGCAACTTACTTTTTCCTAAGCGTTATTTCACCAAAATGGCAAAATAGTAAATTCCTTGTTATTCCGAAATAACCAAAAATAATAAGTTTTGACCGGAATAAAATATCCCGGCTAAATTTAATCCTATTTGGCGGAATAACAGGAATAACGAAAGTTATCCCGCTTATCCCCCGAGCCAAACGGGATATATATACACGAGATCAAATTTCAATGTATAGCTCGCTCCCTCTCCCTCCCTCTTTATGTTTGAAATATTTTATTGTGAGCAACTATAGTTAGTTTTTTTTTGAGAGAGAGATAGATAACACGCTACCCGCTTCGCTTATTTTACTTAGAAATAAACTTAGCTAGAAATATGAATCAACTAGGATTCGAACTTGGGTCTCGGATACCAACCAAGCCTTTGCCACTTGCTTTAGGGATGGTCGGTGTGAGCAACTACGATTAATTTGTTAATATTGGAGATGTTATATAGCAAGTCAGGAATTTAATTTTTTTTTTTTTTTTTTTTTTGAGAAATAGAAATAGACGCATTTATCCGTTTCGTTTATTTCATTTAGAAATAAACTTAGCTAGAAATGTGAATCAACTATGATTTGAACTTGGGTCTCGGATACCAACCACCAAGCCCTTAGCCACTTGTTCTAGGGACGGTCGGTAATTTAATCCTTTTTTTGAGTACATATTTGAGATGTTGCATCATGTAGGGTTCTCCTGGTCAATACAAGAGAAACGCTGCAGATGCAACCAACCTAACACGGATTTATTAATTTGGTGACGATTTCGTTGCAGCTAGTCCGAAACCTGACTCCGTGTCTCCAAACGATCAGACAATATAATATAATATATAGATTGAATTAATTAATGACACTCACCAGCCTCAAATAAATGTGACTGAAGCAAACAAAAAGTGCTTATACGACTGAATTTCTATGCAGTTAAAATTAACGGGAGCCCGATTCCAAGGCGAAGCATACCTGACGGCGTCCGTGGAAACATGGACCCCGAGCCAAATTTCCAGAATCAGATCAAGTTAGAGGAGGGGATAGACCCGGATCTAACCCGACCAACTTGAATCTCCATCATTCAACTCACCTGATAGGGCACACATGGATTAATTACCCTGTTAGATATATATATATATTATTGACATAAATCTCAATGACAGCTTACTAATCATGTGACAAAGGAGATATTAGATTGGTGCAGAGATCTGCTTTATTAATTAGTTCCAATTGAAGCCACAGAAGGCTCGATAATAGGTAAGTTCAATATTTTAGTAGATACCGAAAACTTGTAACTGCAAATTGATATTAATAATAATTGGCCATCAGAAGCTCGCAAAAGAAAAGACAAGTTTCTCATCCAATAATTTACTTTATTTATCCCAATTTATTTCTCTATTCCAAGCAGCAATTTCATGGTTGACTAAATGTTCCGTACTAATGTTTTAGAGCATCAACTATAAGAAAAGATAAATTTGCAAATATTGCAGTTATAAAAGTACATACAACACTCCTATGATTCAAAATAGCCCTATATATATAAAAGATATAATAGGGCTAAACTTCTTAATTTGACTATAATATTCTCGGTGTTAGTTAGGTCTAAAAGGCTAAAGGAGTTAAGTGTGTAGATTAGTTTTAGAATGAGTAAGGTCTCTTGGGAAGAGGCGCATCAGAGTACAACTTTGAGAACTATTTGCAAACCAAAGCTCATATAGTTTTTATGAATGGCAATTTCAATAATCTTAAAATATAGATAGGTGCATCTGCCCTTTTTTTCTTCTATTTGTTGAACAAAGCAAAACTTAGATGCCAAATTTTGCAACTTGCCAAGAATCAACAGGTAACAAGAAATAATCACATGAAAGTGCGCACTCTTTTGTTTGCAAACAAGGAATCTAGAATGCATTGCCCAATCAAAGAAGAGGAACTAAAATTGCGGGTACGCAGCTTCATAAAAAGGCGAAACTACGGCATGTTAAACAATGCAATGCTTCCAACCAACATGTTGCCAGAAGATCCTAAAGCCAGTTTGGCTCCACCGTAATCCTTCACGCGCCCCACCCATGTGTTTTAGGTCCCAACAGTGTCCCTTTGATTGTCTACGCTTGCTCCTTACTAAACTCAAGGTTATATATATATTTTCTTTTATTCTTCTTTAATCCTCCAACTTTCACTCTTTCCCTGATGGTACTGGGGACACTCTTGATTAAAAGCTGAGCTTGAATCATGTGATCTCATGTCCCAAAATAGGTTGGTTGGGGAGCCTGAGTGGGTGGGGCACCATGGGAGGCCAAAAGGGGGGAGGGATATTATACCCCTTACATCAAGCTCTTTTGGAATCAACTGTCAAGCTCATATGATTTAGGTTTTGGTTCGAGATTGGCTAATCCTGAGCCGATGGTCACTCATTCTTCTCCTATCTTACATAAAGAATCCGAGGTCTCGGGATGACGATTTCTAAATGTGGGAGTAGAAAGAATACCAACAACCAAGTATCACAATTCACAACATCATCCAGCTCCTTATAATCCAAGCCAAATCAAATTCTTTTGTCGATCAGAAAAGAAGACTTTCCTTATACATGAGATGTACCAGTTTCTTTCCCTTAAAGCATGAAATATTTTAGGAGGAATCAAAAAGGTGTGGCCGACGTAATTCTATTGTTAGTTTTCTCTGGGCCTATTAATGTAGTAGTAGCCTAATGCATTCCAATCACATGAGCCATGTGAAAGCCACAGCCGAAGCAAAATGACGCTGAAACAACACATTGTTTTCTTTCAAAGAAAGGGGCCACAATGTAAGTCCAAAATCAGCAATTCTGAGGCTAATTATAAAACAAGAATCAGGGGAGGGTAGTACTAACTACCCACGTTATCTCTTGCCATCAAACAAAAGTCCCAGCACATTATAAAATTTTTCGTACCTAAGAATCCCTAAATTGCGGTAAATGTTGGACCGATCTCCGGGGCCAGGCTAGCTCTTCACCTGCTCACTTGTCCTCGTTCATCTTACCACGGATGATCAATTCTTAGCATCATCTAAACTAAAAAAGCAAAATGTTCCATGAATCGCTCAGAAGTCAAACTTTTGCCTCGATCCCGGGATATGTTCCTTTCTTTAAAACATTCTGTAATTTATTCTAAAATGTCCACCAGAAAAACCTAACCCGTCATTGTAGGGATAGAAGGAAATAAGGCCGCGATTTCTGCTTGTTTGAATTTGACGCTTCTTTCAGAAATTTGACTCATCACTGCACTGCACAATTTCTAATGCTGCAAATTGTAGACTACTTGGACAGCTATTAATCACACAAAATTAGAATGCCACGGAACAAACAAACAACCCTACTCTACCCCAAAATAGAGGAAGAAAATTGGAAAAAATTTTACTGACATGCCGCCGACTCCATCCGAAGTTTATACAATCAACCCATATAAACTAATAAAATTGACCCATGTAAACACAATCTACAAGTAATTCAAGAGCAGTTGATGAAATATATAGGCAGTAGACTCTAATATATTTTTCAGAAATTGTCCGGGCCTTGTCAATTCAATCCGACCGAGAACTATCGGTAATTATTAGGTAAAATCACGTCGAATCACAAACAGTGTTATCCAATCAATTTGTAGATTCAACGATAGATAGATAGATAATACGTTGCCGCATAAAAAAAACTGCAGATCATGTTACACCTGTTCTAATGGAAGCCCTAAGTTGATGAATTATGCCGAGCAAAACAAATGGTCTGATAATCGGCAAGTAACAACATTGGAAGCATCCACAACTCACTAACACGAGCTCGTCAACACAATCATCGTAAACATTCGAGGGTTTCGGGTATCAGCGAATAAGAATAAGCATCAAATAGAGAATAAATTTACCAAATTTCGAGAGAACGAAGATGAGCATTCGAGAAGAAAAGGAATCGCAGGATAAATTCACAAGGGAAAAAAATAAAATAAAACGTTTAGGACCTTCGTTTTCGGAGTGAGAGGAGGGATCTTAGTAGACGCCGCAGAACGAGAATTCCGTGAGAAGGTGGAGGTGCGAAGGGTCGGGACGTTTCCCTCGTTTATTTCCCGGCAGCACTCATAAGTCGGCGGCGAAGCATCCGAAATTTTCCGCTTGTCGGGAATACGGCAACGAAGCACTCACGTCTGCCGACTCTTTAGTTTCTGTGGGAAAGTCGGTGACGAATCGCTATTATGTGGCTGATATGCGGCATCTGCGTTTCCAAAGTCGGCGGTGGAACCCGTTGCGTTGCAGAAATTTCTTTTTCTTTTTTTGCTTCTTTTGTAGGTTTTGATAATAACTCTATATTGCAAACACTTGATGTGATTTTCTGTGTTTTGTGAGATTGGTGGCTTCATCGTAATGACTTTTCTAGATTGACGGAGCATAAAACGTGATGGCTTCATCGAAACCTGTTGTCTTGCTAAACTTTATTTTCCTTTTTTTACTGTACAGTTCGATGGCAACACTACCTTGCAAACACTTGATGGAATTTTTATGTTTAGTTAGATTGGTTATTGATGGTTTTATTATGGCTTATCTAGATTAACGAAACATAGGTGTAGGCAGAACTCAAAGTACAGTAAATTTTATTTTTATTTTTTTTGAAGTCTTCTCTTTTATGGAAGTCCAGAAGGTCCAGCTAGAGTAAGATGCAATCTTTTTTATTATTATTAATTTATTAGTAAAATTTCTTCTTAAGATCTCTGATGACATTTTAGAAACTGATGCATAGAAACCGCTGAACAGTAATCGGCAACGAGGCAGTCGAAAGCGCCGACTTAAGGTCCTAATGAGAATTAGCGACGGAGTGGGAGGATCGGACGGTCAATGTCACGCGGCCGCTGTTCTGTGGTCGTAGGATCAGACGGTCATTATGGCTTCTCTTCCGTGGGGAGGAGGTCTAGGGATCAAGGGCGCCACCACCACCTACCGCTGCCTCCGTCTTCTTCGACTGGCGATCGAAGAACCCAAAACGTGAGGAGGAGATCTAAAAAGAAAAAACAAAAAACAAAAGCACTTGTGAAGAAGAAGAAAAAAATGCCGACCATCACGAAGCTATATGGCATGGAAGAGGTGTCGAAGCACAACACCAACGACGATTGTTGGATCGTCGTCCACGGCAAGGTATTATTGCTTTTGCTCTCTCTCTCTCTCTCTCTCTCTCTCTCTCTCTCTCTCTCTGTGTATGTGGCGTGTTCAATTGTTCATCCTTATGTGAGCGCTATTTTTTTTTTTTTTGGTTTGATTTAATGGTTGTTAAACAATAGGTTCTGAACTGTGCGCATCTACGTTTCATTCGATCGTTTCTATAGGCTTTGATCCTTCCTTGAGTCCGTGTTGATCAGCTCCGAAGAAGAATCGCTCCATTGGGTTATCTAGGGTTTTTACGGAAAGTAGTTTTTTTTTTTAAAAAAAACCTCATTTTGTTTGGGAGTCGGAATTGGAGAGTTTCAAGCTTCAATTTTGGTGTTATGGTCGAATTTGAAGGGAATTTTAAAACTTTGTGATGCAATTTGACAAATTAAGCTTTTGTTTTATCTGCCTTAATGTTAAGCGCTCATCCGGAGAAAGGGTTGGAATAGTTGGAATAATAGGGCAGTGAAAGATATTACAATCTAGTAAAAGTTACAGCAAGGGTAAGCTAGGAAATTTGTGTGATCTACCTTTTCTCACTACCACTCCAATATGCAGTTGTTGCCTTGTTCGTTCTAAGTGTTGGTAAAAGTACAAATTTTTTCCTATTATCTTTTAGAATAGTTGTACTAGTTGCTAAATCAGTGCTAAAATGGCGATTTGTAACTATAATGAGTTTATTGTGATTCATGGTCCGATTTATAAATGTTACAGAAGCCTCTGCTTTAGTGCACGAGTTCTAGAAATCCCTCTATGCACGCAAGCCGATTCGCTATTCTTAAAGAATAAGTTCAAGGGTGATGGGTTTTGTGTCAAAGAGTTCTGAAACCAAGCAGACACTCAAGTTTGAAACAACACTGTTTTTCTTTCTTTTCTATGAAATGAGATGGTGCTGCTAAGATTCACATCAGTGTGCTTAATATAAATCTTTTAATAGCTGGTTTGAACTTCCAAGCATGGATAAAAGGATTGGATTGGATAATTTTGCATGCCGGGATAAAATTTTTATTGAGATAACTTATAAAGATGTATTGGCCTATCTGTGATGGAATTTTGTTGTATAAACTGCTGGCAAGGTCAGAGACGGAATGTTCTATGTGGTACATAATTTATATCTACTTAAACAACTTCTTAATGAATGTGCATTTGCGTATATACATGTCTGCTGGAACACTTCTTTTTTTTTTTCCTGCCGGAATACAAATGTTTATTCATGCTTGCTATCATTCATTCTCTTGGACCGTAGTGGTAGCTGCTTTGATAAGCATGTCGCTGAAAATTTGTTTAGAAGAACCTGAATGTTCAAATCTTGGTTGGAGGTTTACTACGATCCTCAGAATTGTATCCCTATTATCAATGGCAGGTTTATGATGTGACAATGTACTTGGATGAGCATCCTGGAGGCGATGATGTTTTGCTCGCAGCAACTGGTATTTGTTTCCTTAATCCCTCGATTTTCTTTTCATATTCCCATCAACTTAACTAGCTTTCTTTTACCACCGCTTATCCTATACTTGGCACCGCAGTTGTTCTGTTTTATTGGTCTAATTCGTGAGCATATTATTCTGTAGGAAAGGACGCAACTGAAGATTTCGAAGATGCTGGGCATAGTAAAGCTGCTAGAGATCTCTTGCAAGAGTATTTCATAGGGGAGTTAGACACCACCACACTCATCTCAACTCCCATTGCAGAGCTCGAGATTTTCCGGAAAGACAAATCATCATCAGATTTCTCCTCCAAGCTAATGAGCAAGGCAGTGCAATACTGGGCCTTCCCTGCAGCCATTATTGGGATCTCTGTCGTTGCAGCCATTTTGTGCACGCGTAAGAAGTAGAATAATTGGTTTGGTGAAAGATAAATACATACACAATTTTGTTTTCTTTATTTTATTATCAGATTACATTATTCAAAAAACAAATTCTGAATCTGACATTGAATTTATAAATGGGACTCTGAGATGGAGAGGCAGAACTGGTGAGCACCGATGTTATTAAAACTGCTGCCATAAATTTATCTTTTCATGGCTGTATATCGGTTATTTTTCACTGCTGGAGAAGAAGCTGTTGAGTGCCGGCATCACCTCCGGGCGTCGGCTGCTGAGGAATTTGCGCAAGCTGTGTTGGCTGTACTTTTCGCCTTCTTCGGCATTGTCAGGGACTGCGGTGGTGCGATTCGTCTTGTTGATCCTGCGGGATCAAAAGGTAAGTTTTTTTTTGGTTGGCACAGCCCTTAGGTGCGAAATATTTTATTAACAGATTTTCTGCTCGCCGTGTCTGGCCTGCTAAACCCGATCTGAGATATTCATGTGCTGTGTCCTTCATCTCTTTGATGGTTTGGAATTTGCTAGTATATATAACCAGTCTGGAACTGGAAGAAATTATTGTGGCCTTTCTGATTTTGGTAAAAATGTCCATACGACCTATGGTTACAGTTATAATTCTATAAGATGGTTTTGTGAACTATGTATGATGATATATGCTTCTATTATGTGTGTACGACATTGAAATTATGTGAGCACACAACCCTCACGGCTTACAACAACATGGAATTAGGAACCACAGAGGTAGATCTTGCCTGACGTCGGGGTTGAGGATGACGTTTCTCGTGAGCTGGAACACGCACATGCCCATCACGAACGTCATCGCAGCCATTAGAGGGTACACCTGCAGAATCGGTCGCACGCATGCATGTACATAAGAACAGAAAAATGATCGTCGGCGACATCTTTGATCATCGGTCGGCTGTTTTTATGTGTAGCAGGGCAGGAGAAGAAACAGGTTTCTTACCTCGGGCTTCACCCAACGAGCCATTGATTAGGAAATTAAGCCTGCCCTGATATGAATGTCTTGATATGGTACTGTGTATTGCTCCTATACCGGCACGTAAATGACTGCATAGAGAGAATATATATATATATATATATATATATATATATATATATATATATATATATATATATATATATATATATATATAGATACATTAGGAGAGGGCAGAGGTGATAAGTTTGATGCTTCAAATTCCTGCAACTCAAGTTGGGTAGGTTTCTGTGGGCGGGATAAAAGACTAATCTTTGAATCTTATAGCAGGTTCGATTCAAAAACCATGAACTCCGCCTCCTGTTTTATTACATTAAAATCATTATTAAATTAGGGTCATAATATTGTGGAGTTTAATTCGCCACCTCTTTCTTCGCCTGAGTTTTTGCATAAACAAAATATATGTGCAATATGTGCGAGTTAGAATATCAGGGAGACAATAATAATTTCACGTTAACAAGGCGACGTTGTCAGTTAAGTGCGGGGTTGCCAAAAAGTTGGGCTCAGAGATGGATATGTGGGTCTAAGTTCTAACCCGTTCCCAGTCTCATCCAAACCTTTAAAAACGAAATAGGGCTTGGCCTGGACCCAGCCCAGTCTGAGTCTTCCTTTCTTGCAGCGAGATAGGGATTATTAGATAAAATGAAAATAATAATAATAATAATAATTCAACCACAAAATTAAATTAAAAATCAATGAAATATATCATTGATTAGAAAAAGTTAAGTTATATTGATGAGTGACGTGGCGGACCTTATCAAGTATAATACCTGGTTGAGTTGTCGCGTGCGTGTCCCAGAGCACCTCTCCTCTTCATTATAGACTGCTATTTATTTATGTTACAACAACAACAACAAATAAAAAGAAAAAGAAAAAGAAAAAGAAATAAAAAAGCGGCCCAATTAGCGTCCTACTAGAGCTCCATTTCTTCGGGCTCAAGCCAAGTCAAAGGCGAACGCACCGGTCCTTCGACGACGACGACGAGGAGGAACGAGGGGGAGGAAGGACGAAGAAGAGTCGGCGTTCACCCCCCCCCTCTCTCTCTCTCTCGACAGTCGACACACGACGCTTGTGGGATTCATAGGGATGATGGAGTCTCGGGAGGTGCCGCGTCCCAAGGTTCCCTCCTTGGACCAAACCGATATCAACTGGGACAAGTATCTCATTTTCTCCTTTCTAGGGCTTCTTCTCCTTTTCCTCCTCTTCCTTCAATTTCATACCTCTCTTTACTCTCTCTCTTTACGCGTAACATCGGTGGTAGTACAATTCAGATGCATTCTCCCTCCTAAACGGACGGAACGAGTGATTTATGGCGTAGAATTAGAGCAGATCAAAGAGTTCTCTAATGAGCCCGTGAATGAAATCAGATTCTCTTTGTTTTGCCCTTGTTTGTTTAGTTTCTTGAATTGCGGACTCCTCCTCCGCACAATAAAGAATACCAGCAGAAATTAAAGGAAAAACAAAAAAAGAACATTCGCATCGAATCGAATGTATTACTCCTTCTTGCTGAATGAATGCTTGACGCTCGAGTCCTTTGGTTTCATTCATACATTGCAGGCTCGACAAAACGAAGCTGTATGTCGTCGGAGCCGGCATATTCAGCGGCGTCACCGTGGCGCTGTATCCTGTGTCCGTCATTAAGACCAGGATGCAGGTCGCGTCGAAAGACGCCGCCCAGAAGAATGCCTTTGCTGCCTTCAAGAATATCCTCAGAGCCGACGGCATCCCCGGCCTGTATAGGGGTTTCGCCACTGTTATCACGGGCGCCATTCCCGCCAGGATAATCTTCCTCACTTCTCTGGAAACAACCAAAGCCGCCTTGCTCCAGTTGGTTAGACCGCTTAATTTGTCCGAGCCTGCGCAAGCTGCCATAGCTAATGGCCTCGCGGGAATGTCGGCGTCGATTTGCTCGCAGTCCGTGTTTGTTCCTATTGATGTGGTATGGCTGCTGCTTTCTTTCTGTCTTTGTTGCTTTCTGCCATCTTACTGTTTATGTGGTAGGATTAATCCTCGGATTTGGCTCAACCACCAGAACTAGTTATTTCTCGCACAGCTGAATAATATATGAGTCCATGCTTCGCCACTATGTAGAGTCATCTTTTGCCTGCTCAAATTGCAATGCCTCGGTCGAGTCGGTAGAAGATCCGTTGCCTCAATAAGGGGTGAATTCATATTGAATGAAGCGCCGCCATGTTGCTAATTTATGAGTACGGAAAGCATTGCTTAGATTTGCAAGTTTGTTTTATTGTCTAGTCCTGCTGTCGTAGGTTAGCCAAAAGTTGATGGTGCAAGGATATTCCGGGCATGCAAAATATAACGGAGGACTAGATGTTGCACGTAAAATTCTCCAGGCTGAAGGAGCGCGCGGACTTTACAGAGGATTCGGCTTGTCTATTATGACATATACCCCCTCGAGTGCTGTATGGTGGGCAAGCTATGGATCTAGTCAACGCATTATTTGGAGGTTAGTACCTGGGCTTTTATTTTTATTTTTTTCTTTTCAATTTAAAGAAGAGTACGACACTGACGCTCTGAGCTACAGGATTCGGATATATAATCAGCAATTCTGTTGTTTTTAAGCATTAAGCTGACTTTTCCTCGTGCATTTTTTATTTCATAGCTGTGACTATTTTTCGTACTTTTCTCACAATAATTCTCTTTGATACGTCGACCAGGCTTTTAGGCCATGATCAGAAAAGTGATGGTGTCCCTAGTCAGTGGAAAATCGTAGGTGTTCAAGCTACAGGCGGAGTTATTGCTGGTGCAGTTGCTTCTTGTATCACAACCCCTATAGACACAATCAAGACTCGATTGCAGGTGTAATTCTTAATTTCAAGTGAATTCTGGTTGTTCTCTATTCTCTATTCTCTATTCTCTATTCTGTACTTTGTAGTTGCTCCTCAAGACTCGATTGCATGATCTAGTCCTAGTAACTTCCATGCTGACTCAACCTATACTTAGAAAGAACAAGTAGAGGGCAGCATTTTGTTTCATTGTTGACATTGATTTGGTACATGTATATAACCTTTTGTATGAAGAGGTTGAAATATTCCTAGGATGCGCGACGTGTTCGGATGCATGAACATCATGTTGATACAGCCCTTTATTTACTATAGGGACATTTAGTAATTGGTTGATAGACAGAATGAAAAGTCTATAGCCACATGGTATATACATCGTCTAGATCTCTTTTCTCGGCATGTGAAAAATAACCTTGTAGGTGAGTTTGTTAAACAATTTTTTCTTCATTGGCTGAATATTTTTTTTCTTGTTGATATGTAGGTTATGGATAATGAAAAGAAACAAACTGCAAGGCAAGTTGTCAGAATATTGATTGCTGAAGATGGATGGAAAGGTCTCTACAGAGGATTGGGTCCAAGGTTTTTCAGCATGTCAGCATGGGGTACCACGATGATAGTAGCCTATGAGTATTTGAGTATGAACGTTCTCTTTCTTACCTATATTCTTTTTGTGCTTTATCTTTGGATGCCTGATAACCCTTTATCATATGTTATGTTATGTGTCGACTTTGTGCATTCTACTGTTATTTTAACTTGCTTGTTTGAGCTAGTAATATGGTATCAAGAGAAGTCAAAGTTTTAGCTTAAACAAGCTGAATTAGACCGACCTTTGCATATATACCTACCAAGTACATGTGTTTGAGTGTATAGCCATCTAAAGTTAGAAATTAGCATCTACATGTTGCAAAACAACCTATGCTAGCACAGGTGCCCTCCTAGAGAATTTGTTAGAATATCCAAAATAATTTGCGTAAATACTTTCTTAAATGTTTGCAGATGCATTATCTGTGGTAATGGCATCTTTATGAGGCATTTAAGTCATTGTCCAATGCCAGTTGAAAGTTAGTGTGAGTTAATTTTGTCCAGCAAACAGTTGTTACCGTGTGTTTACGGTGAGGCAGAAACTTGTATGAACCTTTGTCTGGCTGAGATATATTGCAAAGCATCTCAAAGCTTTGTAACTACAGGTTATTTGTTTGAACTTACGGAAGCTTGAACTACTTGTTGATAAACCTCTCCAAAAAGTTCACACCCCTATAATATCAAATCCTACAGAACTTGTTAATGACGATACAATTTGCTTGAATATATGTGTGTAATTAACATGTCGTGAATGATTTGTCTGATGGCCCGGATCTGTATTGTTTTTTTATTGGAAGGGGCTTCCAATTTTTCTCTCTTTTGTTTTGATGTTGCTATATATTTTATTCTAACTGATGATATTTTCTATGTTTTTCAGAGCGTCTTTGTGCCAAGACTGAGGCGATATGAAACTCTCTGTAACAATTTCAAGTTGTAACTTGGCTCTGGTCATTGCAACATATTTCTTTTGTATTCTTCAGCCAGGAACAGTTCAAGCCAACTGATGGCATTCTCACGGAGCCTCTCATTGGACGCTGTGATGCCATGAGTTTGCAAGAACTTCCCAGGAAATGTTGTTGTATGAGGCCATCTATTACAGTATCATGGATGGAAACATATTTTTTGATCTTTTTAAACAGAACAGAATCTCGGGAGGCTTGATCATCTGGTCATCTGTTGTTACGCCCTCCATATTCTGCATATCACAAAGCGATTGCGGAGATGTATTTTTTACTAAGATTCACAATTATTCCCTCTTACTCGGATAGATGTGAAATAAGTGTAACTCAAGGAAAGTGTGCATTCTTTTGCACTTTTTTTTTTAATTTGCATTTTTTACTTGGCCATTGATAGTGATGGATTTGGTGTTATATCCTTGTGTACGGCAGGGCTAATTTGAGTTGTTTTCTTGGTTCTTTCGTGAGGAGAGAAATTTATGAGGGGTTAATATAGTTTTTATTGTATTTCCCTTTTTCTGTTCTTGTTTGGCACAATAAAAGGACCCCACTGGTGAAGTGATGGAGGAGAAGAGAAAGTACTGGTGCGGTTACTGCTAAATGTTGCTCTGATAGTTTGTTGATATGTTGGCGTGATGGTGTGTCACAAATACATTGTTTTGCGTAAAACAAGTCAGCACATTAGTAGTAATAAGTAATGTAAAGCATTTGCTCAAGAAAAGTTAAAGAGATACTATTGAATTCTAGCTAAAAGATACTCGAAGGAGCTACAAGTTAAATAATTAAATAAAAACTTTTAACGTTCATTTGTATATTTTAACTAACTTAGGCTATTAAAGATGAAAAAAAGGAGTACAGAAGAGATCAAGTTCATGCCTCATCCAGTTCATTTGCCATTCTAATTTTTTATTTGATGCCAAGCTTCTACAAACATTGGTTACTTAAATGATCTTGGACACCCCTGTTTTGTTCAGACTCATAATTTACTTGCGGCAACAAATGGGTATAGAACCATTTCAAAGTTTCAGAGAAGAAAAGAAAAAGAAATCATTGTATCTCTGGAGCTTGTGATACTCAGTAGGGAACAGCCCTACCAGCCTCGCAGACATCAGAGTATAAAATCAACCTCCTGATTCCGTCAAATCTCATGCAACAACATACTTTTGAGTCTGAAACAGATCAAACACAGCTAGCGGAAAAACGAAAAAAATAAAATAAAACAGAAATAAAGCACAAACATACTCACTTCACATGCCGATAGACACATTATGCAATTATACATCCAAATCGCTGAAAGAAAATGGAACATACATAGACTATTTCAAACCACCCATAAAGGGAGGAAGCTTGATTTTATCCTCCATGCTTGTAGTAAGAATTACCTCCGGAACCCCGTGTATAGGAATTTCCGGGCTTGGCAGGTTGAAAGGGGACCTTATCGGCCTGCAAAGCTTGATAAGATATCGCCTTATTTCCTCCGGCGAGTATTCGTCTCCCCATCTCAGACTCCATTGCTACCCCCCATTCCACTTCATAGCCTTGGCCAATTGTAAGATTCATAGGTTGGGGATACACCTCCGAATCCGCAGTTAACATAGTATCAGCAGCCAAATAAGAAGAAAACAGCACATGGAACAGTGCTAACCAGAAAAGAATATCTCTGGCGGAGATAGGCCCCTGCATTACAAAACTGATCTGCTCCTCTTTCGCAACTCTTACTTACAAGACATAGAGTACCTGCTAAAGCCATTTACTTATATATAGAATTATGAGCGGTGTGCTGGGGTGGTACTGGACCACCATCTAGGTGTAGGCAAATGACGCACAATGGGTAGTGGTTTTTAGCAGGTTAAGATAGTTTAGAAAGTGGATCGATCGTGCCTTTCTCAGTGGTGTAAATGGCTGGTTGTGTGAGTGGTGCTATGGTTATAGTTGGCTTGTACTGCTTTCACGAGTGCCCAGGCTGAGAATGTGGGTGTCTCAATCACATTGTGTTGAAGCCAAAGAATGGAAATATCGTTTCTGTTTCACTTTATATTTTTTTTGGATTCTAAGTTTATTGCATTACATTTTATTTTTTTTTTTGAAGTGCTGTGAGTTGGTTCCGACGATCTGTCCGGAGCCCCTTACCTATCCTTCCTTTACCTATTTTAAAGAATGAGTTCCAGCTGAAACAAATGTGCAGGCAATCATATACATTATTAACCCTAATGACTAGGTTTCAGACTAACAAACTACTCTTTAGTTCCAAATTATTACCATTCTCGACAACAATGTTTCCGACATATCTTAGGCCAAAACAATAACTCAATTCAAGCATGCATAAAGGCTACTTAAATGTTACAAAATTTCAATGTCACACAATCATCATGATGATCCCATCATCCCACAAGTTGATCTCTTTTGACAACATAAGTAAGACTTTATCATTTAAAGACAGATAGAAAACTTATACGATTTCATAGAAAAAGCAATAAAAAACAAAGTCAAGAATGCTTTTTACGTTTCAAAAGACTCAATCAAGTATCAGAACCTCATTGTCATCCTCTTTGCTCTCGTGCTGTCTTGTTTGCTCAGCATATTCGTCAATTGATGCAGCAGCAAACACATCCCCCTCTCTCTTCTCTCCAATTTTTGTGACTGCTGGCCCACTACCACCACCCTTGGATTTGTTCCCCTGTCATCAGATGATGAAGCACACACGATAAATTTTTGGTAGACTGATATGGTAGCAAAAATAATCACAAATAATGTCAGTGCAACAGTAGATTGCTATGAAAGGCGGGATCAGCCAAACAAACAACATGATCAAATCATTTAATTACTAACATAGTAATCTTCAATATCTAGGGGAGGGCAATGGATAGTCCACACAAAAAAAAAAAAAAAAAAAAAAAAAAATAGTAACTTGTGCTTCTAGCATAATCATATATGTAGGTGAAGATTTGTTGGCACTATTGGAAAGTTACATGCTTCCACACAAGTGTGAACTGAGGCATGAAGGCTTAATATCCGATTATAAAACAATGAAGTGAGTAAGATAAGGAATCCTTACAGCACGAAGAAGCGTTCTTCTATCCCTCTCTCTAGCATTCTTAATGGCCTACAAAAGAAGGGGAAGAAACGAATCTCATAACCACTAGAAAGTAGCAAACAATTACGAGTGTTTTAAACCCTACACTCATTATCTTCCGTAATATAGAAAAATATGCATTTATACCTCTTGTAACATCTTTTGCTCCGACTCGACCTCGGAGATGTCCCTACTCAAGGAAAACATTTGCTAGATCAGATAAGTAGCTTCGACGAGCATGCTTTCACAGATGATTATATCAGAAAGAATAACAACTTCAAATAAGATAGTTGTGTAGAAAGGACCTACCTTCCTACAGTCTGATCCGCATGGGTGCAACACTTGGCGCACAAACCATGTTCCTTGGAGCATCCTGTGTTGATAAATTGATAAATTCAGGTGCAGCAGTATTATTCGGCGCCTAGAAATAAGCATTAAATAAAAAAGAAAGAGAAAACAGAAGGAAGCAATGCATATGTAATATCTCTCTCTCTCTCTCTATACTACGTCTCTGTACATAAGAAAAATGGAAGCAGAGAGAAGGTTTCTTCAAACTCTTCACCATCCAGCTAATTTGTTGATGTACTGCCATGATCTAAAGCGATTCAGAATAGTCAAAGCTTCTATATTTTTGAGTAAATCTCTATCATTTTCTCTTCCCAATTTTTCGCTGCCAAGTACCCAGCCCTTCAAAACTCGCTCGCTAAGTCGCTATGAATTCTCTATCTCGGCACTCATATCAATAGGCATGCTAAGTTCTTATTACCCTATTCATGCATCGCCGTGATCGACAACAGAAAGTTTACTTTAAAGCAGCATTATCTGAGACAGTTTTGAATCGACAAGAAATTACCGGCGCAGATGTTATGGTATGCCTGGCGCACCGCCCGCTTCCCGCACTTGTGACTATCGCAAGTGAAGTAACACCAACAATAAATCAACTAACAAAATTATTATATTATATGTATATGCAAAGCAAAAAATAAATAGAGAAAGAGATCTGTGGTGACAGGTGAGGTGCGCGCACCATTTTGCAGGCTCGACGAGAGGCTTATACTTGCCGTACCTAAACAAGATTAGGAGAAAAGTAAAGTTTTTTTTTTTTTTTTTTTTTTTAACCTAATTCTGATTTCTGACCCCATGAATAAGGAGGGGAGGAACAGGCACAGACCTGCGCTTCCAGTCGATCTGGTCTCGGCAGCGCGGGCAGACGCCGGTGATCTCCGAGTAGGGCCGGAACCTGCCGCCCACTTCCTGCACGAACACGGCGAGAGTGAAAGTGAATAAAAGATTTTTGAAGTAGAAAGATTGAAAAAGGAGAATTCATAGTGAGAAAGAGAAGAGCAGCAGAAAGGCGACCGTTTCGTTGATCTTGTGGCCGGCGTTGGGCTTCCAGGCGTAGCTATTCTGGTGCTTCGGAGGCCCCTGCCGCCGCTCCGACGACATCTCTCTCGCTCGCCCCCTTCTCCTCTTTCCTGATTCCTCTCCTCTCCTTTTTGGGGGAAAATTCAGATGCGCCAAAGGGTTTAGGACTTTAGGAGAGCAGAGCGGGCCCAAAGGCCCCAAACTAAAGTCCATCTCCGTGCGTTTTATAGTTTATAGCCCACAAAGCCCACTTAGTCTAAGCTTAGGCCGTCCGTCGTGGCCCATGGATAGAGTGCACACGCCGCAATCCCACCCCACCGTTTTGGGCCGGATGGAGTCTAGTACTTAGCAGTTAGTTCAGTTGCTTGAATATTGAGTTTGCATTCTTGCACACAGTTTTTGGCGTCGTTGTTTAAGACGGAAGTTGATGGCCCAAATGAGGAGTTCGCGCAACTGAAAGAATGCAGTTGTTTTGGGAACAGCTGCGCGCGTCAGGGGGTGATGAGGAGTAATGTTTTTTTTTTTAACTTAACATAATTATTATTATTAGTCTTCTATATATAAATGTTTGGAAAATAACTCATGCTGTCCACATTCACTCACAGAACACGCCCACATGTAATTCAACTAGAAAATACTCGACTAGAACAATAGCCAGCTAATTAAGGCGCTGTATGTGCACAAACAAATTACTAGTCCACAAATTAACGCCATTATTACAAGCCATACGCACGCACTCCTCTTCACTTCCACAATATTAAAGTGTAGGGGGTAAGGAAAAACAAAAAGAAAAGAAAAAGAACAAAGTACCACAACCGGAGACATCAGTTTACTAGCTAGCTAGTACACGCATTCTACGTAACACGTAATTTAATTCAACTGATCACAAGATGCATACGAATATATATGAGAGATTAAATTAACACTTGCTCGATCGGTCGGATCAGATCAATGTACATCCGTTTGTTCTGATGAGGTGGTAGCTAGGTTTAATCCGCTACGGCCGGTAGAGGGAATTACCGCCGGAGCCGCGTGTGTAGGGATTCCCTGGCATAGGAGGTTGAAAAGGCGTCCTGTCCGCCTGCAAAGCTCCGTAAGATATAGAGGGGTCAGCTCCGGCGAGTATTCGCCTCCCCATCTCGGTGTCATCCATTGCGACTCCCCACTCCACTTCATAGCTGACATGCTCCATTACCATCGTCCCATCATTAGGCTTGTTCAGAGACGCCAGTACTGGAGCATCAGTCGACAAAGCAGCAGCAGCAGCAGCAGTAGAAGAAGAAGAATATGAAGAGGAAAGCGCGAGAAATAACGCAAAGCAGTAAAGAAGCCCCTGCCCCTGCATCTTCTTTTCTTTTTTTTCCCTCTAGCGGTCGTGCACTCCTCTTACTTCGAGCACTCCATAATATAATAATAAACATTAATATGTAGTAGAAATGTAATTGAAGAAGATCGGGAGTGGCCGACACAGTGGGGACGGGGTACAACGTGACAGCTCAACAAACGGGTTATTAAACATCAATTATCGATCATCCATGTTAATGTCAACATATATATGCTACGTTTCTATGTAATTGCTTCTTCTTCTTTTTTTTTTGGAGAACTCCATGAATACGTTTTTTTTTTTGTTTTGATGATTGAAGTGCTTGTAATATATATATTTTTTTAAAGAGTAGTTCTCTGTTTAAATACCAAATTAGTACATGCATGGACGGACCTTTCTGATCTCTATTATGAGTAATGACTTAATCTTTTGTATATACATTTACAATGAAGGGGATGATTAATTAGTGATCTGCTAGCTAGGATTTGTGCATGCAATAATAAAGTAAAGTTAATGAAATCAAAATTTGGCGCAGTAACTTAAAAAAAGAATTGTACATTAATCACGTGAGCGGTTTTATTTACCAGCTTTTGAATTGCTGTGGTCCTTGTCACTTTGCACGTTACGTTGCGATTCTTCCATTTCTAAAGCTTTGTCTCGTGAGGTTGGTTTGTCTTCTACCGTGTAATTATTGAATGCTCAGGGGCCTAGTAGTTAGGCTCGTAAGGACTAAATTGTTTTTAGAATGTATTACAAGGTCCCCGTTGTTAATTACAGTGAACAATTTTTTTTTTTTTTTTTTTTTTGGGTTAGTTCATATCTCATATAAAATGCTAAGTCCATATGGTAATTAACCATGGAAATTAACAAATATGTAACCCGGCCCCTAAATACTACGATTGTAGCAATATTTTTTTTTTTTTTTGAGAAAGAGGTAGCAAGCTACCTGCTTCATTCATTAAGAAAAAATGAACTTAGCGGACAAAGTGAAGGCAGCCAAGGCCTCCTAAAGATCGGGTAACCGAGTACGAAAAGCAAACCAAACAAAAATGAAAACGAAACAAAAACGAAAGAAAACTGAACTACAGAAACAAACCACGCCCACGAATCATTCCGATCAATGGATCAATTGAGGCGAGGTAGAAAGAAAAAACACCAAACGGAGAGATCACGATGAATTGCGCGGTCACGGGTCAAGAGCTTCAGTCCAGTCTTTCCTCAACGAATCTACACGTTCAAGAGCTCGGTCAGCGTTCGGAATCCTATCTCCGAAGATGTTGTTGTTGCGCTCCGTCCAGACGACCCACCAGATCGCCGCCAAACGTGTTAGCCTTTTCGATCTCCGCCGGACATGGACTAGCGTCTCCGACCATAGGCTCCTAACATCACCTCGCGCTGTGTTCCGTAGTCTCCGAGGTCCCCGCACAGAAGGAGGTATCGACGAATACACAATCCCGAAAAAGATCGGGTCACCGTCCTCCCGTGCGACCGCGCAAAAAATGCAAAACGGATTCACCGAGCACCTCGACGAATTAGTCTATCGCCAGAAGTAACCTCTTACGGAGCGTAATCCAAATGAAGACCTTAATTTTGGCGAATATTTAATTTCCAAATGTGTTCGCAACTGGGTCACGTTGGCTGCGTCCGTAATGAAATCGTAAAGAGATTTAACAAGAACTTTCGGTCGATGGTCCATCTCCACTCTATAATATCCGTAGAGTCGGTAGGTGAATAGTTGGAAAGTAGGTTTTTAAGCAAGCCGAACTGATGACGTCTATCAAGGTCAGAAGCAGTTGTGAGACCCCTGGCAATGAAGCGCCATCTCCACCCTTTATCATTCCAACATTGCGAAACTGTAACCGCGTTGTTCACAATTCTGGGGTATAATCCTGAAAATCGAGTGCTCAGGGGGGTTTCGTCCATCCAAATGTCCGACCATAATTTTATAATTTTTCCGTCCCCCAACCTGTACGAGACCCCACACTTGAACACATCACGACATTTCATCACACTCTTCCACCACTGAGAATGGGGTCTAAAGGCTCTACCCCATGTAAAGGTCTTCTTCTGGTGTAGTATAATGCTTTAATCAACCTCCCCCAAAGGAGCTGCGGCTCAGTGAAAAAACGCCACCACCATTTGGATAAGAGTGCCATATTCATCGCTTCCATCTCTTTAATCCCCAAACCCCCTTCTTTTTTGCTCTTACAGATCGACCTCCACCCTATAAGACATGATCCCCCAGAAACTTTGGAACATCCTTTCCAAAAGAAGGATCTTCTCAGTGCTTCAATGCGGTTCAGAACCCATTGTGGCGCTTTGAAAATTGCAAAGTAGAAGAAAGGTACATTAGAGAGCACTGAGTTGACCAGGGTGAGTCGTCCCCCATAAGAGAGCAGTTTAGCCTTCCAACCTTCAATGCGTGCCTCAATTCGCCTTATAATCGGAAACCAATCATCCCTTCGAAGGGATTTGATGTGAAGCGGCAACCCCAAGTAGCGAAATGGCAAACTACCTACTCTACATCCCAAAATATTTGCGAGTCTATTGGCTCTGCTTCTATTGGGGCCGATGTAATAAAGTTCCGTCTTGTTCGTATTTATCTTGAGACCGGAGACCCACTCAAACAATTTCCATAAGAACCTCAGGTTTCGCATCACCGATTTCTTTGGTTTCCAGGAGAAAAATGTGTCATCCGCGTATTGGAGAATAACAGTTTGACAGTCTACTGTTGGGCCAATTCCTTTAATCAAGTTGTTACTTCTGGCTACTTCCGTAATCCTAGCTAGACAGTCGGCCACTAAGATGAAAAGGTATGGGGAGAGCGGGTCCCCCTGTCTGAGACCTTTCCTTGTTTTCAGCCACGATGTCGGCGTGTCGTTGACTAAAATGGCAATTTTAGCATTGCAGATACACTGTTCAATCCAGAACCACCATTTGTTGCTGAACCCGAGCCACCCCAAAATGCATTTCAGAAAGCTCCATCTGACGTTATCGTAAGCTTTCTCGAAATCCACCTTAATGGTAACGCACTCCTTTTCAGAATTAGCGGACCAGTTGAGAAGCTCACTTGCCGTTACAAACGAATCGGCAAGGAGCCGATCTTTCAAAAAGGCCGCTTGTGCTGGTAAAATGATTGTCGGTAAAATGATCGCAAGTCTATTAGCCAATACTTTTGAGATGATCTTCTGAATACCATTCATAAGGCATATCGGTCGAAAGTCGCAAGCTCTACACGCACCTTCCTTTTTCGGAATAAGACAGACGAACGCGTAGTCTGTTGGGGACGTGTTGAGAGTGTTATTCTGTAGATCAATGAAAATACTGAAGATGCTCTCCTTTACCGTCTCCCGAAGCTGGAAAAGAGAAGAGGAAGCCGTCTGTCCAGGCGCTTTATCGCCGCCTTGGAAGGTAGCTTTCTTAACTTCTTCGAGAGTAAAAGGGCTAGTAATGGCATCCGGGTCGGAAAGTAAGTCCGCACGATATAAGTCGCTCCAATCTCCAACCGATGAGGGACCCTCTTCCACTTGCCCGAAAAGACGTTTGAAGGAGTGGAAGAAATAAGTTCTCTTTTGGTCGTCGTTGTGGATAAGTCTTCCAGAGTCGTATTCAATAAATTCAATCGCATTATTGCGCTTTCTCCCACTGCATGAAAAAATTTTGTGTTGCTATCACCTTCCTTGAGCCAATGTTGTTTGGCTCTCGTTTTCCATAGAATTTCTTCCTCATTTAGAATTAGTTGAAGCTGTGCCTTAAGGTCCACCCTTTTATCCCTAGCTTCCTGCGACAGAATATTTTGTTCCTCTGAAAGGTCGATAGCACGGATTTCGTCCTGAATGCTCCTAATAGCGTTAGAAATGCTGTGGAAATTTGTCTTACACCACTCCTTCATTCTTGCTCTGCAGTGTCTGAGTTTTGCTGTTAGAGTGAGTAAAGCCGACTTTTTGTTGGAGACTTCATTCCACCAGAATAGGACCTTATCGGAGAAGTCCTCATTTGTGAGCCAAACCTTCTCGAACCTAAATCTCCGTGGATTAGGGCCGTTCCCAATCTTTAGAATTATCGGGGTATGATCTGATGTAATCCTAGGAAGCGCTGAAACCCTGCAGTTCGGGAAGGTTTGGTCCCATTCTGTTGAGACAAGAAATCTGTCCAGCTTGGCCATAGTTGGTGAACGCTGCATGTTTGACCAAGTATATTTTTGATTCGAGATAGGCAGATCGATGACTTCGAGCTTCAAAATGAGATCAGAGAACATAGACATTGCTCTCGCCGACCAAGGATTTCCAGTTCGTTCTGTTTGGTTTCGGGTGAGGTTAAAATCTCCGCAAATCACCCAGTTGTTTGAGCAATACCCACTGAGCAAGAGGAGTTCCGAACAAAACTCTTCCTTCCCTTCCCAAGATGGTGGTCCGTACACGTTTGAAAGGTAGAAGGTCTTCCCGCTTTCAACATGTTTCAAATGAATTGTGAGCGATCGCTCGCGTTCTAGAACCTCCGTGCATAAGAAGATTTTGGAATTCCAACAAGTAATTAAACCGCCCGAAGCCCCGTTAGCAGGAATAACGTGGCATTTATCGAAATTTGCTCCGCAACAAGAGCGAAGAAAAGATCTCGACACTGACACTACTTTTGACTCTTGGAAACACACAACCGACCAAAAGTGTTTAGACACGACTGACTTGACAGCACGACGCTTGACTGGGTCATTAAGACCACGGACATTCCAAGAAATAATGTTAAACATAAGCAACACGACCACACACAAAAAGGCACTACCACAAAGATTCCGTCCGACTACGAATCACCCGCGCAAAAGAAACTTGCGAAGGTCCTGAGCGTCGGCCACATTGAGCTTCACACCGCAACTAGCACTCTTCAACAACACCTTTTTGGTGGTCCACTTGCGCGCGGGGGGCCTCGAGCTAGAGATCTCTCCTTCCATAAGGAGCGCTTTCCTGCGCTTAGCCCGCTCCAAAGCCGTCATTTTAACCGAGGCCGCAGCCGCGGCTAGATCCGATCGATCCCCCGTCTCGCCGTGTCGGAATCGACACCTCCTTGCCACCCCCGACCCGCGAGCAAGTTAAGCGGGGTTTCGGTTACTTCCGAGTTGCTTGGTAATGGCACAAGGGGCCCTAACCCGTCACCACTAACACTCAGCCCCACCAAATTGAGAGCAGGATGATGTGTCGAGGAGGGGGTGGGTCCGAAACTGAGATGGCAATCGAGAAAAACTGCATCGGTCCCGGGCCCATTAGCCCGAGCCGTCGACCCATGAGGATAGGGCGAGCCGGGGGATCCAAAGCTGCGAACCTCTGAAGCAATGTACTTGGAGTCACCATTGAGGCCCTGCGAAAACCGAGCAACAGGGGGGCCCACGATACTCGTCGGACTACCAAGAAGTCCCCTGGGGCCCAGGCCTTCCGAAACATAATACTTGAGGTTCCCATAATCAGGGAAGACGGGCCCCTGATAAAAAAGAGCACCTGTGGGGCCCGGATTAAAAATAGGTCCACTGGGGCCCAACCGAGATCGCAGTTTAAAGATGGTAGGCCCCAGGGGATCCCAGTTGACTAACAAGGAGAGCATACCCGGCTCCTGTTTGAAGCCCACAATTAGCCTAGGCCCACCTGGAGCCAGAAGGCCCAATCCTTTAGAGTCGTCAGAGACTAGCGGGTTTAGCCCCCACCCCTCTAGTAATAAAGAACGAGATAAAGTCCCCAACCCAAGGCTCGATGAGAAAGAAACGATCTCTGAATTAATGCAGCCAAGATTTTCCCCAGGCTTGTAATGAATGCCATGTCCATTTTTATGCTTCATCTCTAAAGAGTGCAAAGTCCGAGAGGCCATCCAATGGCATTCCAACCATGGCTGACGTACCCCCCCTGGCTGTAGAGAAATCATGACTACAGGAGGGCGACAGATCACCACTGAAAACCCGAGAAGGGGGGCGCCGCCTGACAAAAAGACTCGCTGAACCCCGCCCTCGAGGGACTGCACGGCCCATGCAACGTCACCAGTGGAGAAATTCAAAATTTGGACCGTTACGTCGCGCTTTCCGATGATCGCCGGCGCAGCCGGCACACACCTTCGATCCTTCTCCTTGAAACGCCAGGTGGGGAGTGCCGCGGTGTTTCGTGACTTTCGAGAAGATGATCCGTCCAATTCATCACACTTTTCGACGGTCAGCGGCGCACTCCTATGCTCCCTCTCCTTAGAACGCCTGGTGGGGAGAGCCGCAGTGTTCAGAGACTTCCGACAAGGGGGTCCGTCCACTGGGGCAACCAACCTACGCCTATCCCGTATTTCCGACGAATTCCATGACGCATCGGAGTTCGAAGAGCCGCCTGCCGACGGCCGACGCCCCCGGACAGCCCCCGATGAGCGGCGAAGGCCGTCGGTGGGCCTCTGGCGAAGGCCGTCGGTGGGCCTCTGCGAAGAAACAAGTTGGTTAGTCCGTTCGTCCGGGGGATTGCCGGGCGCAGATCCGTCGCTCCGACCCCACCGCTCTAACTGGATCGGCACCGATAAGGACGAGTCTCCCACTGTGATTTCAAGATTCTCCGGTATATTGGAAAGGTTATTGACGGAAACGAGGCAACGGTATCCAGAAAAGTCGACCATACGGCAGGAAAAGTCATCGGCTCGGATGAACCGACCGAAGCCTCCGACGAGCGCGGCCACCGTCCGGGTGGACCAGCACTCGTAAGGTAGACTTACCAGTCGTATCCACACATTATAAGATAGCGGCGCCCTGAGGGCTCCGAGCAAAGGGCTCCAAGGAAAACAACGAAGCCGGAGACCATCCAGAGAGAGAATCTCTCTGCGGATCAGTTGGTCGCGCGGCAACCACTCCGGGAGAAAGATTAGGAAGTCTCGTTCACTATAGCGGCCAACGTGGAAATCTGAGGGAAATCCACCAAAACGGCTTGCCAATTTATTCGCTATAGTCTCCCGTGGAAAGTTGCCGAGGGTCCTGGGAGGGAGCACGTCAACAAGCATAGCATTACGACGCCTATTCTGTCGCGTGAAGAAGTCGTCTGTGAGGGGGATGAAGGCGCTGAGATAGGAGGGTCGGGCGCGCATAGCTCGCAGACACTTCCATTGGCGGGCGGTCCTTACAAACACGCGCAATATGGCCCGTCTTGCGCACCTCCAAAGACCGACGGGAGCTCGGCAGTTGGACGCCCGGTGAGTAGTTCCCAAGCACCTGTAGCACCTCCCACTGAAGGAGAAACGGTTGGTGTTGATGTCAGGTGGAAAGGTGTTGAACATATGTGAGCGACTAGGAGGTCGATGTGATAATGAGGTGGGAGTAAGAAGAGCCTCCTTATAGGTCTTCTTCACCGCAGGATGAACAGGATGGGTGAGCTTATCTTGTTCTCTGATTGATCCCCTCCTGATTTCAGGCTTCGACGTGTCGATGCGGCAAGTGTTGGGCGTCGACTCCTTGGGGTGGAAATGAGCCGTTCGAGTTAATGCGCGTCCCACCGTATCAGCCCACCGCACCTTCTTGGATGAAGGTCCATCAAAGCAAGCTTTTCCAGAGTAGGTGGCGACATTAACACCAGCCTCAATAACTCTAGCTTCACGAGCCTCATATCCTCTGGCTTCCTGCAGTGGGGTTGACCTTTGAAAGCTCTTGTGAATGCTATAAGCCTCGCCATCTACTGCCTGGGTGCACGCTGAGGTGGATGCGTCGTAGAACCCACTAGCTGATGCCTCTATCTTCTGTTGACAGGAAATATCTCTAGTCTTCTTCCCTCTCTTCTTCACCACAGCACTATCAACAACTTTCTCCTTAACGATTTCCTTACCTTTAGGCTCTCCTTTTCCTTTCTCCATTTTTTGATGTGACTGTCCGGCGACGAACTCGGTAACGATGCGGGCGCCGGGGACGCGGGTCTCGGTGACGGTGACGGCCACGCCAAGTTAAACAATGGAATATTAGCAAACTATACTAAGTGAAACCAGAGTTGGTTCCAGCTGGGTTGATCGACGCAGCAACAAACAAGCGGGATAGCGCAGTTGTGGTCGTAATTCAAGTTCCCGTCTCTAATGTCGGAAACTTGGTTTCACGATTGTAGCAATATTATAAAAGAAAGTTGATAGATATTAATATATAGGGCACATTAACAGTTCTAAGTTTCTAGCTTCTAAATCTTTTTTCTTTTTTTTTTTTTTCTCGCGCGCCTCTAAGTTTCTAGCTTCTAAATGTTTTTTCTTTTTTTTTTTTCTCGCGCGCCTCCCGAGGTCACGTTGCCTCACCCATGTAGCTTAATTCATCTTTTCATCAACGTTTTGAATAGCGCTATCCATTCCTCCAAAAAAAAAAAAAAAAAAACAGTTTTAAGTTTTCCGTTGAAATTTGTTTTCAAATGATAAGTTGCATTCGCCAACACTAGATTAATGTCTATAGCTTCTTTTTTAAAAAAAATTAATTGATCATCTTATGTTTTCACAGAATTTTAGAAGTTAACAATGAAATTGCACTAAATGAGAATCTTTAGATAGCTTAATTAGCGCCTTCCCTTCTTTTGTTCTCATCGAATATTTGCATCTATATATGCTAAAGTTTTTGCCGCTGTTGACAACTATTAATTCTTACTTAAAATTAATCAACTGTTCAAATTACGCCTTTATTTTTAGCTTGTTCATCTAGGCCCCTTTAATGGGATCTACCACATCAAATCAGTCAACTACGTACGTACAGAAGTGATTTTCATTTACTCAAAGGGCACGTTACAAACGGTTGGGCCTAGCTAGCGAAAGGTCAAATCTCGATCAAAATGTATTAGCACATGACAAACAAAGAAGAATTAATGAACGGAAAATCTCACTAAAACAGTAGTACATGCATAATAGTACAGTACAGTACATATATAATTAAACAAAGCACAAACAGGAAGCAAATTACACGACAGTGAGGGGGTTATTCCGTTTGACCTCACAGGTCGATCGGAATGTATAAGAGATAAACCCCAACGTACGTACGTACGTACAATTCCTAGATTGGCGGAAGAAGCATCGTTTTTATCCCGTGTATCGGGCATTGCGGCAATGAAAATAAGTGCTGCAGCCGACAGAATAGGAATTGCCCCGCTGGGGTGTGCTAATGACGGGCCGATTGCTAGTAAATATCTTGTAAACTATGTATGTTGGGCCTCCGGCGAGTATTCGCCTCCCCATCTCGGACTCGTCCATTGCGACTCCCCAGTACTCCACTTCATTGGCGCTACTTTGATCCGTCAACATTAATGAATCATCTAATTCTAATTTAGGCTCGTCGAGAGGCACCACAAGAGCCTCAGTAGACACAGTAGCAGCGGTAGCATGAGCTGAAGAATAAGAAGAGAACAGTACTACGAGGAATAGTAGTGCAGAACAAAAAAGAATCGCCATCATAGAGATGAGCCCTCGCATTTTCTGTTTACTTTACTCACGTATATATATATATGCACATATGCTCCTCTTTATCAAATTTAATTGTGCACACCCTCGATCGATCTGTGCACATCAATTTATAGTAATGCAAAGAGGGATGCTGAGGCCGATCGAGCTAGGAGGAGCCACATAGGAACAACGGTGACAGCTAAACAGACCGCGGGTTATTATTGTATAGGTTAATTTCTCTGTGACGCCGTCTGTACCATCCCTTTCCATACAGGAAATTTATGTAATACCAAATTTGTACTACACTGGTGAGCAAGTTTCAACTAAAATTAAGAGATTAAAAAGAAAAAGAAAAAGAAAAAGAAAAAGAAAAAAAAAAGGAGGGTGGGGACGTAACGAATCATTCTTTAATTTTTGGGCTCACCAACGTACGAATATAGATTCACGTGAATGCCAGGTGAGTTTGGTCTTATGCACGTACCAGCTGCGTAGTAGTTACTCGATCGGTCGATTGTGTACGTGGCTCTTCCATTTCTAAATTAAGCACTGTCTCGTTCTCGAGCATTATTTGAGCTTAATTTGTCATGCATCTAGCTACTTTGTAGTTATTAAAAGTTCGAGGGCCCAGCTGCTACCTACACTCGCACGGACTAGATTTTAGCTTAATATGTCTTCTACTGTGCAATTATTGAAATGTTGGAGGGCCTCTCGCGAGGACTAAATTATTATTGTATTATTGTTAGGATTATATGGTACGAAGAAGTCGCGAATATTAACTGCAGCGTGCGATATTCCATTTACGTCATAATCGATCTCACGCTAGTTATTAACTTATTATAGTTAAAACTATGGAAAGAAACACGAAAGATCGACAGGTATTAATTAATAGCTAGGCACCTAAACGGTTTAAGATTTTGGTTGAAATTGCGTTCAAATTAAAGGGCCCAGATCTAGGCCCATTTTTGCCCTGGTTATGTAGCCTAGATAAAGGAGGGCCCTGATGGGCCTCTATGGGCTTTCCGTTGAGAGAAAGTTATTAAAGGAGGCTCCTCCGTAATATGCCCGGTCTGCGCCGCTAACGTTTGGCCCAGGAAGGCCCATTACTTGTAACAAATAACAGATCATCATGTATAATAAAAACCAAATTATTTTTAGCTCAATTTTTTGATCTTTTACTATGCTAAATAGATGAGATCTTTAATAAGAACATACCACTTTTCACTACAGGATAATAACACAAAATTTTGCACATGTTTGTCAGGAATTATTTGCAAGCCTATGTTAATACTTGAAAAGAACAATAATGTTTTCTTTTTCCTTTTCCTGTGAAAAGCAAGAACGTAATTTAAGTGCAAGAAACAAATTCTAGTTAGTTGAAAATTTTGTTTAGTTAGTAGGGTTCAATCATATAACCTCACTTATATCTATGTTGATCTTGGCAAATTCAGTTCCTAAGGTAGCACGTGGTATATATATACATGTTGCATATATGTTCATCGCTAAAAATATGCTCGATCTCTAAATAATATTGTAATTAGGAGATCAAAGCTAGAAGAAATGCCTTATCTCACAGAGCAGAAGTGGCACTGTTAGTTATTGGATATATATACTGTTGGTTTTTTTTATTTGATTTTAAGTAATTTAAAACTTTTTTGTGGCCCATAGGCTTCTTGAGCGGCCCAACATCCAGTGGGCTATTCAATTCACCTTCACCCATACCGACCCTATCTCCCATTGGCTGCCCGGGTGTAGAGGGGGGGGTTAGGTGTGAATCTCGCTTTTAGGACAGTATCTATTACGTCCTGACTCACAGGTCTAATCATATATTCAAATTATCTAAAAGGATATAATTTTAATAAAAGATTACATAAATTTTTCCCATATATATATATATATATATATATATATATATATATATATATAGAGTCCGCCGCTTATACTATTAATAAGACGAAGACTTCTGGAGTTTTCCACCGTTAGATCCACTTTTCGATGATTTACACGTTAGATCATACTATTCAACCAACCACCCACTTAACCTTATGGGGTCCACATCTAACAAGACATCTCTCAATCCAACGGTCAAAAACTTGATAACTAATGACTTGCTTATTAATAGATAGTAGCCTAGTTCTATATATATATATATATATAGAACTAGGCTACTATGCTATTAATAGCACCAAGTCATTAGTGTAGAACTAGGCTACTATGCTATTAATAGCACCAAGTCATTAGTGCTATCAAGTTTTTGACCGTTGGATTGAGAGATGTGCGGTTAGGATGATGTGGGCCCCATAAGGTTAAGTGGGTGGTTGGTTTGAATAGTATGATCTAACGGGTGAAAATCATCAAAGGGGTGGATCTAACTGAAAACTCAGAAGACCAAACGCAATGCTATCGATAGTATCGATAAATTTCCTACATATATACTACCCTCCGCATGCGCAACTCCGAATGCCTATATGTATGATATATATATATATATATGTTGAAATCATGATCTAAGGATGATGAATTGATAATAACAGCCAGATGAATCACATCAATATATGAACTTGGTCACTAGCAGTCCCTCTTTAATTATACAACAAGTTGGCACTAAAATACATAGGAGCTTGTGATATTCCAGGGAGGAGAAAAGCACTTTGTAAGCTGATCGAGCCTTAATTAAAAGCCCATGGTAAGGCCACTTCCTCTCCCTACCTATCTAAACTTTATTTCTCAGAAAGCTCTTTACCAGCCATGCATGCGACGATATAAAAATTAATTTATTGATTCCGTTAGATAACAATACATGCATTTTTTTTGTTTTCCTTTTTTTTTAATTGCGTACAAAAGAAGTATGTCATGCATAATGGAGGGCTTGCAACTTATCATTAGCATGTTCAAAGGAAAGGCCCTTTCAAGTGGATGAGTGCCAATCATGATTTGCCCACAAGGATCAAGCTAGGGTGCTAATTAAAATTAATTAAAGGTGCACCTTAATTAATTGCCACCTTTTATTTATCAGCTAGCTTAAAGCGAAAGAAGATATAAACTAGATCAAATCTAGTAGCTATGTATGTATATTAGTATATATAATGGCAAAAGTTAGGCATGGAACATATATAACAGAATGATAGAAACATCATATATATATATATATATGATGGTGGAAATTCAATGTATCTGTTCGCTGCCCCTATAATTGAGCGCTCTACAAATATATATCCATTCCTACATTTTTCTTTTTTTTGTACTTTTGGTTTAAAATACTTTTCGAGCCATAACGCCGCCACGATTAATTATTCCATTTATATTTATTCCCTCACAACATTTGCTTTAAAAAGGAGAGAGATCTAGAGAGAGAGACTAAAATACTTTCTTGCAAGAATATATATATATATATATATATATATATATATATATATATATATATATATATATATATATATATATATACCAAAATTGCATTCAAACAGATTTTCTTTTTTGCTTTTTTTTTTTTGGGGGTTCCTTGGCATCCAATCAAAGAGCTAGCCTGTTTGTTCAAGCTGCCAAATCTGCAGGTTGCATTAATTTGGTTGAATGCACAAACTGTAATGTCCCACTAGTGATACCACATCGGATAGATTGGAGATTATGTTAGAAATATAAGAGTTTGATACTTTAGCAATAATAACTAGGTTTTAAGTATTTTGAAAACGTGGTCTGTATCCAATGAATTATCAGTTCTATTAGGTCATATCGTTACACTATATAACACTTTGTTTGTACCTTCTTATGTACTATTTTACCACCAAAAATATATATATACGTACATATTCTTCATAGCAAGAAATATAATGTTGAAACCAAATAAAACACACATGATCGGCTCCACGATAGGATTAATCTCGTTTTTAATTGGAAAGCTAATTAGAGATTAGTTCTAATCATGTTAGGATAACAATTATAACCGATTTGGTCTTATCTCTTATGCGATTGGGATTCTGTAATCCTCTATAAATATACGGGCAATTCCACATTAAACAATATACGAGAAAAACGAAAGTTCTTCACATCCTCCATTAATATATATTTAAAATTGATAATTTCAATATATAACTCTTTTGAATGTTATAGAACACATTGATGGCCAAAATTTCAATGTTGATGTTTCTAGGATAAGGTTTTAGGTAGCTCAAGTTGCGGTGTGGCACTAATTTCTTCATAGCAAGAAATATAATGTTGAAACCAAATAAAACACACATGAGTAGCTCCACGAAGTAACACAAGTGTAAAAACTGAATTATGTAGACTACAAAGAGCTAAGTGTAAACAACTAGTTAATGAGTTTGTGAAGCATATTTTGCAAATATTGTGTAGTCTGAAAAATCAACCAAAAAAATAATTAAAATTCGATTTATAAAAGATATATATTTAAAATTGATAATTTCAATATATAACTCTTTTGAATGTTATAGAACACATTGATGGCCAAAATTTCAATGTTGATGTTTCTAGGATAAGGTTTTAGGTAGCTCAAGTTGCGGTGTGGCACTAATTTCTCATTATAAAGGCTGAAGAAGAAGTGATGATAGCGAGATATAGAGTACGAGAGAGAGAGAGAAAGAGAGAGAGAGAGAGAGAGAGAGAGAGAGAGACTGGAGGAGATGGACCATAATTTGTGGGGAAAGGGATACCCAGATTTTTCTTCTTTCCTTTTCAAATTAAGTAAACATTAAATTCTATGTAGCTTTCTAAAGAATTCAATTAACGGTCAAGATATTCAAATAGAGATTCCCTGATTAGATCTTGCTTTGGCTTCAATTTACATCCACATATCCAAAGACCCACTAAACAATGATACATAACAAGGATCAACATTAGGGTACAGAGAAGTGTAAAGTGACAGGTGTGTGTGTATATATATATATCTCAATTTTTCTTCTCCCTAATATATATATATATAAGAGTGCTTCAAGTATTTGAGATCTATCGATAGCGCCACATATATATTTTTTTAATTGTAGAGAGAGAGAGAGAGAGTTTTACTCATAAATTTTTTACCGTTAGGTCCACCCTTTGATGATTTTCACCCGTTAGATCATACTATTCAACCAACCACCCACTTAGCACCTAGAGGACGCCCACGTCATCATAACCATAACCACTCTCACGTATCCAGCTTAAATCCGAAAGCTAAAAACTTATCTAAAAAGACAGTTCTTACTTATACGAGTATAAGTAGGTCTCAAAGATAATAGATATATATATATATATATATATATATATATATATATATATATATATATATATATATATATATGATGGTTAGAACGATGTGGTCCGGGTGGTTTAAGTGGGTGTATGATTAGTGGTGAAAAGGCGTCGAAGAAGTCTATCATAATAATGTATGAAATCGCTTTTAATCTTATTGATGGCGTATGACCGGTTTACGTATATATATATATATATATATATATATATATATATATAGAGAGAGAGAGAGAGAGAGAGAGAGAGAGAGAGTACTATACTCTTATGAGTATAGAGCCTCTTTGTACTCATAAATTTTTTACCGTTAGGTCCACCCTTTAATCATTTTCACCCGTTAGTTTATACTATTCAACCAACCACCCACTCAACCCTAGGGGCCCGACTATCAACCTAACCATAACCACTCTCATGCTAACCGCACATTTTTTTCATCCGAAAGCTAAAAACTTATATGAGTACAAAGGGTTCTATACTTATATGAGTATAAGTAGTCTGATATATATATATATATATATATATATATATATATATATATATATATATATATATATATATATATATATATATATATATATATATATATATGTGTGTGTGTATGACTCTATTATATTGTATATATATATATATATATATATATATATATATATATATATATATATATATATATATATAATTTAGCTAAGAAATCAATAGCTTGGCGTTAAAAATCATTGTACTGCAATGTGCGGATACTGCGCCTCTTTGGTGCTTCTAAGTCTTTAACCCTGATCTACTCGATTACTGTATCTAGAAAATAAATTTTATAATTTTTCGATATCATTTGCCTAGTGATCGAAGGGCACAAAATCAAACAATTTTAATGGTCATAGTGAGCCGTTTGAAAGTTTAACGGTGTAGAAATATCCAAATTACATGAAATTTTGATAGAAAATTCTTTATAGTATATAAAACAAGATCAATATCTTTGATCTAAATTTTTAATGCTATTTTATCGTGTTTTGTAAGATTTTTATTTTCACCGTTGATTTTTAGCCCCTTCGTTCGCTAGGCAAATAATATCGAAAAATCGCAAAATTTATTTTCTAGGTACTTCAAATACTCTAGATCAAGTTTAACGGAGCCGATCGACGATTCGGAAGCCACAACATCGAAAACGACGTGGAAGCACGGAGCCCTCCGTGCTTCCAGAAGCATAGTAGCCTTACTCTATATATGTATATATATATATATATATATATATAATTTAGCTAAGAAATCAATAGCTTGGTGCTAAAAAATCAATAGCTTGGTAATAGAAGTATTACCGGCCTTTGGTGCTTCTAAGTTTCTAACCCTTTGATCTACTCCTTGATTACTAATAGCCTTTGGATCAAATACTATTACACCTATTACCACCTAGCTACCACCATCAACTCAACCTTATATTTCTCCAACCAATGATTAAAAACTTACCGACCGTCTCTAGAGCAAGTGGCAAAGGGCTTGGTGGTTGGTACCCGTGACCCAAGTTCGAATCCTAGTTGATTCACACTTCTAGCTAAATTTATTTCTAAATGAAATAAAACGAGCGGAGTAGGTGCTACTTATCTCTCTCAAAAAAAAAAAAGATTAAAAACTCCAAAGTACCAACCTCTTAATGCTTTTGTGAGTATTCTACTCAACTCTCTCTCTCTAAATATTTGGATATGTTCAATGGTCTCAGGATAGGTAGGATATTCAAATACCAGCATGTAGATATATATTCTTCTTTCTTATAATTAAGGGGAGGAGATATATATTTTATGAAAAATAATTTCTCTACAGTTTTTATATAGGTGTAAATTTTAGAAGGGTTTTTCGATGGAGGAAGTCTACTATATATATACTATGTCACACTTATATCACATCATCAATAATGAGCCGGTCACGTCTTTTTATTTGAGAGAAAACTATAATAAAAACATTTATCTAACATTCATGATGGGACGGATGAATTCAAAAACAATAATCTAATTGGTTTGAAATACCATGCATATATATCAGCAATATAACTGCGTGTACATTCTAGATTTTTTTTCTTTGATGGTTTGAATGCATAGCACTGGTTGCACAGCTGATGATCATATCCTATGGGGGGATATGTTGGCGCAGCACCAAAGCACTACTTTGGAATCATATGATTGGCGTGGGTTCTTATTCTCCATCAACTAGCTAGTAAGTTAAAGTGACAACGAGATATAAAATTACCATTTGGTTGTTAATTTAGACAGATCGACTTTACTAGAAAACGACCTAGAACTTTCGGTAGGGTATTTATTGTACTTTGATACATATGTGAAGCAGGTTTCTTTCACATGATGTGAGAGCTAGCTTTTAGAACCTGTATTTTTGGCTTTCCAGTGTCAATGGTTGAAGTGCTATTCAAAGAATACTTTTTTAGGGAAAGTATTATAGCTAGGAAGATTTTCTAAATCTTTTTCTTTGTAGTACATATATATAAGATCAGAAGTTTCACATTAGTGATACTCTTGATTTTATTTGGAGGTTAAACTATAATTTGAGTCTTTTGTAATAGCATAATTTTTTTTTTTTTTTTTTGCTTGTCAAATGCTTTATTACAAAGTGAGGCCTAACTAGTTTGGTAGCGCGCGCGGTTGCTAAAACATTATTATTATGCTGTAAAATATCTATAAAATATAAAAATATTATCATATATTTTTTTTCTTTTTTATCATAAAGTTGTGATTGTAATCGCTACCAGAAAGTATGTTGAAAATAAATTATAAATAAATACTCTTAAGAGTTTTTAGGCTTCTATATATAATATATATAAATATGGTGCTTTTAACCATCACATTATCAAACCCCATCGGACTAATTTTTGAAATTGAATTAATGAGTGTTTCAGTGAGATTTGTTATGTTTTCATCCACAAATTAACAATAATAAATAAATAAATAAATAAATAATATATGTATATAGGCAAATAAAAAAACTTGTAAATAAATTCATACTAATAAAATTTTTAGACAATACAAGCTTTGTGCAAAAAATTAATTTTTTTAAATTTATTTTATTTAAAATATAAATATAGTTTTTTTTTCTAAATTTTTATAGAATGTGATCGTGTGTGTTAATTTAATAAGTTTTAATTAATTATAATTATTAAATTTGATAAAAAAAAAAAGAGAGAATCGTTTAAATTTTTAAAGTTTGATTTACATATTAAAATTAAATAAATTAAAATTTTTAAATGTATCGATTAATAAGTTGAAAAATTATTGAAAAATATAAAAATATTATATATATATGTGTGTGTGTGTGTGTGTGTGTGTGTGTGTTCAGAAGTCAGAACCTCCGGAATGGCACGACACACCAGAGGATTCTTCATCTCAAGCGACATCTTCAAGCACTCTGACAAGTCAACGCCACCCTCCGACAGGACCCACCTGAAGGTCTGAAGCAGCTGCGTAGCCACAGGTGGACGGTGGCCATGGCCAGGGGCCTCCGGGGCAAAACCCTCCCTACCGGACCCGAAAGAGCCAACCTCAGATCCGATCCCATCAGGCTCAGATCCGACCCCGCGAACCGTTCAGGATCGAACTCGTCGGGTTCGGGCCAGATGCGCTCGTCGCGAGCTGTCGCCCACATGTTGACCATGGCGGTGGTGCCGGCAGGGACGAGGCAGCCCAACCAAAATATATATAAATATGGTGCTTTTAACCATCACATTATAAAACCCCATCGGACTAATTTTTGAAATTGAATTAATGAGCGTTTCAGTGAGATTTGTTATGTTCTCAAGCAGCTGAGATTGTTAAATTAATTATCTGTCCAAATCAATGATTTGCTGGTCCGTTTCCATCAAATGGTTTCAAGCAGGCAAATAAACAAATATTCCACAAGATCGAGGAACACAGATACAAATTTTCTAACAAGTTGAAAGAGATGTACACGCTGCGCGCGTTTGCGGTCATCAAACAAGGCATATATAATATATAAGACCAACATCTTACAACGTACACAAAGCTAGCTAGCTAGCTAGGCATACTATTACGCTATATATTAGACCTTAGCCATATGCACACCACACATCACATGGGTCATAGCCTAATATTAATACATGCAGGAACAAAAGAAGCTAGAAGTTCAACGCAAGCACCTAGCTACGTACAAAATCTTGGAGACTCTTTTAAGGTCACAGCACATCTCCAACATGAGTTTGACCGACCAGCTAGCAGAAGGTCAACACCCAACTTGTACATATATATATATATATATATATATAAAATATATATAATATATATGTGTGTGCGTGTGTGTGTGTGTGTGTGTTCAGAAGTCAGAACCTCGGAATGGCACGACACACCAGAGGATTCTTCATCTCAAGCGACATCTTCAAGCACTCTGACAAGTCAACGCCACCCTCCGACGGGACCCACCTGAAGGTCTGAAGCAGCTGCGCGAGCCACAGGTGGACGGTGGCCGTGGCCAGGGCTTTTCCGGGGCAAACCCTCCTACCGGACCCGAAAGGAGCCAACCTCAGATCCGATCCCATCAGGCTCAGATCCGACCCCGCGAACCGTTCAGGATCGAACTCGTCGGGTTCGGGCCAGATGCGCTCGTCGCGGGCTATCGCCCACATGTTGACCATGGCGGTGGTGCCGGCAGGGACGAGGCTGCCGCCGACATGGACATCGTGGATGGCGAGGCGGGCCCAGGAGAGGAGCGGGCCCGGAGGGTGCATTCGGAGGGCCTCTTTGACAATGGATTGGAGATAAGGGAGGTTTGGAACGTCGGAGTCGGAGACCGGGCGGGTGTTCCCAACGACGGAGTCGATCTCGGATTGTGCTTTGGATTGGATGTCCTGGTGTAGCACCATCCGGGCCATGATCCATTCCAAGAGGATGGCTACTGTGTCCGTCCCTCTAAATATCATCTCCTGAAATTAATCAAAATAAATTAACTAAGCTATGCGAACGTAATTAAGGAGTACGTGTTATCTTGTATGATTACTGCATGCAAAATAATAATAATAATAATAATAATAATAATAATAAGATTAATGTTTGCTTGAAGATGCTACTGAGTACGTATATATATATATATATATATATATATATATATATATATATATATATATATATATATATATAGAGAGAGAGAGAGAGAGGAAGCAAACAAGTTAAAGAAGGGAATTGTACAGAAAAAAAACAGCTATTAACGTCCAGCAACATGGTCTAGTATTGTTCGAACAGTAAGTTACGAAACCATGCATCAGCCCAAAGATATACATGTTTGGTAGCACAAGGAGTTAAAAACTAGCATATATATATATATATATATATACACACACACACACACACACACATGTACACGCCACGCCAAGTAATTAAACTACTACTGTAACGGTAAAACAAATGAGATGCGCTATTCATGCTTAAATGTAAGGAAATGAACGTCGTACGTACCCAAAGCACAGCGATCATGTCGGAGTCCGAGAGCCTCTCACCTTGCTCCAAGTGGAGTAACACATCCACAAAGTCCCCAGCAACTAGTTCCTTGCCAACAGTGAGACTAGCTTTTTCCCTCACCCTGTGCTCCTCTATGATCCTTGCGACAAACACGTTCACCTTGGCGGCTAGCCGCCGACACCTCTTCCTCAGACCTTGGAGATCCAACCAACCCAGAAAGGGCACGTGGTCGCCCCAGTTGAACGTCCCAAGCAACTCATACCCTTCGCTCACCATCTCCTCCAACTCCGCCCCCTGATCTCCCTCGCCAAAATCGTAGCTTTTACCGAAAACGCTCATCATGACGTTGTTTAGCGAGCCATAATGCAACACCCTCTTCACACTCACCACTCCACTCTTTGCCATTCCGCCCTTTATCTCCTCCACCATCTGCTTCCCTATCTCCACGCGCTGCTCCGCGGAAGCCGCGATCCTCCGCGGACTAAACAAATAAGTAGCAGAGATTCTCCTGAGATTCCTCCAGTACTCACCGAAAGGAGCGAAGCCCATGGCGCGGTGGAAGAGGAGCTCGTACGCTGACTCCTTGATGGGGCGGTCGGCGAAGGCGGAGCTGTTAAGGATCTCCTTCGCCGTGTCGGGGTGGGTGGAGACGACGAAGCGAGTGATCCCGACGGAGAAAGCCATGAGCTTTGTGGCTTGGAGAGACGAGGAGAGCTTCGCGAGGACGCGGTGGGCGGCGGTGCCGGAGAGGGCGAAGACGATGCCGGGTGGACCGGGAATGGAGACGCGGAGCTTGGAGATGGCCCATGCGACGCCACCGGGGTAGAACCAGAGGAGGGAAAGCGTAACAACGAGGAGAGCGAAGAGTGAGGTGAGTGAGCTTGTTGGGGAGATCAGGAGCGGGAGAAAGGTAGAGTCGGAGCCGAAGACGTCGAAGAAGGAGGATGAGGAGGACATGGTTGTGGGTTTGGAGAGAGAAAATGGCGGCGCGTATAGGGCAAAGAGAAGGGATCGAGGGGAGGGAGAGAGAGAGAGAGAGAGAACACAGTCGAATGAAGAGATGAGAGGAGGGGGACGAGGTAAGGAGATCGCGGGAGTGCGGCTTTTATAGCCGTTTGCGACGTTTACAGTAAATGAGAGGACCGTTATTATACAAGGATCGATCTTCTTATTACAATATTGTTATGTTATGTTATTATAAATAAATAAATAAATTTTAAAATCCAATCACGTACTCCTGCAGAGTATATATCGATCTTTTGGAAAAAGTTAAAAAAATGCGTATCGAGAAATCGAGATCTGATTGATTTTGTGGCCATGCATGTTACGGATTTGCCCCTACGTCTAAGCTACGAGCGTGCTCTAGGTGTACCAGATGACAGCACGGCCGTAGCACAAACTGCCGAGTTCTGTACAAGGGCAGCGTGGTCTTTTTCCCGACGGGTTGAGATAAGGTCACCGGGTGGGTAGTGGAGCGCATTTGTGCTGTTTGAGCGGGATTCGGTTCGGTTACTTTGTAATTAATTAGGCGAGCACTGCGGGGAGGTGGGCATCGGAGAAGCGCAACCGACGACCCGACAACAACGCGGCGCCAGCTAATCAGCCGTCGGCGGCAATCACAGCGGACGGGTCTGATGGGAGCACGTGGCGGGATCCAATGGCTGGCAAAAGATTTGGCACGTGCGGCACAGTGGGGGGCGGTTTGCGCTCCCCGAGGCGGTGAGTGCCCGCGGGCAGTTCCTGAATCCTGCCTGCGCCGCCCCCAGGCTGCCCGCTACTTTCCCTCAAGACAATACTGTCCGGAACACCTCCACCACGTCATCCGTGGGCCGGCTCTTTATCCACCTCCCGTCCCGTTCACTGTACGCCGGCGAAAGTACTGTGAGCCAGGTCCAGGAGCTTCTCACAACAGGGTAGGGCCAATTTCCGAGACCTTTTAAAGTGCGTAACGGTACGGATGGGAGTGAGTGACGGCTCGTTTGCTGGGGTGGGGCCCACATGGAGGACGAGCGACGTGAACGCCGTACGATGCGGCGGCTTCTTTAATTATGCGGCCGTACCCGTCGCCTGTTTTGCGCCGTCAAAAAGCAGCGGCACTAGAGCACGCGGATCGTCGCCCGTTATGGTGACCGTCTACGAACTACGAAGCGCGAAAAGATAACGGAGATTAACGGGACCGGATGGCGCCGTTGCTGGGACAAGCTGTAATTATGTAGTCCACGTATTGATCAACCAACATGTGTGCGCGCCCAGAACCCTTTAAAATGAATCTACTCTAATTTTCGAAAGATCAGGCAAAATTCAATTCATATAGAGTTCAGATGCTTTTAAAAAAGCACCGATCATTCGGTACTTATAAATTTTCTACCGATAAATCTATATTTTTTTATTTATTATTTTTATCTATTAGATTATAGTATTTAATCAACCATCCATTTAATTCTAAAATTCATATCATTCTAACCGTATATTACTAATCTAAGAATCGAAACTTACATATACCAATAATTTTAACTTTTAAAAATATAAAAATTCAATTATATATATACACTGTATAATTCACGAGGAATGCAGTGGACAAGATGCAAGCAATAAATTTTCCTTGAATTGCGAGGCCAAAGAACGTTGTCATGATGATAGCGGTAGGATGGAGATGGCCAATTTGTAGAGAATGCAACACGGACCACACCCTCATTTTCCCTTCCGTTTTTTATTTTTCAAAAAAAAAAAAAATCTCTCTTTTTAGGTAATCGATTGGACCATACATATATTCATGGTCCAATTCAAACCGATGATATCAACAGTCGTCACTTAGGTTGGATCATCATGATGATCATATTTGCGGCCTTATATGAAAAAGTGATTGTGCAAACTTGTGCTGATTCTGTCTATATCGTTGTCTCTGATCCAATTATGCTTTGATTTTTATTAGTTTGATCTATGCGCGCACTGGCATGGGTGTATGTATAGATAATTAGACTGGACCTAAAATGGATTCTCATTAGTGGATCCTAATTTAAGTTGGAATCCTAGTTGAACTAGGCTTTGTTTCCATACAAGACTTTATATTCAATGTTTTTTTTTTCTTTTTTTTTTCTTTTTTAAATGAGATAGGTAGTACGCTACTCGCTTCGTTTATTTCATTTAGAAATAAAATTAGCTACCTAGAAATATGAATCAACTAGAATTCGAATTAGGGTATCGAATAGCAATAGCACTTGCAGCTTTGCTACGGTCGGTAAGACTTTATATTCAATGTTGATATTGAATTAGAGTAGGATTGGACTAATACAACTTTATATTTGTATGGGATTTGCAAAATTCTAAACCATAAGCCTTAATGCAACTTTATATAAGGATGTGATGTGAATCGTACGGGGGTTGTGTAGAGACCATAGTTAGTTAATTCGGATTCGGCAACAATTCGGTACAGATATAATACGCATATAATTCGTTTTCTAATTTTTAAATTCGTTGAAAAATTCGGTTTAAAAACGGATTCGGTATAAAATATAAAATATAAGATGATTTATATTTAAAAATAAAAATTATAAGTTTTTTATTTATATTTTCAATAATTTGGGAATAATTCGCGAATAATTATTTGGCCCAAAAATTCACGAATAATTCAGATTTTTTAGGAATAATTCGTAAACGGACCGTTTAATTCGGATTTTCAATAATTCGCGAATTAACTAACTAGGGTAGAGACTTAATTAATTAGTATAAGGTGAGGCTAATTAATTAAGGTGCATGGTAGGTTATCTTCGTATATATATCCCTATATATGGTAGCAAGAGAAGGAGCGACTGCTTCGCATGAGACAATGGGATAGGTGGGCAACGAGACGACTATTCTCAACCAATTGTCTTTTACCAGTTTGAATTCTTCGAAGCAATTAATAGCATAAAAATTTTTGTCAGAGTTTTCTATATTTTTCTATTTAGCCTTCTCGATATGGTTTTATGAAAAAAAAAAAAAAAAAAAAAAAAAAAAAAAAAAACTGTTATTTTTTGAAATTTTTGTTGGAACAAAAAAAAAAATGGAATTCACTATAAACCTCTTAGATTTTTTATCAGAGAAGACATAAGATGTAAACTTATACTTTATGTTTCTTCATATAGTAAAATATATTTCTCTTGTTCTCTATGTGGATATAGATAATGGACGAACTATATAAATTTTAATTTATTTTTTTACTTTTCGTTCAATTTTTTCTATTTTTCATGCACCTGTATTAATTAGTAGCGCATAACGAAAGGTTCATTAAGTTTCTAACATTCTCCTCTATTTTACATTTTTTTTAAAAAAAAATCTGTTGTTTTCTAAATATTCAATTCTAAAAGTCCAATTTTAGGCTATTATATAATAAATTGCCACATGAAATTAAAAAAAAAAAACAAATTACATTGTGTTGAGGGTATATTTGAAAATTTTATAGAAATAACAAATTACATTGTGTTCGCTCGTTGTTGACTGTAGTTGCTTGTCTATTTGTGCAAGCACCCACTTACATATTTGTAGTTTTCTTAGAGCGAAAAGCAACGCAAGAATTTAAGATCGTAGTATATATATATACTTTCGCCTTTCTAATCATCCTTACTAGTATTGCTCTCACACAATTATCTGCTATTTTAATCATGGAACTATACCATAGCTAAGACTACAACCTATAAATATGTTAGATTAGTACTGATCGATACAAGAGCCTGCGCATACATTCTTTAATATATATATATATATATATATATATATATATATATATATATATATATATATATATATATATATATATATATATATATATATATATATATATATATATATATATATTGATACTATCGATAATGTTAAACGTTTGCTACCAAATTTTCTCTAGATTTAACTCATCAACTATTTTTATCGGTTAGATTATATTACTCAACCAATAACTTACTCAATCCTAGAAGGCTCATATCATTCTAACTTCTTTTTTTATTATTCAAGGGCCGAAACCTAATATCACCAAACGCTGGTCTTATTAATAGTATTTTCTCTCTCTCTCTCTCTCTCTCTCTCTCTCTCTCTCTCTCTCTATATATATATATATATATATATATATATATATATATATATATATATATATATATATATAATTAGTATCTTTCCTTAGCCAATTCTCTTTTATAGCTCAATTCTAGCTCTTTTAAGTTACAATTAGTATCTTTCCTTAGCCAAGTATAATTTTTTTTTTTTTTTTTTTTTTTTTTTTTTTTTTTTTTGAGAAATAGGTATAGCAGCCTGCGCAACCCCGTTATTAAGAGAAATGAGCGACGCCACAAATTAGGCAGCTTGAAGCACTCAGGAACGGCAAAGAAAAAGCTAAAAAGCAAAAGAAGAGGAAAGAAGGGAAGGATAAAAACGAAAAGTAAAGTACAGGAAGGGCCTCAAGGCGCAGAGGACCAGTGGGTGATCAGTTGTTTAAGACGTTCCAGGGCACCGGAAACATTGGGCGTTTTTCCGTTGAAGATAAAGTTGTTTCGGTCTGTCCAGGTTACCCACCAAGTCGCAGCCAGAAGGATCAGGCGCTGTTTCCTCGTTGATTCGTCAGGAATTGCCGTAGTTTGATAGCCAAGTATAATTTAGAATTGCTTAATTGCTTACATAGATAGTTCTGTGTATCTTCTCTATGGGCTTGCTAAGTGTACGTACGTGCAGTAGTTGATATATACAAACCTGCAACTTCTCTTTGTTGTTATGCAGCATGTGAACTTCCCCCTCTTATCTATTGCCATCCTGTAAATATAATTAAATGCTATTTCTCTCCCTCTACCTTTTCTTGTCCTTATGAAAACACCAGGCCAATAGTGCTTTTACCTCCTGCAATTAATATGTTTTGGACCCATATGTACAAACGTGATTTAACCCTGGAGCCCTATGAGCTATGTATACATAGCTTTACACAGGCCTAGCATGCACTCAAGCCAACTTTGGCCATGAGAAAAGGACCTTCACCCTCCTCAGGCTAAATTGGATGCTAATGCTTTTCCCCCATGCTTTTGTTACCATCTTCATGGTTCCTTCCGGGGGGCAATTCCTGCAATCCCTCGTGCGCCTGTGTCGCCTTGTAACCATGATGTGATCACACATCTCGAGCATTAATCTATATATGCGGTCAATGCGTGATCGTATATATATTGGCGCAGCGACAATTAAGCTTTGTCCAGTGAGCTAGCTAGCTTGTTTTCCTCTACCTGCAGCTAATTAATTAATTAAGCTACTGCATGCTACTTGATCAATTGATCATCATCAAACTTGCCGAATTGATTCAACTAATTAATGCGCTAATTGAACTTAAATATGTTATGTTATCTTATCCGTGTTCGACTTGATTAGGCTAGAAAATGCGCAAGACTAAGGAAGATTAATTATTTACATACAGTATAAGTACAATTAATGACCGCATGTAAACTTCAGGTTGTCGATCATGATCCAAATTTGCCTTATATATAGTTGATTACTGTCTTGTGTTAATTAATTACCTTTCTACTGTAATTAATGCGCCACCAGCTAGCTAGCTAGGTCTCAAATCTTTCTTTTTTCTTTTTCTTTGTTTTTTTTTTTGGAGAAGGAAAAGAAAAGTTATTTATACTTTTTCATTATTCCTCGTAAACTTTGCCATATGGCAAATCCTCCTTCATCCTTGCCTTCTTTTCTTATCCTTGCTTTTTTCCTAATTTCTAATAATCAAATTTATTATCTTTTGTCTCCACATGATGTTTCGTCTTCTCACCTGTCCATTTCTTAATTAATATGTGTTGCCGTGATTAAAGAGGAACTCGACGCTGATAATGGCACTGATCGAATGAGAAATGGAGATCAAGATTCGCCTTTCCAATATCGACAGCACAATTAAAGTGTCTATGGATCGAGTAGTGTAACACTATTGCTATTTTAGTATTATTATTACATGTAATTTATTTACTGAAATTATAAATTTTGCTATGTCTGTTTCGTGTCTTTTATTTGTATTTATTGATTTTTCATAACAATTGAAAATTTTTTAAAATATTTTATCTTATCAATCTTCTGTCTCTTATATTATCAGTTCTTCACAATGCGCGGGTAACTTTACTAGCATTCTTAATTCGTCCTCACAGTCGGCCTGAAGTGATCAGCGTCCATGATTGCAAGAATTTCGACCATACGCGTGGTTGCAGCTGGGGAGAATGTTGACAAATGAGAAGAACACGAAACATGCATGCATGCTGACTTCTATACATATGTGGTATCAATTTGTACAGATTTTCTCTACCAAACTTATTTGGTCTTGTAGTTCAGTTTAGGCTTTTATAGGAAAGCACGACTAGCTTGTTGACGCCTCCTCAGCTTGCTGCGTGCATGATTGATTATTATTGTTATTATTATCATGCATGCTTAGATGTCATGGTCCGAGGCCCCAATATTTTCTACAATTGGAACTGAATTTGATGATAGTGGGCCAAAGGCTATATTGCACATGTTTGCTGTAATTAATAACTAATTGCTTGGTTTTTTTTTTTTTTGGCAAAGAATGGTCCAAGTTGGATTATCCTTTTACGGAATATTCAAAGTCCCCCCTCTTTATGAACAAGGGCATGCAATGCTAAGCTTTGTTTTAGCTTTGTTTATTTTGGTCAATGGAAATATGTGAGGCTAATTAATTTGCTTCATTTTTTAGCTATTTTTTACCCTTTTTTTTTTAAGAAAGGTAGTATGCGCACTACTGCTTCATTCAAAGAGGAGATGAATTTTAGCTATAGAATGAGATAGCCATGCCAGGCCTTGGGAAAAAAAAAGAAAAACGAACAACTACTAAACATAGTAGGAGGCCCAAATATTTTTGATCTCGTGAATGTTGACTAGCAGTTGTCTTATATATGGTGATCTTCTTTTTATCGAAAATTCTCATGTTCCGCTCCAACCAAATGCTCCACCAGGATGTAGCAGTGATGTTTTGTTTGATAACAAGAGCCCCAACAAAGTTCTGTTAATTTCACAGCACACAAAAAGATGAACCGTAGTCTTTTGTTTTCCAGGTTTCTCACTTGATCTTTTGTGGAAGTGTTATATATACAGAGGAAGAACTTGTTGTTGATAATAAGTAGTCTCCAATAGGAAATTGATCTGTGCTTATTTTTATTTTTATTTTTATTTTTTTATTATTATTATTTTTTTTACTTATTTAGATGTGTGCTTCATTTTAGAGGACAGGATTAATTCAAGGTTAAAAGGAACTCATACGACACAAACAATATTAGACTCATATCTAACAATTTTCAAGTATCATTGTGATGATAAACAGCAAATGGCAACAAGCATCTGCATAGGTTAAGAATTAGTATTTGTTGCGGAGCCACAACATTAACTGCTCGAATTAAGAAGGAAAATGAAAAAGAAAAATATATACCATTTTTTTCCTTTTCTAATTAATATGTACTTTTATGTGTAATCTATCGGGCTTCATAGCTGGTTCAAATGTCATAGCCCAACCCCAACATTGTGTGAATTGGGCCGACTCTCAATTTTAGCCCAATAGGGCCTAAAAAATCAAAGCCCGTTATTTCTAACATGATTGGGCCGCATTAGGTGAAAACCAAATGGGCTTCCTAACATCGTAACATGGCCCAACATGGGCTCTTACTTCTAGGCCCGGGCTATTGTTGTTGTCGTTGTCACCATTATTATTATTATTATTATTATTATTCATAATAGGGCCTGTGACTAAAATGGAAAGATAAAAGAACGATGCATTTGCATTTCACTATTTTGTGATTTTATTTATTTGCAAATAAGCTTTTATCTGGTGTTAATTAATGAGAGGTCCTTACCGCATACTAAATCAACTACTAACAATTGTTAAAGGGTACCGACCGTCCCTAGAGCAAGTGGCAAAGGGCTTGGTGGTTGGTACTCGAGATTTCAAGTTCGAATCATAATTGATTCACATTTCCAACTAAGTTTATTTCTAAGTAAAATAAACGAAGCGGGTAATGTCTTTACCTATCTCTCTCTCTCAAAAAAAAAAACACAATTGTTAAAGTGTGGAAACTAAAATCATATGATAACAGAACTTAATAAAATGCGCAAGACACATGATGGGCATTTGAAGTTAAAAGGAAATGAAATGATCTTTTTTTTTTTTTTTTTTTTTAGAAATAGGTAAGACGCCGCTTCGTTTATTTCATTTAAATAAACTTAATATAAACGTTAATCAACCAGTGATTCAACTCTATTACCTACCAACCAATGTGCCCCCTTCATGGCCACTGGGCTTACAGACGGTCGGTAGGAAATGAAATGATCTAGAAGACCATTATCTTAAGGCAAGTGATGCTAGCTAGTAAATGTTGACTAATTAAATTTGCCACTTGGTAGGCCAAAAGGAGGGGACCCATACAAGGGGTAAAAGACATGTTGAATGAGTGCAACTGCTACGTACTGTTAACAAGTCTCAATCCCTTCCAACCAGATCACATGAGATATCTCCTATTCTCTCTCTAATTTGGCCCCCCACCACACCAAAAAAAAACAAAAAAGAGAAGAAAGAAAAACACTTAATTCTCTATATTTCAGCATCAGACAGATCATGAACTACTGTTCGCTCTGAACATCAGGGTTTTATTATAAATACCATTTGGTTTTCTCTCACTATATAAACTGAAGTAGAAATTCTTTTCGCCTGCTTTCTCTTCTTTAGATTAGTGTTTCAAAAAGTAAACTTGTACTCTTTTTACAATTCTTACACGGAAATCAAAGTTCTGTCATAAAAGAAAGAACGTACTGGAATTCCCACCAGTGAATTTGCAACGTCTACAAAGTTTCAAGAATGAAAAAAAATCAAAAAAGTATTAAAAAAATTTATTGTGTCGATATATTATCAGCATGGTACAATACGTAAGTGGCGCGCGCAATCCGTGCTACTAGGATTCCTTGCAGTTATTGGGGGCAATGGAAGCTATCGAGTGAAAAACTAATTAAGTGAATGAATGATTGGGAGGTGATAAAATAGAAGTCACATGATTCTTGAGGAGGGGTGAGGCTTAATATTTGTGATTGAGCAACCCAATGCACAGATACTTGTGGAGTTGTGGGCCCCACCATCACATGAAGTGGAGCCATTGTTAGTTGGCACCTCAGATACATCTATCACCTTATGAATGTTACTCTTCCTTTGACATATGCAGATAAGGACTGAGTTGGGGAGAGTGATTTGTGCTCTCTTCTGAACCAGGGGCAGATGCATTTCTCCTCAAGTTGTTGTTGTTGCTGTTGTTGTTGTTGTTGTTGCTGTATTGAGCAAATATCTCACATTAATTGTTTGTGAGTGCTACTTTTTTTCCTTTGTATTCCATCTCTTTCATATTGCAGGTTTTGTAACATATATCACCAAAATCTTCGGTTCTTTCGGCTGTAATAATTGACTATTGGAGAAAATTATTGCTTACCTCCATGCTATTATTATTATTATTAAATTAAGGGATGATTAGATTTGACCTATAGATTAGACTTCAAATTGGGCATGAATGAAATTAAAGGAGGGGGATTCTCATCCACTCACTAAGCAAACACAAGAAAATGGCAAATCCCTGTTTCCTTGGTAAGCACTATCAATGGGCAATAATTAATTAAATGAGTATAATATTGTATGGTAAGAATAATCATTTTTTGAGACTTTTGATGCCCAATCAATCACTTACCATGCATGAACCTCATCCAGAGCACATCAAACCTTGACCTACAGAATAAATAAAGAATGGACCACTGAGGATCACATAAGATTTTAATTTCATTAAAAAAAATGAGAACTTTTGATTGTGATTGTGATAAAAAGATTAGGTCTAAAGAGCTAGATAGATCCATGTCTAATTGTACGTGAGACGGTACGTGTTCAAGTAAGGAGGAAAAAGAGAACCTTACCTTCGCACATGATCGATCAATTGCTTCATCAAGAAAGCTAGCTAGGTATCCTGAAGCACGAAAGATTAGATGTAATTAAGCTAACTAATTAAAGTATCTAGGTGATCACAGATCGGCAATGGTAGATTGCAATCGAATAGTTAGGATTTCGTGCCTTATTTTACGGGGGAGGGGAAGAAAAAAATATTAATAAAACTTTTTAAGAGCTGATGAGGCTCCATATATAGTCAACATGTTCAAATAGAGATCACATAAAAATTATGTCGTTAGTACGAATCAAATCTCAAGTCTTGACGTGAGAGGAAAGATAGATTTTACGAACTGTCCTAGCAGTTTATTAGTCATTTTAGCGGTTGACGCCCAAGAACCCTGCTTCATAATCACAGCTAGTACATGTTGCACAATTACTTAGAGAAAGTCCAAAATTAAGTGATCCTAGTTAATTAATAATCAACCTCTACATTTCACTACGTTATGATATAGGCTTTTGACTGATCCAGATTGGTGATCGATCCAAAGGCCCCTGCAACCTATCTGACAAAACCCTAGGGCACATGGTGGTTCTGATTGGGGGAAGCTTCTAAAGAGAGAAAAGTTTAGGGGCATCATGTGCCTGTTCTAGTTGTGCATGGTGGTGGTTGTTTCTTTGGAACATGCTTGGCATGATTGGTGGGTCTTTGAGTTAGCTGTTAGTTGTTGTTGTTGTTGTTGGCCTTTGCCTTGGTTAGCTCCACTCCATGTGATATCCTCCCTTCCTACTTTTTATGCATGTGGATGTGGGGGTCCATACCCCCACCCACACCCACACCCACACCCACACCCAGGCCCCACTTCTGATCCCACCTTAACAGTCAACATCATCTTCTCTCATTCTCACTGGAGGGATTTCATTTTCATCTACCATATATCAATCCAACCACTTCAAACTGGCTACTGCATTCTTCACCTCACAAACATTTTGCGAAAAAATGTTATTTGAGTGAGTCATTAATTTGTCCAAGTACTAATTAACAAAGAAATATCTGTAATGTTTCTTTGTTAGTGCAGCAGAATCAGAAAGTAGGACTGCGATTATCAAGCTTAGAAGTTGAATCTGCTTCCCGCAATAGCGAAAGCTCTGACAAAATTTAGCAAGGTTTTTTTTATTTTTCTCGGAGACTCCTCACTCTCCACAATTGGATGAATCGAAAGAAAAGAGGTGCCTATCTGCTCGCAGTTCCCGTTTGATTCCTGATGAGGCTTCGCCGATTGAGAACATACAGGCTTCGCCGATTAAGAACATACTGATGTAAGCCAATGGCCACATAGCATTGCATGGAAATATAAAAGGAATATAATTGAAGAAAGAAAAGTGGGAGGGCCGAGTTTTCAGAAATAAGAAGCCTATTGATAACTAGGAATAGATAATACAAAATTAACCATATCATTCTCAACTCAAAGGGCACAATTAAACAAGAGCCAGCAGGAGAGACAAAAAGCACATCTTCTCACACAGAGGAGTTACTTTTTTTTAGATGCTATTATCTTTTTTTAACCTGCAGATTTAAGCTGCTTTCAGTAGCCTACCAACCTTTATAATACAACACTTAAATTTAATATAAAAGGAAGTTTTGATGCCATGAAATCTTTCACATATCCTTCTTAGAGTGAGCCAGCCTGAGGCTACATCTAGAAGAGCATGTGATTGGTGTCAGAAGATGATATGGAAGAGTGGGTTTCTGTTCTTTCTGAACTAGACTGCTGCTTCAATCCTTAATTTCCCACTGTCATTTTCCACACCCCATCCAGAGCCTGCTGGCTCTTCACCAAAATAACCCTGCAAAATAAAACAGTGACCATTAATTTTGTAGAGCTCTTCCTTTCATTGCTGCAAGGTTCCTCATTGAGTCTGTCTGGTATCCTGATGAATAATAGATTGCCAACTTGGTATTGTATTACGTACACCAACTCCTGCAGAATACCAACTAGTATTATTATTATTATTATTTCAATTGCCATCATTATACAGAGCAAATCAATGCACCATCCCTGTAACCACCCATAATTGCGCGATGCAATCATTGTGAATCGGATCAATTTCAACTCAATCAAAAGCAAGCTTCGTAATTAAGATGTTAGTTAGACAAGAACATCAATCCTTACTTAAAATAGCCAGAAAACTCGAGAGAGAAGCTATCAGATTCAAACCTGAATCGGAAGTCGACAAGAGTGGTGAGACATAAATTATAAAAATCGATTGGGTTCATATTTGGATTAATCGGAAGCACGAATAAGCTTCGTGTATTCTGAATTTGGATTCTACTCCAAGGTAGCTCTGATCTATAGATGAATTTTGATCGACTAAAGTTAGCTAAAAATAGCCAGAAAACTGGATCTATGTCACTAGATGTGGGCGCCGCATAGCATAGAGTCCAACCCTCCATGTTAGCCTTGTTCTAGTGGTTGGACAAGAGGACCTTCCCTTCAATGTGGTCCAACAAAGAAACAGTGTGCAAAGTGTGGCAACGCTCATTCCCCATGATCCATACTAATTGTCAGAATACGAAATTGAGTACTTATTTCCTCTCAACAAAATGCTAAAACTAGTACCGACAAAATGCTAAAACTAGGACCAAGCAACGAATTACAGTGCTTCATTCATTGTGCGCAGGGAACGCGAAGGACTACTACATTCATACAGTGCTCGCTCCTCCGCATGCAATAACATTTAAGCATTATGTCCAATGCCTTGAGCCTTTCTAAATTTGTCAGGAACCGAATTCATGCTCTCCAGAATAGTGTTCTTTCATGCGAGCTTGCGCTCTCCGGATACGGTTGAAGAACACGGACATAACAGTATCTTTAATTCATATCAACAAAATAAGAATTGTCACATTCTAGTAAAATAGTGATTCTTACTAAAGCCAGGAGATAGAAATTGAGAAACTACAACAGAGGACCGATCAGTAAAAGAGTAGTTTTGGTCATTTCAGTAAGGGCAAATTTCTTCTCACACTTCTTTTGCTTCTAAAATAGTAGGTTGTTGTTTTTGCACAGTGATATGGGTGAGGTTGTGAGAATCCTCTGCCAGTATATGCCCAACTGTGCTGGCTTCTACATAGTCATTAGTCACACTGTACGCCCTGGTCTCACTGCTCTTCTTATTCTTCTAATTCTTCTTAAACAGTGATTCTGCTGACACTGTCAAAATTAGTTTATTGCCTATATATTGACTCTTTCATGTTTTCTAGTAAAAAAATGAGAAGATGGTAACTCTTAAAAGGGAATATATAGCAAAACAATATTATTCGAGTAGAACTTTTTTAGTCTAAATGACATTACAATTAAAGTGTGTTAAAAGCATTCAAAAATAAGGATCCAATCATCTTTTCTTTTCTTTTTTCTAACCAAAAGATCTTCGAAAATTAGGAGCGGCGGTTAAATGTTTGGCAAATAAAAAAACTGTTACTTGGCTACTGTTTTAAAGTTTTTGATGCGCAACCCCAAAAGCTATGCGGGAAATAAACAAACAGTGATAGGGAATAGATTTATCGGCATCGTGTGGGCTGTGAACAGAATACCATAATAATATATGGTTATAAAAAGTATAATCAGATGTCGTGTGGACAGAGAAATCCGGAATTAATGAAGGGCTAACTTATTCATAATCAGGCACATGGCATGGCGTATGGCGTGTGAAAGACACCAAAGCACTGCAGATCCTTATTATTTTTTATCCTATTTATCCTGAGAAACTCACTTCCCATTGGCACCTATAACCATCTCTGGGATCGTGAAACACCTTTTTTTCACCTTTCAACTCTATATATAAAAATACTTTATTATAGGAAGCATTAAATTCATCATCAGAAGGATCTTACTCCCCTCTAACAAAAAGGAAAAGAAAAGAAAAGGAGGAACACAGAGAGAGATTAGAGGGCAACAAAAAACACAGAGGACGAACAACATCTCACACTTTAGAAACATAAAAAAGTTGTTGGGTCTCTTTCCTTTTCCTCAAATGTCTATGCATTTTTGTGTTGTCACTGTACATCTCCTAACCGATGCATAATTCACCTCTCCTGCGCGTATAATGGGAGCTCTCGGTGGGGGTTGCAGTAATGTGGGGGTTTGGCTTTGGTAGAGCATATGAGTTGGAATATATAAGTCTGAAATGGGCTGTCCCCCCTGGAGCTACAGGAGAGATGCTCTCTATGCATACTAGCTAGAGACATATAATGGCCCCAAACAGAGCTGTGCGATCCCTTTGTTTTCGCCGATAAGAGATGATGCGTTGCTGGGTGGAGGTTTCTGGGGCAAGTGTTTGAAGGATGCCACATTCATCAATCATCACCGCCGAGGGAGGCTCTTCGGATGCTTGTTTTAAGCCTCAGCAGATCGAGCTTGCATTAATTGTGTAGAAAAATGCACATACACTTCAACACACCACCTTTCAACCCCTGAACTATATAATTAAGCCTCGGCATCGGCAGAGCTCTGTTTTCCAGTAGTAGCTGTAGTCGCTGTAGCCTGAGAGGGTGAGCAATGTCGGCCAAGTTTCTGCACGCATTCGGCGATGAGAACCGAGACTTGCAGAGGCAGATTGGGTGCATGACCGGCATCTTTCAACTGTTCGACCGCCAAACTCTCCTCGCCGGAGGCGGACGCCTTAACGGAAATCCCCATAGAAGACTAACTTCAGGTACCCCCACTACTATTTACTTCTCTCAAGTCTCAACTCCATTTTCATTCGTTTTCTTTTCACCCCCTCGTTCCTTCTCTTTGGTAATGTTTCTCTCTTGGATTATCACCCCTTTTTCTCACTGATTCTTGCCATATGTCTCCAGGACGAATTCCTTTGAACAGCGCGAGTGTAGGCGCGCAACGAGTCGCATGTTCTCCGCAAATGCCTTTCGTAAGTTCTGCTGCAAATTCACAGGTCTTTTTTTTCCTTTTTTTTCTTTTTTTTCACTTGCAAGGCGGAAGTCGCGGGTGATATTAACAAATTGAAAAATTTTCCTCTCAGGAGAAAAATCTCTGCAAGAGCTGGAATGAGAATCAAACAGTTTCACTGGAGTCGTTACGAACGACGTCTTTCTCGTCCTCGTCTTCCTCATCGTTCTCGTCGCTTGAATACAAGTCGACACAACAAGAGCTTACCTCCGTCGACCGAATCGTGTTCCCAGACAAACCCATAAAGAGTCTGCCGAAAGAGAAGAATTCCGAACCGAGTGTTGGACCAGCTCAATCTGTTCGACAGCCCGTCGACCACCGAGACGTTGATGTTGTAAGGGGTTCGATGTATAAAGACGCCGTTCATAGCTTATCTATCAAAACTTCAACCAGGGAGGAAGTGAAGAACCATCTAAAGAACTACAAGGACTCCCCGAGGCCGATGCAGCTTTCTACCATGTCAACAAATGACTATCACAGCGGAAAATCCCCGGCGGGAACGGATCTTGGCGAATCCCTGCGAGTGTTGGTCAGGCTCAAAGAAGCGCCTTGGAATAATTTCTCCGAAGCCAGCCAGGCAGCCAGACTGTCTTACGACGCAAGAGATACTTCCTCCATATTACCGCAGGACCGCCCTCGCTTCTCGTGCGATGGGAGGGAGGCTTCATCGAAGCTAAGAGAGCTCTCAAGATTATCATTAGATGGCAGAGATGGTTGCTTAAGAAACGCAAACTTGGAATCGAAACATAACCCGGTTCTGACGGATTTAGAGAGAAGCGGCATGAATCTGCAACAAGAACTGCAGAGTAACAAGCGGCCTCCTAGCATTGTGGCAAAACTCATGGGTTTGGAAGGAATGCCAAACTCAAATTTGGTTCGAGTCGGTGCTGATGGAAGTTCCGCGACACAAAGGGGAGACAAAAATATTGATATGATGACAAGTACATCTCAAGTGAGTCAAGAAAGAAAGCAACATCAGACCAAACAGTCGGAAATGCGCTTCCCCAACAGGCCTATGTCTAACTCTCGACTCCCAATTGAAACAGCTCCCTGGAAGCAGCAAGACCGGGCCCGTATTTCCCAGAAAACACCATTTCGGTTGCGAGAAGCTCACATAAAGCAGCAGCAGCAGCATGTGTCGGTTTACTCCGACATAGAGAACAGGCTCAAAGAGCTAGAATTCCAGCAGTCCAATAGAGATCTCAGGGCTCTTAAGCAGATTTTGGACTCCATGCAAGCAAAAGGGCTTCTGGAAACCAATAGAAACAAAGCTCCAGCTGCGGATGAAGAGAAATTGAGATCGACGAATGCCCAAAGTGCGCAAATTTCTCATTCATCCCCTGCATTAACGAAAAAAACAGTAGTCCAAGAACTTTCAACTCTCCTATTGTAATCATGAAGCCTGCAAAGTCCATCAACCTCTCAAGTGCTTTTGCTGCTTCAATTATTCCAGTAGAAGCCTTGCCAGGTCTTCCACAGCTACGAACAAGAGATCAAATCAATAAGAGTCAAACCTCTATCAATAAGAAGAAGGTTAAAGATCTAACCCCAAAGGTCAGCCCACGAGTTTTTCCTCCTCACCCTGCTTCATCAACATATAAGAAGTACATTAGTAAAAATGAAGAAAATGGTTCACAAAATTACCGTCTAAAAAGGATGCCGACCTCGTCTAGGCAACAGCAGTCGCCAAGAGAAAATAACGGAAATTTGGAGAAATATCCAAGTTCGACAAGCCCAAGGTTACGGCAGAAGAAACTTGATGCCGGTAGGAGATCACGATCTCCTATTCCTTCTTCTGAATCAAACAAGTCACAAAAGCAATCTAGTAATAGAAACACTACGGATTCAGTTTCTCCAAGAAACAAACTAAGAAGAAGACCAGCTCAAGCACAAGAGTGCGACGATGACCAATTTAGTGAGACAAGTGGAACAAGGAGCCTGAGATCAGACAGTAATATTAGCTTAGCCTCGCAGGTGGATGTAGAGGTAACAAGTGCTGACAAGTCTAAAGAAATGAACATTTCTTTTGTTCAACAAGGAAGTTGCAGTCCATCAGGTAGGAAGGCAAGGAAAGCAGCTGCAGTCTTTAAAAATAAGGTACTAGCATTCACCTTTAGCCATTTGTTCCATGAAAGCTCACTGTCTATTAGATTTAAAAAAAAAAAAACGAGAGCAAAATCAGTGGACATTCATTTCCAGCTACATCTAGATTAGTCCTCAATTGGTTTGTCGACTGGGAAAAGGGTTAAGTGGTTTCTTTTCCGTTTTTTGTTGCAGAAAGAAATCCACAGTAAATTTCCTAGTCTTACTTTCTTATTGTATAACTGATTATTAAACAATATGCCACATTGCTAATTAAATTCTCCCGCACACTCTTTTGCTCAGAAATCAATGAGTTGTTCGAATGAGGATGCGTTAACGACAGAGCTTACAACTGTTCCTGTGGAACAGCCAAGTCCAGTCCCTGTCCTAGATGTCGCATATAAGCAGGAAGACTTAACATTTCCTTCTGAAGACGACACAGCAAATGCCCATATAGGTGAGAAGTCGGTACCTGCACTACTTCTTTCCATAATATTCAGTTTAATTGCTCAACTTCTTCTTCTCTGTCCAAATTAAGCTATATTACCCTGAGTCTAAGTGGCAATTCTATCACCATGGACGATATGTGAGTTAATTCAAAAAATTCTTAATACAATATCTCTGAAATTCCAAGGTTATACAGATGTACAATATGTCTGCCAAATTAAAGATGACTTCATTTTAGAATAGTACAAACTTTTATATGGGACCTCCGTATATGAGCTACCAATGTGTGGTCACAATTAGACTAGAGTGTCTCCGTAGATCATAACATAGTATTATCTCTTGCAATTAAATGTCCTAGATATGAAATTTATCCGATGTTCTCTTGATGAATAGGCATGTTTTGCAACAGTTCCATATATAGGCAGCACACAGTTAAGAGTTTTTAGCTGAGAGGTACTTTGTTTCAAAATTAACTCAATGGATGCATTTTAACGTTTTGCTGAATCATAACAGAAGGATGAAAGGACGTTTTGACAGTTACATGAGATGTCAAGTAATTAGGAGGTCCTACATATAACAACTGCCACCCAAACATAAAGTTTGAAACAAGCTGATTGCCTACTGTCTTAACTCAGACCAGCTTCCGGATATTCATGTGATATGCTTGTTGGAGGAGTGACATGTGATTTACACTTTTTAAATATAAATATTGAAACGCAGTTCTTCTTTAGTAGTTCAAGCTTTTTAAAAATAACGGTTGTTTAATAAGATATCTGAGCAAGAATTCTGAGTTCGAGCCCCGCCGGACTCTTGTCATTATATAATTTCTTTCCATTTAATTTAAATTCATGCCTTGGACCTATAAAAAAGTTTCAAATCCAAATATAAGGGATATTAAAAACACCCATTCTCTGACAGCTTAGGCTTTCGGAGAATAACGGTAGTTTAACAGCACTGCTAAGTATTAACCGCATTAGTATGTTAGGATAGTAGATGCTTGCGAGGTAGGAGGCCCAGTATGTTGGATGTACCATTAATAATGACTGCTTAATCAAAATAAAGAATAACTAACTGGAACTCTCCCCTCATTTCTGGATCAATAATTCATATGTCTCAAGGATTAGGCATGCCAATTAATGGGAGAATTACTGATTTGGTAGTTGGCTTACAAAGAAATATCATGGAAACATATTTGCTTACAAAGATTAGCTATTTCATTATCTATTCTTTAGTAACTGATCGTGTTAAAAAGATTGTCCTCTGATGAATGAAACAGATGAGAAGGTCAAAACTTCAGACAACAGGAAACCGGAGGACAAACCCGAGAATCCACTGCAGAAGTCCAGACCCAGTTCTGAATTCACTGACAGAAAGCTAAAGAACATTGAGAACCTACTTCAAAAGCTCACACAACTGAGCTCGATTGACAATAAAGACCCCGCCACCGACCACATAGCCTCATTGTGTGAAACACAGAGCCCAGACCACCGCTACGTGTCAGAGATACTAATAGCTTCAGGTCTTCTGATGAAAGACCTAAGCTCTGCCCCAATTCAGCTCCACCCCTCAGGCTACCCAATAAACCCTGATCTCTTCCTTGTCTTGGAGCAGACAAAGTCAAGCTCGCTTTTCAAACCTGATAACATCCGCGAGAGCAGGAAACAAAGAAAGACTGATCTAGATAAACTGCGAAGAAAGCTCGTGTTCGACTTGGTGAATGAGCTTTTGATTCAGAAGTTACAATTAACAAGCCCCAGCCCTCTACCTGAAATATTCTATCGCACTAAAAGGATTAGCAACAAGTTTCCTAATGGACAGCGCCTACTTAAAGAATTGTGTTCCGAGATTGAAGGGATAAAGGCAGATGGCGGCAGTTGCAATGATGACAGTAATTTGATAGCAAATGAGGCCGTAATGATGCAGTCAGAGGGATGGACAGATTTTAGTAAGGAAGTTCCGTGGGTAGTACTAGAGATTGAGAGATCAATATTTAAGGAGATAATTGGTGAGGTTGTTTGCAAAGAGGCTGTGTATGGTTCGCAAGGTAAGGCGAGCAGATCAAAGAAGCAGCTTTTCACTTGAATCCAACAATCTTCTCTCTTTAATGTTTTCCTTCACACAACATGTAAGAGTGTTTCAATCTAAGTTGGAATAATACCATATATTTTGTGTAGATTTGGCCAAGAATTATAGATATTTAAAGCACTAAATATCATATACTAACAAACAATTGACCTTGAATTCTACTAAAGTTCTATTATTTCTGCACTCATGTTGTTTTATTTCCGTGTGCCGAGGACAAATCACATTCACTGAAAAAGCTTTGTTAGGGACTATATTGACCTGCAAGAAATTCCTACAAGAAATTCCCAAGCCTCACATCATATGTTGGCTGGGCAAGAATTCGCCATGAAAGCATAAAAATATGATCTGATATAACAGATACTGGTCCCCTAATAATTTTCAGATCCAGATCAGACTTCATCCGGTAGAATACGAAATCATCCAAGCACTTCGATTAAAGGGGGTTAAAATCTTCCACTGAACAGCTTTATTGCATGATCACCTTCTATTTTCCACTTGTATTACAACAACTTGTATGTTATGATCCATTTTTCGGATGAATCCATGCAACTTCTTAGCTGCTACTTGCAGTTTCAATCCACTGGCATTCTGAGAAAACATAGGAATTAAATTTCCAACCATTGCTATGCAATTGAGAAACTAATTAGCCTCAGTAGTTGTACGCTTGATCATAAGCACAGAAACAACACTAAATTTAAGCACAGAAATAAAATCAAGTGTAAACAGTAGAAGAGGGGAAAAAAAACTAATGTATAATTACACAAATGAAGATGAAATTATACAATAGACAGTCAGATACAGCATTGAGCTATGGAACCTATTACAGGTGCAACCTCTTAAGCTTTTATCAGCTAGTTACACAATATTTCAGAACAAGTCTGAAAAACCACCTAAAACTAGAGATTATACAAAATGGAAGTTGTATACATTGCATAATAGGATTCATACAGCAGCGGCCGACATTAACATAATTAAATTCCAGAGGTCCAGAACCTTGAAGCAAATAATATTGATGGCTATATCACGAGAATCAACAAATTCAGTATGTTTGGTGCCTCTCCCCGAAAAATTCTTGTTAGGATATCGTATTCATGAAAAATATCCCTCGTACATTTCTCCCCCTGTATAAGAAGATACTACAAAAAGAATGATGAAGCACCCACAGAAAGAGACACTTCATAATATGCCAAAAGCTGCACCCCTACCAATGGCCTCTTTCTCACCATGATTGAACATCGAACTAAAGTATGCAAGCAAAAAATCTAAGAAGCGCCCTGCGCTGTCGACACATAGATAGTACGAGCTGGATATAACCTGTCTGATGTCTCAATCAGGCAGAACAAATGGAAATTAAATACTTCCACAGCTAACATAAAAATTCAGCCCCACTGAAGCATGACAAGCTCCTTAGATGACTTTACAGGTTAAACTAATATGCTACCTTGCTGTACCTACGTAATAGAAGCCTTGGCAATTTGTAAATATTTACATAGGGCTATGACATCAAACAATATGCAGTTAAATACCCATCATCAACTCGCAGCGGCAGCGGTGTGGGTGGAGAAATTGAACTATTCTCCATCGGAGTAATAAAAGACTGAAATGCCACTCCTTCATGTCCATAAAAAACAACCCTTTTTCTATGCACGCTATGAATTAATGAATCTTTCCATTCGGATGTTCTACCCAAGAGTTGTCAGCACCTTATTGTCTGTACAGCCAGATTATAAATGCCAATTATCAAGAGGCTGAAATTTCTGAGGATGAAAGAAGTGTAGATGATTCAAAAAGGAAACCACTGATCTGACTGTGGTGAGAGAAGGTCCAATGCCAATTAGCCCATCAACATTTCAGTTGTAATATGCTGCATCAGACATTCATGATGTAACTGGTATGACCTATAGTCATCACAAGCAAGATGGAAAAATAATTTAGTAGCACAGAAATGGCTTCAAAAGAATTGTGTTATCAGGTTGAGAAATTTTCTTTGCTAGCAATCCTAAAAGTTAAACAAGACCTAAGTTTGTGCTAAGCATTGCTTATGTTACTTGTTTGTCTTTTGTCAAGTTCTATGTGATTGAAGAGATAGAGAGATGAATGTATCCGAATGTATCTATTCTTGTTGCTGCCGGTTATTATGCAAGCACGTCTTTCAACAAAAAAAGGCGGGTGAAAAAAAATATATATGTATGTTACTGCTGCAAATGACAATATAAGCCATCTAAAGGACAAAAATCCTGGAGCCAATGTAAGCCATCTAAAAGACTAAAAAAATCAACCTATCATTTTGTGGCAGCCTTTCAGCCAAACCATCTATTCAGAAAGTTCAGCCTCCTCATTACAAAGCAGGGGGAGATGATAGCCAACACTGTACTTAGGATCTCCCCAACAAATTGAAATAAGCTGGCTAAGGTTGTATTGAATAAGTGGCAAGCTTAGAGTTTGAGCAAAGGAGGCTAAAGATAGCTTTTGACGTGGAGACTACTCTAAAAACATCAAAAAGTAGGTCAAGAAGGTTGATAGAATTTCTGTCAAATCCATGTACCATTTCAGTTATACTCGTAGGATAAGACGTTTTTATCATCAAATAGGCACTTAATTTTCACAGGCAGCCTAATCTTACTTGGGATGGCAAGAGTGCTATAGACCACAAAAGATCAGACAATGTGGAACTTTGTGAGGACTGAAGCAAATCCTATAAGAGATCTACAACATGTTTCTCATCACCTATGCTTACAGTTTTACATGTTACAAAGGGAAAAGCATAGAGACTGAGACTTAATATTATGTTGATTGCCCTTTGCGTTTTTTTTTTTTTCTCTCTCCCCTTCTCAGGCTAATAAGTTATAACATCTAGTTAGTTTACATCCAAACACCATTAGGTGGAACTGCCCTTCTACATCAGTCTAATCTATAAGGTACACATTAGAGATGTCAAACATGTTGAACTCTTGTTTTTACAAAAAGAAACACGAAAGCATCGACAAGGCAAAGCAGTAAATGAACTAATTTTGACCGGTACAGCTCTCTACAAACTCTTAGCTGAAAACTAGCAAAAAACAAGTTTTTTTAATCAGTGGCTCGTATAATCCATTATAATCCATATGATTTCAACTTAATATTTGATACGATTGACTTGCATATTGTCCAACAGTGGGATCTTGTCTTTACTTCTCACCAAAAAAATTTATCAGAAAATAGACAAAATGATGGTACTCTCAGCAAATTTCATGAATCTCTAACTAAATAAGGGACTTGCTTCATGATAAATATTAATTGCATCACCACAGTCAACTATGAAAAGTTTCTTCACCCTCAAGAGAAAGAAAATGAAACAAAACTAGAAGACATAATTGCATACTAAAAATGTTCTACATACCTGACATTACTTACATGAATAAATCCAACAGGAAACTGAGGTCAGGAGTACAACCAGTCTCGATACACTTCCAACAACATTGTTACAACACATGATAGAAAGCCCGACGACAAACTACTTCACAGCTGAGCTAGTTCTTGTGGGTTCTCCATGGCTTGCTTGAGAATCATCTCTGCTCTCCGCTTCTTGTCGTCCTTCTCATCATCCCTCAACCATGAACCTTTCTTGCCATCAGAAATACCCAAAGACAATGACGCCGCCATAGATTTCTTGGCAATTCCAAACTTGAAGGTCACTACGGGCCTGTTGCTAGGCAGAGCTCTCCTTTCATCTCCTCCGCCATTAAGCATCCCACTTTCTGCAGCTTCAAATGCAGGCGCAAAAGTCTCAAGCACTGAAAACCTTTTACTAGAGGCTGTTTCACTAGGAATAACAATGTCCGACACTTCTCTCTCTCCATTCAACAAAGGTGGAGCAAGAAATGGATTGCTCTCAACCACCTGCTTCCCTTTCTTAGAATCAACATCAACCGTCGGTAAAACCCCAGAAGTGCTATTGCAAGCAAGACGCTGCTGTAAATTCAACAATGACCTCTCAGCCTTCCTCCGCTGCCTCACTTGTTCGAGCTTATCTGCACGAAGGTCGGTGCTTCTCTCATTCCATACTGGCGTGTAAATATATGTGTGCGTATCAGGAAAAGAAGGAAGCCACTCAGGTATGTGTTTTGCACCTGCGGCACTCCCAACCTCGGCAAAGCTAGGCATCAGTTTCGGGCTTCGAGCAATTGGAAACCTAGGCAAGGATGCAGCAAAGGGTCTTTCTTCCTCCGTCTTCACAAAAGTAGCAATCTCTCGAACAACACCAGAACTCACTGAGCAACAGTGGAAATCCGATGCACCAGAAGACCCCTGCGACAAACCAAATTCCCCCAACCCCTGTAAGACATCAAACACATTGCAGCTCGTTCTACCCGATACATTAGCATGAAAATTTGCAGCTTTCCCCAGATCAGCAATATATCGGATCAAGACCTCCGCGAGAGCATCGGTAGCCGAACGATGAGAGCTGTGGAAACCAGTGGACTCCAAAATCTGTGCAATAGCGATCGTGGCAATGGCACGGACAAACCCATCGCCACCGGAGGCGTTGCTTATCTTTTGTTCTTTATGATTGAGACCTCTACTTTCCCTACCACCATTGCTCATATCTAATTAATCATATTATTATTGGCCCTCAAATTCAGTATCTCCCCACCTTCAACCGCAGTTTAACCATCCGAGAGATCTCGAACGAGGGTTTCGAACTACGTTCGGTTGGAAAACCTTAGATTCAGTAGCATTCGAAACAAGAAGGAGAGAAGGAACCAAAGATGAGTTCGGAGATGCTCAGGAACTCACCGAATGATCCACTGGACACAAATCCATCTCTCCGTGAACCTCGGTAGAGAGCGCCACGGATCACGACTGCGAGATCGATTGAGCCCTAGAAGATGAAAATCTAGGGTTAATGGAACAGGGGAATCCACCGATCGAGTGGAGAAGGTGAGAAGGGAACTAGAATTCGGTCGACCGTTGGGGATTTGAAACGGGAGGAGCTAAAACCCGCCGTTAAATCCTAGAAAGAGAGAGAGAGAGAGAGAGAGAGAGAGAGGGAGTGACCGAGAGGAGAGAGAAGCGGATCGAGTCGGGATGGGAAGAGGTGGCGAGAGGACTTTTATAAAGACCGAGTAGAGCGGATTTGGGCGAGATGGGAATAGGATGGGAGCGAGGTTTGTTTTCCTCGAATAGCATTACATCTTAAATTGGTTCCAACACGTGGCGGAATTTTATTGGTAGAACCACGTGTCGATCGATCTGGATCGCTCAGCCTAGTCGGCTTTGTCGAGTTCCGGCGGAACATCATACGCGGTCCGCCTTCCTTACGGTACACGGAGAGGGGACGGCTGACAGGTGGACACGTGTCAAGATGGTGAATTTGCATAGTGGAATGCCGTAACCAGGCTCATTGTATAATGTTTCAAATTAAAATATTTTTTAAAAAAATATATGTCACATAATTGTAAAAAAATATTTTTATTGTATTTTTGTTTGAAAAGAATAAATGTGATTGGCTTGTTATTGATGATGTGGTGTAAGTGGGATAGTGTAGAATATCTCCATTATTTAGACATGCAAATGGCTTTTCTTCTTCTTCTTTTATTATTATTATTATTATTATATATTGATTAAATTTGTAGAATTATTTTTTTTCGGCATGAATTAGATGGCAGAAGATTATATTAAAAAAAAATAGGAGCTATTTGGTTCAAGATTTGAAATATTCAAAAAATATTATTCATTTTATATATGGCATGACAAATTTGTTACTAATTTATTAAGTCACTTGGATCGGTAAGGTATTCAGAACTAGTATATTTTTTATTAACGGACTATTAATAAATTTTACCAAGTATAAAAATAAAAATACCTACTAATTTATAATAATTTAGTATTTTTACCATCTAAAAATCTATAATAATTCCACTGTTTTACTAACATATTTTTTTTTTATAATTATCCAATTTAAGTTAATCAATAACGATTAGAATATTTTCAATAAAATATAAATATAAAGGCTTACCAAATATTACAAAATGTGAACCAAAGAGACTATATAAATATAATAATATGAATTGGACTAAAATATTATTAATAGTATTTCGACATTTTTACTATCGAATGGGAGTGGATGGTTGATTGAATAGTACGATCTAAAATGTGAAATTAATTAATGGGTAAAAAATCGATAGCAAAAGATGCAAAATATTATAAAGTCTTCCAGCTTAAACTCATAATAATAGAGCAATTAGAATTGAATACATATTATCTGGGCCGGGCCGGATCCGAACCGACTAATACATGTGGGCTGGAATAACGTACGGTCCCAGGTTTGCCCAAGTTTAAGGGTGGTAGTACCAGAAAGTTGAGATATATATGCCTCCCGGTCCCGGATGCTCTTGCCCCTTCCGCAAGAAATTCCCCCGCTGCTTTCAATCCCAACCGACGGACCAGAAACCCCCCTTCCCCTGCCCCACCACACCATCAAAGAGAGAGAGAGAGAGAGAGAGAGAGAGAGAGAGAGAAAAAGAGAGGCTCTGGAAGGGGCGCGGGGCTGAGGGAGGAGGGGGACGAGAGAGAGAGAGAGAGAGAGAGAGAGAGAGAGAGAGAGAGAGATGGAGGAATTGTGGAAGAAGGTGTACAGAGGGGACTCGGGGGTGCCGCACTCGGACCCGCAGCGGCTGGTGGCCACCTGGAGTGGCTGCTTCGCCTTCGCCGCCGTCGCCTGGTTCAACACCCAAACCTCCTCCCTCGCCACCCGCGCCCGCTCCGTCAAGTATCCCTCCCTTCATCACACCCTAAATATATATATATATATAAATATGTATATCTCTTGCGGAATTACATGGCCTAGTTATGATTTGAGGTGATTATTTCAATATATATATAAATAAACCTGATGATTTGAGTTTCAAAATTTGTCATGATTAGTGTTTTCTACGTATTAAACCAAAAAAAAAAGAGTATATATATATATATACTATGCGCAAATATCCCTAGTAATTTCTTCGTAAGCCATGTGGCTGAGTATAAAATAGAAAAAAGTATATAGATAGATAACGGAATTCGATGCAATTCCAAAATCAATTCATGAAATCACATAATTCACTTCAGTTCCGTTCTATTGTGGTTTGTGGTATGTTAGGGTAGTCAGTTGCTTAACACCCTGCAACTTCACTGCTTGTCGATTACCCTCTCTCCGTCTTTCACGTTTATTACTTCTACTCCGGCCCCACATTTTCCCAGCGTCTCAAACGGGCTAAAAATTTAATAAACCTACTATAATTTGGCTGCAAAACTTCACGATAACAAGTTGGCATATAATGTTGTTTCTATGTTAGAACATTCACATAACTTGCAGTTCATGCAGTACTTTTAAAATGCGCATATTCTCGATTCATATGCCCTGCTTGAAGCATATATGCCTCCTGATCGATGGTTTTGTCGGAACACCATAACTTCTGTTTTTATTATATCTTTCTAGGAATCCATGAATTCTTTTAATTTACGGCGCTTGAAGCTAGCCATACAATTAGTGTTGTTTATGCTCTGTGATGTGCTCTGTTGTCGTCAATTCCTATTGGTGTTCAAAGTTCAGCGTCCATTCACTTAGGATTAACCGACTTTCTGTTTCTTAATTAATTTTGTTTTCCAGAATTCAAGTTTGATAAATGCTTCTTTTGTGTTGCTCGTGAAAGTAATTTTAGTTATCGGTGAGCATGGAGTAGATAGGGAAGTGCGAGTTTGGAGATTGTTTATCCTTCTGAAGATTTGGATTCTCGGCAATTTTGTGTCCCGAGAAGACATAATGATGCTTTCTTTAGATCAACAATGTCCTTTATGTGGGTACGCCAACCGTCCAACAGTCCCTCCCCAAAATACGTCTAAATTGTTGGGTCAGTGATAACGGTCGAGACTTGCAAGGAGAGCCATTAGTACGACGAAACTTTGGCTATCTGTGATTGGAGACTAATAGGAGTTTAGTTCTTTAGCTGCGTGCTGGGAATTTTGGAAGCAGCGAAACATGTGTATCTTCAGCAATCACCAAATCCGATGCGACGAGACTGCAAGGAGAGCCATTAGTACGGCGAAACTTTGGCTTTCTGTGATTGGAGACTAATAGGAGTTTAGTTCTTTAGCTTTTCTAAACTTTCTTACTTTTGCCTAGTTTTGTTTTCTACTGTTAAATTGCTCCTAGCCATAGTTTGTTTCTGGATTTTGGATACAGCAACTACGCTGTGGTAATTGTAAAGCTCTCACAAATAAGGTATATCCCTGTTTTCTCAAAAAAAAAAAAAATATGTACAGTTTTCTCGGTACTGAAAATTATGGTCGTTTCTTTGCCCGCCTTGTGAGACTCCGTGCTTGTAAGAACACGGTGCAGTTATTCAAAGTTATAATGGCCTGTCCTTGTTCCATGATTCCATCATCATGGCAAAAAAGTTTATCCTGTTGTTAAATAGTAATACGAGTAGTATCATTACAAGCATCGAGAGGAATGTTGTGGCCTTTGCAGTGTATGTCTATTGAATTATTCCAAGCAGGTATATTTCACGCCTCTTCTCTATAGTGGAAAATCTTCGAGGGTGATATTTCGGCTGCATCAGAGTCGTCCATTTTGTCTGCCGACTGCTGTCACCTGTTCTCTTGCACGTTACTTCCCCCGAAAAGGGTACCCTAGCAGGAAATTCGGTACCTATTGAAGCAATGTTCTATCATCTTTTCGCGTCTTCATTGGAATTTCTACATGTTGGATGCATTAATTTGATACTGGAAGCTAATTTCTTGATTCCTGCCAATTTTCTTGCGTGACTTTGATGTTTTTTTTTTTGCAGCAAGCTATAGTATTTCAGCTTTTTTCTTTTATGGTGGCTGACATTTTTTTTGTTAATTTGAACATCCTTTATATTCTAATACCATTTTTTTTTTCAGCTTGCAAGACAAGGCTATGATGTTCGAGCACCAGAAATGGAAGAAATTATTGGAGAAGAAGAAAATATTGGAGAACAAGAAGTTGTATAAGAGTTTAAGGTCAGTTCTCGACCTGTGTCTTTGCTTGGTTTTGTACTTTCACTTACTTCGTCAAGCCACCGTTTACCTTGCTTAGCTCATTACTTTGTTTTAATTTTGTATTTGTTCCTTTGTTGCCACTTCTCACTTTGTTCTGATACACTTTGTTTTTCTTTTTCTTTTTTTCAGTGAAAAGAGGGTGTGAGGAAGTTGTGTAGTGTCATTAGTCTATCAGTTGAAAGTTTTCTTGGAGTTTTGCGCATGTACCGTGGCAATCATATTTTAGTTAGTACAGGAAACTTGGGATGAAAATAGTTATGGGTATAGAGAAATTTTCTCCTCACTTGTTTCTTGTTTCTGTACGTGGTTGCTGGATCATCATCTAGATGTTATGAAATGTCCCGAAGAGATGATTATTTGTAACCAAATATGTAATTAATCGTGCTAGCTAGCTTTCTGTTATTTACTAGCTACCTTTTGTGCTCTTATCAACACACACAACTCCTATTTGTTGAGAAAGAGGAAGAATAGTCAAAGCATTTTCTTCCAGCTGAAATAACGTTATCTTCTTCTATATAATGAAGAGGAATACAATACAACTGCAAGGGATAGAACTTCCCAGTTAAGATGCAATTATAGTCACAACAACCAGTAGCTTGATATTAACTCGATCTCTGCAATTTGGAGACAAAATTCGATGCGGCAAACGCCGCCGATCCGCCGACCACACTGATCAAAGCCACAAGAATCTGAAGGGCAATTTCCCAGGGGTATTGCTCAGGCACAATATATACACAAGCTGGGCCTAAGATTAGCAAGAAAAGACTCAGAGCGGAGAGTGTTCCTGGGGTCCCGGGGTCTGTGGCTGCTGATAGAAGTCCGAGATCTTCTGCTTTCGAGAGAAGCCCCAACCTCTCCACCGTGGAGAGCGAGAATCCAAACTTCTCGGCCGCAGAAAGCAGCCCCGCCTTCTCCGCCTTGCTTAGGAGCCGAAGCTTCTCGACGTTCGTTAAAAGTTTTATAGGCGGCTTACTGTTGTTGTTTATCTCTCGCGGCCCCTGTTCGCCTGGAGGAAAAACTGTTGTTCCCTGCTTCATATGTACGAATGTATAAAACTAGTAAGCGTAAGTCTATCAGCGGGCTTCTGCTAGAACTAATCCACTAAAAATCGTCCAACAAGCACACATCAAGAAAGAGGAAGCAATAATGTCATTTTAAGTAAAACATCGAGGTGACAGAGGAATGAGTAACGGATTATTTTGCCACTGATTAAATCTACAAACAAATTCAGGCCACATTTGTAATTGCCGTGAGCACTGATACAGCATTACAGCAACCGTGCTGCCTGAGGTTTTAGCAAGGATTACGGTGGGTGAATGCGTGTGAACTCAATAACATAATCCTTTTTCTTTCTTTCTTTTTTTTGGGTTCTGTTTTCTGAATCTCACTGTAATTGGGCAGCCTGTGATGTTTGGCACCAGGCGTATCCTAATGTATGATAGACCGACTTATTCGAACTAGTTACGAAATCGAAGGCGTAGGTAACAATAAATTACTCAGAATTCAGGCTGACGTGGGTTGTAAACAAGATTTTGAAAGGAACGATTTCACTAGAATTCGAGATTGGTGCTGAAATTCCTCACCTTCCTGGTCGCACCAACCCTGGCTCCAGGTTTTTGGGCGGCCATGGATTTGACAGGGAGAGGGCATGTGGCTCCTGGCCTAGGGAGAGAGGAAGGGAGTGAGAATGTTACCCTGGCGCTGTGAACTCCCACACCCTCCATGAATAAACAAAGCTACAAGTCCCTCTCTCTCTCTCTCTCTAGCCCTCCTTTCTTTCTCCCCTCCTGCTTCAGTGGTGAGTAGATTGATGGATTTGGGTGCGAAGTGTGGCCACTGGTCGGCAGATGATTACCACCAGATCATTGCGTGGACACGCGTCAGCTGATAAATGGGCAGTCTATCACAGTGGATGTGGCTGATCCTATATTAAATAAATTTTATATATTTCTTTCACCTTACTTATCTTATCTAACTAAGACTCCATGGCCCAATGGATAAGGCGCTGGTCTACGGAACCAGAGATTCTGGGTTCGATCCCCAGTGGAGTCGCTTATCACAAAAAAACCCGTTCTTTTATTTTTTTATTTACAAAAACCCTCACCCCGGGCCTAAACCCTTCGGAGCGATCGCCATGGCGAATTCGTCGGTGGAGGAACTCAAGAAAGGAGTTTTGGAACTCCCAGATCAAAGACGAGGTGAATTGGGCTGTCAACTCGGTAATCTTCTTCTTCACCTTAGACTTAGTGGTTTATGCGATTCGTTGGTAAAGGGAATCTATTTGAATTGAATTTTTAGTTTAGATACTTATCGACGAAATGTATGTGATTACGAGGCTCTAAAAGTTCTCCTTGGTGATCTAGTCCATTTGATGATATGTTATCTGCGCACTTATGGGTTGTTGTATATTGTTGTTACCTACCTCGCTAGTTTTCTACATTGTCATCTCGTGTTGATGTGCAAATTACATTAGGTATTTTGATGAACTCCTGAGGTGGATGATTGGCAGTGCTATGTTAGGCCTCTTCTTGTAATTGTGATGATTTAAGCCTTTTGATTCAACTCACTCATAAAGAATGAATCGAGATATTGACGCGTAACAATTATTAAAACCGTGTGATAAATATGGCGGAAGTGGGGAAAGTAGCTATAATGGGGAAACGTATGATGATCTTACATAAATAGGCCTTTTGGTGTAGTAAACAGGATTTACGGGATTGAAATTTTAATTTCAAATATTCTGACAACCGAATATCTCTAAAATAAAGTTTGATTTAGCCCGGCCCAGTATTGGAGATCCTCTGAGAGGGGCTTGGGCGCGGCGCGGACAAAGGCCCCCTCCGTCCCAACAACAAAACTTGGCCCCATAACTCATTGGCGAAAGCACAGTGAGCGACCCAATCAGGTCCCACACGACCTGGGCATGCGCAAGGGAGCATGGCCCAGTGGGCCTAGGAACATTTTTGGTGTGCTTCCCGAGCCCAGCTCTCCCAGTTGACAAGCCCATTCATCTGCCGTGCATACAGCTTTAAGATCCGTGCTTAGGTCTTAGTTGGACGCATGAATATCTTACTTGGTACTTAAGCAGCTTGTTCTATTTGATTGACGAAGATTATACTCAAAATATATTGTTCTATTATTATTATTAAACTATGCATGTCAAGATCCCCCTAGAAATTAAAAAAAAAAAAAAAAAAAAAATCAAGGTTTATTAATTTCAATAATAGAAGAAGAAAATCGTCACCTGCTGTTCCCACCAAAATTTTCCTTCCTTCTGGAGAGGGGAGGTGTGTTGAGTCGCCCTATGTTGTGTCCCCGTGGACACCTCACCTACCGCGCGTGTAGGTATCCGCTTTCGCCCACTCCCCGTCAGGGCCCCACGTCCGTACGACTCCCGACACGTGGCATTAAAAAATTGGACCCTTTTTCCCGCATCCCCAGGACCGGCTCGTGCTCAGGTGTCCGAAGGGCCAACCCTCCGGAGATCTTTAGCGTGCCGCGCTGACGTCACCTCCTTCGACGCGTCCCCACCCACCCACCTCGGTGGGCCCCCCAACCCGGGCCCGTCGCTGTCATCTCCTCCCCCTCTCGCATCGCCCTCCACGTGGCGCGAGATGAGGGCGCCTTTAATCACCGGAGAGTAGACGCCTGTTTTGTGGGGCCCATTCTTGTCGGGAGTACGTGTCGCCCGTGAGAGCCGACGTCTTCATTGGCTTCGCTAGGCGTTGAACTCGGTCAAATACTACTTTAAAAAAGAGAATTTTTTTTGAGGGCATGCATCAACTAATAAACAAAATACATTTCTCTTGTATACCCCCAAAACATCTATACCGAATGCAAGTATACTGTAAAAGAGACCATCTACTTTGTTGTTCTTGTGAATTCTTACTTGTTTGGTTGGGGGTTAAGTTGTGGAAAAACCACTTAACCCCCATTTTATTTCTAAATATTCTAAAAAATAGGTGGAGTTAGTTAGTCCCATCTCAAATGAATTATTCCGGCTTAGCTAATTTCATCTAACCCCACCAAATTTCAACAAAATACTATTTTTTATTCATAATAACCCACTATCCTTCTTATCCCCCTACTCGAACCAAATATTATTCTGGACCAACTCCAACCCCCAACTAAACACAAAAATACTCTAACCCTACCTTAATCTTGAACTTAACACTATTTCTGAAATAACTAGTTTTTTTCTTAACCCCGAACCAAACGGTAGCTTTAAAATTTAGTGGCCATAAATAAAATAATATTTCATCCAGAGCCCAGTAAAACTAATAGTAAATATTACTTATTTACTGTTGATAATATATCGGATAGAGTGTAGAATAATATTCTAAAAATATATAATAAGTATACATTAATTTAAGTGTAATTACTATGTGACAAGTGTGTTAAGTATAAAAAAATTTATTAGACAAATTATATAATTTTTTTATTGTATTGATAAATATATATATATATATATATATATATATATATATATATATATATATATATATATATATATATATATATATATATATATATAATATTTTTAGATACGTACATATCTCTATTAAAAATCTCTACTATTTACAACATGCAATGCTAATATATTAATAAAAAAATTTGTTACTTTGGGGACCCTACAGCAGTACTCTCTTCATTTGCTTCATAGATTCTTTTATAAAGCATACTAGATTTTTCCAAACCAGCTTTTAAAAATGAAAAGAATTCTAATCAAATCATAGCTCAACACCTATAAAATATTGTCGAGCGTTAAAGATAAAAGTTACATTTGGGTCGATAGATAGATAGATAGATATCATATGGCGACTTTTGCAAATTTAATCTGATAAAGTAACCAAAACTTCAAACGCAAATAAAAAAAAACGAAAAGAAAACAAAATCAATTTCTCCCGAACAATTAACTCAAAAATGAAGCCGCTGGATCCACGTCATCGCCTCTCCCAGGATCCACTCATCATCGTGTGACACGTTGTCCAACAGCTAGTGGGCTTGGCTCGCAGCTTCAAATCATCTCGGTCGGAGTCGGAGTCGGAGTCGTCGCGGCGTCCGACGCGTGGAGAGAGGAGAACCGGCTCCAGCCCGTAGCTTCAGAGGGGATAGAGCCTGTGGCCCGCCCCGCTAGAAGAGATGCGTGTTGGCACCCCATCGGCGTGGCCACCGACACGTGTCGCGAGCGTGCTCGGAGTCTCATTCCTTGGACACGCGTCGTCGAAGGCCCCAGGAGGGTCAGAGCCAGCTACTCGCGATTCGAGGCGGAGACAAGTTTGGTTCGGCTCCACGGTACGGAAGCATGCCGCGTGTCGACACGTGCAGGGTTTTGGGAATGGCCAAAAAAAAAAGAAAAAAAAAAAAAAGAAAAAAACTAAAAAAAAAAAAAAAATGGAAGCGCCTCTTCCTCTCTCTCTGTTTCTCCCTCCGTTCTTGTTCTCATCTCTCATGGCTTCTCCTCGCCTCTCTATTCCTCTGTATCAATCAAGCAACCTATATTTCTCTCTCTCCCTACTTTCTCACAATTATTATAAGTAATAATATCTATATATGATATGTTAAAATCGCCGCTGCTTCAGATTTTCGTTCCAGCTCTGTTCCAGGCGTTGCATGTTTCTGTGGAACTAGCCTCATCTGAACCTCAAACAATGCCCAATTTTCCGACGATAAATGGGGAAGAGGGAGTAAGAGGATTACATGTTTATGCTTAGTGCGTGTTCAGATGGAGGATCTCTCTGCGAGGATCGCGACGAGGTACCCGAGGGATCTTTTGAGGGCCTTCGGCGGAGCCACGCACAGCAAGGAGCCGATTCCGATTCCGATTTCGATTCCGATTCCGGTGGGGGAGGGAGAAATGGGAGGGATCGAGCTCAATCTGGGGCTGTCCTTGGGCGGGTGCTTCGGAGTCGAGCCGGGAAGCGGCGGTGCGGACAAGCGGCTGGTCCGGTCGTCGTCGCTCGCGGCGTTCTCGATCTTCCCCTTCGGCGAGTTCGAGATCCCGGCCGTCAACGGCGCGTTGGCGAGAACGTGCTCGCTCCCGACGGAGGCCGGTGAGGAGCAGCGGAAGCGGAAGGCGATGCAGAGCCTGAAGAGGTTGGAGGCCAAAAGAAAGAGACTGGAGAGGAGGAATTCGAGAGTCGGCTCGGACGAGGACGCGGTCGGCGGCCACGGTTCCGTCGAAACAAAGCCCGCGACGAACGGCCTAATCGATGGGACATCATCATCTTATCACGGATCGCCGAAATGCGAATCGATGATTTCGTTGAGAAGCTCTATCGGATTATCTTCGATCGACTTGCGGGCATTGCAAGGTAATTGTTCTCATCAAAGATTCTTAGGTATTCACATATATATATAAAAAAAAAAAAAGAAGTTCAGTATGATTCTATTGAGTTTATTGATGGTTTAGTTAATTCAGCATGTTTCCGGAACTTGTAAATTCCAAATTTTGTCACAACACCAACTGCCATTTATTGTTAAAAAATTTTTATTCATAGAATTTCTGCAATTCTATGCCAGTTGGCTTTCTAACCTGTAGGTAGGTTTTTTTTATTTTTTTTTAATACTTGTTGTTAATACTCTATTGTCATGTGTTTGATTGGATTTGGTAGGTACTAGGACAACTTGATTTCTTTCTTCTCCCTCAATACTTTTTTTAAAAAAAAATAATGTTAGTTGGAATATGTTGATTTCTGCCCTTCCTCTTAATTTTTTTTTTTTGTCTGATGTTATTTTTTTCTTGTCCTCTCTGTTCTGCGTTAACTGTCGAGATATATAATTGGAGAATATAATAGTAGATGAATGAATAGATAAACATGTTAGGAGTTTCTGTTCCACAACATGTAAATGATTGCTTGCGCCGCGAGCACATACTTTCATCACCAGAAGTGTCGATGTTGTTGCGACTGCTTACGTGAGAAGCCTGTATGGATTGTAAACATTCTTTTGCTTGTGATAGAATTTTAGTTGCAATGTGTTTGTTATATAGCAGGATAGCACTATTGACTTGCGAAATAATTCAAAACAAATTATGCTGGGCACGGAGATAGTAGATCAATACAACACTAACTTCACAATAGAAGAAGTTTAAATCAAAACATTCAGATCGATTAATTGAGCACTTGCTTATGTATAGGGGTTCTTCGTGCGGTGTTTGTTGGTTCTGTGTGTTTCTTATGAGCTTTTGTGCAAGCCTGCTGAATTATTTACGCACATTAAAATCTTATTTCGGTCGAACGTATTCTCCACCTTCATCACTACTACAAGTTCAGTACCATAAATCCTTTACTGCTGTGGAAGTTACTCAAACTAGTGGTAAAAAGAAATTATCAAAATTTTAGGGTCGAGAGTTTTTCTTTCATCTAATTTTCGATTCAAAATTTTCAGGGCTAACCGTTACTACAGATTCCAAGGGCCCCTCAATCAAACCGCCTTTGCCCGAACATGACAATCATAAAGCTGACACCAATCCCACCGCTGCGACGATGCCAAGAACTCTTAATTATACTGCCGAAGAAAATGGCTTAACGCTAAAGGCCGATCAGAAAGCCAACATGTTTGTGGGAGAAGCCGACCGGGATATGATGGAAGAGATGCCATCTGTGTCGACAAGGGGCGATGGCCCAAACGGCAAGAAGATTGAAGGGTTTCTTTACAGGTACAAGAAGGGGAGGCGGTGAGGATTGTGTGTATATGCCATGGGAAGTTCCACACCCCGGCTGAGTTCGTTAAGCACGCCGGAGGCAGTGATGTGGCTCATCCTCTCAAACACATCGTCGTTAATCCCTTGCCGTCTCCTGGATATCAGTGATGAGAATCTGTTAAGCTGTTTCAGATCAGGGGAAGAGTCTGTTGGAGATGATCAAGAAAAAAAATGTCTACTTTAAAAGCAAAAACACTAGTACAGAAAAAAGAAAAAGGGAAAAAAGTCTTCGTTCTCTTTGTCTGTGGTTTTTTTTAAAAAAAATTGAGCTCCTTCTACAATGTATTACGTTATTCGGCTTCTGAAAGGTTTTTAATTGGGTTGCTCTCAGCCTTTTCATTATCCTGAATTGGCAAGTTATTCTACAGAAAAAAGTTTTCGTAGAGTTAAGCTCTTGGTTCTCTCTTGCGAAGCGACGTATTTGGTGTCTAAACCCTTCTCAATTTTTTTTCTGTGCTAACATTGGTTAATTATATATGCCTGTGAGCTAAGTGGCGCGACTTGTTTTATCTGGTGCTGGAGATTATGATTGAATTGCAAATCTAATGGTTCTACTGCTTGGAGCTGCAGACGACGGATCGATGCCGCTCATCAGTAGGATTCACCACGAGACTAATTAATGAGAGAGTGTAAATGATATTATGTTTTGCAATCAGTTTACGTCTCATTTCCGCTTTCTACTGATCTTGAATATATAAGCCATTCTTCAAGTTCGATGGCTTCTGATGAACTTTTGAATGGTTGGAACCACCGTGTCGATCAAATTCGTCAAATTTCAACAGATCTGTGCTACTAGTAGCATTCTTTCCCCTCTTCTTTTCAATGTAGTAGTTGTGTTCGATGGTGGCGTCTATTCTAATTAACTTACTCTCGGAGATCAGGACAATACTAATTCCTCTTCAGATCCCGTATATTAACAGCTGATTACTCTGCCTTCTTCATTTAAGCGCTGAGACGGTCGTATTGCTGGAGAGATTTGAGATACCGTCAACCAATTTTCCAACTTAATTTTTGATGACTTAATTTGTAAATTATCGCTAAACAAATCGAATAATAATGCTGAAATTGTCATGAATCTGTGTTTTTATTGCTTATACTTCCCCAACTATCCTGGATTCCTTTTGATCAATCCCCGGATAACTTATATAAAATCTTTCATTTCAATTTCAAAATAAAATAAAAAAAAAAGAAAATTTTGGAATATTCAGTAGGTATTGTTTTTCGTAGGTTGCGTATGATCACGTACGTACGACTCAATATTTTCAAATCGAAGCTTATTAGAATCACGAATAAATCGTCGAAAATGATTTGAATCAACACGCTAAAGTTGAGACCACTCTCTAAGTCGACGATACCTTGGGAGCAAACAAAGTAAAAAAAAGTGGGGGGGGGGGGGAAGAAAAGAAAGAAGAGGTGCACTCTTTTTTCTTGGGGCCTCTTTCTCCAGTGTTGACTTTGTCAGAACAAAAATCTCAAGCTCTGATTCGATTCCCTGCCCATCATCTCTTTACGTGTGCTCTCAAATGCTATATTTATTCCCATCCTTCACGGCAATGATGTGATCGGACGGCTGAGATCGTTCTCCCGTACAATCAGAACGAGCCCACCTTGTTGACTACAGCCCACGACCGTGACTCTGACGCCACAGCATTATTGTGAGCCCAACTTGGCGTGCCAACTCCTCTTCCCCTTCTCTTTCAAGTATTATATATGCAGTTAAATTTGTCAAATTGATTTTAAGCTCCTACTCTGATTTCCTATAGAATAAAATTATTTTTATTTTTTACCGACCATCTCTCGAGCAAGTGGCAAAGAGTTTAATAATTAGTACTCGAAATCCAGGTTTCAAAAAAAAAAAAAAAAATTTGTACAAGTTTTACCGGTGTGAGTAGCAGCATCAGCGACGTGATGCCTCCGCCTCGCCTCCGTATGCCAGCAGTTCGCCACCATGTTTGAATGATCTGCTAGCTGCAGGATAAGGATATTTCGTTCTCATATGTCTCATTTAAGTTTTTAAAGATGTGTTCGTACAATTTATTTGCACGAACAATGCTATCTGATACGCCTATAATAAAGTAATAAATGTACTAAAACTCATTAACTAGTCTTTTCATTTCTTTTTTTTTTTATATTTACGTACTCAACAAATTTATGGCCAGTGAATGAAACTTATTGACCGCGATGGGTTCACTCTACCATTTCAATTATTCATAATTCCTTTCTTTAATTTGACTAGGATTTTATCCAAACATTTTTGGAAAAGATATTTATATTGTACAGGAAAATTATGTAATAATAATAATGTGCTAGTTCTCACTTGGGGGAGTAACCGAGGAACTAATATTTTTGAGGGAATAGCTCGTTATTCCCGCCGAATATTCCAATCCGAGACACCCTCTCTCTCTCTCTACATATCTATTAACAAACACCATTATAAATAGTGAATGATCAAAGCGGGAGATCGAAACAGACCCTTTTAGGGGCGAAGAGAGATCGCGCGGAATAGGAGCGAAGCGAATTTGGTGAGAAAAGGAGAGGGAGGAGGCTCGGGCAATGGCTTCTCCCTGTAAGCATTAGTCCCTTTCCCTTCTCAAAATTCTCCAATTCGATCTACGTTTTGAGGGTTTGATGTCTTATTTCGACGCATTAGCTCAATTCTTATATTGGGGTTTTTTATCCCCTCTTTTTTGGGGTAAATTTGAGATGGCCATTGGGTTTTATCTATGAATCATTGCATTTACCTGGAAAGAAACAAAGATTTGATTTTTATGAGATTCTCACTGTTTTTTTCGTCTAACATGCTTATGAATCACTAAAACCTGCTTATAAATTTGATCAGATTCGCTATATTATTCCAAGGGAATGGGGGAAAAAGGCAACTTCGTGGGTTTGGTTGAGTAATTTAATTCGTTGCTCCTCCTATAGTTTTAGTATCGGGCGATTTATGTGGATTATGGTATCTTGTGCAGGGTATATACCTATGATTCTTCTGTTACTGTGTGATGGAATAAGAGGGAGAACATTGTACCCACTTCCGAGTAAGCTGGAGAATAAAGAGAAGAGGCCCTTGCAAACATACAGACCATACAACATTGCTCACAGGGGTTCAAATGGAGAAATCCCTGAAGAAACCGCTGCCGCTTACTTGGTAAAATGAGCCCTTTTCTTTTTTCATCGCCTTGTTATGTATATATCATTTATAATTTGGAGATGTGTTGAGTTTGTCGTAAAGCCGAAGGATGATGGTTTGATGTACTCAATCCTTTTTTGTTTGAAATAATCTTTTCTTCTTCTTCTTCTTCTTCTTTTTGAGAAAGGCGATAAGCTGGCTTTGCCGTTATCTAAGAAAGTAAACTTTTGAAAGTACAAACCGGATTGTCGATCTCGACCGATGCTTTATTGAGTTGAAGTGTAGCTGAAGAGAGATTTCATAAACTCAGAAGCTGATAGTTTGTTGAGTAGATCATGCTTTGAGTGGATACAGAACCCACGTAAACGTAACAAGCTCTCTTGGTTTGCTTTCTTCTTTTTCTTAGTCTGAGCTTTTCAAAGACTGTTATGTGTCGCAACATGAAAATTTACTGTTGCAACTCATCAATGGGTGGCTGCGCTGCTAGGATTATTTGTCCACATTGAAACCAAATTCGTCTTGCAACATTTCACTATCTTGCGGTATTTCATCTCGCATTAAGTTTTGGCAAATTTTAAATTCAAGTAATACTTTATTTTGGCTCTTGCAGAGGGCTATTAAAGAAGGTGCCGACTTTATAGAAACTGATATCCTTGCGACCAAGGATGGTAAATTGATATGCTTTCATGATGTAACACTTGATGATACAACAGACATTGCTAATCATACTGAGTTTGCTGATCGTAAAAGAACCTACGAAGTCCAAGGGGACAATATTACTGGATGGTTTGTAGGTGTGAACACCCTCATTTTGTCTTTCTTGTCGGAATATGCATGCTACCTCTGTTAATAATGTAAAAGGTTAACCCAGTAAGTTGTTCTGCAGATTATTTATGTTTTACATTCTAGGTCAGATGATTTCTATTATTTTTAGTTCAGAATATGAGTGATGTGGCTTAGTAGCAAGCTTGGTATTGGTTTTAAGTGAGGTAGCTTTTTTATTTTTTTTTTTATTTTTTTTATTTAACTTAGAAGTGCCAATTCAAAGTACTAAAATTTGTTAATCATTTAAAGAAACATGAGAGTCCACTCCAGTATGCATGGCAGCTGATACTTCGTCATAAATCATTCCAGAAGTTGCTGATAATTACATTGTTATATCGCTATGTGGTCTTATTTCAAATCTTACTCTACCAATTATAGGAGCTTATTGTGAATTACTTGTCAATATCATGATTTCGAGCTTTGGAAGGAGAAGAAACATTTAGTGTTGAAGCCTTTTCCCTTGATTATACAAAATAGTGATATTCTGAATTTTATTTGTGTACAGTGGACTTCACTCTTAAAGAACTTCTGACATTGAGGGTGAAGCAACGATATAGCTTCAGAGATCAACAGTACAATTGTATGTTTCTTGTTCTAGTGAATTTTGACCCTATTTGATTCTTTGATAATTATTTTTCATATAATTTAGCGAAATTCTTTATTTTCCTAAGATTTATTGGTGTTATTTTAACACGATGTATGTGTATGTTGAAAGCTCTTGTTTTTTGTGTAAAAGATAACTTATTTGATGTATCAGCCATGTAATGGCTAAAAGTTTGTGGTTGTCTTCCCGATGGAAGTTGCCTTTTATTTTTTTGTTGTGCTAGAAGCATAAACTTTTGCTAGTGACAAACATATAACTCATTTTTGTTTTTCTTACATGATCTAAAATATGACAACATTCTAACCTGCAGGGAAGTTCACAATTATCACATTTGAGGAGTATATTTCAATTGCCCTAGATGCAGACAGAATTGTTGGAATATACCCTGAGATAAAAAATCCAGTTTTTATCAATCAGCATGTAAGTCTTTTTGTCTGAGTATGAGTCCATCATTCTGAATACTTATCTAAGATACAATCTGAATTATTCATCAAATTCTGAGGATGAATATTCTACTTGTGGCAGGTCAAGTGGGCTGATGGAAAGAAGTTTGAGGACAAGTTTGTGGCGATGTTGCTGAAATACGGGTATAAAGGTGAATATTTGTCAAAGGATTGGTTAAAGCAGCCAGTATTCATACAGTCCTTTGCTCCAACTTCCCTGATATATGTATCGAACATGACAAATTCCCCAAAGATCTTTCTGATCGATGATGTCACAATTCCAACTCAAGACACCAATCAGGTCCAGCTTTTTTTCTTTTTTCCTTTCTTAGTCATATTATAACTCTGATATCCATTTCTTTTCTTCTGTATGAATGGCCATTGAATGTACTATCCTTGTTGTAAGAGAATCCGTTCACTAAAATGCACTTATGGTTCATTTGTTTGACGTGCAGTCATACTGGGAAATTACTTCAAATAGTTATCTTCAATATATAAGGAACTATGTGCTTGGAATTGGACCATGGAAGGACACCATTGTTCCACCGGTGAACAATTACTTGACTACTCCCACTGATCTTGTTGCGAAAGCACATGCTCATGATCTTCAGGTGTGCTCATCTTGAGCATAAACTCGGTCGATACTTGTAATTCTCAAGGGTTGATACTCACCTTATCATAAAATGGTGATCGCAGGTACATCCATATACATACAGGAACGAGAACCAATTCTTGCACTTCAACTTTAGTCAGGACCCGTATGCTGAATATGACTACTGGATAACCAAGATGGGGGTTGATGGCTTATTCACCGATTTCACTGGGAGCCTTCATCATTATCAGGAGTGGACAGATGCTGTAAAGAACCAAAAACGCTCTGAGGGAGCATTGCGTAAGATCGCCCACTTGGTCTCCTCTTATGAGAGAGATTGAGTTTTTTTTTTAGTTGATTGAATTGTCTGTGCTCCTCAATTGTATAATGACATTGTATAAACTTCCAATAAAGTTATATGCTTCTGAGTCATTAGTTTGTCGTGTCTATGTGTATGTGCTATTTTCACTTCAATATAATAAATTTTGTGGTTGCCGTGTTCTAAGTTTCTTAATCATCTTTCTTTGTACGAGGCTGGCATTGATTGGTTTGGTTTAGTTGTGTGTTCGAAGGGCTTTGCTGCACATGCAGTTGGAGAACAACGAGTAAGCTTTTGGAAGGGCATATTGAGTGAAGGAATGCATTTGTTGGGTTCTTTACGAAACATTCGACCTTGGTATCTTTATGGCTGCTCGTTTTTTCACTTACATGAGAGAGAACAGTAGAATTATACGTAGAACATGAGCTCCAGACCTGAGGATCTCCCCTTCAAATTCTCTAATAAAAGCGTATGTAGAATAGATTCTATACAAAGGCCTGCGCATATTCAACAGCCTGCTTTTGTGGGACCAGCAAACTTTTCTAGAAGAATTTAAGAAAATATACTTCTGCATTCTCCAGTCACAAACCAAAAATTTGACTTGTCAAAAACATTGATGCAAACAGAAACAAACCTACAATGAACGCAGCACACGATCTACCGGTGTGCAACTCGAGCAGTTCTCTCCCCGCCAACAGTGGGGGGATAGGATGAAGGCGTGGAGCTCAGCCATGAGAAAAGAGAAACAGGTATACCTTGAGTTACCAGCCATAACAAGATAGAAAATGGCCATTTAGATGCTTCAATGATAGATTGAAGTGATAGTGAACTTGGTTGCATGGTATTTTGAATTGAGGAAAACTACTATTGGTGGTACCATATATCGACTTACTAATCCTTAGATCAAAACTAAAACAACCACCAAATAGTAGAACCTAAACCTCTAATAAGGGCTAAAAAATAGATAGTAAATAGTTTTGCTCTACTACAAGTGGTATTCTCGCCCCACCAGTATTTATTCAGACTCAAGTTTCTTGATTGTGCACGACAACACGACAAGCAGAGTTGGCATAAGCCGCTCAGGAACAAGAGGGTCTAAATCTTACATTTCAACACATGGGAATAGGGAATTGATAAAATACATTTTTTTTCTTTTTTTCTCTAGGTGATTCAAACTTGATGAACAGCTGATGGTATCAGATAACACCCACAGCATGAATTGCGTGCAACAAATGTCCATCTCTAACCGTGAAATGGCCGTTATGAACAGTTGTTGGTCGACATTGGATTATTTTGCTGAGATTTGTTATTATTCAGAGATTCCGACTCCATAGCAGCAACACAGATCAACCGCCAGTAAATGGTTGATGAATTTTACCCTTAAATAATCCACGTCCGCCAAGGAAGAGGATAGAAATCCATAGATTCCTTAGAGCAATCTTCTGCTCGTCCCATCACACCATCAATTTGTCAACAAAAACAGCACCTCCAACACATAAATCTCTTGACTCCCAGTGCTAATCTTCTGCCCGTTCCATGCACTCCATGGTGATCAAAGACCAGCCTGAAAGAGATGGAAAACAGCTATTAATCAAAAATAAACCCAGCACACTATTCCTGTGATTGCTAAAATAGGAAAAATCATACTTACTATTGTCCATGGCAGCTCCCAATTTCCTTGGATAAACTTTCCCTGCTTTCTCAAGCCGCAGATGCTTACTTTGTAATTAAAACTAACCGAGCAAGTTTCAAACCCCAAATCTAGTAAGGAATATGGGCAGCGCATCAGTGAAAAATTGGAGATTGCCAGCTGTAGAGATCTCTGTTCCTTTCTCGATGAAAAGAGAAATCCTCCAATAAAAAAGCAAAAGCCTGAGCTCTTTCTTCAGCAGATATTCCTGCCACCCTTTCTAGATACAGTATTTCATGTCGATTGTTTTAACATTGTCAAGAAGATTCTGTAGCTTACCTACGGTAGACAAACAAAGTTCTCAGAACATTATAGCCATAGAGATTTATGCATATGCAGAATGTCAACAAGCAAACAGAGCAGGTATTCCCAAAGTGTTCATTTAGTACTCATGGCATCTTTATGCAATGACTGATGGGGTCCGCAATACAGTTTCAGAAGCATAGAGACATGCAAGAATGAGGCAACATACAGAAATAATATGAGAAAAAAACTGAACTCAAGCCTGACTTGAGAAACAGATCGACAATACATCATATTAAACTCATTTTCCTAACCTTCTTGAATGAAGAAATGTTCAAGGGATGCTCACATTGCTGGTTCTAATAAGGTGGAGGTTGAAGTTCCTTTAGCCGCCGGACAACCTGCTTCATTGTGGGCCTAATAGAAAGCGAATCAACAGTACACTTGACCCCCAAATGTAAGGTCTCTACCAAGTCATCATGTGGGGCCACATCCCACAGCCCCTCTGTGAAGAACTCACGAGCCCGGCCTTTCTGCAGCAGCATACAGGCCCAAGTTACAATATTAAAACCATTTCCATATGGAGAGAAAGAGGGATCCAAGGCTTTCTTGTCTGAAAGCAATTCTAATAATACCACACCATAGCTATATACATCTGCTTTATCAGAAACACGGCATGTCATTGCATATTCTGGGGCTACATACCCAAAAGTCCCAGCAACACCGGTGGTTGCATGAGTTTCAGAATTTCCAAGAAGTCTTGCTAATCCAAAATCAGAGAGAAAAGCGTTGCATTCATTGTCCAACAAAATGTTACTTGGCTTAACGTCACGATGAAGAATGCGGGGTACGCATTGGTCGTGCAAATAGGCGAGTGCGCATGCAATGTCTAATGCTATTTTATGAAGCATCCTCCAATCAACAGGCCTCTTCGACCTTTCTTGTATAAACCTTTCCAAATTACCCCCGGAAAGATAATTGTATATGAGAAACATCTCCGAATCACTCACATGATATCCTATTAGGGTCACTAGATTGGGATGCCGCCACCTTCCAAGAGTCTTGATCTCAGCATGGAACTGCTGAACACCTTGGAATCTTCCAACAGCAAGTCTCTTGATAGCGACTAGGACACCTGGCGAAATCTCAGCCTTGTATGTTGCTCCAAAGCCCCCACTTCCGATGCAATTACTCGCATTAAAATTGCCTGTGGCATGAACAACTCTCTCGTAAGTCAGTGGGACCCCTATATCATGAAAGACTTTGACTTCCCTGCTTCCTGAAGGACGATTTGAAGACCTTGGCGCACATTTTTTTGTGTAAATGTAGAGACAAATAAGTGCTAAGAGGACTGAGACAATGGCTGATGCCGAAGTAATTGAGGCAATTTCAATAGAACTAAAACCACCGCCGCTGCTGTTGCTAGGTGAATTTTCATGTGGTGAATCAGTGTATCCTTGTGAATTTGCAGTACGACCTGGCAGGTCTGTTGGTGGAATAGTAAGCGAAAAGGCCTGACAAGACTGGAGAAAAGGATTTCCAAGAACACTATCACACATCATCGTGCCGGAATTCAATGGCAACGACCCAGACAAGTTATTGAAGGACACATTAAATACAGAGAGTGAAGTTGCATTAGCAAAAGCGGAAGGAATCTTTCCAGAGAGCATATTGTTGTTAAGTAGGAGGACAGCGAGGCTTCTTAATTTAACAAGATCGCTGGGAATCTCACCTGAGAGAGAATTTGATGAAAGATCTAAAACCTCTAGTGACCTCAACCGGTCAAATCCAGAAGGAATAGGACCAGTAAGATTATTTCCGGCCAACGAGAGAAACTTTAAACTCTTTAACTGGTTAAAACTCTGAGGTATGTGATCGCGAAGATGGTTCCGACTAAAATCCAGAATAACAAGACTGTCCAAGAAACCAACACTCAAAGGAATCAATCCCGAAATTTGATTGCCAGCTATATCCAGAACTCTGAGGGATCTGCAATTAACACCCATTTCCGCCATAATTTCACCGGATATCTTATTGCTGCTGAAGTTAGCAATCAACTTCTTCAATTTGCTGCATTTTTCTGAGAGAATAGCATCTAAGGAGCCCATAAGATTATTTCCATCGACTAAAAATGCATAAACGGTCTGGTTCCCATATCTGTCAATAGCAACCGGTAAAGATGACAACAAACCTGTAAACTTATTCTTTCCAAAATTATGGTATACGACAAAATCATCTCCAGAATCAAAAGAAGTTAAGGGTAGCGCTGTAATAGTCCTGTATGCAAAGAACGAAGAATAAGCCAATGAGAGGCGATCAGAGGGGAGCAGAGATGAAGAGCATTGCTTGTAACTAAACCTAGGAATGGAACCAGATAACTGATTCCCACTGACATCAAACACATTCATGCAAGGCACAGCAAGCTCCTCAGTGAGCTGACCAGACAACTTATTAGAGCTGAGATTTAGAAATTTAAGGTTCTTGCACCGTGACAACACTCTTGGAATTTCTCCAGTAAAATGATTGTTGCCAAAATTAACAATTTCCAAGCTCTCACAAGTACCCCAGTTGCTAGGGATCTCTCCTTCCAATGTTGCCCTTGGGGCCCAAAGAACCCTAAGCTTCGGCAGAGCTGTGATATTCTCCGAAATCCCCCCTTGAAAAGCATTGAATTCATCACCATTGACATAGCCTGAAGGTTCTTTGCCAGCAATAGGATCAAACTCATTCACGAGAACGACAACAGACAAATCTACGCAGTCTCCAAGCTCCGAAGGTACAGGGCCACTCAAGTTATTTCTCGAAACATCTAAAACTTGAAGCTTTCTCAACCGTCCGAGGTCGGAGGGAATGAAGCCATCCAAAAGATTCGAAAACAGCAGGAGAGAACGGAGCTCACTACAATTCCCCAAATTAGAAGGAATGCTACCGACCAATTGATTTCCCGACATGTCCAGATGCTCGAGACTGTGGCAACCAGCTCCAATCTCGTCGGGGATCGGCCTCTCGAAGTGATTGAAGGAGAGGTACAACTCCTTCAGCTTAGGAAGGCTACCGAGAAACCCCAGAACGGAGCCGTTGAGCTGGTTTCCGGCAAAGTCTAGGGTTTCTAAATCGGTACAGCTCGAGAGGGAGGACGGGATCTCACCTTTGATCAGATTCGATGCAAGGTTCAGAACTCGCAGCCCACGTGGGAATCGAGACGGAAGGGTCCCCCACAGCGAGCTACCCTCGAGATCGAGCACCTCCAGCTTCTCCAACCTCCAGATCTTAGCGGGGATCTCTCCATGGAAGCTATGGAATGGTAAGAAGAGGACTCTGAGCTCGGAGAGGTCCCCAATGGCGGCGTTGAGCTTTCCGGCGAGCCGTCGACTAGGATCGGGGCATCGCCGGCCAAAAGGACCGGATCTGGAGCAGGAAAACGGCGGAGAGGGGAGCCCCTGTGCGGATATATTGAGGGCGACGACCCTGGATCTCGAGTCGCAGGCGACGCCGGGCCACGCGCAGTGGTCGCCGCCGGGGGCGTCGGACCACCGGCGGAGGAGCCCGGCGGGGTCGGAGACGGAGCTCTTGAACTGGACGAGAGCCGATCTCTCCGCCGCGGAGCCGGGCCCCAGTTCCGCCGAGGTAGACGAGATCAAGAGGAGGAGCAACAGGAAGGAGACCACCAAGGCTAGGGTTCCGGCGTCGAACCTCCGGAGAGCCGCCATTGACGACGGCCCCGGATGGATGAAGAAGCCCTAACCCTAAGGGAGAGCAGAGGACAACGATGAAGGTCGCGGAAGGGGAGACCCAAATCCTTCCTCAAAATCAGCAAGCATGGAGAAGAAGAAACGAGAAATATGAGGAGACCTGGAGATCAATTTTTGAGAAATAACAGGTGGCAAAGACCCAAACAAAAAAAAAAAAAAAAGGGGTTGGCCCTAATTTGAGCTCTTTCGCTTCTGCTGCTTCTCTCTCTCTCTCTCTCTCTCTCTCTCTCTCTCTCTCTTCGCTTCTTCGTCGTTCGTCGTCGTCGTCGTCGTCGTTCCTATTCTTCTTCCTCCGCTTCGTCCAACTCTGATACTTTTCTCTTCTAATTTTCTTGGTTTTTTAAAATCTGAGAAAACTTAATTTTAAGTTCGATTAATTTCTACTGCTACCGCTCGTGCTTCTTCCACCATCTTTCCCTTGGCGCACCGACTGTGGGCCCCACTGTAGACCGAGAGACTGGATCACCTGTTTCCTACAAAACAACAATTCACGAAAGCTGGCGAATAAAATTCTTGCACGTGTAAAACGGTGGACCCGCATACGTGGAGGGGGAGTGACAAAGGGTATCGAACGGTGTTTGGCGTTTGAAGGGGCGCATCCGGGGTGGAGATCGGGAAAATTATGGGCCGGGTGGTGGGCCCGGCCTGGGTCAACCGTGCGTCGGATGAGTCAAGAGAGAGAACCCTTCGATGCAACCGTGATATGCGAGCACGAAAAGCAGAGGGCCCCGCACGTGAGACATGTACACGTGGATACGGACGAGTGGGACCACGTGGGCGCACTCCAGGTTACGTGTTTCCTGAACATCTTCTTCCACGTCACAGTGGCACGAATCAGTTAGGACGCAACACGTGTCCTCCAGTCCAAATGGTGTTGTTTTTTTAAAGATTTTTTGTGAGAGATTAAACCAGAAAATTTACGTATTATTAGTTGTGAGAAACCATTAAATACAATGCCATCTGTGCGCGCATGCATTTGAATGTATTGGTTGCATGGTGCTCAAATTAGCAAGTTTTTGACAAGTTTTACATTCAAACCCAACAAATAATTAATTTGAGCAAGTTATGTTAATCTCTGTATTTGAGAGAGCTCATTTGATATGATTATGATATGATCCTCAGTCTGAAAAATTAGGACCGTACTAACTGTTTGGAATGCTTTTTAGCTGCATGCAACAAAGAACAAATTTTTGGTTAAATAATTGAATAAATAAAGATTGAAGAGAGAGCCTGGAATGCGCTACTCATCAACCAAAAAGTACGGCATCTATAAGAGGTGGTTGGATAGGGTTAATTGCAGTGGAAGATAGATATTAAGCTTTAGCAGGTCTAATAAATTAAAGATACCAAATAAGATGATGGATTTTGTCAACATATATGGTCCCCCCCCTCCCCCATGTAGAATTCCAGTGCTCATTATTTAGACCAAAATAATAATTCTAATGGTGCGTTAATGTACCAACCATGGAATCATTAGGTAGATTGCAAAGATTTCTTTTATTATTATTTCACTTTTTTATTTTAAAGAGATGACTTTACTGTTTTTCAATCATTCAACTATTAGGAGGATGCATCTAATCGTCATCCTAAACTTCTCTGCATCATGTGAGACACTTCTTTGATGGTCCACTTGTGAGACTCATGACCACTTCTTGTGAGGGGAGTGCTCTCACTTCTTACTATGCAGAGAAAGTGATGAAGGAGAAACTCATGCCTGCACCAGATGCATCTGTGCATCCATGGACCGCCCCTTCACCTCAAAATTTCATCTCGGTTTTAAACCAAACCATCTATCCTTCAAATAGAGATTAGAACGATGAAGGTGATTGAAATGTAAAGCATAATATACTTTTGATATATAATAGGTGAGTGGTGCACAGATATAACTAAGGATGCACTGGGTGAGGGGCTCTAGTTTCGCACGAGAAGGGAAATGGAGTGATGAACTGGGGGCTGTTGGTGGAAGGATTCATCCCAAAGAATGCAAGCTGAATGAGACTTTGGAGGCATCTCTAAAGATCGGATTCTCGTCGACATGAAGAATTCTATGATCACACAGATGTTGGGGCTTTAGGGTTAGCTGTGCCGACTTCCTAGCTTGGAAGTCGGTTTTGGACCGACGAGTTTACCCTCGCAGCATGCCTAAAGATTTTGCTACCGCAGAAAACGAAAATAAACTTCTTGACTTCAAATATAGACATTCTATTTCTGGTTCTAACTTTGCAATACTCCCTGTATAAGAACCTGCCAGGTCAAGTGGGATCTTAATTGTTGTAGCAGTTAGACATCACCTGCATTAATTACAACGAGCAATTGAACTTTGTGCTGGAAATAAGCTAGAAACGGATGAGACAATGTAGAACCGAAAGATCAAGTTCCAGTAGCTTATGAAACTTACTGCTCACAACAAGTAGTTAGAATTCCTCTAGTTTGAGAACAATTGCATGCTGACGAATTGTCAACCACCTCCACAGACAAATTTTACAGCAGTTCATAAGAGCTGCAGAACAAACAGTTTTTATTTATTTATTTATTTATGAGAAAACTGCAGAACAAACAGTTACTCTCTTTAAATACAAAGAAATTATATATTACAGCTAGCAAAACAATGCAGTTACCATCAAAATGAAATTATTTACAGCTTACTCTCTCCACTAATGAAAAATGAATAGCTAATCAGCTATTTAACACCCGTAAGTATTTTCCTTAAAAAACTGATCGCTTTACATACAATTCGAAAGCCCTGCTTGATAAGAAAGGGTCAGTTGTTCCGAGATATCAACAACAAAGAAAACAGTCTGCTTCAAGTGGCATCAAACAGGAAAAAGGAGGTCAATGTTTCGAAGCTTCTAATGTCCCACATGTTCTTCTATTATGTCCAATTTGGTTACACTTTGTACAGTGCAGCGGCCTTACTTCCTTGGATCGACACTGCCCATAATCCTGCTTCTTTCTTGGGGGATCATCTATCTCACCCCATGCGTGAATATCCTCATCATGGCTATCAACATTGCACTCATAACCATCATCATCAGCAATTACATCCTTCTCTGGCTGAGCTCGTAGCTCCTCCAATGCCTTCTCCCTCCCAAGGAAAGCCCTTTTGTATGTAATAAGCACTCCGTACTCTTGATGAATGTCATTGACGATCTCTCTTGGCTTGTAATTCCAGTTATGCCGAAGCTTGTCTTTTATGCAATTGGCTATCCACTTTGCCGTTGCTTGGCGATGGCCAGCTTCCACTGTCCTAACACAAGTGTGTTCTGGTGTTAGGGTTCGTATTCTAAAAGTAGTGACTTGTGGGAGTTTCGATGCGTGTACTCGCCATGTGCAGTCTTCTGCAGCACATCTGCAATTCATAATCTCAAAAAATGTAAGATTAGGCAACATAACAGATAGCGTGGCCTATTAGGCATGTCTGGAGTTTCTACATAACTATTGTCTAAGCAGAGCTGTTCAAATAAGGGCTGATAGCCTTCTCATCCAAATCTCTTCAGCAGCAGCAGAAGTAGAAGCATGAAATTAGAGCTTTTGTTACAGCGCAAAAGCTCAATTTCGATTCCCATCACAGCAAAAGCTCCACATTTTTTTGTTTACCAAAGACTAGTTTCTAGAAGACATATAGTAAGTCAATATATATATATATATATATATATATATATATATATATATATATATATCAATTTCAAACGTCAAAGATTGTTATTTAGAAAAATAAAGAATTAATCAACAACCTGGCTGTGACGCGGCGCTGATCCGATCTGATCATATGGAGCTCAAAATTTGCAGCGATGGCGACGCTTGTTAGTGCATTGCGGAACGCCTGTACATCCTCATACTCCTGACCGACAACTAGCGACTGAGAGTCTCTTCGGAATGTTTCCCCTGACATGCCTGGGCCTACCTTTTGATGCCTTACATAGCCTCTTTTCAAGGATGATGCTGAAGTGCTTGGATAGATTTGGCTATCGAGTGGCTCTTCTGCTGTCACTATTTCCATCTCTCTGCAATTTTCCATCCTCATTCTAAGTTCTTAATTTGCAACACAAACCCAGCTCGCGGAACATAAATACTATGACATTCCAAATGCAACTCAAGGAAGACAAAATGAGTACTTTGAAAGTTGAGTCAAGTTCACTCTGTTTGATACCAAATTGTACCGAAATTGAATTAATTTGGAATTTCACGAAATTAAAATGAATCGCATTTGGGTTTTACCAAAGTACTATTGGATTAATTTCCATTATCCACGGTCTTGTACTACCCTGTGTAATACGAATTTTCTTAACTACAATCATGGCAAATCAGACCTTAAATCATTCAACTTGCTATTACACATTGTAATCGACCGAAATCAATGGAAACCAGTGCAAATCATAATAAATAACAATCCAGAAAAGGGAATTAAGCAATTTAACTATCCAGAATTAACTTATCCAATTATTACTGTAAGATAACAATTAATGATTGTGGATTCAGAATTTTTAGTTCGGACCAATACCTCACCGTTTCCACTGCACTGGCAGCTCCAAAGGCGGCGCCTTCGTCTGCGGCAATCTCGTCGTCGGTGTTTTGAGCATTGGCGGTGAAGAGAAAGATTGGGATCTTCTGACGCGAATCAAACTCCTCCATCATGCTCCTAACATCATCGTCGCTCTCGACGGAGACGAGGAGGGCATCGAGGCCGACGGTGACGTCAGGAAGCCGGAACTTGATGTCGAGCGAGCTCGGCTCGGCGCCGCAGAGCTCCGACATCTTGGCGAGGAGCGATCGGAAGCTCGCCGACCGTTCGATCGAGACCAGGCGCGTCTTCCCCCCTTCGTACGACGCCCTCCCCTGCTCACTCACCAACTCACCCCCGAAGCTGCAGAGGAGCTTCGCCTTCGTCCCCCCCGCCATTTCCACACAAAGCCCTAACCCTAACCCTTACCCTAGATTGTCCAGAAGCCTAAACCCCAGGATTGTGATCTGCCATCGCGATCAAGCACAAAATAACCAAAAATTCCACAAAAATTGAAGGGAAAAAAAAACCCCCTGACCCTGACCCTGACCCTGACCCTGACCCTCGATATCAAAGCCTAAACCATAAAATTGTGCTCGACCATCGAAATCGAGTAAAACAAATACCGGAAAATTATATAAATAAAAATCGAAGAAAAATTACGGAAATTACATCATTTCGACGGCGATTTATTGGAGATGAGATCGGTGGTCGCCATGGATGATCGGAGGTAGCCGGAGAGAAGGGTAGAAAGGGAAAGGGGCATTTGGGGAAAGCGCATCATGCGGAGAGGGGAGGAGCACAACTGCACAAGGGGAGCAAAGTTTGGAAACTTTACGGGGGCATTTTGGTAACTTGGACACGTGGAGGGGTAGTATGGGGACAGGGCATTCGGGGCCGTCGTTTCGTCCGTTCGATCCCCAGCGTCAGAGATGATAAGATAAGGCTACAAAATGGAAGAGACGAGAGAGAGAGAGAGAGAGAGGATCAATGGAGGGATCAATGGAGGGATTGGTGAGCAAGGGTTATTCCTGTGCTGGAGTTCCATGCTTCGATGGTAAGTAGAGTTCCTCATTTTCCTGATGAAAGCATGCATTTATTACTTAAAAATGAGTATTTTGTGCTAAAGCTTTACGAAGTGATGCTGCTGCTTATTTTGTAGATCATGAGAATGATAGTCACAGGAATATAAGAGCTTTAATGCACTAGTATTTGTATGGTGCTACTGCTGCGTTAAATGGGCTGATGCTAGAAGCTTATGAACTATGTTATGCAATTGAAGTGGTTCTGGAGCCATTTTTGTGAGAAAATTGAAGCTTAGTCTCTGTGGCTTGCTGGCTTGTATTGATTTCAGAAAAAACAATATCAAAAAACGTACAAAACATATTAATTTCAGAAAAAGATAGGTATGAAACATATTAATTCGACGACGTGTGTAGCCAAACAGGGTGTGAACGTATGAACCGTCGTGTTTGAATGCATGTTGAATTCTACATACAAGACGTTCTAGGTAGATTGGTTGAACTTCTGCTTATCGAGACTCGGGAAGTGAAGCTAAATTTCAGTTAGTAAATCTACATGAATATCAAACCATGGCTAGGCTGGACAGCGCAGACCAGAACAAAAAACAAGTTGGCGTATATCCGTAGGCTTGGGAGAATTCAACTACTAAGTTCACATATAGATGAGAAGATCAGAAGATGAGAGTAGATAGTTTCAAGAATTTGTAGATTACATACCCATTCTTGTCCTTGATAATAGCACAATAACCCTTTTTTTTATTCTGTAGGTAGACAGTTTACAAAAATATGTTGGCCAACTTCATATTTCATGCAGAAACCGTTATCCGCTGCTGGCATCGCATGCTCAAATGCGTTTTCGGAACTGCAATCGGTGCCGAACAAGCACCATGTGAAGGTATGATTGTATGAATCTTGTATGACTCTGACTTGATTTGCTTAATTAAAGCTGTTAATTCTTGTTTGACGTAATCAACTCCTATTCCAATAGAGGGCTAAATTTATGAAAGGGACGCGACATTACTTTTTCACCTCCCACCGAATTCTCCAGTAAAACTCCAAGGACCGACTTTCCTTCCTAATCCACGAAACTCGCTTCCTTGATAAAATATTTTTATAGTTTAAGTAATCCTTCAATAAGAAATTCCCTTTCCTGTTTACTCATAGCTGTTTCAGTCTAATCAATTCGCCAGTTTCGTTTAATCAAACACTCCCACCATCCTCCCAGAAAGTTCTCTAACTGTACAAATTGGCATTTCCACATGAATGGAACTGAAGAGTATTTTGATGCTAACAATGCCTTTTCTAATCTAATGCAGGTTTATGCAGTTAGGAGGAGAAGAGCGTATATGCAGTCCGATACTTATGTTCTTTTAGAACCAGGCAGAGGTGAAGAGTTTGTTTCGGAGGACGAACTCAGAATTAGATTGAAAGGCTGGTTGGAAAACTGGCCCGGAAATGTGTTGCCTCCTGATCTCGCGAGATTCGGCACAATCGATGATGCTGTTTCGCACCTTGTCAGGTCTGTATGTGAGCTCGAGATCGACGGTGAGGTTGGTTCGGTACAATGGTACCAAGTTCGACTGGAATGAGATGATCTCTTCAACATATGGCAATCAATCTTATATAGTGTAATCTCGACGTGAATAAGTTATATTCTCCTCTGCTTATCTTCTTCGCTTGTACAGAGCTAGGTTTTCTGTTTTGTGATTCTCAGTTCTATGCAGGAATACCATCAATTAAATAATCTCCACTTCAATATATTCTTCTCTTTCATATTATATCTTTCGCTAGCTGCTGCATCATGCATGAAGTTATGCTTTTGTTACTTCCATCTGTATGAACAAATTCTTTTATTTCTTTACTGATTGCACAGATCATAGAAATTTCTTGCAAACTTGGATACATGAGTAACATAAATCGATTGGTCAAATGCATGAATTTGTTGACTTCTCTGCTCACGCGGATGATTCGTTCTTTGACTCCAAAAAAAGAAAAAGAAAAAAAAGGAAAGCGAATGTGAAAAGCAAGAAATACTTGATAGTACTCCACAGTCCACACATGAGACAGGATTTTCTTTTAATTAAAAGAATCAATAATAAGAGATTGATTAGATAAAGGTGTGGACACAATTGCTGTACTAAAGAGTACCCTCCACCGTTGGCGTAGTAATGAACATGGTCCAGGAAAATTAGTTTCCTACACTATGCCGCCATAGCCGTTCGTTGAACATCCAACGGCCGGCGATATCCCGACACCGTGGAGTCGCGAGCACGGTACGGTTGGGACCGGAGAAAAAGACTCGAATACCCCTGACTCGGTCAATATTCTCTACTTAAAAAATCACAAAAGTCAAAATGACTCGAGAGGAAACAACGCGGTAGAGATGGACCGCGACAAACAAAGGAAAAATCGTAAGTAGATTTTTGCAGGAATCATTAACAACTGTATATATCCTCAGAAAAATGGTAACATTACAGATTTATCTTTCTTTTCTTTTCTTTTTTTTTTTTTGAAATATATAATGCATAGTCATTTCATATATTTAACATGCCAATTTGAACTTATGTTCGTGTGTTCGTTAATTTTAAGCTAAAATTCTTTATTATAAATAAGAAATAAGATAGTCGGATGAATTAACTAGCACGTCATTCGCATACAGAGAAATTAAAGACTCTTCACCAACCATCCCATCAGTTTCTATCTAGAAAAGAGAAAAAAAAGATATCTGGTGAAAAGATCTTTAAATTTTGGTAATTTCAAATTTAACCGGGAGCAGGAGTACGTTATGCGCATCTGACCCTGTTTAGAGAGGTCAACACGCAGGTGTTTCGTTTGATTTGGGATTTCCTCTCCTCCACTTATTTTTCTGTACTGTGGCAGAAAGCAAAGTCAGTCTTCCTTATTGCTTTGTTGGGATTGGCAGATCGCAGCAGATCGCGCAATTCCATCGACAGGAGGCTTCCTCCCTTCTTTCCTCTTTCTTAAAAAAAAAAAAAAAAAACCCTGGGCTTAACCAATTTTGTTCTTCTAAGCCCAAGTGGTCTCTCTCTCTCTCTCTCTCTCTCTCTCTCTCTCGAACTCCAGGTACAAAGTTAGTTCTTAATTTGTTTTTCACAATTATTTTTCCTGTAATTTTGTTGATTTCTAGAGGAAAAAGTTGAAGTAGTTTGCTCCCTTCAATTGCAATTGCTTCCCTAATTGATCAATTTTCACTGTTATTCTTTTGTATAGGCTGCTTGTATTGGGTAGTAGTATTCATAACTCTTTTTTTTTCTTTTTTTTTGCCTTTAAAATTCTTTTGAAGAAAAAGTAGTAAGTTCTGATTCTGGATTAATTGTGGTGAAGGAAATGTCTGCGTAATCAGGTCATAGTTCCCTTTCCAAGCAATACTCTAGCTTGTATCATGAACTTGATATATCTATTCATCCAGGTTGGTTGCTGAACCAAACATATTTGTGATGTTATTGTGTTGTTTGAGATAACATGGGCTGACCTTTATTCTGCTATGGCCGAACACATGCCGTCGACAGCTACTGAGATGGGTGGAGAAGAGATTGTGGTAGGGAGGACTGGTGTTGAATCTGTTGAAGAATCTGTTGAAGAATCTGAGGTTCTTACTGACAAGATGATCAGAATCGTTGCCGACTTGAACGCGCGCTACTCAAACATGACGCTTCGAGAAGAACGATGTATTCATGATGCGGAGAAACAGCTTAGGATGTTGGAGGAGAAGATCCGCACTATGGATTCCAATCCGTCCATAATATGCGACAACGATCTGCAAGAAGCATCCAAGTATTTGCGGCTTGCAAACAAAATCCGACAGCTTGTTGAGGATTTGAGGAGCTCCAACTTAACCAATGTAGACAAAGAGTGGGACAATCTCTTAATCCGTGCTTATGACCTTCTTCAAATGGCAATGGCAAGGCTCGAGGAGGAGTTTGTTCATCTCCTTGTGTACTGTCGGCAGCCGATGGACCCAGGAAGGCTGTCCTTCCGCTCAGCCGAAGACGACAGCATGGAAGATTTCTCAAGCAGCTCTTTTGGCGAGGAGCCAATTGAAGGTAAAATTCAGGGAGATAGTAGTTCGAGCCCAGAAGAGTATATAGTCGACTTGATAAATTCTCATGCGATTGCGACCACTAAATCCATCGCGGAGGTGATGTTTTTATCAGATTTTGACAAAGAATGTTGTCAAGCATACATTACTGCTAGAAAAGATGCGCTTGAGGAGTGCCTCTTGGTACTAAAAATTGAGAAATTCACCATCGAAGAACTTCTTAGCATTGAGTGGAGTGCCCTGAGCAGCTTAATTAAGAGGTGGAATCGGGGATTAAAGGTTTTAGTTCGAGTCTATCTCGCCAGTGAAAGGCACCTCTCTCATCTTATATTCGGAGAACTCTCAAAATCGGTGGCCGATTCGTGCTTTGTGGAGATCTCGAGGGGTTCATTTGTTCAATTCCTTAGTTTCGGTGAAGCAGTAGCAATGGGGCCTCGCAAACCTGAGAAGCTGTTTCGGATTCTTGATATGTACGAGGTTCTGAGCGATCTTCTCACCGACATAAGTTCTTTATTCCCCAACGAATCAGGCTTTAGTGTCTTAACAGAGTGTAATGAAGTTTTGCTCAGATTGGGCGAGGCAGTAAAAAACACTTTCATGGATTTTAAGTATGCGATTCAGAAAAACACTTCAACCACTCCATTTTCTGGAGGAGGAGTTCACCCTCTCACGAAGTACGTCATGAACTATATCAAAGCCCTCGTAGATTATAGCAAGACTCTTAATTCACTCTTTGGGTCCCAAAACAGCGAAAACCAAAATCTCTCATCCGAATCCACCGCAATGGCTTTGCATCTACAGTCGATAACTGCTGCTCTTGAATTAAACCTCGAAGGAAGATCTAAGCTATATAAGGATGACTCATTGCAGAACATCTTTATGACGAACAACATATGCTACATGGTTCAAAAGGTCAAGGATTCCGAACTTCGGAAATTCATTGGTGACAACTGGATTAGGGTGCATAATGGAAAATTCCAGCAGCATGCATTGAGTTATGAGAGGGCCTCGTGGGGCCCGGTCCTCTCTTTCTTGAGAGAAGAAGGGATCTTCAGCTCTAACTCTAGCGCGCCTTCGAGAACAGTACTTAAGGAGAGATTTCGAGGATTCAACTCTGCCTTTGAAGAGGTTTATCGGATTCAGACTGCGTGGTCAGTCCCGAATTCCCAACTTAGAGATGATCTTAAAATCTCGATATCACTAAGGGTCGTACAAGCTTACCGCACTTTCATGGGGAGGTATGCCGCCTATTTGGACGGTGCAAGGCACCGAGAGAGGTACATCAAATACTGTGCAGAAGATGTGGAAAAATATCTGCTGGATCTTTTTGAAAGGTCACCAAAGTCACTGCCATACGCACATCGTTGGTGAGATCATTAGGATGCTCAGGAAAAAAAAAAAAGTCTATGTAGATTGTTTGTGCTTATTCTTGTTAGCGTCTATATGTTTTCTATTGAGTCTCACTTTGCGAGGAAGTTTTGAATGAACGATGTTTGTTATTATGTTGATAGTTTCACAATCTTGAAAATATTGGTGATTTCATGGCTTACAACAGGTTCATCTCCACAAAGCGACCTACATGGTTGTTTGTAGGTCCCTGAAATAGTCTGATATAAAATGTGTGAAATATCCAAGTGCTAAACATGTATTGCTTTCATTACCAGTTTGAGTTTGATTGTACAAACAAAACAATTGCTGCAAAAATGCACCGCATTGTCCCAGAAACCTAAGACATCTTCTTTGTTGGGTTAAGCATGCTTGTTGCCAAGTGCTATCAATCTGTGTAGTACTATTATGAAGCTGTAATGAGTGGTGGCCGATGTGGAGGTTTGATCACTTGATGTAATGAAAGAGAGACCAACAAAATTCATGAACCAACTTCTTAGCTCTCTCTTATTTTTATTAGTTTTTAAATTCACTGTATATAATCTTGCATTTGCAATGAGGACTTATACCTGGTTTTGATGAGAACAGATAATGAGATCACTGAACTTGTGGGCATATATATGCTAGTCTTATTGGATGGGACAAAAAAAAAATTTATATGGATATGCAAGGACCGAGCATTTTAGCTCTACTAATTTAGATTAAATATTTTGAGTCGGCGGTATAAACCTAGCAAGTTGCCAGTACTATTAGGTGAGATTGTTATATTTGGTATTATGAGCAAGTCATTTGTAAGTGTGGGTTATGTAAAACACTATCTGATGATCTTGGACTATATATATATATATATATATATATATATGGGTGAGTTTGACTAGCACATCCAATTGCCCCATATTTAATGGAAAATGGTTGTATATTGATAGGATACATTTAAGGACTAAGCGCTTTGATTCTAATAACTTGTACTAAAATATTTTTAAACCAATACTTTGGGCTCAACAAGGTTCTAGTACTATTGGCTTAGGCTTGGATCGGATCGTAATTTTTTTAAAAATTACATAAATACCTGACCCAAAGCCTGATATAGTCTATTGAGCCGGGCTTAGGCATAATATCACCCGACCCAAGCCCGGCCCAGTTCCGCACCGTTTTACCCGAATACATAGTGATGTCATCGCGCCATCGCGCGCGTAACACTAAAACGCTGCTACTCCGAGAGCGACTGGACGAGCCCCCATTCCGCGCGGAGCAATCGCCATTCGCCAATGGGGTCTTGCTTCTCCTCCCCACGCGCCGTGGTGGCTTCTGTCCACCGAGACTCCTTCCGCAAGGTGGCGGCCGACTTCGTCCAACGGCCTGCCTCGGCAGCACGCATCGGCGATAAGGTACGCGGCTGATTATGCTTCTCTCATGTTCGATATATTGTCTCTTTGACAGATGGGTATTGGACTTGGGTCGGGTTATATTGTGCCCAAGACCGACCGAAAAATAATATCGAGCTTTGGATCGGGTTTTTACTTGACTTTGTAAAAAATTTTAAGGCCCGGCCGAGACAAAGGCCTAAACCCGATGCCCAAAACCCGTCGGGCTTTGTAGAGTCCCACTTTATGGGTTTGTTAAATAGTGTATATATTTTTTGTTGTGTAAAATCAAAACAAAATAAAAACTCCTCATACGAATAAAAATTAATATTTCTTTTCTTCTATATAAAGTTAAGATACATTTTTTAATTATACGTAGTATAATTACTTATTTGATATATATATATATATATATATATATATATATATATATATAAAATTGTATATAATAATACTATTTATAATATATTATTGTAAAATAAACATTTAGTTTTTTATATATATATATACACTATTTTTCGTTGTTCCAATCACAGGCACACATAAAAAAGTAAAGGAAAAAATATTTTTCGTTGTTCCAATCACAGGCACACATACATTCTATAATCTACTAACATTATTGGGCATGCATGAGTCTTTAAACACAGAGACAAATTTGAAAAGGAGCAGATGCAAACAAAAGTTGACAATAAAAAAAGCCAAAGTCTGAAACTCAAATGTACTTAAGCTAGCATTAGGGCAAATAAAATATGTAGAAACAAAAAAAAAGGGGGAACATGGCAAGGTTCAGTTTTTAATTGCTGAAATAACTAATTTAACCATTTGCTGAGGGCCACCTTTAGGCTTTTGTGAAATTAATAAAACTCCTTAACAAAGTGTGTATAAAACGAAATAGAACCAAAGATTAATTTGGAGATATAACTCTGATGAGCATAATTAACTATCAAAAAAACTGATGTACAGAAAGGTAAGAGATAAATTGCAAAAGAAAATTTAAAAGAGTCTAATGTACATGCTGCAGCTTGACAGTTCACAAAAAGATTATAATATTCCTTAATAATGAGCTAGCGAAAACAAACATTATTTTTTTTTTTTTGAGGAAAGGTAGCATGCTACCGCTTCATTCATTTAGAGTATGAACTAGGCTACAGAGTGAGGTAGTCGGGGCCTCAAGGAAACAAAAAAGAAAGGAAAAAGAAAATGATCAAAACAAAATTAAATAAAAGTGTAGCATGGAATAAGAAACCATCAGTCCCTAGAAGAATGATCACAGTAGCGACGCCATAAATCTATGAGAGATCTAATCTCTGCCGACAAGTTCCCCATCGGGCGTTTAGTCTTCACAAAGATCCTTCTGTTCCTTTCCAACTAGAGCACCCACCAATGGCAGCGATAGTCATTACCTCTCTACCCCCATGTGCTCCTTCGATGCTACTGCTAATGTCCCAGATCCCTCTGAGCGATGCACAGTTGTGGAAGAAGCATTTGTTTGGTAAAAGCCTTTCCATCAAAGCTGTGGCATAAATGCACCCCGCAAAAAGGTGGTCCACCGTCTCCAGTTCCTCGAGACAGTATACGCATCGGTCTTCCCCGCTCCAACCCCTTTTTAGTATATTCTCCGCAGTTACTACCTTATTTTTCAATACTAACTACACGAAGATCTTGACTTTAAGGGGAGTTCGCATCCTCCATAGCCGGTGGAAGCCTTTAGCGATGACATTGTCGGCTAAAAAATTGTATGCGTATTTGAAAACGTCTCAGAACTAGACCAACGCCATTTTATACCGTCCTGTCTAGTATCGAGGGATCGTCTTGAAATCAGCTCCTTAAAGTCCACAATTTGTACACAATCAGAAAGTGAACTTGGAGTGTACCCTGACAATATCTTACTCCACTTCCACCTGTTGTCCCCCCAGCATTCTTTGACTCTGAATCTTTTACCAGTAATTTTTTCAAAGATGTTTGGGAACATTGTACGTAAGGAGGCTTCGCCGTACCAAATATCCGTCCAGAAACTTACCTTTTGACCGTACCCAATCGAGAAAACCAACCCACACTTAAGAATATTCCTTGTTGTATGAACACTCCGCCACCAACCAAAAAGAATAAGGTCTAAAGGACTGCCCTTCGGATAGCGGTTTCCTACGGTTATAGTAAATATCATTGATAAGTGTACCCCATAGGTGATTTCTTTCGTTGAAAAACCTCCACCACCATTTTATCAATAATGCAGTGTTCATAGTTTTCAGATAAGTGTACCACCCCATAGGTGATTTCTATCGTTGAAGAACCTCCACCACCATTTTATCAATAATGCATTGTTCATAGTTTCCAGATTCTTGACTCCTAACCGGCTTTCCATTTTGCTTCTACACACAACTTTCCACTGTACAAGACAATGCCCCCCCCCCCGCCCCCCCCCCCCGCGCAATAGTTGATCCCCCTCGCCAAAAAAATGCTCTACGCAAAGATTATAATCACCTCAAGATCCATCCAAAATTTATAATCACCTCAAGACAATGTCCCCCTCGCCAAAAAACAAACATTATAATCACCTCAAGATCCATCCAAAATTTAGTAATATCTGCTTGCATTTTGTAAGAAAAGCTGAGTGAGAAGAAGCTGTGTAGTGGGAATCAAAGAATGAAATAGCACAATTCACATATTGGCACGTGACCGAGCAACCCTCTCATGCAATTGTGAGAACCAATAGCGTGAAGACATAACCGAGAATTACTTCGCTTATCTTTTTTTTCCTCTGTAGTCTATTTCATTAAAATAATAGCCAAGAAACAGAAATATGAAATAGTATAGGCTGTAGGAGGAAGGTGTGAGAGAAAAGAACGTATAAAAACATGGGAGAAAGGCGAGAGAAGACAAAGCACAAAGAAATAAGGGGAAAACAGTAGGTAGTAGAAGCTCACAGATTCTTTTTCTTACAACTCTTGTATACAATCACAGCATTGTGTAAATATACAAACAATGGCAAACTGTTGGGAGCATCAAATGGTTTTTTTTCTTACAACCCTTTTATACGATCACAATACTGTACAAATATACAAACAATGGCAAAGTGTTGGGATCAAATAGTAATCTATGGTTGCCTAGGCTTTTAGGCCATCCCTTTTATTTAATCATCATAGTGTACAAATATAGGCACAGAAAGAAGAAAAGAATAGAATCCGCGGAAAGAAAAAAGAGAAAAAAAAAAAAAAAAACCCAGCCTAATGAATATGTACATTCTGTAAAGTACTAACATTTTTTGGCATGTATGATTCCGTAACTGTAAGAGGCTAAATTTTGAGAAAAACAATTGAAAACAAAATCTGAAGCTAAAGAAAAAAAAAAAGAAGAATGAAATTCATATGTATTTTAAAAAAGGAGAAGTAATGAAGTAGAAAAATTGTAGGAAGAAAATGATGGAGCATTCTGAGGCTTATCTTCTAGTTGGTAAGATGATTCTAGAATTTGGTGATGTCCCACTTTACGTTCTTGATAGATTAAAGCCCAAACCAAGGCCGGAAAACATCAAGCAGTAGTAAATTGGTTGCCTACAATTTAGGCAATCCAAAATTTTCCTTCTGTCTTTTTCTTCTTAATAACAACTAAAGATACACAGAAGCAAAAATATACGTAAAACTCAAAGAATTTGTAAGGTCTTTAAAAAAACACAGAATTCGAGTGAGAATAATAGAAATCAATAACAGAAAACAAAATCTGAGATGTCCTTTAATTCAATGAACATAGGGACTCTGTAATCTGCCCGTAATTAGGTAAAGTTTAGGAAGTGATCACTTTGTGTATCTTCAGTTCTTAATTTTAAATGCTACTATGTACTGTTTGTCTAAAACCTTGTATTATTTTTAATCTTTCAATATTAACACCTCGGGCTGACCTGTTTCTTTTTCGAGAAAAAAAAGGTAAAGTTTAGGAAGTAAAATTCAAAAGCAGCTGTAGAGACCTGGAAATTGCACCTGAGGCTTGTCGACAGCTCTGATGAGTGTCGGGACAAGTCCGAGTCGCGTTGGCGCCAAAGGGACGCCACACGGGCCCCGTGGGAACGCGAGAGCAGCGTGTGTCACGAAAATCTGCAAATTGCAGGTTTTTCTGTGAGCTGTACCGGTACAAGTCGGTTGCCATACCGGTATAGCAACGGTTGCTATACCGGTATAGCCACCAGGGTCATACCGGTATAGCCCTGCGCTGGGAGCTCTCGGGTTGCCTGTCTGTACCGGTACAGAGGGGATTTGTACCGGTACAGCATGGCAGGAATGGTGCAGTTTGACTTTTTGGACCCTTGTCACATCACCCCTCACTCCCCTTTATTTGCAGCAGAGAAGAGAGAGGAGATCATCTTCTTCCTCTCCTCCCTCTTCTCCTTCCTTAGCTGCCGCTTCAAGCTCGGGAGCTCGAGCTTCGACGACGACGCGCCGACGCGTGGTTTCGGCGGGTTTGCGACCTTGTGACGCTGTGAGGGAGCCAGCCGTGCGTCCTGGACCGCCGCCCCCGACTCGGCGACTGACCTAGGGCTTGTTTCGCGGTGAGTAGCCCATCAAGTTTTCCTCCGTTGCATCTATTTTCTGAATTTCCGAGCTGCTGCTGACAGCACCGTCGACCCGCGGAGTTTTGACCATATCTCTGTGTAGGAGGATCGGAACGCGGCGAAATTTGGGGCATTGGATCCGCGACTGCGAGACGATTCCAACGACACCTTACTTGCTGGATTTGGATCAGGTTTGCTTAGTCGGAACCCATCTTTACTGAGTCTCAGATTTGCGGCAGATTCTGAAAAGCTGAACTGCAGGATTCCGGCGTCGACCGTCGGCTCTTTGGCCAGTTCTCCGCGCAGGGAGGTCGGATCGCGTCGAAACTTGCGGCGTTGGATTCCTGACTGCGAGACGAAGATTTTGAGCCGTGGATCGCTGAATTCGGATAAGGTTAGCTTGGTTAACATTAAGCTTTTCTCAGCCATTGTTTCGGACGTAATCGTGAAAATCGAGTATTTACGGTTTGCTTCTTCGCGACGAGGGACCTCGGCACTTGGCGGACCAGCGGAGGTGATCGAGAGGACCCGGGACACTCCCTGTGCCGAATTGCGATCGAGGTGGGTTTACATCGGAATGCTCCTAAGAATAATAGTTACCATGTATAGACTCCGTTTTCGATTAAGTATGCTAATATGTGATTTCTTGAATGCATGGAATTGATATGAATATCTGAACCTTGGAGCATGCTTAGCAAGTACTTAGTTCTATACATGTTGGACTATGGATTTGACTTAGGAGAAAACCTCGTTTTGGATCGTCACTAGCTTACACTACGCATTTAGCTCTAGGAGCCGTTTTGTGCCGTATCATCGCCGGGGAGTGCGATGGATACCGAGTAGTGTAGTTGCTTTTACGCTCGCGCCGGGATGCCGAGCTTACTTTTCACAGAGTCTAGTCGTCTTTGGTTGTCGGGCCCTGTCGGGGGTTTGACGGTGGACCCAGTGTACTGTGTGGTTACAGTGAGTGCCAAGGGGCACGAGGTGTGTTAGTTCTTGAACCCGGTGTACTTGACTATGCCCTGAGAGCCGATTGAGCTCGACAGAGATACGCTTGCATACTCGGTTGGTTCGCGCCCACGAGTGCCGCTCCGAGTCCGGCTTAGTGCTTTGCGTTGGTGTCGCCGCGCCTCGTTGTGGGTTGCTCTCCACTAGCTACCTAGGGTAGTTGTAGTGTTGCCTCGGCAGGCGGGACGGGTGCCTTCACAGTCCCTCGTAAGATTGGGTCAGCTTTTACTTGTTCTACGGAGGGTTGTTGAGGGCAGGATAGTATAGTAGTACTTAGCTGTTGAGTGTTCCGGCTTCTTTTACTTTCTTGCTTACCCTGTAGATTTAGTGGGTGGACCGATGTGTTTAGGGCGACACCCACTGAGGACTACTTGTTTTTATAGTAGTTCTCACGCCCTCTTTCTTCCACCTTTGTTGCAGGGCCTTCGCTGCGCCGTCGCTCCTCCCGAGTTGGATCGAGGCGAGGCGTTGCGAGTTAGAGCCCTTCCGCGTGTTCTTGAGTTAGAGGACTTCGCCTGCAGTAGTGATTTTTGGGTTTGATCGCTTTTGTACATACGGTTGAACTCGGCCGGAGCGAGTAGTGTTGTTTAATTGTATGTATATAAAGTGGTTGTTTTCCTACCTGTTTGTTTATAGTTATTTCAGCTCTATGCTACTGTTTGTAGCATTGTATGTTTTTACAGGTACAGCTACGCTTCGTATACAGGAGAAATTCTTTTGTATACGGCGGATTTGTCGGCGTGCCCGGTGAATATGCAACCCGGCGTGATTAAGTTGGTATCAGAGCTTAGTATTAGGTCGTTGGGACTTAGAAACCTAAGCTGGTTAACCTTAGGAAGGCTTGACGTGAGTGGCGTGATTTAACGCGAAAGTCATTGATTGATTGTTCTAACTCATCCTTGAGTGGAGTGAGTGACTGAAGGAGTGCCTGTTTTGGTCCAGAGAAATTATGTTGGCTGCAGACGACATAATTTTGAGAAACAGGACCGCCTTCGAGACTTTCGATGATTGGGTCAAGTGTTTTGTATCGACCTCGTTTTTATGTGTGCGGCTATGCGCCCCAGAAGGGCGACCGCCGCTACGGCGCGCCCCCACCACTACCGTCACCCCGGATACCGGAGCGGATGGATCGGGGCACCCGACCCGAGACGGGTGTACCTCACGTAGCGAACCGAGCACTCGACACAGGCGAGTGCCCGTCGAGTTGAGCGCCCGAGATAGCGCGGCGCGAGGCGACGAGACGGCGGGCTGTTTTTACAGCAGATGTGCGAGAGGCTAGTGGCATCATCGAGTACATCGTCAGGGGCACCAGCCCAGCCTACCCCACCATCCCCTACTCCACCCATCGCACCGCCACCGCCATACCCCTACCGAGAGATACCTCCAAAGACCCGTGCGGTTAGAGGATCGGATCGGCCCGATCACGGCGGAGCAGGAGCGGATGACTGAGCTGTTGTTCCGTTTTCGCCGCCTCGACCCACCGATGTTCGACGGGCTGTGTGCTGAGCCTTGGATTTTGGAGAGTTGGATACGCGCGATGAACAGGATATTTGAGGATATGTTCGTCCTGGAGGATCGGGACCAGGTTCACCTTGGGGTCCACTGTTTAGTTGGAGACGCCGGATCGCGGTGGACGAGGATGAGGCGCGACCAGGGAGTTGTGGCTTCACAGACGAGCTGGGAGGAGTTTTGCGGGATGTTGTGCCGCACGTATTTTCCCGACAGTGTGAAGCAGGGAATGGAAGAAGACCTGAAGAAGATCCAGCAGGGAGATCGCACGGTTCAGGAGTACGTTCGGGAGTTTTCGCGGCTCCTAAACTGTGTGCCGTATGTAGCGAGAGATGAGGCACATCGGGTGTATCTATTCGAGCAGGGCTTGAGGCCAGATCTGTACAGGTTCGTTAGGGCGCGGAGGTCGAGGACCCTGGATGCATCTATTGAGCAGGCTTTGTTCGAGGAGAGGAGTGAGACGACACTTCGAGAGCGGACTCAGGGGCCGGGGCCGAGTCGGGACGAACGCCCGCTTACGATGACGGTGGGCGATCGAGCGACGAGACGTCCGCCGAGGCCACCACGATCACGCTTTCGTGGTCGTGGGCCCTCGGGCGTCGCGTGCCGAGATACCCGTCGGCGGCCTCGAGAGGGCACAGCAGTGCGTGATCTGCGGAGGACCGCACGCGGCGCGACTGTGTGAGCAGCGGGAGGGCCAGTGTTTCGGTTGTGGACGAGACACTTTAGGGCAGCTTGCCCGCGAGCAGCATCGTCGGCACCATCGACAGCATCAGCCCAGACCGGATCCCAGCAGTCGTACGGGACACCTTCGAGCTACCGTCGTGAGGATCGGGCGTCTGTGCCGCGACAGAGCGAGCAGCGGCAGCAGGCTCCCAGCGGCAGGGTGTACGCAGCTCAGGTGGAGGACTCTACAGCAGCCGACCGAGTGGTGGCAGGTATCACTTTACTTTCTGGTACTAGAGCACGCACTTTATTTGATACCGGCTCATCGCATTCTTTTATTAGTCGAGCATTTGCATTATTACATGGTCTAGAGTTAGGGTTGTTGCCTCAGACCCGGGAGATTCAGGTTCCCGACCATGTAGTACGGGTTGTAGAGTGTTGTAGGTCGTGCCCTGTACAGCTAGATTCGTGGATTTTGGCCGCCGACTTGCTAGTGCTAGGGCAGCTACACGACTTCGACATAGTGCTTGGCATGGATTGGCTGACGCGGTACTACGCGACTATCGACTGCGGAGAGAGGACGGTGACGCTCCGCGAGCCGTGCCGGGAGGTGTTCACTTTCGAGAGGCTGTTTGCCGCGTGTATTTCTTCAGCGAGAGCTCGACAGCTGATGAGTAGAGGGTGCGTTGCTTTTCTAGCCACGGTCGCAGAGGTACCTACGGCGGCACCGAAACTCGAGGACATCCCTGTAGTTCGCGAGTTTCCGGATGTATTTCCCCCTGAGACGACGATTATGCCGCCGGAGAGGGAGATCGAGTTTGTGATTGATGTAGTCCCGGGAACTGCACCAATCTCGAAGGTACCTTACAGGATGGCACCTGCAGAGCTGAGAGAATTAAAGGCGCAGCTTCAGGATCTGATGGATAAAGGATACGTGAGACCCAGTGTATCGCCTTGGGGAGCGCCGGTGTTATTTGTAAAGAAGAAGGATGGTTCACTCAGGTTATGTGTTGATTACCGGGAGTTGAATAAAGCAACCATCAAGAACAAGTATCCCTTGCTGCGCATTGATGATCTGTTTGATCAGCTGCAAGGATCTTGTGTCTTCTCGAAGATTGATCTCCAGTCAGGTTACCACCAGCTGAGGGTGAGGGCCGAGGATGTTTCCAAGACGGCTTTTAGGACTCGGTACGGGCATTACGAGTTTACAGTGATGCCTTTTGGATTGACGAATGCCCTTGCCGCGTTCATGGATCGATGAACAGGGTGTTTAAGCCGTACTTGGACAGGTTTGTGGTAGTCTTCATCGACGACATTCTGATATACTCCCGTAGCGACGCCGAGCACGAGGAGCACTTGAGGATAGTGCTACAGCTCCTGCGAGAGAAGGAGTTGTATGCCAAGTTAAAGAAGTGCGAGTTCTGGTTGCGGGAGGTTACTTTCTTGGGCCACGTGATTTCTGCAGATGAAGTGGCAGTCGACCCGAAGAAGATTGAGGCTATTCGGGATTGGCCTAGGCCGACGACGGCGACTGAAGTGCGGAGCTTCATTGGATTAGCTGGATATTACCGTCGGTTTGTGGAAGGCTTCGCGAAGCTTTCCACACCCTCACTCGATTGACCCGTAAAGGAATTAAGTTCACCCGGAGTGAGGACCGTCGGAGGAGCTTTGATGATTTGAGGCGACGATTGATGTCGGCTCCTATCCTTGCCCTTCCGATTATGGGGGAAGGATACGTGATCTACGATGACGCATCACACAGTGGACTAGGGTGTGTGTTGATGCAGCATGGTAGGGTAATTGCTTATGCTTCGCGACAATTAAAGGATTACGAGAAGAATTACCGTACGCATGACTTGGAGCTTGCCGCAGTGGTTTTTGCTTTGAAGTTGTGGCGGCACTACTTGTATGGCGAAACCGTGAGATTTTACCGATCATAAAAGTCTCAAGTATCTGTTCACCCAAAAGGAGTTGAACCTCGACACGCGGTGGTTGGAGCTGCGAAGGACTATGATATTAGTATCCGAGTATCATCCGGCAAGGCGAATGTGGTGGCAGAATGCGTTGAGCGAAGGCGATGCGGGGCTCGTGTTTGATGATCACGCAGCAGAGGCCGTTACTTGAGGAGCTACAACGGTTGAGCTTAGAGGTTGTGTCCCCTGGGTCTACTGCAATACTAATGTCTATGGTTTTGCGGCCCGCTCTGTTGGATAGGATCCGAGAGAAAGCAGTGGAGACCCACACTTGTTGAGGATTAGAGAAGCGATTGGAGAGGACGAGCGAGAGGTTTCACGATAAACGATTCGGGAATGCGAGGTACGAGGACCGACTGTGTGTACCCGTGGATTCTGAGATCCGAGCGGAGATCTTGAGAGAGGCTCATTGTTCTCCTTATACAGTTCATCCTGGTGGAACCAAAATGTATAAGGACTTGAAAGCACAGTTCTGGTGGAACGGAATGAAAAGAGACATTGGCAGATATGTGGCTCAGTGTTTGACTTGCCAACAGGTGAAGGCGAGCATCCGGTGCTCGCGGCAAGCTTCGAGTCTGCCCGGTGCCGAGTGGAAATGGGAGCGGATCACGATGGACTTTGTCGTGGGATTACCTAGAGCACGGGGTGGTTTCGATGCCATTTGGGTGATAGTGGACGGATTGACCAAGTCCGCCCACTTCCTACCGATTCGGACCACCGGTCCAGAGAGACTCGCGCGGCTATACAGATGAGATTGTTAGGGGTGCATGGCGTGCCGTTGTCGATTGTTTCGAGACGAGAGACCCGAGGTTTGTATCACATTTACGGAGGAGCCTACGAGACGACCTTGGGTACACAATGCACTTCGACACGGCGTTTCACCCGACGGATGGTCGATGCGAGAGAACCATACGACGCTAGAGGACGTGCTGAGGGCGTGCGTCATGGATTTTGGAGGAGGATGGCATCAGCATTTGAGATTAGTTGAGTTTGCGTACAACAACAGCTATCAAGCGAGCATCCAGATGGCTCCGTTTGAGGCGTTGTATGGACGCAGATGCCGATCCCCTTTGTTTTGGAGCGATGTGGGTGAAAGGAAGACACTTGGGCCTGAGATTTTGCTAGAGGCTGAGGAAAAGGTGAAGGTGGTCCGACGACACCTTTTGACAGCCCAGAGCCGCCAGAGGAGCTACGCTGACACCAGGAGGCGAGACTTGGAGTTTCAGATTGGCGATCATGTATTTCTTAAAGTCTCGCCGTCCAAAGGGGTACGCAGATTTGGAGTGCGTGGAAAGCTCAGTCCACGCTACATTGGCCCTTTCGAGGTTTTGGAGCGAGTTGGGGCCGATTGCTTCTCGGATTGCTCTACCCCCGCGACTAGTCGGCACTCACGATGTATTCCACGTCTCGCGTTGAGGAAATATGTATTCGATCCCTCTCACGTGATTGACTTCACTCCGCGAGCTTGGCGAGGACGCCCGATACGAGGAGCGACCGTTGCGGATTCTTGCTCGCGAGGCGAAAGAATTGCGCAATCGGGTCATACCGTATGTCAAAGTGCAGTGGAGTAATCACGGGGAGCGGGAGGCGACTTGGGAGCCCGAGACGGTGATGAGGAGGCCTATCCCTACCGTTCGACGAGCGGAGCCGAGGTACGATTGAGTTTCGCGGACGAAACGTTTTGTAGTGGGGGAGGATGTAGAGACCTGGAAATTGCACCTGAGGCTTGTCGACAGCTCTGATGAGTGTCGGGACAAGTCCGAGTCGCGTTGGCGCCAAAGGGACGCCACACGGGCCCCGTGGGAACGCGAGAGCAGCGTGTGTCACGAAAATCCGCAAATTGCGGGTTTTTCCGTGAGTATGCCGTACAAGTCGGTTGCCATACCGGTATAGCAACGGTTGCTATACCCAGTATAGCCACCAGGGTCATACTATAGCCCGCGGAGCTCTCGGGTTGCCTGTCTGTACCGGTACAGAGGGGATTTGTACCGGTACAGCATGGCAGGAATGGTGCAGTTTGACTTTTTGGACCCTTGTCACATCACCCCTCACTCCCCTTTATTTGCAGCAGAGAAGAGAGAGGAGATCATCTTCTTCCTCTCCTCCCTCTTCTCCTTCCTTAGCTGCTGCTGCTGCTGCTGCTGCTGTTGCTCCTCAAGCTCAGGAGGAGCTCGAGCTTCGACGACGACGCGCCGACGCGTGGTTTCGGCGGGTTTGCGACCTTGTGACGCCGTGAGGGAGCCAGCCGTGCGTCCTGGACCGCCGCCCCGACTCGGCGGCGACCTAGGGCTTGTTTCGCGGTGAGTAGCCCATCAAGTTTTCCTCCGTTGCATCTATTTTCTCGAATTTCCGAGCTGCCGCCGACAAAGACCGTCGACCCGCGGAGTTTTGACCATATCTCTGTGTAGGAGGATCGGAACGCGGCGAAATTTGGGGCATTGGATCCGCGACTGCGAGACGATTCCAACGACACCTTACTTGCTGGATTTGGATCAGGTTTGCTTAGTCGGAACCCATCTTTACCGAGTCTCGGTTTGCGGCGGTCGAAAAGCCGAATCGGGATTCCGCGTCGACCGTCGGCTCTTTGGCCGATTCTCCGCGCAGGAGGTCGGATCGCGTCGAAACTTGCGGCGTTGGATTCTGATCGCGAGACGAAGATTTTGAGCCGTGGATCGCTGAATTCGGATAAGGTTAGCTTGGTTAACATTAAGCTTTTCTCACCATTGTTTTCGGACGAGAATCGTGAAAATCGAGTATTTCGGTTTGCTTCTTCGCGGCGAGGGACCTCGGCACTTGGCGGACCCGGCGGAGGTGATCGAGGAGGACCCGGGACACTCCCTGCTGCCCGGTGCGATCGAGGTGGGTTTACATCGGAATGCTCCTAAGAATAATAGTTACCATGTATAGACTCCGTTTTCGATTAAGTATGCTAATATGTGATTTCTTGAATGCATGGAATTGATATGAATATCTGAACCTTGGAGCATGCTTAGCAAGTACTTAGTTCTATACATGTTGGACTATGGATTTGACTTAGGAGAAAACCTCGTTTTGGATCGTCACTAGCTTACACTACCAGATTTAGCTCTAGGAGCCGTTTTGTGCCGTATCATCGCCGGGGGAGTGCGATGGATACCAGAGTAGTGTAGTTGCTTTTACGCTCGCTGAGGATGCCGAGCTTACTTTTCGAGAGTCTAGTCGTCGGTTGTCGGCACCGTCGGGGTTTGACGGTGGACCCGATGTCTTGTGTGGTTACGGTTGTGCCAAGGGGCACGTGGTGTGTTAGTTCTTGGACCCGGTGTACTTGACTATGCTGTGAGAGCGATTGAGCTCGACGGATACGCTTGCATACTCGGTTGGTTCGCGCCCACGAGTGCCGCTCCGGAGTCTGGCTTAGTGCTTTTGCGTTGGTGTCGCTGCGCCCTCGTTGTGGGTTGCTCTCCACTAGCTACCTAGGGTAGTTGTAGTGTTGCCTCGGCAGGCGGGACGGGTGCCTTCACAGTCCCTCGTAAGATTGGGTCAGCTTTTACTTGTTCTACGGAGGGTTGTTGAGGGCGAGGATAGTATAGTAGTACTTAGGTTGAGTGTTAGAACCTTTTACTTTCTTGCTTACCCGTAGATTTAGTGGGTGGACCGATGTGTTTAGGGCGACACCCACCGAGGACTACTTGTTTTTATAGTAGTTCTCACGCCCTCTTTCTTCCACCTTTGTTGCAGGGCCTTCTGTTGCGGCTGCTGCTCCTCCCGAGTTGGATCGAGGCAAGGGCGTTGCGAGTTAGAGCCCTTCCCGCGTGTTGCTGAGTTAGAGGACTTCCGCTGCAGGTAGTGACAGTTTTTGGGTTTGATCGCTTTTGTACATACAGTTGAACTCGCTGGAGCGAGTAGTGTTCTGTTGTTTCTGCGATTGTATGTATATAAAGTGGTTGTTTTCCTACCTGTTTGTTTATAGTTATTTCAGCTCTATGCTACTGTTTGTAGCATTGTATGTTTTTACAGGTACAGCTACGCTTCGTATACAGGAGAAATTCTTTTGTATACGGCGGATTTGTCGGCGTGCCCGGTGAATATGCAACCCGGGGCGTGACAGCAGCAGTTGCAAGCAAAGTCTGAATGTACTGCTGAGCTTACGTTTACATTGAAACTGAGACACTGTCGACTAAGGATTAAGGAATGGTGCAACAATGAGTTCTATAGCATCCGGAACAAAAAAACTCCTTGATGGAAGGAATTCGGATTGATTTGGCGGAGGAACACGGAACTTTGACCGAGAGTGTGCGCGAAAGAGAGGAGCTAAAACTACATCTTCAGGGTGTCCTAAATGATGAAGCCGCCTTGTGGAGAGCTAGGGCTAATCAACACCGGTTGCGGGAGGGGGACAACAACACGAAATATTTCCATAGTGTCGCTAATGGGAGACGACGGGCTAATGGAATTGGGGTCATAAACGACAATGGGCGTGTTTATCAAGCCGAGGAAGACAAGAAGAGTTACTTTTTTCTGCACTTCAAACGTCTATTTTCGTCGAACTCTCGGCACTCACGCACTCAGTTCGGCGATTGGAGCGAATCGTTTAACTCTAGACGGGTCTCAAGTCTCATGGCGAGGCGACTAACGGAGGAGTTTACTGCGACGAAATAAAAACGACGATCTTTCACCTCGGGTGTGATAAAGCACCGTGACCTGACGGCTTCCCGTTGAGATTCTACCAAATCTTTTGGGACACGGTAAAGGGAGACCTTCTTGACGTGTTCCTGGAGTTGTACGAAGGCAGGATCTCGACTACACCGTAGACTACTCTTTTATCTGCCTAATACCCAAGAAAAATGGGGCGGAGAGAGCGAACGATTTTCGACCGATCAGTCTCATTAATGGTATCCAAAAGATTATCTCGAAGGTCCTTGCAACTCGTCTAGAAACTGGTATGAACGAGCTAATTTCTCCATCCCAATCTGCTTTCTTAAAAGGACGGAACATTACCGACGCGTTTGTCACCGTCTCCGAAATTATTGGTTGGGGGAGTAGGGAGGAAACCGAGGGGGTTGGCATTAAAGTTGATTTCGAGAAGGCGTATGATAGAATTTATTGGCCCTTCCTTTTTAGAATTTTGCGGTGGTGGGGGTTTGGGGAACGGTGGTGCGGATGGATTGAACAATGTGTATGTAACGCTAAAGTAGCAATCTTGGTCAACGGGGAGCCGACTAACTGGATTAAAACTAAGAGGGGTGTACGACAAGGGGATCCTATGTCTCCATTCCTTTTTCTCTTGGTGGCGGAATGCCTGGCGAGACTGGCCGACCACGCCACCGCTAACAGCCTTCTCAAGGGGCCCAGCCCTTCACCCGAAAGCGTTACGACTCTTACACAGTTCGCGGATGATACCTTCTTTTTCTCTGTGGCTAGTACTCAGTATATGAGAAATCTACGCTTCGTGTGGAACTTATTTGTGGGCGTCTGGATTGAAAATTAACAAAGAAAAGTCAGAATTATATTACCTGGGACGGACCGAGGGCAAGGCGATGAGGCTTGCACAGGTGATTGATTGTAAAGTGGGTACGCTCCCTACCTCGTACAGGGTTCCCCTCTCAACTAAACCGCCCACAAAGGAGGTGTGGAGAGGGGTTATTCGACGATGCGGCACAAAATTGATGGGTGGCGAGCCAAACTCCTCTCTCGAGGGTAGACTCACTCTAGTTAATGGGGTACTATCCAATCTGCCTTTATACTTTTTATCGGTATTCAAGGCGCCAAAGTGGGCGATCAAACGTATCGAAGCTCTACGCAGGGACTTTTTCTGGAGAGGGCAAAGTAACTAACCGGGTAGAGGATGTCTCGTTGCATGGAAGAACGTTTGCCAGAGTAAAAAGGCAGGCGGGTTAGGCATTCTAGACGTTGCAACCATGAACACGACGCTCATACTCAAATGGTGGTGGAGATTTCATACTGCACCCCACTTGCCGTGGATTAAAATTATCCGAGCTTTATTTTACCGTCGAAGGAGGCCGCTGCGGGAGGGGCGAGGTTCAGGCCTAGTTCACATTGGTGGAAAGGAGTGTTATCCACCAAAGATATCTTCAAATGGGGGATTGGCTTCAAGCTGGGTAATGGGAGATCGGTCGACTTCTGGCTGGACAGATGGTGCGGGGATACCACACTGCGAGCATCTTTCCCCGAGGTGTTCGCGTATTTGAACTGTAGGCATGTAGTGGTTGGGGAGTGCTTCCGTAACGACGACTGGGATTGGAATAGGATTCTGAGTGAGGAGGCTTCGTTCTTCCGAGCATGCGTCCCACCTTTTGGCGCATAAAGAGAGTTAGTGGGTATTTTATTTGGCTTAGTGAGGACCAGATAGGCTGGAGATAGTGTACCAATGGCACCTTCTCTGTCCTATCGGCCTATCGAACGCTGAGTGATGGGGGCACAAGAGATGGACGGGGCAGTCTGATTTGGGGACTCCAAATTCCACTTAAGATCAAAGTGTTTTGCTGGCTTGTTCTTAAGAAATGAACACCCACGATGGACAATCTACGTAAGATAGGTTGGGCTGGGTGTTCGGTCTGTAGGCTGTGTGGGGTGGTGGATGAATCGGTGGACCATTTGTTCACGCAATGCGTTTTTACCAAATTTATCATGGTCATGGGACTCGAGAACGTACAGCCGGAGGAACTAGGTGATGATGTTCATGGTGTTTGGGATAGATGGAAGGGACGACATTGTTTGCAGGGTAGGCCGAACGGTCTAGCGGAATTAGCTGCATGCTGGTGGAACTTACGGAAGGCTAGAAACAACTCTAATTTTCATAATATTCAGCTAGACTCGGCTCGTGTGGTGTGTGAGCTCAAGTTTTTGGTTGATTCGTGGAAAGACCTTTCTTAAGTTTTTTTTTTTTTTTTTTTTTTTTTTTTAGAGCTCTACGATTGCGTCGTCCTGCCTTCACTTTTAATTAAAATAGTTTTAATGAATGAAGTGGGTAGCGCGCTACCTTTTTTCTCAAAAAAATCTGAATGTAAATTAATGTAGATACCGAAGAAAGTACAAAAAAGATATGCCCATAGGAAAGTAATAACAAAGGTATGGACTCAAGCAAGCACAGAATGCAGGGAACAAAGGTTATTTCAAGAACTTTTTTTATAAATGATAGTGTTGGTTTTTTTAATTACAAAAATAGCCTTTTAAGAAAAATAATTATAAAAATAGACATCATCGAATATGCCATATTGGATTTGTTAGAATATAAATAATATAAGCGGTAAATGAGTAATCATTCACTGTTTTTATGTATTTATTTTTTTCGGAGGGGAAAGAAAAAGTAGTGAACCATTCATTGCCTTCACATGAGCATATAAAATTTTATAAATGTGGTGAATCACTCATTTCTTTCTCTCTCAGCCACATTGACTCCCCTATGACGAAGCGGAGATTATATTTACAAATAAAAGTTTGACATATCTAATTTTAGAATAAAATTTTAGAGGGGGCCTAGTGCACTAAAGTCTCCTAATTTTAATGTGGTGAAAAAGATGAAACCAAACAATAAAAGATTTGAGGCTCAGTTAACATTTCATAAGATATGAAGCACAGAGAAAAACTCAATCCAAATAAAAGCATTGGAAAATAATTGAGCGAAGATCAATTTTCTTCCAGCCTCCTCCCCTAGCATAATTTTTTGAAGTTAAAAAAATTAATAAACATATAGCAAGAACATTGGACGCAATAAACAAAAAGTTGAAGGCTCAGGCAAAATGCAAATTGCTGCAATTGTAACAAACATTAGTAGCTAGTTGCCTAGGAAGCCGGCCGTCCAAGCTCCTCCTTTTCTAGGATTATCATTACCCCAACAAAGAGGAAAAGAAAGAGTAAAGCAGAGAGGAAGTAAGAGAATCTAGCAAATAAAGAATAACAAATAGAGAGTGGATTAAAAGTAATGAATAAAAATTTAAAGGCTCAGGAAAGATGCAGATTGCTGCAATCTTAGTAAACGTAAGTGCTGGTTGGCTACAAGGTAGACCGTCTGAGCTCTTTCTTCTTCTTTTGTAATCATCAGTGCCTCAACAAACATTAATAAAAGAAAGAGTAGAGCTACAAATATTCTTGTTTATTTATCATAATAGTGTACAAATGTACCCAAAAAAAATAAAAAATGTAAGCGATCAGAAAGAAGAATACAGGAGCCAAAAATAAGTAAAAGAAAGGCTGTAGAGGAGCATAAAGTAACAGTTCATCCAACCAAAAGATTCCCATCCGTAGACAGTCAATAAGCAGTTAGAAAAGGTGGCCAAAGATAGAAACTGATAGAAAAATTAATTGTTTCCTTCTATTAAAATCATAGCCTCAAAAAAGTAAATAGAGAAGATAGGGTTGTGGCAGTAAAACAGGGGGAAGAAAAACAGGAAAGTAGCATTGAAAAATGTTTCTTTTAGTACAATCATAGCCTCAAAAAAACAAATAGAGATGTTAGGGTTGTAGCACTAAAATAAGGAAAAGGTAAACAAAAAGTAGCATAGGAAAATGTTGGTTGCAAGTTGCAACATCAAAGTTATATCCACTATTTTTTAGAACCAAGACCACTGCAGTGTAGCATGCACGAAAAGTCAAAAGTTTGATGGACAAAGCAACCACAACACTGGCAGGAAAAGTATAAAGAAAACAAACTTGATTCTCCACTTCAAATTTAAGAAAATGAGAGAGAAACATGGGAAAACAGTAAAACTAAGAAACTAAAAGGTGAGAACAGTAGAGGCACGAACATCAGAACACAACATTAAAAATGAAAAAGGTCCACAGTTCTGAAGGAACTACAAAGGCATGCGCGGCCAGCTAGATGGTACAAAATAAGCAGTAGCAAAAAAGGCCATAATTGCTTTCAAACCTTCCGCATTTAACCAAGCTAAAAGGTAGAAATAGTAGAGACACGAACACCTAATTACAATGTTAGAGAAGGGAAAGGTACACAGATTTGGAAAAGGCACTGAAAAGGCATGTGCAGATAGCTAGACATGATCCAAAATAAGCGGTAGCCAAAAAGGCCATAACTGCTTTGGAACCTTCCACATTGAACCCAAGCGAGCAAACGTTTCTTCTGATGGATCATTTTCTGCAGCTGGGTCCAAGACTGTTAATTATAGCATCGCACTCTTCGATGGCACAGGATATCTCGATCCGTTCTGTCACAAATTCATTTTTCTGTGCAAGAGCAGTGACGTGACATTCTTTCAAGAAGTTATATTCCTGGGTCAAATTGCTGTATTGCGTAAACAATACAACATACTTTGTAATAAGATGATCATATAAATTCTTATAAAATATACTATTATCATAATTAACATCTTTAATATGCAAGTCAAATTCATCAACTAGCCTCTTAAGAGTGAGGCGAGCAGCTTCATGTTTAGCCTCAGCAGATGTGGACGATTGTGTACTCCATATTGTATAAGTTCGGTTATACATTCGTTCTGAGGAATCTGCAGATCTATATAGGCAAGGAATATTCCCTTTGCATCTGTTGTCGTTACAAACTGCTAGCGAACGCTGCAGACGAGAGAGGTGGGTGGGAAAAAGCAAAGGTAGAGCGGGAGAGAGTAGAGGAGGGAAGTTTAATAAAATAGGAGTGAATATGAAAACAGTGAGAAATGTAAACGAGATTCCAACATAAACAACCAATTTGCAATGTAATAAATATTAGCCCGGAATTTAATTTTTTCAAGAAAAAAACACCAAGGATCAACTGTCAATCTGCATGTAAAAAGAGCTGCATATTTTTTGTTTAAAAACGATGCCAATTCTTAGAAACATTAAATACAGTGGTAAATGGTCTACTCATGACATACTGGTAACAAAAATGGAGTGTAGATAACTGAAGAAGTATGGAAACAAACAGAAACGAAATGATGAAAGCAGGGAACTAGAATATAGTTTGAAAGTAGGAAGAAGTGATAGCAAATTTCTACAGGTAGGATTGTAGTAGGCTCAGGTAATACAGGTAGGTAATTTTCATTATAAGTAGATGTCTACAGCAGGGATATGTTGGAGTGAAGTACAATTGTGTTCAATCGGCGCAGGCCAAAGAAACAACAGTAAGCGGTTGCCCACATTTAGGCTGCCAAACTCACTTTTAACGGATTGCATCATATTTTTCCTATCCTGCCTATCATCATTGCCCGAAAGGGACAGGAAGAGAAATAAAGCGAGAAATAAGAAACGTAGGTTCGCTGCGAGGAATTAGAATGCAGTAGGAACCAAATATTTAAAGTCAAGAGGCCCAAAGAAAGCAATATCTTTGTAGGATCATACGAAAACAGCACAACATATACACAAATGAGAAAAGAAAATAAATAAATAAAAAGGCAAGCAATAAATCAGGAATGGCGAAAATTAAAAAATCAGAGCTAAACAATGTACTTGTAACCCGACACTTAAAATAAAGCTTTAAGTACAGTAATCGATAATCAAATATACACCAATTTTACAAAGCTTATAAAGTTGCTGGGCAAAATCTAGAGCACAATTCCAGAAAAAGAAGATACAATAGGACTGGAAGGAATAGCCAGACAAAGGGGGGAAAAGGAAAAGCAATCCAAAATAATACACATGTAATCAGCCTTTGGAGATATTTACAACACTTAGAAAGTTGCTGCACATAATTCGTAATTAATATAGCCAAGTGATTCCCGACATAGGAGTTGTACGGTTATGTAATGTAAATTACATAAGCTGATCGTAAACAAAACCTGAAAACAGTAAATTGAACCAATAAATACAAAATCTAGATTCTAAGAAAGTAGACCAAAAAAATGAAGTCCGCACCATTAGAAGACCCCGAGATACTAATTGATTTGTTCTCGAGTACTCAGAAAGGAACACATTTCAGCAAAGTAGGAACAAAGAGTGGGGAAAAAAAAAGAAATTATGCTGAAAGAATGGTATAAAAAAAAAACACCAAAAAGTTATAGTACGTAGAATAATCTGGACAAATTCCAAATGGAACACAACATTCAAAACCGGATGTGTAGAGGAAATTAATGTAAAAAAGCCAACACAAAAGGAGGAAGAATCACCAAGGCACAAATAATTCTCAGCTGGAACATTCAGTAACCATTGCACTGTTAGGCCAAGAGTGCAAGCGGCAACTTATACAATGTTTGCTGATATATATGGCAATCCAACTCTAGGACATCTTGTCGAGCTGAACATAATGCAGTCGCCAAAGTAGAGATCATGATTTTTCTTTAATGAAACTCTGTAATATGTGATAGTTTTTGTGAGGCAACTCTTATTAAAACCATCATATGATCTGCGAAAGTGTCATTCCACAATGTAAATTTTTTTTGTTTATTTTTCTGAGTGACAGAACAGCAGCATGCTATCTCCTTTATTCATTTTTTTTCAAAAATAAATTTAGCTAGAAATATGAAACAACTAGGCTTCAAATTTGGAAAAAAAAAATTTCAATTTTGAAAACAAAGCAGGAGAAATGAGAGAATTTTTTATGTTGCAGGAACCACTGGTTAGCAACTCTATCTTCGAAAAACACGCCGAGGTACAAAAAGTTTGTTACTGTTGAATGTCTTTTTAGTTTCTATTGTTGCAGAATGTCTTTTCTAGTTTCTATTTCGAATTTTACTATATTAATCAACTGAATAATTCACAAGCCTTTTTTTTTTTTTTGAAAATTAGCTTTATAGGAATTTCAGTTCTGTCAGACTGACGGGTACAGAGACGCTGTGTCGTGATAGAGATTGCTTCTACCGGAGTGTTATGTTCGCATACGTGGTATCAGAACATTACCTGACTGAATAATATATATATATATTTTTATCTTGCTTGTAATCCTACAAATTTCAAAAGCTATGACTCAAAACCATTTTTTGGAAACACCTGAGTAGGGATCAAACTCCCTGCCTCTACGAAAGCAATCTGAGTTATTGCAACTTTATGTAGATATACGACTCCACTTTTGGTACTTAATGTGAGATTTCAAACAGGAGCATATATTGGAGACGCAGGCGGGATCAGAGGTATCTCGAATGCTGAGAAGGCTTGAGAGATATAGGAAGATAACTTCAGCCTTACTCGGAGATGGCATCGCTTTCGACCACTTATTCATGGTAAGAATATTTTGCATATTTGATCACCTGCAGTTGAAAAGAATTAAGTATATTATACATGTTTGATCAATTGCAGTTCTTCTTCTTTTTAATCTGAACTGAGATGTAACTATTTCGTAACTATTTCCGTTGTTTTATCTACACATTTTAATATATTTTTACACATAAATTGAATTTTATATTTGTTTTTTAGTTTTATCATTTGTAGTTGTGGTTATAATTTCAGGATTTTAAAGATTTGTTGAAGACTTACTCAAAAGGGAAGAGAGGTTTCGCTAGGTAGTATTTCTAAATTGAAAAATACTCATTCTTTTTTTTTTTTGGGTGCATATTTGTTCATATGGAAGTAACTAATTTGTCATTTGTCTAAATATTTTAGGAAAAAGGAACTCATGACGCAGTGCAGTAGCAGATATCTGAGTGAGTATTACTAGTCTATATACTGCTTCCTAGTTTCTAAGAATGCCAATGGGTCGGATTCGGCGTGAATTTTTATAAACCATAATCCGAACCTGACCGCACAAACCAAAATCCAAAATCCGAACCCAAAATCGGCAGGTTTTGAAAATTCGTAATCAAAACCAAATTCCAAAAAAGAAAATCTGAAACCAAAAGTAGTCGTTTCTCTTTATCAAATTTCAAAACATGTCATAGTTAAATCAAAATTTTCAAATCACATATGTCAATTTTTATATATATTATATAATATAAAACTTATTCTTGTTTGATTCGGGTTCGGGTTTGGCTTCAGCTTCGGCTTGGATACAGATAGAAACCATTCAAAACCAAAAGTATTGGGTTTCCAATTTTTTTATACCCATAAGCAAAACCATATTCATTCAGCATCGGTTAAATCCATTCTATTCGGATTTGGTTCGGATAAACTTTTGGGTATCCATACCTAGCTAGGCATCTCTATTTTTTCCAGTTTGTCTCGTCAAATTTATAAATCTAACATGACTTTTGGCCAGCTATTCTTTTACTTAGGCTGTTGGTTGCGGCTGAGATTCACACGCCGAGAGATGATTACCCAATCGATTTCTTGCCGTTGTACGGAAGTTTAGAAGAGGTATTGTTACATCTAAATCTGTACTTCAGATAATTTTTACAATTTTCTCGACCAATATGTATCATGCCCCTTTTGAACTAGTGAGACATGATTTTTAATAGAAAACTATTTAAAATATAAATAAAATATCCAAAGATGCCCGCAAATATACCTCTGCAAAAAATTACCTGATCACATATATATTCTTGCAAGTTTTGAATATTTTTTCATGCCAGTACGATGCCCATTTTTGTTATGGAAAAGAAAAGGTAGATAGCCTGACCATTTTCATTGTTGGCTTGTATAGAAAGAGTGCAGTTAAATCTGAGTTGACTCAGTGGGTCACAAGCTGATGTAAGAATATATATGTCATCTAGAAACTTAATTTCTTACATATAAACAACAATTTATCTACAAAATACTCTCTAAATAAGCTTGTTCTACAATAAAATTGCACTTTATACTATGTAGGATTGTAATTTTTAGAAGGACATGTATGTAAATAGATGATTTCTACAAATGTAAGTACATGTTTGTCGACTATAATCAAGCTATATAGATTAAAATAGAATTATAGGGATGCTAATGCCATCACCTAAGATTGTCATATTTTTTCTTTTTCATTTTCCCCTCATTTCTCTTCTACGTAAATTACAAATTCTATCTCTTTATATACAATCTTTTCCAGGTCTATGATATATCTGTGAATTAATTGACATTGCTTTTTGTGGCTTTGTAAATCAATTGACATACCATTGTTTTTTTGTGGCTTTATACTCGATTATCATTTACTTCTTCTATAGTGAGCACCTCTATAAATGTCTCTTTTGCACCGCAATCTCTGACAAATATTTTATTTCCTTTTTCATGTCTCTGAAACAGTTCTGCAGCGATAGAGTCCTTCCTATTGGGAGCAACCATTTACATGCTAGTATTCTTTCAAGAGCATTGGGCGTGCCTATACGAGTCATCGATATTCGAAGTATTAGTGACTATTTTCCAAAGAAACCAATCCTCTCCAAACGACAATTTGAGATTATATTACTGTACAGGGCTGATGGACACTACGATATTCTCTATTCGTCACTTTCAGATAGAGAGATTTTCTATGCTGTGGTGGATAGAGAATACACACGTTGCTGCGGTCTCTCAGCATGGCTGTTTAAGGGCATGTATACATTCGATTAGCCGATCTTAGTTCAGTTGCTTAGATTTTCTGCACATAGATTTGTCCGGTAAAAAGATCATAGTGGAGGTTTACAGTATACAGACTGAGTCATATACGTCCGTAGTCTAGATTCTTCCGAGATTACAGTGGAGGTTTACAGTGTACAGACTGATTCATATGCACCCATAGTCTGAAAAATTAGAAACTGAGATATGCTATGCATTTGTATTTTCATTTACAGTATACAGACTGAGTCATATACACCCGTAGTCTAGATTCTTCAGAGATTACAGTGGAGGTTTACAGTGTACAGACTGATTCATATGCACCCATAGTCTGAAAAATTAGAAACTGAGATATGCTATGCATTTGTATTTTCATTTACAGTATACAGACTGAGTCATATACACCCGTAGTCTAGATTCTTCAGAGATTACAGTGGAGGTTTACAGTGTACAGACTGATTCATATGCACCCATAGTCTGAAAAATTAGAAACTGAGATATGCTATGCATTTGTATTTTCAACTATTTTGTCTCCAGACTAGTTCATGTTGGGACTGTTGTCATGTGATTGTCTTATATGGGACTTGCTATTCTCGGAATTGTAGATTTTCGTACATAATTAGCAAGGAGCGGACCCTCCATTTTTTTGTGAAATAAGAAATGTGCATATATCTCTCAAAAAAAATAAAATAAAATAAACGAAGCGGGTAGCGTGCTACCTATCTCTCTCTCTCAAAAAAAAGAAGAAGAAGAAATGTGCATATACTACCGAAAAAAATTGCACGAAGCATGATATACTGCAAAGGGTAACATAATATTCTGTATAAGTGATTGAAGAAATTTGATTCAAGATTTGTTTTTGGAGTTCTCAAAGCCATTTGAATAATATTTAAGTGATATTGGCAGAAATCATGTGATTGCCAAAAGGTAATCGATCGTTGTCGAATGTTAATCAAGTAATTGTCAAGCAAACTCTGATGAATAAAGTGATGATCATTAAACTCTTGTTATTTCTAGATAGAAAATTGTCAATTGCATGTGCGTAATTATAGCCAATATGTTATGAGAAATGATTCGGTACTTTTTTTAAAAAATAAAAATAAAAAGATCTTAACTCTTGATTAATTAAGGGTAAAAAATATAATTTTAATACTTAGCAGGTAAAAAGATTATTTTATTCAAGGTTAGTTTGGTAATTAAATAATACAATATTTAAAAAAACTTTTAATTGAGATCCTAAAGTTACGCATTAAATTAACCAAATTTATGCAATTATTAGGCATTAATTTAGGCATCTACTTAAAATGTTTTATTGTTTCTAAAATTATGCATTAATTTAAATTATAGAAATTTTAGAAATAGTTTTATTTCTAAGTTCAATGAATTTAAATTTTAAATATTAAATACTTAAAACTTAAAAAGAGTGATTAAATTAGAGGCAGGATTGATACAGACGTGGATCTCGTCTTATAATTTTTTAAGATTATAAGATTACGATCGTATTTTTTAAGACGAGATCGTATTAGAGGCAGTTTTGATACATTAAATTTTAAATATTAAATACTTTAAAAAACTTAATTTAAGAAACTTTAAAATTCCTATAGTTTAGATATTAATTTTGTATCACTTATTTAAAATTTTTTGAATGTAGGTTAAAATATTTATAATTTAAATGCATTTAATAAGTTAAAAAAAATAATTGTTCTACTTTAGACATTCATTTTGTATGACAATTTAAAAACATTTGTAATGTTGATAAGTATTTAAATTTAACATATTTAATACGTTTAACAAAATTAGGGATTCATCTTAGTCGTTAATTTTGTATACTAATTTTAAAAAATTTAATGTGGGCAAATATTTAAATTCAAGGTATTTAATATGTTTAAAAAAATTTAAGAATTTTTCTAATTTAGATAATAATTCTTTATCACTATTTAAAAAATTTAATGTAGATAATTGATTAGTAATATAGGGTAAGGGTATAATTCAAATTTAATTTTATCATAGAATTGTACAGACAAAATTAATTCAAATTTTAATAGTAAAAATTGATTTTTTTAAAATAATAAGATCATGTATTGTAATTTAAAATATAAGCTGAAAATAAAATAAATTTAAAGTTTAGAACCTAAAAAGTATAGAGAAATCTTCAATAAATCTAGGCCTTTTTGCATAAAAAATTCACTTATTTTGGGCTTTTGCAAAACCGGACCAGCTTTTTCGTTTTTGCAGATTCGGTCCGCATTATATAAGCACCATGTGGGATGCTTTTGAAGAGAGAGTGCAGCCAAAAAGTTGACTCTTTGATGGGTCGTACCAGAGAGAGAGAGAGAGTTGGCCGGTTACATGCACCAGTACACGGGTGCATGTGAAAGAGAAATAGATTGTTTTTTAAGTTTATAAAAGACGAGATAAGAGTAGAAGAGATTCCGAAAGAAGGCTCGGGATTTTAGCTACTTTATACAGAAGAAAAGTCAAGTGTAATTTTCTCTTATTTAAATCTTATTTTACCCGCATATTTTCTGTTTTGATTTTTTTTTTTTTTTTATAATTGTTTCATCTTTTACCTATCTGGTGCATGCTTGCAAACCGCTAATCTTTTATGCAAGTGCCTTAGAAACCCAAACTTTACACGATATCATGAGTTCTACAACGTTAGAAGGATTTATATAAACACAAACAATGAGCTTTGCCGTGCTATAACCCTACCACAGTAATCTCAAGACCAAGCATATAAAAAAAAGAATTATTCAATATATGAGAAGAAACCTCAAGCCATATCAAATAATATTAGCAAAATCTTAATAATATTAGCGGGTTATGCTACCTATTTCTAAAAAAAAAAAAAAAAAATTAGCAGAAAGTTGTACTGGAGTATACGATTTCCTTACGGACTCAAACTGCTAGCTACATCCTGCGTAGTAGCTCGAAACCAAATTAAACACAAAAGAGGAACAAAAGAAACTGACTTAAGAGGATACTTAATTACTATACTGGCGGTCGTGATGGCATGTACAAGTGCTGCCGACAAAGAGGGCACATCTGGTGCGAGGCCAACCACTCGTCGATGCACTTGACATGAAACAGGTGGCTGCATTTGGGCAATTGCCTCACCATTTCCCCGACTTTCACCACTCTGAGGCAGATGATGCACTGCGTCCAGCCACCGCCGCCTCCGCTTCCATGCACGGTACTTCTCTTGAACTTAAATTTCTGTATTTGGAACTGGAAAAGCCCCTCAGGTACCGTCGTACGTAGCCTCTGCGGCACCCACCATTGATCCCCGATCTCGCTGCAGGCGTTCGTGTTGCAGCAAATGAATGCAGCTATGATTGTTAAAAAGATGAAGAGGAGGACAGCGCCGACAATGTAGACATGGTGCAAGAATAATGAGATGATGCACACTATCAACATAGGAGATAGCAAGTATATTTGGACTGCAAAGAAACTTCCAAATTTCGGCAGCCGATCCGCCATTCTGTTGCCTAGGCAGATCAATCTCCAGTCCAGCTACAAGCAGGAAACATTTATAGATAACAGTTGTCAGCTAATTAATTATTTATAATAACTCTTTTTCTCAAAAATATTAGTTAGTTAGAACTCACGAACAAGAATATATATAATAACCGAAAAGATATGCATATACCTCTATCTATATATATATATATATATATATATAGAATTGAGCTCCTATCTTTTAAAGAAATCTGATCATTTGGTCTTGTAAGTTTTTAGCCCTATGATTAAAAGATGTGCGGTTAGAATGATGTGGGCCCCCTTGGGGTAAGGGGGTGGTTGGTTGAATAGTATAATCTAAGGGATGAAAATGATCAAAGTCGTAGATCATAACGGTAAAAAATTCACAAAAATTATGACGATGCGAAGTGGCACTGAAGCAGATTCGGACTCTCTCTCTCTCTCTCTCTCTCTCTCTCTCTCTCTCTCTCTATATATATATATATAAAATATATATATATATATATATAGAGTAGGGCTTATACTATTATGAGTATAGAGCCCTTACTACTCATAAGTTGTTTTCAATGTTGGGGCTTTCGAATCGGCGATCCACACCGTTAAACATGATCTAGAGTATTTGAAACTTCTAGAAAATAAATTTCGTAACTTTTCGAAATCATTATAAAGTCCACCAAGCGCGCATAAAATGAACGGTCAAAATCGAACGACGTCCTAAAAAAGGATGATCGGATCCTTCAATTCAAGATCGGAGTTATTGATCTTTATCTATGTAGTGAATAGAATTTTCTATCAAAAATTCAACAAATTTCGATTCTTTTACACCGTTAAACTAGTAAGTATCCCATACCGGCCGTTAAAAATTGTCGAATTTGTGACCTCTTGATCGTAAGGGAAATGATATCGAAAAATTATAAAATTTTATTTCTAGAAGTTTTAAATGCTCTAGATAACGTTTAACGGTGTGGATCGTCGATTCGGAAGCTCTATCATCGAAAACAACTTATGAGTACGAAGGCGATCGTACTCATAATAGTATAGTAGCCGGACTCATATAGAGTAGGGCTACTATACTATTATGAGTATAGAGCTCTTACTACTCATAAGTTGTTTTCAATGTTGGGGGCTTTCGAATCGGCGATCCACACCGTTAAACTCGGACTCTATATATATATATATATATATATATATATATATATAAAATATATATGTAGGATTGTAAATAAGGGTTAACCATGCATGCGAGTAACTTGCAATCCAATCCTACTAATCCAATCCTAAGCCCAATCTGGTTCAGAAATTTTATGTTCCTTTCAAATGAATCTTTCTCTTATTTTTTTCCTTGCCTTCCTAACATAACAATCCTCATGAAGTTCATTGCTATTTCATGATTTAGCCCAATTGGGCATATATTACTATGCCACGATTTCTTTCATTCCTTTTAGTAGCTAGTGTTTCAAATTAAATAACTTTTCTTCTCAAAATGAAATCCATCTTAAATTTTCTATCCAAAAACAGATACATCTTAAGTGTACTCCATGGCCTGCCCTGTTTGGTTTGGAGTATAAGCAGCCAAGCGGGGATAACGAAAGTTTCGTTATCCTATCTATTCCGCTAAACGATTTATCTCATCAAATCTTGGTATTCCCAACTATTCCGAATAGTTTGGAATTTACTATTCCATTATTTTGGTGGAATTGCTGTTCCAATGTTTAGTTTCAAATTTTACTAAAATTATAAATTGAATTAAAAATAAATTATATAAATACAATATATTATATATTTTAATATATTAATTTTATTATAAAATTATTAATTGTACTATATTAATACATATTATTTATATTTAAATATTATAATAAATTATATATAAATACTATAATAAAATAATTTTATTAAATTTAGGTTTAAGTAGATTTTTTTAAAAAATATAAATTTATTAGTTAAAATAAATTTATAATTTTTTTATAATAAATTATTTTTATTAATTGTTCCCACTCCTATTCTTATTTTAAATTTTAAAATTAAAAATTAAAAATTTTATAATTATTAATCACAAAATTAAAGTTTATAATAATTTTAAATTTTAATTTTAAAATTAAATTTGATATTTCAAAATTTTAAAATTTAAAATTTGATATTTTATATTTTCAAATTTATTTTTGATCTCAAATTTAAAATTTGAAATTTAAAATTTAAATTTTGAATTTAAAATTTAATATTTTAAAATTTAAAATTTTAATATCAAAATTTGAAATTTAAAAGTTAAAATCCTAAATTTAAAAATATAAATATAAATATAAAATATAAAACTTTAAATTTTAATATAATGAGAGGATTAATATCATATATTTTATCTATAATAATTTGAAATTTAAAAGTTAAAATCCTAAATTTAAAAATATAAATATAAAATTTAAAAATTTAAATTTTAATATAATGAGAGATGTAATATCATTATTTTTTGTCTATAACTTCACTCGTTCTTATTTTATTTTTTCTATTTAAATGCTTTTTTTCCTACTTCCGAGAATAACTCACATAAAATTTGTCTAGTTCTTACTTATATTTAAATTTATATCTAATTATGAAATAAACAGTTTTTACTTGTACTCTGACCAAATGATACTATCACAAGAATAAGATTCAAATAAGTAAGAGAGGTGTGTAGACACGCATGTAAGCCTTTGTATTTAAGAAACTTTGGATACTATCACAAGAATAAGATTCAAATAAGTAAAAAAGTGTGTAGGCTTCTCTCTATTTACATATTAAATATATAGTCATAGTTAGTATTTAGTATTTACGTGTGTTAAATATACAATCAATACTAACTATAAACATAATTAATATTGATTAAGATCTTGTCAGGCGAACAAAACCAAGCATACTTTAATTTAAGATTCGCTTGTTACTCTTATCTTTTATTAAAATCTTGTGCTAGTGGAGAAATCCTGAGCACTGATCCAAGCCCTGATTAATCTTAACCACTGCGAACCCACAAGTGCCATAACGTGACAATATTTTTTTTAATATCATCGAATCAAACATATTTAATCTATAAACTTAGCAAACAGATGGATTGGATAATCCACAGATGGAACACTATACCCCTCGGTCATGTAAACATGGATAACATTTATCCATAATTTTTTGCGTTAACATCTTTATCCATATTCACACAGGTGGGTGCATGGGTATGGGATTAATTACATGCAATTTTGTTTTCCTTTTCACTCCTACATTTTCCAGATACTATATATATATATATATATATATATATATATATATATATATATATATATATATATATATATATAGAGAGAGAGAGAGAGAGAGAGAGAGAGAGAGAGAGAGTCTAAGTATCTTTATCAATAGCGAAGCGTTTGGTAGCGATAAGCAAAGCGACTACCAAATTTTTCATAGCTAGATCCACTTTGATGATTTTCAGTTAGATTATCTTATTTAACCAACCACCCACTTAACCTTAGATGACCCACATCATCCTAAGCACATCTCTCAATCCAATGGCTAAAAACTTGGTGGCACTAATAACTTGGTGCTATTAATAGCATAGTAACCTAGTTATATATATATATATATAAAATTTGAAAAAGCATAATATAGCTTCTTATTTGAAATATTATAACATACAATATATATAAAATTTGAAAAAGCATAATATAGCTTCTTATTAGAAATATTATAACATACAATAAATAAATTCTTAAAGCATAAAAAATACATATTTAATAAAATATTATCATCTCTAACTTTATGATACAAATTAATAAAATTTTTATCATTATGGAGTTAATATATAATAATAAATGTTATATATTTTTTAGTTTAAAAAGAATATATGAGACTATCTGTGGATATCTGCGCGCGGTTATTCAAAATACAATACCACTTAACGGATACCCATCTTTTTTATTCATAATTTTTTGAATAAGAAAAATTAGTAACCATACTCGCAAATTTATGAATAATCCGAGAGCACCTATGGGTACCCCACAGGAACCGATGGGTATGGATAGGGATTATCAAATATGCCTAAACTTTGTAAAAAATTTATTTGATATAAAAGAGAAAACTTAAATTAAATTAAAATAATAGAATCTTATGCAATTTATTCTAGATACATCCGAAAAACTTAGAAAATTTCTAACTTTTCTTTCGTGATAAACCCAAAATTTACTTAAAATTAAGTAGATTTTAGAATTTTTATACATTTCTAAATATGTTTTAAACTTGTAGTCTTTTTCTATGATTTGTGTAGAACGCAACGAAAGCATTCGTTCGTACCTTTTTACGGAATTGATTTGCGCTACAAAGCGACGAGTCCGGATCGTAGAGGTTGATTCACGTGTCCTTGGATCGTCCTTGAAAGTCTTCTTACGCTCCGAACTCGCGGTAGATCGAACTGCAAACAAACGATCGCAAATCCACCGTTCAAATCCCTCTAGAATAATAGGTTACTGGATGATGTGATTTCTACGTTTCTCTCTTTCTTATAGGATCACCCGTATATTTATAAGGAATTCCAAAATCCTAATAGCATAAATTGATTATTAATTATTATCCTAATATGATTAGAATTTATCTATAATAATAAGTCAATTTAAAAAGCAATTAATCCTAATCCAATTAGATAACATAATAACCGTCGGATCGAAGCCCGATCATGAGCGGGCCCAATTTGATTTAACTGAATGCTAACAATTTGTTTTAAAGATTTTTTAAGAATTCAAATAATCTTCCATAAAAAGGTAAAAGAACAATGTTGATGAAGTAGCTACCAGCGGAAGCAGAAGCTCTGGACGGATTTTCTTATATAGAAGAAAAATAAAAGGAAGAGAAGAATAAGAGAAGAACCAAGAAACAAGAAGAAGAAGAAAGAGAGTACTTGCTATATGTAAAAAACAATAAAACTAAATATATATAAAAAATAATAAATAAAAAATAAACTCACAGAGCGTGTTACCGGTGAACTTGGGTAATTTTTTTTTTTTTTTCCCACACACACCTTACCAACAGAACTTAATAATCGAATTTCTCTTCCTATCTCATGCACTAGTCTTTTATATGGTGTGAAACAAATAATAATATTTTACCAAAATACACGTCGAAAAGATATATATATATAGCAGAATTCAAATCAACTTTCTATTAAAGTCTGATTATGATTTTAGATGAAAAAGATAAAATAAAACATATTTAGCCATTCTAAATCTATTAGGATTAACCTTTTGTTTATACTAAATTCAAATTTGCATGAATATTATTAAATAATAATTAGGTCATATTTATAAAAATATCTCTCATGCACCATTTTATATGGTGTGAAATAGATAATAATTTTTTACCAAAATACACTGAAAAGATAGAGAATCCATATTGACTTTCTATCATAGTCCGATTAGGATTTTAGATGAAAATGATAAAATATAGTATATTAATTAAGTAGTTTTAAATCTGTTAGGATTAATATTTATTTATAATAAATTTAAATTTGAATATAATTAATTTAGCCACGTATATAAAAATACTAGCACCTGCAACACCTTTGACAAGCAGGAACCATAATTGTTGTCAAAATCACAAACTACTATGGAAATTTATTTCATGAGAATTCCCTCTAACGCAAGAGACCTAATACATCTTGTATGTAGGCTTTCACATAAACTCTTTAATTATGCTACTACAAAACCTATCTGCCATGGATTCCATCTTTCTAGAAGATAAATTCCTTACATAGAAATTTAGATGAAGTGCAATTAGTCTAATTTAAATTGACCCACACTAAACCCAATCTCAAAGTGCGTTCCACATCAAAATAGAATAGTAAATCAATCTACAGCTATATATTATAAACTTATGTTCTCTTAAATTGATATAATGTAATATCATCCACTATAAAATAATAAGACTTATACAACAAAGGTGAATCTAATGTTATTAATAAATATTATTTAAAAACAGTTAGATAAAGTTAGGCTACATAATATTAATCTCATATAGAGTCTAATTACATCTCACGTAAAAAGTTAATATACTACCATTTTAAATTAATATACTATAATTTTAAATTAATATAGCATATAAAGAAACAAAAAAAAAGAAAAAAAAAAAGCTAACCCTCACATTGCAATGTAGTATATATGTTAGACTAGCCATGGTGGTCGAACCACAATACAACTGCACTCAAAAAGTCAAATGTGTTAAATTAAAAAGAAACAATATTATTCTTTGTTTGGATTAAACATAATAATAAAATTATATTCAAAAAAGAAGAGAAAATTCAAAACAAAAGGGGAAAGAAATATCCCAAAAAAGAATAAAAGAATAAAAGGAAAGAAAAGAAAAAAAAAAAAAGGGAGAGGTGGTGGTTTCACCTCCCTGGTCCGTACAAAGGAGGTGAGCTCACCTCCTCTTCTTAGAAAAAAAAAGAAAAGAAAAAGAAAAGGAAAAAAAATTAAAAAAGATATCTAAAAATAGTATTAATCATTTGATTAGCATTTAATTCCTTATTAATCACAAGGAAAATGAACTTTCTCTTTAATAGATTTTTTATTTATTTTTTGAATTATTTTTAAAAATAAATAATCTTTGGTTTTTTGATGGGAGAAGAAGAAGAGGTTATTAGAGAAAAAGATCTGAAAGATAAAAAAAACAAAAAAAAAACAAAAGGAAAGAAGAAGAAACCAATGAAAAGAAAGGTGGAAAAAGTTTGTTTTTTTTTTTCTCTCTCTCTTTCTCTCTCTGCTGCATGCAGAAGGTTCCCCTCTTTTCTTCCCTTGTGCGCTGGTAGTGGGAGGTGCCATGCGCACCTTCTCCCTTCCTCAGTACGAAAAACAAAAAAGGGCAAAAAAAAGCTTTAGCACTTACATCCAACGACAACGACAAAGATCATGACGACTTTCACGGCAACAAAGGATAACGCCCACATACAAAGTAAGTGTGATTTTTGTTTGCCGGTTAAATCAACACAATTATTTTCGCGACAGACTTGAACCGATCAAATTAAATTTTTTTTTTTTAGAAAAGATAGCGTCTTTATCATTCGTTAGAAAATCGTTATTTTTTATGTCCAGAGCAAGTGGTAAAGGGCTTGGTGGTTGGTATCCGAGGCGGAAGTTTGAATCCTAGTTGATTCACATTTCCAGCTAAGTTTATTTCTAAATAAAATAAACGAAGCGGATAGCGTGCTACCTATCTCTCTCAAAAAAAAAAAAATCGTTATTTTTAAATGAAAACCGATCAAATTCAGCATTAAATCGTTATTTTTATCGTTCATGCGTATATATTACTAATCCCTATACCAAACAGCTATTTTCGTGATAGAATCGACATGATTAAAATCGGCGTTTTAAATCGAACCCTTTTCATTGGGTTGATCAAGCCGCCATCTTCGTAATAGGCACGACACGATTAAATTTTATGTATCACTAATTCATATACCTAGCGACCATCTCCACGACAGACTTGGCATAATCAAAAAATTAATCGAGCAGTCATTTTCGTAATAGGCAACACAATCATACCCATATATTTGAACAAAAATAATAATAACAAAAAATAAAAAATGATGTATATATTTTGATTTGTCATGATAAGTATTGCTCGAATTATTCACCATCTTCATGATAGGCATAATTCGACTTGATCAACTCACTATCTTTGTGATAAGCATTATTCAAACCACATGCCATCTTTGTGATACTTACTGTCCGATTCAACTACATTGTCATCTTTCGTGATAGACACATATTTGATCAAATCGCTATCTTCGTAATAAGCCTAGTTTGACTTGTGATGGGTTGTCCGAGCAACACCCTATAAGTACCGTTTGGTTCGGGTATAAGCAAGAACTAGCTATTACAGGAATAGATACAAGTATGGGGATAAGAGAAATAACGTTTGGATGAAAATTGGGTTGTTCCCAGGAATAAGAAAAATATTAGGTAGTTTTATATAAAAAATGGAGGTGTTGGTGGGGATAACCGAGAACTACTATTCTCGAATAAAAAATTAGCGTTTGGGTATAAAGGGGAGGATAAGAGCATATTCCTATCCCTATTCCCTAACCAAACAAAGCCCGCAAGAGAAAAATTGATGATTCATAAATTTAGTATTGATTTTAAATTGGACCAAATTGATTTAAATTGAATCCAACAAAAAAAAAAAAAAGGAAAAAAGAAGAAAGGCATGGTTTGTGATTAATTAATTTAAAAAGCCCAATCTACAATTTACTTATGGGCTTACTGAACAAAATTTCATATGAAGTCTATTAATGAAGTTAGACCCAATCCAGCCCAAAATCTGAATCTAACCCATATGATAGTCCAGGCCCGGTCTACTTGCTGGTCTTAGATCCAGCCAGTCAATAATGCATCCCAATCTACTCGCGGGCCATAAATTCAGCCCGTATATAATACAGCTCGGTCTACTTATGAGCGCTGAATCTAGCCCGTACGTAAATGCAAGCCCAGTCTAAGTATAGGCTTCAAATTCAACCCACATGCTAATAAAACTCATGAAACCTAAAATCATAAATAAAACTAATAAAATCCAAAATTTACAAATAAAATTCAAAATTCAAAGTCCACAAATAAGCACAAAATTTAAAGTCCACAAATAAAACTCAAAATCCAAAGTCCACAAAAAAAGCCCAAAATTTAAAGTGCATAAATAAAACACAAAATTCTAAGTCAACAAATAAAACCCAAAATTTAAAATCCACAAATAAAACCCATGAAATCCAAAGTTCACAAATAAAATTCAAGACCGAAAGTTCACAAAAAAAATCCGAAATCAGAAGTTTACAGATAAACCCAAAACCCAAAGTCCACAAATAAAATCCAACCCAAAATATTTCATAAGTAAAACCACCAAGAGTCCAAGAGAATAAAGCCCAAAAACTACAAAACCTATACTATCTATACAAATGCCTCCAACCTAAACCAAATTTAGCGAAATAATTTATTGGGACTCTATCGTAAATTAATTTTATGAACCACAAAAATGAACCTCTATCATGAATTAATTTTTATGAACTAACTTCATAGATTTTCCAAATGAGGCTTTATCATGAGTTAATTTCATGAACCAAAACGGGTTTCCAAATGAGCCTTTATCATTAATTAATTTCATGAACCAAAGATGGACTTCTATCATGAATAAATTTTATGAACCAAAAATGAGCTTCTATCAGGAATTAATCTCATGAACCAAAATAGACTTTTCAAATGGATTTTTATCATGAATTAATTTGGTGAACCAATTTCACGGGCTTTGAATTTAATATGACAGTTAAGTTATTAAAAATTTGAATAAATGACTGTCAAGTTGTTAAACTGAACAAGTGATCGTCAAGTCGTTAAACTGAGCAAATAATAGTCAAGTCGTTAACTTGAGCAAATCAAAACGAAACTCTTTTTGATCAAAGTCGCTAAATGATAAATCAATCAAAATCAGAAGACCGTCAAGTTGTTAAACTGAGCAAACAAAATTCGAATTCAAACTGACCGTTAGTCGTTAAACTGAACATTTGACCGCCAAATTATTAAACTGCACAAACCAAATTCGACTTCCAACTAACCGTCAAGTCGTTAAGCTGAACGTTTGACCACCAAGTCGTTAAACTGAGCAAACCAAATTCGAATTCAAACTGACTGTCAAGTCGATAAGTTAAACACTTGACCGTCAAGTCATTAAACTGCGCAAAGCAAATTCGAATTCAAACTGACAGTCAAGTCATTAAACTGAATATTTGACTGCTAAGTCGTTAAACTAAGCAAACAAAATTTAAATTCAAATTCAAATCGACCGTCAAATCATTAAATTAATCAAGCCAAAATTCAAGTTTTTAAATTGAGCAAATTAAATTCAAACTCAATTTTCCTGCCTAGTTCTTAAACTGAGTAAATTAAATTCGGGCTCACTTCAATTTGACCGCCAAAATCTTTAAATTGAGCAAATTAAATTTGAACTTGCTTCAATTTGACCGCCAAATTATTAAAATGAGTAAACCAAAATTTCAACTCGTCTACAAACTCCATAAATTGAGTATTTTAGTTTTTTAACAAAATTCATGTAATCTCTTACTTAAACCATGTACACAACAAATCATATTAATATAATTTTATCTTCATGCTTTGGTCTTTTTATTATCGGTATTTATATTCGGTCTTTTAATTAAGTGATTTTTAATACTTAAAGTGTGGGATAATTAATAATAGATTCTTGAGTGTGTTGAAATCTATAAACCTATAATCCTAATTTCAAAATAAAATTTAAACCGATTGAATCTCTACCATAAATGGTCACTTGCGGGAGAAAAGCCCGGGGCGGGAGGGCTTGGTGGTTGGTACTCGAGATCCAAGTTCGAATCCTAATTGATTCATATTTCTTGTTAAATTTATTTCTAAATAAAATAAACGAAGCTAGTTTTTTCACATCTGGATTCGAAACTTTTGATAAGTGAGAAAAAATTAATTATGGACTTAAACTCGAGACATCCTATTCCGAATCTCCGACGCTACGCTCAAGATATGGACTTAAACTAAAGACATCCTATTCCGAATCTCCAATGCTATGTTAAATTAAATATATTGTTCTCCAACAGCTTACAATGCTAGAGAACAATATTTTTAGTATTTTAATTCAACAGAATGGGTGAAAAGTATAATGATTGATTAATGTGCATGGCTTTTATGGCATATGAAATCTGACACAGTAGAAGTGCATATTTGAACTCAGCACAGTAAAAGTGCAGTATCGTATATATATGCATCAAACATCAGTTTCTTTCCACATTAAAGCGGAGCAACATGAAAGCAGAGTTCAATTTCAACAAAGATAACTTCACACATAGAGATAATGCAAGTGGATGTTAAATAGTGGCTAGAGTAGGGCAATTTTGCATGTTAGACCACGTAAAATGTTGATTCCCCAGAGGTAAGTCGATCATTCCCAGGTTGCTCACTAAGTCCGTAAACATAGTCATAAGGCGTCTGCACCACGATCTACCCCTACGTTCATTCATGTTTTTGATAAGATTAAAATCCCCACACATCACCCACGGCCCCCACACACCTCCTTGAGTGCCGCCAGTTCGTTGCAAAACTCCGCTTTTCCTTCCCTCGTAGGCGGCCCGTAAACATTTGTGACGAAGAACGTCGAACCGCTGGATAAATGCTTCAATCGAGTGGTGAGCGAGTATTTACGCACTAGGACCTCACCACAGGAGAAAGCCTTTGAGTTCCAACAGGTGATAATACCCCCAGCAGACCCCACAGAAGGAATGAAGTAGCATTTGTCAAAAAAAGTACCCACGAATGATCGAAGGAAAGACCTAGAAACATCGTCGACCTTAGATTCTTGGAAACAAAGTACAGCCCTTCTAAACTTGGACACCACAAATTTGACAAGACTCCTTTTACCCAGGTCGTTCAACCCACGTACATTCCAACTACATATCTGTAACATTAGACTGTAACGAACAACACAAGCCAACTCCCAAAAGTCCAGCACGAAGCTAAACCGGGGTGGACGCGCTCACGAACGCCTTGAAGCAGCGCACCTCCTTTTCGTCAAGAGAGATCCCGTATTTAGCTCCTTTCACTCTTATCTTTTTGTACGTCTCCGCTTCAGATCCAGAGCACCGAGTCGACCCTGAACCCTTCGCTGGAGTTAACGAAGCCAACTCCCAAAGTCCAGCACGAAGCTAAACCGGGGTGGACGCGCTCACGAACGCCTTGAAGCAGCGCACCTCCTTTTCGTCAAGAGAGATCCCGTATTTAGCTCCTTTCACTCTTATCTTTTTGTACGTCTCCGCTTCAGATCCAGAGCACCGAGTCGACCCTGAACCCTTCGCTGGAGTTAACGGTTGATCCTCCACCATCGCTCCTTCACGCAGATGGGCTTTACGATGTGTGGCGCGCTCCAGAATCGGGCCATTGCTACAGCGAGCCAATCTGATACTCTTTCTGAAAGAGCAAGGGACAAAACTGGTGTTCGCCGCATTCGCTGAGTCTCCCCCATCTACGTCCGTTCCGTTACCTCATCATCCGTATATTGTACCGCACCCATTGGGATTGGGCCGTTGCGCCCCACAATGCCATCACCATCTATAGTACCGTCCTGAAATTCGTGCGCGTCGCCCGGCTCCGAGCCCCTCCTGGCTGGCTCCATATGGTTGGGAAAATCCAATACCTGGACCTCGAGAGGTAGGCGAGGTGAGGGTATACAGCGTCGTAATGGTCGGTGTCACAGTCGTCCCGAAAGGGATCTCACTCTGGGCGGTGTGGAAACATCTTGAAGAGATATGACCGGTCATTCGGGCCCCCGGATATAAATCACCCGCAAGCTCTCTAGGCGGCCCAGATGGTCCACCACCCCAAGACTCGAGTGGTTCATTATGCCAACCACCCCAACCATCAGGGGCGGGTCCACCGAAAGCCACTTACGGGGCTTGGCCCACCCACTGAATCCAGCCCAGCACCACCACACCTGTGGCCCACCTTGGCAGCCCAAAGCTCTCCCCACAGTCCCACACCCCTAGGCCCTAGGTTCGCCTTATCACCCCGCCAGCTAGCTACTCAGTACTCGCGCAGGGGCGGCCGCACCCAAATCCATCATCCATCATCCATCAGACAAGATCGATCAGCACAAGGTTCCGCTGCCGCCAAAATCATGCAACCATTGGGAGACTCGCCAATCCCACCAGAAGAAGACGCAACCTTCACTCTTCAGAGAGGGGCGTTCTGCACGAGGCCCTTCAACTGCCAAATCCATGCAAGCGTCGTTGGCGTCGTCCGGTGCCGCAACCTGAGGCAAATCTCTTCTGGGCGTCGTAAGAGTCATTTCCTTTACACGCTGCTCTCAAAAGCACCGCTATAGGCTGGTAATTTGAAATATTTCTATCGAGGATCTCGGCTGACCGCTGCGTAATCCCGCTGATTCTCCGAAGGTTTGACCGGAGTCTTCTGATCTGAGGCGGAGTCAACGCCGGAGCGGAGGTGGTGTTGTCGAACTCCATGTAAACCGTCTTTGTTATTGCGCCACCTATCTCGGAGCTCCGATGAGTCCTTGACCAGGCAACCCAGTCAACTGCAACTCTACCTTGAGTCCTTGACCAGGCAAAATGAAGAAGCCTATGGGCAGGTCACGCAAAAGATTGAAGAAGATGAGGGAACAGGATTACTCGATAGGAATTCTAGACATAATCATTTTATTGGGTAGAGAAATGGAGAAATTCGTAAAGTATGTAAGAATTGCCATGCATGAAAATAAACAGATAGTTGCGAGGGGACGTTTCATAAATCCTATTTGAGAATGATCTGACCGAAAGGAGATCCTAAACATATAATTTCATCAGTCAACACTAAGTCCATGCACAAAAGTAGATGGTATAAGACTGTTCAAGAATTGCATGATAATTTGCATGATAAACCGATATACACGCAACTTCACACAAGCTACATGATATAGTTAATTTATTAATCAGAAACAAAAGGGTTTTGAATGAATTTTAGTTACAAACTTACTGGATGAAAGAAAATTGCAAAAGCAAACCCTCACTTCAGTTGCTTGTTGCCCGCAGAAGAATCTTCAGGACTTGGAAACATTGCAAGGTCAACAGACAATATCATCAAAGGGTTCTTAACACAAGTCAGTAGTCACATATTTATTCAAAGCTCTGCAAAATATTTTGTACACCCTAATTAAAATCAGACAGGATAACTGGCGAACCAATTTACTAAGGTCCTGCTGGAATGAACAAACATCTAATTTAGCAATCAAAAAGGTTCTAGGCTTAGGTAGACAACATTTATTTAAAGCTCTGCAAAATATTTTGTACACCCTGGTTAAAGCCAAATAGGCCACCTGGTGAACCAATTTACTGAGGTCCTGTTTGAAATGAACGAACATCTTAGTTCGCACTCAAAAAGCATCTAGTCTTAAGGTCGATAAAAGAATGTGATCAAATTAATGTCTAAAGAGGATAGTACATTCGGTCTTCAAAGTCATTTTTAGGGTAAATGCAAGATCTTCGTGGAGGATAGTCAGGAAGAAGGCAGCAAATGCAAGCTCAATAAAATGAAACTGAGATTATGATTTAATGATAGTTTAGGAAATCTATTCCTTGATGTGATGACGCCTACATGACTTGAACGCAATCCATGATTTTTTCAGAAACTTTCAAGGACTAGACCTAATAGATGCATCACTGAATTGGTGCCAAACTTCCTCAAATTGTGGTTAAGCAATTTGGCAAGCAAGTTGAGAAAAACATTCATGAAGTAAGCACGTAAAAAAATCGATCAATGCAAGGCAAGCGAATGCAAGTTCGACACACGAATGGATTTCATGCATTCAAATGTATATCTCCATTAGATTTTCACATCATCTATAGGATCATGGGAAAACATGTAGGGAATCACCCTATGGATATTAAGAAAGATCATCCAATTAAGCAAATACTTTGATACCTGCAATATATGAATGAAGTATAATCGGAGTTGCATATCTCACAAGCAAGCTAACAGTAGCACATATCCCAGTTAAAACATAAGCTACTGGCGACTGAATCGTTATTAGGATTTCTAGTAACATCTGTGCCATTTTTGCAAAGATTTCAGCACTTAGGCATTTGCCATAACCAAACAGAACTATTGGATGAAAAATCCTTTTACCCAACAAATGCATATAAGAACATAGAGAAAGATGATTCTTGCACTGCTATGAATATCAAGATCCGATATGAAATATAGTGGTCGAAAAGAAATGCTAGCTTATCCAACCTAGACTTGCCAAAAGAAACATGACCAACTCAATCACATGCTACTACTCGATGACAAATATGGCCACAAGTGAAGAGTAATGCTCCCAAGTTAGCTTTAGGTTTTTAAAAGTTACCAAGCATAAGAAATTGCAAACGGAAATTCATGCCACGGTTGATTTTTGAATAAGATAAGGTGCTATAGAGAATTTTCCAAGGATGCCTATTCTTACCCTTAATAGAATACATGTATTGCAAATTCATGAGCATATCTTCGTAGGAATAAGCCCCTGTAGATTGTCATTTATTGCTAGCGAATATCTAAAACTCTGTTCGCAAAATGTTCTTGTCATCGACCATCTGACTCTTTAATAACTCATAGCAAGCAAATAATTCTTCAGATTAGCAAAACACACTTCACAAGAGTGAAAGCTTCAAAAAACTAGTTGCTCACATTCATCATCCAATGAAATAAAATATATGCTCCTCGTTCACAATTAGGATGAATACAATCTATTCACCAGCAAGCATCTTATAAAGTTAAAATTATTTTGGCTAATTCTATATTAGCTCATAAAAAACAACATAGTGTGACATCAAGCTGCCCCTCAGCAGCCAACAAAACAGAACCTTTTTAATAACTCAGGAATTTAAAGATGGGTCGGAAAATGATTATCGAAAATATTCATATTAAACATAGCAGATTGTTCACTTGATTAAAGGAATAAAAGTTCATAGTGGCAACATCAGAGTCATCAACATCACCAAGTCTCCTACATTTTACACAGTAAAATGTAACATATTTCTTTTGGAGTGCGTATTGGTAGTATCCATGCTATTTTCTTCGAAGTATATGATGTAAAATTTTTGCATATAGGTTTCGAGGAAGTTCCCCATTCTGCTCAAAAAAGAAAGGAAGGAAAAAAAAAGTCGCATGTTACTATTATAGCCGTACTACTGCTCTCCTTCTCTCCATCTACCATAGGAAGCGAAGTTACTGATTAAGCAAATCCTTGATTCAAGGTCCAGGCCCTCAAATCTTCAAATTCATTTAGCATAATAGTAATTTCATCTTGGCGAATCCTTCCCATGTCTTTAAGTTTGTAAACAATGTATTCTGCTGCACTGTTCATGTACACAAGCATATAAAAGTTGTCAAAAACTCCAACCAGACTAAATACAATAATTATCAATAAATTACAAAACAAATAAATATTCAGATTTGAACTAAACTTTATAACCAAAAATATTCATAAATAATCAGCAAATACATAAATTACCTCACAAGATGGTCACCATCAAGATGAGCAGGATCTAGATCCATATATGCCATTCTTCCGGTAGCCAATTTAATGAACCACCTCTTGTCCCGCTCATTGATCCACTCAGCAAGACAGAAGAAAAACTGGCCTACACATACAGTACTACCTAATATCCAAAACACAGCAAAAACCCGACCAGTCTTCGTTGAAAAACTTATGTCACCATATTCCAACGTAGTCATCGTCACAACAGTACAGTAGAAGGAATCGACAAATCTTAATTTCTCGACCTTCCACAGAAAAATAGTACCGCTGAGCATGAAGATTATGAGAACTAATAAGACACACAAAAATTTGCACTTCGCTCGGTGAATTCCAATCTTACTGAACCTCATTAGTTCACTCAGTTTTGAGCGCGTGTAAAATGCTCTATAGAGATCAGATTGATGCTTCTCCGCAAGGTGAGTAATCATCGTACTCAAGAATTGAGCAACTATTCCTATCCCGAGCAATACAGAAAGACAAGAGAGTAGTTTAGCAGTATCGCTACGAGGAAGAATATCTCCGTAGCCTACAGTGGTCGTGGTCACTACAACAAAATATACCACATCGAGAAGGTGGTCGATTTTCACCTGGCCATCCAGATTGAGATGATAAAATACGAAAGTGGCCACTCCAAAGTAGCCGAGTACCCACATGGCTGTATGAAGGACGGTAGGGCGTAGCTTCTGCACATGAGGAACATCATTTGCTCCTCTCAGGATTCGCTGCGTCCTAACCGAAGGGACACTTCTGGACTGCCGGAGTCTTCTAGCACCAGCAAAATGGTCCGACATTGAGCTAGCACTGCAGAGAGCACCTGAAGTTTTAATTCTAAAGACAGGAAGAGAAAGAGAGTGATTAGAGGACGTCTTGCCAAACATTTCATACAAAAACGAGGAAAAACTAAAAGAAATTAGCTGCATTTTTAGGGTTTTGATGAGAAGATATTGGGAGAGAGGAGGAGGGAAACGTTCCCTTTACCTTTTCCGTTTGCGGGAACGAAACTAGCCGGTGCCTGGGGCTCTGGGCATTTCAGCTCCTTTTCTCATTTTAATTACCCACGCTATTTTATTTTTTAAAAAATAAATAAAATATAGTATAATTTTAGATACTTTTGAAAGATAAAAAAATTTGTGAAATATAAATAAAAAATAAAAAAAGTTTAATCCAACTATATTAGGGCCTGTTTGGCAAAGTTTCTGAAAAAATAATTTTTAAAAACTTAATTTTATTTTGGAGAAGTAATTTTGGTTAAAAACAGTAGAACGTTTGGCTAACTATAGATAAAAATAATTTTTCTGTAGTAATTTTGAAAAACTGCTTGGCAAAAATTTTTTGATGTTGCATTAATTAATATTTTTATTCACTTTTATTTTAAAATAATTCATAATGTAAATTTAAATTTGAATTAAAATTAATATTTCAAAATTTCAAAATTTGATATTTTAATTTTAAAAATAATTTAAAATTTTAAAATTTGAAATAATTATGAAATATAAAATTTAAAATTTAAAATTTAAAACTTAAAACTACAAATTTAAATTTAAAAATATAAATAATTATGAATTTAAAATATAAAATTTTAATAATTTAAAAATATAAATTTAAATTAGAAATTTCAAAGTTAAAATGTAAAAATATAAAATATAAAATATAAAATTTAAAATATAAATTTAAAATTTAAAATATAATCTTAAATTTAAAATTTTAAAAAATAAATAATTATGAAATTTAAAATATAAAAATTTCATATTTAAAAATATAAATATAAAATTTAAATTTTAAAGTTTAAATTTGAAATATGAAATTTAAAATTCAAAATTTAAAATTTAAAATATTTATTATTAAATATAAAATATAAATTTTTAAAATTTAAATATTTAAAAATTAAATTTTGAATATTTAAAATCTAAAATTTGAGTATTTAAAATTTAAATTTTAAATTTTAAAAATTTATAATTTGAAGATTAAAACTTGTAATTTAAAATTTAAAATTTAAAATGTTCAAATTTTTAAATTTAAATTTTAAAATCTAAAATGTCAAATTTTAAACTTTATCTTAAATTTTAATTTTGAAATTTAGAATTTAAAATTTTTAATTTTGAAATTTGAAATTTTAAAATCTAAAATTTGAGATTTGAAATTTAAAATTTAACGTTTGAAATCTTTTTTTCAAATTTTAAAATTTTAAAATTCAAAAATGAATTTAAAATTTAAAATTTAAAATTAAATTTAAATTTACATTGAATTTAAAATAAAAATAAAAATTTGAAGTTCGAGTTCAAAATCAGAATCAGATTTTAAGAAGCAACTTTTTTCTGCTTATGGTTCTGAGGCCTTCAAAATCAGTTTTTTGATTCTGAAAAGCATAAACAGATTTTAAAACGGAGGTTGCCAAACGCTCTATTAGGCCGAAAATTACGTTTGAATCCAAAAACGCTTTTTAAAAGCTAGTTCAAACACCCTTACTTGTTCGCTTGCGTGACGAACAAGTCGACCAAAAGACGATTTTTGAGAAAGGTTGAGTTGGAGAAATGATTGATGGTAATACGAGAGGCCGGTTGTTGGCCAAGATTTTTAGAGATGATTTTTTGTATTCCATTAATAAAGTTATTGGGTCGAAAGTCGGTGACCTTGTGTGCTCCCTCCTTTTTTGGGATGAGGCACACGGGGGAGTAATATGTCGGGCCCGTAAAGAGTGTTTCGTCGTGAAGTTCATTAAAGACTTTGAAGATGTCTTCCTTGACCACGTCCTAAAAGGTTTGATAGAAAATTAGAAAGAAGCCGTCCGGACTAAGCGCCTTGTCGCTTCCAAGTTGGAAGGTAGCAGTCATGATTTCGTCGAGGGTGAACGGTACCGTTAAGGAGTCGGGACTTAGTAATCTGTTTGCGTGGTAGAGGCCACTCCAGTTTTCGAAGGATAGTGAGCTTACCTCAGGTTTCCCAAACAGACGTTTGAAAGATTTAAAGAAATGGGATCTTTTAAGCTCTTCATTGGATACGAGTTGGCCACCGTCGTCCTCGATTACTTCGATTGCATTGGAACGTTTTCGTCCGTTAGCAACTACGTGAAAAAATTTGGTATTACCATCGCCCTCCTTTAGCCAAAGCTGTTTGGCTCTAGACTTTCAAAGAATTTCTTCCTCCTCCAAGATTACCCATAAGTGCGTCTTGAGCTCCGTCCGTTTATCTATGAGTTCCTAGGGCAAGTTTTGCCATTCCTCGAGGTGATCAATAGCTTGTAGTTCCGATTGTAGATGCCTTTTGGTGTTGGAGATATTGTGGAAGTGCGTCTTGCGCCACTCTTTCATTCGTACTGCGATCTGGAGCTTAGCCGTGATAGTGAGAATAACTGAACTCTTACAGGCTATTTCATTCCACCAAAACGGTACTCTTGAGAGAAAGTCTTTCTTGGTGAGCCAGACCCCCTCAAATTGATATCTCCTTGGAGCTGGGGTAGCCCCGAGGTAAGGATAATCGGGGTATGGTCCGAGGTGATCCTGGGAAGAGCTTTGGCTTTACAGAAAGGGAAAGATTGATTCCATTCCGTTGAGATGAGAAATCTATCTAGCTTGGCGAGGGTGGGTCTGCGTTGCATATTCGACTGTGTGAAATTTTGATTAGACAAAGTGGTAATCGATGAGAGAAAGGCTATTAATAAGGTCCGAAAATATATTCATTGCTTTAGAGCTCCAAGGATTTCCTTTTCTTTCGAATTGATTTCTTGCAAAGTTGAAGTCTCCGCAGATTACCCAGTTGAAAAAGCAGGAGCTACTAAGGGAGAGGCGTTCAGAGCAGAACTCTTTTTTGCCGTCTCAAGTGGGAGGTCCGTAGACGTTCGTGACTTTTGTTGTCAAATGCTCTACTAAGTTCAAAATTATTTTTGGCCTCAAAATCACTTTTCGAAAGTTGGGCCAAACACCCAGCATAACTTATTTTGTTAATAAATAAATTAGATAATATGTTATATTTTTCTATCTCAAAAAATATATATAAAAAAAAAGCTTCATTTCTAAAGCCTTGGTTAATCAAATAAATTGCGTATATATAACCAAGAGCAATGTTATGTTTACATTTACACTTTTCTATCCAAAAATTCGTTTTTATCTTGTTATTGTTTTTTACTATATTTTTTTAATAAAACAATTAGATTGTAGAATGAGAGGTTACAAGATTACAATTTTTTTTAGCTATGCAGGGGGTGATAAATGGAGTGTTGAAGGATGAATGAGTAGAATGAAAATAGGGCCAAAGAAAATTTTCACTTGTAATAATCATAACCATTTTTAAAAAGAAAGACCGTTATAGCAGATGATTTGCGCTCTTGGGTCCATTTCGGACTTAGCCTTTCCTAGGCCCAGCTCGGCCCTGATTGTTTGGGTTCGTGGACGACGGCCCGCATTGTATCTTGAGAGGGTTTGGTAAATATCCAAGTCCGAAACACGAAGAACCTTTTTCGGCCTTGCTACTCTCTCTCTCTCTCTCTCTCTCTCCGTCTCTCCAGCTGTGCAACGATGGCCGATACCGAGCTCGCCGATCCGGGGAGCGTCCTCGATTTCCTCGGCGAGGGAATCATCCGGATCGTCTCCCCCGTCTCCGCCTCCATGCTCCTCGTCGTCCTCCTCGTGTCCTCCCTCTCCTCCCCCTCCTCTTCCTCCTCCTCCTCCTCCATCGTCACAACAGTACAGTAGAAAAATTGACAAATCTTAATTTCTCGACCTTCCATAGAAAAATAGTATCCCAAAATATGAAGATTAGGAGAACTAATAAGACAGACAAAAATTTGCACTTCGCTTGGTGAATTCCAATCTTACCGAACCTCATTAGTTCTCTAAGTTTTGAGCGCGTGTAAAATGCTCTATAGAGATCAGATTGATGATTCTCCGCAAGGTGGGTAATCATTATACTCAAGAATTGAGCAACTATTCCAATACCGAGCAATACAGAGAGACAAGAGAGGTTTCGCTGTGTGCTACGATGCGAGGAAAAATATCTCCGTAGCCCATAGTGGTCGTGGTCACTACAACAAAATATACCACATCGAGAAGGTGGTCGGTTTTCACCTGGCCATCCAGATTGAGATGATAAAATGCGAGAATAGCCGCTCCAAAGTAGCCGAGTGCCCACATGGCTGCATGAAGGATGGTAGGGCGCTTTCCTCTCCTCTATATGCTTCTATTGGAAATCTCGCATTGTTAAGAGCAAAGCTATTTTTGCATCTAAGAAGGGGATGACAATTTTACACTATCTGATCCAAGAATTCAAATTACATTTTTATCTCGTTATTTATTTATACTACAAATTTTTTAAAAAAAACTTAAGTAAGAGGTTGCAAGATTACGATCTTTCTTTCGCCACGCAGGTACAATTTTTTAGATGATAAATGAGAAGATTGAAGGATATGAGTAGAATGAAATAGAGTTCATTGGTTGAATACTATCATCTTGCGACCCCTAATAATTTACTCCCTAACCTACGTTTTTAGTTTATAAAATTCCGAATTCATATTTTTTATGCAAAACATATAAAAAATATGTTTGGCATAAAAAACATATTTTTATGCAAGCCTAATTAAAACAATAGATTAGATTACACCAGATTATATAACAACTATGGATCATTTATTAACAATCCTAACATGAACAATCAGTTATTACAAAATAAATAAATATTCAGATTTGAACTAAAATTTATAATAACAAATATTCATAAATAATTAGCAAAAACATAAATTAACTCACAAGATGGTCACAATCAAGATGGTCAGGATATAGATCCATATGTCATTCTTCCAGTAACCAATTTAATGAGGCACCACTGGTCCCACTCATTGATCCCCTCAGTAAGGTAGAAGAAAAACTGGCATACACATACAGAACTACCTAATATCCAATTGTTGAAAAACTTATGTCACCATATCCTAACGTAGTCATCGTCACAACAGTACAGTAGAAGGAATCTGACAAATCTTAATTTCTCGACCTTCCATAGAAAAATAGTATCCCAGAGCATGAAGATTATGAGAACTAATAAGACAGACAAAAATTTGCACTTCGCTCGGTGAATCCTAATCTTACCGAACCTCATTAGTTCACTCAGTTTTGAGCGCGTGTAAAATACTCTATAGAGATCAGATTGATGCTTCTCCGCAAGGTGGGTAATCATCATACTCATGAATTGAGCAACTATTCCCATACCGTGCAATATAGAGAGACAAGAGAGTAGTTTAACAGCAGCGCTGCGAGGAAAAATATCTCCGTAGCCCATAGTGGTCGTGGTCACTACAACAAAATATACCACATCGAGAAGGTGGTCGGTTTTCACCTGGCCATCCAGATTAAGATGATAAAATGCGAGAATGGCCGCTCCAAAGTAGCCGAGTGCCCACATGGCTGCATGAAGGATGGTAGGGCGTAGCTTCTGTCTCTAGTATATGCTTCTATTGGAAATCTCGCATTGTTAAGAGCAAAGCTATTTTTGCATCTAAGAAGGGGATGACAATTTTACACTATCCGAATCAAGAATTCAAATTACATTTTTATCTCGTTATTTATTTATACTACAAATTTTTAAAAAAAAACTTAAGTAAGAGGTTGCAAGATTACGATCTTTCTTTCGCCACGCAGGTACAATTTTTTAGATGATAAATGAGAAGATTGAAGGATATGAGTAGAATGAAATAGAGTTCATTGGTTGAATACTATCATCTTGCGACCCCTAATAATTTACTCCCTAACCTACGTTTTTAGTTTATAAAATTCCGAATTCATATTTTTTATGCAAAACATATAAAAAATATGTTTTGCATAAAAAACATATTTTTATGCAAGCCTAATTAAGACAATAGATTAGATTACATCAGATTACATAACAACTATGGATCAGTTATTAACAATCCCAACATGAACAATCCTAACATAAACAATCAGTAATTACAAAACAAATAAATATTCAAATTTGAACTAAAATTTATAACAACAAATATTCATAAATAATTGGCAAATACATAAATTATCTCACAAGATGGTCACCATCAAGATGGGTAGGATCTAAATCCATATATGCTATTCTTCTAGTAACCAATTTAATGAGGAACCTATGGTCCCACTCATTGATCAACTCAGCAAGGTAAAAGAAAAACTGGCCTACACATACAGTACTACCTAATATCCTGTTGAAAAACTTATGTCACCATATCCTAACGTAGTCATCGTCACAACAGTACAGTAGAAAAATTGACAAATCTTAATTTCTCGACCTTCCATAGAAAAATAGTATCCCAAAGTATGAAGATTAGGAGAACTAATAAGATAGATAAAAATTTGCACTTTGCTCGGTGAATTCCAATCTTACCGAACCTCATTAGTTCACTCAGTTTTGAGCGCATGTAAAATGCTTTATAGAGATCAGATTGATGCTTCTCCTCAAGGTGGGTAATCATCGTACTTAAAAATTGAGCAACTATTCCCATACCAAGCAATATAGAGAGACAAGAGAGTAGTTTAGCGGCATCGCTGCGAGGAAGAATATCTACGTAGCCCACAGTGGCCGTGGTCACTACAACAAAATATACCTCATCGAGAAGGTGGTCGGTTTTCTAAACATAGCAAGCCTAATGTAAGACAATAGATTAGATTACAGCATATCACATAATAACTATGGATCAGTTATTAACAATTCCAACATGAACAATCCCAACATGAACAATCAGTAATGCTTTGGAAATCAATGATATGTTTTGAAATTTGATAAACACCCCCGCCCATCTAAGGGTGGGGGTTTCTACTAATCAACCCCCACCCTTAGATGGGTGGGGGTATTAATCCTACACCAAAAATGGGTATAGGATTAGCATTTTCCAAAACGAATGAGCTGTAAGTTAGAGTGGGCATTTGAGAGTAGCGTTCTGTTTGTTATGGCTGTAGCAGTAGAGGGAGAACATCGCGAGCGCGCGTAAAGCTGATACTCCGAGGATGACCAACCCCCCATTCCGCGCTCATAAACACTAAACCCTAGATGAGCCCTATCCCACCTATCACCAATGGGATCTTGCTTCTCCACGCTATGCGCCGTGATGGCTCCTTCGAGCAGTGACTCCTTCAGCAATACGGCAGCTGACTTCATCCAACAGCCTCCCTCGGCGGGGGATATCGGCGTGAAGGTATGCGCCCGCCTACGTCACCCTTATGTTCGATGAAGTGTTTCTTTGGGTTAGCACGCAATTCGCTTCATTCGTTGTTGGGAGGTTCGATGAACATCTCTTTCAATAAATTGACGCTTAATTTCTTTGTTTGATTCGGTTTTTGATGTGGTTCCACACGATTTCCTCTGCCCAAGTGGTGTGATAAGCTTTGGTTTATATTTCAATTGCTTTTTTCCTTGCGTGTTTGATTGAATATATCTTGAATCGTCTTGATTGTATTGAAATGAAAATGGAATGACGAATCATCCACAAATGTTTGATTCACTATTGTAATAAAAATTGGGACACCTAGAATTTTGAGATAGGGTTTTGATTAATTAAAGAAAAGGAGAGTGATGAAGGGAGAGAAGGGGGAGGTGTATGTGAGAGAGGATTTTAAATAGTTTACTACAAAATTGGCCAATCTAGAATTTAAAGTCAGATTATGCCGTAAATGGATTGGTCATTCCTCTGGACTGGGAATGGAAATCTGAGTCCTATAAAACATATAATAGTCAATAGCTATCGAATTAATGCATCTCATTTTGATCCAGTCTAAACTACCCTAAAATTCCATAAACCAAGTAGTCTGATGAGTTAGTCTATAAGTGTAGTTAAATATCTTTTAGACAAATGACATCTATATTTGAGAGATTTCTTGCTTGAAGCTTTTTCTCAAAAACTCAAATACAATCCTCACATAATTTTTCTTCATTTGGCGAAAATCGTCGAGAAATGGCAAAGAGATCTTATACACCGGTGGTGTATGCGCAGATGAGCGAAGCCGCAAAAATCAATGTTATAACTTACAAGCTAGAGGAAGGGGTGGGAAATAGTTGAATTAAGGGGAAACTAGAGAAGAAGGTTGTTGTAGGTTTTGTAGAAAAGTGGTCGATGGAAAATTTTGCTGATATTTACAGCAGCCCAATTCTAGCACATTCTTGTGAGCTGCACATAATACAGTGGTCGAAGTAGCAAGGGATAGAGTTTAAGTTTTGGTTATCTTCGGTGTGAGTTACGGGGAAGCCCCAAGGATCTATCTAGATTGTATCAAACAACACCTAGAGGGGGGTGAATAGGTGTAAAGGCCAAAAACCACAAATCTCGATGCTTTAAAAAGTAAATGCGGAAAATAAAAAGCACACCGAGATTTACGTGGGAAAACTCCAAACTCGGAGTAAAAAACCCACGGGACCAACACGCGAATAAACAATCAATAAGAGAAAAGATTACAAGGTGATACCGAACTCCACGGACTCGACCTCTCTAACTCTCCTATGGATCTCCGCGCAATCCTCCTTCGGGTTGTCCACGCCCTCACGTTCGAGTCCACGAACGCCACCACTTCGAATCCACGAAGCTTCTATCACGCCGAATCCACGACGCTTCACGATTGTATCATGAATATGGTGATCCTTCGCTTAGGAGTATCGTAGAAAACCGAAGAAGAAGACTCCAAGTGAAGCGTAGATCAAATCGACATATAATTGAGAAATTATGATATCTCGATTTGATCTAGAATAGGCTATTTTGTAGAAAATATGTTTTAGATGAATTCCTAGCCTCTAGGGTTTCTCAAACATGTATCTTCATGTTGTGCATCCAATTAGAGAACCCCAAGACCTTATTTATAGGTTTAGAAAACATAGAGATAGATTAGGATTCGAAAACATGTTTTTAAAACCTATTAGAAGACTTAGAGATAAATTAGGATTTGAAAATATATTCTTAAACCAATTAGAAGACTTAGAAATTGACTAGGATTGTAAAAATCTGATTTTTAAAAGATTTCACGCAACCAATGTCCGGTCTTCATAGAGATGTCCGGTCTTGAGTGGCTCGACCGGTCCACAGTGTCGTCAATTTTTTCGCAGCTCATCGAGACCTGGTCATCGCCACAATGTCCTGGTCTTGACTTGCGTAATGCACTCAAGCTGTGGCATCCTGGACAAGACTCCATTGTCCTGCCTTGGTTCTTAGAAAAACTTAGCTTTAAAAATTTATCAGTTTAAAAGTAATCCAAGTCTTCTAATGCCTCTTTACTTTGTTTAGATCACCATATTATGATTTAAAATCTTACCTTGGCATCGTGATCCAACTTCGTTGCTTTCTTCGAAGTCCAGAATTCTTCGACCATCTTCGATCCGCTCCAATCCTTCAAGACTCCGACTCAAAACATAAGTCACGAAACTTGCCAACACAAAATCCGTAACAATCTCCCCCTTTGGCAATTTCGTGACAAAACACAAAAAACTAAAAATACATCATAAAGACAAACGAAGTTCAATGTCATCACCAAAACATCAAACTTCTCGCGTGTAATCCAAATACAATTTTAAAACTAAAAATACACTAAAACTCCTAAAACAAACTCTATGACTTAGACACAAGGAGTCTTGAAGTCTTCAATGATCTGCAAAAAAAATTTACTTTCTCCACGAACAAAGTTAGTAGAAAGAAAAAATATCATTAAAAATCTCTCCCCCTTTGTTCATGCATCTTATCATATAAAAATCTCTACCAAAATATCATTAAAAATCTCTTCCCTTTTGTTCATACATCTTATCATATAAAAATCTCTACCCCTTTGATCTTCTATTCAAGTTTTTCTTTTCTTCTCCCCCTTTTTGTCAAAAATTGCCAAAAGAGAGTGTAAAAATAGAGAGCACCAATAATATTTGTGCATGAACACGATATATAGATTAAAACAAAATCCTCCAAAATCAAAAGAATTTCATAACAATTAATGATTTTACTCCAAAAATCATTATGATGAAAATAAATTATTATTTGATTTCAAAAGACATCAAATCATCAAAATTTGATATTAAAGAAAATCTAATATTTTTAAAACATCACGACGCAAATTGATGAAAAATAATTTCTAAAAATTTAGCAAAATTGACACCAATTTGTCGCAACCCGTTCAAAATAGAGATTTAGCTAATAAACACCAGGGGTGACTCTTTGAGCATCTTTTTCAATCTACCACCTTATAACGCCGAAAATTCTAAAATATTCACATATATTTTTTTCAACCTTTTCGGTTTTTCATATAATTACCCATGTGGTAGCTTCACACACGTACCGGACGACCGGGGTGGTAGCTTTTTCCTACATGTGATGGTAGTTTTCACACTCCTTTCGGATGTAACTCTTTCCACATCTTTATAATCATAGAAGTTTTCTCCCCTTTTTTTTTATAATATTCAAACTCCCCCTAATTTAGACAATCTCATATTTGAAAATAATTTTGACGAATTTTAGTCAATTAAGAAAATATCCATCAATTATATTCAACATTCACAACCAAGATGAATTTAAAAATCAAGAGATTAAAAATAATTTCAAATTTTGATGAATGTATGTAAGAAGAAATCACATATTAAATTATCGTCAAAATAATAAAAAGTGGAGTAAAAACGACAATTAATATGAATTTAATTTGATTTGAAATGTCTTTGAATACCGTTTAATGCACTTTGAAAAACATTTGATCTCTCCCTCTTTGAAATCTCTCTCTCTCCTCAAGACGATTTTGAAACACATAGAATTTCAAGTACCAAAAATCGTTCTAAACATGTAATGCCATGAATAAAAGTATGAAATATGCACTAATCAAAGCATTACATAAACGAAAACAAATTAGAGAGAAAAGTATGGAAAGATATCACCTTTCCGAATCCAAACTTGTAGGATTTTCTGTTGCTTTGGCTTGTTGACGTGAGGCTTGATTTGCTTTGATTTTTGATCAACCGTTGATGGTTGCGATGGTTGAAACTTCGGTTGATATTGTCGTTGAGACTTAAAAACACAAACCGCTTGTGGCTTCAATTTAGAAATCCGGTTCGATTGAGGTACTTGACTAACTTGATTTTTCCTTTGATTCCGTGGGGGAAGTCGAGTACTAGATAATACCAATTGAGATTTCCGAGTTGCCGATTGATTCTTCTTTGTCTTGTTCGGACAACTCCTTTTGATGTGTCCTTTGATGCCACATCTATGACACACCTTATCTTTTAAATTTGTTGAGATTTTCGATGTCGACACTTGTACCTTCTCAACATATGTCCGTTCGTAGCCGAGACCAACCTTGTTCGTTTGACCCAAACCGAGCATGAGATCCAATTTCTTCGATCCGGAAGAAAATTGTTGAAGATCGGATTTGAGTTGATGAACTTGCTTGATTAAGACTTGATTAGATGTGTAGGTTTCCTTGAATTGTTGCTCCAAAAATCTAATCTTGTCTTTATATGATTTGATCGTTAATTCCGCTTCTTCTAGCTTCTTTTGGAGGACCGAATTGTTGTTTAGGATAGATTCCCGTTCCTCCTCAAGAGCTTTATTCATGGTCTTCAAATTATTATTCTCCTCTTCAAAATCAAATAATTGTCTTCTCAACTTCTTATTAAACTTCGCCATCTTTTTCGATTCGATAAGAAGTTGATTGTATTTCTCCTCCAAATCATCGTCGTTTGATTCCTCCTCGCTTTCTCCGTTGTCACTCGAAGATCCATGCAAAGAAGAAGAAACATTCGAATTAGTAACAATAGAGGATAAACAAGTAATATTAGAGGAAGGCAAAGAAGACTTAGAAATTAAAGCAATATGATCTTTTTCTTCACCACTTGAAGATGAATCACCCGAAGTAGAATCATCCCAAGTTTTTGCTTGCAAAGCCTTTTGTTTATAAGTCTTCTTTGAAGGACAATCCGTTGCTATATGGCCGTAGCCTTTGCACTTGAAGCATTGGATCTCCCCTTCAAATTCATCTTTCTCTTTTAAAGATTTTGCAAATTTTTTATCTTTAGATTTTGAGGATGAAGAAGTTTTAGAAAAAGATTTTCGTTTCGAAGATGAAGCATCGTTCTTCTTTCGGAAGTTCCGTCGGAATTTCTTCATGAGGAGCGCCAATTGTTGTTCAAAATCCACAAGTGAAATATCTCCGTCGGAATCCGTGTCGTCGTCTTCTTCCTTTGTTGAATTGAGTGGAATTCCCGTGCCTTTAGAAAAAGACTTGGAAGAAGATTGGTTAGTAGGAAAAGTCATCTCGTACGTTTGTAAAGCGCCTACTAACTCTTCGACTTTCATCTCGTACGGATGCTTAACCGTTTCAATTGCGGCAACTTTTGCCCTAAAGCGTTAGGTAGAGTTCGAAGAATTTTTCTAACTACTTTAGAGTCCTGGATCTTCTCTCCCAAATTAGCACATGTATTAATAATGTCTTGAAGTCTAGTATAATAATCGGTAAAAGATTCATACTCCTCCATATGAATAGAATCAAATTAACTAGTCAACATTTGGAGCTTTTGAATTTTTACTAGACTTATACCCTCATGTGTAATTTGTAGAGTATCCCAAATTTCCTTTGCGGTTTCACACGCCGAAACATGAGTAAACTCCGTTTGCGATAAAGCATTGAATAAAGCATTAATTCCTTTACCGTTAAACGAAGATGACTCTCTTTCATCTTTAGTCCACTTGTTTCGTGGTTTCGAGACGGTAGCATTATCGACCACTTCGGTAGGATGTTTCCATCCGAATTCTATCGCTTGCCATACCCGCTCATCGATCGCTATTAGAAAAGCTCTCATGCGAACTTTCCAATAGGCATAATTAGTGCCGTCGAAGAGCGGTGGTCGATTAATGTTTCCACCTTCGGCCATGATAACAATTTATCTAGATCCCGCTCTGATACCAATTGTGAGTTACGGGGAAGCCCCAAGGATCTATCTAGATTGTATCAAACAACACCTAGAGGGGGGTGAATAGGTGTAAAGGCCAAAAACCACAAATCTCGATGCTTTAAAAAGTAAATGCGGAAAATAAAAAGCACACCGAGATTTACGTGGGAAAACTCCAAACTCGGAGTAAAAACCCACGGGACCAACACGCGAATAAACAATCAATAAGAGAAAAGATTACAAGGTGATACCGAACTCCACGGACTCGACCTCTCTAACTCTCCTATGGATCTCCGCGCAATCCTCCTTCGGGTTGTCCACGCCCTCACGTTCGAGTCCACGAACGCCACCACTTCGAATCCACGAAGCTTCTATCACGCCGAATCCACGACGCTTCACGATTGTATCATGAATATGGTGATCCTTCGCTTAGGAGTATCGTAGAAAACCGAAGAAGAAGACTCCAAGCGAAGCGTAGATCAAATCGACATATAATTGAGAAATTATGATATCTCGATTTGATCTAGAATAGGCTATTTTGTAGAAAATAGGTTTTAGATGAATTCCTAGCCTCTAGGGTTTCTCAAACATGTATCTTCATGTTGTGCATCCAATTAGAGAACCCCAAGACCTTATTTATAGGTTTAGAAAACATAGAGATAGATTAGGATTCGAAAACATGTTTTTAAAACCTATTAGAAGACTTAGAGATAAATTAGGATTTGAAAATATATTCTTAAACCAATTAGAAGACTTAGAAATTGACTAGGATTGTAAAAATCTGATTTTTAAAAGATTTCACGCAACCAATGTCCGGTCTTCAATGTCCGGTCTTGAGTGGCTCGACCGGTCCACTGTGTCGTCAATTTTTTCGCAGCCTACTGAGACCGGTCATCGCCACAATGTCCGGTCTTGACTTGCGTAATGCACAGTCAAGCCTGTGGCATCCGGACAAGACTCCATTGTCCGGTCTTGGTTCTTAGAAAAACTTAGCTTTAAAAATTTATCAGTTTAAAAGTAATCCAAGTCTTCTAATGCCTCTTTACTTTGTTTAGATCACCATATTATGATTTAAAATCTTACCTTGGCATCGTGATCCAACTTCGTTGCTTTCTTCGAAGTCCAGAATTCTTCGACCATCTTCGATCCGCTCCAATCCTTCAAGACTCCGACTCAAAACATAAGTCACGAAACTTGCCAACACAAAATCCGTAACATTCGGTACGTTGATGTTGATGCAATGTGAGATCTTGACTTTTCTTTAGTGAGACTGTAATATGTGATAGTTTTTGTGAGTGAACTGTTATTAAAACCATCATCTGATCCGCGAAAGTGTCATTCCACAATACAAGTTTTCTTTTTGTGTGTTTTATTTTTCTGAGAGAAAGAAAGGTAGAATATTATTCGCTTCATTCATTTTTTTAATTTTTAAAGTAAACTTAGTTAGAAATGTGAAGCAACTTTGGTATATAAGTTTTCAATTTTGAAAATAGTAGGAGAAGTGAGAGAATTTTTTATGTTGCAGGAACCACTGGTTTGCAACTCCATTTTTGAGAAACACGTCGATGTTCAAAAAGTTTGATGATGTTGTAGAATGTTTTTTCTAGTTCTTATTTCAAATTTTACCATATTCGTCAGCTGAATAATTTACAAGCCGGTTTTCTTTTTTAAAATTAGCTTTGTAGGAATTTTAGTTCTATCAGACTGACGGGTACAGAGACGCCGTGTCGTGATAGAGATTGCTTCTACCGTAGCGTCATGTTCTCATACCTGGTATGAGAACATTACCTAACTAAATAATAACTTCTTTTTTTTTTTATCTTGCTTGTAATCCTACAAATTTCAAAAGCTAGGGAGTTCAACCCATCTGTGGAAACACCCAAGTGTGGGATCAAACTCCCTGCCTCTACAATAGCAACCTGAGTTATTACAACTATACGTAAATATATGACTCCATTTTTGGTGCTCAATGCGAGGTTTCAAACAGGAACATATACATGAGACACGGGCTAGATTGGAGGATTGGAGGTATCAGATGAGTAGGAGGCTTGAGGCATACAGAAAGATAACTTCATCTTTAGGCGGAGATACCAATGCTTTCAACCACTTATTCACAGTAAGTATATTATATATATTTGATCAACTGCAGTTGAAAAGGGTGTATATTCTACATATTTGATCAATTGCACATTCTCTTCTTTTTAATTTTTTTACTGAACTGAGATGCAACTATTTCATAACTGTTTTCGTTGGCTTTCCTTATCTACACATTTTCATATATTTTTACAAATAAATTGAATTTTATATTTATTTTTTTATAGTTTTATCATTTGTACTTGTGGTTATAATTTTCAGGATTTCTGCAATTTGTTGAAGAGTTACTCACGAGGAAAGAGAGGTTTCGCTAGGTAGTACTTTCAAATTGAAAAATACTTAATTCTTTTTTCTTGGGTGAATATTTGTCCATTGGATTAGTTTACATTTACACTTTTCTATCTAAAAATTCGTTTTTATCTTGTTATTATTTTTTACTATATTTTTTTAATAAAACAATTAGATCGTAGAATGAGAGGTGCAGGCAGGATTTTTTAGGTAATAATAAATGGGAGGATTGTTGAAGGATAAAAGAGTAGAATGAAATGATGGCGGAGAGAAAATTTTCAATTGTAATAATCATATCCATTTTTAAAAAGAAAGACCGTTATGGCAGATGATCTGCACTCTTGGGTCCATTTCGGACTTAGCCTTTTCCAGGCCCAGCTCGGCCCTGAGCGTTTGGGTTCGTGGACGACGGCCCGCACTGTATCTTGAGAGTGTTTGGTAAATATTAAGTCCGAAACGGCGAAGAGCCTTTTTCGCCCTTGCTACTCTCTCTCTTGCAGCTGTGCGACGATGGCCGATGCCGAGCTCGCCGATCCGGGGAGCGTCCTCGATTTCCTCGGCGAGGGAATCATCCGGATCGTCTCCCCGGTCTCCGCCTCCATGCTCCTCGTCGTCCTCCTCGTGTCCTCCCTCTCCTCGCCCTCCTCCTCCTCCTTCTCCATCACCTCCACCTCCTCCTCCTCATCCGCGTGGGACGACCTCAAGGTCGCCCTGCTCAGCTCCGTCGCCTTCGTCGCCCTCACCACCCTCGTCACCTTCGTCCTCGTCCTCCTCTTCTACCTACGCTGCTCCCGCCTCCTCCGCTCCTACCTCGCCCTCTCCTCCTTCATCGTCTTCGCCTTCCTCGGCGGCCACGTCTCCCTCCTCCTCGTCCGCCGCTTCTCCCTCCCCCTCGACCCCCTCACCTTCGCCCTCCTCCTCCTCAACCTCTCCGTCGTCGGCGTCGCCGCCGTGTTCGCGCCCTCGAGGACCGTCCCCATCTCCCTGAACCAGGCCTACCTCGTCCTCATCGGGGTCCTGGTCGCCTACTGGTTCACCCTCCTCCCCGAGTGGACCACCTGGGCTCTCCTGATCGCCATGGCCCTGTACGATCTCGCCGCCGTCCTGCTCCCCGGCGGCCCCTTAAGGCTCCTAGTGGAGATCGCCGAGTCCCGGGATGAGGAGATCCCCGCTTTGATCTACGAGGTCCGTCCCGTGGAGAACCTCCCCAGATTGAGTAGGAGGGTTTCGAGAGCAAGGACGCATTTTGACGCCAACCCACCTTCTAATTCCACCCCTGCTCCGCCCGGAGAGTCGCCGCCCCCCGAGATGGCGTTGGTGCTCGATGTGGATAGACCTGCAGCAGAGGGACCTTCGCCTACCGATGTTAATGCTCCTTTAATAGAACGGAGACGAAACCACCCGGTAGATCGGTCCGGAGAAGAATGGCTTGAAGGGATAGGAGTCGCTTCGTTGGGTTCGATCAAGTTAGGGCTGGGGGATTTCATCTTCTACAGCGTGTTGGTCGGGAGGGCGGCCATGTATGATTACATGGCAGTATACGCTTGCTACCTCGCGATTATAGCAGGGTTAGGTGTTACTTTGCTGCTTCTCGGCTTCTTTCGTCAGGCATTGCCGGCTCTTCCGGTGTCTATAACTCTTGGTGTTGTGTTTTATGTATTGACGCGGGAATTGCTCGAAGTTTTTGTTGTCCAGTGTTCGACAAATTTGCTGATGTTCTAAGAGGCCAACTCATTTGTTTAAGAGGAACCATTCCACACTAAAAGATTTCACAAAATCTCTATCATGTTCAACAAAGTTTTTGTGGACCAGTGTTGATGTTCTAAGACGCCAATTCATTTGTTTAAGAGGAACCATTCCACACTATTTTCCCTCCTGAAAAATTCCACGAAATCTGTATCATGCTCCTTGGACTGAAAGACTAAGAAGCTCAGCTCCCAATTTCACTTCATCCTGATGTTTAGACTGGTTTTTTGGTGAAATCTGAATGCTACTCATAGAATGGCTTTACTTGTTTTCCTAGCTTTGATGATTGAAAATTCTTTCTGGTTCTTAACAGTAAAATATTTTTTGTGCACTTCATTCATGGTTAATGATGAGACTATTTCGCTGCACTTCATTCATATGGTTAATGATGAGACTATCTTATGATTATTCGTCTTAGTAAAAGTTTAATATATTGATGAACTTGTAAATGCTTGGATGTCTTAAGATCCTGAACCTCCTTTTAGGAGAATAACAATGCTGAAATATCATCAAATGGGACTACATGTACTATCCCTTCAATTACTCCAAGCTAGTGCCAGTGTTGGCTTCTAGCTCTTTCTGCTCATTTGGATTCCATTTACTTCTTTTCTGCAATTGTGTGGCATGTATTATGTATGACAGCAAGTGTTGTTCTTTATAATTTGGAACGTTTGATTGTCGAAACTTTTCTTATTGGTACAACTTGCCTCAACTTGGGCTTCTGCACTAGAATAGCTCTTCGATGTTGCAAGGTAATACGATAGTCGTGCTATTGGTGTATCTAATATTGTTTTACTTGAATAAGCAATACGCTATCTAGAACTTCCATCTTTTGAATTGAATTTTTGTTTTACTTTTCTTATTGTTTTACTTGAATTTTTGTTTCCACATGGTGTTTACATTGCAGGATGTTATGTTTGCACATAGTAATGAGCGTGTTCCACATGGTGTTTACATTATATGATCTTAAGTTTGCACATAGTAATGAGCAAAATAATGGCCAGAAGCTATACATGTTAGATCCAAATGACTACATTATTTCCTATAGTATCCACTTTATTGTTATCAGCGCAATCTAAAGTGTATGGTTATTGTACAATTCTGATATCTGCATCCGATGATTGTAGATTTTGTCTTTGGCCCTTGATCAGTTGATCTTTTATAGAAACTTGTCTTGCTAGGAACTTCTCAGTTCTCAGTAAGCGGGCAAGCCCGATATTGTATGAAAATTTAGAAGTAACTGCAGAGTCTTGGTCGACTGCATTATGGTCAGGATAAGGTTATAATTTAACATTCCAAATTGGTTTCTAAGCTAAGCTTTCAATAAAGCAAAGATTACATTGAAATTTGGTATCTAGTAAAACAACCGTAAGTTGGTGGATCGAATTCTGAATGTAGTATTAGCTTCTACGTTGCCAGTAAGCAGTACTCAGACCCAAGATTACATGGAAATTTACGAGTACCGAGTTGAACAATACAGTTTTGGTGGATCCAACTAATTGTGACGGGTTCTTATAGTTGGTTCCTTCTGAGCTGACTCTCCTTTTATTAATAGATATATATATATTTCATATTTGATTTTCGGTTCATTAAATCTTACATCACTGTGTACCTGGAGACTCTTTAACTCCAATTGGTTTTTCTACTGTTAAGTTCTTTACTTGGTATCTTGATCACTGCAGTACATAGCCAGAAGTATGTTACAAGATTATTCTGAATGTTCGTTTCATAGACGGCAAACACAGATATCTTACAGGCTAACAATGTGTCACCCTAGTTCTTGAATGTAAAACTGTCGAAAGAGCTTCTACTAAAGTCAGAGCTTCTTACGGGCTATGATCGGTGATGTAGAATAGTTGACTTGCAACTTCTATTACTAGCTGAAGCTGCATAGTTCACACTAATTCAATTTGTGGACTCAAATAATTTTAAAAAAATTCATATATTTCTTTTAAGATCGTCCTATCATTTAGAGACCCTACAACATATTTAAGTAGAAAAAATAAAAATTTGTACTGGCTCGTTGGGCAGAAGGCACGACAAGGCCCAGAGCGTCTGGCCCAGGAAGAAAGCCCGGCACCTAATGCGTTGGATTGGGGAAGAATTACAGTATTTTCTTATAGGAGTATTTATGCAACTCAAAACTCGAGTAGCCAAAGAAAGATTTCATACAGTAAATATTATAGGTATCAAAACATTGTATGAAGATGTTTTAATTTACTGATGACTTAGAATTGTGCCAGGTTTTGCAATCGCGGGATCGATAACCAATTGATTCAGGCCTAGCCGTGCCATCACCATGAGGGCTAGTTCCATCTTAACTACTGGAGCCGCCACCTGCTATTAGCGTAGGATTTTGGATCTTGATATGCGCATATCAAGCAACTATTTCAAGCTATCCTATAATGGACGCGGAGCAAATTGTTTCTTCTGACTCTCGAGTCACTATTAACTCCTTCATTCACAGGCTTTTGTATTGTCTTAATCAGATTAAGTGCTGCTTATTACTCTGCAAATTTATTTATTTATTTTTAATGGTGGGCTTGATCAGAGTTGATTTGGAGACAGGGGAACATCTTTTTCTCCAAAATTCTATAGTGCTTGAATCTGTTCAAGATTCAAGACCCATGCATCGATGCGTGTTAGCGTGTACATCTCCCTCTAATACTGCGTATAATGCTTGACGTATATTAATGCGTCAGTTCGAGACTCTGGTAGCGTGCCTTTGGAGTTGTGTAGATGATTGGTCAGAAATATTACATCTGTTACGTCTTCATCCCTCTTTTAACATGAAGCAAAAAAAAAAAACTAATTTTCTATTTATTACAGCTTAAATTTCTATTATTGGCACCTGAATTCACTCGTCTGTGACTTCAACTAACCTATCATAGATCAGTTGAGGGCTACTTTGGGCACTCTGATTGTCATGTTACCATTTTGTTTATTTGTACTAACTGAATGTTTAATTAGATTGAGAAAATTAGAGTAAAATATATTCATCCTGTTTTGCATGAAGAACAGTAAGATAAAGCTTTTGCTTTTTATCTGTTACATTATTACATATATTATTACAAAATGACTATCATTATTTCAAACCACTGGTTGACATTTTAAATAAATTCCATGCCATATGAAATGTATGTTAAGTTACTGTTTATGAGCATTTTCTAACGGAAAAAAAAGCTTTATTACTGTTATCGTGACGGTTTTTATAATACAATTTCTATTAGGTGGTGTTTTAAGGTACCACTACTAGTACTCTATTTAAAGATAGTACTAATTTAGTTTGATTTTGGAATCCAAATGGTTGTTAAATGTCATTATAAAATATTATGTTATCATTTTTTTTAAATTAATTTGTTACTTTCTTTTTGAACTTGATTACGTTGCTGTTGACCAGTTGATGGACCTCCGAGGCCAATGGTGTTCCATGCATCCAAAATAATCCTTCACCACCAATGATGTTGACTTGTGTATGTTCAACATAAAATTAGGAAAGAAAAATAGTTTTTATATTAAAATAAAAAAGACTAGCAAAACATTAATAAACTTTCACTAAAAAGACTAATTTTGATACATGGTCTAAAGATGTACGTATAACATTACTCAATAACAAAATACTATGATGATGCCGGTTATAATATTCTTATCCACCAAGCGCAATGTAATCCGATAACGTAACAACACTATCTTCCAAGAGCATCTCCATAACGCTTTCTGGGCCCTCGAGCGTGTTTCTCGCCTAGTCGTTGACTGGACTTCTTTTGCTTAATTTCTCTCTTTCTTTCTTTGGCTTTCTCTTTCTTTTTCTTTTCTTTTTCCCTACATTTTAGGAGGCCTTGGCTGTTTTCACCTTGTAAGTTCATTTTGCTTAATGATCAAGTAGCGCTACCTCTTTCTCAAAAAAAAAAAAAATTCTTATCCACTGATGTATTAATAAAAATAACAAGGCTATATACTATGAATAGTATTAAATTATTAGTGTTATTAGATATTTAGCTCTCGGATGAATAGATGTGCAGTTAAGATGATAACGATTTTTTAGCATTAAGTGGGTGGTTGATTAAATAGTATAATTTTACTAGTAAATATGGTCAAAGTGGTAGATTCAATGAAAAAAAATTCGATAGTACCAAGCGCTTTATACTACCGACAGTACTATAATAGCAAAAATCTTAATATATATATATATATTAAAGTACAGGTCCCTCGAATGTTGTTCTTTTGGGCCAGTAATTAATTTATTGGCATATATTACTGAGAACCCAAAGCACGCTAGACGCCACTCTAGCATAGAAACAAATATTGGAATGTGCCCAGAACGCCTAATTTTGACGATTCGACGCTTTCGAGCCGAGAGGGACCGGCACCTAACCGGCGGCGGCCATCGATCTGGATGCGCAGCCGCGCGCGCGCACGCGCACGCAAACGTCCATGGCTCGGCGGGCGCTCAATCACGCCGCAGATGGCGGTGCCGATCGAGTCCAAACGCCCAACTTTTGCAAGTCAATTTTTGACCACTTGGTGCCAACATATGTGGGGTCGATACGGCAGTACTGTTGTGTCCAATCGAACGTTACATTCGAGAGGTTGGCATCTTGGCACGATCTCTATCGTCCTGGGTTTTCTCTATAGGTTGGTATAAGTTGGTATAAATTGGTTTGGATGGTGACATCAAACCCCTCGGTTACTGGCACTTGTCACTAGCTAACAAGTCGACTGTTCATGGGCAACAAGAGTGCTGTAATGTGGACACGATACATTTAATTTGCTGGTGCACATATAACTCAAATGTCTTATGTTTCAGATGAATACACAATTTTTTTGATGTCTGAGCTTTCGACTGGTAATCTAAACTTGCATTATTTCGCAATTCTCAAAATGATATACACCTTTACGTATTGTTAATGTTTTGCAAATTATAGCACTTTTCAGCTCATGGTTCAAGCGGTTGGAACTTGACATGTCGGAGATATTCTATTAGAGATTGGTAAAATATTTTTAAAATCATTCAGAGTGATGTTTTTGAGTTTTTACCATTAAATGAAGAGATGTAAAATTTGAATGATGGTGGTAGATGGTGATAGGTGGAATAGTGTTTATTCAAATAACTATTTAGTAATTAAGGAATAGATTCAAAAGCTAGAAATCTAAAAGTACTAAAAAGTTGGTGCTTCTAAAAGTATTCTAGCTCAATTCTTCTAATGGGTGCTTATATTCACAAAATACAAAGAGTAAGTTAAATAGTTAAAATATATGAGATTTTAATTAGCTCTCTGCATAAATAACACGGAGTACTAATATTTTTCTTTGCAGAAGAATATAAATCTGATTGAATATGATCATGCATTATATTTCTGTGTGTTTCGATGAGAAAACTTAAAATTCATTTGTATATTTTTTATGTGGACTAACAAGTTGACTTCTCAGCCTAATGAAAAGTGCTCTTTTTTACTTCTGAAGTTGGACTTTGTTAATTAAAAAGCTCCAAAAGAGGATTATATAATCTAAATAGGAAGATTACAGATTAATCAGAGAATGAAAGTATAGGGTCAACTCTACTTGATCCGGAGATGATCGCTACGGTTGTAATGGGTTGGGTTGATCAGTCTCGGGTCTAAGCCGAACCAAGCTCAACCGATCATTCAAAAGGGTCGATCATGGACTCTCACAGTTGTGAAATAATAAGTCATTAAAACAATTTTCTTTTTTTTCTTTTTTTTTTCATTGACTGGAAAAATGTGGTCAAATGCGGTCACTTGTGCTCAATATGTTTCCAAAAATACCTCGAGATATTTTTATATATATTGACAGTAATTCAACTGCTATCCCTGTAAAAAAAATTTAAAACTACTAAAAACATAATAAGAAATTTTAAATTCAATTAACTTGTCAGAATATAAGAAAGTATCTATACACAAACTTTTGGCACATGCACTGAATTTGTGCGGAGCATATATAATAGTAAATCATCTATTTTATTTATTTTTAAAAATTAATTTAGTTCGATATATAATAAAATAGTTAAGTCTTGAATTTGAGGCCGTGGATATCTCCATTAAGTTCTTAAAAAATTGTACTAGATATAATCGGTATGTATAGCGTGAATTTTAGGAAAATACTTGTACACTTTTTTCTATTTAAGTGTATAAAAACTCCCTCATTCGTAAGTTGTTTTGAAATTGACTCCTCAACTAATTTTTTTCAATTATTATTTTTTCCAACTTTTAGTTACTTTAATTTAAAATAGTAAAAAATTTTATCTATTATTTAGTTGTCAACAAAAGTATCATTAAATCTAATAAAAGTTAATTTACTTAGTAAATGTAATATAAATTTAAAAAAATTAAAAATATATAAGTATTTCAAAATATTTTATTGTGAGGGGTTGTTGTACATTTTTCACTAGGATATCTATTGTACCTTTCATTTATTTATTTATTTTTATAAATATATTTTTAACCACGGAGAGAGTGAGGGGGAAAAAAAAAAAAAAAAAAAAACGGTAAAAGGCCGTTTTTTAATTTTACTCCCCTCTCCACGCTCCACATACCCCCACACCATTGGCAAACCCCAAAGCGCTCTCTCTCTCTCTCTCTCGATCTCGATCGAAGGCCCAACCCTAACGCCATTAGGTCCTTTTCATACAATTAAGGAAGGTCTCTGTCGCTCTCTCTCTCTCTCTCATAATTCTTTTTCTTTTTTTTTTTTGATTTGTAGATCTCGTGTTGCAGTGTTCGTTACGCTTCCATCAGGTGGGCCAGTTTTTGGTGGCATTTCCCTACCCCAATTCCACTTTTTCTGGGTTAATTTTTATATATTTTCCCCTTTTCGGTTGATCCTAATTGTTCGCTTCAATCTCACTTAAAAGCCATCTCTTTTTCTTAATTTTTGACTCGTACGATCTCCTCTTTTCTGGGTTCTTAAACTTTCTCTCGTTTTACCTAACCCATAGTGGGTAAAAATCGCATCTTGGGTTTAATTTCGCACATGCAATGATGCGATTTTTGTTTTTCTTTTGTAAGGACGAAAATATGCACATCAAGTGTATGGTATTTTTCTTCTGCGGAGAAAGAAAAATGCACTATTTTTCTGGGTTCTTAAGCTTTTTCTAGTTTTCTCTAACTCATATGGGAAAATTCACATCTTGAATCTAATTATTTCGCACATGGAAAGATGCGTCCATTTTAAAGTGAAAAATGTGCACACCAAGTATTTGGTTTTTGGTTATTTGAATAAAGGGAATAGTTTGGTATTCCTATTTCTGGGTATTTTAGAATCAGTTACATATACGGCGATTGGATCCATTATTCATGCTTGTAGAAATTCTACATCCTGGTTCCTTGCGATAGTGATTGTTTGTTTGTTTTTTTCTTCCATATTTTTCATTAAAAAGTTTGATATTTTTCCCTTTTCTAGTTTCTTTTCTTGTCCTTATCAGGTTATTAAATGGAGAGGATGTTTAGGACCCACAATTTACATGACCTACCAAGTCATCATTAACATGAAAGGGGAGAGTTTCTATTCCCATGATTTTTGTATGTCTAAAAAGGAAAATGGTGAAACTTTTTAATAATTATTTCATGTAAATATTTACCTTTTTTATTTTTAACCCCGAATTGGCTCTTCTATTCCCATGAATTTAAACTGGGTTACTATTCATTGATTAATCTACTAGTTGACTACACATTAGAATATACCTTCTTAGTCGGTGTTAGTATACAGACCACGTTCCTAGTTTCCATTGACAGACGTGTTGGAATCATGCCCAGCTTATTTTTCAATTAAAAAACAACTTTTTTCATTGTTCTGAATACAGTTGTATCAATTCCTTTTAACCATTTGTTCAATTAGGTAGGGTGTACTTGTAAGATGGCTTATAATAATACGATCTTTAATTACTGTTCATAGGGAATTGTTGGCTCATTGAGTTATTGAAAACGTGTTGATTAGTCCACCTTGGGTTTTTAACCCTGCGATTCTACACGGTTATTTCAGGAAGAAAACCGGGTAGATCTTAAGTGGGTTTTGGGTATTTAAGGACGGGGAGCTGACCCTTTCTTGGGCACCGAAAAAAGAAGGTTCCTTTCCTTCTCTTCCCCTCTTATTCTTTTAGTAAAGATCTCTTCATTCAGTTCCTCTCTTGAGTCCTTCGGAGCATTTTTTGAGGTAATTCTCTAGCTGATCTGTGCAAATTTTTGTAATGAGAGCTGAAAATTTGGCTCAATTTGTTTTTGTTTTGGTTTGCAAGGTGTTCTAATTGCCATTCTCTTTGGTTGGGTCATTCCAAAATGTGATATTTTCCTTGCTTTGTTTTTTGCTTCTTTCTTGTGCCAATAAGGATCCATTTTTTTAAGGGCTTTCGGTTTGAGATATCGTTAAATTTTCCATTTTTCTCTTCTTGTTGGCGCTTTCTCTTAGATCTATGTTGTTTTTCTGTTTTCAATTTTAGCATGCAGGTATAGATAGATCTGTAGTTTTTATGAATATATCTTTTGTCATTTTAAAGATTTGTAACTGTATCTCGTTGGATCAATTAATCCTTCTCCTCCTTTTGAGATTGATATGCAAGTTAATCGAAAGTACCCGGAAATTTCTAAATTTAGTTTCCTATTCAGATCTACTCATTTGATTGCATTTTTTTTTGCATTTTTTTTTTCGCATTTTTTTTTTCGCATTAATTTGCAGATCTCTGCATATTACTTTCTCTTTGCATTTTGGCTGCTCATTTCTTTTAGTTTCTCAGTCTTCTTGGTCGATTGGCTCATCTTGTTTATTTTCTGAAGGTGGGGAGTTCAATTTGCTAGATCCTCTTTTGATGCAAAAGTGTGCGACGCATCTTTTGATTTGGAAGGATGCTGATCCCACTTTTTATTTATTTAGTATTAAGAGAGCAGTATATAAAATTATCTTCTCCTTTATTATCTAGATTCACTAGAAATATTTTCCACCACATATGAAAAGAATTTGACAATGATCTATGGATTCCAGTATTTGGTGTTGAAACGAAATGTTTCCTTCCAAATCTTTTTGGTATATATTCTTTGAACCTTGAATATATGCCTATTTTGTTTGTCTTTAGTGAGAAATGATTACATTGGAAGAAATAGAAATTAATAATTGATATATTGCTGTATGAGATTTAGTTTTCTGAATTAGTACGAATGCTCTTTAGTTGCATAGGTGTTGTTTATTTTATTAAAATCTTCACTTAATTTCCTTGCAGGCAGTAGAATAAGCCAAAAACATGGTGAAGATCTGCTGCATCGGAGCAGGCTATGTCGGCGGTCCGACAATGGCCGTGATAGCCGTTAAGTGCCCATCAATCGAGGTCGTGGTTGTTGACATCTCCACTACCCGCATTGCAGCCTGGAACAGCGACCAGCTCCCGATCTACGAGCCAGGCCTCGAGGATGTGGTCAAGGAGTGCCGTGGCCGCAACCTCTTCTTCAGCGCTGACGTTGAGAAGCACGTCTCTGAGGCCGACATCATCTTTGTCTCTGTCAACACCCCGACCAAAACCCGTGGTCTTGGTGCCGGCAAGGCTGCCGATCTCACCTACTGGGAGAGCGCCGCCCGCATGATCGCCAACGTCTCAAAATCCGACAAGATTGTTGTTGAGAAATCCACTGTCCCTGTCAAGACCGCCGAGGCGATCGAGAAGATCCTGACTCATAACAGCAAGGGCATCAACTATCAGATCCTCTCCAACCCTGAATTCCTTGCAGAGGGCACGGCGATCAGTGACCTGTTCAACCCCGACCGCGTGCTAATTGGTGGGCGTGAGACTCCTGAGGGAAGGAAGGCAGTTCAGGCACTGAAGGAAGTTTATGCCCATTGGGTACCTGAGGATAGGATCCTAACCACTAACTTGTGGTCGGCTGAGCTATCCAAGCTTGCAGCTAACGCATTCCTGGCTCAGCGCATCTCATCTGTCAATGCGATCTCTGCGCTTTGCGAGGCAACCGGTGCTAACGTGTCTGAGGTGGCCTACTCTGTCGGGAAGGACTCCCGTATTGGGCCCAAGTTCTTGAACGCCAGTGTCGGGTTCGGTGGGTCGTGCTTCCAAAAGGATATCCTTAACCTGGTCTACATCTGCGAGTGCAATGGTCTTCCTGAAGTGGCTAACTATTGGAAGCAGGTTATAAAGATTAACGACTACCAAAAAAGCCGGTTTGTGAACCGAGTTGTCTCCTCCATGTTCAATACTGTTGCGGGTAAGAAGATTGCGGTGCTCGGCTTTGCTTTTAAGAAGGATACTGGGGACACCAGGGAGACTCCCGCCATTGATGTATGCAAGGGTTTGTTAGGTGATAAGGCCACAATTAGCATATATGATCCTCAAGTTACTGAAGATCAGATCCAACGTGATCTGGCCATGAACAAGTTTGATTGGGACCATCCGATTCACCTCCAGCCAATGAGCCCAACTGCGGTTAAGCAGGTTAGTGTGACTTGGGACGCATATGAGGCCACTAAGGGAGCTCATGGTGTATGCATTCTTACTGAGTGGGATGAGTTCAAGAACTTGGACTACGAGAAGATCTATGAGAACATGCAGAAGCCTGCTTTCCTGTTTGATGGGCGCAACGTGGTGGATCCGGTGAAGCTTAGGGCGATCGGATTCATTGTTTACGCCATTGGAAAGCCGCTCGACGCATGGCTCAAGGACCTGCCCGCGGTTGCTTAATAATAGAGGTTGCGATCAAGCAGGATGGTGATGGAAGAGCTTTTGTTGGTGTTAGATAAAACAACAATTCTTTATAGCTATTATTTCCTCATAGTGATTGGTTCTTTCTGTGGTCGTGTGTCGGATTAGGGGTTGAACCTTGTCAGTTTTATTGTTACCGAGCATTTTAGTATCATAACTGCTATGCTCTGTTTTTCAGTTTAAGATCTGGATACTGAAATTCTATTTTGCTAGTCGTCACATTTGTTCTTACTCCTACTTGATTACATCAGTTCTGTCAAATTTATGATATTTGGAATAAATTTTTCCTCTTCAATTTTTAAATGTTTACCAACTCCGATATTCCGCTAAATTGCTCTATCTTTCTACCCAGACACTTGTTGTGTTGGAAATATTTGTCCCATTCCCAGCAGAAATAATTTCTATTGTTATTTGGATTTATCAGGAACTGTTTGGGACAATGTTTTATAGTTATACCTTGCAGTGATTTAAATCTTCAATCCAGTTTTTATGTCACAGTTCCAGCTGATAGTTGTCTAACTTTTCTGCTTCTAAATCTAGCAGCCAATCTTTAGATTCTTTACACTTTACAGCATCTGAACTTCAACACTTGAATGACTCTGTAACGGCGTTAGGATTATGCACCCATGAATACTATTACCAAGCATCGCATGCGGAGATCAAGCGAGTTTCTCAAACTCAAATTTCATTGGCTCTTTAAAAAGAGTATTTCACAAGCTGTCACATTAACAGATGCTTCTTAATTACATGTTGAAGTGAATATTCTCCTTGTTTTTGCAGTGAAATTAGCATAGAAGCAACTCTTGGTGGTCGGACTCCGTATTTTCTCTTCAATGGTGAGAGAAGGGGACAGGCCCATATTTGGGCCCATATCGGCCCATACTGAGTCTGGTACAATTGGGCTTGGACTATAAAAAGATTAGGCCCAATAAGAGCCCAGTTTTGTACAATGCCTGCTACATAGACTGATAGAGTAATTATATGCGTACTCTTCGAAGTAGATAAAGTAATTATGTTTTTTTTTTTACGATGTGTGGAGCTCGTCGTTCTTCAGTGTGTGTGTGTGTGTGTGAGTTTTTTTTTTTTTTTTCCTGTGAAAATTTGTTATCGTCAATCTGACGTGTACTATTTTTTTTTTTTTTTAGAGATTGGTAGTACGCTACCCTCTTCGTTTATTTCATTTTCGTTTATTTCATTTTGTGTACAAATTTTTTTTTTTTTGAGAAATAGATAGCACACTATTCGTTTCGTTTATTTTATTTTAAAAATAAATTTAGCTAGAAATGTGAATCAACTAGAATTCGAATTTGGGTCTTGAATACCAACCACCAAATCCTTCACCACTTGCTATAGGAACGGTTGGTATCTATTGTGTACTATTGATATTGAAATATGAGTATTATCTTCGATCCAGGAGTAGATAAAGTAACTAGAACGTTCTTATACGTCCATTGGTTGGGATTAGTTTGTGCGACACGCAGAACGTTCTTACACGTCCGATCATCAATCAACGGGCAGGATTTCGCCATCGTCGTGTTCTTCACTCCTGAGGAAAACGACAAGGAGTCCTAACGGTCGAAAAATAGCAATCGCCAACTCCATTCAATTGAATAGTAATAAATTAGGGTTTGAGACCTCGCTCCATTTTGCTCCTTTTAGAATTTTCCAAATCTTACTTTCGAGAAACCCTACAAGCGTGATCGCTCCGTGGAGCAAGGTATAACCTTTTCTATTGCATTCTCCCTCCTCGATCTGTTCCAGTACGATTCTACTCGATCTATTTGATTGTTTCTTCGGTGTTTTGATCTCTTATGTGGCTTCTGGGGTTTGTAGATCGTAATATTTTGTTTAATCTGTTAAAATAGATCTTTCTTCAGTTATTTTTGAAAGGTTTGTGATCGGTGGCTCTATATATTTCGAGATTAGTTACTGTTCCAGTCTCATCTATTACTCTCAATTTTAAGTGATTTATCTCTCGATTTGTAGATCGACTTAAGCAATCTACAATGTTGTTTTGCCTTTTTTTTAAATTAGGTTTTCTTTTTCCTTTTTATCTCAGTGGAAAGGTTGGTTTTATGTTTTGTTATGTTAGTAGTGTTTCTGCAGCGACTCTACTCCAAGAATCATTTGTGTTGCAAATTGCAACTTGTTAACTACAACTGTGACGTTTTAGTACCTATCTCTAGATTTATTTTGCATTCAATTACTCTATTTTGGAGTTCTCCGTTCTTTTCCCTTTTTTCCCTGCGTTTTTATTGCTAGTTTAACTCAAAAGAAAGTGATTTGGAGTATCTTTTCAAGTGATCTTGGTTCGTAACGGCCTCGATATAGCATTCAATCGGTCTTATCCATTATGCCTGATGTTGTGTTATTTATTTGCTTATAGTTTTATGGATTTAACTCCAATATATTTATTGTTTACTTTCTAAGTCACAAGCAGTCGAGCTTTTGATTGTGGACATTTGTTTTGATTACACCTAGTTATTCTCTTCACCCTCTGACCTGTTCTATTGAGCATTATTCTTATTAATTTCTAATTTTCTCTTTCTGGCTTTGGAGTGGATTTGATTTCTCCAATTGTTTGATTACATATATACAGATTTACCTGCAACATTACTTTGGTGTTGCTTCCCCTAAGTTTTCATTAAATATCTATATCTGTTTCTTGGATAGTCTTATATTCTATTAATGCCTTGATTTCTATCTCTTGTTTATCTTGCTGCTTGATAGGACTCTAGGGACCCTGTTTTTCTTGGTTGCTTTTATGGTATGTTCAGGCATTCCCTTCCAGTATTCTTTTCCCCCTTTTTTTTTTGTTCATGCATTCATTTATTGCTGCATCTTCTGAAATTTAGAAATTTTTTTACGCAAATCTTTCTTCATATGCAGCAACTCTTTCACCAAGTTCATTTTTGTTTACTAGAAGCATATGAGTATTATTGGCATGGTTTTCCTTCTTGTTTCCCATTCACTGTATTAATCTCTTTTTTCTTAATCTTCCGTTTGTCATTTTCATTTGAAATATGTCTGTGCTGTTCTAAGTCCAAAACATTCTATTCATTTAGATATATAAGTTGTATTGTATGATGCCGTCATACATCATTCTGATTAAACACAATTGTCTGTGTATAGGATCAATTGTTTATATCATCATGTCAAATGCGAACGTAATGAGAACACCTAACGACAAGGTCTCCAAACAACGATCAGTCAATTGTAGATTTTCTGGTACAAACCAAATTGATTCTGATTCGGAACTCGATCTTGACCATAAGCCTCCAAGAGTTTTCTCAGCCCCTCCAGTCAGCAAGGCAAATTGCAGTAAAAACTCCCAGCACAGCCACAAAGAAAATGAAGAGAAAGGAACTTCTACCTTCTCATTCTTTTCAGGATTTTCAGCAGAGGGAAACAGATACAGAAATGACTTTAGTGGCTCAGAGGGTATTGAAAACCAGTCTGCGCAAGAGGTTGAAGAATATGCTGCATGTAAATCTGAGGAGACCACAAAGAAGGTCAATGGATGTTTGAGGATTGCGGAAGAAATTAGAGAAAGTGCTTCACGGACTCTTGTCATGTTGCATCAGCAGGGTCAGCAGATTACTCAGACTCATAAAACTGCTGTAGATATTGAGTATGACCTTAGCAGGGTATGCCTATTTATCTTCTTCTTTTTTACATTTATTTTGTAATTTTCTTTTTCCTTAACTCATCTTTTTGAAAATATATAATGCTACCTATATATACTACCAACGAAGGAAAATCATTTGAAAAAAATGACAGGAAAAATCAAAGAAATTGTTTGTATAAATCTATGATGATGTAGGGCACTGATTTAATCAGTTCATGCGCTTCTTCAGGGTGAAAAGCTTTTGGCGAGTCTTGGAGGAATTTTCTCTAGGACATGGAAGCCAACAAAAGCTAGCCCGATAAAGGGGCCTCTTCTAACAGGAGGTAAAGTACAACTATCTTATTAGACACTAATTCTCCTTTTTAATGCTTTTTCCTTAGCTGATGTGATCAATATACCACCAGATGATTCTTTTGAACGAAAAGGTAATCATATGGAGCAAAGACGGAGATTGGGAATATCTGGTCCTTCACTTCAATCTAGCCCTCAAAATACACTTCATGAGCCTACATCTGCACTTGAAATAACTGAGGTATAATACAATACTACTAAGCTGGAAGAACTATGGCCAGCAGAACCTATAACTGCTTATTGCTTATATTCTGATTATTTTACCAGATTGAAAAGGCAAAGCAAGATAATGCTCTTTCTGATCTGAGTAACTTACTGGGAGAGCTGAAGGAGATGGCCGTTGACATGGGTGCAGAGCTAGATAGGTTTGTATCTAATCTCTTCTTTATTATGAGCATATATATATCCTTCTTCACCAAAAAAAAAAAAAAAAACGTTCTGGCACAGCATAGTTAGCTGAGAAAATTGCAGGTAAAATAGGAGGGCAGTAAAAAATAAAAAGATGTCTTGTAAGTGTGCGCTTACGCTGCTTAGCCTGGCATGTTGCACCGATGCTTTCTTAAACTGAGTTAATCTCATGTGCTTGCATAGCAAAATGTGCTTGTCCTTTTTTGTTCACATTGTTTATGGCGTTAGTTTGGTAAATTTACGATTGTTGGATGCCTCGTGAAGTTAGGGACACATTTGTTAACAAAACAACAAATAGATCTGCAAAATAAATGAAAAATACCAAATGATAGACAACCAAATTTTGTTTGCATTTTCAATTTCGGAACGCCAAATATACTCCTGACCCAAATAGGGTGACTACTACTCAAATCGAATTAAATAAAACTAATTTTGTTTGGTGATACAGGCAAACCGCAGCTCTCGGCCATATGGAGGATGACATTGAAGTACTTAATTCCAGGGTAAAAGGAGCAAATATTCGAGGGCGACGCCTCCTTGGAAAGTAGTCTAGTTACCAAAAGATCTACACATGTTTTTCCTCATCTACTGAGGCATTTCTCGGTTTTCTTTTCTTTTATATGTGGCGAAGGCGTAATTCTGATATCTAGCAATAACATTTCAACACTATTCTTAATTGAATTTTGTGATTAATATGTTTTTTTACATCATACAATCTTTTTGTGGTTACACATTTGTTCATGCTTAGATTTCTGTTCAAACTTCCAAATTATGCAGTTAGTTTTGCAATGATCAAGCTCTGTCTGTTTCTTTCCTTCTTTTTTTTTTTCTGCGATAAAACAATGAATTGTGAATTGTATACAGATGTTGTGAAATGCAAGGCATGTAATGAATATTCCACTTGAAGTTGCTTTCCTAACTAGTATGTAGCCTCCTTTGCTTTTTTTAAGTGTACAGTAATAAACTTGTTTGAAATGATGGGTACAGCAAATGTGGGAGTAATGCTCTAGCATCTCAAAATGCTGGCCTTTTTCTTTTCTTTTTTTTTTTTTTTTTTTTGACCAACTAAAATTCTCTAGGATCTAACCACCAAATCTTTGAAACTTGCTTAAAGCGATTCGGTAAAAAAAAATACCCTTGAAGGCCTGAACCCAGCGCATTTGAGATTTTAGTAGATAAAGAAGCTATCCAAGTATTTCTTACAGCATGCAGAACCATAAGCAGTATAATAATATCCATACAAATACATAATTTGGTGGTTGTGAAAAGATGACGTGGCATAATTTTAGGCCTCCCCGTCTGTCTATTGTTTTTTCTCTTCTATCTACCCTAAAATTTATTTTTTTAATTTTTTCCTTTCTCTCTCCTCTCTATTTCCCAAAAATTTTGACTCCTTCTCCCCAGATGGACTCGCTTCTTTCAAAAATTCTCTTTTTTCAAAATAGGCTCTTCCCAAGGTGGATTGGCGTATTTTCAAAAAATCCTCACTTTTCCAAAATAGGTTCCTCCCTTCCCAAGATAGATCAGTTTTTTTCCAAAAAAAAATCCCCTCTTTTCCCGAGACAGCTCACTCCTTCCCAAAAAAAAAAAAAAAAAATCTCTGCTGACTTCTCTCTTTCTCTTTCTCCTCATCTCCCCTTCTCTCTCCCCCCCCTTCTCTTTCTCTCTCTCCTCATCTCCCCTTCTCTCTCTCCCCCCCTTCTCCTCTCTGTCTTAGCACCTATCTCTCTCCCTATCATTCATTAGCATAAGAGCGCAGCGCCCAGGAGGCCGTGGCCGCAGCAAGGGCCGCGGGGGCGTCGAGGGCGGCGAGGGCCGCGGAGCGTCGACGGCCGCGGGGCCGTCGAGGGCGGCGAGGGCCGCAGGAGCGTCGACGGCTGCGGGGCCATCGAGGGCGGCGAGGGCCGCGGGGGCGACGAGCTCTCCTCCGATCCCTCCGCCTCCGCCTCTGATCCCTTCACCTCTGGTGCACACACTTCACAAGTTGCACACATAAAAAGAAAAAATTAAGAGAAGATAAAAACAAAAAGAAAAAAAAGGAGAGAAGGGCACTAAAAAAAAAGAAAAAAAAAATAGAACAAACAAAAAAATTTAAAAATAAAATAAAATAAAAAAATTGTGCTTCTCCCTTGCTGCTGTCGTACCGCCGCCGACGACGCTGCCCCAACATCAACGCTGTCCGCTGTTGTGACCGCCGCCGATGTCGCCCAAATCTGCCCGGAGTCACCCCGATCTGGCACTGTCCGCTGCCGTGCCCGCTGCCGAAGTCGCCAACGCCACCCGAGCCACCACCGGTGCCGTATGTCGACGTCGACCCAACGCCGCCGCAGCTGCCGCTGTACCTGTTCACAGGCAACGCCCAAGCTGCCGGCCCGCCATCTCCACTGTCGGCGTCGTTATTACCGCGTCTGAGGTGGTTGCTGTCCAAGCCTCTAACGTCGTTAAAGCTAACGTTGAAGCTGATAACTTCATTCTTCACGAGCGAGGAGGAAATTATTTGGTGGAGTGGTCCTTTTCTTCTATTTTTTTTTATTTGCTGTTTGCTAATATGTAACCAATAGTATGCCTTCTAATAAACTATCATGTTTTATATATATATATAAAAAAAAACCTATTAGCAGTATTTTTTTAAAAAAATACTAAAAAGTTATATATATATATATATATATATATATATAGTTAGTTAGTTAGTTTTGGATAAAATTTCTCATGCTTATTCTTCTGCATTTTTTTTTTCTGATTATTTTATTAGATTTGCTAAAAAAAAATATTTTTGATGCATTTTTCACTAAAAAATTATTTTTAAAGAGAAAAAAAATTATTCTATTTGTTGTGGCCTAATTCTATGTAAATCTCTAATCTATAAATAATATTTATTTTTTAATTTTTTATTATTATTTATTAATTATTATGCATATTTATTTATTAATCAACTGTGAATTTTCTAAACGGCTCAGAAAAATACCCCTGAAGGCCTGAACCCAGCACATTTGAGATTTTAGTAGATAAAGAAGCTATCCAAGTGTTTCTTAGAGCATGCAGAACCATAAGCAGTATAATAATATATATGACTGGAGAATCTTAAGTTTTATTAAGAGGGGACAGATCCCTTGAAATCAACGACCCTTTAGTCATATCCTCTTCGTTTAATCTGGAATTACCTAACTCAAGTTGAGTAACGTAATTATCACTCGTTCACCAAAAAATAAAATAAAATCCATGCTCCTCACCACCTTCTACTCACATTATTATTAGCTAGACTAGAAATATATAAGATCGTTTTAAACCATTGCCCATTTTAAAATAAATACCTGAACTTTAAAAACTCTATAATAATTTTATAACATTATCTTATTAGAGTGTTGGTGAAAAAAAAATCAAAATTTCTGAAGAATTAGATTCGTATGGGTAAGTGCTAACCCATGATCCATCCCGAGAAGAAAAGCCCTTTACCTCCTTTCCTTACACCCTAGATTTGACTACACCTCTCTCTTTCTCTCTCCTTTTCACTCCAAAAAAATGTCTTCCCCTCACCCCCCCCACCACCACCCCCACCCCCCCTGCAACTCCCACCACTACTATTCTCCTTCTTGCTGCTGCTACTCTTCTGCTGCTTCGTCCTGCTGCTGCGGCTCCTCTTCTCCTCCACCATCACTACCACCCCCTCCCTCCAACACCACCGCCGCCGCCGCAGATCCCCCTCTCCATGCCCTAGCCGACCACCTCCACCTCCTCCTCCTCCATTCCCCCAAACCCTCTCCCCCTCCTCCCCCTCCTCTCTACTCCTATCCCCATCTCAAACCCTACCCATCTCCCCAAACCCATCAACCCCCACCTCACGATCACCACCATCAGCAGCAGCTCCTCCACTCCCTCCACCGCCGCATCTCCGCCCTCGAATCCTCTTCTCTCCCCAGCCCCTCCCCTCCCCTTCACGCCCATTCTAAGCGATCGCCGTCGCCAAAGAAGCACCTTTTCTCTCATCCGCCGCCGCCTCCGCCGCAAACGCTCCAGGATTTGGCGGCGCGGACCATCCAGACCCACTTCCGCCTCTTCCTCGTGCGGCGATCCCAAACCCTCCGCCACCTCAAACGCCTCGCCTCCATCAAATCCCATGTCGCCGCCCTCAGATCCTCCCTCTCCGACAAGACCCACCTCCACCCGGGAGCCCTCTCCGAATCCGCCATGGCTCTCCTCCTCGAGCTCGACGCCATACAGGTGACCTCGACAAACCCTACATTTCTAAGCTTTTTTTTCTTTTTTTTTCCTTATCCTGTCGGATTGCTCAACTGGGTTTTTTTATTTTTTTTTATTTTTTATTACAGGGCGGAGATCCGATGATTCGTGAAGGGAAGAGATCGATAAGCCGGGAACTTACCCGCATGTTGGACTTCGTCGACAAGGTGTTGGTGAAGGAGAAGGAGCTCATGGAGATCCCAGAGAACGCTTACAAACTGATCCCACCCACAAGGACGGGGAAAAAGGTGAGCTTTCTCGAGAACGAGAAGGGGAAGAGATCTCCGGTTTCCAGTGCTTCCCATGAGCCATTTTCGGAAAAAAGAGATCTTTTACAGAGATTGAGGAGAGATTCTGGAGAGAATGGGATTCATGGATCTCATCATCAGCTCAATGGTGATGAAGAAGAAGAAGAAGAAGAAGAAGATGATGAAGAAGAAGAAGAAGAAGAGAAGAGCTCAGAGAGCAATTCAGAGAGCCCGAAAGCGAAGTTGGGGCTCTCCGCTCCATTGCCGGTGCAAATGGAGCCCAGGAGATTGACTGCTTCGAGGTGACGGTGATGATTTTAGTGCCCAAATTTGATCTATATCGAGCAATGAGCAAAGAATTTTAATTTTTCCTACGAATCTTGTCTTGTTTAGCGGTGAACTGTATTTTTAAGTAGAAAATCCTTTTGCTGGTGCTGCTGCTGCTTCTGCTATCATTTTTTGTGCTTGCCTGTGTTTGCTAAGTGCGTGCTTTTGAGCGCGCAAGACTGCTGTTCCATTATTTATGAAAGAAGAAAGATCTGCTGTCTTTGTTTTTTGATCGAGTTATTCTGCATTTGAGGAATTAATAGCCATAGGTGCTGTTTATGTTGGTCTTGCTCACACTTCTTTTTAAATTATCTCCAGTGTTCTAAATGTGTACACTTTACTCCTTTGTGGGGGTAATCACTGTATGATCCATACGGAAGAGTATCTTAAATTTAGTATGATTTCATGAAGTGGATTGTTTCGTGGTCATGTAGGCGACCAGGTATCCTAACAAACTCCAGCTACCTATAGTTCTAGTTCGATTGTTGTACGTCACTGCTGGGGGCCAAATAGATGAATATAAAGGACAAAAGGAAAAGAAAATGAAGACAAGTTGCTAGTACTAACCCTACAGTTGTTCTACACCGTCCCATGAAAATGTGAGCTCATCATGCTTCTTTCCCCAAACTCATTTTGTTATTGGATCTCATTTTGTTATTGGGTAGATACTATGAAATTCTGAAAAATTTTCAAGAGTCGAGAGGATGGATATAATTTCTCTATGCATGTCTTACGAAGTAGCTACAGGCATGCATAAAGCATTTTAACAACCACACATGGTTCGATAGAGATCCAAAAATCTAGATCAAAACCATAACAGTGGACGATAAAACCGAATACTGGATAAAGAAACAGACTTGACATCCAATTGAGTACATTTCATCTCTGGCGCGTCAACTCTAGGGCATGTATAAGAACTCAATCAGAAGCACTAGATGAGCATTACAATTACAAGACAATGGAAATAACTCAATGTACAGTATAAGATGATAACACGGAAAAATTTACATACATCTCAGAGCCTCAAGCAAACTGCAATAGCAAAGCGGAGTTTCAGAAGGATAATTGACCTGAATAAGCAGCTTGCAAGTGTAGAACGAGCTCTCATCTTCACTTCAAAGTTCAAAGTGACAAATCCTCTTAAAATCATGTTTTTTAATGAACCTACACTGCTGCACTAATAGACCATCTACGATTCCTCACTCTTCACGGGCGTCCACGAAGCACTCTGCCTGGAGTCCCGCCTCCAACGCGTCACAAACCCAAGAACGAAACCCAGTAAAACCGCACCAAGTATAAGGCTCGCGACTTTCGCATACCACGGGAATATAGTCTTAACGACCACCTTCTGACCAGTGTCGCCACTGCCCACCTTCTGACCACTGTCGCCACCGCCACCACTCGTAATATTAGTATTCAAGACTTGACCAGAAAAGATCTCCACCATATCATGCATTTGCCCATCATGGTTCCCAATATATGTAAGCGTTAGCTTCTCCCTCGTGGCAACAAGCCTTGTGTACCCAAACTCTCCCCCACGGTACATTGACCTCTCTGGCTGGGGGAAAATTGGCACATCTGGGTGGTCAGATCTTGGCTCCCATATCGGCTGCCAGTCCTGACCGGCCATTCCGATCACCACATGGACTGGCGCACCCCCAGCTGTAAAGCTTGAGTTTGTGTTAACACAGGTGAATTTCTTCACGGGGCAGAACCTCTCGTACCTATGTACATGGCCCCACAAAGCCAGGGTTACATTGTTATCCACTAGTAAGGGTTCCAAACTCTCAAGCATTTTCTCTCTCAGTGGAGCATCCCTCAATTCATTACTTGTTGTATACATTGGTCGGTGGCCTTGAACGACAATAAAAGGTGTCTTGTTTCTATCTACACTCTCGAGATCAGATTTGATGAAGTTATACTGATCGCTTCCCTGGAGGAAATCGGTCTCTGTCGATATGTAAAGGAAATGAACAACACCAAAATCAAAGGAATAATAGAGGTTCTGTGTGTGCGGGGATCCTGTTCCTGTGGGGAAAGAAGAGTTCCCAGGCATTCGGAATCTGACACTATAAGGTACCCCACATTCACCCCCACCATCCTTTCCATAAACACCATATAAAGACCACCAAGGCCTCCAAGGCTGTGCCGGCCAGTCATACGTGGTTTCCGATGCAGACATGGTACGGTACGGCAGAAGCAATGGGCTCGATCTGGTTAAAGAACTCGTCCCATATCCACGCATATCCCCTGGCATAGCTGATGTCGCCTATGTGGGAAATGAAGGCAGGTTTATCTCCTAAGGCTTCAATGTCGCGGAGGATCCACTTCACAGTTGACTTGCTCTCATCTTGGGTGCGGTAGAAGGTTGAGTACGGGACATAAGTACCCATGTCCCCAAATAGAAAGGCGATGGTCTCGTTTGAATTATTGTCACGTGATATAAAGCTGCGGATTGCGCTCCAGCCTCCCGAATCACTACCAACCTGGTGATACAGATTATATAATATAAATAGAAATGATCATAGGCAAATCACAAATAACTCTGCAGAAACAGGACGGTGAGCTACTATATTCAACGAACGAACGTTACTTCCTTATAATGAGATGAGCAATAAACAGAGTCAGTCAAAAATCACCATAGAGCAATCATGTCATACTAGACATATATTGACAAATGAAGCTGAAACACAATCAAAATATTCACTAGTGTGATGTTGACTCATGAATAATTCTTGATTTTATCCCCTTACTAGATAGCTATATATATTCGCTAGAACTACCTTTCAAAACTAAGAGGCATACTAAGCAAAAACATGGTTATCTGCAGAAACCTAATAACAATTTGTAGAAAAGGATATGAGGATTAAGGAAATAAAAGATAACCATATATGCCAAATTATTCAGTCCGAAGTCCCTATAAACTGACTACTACTTTCCTCTGTGAGAAGAAAGCAGATAGAGTTATTCTGCTAAAATAGGCTGGAGTTCCCACTAGAACTCAGACATGACATGACATGAAACAACCAATTAATCCAAAGGAACCTATGATTAGAAACATCCACAAATGCCATAGCTAATGCCAAATTTTGATCTTTAGTCATCTGCAAGCAATTCCATACCCTTAAAAAGGGGTATTTCCAATTCCAATCGCTAAATAGCAGCAAAAATAAACTATTGAAGCAATGGAAAGATCAAATCATTCTCACCGTGTAATAATACCTCTTTCCCTTCTCCAAATTTCTCATCACCCCATCGTGTGTAAACCCTGGATCCCTCCACCCGATGGTCGCGTTCGCGGGGTAATCACACATATCCTTCCTCTCATACCTCCTCACGTCCGTTTTCACCATCCGATCGAGCTTCTCCATATCCAATCCGTAGCTCACGAAGCTCTCCGCCCCATCCACGGTGACAAACATCACCCGCATCTCATCCTCCCGATCCGTGATCGACAGGTGGATCTGATCGGGCCCTAGGACCTTCCCGAACCCCACCTCCTCCGACGCCGCGAGGCGATGCTTCGACCCCGGAAGTGGGTTCCCGTCGTGGTCGTGGTGGCGGTCGCTCACCTCGTTCCTGGTCCATCGAAACACCCGGAACACGTAGTTGGATCGGAGATCCACCAAGGGGAGATCAACGTACCCCGATCCGGATTGCCAATCGCGCGAGGAATTGAGGAAGACGTAGCCAATGAACTCCTTGTCGGGGGAGTTCGGGGGTGAGTAGATCCCGAGCCAATCGAGATCGGAGGGGGAGTCCACCCCCGACCATTGGATCCGCACGGTGCGGTTGGATCGTGTTAGGGTTTTGGGGGAGACCGAGAGGGAGACGTGGGAGGAGAGCGAGGGAGAGAGGAGGGAGACGAAGAAGATAAGGAAGAGGACTTGGGTCGACACCATTTGGGGGAGGGGGGAGGAGTTTATGCGGGAGGAGAGAGAGAGAGAGAGAGAGGGGGTGCTCTATTTGTACTCGTGACATGGTGAGAAATTAAATATTGGGTATAGGAGAAACGAGAAAGGGGGTTGGTTGGAATGAGTCGATCATAGCCGTCGGATTAGCATCGATATTAAGGAAGGGTGGGGGAGGGATGATGCTAATGAGGTATCGGGTGCGGTTACATGATAAGAACGTTTACTTGCGGTGCAATTAAGAGAATATTCAGATTCTGTGTCCAGGTGGATGACTAGTTGTTAGCGAGTGGACGTCTCTGGACTTTGGAGTGATCGAAAGCAGAGAATTCGTAAGTACAAAATTTATGAATTTTATAATATTTGGTAACTTTGATGCTGAAATGATCTCATGCTTACAATTTTTTTTCTTTTTAATCATAAGTAAGTATAATCATTTCTGAGATTCAAAACAATAAGCAGGCCTTTAACACTTTTTACTACTTTAGTTACTCGGAGGAGGGGACCGAAGCCCGAGTCCGAGTGCTATATTGTGTTCCTTAAAATGGGCTAGGATTTTGGGCTATCGGTGGAAACTAGGCCCAGCACCTTTGCATTACATATTACTCACCGCGTTGGACTTGGGAATTATTCTGAAACTGAAGCCCAGAATAAACCGTAATGAAGGGACGTATCGAATCTCAAAGCACCATTGGAGGGCTTGGATATCAGCGAATGTGGCTAAAACCCAATCTCAAACAGATTAAAAAAACGCGACCCCATTGGTCTCTTCCGTTCACGCCATTCATTTTACTACATTGATTACTGCACGTCCCCGCTTTCCTCTTCATGGGTCTCTCGCCACGGCGTTTAAAGCCCACCATATGATCCCCTCCCTCCCTCTCTTTCTCTCTCTCTCTCTCTCTCTCTCTCTCTCTCTCTCTCTCATTCCAAATGATCCCCATCTCTCCTAAATGATCACCAAGCATCAAGGAACAATGAAGAAGAAGAGCTCTTCCGCCGCCTCCATCCTCTGGCCTCTCCTCTTGGCCACCCTTCTCCTCCCACCGCCCTCTCGGGCCCGCCTTCTTGACCCCACGTCCGACGCAGCCGCCGTAGCCCATCTCTGCCGAGCCCACCGGGCCCACTGGGCCCACCACCACCACCATCACCACCGCCTTACGGTGCATCATCCGCCGCCTTCTTGGTGCTTCCAATTCCTGCAAACACAGCTTCACCCACCGCCGCCGCCGCCGCCACCGCCGAGCGGAGAAGAGATCGACCCAAGGTACGGCATGGTGAAGCGGCTCGTGCCCACCGGGCCCAACCCTCTTCACAACTGATCCACAGGCCCGCCCCGCCGACCGACCGACCCAGTCCGGCTAGCTTGGCGCGTCTTCTCTTGTGGATTTTTGGATAGTCATACTATTTCCGTCTTAGAATTCATAATATATAATACTAGTACAAAGTCCTTTCTTGTTCTTTCTTTCCGTTTCTTGTTGTGCGCGGCTTCCTATTGCCGAATCCAGGTGAATCACTGTACTAGTTTCAATTGATGGAAAGAGCTTACAATGGAGGATGTTTGCTTCAAAAAACAAAAAAATAAATAAATCTTTTTTTGTTTGGGGGGTTCATATTTCTACTATGGCAATGTAAAATAAAATTAAAAAAAAAAACTTCTCTATTTTTTTAAATTTTGATTCATTCTTCCATTATGGCAATGGTGGTCTTTTAACAGTAGTCAAGAGAATCTTATGAGTTCATTAAATTATGGGGACTCAATGCACCACCACCTTTTTGGTGGGGGCAGCTTTACATTATACGGACGCTCCCATAGTGTCCTCGTATGCATCTCCCCAACAGTTAAGAAGAGCATTAATGGGTTGCTTATTTGTTCCAGTGAACATTAATGTCAACTATACTAGGCCACTTATAGAAAGAAAAATGCGTGTTGCTGTGCTCTCCTACGTACGTACGTCTATGCACTCTGCTTCTCCGTTTGTCATGTTTATTATGTTTATTACTAAATAGTAATCTTTTGTAGCCTTTCTTCTTCTTCTTCTTCTTTTTTTTACTTCTGTTGGTTTTTAGTGGACTGAAAATTTATGTGTTTTTTGACTTAATTTCCTGATAATCTCATCTACAAAATTAGTTGTTGTAGCTAAAAGTGGTTTCCTGCTTTTACACATTCGGTTTACATTAGCTTCATATTTGTTCTACGATTTTGAAGGCATCTATGTATGTATAGTTTTGTAGATTACTTTGCAGAGTCATTTTTAAGGAAAGATAAAAAAAAGTCCCAAAGAAACAATAAGCATTGCTACTAACTTTACATTTTCATTTAGAAACTGTTAAGAACAATAATTCCGTAGCGGATACAGAATAAAACCTTAATTAATACATAAATAAATATCGGGTATTCCTTACCTATTAGATTACGATTTTCGATCCGAGTCCAAAACAGTCGCCAAATATGGCGAAAGCAAGTTGGTAGTAAAATCATGGACCAGGCTGGGCTGGATCAGCTCAAACAATATTTTGAATCCATGGTCTGGGCCTCAATTTTTCGGGCCTCCAGATCTCAAACTTTGTAAAATTAAAATGTATCTCGGGTATAAGGTTTTCACCTAAGTTAATAGATAAAAAAAATTTGGGCTATTGATTAATCTTAACAACCATCAATAATGATAAACAGCAAAGAGCATGCAATATTTTCCAAGTCGTAGCCAAGATGCCAGGAAATTTGGGGCCAAATTTAAGCAATGAAAAAGAAAAGGTTCCCAGTGAGTGGTGTCGGGCACATGGTGGGACATTATCAAGCTAAGAGTCTCCCTATTCAGAGCACCTATATACAATTAACGAGCTTTTCCTCGCCACTTTGAATGGCTCTTTTCCACGCTCTGGCTCTAGGCATTTTCACTCTTTACTGGTCAGAAACATGTTTCTAATCTCTGGCGGCATGTTTAATCCAGTTTAAATAAGAGTTAGATGTTTGACAAATAAGAAACTTGACGCTTTCTAAAACGAGCCGGAAGCAGAATGAGCAGATCCTACTCGGAACTTTTAACCACTAGCTTTAATAGAAAGCTATGGAGATTACTTTAACATGCCTAGTGCTTTCTCGAATAGATCTACTTAAAACACCCCAAAGCGGTCATAGTAACGCCAAATGCAAATGCCAGGGAAGTCATCAAAAAAGGGAACCACTGAGCACATACCTTGTGGCTTGTGGCTTTCATGAGATCACCATTTAAGTCGCTGATCATCGAAGCAGATTAATAGGAGAGTGGGGTCCAAGCTGCAGCACAGCAGCAGCATCTGAAGCAGTGTTTCCTTGCACCAATTGAATGCTGTGGTACTATCCATGACCATGGTTATGATACCATGGCTTGCCGACAGAAGCCTGCAATCATAAGATCCTAGGAAATATAAGCTAAAAAGAAAACCCAAGAAAAACATTAATCAGTATTAAGATAATCATAGCAAATCTCTTCTCCTCCTCCTTTTCCATGCCATGAAAAACAGAGGAAAAAAATTCTCAATTGAACCAGGTATCGCATTTAGTAACTATCTGTGGACAGTTTATTCTGTCGTGATAGCACATCATGGTATATTGAATAAAAAGGATGCTGTTTAGAGCCTTCCTTGGTTAGAGGAAGCCGATTAAGTGGCAAAGACAAAGTCAAAACAGCTTGCGATTAAAGAAATAGATGAATACCAAACAGGGCAAACTTATATACATTGAAAAGCAAAAGGCTTGCAGAATGAGAAATGCGCTGTTCTCTCGTGGGGTGCAAAGCATGTGATGGATTTTTCCAATGTATGAAACACGTGCATTTATTACATCCTGAATACATTCAATTTGTATACGCAAAAATCAAGATTCTGTATTCTAACAAACAGACCACATGTTTTGTAGTGCTATGGAACTAATTCTGAATGAAAGTCACATACGAAGTGCTTTCAATCATACTAGCACAGACCATCATGAGGACCTACAGCGCAACAGCATCCTCTAACTCGACTCAAAAGTAACTACGAGACGTCGAGATCCAATGCCAATAGACAGCTAGTCATTAAGCACTTTTGCTATGTACGCTCTATAGCTAGAGCAATTCATATTTTAAAACAACCGACTGTTATTTTTCGTTCTTATACAACATGATGTATGCGCTATAGCTCTATTGTACAACAGATGATACAAAAATTAATTACAAAAAATAGATAACAAGTTGTCACATAAGTATATTTCTCTTCTGTCAACATCTTCTTTTGCCTAACTTGCAAGGCTCGACGGTGCAGAAAAATCTAGATGTCTGAAATTACTTGAGATTTTATCTTTTCTGGTCATGTAGATAAATCAAGTTGAGATCAGATTAATTCTCACCAGTCACTAAAGAGCCTATAGAGTCAGAGATCACTTAGCTATCAATGATGGGTTTCCAGTATATCAAATTCGGTTTTCACCAATCTGGTCGAGCAACCTGATCATTCGGTTTCTTTGATAAACTATACTTCTTCCATTTGCGAATGAATCTGTTTTCCCGGAACAAACTCACGAACATACGCACCAAGCTCAATGGAGCTGCAACCTCGCACTTTCGGAAACCCTCCGTCCCTCGTAGTCTTTCTCAACCTCGGGGCGTTATTCTCATAAGTATTCGATAACAGAATATAAGATCCGGCATGAACCTCCAATAGAGAGAGATGGCCAGCTGCAACTTCAGCCAATCCTGTCTCTCCATGAATCCAAGAAGCGCTCAACACGGATCTCCAAGCGATCACCTCTCAGAGGGGCTGCTTCAATGCGGCATCTCTTTGATGACCTTTGTAGCTTCTTTCAACCGCCTGGTTTGACTAAGAAAGTTAACAACACACCCATAATGCTCACTTTTAGGATCATCAAATCATCATTCTGTATAATATCTCCGAGCATTCTCCCACCAAACCAGAATGGCTAACAAGCGGATAATAATGCAGTGAATGTGGCATCATCCGGCCGGCCTCAACTCTTCTCTCTGCATGAGATTAAACAGCTCTAGTGCTCTGCCCCCGTCTCCGTGCACGGCTAATGCCAAAATCATCACATTCCAATTTATGGTATCTCTTTGAGACGTTTCACTGAATAGCTTTCTAGCCAACCTCAAATTCCCCACTTTTTACATACATGTCTATAAGAGCAGTCCCCAACCGAAACGCTCAGCGGCAAAACAACCCAGTTCATGAAGCCATGTGCCAAGATCGACGGAACCTCCCACATACCCGGCAATCATTGACCCCTGAATCCCCCTATCCTTACTCGGAGCTCCGTCGAACACCAACCGAGCTTCTCCCGCCTCCCCTAGTTTACGATACCCAGATGCCACAACAGTCCAAGACGATTCATTTCGTTGAGGCATATTATCAAACACCTTCCTTGCACAACCCGCTTCGCCAAAATCCAAGCTTCACCACGTGGGCATGAACGCGTAGACCAATTCTCCTCCCGGAGCTTCGCGCGACCCTTTGGAACGTACGGGAGAGTGTAGGAGATGGGCGTGGGATCGCATTTTTGTAGTGGTTGGAGGCTTATTCGGCTGCTGCTCACGGCCCGGGCGATCGTGATGCGGAGCCTCGAACTCCGGCGACATGGATTAACGGATAGGGCAAATTCACCCATCAGTCCCTAAACTTAATGTCAAATTCCATTTCGGTCCTCTAACTTTTTAGAATTACCTTATTTAAAGTTTTTTGTGACGTGGAGCTAGGGATGTCAATGGGTATGGATACCCGAAAAATTAAAGTATACTAAATGGATATGGATTTGGATATGGGTATAAAAAATAAAAACCCGACGGATATGGACGGATATGGATTTTGTATACCCGACAACCCGAACCCAAAACCAAAAAAATTATATATATAGTATTTATTTATTTATGTAAGATATAAAATATATATAATATTATAGTAAAATATTTAATTATGTTTATTTATATAACATGAATGTATTTTGATTGTATTTTATTGTGTTTTGAAATTTTGATTTTACTATAATATATTTTTAAATAGTCCCTAAACTTAATGTCAAATTCCATTTCGGTCCTCTAACTTTTTAGAATTACCTTATTTAAAGTTTTTTGTGACGTGGAGCCATGGAGGGGAACCTAATACGCACAGCTGGTTCATTTGTACGATTGCGCATCACAAAATTGTCGGTCTCTCCACATCTCGTATATTCAAATTTATAAATTAAAATAAAAGTTCATCACTAAAAAGTTAAACCTCTTTAAAAATTCAAACTATTAAATATTAAATTTGAGAATTTAAGAACCGGAATAAAACTTTGGGCAGAATTTACATGCAGGTAGTTTAGTTGGAATTTTTGCACTTTCATCATACTTTAAAGTATGATTGTCGCACAACAATATCACACTTTAAAATATTTATAATGCTTCTATATTTATTTTCAAATTTTTTGTGTTAATAATAGTGAGAGCTACCGACTATTAATTCTTAGTTTACGTGATAAAAAATTTAATGATTGGTATATATTAAATTTGGATTATTTTATGTGTTTAGATAAGCTGAAACTGTGTTGTTTTACATTTGTAATTAAATTTATTTGTTTAAAAAAATAATAGTGTAGTAGTGTAACAGGGAAGAGGTAAAATGGAATAAAAGTAAAAACTTGGAAATCGTCGGTGCTCTTTTTTACCGTCACTAATTACTTTGTACATGTTTCAGATTAGATTCCTTTGCATAGCTTATACGACTATCCTGCCTCTATGAAGTGGGCCCAATCATCATCAGGTCAAATCCTCAAAATCTTTTTTTTATATTCGATTTACTCCACCTCTCTCTCCTCCGAAACAAATTAAAATAAAATAAAATAAAAGTCTCGTTCCCATCTCTCTCTCTCTCTCTCTCTCTCTCTTCACCTTCTCCGCCCCAAGAAGCGTTACGAGATCTCACGAATACGCGATCCAATTCGCTCAAAGCGATACGGATCTCGCAACAGAAGCGAAGACCATTGAGGAAGAGGAAGAGGAAGAGGAAGAGGAAGGGGATTTTGCTTTGTTTTCTCGCTCCCTTCTTCGTCGCTGGAGTGGTAGAGGAGATCCTTCATCTCCCTTCAATTCGCGAAGATCTCCCGATCGAAATTTACCTCGGAAATCCAATGCCGGATCTCGAGGGCCCGGCAAAATCCCACCTTTCTCACCCCTGCCTCTCGATCTCCCCGAGCTCCTCCTCTGTGTTCCATGGTGTTGGGCTGTGGCCGCTTCCGAGGTTTACACCCATGGCGCGTTGCTGTTGAGAGCATCTCCGTCTCCTCCACGACGACGACGACGACGAAGACGACGACGACAAGGACGAGGGCGACGGGGGCGCGGGGAGCCGGCGGCGTGACGTGGCGGCGTCGGCTTCGAGGATGCAGATCCGGTTCTCACCGAGCATGAGAAGCATCACGATATCGAGCACCAATGGGCTTCTCGACTTGATGAAGCTTAAGGCCGCGGCTCGCCACATCTCCTACCGAACCCTCTTCCACACCATCCTCATCCTCGCCTTCCTCCTCCCCTTCGTCTTCATCCTCACCGCCGTCGTCACCCTCGAGGGCGTCAACAAGTGCTCCTCCCTCGGTAAGCTCATTGATCTCCGATTCCGCCGTAATCCCTTGAATCTTTAGGCTATAATGCGTGGATTTCGTGTGAAGTGGGAAATTCGAGTTCATGTTGTTGATTTTGCATTAAATTGGATCACGAGGTGTTCGATGATTTGCCTTTGGATTATACGATCTTAATTTATATGGTTTGGGCGAAAGATACCAACTTTATCTCCTGTTGCGTCTCTATTTTATCAAATCTCACTCAACTCTGGTGTAAATTAGGGAGTTTGAGTAAGTGTTGTTAATTCTGCATCATATTGGATCACAAAGTGCTTAGTGATTTGTCTTTTGGTTGTCATGCGATCTGAATTTCCAGGTTTTTAGATCAAGTTACTAATTTTATCTTTTACTACATCCTGTGATGATCAAAATGTGTTCGGACTCCTTGATTCTGGCATAGTGGCATGTGGTTATCCAATCTCGATCTGCGGGGCTTGTCATAATGCGAATTTCGGTACTCTTGATAAATTTTTGGTAGCTGAGTTTCCTGATTTGTTAATGTTTCGTTGCTTGTTAGTGCTTGAAGATATCTTTATTTCTATCTTTAAGTGCTTGCGGTTGTTGTCTCCAGCTGTTTTTAGAGTTGGGCTGTTTTTGTTCTTGCCAGCTCACTAGGATTTCCAGTTGTTGCACTCTTTTCATTTTAATTGGTATTTTTCCATTTCTGATATAGTTGTTAAGCTGGCAAATTGCACTCTTTTCTTTCCTTTTTTTTTCTTCTCGTACAAGATGTTTTGGTACATTTTGTTCAGTTTTCAAATCGCATCCTTTTAGTTGTCGTTATTAAGCTTCTCCTCTTCCTTCTTATCCCAAAAAGTGTATCTGTAACTTTATGAGATGGATTTGCTTTTGGATGCCAGAGTGACTTGCAAGACGATTTGATGATATTTCCAGTAAAATTGGTTTCTGCGGCTGGTTTCATTGTGGTCTCAATCTAGATATTAGGAATAATGAAAGGGACTAGATCCTATCCAATTTTAGGTTTAGATCTGATTTGGAATTCCCTTAACACTTATTGTTTTAGTTTCCATATGCTGTAGGACAAATTTAGTGGCATACATCAGGTATCTTAACCAAAATCTGCTGAAGCACTATCCCAATTCTATCCTCTTCCTATATATTTTTGTGTTTCCTCTTCCACTTTTGCTTCTTTGGTATGAGACCACTACGATGTGTTTGCTTTAGTGGAATGATTTTATATTGTCTTCTCTTCTCTTGTATCATAAACTCTTTGACTGTGTGTGTTGGTTATATACGAATATAAATTGTCAACTGCAAAATATATAGGCAACTTAGTAGCTTTGCTTTGGTTCAATACAGTTTGGTAGGTCAGTGAAATCCATTTTTCATTAATTCTTTCTGCTTGTATCAGATTGTTTAGGAAGGCGGCTTGGTCCAAGATTTCTTGGCAGGGGTGGTGACTATTCAATGGTACTTATCCATTCTTTTGTATTCAAGTTTACAATATGATCGTTGAAAGAATAACTTTGGTTCTTACACTAGATTGCGTAATTGCACTTACGCAGAGGCTTGTGAGAGATTTATACAAGATACTTGACCAAGTAAACTCTGAGGAAGTTCCAGTTGGTTTTAAGGTGCCAGAATCTTTCAATGAATTACTCTCTGACATAAGGAATAACCAGTATGATGTGAAGACATTTGCTTTGAAGTTGAAGGCAATGGTATGCTTTCTAGTTTTCTGGCCAATAAGGGTGACTTTTAGAATTGCCGCATGTTTTATTTTCTTTATCCACCATGTGGTTAAAATTTGTAGCATTTTGCCATCCTTCTTTACAGCAGGTTCTAACAAAAACCAGAAACCAAAGGGGCACAAAGTGTTACTTTTTGAACCACAGGATCTAAAGTGAAATCAGGCTATACCATAAGGGTTCTTTTTAAAGTTTTCCCAAAATAATTTCATTTATTGCTCTAAATTTTGTTCTACAAAAGTTTCAGTGTATGAAAGTCAACTTTTAATGTATGTTTCTTCTCACTAGGTTATTTATGGCTTGCGCTTCTGCATATCCTATCTCCATTCTTGAGTGCACATAAATTTTATGAGATGCAACATTTATTGAACTTAAAAGTTTTTTCCCAACATACTAAATTGATTTAGGTGGAATAAGTTTTTGTCCTTGCTGAGAGCAACATTAAAAATTAATTATACATGGATTCTTTTTATAAAACTGATTTGGCGATTAGTTCTGGTTCCCCCCCCCCCCTTCCCCTTTTCTCTTAGTAAATGTATGTACATGCAGATGGAAAATATGGATAGGGAGGTAAGAAGATCAAGACTAGCTGAACAGTTGCACAAGCACTTTGCAGCGACAGCAATTCCTAAAGGCATTTACTGCCTCTCTTTGCGTTTGACCGATGAATATTCATCCAATGCTCATGCAAGGAAACAACTACCACCTCCGGAAATGTTACCTCTCCTTTCAGATAACTCCTACCACCATTTTATTCTAGCCACTGATAACATTCTCGCTGCCTCAGTTGTGGTCACATCGGCCGTCCGATCTGCTTTAAAGCCTGAGAAAATAATTTTCCATGTGATCACCGATAAGAAGACTTATCCGGGTATGCATTCATGGTTCGCTTTGAACCCTATATCGCCTGCGATTATTGAGGTGAAAGGTGTTCACCAATTTGACTGGTTAACAAGAGAGAATGTACCAGTTCTTGAAGCTATGGAAAATCATCACGTTGTTAGAATACATTATCATGGAAATCACCTGACAGGGACCAATGATGGAGATAACCCTAGGGTTTTCGCTTCGAAACTGCAGGCGAGGAGCCCAAAATACATTTCTCTGCTCAATCATCTGCGGATATACCTGCCTGAGGTAAAATAGCTCATGTTATATGGGCATCATTTCTTTCTGTAGGTTATCTCATCTATAATAGTGAATCTTGTATAACAAACTTCACCATTCCAAAGGTTGAATCTGGTTAACAATACAGTTAAGAAATAATGTATTAGCAAAGCAGATTTACAAAGATGACAATGTCGAACTTTATAAGGTTATTTGTCCATAACAATACCTAAAATGGGTGGCTACAGGTTTGCTGTTGCTTTTATTGTGCTGCAGCTAGGCCTATGCAGATACAGTATATGGGGAGTGATGAAAGGAACTCCACTGACATATGCAGCTGTGCATGCAGGCATGCACTGGTTTTTAGACAACTGGTCAATAAAATTGGTGAAATGTGCAACCAGAGAATGAGATCTCACCTTGTATAATTATAAATTTTTGTGATGTCAGTTAACAATAAGTATCTCAAATAATAAATCAAAAATTTTCCACTCTTGAGATACGATGAATACTGCCAAAATTGAAATGCATAAAGCAAAGGATTCACTAATCTCATAAATCACATTTCCCCTCTGGCCTAAACTGAACTATTTCCCCTTAGTTTCTTGAAATTTGGGTCATTTTGCTCACTTACTAATTCTGGTGCTTTATTTCCTTTTTGAACAGCTGTTTCCAAACCTCAACAAGGTGGTATTTCTTGACGATGATATTGTTATCCAGCGGGACTTGTCTCCGCTGTGGGATATAGATCTTCATGGGAAGGTAAATGGAGCTGTTGAGACTTGCAAAGGTGAAGATGGATGGGTGATGTCTAAGCACTTCAGGACATACTTTAACTTTTCTCATCCCCTCATAGCAAATAATTTGGACCCTAATGAGTGTGCATGGGCATATGGGATGAACATCTTTGACTTGAGTGCATGGAGGAAGACGAGTATTAGAGAAACATATCATTTCTGGGTGAAGGAGGTAAAACTTTAATTCATTCCCATTCTTCACAATTTAGTGAGTAGCCATGCAATTTCACTTTAAATGTGTCCCTCATGAGATTTGACTTTTGGAAAGATATCAATGTGCTTATTGTTTATCATTATATATTCTTGCTTGGTGAATCATGCTTATCCCGGCTCAAGTATGCAAAGCTTGGACTGCTGTAAGGCTTGATTCTGGAAATACCTACATAGTTTTATATCCATTAATCCCGTCATTCATTTTTTGTCATCCGAGTTCACATTTAGTGAAGAAAGCTAAATTTCGAGAATCAGTGGCTTATTGTTGTACAACTTATGTTGAAAAGAAACTTTTGATTTAGTTGACAAATTACTAGCTATAATGTCATGGAAATGCTTTTAACAATATGATTTTTAGAGCACTCGTACCCTGTTCACCATTCAGGTTATCTATACTGAAACTTTGATCTGTGTTACTTTACGTTTATGTCATATCATTCTACCAAATCACCTCTCTGTTTTACTTTCAATTTCCCTAATCAGAGTACCTGAGCCTGATCTTATTTTTATAGTCTTTGGTTCTTTCCTGTCTTCCATTCCACTGCAGAATCTGAAGTCGAACCTCACACTATGGAAGCTTGGAACATTACCACCAGCTCTTATAGCCTTCAAAGGCCATGTTCATCCTATAGATCCATCTTGGCACATGTTAGGCTTGGGCTATCAGGAAAAAACCAATGTCAACAGTGTACGAAAAGCCGCCGTGATACACTACAATGGACAATGCAAACCTTGGTTGGAAATTGGGTATAAGCATCTCCAGCCATTTTGGACTAAGTATGTGAACTACTCGAATGACTTCATAAAGAATTGTCATATTATAGAACCTCGATAACTGATAAATAAGTCTTGAAAAATAATTAGAGGAGAGTAAGCAGTGAGATGGAATGGAATGCATTAATCTATCATTGGATGCTCGTGATAGCATATTCTTCAAGATTATCAAGAAGAAATTGGTGAGATGAGCACTACACTCAAAGATGGCTGTTGCCTCGACAACCCATATCAGTTCAGCAGTACTTGCTTTTCTAGTGGCATAGGAAATTCTTTTAATTATGTATCATAGTGATTGAAGTTTCGTCGATATTATGAAGGTAGTTATGTGATGTCTTCCTGGAGGGGTATATAATGCCTATTGGTGTAAATGATGCTAGAGAAGTAGCCATGGGCAGAGCAGCAGATTACATTTTTTGCCACCGCAAAAACAAGGATCGTAGTTTTGTCTCATGATGCGCTTATAATCCCGCTGTACACCCTTTCTTTTTTCCCTTTTTGCTATTTGATAATTTATTAAACTTAACCTTTTCTCGGTTCTCTATTTGTCCTCTGATTAAGAGGACATGATTATTGTTGTAGGCCCCCATGTATTTATGGGGTACTTTAAGATATTTGTTACTATTTATTAGATATTGAAATGTGCAGGTAATAATTTTTTAGCTCTTATCTCCTTGCTCACATCTGTTGATGGTATTCTTATTCCATTTCTTGCCAACTAATGTTGCTAACTGTGTAAGAATGAAAGGAAAGTTTACTGTTTTTTTTACCATTGCTCTTTTAACAAATGAAATATTGAAATAGGAAAGCTTAATTTCAAGGGGAGTGCTTTAATTTGTGGATTCTTCTATACTTGGTGCTTTAGTTGCTTATTCATTTCTTTTTAATCTATTGGATTGATTGGCAAATGGCAGTGAGCTTTTTGACTTTTGAATCTCAAAAAGCTCAGTGGGTGCCAAGAAAGTTTCAAATTGAAGATTCTGATTTTGGTGAAATTTGATTGGAAATGGGTTCACAATCTTTTTCCTTGCAAATTGTCAACAGCTTTGTGCCCAAGTCATAGGCAAAAGCACCAAACCGAAGCTTCTACAGTTTGTGTCCATGCACCTGATTTTTATTCTCTCTATTAGAAAAATTATATCAGAAGCTGGGCCACATGAGCACCTAGTTTGCCTACTGTAAGAAAAGAACTCTTGCTGATATGCATATAATCACAACTAATGAAAATAAACTGGAACAGATTGGTAAATCAAACATCAAATTTTGAGAATCTCCAGAATCATTTACAAGATAGAGTTAAATAACAAATTATAAAAGAAAACGACATACGCATACACAAAAAAGGTTTTGAAATAACACCCTCAGATATTTAGTCCAATTACAACCTTCTGAAAATGACACAAGGGAAAATTCTATATAGATGCCACTCAAAATAGCAGTACCTCCCACAGCTTATTATTCAACATCTGACATGTATGAGAAGAATCAAATCAAATTGGTATTTAAGTATCAAAAAAAAAAAGAAGAAAAAAACGAAGAAGAAAACGAAAAAGATTTATACCGCCACTCTCTGCAGTGTATCCAAAGGCTGCAACAAACCACTCACATATACAGGAAACATACAAACCTTTTCAACTCCTCAAGAAAGAAATTAAGGAGTAATCCGCAAGGGGCAAAAAATGTACGCAATCTATAAATACTTACGTCACGAAATAAAATCACAGAACTTCGGCTGTCGGAACTGATTTGCTTTCTTGCAGCGAGATCACAGTTTCAAAAGCACCCACCAAGGCCTTCACCTTACTCTTTCTAGTTTCAACAAGCTTGCTCGCCGTTTCTTCTATGACATGATTGAATAGGCCTTGTGAATCTTTCTTTCCTAGCACATCTTGATGTCTCAATACAACAATTGGTGCTTCTGAGCTACTCGAGTCTACAGCAGCAGACTCTCTCCTCCTTATGGAGTTTCTCCCCTCCACTTCCCCTTTAGTATTCTGGCTTTCACCGACCACTCTCGGCTTCCTGAACTTTAGTCTTCTCGGTCCAATGTTCTCAGACTGAATGTTCACCACCTTGCCTCTGCGAAATTTCATTTTGTGTGGTGAAGTCAATTTATCGTCGGAGATAACACTTGCACTTCTTCTCAATTTCCTGATGTTTACGCCTTTTAAACCATTCGAGACTTCACTGATTGCTGACACGGAGCCACACACTTCTTTTCCACGAGATGAAATCAATGGTGCAGATTTTGATGATGAGGCCAACAATGAAGTTTTCACTGGTGGGGAGGAATTGTCTTTGAAAGATTTCTTTTTTATGATCTTAGTATCTGTGTTCTCCGATTTCCAGTCAATGACATGTAAGGTTTTCTCCTCGATATTATCAGCACGAGAATCCAATCTTCCAAGTCCCCTTTGATTCTTTGTTGGGGAGATGGAAATAGCTTTATTGTATTTTCTCAGCTTAATGCTTGACACTGACTTGAGAGCAGCCTTTACAGGAATAGATGGCTTGAGCTGCTTCCTCACATCCTTTTGTCCATTGTCTGGCTCATCTTCGCCCTGGGTAGTCTTCTTCTCCAGGCTCTTTCGGCTTGCTTGGCCTCCTAAAGAAATTGATGGAAGTTTTGTTTTCACCGCTGAAGTTTCTGGCTTTGGAAAGCTACGACGTTTGACAGATAAATCAGTTGCAGTAGGTGATGACAAAGATTTATTCCCGTTAACTCTTGATTTGACAGATGAAATCGTACTCTTTACAGACGATGGGCTTTTCTTCGTCTTCTCGTTGTTACTTGTTTCTTTGAAAGATTTAAGTGTTCTCTTAAGAGGAGATGGGGCAATTTTATTTCTGCCAAATTCCCTTCTCCACCATTCTTTTTCTTGGTAGTTTTAGCCTTATCAGAACCCTCAATTTTCTCAACAACCTTTGGTTTTCTCAGTTCTCGCTTTTTCAAATCACTCGAATTCGAATCCTTCATTGATTTCTTTTCCATAGAAAGTCCCGCTGCTTGCTTACGGGGTGTTTCTTCCATTTGATTACCTTTGTTTCTGACAAGTGCTTCAGCTGTTCCATTAAGCTCAGCCGATACAATGGCTTCTTGAACATATTCTGTGATTGGCCCTAAGCTTACATGCTCCTCAGATAATCCTTCTCCAACCGACTTTATGCTTAAATTTTCATCAGATGATCCCACCGAATTAGCTCGTGCATCTTTGTCCAATGCGTCACTTTTCTGGATGGTTGATGGTATCACTAATTTTATGCTCACAGCCTCCTCAGACGATCCTCCATCTATATCAGGTGGTGTATTTCCGAGAGAAAAGGCACCCTTCAAATCAGCTGTGTGAGAGCTAAGATCTGTGCTCAAAGGAGCTTCTTCTGGTGCTTCTGCTAAATTCATGGGTGGATCAGAAAGCTGATATACTTTTTCAGGTGGCAGTGGCATCGACTTAATAGAACGATCATCCTCTGACCAAGATATCTTCGGCTTAAGCTCTTCTCTCTTTCTTCTCCCTTTATGGCTTGTAATAATTAACTGATCTTTTTCTCTATCAGGAATCTTAATAGTATTATTTCCCTTTCGGAAATGAACAGGTGTCCTTTTCTTAGTATCAAACCCATGCTTATGTCCATATTTACAGAAGTCGTGGCAAGAACCAGAAGAAGGCTTGAGATAATGGGGTATAGGCTTTGCGCTGCCATTATCTGCTTTCGCTCTCGAGTTCATAGGTGTTGGTGAGATAATGCCCCTCTCTGTTGCTTCTTCACTCATTGAAACAAGAGAAGAAGGATAATGTCGCTCACTGCTGCAATACTATTAGCAAGAAGGCATGTGATTAAAAGGCTAGTCCTGTTCTAATAGTGAACAGAAGATGTAGCAAAAGAACTTTAGAAACAAGTGCAATAGATCAAACAAGTGCAACATACACAAATTTTAAGAGTCTGTATTGAAAATAATAATAATAATAATCTCTAATACAATCTACTGTGACTAGGTAAAATATATGAGAAAGGTAAGCCTACTTTAAGAAGTCTAAAAAGATCTAAATACCGAAGCGACAATAAAGATATTCAGAGAATGGAATAGACACAAGCAAGCAGTAGAGACTCCGTTATAAACATCAATTATTTGATGAAGGTGACATACTATCTAATGTATCCTTTACCAATCCTTCATCAATCAAAAGGTTAGAAAAGATGATCTAATTAATGCTACTTCGCATCACCGATAAACTTTCCAAATTTCCAACAGTGTAGAGACATGCTGCAGGAAGAAAAAGTAAAGTACAAATTTATCTCTTAACAGCAGTTACAGCACACTTCAATTTAATGTAACACAAGTTGCTGAAAAATGAGGAAAGGGGATTTGATCTTATGATTCGCAGTATCCTAGTTGCCGTGATTAAAATCCACAAAATTCAAGGAAAACATCAAAAGAAATTTGAAGCCTACAGGGAGTCTTAATTTTAAAGCTATTCAACCTTCATTTCCATCTTCCTTGCAGGTAAAATCTACTAAAAATTGTACATGCTATATGAATATGTAAAAGCAAAAAATACCAATTAGGGACAGTGACCTTAATACTATATATTATAAACTAGGGGTAAATTTGTTCCTCCTCATGCCATTAAAAACACAAGTAAGTACAGAATAAATTTTATTGAACCTATTAATTTATTAATAAAACACAAGATGATGATGACAAGAACTATCCGAAGTATATGAAGTGCATCAATTACAATAATCTTTCAATTAACTATACTAGTAAAAGAGAAAACAGAGAAAAAAAAAACCTATGCAAGACTATTAATAAGGGGGAATTGAAGCTATTCATTCATATCAACAAAACCTGGTTATTCATTAAAACAGAACATATTAAACAAATACTGTTTCATATTAAAAAAAATACCACGATTTTTTATCCTCTTCTACATCAACAAAAAAGGTTCCCTTTTTTCATTTTTACTTTTTTCACATCCAATCAGGGCACGACAATTGAAACTAACCAATTCGAAAACAACAAAATATGAACTTTGGGATTATAAATCAAACGAAACGAACAAAAACAAACTGATTCAAAAGCCCACGATAAAAAAAGAAAAAAAAGAAAAAAAGACCAACCTTTTCTCTTCCACGTAAAACGCCTCGGTGGGCTCTGGAAAGATCGCGAAATACGCTTCAAGATCGCAGCTTTCGATGATTTCGTACACCACAAAGCCAAAAATTAAAGGGAACCGCCACCAATTGAGGTCTCTCTCCCAACAGCAGCGAAAACGCACCTCCCACTCTTAGAGACCTTGCACGCAAAACAAAAGCTCCCTCGCTTCCTCTCGGTTTGTCGCTTTGTTTCCACTTTCCCCGGGTGGTGAATTGTGATGATGATCGAAAGCGAAAGGAATAAATAAAGGAAGAGAAAGAGAGAGAGAGAATCGAGCGAAAGAGAATCAGAGAGAGAGAGAGAGAGAGAGAGAGAGAGAGAGAAAGGGGAGGACCCCAAAAGCAGGGGAATGGGCGAAGGCACGGGATTGGGCTATTGTTGGGAAACTATGAAAGTGAGGTTGAAGAAGCAGGGGAATGGGATTATGAATCCTCTCACAAGTCACAATTCCTTTCTTTTTTTTCTTTTTTGGTTCTTCTATTTCTCTTCCCCCTGTTTGTTTTTCAGGGTAAGGAAAAGGTTTTGGAAAACAATTTAGTAAAGTAATTGAGTTGCAAAGGTATCCAAGAAAATAATTGAGTAGTGCAATGCATTGAATAATTTATGGTAAAACTATTTATCCTCTGTTTTAAACAATTTACGTATTCTTCAAAAACATTTTACTAGCCAATAAATTTCGGTAGAATTGAATATTCAGAAAAATCAAATATTCAAAGTAACCAATTTAGATACACTCATACATTTGATTTTGAGCATATTTTACAATCACTGGTAGAATAGCTGGGCAAAGATGGTAATTAGTGATCATATTATTTGGATCTAATCTACAGTTTTGTAGAGTGGCAAATCAAATTAAATTCAGCGCATAATTTATTTATTTTTTTCACTTTGAGCATTTTCACTTGCCATTCGCAATTTCACGCATCCTTTTCATATTTCTTATAACAAAATTTTAATTTTTTTTTATAAAAAAGAAGAATCCAAAAGAGAAACTTAACTACTTGCATATCAACTCTTGTTTTGCAATCGCCTTGGATACGGTCAAAGGATGTTAATAAGTCAACCCGATCGATATGGGACAAAAAATTATAAGTTTTGGATCCTAAATTTAACCACTATATACACTTTTCCAAACAAAATCAAAATAAATTATATCTAAGTATAGTTTATATAATTTTTTTTTTTTTGCAAAACAAAAATAATTTTCTAGATTTAGATTAATTGCACTCTATCTACACAAACACACGCACACAGAAGAAAAGGAGAAAGAAAAAAAAAAAGAACATGAGAGTATAGGATTTGAATTGGGCCTATTACGGATCTTACCCGAATCCGATCCATTGCTTGAAAAATTAATTAATAATTCAGAGAAATAGGCAAAAACGTGTGATTGCCTGATTGGTTGAGGGAAAGTCAAAGAAGGGAAATCATTCGCTGGTCCACACGGTCCAGCATCCGTGATGCATTTAAGCTCGACACGTGTCATTACGTGGACACGCGTGATGACTTGGCAATCCAAGTTACTACTACCAATAGTGTAAAGGTGGTGACTAAGATTCGTTTATATTACATTTTTTATTATTTATTCCTTTACTTTTCAAAATGCTTTAGTTGGTTTCTAGTTAAGCAAAAAATTACTTATGTATTACAAAAACAAAAACATAAATTTCTTTATAGGTTACTCTATGATATTGGTATATATTTTTGCTATACAAATTCACCTGCTGAATCAAATACTTATAATAAAGATTGAGCTTTTATAAAACATGAGAAATATTTGAGAATACGTAGAATGCATGTGTAGCTCGAAAATAGAATAATTATTAAGAATTACTATTTTAATCGCGCGCTCGTAGCACCCAACGCTAAGAGAAAGCAAAGAGCAAATGATATATAGAACTCAGTTTAAGACATCAATTAAATAGGAGTTGCGAAATATACACATTCCCACATGTAATATAGCTGCTCATTTCTTCGTTAGTTCGAGGCTGTAGCAGATATTTTTTATGGCTAATCAAATGATTAGTCCCACTAACACAGTTGATTTGGGTATAAAGATCACTTATCTATATATACATTATTTAACCTTAGAACATACGTTCAATTTATCCTTAAAATATACAGGAATATCCCTTATAATGATTAAACGGTACGTACCTTTCTACTTTGATCTTCAATTACAGTATAATAAGCCCACTGTAGATACTAAAGATTAGTGTTAAAAAAAAAAGAAAAAAAGAAAAGAAAAGGATCTGTTCCATCTCTTTCTATTTTTTTTTTTTATATCTTATGCCTACAAATGAAGCTAGTGCGTATGTACGTTGGCCGATATATAGTTATCTATGAAGGTTATATAACAAATATCTTTATACTGAGATCAAAGGAATTACGTACAAGAGTTTAATATTTATAATAATATATAATTAATATACTCAAACAACAGTTTCATAATCAGAAAACACAGTTAATTATAAGATCATTAACTAATGTCCAATGATTATCACGTTGTAGTCTCTCTGTCTCGTGTTCTCTCTCTCTCTCTCTCTCTAGATCTCTCTCTCTCTCTCTCTCTCTCTCTCATCTGAAAATGAAATCTCAGCCTTATGTAGAAATTAGGTGAGGGAGACGATCGACCCACCAACCGAAGAAAGGATAGAAAATGATCAGAATATTATATACTTAAATTTCTCAAATATATGTTGCTTCGATCCCTATATATGGTGACCACAAGATAAGCATCAAATTAGCATCGCATGGACCTTGCATGATATATATAATTTTTGTGGGAGATGAGATTCTTCTTAATTAGACCAAGTACTAATTAGTCTCCTAATTAAGCCCAGTAATATAGATCACTTAACTAATTCTTTTGCATAGAACGTGCGTTTGATCCGCCAAACTTACCAACTTCGATCACCCTAGTCCACAAAAAACATTTCGACAGAAATAAAAAATGTATATGACATGCATGCATTGGCGCAATGATGATTATCTCTCTTTTAATGAGATATATAGGTCGAAATTTAAGCTAATTAGTCAGTATTTGCGCTAAATTTAACTCAATGCAGATTGTGTATAAAGCTTCTTGGGGAAATAAATTAAGCAGTCTAAAGAATCTTATTCACTTAATCATCCTTGTGCTAGCTTTTTTATTTGTATAATGGTATTTTATATGTAAATTAATCATCTTTATTAATTCCTCAATTACGACATGTAACCAACTTCCAATTTAGTTAATGCCCCTTTTCGATGCTTAACTGTGAGTGCGACATATATACATGAAACTGTATGTTTAGCATCAGAATATCTATCAATCTTAATGAATTAGTTAAACCATTGGCCCACCCTATCGATCACGACCTTAAATTCATGAGCTATGAGTGACACAAGACAATTACAAGTTACAACTACATATACAATAGCCGAACAGAGCCTGATGAATCCATCAGGTGTTATATACAATCAATTTGTAGACACGTAATTATGAACCAACTTTGACCACACCGTAAGTTCCTGAGCAGGTTTGAAACATGGCATGCCAATCTATAATGATGTTTTTGGGTGTTAAAAGGCGGTAACTTGATGACTAATTAATATGATGGCAACCAACTATTACTTTTCAAAGAGAAAGATAGCAATTCATCTGCTTAGTTTTCGTTTGTTTTTTAAAAATAAACTGATTAGATAGAAATGTGAAGCAGTTATATACTCCAAACTTTCATTAATCTTTGATATCAACCATAAAGTTCTTACTAATCGCTTCATGACGGTCGGCGTAACTAACTATGGTTGAATTTTATCTCTACATGATTTAATATGTTGTCATTTAATAGCTCTAATTCAATTGATCAAACTCAGGTCTTTATTTTTAAGAACATTTGTTGTTTGATTGAGTGGAAGAATAAATTCGCAGAACCTTAATTAATTTGTATACCTACAATCATTTTCTGCTAGGGGTGTAATCGGTTTGCGTTAGTTTGGTTCTTAATTAGACAAATCGAGATCAACCCAAACTCATGAATTAATTCATGTTGGTTTGGTTAAGCAATTAATTTTTAAATTTTTTTATTATTTTTATGGATTAATTTATAATTTAAGAGTCAAAATTGAATCATTACGAAACTACGGACGAAAATTTTAACTAGAAACATAGAATTTTGAAAAATATATTGATATATGATCAAGCTATTTGGCAAAATATTTTTGCTATTTGTAAATAATAACTTTTTTTCGCTAAATTTTATTTTAAGATTAGAATTTAAAATTTAAAATCTTGAATTTAAAATATTTAAATTTAATTTTAAAAATTGAAGATCAAACATTTATTCTTTTTGGTCCAGTTGCTTTATTGAAAATGCTTAGATTATGGGCCTGGGCCTAATTCCTTCGGGTCAAATTTAATCCATATGCGGCTAAAGCCCGAGCTTCGCCCAATCAAGCCCAATGGGCTCTTATAACTCAAATTAGTGGGTTTGGGTTCGGACCCTTCTAGATCCGACTCAGTCCAACGAGTCTCCCCGATTTCACGGCCCAAATTATCGGAACAATTTGCGGCGGAGAGCACGTACAGCTGTCCCAGAGATCGACACTTCTCTCTCCCATTTAATCCACCGTTCGTTTCCGTACGGACGGATTAGATTACTGCACCTATTGATGCTTATTTGGCACCTGATCTCACTGATATATTACAATTACAATTACAATTAATTAATTAATAGGACGTGGTCGGATTCGTTTCTCTCGCGGGGTTGAGGGGGGAGAGAGAGAGAGAGAGAGAGAGGAGGGAATGGAGGGTTTCGTTCTCTTCGTCTCTTCTCGATCCTTCTCCTCCTCTCCCTATTTTTCCTCTCAGATTTCGTGGCTCTAGGGCTTCGCGATTCGTAAGGTGATTTCCTCTTTTTCGATCTTATTGTGGAACAAATATAGTGATTGATTGTCGTAGCTTGATCTGTAAGCATCATATAGTTTTGATTTGTAATATTTAACTCTAAATATGCTTCTTCTTTTTTATTTTGGGTGTTATTGATCTGAATTTGCGGTCAAAGTAGTTTCGCGTGTCTGTACGCTTCGATCGATTTAATTGTGTTTAATTTATTAATTTGGTCAGTTTTGCTTGTATTTTTTGCTTACTGTTTAATATTAGTCGGGCTAAGGTTGCTAGTTTTTTGAGTTGTTTGCGGAAAACTAGATGCTATATATAAAGGACTAAATTCGACTAAATTCTTCGCTATATATACTATTGCAAATTATGTATTTTATATTCCTCAATCTTGCTTTTTGTTTAGGATTTATAGTTTTTCCTCTTGTTTCGTACTAATCTGTAGAAATATGGCCTTAAAGTTTTTTTTTTTTTCACTGGTTTTACAACTTACAGTGTTTATTGTCTTCCTGTTATGTTGATTTGATTTTAAACCTATCAAATTTGTGCCATTTGTTTTGCTTTCCTAGTCGGGATAAGAATTGTGATGATGAATGGTCATCTTTTTCTAGATTAATCAGTATACTTAATGTGGAAAAATCAGGCGGTGAGCTAGGTAGTATTTTGGCCATAATTACTATGGAGAAATTATGCAACCACCTTAGTTTAACACGCTACATGTGGCGTGCCCATGTGTTCTAGGCAAGCCAACCAAAGAGTGACTTTTTTGTAAATTAATGATTTTTGTCATTTTCGATTGCTAGAGATGGTTTGTAGTGTCTCTGTTGATCGTTGTTAGACCCGGCACTCCCTGTTGGATTTATTTAGAAAGCATAGCATCAGGACAATGAATTTAAACATTGAAAAACAATCGAGAAGATTGGAATTGCATTCTCTTATGGCTTGTTCGGATGCTGTAACAATTTGTTCTTCTTGGATACTAAATAAGCCTTTAGTACTTCTGTACTTGGTTCTTGAAAGCATGAGAAAATATCTTTTAGCAAAAAGGTTGTAGTGGTTGTAATATTTCAGGATGAGTCCATTACAGATTAAATTGGAGGCGTGGCATTCACTGTCCTGAAAGATCAATATTACTAACGCTTCAAAATTTACTGAAAGTAAAATTCCTATGCTAAAATTACCATAGGAGACCCTAATCAAACACAAGTTATCACTATACAGCTTATTTCAGCATCTAAACTGGCCCTACAATGAGAAAAAGTTCATGTTTTAGGAGTTAATCTTTCTACTTCACTACTAGATGCATTGTATATAATTAGTTTTAACAATTGATGTCAAGAAGCAGTTTTTGCCCCCTGCCCTATGATGATGTTCAAGCTGTAAATCCAATCCCTTAATATCTAATATATTCTCGGATTTGCGGTTGTTTATTCATTATGCAGGTTTTGTCTCTTGAACCATTTGTTTATCTGTTTACTATTACAAATCTTGTAAGATCATTTATTCACTAGAATTTCTTCTCAGTTTCATTCTTGTCCTGAGAAGCTCTTTGCGATAAGACTAATCCTTAAATCCTTTTCTCAGGTTGAGTAGTTTGGCTGCTGATTGGATATAACCCTCCCCTGAGATGTCCTCTTAGCATGCTATACTTTCCCATACCACGATGTGGCGATTTGGTTCTCATGCCATAGCAAGAGATATAGGCCCAAAGTGTGGCTTGTCAAAACCACGCCCGACCAGCCCAGATTGCTCTGACGATGATGTATCCCCATGCGCGACGAGAGAAGAAGCGCTTGAGTGCCCAATTTGCTGGGAATCCTTTAATATCGTGGAGAACGTGCCCTACGTTCTATGGTGCGGCCACACCCTTTGCAAGAACTGTGTGTTAGGGCTTCAATGGGCTGCCATGAAATTCCCAACTTTACCCATCCAATTACCACTTTTCATTTCATGCCCCTGGTGCCATTTACTTTCTTTTCGACTTATATATAAGGGTGAATTGAAGTTCCCAAGCAAGAACTACTTTTTGCTGTGGATGGTAGAGAATATGAACGGTGATAGGGCGAAGCGCCAAGAGGATTGGCCATCAAATAGCTCAGTCCAGGGAAGCTGCTCTCTCCACCGCGACAATTACACCGTGGTCCCTCAACATCTCCGCAACAATCACTCACTCTTCGACACTAGTCATGCCGAAAACTTCAGCATGGAGAGGATATACTCGTCTCTTCAGAAATCGCTGGTTCTCTTTGTTCATCTCACTTCGAAGTTCCCTCTAGTGGTCATATTCCTCCTCATCATTTTATATGCAATACCCGCGAGTGCTACCATCTTGGCCTTGTACATACTTGTCACTATACTCTTTGCAGCGCCTGCTTTCTTGATTTTATACTTTGCGTACCCTAGTTTGGATTGGCTTGTCAGAGAAATCATCACATAATATGTGCTGTTATTTATTGCCACGCCTTGTAGGGTTTGGGCATCTTCTAGTGCCTGTTCTGGGGTCGCCGTGAACCTATTGTAATATATATAAGACAGCAATGTCTTTCCTGATTGAACTGATGTTTACGATGTACACTTAAAAGGGTTTGCATATTGTGCGTGTATATGTTTCCTCTTTTAAAATGTCGGCATACGAATAGTTCTTCCTACTCTGTTTTTTTCGGTGGTTTTAAGTTGCAGTCAAATATTTCAGACTTTCTTATTGTCGGGAATCTTTTTACCTTTTCTCTTTTTTCTTTTCTGATCCTGAATTTTGATTTATGCAAAAACAAAAGATTCTGCATAAAGATAGTATTGAATTGATTGTGTGTAAAGCCTCCTACATGCTTTGTGGCCTTTTCAGGTTTTGTCCTTGAACATTTCTCTTTCTATGTGGTCCATTTTATGAATTATGTTACGCTTGCAAATAAATCTATACCATACAGTTGCACGATTGAGTTTCTTTCTTGTTATTGTGAATCATGCCTAACACTGCGTTATTCATACGCCTCTGCCAATTAATTAATTATGGTTATAAAATAATGTCATTTTGCTTTCCCCTCTACCTCTTCGGTGCTTTTTAAGATTGAATATTAACTTATTACTATTTTTAACTTGTAGAGTGTGAGATCTCTCCAAAAGATTATCCTTATCACCTTTCATTTTTGTTACTCTAAAAGTGAGTAGTGTGTCATACTAATTGTAAGGTAGGAAGATAATAAAGTTTCACTTGGCTTCATGAATAGCGTATGTTGGAGCAAACATCTCTCTTTCTATGAGGTCTGTTTATGAATGAATAATGTTAAGTTAGGTATGCTGGAGCCATCGATTATAAACATAACCTAATTGGGAAAAAAAATAGCAAATAGCAATCAAGTACATTAATTCCCAAGCATCTGATAATGACCCAACATTTAGAAATTGATGAGTAGTACTGCACGATTTTCCCGATGATGTCTTGGAGGTAGAGAGTCTTTGAGTGCTGATACATCGAAGCCTCAAAGGAGAAGGCACTTCAATAATGTGAGCAAATTAATTAAGATAACCAATATTGCAATGCCAGTTAAGGTTGTATCAATCTTGCAAAATCGTGAGTTAACATTTGCTCTTGTACCGAATGCATCGCACCGTCCCTGTAGCCAGAACAAGAAAGCGTATTGCATTCTAGTCCCAAATTGGTTCCCACATTCACATTTCTGTATAATGTTTTATTTTTTAAACGCAATAAGCGTCGTTTTGCAGAAATGTATCATTTATCTCTAAAAAAATATATATATGTATGCTCTTTTGCACATGTTAAATATGTTTATTATTACAGTTTTTAATGTGGGAAAATTACTCTTTCAGGTTCAGATGGGGCGGGGAAAAAAAAAAGAGGTTCAGATGGGGCGGGGAAAAAAAAAAGAGAAGTGAGAAAACTACACTTGGGGGTTGGTCTATAATGTTGTTGCATAGTTTGGGAGCATACTGAGACGTGAAGATTATGCATCATCATGCCATATGCACGTCCCCGAGAGGAACCCAACAAAATGATTTAAATCCGAATCAAACCGACAAATATTATCAGCACGTACATGGCACTTGATAAATGAAAGCACCATGTTGTGAACAAGTTTAAAATACTGAACCCATAAAAACAGAGGTATATGTAATTATATATAACTGCAGTTTACTAATTTATCCTAGCAATTGGCAGTGTAATGTCTAACACGGAGCAAAAAAATTATTTGAGAAGAACTATTAAAGAAACATTAAAAATCTTACTGATTGCAATTTCTCAAAAGCTTCCAAAAGTAAAAAAAAAAATTAAGCTTTTGATTCCAGAGCCCAAAAACTTGCTTCAGCTTCTGGCCACAACAAGAGCTTAAAATTTTCTTTTCCCTTTCCAAATATTTATTAAAAGTCAAGTCAAACAAACTCTACCAATGAAAACATAACTTAAACCTCAAATAATACAACCTCAACTTTGAGTGAATTAATTATATAAAAGAAAAGATTGCACCAGTGGATCCCCCATTGATTGGCTCCTCCTGTTTACAGGATTTGCCCTCTATAATGTTAAGCAGTAAAAACTAAAAAGAGGAGTTTGCTGAAACGTTTGAGAGTCTAAAGCAACTTGGGATGATAAAAAGGAAAAGTAACGGAGCAGTGAGACACCAAAAAAACATGAGCACTAACTCCACTAATCCTGCTGCGTTGTCCCTTGCATGGACGCTTCCCATGGCTTCAAGAAGGGGCAACCTAAAGTGGGGACAAACAATCAAGAGACGAAGCGATGATTATTATTCATGAAACAAGTAAATTTTCTTCGAAGTATTGCAAAATATTCTAAGGGCCAAAAAAGAAAAAGTATTCAGTTCACATGTACTATACTTTGAGATGGATATGAACTCCACTACTTAACCTTACAAGATATTAGATTTCAGTATATTTCTATCAGAATTTAAAAATAACTATAGCATTTTAGTTTTTTCGATGGAATATTTTGCAATCTAAAGTTGAAAGGAATTTTCTATCAGAATTTAAATATAACTTAGCTTCTTTTGGAATTTGTAAAAATCTTCTGAGGAACTTTCTAAAATCAAAGGGAATATAAGATTAGATAGTGAAAACAAGCACAGTATCCATTTCAAAATGCACTACAGCTCAGGTTAGCTTTAACATTGTTACCATAACTAAGCAAGAATAAGAATTGCTCAATCTTGCTAAAAAAACAAATGAAGAGTATGAGAAGTACTCCATATAACACGGACAAAGAGAAACAGGAAATTAAGCAAACTTGAATTAGGTGTTTCAAACTCAGTTCAACAGAAAAGAATTGTATTATCTAATCTATCTAACTAGCTATAGCTAATAAAAAGGAGCACATCTCGGATACACTGTTCTAACAGTGAAAAGTTGGAAGAGATTTCCATGTATCACCTTGTTGACTGTTGTAAGCAAAATTAGATTTCAAAGAAAGATGCAAGTGCTCATCAAGTAGACACACTAACTATTTGCTTTAACTATGCATAAGCACAAGCTCATTACGTAACTCCAAATTCCCAACTGAAGCACACAATGTACCACGTACAAAAATAGTCTTTGAAAGGGAAGTATTCATTAGACAGACATGACTGATACTAATTGCCCATCATTCAATTAATATATAGGTCCCAACTCTCATGCAGCTACAGAGGAAAGCAGAACGACTTGTCGGTCACATTTCTCAATACTACTGTCACCGTATTTAGTTCTCAAAAGAAAGAAGAAAAAACAACTTCAATTATGTAAGTTTCTTAGTCTATGATGGCTGTACAACACCAATTTCCTTTTGCTTGACACTTAATTTAGTCCAGTCACATTCTCAATTACCCATAGTAAAACTAGGCTTAAAATGAGAGCAAAAAAAGAAGTTAGAAAGCTAAATGATTGACATAGAACATGGTAGGTACATAGATCACTTGTGTAGATTTCTCTTTGTTAATCCTCCCATTATCAATTGTTTCCCAGAGATATGTCCTCACATCCTACCGTATCTCGTGGTGCACGTGAGGCATTTACATTAATCCTTACAACCTACCGTATCTTGTGGTGCACATGTGGCCGTTTATTTTAAGCTTAGCTTATCATCTATATATCTCATGAACCAAGCCATACTAACCAACATAAGGTTTGCTCCAAAGGAAAAAAGAGGGGGAAAAAAATGGTCTCAGAGAAGAGGCAACCCAAACATGTATGTGTTATTGGAGCAGGGCCCGCAGGCTTGGTCTCAGCGAGGGAGCTAAGGAAAGAAGGGCACTCGGTTGTCGTATTGGAGCAGAAACATGATATCGGTGGGCAATGGCTATATGATCCAAGAGTAGAGATTGAAGATGCCTTAGGTAGAATCACTCCTTTAAAGGTTCATAGCAGTATGTATGCCTCGCTTCGACTTATGTCACCTAGAGAGGTGATGGGCTTTACTGACTTCCCTTTCTTCACAAAGAAACGAAGGGATATGCGAAGATTTCCTGGCCACAGAGAAGTGTATTTGTACCTTAGGGACTTTTGTCAATGGTTTGAATTAAGGGAGCTAATAAAGTTCAATACAACAGCCGAGTATGTGGGCATGGTGGATAATATAGAATTTGGAAGCGATATGAAGTGGGTTGTTAGATCTAAAGAGGAGAATTGTGAAACGGTCAATGAGGAGATCTTTGATGCAGTTGTTGTGGCTAGCGGACATTATTCTCAGCCTACGATGCCAACCATCAAAGGTAAGTTCTTCCTTTCATTCATGGGATATTACCTAATTTGGCTTTCAGAAAAGAAGCCACATTAGATCGGCAGATAGAAGATAAAACGCATGGCCCATCATTCTAGACTACAAGCTCAATAGAACTAATGAGAAATAATAGACACTAACCACTTCTTAAGATGAAGACAACTTTGTCAACATGAAAGTCACTAAACAGTATAAGGTTAATGTCACATTGAGGTGCTAACAATATCTTTTGCTCTCTTCTGCAGGAATAGATACCTGGAAAAGGAAGCAGATACATAGCCATGTGTATAGAGTTCCTGAACCCTTTCGCAACGAGGTTGAGAAAATCTTTCTCACAGTATAGATATATAAATTCTTTAATATTTTACGGACTAAAATTTCTACCCTATCTTTCTTCTCACACAGCAACAAGTGAGATGCATGAAGGTTATTTCCAATAGGAAACATAGATCAACCAGCTAACTGGTATTAATTTCTCTTCCAAATGATAAACAGGTTGTCGTGATTGTTGGAGGCTCATTTAGTGGTCAGGACATATCACTTGAGCTAGTTGATGTAGCGAAAGAAGTCCATCTGAGTGTTAAATCCCTCGACCTATCAGAGGGCTTGACCAAAGTCATTTCCAAGTATCAGAACCTTCACCTACATCCACAGGTATTCTTACTACAGCTTCATGGCTAAAGAGCTCCATGCGTTTGCGGTGTCTAAATCAAGCCACTCCTGCAATCATATGGATAGTTTAGACATGTCAAGTTTGATCAATGTCACCAACCTAAATCACTATTCAACTATAAAAAGAATGATTGAAGCTAGTATTGTCATTATGTGAGTGCAGATAGACAATTTGTTTGAAGATGGACGGGTTTTATTTATCGATGGTTCATGTGTGGTTGCTGACTCAATAATTTATTGTACAGGGTGAGCCCTCCCGGATAGTGTAGAATGCAAATAAGCAGATCGGTACCTTAAATTTCAGCTGTTACATTCAGCTTGTTGGTGTTTTGCCAGATTGATAACTCATTGTTGTCCCTTGAAGGTATTCCTATTCATTTCCATTTCTTGACACCAAAGGCATAGTTGCGGTGGATGATGGTAGAGTGGGACCTCTCTATGAGCACACTTTCCCCCCATCGCTTGCTCCATCTCTCTCATTTGTGGGCATTCCAAAAAAGGTAAGCTTCTTCCTTCTTTCGGAAAATTAAGAGTCGTCATATCCAGCAGAAATCAGTCAACATATAGATGCTTTTTTTCTGATTAAATCAGATCTAACATGCTAACTACTAGCTTCAGATGCACTTTTAGGATTAAATTGAAACTAAAATAATAGTTCTTGATTTTGAACTTGAACGAAGGTCTCCCGAGTACTCGAACAAACATATTTCAAGTATTAACAATTTTTTGAGTTGATGTTGCAGATTCTGGGGTTCCCTTTCTTTGAATCACAAGCAAAATGGATTTCTCAAGTTCTTTCTGGTAGAAGAACACTTCTATCACGGGATGATATGATGAAGTCCCTTGAGGAGTTCTATCACTCAAGAGAAATTGCAGGGATACCAAAGCACTGTACACATGACATTGCAGATTTTGATGTAACGGCAATTATTCACTACTTAATGCTATTCTCAAAAATATTTAGTACATTTTTAAGATTAAGATCAAAAGTAGCAGCTACAATGTAGACAGATCACCAAGACCAAAGGAAAGGTTTCATGTTAGGATCGACACTACTAAAGAATACTTTGACATTTTTATTCAATTATAAAATACAAAACAGCTACTGGTTGTTTATTTCTAGTTAGGTTTACTGCCAGTACTAGTCACCTGGAAGTATGGACATAAATGAGTTGGAATTTAAAAGTCAAATACCACTGAAGATAAGTCAAAAGCTCATTAGGAAGCATTTGGATAAGTCAATATAGATCATCAGTCAGGAAAATAGTCCATACACCACCTTTGCAATTTTAGAAGGATAGAATCTACAACTAGCATTAAAATCTGCCCAATTTATTCAATTCGCTTCTTTTCAGTTTTGCTTATAATGTCTTGACAAAACCCAAGTCCTGACAGAATGCTCTCTAGTCGTTGTTCCTCAGCTTCTCCACTGGCACTGCTCAGACTGTCTCACCACTTCTATGTTTGGAAATCACTAAATTGTTCAATCTTTTCTCTTTTAAAATCATAAATAATATTTCTCTAGGTTTTTACATTTGCCACTAGTTGAATACTAATGATACCAAACTTCTTGGTAAGCTAGTATAAGATGGAGTGGCCAGATTACTAGGAAGTAATCTACCGTACCTTAAATGATAGCTCTCTAGCGTCATCTAGGCAGTTAAATGAAGATGTCGTATTTGTTATTTACTTCTTTATTTACTTCTTCCTCAAGTAATCTACCAAGAATCATAAGCAAACCCTTAATCTAACAAGGTCGTCACTCTCATTTTTCCTTTTCCAATGGCAGTACTGTGATAAATATGGTGATCGCTGTGACTTCCCACACTTGGAAGATTGGAGGAAAGTGCTCTGCATTACAGCTCTTCTTAATTCCATCGTGAATTTGGAGACTTATCGTGATCAGTGGGATGATCACGTTGATGACTTGCTTCAGGAGGCCCTCGAGAGCCCACACTTCACACAGCTCGACCCCGAAGCCATTCCTTCATAAACACCCATCATGCTAATGGGTTGTTATTTCATCCTTATTATGTTTATTTAAGCAAGTGTGTATTAAGGATCAAGTTAAACTGCCAAAAAGTAAGATCATATAAGAAGAACAAAACTGTCATGAGGAAACAGTTTCATAAATATTCAGAATCATGTCTTGTATATTGGAAGAGCAGATGTCAAGATTAGAATGTTGAACATTCAAATTCCTTTTATCTTACCAGTTAGTTAAGAGAGTGCTTTATTGGTCAATACAACCTGTTCATTGTAATCAATAGGAAAACGCTCAAGACACAAGTTTACAACAAAATGTAATAAAAGAAAGAATATAATATTGCAGTATCATTAAATTTATGAGACCCTCTATGTCTTTTAAGCCATAGTTTATAGGTAAACTACCAAGAAAAATGGAAAAGAATGAAAGGAAGATACTGTTGGAAAATTTTGTTACGAATGGTGCCTCCTGCATGGTTTCAGAACTCCTATTTCATGCAAATAGAAACAAACACATAAATATGTAACAACAAGGGCTTCCTGCCGCAAGACACCATGGTAGATCATAACAAGCAGATAGGCTCGCAGTACACCATAGTAGATGATATACAAACAGATAGGCATAAGTTTCCTAAAATATAACTAGCACGAAAGTGATCCCTGCTGAAAAGAAAAAAAAAAGGTAGTGAAATGCATATGACCTTAGATCATTGCTCACTCAGCATGAAATCAAGCTCCACGTCACTTGAATGAGATGCATCACTGGTGAAGCTTTCATTGTACTCGACACTTGTAACGCCCTTATATGTTCCATGCTCAGGCTTCACGTGCTGGACCGGAATCGTCACTGAGTACATGGTACCCAAGTCCGCATCCACTGAGAGGCTTAGCTGAACTCTATCTTGTGACTCTATTTCGACAAAATCTGACAAAGCTTCAACAATATTCTTCACAATTTTTTGCTCGGCAGCGTCACTAAGAGCACATCTATCTGAGAAAAGGATCATTTTAAGTCTATGCTTTGCAATCTTCGCATTAGAGTGCTTCCTCTCTGCAGTTGTTGGAAATAATATCCTCCAAGCTAGGCTCAATCGCTCAATGAAATTCATGGTAACAGCATTTAGAAGGAACTCATCGTTATTATGATCAACAGTTAATGCGGATAGCTCATTTCCTTTCTTTGCGAAACAACAATATTTATTGGGTTTTGAGATGCAATTGAAAGGTGCTCGGCGCAACCATTTGGGTGTGATCTTGTGAGTGGTTACTCCTCGAGTGAAAGAACCCGTGATGTTTTGGGTCAAAAGGAAAAAAAAATAGTAAGTGTTTAAAGACACCTAAAATCTATCCTTTTATCAAGTACTAGATGGAGCAAATAAAAGCTATGTACCCATGCAGCTTGTTACAATCTATCGAATGTCCATTCAGACACAGAGTAGCTGAAGCTCAGGATTCACAGTGCAAAATCTCAATGCCGTATTTCAGATTTCAGAGATTATATTTAGAAAAAGAAAACGAAGAGGCTGGAATTCACGTGAGGCAATTTCTTTCGAGGCTTTTTCATATCTCGGGCGCTGATATTCGTAATTTTAAATGCATGATGTAGAGATTAAGCAAATTTTACCACATCATCTTGAAGTCGTATACTTTTATATTCGGAGCATTTGAAGCAAAATTAACAGCATTATCAGCAATTCAATACTCACGAAATCAAAGTATTAGGATCTCGATCAATTTATCAAACTGCTCAAAAATCCAACAACAAATTAAACACTAATCAACCACCGATTTCTCAAATTGAAACCTTAAAATAGCCCAATTTACTCGCTATCAAAGATCGAAATCGAAATACAGACCAAGTGATTAATCACGAATGGTGAATCACAAATGATGAATCTAATCCCGAGCCATTTCTACAGCTTAAATCAGTGAGATAGTGGAAAAAGAGAGACCTTCGAAGACGACGGAGGAGGTCGAAGCGAGTACAAGGTGGAGAGGAGAGGAACATCGCCGCAAATCGCCATGGTTGCCTCTCACCTGAGCTCTGTATCACTCGGCTCGTTCCATCGTCGTCTTCTTCAACCTTTTGAAGCATCGTGTTTTGTATGTTCTCGCATGCAAAACGAGTCGGACACTCGGACACGAGCAGCGGAGCTCGAGCTCGAGCCCGAGCTAGGCTCGTGTACAAATGACTCGAGTTCGAGTTTCACGTGACCGACCAAAATTTGCACATGCTTCACATTCAATTGACCCACAAATAGACCCACCTCACCCAGCTCCTCCATGTCACGGTTCTTCTCCTGGGCCCCGCGTAAACGTGTGGCTCACGACCATCCTCGTCGTCTCCTTCGTTCCCAAAGCCCAGAGGGTCGAGAGGGAGCGAGCGAGAGAGAGAGAGAGGGAGAGATGGGAAACCCTGAAAGGGCGAAGAAGAGAAAGAGGAGGGAGAGGGAGAAAGGTCGAGGTATCCGAATCGCTTCTCTCAGAGCTCCGATCTCTCTCTAATGGCGAGGGCGAGAGCCCGGTTCCTCCTTGAGCGCTTAATGGCGGCGGCGTCTGTGGCGGCGCCACCGCGGAACCCTCTTGCTCCGCCGCCTCAATCACCTCTCCGCTCGCTTCCCCGAAGAGGCAGAGGCCCCCTCTCGCCCCTTTTGAGGTACCTCTCCACGATTCCCGCGATTAACGATCCCTATGATTCCGGTTTCGTCGCGGGGGGGCGGAGAGAGCAACGCCATGGGAAAGTGTATGAGTCTCAGGAGGATGAAGAGGACGAAGAGGAGGCAGTTACATACATCCCTGTTAAGGCCTACTTCCTCTCTACTAGGTATTACCATAGTATTTTCCCTCTTCGGTTCTAGTACCGCATTAGGGTTCCATTTAAATTAGGGCTTTTCTGATGAAATTTATGATATTTTTCTTTTATTTATTGTTCTGGCAATGCACCTTTTGAGTATAGTTGTTCGAAGAAATCCTAGCATCTTTTTTCCTCTAAATCCTCTTAGAATTTAGTTGTAGTAGTAGCTCTAACTTCAAAGCTTTGGTTTGGGAGCTTAGAAACTCATTTCTGCTTCCTACTACAGGCAAAAGCTCTAGAATTTTTGCTTCCCAAAAGCTTGGCATCTACTTCTTGAGTAACAACTTGTTCTGAAGCCGATCCTGATACGCATTTGTGGGAATTACTTGTTGCATGGCTATATTAGTTCCACTTAAGTAATAAATTTCACATATATGCATGCATGTATTGTCTACAATTCTGTAGATATCCTTTTGTGTTTTTTTATTTTTCTCTATAGCTTGTTGCTTATGCGTAAGTTGATTAGTTTGAAATTGATTGTTTTTGGCAGTATTGATCTGAAGAGCATGCAGGCTGAAAATATGTGTGATGTGATTCCTCCTACTTCTCGCTCATCAAACTATATTGCCCTTCGCTACTCTGATTTCCCGCTGGTAATTACAGTAAATAGTTTGATTTTAATGTACTCATCTTTTATCTAAAGCAATGGTTTTGTCTAGAGAGCTCTGTTACTAATGATAATGCTCTTCATGTTTTTGCTCTTTGATAAGATTAACTTAAGAAATCAGATTTAGCCTGCAAAGTTGTCTTATTTTTAAAAAAACTCAACCTGTTATTGACAATTAATTTTTCCTGGTTTGCAGGATATAGGGGTCAAAGATAACGGAGATTGTTGCCGCTATGTTGTTGTATTCCAGTATGGGTCAGCTGTCCTTTTTAACATTGCAGATCATGAAGCTGAGCAGTATCTCGACATAGTTAGGAAGCATGCTTCTGGGTTGCTTCCAGAAATGAGAAAGGATGGTAAAACTGCATTTAGCATTTGTTGATTCATCTTCCTTGAATGTCTTAACAAGGATACTGTATGTATTAATTCACACTTCACACCTGGACTTAGTGTTCCTGTTGCCCTTTTATTGGGCTGAATTTGTTGAGCCAGACTTGTATACTACTGGTTTTCCGCCACGGCTAATAGAATCTCAGGTAGCTTCTATGGAAATGTATGTGGAACTTGGACAGACTTTAGATGGCTTGCCTGTTTAATAAGATTGGGAGATTTAGTGTTTGTCAAGTTAACAGATTGACAAGATAATATATTCAGTAATGAATGTCCAGCTTATGATTTTGTTGTTTGTATAAAATGCGTCGACTATTCTATAGTTACCTTACTACCTATCTTAAAACTTGCGGTTGTACCATCAGTGATATTGTTCTGTTGGAAATGTCATTCACAGCAAACATACCTCTCTATATCTCCCCCTCTCTTCTCTGAGTAAGCCTTTCACTCATCCATCTTGCATGAACAGACTATGCTGTAGTCGAGAAGCCATCACTATCGACATGGATGCAAGGGGGCCTTGACTACATAGTTCTGAAAAGTCTAGATACTGACGGGATACGGATCATTGGGAGTGTCCTCGGCCAAAGTATTGCTCTAGATCATTACATTCGTCAGGTAATCTTATCTATACATCCTCAAAACTTCAGCAGTTATTTGCTAGGAATTCAGGCCTATATGTAGATTCTAGTGAGTCCCTTCTTCTCTTTATAGGTTGATGATATGGTTGAAGAATTCACAGACATAAATCGCATCATGGAGAAAACAGGAACCTTCAACATGAAAAGAAAGAAGCTGTTTCAACTTGTGGGGAAGGCAAATTCAAATCTTGCTGATGTGATAATAAGACTAGGCCTTTTTGACAGGTATATATGACGCATTATCAATGGACTTTGTATACACTTCAGCTTTGTAAGGAAATGAGATCTTTAACCATAATTATCAAAAAAAGAAAAAGGATCATAAAGGATTCTACACCATCCCAATGGAGGGAAAGATATTTTGTACTTTGGATTTGTCTTTACCCTCTATGATATATTACGGTCTATGATTTATTAAATAACTGTCATTTGCCTTATGCTTTTAATAGGTCTGAAATTGCTTGGAAGAATGCAAATTATGCTCAGATTTTGGAGTATCTTAGGGAAGAGTATGAACTAAATCAACGTTTCGGCAGCCTAGACTTCAAACTGAAATTTGTGGAGGTAATTCTCTGATGAATCAATCCATTCAGTCTGACAGCTTGAAGTGATTGCTTTCTAAGCTGTGCTTTTCTTTCGACTTAATCTGCTGTTTAGTCTAATTCCTTGTTTTCTCTATTAACAGCATAACATCCATTTTCTACAAGAAGTCCTTCAAAATCGACGATCTGATCTGCTGGAGTGGGGAGTCATTATATTGCTAAGCATTGAGAATGTCATCTCAATGTACGAAATTGTCAAAGATTCAAACATAATCCCTTCCTGAGTATTCCTTTTTTCGGATTCTTTGTTCTTTTCTTTCCGGCACCAGTTGTGTCATTCTTCTAACCGTGAATCTTCATAGCTACTGATTACCATGGTGATTTCTCTCTCAAGCCTCAGTATTATCTTTGTCGATAAGTTACCATCTCTTTCATCTAATTAATACTAACTTCTTACATATCCAGCAAATCCTTGATTAGTGTTAGGTCCCTTTATTTCGCGGTTCAAATCTATAACCAATTCTTCATACCTCCTCAGATGCGTCTCACATTCGCTATAATACTATTTGCTTCCTCTCTATCTTCCAGTATTTATTTCTTCTGGAATATTGTGGACAAGTTAAAGGGACACACCTGATATACAGTTGTTTCCACCCCATACAAATTTTGAAAAACAGACAGTTTTGAAGCACTAGGAATATTGCCCTTTGATACAATATCATTACATTATGTCGATTGGCATTGTCTCATAAATCTTTTGAAGTTGTATGATATTTTGGGTTTCTTTACTCTGATTGGCTCCTGCCTCGGAACTTATATATTTCTTTTTCGTTTTTTATGTTAAGGCTTGCTATTTGGTGATTTGTTGGAGCCCAAAGAATATGTAATAACTCATGTTGAGGCACGGATTAGATTGTAATTTCTGACAAACTCGGTCAATTTAGCAATCTTATTTTTTTGCCCGGTGAATTTTGTGTCTCATTTCCTCTATTTATTATTCCCTTTTGTTGCTTGAAATGCAAAACCTTTGTTTTTTTTAAAAAAAAATTAATTTGATCTGTAGTGATGTCAATCCAGAGTGAGCAATTTGCTGTATTTTGTGCAGCGGTAAAAATTGCTCATGCATGAAATACAAAGGCACATTTATTTCTGTTCAGCACGATTCGCTAGAAAGAAACTCTAGATATGATTTGAAGCTGCAAATATTTTTTGAATAAATGAATGGAAGGATTTATATAAAGTCCATAACTCCCTCAGAAGGAATTTATTCTTGTAAATTACATTTGTTAGAAGCTCTGTTGTAAACAAACAGGGCTTGCTTTGGACGGTGGTGTAAGGAATTCAACGACAATATTTAATTACGAGAAAAAAAATTATTTACTTGAGGTTTTAATTACACACAAGAGTCTTTTTACTTTTCTATACTTGGTGGGGTGCTACATACAATACAAGAAGAACTAAAGTCCAATTGCTCTTTAAAAGTGTGCCCGAGAAATGGGCCGTATAAGTGGGCCGGAATGGCTAAGAGCCCCCCAACGAACAGGACCATATACGTGGGAATGGAAGTTTACATATAGCAAGGTTTGTGCTGTACTGTGCTACGTTGATAACGAATTTTGCTCCGCATTAATAAAAGGGAACAGAACTGCGGTTGGAGGTCCCCATGGCGATGGACCTCCAACCAACAGTTCACGGTTCAATTTCTTTACCAGTTTATCACGGACGCAGGATCGGGCCCCGACGAATCAGCACATCTGGAAGCTGAAAATTTTTATTAAAATTAAAATCTCTCTTCCTTCGTAAGAGACTCGATCGCCGAGACACTCATCCGAGGTATATACGTAGACCATAATTGCACTTTCTGCAGAGTCCACACGAAAAGCTGCGACCACCTTTTCAACGATTGTGTCTACATTCGGTATCTCCTTCTCCGTATGGGAGGAGTGGCGCAAACTACGTTAGCACGCAGGCGACGTTAGAGACCTCTGGGGCGAGTGTACGGAAATCCCTGTCGACTCGTTGAGGAAACAACGCCTTACTCTTCTGGCGGCGACTTGGTGGGTAATCTGGATGGATAGAAACAATTCTATTTTCAACGGAAAGCTGGCCAATGTCTTCGGATCTCTCGATCGTCTAAAACTACTGATCTGCAGTTGGAGCACTGGGCTTTGAAGCCCTTATGTAACTTTTCCCTCTGCCTCACTCTCTAGACCTCTCTTCCTCTCTTTCTTTTGGTTTTTTCAATTTTTTATTTTTCTGCCTTTTTGCCGGATTCTCGGAGGCTAAGCTGCTTCCAACTTGTATGTTTAGTTCACTTGTCTTAATGAATGAAGCATTTAATTTGTTATCTATTTCTTAAAAAATAAAATAAAATAAAAGGAAATTTTTGTAGATTTAAATCAATTAAAATCCCATCCAAATATAAAAATACTATTTTCGGATAATTTAAGTTTACAAAGTAGTTGGTTAATCAGTATGATAGGGTAAGAATCGAAAGTTCAAATTCCCTTGGACACTTGTAACTAGAGAGAGGTTTATTAGTCAAAAGCCATTCCAGTTTCGTTTAATAAATAAATAAATGGCATTTGTTGTGCCTCGACCTCGAAGTTTGAGGTTTTTATTAGGAGAAAAGGGAGGGACAAAATCGCTTTAAATTTGTCCAAAACCCGCAAAGCACTGCGTCTAAATTAAGGACAGCAGCAGGGTTACCAAAGCTGCATCTGGGCTCGGCACACAGCCTGGACATCGCTGCTTCATTGGGTGGCGCACATGGCAAGTGGGCCATGTGTCCGGTCCTCAGTGGTAGGCCTCATGTGCAATGGCCAGTGTGTCCCTTCTTTTTTTTTTTCTTTTTCTTTTTTTCTTTTTTTCACTCGTTCCTGCTTTTGGTTCTGATGCATGCCATTTCTGGTCGAGTAATAATACACTTTTATACTCTCAATACTAACAAACAAACCCTGCGACCGTCCATTTGTAAAGCAAATAGCAAAAGGCGATTGGTATTCAAAATTCAAATTGGAATCTTAATATATTTCTGACGAAAAGTATTTTTAAATAAAATAAATGAAACGGATAAAGATGCTATCTATCTCTCTATCTCAACACAAAAAAAAAAAAAAAAAAACTGTAATCAAACAACTATGGTTGATCTGAGACTGTTCCTGTAAGGAATGAATTATGAAACTGATGTATGCAACACACATGACATGGCTCGTCCGCTGATCTTAAATCTTTCATACTCAAAAAAAGATTTTATTACGAGATGCATAAAGAAAAGAGTAAATAGCCCCACACATAGCACATTGTGTGTGTGTGTGTGTGTGTGTGTGTGTGTGTGTGTGTGTGTGTGTGTATCACTCTCTAATACAAGTGTTGTTGTTGTTGTTGTTTTTTTTTTTTTTTTATTTTAAAGAGGAGAAAATTCCGGAAGGATTTATTATTGCCATATCTCGTGCATCCAGCAACCCACGTGATCCACCGAATTCGCACGGTTCTCGGGAGCAACGCTCTCTCCTAAGCGGAGAGATCGCTCTAATTATTAATTTATTATTTATTGTTATTACCTACCCCATCACGAATCCAATGAGCCCTGGCCCACACCTAATTTTTTTCCTCTTTTTTTTTTTTTTTTCTTTCGTATCATCCAGTGAAAAGTGAAAACGGAGACATATCGTGATTACATAATGCGTACACAAATTTTACAGTTGATTAAAGGAATATAAAATGCGTTCATCAGCATCATATGCATCAATAAAATTATTCTCCTACTAATGAATTCATCCATATTATTATTATTGTAACTATTAAAAAATTATTTTTTATAAATAACTGATTATAAATAATATATGATTAACTGATATATGGTAAAATTACTATTTATTCAGATCCAGCCACACACACTGATGAAAAAGCCCGAGGAGACAATTCTGCGCAAGAAAAACAAAGCCAGCTGTCTGTCTTCGTCCCCCTCAAGTAAAATTCAAAATCTCAAACCACAACCCCCCCCCCCAAAAAAAAAAAAAAAAAAAAAAAAAAGAATAATCTTCACAATTGCTTGCTTACTTTAGTGATGCACGCGACACTAAAATCTCATCACCACACACTCGAACACAACCAGCTAATCAAATGTAAAAAAGAAAGAAGAAGAAAAGCCAAAAAAAAAAAAAAAAAGGAAATTAAAGAGAAAAGGAGTTCACATAAAAGGAAGAAGAAAAAAAAAAAAGGCTAGCCTAAACTGGATAATACTCAAAAATTAATTAATGGCGGTGGGGGTGGGGGTGGTGGTGGGCATTGGATTCCGATTCGATCCAATCGAGATCGAGATCGAGACCGAGAGCGAGAGAAGAGCAGCAGCAGCAGCAGGTCGAGAAAGCGAGAGGCGGGGAGGAGGAGGGGGAAGAAGAAGAAGAAGAAGAAGAAGAGGCGAGGGAGGGGAGGAGATGGTGGTGCTTGGGATTTGGAGTGGGAATTAGGGGGAGGGGAGGGAGGGGAGAGGGGCTGGGCGAGGACGGAGAGCTTCATGCCGCCGTAGCAGTAGCCATAGCTGCAGATGAAGTAGTAGCGCTCGGTCTGGTTGAGCTCGAAGGCGTAGCTCCGCCCCTTGCTGTAGTTGGAGATGGGTTCGACGCGTCGCACTTGTTGTACGCCACCGCGTCCACCTGCACCACGTCCGCCATCCCCGACTGGTAGTAGAACACTGCCCATTTTCATCCATCCATCCATCCATCCATCCATCCATCCATCAACATCACAAAATACAAACCAAACAAAAAATCAATTAATCAATCTTATCTTCACGATCGACGACAAATTAAGAATATATATATATATATATATATACCGAGCCAATCGCCGAGGTGAAAGGGACGGTGCTTCTCCTCCCAGATGGTGTAGTTGACACCCGGGTTCCACCCCTTGGAGTCGCCCACCGTGAATCTATCGGCGGAGACAAAAGGGACTACCCATAATAATAATAATAACACACCCGACGAGAAGAGAACAGCAGGGGAGATCGCCCACGCCATTCGCCCTCCCACTCCCACCATTTTTGCGATCGATCTCCTTCAGTCACAAAGGGTTCGATTGGGATAGTGGCTACGGGCGAGAGTGGAGGGGGGAAAAAAAAGATGGGGAATAGAAGCAGCACATGGGGGTGGGGGGCGAACGAGGATATTTTTATTAGATATAATTTATCTGGTGTATATCCATCAAAATTTTTAAAATTATTTTAATCTATATTTATTTTTTATTATTATATTTCTTACATACTACATACATATATATGTAGTGGCACATGAGTAGATGCCGCTGTATAGCCGTACACCGTATCGCTTTATTTGTCACGAGAAAGTAATCAAGTATGTGTTGAATACGCACTTGGGCCTGGTGGTCCATATACCAATCCGAACTCCAAGCCCATTATTCTCTTATTACCCGCTCTCAGGGCTTTTCCTTTTCTAAAGGGGCAGGGAGAATGGTAATAGTAATCAGCCCCACTCTCTCTATTTAACTTTGTTAGATTTGGCTTTCTCAAAAAAACTTTGTTAGATTTGGAGCACAAGTGGCAAAAAGTTTAGGGTGTGTTTGGTTACGTAAAACTGTGGAAAAAAATTTTTCCATGAAAAAAATTTTCGGTGGAAAAAAAGTTTTACGTGGTTTAGTGTTTGGTTTGTAGGAAAAGAAAATTAGTTTTTCATGATAGTTTTTTTGATTAAAGGAAAAAAAAAGTAGATGAAAAACTATTTAATATATTTTTTATCATATATATTATTAATATATTATAATTATTATATATATTTTTTCTAATTATATATATTATATATTATTAATATATAATAATTATCATAATATATTTAATTATTATAATTTATATTTATAAATAAAATATATTATATAATAAATATGTAATATAATATATAATAATAATATATATAATATTATACAATAAATTATTATATATTTATAAATAAAAAATTATATATTTATAAAAAAATATATCTAAAATATATTATATTATACATTAATTAAATATGGAATATAATATATAATAGTATATATTTAATACTATAAAATAAATTATTATGTATTTTATAAATAATATATGTATATATAATATTACACAATAATATATTTAAATATTATTTAAATAATATATTTAAATAATAATATATGTTATCCCTGTTTACTTAAAAAAGTAATATATTTAAATAATAAAATTATATATATATATATATATATATATATATATATATATATATAAAGGAGAGGGAGAGAGTCCACGGTTCCACCGTGGACTCTCTCTCACGCGGTCCACGAGGCACCCTTGCCTCGTGGACCGCGCATGCTCAAATGCCCCTTGAGCCGCGATTTGGAGTTGCACTTTTCGTTTTCCGCGGACTGATAGCGGAAAACGAAAACACAATGTTTTCAGAAAATATGTAAAAAGTGTCTTCCAAAGAAATTTTTTTACAGCTAAACAAACTTCATAATAAAAATTTTCAGCCGAAAGTAATTTTTCAATGTACTTTTACAGGGAACCAAACATCCCCTTAATGATTAGTATCCAAAATTTTAAATTTTAATTTTAATTGATATAAAATACAAACTAAATTTATATTGAAATAAAATAAACGAAGCAGATAACATGCTATATATCTCTCTCTCAAAAAAAAAAAAAAAAAAAAAAACCACACCTTGTTAGATTTGGTTGAGCGTATGCTAGCATCTTTTTTGTTTTTTGTTTTTTGTTTTCTTTTTCTGGGAAATATCTGCAAGGCACAAATAACATAGGTCTTCGTTGAGAATCAATTCTGAGTCCGGTACTGAGATGTTTCTCGCTGCATCAATCAGAAATTAAGAAGAGCAGGGGGAGGAGGGGCTGTCCCCGTCTATAATAATAAATCTATTTCATTACAACAAAGAACAATATTTCCAAAATCAGTACGATGTTCGTTTGTTGGGATCATTAAATCTTTTGTGCTGTGGTGAGGGTCTTAACTTTGTTTCTTGTTATAATTATTATAACTTTATAATAAGAATTTATACGAAGTTTTGACCGCTTATCACGGCGTAAAGCGAGAGAACGCGCCGAGAGTAACGCACGCAATTGGCCTGCTTCTTCCTTCCTACTGAATAAAATAAATAAATTGTAAAAATAAAAACAAAAACAAAAACGAAAAGGTAACTTACCGACAAAATCAGGGTGGGGCGCGCGGGAGGAACCAAGCATTAATCAGTAACGTTGCGTGGGTCCCACGCATGAGTTAGGTGGTCACTCACTCACGTGGCTTGTACCTGTTCCCACTCCCACACAAATTTAGAATTTATCAGTTATTATATTATTAATTTGTATCCTGTCTTTCTAATCAATAGAACTGTCTTCTATAAATTCATTGGTCCAATCGTGATTAATAAAAAATTATTATTATTTTTTAAAAAAATATATATATATATAATTAATTTAGTACTGATGATGTGGTGCGGATGTGACAATATAGACTTTCTCCCGCAACCACACAACAAACCGCATGCAAGGAGGTGACCGTTACTATTCGGTACCAAAGAAAAGTTCAGAACTTTTTCTTCTAAAACTACTTTGAAATGTGCCAACAAAGAATTAATCCCTCTATCTATCTATTAATCCATGATTACGTGCCTTAGTGAATGAACAAGCGCAACCAAAATAAACCACCAGGGAGATCATAGGCATGTTTGTCAACACGACGGCAAGTTCCATCTGTACAGTAAAACTCAAATTTAGTGCATGAAAAGCGCAAAATCACAAGATCACATCATATGTGACCTCATCGTCCCGTGAGGATGTCTCATGCAGACTCGCCGTTTGGGCTCCACAAAAGTCGGAGATTGATGTTACCTCCAAACAATCTTGTTTTTTTACAGAAAAAGATAATACGTTACCCGCTTCATTTAATGAAAAAATGAATTAAGCTATATGAGTGAGGCAGCTTGGCCTCGGAACCTTCAAATAATCTTGAGTTACGAAAACTCACGAATGACTTGCCGGACTTCAGTGTAAACAAAAGCCCAAGCCCATATCCTATCTGTCATATTTGATCCTGTGCTGACCCGGCCCAATCGACACACTTGAGCCCATGACCAGGAGGCTGTTGGGCTCATTGTATTCAGCAGGCAAAAAAAAAGGCCCATCGCCAAGTAAAAATTAGGTCTGGGCCTAACTAGGCCTACTACACTCTAAGCCCATACCGGCCTTTCACTATGAATTTAAGTAAGCAGGTTTCAGGATAAAATTTCTTCGCATTACATTATTTCAGCAAAGGCAAAGATTCGCAAACCCAAATTTAAACCCCAACAAAAGCACTTGTGTCCGAAACATATAATTCCTTTCGCCTAGCTGAAATTATATTAAAAAAACCAAACATTAGTACAGTAGCAGGGGAGAGATTTACACACGTAGTACCCGACCTAGTACACAACTTCTAGTGCATGTTTGGTTTGCAGCTTATTGAACAGTTTCCCTACTCCAAAAAGCAGGAGCTAACCAGTTTCGCAACCGAAAAGCTGAGATGGAAAACCAAACACTTGATAATAACTACCTGATTACTTATCGGAACACTTAATACAAGTGAAACGAAACGCGAAATCAAGAAGCAGAAGCAAGATCAAATCAGAATTTGCTTCGACTCTTAAACGCGCGAGAGATATAACAAACTTCATCCATATAAACATTAAACAAGACAGAAGGGTATATCATGTTGCAGTTCTAAAAACGAAATGGCTCTTCTTCTGTTATACGCGCTTTTCAGGCCCGAATTTTGTAGCTTAATCCAACCTCCTCGGCAGGTATTGGACATCCCAGGCCAGCATATAATATATAGCTTTAGTCCAACCTCCTAAGCAGGTATTGGACTTGAACTTCCTTGGTGAGCGGCATGATCCAGTCATCATAGAGCTCAGCAACCAATGTTGGCTTGATCTTGTACACTGGTGGGCTTCCGTTTCCGTCGCCACCAATAGTCACCTCTTGTCCGAAGATTTTGGCCTTCGCTTCTACCCTGCGTGTGATTGCTCTCTCCACAGACTCGTATGTCAGCAAGCGGATTAGCTGATCACCATCCGAAAAAATATGCACAATATAAGAGTTTAGGGGGACAGAAAAAAGCGACAATTACAACGCCAATTAAGGGAAACAAAACACTTACCTGTGCTCTAATTGCAGGTTCGTAGGAATCAGGAGATTCTTGAAACTTCGCCTCCGCCACAAATTTACCATAGTGGATTCTTTTCGAGAGAGCCTGCACGGTGAAAATCAAGTGAATAACAAGGTTGAGAAGTATTAGATGAATAGATTTAAGCATACAGGCCAAATTAGTTCGACAAATTGCAGACTAAATTTGCAAGAATCTAGAAATGAAAACTTTGTTCTTCCATATAAATTTTGGATTAATACCTGCAAACAGATTGTGTCACAAACGGCACTTGATCCACAATTACCATCATTTCCTTCTCTTACTAATCTTGGGAGAAGGTTACCGAAATACATTTTCCATATCATCCTGTTTATGTTGATAGAATCAGCAATGGGATGCAGAACCTTCACATACCAACAAAGGAAAAGCTACTTCAGAATAATGAGAACTTCTCATAAATCAACAAGAATGATAATGGTCAAGGAAAACGACCCAAAAAAAAAGAAGTGCAATTTGCCATGGGAAAGATTAGGTGGAACTTGGCCATAGTATTATAGTAAGCCAAAATTCTAGGGGAGTCTTATTTATTGTTTTTTTTTTTTCCTAAAGGTCAAAAATAGTAGGCTTCAGTGATGTGAGGCCAAAAGTAAGACAAAACTGTTAGTCGATTTTCAAAGAGGCAGTATGAATTGGAGGTGTCAATATACAATTATAAGGGGAAGGAAAGGACGAAAAAAAAAGCGCACAAAAGCATAATGCGAGTTAATAAATTTCTGAGGAAAGATGCCATGGGAAGCTTCCAAAGATGATTAATTATAACATTTTTGCATGGAAACTGGGGTCAACGTGTTATCCTCTTATTCTTCCGTATATAATGGTTATTCAGGTTTTGACTTCAAATTCATGACATCAATGCAATTAACTAGCGATGACGTCATGCAATGACGTAAATGTGCAATTCATAGATTTGACTATCAACTTTGCTCTGATTCTGGAAAGCAGGAGTTCAGCAAGAGCGTCTGGCTGGAGAGAGAAGCCGAAATGAGCTTTTGAAAAACCAGAAGCACAAACTGCAGTTTGAATCTTCTGCATCTAGATTCAACAGGACGCTAAAAGCTATTACGGCTTCTTCCAACACAGGTACTCAAACAGCACTTCAAAAGCTACAGCCATCTAAAAATGGTCCTCATCTATGCCTTGCTGGCAAAGAATGCTATATTACTTGTGGAACTGCAGTAAAACCATGCAGAGGCGAAAGCTGTACTAATCGGTTTCCAAACACAGTGGTCTTTTGGCACAAAAAAAAAAAAGAAAAAAAAAAGCATTTCTACATATTTTTTGTTGACAAAAATATAAGACCAAATAATATTTTGTTGTTTTAAACTTTTTGAGCCTGCCTTTTGGAATTGTAGTATTCAAAGAATTTAGACTAGCCATTAACTCTTTTGATAATGAAATTGAAACCTTGCAAAACAAGCTGACCAAAATACAACTTGTAATGAAACAAAAATTCATGATTAAATTCATAAACCCATATGAAGGACTAAAACTGCTAGTAAACTGAGTTCTGTTTGTTGACAGCAAAACGAGAAGTCAAATTCCCTGGTGCTTCCATCCCATAACACCAAAAAACCAAGAAAAATGTAAAAAGCACATCTTAGCACCTTCAAAATGCGATACTTTTATCCATTTACCTTTGGATACTGCATAGGCGGCAGCATGGGCTCAGGCAAATCTTCTGGAAAGAAAGGATGCTCATCCGGGCTCTTGTATCTCCCAGCCTTCAAAAGAAAGGGAGCAATGAGTTAAAAAACATGAAGCATAGAATCCACAAGCTATCATTTTTTTTAAAAAAATAATAATAATAACAATTCTTAAGCTCTCTTTCATCTCCACTCACCTGTGCATGTAGCTTTTCAGTCTCTCTAACCATGAATTCAACCAGAGAGCCTTCAAATCCATCCATGTCGAAAGCATTGCTATCGTAAGTGTCAGCATTATAACAATATTGGGCCCTCTCCAAAAGGCTGAATATTATGCTATCTTCTTGACGAATTAACGAGTGTCTGATGCTGTCAAGAGTCAAGATTTCACTTTGATCGATTCGCTTTTTCTCCAGCCTATAGATGGAAAAAGAAAATACGCCCTCAGAAGATAGCAACATCAAAAATTAATGCAAATAATGCAAAAAAAAAAATATAAAATCCTTATAACAAGTAAAAGGGCGATAATTGCAATCATAGCTAACTGGCCATGGACAATATTAGCTTCAAATGGGCGAGGATCTAAACAAACAGGAATTGTCTTCAATAGTAATCAGTTTATCGAGAGGCTAAAATTGCGAATAGTTTCACTTCACCGCTGTTCTTATTATGTCCAAGAACACATGGAATTAGTTAATAGCATGAACAAAAGTAAAACATCTTTAGTTCACGACAGTAATGGAATTCTACTAAAGTCAATGTTCTGTGACTTCGCAACAATCTCAACGAATTCGGTATCTGAATACTCCCGTTGATAGCGTAGCCAGGAATGAGGCTTTCTTTTTCTTTGGTTGCAGACGCAAATAAATAAGTATAAAAAAAGAATACCTAAAAATAAAAAATTTGGAGATTCCTTGGAAACAAAAAGGTGTTCCTCTCTTTTGGTATTAGACCAAAACAAGAGTAAGAGATCCACAACACATAACTTACAAAGTTCACAGATATGCAGAAACATTCACACCCACCCATAAATTTGAACAATAGATGAATTACTCACAAATTCGAGCCATGGATTTTCTTTTCTTTTTTCCCAATAATTTCTTGTTTCTACTAACTAGATCATCAAGACCTAACTTAACTTTTACTACAATAGTCGACTCTTACCTCAACCAAGAAAAAAAAAAAAAAGTTTCACCCACTACTACAGCTCTTTATTCTTTTCTAAATCAATTGGATCTCAAGATGTAGAATGTACAAATCCAAAAAAAATTAAATTCCTATGCCACAGAAACACATCTAATTCATCAAACATCACTAACTACACCACAACAGACCAAATTTGAGCAATCAAAGCAAAAAATGAATACGAAAACCCAAATTCATCAACTACCCAAGAGTTTAATATTCAAAAAAGGCACCTTTTGATCTAAATAGGCAAAACCCAGACGCAGGGCCAATAAAAATCGGATCTCTTCCACAATACCTTGGCGAGTACGATACGGAGCATCGGGTTGAATGGAGCTTCGCGTTGTGGAGCAGGTATCCATTGTTGCTCGTGGGTCTTCGCGTGCTCCGGAGGAGAAGGAGATCCGAACGGGCATTTTGGGCCCATAGAGGCGACGGGAAGAGGAAGAGGAAGAGGAAGAGGAAGAGGAAGAGGACCAACAAGGAGAGGGCTTTAAGAGCTTAAGCTCCATTAGAGATGCGCCTGGGGGTGAGAAATTTGGGTGCTTTTAAAAACTGCGCCTTTGGGAGGGGGATTTATTAAAGGTGGAAAGGGGAGAGGGGGGAGGGAGCACCGAAACGGGGAAAAGGCGTGTTAGGTGGGAAGGTGGAGCCTCAACTTCGCTTGAGGGGAAGGTCTATGTCGCAATTCGCAAATAAAATAATAAAATTTTCATGGACCTGGTCTAAATGAATTCTTCCTAGACCAGAGATTATTGTTACCTAACACCTGTACTAGAACAACTTTATTTCAGAGAAAACGTGGTTACTTACTCCTATAATTCTTTGCTACTTTAAAAAGTCTTTTAAAAGATCTAATATTTAAATCTGTCATTTTGCCATGTGCATATATATATATAAAAAACTTCAGGACTTTAGAGCGCGCGCGTGTGTGTGAATAGAGAGTTTTGAGATTTTTATGAATCAAAAAGATTTTGAAAGTGTCCATCATTCAAGAATTATCATAGTTGATAAAATTTATAATAAAAGAATGGCAAAGATTAATAGCAGGAATATATCCGGTGAACTAGTCTGAAAACCTTAATATATTTTAGAAAAATGTACGTATTATTTTTTTGAGAAAAAAATAGCACGCTACCCGCTTCATTTATTGGGAATATGAACTAGACTACAAGTGTGACGCAACTCAGGCCTCTGATTTGGCGGTGATAAAAAAAAAGTAAAAAAAAAAAGAAAAGAAAAGAAGGCACAAGCCGCATCAATCCTTGCGGGGATAAGCGACAGGTTAGGTGGTCCGCCTTGCTGGTGTATTGTTGGTTCATAGGGTTAATATATTTTAGGAAAGTGTGTTGTTGGTTCATGGTTAGGTTGTTCTTCGTCCAAAGAGCAACCAACAGAATTTCTGCGTGGTTAGGTTTAAATTGTGTCCTGGGGCTTGGAGTTTGGTGGCCTCGAACGCAAACCGGCTGATAGTGACAAATTAAAGCATTTCACTAATCTGGGGGGGGATCTTTAATTGGTGGCTTGCCTTAATTATTCTTGATGATTTTGACATCATGTATGCATGTATAAAATAATGCACCCTATGAATTGTCCCTAGAAAAATAATTTAATTACAAAATTATAAAATTGATAGATTGTGTGATTAGGTTGGAAACTTTCAGAAGAATAATTATAATATGTGTTTTATTTTTAAAGTAGACAAGTCCTAATATAATATTCTCCTATTTAAAAGTTCTTTGTTTCTACGCTTTTTTGGAGAGCTTCTAATTTTTAATTTATTATTTTTTTTTACATCCATAAGGGGGGGGTTTGGATCCTTGTAAAACAGCTTCGAAAAATAATTTTCTAATTTTCGGTTGAAAAATTATTTTCCTGTTGTTTGGTGGTTTGTAAAAAAATTTTGGAAATTATTTTTTTACAGATTCCTAGAAAACAAATCATTTTCCAAAACGAAAACCTGATGCTGTAAAAAATTGCAGCCGAGGAATGTTAACACGAGGTGAACTTCACCTCGTGGACCGCACGAGGGAGAGTCCATGAGGGGTCCACGATAAAAAATCGCGGCTCATGAGCTTCTTTGCATTGGGGTCCACGAGCTCATGTAAAAGCTCATGGACCGAGGTCAGTGGACCACTCACCTATTTATATGTATATAATTTTATTTTATTTATAAATATATAATAATTTATTTTATAATATTATTTATATATTATTATTATACATTTATTATATAATATATTTTAAATATATCTTGTTTATAAATATAAATTATAATAATTAAATATATTATGATAATTATTATATATTAATAATATATAATATATATAATAATAATTTTTCATATATAGCATAATAATAATTATTATATATTAATAATATATATAATAAAAAATATATTAAATAATTTTTTATTTTCTTTTATTTTCTTTTCAACCAAACAGCTAGCCATCATTTTCTATAAACCAAACATAAATGATGTAAAAAAAAATTTCCCACCCATAGAAAAAAAATTTTCCACAATTTTACGTGGAACAAACACACTTTAAAGTGAAATTTTGTTTTACCCCAAAACTATATAAGATTTTAGAAAATGCATAATGTATTATGATACTATATTTCGGATACTCGATCAAACAGCTCTTTTTATTAAACAAATTATTATTCATTTATGAATGAAGCGGTAGTATCTCTTTTCCTCAAAAAAAAAATTCATTTAACCAAAATTTTTTTTTTTTTATCACAATACATTTTTATGTAGTTCCTAATTAATACGCCTCTATAATTCACCACCCAAAGAGAGAGAGAGAGAGAGAGAGAGAGGGAGAGACCGTACGTGGTGGTTGCGTTTGAGGTACAAAAAATTATTAGTGTTAAATATGTTGCACATGCAACAAATGATCGTATATAATCTATTTTCCTCTAAAACTTACTAATTAATTTATTATGTTTTAAATGTGATGCCATGTTATATATCATTCAATATATTAGTACTCGTCAAAAACAAAACGTACACTAAATCCGTTTTGCAGTTTAAAGAACTAGAATAATTTACTTTTCAAAGAGATATATATACAATGTCTCCTATATATATATCAAGAAAATGAAAACGCTCGATCTGTTTATCCAAATTAAGCATATATATAATAAGTGCAATAATAATAAGTTTCATATTTAATTAGTTGGCAATGGTGTAAAAGAAGAAAAAGGCTACAAAGCCTAGCTACAATAGTTTGGGAATGATAATGGTGAGTTATATGTTTAATTAGTAATAACATATATATGAATTAAGGGAGAAATATGATGAGATGATCATAATTTCAAACTTGTGATAAGAATAGTTTACTTTGCTCGCTTTTTTTTTTTTTTGAGAAATTGGTTGTGTGGGGATAATTTGGTGAGAGCGGGGTTGGCAGAAATGTTCATAGATATGCAAATAACATAAAAGAAATAAAAAAATAGACAAAAAAAAATGTTAAATGTTCTATTTTTTTGTATTTCGTTGTACATACGCTATTTACAAAGTCAAATTAAATTTTTGTGTAGAAACTTGAAATTATAATCCGTAATGAATTGTACACTGTCAAAATTTGTGTGTAGAAATTTATAATTACAAATCAGTGATGAATTGTACACATATATTTTGTTAATACTAAAAAGTTCTCTCTCTCTCTCTCTCTCTCTCTCTCTCTCTCTCTCTAAAAGCGGAAAAAGTTGGATGCCAAGTACGTAAAACTACCTAGAAGTCGTGTGAACAACCTACTACATTAATTGAACATCTTCTCGATCGAGGATTCTGTTTGAAAGAATTTCCATCACCAAAAACTTTTCTTCCCAGAAGATATATAGAAGTTTTCCACACCTGTGAACATGTGTAAAGACTTAAGATGCATGCCTAAGAAGTGCTCAATTGATCTTTTTAAAGTTTTAAATTCTAAATCATTGTGATTTGGTAATTGGGACTTGGAGATTCATCACATCTATAGCCTTTTGTGTCGAACTTGAAGATGGGCCCATCTTGATTAGTACAAACATTAATTATACACGTATGGAGGTCTTGTTGATCTTGTGCCTTGTGTAGTCATGCTTTGACAGGTAGATTGATTGAGATCCCCCTATAGTAAAATTTTTATACCAGCTTAGCAATCAATGTGTCCGCTTGACTAAGTTAATAAGAGTTTTGCTGAGTGTGGTATAAAAGTTTTAATTTGCAGCTTTTTATGTCGGGCTTATCTTTTAAAGAATAATGTTTTAATATTTTATTTTAATATTTTTTTTCTTGCATTTATATTACTGACTTTACAATTGTTGCCTAGCGAAATATTATGTCATTCAGAAAATTAATCTAATGTAACTAGAAAAAAAAAAAAAAAAGCACTAAATCCAATAAAAAAAAACTATTCCATGAGGCATGATTGAGACCATTAAAACAAAAGTAGGCACTTTAATTGGAATAAATCATCGGTGTAATATTACGCACTGATCTGAATATATACTACGTATTAGTATATTACAGGTCAATCAAGAAGGGCATGCATGCCGACTGCAGGAAGTTAATTATCTATTAATCAATCTTACGGAAAAAGTTGATGGCATTAAAACAAAATACAGCTTTTTAGTATCGCGATTATTGAATTTACCATCACTTATATAGTTATCACACTGCACCAATGTAAATGACTATTACAGGTTAAAAATGTAGAGAAAAAGAATCTGCAAATTAACGAATCTTCAATGTTTGAGTGCTCAAAAGCCTCAAATTCTCTATTGTTTTTTTGAGAGAATAGGTAGCACGCTACCCGGTTCATTCATTGGAAAGTTGAATTAAAATTTCTGAGAATGAAGCTACGAAAAAAAAAAAAAAAAAAAAAACTACCGGATGTCTGCTCCAAGAGCTAATTAGCAACTTGAGTCTCTTTCGCCAAAACCGGATCCCACTCGATTCCGCGAAAAATGAAATTATTCTAGCGTTCCAAATACTCCACCGTGGCGATCAAGCCAGAGAGTGCGTTAGATTCCTACTTTATACTGCACATTGACTCCGGGGAAAGTGGGCAAAACGCATTATATAAATTAATAAAAGGATATAAATATTTCCACACCATCGAAATATGAAAAAAATATATATGATATGTGCATATATATTGTTGATAATGATTTACGATTCAGATGGGGATCTGTGATATCCAGTGGTGGAGTAAGGTGTGCTTCTAGACGTGCAGTAAACATTTTTTTCTTTTTTTTTAATATCAAATGGACCAACTAACTGGCCTGCTTGGAAATAATTTGGTCCAAATGCAAAATTTGAGAGTTTACGTACGCATACTCTGATCCTATGCAACCTGCAGTAACTTTAAGATTTGTGTACCTGTAACTAGTAGCTTAATTATCTAATTCAGATTTAAATTATTACGATCCACTATTCAAATTTTAGAACCCGGTAAAGGTTATTAGGTACAAACTGAGGACTAGTTCTAACAAAGCTATTCGATCTGTGTCAGAAAAGTATTTGTAGTACCTAATTAAGATGGTGTTAATTAATTTAGCTCGAATGACTTTTCTCCTGTTAATATAGTGAGCATTAATTAATCAAACAATAATGAAAGAGTCTACGCTCTCCACGGAAATTTGTGACCACCTTTTCTGCAACTGTGTCTTTGTCCGTTTCCTTCTCCTCTCGGGGGCTGTACCGATTGGAGAAGTTAGCGATGCTCCAAACCTATGGGCATCTGTCTCGACTATCAACGACGCATTAAAAAGATTACAAGTTTTGACCTACCTAGCGGCAACCTGGTGGGTAGTTTGGACGGAAAGAAACAATTAATATTATTTTCCAATCGGCGACACTAAACATCATCCGAGCCTTCGACCGTGCTTTTGTGCTGACTAATTCCTGACTCGACCACCTCTGACCACTTCTTTTCCTTACTTTTTTCCCCTCCCCTTCTCTTCTTTACCTACTTGTTTATTTCAGTTTCACTTTACCTTTTCTTGGAGGCTTTGTTTTGTTTTATCTTTTTTCGGAGGCCTTAGACTATATGCTCAGTTCATTTTACTTAATGAATAAAGCAGATAGCGTGCTACCTCTTTCTCAAAAAAAAAAAAAAAAAAAAAATGAAAGAGTCAATGAATCGAAATTTGCGTCATTACATATTGTTCATTTGAAAATAAATTTAGAACCTTCTGAAACTTAGAGGACTTAACTGACTCTATTTTATTGCTGTCCATAAAAATAATCTAATAAAAAATGGCACGCAAATAATTTTGGATTAATTTCGCCTGTGCCCTTCAAAAGGTAAAAAATATTACAACTCCTCGCACAAAATTAGTAATAATATCATAATTACTCCTCTAAATATATACATTCATTCGAATTTATCCTTAATAATTACTTGCAAACTCCGTTCAACATTGTGATATATTTCATTGGATTAAACATTAAATTGTTGATTTTGCCCTTGACCCTTGAAAGGTATTGAGGATTGTAGTGCGAAAATATATATTCAACCGCCTCAACTATAGGCCATTTTAAAAAAGGTCCCTATTTTTTTGTATATATAAAGACCCATTCATTTTTTATTTATTTGGTTTAAAATAATTGCATAAACTAAAATAAATATTTGTTCAAAACAAAGACACTCCACTAACAACTAACTATTAAATCTAGAATTAGACTATATATTTTCGCCAGTTGGATGAAAATTTTCGTATTTCGTCAAATTTAATGATTTTAATTACAATGAAAATGAAAAGTGAATGGGTCTTTATATATATAATATATATATAATAATTAGGGGTCTTTTTCCGAATAGCCAATAGTTGAGTGTATTTAATATATATTTTCTCACTTAACCTTCAACACCTTTCAAAGGTGAGGGGAAAAACCAATATATATATTTTTTGAATCCAACGGAGGTTGAAAGTAAGAATAAATTTGAAAAAATATATTATGATATTACTGATTTTGTGAGGATATTTATAGTATTTGTAACCTTTTGAAGGGTACGGATGAAATTGATCCTTTGCTTGAATATTCCAAACGATCTTAATTTTAATTCTTTATATTTATCGTTTAATAGCATAAATTGATTGCAGGGTACTGTATTTTGATTGAGTCTCTAGAAGCACCAAACCTACCAATCCATATCCCATATATATATATATATATATATATATATATATATATATATATATATATATATATATATATATATATATATATATATATGTAAATATGATCTAGAGTATTTAAAACTTCTAGGAAATAAATTTAGTAATTTTCAAAATCATTTTACTACCGATTTGACAATTTTTAACGATATGATACTTGGTAGTTTAACGGATCTATACCATTTGAAGTATTTATAAATCAAATTTTAAAACTTTTCGACATCTTTTTCGTCGTGATCAAGGAAATTCAAAATTTATAATTTTAATGGTCGATAAGAGGCGTTTTTCGTGTAAAAGAATTGAAATCAAGGTTGAATTTTTGATAGAAAATTCTATTCACTACCTAGATAAAGATCAATAACTCCGATCTTAAATTGAAGGATCCGATCATCTATTTTTAGGACATCGTTCGATTTCGTTCATTTTATGCCCATTTGATGGACTTTATTGTGATTTTAAAAATTACGAAATTTATTTTCTAGAAGTTTTAAATACTCTAGATCATATTTAACGGAGTGGATCGTCGATTCGGAAGCTCTATCATCGAAAACAATTTATGAGTAGTAGGACTCTACTACTTATAATAGTATAGTAGCCCTACTCTATATATATATATACACACACACACACACACACACACACATATGGGGGAACAAGGTTCCTATATTAAATTGATAAATTGAGTGCAGGGGAGGCTTCTAGAGAATCCGAAGTTGGACTTTGCATAATAGACGACGGTAGCAGGTGACGTACATCGCACTGCCAACATCGTGATCGCATATTTCTTATTCACATTCAAGAATAGTATTTTCTATCTAGAAACTTACGTACGCTTTTTTAAAGAATACTTATTATTTCACATATATGTATATATATTTTAATTAAAAACAATGTTGTGCTGAGTCTGCTGACATGTCGGCATTCGGAGACTAAGAAGAGAAAATTTGGCGTGGCTTCTCAAGTGCACACGGTTTATCATCGTAAAAGTGATTAACTAGGGAGGTTATTTTTGAAAATTGTTGTCTAGGACGATTAAGAGTTAAATTTTTTTTGTAGGATTCCACAAGTTAAGGTTGGAGTCAGAGAGGTAGGAATGTCGATCTTTCGGATTTGGGACTAGAATTTTTAAAAATTTGAGTATAAGCTCAACTATCGAAACTGAAATCCGCATATGAGCCCAAACTTATCGGGTTTCGGAAAATCTTTAATGAAAATCGAACTCGACAATAAAACCGAATTTCTAAAAATACGAATTCAAAAGCAATCATTTTCTTTACTAAATTTAAAATATATCATATTTAAATCTAAATTTTAGAGTATAAAATTAAATTTTCATATATTATTTAGAGTAAAATTGATTCAGCTTTGGTCGCGGTTCAAATTTCGGTTCAGATCGGGTACAGATAAAAAATAGCTTTGGTTACGGTTCGGATTTCGGTTCAGATGGGCTAATTGAACCTGTTATGTTTTTATTTTTTATACTCGTGGCCGGAATCAATTTTGTTAATCATCTATTAAATCTATCCATGTGGGATCAAAATTTGGATAAAGTTTTGGATATCCATGTCTCTGAATGCTCCTACGAAGTTAGATTCGGATCGGGTCTAGAGACCCTCCAAACCAAATTTAAAACTTTGAATCCTGCGTTATTCTCTCCTCCCTCCCTCTCTCTCTCTCTCTCTCTCTCCGCCCAAAATCCGAAGTGGACAAGCCCCAATCCCCTTTTGTGAACGACGTGGAGAGGTCTCTAATGCTCGCGCCCACCACGCGCGCGCCGCGATGGACCTCCGAGCGTAGGGTCCTCGAGCTCCACCTCTCCGAGCTCCACAAGTGCTGCGACCTCGACCGCCTCAAGCAAATCCAAGCGCAAGTGTACAAGGCCCACCTCCACCGCGACCCCTTCGTCGTCCCCAAACTCGTCTCCGCGTACTCCCTCTGCGGCCGCCTCCCCGGCGCTCTCTCCGCGTTCCACCAGGTCCCCAGCCCCAACACCCTCCTCTACAACACCCTCATCCGCGCCTGCGCCCACGGCTACCGTTCCCGCTCCCTCGCCTTCGACGCGTTCTTCGGCATGCGGCGGAGCGGGGTGTTTCCCGATAATTTCACGTATCCATTTCTCCTAAAGGCTTGTTCGGGACCCTCTGCACTTTCCCAGGTCGAGATGGTACATGCCCACGTCGTAAAGTTGGGATTTTTATGCGATATCTTCGTGCCCAACGCGCTCATTGATGCCTACTCGAAGAACGGGGGTTTGGGTCTTGTGGCGTCCAAGAAGATGTTTGATGGAATGCCGGAGAGAGATATCGTATCGTGGAATACTGTGATTGCTGGATTAGTTAGAGCCGGGGACGTGAAAGAGGCACGTCAAATGTTTGATCGAATGCCTGACAGGGATACGGTCAGTTGGAATACGCTGCTAGATGGTCATGCCAAAGCAGGTGAAATGGACGAAGCGTTTGAGCTGTTCGAGAGAATGCCTGAGAGGAATGTGGTCTCTTGGTCCTCCGTGGTCTCCGGTTACTGCAAGAAGGGTGATATGGAGATGGCCCGCCTGTTGTTCGATAAAATGCCGACTAAAAACTTGGTCTCTTGGACCATAATGATTTCTGGGTATGCAGAGAAAGGGCTTGCGAAGGAGGCTCTTAGTTTGTTTGATCAAATGGTAAATTCTGGTTTGGAGCCTGATGTTGCTACTATTGTGAGCATATTAGCTGCGTGCGCTGAGTCTGGTTTGCTCGTTCTGGGTAAAAGGATTAATAGTTATGTTGGTAGGAATAAGCTAAGGCATACTACTCATGCATGCAATGCACTGATTGATATGTATGCTAAATGTGGCTGTCTTGATATTGCGTGTGATTTGTTTGAAGGAATGGTCGAGAGGGATTTGGTGTCTTGGAATTCTATGCTTCAAGGATTTGCCATGCATGGCCATGGAGAGAAAGCACTGGACCTTTTTGTTAGAATGAAGCGAGAAGGGATTAGACCCGATGGTGTGACATTCCTTGGTGTTTTATGTGCTTGCACACACGTGGGATTCATTGAAGAGGCTCGGAAATTCTTTGGTAGTATGGAGAGGGATTATGGCATTGTTCCCCAGATAGAGCACTACGGCTGCATGATTGACCTTCTTGGGCGTGGAGGGCTCCTGAAAGAAGCCTTTGACCTCACCAAAAGCATGCCTTGGGAGCCCAATGCTATTATTTGGGGCTCTCTTTTAGGTGCATGCAGAGTGCATATCAATGTTGAGTTTGCCGAAGAAGCGGTTAATGGGCTGATCAAATTGGAGCCATCGGATGCTGGGAATTATGCAATTTTGTCAAACATATATGCTGCCGCTGGGAGGTGGGATGGTATGTCTAAGGCGAGGGTTCAAATGAAGGGAACTGGCGCACAGAAACCAGCTGGGTCCAGTTGGATTGAGCTTGGTGATGTGGTCCATGAGTTTACTGTGGGCGACAGAACTCACCCCGAATCAGATAGAATCTTCATGATGCTTGATAGGCTTGGAGAGCATCTTAAGAAAGCTGGATATTTTCCTAGGGCTTATTCATAAGCTCATGAGAGAAAAGTAGTAGTTGTAAACAGATATTATACAAGTTGGTGAACTTTCAAATGCGCTGCTAAGTTTCCACTGCTGTGGAGCCATGAGAAATGTTGCATGGTAATCGGAAGTATCATGGAGTCGGGCAACAGATTTCCACCTCGAGTCTCAGCTCGAATACATATGGAAACGATAAAAGGAAAAGCATGACGGAAATTGTGCGTTCCCTGCAGATATTATGCCTTTCAGGCTTCAGGTTATGAAAATTGAGCTTCTCATTCACGAAGAATTCAAAATGTGTGGCCTTTCCACTGAACAGCATCTGGGAAGTTATTTCATCTTATAGATGACCAAGGAGAGTGGAGAAATTTTGATGTGAAACAAGTTTATGGGTGCTTGGAGTTTGTGCTGCAAAAGAGGTTTGCATAGCCAGATGCACGCCCCACTCTGAGGTACAACTATAGTGGTAGAAACACATCTATGTTGTTCTTTGCTAAGTCACTATAATGTTCCTCCTTTTGTATCTGAGTATTAAGATCTCATTCTTGCTGATTCCTTCAGCTATCATCAATTCACTTGTTCTAGAGTAGCCGAAGTTTGTAACACACCGGGAATATTTTATGTTAATATACCTTTTTATTTTCTACATTTGTTATTATCAATCATGAGAAGCTATTAGTGCACTTCAAAAAATTCCTGCACACTGAGCTATATGGAAGCACTAGGCCATTTTGTCTCAACCCCCCCAAAAAAGGTAGAAGATTTTCCTACAAGACCACCAAATAGAGATAGCAGCAGCAGTGGATACTAGTCTTGGATATGAAGTGCCTTGTAAGAAAGCCTTGGTTCTACTTTTTCTCATCTACTTCAAAACTGATTTTGGCTTTTTTGACAATTATTTGACTTTATTTAAACACTGTATCATGAAATACTTTCTCGCATCTTGAAATTTCGACTTATTGTGTTTCTAGTTAATCAAGATATTAAGAAACCCACAAGAAAATTAACTCATTCTTGGAGTACATTTATCTCATGAAATGCCACCTCTTGGATGCTCCAATTTGTGATGGAATAAAACTTCGAAAAAAAGACAATGAAAAGAGTTTATTCCTTTGGTAATTTAGTGCAAAAGATGCATGTTCTTTTGTTTGTAAACCTTATTATGTCCATCTATAACTATTCGAAAAGGTGCCCAAGTTGTTGTCAGGAGAGATTATTGGCTTCTTTCCTATCTATCTACCTCTCAACCTACTTTTTTCAGAAGAAAATAAAAGAATATAGAGAAGAATAAAAGAATGATATTACATAACTCAAGTAACTTATAGGCTCCCAAAAAGAAAAGGAAAGTATTCCAATTGAGAAAACGTGTCCTTGCTTTAGAGTTATTTTATGTGAAATGTTGGTTTGTTCTATTACTAGCATTCCACTAGCCTGACACCTCTTCTAGATGCCACTCCCATGATATAGTTGCATAGCTGAGCTATCAGAACAGGGTATCTATTTAAGTAGTTGAAGTTAGGTGATTAGTAAAGTAAATAATCCAATTAAAAAGCCATAGTTTGGGGGTCTATTGCTATAGTTGAGAGGTCCCTATACATGTTTGACATTAAACTATCTTTTTCTTCTTCTTCTTCTTCTTTTCTAGGTGTTCCAATTTCCAAATTTAATTTTAGCGGCGACAAAATAATGGATGAACAATTGAAGAACATTAACACAAACCCCAGGTTCTTTATATGAAACTCTTGAATCTTTTTTGGTATCACAAGAGTCTGATTGACACGCGCCACTATAATTCTATAAGTTCTTGAGTTCTAGTTCGAAAGTATGTTTACATATCTATTTTTTATAAAAAGGGGGAAAAAGAAAAAGCTTATATGGGGGGCCATGCCATTAACAACCCCTCTTTTTGTGCCCCCTGTATATCACTTCAACAGAATCATACTATTAATACTTTTTTTTTCAATAATTAAAGACAATTGAGTTATGGATACATGGAGCTTTTAACTCACATCCAAATCTCAACCATAAACTCAATTTTACACCCTCATGCCTTTTTTATGACACCAAAAGAAACTCAAAACTATTTTATATATTATACTCCATTCCAACTAGGATAATTTTTCTAAGTTTGCGGTCTCTTTGCCTTTAACCATGCAATTTATATCAATTGATGTAAATTGGTTGATGGTTGATAATTTTTTGATAATTTATTTCTAAGAATTGCTTTAGGTACCTCATTCGAAATTCCCATAAATTACTAGTATAACAGTAATTTCATATAATATTTTAAAGTTGTAAATATATAGCTATTAAGTAGAGTAGGGATGAAATTATATGTGTGTAAGTTACACAAGGTTTTACATAAGTATAAATTTAAATCCAAAAGATCCAAAATTAAGATATAAATCATTAAGAATGATTAAGAATGAAAATTTTATTAATTATAAAAATTTACTTTCTACACATCAAGTGACAATACAAATTAATGGTCTGAGATTTTCAATGAAAAACAATATGGAAAACTCAAAATATATTTTTTTAAAAAAATTATAAATTTGTGCATGCGTGTCCTTTTTATGTTGTAAAACACTTTTAACGATTTAGATCTTTATTTTAAAATTTTTATAATTAATTTTTAATTTGTATAAAGACGTGTATAACTTAAAACTATGTAATTTGGAGTTGAGCTAATTTAATACACTTAAAAGCATCAAAGGGGTGGTGCTTTTGAGTTTTTAGTCTTTGGATGGAGAGGTGTAAGGTTGGGATGACGGTGGTAGATGGTGGTAGGTGGAATAGTGTTTGATCCGATGGATATTAGTAATTAAGGAGCGAGATCGAGAAATTTAGAAACTTAGAAGCACCAAGGATTGATGCTTCTAAAAAGTATTAACTCATATATATATATATATATATATATATATATATATATATATATATATATATATATATATATATATATATATATATATATATATATATTATTCATAAAAAGTTCTTTACTAGAGAATGACCGTAATCAAAAGCAGTTTCCTTTTGTAATATCATAATACAATAAAATTATAAAAAACGAAAATGAGTTATTATTATTATTATTATTATTATTATTATTATTCATAAAAAGTTCTTTACTAGAGAATGACCGTAATCAAAAGCAGTTTCCTTTTGTAATATCATAATACAATAAAATTATAAAAAACGAAAATGAGAAGAAAAAGGAAAGGGTGGATTTGCGTAGATTCGGTGAAGTGGGCTCTAGTGGCCCTTCAGTCTAACGCTTATCCATCAGAAAGATCGTGAAGTGGGCTTGTTGGGCCCACAAGACTGGGGCCAACATTTCAGCCTCACATCTTTGCTATATAACGGTTGTACCGAAATTTTTGTTAATTTTGATTTTTCTTTTATATATATATAGGGAGAGAGAGAAATTTGTGGTATCTTACTCGATGCGGAGCGCCATGCTACTAAGTTGTTTTCGATGATCGCTCCAAATCGATGATCGGTTAGACTTGATCTACTATTAAAAGTATTTGAAAACTAAATTTTATAATTTTTCGACATCATTTGGCTAGTGATCAAAAAGTCTCAAAATTGACAATTTTAATGGTAGATGTGATACGTTTGTAAATTTAACGGGGTAAAACAATTCAATCTAATGAAATTTTTATAGAAAATTCTTTTCACTATTTAGAGTAAGATCAATACCTCTTATCTTAAATTCAAGTCTTTTATCATCATTTTTTTTATAAAATTTTTATTTTCAGTCATTCATTTTTAGACTATCCATTTGATAGGTAAATGATACTGAAAAATTATGAAATTTAGTTTTCACATACTTTTAATAATGTAGATCAAGTCTAACGAAGCCGATCATCGATTTGGAAGTCACATTATTAAAAACAACTTGATAGCACGGAGGCTTTCGTGCTACCGATAGCATACCATCATATATATATATACAGAGAGAGAGAGAGAGAGAAAGAGAGAGAGAGAGAGAGTTCCAAGTTATTACGCTTGTATCAATACGACGAAAGACTGCCATTTAAATTTTCGTCGATAAACCGGTCTTCTATTCAAAAGTTACGGTACCAAGAACGACTTGATAGCAGGCTTCTAAAAGCACACAAGCCTGGCACTGGATCACTATTGCTTGTGCCCGTATGATCTCATGCCATGATACACTATATTCAATATTTAATAATTAATATTTAAAAAGCAAGAGATTTTTTTATTTAAACTGTTTATTTACAAAACCCATCATAAGTTTTGAAAACTGTTTATCTGGCAATCAAGTTCTTCAAAATCAACAACATAGAAAGAATTATTACTTAACATACAATAAATGAATATTATAATTTTGTTATAATTGATACATGGACTTTTGTAACATTTTAAAACATATCTTGTAAGCTAAACCTTCGTTAAGGAACTTTATGATTAGAACGCACGGTACGTTCCGTGCGTACAATAATTTCTTCGGGCAAGGGAGATGAAGAGAATCTTATAAGTACAAAGAAATAATCCAAAATAAAAAAATAATTTAGGCTTCTATATGTTGTTGATATGTTATTAAATTTGCATAATATTTTAAGAATGCTGTGCTAGGATACTTCTTAAGTACAGTTGGTATGTATTATTATTTTATTGATATTTATTATATGATTGAAGAAATTAATTATTCTAATCGTACATTTTAAAAGGATACAATTTTGTTGGAAACATGCATCAACATTTTTAGTATGCTATATTACATTATATATGCCAAGGTAGGGAGCTATTTAGATTAGTATTCAAACAAATAAAAAAAATAGTTTCTTAAAAATGTTAATGTTTTAATAAATTTGAAAAATAAATTTTAAATATCACTTCGTGGTTTTAGGCTTCCTCACTTTAATACTTTTTGTGGTTTAAAATGTATCACTTTCATATCATGTCGTTTTATTTTTCTCTTTTCGTTATTCCTTTATTTATTTTTTTTATTAAATTAGTGAGAAATTAAAATTACAGAATATTAAACTGCAGATTATTAAAGTGAATATTTGATAAATCATAGGTGGGTATATGAAATTTTTTATATATAATTTAACAAAGAGTTAACGGAAACACCGATGAAAAAAGAAAAATAAAACTATGAAATACTAAAATAATACACTTTAAGTTACAAAATAGTAAAATAAAAAAGAACTAGGCTACTATGCTATTAATAGCACCAAGTCATTGGTGCTACCAAGTTTTTAGCCCTTGGATTGAGAGATGTGTGGTTAGGATGATGTGGGCCCCCTAGGGTTAAGTGGGTGGTTGGTTGAATAGTATGATCTAACGGGTGAAAAACATTACAGGGGTGGATCTAACGGTGGAAAACTTGGTAGCAGAGTGCTTGGTGCTATTGATAGCATAGCAGCCGGACTCAATAAAAAAAATACAAAATTATAGAAATGATATTTAAAGTTTAGGATTGATTGCATATAGGTTTCCGCAAACATGATGAATTACTGATATATTTCTGCAAAATTTAACTTTTATAAGTTATTCCTGCAAAAGTTCTAATGTATCAAAATATGTTCTTGCCGTTAGGATCCGTTAAAAAAATTTAGTTAACCATATTTAAAATATTTAATCACGATTAATTAAGAAAGTAAATTAACAATTTTACCATGCAAGTCTCAACCTCATCCTCATCGCCCGCAACTCCGACAAGTTTCGCGACGTAGCCATGTCGCCGCCCGCTTGGCAGCCCGAAAAGGAAGAGAAAGGGAAAAAGGAATATTTGTGAGGGTATTTTTGCAAACATACACCAGCTAGAGCTTTTAGAGGGATATATTTGCAAAATATATCTATAATTTATCATATTTACGGGACATATATGCAATTAATCCTAAAATATAGCCATATATTTATATACTATGCCTGAAATTGATTACTATATCAATAATTTATCGTAAGGACATCTAGAAGTACTTGAGCTAAAAATTTAATTTTCTACGGCCTCTTTTCTTGAAAAACCGAATGATGAGATAATATTTGTGTTGGGAAAAGAAAGAGAAAAAAAAAAAAAAAGAAAAAAAAAGGGAAGGGGCAAAATGGGGCAGCGAATAAAAAAGACCAGATGTTGACAAATTTCATGTCACTGTTCTTAGAAGCAGGTCGTTTGTTCTTGTGAGAAGAGATTTTCTTATCCGGGATCTCTCTCTCTCTCTCTCTCTCTCTCTCTCTTCTCTCTCTCTCCTCTGTGGCCCATCATCAGATCGAAATCTCCCAAATCTGATGTTGATCCACATCTTCGTCCCCTTCCAATGCATCTGGAAACATACCCACTTCTCTTCCATTAGTACTTGTTAATCTCTCCCTCTCTCTCTCTCTCTCTCTCTCTCTCTCTCTCTCTCTCTATTCTTATAAAAAAATAATATTTTGTCGTGATCATCTTTTATTATTCTTTACTGCTCCCACTATCCTTCTCCTTGGTTGGTGTTTGGCTGCTTCAGTCGCCGGCGCTCACGGGAGAAGAAGAAGAAGAACAAAAGCATATTTGGCATTTGGGTGTCGGCTTCTCAGTTCGGAGAAGCCGAATCCGGTCTCAAAAAGTCGTTTTGGGAGAATCTGGAGATTGCGGAGGGGGAGGGGCGAAGTGGGTCGAGGTGAATTTTGATGTTCTTTTTTTTTTTTTTTCGCTTTGTTTAATGTGTTTTGGTCGTTGTTGATTGGGGGGTGGGTGGGTTTTGTGGGATCTTTTTGATTGATCTGGGGATTTGAGTCTTCGTAATTTGGGTTTTTAATATAAAAAACAATTTTCTCGTATGGATTGTGGGTTTGGGATACCGTGCTTTTGGGGGATCTTTTTAGATTTGGGTTGGTGGGTTATCTCGAATTCCTTGTCTTAAAATGGTCGGTTTTGCTTGTTACTTAAGAAATAAGCCTATGTGGGGATTTGGGTATTCCTAATTTCTGTAATGTTTAATTTGCTCCTAATCGTTTGTATGATTCAATTTTTAAGTTGGAGTTTCTCCTTTTCCTGTTCTTTCTCGTTCTTACATCCAAAGTTCCAAACTGGGCAATTTGGGAGAGATTTATGTTGTAAAATTCTAACCTTTTTGGTAACTTTTTTGATATCTGAAGCCTCCTATTTAGTTGCAGAAACTCAGGAGTTGTATCAGAGCACCTGTTCTGGGTTGTTAACCTCAATGCATGTCAAATTGTCTTAAATTTTCTTAATTTGCTCGATTACTATTTTGTTGTGATTGCATATTACTGTTTGGACTTATGCAGTTGTTAGTTCATTCTTTTTGATGCTTACTGTTTGGATAATGTTTACTACGTTTAGTGTTTCTAAGTTCTCACTTAGTTATTTTCTCTAGATCTCTCCATGGCTGGATAATGTGAAATTTCTCTTTTGATCCCGAACAAGGATTGCATTTAGTATACTTCTATCGCATTCTCCGCCACTACATTGTGAGACACCAAAAGATGGTGCAGTAAGCATTTGATGGTAAAGTTTTGCTACTGTTTGCGAACTCCTTGATTTTGTAATCTATGATCTGTCTGTGTTATTCTCAGTCACATAGAGCACCTTCTCGCATTTTAATTTCCGTGTTGTATATTTTTGTTATTAATATCCATACGCATTACCTCTTTAGCTCCTTCCCTGGCATTAGACTTTTTCATATTTGTGGATAGACATTTCTTGTGTTAACTGAGATCTTGTCAAAATGTGAGTTTGCAACAACAACCTGATAAAACTGGTGTTGAAATTCAAGTGAAGCTATCGTCAACTCAGTAGTTCGATGAATCATGCATGTGGCTAACCATGATACCGAGTAGAGATACCTTTTTATTTACGTAAGCCTTGTATTTATTGCTTCATGCAGCAATTCTGCTTGTGACATTTGGCTTCCACAATTATGGGAGTATCATGGATTGTTGCTTTTCCATGTATCATGCATTAAATTGGTAGCCGACAACGTAGAGCAACAATGAACGATCGGCAAGTCATCATGCTTTTATAAACTTGCACGTGGATGTTGAGTTTTTAAGTGTGCTATGTTTAATTCTATAATTGATTTTTTAACAATAACAATTTATTATTGCTTGTTATTGTTATTCGGCTTTAGTGTGTTGGTAACATATGGAAATAAGCTCTCCCGTAATGTACGGTGGCGTAATTCTTGACTTACTAGATCCTACTTTGGTGGGAACTTTCATTGCTTAAACGTCCTTATGAATAATGTATAGCGTTAACATTATATTTATTTAATTCTTATGCCATTCTCTTTGGTAGAACATTTTTCTGATTTACTAGTTATTTAGTTTGCTTAGAAAAGGTATTGAATATTCTTCACTATTTGCTCGTATGATTGTAGGAATGGGGACAAAGGTGGAGGGTAAAAGCTTCATGCCTGGATATTTTGCTATGGGAAAATTCAGTGTGGACGAAAATAGTTGTTATCCTCGATACGAGAATACAGTGAATGGGCAGATACATAATGGTTTCGTGCTCGGGCCAAACAATGGATATATGGGGTATGATAAAGAAATATTGAAGCGCACAATGCTTGAACACGAAGCTATATTTAGAAAGCAGGTGAGCATTTTCATGTTGTTAGCGTGGACATCTACAGCCATTTGTTTCTGCAGAATTTCCTAAACGGCAATTGGCTTACATGTTCTGATGATTTGGTGCTCATTTGCCCTGGCTTTGGACAGATTCTCTACTCTAGGAAGTAAAAATTTCCAGAAAAATAGGCACTTCGCTAACAAAATTTCAGGAGCATTTGCTCTGACAGGGTCACAAGAAACTAAAATTAGTTTTGTGACCCATAGCAGAAGCTTCAAATTAGAGACTCTCCTGCTGCAAAAAGCTCCTGAGTACATTTTAGTCAAAGTGCTTCAAACAGCACTTCTAAAGAAGCTTGAGACGGGCCAAGAAGGGCCCCATCGTTTGCTTTGAGCAGTTTGTCTTTGTAACTTGTTTGGTCTTTTCAAGTTTATTTGTTTCTTCACCCGCGTATGTGTTTTCTTTCATTTTTGACTTCTGAACTGTTATTGTTATGATCAGGTCTATGAACTTCACCGCCTTTATAGAATACAAAAGGATCTCATGGAAGAGTTCCAGAGGAAAGAGTTAAACGGGTACTCAATACCAGCAGATACATCGCAATCAAACTCCATTACATCTCAAATGCTACACCTGCAGAATGCAAATGATAGACCACCCACCATCGGTCCTGATCAGTGGAAACCTTATTTAAACTTCTTAAAAGAGAATTCCATTCAGTCCTGTCCAGATGGACTGCACTTGAATAAAGACAATCTTCAAGGGTTCATGAGAAAAATGTTCGACCTTCAACTTCCAGCTGATGCACATATTGGCAATGATGGTTCCGAAATATTTGGAAAGATAAATGCTGCTGAGTCCTCATTTAAACCTATCATTCTTGTTGGCAAAATCAGTGAAAAAAATTCTAGAGATGATTTCAAGCTTTCTCTTGGTGCTAATGAAGGTCCTAGTTGCAAAGAAGACAGTCGGATCTCAGATTCTCAAACACTGCGCACTATAAATGGCCATAAAGTGGTTGATTTGAATGAAACTGTTGCAGATTGTGAAGGGGCTACAGATAATGCATCTATAGATTTTCTTGGTGTCAAAACTTATAATGCAAAGGATCAACTGAATTATCCATCAACAAGATCAAATGTAGATTTCTTGGGCCCACCAAGGTTCCTCGTAAAAGACAGGCATGCGAATAAAGGGACTAGTTCAAATTTCTTTGATGCAAATGAGGAAATTAGGCGGGATATATCATTCGTTAATGGTGGAAATGGTAAGACTTACCCTTGTAGATTAGGTACCAACTGCTGTGCATTACTGTGGCCACTTTAGTTTGTTTTTGCTATGGTTCTTTTTATCAGCTGACATATTGAGAATACAGATAATCTTAATATTCAAGAGACTTTTTGTTGGGCAGAAAAGAACGCAGGCAATTGCTGACAAGTTTACATGCATTCATCTATTAGCTGCTCTTGTCAAGCAGAGCATAAGAGAGCTTGCCACATAAATTGTTAAGAAAATTATTCCAGTTTTTAACTTTATACATACTAAGGTTCTCTAAATTTATCATTATGTATAAATTTCCTAAAAGGTATGCTCTGATAGGGATTGTTTTTTCTTTATTTCATCCGGTATAAATGAAAGTTTATCATCTATGACTTGGATTAAATGGCTATTGAGTGTTTGTGGAATATAGAAGTAGACTTCTACTTAAGTTGTCGAATATATTTCAGTAATTGTTGTATCCTTCTGTTTCAAGTTCTAGCATACTAGTTATTTTCTGACGCATTCGATGAGTCAATGTCACATCCATGCTTTTTCCGACCTTAAAGTAATAGTCATGTTCGATCAACACAAACTTGAGATTTGCTTTTATTCTTGGCTAGTGAAAAGAAAAGTGCCTTCTTATCTTTTTATTTTTTATTTTTCTCTTTTGACGTTATTGATCCATTCTCACAGGCAAAGGTACGAGCTGTAAGAACAGTTTTACCCCCAATAGCGGCAATGGTGAATTTGGAATTTCTTCTAAACTGATACATTTTAAGCTAAACCAACCAGATCAAGATAGTAAGGCGGCATGCCCCGCACAAAAACCAGCTGATAGCATTGGAGCTCCCGGAAGAAAGTGTTTCGCTATCCCGAACAACTTAATGGCTTCTTCCTCCGTTCTTCAGAAAGACCACTCAATCACTGCACCTCAATCAGTTCTATACTGGGCAAATTCCAAAAATGAAGTAAGCCACACGACAGCAGCGGTCAAAGCATTTTCATGCCTCAATTCATCAAATTTGGAAAGTAGTAATTCCAATGTATTTCATGAACGATCCGACCTTTTTACCCAAAATTGGAAAAGCCGTGAGGGTTTGTCTAATTTAAATAGCTTTAATCATGGTCTTTCGGTGGATTCAATTTCTGCAACAAATTTACAACACCTTTCAATGATTCACCCTGAAGTGAACTATGGGTGCAAGGAATCAATGGATTCAAGAAGGCCAAATATGGCATTGAGTTCTGTAAATGGTCATTCTGAGATGATGCCCAGCTCCAATGGAAATACTCGACAACTATTGAACAGAAAGGAAAATGTGTTCGGTCTTTCTGTCTGTAAGACGCAGTTTCAGGATAAACAGTTTGGCTTGCCAAAGAATGAAACTTCTGACGAAACTGCTATGAGAATTCTCGGCTTTTCTGTTGGTGATAACATTCAGAAAAGTGCATTTTGTTCATCTAAATCCTCAAATGACTCTAACAACAGAAACAGGGAAAAAGATTATATACATGATACTTGCTTCAATAAGCCACTGGCTGAAAGAGCGTTGGAAAAGAGCAGCATGACCCTCAGGATTTACATCGATCTGAATGATGAGTTACCATCAATGGACGATCCGAGCTCATCAGAGTTTTTGCCAGAAACCCAGAAAGCTGAAGGTAATGTCAATTTTCATCAGGAGTCTGTTGCATCGAGCAAACCAGACGGTTCACTGAAAAAAGTAAACTCTGATGATTCATTTGCCATATCAGCAGCAAAGAATCTTATTGCTATCTCAAACGACATAGCATGTTTGCCATCTTTAGCTTCTCATTGTGACACCCTACATTGGTTTGCCGAGGTTGCTATATCAAGTAAAGAGAATTCAGGGGTTCCATCTGTAGAAGATGACGATGAATTAGATTTATTTGAAACCATGACCCTGGAGCTTGAAGAAACTAAGATCGAGGACTACTTAAACCAGCCAAAAGCACCTGAATGTGAAAAAGGGGAGGAGACAGGTGCGGCTTCGCTCCTCTTTACAAGGACTAGGAGGGGCCGTGCGAGAAGGCGGCGGCAGCGAAGAGATTTTCAAAGGGATATTTTGCCAGGCCTTGTATCATTGGCCCGGAACGAAGTAACGGAGGATCTTCAAATGATCGGTGGGCTGATGAAAGCCTCGGGCCAATCATGGCAGTCAAGCTTAACAAGACGGGGCAGTCGAAATGGGCTGCAGGCAAAGGGAAGGAAGCAGTCTCGAAGCGTGGCTGTTGCTGAAGAAGAAGACATTCAGATAAGCACTTCTGCGGTGTGGCCCACTTGTGCTGAGTTGGGCACTCAAGGGACTAGTATTGTCGGGTGGGGAAGGACGACGAGGCGATGCCGTAGACCGAGGTGTCCTCCGAGTAATTTGCCTACTGTTCCTCTAACTTGAAGTTTACTTTTTTCTTTTTGCCAAAACATATTTGCTATACTAATGATGATGCAAAAGAGGGAATTGGCAGTAACAAAGTACAAATGGAGTATACAAATTGAGGACTCTTGAGGTAAATATACTCATGAATGTACATGTTCGAATTTGGATATTCGACTATTTGTATTGAGTTGAAACAGCTTGTACATTTTTGAAATAAATACTGATATTGAACTAGCATTCAAACCCATGGAAGTGATGGGATTTTTGGAGCAAACTAGGAGCTCATAAAGAAGATAAACTCTGTAATCAGCATCGTAATGCAGCTTAAGCCCAAGTTTTAATCTTCCTTTCCTTAATATTTTACAATTTAGAACCATTTAAGGGTGGAGTCCCCCATGCTCATTTTAGCTTACTTTGTTTTGATTTATGTGCTTGAGCTTATTTTGGATCGGATTCAGGTCAGGTCAAATGGATATTCAAAGCTTTCAACCTAGGGAGCTGTACATTTATAATTTAGTCGAAATTAGGATAATTTTCATCCCTCCATTTTGCTGGTAATTTAGGTAAGTTTAACAGGATAGGATTTTAGATTTTGAGTTCCTATTTCTCATGTTGGAGAATTGAATGTACCCACTCCTCTTAAGAAAACTCTATAAATTTGTTCCATTTTTCACTTTTGATTACATCAAATGAATAGAAATTGCCTTGCTATAAATTCAGCACACATGGTTATGCTGGTGAGACCAGGGCCCAGCGAGAGTAGAGTTTTGATTTGAGCATTTAAGGAGGGCACCGCTTGAGTAGATCTGTATTTCTTTTCCATTTATGCGCCCATTAATTTTCCACTACAGCAAAAGTCAAAGTTTTAAATAGAAGTTATGCACTGAATTAGAAAGGGAAAGAAATTTTAGAATTAAAAGTGAAGCTGCTTCTTCCTAAAGAAAAGTCTACAGAAACTTCTGTATAAAGATTCAAAAAGGTCTATTTCTGATGAACAAGCAATCACATTACAGCTTCCTCTATTCATCAGCTGTGCTTGTAGCAGATTATATACATAAGACCAACCAATAAACTAGTCTCTTGCACTTCGCTCCGCTTTAACTCGAAAGTCTTTTCACTTCCTGATTCATGAGCTGATATTAATCATAACAGATGATTTCCCCAAAACCTGTAAAACGAAATTTCTAAACAAACAATCAATAAATGCCTTACGAATTGAAGAAAGACAGTCGACGTATCAGCATACTTACGTGCAATGATGCTCAATCGCAGTCGCATAGTTTCTACTGGCTACACAGAAACCAAAAACATTTCTTAATTATTTTCATTTCCGTCCTCATCATTTTGTTCGGACGGAGCTTCGTATCGTGGCCTGTTGTATTTCTCACGAAGTTGCCTGATAGGGATGAAATCTCCTGCTGTATCTATTCCGTAAAACAGGAACGAAACATATGGGTGATCAAATCTGTCCTGCGCTTAACAAATTAATCCGGATTAGAATAAAAGTTTGTCGGAACACCATTTGATCTTGAAATGTTTTTTCTGTAACTTGTTAAGCTCACCATCTCTTGTTCTTCACTTGCTAAAAGACTTTCCTCGGGAACTGAGAGATAATCACAAGATATTAATGATAATACAGAAGGAAAATCCAGTACCTTGATGTATGGAAATAAAAGCTTTCTAATAACCACTGTAGAGAAATGAATTTGTTTCTTCTGAGCGCATTAAGTTTTGTTTGCGAATCATCCATTTACTTCGTTTTTATACAAGAACCAGATACCTTTGAAGAACTAAATCATGCAGAAGTAATTTACCTAAGAAATAAAAAATTTACCATATGCTACAAGGAGGTTTGGGTCTGCATGAACATCAACCAAAACCTGAAAAGCAGTTTATAGGAGTTCAAACATTTAATATCATTATAAAAGGATCTTAGGGGAAAAACATATATCACTTAAAATGAATTTTCTACATAAGTAAGCATATGTATTAAGAAGATACAAGACCAGACCAACATTACTTTGATAGCATCACATGCCGCTTAACAATTGTGTCGAAGTTTCAACTAGTCTTTTGAGTAATCCTACATTCTTCTCAAGAAAAATGAAGCCATTCTACATTCCCAATTTTCTCATCAGAAGGTCCTAAAAGAAATCATGAACAATCTTGTAGCCTCTAGAAAATATGATATGCTTGGTTGTTTAAGAGATGAGCTTTACGTGTCACCCTTACATATACAAATACCAAGCTGATAGATGTAGCCAGTTGCGCCGATATAAGCAAGGGCAGTGGTCAGGGGAAGGGGGAACATGTTATACAATTATTTCATGCCATTAATCTAAATTAAGTAATTTGCATTGTCGATTCACAAGTATGCGTGCCAGAACATAACTACAAAAACGAATGAAAAGCAATGATTTCTGCAGATTATAAGGTAATGGAGGTGATGGATATGATGCTTGTTGGCAATAAAATGTTACCTGATAAAAAGGCTGATTAGGTCCCTGAAGTAACCTATCAACTTTAGCTAACTCCATCCATGAACTAGATTCACAGCACACAGGATCCATGCCACAAATTACACCTCGATATCCTGTAACAGAAATCCGTTTAAAATAGTAGTCAACAGAGTTCAATAATAAATCATGCTGTGACCAAGTGTTAAAATTTGAAAAGTGCAATAGTCCATTCTACATATCCCACTTCAAACCAGTTAATAGCAACATTTGCTAAATATTTTATAACTTGATTCAAGTCTCTGAAAGCTAGAAAACTCTCACATAAAACAGCGAAGTGTTGCAAGAGAGTTTCAAACTAGAATGGCATCACACACTCACCAAACACCTTATGATGTACTTTTTGCCCCAGTCGAAATGCATACTGTACATTTTCATATGCAAGAGCTTTTGCTGATGCAACCAAAGAGTCGGCCTACAGCAGCATACCCCAGAAGTTACCAAATATAAGAACTCTAAAACCGAAAATGATTTAAGTAGTGGGCAAAACAAGAGATTTGGCTATAAAGGTCGAACAGCATGAAAGCTAGAAAGTAACATCTAACAACATATAAGTAGGAAATTTTGCTATACTTCGAGTTTAGAGATTTCATCACGCAGATCGGCAGCAAGAGCGTAATTTTCATTCTCAATAGCTTTCTGCATGTCTGCACTGCAATAGCAGAGGCAAATAAAATCAAACTAGAAAGGTATTGGGTATTCAATTATCACACTTTTGGTACACTTAAACATGAAATATAAGAAAGTATCTGATTCACTCGTTAGTGGGAAGAACTTGCACTACGTACTCACCGTAGGCGTAAAATGTTAATTGCTTTATCCTGGGCCTCGCTCTTTGAGGAACCTCTCTTAGATTCCTGTTGCTTCATTATCTCTGTTTCAACCTTGCAGAAGAACAAATAACAATGATAATTGGACTTCAGAATTGATGCTTCACTTCCGCATAAAATTATGTTTCTTTTAACCTGTTGACGACTTAGTACCTCAGCAAGTTTGTCTCTTAACTGCTTTGCCGCTTCATACTGTTCCAAATTCAGAGCATACTGGTATAACCACAACAACAACAACCACCACCGTGGAAAAGGGGTTAAATTTGGTAGAATAGGACATTGGGAACCTAAGATCACATGTTGGTAAGTGCCAAAAGCAGCACATTTTAATAAGCGTATAAAGGCGTATTGCTTGTAACTTCACCCGGCTAAAGTTAAACGAAGAACAGAGAGCTATATGAGACAACTTCAGGAAATGAAATCCACACAGTAGCAACTAATAAGAACGCACGAAGCACCTGTATTCGAGTCTCCAAGTCCAACTGAAAAAAGAATATTAGAATGTCCTCATTAGCAGCCTCGCTGCGCTCTATACTTGCATCCATTTCCTTGCCATCTCCCCCAAATAGCCATCTAGCTTTTACTGCCGAGGCCATTCGCCTTTCTCTATTTCCGTTTCTCAAGTACACATTCCGCATGCAGCGGTGCCAAAATAACGGTCCGTCAATTCCAGAACTCGCATGGATCTTATTGAAAAACCTCAAATCATTTCTCAACATAGGAGTCAATCCACAAGCTCCTCCATTGGCAGAGGCTACTAAACTGTTTGCGGTAACGACCCGCATAATTTGGCACAGCTTAATTTCCTTGCCGTAACGCGCCGTAGAATGCAATCCACTGATAAATGAACAGTTTCAGCGCGGATTCACAATCATGCAAATTGGTCCAGCAATGAGTTCTTCAGGATTATAGCAGACCCATTTAACTTCTAGTCATTGAATACAGGACAATGCGAGTTTTAATCAAATCAAAGATAGGAAATTCACATACAAACTAGAGAAAGAATACCAAGTAGATAAATTTAGATTGAATTTGAAAAACTAGTACTAGGCCAATAACTCCGGATAGTGTGAGTATGTTTGTGAATAATTTGATATACAAACAAGCACTTTTGAGAAAATTTTCCTTCTTTTTTTAAGGAGATTAGGAAGAGATTTTATAAGCAGTGAAGTTCGCACTTCAAATAGTTTTTTTTCTTTTAATTTTTGTTTGCTTCCCTAATAAGTGGGAAAAACAAAATCTGTACCATTAATTAAAAAAAAAGTTCCTTCAATTAGTGCCAGTAATCAATAAGTTAGATAGGAAATACTCGCTCTTCACAGGATTCTTCCGAAAGTTTTTTTTTTTTTTTTTTTTTTTTTTTTTTTTTTTTTTAATTGTTCTTTTCTTCTGTTGAGAAACTCTTCCAGAAAAAATTTTAAAAAAAATGCTAAGCTAAAATTTAATATTTGTCACGTTATTTTTTCTAAAAAAAAAATTCCAAGTAAACTAATAAGAATGCAAAGCAGGGAATATAACTCCACACCTGCGAACTTGCGAAAGAAGCCCTAAAGAGAGGAACGCACGGAGGAGCTCTTCACCACCAACAAATGTTTCTCCTCAACCTACAACTAGTTATTATTATCTTACTAAAATGGGCCTATATTAAGGCCCAGGAAATACCCGGTCTTATTATTTGGTCCGGGTTCGAGTTATGTATGGTTCGATTTTGGACCCGACTCCGATTCAACTGTAGATCGGGTTTGCGTCAGCTCGAATGGTGGTCCAAGCCCATATCGTTGGGCACTGTATATATACAGCACGTTTTTAGAAGCCCTAGACGGCGGTGAGATTCGGCATCTTCGACCTCCACCTCGCGCTCCGAGCGGCGATTCTCGAGTCTCCGCCCTTCTCTTCCTCGTCCTCCTCCGCAGCCCTAGGTAAACCCTAGAACTCGCGCTCCTCTCCTCCATCTGTTTCCCCTCTCTGATCTCTTGAGGATTTCGATTTCCATTTCTCTCTATCTTGGTCTTTAATTCAGCGATCATGTCGGACGAGGAGCACCATTTTGAGTCGAAGGCCGATGCGGGAGCGTCGAAGACGTATCCGCAACAAGCTGGGACGATCCGTAAGAACGGGTACATTGTGATCAAGGCGAGGCCCTGCAAGGTTCGGTTTCCGATCGATCTATCTCTTCTTTCCATTTGCTTTGATCTATCTCTTGTTTCCACTTGCTTTGATTTCGTCCAGATCATCCTCTTCACGGATTGGAGAACCCCATCCTTTTCATGCTCTTTATGTGTTTGGAGTGCTTGTTTTTTTTTTCTCTATGCTTTTTATCTGATTAAATGTGTCCTGGATTGTTTCTTTAAACTGATATTTGATCTTTTCTCAGAAAAAGTGTTGACGGTCGATCGGGTTTATCATGTATACTATGTGTTCGGAAGCATTTTTTATACGGTTTCGATCTGTTTTATTAAATATTGCCTTATACTTATTGCATCTATTTTGGGTGAAAGTAATGGGAGTGTTAGATTTATTTACCCTGGTCTATTATTTGTATAGGGTTTTTGATGTGTCAGGGGTTTTCTCTTTGTATCTAGGTGACTTGTTTACTTCTGTTCAGTAATGATGATCAAGCTTTTGGTGGTTCAAACATTTAGAAACTGTTTGCTTGCCCTGATATTCTCCTTTTTCAGATTTTTTTTCTTTTCTTTTGATATATATGTTTGAAACAGTTTGTGGTCCATTAATTCATCCTTCTGTTTATTTCATTGGTTCTTGAATATTGTTTTGACCTCTTGTAATAATATAATTCGAAAGTATTAGAGTAATGCAATTATTATCAGCAATAGCTGGTTTGGCAAATGTATAACTGGAAATCTATGCATTTTTTCTACAATAGTGCAGTCAAATAGGGTGTTAGTATATTGATGTTCCTTATGAGCTCTTTGTGAGGACATTAGCGGTACTTATTTTTTCTCTTTCTGAACAGGTAAATCCGTAAATGTATGTTTTTATTCATCTTGATATTTCATGACATAGCAACTGTTTAATCTTGGATAGTTCCTTAATCTTTCTCAATTTGTGTGCATAATAATATATGATGGAATATATAAAGGGAGGAAAGTGGTTGCGACAATGCGATGTTGTGCTTCCCATCGTCTTGCATACTTTTCTCTTTTTTCTCAAATGAACTTTTGCTACTAGGAAGGTGTAAGAGTGCTATGCTGTTACTTCCAGTATATGGATTTTTTTGAAGTTAAAAACTGTTGCTCTTGAACTTTTTTGTAAGTTGGAGAGATAGAAAAATAGGTTGGCTGCTACATTTACAGTTTTATCATTCATGAATGGCTGTTTATACTTCATAGATTTGATATTAGACTAGCTCTTTTTTCTGAAATTAATGCCTGACTAGTTCGTTTTTGTTGCCTTCAATTTATGTATTATAATTGTTGCTTTTTATGAGTTGTGAGATTTTTATTATTTTTGTCCTAATTTGCCTTTCTCATGTCCCATTGTAGAATTTCTATGTTTTTTTTTTTTGTCCGTTTGATATTCTATAGAAAGTTTTCTCAAGATATGGTGAACAGTATGACCATTTTCATTTAACACAATAAGAAAGTGGTTTCGTTTGCATTGATGATTGTTGACAAATGATAAACAGAATGACAAAATCAGCATAGCAACAGAGCAGGATTTTAGATTCTTTTGATGCTAAAAATTTAGAAAGTTAAGAAGAATGCTTTGGATGCTGGAGTTTTCGTTTGTGAATCCTGTATTTATATAGTAGGTTCATTTATACTGATCTATGCCACCAAGATTTAGCATATCTTGCCTGCTGATAGACGAATCTAGTCTGAGATGGCAAAAGCCTTTTATTGTCTTTGGGAGAAATGTTTTGTTGTTTGCTTCTTATTTTGACTCTTATGATGTTGCTATTCTAGGTTGTGGAAGTCTCAACTTCAAAGACTGGGAAACATGGGCATGCTAAATGCCACTTTGTTGCCATTGATATTTTCACTGCAAAAAAGCTTGAAGATATTGTGCCTTCATCTCACAACTGTGATGTAAGTTGGGACTAATTGATAGTGAAATGTGTTGACAGAATCCCTTTCATTTATTCATCATATAATGGCCTCTGTATTTTTGCAGGTTCCTCATGTTACTCGTACTGATTACCAGTTGATTGACATTTCAGAAGATGGTTTTGTATGTCAAGAACCTCCAATTATTCTTCTTCCTGATTGTTAATTAGTCAGTGCTTTGAATGTTAGCTTTCTGTCGCAGGTGAGTCTTTTGACTGAAAATGGCAACACCAAGGATGATCTGAGGCTCCCTACTGATGATTCTCTTCTCACTCAGGTCAGTTGTTCAGATTGTTTCTTTGTCCTTGACTTTGTTGTCATCCTCTGTTAGCTTGCGAAATAACAGGTCAAAGTTATTAGAAATTTTGGCTATCTGGAGAGTGCTAGATCAATCCATATGGTTCGATGAATAGTGAGTCAATAATGGGTTTTTTTTCTTCTGATAAACAGGAAGCTTAAGATTAAGATGATTGTCATTGCAAAATTTGTGAAGTAGAGAAGCTTGAGAATATGTCTGTATGTTTTATTTTTTAAAAAAAGAACCTTGTTATCTCAGAGAGTCAAGATAAGATTCCTCAATATGAGAGAAGCAATACTTTCGCCTTAAAAAAAAAATCAAATATGAAATTAAATTAATTGCATATAAGAATGGCTATGAGTAGTCTGGGGTCAAAAGATAGTCAAGAAGCATTTAGGTGGACTGAATCTTGTGAGGAACGTAGGAAATTGCATAAATAATTGTTACAAAAAGATTTGTTATCTTTTTTTCGAGTAAACAGGGATATACCCTATTTGTGATTAAAAAAGAGAGGATAATAGTTGCGACAATGTCCTGATTGGGAACAAAGCTAGAACAAAACGAGTAGCAACACCACAGACAAAAAGATTTGTTCTCAGAGAAAAAGAAATGCAAACAAAGCTTTTCAATGTTGGACTATGTACTCATGAAGTGATGATAATTATGGCTATGTGGAAGTTGGTTGTTACACAGGTTATAGGAATTGTACAATCAGCAAAGATTCCATAAGTTCATTACTTTTGGAGATTTACACTTGGCCTTCTAGATATTGCTCTGTAATAAAGGGGCTGTTGTGTACATATGTTCGTGAGTAATCCTCTTTTAACCATTTGCTTTTTAGTGTTGTCTCTTTGTTTGTTTCATATCACCTTAGCTTGCTGGAATCCAAAATATTGAATCCTGATTCATGATACTATTTTGTTGCTGCCTCAAAGCTTTAGGACTATGGGACTAGTAGATTTAAGGCAAAATCAATTCTTTTGCTGGTAATGCCTGGGTTGATTTTGCAGACTAATAAAAGGTTTTTCTTGGATGTGGCAAATCTTAATGCAGATAAAGGAAGGATTTGCAGAGGGGAAGGATCTGGTGGTGAGTGTGATGTCCGCCATGGGTGAAGAGCAGATCTGTGCACTCAAGGATATCGGCCCCAGGTAAGGTGCGTGCCTCTTCATCTTTTTACCAGCCTTCATCATTGGGGTTTGGAAAAATTAGATGATGTTATACAATACATTGGCGGTTTGACTCCAACAACTATCTTTCTTTACCTGGAATATGGTGTATGGTTTTGTCAGGGAGCTAACAGGCAACGTCTGTGCCTCGTTACCTCTCACCATTATATGTCTGTGAACCTCTCTCTAGTATTCCTCTGCTGCGACTTGGCCGCGCTTTCAATTGGCTTAGATGGGTTTTTATATTTGTGCTTACCAAATTATCCCAAACGATAATGGCCGTGCTTTTCGAATGTTTCTTTATTATTTGGCTAAGAAAAAAATAAATTGGTTAGTTAACCGGTGCTGCTTGTTTTTTATTATTGCCTTTTACCCATGCTAACTTTTCTTTGGAACGTTTACTTTTGTTCTGCATAAATTATTAGTCTAGACCTGGCCGATGACGATCAGCCCTCTGATGACCCTAAATCATTATCATTTAGCAAATTTTTTTTATAACAAAAGAGTGGAAGGCATTTCGTCTTAACATATCAGATGGTGGAGTTAGCAAGGTCGTTATAGTTTTGTTTTTATTGAGCAGCAGCAGCAGCAGCAGCATGCCACGGGTAGCTACCCTTTTAAAAGGGTTATTTCGGATGTTGTTTTAATAAGCTGTGTATGTTACAAAATTGACTACATCAAGAGACTTGAAAGCCAGTTGTTATCAGCAACTAAAATTGGTACCCTAATAACATTTTATTATATGGCCGGCCGGAGTTTGCTTGGCTGTTCAATAGCCAATTGAAGGCGCATCAACAGACTTTACTTTACAGTCGTCTCGTATATCGGAAGACTAGTCAGTCGGCATGCCATACAGGTATGGGTGAACATAATGATGTGTTAAATAGTTAAATAAGTTCTAATCTCATAGTAATTTTTGTTTGGTCCCGGCTTGCCCGTAGTGCCATGAAGAAATCTACAAAGAAAGCATAGGTGGCCGCCAATTCTCTTTGGCGCCCACACTAATTTGGCACAAAGTTAAATGTTCTGAGCACAAATCATTCATACGGATAGGGGGGCGTGCTTGGAAGAACGTATTACAGTTCCTAGCCAATCCTCAGTATCGTCATCCACTTGCCCCTTCAAAGCTCTCAGGGAGTGCTCCGTGCCAGCCTGCATCGCCACCGAATCTCCAAGGTCTTTATGGATCTAAGGCAACACTTTGATTTTTTTAAAAAGGAATGGTGTTATTATCAAGTCAGTACCTTCGTAATATAGACATCAATTCCAAGCCTCGCAATCACTGCAGCTTCGGAGATTTTGGTCTTCATTCCTCCAGTTGTGTCATGGGCCGCCACGGTGATCTCAACTGCATGAGCCGAGCAAATTTCATATAGCACAAACTGTTTTAAGCTTTGCAAACAACTAGCGTCGAGGGGTTATGAAGAGACGACCAGCTTGAACTACAGTGCTAACTCATTAAAAACGTGATGTAAGGTTTGTCAGCTTCAAGGATATTTTAGAATTCCACCATATGGTAAAAATTAAAACAAAAAAAAGAAAAGCCCCAAGTATCAATGTACTGGTTCAAAGGCATTTTAGAGAGCACTAGAGTATCAATATACTGGTTCAAAAGGCATTGTAGAGAGCACTAGAAATACAATGATATTAATTGACTTGCTAAAACAAGATTTCCAGTAAGGTCGGTAAAAGCAATGAACATACCTTCCTTTTTAAATTGTTCTAATGTAGGTTTGAGGACAGACCAACTCCCATCTTCATCTACCACTGTTGATCAGTATACAAGTATTTTTATATAACAAAGAAGATCATATAGTTAATTAGCAGCAAAGGAAGCCAACCTCAAGACAGTTAATGCTTTAGGATATGCTGTTTTGTAAACAAACAAATGCTCACCTATCTCTCGGAGAAGTATGGCATTCGGGTCAGATGGTGGGAGGTCATACACTCCAAGGACATCGGTCTTCATTGTGTGGCAGCAACAAAAGAGAGAGCCCAAATTTTTTTAAACAAAGGATAAAAAAAGACAAGCAGCTAATCGAAATGCCCTAAAGTAAACCAATGAGCATGCATAAGCGTGGTTTGTTAAGAGGCAAATATGACTGCACCAATCTAAACTTTTAGATTGTTATTACCAGAAAAACAACGTATTTGGGCATTAATAGCTGTGCAAGATGACGTATAATCACATCCCCGCTCAATATGGTACATCCCTGCTAAGTTAGTCCTACAATCAGTACCAGACCAAGAATTCATAAACAAACTTGTTATTTATTTCCTTCCCACCACCAATAATTTTTAAACAGTACTTTCTTGGGAAAAAGAAAACTGGAAATATCTACCTGCAAGTGGTCCAATACAGCATCTCCGTGCAGAACCTACAAAAAAAATGATTTTTTGTAACACGCCATTACCACATCAAATATAAAATTGACGTCGGCTAGTCGTGAAAATGCAAATAAAAGAAGTCGCATGCATGTTCTTAACCTCTAAACAAGAAGCAAGAATTTTATCACTTGAAACCAACTACAAAGTAGAATGTTCACAGCAATAGCACCTTAATAATTATACATGAAATTTTAACAAATGTTTAGTAATGTTCTGTATATTTTCAAGAACTCTCCTGCAAATGTTGGAAATAATGTATCTTAAATGACAAAGTGCTTGAACAAAAGAGCAAGGCATGTTATACTGCATAATTTTGTAACATAGAAAATAGCAAACAGAAAGCAGTCAACAATAAAAAGGCAATTCTTTTAATTGACGGTACGAGCAGTGAGAGAAGCTAGGTGAACATTAGACTTTTTTTGTGTATCCAGCTTATTGCATTGTCAACTAGATACGCTCAAATTTATCATGCGGTCTTCCAGTTAACAAGGATTTAATCCAACTCATCAGTTGAATACGAAACTTCTAACAAAAGTATCAAAAAATCTCTTTACTTAAGTGTTTGGGGTATTCCATCGTCATGCATGTATTGACATGCTTAGAAGAGATTCATGTTTTCCTACTAGTCTCCAAGTTATAGCCTGCTTGAGATTTAAGGTCGGAGAGTAGCGTCCGCCACACTATTGTTGCTAAATAGAAGAAATTCTTATACAAGTAATTGTGCTATGTTAAGGTTGATAACAAAAAATCCACATTATGATAACAAAGATGATGATTGCATTTGTTAATAAACAAAATAGAAAATATTCATGTAGCAATAGCCACTTCTCATAACTTACAGGTACAAAACCTGCAGAGAGCGAATGGATAATTTGAGCAGCATCAGCTGAAGCAACCTGCAATATAGTATACACATGATTCAATGAGATTAATCCCCCTTGGGGGAAAAAAAATAAAATTGAACCATCCACAAGAAAATGGCAGGTATTACAGTTGCTTCTGACATTTCTTTTCTGCGTAGACCATCCACAAGCAAATGGCGACATTCCAACTGATGGTATTCCTTCTGCAAAATAGTAGAAGAGATCCGTTAACTATCTCTGCTTCATTAGTAATCCAAACATCTTGTACAACTGAACATAACTGTATTATCAATGAAGCTATTAGCCTCTGCATTACTAAAAATCCAACTGGAGAATTCCTGTTGCGGGGCAGAAAGACAAACAAAGTAATGGTGTTTTGAATTTTTGAAGGAAGAAGCACAAAAGAAAGAAAATGACAAGTCTCTTGCCAGAATTTTCCATTAAAGGAAGGAAATATAAGACAAGTGTTTTCACTTTGATGAGTTCGATTGGATCTTTATCAAACTCGAGTCTGACAATTTATAGGATTTCAATTTCACTTGGAGTTAATTCACCTTGTAGCACATAGCAAGGATATCAAGATAATTTGTTCTGACATTCAAACATGCCCTCAATGATTTTAAATTCACAGTAAGGATAACAAGAAGATGCATACCTCTTGCTAGTGCTCTCACAATTTCAAGGTTGAGCGATGTCACCTAAGTAACGAAAAACAGTCACAGATTAAACAAGGAGCATGCAATAAAGAGCAAAAGTTATGTTACACAAGCTTAACTGTAAAAGCCTTGAAATTATGTAAAAAAAAACCCTTTAACAGGTACTTACAGAAATCCGTGTAGCAACAAAGCCTGCCTTGACAAGAGGCAAATGCAATCCTCCTTTATGGACCCCAGATGTACTAGCTTGAAAGTGTCCAAAAGAACCTAAAAAATAAAAATTAAGTAGCTACACCAAGATATGGCCAAGGACAACATTGGTTAGCAACTTGGCATTGGCTCTGTACAAGCTAAGTACCTTTACTGCAAAAAGAACATATATAGCATACCCAATCCAACCTTCAAGCTACCGACTTATATGCTATGGATAAACTTACAAACTTTCACGTGAAGTTGCTCCACCCATCCCCTTCTAAATTCGTACATTAATATTTACAAGATTAACATAATTCGAATACTTGTGAGTGTAAGAACCACGAACTTGTTTTCTAGATAAGCTCAATGCATTCAAACCTACTTATTTCAATCCAGTTTTGGCATATCCTTGTACCCTGTTCTTTATAAAAGACATCACAAATTGATTAATGTACTACTTCAGACGCCTCACGATAACATTACCAAATATTTCGGAATACACTTGCAAAGTAATTCCTATTCTAATTACATTAAAATTTGAATCCTACAAATTCTTCATATGAGAAACAACATCAACACGTACACAATGTGATCAACTCCGGAAATTTTTTTAAAAACAAATTAAGGGGGGGTCGCGATCGAACAAACCTGCTCCGTGGACGATGATGAAATTGTTATCAAAATCTACAGCACTGTGCTCCCCAAAGTCATCGACGCTCACCGGAAGAATTCGATCTCCGCTCTGCCTACTCCAATCCATGCTAATTCCCTTCGGCAGCGGCGAAGCACTTCCGATTGAAGACGACGCCATGGCTTCTCTCAGCTGAGCACAAACCGATCCAAGACTCTCCTCGTTTATGCTCTCCAACTCGTTCTTACGCGTGATCGCCGCACCACCTGGATCATCAGAAACCCTAACAATGTCGTAAGATCGCGGAGCTCGGGATCTGAATCAGACAGCGAGCGAGCGAGAGAGAGAGTGAGAGAGAGAGAGTGAGAGAGAGAGAGTGAGAGAGAGAGAGAGAGAGACCGAGCTTGACGATGCATCGCAGGGGCCTGCGCCCTTCGATTAGGGTTTCGCCCGAGGTAGAGGAGGCAGGATTCGGCTTCTTCCGCGCGTCGCCCATGGAGCTCTCCTTATCGGTGACGGGGGATTTGGGGATCGGAAGCGGTGACGAGGAGTAAGCGAAGAGTTTATATATATTCGATCGGTGAGGGACGCGGAACGTCGGATACGTTGAATCTGTACCGTCCGTTTACCGGATCGGACCTCTCTTCTATAACAGTGATTCGAATACCAACCACTAAGTCCTTTGTCACCGGCTCTAGTCTCTAAGGACGGTCGGTGATGGCTCCATTTGTTGACTAAGCAAATAATGCGACAAGTCGTCTGGGAGAGGTGGAATGAAAGGCATAGGCCACTAAATAAGAGGAAGAGCTTAGTTGATTTGGTCACTTGCTGGTGGACTATTTGGAAGGCCAAAAACGACATTATATTTCGCGGCATTCAGTTCGACCCTCTTCTAGCCGTTCAGAGACTGAAGCAACTGCTTTTATCTTGAAGAGATCTAGATGTCTCGCCTCTATAGCTTAGGTCACCCTTGCCCTTTTTTTTTTCTTTTTTCTTTTTTTTCTTTTTTTTGAGGCTCTGGTTGCCGTCTGTAGCCTAATTCATCATTTCAATGAATGAAACAGATAGCGTACTATTTTTTCTCTTAAAAAAAAAGTAATGCGACAAGTAACAATATCTAATTCTTTTCCTATTGAGCTTTAATTCACAATTAATTACTTCAAAGACGCGCTATGAATCAGAATATCTTTCACAATTTTTGTCATAAGTAGGGTTTCAAATACTGATATAAAAGGCTGAGAGTTAACTCGATCTTGAATAGGCAGCAAAATCGTTCTACTTTACATGATGTGATAATAATCCAATAATCCATCCTAAAGGGAGCCTTTCTTGTTGTTGGATTTGTCTTGTACTGATTCATCTATTGCATTACCTTTGATGAAAAAATAAGCCTTTTTTTTTTTTTGAATGGATGGTTTAATTTGATAAAGAGATATGCAAACCATGTTGTCTTGCTCAGGCCAATGTCATACTAATATGTTAAAAATATATCGTACAATTTTAAATGCTGGTCTTTTTTCTTTTTTTTTTTCTTTTTTAACTGCAACTACTCTATTTACATTGCAATTTGTGATTGAAGATATTTTTCATCATTTGTGTTGCAATACAATTCAAATAAGTCTACATGTTTGTATTGAGTCTAGAAATGATCCCATCCTCATCAATATCACAAAGTTGGAGGAAATAAACCAACATGAGCACTAAAGCCGCCCGCCAATAAAACCAAAAATAGCAACAAAAAAGAGATGTAGTTAGAGGATCCATGGAGAAGAGAGGATAGAAGTGTAGGGGAAACAGATTAGAAGAATATAACCAGGCACCATATGGGATTGGAATACAAAATTCTCTCTCTCTCTCTCTCTCTCTCTCTCTCTCTCTCTCTCTCTCTTGATGTATTATAACAAATATACTTACAATTTTTTATGGACTTGGAAAATAACAAGAAATTGACAAAAGAAAAATGTGAGGCACAGATATAGCTGTGATATTAATTAAGTCTTACATATTCATAGCTTTTTTTTATTTTTTATTTTCGTTCTATCATTTTTATTTATTTATATTATGAAACGTGGCCAACCATCAAATTAAAATTTTATAAACCAAATTTACAGAAATTTGTGGAACACGGGATCCGCATTTTATGCATGAGTGATTGGAAAAACAATAGGCATTCTCTAGAGCTACATGCTTAAATGCCCAGTAATTAATGCAAACTTTCCTGTGTCATATCATCACCCCCCTTGTAATGGGAGAGTTGGAGACCTTTCAATATTGGCGTTGTAATCACAATATACTTTTTTATGACTATAATTTTTTTTATACTCATAAATACTCTGTTAATTATCTTTATTTGTTAAGTCATACTATTCAATTAACAACACATTCAACCCTAGAGGGCCATTATTATTCTAACCACATATTTCTTCAACCAATTACTAAAATTTATAAGTACAAAAAAAATTTACACGTATAGTAGCCGGCCCTAGCCATATTATAGAGTTCAACTACTATAAATCCTTAACATGGGTCAAACAATTTGGGTTAGTTAAGTAATTAACTTAGATCCAACCAACACAACTATATAACTTGTCCAACTAAATCACTTGGCTTGGGATTAAGTTTGTTATTGTTGTATTTCCCTTTACCTTTTCTCAATCCTCTATATGGCTTACAGGTGTTAAAGTTTTACATGTAGTAGAACTCGGAAACTAGCTTCGAATTTGAAGGAGAAACGTTTACATATGTTCCACTCTAATTCTGTGGATAGAGATTGAGCAAAAGAGATTTTGATGTTGGTTGCTCGGGAGTGTTTATTTCAAAGCATGTATACACTACTTACTAATTAATGAAACAAAAGAGAGAGAGAGAAAGAGAAAAAAAAAAGGAAGAAAAACGAATAAAGATCTCCACGTGCTAAAGCCTTAATAAAGGCCTAAAGCTTAAATAAGCTTGGAGATGTAGAAAAGATGCACGTGCTAAAGTTACATTGATGGTTTCCTTGTCTAACTTTCTCGCTACTAATCAGCAGGTATAACACACACACACACACACACACACACACACACACACACACAAACTATGAGACACAAGTCACACAATTAATAAAAGTAATAATAATGTATGGGGACCCTCCAACAATAGGTCACTTTAATTAAAATAGCTCCATAAACTTTAATTTCTTTTTTTTATATAAACATTCTTCAAACTTTTGGTTTTAAGTTATTCGCTTCAAGTAAACTGAGAATTCCTACCTAATTTAATGGCAATTTTGTAAAATTTAACATATTTTTTTTGTCTTTTTAGTCATCGAGAATGTTAATTTCATTTAATGAATAATGGCCAATAATTAATAAAGTTGTCGATCGATCCTAATAAAATGTGTCAGTCTCGTGAGAATAATAAGAGTTATTAATCAAAAAATTCAAGTTGAGGAGTCTAATTCAAAATGAGCTAGTTGAGGAAATCTCCTTTCAATTTTTTTTTCTACAAGTATTAAATTAGTCAGCAACATGCAAACTCAACACAATGATACTGTTGTTTTTTGAAGTATCAAAGAACATATATATTCCATTATATATAGATGGGTTTGGATACGCAATAAGTTTGATGTGAGAGTAAATTCATGCAGAAGCTAAATGCCCCACTACAAAAAGAGAACTAATTAACTAGGAATATATATCAAGCAAATCTTGTAGACACTTGTAGCATCAACCAGCAAACAAACTATTATTCTACATTAAGTAATCTATTTTTCTATTCTTTTTGGGGAATATATATATAATCTAACATGACAAACTCGTGTATATAATTTTGGGCAAATGCGCCAAATCCATATACATACAATTGTATATATAGACACTTCTCATAAAAAAATTTTCTATACAATTTTTGTTGATGATAATCTGAATATATAGATAGGCCAGAGACAAATTAGCTGAAGTAGACAAATATTGATACTCAATTATATGATTGCAAAAATACAAAGTACATCATTTTCTAGTTTCTGATTTTATTGCATTATATATCCTCTAGAGGAAGGGAAAGAGAGAGAGAGAAAATAAAAATGATTTTGGGAGAGACAATTTCATCAATTGGTGTATTTCTTTTTCAGATGGAAAAGCCAACAAGGACCTACCAATACATTTTGGTTTTGTGGTCTTTGCAATATACTGTGCCCACACATGGACCCAACCTTAATCAATTAGTCCATATTCCCCACTGATGAGTGGAGATTAAATTCGTATCCCCCATTGGATCTCTCTCTCTCTCTCTCTCTCTCTCTCTCTCTCTCTCTCTCTCCTCCCACCATGCCTCAGCTCACAAAAGCACTACAAGAACACAAGGTAGATAAACTATAAAAAGACTACTTACAATAGTCCACTATCTTCTGTTTATTACACAAAAGTTCATTCTTTTTAGCACATATATATTGTAAATAACAGAATATTCCTAATAACTAATTTTTGTATCCTCCAATAATGTAAGAGTCGAATTTCATTACAGTACCTTAGAAATGAAATTTGAAATTCAAAACCAACTTAAAATAAGACTAGTTAAGATTCTTGATCTTCTATATTTAAATTCACATAAGGACTCGAACCTTCGATCTTACTGTCGGCACTCAGCCATCTAACCGCATATAATGTTATAATTCAATAAGAATAATATTACTAGTATACTTCAAAATATGTATATATCTTATATCTCATCTATTAAATGAGTAGGATCTTAATATTTTATCATATAAGCGGTGTGGTATGTGAAACAATCGTTGTATTCTAAAAGTTTAAGCTGTTAGAAAACGGCGTTTAAATATTTTTATATTTAACATCTCAGAAACTTTTCGACAAAGCTTGATCGGCACGTAATAATTAAATGGGAGAAAATTAATATTAGGAGCTGGCGTGACTCGAACTTCACACCTCGTTACGTCTGTGTAAACAATCATTGTCTTTCTAAAATCTTAAATGGTTAGAAAATGATGTTTAAACATTTTTATATTTAACATAATGTATAAGTAGCATTTCTTAACTACAAAGAGGTTGGCTGGGGGCTGCTTAAAATATCCAACGGCTACGTTGTTTTTGTTTTTTTTAAGGTTTTCCCTCCTAAGTCAGTCCTAACTCCCAAACCGTAATACCTACGCGGGGGGGGGGAATGGCTCAACCATTCCCGCGGAGAATCCGGAGTCGTGGATTCGTTGCCAAGTCTCCCACTCCTCAAAAGCGCTCCCTCCCCACCCCTCCCTCCTCCGCCTCTCTCGCATATTACATCGTATGTATATAGGGAGAGGGAGAGGGACAGAGAGAGAGAGAGCACACTCATCACCATCATCATCATCATCATCATCATCATCACAAGGTGTGGACGAAGCACAAAAGTAAAAGCCATTAATCATTTTTTTCTAAAAAAAAAGAAAAGAAAAACTAAAAATCGTACCTTTTTGCTATATTTGGGAGGGGGGTAGAGGTTAGAGGTGGAGGTAGAGGCTCCATCCCTCTTCCCCCCCCTCCTCCTCCCCTCATTCTCCCTATCTCCTCCTCATCCTCCGCTCCGCTCTGCTCTCTTCGTCCCCCTTCGTCTTCGTCTTCTTCTTCTCCGCCGATCTCCCTCTGATGGTGCCACGTAAGCCCTAGAAATGGGGTGCGTGGCGTCGAAGAAGGAGGCGCCGGTGACCCCTGCGGCGATCGACTCGTCGGGCCCGTCGGGGGAGATCGTCGCGGAGTCGGGGTCGCTGTGGAATCGGCCGCCGAGGATCGGGAACGACGAGTCGTTCGGGGATCGGCGGAGCGAGTCGGGCGAGTCGGGGAAGGTGAGCTCGAATGGGGCGAGCTCCACGAGCTTCAGGCTCAGGAACCTGCACAAGTATTTAGAGGGGGAGCAGCTCGCCGCGGGATGGCCCGGGTGGCTCACCGCGGTGGCCGGGGAGGCGATTCACGGTTGGGTCCCGCTTAAAGCCGACTCCTTTGAGAAATTGGAGAAGGTAATTGAGAGAGAAAAATTAAAAGAACAAAAACAACAATAACAAAATGTTCAATTTTGAATTGAATTGCTTAATGTTTAATTTAAAATATTTTGAGAATCTTTTGTTGAAATGGTCGCGCAAGGAATTGAGGAATCAAAGAGAATTGGATGTCAACAACCCAGAGAGAAAGGGTAAAATTTTGTATGAATTTTTACGAAAACACCGACGAGTGCTTTTGATTTTTTTTTTGCCATTTTAATGCTTTATTCAATTCAACGTAAAACGCATGATCTCCGACTGGATCTTTATTGACGTTGAATGTGTTTGCAGATCGGGCAAGGCACCTACAGTAGTGTGTTCAAGGCGCGGGAGCTCAACACGGGGAGAATTGTGGCCCTAAAGAAGGTCCGGTTTGATAATTTCGAGCCAGAGAGCGTCCGGTTCATGGCGCGAGAAATTCAGATCCTACGCAGGCTCGATCACCCAAACATCATCAAGTTGGAGGGGCTGATAACTTCTCGATTATCATGCAGCATATATCTTGTTTTCGAATATATGGAACATGATCTTGCCGGATTGTCCTCTTCACCTGACATCAAATTTAGCGATCCTCAGGTTCATTTCGTTCCCAATTTGCAAAAAAAAAAAAAACAAGGGAAAAAAAAATTTGTTGATCAAAATGCAAATTTGAAGAAAAGAGAAACTCAACTCTCTTTTCTTTGGTCGTAAATGAACTGAATTTTGTATGGATATGTTGTAGATCAAGTGCTATATGCACCAGTTACTATCCGGGCTCGAGCATTGCCATTCAAGAGGGGTCATGCACCGAGACATCAAATGCGCTAACTTGCTAGTTAACAATGAGGGGATCTTGAAAATGGCGGATTTCGGTTTAGCAAACCGCTTCACTCTGGGTCAAAAGCAGCCATTGACTAGTCGGGTAGTGACGCTGTGGTATCGTCCACCTGAGCTTCTTTTTGGTTCGACTGATTATCAACCATCTGTCGACTTGTGGAGTGTCGGCTGCGTATTCGCTGAGATGTTCGTCGGGAAACCTATTTTGCAAGGAAGGACTGAGGTGATGATCACTTAAATTGAGTGTTTTTCTGATTCGTATCGCATAAAATATCTTACTTCCGTGTCGAAAGATTTTATTCAAAAGAATTATTTTCTTCCTGTTGGCAGATTGAACAAATCCATAAGATCTTTAAGCTCTGTGGATCTCCACCAGATGAATATTGGAGGAAGTCGAAGCTGTCCTACGCGGCAGTTTTCAAACCCCAACAGCGGTATGAACATTGCCTTAGAGAAACATTCAAATTTTTACCTGAATGTGCCTTCGGTTTACTACGATCTCTTCTCTCTGTCGAGCCCTACAAGCGAGGCACGGCATCAACTGCTCTCACCTCTGAGGTAACCATGCCATGCAAGTATTAGATTTTCTTTTTTTCCTTTTTTTCATGGATTCCCTAACCTTATAATTCTCTCTCTCCTACCGATTTTTCGTCTCACTACAAATATACTCATATCCGTAGAATTTGCTTCTAAAACATTTCAGTAAATTGTTGTGTAATGTTTTACTCGCCTTCTGATTTTGTTACTAATTCCAAAGCAAGGTATATTTTACTACGTAAATTGCATTCATTCTTGTTCAGTACTTCACAACAAAGCCATATGCATTTGAACCATCGAGCTTGCCGAAATACCCACCTAACAAGGAGATTGACGCAAAAGTCCGTGAGGAGGCACAGAGGTGAGTTTGAATTGTCTATCTTACTATGCGCCAACTGCCTTCCAACTTAGACCTAGAGTTTGCTTCTTGATTTTAACGGAGAGCTCACAAATTATTCATTCTGAAAATAAAGAATAATTGGAGAAGAAAATATATTTCATTCTGATTTGATAAATTACAAAAGACCTCTTTATATAAAGAGAGTCCGAGCTAATACATGGTGAGTTATGAATTAGTAAGAAACTAATATAGTATACACTAATATAAGGAATGCATAATCTCCGGTAAAGAGAAATAAATATATATATAAAGTAACAACCCCCCGCAAACTCAAGGTGGAGTAAACACTGCGAGTTTGGATAGAAGGTATTGATGTCGTGGAGTAGTCTGAGATTTGGTGAAGAAATCAGCAAGTTGTTGAGCAGAGGGAACGAACGGCAGAGATATCGTTCCATTAATGTAATGATGGCGCACAAAGTGACAATCAATTTCGATATGTTTAGTTCGTTCATGAAAGACAGGATTATTCGCAATTTTGATAGCACTTTGATTGTCACAATATAAAGGTGTTGAATTAGAACACTGGACACCGAGGTCACCAAGGAGTCGGCGAAGCCATACAATTTCTGAGGCGGCAGAAGACATAGCACGATATTCAGCTTCCGTACTAGATTTGGCGACAATATCTTGTTTCTTTGAACGCCAAGAAATCAGAGAATCCCCAAAGAAAATGCAATAGCTACCGTAGATCGACGATCGGTAGGATCTCCGGACCAATCAAGATCACAATAGGCACGAAGTTGAGGCTTGGAAGAGGAAGAAAGAATAGACTTTGATGAATACTTCCTCGTAAATAGCGCAAGATGCGTAAAAGAGCAGCATAGTGAACAGAAGTAGGCGCCTGCATAAATTGACTAACAATATGAACCGCATAAGCAATGTCGGGGCGAGATATAATGAGATAGACTAATGCACCAACTAGCTCACGATAACGTGTAGGATTAGTGAGAGGTTCGCCCATATTTGGAGTTAGCTTTTGGTGGAGCTGCATAGGAGTACTCACAGTGTCAGTATCAGTGAGCTCAGCACGAGATAGCAAGTCGGCAGTGTATTTTTGTTGAGACAATATATATCCTCGAGGACTATATGCCACTTCAATCCCCAAAAAATATCGAAGAGGACCAAGATCCTTCATGTCAAATTGTTGCTGAAGATGAGATTTAACAGAACGAATACAATCAGGATCATCACCAGTAATTATCATATCATCAACATACAAAAGTAAGGCAGTGAGCCCGCGAGAAGATGTATGAATAAATAAGGCATGATCATTTTCGCTTTGATGAAATCCAAATGAAAGAATAGCAGACTGAAATTTTTCAAACCAAGCTCGGGGAGCTTGTTTAAGGCCGTATAAAGCCTTCCGTAGCTGACAAACATGACCGGATGAATGGGAAAGACCAGGAGGTGGTTGCATATAAACTTCTTCATGAAGATCCCCATGTAAGAAGGCATTTTTTACACCAAGTTGATAAAGAGGCCAGCTACGAGAGGCAGCAAGAGCAATAAGGATGCGAACAGAGGTCATCTTAGCAACAGGGGCGAATGTCTCCTCATAATCAATGCCATATTCTTGAGAAAACCCTCGAGCAACTAAACGGGCTTTATAACGATCAATTGAGCCATCAGAATTTGTCTTAATTTTATAAATCCACTTACAACTTATTGGAGTCGGGAGAGGAACTAGTTCCTGTACCAAGATACGATGAAGCGGCGTAAGTTCGTGGCCATTGCATCTCGCCATTCAGAATAGAAGCGTCACGGCGGTATGTACGGGGTTCCCGGATACTAGAAATGGCGGCAAGAAAAGCATGATATTGTGGAGAAAAAGAAGGAGAGGCAAGACAACCAAAAAATTGTGTTGGGCGGCGAGTACGAAGTGGATAGCGTCGCTCAGCAGTCGTCTGATCGTCGGAAGGAACAGTAATTGGTGGGTCGTCATGTGGTGCCGATACTATAGAAACTTCTGCAGAAGACGAGGATTCAGTGGGCTGAGAGACAATTCGTTGGGGCTCTTCAGGAGAAGATGTGGTGGTCGACGAAGAATTAACAAGAAATGAAAGATCAATAACAGAAGGTGAAGAAACGGCAGAAGTATCAACGCTTAACTTAGATTGAGCATAATATGATACATGTTCAAGAAAAATGACATCTCGAGAAATTCGCATGCGACGAGAAGTAGGATCATAACATCTATACCCTTTATGCTCAAGACTATATCCTAAGAAAACACAAATTGACGATTTTGGAGTTAGTTTGGTTCGTTCATGCGGAGGCAAGAGAACAAGATAAGTACATCCAAAAACACGCAAATGAGTATAAGATGGTGATTTAGCATACAATCGCTCACTAGGAGAAACACCGGAGAAAAGATCTGAGGGCATAATATTAATCGGATAAATTGCGGTAGAAACCGCATCGCCTCAAAATTGTTTAGGCACAGACCCATCAATTAGAAGAGAGCGAGCGGTTGCAAGGATATGTCGGTGTTGACGCTCAGCAACACCATTTTGTTGAGGAGTATAAGGACAAGAGAGTTGCGGCAAAGTACCATGTTTAGCGAGAAGTTGGCGAAATTCATTTGAAAGGTACTCGCCGCCAGAATCAGAGCGAAAAATTTTAATGGTGGCACCAAATTGAGTTTGAACCATGGCAGCGAAATTTTGATACAATTGAAAAACTTCAGATTTATTATGCATAAAATAAATCCAGGTAAAGCGTGAGTAATCGTCAATGAAAATAACATAATATTTATTGCCAACACGAGTTGATATAGGTGCCGGTCCCCAAACATCAGAGTGAATAAGATCAAATGGTGCACTTGAAATAGAATTGCTAACAGGAAAAGGTTTAGTGGAATGTTTAGCAAGTTTGCATCCAATGCAAGAAATGATCTTAATTAAAAACAGGACCTAATACACCACTACGAACTAAAACAGTAAACTTATCAGAAGAAAGATGACCGAGACGACGATGCCAGAGATCAGAGTTTGAAGTTGTAGCAATATTTGCTGAATTAATTTTAGGAGGAAGGTGCAGATAGTCCATGTAGTACAGGCAGTCACGTCTATGGCCCTGTCCAATTAAAGTCCCGGTCCGACGATCCTGCACAAGACAAGAAGAAGAATCAAAGGTCACTGTGCAATCATGATCAGTAATTTGGCTAACAGATAGTAAGTTAAGAGAGAGTCGTGATATATGTAGGACAGAGGGAATAGTAAAGCGTCCTGAAGTATCAGATTTAGGTGAAACAACGCCACTATTATTGACAGAAAGAGAGGTACCATCAGCAGTAAAAATATGTGAAGGTGAATTTAATTGAGAAGGTGAAGAAAGCAAGGAAGCATGTGGTGTCATGTGAAAAGATGCGCCTGAGTCTAAAATCCAGGAATGTTACGAAGTACCTCCAGGACCATGCAAAACACGATGGTGTAGATGGAAAAATAAAGGAGGATCGCTGACGAAGTGGACGGAGTCAAGCGGGTGTTCTTTGAAACATCTGCAGGAGTTGAGGAAGACTCAATTGAATAGTTGAAGGCTGATGCTCTGTAGATGACGCGTTGTTGACCGAAGGAACAGAAGGAGCAGATGCAACGGTAGGCATATTACGAGAGGATCGTAAATGCTGATCTGCCCATTTCTTTTTCCGGCAATCTTGAATTGAGTGGCCCCAAAGGTGACAGTAACGACATTGAATGCTCCGTTTGTCTTTTCTAGTACCAGGATTTGGAATGTAACTTGAAGGCGGTTGATGATGAGAAGTAGGCGCTAGCACAGGAGGTGGACTTGTAGGGCCATGAGCAGCAAGAACGTTAGGCATTGTGGAAGTGGAGGAACTCAGAACTCGAAGACGTGTCTCCTCGGCAATCAGTTCCGCGAGAGCCACATCAATAGTAGGGAAGGGAGTTCGATGGAGTAGTTGGCCACGTAACGCTTCAAACTCAGGTCGTAGGCGCATAAGAAACTGGAACAATCGTTGTTGATCACGCACCTGCTTTTGCTTGACAATACACTGACAAGCTGAGCAAGTGCGACACAAGGGTTCATCCATGGTCGCCAATTGACGCCAACGAGCCTGCATAAAACTGTAAAACTCTTGGATACTACGCTCAACTTGATGAGCCATGGAGATCTCTTGAAACTCAGCATATGATTGAGCATAACTAGACTGCTCATACATTTGCCGAAGAAGAGACCACATCTGGTGAGCGGTGGACAAATTGATAAGCTGCATCCGAATGTCTATGTTTACCGATGTAGAGATAATTCCACGAGCACGTCGATCAGCAACAAGCCAGTCCTTGAGGGAATCATCGGTTGGTGGACCAGCACCATCAATATGTCCAGTAAGATCGAGAGCATCAAACAAGAGTTGAATTGACACCGACCATTCACGATAATTAGGCCCGGAGAGTTTAACATCGAGCTGAGCAATAGTCGATGCAGGAACCTGTACAGGCGGCATTGATGGAGGTGTCGGTGGAGGAGCCTGTACAGGCGGCACTGATGGAGGTGCGGATGTCATGACGGAACTAGATCGAGAGATACCTACGACGAGCTTTTGCGTAAGCTAGACGCGCTCTGTTACCATGAAAATAAAGAATAATTGGAGAAGAAAATATATTTCATTCTGATTTGATAAATTACAAAAGACCTCTTTATATAAAGAGAGTCCGAGCTAATACATGGTGAGTTATGAATTAGTAAGAAACTAATATAGTATACACTAATATAAGGAATGCATAATCTCCGGTAAAGAGAAATAAATATATATATAAAGTAACACATTCTACCATTGAGTAGCCAGATGTTTTCATTTGTAATATCTCATTAAGCATCCTTACAGCTGATGATGTTTAAACAAAATTATTCGCAGATTTTATTTGGTTTATCCTGTTATTTTTCAGGAGAAGGGTTAGCAGTAGACCTCAAGGCCCAGAAGAAGCTAGAAGACCTTCAAGAACAATTAGAACTTCACACGAACAACATAGATCGAGTTATAAAGTATCTCATCAAGAGGTCACTCTCTCTCTCTCTCTCTGTCTCTCTCTATTTCTTTTTCACATAATGAAAAGAACAAAAATGTTTTCTTCTCACAGGAGTCTACTCATGAAGATAGTAAGATTGCTGCCAGGAGAGATCATCATAAAGTAAATGGTGACACAAGACTATTTGTAGATCTACAGCCTCTGCCAACAATCAATCCTCCCGATGGGACCCGATCTGTGAAGCAACTCCCTCAAGAAGACCATCCTTTCTCCGGCCCTTTACAAATCTCCGCCTCTACTGGCTTTGCATGGGCAACAATGAAGCCAAAAGAAGAGCTTTCCTGCGCCAAACCTCAAATCAGAGTCAGCTCGAGAAAGCACGCGACTGCAGTAGAACCATTGAGTGTTTCACAAGCTGAAGATAATACCACCAACATGAAGGGACAACCAAATGGGACTGTTATAAATGCTGCTATTGCTGGTTCAAAAGGCTACAAGTCATATGAGGTTGCAAAGGAAGCGATGCTGAAGCAGTGGGCACAAGTCGAAGTTCCAGGCGCGTTGGATTCTTCCAATGCTTACAGATGTAGGGATTCATCAGAAGCAAAGTATAAGAGAGATACAGTATCTTTCAAGAGTGGCATTTTGGTACTGGTTTAATCAATCTATCAATTTTGCTTTCCTTCATAGTTATGATTCCGTTACTGATTATGAACTTTTGGGCGATTCTAGAGTTACCAAAATCAAGAGGACAGAGTTGAGTTCTCAGGGCCTCTACTGTCTCAATCTTGTAAGGTCGATGAGCTTCTACAGAAGCATGAGCGGCAGATCCGTCAGGCTGTTCGAAGATCATGGTTCCAAAAAGGTTAAAGAAAAACCTACTGTTAAACGTTGTACCACATTAGTATGTTTTATATTTGCTAATCGTGCATTGGTTCTAAACCATCTGCTAAGAATCACAATTTCATCCAAATATAACATGCTGTTAATCTGATTATTGAATGCAGGGAGAAAGTGAGGACAATGAAAAAGCCATGGGTAATCCATCTCCTACTAACCGAAACAGCCGGCACGACAAGCACCGAGGGCAAAACTTGGAACTCTAGGGAGAAGCACTGATAGATTTCTAGCATCTGAATGAGGAAGGAAATGTTTTGCAAGTGATGGGATAAAATTTGAGGAATCAGTACTACTCACCAGTCTTTCGACTTTCTTGCTGCTCATCCATTGTAGTGACTTCTCTCGAGGGTATTAAAAATGTCTAGATGTCGTTAAGCTCCAATGGCTTAAAAGAAAGCCAAGCTACTGTATAAATTTATTTGTAGAGTTGTAAACACTACCTTTTGCCCTGACATCTTCTCATATCTGTTAATTACTAATATCTGTTAGTATGACATCGATGACTTGTAAATTTTCATGATGACATTTGAATTATCAAATATTGAAATGATGTTGAGCTTCTACAATTGGTAAAATGCACCAGGGGTTTCAACATTTTAATGAAGTTTCAACCTGAGCCCTCACTTTTCACTTCTTCCTGCACTCTTTGCAATGTTGCCCTTTCTGTTGAATTCTATCTCACAGAATTATACAAACAAACACCACATAACCACCATCCAAGAAAAAGCAAGCCGCCCAGTATTTGGCCGATTTTTTTAGCTGAAGGAATGTGATGGAAAGGCTAAGATTGCACTGGAACAGATTAGAAATTTAAAGATAATGATCAAAATAAAATTACCCTAAGCATGCTTTGATGTACAACCTCTATGTTTTGTGGCAGTGTGCATTGGCAATGTAGGTATGAACACCCATGTGACACTCCTCGGCAAATAGGCTCTTGAATGCCCAAGAAACATATATATCAGGTGTTTATACAGGGGGAGCTGTAAGTTGATTTTAAGGGTTTTAGAAAAAAATAGCTGTAGTTAGATATGGTGCAGGGAAGAATCTGCTTCTCCGAATCTGTAAAAGCAAATTTCCCTTAAATCAATGACCACCATACATATTTATCAGGTGTTTACACAGATAGAGGAGCTTGGCTTCAGAGCTCCTTCCTCTTTCTCTCTTTATCTTTCCATTCCTTCCTCCATGACCACCTAGTCTTCAGGAGCCAGCAAGCAAAAAAGAAGCTTCAACCATCATTATTCTTGAGAACATAAGGCTTCTAAAATGGGCTTGAAGTTTAAGCTCTTTCTTGTAAGTCATCGTCGAGTGCCATGAGTGTTGGTATCTGCCCATGATCAATGAAGTCGATCTTGTTCAACCTCACACAACACAGCATATGCTCTGGAAGCTCCTCCTGCTTTTGTGCCTGTTACAAACATCTAATATATTAGCTTAGGTGGTCGGAAAAAAATTAATGTTCAGAAAAGCAGAGACATTCAATTGAATACATTATGAAATTTTGGATGGTTGGCGAATAGATAGAGCGATAGATTCGAATTTGCACCAGATGCATTGGCGGCTAGCAAAGTCAATGCATAACAACAAATAGCCATTTCCAAATAAAACATCAGGTGAGAGTGAAAGTGAAAGTGAAAGTGAAAATGAACAAGCAAAATACCTGGATTGCTAACCCAAGATTAAGCACGCCGTGTTTCAGCCGTTCACGGAATGCTTCAAGCCCTTTCCTTGATATGAAGCTAAAACGATGTATATCAAGGTCAATCTCGAAGTAATTTGAACCCTGTACTTCAACAATAAACCAAGGAAGAACAATGTCATGAAAGATAAACTTTCCAGTACTCGGAGCATGCAAAGGAGAGTGCAGGACAAGTGACCGCTACCCTGTAAAAGTTGTGCTGTGGACGTGATAGCACTGGCTTTTCGTTGTAAGCATTCACAAGCTTCTTTTCTGTGGCACTTAAATGCATGTCCTCTGGATTAACTAGCCCAGCCATTATTTTCAATCTCTCTCGATAAGGGACACTCGAGTCTAATGGAAATCCTTTAACCTTCTCAATCTCATCATTCACAAATCTCTGCAAAATTCCAGATTTATATGATTTCACTCAAAAAGCTCATTTGTGAAAATCAAAAGAGACTTTCCAAACAATTTTACCTGAATGCTATCCTGAAATTGAGGAGAAATCTCTTTGTCAAAATTCTCAGATAGTTTGAAATACAAAACAAGGCTTAGTCCTTCCCCCTCACTATCACCGAGAAACATTGCAGCAGGATAAGTAGGCATCTGCCAAGAGCAATAGAAAATAATAAGTGAATAGTTCTACTCACAATCACATTGCAAGGATAGAATAACTGTGAGTAATACCTGAATATTTACAATAAGTAGAGAGGGAACTGTGTCATGTGCTTTCAAAGAAGGAAGTTCAATATGCTGAGCAATGTGATGTACTTTACGTGGACAGAGAAACAGATCCACACCAACAGGAATATACGGTGAATGATTTGGAGCAGGAGATTTCTTCTTATCTCTGAAAATAGAGGGAAAAAAAGGGTAAAAATTTAGAAGAAGACATTGCACGACCCGGAGAACAAAAAAGAGTTGAAGTAGTACAAATATAGCAATTGTGAAATTAGTCTGAGTATTCTAACCTGAAATAGCTCTCCCCACGAAGCCTAAAGGATGAAGGTTCGAGAATAGACCAGCATCCTTGCGTTAGTTTCTCCCCTGCTGAACAAGGAATTGATACCCCTGCTTTGGGCCGATACAAATATCTTTTAGAAGCACCTATTGAGAAAGAGTGCAACATCAACCATCAATTAATTAAAAGAGATACAAAATTATATGAACAATTCCCTGAACAACTTAAGCACTAATTTTAGTGAAAGTAAAGAGGATTTGAACTCACAGGTTTCAGTAGTTTCTTCCCCGTCATAAGATCTCCTCTTGAACGAAAGTCTTATAATGGCCGACTTTCTCTTTTGGGCTCGTGGGCTTGCAGTAGGAAATGGCTGAACCTTATTACTAGAATTTACACCTCGAGGTGTACAACATGAAAGTGTATTCCTCAGGGCAATTTCAAGAGCATTTTCCTGAGGGCCATTTCTATCCTCTTTTGAACCTTTGAAACTCTCACCCCTCATAGTTTTCATCCCAACTTCTTTGCTTTCATTCCTTAAGTTTGCTTCCTCAACTTTTCCATTGGGGATCACAGAAATTTCTGGGTTTGTAATTTTGAATCTTTCAGGATCTTGGGGTTCAGCATCTACCAAAAGCTTCTCGGTTTTTACACCTTCTCTCCGGAGATACTGTTCAACAGCAAGAGTGACTGGAGGGCTGTAGAGTTCTTCAGACTTATGAATAGCATCCACCACTCGCGAAGCATCTTCATACTGCAACAGTTGGGCTTCGACTGCATTACTTACTGGCTGTGAGAAGTCTACAATAAAAGAAACGAGGTGAAAAGTTATCAGGAAAGAACTGGGGCATAAAAAAATAGTTGGTAGGCCATTAGCAGTCGGAAATTCTGTTGGTAAATACCTCCGCTGACACTACTGAAATCTTCATCAGAATCAGACTCCAGAATACTAACAGAATCAAACCACGCTTCTTCTTCGCATATTACTGAAAAAACAAGTACCAAGTTCAAGTCACTATCGAGGCACTCATCTATCTACACATCTAACCCAACAAAGAAAGAACAATGAAAGAAACGAAGTGACAACAGATTAAGGTAGTTGGTGTTTTCAAAGCCTCAAAGATAACACTTTCTATAACTGCTGCCATAAATTACTGGGTCCGGTTAGGTTTTACCCGAATCTGGTGTCAACCCTCACACAACCAACCTATTGATCGGGTTGGGTTAGGCGGATTTGGCTTGAACCCAACCCAAGTTGCAGCTCTACTTGTCTAATGAACCTTAAAAGTAACTCTAAATTACCATTTCCGGCATCCATCTGACTATGATGCCATTGCAACTGCGTCAGGTGGAAAGTTAGATTGGAAACCTCGGATCTTTGCCTATTGGTCGCAGTAGTCCCAACATGGACAACCTCGCTGTGGGCATAATAATTTCCAGCATCACTGAGACGGACTATAGGTGCATCAGTGATTGATGCAGAGACCTTGGAACGGCATCTCCTCGATCTAAAACATCTTCGTGACCTGTGCCTTCTGTTTGATGCTGATACACAAGAACCCATATTGACCCAATGGGAAGGACTTCGTGTTCTTATTTAGATGAACCTGCCATGAAAATACTCAGAGGAGATCAGTAGGCTGTCTGAGAATACGAATCAATGAAAAAGTAAGCAGCCGAACCAACAACTACTACGTGGTTCTCCATAGTTAATAATTTGCAGTTAATTCAGGACTCATAATTCCTCCAAAAGCACATGGAAAAATTAAAAAGCAAAAACCTAATGCCCTTTCTTAAGCTTCCAACCCTCATTACACATATTTTTTCTTCGGAACTAACTATATTTCAGCATGAATCTTATCATCAAAAAACCATTCTTTCACTTTCGTGTAGAATATTGTGCAAGTAAACAAAAAATTTAATCACAGTTAGAGAACAGATTATCTTCAGAGAAAGAGCGATGCATTTTACAAATTCAGAACGACCTCTAGTAGAAAACCTGAAGTAATATACAAAAGTTGCCGATTTATTAACTTGATACAAGATTTTGTAAGCATAGATGGCCAAAAGAAAAACATATCAAACAAGTTATATCAGAAGCAACTTCCAAGAAATGCTCTTCAATCGAAGTTGCACAAACCCAAATAACAAACTACCACAAGATCCACGGATGATGCAATTATAATGGTTAATATTTACCTTGATAACTCAAGGGAATAAGGTTGAAAAGATAAGCAAAATCTCCGAAAATAATTGGAGAATAATTATGCTCTTCAGCATTGAAACATCAAGGCCCTTCAACGATTCACTAAGCTAAGCAAAATGGAAATTTTCTCCAATTCATAGAGACGAGCCATCCACCTTCTACGACAGACTAAGTATAATCCATCAACAGATTAAAAATTAAAAAAAAAAACAAAATGAAGAACTATATATATATAGCAAAACTAAGTATGATTTTATACACAATTAATAAACAACTCCTGCCTGGTCCAGCCGAGTAGATGTGACCTCCACATAAAGAAATGGGAAATGGGCAAATCACGCGGATTCGAATCCGAGCTTTGTTACGAAGGAAACGGTGGGATTTAGCTAAAAAATGTAAAAGTTTGGAATAGTCCACGGACGAAATAAAATAAAAGACTAGGAGGGCAGTAGAAGAGGAAAACTTGCAGAAGAAATGGTCAAAGCGCAAAAGCAACCAAAAAATCCAATTTTTGACAAGTACATCACATCAATTATAAGATTAATCACTGTAAAATTTTCAAAATCAAATTTTTAGCAATAAAACATTATAAATTTTGCGAATATTTGCCCCTAATACTTTCACATCCAGTTCCAATAACTAGAGGTTGACTGAGTAAAGAGTTTAACTGGAGAGAGGAAGATCACAGAAACACATGCAGTAATAGAGTAAGCAATCAGACATTTTATATTCAAATAATAGCTAAAGAAACGGATCTTAGCCGATCGAGCTGTATAAAATAATCATTTCTAACCAGTTTCGAATTTAATAATTGCTCCTCGTCGTAATTTTTAACCAGAAAAAAATGGGGACGGAAAATGGAAAAACACAGCTCAGAGTGCAAAAATTGCATCAGAAACTAATTGAACAAAATAAGAAACAATTTACAAACCAAAAACCAGAAGAAAAATTAGTTAAAAAGGCGAAAAAAGAAAAGTTACATCGCACACGATCAAATGAAGAGATCTAAAGCATCAAATCGAAGCAGATAACATAGAACGAGATCGATCCAAGAGCATCGACATTACATTTGAGTTCAGATGAAGGATTCGATCGACAAGGGTCGCCTCTCCGCGATCCCCTCGCGCTTCCGCTGATATTCCTCTTTTCCGATCGTCGACGACAACGACGGCGACGACGACGCGGTACAGCGTAGCAACGCAAAGTAGCTCACACAGCGACACAGACACTCGACGCTTCCATTAATATCGTATATATTTATAGATCGAGTTCCGAGCGTCGAGCCCGTTCTCGCTGATCGCGTAGTCGTCCACGTGGACGGTGGAGATGACTTGAATGGTCTACACTTTACTTGTTATGCCATCAACTTCATTAAATGGGTTTCTCGAGGATCTAATTTCTAACTTCTGTTTAAAGCTTTATGACAGTAATAAATGCGGATTCAGAGAAAAATCTATATTTTTATTCAAAACCAAAAATAAAAAATAAAAAAATCATGTAGAGCAAAAAAATTGAATTTAGGCTAAAATAATTTATCTTTTATTAAATAGTAAAAAGTGAGTGTGAATCAGATCAATATAATAGAAATTCTGTCAACTGATGTAATAAAAAATGTTAAGAAGCTTCCTACTAACTTGATTTAACTTCATGCGGGTAATTAATTAAGCTTGCCTAGTTATTGGAGAGTGATATTAATATACAAACTTTTAACGTTAATAAAGCACATCCAATCGATCTTGAAGAGATTGTTATGTAAATAGTGATTCACGACGGATAGATGCGATTAAAGTAAAAATTTATAAAGAATAAAATATTAGTTTAGTACAAAAAAAATAATAAATATAGTTTATACTATAATCAAACACTTAAAAAAAATAAAATTATAATAAAAAAAATTAATTGTTCTAACAAAATTATTCAATTTTGTTCAAAAAAATAAGTCACATATCATACAAATGGATGTTTAAAATTATTTTTACAACACAATAATTAAATAAAATGTCATATAACAGTTGATATAAGTAAAAAAAAACTCACAATAATATGCAAGATAATTTACAAATATTATATATATATATATATTATTTTTAATCAATTAATTTATTCCGAATATGAAACACAATGAATGTTCGAATTTGCAAATTTAAGAAAGAGGGTGGAAGACCAAAAAGTAAAGAAAATGGGTAAAAAAAAAAACTCTTTAAGCCTTAATAAATTTTTAAAAAATGAGAAAAAATAAAATAAAAAATAATAGACCCCACTCCTCCTCAAATTAAGGGGTGGGTACGTGTAGGATTTAGTAACAAAAATTAATGTATAAATAAATAAATATATATAGACCTCATGTCATAATTGCTAGTGTGAGTAATATGAATACTCAGCTACAAAATTACACTGATATTAAAATAAATATAAGCCAAGTTAATTACATACATGTGACTTTTTTTATTTCTATAACTGTATAACTAATCAAAAGTTATAATTTAAAAATATAAAATTTATCGGAAATAAACTAATTTGGATTAAATCTTTATGATGTACCATGTTTGTTGGTAAATATACTAAAACCTTGCTTTATTTCCCTTTTTTTTTTTTTTGTTTTTGAAGGTGCTCTATGTTTTATATTAAGATTTAACATTGAGGACACCAAACTTTTTTTTTTAATATTTGATACAAATAACTCCAATGAACATTCAACAAGGTAGGGTACTCGTGTTGCATGCATCCAACTATCCAAGGTTCTTGTATAAGATTGATGTGAAAGAACGTGAATGGAACAAACAAATGAATGGGTTATGAGTCATGACATGAAAAAGGCAACATCATTTGAAGATTTGATGTGATTTAAAATTACACTATGCTTAAGGCTATGTTTTTTTTTTTTTTTTTTTTTTTTCTTTAAGATAGATAACACGTTATCCGTTTCGTTTTATTTCGTTAAGAAATAAATTTAGTTAGAAATGTGAATAGGATTCGAACTCGGATCTCAGGTATCAACCACCAAATTCTTTGCCACTTGCTCTATGCTTTGCCACTATGCTTAATTAAGGCTATGTTAATATACGGAAAACTTATTAATTTTTTATCCGAGAATAATAATTCTCGAATATCTAAAATAAATTAGTATAACTATTCCTACCAACACCTTTATTTTTTATATAAAACTATTCACTATTTGTTTTTATTTCATATTATTTATTCAAACGTTATTTTTTTTATTTTCGAAAATAATCTAATTTTTATTCTAACGCTTTTTTATTCTAATAGTTGGAGAATTGATCCGGCTTAAGCATGGCCATATGATTTTATTTTTTTATTTTAAAAAAATTTGGCACGTAACCTTTATAGTAACTAAATTTAGGAAAAAAAAAAAATGTGAGACGTCCCATCGGCGATTTTAATTCAAGGTTGATTCAACAATGATGAGAATGGCGTGCATGATTGCGCCCACTGAATATATATCAGAAACAGCAGCTTCACTTCCGCTTCCACTTCCACTTCCTCCTAACCTTTTTATTTAGCACAAGCAAAATGCAAAAAGCTTCGAGCTCTCAAAAGATGTGCTTTTCTTTCCCTGTAGATTAAAGAAGAGGTTACACGTACGTACTCGAATGACAAACAATTAACTCCACTGTAGGTCAAGCCTTAATAAACGAAAAAATACATCCATGCACTTCATACATGTAAGCATATATATTTAATACCGTTTTTTGGTTTCAATTTAGTTTTTTGTAATATTTATTATTGTTCCACACTTTGTTGTTATTGTTGTTGTTGTTATCGATTAAATTGCTACATTTATCTCGAGCTTTTTAATTTTTTTTTTAAAAAAATTAAATTTTTTTTTTGGTGATGGGCGGTTGGTGAAGGAAAGAGAAAAGAAAAAAAAAGAACGACAGAAAAAAAAAAAGAAGGAAAGAGAAAGAGACAAAAGGGTATTTTGGTCAATTTGCTTAAAAAGTTTAATCTGCAAAAAAAAAGTGGCCCGATTTTGCAAAAGGCCAAAATAAGTGGATTTTTTATGCAAAAAGGCCATTTAAAAATATAAAATTTATCGGAAATAAACTAATTTGGATTAAATCTTTATGATGTACCATGTTTGTTGGTAAATATACTAAAACCTTGATTTATTTCCCTTTTTTTTTTTTTGCTTTTGAAGGTGCTCCATGCTTTATATTAAGATGTAACATTGAGGCCACCAAACTTTTTTTTTAATATTTGATACAAATAACTCCAATGAACATTCAACAAGGTAGGGTACTCGTGTTGCATGCATCCAACTATCCAAGGTTCTTGTATAAGATTGATGTGAAAGAACGTGCATGGAACAAACAAATGAATGGGTTATGAGTCATGACATGAAAAAGGCAACATCATTTGAAGATTTGATGTGATTTAAAATTACACTATGCTTAAGGCTATGTTTTTTTTTTTTTTTTTTTGTTTGAGAGAGAGATAGCACCCTATTCGTTTCGTTTTATTTCGTTAAAAAATAAACTTAGTTAGAAATGTGAATTAATTAGGATTCGAACTCGAATCTCGGATACCAACCATCAAGTTCTTTCTACACTGCTTCCGTCACTGCATGCTTAACTAAAGATATATTAATGTAAGGAAAATTTATAATCTTTAGGCACCGTTTGGATCAAAAATAAGAAGTGGAATAACATTTTATTCCCCTTTATATTAAAACATTAATTTTTTATCCGAGAATAATAATTCTCGAATATCTAAAATAAATTAGTATAACTATTCCTACCAATATTTTTATTTTCTATATAAAATTATTCACTATTCCTTTTTTATTTCATATTATTTATTCAAACGTTATTTATTTTATTCCTGAAAATAATTTAATTTTTATCCAAACACTATTTTAATCTAATAGTTGGAGAATTGATCCGGCTTAAGCATGACCATATGATTTTATTTTTTTATTTTAAAAAAATTTGGCACGTAACCTTTATAGTAACTAAATTTAGGAAAAAAAAAAAATGTGAGACGTCCCATCGGCGAATTTAATTAAAGGCTGTTTCAACAATGATGAGAATGGCGTGCATGATTGCGCCCACTGAATATATATCAGAAACAGCAGCTTCACTTCCACTTCCACTTCCTACTCACCTTTTTATTTAGCACAAGCAAAATGCAAAAGCTTCGAGCTCTCAAAAGATGTGCTTTTCTTTCCCTGTAGATTAAAGAAGAGGTTACACGTACGTACTCGAATGACAAACAATTAACTCCACTGTAGGTCAAGCCTTAATAAACGAAAAAAATACATCCATGCACTTCATACATGTAAGCATATATATTTGATACCGACCGTCTCTAACAAATAAAGAAACACTTGGTTAGTATTCGAGATTCAAGTCTGAATCTTACTAAGTTTATTTTTAAATGAAATAAACGAAACGGATAGCGTGCTATCTATCTCTAAAAAAATATATATATTTATCTTATCTACGATTGTGTATTTTTTATTTTTTTTGCTTGAAACTCTTTAAATCAGCAGACTATAGTTATAAGATTTAATTTATAGTTTCAAAATATAAATTAATTACTAGATATTAGATTTGATGGATGAAGTGTTTGTATACACCGTAGTGTGCAGGGAATAATTTACGGGTACAATTAAAGTATGGTAAGGGAAAGCCCCACCTCAGTCAGTGCCCCGTCCATCTCGGCGACGGCTTTTTGTTGAGGGGGCCTAGTGCAGAACTGTGCTTGTGCACGCGCGAGAAAGACGAGGGAATGTACGTGCCCCCTACTGTAGTCTACGTACTGACTCTCCCTCTCTGATCTCTTTCTCTCTATAGCGAGAGAACCAAACCAAAAAAAGAAGGGACAAAAAAGAAAGAAAGAAAGAAAGAAGGGTTACAACTGGCAATAAGATAAGGTGCACACAAGATGTAGTGGATGATAGATAGATTACAAAGTAATTTTTTTGAATCTAATTCAGTTCGTACGCACACGTGATGCAATGATCATGCACTTGACCCAAAGTGATATAATAATTTCAAGGTAAAAACATACAAAAATTTATCTTAGAGATATTTTTCAACCGACTACTTAATCTTTCAAAATTTAATTTTATAATAATTTGTTTTTTCTATTTGTTTTATTTGATTAGTCAATGATATATACTTTGATTGTAAAATATGAGCGAATTACTTACTTTAATGAATTTAATTATAGTTGTAAGAATTGTATGAAATATTCTAACTAAACATATTGTCGTACGTTAACTAATTCGAATCAAACAAACAAATTGAAATGTTGGATGGTAAGTCGAATTTTAAAACATTGACAAAATGATATATATTTTGGAAAAATTTTATATATTTTTATTTAATTCCAATCTTATAGGACTTTCGATACTTTTGAGTTGTGAAAGCTTTTCTTTTCTTTTACATCTTGCGCGTCTTATCTTATACAATCCACTTTAATGTACGGTTAAAACGAGCACATAAAATATTTTGTTAGTATATGATCTAGGTCAAGCTGCTGTTGAGGACATTATCAATTTCTGTGTGCCGGCAGGCAGTGGTCCATTGAGCACACAAATTATGTTCATGAACAGAACACCTCCACTTATTTTCATATTTTGTTCTTTCTTTCCGAACTAAAAAACGTACCCTCTAAAGTTTGGTGGTTTGGTTATGTACTTTTGAATGGTCTAATTATTCTAGAACAATGATAACGCACAAGTTAATTAATTAGTTAGTCACCTATAATTTAATTATATATTTAGATATCTCATGAGTGGAGTATCTGCAACTCTTTCCTTTTCCTTTATTTGAAAAATTAAAGAACTCTCTTTTTTTTTTATTTAACTGATCAATATATACAAGGTTGCTTAGGACAGAGGGGTCCAGTGACCAGTAACACCACTAATTTTTGGAACGTATACGATAATAACGTTTGTGAATATTATAACCAGGTCCAATATATTTCTATGTTAAATATTAAACTTTATTCAGGCAGTGCTATCATCCAATCAATTACTAACAAAGACTATTTGATCGATGTGGCCGCATTAATTTGGAAGATTACAACCTCGTGGAATATTACAACGCAAGTGTGCATTTAATTTATTAAAGAGATCATGGAGATTCAAGAAATAGACATAAAAATATACTTAATGTTGGATACCTGATCAAAAAATTTGTTTAACATCAGGTATTTTCAATCTTAATTAATTGAAAGGAGCTTGATGTAAGTGATAAAGTCTTGATGGTTGGTATCAGAGATTTTAACTTGAAATTCTAATCGATTCATACTTTTAGTTAAATTTATTTTTAAAAAATTAATTAAAGTGAGTAGTATGCTATTTTTTTTTGAAGAAATAAAATAATTGAAAGAAGGATACAAAATTTTAAATATGAATCTCTCGCGAGTTTAAATTTGATCAAAAGCATATAGACAAGTAATAATTAAGAATCTCACGTGACAAAACTCTCCAGCCCCTTCCAATTTCCGTGTTACTTTCTCTTTTCACGCAACTGTGGTCCGTGTTAGTTGGTGGGGCCAAAAAATTTGGGTACAGATCCTCGTGACGATATATATATATATATATAAAATTGAGCTCTTATGCTTTTAAAAGTACCAAATCATTGGTGCTTGTAAGTTTTTAGCCCTTGGATTAATAGATGTGCGGTTAGGATGATGTGGGCCTCTTTGGATTAAGTGGGTGGTTGGTTGAATAGTATAATCTAACGGATGAAAATGATCGAAGGTGTAGATCTAATGGTAAAAAAATCACGAGCACAAAGGACTTGGTGCTTTTACATATATATATATATATATATATATATATATATATATATATATATATAAAACTATTTGGAATACTATCAATAAGACCAATTATTGATACTATTGATTTTTTAGCCATTGGATTAAAAAATGAATGGTTAGAATGATGTGGATCTTTTAGGATTGAGTGAGTGATTGGTTGAATAGTATAATCTAACGAGTAAAAATAATCTAAGGATTAAATCTAACGGTGAAAAACTCGATAAAGACCAAATCCTCGATGCTATTGATAGTATATATATATTTTGAAGATAATTGTTTTATATTCACTAATCATGCTATTTTAAAACTCATAATATTTACACAAAAGATGGTGGATGAATTTATTTTATGTTGCGATTAACTCAACTAAATTTATAAACGAAGCGGATAGCGTGCTATCTATCTCTCTCTCAAAAAAAAAAAACTTCAGCAAATTTATATTGCAGTGGGAGCTCATACATAGTGAGTGAGAGGGTATTATTGTAAAAGAACGTGCGGCGTGATCGGTTCCTTGATCAAGCAAGGGTCGTGAGGAATTTGGTGGCCCCGTGGTGGAGACTTTTGGTCTGGTAGAACAGTTGCTCCGACGACATTATAATTAAGAAGTGTTCCCTGTAATAATTATATAGAAGAAGTGTTGCTCCGACGACTTTTTTTTTTGCCTCAGATTGTCTCACCCATTAGTCAGTCACTTTCTTAACTGAATTGGAAAGAGAGGGCACATATTTTTTTCTCAAAAAAAAAAAAAAAAAAAAAAAAAAAAATTAAATAATGAAAAGTTATAGAGGGTCTAGTTGAAAGTAATACTATAAATTTATCTGGAAGAACATTAAATTAAATAATTTATAAGTATACTCTACAAAGAAGAAATTAAGTATTATATGGCGTTTTATAAATACACCAATAATATTAGTATTTCATGTAATTTTTGAAACCATATTTATTAGTGTTCATACTCATGTGTATGCTGTGCAAATATATTTCTAGAGATGTCTCCACATAGGGCACTCATATAAATAAGCAATTTATATTAAAATAAACATGCGAATACTAAAATTTACAAAAGTATTTCTATAATTTGGTATGTTCCACAAGTAATTAAGCAAACCAAATCTAAATAATCAACCGTAGAAGTGAAACAATACTATCGACATTTCAAATTCCAATGTGTAGGATCCGTAAAATAGGATCTCGACAATTAATTCATTACCTATGCTTGAGTTTAGTATACTTACCCCTTTTTTTTACAAAGAAAAATTTATCTGGTATTCAAGCAAATAGATTGGTAGATAGTGGATTGCCAATAATTATGTAATCACCAGTTTCATTTGGTACCCAAAGAAGAAGCTATTGTGGGCTTTTTAAGCAGGGCTGTTCAGTTGTAGTGTAATGGGCTTTAGAGTTCAAAAGTGAAATGGGCCTCCATAGGCCTGTAATTGGGAGAATGGGTTTGGAGTTGGGCCTTTTCAAGCTGACTTGTGGGCCCAACAAAAGCCAGTAACATCATGTGGGTTTCCATGTTTGGTGTTCGGGAAAAAAGCAGCTTTGCAATATTTGGGCCCCCAAATAACGGTAGAAACCGTTGCCCAACTCCCAACTCTCCTCCCACGTGCGGGTGATTGATGAATGATTACCACAAGCCGACGAAAATCTTAACACCTTCCTTACTCCTTTACATTCCGTTGGTTCGATAGCACCAAAAGAAGGTGGCCCCCACTCAGCCCCCCCCTCAACCGTGGGGAAATTCTTGAGATTTCCTTTTCGCTATGAATCTCAACGTGTCAATTTTCACCTGATGCATAAGTGTGCCCACAACGTACGTGATGTTGTCCACAAATGTAGGCCCATGGGCCCCACAATATCCATTGGAAGAGGTATTTAATTAATGAAATAGACGGTGGGCCCGCGAATGACAAGGCGACACGTAACGGCACGGACGGTTCGTTGTTTGAAGCAGCTGAGCCCGAACTATTTCTCGCCTCTACCAAAAATTCCCTCACGCTTCTACATGCTAAAGCAGAAGAAACGAACGAGGAAAAAATTACGAGCACCGCCATTCGCGACCTCCTCCTCTTCCTCCTCCTCCCCTTCCCTTCTCCACGCGATTACAAAACCCTAGCGATCTCCGCGCCCGTAGAAACCCTAATTGCTCGTCGCGTTGATCCTGCATCCCCAATTCGGAGCCGTAGATTCCTCCGACGCTTCGAGGTTTGATCCCCTGCTCGCGGCGTCTAGGGATTGGTTTGATCGTGGGTCGGCACGCAATTAGGGTTTGGATCGAGCGCGGGAAGCGACGGTCGCCGGTGGCGGCGCCGTCGGATGGCGCTGTTTAGGAGGTTGTTCTACAGGAAGCCGCCCGATCGGCTTCTGGAGATAACAGAGCGAGTCTACGGTAACGCTTCTCTATCTTCTTTTTTTTCCCAATTCATTGTTAGAATCTTTTGAGTCCTATGTAAAATTCCCAGTTATACGGTGTATCGTTGTGTGATTGGCATGCTATCTATTCTATGGTTGAAGTTGAAGAACACTTAGGTTATTCCCGCTGTTTTGATGGGCATTTTGTGCGTAATCGAAAGTTCATAATGAACTGGGTAACCGTTGAGCAGAACTAGGGAGTTAGCTCTCAATCCTGGGAAGATTCGTGAGTAAGAGGGCCAGCTGTTTGTGGCCAATTGTGCTATCTATGTGGTTTGCATGAGATACTGAGGAGAGCTAAACCTAGTTAGTCTTCTTTCTGTACTTCCTATATGATGACTTTATCTGAGAGACGAGCTTGCTTTGGCTATTCTCATTATAGGGCCTAATTTAACTCTTTGAGTTCTTGGTTGATTCCCTGTTATCTGAACAAGAGTATCAGCTTTAGGTTATGCTGACAAATAATAGTTTCTTGCATACACAGAATTTATATGATGAGGATAGAAAGCTTTTGGTTATGCTGACATACAAGGTCTGGTCTGATTTATCAGTACAAATTTCTTTTGGTTGGGTAGGTCTCTTATTGTCACCTGCGTTGAAAGGAGGAACAAATCACTTGAAGAGACTTGGCTCACTTTATGTCTGCAAACGAAACTTGTATTTAACCTTGATTTGCATGTCATTCTGCCCTAATTTCCGGCTAAATAAAACAGCTTACCCTTTGCTTTCAAGTAATCAGTAAGGAGTGTGGTAATGAATAATTCTTTCTTTGTACAACTTTGCACACTGAAGTTGACTGTCTATACATAAAACAGCTTACCCTTTGCTTTCGAGTAATCAGTAAGGAGTGTGGTAATGAATAATTCTTTCTTTGTACAACTTTGCACACTGAAGTTGACTGTCTATACTTGCAGTGTTCGACTGTTGCTTTTCGATGGAAATCATGGATGAAGATGAGTACAAGGATTACATGGATGGTATTGTCCTCCAACTTCGCGACCATTTTCCTGATGCTTCATTCATCGTATTTAACTTTAGAGATGATGAAGGGAAGAGCCAAATTTCAACCATGTTTTCCCTATACGACATAACAGTCAGTAATTACCCTCATCAGTATTCCGGGTGCCCTTTACTTCCTTTGGAGATTATTCTTCATTTCTTGAGGTTGAGTGAGGGCTGGCTTACATTACAAGGGCAGCAAAATATTCTGTTAATGCATTGTGAAAGGGGAGGATGGCCTGTTCTTGCTTTTATGCTTGCAGGTCTTCTATTGTATAGGAAACAGTATAGTGATGAGCAGAGGACACTGGAAATGGTGTACAAGCAAGCACCTAAGGAGCTTCTTCATGTCTTATCCCCATTGAACCCGCAGCCTTCTCATCTGAGATATCTTCAATACATATCCAGATTGGGCAGTGAGTTAGAGTGGCCATTGCAGAATAACCCTTTCACTTTAGATTGTTTAATCCTCAGAGTTGTTCCAAATTTCGACGGACAAGGTGGTTGCCAGCCCATTATTCGTGTCTATGGTCAAGACCCCCTGACCCCGGCTGACAGAAGTTCCAATATACTTTTCTCAACATCCAAGACAAAAAAACATGTTAGGCATTACAGACAGGTAAAATTTATTCCATGGACTGAAAAGTCATTTTCATTATGTGTTTGAAGATACCAGTTTTAACTGTAATTTTGCAGGCAGATAATGTACCGATAAAGCTAAATGTTGGTTGCTGCATTCAAGGGGATGTAGTCCTTGAGTGCATTCAGGTGGATGAGGATTTGGAAGACGAGGAATTAATGTTCCGTGTTATGTTCAACACAGCCTTTATTCAGTCTCATATTTTGCTGCTGACCTTTGAGGATATCGACATGGCATGGGATGTCAAGGATCAGTTTCCTAAGGACTTTAAAGCAGAGGTGGGTGGTGGTTTATTTTATATGCATTTATGCAATGTTCTCAAGACCAGACCAGACAAGACCGGCTAGTGAACCTGGTCTGACCTCGAACAGCACTTTTACTGGCTTGATTTTGAGCAAACCATATCTTCCTAAAACCCATTGAACCACATGGTTTAACTAGCAAAAATGCTTGAACTGCACCTTTTATAGTAGGCTGGTTTCAAGAACTAAAGGCTTATTCTTGAATACGAGAATAAATAAAACTTACAATTTTTTTCTTTTATGAAATGGCGAGTATCTAGGATTAGTAATGGTTTTTAATATATTTCTTTAATGAGAATCATACATTTTTAATCATCTCTATTTTAAAGAATTAGGTATACAAGATAAAACTTGTGTTTAGAAAGTAAATCTTATATTATACAGCATATTAAATTATTTTTGAAAGAGATCAGCTTCGACCAAAAGAACTGCAGGTTGAATCCAAAAAACTGTACCAGATACTTTTGCGGTTCGATGACCTGTTTGGTCTTGAAAACATTGCATATATTTGGGGGGTATCTATCACTAATAGGATTGGGAGTTGAAAATACATTCATGCCTGAACCAGGTACTCTTTTCAGAGTTTGATGCTGAGTTCGATACCACCACAGAAGCTGCAGCTGCATATGAGGATGAGACGGAAGTTGCTTCACAAGAGGAGTTCTTTGAGGCAGAAGAGATTTTCAGCAATCCAGATTGGCAGGATGGACAGAGGGATGACATGACTCCTAAAGCTGAAGTTATGAGCAGCAGCTTTATATTTGCCAATTCTCAACAGGACCTGAATATGAATGAGACCCAAGAAAATTCTTTTGATGAAGGCATTTTGCTGCTGGAGACATCAGATGAAAAAAAGCTAGATAACATGGGAATTGAAGCACAAAAAGTCTATTTAGCAATTGAAGAAGAGTTGGACAAGCTGAGGATGGATATGAATCATAGTGTTGATACAGTGTTTGAAGAGATTGGCACATCAGAGATAAACAATTTAAAGCAGGATATAGTGGTTAGCGCATCCAACCAGGATACAAATGACTTTCTTAGAGTAACTGGTGAAGAGGTGGGTTTGTCAGAAACTAGAGATTCAAAACAGGACATGGAGGGGTTGTACAAAGAACCAATGTAGATGATTTGATTTCCAGTTTAGAATACCTAGCACAGAAAGAGGAGTTAAAGAGCGAATCAGCACACAGTATTTCTGAACAGTATGCTGATAATAGTTCAACAGAAGAAACTATTCTATACAACTTGAAAACAAGTCATTGCAATGGGGAAGCAGAAAGAAGCAACACTGGGAAATGTATGCAATCAAATGTGCAACCAAATGATACTTATCAGGTTGAGGTGGAGGAGTTTGACTTTTGGAAAGCGAAAAATGAGAAGCTTGTGCCTTCTAAACTAGAGGAACCACTGACAAGCAACGTTGAACCACCTTCTCAATTAGTTTTGCCAGAACAAAAACTTGAGCAGCTAGAATCTCAGGACATTGACAATGGCATGCAAAAAATTGAAGTGCTAAAAGTATGTCCGGAGATCTCTGTGAGCCAAGGTCCTACTGCTTCTTCTGAGCAAGCACCATCTGATCTAAGGGGCTTGAAATGCAACTTAACAGTATATGAAGGCCGTGTTGAAGGAAGAACTGCAAATAGTACTATTTTTTCTGCTCCTGCAAGTACAATAACAACTCATGGATCTCTATTGTCTCAAACAGCAAAATCCCATACTCAATCCTTAATCAATGAAGCCTTCGCTGAACCACCAACAACTAATATACTGCCACCATCATCCTCTATACCATTGCCAACGTCTCAATTGAGAGAGTCATTTCATGCTTCTTTACATTCAAATGTCTCTCTTACTACTTCAGTTAACACTTCTGTAACATGTACTACGGTTGATTCACCTTCTGCACTTTCACCTTTATCTTCGCCACCTCCTGCTTCTTTGGAAACTCAAGCACTACTCAAGTTCCCTCCCTGTCCGCCGGCGCCACCTCCGCCACCGCCACTGCCACCACTCTCCTATGCTTTATCTTTCCACTCCTCTCCATTTCCATTTCAAATAAAAGTGTCAATCCATGTACCTATGCAGCAACCTTCAATGCTTTTGCCATCAGAATATAATGCATCAGCAGTTGCTTCTTTATCTCAAATATTGCCTGCTGAAACGCCGGCAACACGTGTTGTTCCATCTCTTTCCCCATCATCTCCACCTCGACAATTCACACATTCAAACACACTGGATAAAGACTTATGTTCCCTTTCTTCAACCTTTCTACTTCCCATAGCAACCAACATATCGATTCCTCTCTCTTCTTCTTTACCTATGCCATCAGGAATATCCAACAAATGTGCTCCTACACCACCACCACCTCCGCCACTGCCGCCATCATTGATTTGTCAGCTTACTCCAACTAACCATCTTAAAACTCACAATAATGTCTCCTTACCCTCACCTCCTCCCCCTCCTCCACTTTGGAAGGAATTAAGTGCCCAGAATCATCTGTTAGAACATAATGAAGGAATACCAAATAACTCCACTTTACTCTCTATACCTACTTTTAAACAAAGTGGTGGTGTATTGGATGCTTCTATGCCAACTTCACCCTCTCAATGTGACATGCATCCTACAAAAATTCCTCTACTACTATCTCCTCATGTTGATGAACCCTTACCAATGCTTCAATATGAACTTTTAGATAATGCTAATAATGCACCCTTAACTACTACCAAACTATGTAAAGAAGCATTGTCACCGATCCCACCTCCACCTCTTTCCTTCTCTCTTCAGGAAGGATCGGGAACTCCATCTCAACTATTGCCTTCTATGCATTTAGAACCTTCAAACTTAGCATTTTCTCTAGAAGAACAAAGTGAATCTCCACCACAACCACCATCACCACCACTGTCATCACCACCAACATTTGTTACCCATAATAAAAATGCAATATGTCCACCTTTACCAATTGTTATAACACATAGAAGCGCTTCATTGCAAAATTGTGGAGCATATAGAAAGCCTTCGCCTCCGCTTCCACCTTCACATCCTCCAAAGAAGTTTGAAGAAGTTTCACCTTCTCCAGAGAGGGTTCAAGAAGTTTTACCTCCATTCGTTACTTCTAGTCCACAAGTAATGGCTCCAGTATCAACTCTATTATTATCTTCTGTGGTGCATGCTGGGCCTCCGCTACCACCTTCTATCCCAGAATATCTTGGAGGTCCATATTTGTCTCTTCGAACATATACAAGATCTTCATCATCACTATCACTCCAAGAAAGTTGTAAAGGAGGTCAACGACTATCTTCTTATATGGAAACACAAAATAGTGCTCTGCCACCATCACCACTTCTGTTTTCTATTGAAGCGCAGGAGGATGCTCCATTTTCTCCTTCCAAGGGACTAAGAGGAACACGAACTTTGCCGCCGCCGCCAACTTTATCTCGAATTATGTAGAGGAGTTTCACCACCACATTCTCCTTTTGTGGAAGCACAAGAAAGTGCTCCACCACCGTTGCCACCACTATCGTTTTTTACAAAAGCTCATACAGGTACACCATTGCCGTCGCGCGCGCCGCCGTCGACAAAAGCACCATTTTCAAGAAAAGATGGAGAGGTCCCCGCACTATGTAAAGAAGCCCGCAACGGCCGCCGCCATTACTATTACTTGAATCATATAAAAGAGCTCCATTGTCACCTTCTTTCTACGAAATGCAGAATGGTACTACAATTCCACAACTACTACCACCACATCCTCTACCACCGCCACTGCCGCCCCCTCTACCACCATGTGCAGTAGCGTACAGAGAGCCCTCTCCACTACCTTTTTCTTCTAAAGGACATGGAGAAGCTCCGCCGCCTCCGCCTCCGCCTCCGCCTCCGCCTCCGCCTCCGCCACCGCCGCTACCTCCCAAATCATGGAGAACCTTCACCACTATTGTCACCTTCTAGATCATATAGTGGAGCTCCACTGCAATTGCCGTCGTCTCCAAGATCATATGAAAGAGGTCCACATCCATCGCCACCGCCACCGCCATCGCCCTTCGGCTCATATGGAGGAGTTTTACCTCTACCATCACTTTCTCCAGAAGCCCAAAGAGGTGCTCCGCCACCATCACCACCGTCCCCGCCGCCTCTACCACCAAATGCAGTAGCACATGGAGAGATTTCTGCACCACCTTTTTTTTTTAGAGGGCATGAAGGAGCTCCACCACCATCGCCCCCACCTCCTAAATTATACGGAGAACCTCCACCGCCGCCGCCATATGAATCATATGGAGGTGCTCCAATACAACCTCAGTCGTCGCCTCCTAACTCATATGGAGGAGCTCTACCTGCACCATTACTTATTCTTGGTGGTTGTCAGGGAACTCCACCTCCACCTCCACCACCTCCTCCCCCTGGAATGTTTGTAGTAGTACCACCTCCACTGTCTCCTATTGGAGGGTATGAAGGAGCTCTAACTACTCTCTCTGGAGGGAATGAAGGAGCTTCACCTCCACTGCCTCCTCTTGGAGGGCATGGAGGAGCTCCACCTCCACCTCCACCTCCACTACCTCCTCCTCCCGGAGGGCATGAAGGAGCTCCACCTCCACCTTTCCTTCCCGGAGAACGTAGAGAAGCTCCACCTCCGCCTCCTCTTCCCGGAGGATGTGGAGGAGCTCCACCTCCACCTCCACCACCACCTCCTCCCGGAGGGCATGGAGGAGCTCCACTTCCACCTCCACCTCCACCTCCACCGCCTCCTCCCGGAGGGCATGGAGGAGCTCCACTTCCGCCTCCACCTCCACCACCACCTCCTCCCGGAGGGCATGGAGGAGCTCCACTTCCACCTCCACCTCCACCTCCACCTCCACCTCCACCGTCTCCATCTGGAGGGCATGGAGGAGCTCCACCTCCACCTCCACCGCCTCCTCCCGGAGGGCATGGAGGAGCTCCACCTCCACCGCCTCCTCCTGGAGGAAGTGGAGGAGCTCCACCGCCTCCTCCTCTTCCCGGAGGGCATGGAGGAGCTCCACCTCCACCTCCTCTTCCCGGAGGAAGTGGAGGAGCTCCACCTCCACCACCTCCCCCCGGAGGACGTGGTGGAGCTCCACATCCACCACCTCCCCCTGGAGGAGTTCCTCCGCCACCTCCTAGAGGACATGGGGGAGCTCCTATTCCACCGCCTCCACTAGGAGGGCGTACACCTCCGCCTCCACCGGAACATCCGGTGCCCCACCGCCTCCTCCAATAGGCGCAACTAGTTCTTCAGTTGGCACAAGAGGTGCACTACCAAATGCGATGATCGGCGGACGAGGGCATGGGCTCGCTCGTTCTTCAACTCGAAAGTCATCTTTAAAGCCGTTGCACTGGGTAAAAGTAACAAGAGCTATGCAAGGAAGCTTGTGGGCAGAATTACAAAAACATGCCGACAATAGGTATTAATTACTTCGGTAATTTTTTTTTCTTTTCTTATCATACTAGGTAAAATATTATGCTAAATTTGTTATATATACCCATGATACGAAATCTATCAATGATGTCCTTTGAATAAAAAGGAGTACTACCTTGCATGCAATATCATCTATGGTTGTTCAAAAGGTGTTTAAGGTGCCCACCGTTGAGGGACAAAATAATACCTCCACAAAGCAGTCCTTGGCTTCCTATACTATTCAATCCAACCAATGTTCTAATATTTGGATATTGATGCTTCCTGTTTTAAGGTCAGTTGTTTCCATGTCCTCGTTTACAAGAATACTAGAGCCATCATACTGTAGCAACTGAGAGTAGAGTGAGGGAGAAAGTGTGGCATATTTGGGAAATGTTATCTTGCTTCTGCACAAATATATGTGCCTTTTCTTTTGTCTTTATGTTGATACTTTTTCGACTTAATATTTGTTAGGTTATAATATTCTGGGCCCTTTTTTCCACAATATATTCCTGTGAAATACTATTACCTTTATAATGATGACAATGTTTCCAGTAGTTTAGCCTTCTTACAAAAGTAAACTATTATAAATTTTTGGAGCTTTCGTTAGTTTCACAATACCATTCCAACTACAGTGTGTTGTGATCGCTGTTTGCTATCGACCTGCTTCATGTTTTTTAAAACATTAGTAATGCTGCCTATTAGAGATGCTGCCAGTGCTCACAACATCTCTGAATGAGTGCTATTGTTTAATTTACTTTTTATAACTTGTAATCTGCAACCATTATTTTCAATTATTTTCCATTTCTTTAATGAGCAACCTGCTTCATGCAGCACCTCAGAGTTTGATGTGTCAGAACTTGAGACTCTATTCTCTGCAGTGGTTCCAAAGTCAAATGATGGCTCTAAATCTGATGGACGCAAATCTGCTGGATCTAAATCTGATAAAGTTCACCTGGTAATTATTCAGAAGTAATAGATCTCAGAGCTCAACAAAAAGACGAGAAAAAAAAAGGAAGAAAGCATATCATTTGCCTGGTGCTAATATGTCTTATAATTTTCTTACATTACCTGCTGCTACTTTCTACACTGCTGAGTGCTGATAATTCTTTGGTAATTCTATGATACATGTTTATGAGTTCGTCTGTTTTTAACAATATTGATAATTTTTTTATCTGCAGAAGAGTATTATGCTTATTCTATTCTTTAAAAAATCACTTGAATTAGAAGTATCCACATCAGTTGGATTGCATAATGAAGCTGATTTGTGTCAATTTTAGAATTGTAAACAGTTGTTATTTATCCAAATCACGTAATTGTGCTTCTTAACTTGCCAGTTTCTTCATTTTGTCCATATTTATTTTTCATGTCATGAAACATTATCCATGTTCTGCAATATAGCCTGAAAGTATGAAATACTTCTGTCTGAGTATAATTAAAGAAATAATGTTTGGGTCACCATTTGCTGTCATGATTTGGAGTGGAAATTTTTGTTTTGTTTTGGGCGGAGGTGGAGGGGGGGGCGGGCCGGAGGTGGTGTGTATGCAGTGGTGGTGGGTTGGGATGGGGTTGGGTGGCGGGTTGGTGGAGAGCGGGGGGTGTGATGAGGCAGTGGGGGTGGTGGTTGCAGAAGGCACTATTGGTCTGAACTTGTTTGAACTTTTATTGATTACGTTAAGTGTGGTTTGATCTTTGTTGTGAAGTACCTCTTTTGGCACAAAGGTTTATTGTCCTCTTATTTGTTGCTGTAATATACATTCAAGCTTATTTGCATAGTTTTGCATCTGGATAGATTGTAATTACTATGAACTTGGGACCTTCATCTGCTGCTATTCCTTTTTTTAATTAGTGACTTGATGGATGCTTGTGATTAACCTAATGTTCTAAGCAAATACAATTAGGCTTTGTTGCCTTTCCAATGGACTTTTGGCTGATATTTGGCTATTATATTATCTGTAGATTGACTTAAGGCGAGCAAATAACACTGAGATCATGTTGACGAAAATCAAGATGCCGTTATCTGATATGATGGTATGAACGATGATTCTTCTCTTCTTATGTTAAAGGCACTTGGCCAGTTGGATACTTACATGTAAATTGCGACATATTAAAGGAAATTTACACATGTCTGATACTGGTCATGAATTTAAAAATTAAATGGCACAATATGAAATGCTAAAGAATTTTTTCCGTGACTTTTCTTAGTTATGGCAGATGACAGCAGAATTTGAGGAGATCTGATTTCTTTCCCTTTTTTTCCCTGCTACAAAATTTTAATGAGATCTGGTTGAGTTGAAGCTTTCATTAAAAGTATTCTAGGAAGTGGTCTTGCTGCTGCATAAGCGATGGTGATTTTCCGAATGGCATCGCATATTCCATACAGCATCGCACTAGCACGTTATCCATTATTCCTTTATTAGATAAGCATTACTTCGGTCCTTGGTTGCAACTGGACCTTGAAGTTGTAAAGCCACATCATGTTCTAGAACATTTTATGCTATATATTTCTTGTATGTGCTGGGTTGGATCAGGTAGTGTTTGTCATGAAGACTAGTTCTGCTCAAAGCCTTCAAAGTCAATGAAACGATATTTCTGAATTAACTGGTTCTAGAAGCAGGCTGGTTTGCAAATTTCAAACTAGACATGTGGGTCCGAAAAATAATCCTGGCTTGTGTCTAATTTGTGGGTACGGGTTGGCTAATTTCGCCAGTCAACAGATATGCATTCGTTACATATGTTTAACCATTTATATTTAATTGCGGTATATTATCAGTAGTGTCGTATTGTTCAGAATCCGAATTTTAATGGAATTCTAGAGTGAACATGAAATTAAAGGTTTTTGGTTGATTATAAACTTATTTGATAGCTCTAGTTGTAAGAGCATTGGGAGCAGCTTTTGTTAAAATCTTTGAAGATTATTTTTTGGTTTTACTGTTTGCCAAGTAAGCATTTATTTTCTTTATGTCTTTTCTTGATATTTTTTATTTGTGTTTTTATTTTTTTATTTCTATTTTTATGTTAATACAGAGTGCTGCCCTAGCATTAGATGATTCAATTCTAGATGCAGATCAAGTGGAAAATCTCTTAAAGTTTTGTCCAACTAAGGAGGAAATGGAGCTTTTGAAGGTGTATATCGTAAAATTAATGAAGACTCTTCTTCTTGTTATTCCTTTTTCTTTCTCATCAAAATTTTCTATTTTGTATTATTTGGATTATTCTGTAAGTCAATTATTTAACATCTTTCCTGCTGTTAGGGTTACAGTGGAAACAAGGAAAACCTTGGAAAATGTGAGCAGGTAAGCATTGAAATTTTAGCTCATAATTTTGCATGCTTGCGGACTAAAATTCTGCGACTAGTTGGAATATCAAATTTTGTTCCTGAGTAGTTTATGGAATGTAACTAACACTCTGCCGGTAATTTTGTTATAGCACTTAATATGATAATAACAAGTCAAATATGTATCTTCCATGTAATATAGGTGGCTTCTAAATCATATTTCGTTATCTTATGATACTTTCTTGCTGCAGTTCTTTCTAGAATTGATGAAAGTTCCAAGGGTCGAAGCCAAGCTTAGGGTGTTTGCTTTCAAGATTCACTTTGGTTCACAGGTCATTAACTAATATGCTGGCCATATCCATCTAGAAAGGAAAAAAAAAAAAACAGAAGTTTGACGTGGTTCATGACTTGTTCTCTTATGTCTTTTCTCCTGCAGATTTCGGATACTAGAAAGAATTTACACATTGTGGACTCTGCATGCGAAGAGGTACAATTTCTGTGCTATTGAAATCTCTGAGCATCTTTTCTTTTGTTATGTAATTTATGCGAAGTCACTTATCTTGCTTCTATTCAGATTCGAAATTCTGACAAACTAAAGGAAATCATGAAGAAAATTTTAAATCTTGGGAATACGTTGAACCAGGGAACAGCGAGAGGTAATGAAACTGTTTTGAATATGATTATTTTTTATGATTGTTTTGATTCCTTCATTATTTGGAGGACAGAATATGAACTTTTCTTATAGCTTCTGTACTTGTGAAATAAGTAGTCTTGGACTGGAAAGGAGGAGAAAGAACATCAATATGCAGCTGACTTAAGACTACTACTATTTTTTTTTTCCGAAATCCCCACCCTTTCTTCTTCTAATTTTGTACCTTCTATTTTTCTTGGGTTTTTAGTTTTAAGGAGGTTGTTTATTGTATCCTCTGACAAATCACAAGCAGCAAGCACTACTGTTATTTCTATAGTATTCCTCATGTTGTTTCCATACCCTTCCTCTTTTTAAGCATCTTTTCTTTGTTAGCATTTATTGCCTCTCATAATTTGCAGTTTGCCATCAAATTTTGTTCTCCTTTCATTTCTCACTTTACATAGGCTGCACTGTTGAGGTTGCTTACTAGATATTGGGCTCTTCACATAGACATAAACCTGTCGTAAGTTTGTGATATTATGAATTCGAAAATGTACTTATACATTTGTACTCTTTTCTGTTGCATGCTCACTCATTAGTATAGCACAACTTGTCATTGTTTTTGTGATTTTTATTTTTTTACATTTGTGGGTTTAATACAGGTTCGGCAGTTGGTTTTCGCTTGGACAGCCTTCTGAAACTTACAGATACTCGTGCCACTAATAATAGAATGACGTTGATGCATTATTTGTGTAAGGTAGGGTTTACTTGCTTCCTTTTCGGAAAAATTTACTGGTGTATCTATGAATAAGTATCTTCTTGCTAGGAGAATTTAGTTGCTCTTTCCAACCTGTTTATGTTCTGTTGAGTCTGAAATCAAGGATTTGATGTCTGTTTTACGTGTGTTAATGCAAGTGATTCTATTACCAGAATGATCATACACTGCTTATTCTGGTTGCGCCTGTATAGTGCAACTACGAATTTGATTACTCGTGAAACTGGCAGAATTTTCTTATGAAACTGGCATACTTATCAAACAACTGTCCATGTGGACTGTTTGAAAGTGGACTGTTCAAATTCATGTACAACTGCTCTTTTTGTTCCTAGATTGGCATCGTTCATTAACCACATTCGCTTCAATATGGTAGTCGAATCACCAGCCATCTGTCCATGGAGGAACACAGAGTTGAAAGTGGCCTGCTAGTTGGTTTAAAAGCCCTCTCTCTATGAGGCCATCTACGAATACAAGTTCTTTTGTTAGGTTAATTTGGAAAATGGCCTAACATTCTACATTAAACAGAGATATCATGTTTTGCCATGGAATCTGCTGGCTATACTGGCATCTCTATGTGCTTTAACCTTTTAATGTATGTGTACCCATCAGGTTCTTGCTGAGAAGTCACCACATCTGCTGGATTTTCATGAGGATCTTGTCAGTTTGGAATCTGCATCAAAGGTTTTACAAGTTTGATTGATTACTATAACCTGTTTTGCACAGCCTGTGGAACAGCTTCTTCCCCCCGAGAAGTGGCGGCCTGGCATTGTGCAAACAGAAAATTTGGAGCTTCTATGATGGCGCTAGGTTGAGAAGTAGAAGCTCGAAATTGGAGCTTTTGCTTCTTCTATAGCATGTATTTTTTTGAATGATATTGATGGGAAAGTTGTTAGTGCTTCTTTGGGCAGCTTGGCTCAAACAATACTTCTACAGAAGCTCCATCTAGGCTGCCATTTATCAAGAAATAGTAATGTTTTAGATATCTGTATCTTGATTTGGGCAGATACAACTGAAGTTGCTGGCTGAAGAGCAGCAAGCTGTTGTGAAAGGATTAGAAAAGGTTGAAGCGGAACTAACAGCTTCAGAAAGCGATGGGCCAGTATCTGAAGTTTTCTGCAAGGTAGAGCCATCTAGTCTAAGCCAATGATTTCTTTCTGCCCCTTTTTTGTCTTTTTCTTTTTCCTTTTCTCCTTTTGAGAACCATCCACCACACCCCAATGGTTCCAAATAGGATATTCCTCATCATGTATAGGCATTTCTAGTCATGCGGTCAAGACCCATCAAGTTACTAATGCTGATCGGCTGGTTTGACTTCATACAGAATTGTTGGATATTCATCAAACGTATGTGTAATGCCCCAACTGGCTCACCAGAATTAGTAGCTCGTTAGACCTAAGCCACTGGCCCAAACTGCTTGAGCCCAAGTTACTAGTCTGATTGTGCCACTTCAATGTATGGCCCTTGGACGATCACATTTTTCAAGTGTGGTACAGGGACAGCATGAATCAAGCTGAGATTAGATGTTCATTCATTTACCCATCACTCTATGCATTATCATATCTTTCGAGTAATTTTGCCTTAAGACCTTTGCTACTTTCTATACTGAAACTCTGTTATATAAATGCATGTCATCTAGACATTGAAGGATTTTACTGCGGGTGCTGGAGCTCAAGTGCGATCCCTAACAGCACTTTATTCTGCAGTTGTATGCTACTTAACTCTCGATCATTCCTTCAAAAGTGGTTACCTGGTTAGTCCTGCTTATTTAATAGCTGATCCTTATATGCCTGCTAACACTTTGAATTTCAACAGGGTAAAAATGCAGATGCTCTTGCCTTATATTTTGGCGAAGATCCTGCACGTTGTCCCTTTGAGCAAGGTAAGTCACACTTTTTACTGTATAAGGGAAAGAAATCCAGAATAGCAGGAGTTAAAACTGTTTCTAAGTTATAATTTTGATTGGTCAATCATGTATTCTTTTAAAAAAAAAAATTTCTGCAGTTGTATCAGTCTCTATGGAATTGTAAGGTGTATATATATATATATATATATATATATATATATATATATATATATATATAGATCCGGTCATGATTATTTTATCGATAGCACCCGTTTTGGTCAGCACGAGTTTTCATAGATTAGATCCCCATTTTGATGATTTCACCCGTTACTCATAGATCATACTATTCAACCGTCACCCACTTAACCCTAGGGGGTTCCACGCTATCCTAACCACACACTTCCCCAATCTCAAATGGTAAATAACAGAATAACTTCAATGACTTAGTGAGCTTTATTAAGTATAGGCATAGTTTAGTTCTCTCTCTCTCTCTCTCTCTCTCTCTCTCTCTCTTTATATATATATATATATATATATATAGACCTAGGCTGGTATGCTATCAATAGCACCAAGCGTTTGGTGCTATTAGGTTTTCGGCCCTTGGATGAAAAAATGAATGGTTAGGATGATGTGGGCCCCTAGGGTTGAGTAAGTTATTGGTTTAATAGTATAATCTAGCGGGTGAAAATAGTCAAAGAGTTAAATCTAACGGTGGAAAACTTGATAGACCAAACGTTTGGTGCTATCGATAGTATCCCGGACTCTATATATATATATATATATATATATATATATATATATATATTTTTTTTTTTATTTTTTTTTCGTGCCTTAATTTGTTCCTCTATTGCCAAAATTGTGAAAAATTGCAGTTATCACCACACTTTTGAATTTTGTGCGCTTGTTCCGCAAAGCACATGAGGAGAACTGCAAACAAGCTGAACTCGAGAAGAAAAAAGCCCAGAAAGAGGGTGACACCGAGAAGTCCAAAGATGCAAATGCCGAGAGAACAATTGGCAGATGACCTTTAGCACGCCAATCTGGCAAGCGATTTTAATCTTTTCCCTCTCAAGGAGCGGATGATCTCCATCCACTTTGAAAGATGTTGGGAGGTTCTGACGGCCATGAAACTCAGACAACTTCCAATACAAAGATAGCACCGAGAATCATCTTCAAGCTAATGTTTTAAGGTAAAAATCTTTGTTTTCGTATTGCTCTCTTGTAACCACTCTGCTATAAACTGGCTAGGATCCATTACCTTGCTATATGCCGTGCAGGTGCTTTTGGGCCGTGCAGGTGCTTTTGGACCATGGTTGATTCATCCTGGTTCATATTTTTGTACAAAGCTAAACACACGGCTCCATTTTACCCTATTGTTTGTACAGTATCCTTTTTGTTATCTTTTCCCCCCAGAATTGGTTTTCTTTTATTTAAGATGAGGAGTAGGTCAACGTGTTGTACAAATAGAGCTGAAAGAAATATAGGTGAATATCTTTCTCCTTTTTTTTCTTTTTCCCTCTCCAGTAGCTCGTAAGCAAGAAAGAGTTTTTTCCTTTTGTACTGTCAGATGCAATTTTGTAATCAAAGATAGCTGAAGAAGATGGGGATCGTTGAACGGTTCATTTAAATTAGACCTCAAAAGAAATGCTTATACAAAGCAATTGTAACTGTTGCTCGTACATAGATTAGCTGTGGTGTATTGGTTCATTAGATCAGTAAACAGCTAATGCGTGGCCTGTTTGGAATATATATATATATATATATATATATATATATATATATATATATATATATATATATATATATATATATATACAAGTACTCTGTAGTATTTTGACGGGGCTACCTGTTATACATGATCTCTAAATCGTGTTTGTGAGGATCGTGTGATGAATGCAAATCGAGTTTCTATTCTCTGTAATGACAATGAAAAATCAGTGTGCAAGAAATCCCTACATTACGGTGATCTCTCGCCGCGAAAGATGCGTTAAATCTCAACTGGATCTTGCCTTTCATGACAAGTGCTGCATATATGTTTCAAAGATTACATCTCTCTGTCTTTTGTTATTTTTTTCCTCTCGTCTGTTGTTGCTATTGTGGGTTTGTATCAGGGGTGAAAGTTCTTTTGACCTCTCTTCTTCTCTTTCCAGTGTATACAGGGAAAGAACTAACTATCGTAATTGTTGGTAATGCCAACGACCAGAAACTCTAGTAGAGAAATACACAAATCTTGTTCCACATTGAACTTCGTAGTGAAGAGTGGGTGCTTCTTGAACAATTCCTGTAATTCATTGTATATATCCAATATCTTAATCTATTGTGGAACAGGAAAACTTAGTTAGGATCTCATACTTCGTAATAAAGTGGACCATAATCTTGATATAATCTGTCCTTCCCCACAAATTTTGCAGATAACGTATTATTTGAATTCATGTTTTACATGCAAAATAGAATGCTCCCTTCACAGTTGCACCGAGTCCTTATAAAGTAGCCGTTATTAGTTGAAAATTTGCTGTACAATTATTCTGCAACAGATACTGAAAATAATCTTCTTTCATTTTGTTTCTCTGAGCGCTTCTATGACAATTAACATGTAATATAGATTAAACTCGAAGATCACCTTTCTCCTCCGGTTCGAGCTCCCTCTTTTCGCTCCAATTCAAACAGTAATCCACCTTACAACTCTTGAAGAAAATGCAGCTTATTATGATCTCAAGAACGACGAAGAGCGTGTGTATATATGCAATCGAGCATCCCTCCCAAATAACTGAGAGATTGAATTTTATTGAATGGCGGTGTTGATTTACAACTCTGAACTGAAACAGAGCCTCAGCCATTGCCATGCCGAGATTCGCGGGTAATGCCAGGGCCAATGCCGTCGCGACCCTCCCTTTTATCAGCATACAACCTTTAAGAACCGCCGAGTACGCGCCACGACCCTCCATTGCTGAGACTATAACAGCCAGGTTGCATATTACGGTTGCAATCGCAATGACTATTGAATAAAGAAGCGCACCGCCCACCGAAATGAATAGGAGAAAGGTGTCTGACGAAATACCGATGATATCGACGGCATTGAAGAGAAGGAAAAGAAGCGAGAAGACGGTGGCATTGCTGGAGAGGATTATGAAGGAACTCAAGAGATGGGTCTTTACGAGCGAACGGTAGAGCCGAAATAAGTTAGAGAATGATGAAGGAGGGGTCAATTGGCTTCGCGGGTATTCGCGAAAGATTGAGATGATAGATGCTTTGGCGAAGAGTAAGAAGGTGAGAGCGAAAGGGAGGGTTGCGATGAAGGCGAAGCCGGTTTGCGCGAGTTTAAGATTCAGAAATGAGAAGAAAGAAGGAGGGAAGCCTGCGGCTTGGAACATTACCCGAAGGCGCACGGAGATGGTGTTAAGGATTGACGGCGAGGAGGGAATGAGATATTCCGAAAAGAGAATGGAGGCGGAGAAGGGGAAGGCGAGGAGCGCGGCGATTGAGGTGAAGGAATGGTAGCTCTTGCAGAATGCATTGATGGAGCTTCTTAAGATGTTGCTAGCCATCCCCAATATTGTACAAAGTATATAGGATTTTCTCTTTGGAAATGTAGGAGATTAGAGAGAGAGAGAGAGAGAGAGATCTATATAAATGAGGAATATTGGTATATGAATGAATAGGAGAGTTTCAAGCCTCACTCTTATCTGTAATTAAGCTAAATAACTCACACCTTTGCTTTGAGAGGAAGGGGTGTGGGCCTCATGAGTCAAGAAGGTTGGTTAAGAGGAGTCTTTTTGATGTGCTGTTTTAGATGAATGATGGGCCAACAACTGAACTTACTAACCACTACATAGCTGCTGCTCTAAGGCATTGTTCTCGCCGCGCATATATATATACGGATTCCCAAATATTAAAATAATAATCATCATAATTATTATTATGATTAATCCTCTATTTCTTTTCCCTGCAGTGTGTAGCATATCTCTTTTTCGAAAGATCTGCTCATTTTGTAGAGGTTAAATATATATATATATATCTGCTGCTCATCGCACAGCAAATGTGTGGTCCTTAACTCTTTAAATGTCATGTTGCTAGCCACCTCCCTACGGTACATTTCGTAATTTATTGCCGCGCAGAAAAAGAAGATTAATCAATAAATGTGTAGCGTAAGAGCATAGAATTTAGGCTAACATTCTATCAGCCTATTGGAGGAGCATGGCGATAATTAAGAGTTATGTAAAAGGATAAGAACTAGAAGCATCTTCCTCTCCAAGGCCAAATAAAATAATATTCTCTTAGACGTGTGGTGATGAAACTTACGTGGATCGATCAAGGTTTAATATAATGATAAGGATATGATCACCTGCGAAGTTATTTAATTACTATTAGCAAGTGAATTACTCTCTTCTTTCTTGTTGAACAACTTAGTATTTGATCTGATCACCTCTTGTATATTTTCGATTTCACCGTCGTATTCGCATCAAGCACAAAGAGCATGAATAGAACATGGTGGGTGCATGAAGCATTTGCAGCAGTTGGTGATACCTAACACAGCACGAAAGATGCCGAGATGTTTCCCCTAATTAGAAGAAAAAGTAGATATTTGAAGTATTAGGTACATTGTCTTGGTTTGTTGACTAGTATTGGCAAACAATTAATCTATATCTTAAGATTCTCACTACATCAATCATATGTAACGTAGCTTCAATTTAGCATTGATTCTTTGAGAAGTACTTTAAATTTTTTTTTTTTTTTTGAGAGATAGGTAGCACGCTAACTGCTTCGTTTATTTCATTTAGAAATAAATTTAGCTGGAAATGTGAATCAACTAGGATTCGAACTTGGGTCTCGGGTACCAACCACCAGGCCCTTTGCCACTTACTCTAGGGACGGTCGGTTTGAGAAGTACTTTATTATTACGGCAATGTAGAAGGTTTACCTAGTTTTAGTTAGTGGAGTGGAATTGCTTGGTATCTGAGTCTATTCTATTGATATGTTTGTAGGAAAGAGAACTCAATATATCTAATTAAATTAAAACTAATGAAATGTGAATTAATTAATCATGGTGCATTGTAGTTTTCTTTTGATGTTTCTTTTTTTAAAAGATAAATTTTCTGTCCGCGGAATTAGAAAAGGAGAAGAATGATACATTTATTACAAAATGTTGCTGTGAAAGCAAGTTAAATTAGATGTGCCACCAAAGGGAAAGGAATTATAAATGAAAGGGGCCAGAATGATGGAATTGATTCTATTTGATTGGCCACCTAATTATTTAACCCATCAAAACCCACGGTTAAATACTGTTAAAATTGGGCAAATGATCGATAGTTGTTTAACTTGTTACAAACATTGTAAAAGGGGATTTAATTTGCTAAATTTGTTGATCCTACCTCATGGTGAGCTGGTTTATTATTTTCTTTATAAGCAATTAATGCTCTAGGTATTTCTTATGCACGCAACTATATTTAATGCACATTTTGATTGTTATGACTCATTAAGATGTCCTATACCATATATATTTGCAGCTTATATATATATATTATATATATATATAAAGTCAATATATACTATCATACATTCTTATATCTTATTCATCCAATGGCTTTTTCAGTGCAATCAATTTTTATTAACTACAAAATCTAAATAAATTTTTATAAATTTTTGAGTAAGCAAGATATAAAATTTACATCAATATCTATATATATATTTTTTTGTAATATATTGCCACTCAGTCGAACCCACTTATATTATTTTATAGCATGTGTATTACTTTAGTTATTGGCAAAACTAGACACACTTACATCACCATCATATATAGTTTCAAGTAGGAAAAAATATAATTTATATTTCTTAGCTGAATAATATATATCTCTGTGTCTTTGAACTAAGAGACCAAGCAAAATATTTCTATGCGTTCATGCGGTTAAATCACACTCAAAAGTTGACTCATGGCGTCATTTTTCTCCCTCTTTTCTCTCTAGGCAAATTAAGTACTTAAAAAGACAAAGACTGATAATACTAAGTAATGAGAGAGAGAGAGAGAGGGGACAATGTAAAGTTGACCAATTAATTAATCATGGGGATTAACATAAGACACAGCTCAATATAGCGTACAAATTTTATGATGCAGGTACGTGAGGCTGGGTAGGAAGGAATACAGGGGGCCAGATGAGAATTTATTGCATGCACCCAAAGCACCAGGTAGTATGCACCACACTCTATATCTGATTATTAATTTTTGGGTCACAAATCTAGTACCATAGATATGAATATGATGTACGAATCTAAGTACTAAAATTCAATTAGATACATGTGCTTTGCATAAAATGACATTAGTTCTTAGAACATAACTATTATCTAAGCATTAAGTCGTGCCAACAAACAATATTAGAAGAAATAAATATTCATTCTGATTATAGAATTTCATAATTGATTTTTAGAAATACCGTGCACTGGGATCATGAAAAAAAAATTAACAAATCTCAGCACAGGAGTAAAACATTTGGTAGCAGGTCAATTTGTTAGGTGGGGGGGAGAATGGGTAGCAACAAATAGCAGATTCTTTTATTTATTTATTTATTTTCCTTCTTTTGAAAATTAGGAAGAAAAGCGGCATCGAATTCTGAAATATGGTAGTTTATTCTTTTTCTTTACTCTACTTTCGAACAAAGTAAAATTAAACTTTTTGGTTAATTAAGTTATGTTCTATGAAACAATGTCAAGCACATAATTTGCTTGACCTAACTTGCTACTCCAGTGATAGAAATGCAGCAATAAAAATAATTTATTTGTTCATGTATCAAAGCACGGGACATACAAAAGAATAAAGAGAACTGATAAGGAAATTGATATTGTGGTATTTATAAGCATAAATTCTGATTAAGCGTAATGTATATATGTGCTCTGTAAATATTAGATAATATTGGCAAAATCAATTTTGCTTCATAAGGAGGATAATTGCGAAGAAATTTTCGGATCTACAACTAATTGAACTGTATACAAACATCCAATGCTCGCTTGCATCAAATCGACTGCAAATTAAGCTCTGATCTTAAATGGCCCATGCTCACGACGGTGCAACTACTATTCATTTGCATTGGTCCCGCCAATATGTACATATATATATATATATATATATATATATATATATATATATATATATATATATATATATATATATATATATATATATATATATAGTATCATTCATATAAGCTATCTCTATATTAATTTCTTTGTGGATCGAGAAAGCGATGTCGAAGATATTCATTACGAATCAGATTTTTCATTACATTATCCCACAGAAGTAAAAGCAATTTTTGGTAAAAATGTTGGTATAAATGTGTTTGATGCTGCCTCTCCAACACCTCCTTCGTTTTATTTACTTTTAGTTGACATATAAAATTGAAAGAATTACTTTTGGTCACTTTTCATCATACATAATCGAAACTGATCAATAAACAATAGCTAATGGAGTAACTAAATTTAACAAAATTATATTTACTTACCTTTCTGCAATAGTGCAAATAAAATAAAAAAAAATCAAAATCAATAACATATCAATTAGATTGAAGTTGAGAGGCCCATTCCAAGATGGCCTATTGTTGAGAGGATCTCATACGATTTTACCGTAAGTTTGTAGTACTTGACCTGCCCATATGGACTGTTTGATAGTAAAAATTAGAAAAAAGAGAAATTTATGAGTTTCGCTATCTGTTTCGTTTATTTCATTTATAAATAAACTTAGTTGAAAATGTAAATCAACTAGGATTTAAATTTGGAACCTCGAGTATCAACCATCAAACTCTTTGTTACTTGCTCTAGGGACGGTCGATATCTCGCAAACTTTTTCAAAGACACAAGTTCAACTTTCAAGATCCACAAATACAAACAAGCCCATAATAGAGCTGGGCCTAGGCCGGACTTATGTGTGGTCGGGATCTAGCCTGGTCCTATGGAGGCCCAAGCCCGTGGGTTTAACCGACAGCGGCCTTTATATCATATCATCATGAGCACGAAAGGATAAAGACAAAACTTTGAAATTTAATGTTTAATCCAAATCTAAATTATAATGTGAACTTTTCACGCCTAAAAAATTGCACCAAAAAAACATAAAAGCAAAAAACCAGCTCCGCTCTAAAGTTTTTTCATGTATTCTTATAGGTTGTGCCTTGTGTGGGTACACGTGGTCTAATCGCACGACAAAAACTACATGTCTTTTGTGATTTAGGGGCTTGTGCGTACACGTGGTCTATTCGAGAAAATACTTTGAAATTTGCATTGTACAAAAATTATAGTTATAGAATTTTTGTACAATGCACATTTTTAAATATTCTTGAATGAAGCAAGTATCAACCAACCGCTTTGGCAAAGAGATCTAATTAGAAACAAATTGAAGTTTTGCTTTCGATTATAAAAAAAAAAATATTAGGAAAGCAAATGTTACAAAGTTAGTATTTGTGAGAAGCATGTTAATTAGTTCGGATTATATATCTTTCTTCCTTTCAAGGGAGAAAAAAAAAAACTGCATAGTTTAAATAAATTAAGGTGTAAGTTTAGGAAACTAAACAGCATGTAAGTTTGGAAGTTGGAATCCGAAAAATTAAAGTTGGAATCTTTTTACAAATAAACCTAGAATTTATAATTACTTTGTTAATTTTGTTTTTGGGAAATAGTATATCTTTGGAGGGGACTTTTCTGCAAAAAAGTGTCGTCCAAGACTCGCTAAAACCACACACCATTCATTGTATCCGATCCACGATTTTGGCAACTAATGCGCTCTCGAACAAAGACACAGATGGCGTATACTCGTAAAAACCAAGGGTGAAGTTATCATGCGTTAACCCACTCGCCCAAGCGAGCCTCTCTAGTCTCCCCCCTAACAACAATCCGAAAAGCGCTTCCCAACCCTACCAAACAACACCACCGCCACTTCCACCGGCAAAAGCGCTTCCACCGTCCACCGGCAAAAGCGCTTTCTCCTCGATGGAGCCGTCGCCGACTACTTCGTGGGCGGAGATGCTCGGCGCCGTAATCCACTCGTCGAAGCGCGTCGTCGCGGCGCACTCGCGCCACTTCCTCGCGCTCTCCGTCCTCTTCCTCCTCCCCCTCTCCCTCCTCCTCGTCGCCTTCGTCCCCATCCCCGCCCTCTTCTCCTCCTCCTCCTCCTCCCACCCTTACCCTCCCCAATCCCTCCTCTGCTCCTCCCGATACTACTACTCCTCCTCCGCCGCCGCCGCCGCCGCCGCCGCCGCCGTGGTGGCGCTACTCCTCCTCGCCGCCGCCGCCGCCGCCGTTGCCCACAGCGTCCACCGCGGCTTCTTCGGCAGCCCCGTGAAGCTCCTCCCCGCGCTCCGCTCCCTCCCCGGCCCCCTCGCCCGCCTCCTCCTCACCCTGCTCGCCGCGCTCCTCCCCGTCGCCCTAACCCTAACTCTAATCGGCTCCCTCCTCCTCCTCTCCCTCCGCCTCGTTCCCCACACGCACCTCGCCCTCCTCCTCATCTACTCCCTTTTCGCCTCCGCCTCTGCCCTCATCCTCGCCTACCTCCTCGTCAACTGGTCGCTCGCGGGGTGATCGCGATCATGGAATCGAGCTTCGGATTCACCCCGCTGCGACGAAGCGGAGATCTCATCGCCGGGATGCGGTGGGCGGCGCTCTGCCTCTTACTCTTCTTCTCCGCCGGGATCGGGCTCATGCTGTGGGGATTCAGCCTCGGCCGCACGTTAGGAGAAGTCGGCGATTGGACCAAATTGTTGCCGATTATCGCGAGAACGGTGTTCGGCTCCGGGATCATCACGGTGCTTCTGTTGTATTGGTTGGTGACAGCTGTGGTGCTCTACATGCATTGCAAAGCCCTCCACGGTGAGCTCGCAGGGGAGATTGCTTCGGAGTTCGCTTCGGAGTACGTCTTTCTCCCCTTTGATGATCGCAAGGTCCCACATGTTGTTTCCGTGGTTCATCCATAAGGAATTGAGGTTTGGCCAGGTTTTGCTCTCTGTTCTCTATTGGGTATGAAATCATGTTGTTTGCAGAAATGCCAACCTGGGATTGACTTATTACATGCCAAAGCTTGTGAATTTTTGATACCTGCATTGTATAAATCCATGCATCTAAAAATGTTACAGGATAAACTTTGTAGTACTTTTTGTTTGTGCAACTTAGTGGTACACTCTATCAATTTCGGAGAAGAATGGATCGTAAATTCTCCTTTTGTATCCCATTGAAGTCTTTGACTTTGGAGCGCATGTGTGAGCATGTTCTATGCTACCAGTTGGAATACATTGCAGACTATGAATTAAGCTTACGACGCTAAATGCAGTTATTCTGCTGATTGTTCTTTACATTAGTGCTTTTTATGAACCATTTTGTACTTGGTTTGATTCTTTGTGGGTAATAAGGTAGTTGACTAGGAGCTGCAGCGCCAGGAACATTTGTCGCCATGGGCCGTCGTGATACATATGATTCAAGATTGATATAGTTGAATTATTTTGTCTGCAAGAGGATTGGAGATAAAGTCTGAAATGATCTGTTTTAGGATAGAGATTAGTCTGAATTGTTTTGTTTAGTTGAGAAATAATGATCAACGTTAGCAACTGCAAAAAGAAGCAAGTGGTGTTGCTGAAGTGGTGTTCCCGATTGGAATCAGCAGATGATTAAAGCTGTGTGTTTATCCAGCTTAACCGGTTATTTTTTCTGTGGATTAACTTGGAACCAGCATTACCATAAGGTTCACACATCAAAAGCAAACTGCTGGTTGAGCCTTTAGCTTGAGTTTCCTCAAAATAGTTCACACGTGTTGCATTGATCTAGCCATTGCTTGTAAATTAGTTTCCCACATCACAAGAAACATGTTTACCTTTATCTAACGAAATTGAATTGAAAGTAATTGACATGGGAAGATAATTTTCTGATTTCTGCATATGCTAGTATATGGCTAAATTATAAATTGTCTATATCTTTAACATTTGTATGCAACAGCGATGCTGAGTTTGTCCACAAACCAAATGAAACTGGATCTTTAATTGTTGGCTGTTGTAAATTTTTTTGAGAAGGTACTGCTGTAAATTGTACATCGTGGTAGTTTGGATTCCACCTTTAATATCATGAAGATTCTTGTGATGTTTTCTTCATCTGCTTTTTATCTGAGCATTATTTTGAGCTAACTCCTATGTAAGCAGGTCACTTATGGTTTACAGTGTTATTGTGAAGCGATCAAAAGAGGTAAGTAAGTTTCGCATTTTCAGGATACGCTTAGTATTTGGTACCATATGTACGGTGCTACTGGATCTAATACTCATTATTTCTGATATTCTTTCCTCATCTACTTCATTGCTCAAGCTTTTACTAATCATGCAACAGTTTTTACTTAGAACAAGTAGTTGATACTGCATTTTGGTGGAGCATTAGGTTTTGCTGTTAGATTTCTTTGTTTTTTGCGTGTGGAACATTGCTTTACTAATTAAACTTTTTCCTTGAATCATTGATTTGATGATTTGTCTTAGCGTTGGGATGTGCATCTGACTGTGTTCATATTTAGCCGATTATGTTTGCGCTGGATGCTGATGTATTTTATTACTGTAACAAGCCATCCAATATTAATTGGTCTGCTGCTTAAAGGACAAAATATTCTAAAGAAAAATGTTGAAATTTGCATGCTCAAGTAAAATGTTCAAATTTGCACTATCTCATTCAAGAGTCTGTGTGGTTCTCCTATATACGGTGTCGTGTTGTGTGATAAAATTTTAAACAGTAGTGTTGTGTACATATTTGCCGATTTTGTTTGTGCTGGATGCTGATGCATTTTATTACTTGTAACAAGCCATCCAATATTAATTGGTTTGCTGCTTTAAGGACAAAGTATGCTGAAGAAAAATGTTTGAATCTGCACTGCTCATTCAAGGGCTCATTTGGTGCTGTTGTAAGGTATAATGTTGTTTGATAAAATTTTCTGCGAGCAGCACTTCAATATTTTTTTAACTGCTTTTTTTCTGCAGCAAAAGCAGTTCCCGGTATTTCATATTTGCTTCGCCCTGTAATATTTTAGTTTCAGAATGGCTGCTGCTATTATTGGCTATTGCTTAAAGCAGGAGGAGACCAGGGCCAAACAGGCCTTAAACCAGGCTGAATCCTTTTCATTGAGGTTGGGTAGGTTACTGATCTACTTTGTTGGAAAACTTTAATATGATTTGTTGGGCATTTTATAGGCCAAGGCCCAAATTTTTATATGCAGCTCTCTCTGGGCTCAAACTGAGCCCTTTGATATATACTTTTGCCTCTCTCTGGGCTCAAACTGAGCCCATTGATATATACTTTTACCTCTCTCTGGGCTCATACTGAGCCCTTTGATATATACTTTTCCCTCTCTCTGGGCTCAAAGTAAGCCCAAAAATATATGCAGCAATTGCTCTTTCTAGATGTAAACCGAGTCCATTAATACATTCAGCTCCTTTTTTCTGGGCCCAAACTGAGCTCACTACAGGTGCTTTTGCGTTACTGTCCACTGTCCAGTTGTACCTTCGTCAACTTCCTTCGTCAAGGGTCATGCTTGTTGAAGTAAGTTTATATTTCAAAAATTATTGTCCATTTACTGAGAAGATAAAATAAATTAAAATAAAAAAAAGGCTGAGAGGTGATGACAAGTGGAGGACATTGTTTGTTCACCTAACCAACTCAAAAGCAAAATATTTAAAACCTTAACCACTTCGATTTGCATAACTCATCATCTAACTGCTCACATTTCCGGGTATTTTCTACGTTTGTGTGATTTTACGTCTTTCAAATGCATGGAACTATCAAACAAAACAAAAGAAGGGCACCCCCAGAATAATTCGTAGCTAAATAATTTTTTAAGTAACAAAACGATAACAACATTATCAGATCCCCTCCAGCTAAATTAGATTATACATCTACCTAATATTTGTAAATTCATTAATAAGATAACTAGTAGTTAAGCATTATTATCTCATGCTCTGCAGTAATTTTTTTTTTTTAAAAAACAAGTGAAAGAAAAATGAGAATGAAATCAGGCTACGAAGCATATCGGAGGAAGATCGAGAGAGCTCCACAGCGTCAAATCGCCATCGCCGTTCGAATCCGAAGCAGCATGAGGAGGAGGAGGAGAAGAAGGAGAACCAGGGGTCATCAATGGCGGTGATGAAGACGAGGAAAAGGAGGAAGAAGACGAGGACGATCCAACCTCATTGGACACCTGTGAGTTCCCTCCCTCCACCTTCGCCTCCTCTTCATGTGCTCCTCTTCTACACGCATTCCTAAGGCTAGAGAGGTGGTCACCCTCCACCCCGATCCCACCGCCATTAACCCTCATCCTCAAGCACTCCGAGATCCCGCTGAGCGCGTACAGCGACGCCGAGATATTCCTCTCGTACTTCATCCTCTTCATCACCGCCCCTATCGCCGACGCCTCTTCCCCCTCCTCCCCCTCCTCTTCGATCGCCCCATCGAGCTCCGCCACCATCTCAAACGGTGAGTAGTCGTAGCTCGTCAAAGGCGCCTCCTCCATCAGCTCGAAATCCATGATCCCCTCCTCCCACCCTCCATTTCCCCCCAGTTTGTGCCCAAATTCCGACCCCGGACCCTCTCCCCCTCCATCTCTAGGGCAATTAGGTTCCGTGGCATCATAAATATCACATAGACGACGATCATCGTGATCGGTTTCACAATCAAGAGTGAGATCGATCGCACAGTTAGCGGGATCGTTTAAGAACTCATCGATCCGGAAGTCGTCGTCATCGTCTTCTCCGCCGTAACATCGCCCTGCGATCTCGTGCTCCCGCACGGTTATTTCCTGCGGGCGGCTCTGCTTGTTATGCACCGCCGCTTCCTTTCGGGCCTTGAGCCTCAGCTTGAGGAGGTTGGCGATCTTGGCCGGAAGTGCGGGGGGCTGCTGCGGGCGCCCGCACGGCCAGAAGTTGGTGCGGGTGTTGGCCCCGCGGAGTAGGCACGCCGCCTCGTCGTAGGCGCGCGCCGCCGCCTCCGCCGTGTCGAACGTCCCGAGCCAAACTCGATTTAGAAACTCATGCTTTTGAATAAGACAATATATATATCTCCTATTTATTATTGCTTTAATAAGATCAAAACACGACTTTCTAGAAAGTGTAGGAGCTCAATTTTATATATATATATATATATATATATATATATATAAATTGAATTAGAATACTTTTAAAGTATTAGCCTGGTCTTTGTGGGTTTTTAGCAATTAGATTTACTCTTTAATTATTAATAGTTCTTGAATTACACACTATTCTACCTACCATCACCTACCACCATCATCTCAACCTTACATCTCTCCATCCAATGACTAAAACTTCTATATATATATATATATATATATATATATATATATATATATATATATATATATATATTTATTAGAAGTTTTCGCTGTAGCTAGCTAGAGAAAACATTTGATGGGGACAAGAGTAGACGAGCAGTGACAAATTAACCAGCCTCGAGATGTTAGTCCTTGATCAAATCAATCTAAGCGGGAAGGACAAACTTTTATCACTTTGTGGTTGTCATGCACGATAGATAATTCACGGCAACGCTATCTCCGAGGCTATGTCGTGGATCAAATTAATCAATCAAGGTAACTCCACTACGGGCGAAATTTGGAGATCGAAGTTATAAGTGTTTCTTTTTTTAAAACTATTAATGGTACATATATAGACTATTAGATCTTCGGATTACGTATTTAATGATTAATAAATTATGGACAATCAGGACCAATCTGAGCGAACCATCTTGACTCCAATTAGAATTAGGTCGGAAAAATGACCCTAAATTAAACACGCAGAAAATTGACCCTGGGATTCATTTGTTTCAAAAGGTATCACAAAGGTCGACATGAGACTGCTATTTGCCGTACACGAAGGTTTGGATGGAAGTACCAGAAGGAGTTTGACTAATTAGTAACCCAGGTTAATTCTCCGAATGAAGAGTTGGATCCGTCTATATATATATATAGTTGTGCTCACGCGCGTATGACTAAGATCTATTGAGGCTCACAATTTAAACAATTAATAAACTAAATAGACGGGTACTAAACCGTGTACATTCCACTACTGGAACTCTCTTATATAGAGTAGTAGCTAGGACTGGGTTAATTAAATACCGAGTAAAAGCTCCTCATATATATATATATATATAAAAGAGCTTTTCGGGTCGTTATTTTGCTAACAATTAAAATTCACGTCTCTGGTAGTAAATGTATATGTCGTTATCTGGAATAGTAGAATTGTTAAAGAAATAGAACTCAAATTTCAACATAGATGTTTAAGAAATATGGGAGAGGAAAGCAACAGCAATTACATGCAGCTACATTATTTTTTAACTGCTGAGAAGGGAGACAACGTCGACAAGTGGCCGCAGTGGCATGTACGTTATATAACTGCTGACGCGTGTGGAGTGCTTATTATATGAGCAATGAACAGGTTCTAGATCTTAACGGTGCTCCACTTGTCAAAATTTTAAGAAAGTGCATAATGAAGGAAACTCATGCATGCATCATTTATTTCTCAAGTCTCAATCATCCTATGCCAAGAAAAGTTTTATTTTCTATAAACCCTCATCGAATAATATCTAAAGTCTAATTCATCTTTTTTTTTAAAAAAAAAAATGATGAGGTTTTTTAAGTAAACTTAGCCTTAAAATGGCTAAAATGCAGGATTTCAAATTAAAATTAATTGTAGGCACTAGTATTGCCCAAAACATACTACCTTATCTAACCTCTCTCTTCTTAATCGGATTCATTGCATGGCAAAAAATTGATTCAAAATACAACTAGTGTTAGTTTTGTATTGTAATATAAATGAGAATCACAGTCTATACATACATAATATAAATTTTGTTTCAATCTACGATCAACTTAAGCTTTAGAGTTGATGGATCCGAAGGTTAATTCCATAATAATATTATTATTATGTTTCATAGATTTATTTAGTTTACCGAATTATGGTTGAATTTATCATAAATTCACTAAACCTTTCAAACCTCTTACTTATCTACGATCGAAAACAATTGAACTCCCTAACTTGGATTTTCCGAGTCTAGCCCAATGCAGGTGAAGTTGGGCCTTTATACGATCCAACAAAAATTTTACGGGAACATTATAAGCCCAAGTATTATTTATTTCAAACTATACGGCCCGCAGAACAAGGCGAAAGGCCTTATAGTTTAATAACTACAATACGCAAGTGATTCGACACTCTGACTTTGTTTTTTTATTATTATTTTTTATTTTGAGAGAGATAGATAACACGCTACTCACTTCATTTATTTTATTTAATTAAACTTAAATGATATGTGAATCAATTAAAATTCGAACTTGTCATTTGGATCTCAGATACGAACCACTAAGCCCTTTGACTTCGTTCTATTGTTTCTACAAATTGTTAGACTAATGCTAAGAAAAATGAATCAGGTTCTCTTTGTCTAGCTGTAGCGTCAGTTAATATTCACAAGTGACTCAACAATTTGGCGTTACTCATTTAATTTTCAACTATATTTTGTTGGCATTGCTCATTGTAATTAAAGCGCTAGATATGCCAAAGATAGAAGCAACATATCTGATATTTGACTCTTCAACTTCGATGTTTTTCATATAATAATTAATTTAAGCACGGCAAATATTGGAAATAGAACGAAGCGAACCTTAATTATATTTTTTTTCCTTGTATGTAATGGCAGTTAATTTTTATAAGTTTTTGAAGGATAAATTGTTCGTCATTCAAATCAATACATGAGAATGCCAATATAACAATAAGACCATTCATGGTTAATCCAAAGTATTTCTAAATAAAGGAAAAGCAATGTTCAATTGATAGATTGACAAATAAATAAACAATTATTATTTATAATATATGTATGAATTAAATAAAAATGTTTGTGTGCATATATATTTTTTTTTGAGAGATAGATAGCACGCTACTCGCTTCGCTTATTTTATTTAGAAATAAACTTAACTGAAAATGTAAATCAACTTCAACGGCTAAAACCTAATAGCACCAAATGCTTGGTTCTATTGATATTATTCCAACCTAGATCTATATATATAGAGTATGGCTACTATCCTATTAATAGGATTGAGAACGTTGTCCTATCAAGTCGTTGTGAATGATCGGAAACTTCAAATTAATAATCGGCATTGTTGAAATTGATCTACACAATTAGAAATGTTTAGAAACCAAATTTATAATATTTAAAAATCATTATCAAGTTCATCGAAGAGTTGAAAAATGAATAGTCGTAAATGAATAACTTTTTTAAAATAGAGGTTAGACTTTCTCAATTCATAATCAGAATTATCAAACATTATCTGAATAGTATAAAAAAAATTTTATCAAAAATTCAAGTAATTTGGATTGCTCTACACCGTTAAGCAAGCAAACGGCTCATATAGGCCGTCAAAAATTATCAATTTTACAACACTTTGATTACCATGTAAATAATTTTCAAAATTTATGAAATTTAATTTCTAGATATTTTAAATACTCTAGATCAACTTCAACAGCTTCCGATCATCGATTGAATCTCTATTATTAATAGGATAGTAACTCTAGCATATATATAGTTGAGCTAGAATACTTTCAAAAGCACTAAAAAGATAGTACTTTTGAGTTTTTAGTCTTTGAATGAAAAAATGTAGGATTGGAATGATGGTGATATATGGTGGTAGATGAAATAGTGTTTGATCCAAAGGCTTAACAAAAGAGTAGATCCAAAGGCTAAAACTTAAAAACACTAAAAATGTAGCACTTCTAAATAGGCTGGAATGCTATCAATAGTATCAAATTGTTGGTACTATCAGATTTTCGGTCATTTGATGAAGGAATGTACGAATAGGACGATGTTGGTCCTCGACGGTTGAGTGAGTTGTTGGTTGAATAGTATAATCTAACAGATGAAAATAGTCAAAGAGTTAAATCTCACGGCGAAAAACTTGATAGCACCAAGTGTTTTGTGCTATTGATAATATACTAGCCACACACACACTCTCTCTCTCTCTATATATATATATATAGGGAACAGTAATGAAATGATAAACGATGCAAGATTAATTAAAACTATAATTTTAGGATTTAAAAAAGCAAAAAAGATCTTTTGAAAAATGAATATTCTTTTTTTATGAGGTCCTACGCGAATATTTATAGAGATGGGACACTGCGACACGGCTTCTCCTTTTGTAGGATTGGGATGGCGGTTTTGACTGGGCGACGACACGAAATCCGACGCAGCACACCAAAGCATCCGAAGCCAAACCCCTTCCCCCTTGCCCCCAAAACAAGGCCTTGGACACGCACAGACCAACAAACAAATCACAAAAGGTAATTTACTCCCACGCTCCTCACGCCATTATTTCGAGGCTACATTTTTAGCCCAGTTTGTTGTTCTAAAAAAGAATTATTTTTTGAAGCTCCATCCTAAAATTAATTTAAAAAAAATAAATAATTTTTAATAAAAAATAAAAAAAAATTGATGGCGTAACTAAAATATTAATAATTTTAGAATGAAATAGATGTAAGATATATATCTATTTTATTTGGGAGTGTATTGATCTGTAGAATTATTCTTATTCACCCCACTTGTCATATTAATTTTATCTTTAAAAAAATGTTGGCAAAGCGGTAATCAAGTTGTTTCTTCACCTAATTGAACCCCTAATAATATTATTTTAACTGAAAAAAAAAAAGAACCTTGATTTGAGGACTAGAGTACAAAAACTTAATAAGAGAAGTTTAGTGAAATCAGAAAACAGGAAACGCCCTCTCCCGGTCATGGGGCCCCATTAATGCGAGCAAGGCCCATCTCCACCGTCCATTTTGGTGGCCCATCCCCGGCGCAGAGATGCCAAAACAAAGCCGAAAGATTCTCCGCATAACAACGAAGATGAGGAGACTTATTATTTAGAGCAAAAATAAAATAAAAATAAAAATTCCAAATGCCTATACTCTTTTGCTCTCCAACCTGCATGAAGTGGGTCTCTCTTTTGCTTGTTCATCACTTGCGCGCACTGGTGTGAATAAGAGAGAGAAGGTGAGTTCATTTTTGACCTCTCCTTTGAGCTCTTCCTCCTCCACCACCCTCTTTCTCTCTCTCTCTGTCTCTTTCTTTAACTATTATTCTTATTATTATTATTCATATTATATTTGAACATGGATGAGGAGGAGGAGGAGGAGGAGGAAGAGGGGGAGGGGGAGGAGGAAATGGAAGAAGGGAGCTTCTTGGAGATGCTGGGGACGGGGGAGGACGAAGAGGGGCATCTCTTATGCTTACCCGGTGCGCTCTCCTCCTCAGCAGCAGCAGCAGCACCACCACCACCACCGCCGCCACCCTCTTCTTCTTCTTCTTCTTACTCCTGCTCCCACATGCTGTACTTTGGGGGACATGTCGATCCAGGGAAGCTTTAATTCCTTTCCATGCGCTACTTCAGCAAAAGTCCACCGACTCCTCCTCCATCTCTTCTCTCTCCTCCTCTCCTCCTCCTACTTCCACCACCTCCACCTCCTCTAAGCCTTCAAAGGTAACTAACTAACTAACTTTATTAATTCATAATTTCATACATACATGATTCCTGATTCCTAGCTGGCCTTTTCGTTAATTAGCTGCTTAATTATTAATTGCATGCTCTCTCTCTCTCTCTCTCTCTCTCTCTCTCTCTCTCTCTCTCTCTCTCTCTCTCTCTATATATATATATATATATATATATATATTTGTGTTGAATTAATTAATTAATTTGCCATGCATTTTGTTGGGGGGTTGCAGAAAAAAGTGGAGGGTAGTGGAGGAAGGAGAACATCAGCTGCACACAATACGCCCAATAGTACTGTTATTACCAGTAAGAAGCCCAAGACAGAGGCATCTGGGGGCCATGGAACATTAATAAAGGTGTGTATTATACTTATATTATATTCTCGATAAAGTATCACCTTGATTTGGTGATCATAATGCTTGGTCGTTAATTAATGCGTGTTTTAATTGTGCTTCATTATATTGGTTAATTAATGCAATCCTGGTCTCTCTCTCTCTCTCTCTTTTTTCTTTTCTTTTCTTTTCTTTTTTTGCTTTTGAATTTGGGCGAGGGAGAGCAGGTGAGGAAGGAGAGGGTGGGAGAGAGAATTATGGCGTTGCAACAACTAGTCTCTCCTTTTGGAAAGGTGAATTTCCCTCATCACCATATATCTCTCTAACTATTATTAATCATTATGTATTGCATTAATTAATTAACTCTGTTTCTCTATCGTTATATAATTCTCATGGTGCTTTGGATGTGATTTACGAAAGATTAATGCAACCACCAAGTCAGTATGAAGTTAGTAACTGGTGTTGATAGTAACATCTAGAAAGAGAGAGAGAGAGAGAGAAAGAGAGAGGTAAACGAAGCGAGTAGAAGGTGTTGTTTGGGTTCGAAACAAACTTGTCGCATTGGTTTGACTTTGACTGGAGCGATTTAATGCATGCGAAACTATATATAATTTATTTAATAATATAATAAGATAATATTAATATAGATAGATATATATGTCTGCAGTCGGATACGGCCTCTGTTCTGCACGAAGCTCTGGGCTACATCCGATTCCTGCACGACCAGGTTCAGGTACCTATACATTCATTTCTCTCTCTCTCTTAATTCTCTCTCTCTATTTATTTTTTTTCTTCATTTTCATGTTATTAGTAGTAGATTATCCACGCATTATGTCGGACTAATATTACAAAAAAGATAAAAGTTTAATAAAGCAATGAATTTAAAATTTTTTGAATTGCAAGAGACATCAATAAGTACAAATAGTATAAAAAATGTATATATAAAGAGATCTTATGTCACTTGTTTTTCTTATAAAATCAATTTGTTCATATGTCATGTAGATCATGTGAATAAATTAATTAAAAAGTGAGTAAATGAGTAAGCGAAATATCAGAAGGAAAATGGAGGTAAGGAAGGTAAAGCACCAAGATGTGGAAAGAAAGAAGAAAATAAAGGTGAAGGAAAAATTACCATGTGGTAAATTTATAAAGAATAATAATATATAGGGATAAATAGATGTATAGGGATAGATTCTCTCTTCCTTTTTTTTTAAGGCTTCGTTCTCACTTTTTTTTTTTTATTTTCTCTATTTGATTTGATCTGTGATTAATGTCAGGTCTTGAGCTCTCCGTATCTGCAACGTTCGCCATCCTCTGCCTATCAACACGTATATTTATTTTCTCTCTTTTTATTTAATTATTAAATATAAAATATTTTATTATATTGATTTGAATTTTTTTTTTGAAAAAAAAGAATAGGAGAAATGATTTGAGAGATGCATTATGGTATCTTCAGTTTTTTTTTTAAAAATCATTACTTTGAAAATTTTTATATTGATTATAGCATATCATATATGCTTTATACATTAATATATAAGTTATATCATTTCATCAATAATACATAGAAGTAATATTTTAGAATGTTACTTTTAGAATGTTACTAGCCCAGATAGCACATGATTCTGAATTGATCGATGTCTTGTTACCAAGGATAAGCATGTGCTATTTAATTGGGAGTTGATCATGTCAGTCTCAAACCTATTATTAAAGAAAACGTGTTGAATAAAAAAAAAAAGAAAAGAAAATTAAAGATATTGTTGGGTTTATTAATTTGTGTTTTAACTCTTAATTTAGGAGGGGATTGGATTTGGAGCTGGTGATCAACCAAGAGCAGGCGATTTAAGGAGCCGAGGTCTCTGCCTGGTCCCAGTATCATGCACCGAACACGTGGCAAACACCAACGGCGCTGATCTATGGTCCCCGGCCATGGGAAAGACCAAATCCTCAAAGCACTAGCCCTCCTCTCTTTGATATCTCTCTCTCTTCTTGGGTTTTGGCTCCAATGTTTCTTCTCTCATAATTTTCCCAGAAAAAGTAAAAAGGGAGAAAAAAACCAGAGAGGAAGAACCATTTTGGGTTTTAACACCAGTTTTTTGGGGTTTCTTTTTGGCTCCCTTTTTGGGTAAAGGAGCAGTTACACAAAAGAAGAACAATGAAAAGATATATAATATATGTATATGTATAGGGTGAAGGGGAATAGGGTAAAAGCTTCTTAACTTGGAAAGTAGTGTAGTAGCATTCAACACTGTTAAACTACTATTAATGCTTTGGTAAGTTAAAGCTTGGGGTTTGGGGGGTAGAGAAGAGAAGAAACTTTTGTATGTAAAAGCGTGTCAGTGTGCAAATATGTCTTCTTCTGCTTCTTTTTACATTCTTGGAATTATGTGGATTGTGATTAATTAACTAAAGCCTAAGTATATAGGTCGACATTAGCTTTAAATCATGTCACTAATTAATGAAAGCGTACGTGGTTTAAGCTTATCATGCTTAATTTGTGATGAGTTTTATTTATTTATTTATTTATTTTTTCCAAGGCATTTGTTTGTCTTTGATCTTCTACTATTGTTCTCTACAATTATGCTAACTAAAAGGTGGATGATTTGTTGGGGGTATTGGTGCAGTGGGTGAGCTGCACACTTTCCAATGAGAGCATGCGACCTTGCCAATTATTATATAGAAGATTACAAAACACTGCAGGGCGATATCCTATTTTGTACCTCTATTAGTAACTTATAAATTTTGTATCCTACTTATTCAAATTATTATTATTTTGATAGTTTTGTTAATTTTACGTTTAATACTACAAGTTTTTTTCAAAAAAAATTTAAATCTTTGAATGGTGGGTGTTGTTAGACAGGGACGCTATGTATAGACTAGAGGGGGGGGGGGGCATAACAATTTCTTACATATAAAAAAATTAAAGAATACATTTTTATCTCATCTCAAAAGTATATAGACACACTTTTTTTAAAAAAAAGTTCTCAATGCTAATATAATGTTCTCTCAATTATGTTTTTTTTTTTTTTTGTTTCGTACCTTTCGGACTTTTAATTATTTTAGATAATCTTTTTATTTAATCGAATTATATTATAATATATTAAATTTAATAGCTCTGTTAATTAATAGTCATCAATTGTCATAATTATATTTACTAAAAATTAAGAAATTAGATCATTAACTGAACTAATATTAGATTTAGTAAAATTTAAAGTTATTTGAGTGAAATAATACAAATAAAATAAGTAAAAATTAAATAATTATGAATTTAAAAAAAGATAATGTTTTTTTACAAAAATTATTTAGTCAAAATATATATTTTTCCATAAAAAATTTGATTAGCTAGGTAAATCTTATTTATTTACTAAAGTATTGATTTGTATATTTTGGTCCCCCTTATAATGAAGTACTAGCTTCTTCTCTGGTGTTAGATGTATTTTCTATAAGAGGGTGCACAAGTTGCATATTTCGTACGTGTTCTAGACATGCACCGTGCATATATGTTGTTCTATTCATATATATATATATATATATATATATATATATATATATATATATATATATATATATATATATATATATGCCTAATCTGTTTTATTTATAGTTAAAGGGTGAAGAATTTATACTGCTTATTTAATTCAGCTAAACCTTATTTTTCAAAATCATAATAAAGTCCATCAAATGGGCACATGATCGATAAAAAAATGTCCTAAAAATAGATGATCGGATCCTTCAATTTAAGATCGGAGTTATTGATCTTTATCTAGGTAGTGAATAGAATTTTCTATCAAAAATTCAACCTATTTCAATTCTTTTACACCGTTAAACTACCAAGTATCCCATATCGGCCGTTAAAAATTGTCAATTTTGTGAGCTGGATATATATAGAGCTTGAACTTTGTCTAAAATGTCTAGTGAATACCATTGCATTGTTTGACTTGTGGTTGAAATTGAGAACTAATTAATGTATAGTATATGAGTATAATGATTGTTCTAAGTTTGGTTGTACGACCCCTAGCCCGTGGTTATATATATATATATATATATATATATATATATATATATATATATATATATATATATATATATATATATATATATATATATATATATATATATATATATGCCTAATCTGTTTTATTTATAGTTAAAGGGTGAAGAATTTATACTGCTTATTTAATTCAGCTAAACCTTATTGTTCAAAAGATTGATCTAGAAAAGCACATGATCGATAAAAAAAAATTTAATACCAGGAGAACTATCATGCATATTTATTTAAAATATCCATGTTATATAAACAACTCTAAAGAGTATATATAATTTCTGCAAGCTTGAGCTCAGCTTGTGTACGTACGTAGCTAACGAGAGCTGGATATATATAGAGCTTGAACTTTGTCTAAAATGTCTAGTGAATACCATTGCATTGTTTGACTTGTGGTTGAAATTGAGAACTAATTAATGTATAGTATATGAGTATAATGATTGTTCTAAGTTTGGTTGTACGACCCCCTAGCCCGTGGTTATATATATATACATATATATGTATATATATATAAAACAGTACCAAGCTACGTACAATAGAGCAAGTTCTTCGGATGGTGACTTTAGTTGTTCATGTGAGTATATATCTTGACGAAAGTGTTCGTGGAGTTATTCTTATTAGTTGCTATATATCACCAAACAGCTTGAGAGTTCTTCGGTTAATGATAACGATCGATTAGGGATAAAATAATTAAACAATTGTTTTGTTTCTAAGCATCTAGTGGCCCTCATGCTATTAGAGAATACTTGTGTTTCTTTTTCTTTTTGCCCTTTCAATTAGGAGGTGTGTGGACTTGAAATGGACTTCTACGACGCTGCTTTTTTTTTTATTTAGAAAGGTTCACGAAAATGGCCCTCGATTGTTAGGTGGCAAACAATATATCCAAAGTAGTAGTTTGACAATGTCCCCTCTAATGGACAACGAAACCTCCAAATTATAGCCGAATCTTCGGGCATTATTTCTGGTTAATGAAAGTGACTTCCGGAAGGAACATTACGATCGTATGTCGACCTTCTTTATCACGAATAATTGCTCTTAAGGACGTGCCGTGAGGCTGCCCTACGTTTCTGATTGAACATAGAACGGTCGGATTGTGTAAACAGACTAGTGAGCTGAAGCGACTCCAGCGAACTTCTAAATCTAGTTTATATGCAGCTCCATCGATCGTCGGCTTAAAAAACGCCCTTCGAGTTGTTCGATCTGAGTTTATGATAAATCCCTATCCTATAATTCAATCCTTCTGTGTGTCAAAACCTTCTGACGTTCCTAACCTTGATCAAATACTTGACGCACTAAAATGGCCTCGATCTCTTCGATCATAACACAATTTGTAGTTGCTTTTTTCTTAATAAAAAGGAGGGAATTAAGTAACCTTCCAAGTACTAAGGAAAATGTAGTTTTCCAAAATCTGCAGGTCCTGCATGATCATGTCAAATTTATCCTACTTCCCTAGTTCAATAATTGCATGTCGCCTCGTAATCTAAGCTATTGAAAAGCATGGCATATAGCAAATTATTCTAAACCTATTTCTAACAACATCATTGTCTATGTCTCCTAAGAATTGAGATGAAACACAAATTATGGGCTTCTGTAGTGGACATCACACTTCTGGGACCTCAAAAGATCTGATTGATTTCTAATATTCTGATGCATGCAGTTGACATGTGCAATACATTTTGATCGTGTCATTGAAGCTCCAAAAATAAACAGCAATGTATTGACTAGTTTTAAGAGTTCCAAGGAGCTAATAACTTGTTTATAAATAAAAGAAAAAGACCCAATTAACCTTTCTTATAAGTCTTTTTCCATTAAGGGACACAAGCTGAATGAGCCCTCACCCTTTGCTTTACTGCTGCAGATAAAAAGCATTTATGCTTTTTCAATTCCTCCTGTTTTTTTCTTTTTTTTCCTAGAAACTGAAATGGACACTTATTGCAGATACCAATTCATCGATCACAAGTTGTCATGGCAGTGGCACAAAGCATCGATCTCACTTCCAAAAATATGTCTACATTTACTTTTTCATATGGGAAGCGTTTTTGGAGACCTCAATCTCAGCCTACAGCCCACATAACCTAACAGGTACGATATACATAATGGAATTCAAATCAATTAAACCCACTAACATAAGGTGGTGAAACTGGTCTTAATATAGAACAGAAGCATCAATTCTTTTATTCACATATCTTTTATTCCATAAGGATTAGTACTCAATAATGTCGTGTCCTTTCATACGTATAAACTAGTCAACTTGGCCACATCTTGATGCCGATCCACTAATTAATGTTCAATTATTGCTTCATATCATCTAATAGACCATTTTTCAATTCATTCGACTCCGTACGCTCCTTATTTTCTCAGCCAATAAACCAAACTGATATCTCCATGTTCTTTCTCTAAGGCCTTACTATTCCATTAATGCCCAAATTGTCATGTCTCCCCAGATTGTCATGTTTACAAAGCTCAACCTAATCAGTCAAACCATATCACAGCGAAGAGTAACTCAAAATCTTTAGAATGTAAGCTATATATGACACCAACAAAATAGCACAAGCATATAGTAAAATCTGGTGTTTTATTTGGAAGTTTTTCTATTGAGTCTTCAGATCTCTTTTCAGTTTTTCATTGCATTAAAAACTTCAGATTTTGTAAGGAAGAAGCAGGAGCAAAATGAAATAAACGCCGAATCTTCACTTGTTCGCCTTGGCCCATTTTAAGTGACCTTAGTGCTGACTCTAACAATGCCACCTACAATGAAAGGCATCACATTCCTCTGGCGACAAGTTAGCAACTGCACAAAGAGTATACTTCACAAGGTAGCAAGTGGAACATTTTCTACCTAATTGCGATCACTGAAACTAACCAGCCGAGTCATAATCTTGCAATCAATATCCTTCATTAGTAATCAGCTTTACCGAGACAATGCTATAGACTATTACATTTGACCTCATACTCATGGTTCACCTGTATTCATTATTGAAAATAGTAGTAAAAGCTATATATCGAGCATAGGAAACACGCTATTATTATTATTATTATTATTATTTTCTGTCACAAGGAAAAGCAGTATAGACTTTTGACTAATTGGAGAGCCTAATTGGCTCTACAATTTCAACATAAATAACATTAATTCCACTAAATATAACTCTAAGTTAGGGGTGTACCCACATTTTTCATGCTGATTCGGGCTAGGGGCCGGGCCGGAGCTATCAAGTCTCTGGCCCAACACGGCCCTTTGGCCGGGAAGGCCCAGGCCGGCCCCTAAAAGGTTATTTTTTAATATATAAAATTTAAAATATAAACAAATAATTATTTTTATTTAAAAATTTAAAATTTATAAAAATAGTTATAATATAACAAATTTTTTTCAAAAAATATATTTTTTTTTTTTTTTTAAAAATTGATATTGCTTTTTGGTCCAATGGACCAAAAGTGTTTGGTCCATTGAACCTAAACTCCTCCCAAGGTCCGGAGGAGATCTCCTCCGGGTTTGGGCCGTGTTGGCCCGGCTGGCAGTGCTCCTCAGTCCGGCACGGTCCAGACTCGTTTCGAGCTGTACCAGGTCGGGCCGTCGGGCCCAAGAGAAGCGGCCCAACAGGGCCCTCAAGTGCTATGTAAAATCGAATGTTGTGAAGGATGCCATGCATTTAGTCCCTAACCATGGAATAGAAATATTGTCAGCAAAATGCTTTAATTATCTACTTGTTTTATAAATATTGAGTTATCAATTCATGCATTCTTGATCAACACCGCATTACGCAGATTTTTTAATTCCCTCAAGGAGGAAAATATATATATTGAGTACAAATCAGCTAACTACGGCATGCCGCAGATTAATGGATTTAGCCATTATATAGACTGCAGAGTTGACCCGACAATAAAATACTTGTTTTATGCAGAAAATTCTGCACATTGAATATGAAAGTATCTACAGCCATACCTCACACATCACCTGGTTGATGATAAACCGAGCCAGATCTCATACAATACATCATGGAGATGCTCCACTTCTTTGCCCTAGCATTGCTACTCTTTACATTACTACTTCTTCTCCTTCCCCGAGCGGCAAAACCCTCGAAGCCTCCTCTGCCGCCCTCCCCGAGCCGCTTCTCCCTCCCCATCCTCGGCCACCTCCACCTCCTCCTACCCCTCGGCAACAACAACCCCCTCCACCGCTCCCTCGCCTCCCTCTCGTCCCTCCATGGCGGCGTCCTCTCCCTCCGCCTCGGCTCCCGCCGCGCCCTTCTCGTCTCCTCCGCCGCCGCCGCCGCCGAGTGCTTCTCCTCCAGCGACGCCGCGTTCGCCTCGCGCCCCCGTTTCCTCGCCGGGAAACACCTCGGCTACGCCTACACCACCCTCGTCTGGGCCCCCTACGGCGCCCACTGGCGCAATCTCCGCCGCATCGCCGCCGTAGAGCTCTTCTCCGCCGCCCAACTGAGCGCGTCCGCCCAGATCCGGGCCGATGAGGTCGCGGAATTGGTCAAAGACGTAGCTAGGACATCCGGGGGCCCCGATCGGAGGGTCGTGATGAAGCCGAGGCTCTTCGCCATGGCGATGAACGTGATGATGCGGACGATCGCGGGGAAGAGGTACTACGGAGGAGGAGGCCAAGGGGCCGAATTAGGGTTAGCGGGATCGGAGGAGGAGGATGCGAGGAGGTTTCAGGAGATCGTGGAGGAGTCGTTCGCGGTGAGCGGCGCGACGAATTTGGGGGATTTCGTGCCGCTGCTTAGGGTTTTGGATTACAAGGGTGTGGAGAGGAGGCTCGTGAGGTTGCAGGAGAAGAGGGATAAGTTTATGCAGGGGATCGTGGATGAGCATAGAAGAATAAGAAGAAGGGGAGGAGATGATGATGACAAGGGCGAAGGAGTGAGGAAGACGATAATTGACGTGTTGCTGAATCTTCAGGAAAGCGATCCCGAGTACTACACGGACGAGATCATCAAAGGAGTTTTGGTGGTAAGTCTCCGGTATCTGCTGTCCCAGTTTCTTCCGAAAAATCGTATACAAACAACACTCTGTTTTGCAATCTGCTTGGCGCGTTTCTCGGACGGTTCATACCTCCTCTTGTTTTAATTATAGAATAGAATATTTGCTACTGCATTCTTATCGTTCGTCTACAATTATGCTGAGAGTAATAGATTTTATATATAGCACCAAAAATACTATGGCATGCGAAAGAACATACCCAAAGTTATGGACTATTTTCGAGAATATTGAGGTGTTAGTGTAGATTCTAACTTTCAAAAATATTAACTCAAATGCATGCATGTTAAAATAAATCGTAACCGTACTGTACTCGAACGCTTGAACGGAGAGTACTGGTTTAGGCGTTCTGAATCTTTTGATCTACTACCCAATGTTGCAGGTAATGTTGTCGGCGGGGACAGATACTTCGGTGGTGACAACCGAATGGGCGATGGCGCTCTTGCTGAGCCACCCAGATGTAATGGAGAAGGCCCGAGCCGAGCTCGACCTTCGAGTAGGTTCGGGTCGACTCGTTCAGGAATCGGACCTCTCCGACCTCCCCTATCTCCAATGCATCATCAAAGAGACTCTCCGGCTCTACCCCGCGGGCCCGCTCATCCCAGCGCATGAGTCCACTGAGGACTGCACTGTTGCAGGTTACCACGTGCCGCGCGGCACGATGCTACTCGTCAACGCATGGGCCATTCATAGGGACCCCACAAATTGGACCGAGCCAACACAGTTTCGGCCGGAGAGGTTCTTGGTGGAAAGGGAAGAGGTGGAGGGGTCGATGGTGATGTTGCCGTTCGGGCTGGGACGGAGGAGGTGCCCGGGCGAGGGCCTGGCCATGCGTGTGGTAGGACTAGCGTTGGCTGCGCTGGTGCAGTGCTTTGAGTGGGAGGTCGGGGGTGAGGGCGTGGACATGGCCGAGGGGACCGGGCTCACGATGCCCATGGCAAAGCCATTGGTGGCCGCATGCAAGCGCCGGACGGCCGTGATCCACGCACAGTTAGCTAGCGTTGGTGCGGCATGATTGATGACCCACCTGCTCTGCACATGTTGTATCTGCACATCTCGTGCGTTGTTTTCACTCGTATAGTTGTTGAAATTACTTTGGCTGGTGCAGACGAAAGATGTATTAAAGTAATTTTAGAGTTCATCCAAGTTTGCCATGTTTGTGAACTTTGAAAGGATGCAGTGTAGGAGATATTCTGATGCACATAGTGTGGGCACGAATTTTACCGGTGTTATTTAGATGATATTCTTATGATGTTTACTACAATACAGAGGGAGGAAGGCTCCACCGAGTTTATAACTTCCATTGAAATTGGTTAATCACATCCTGCGCTGAAAACGTGGCTAGATTAAAAACTATACCCACCACGCTCTTCACCTCGCGTCTCACATATCTTTCATGCGAAAAGATGAAATAAAACTTCATCCCACGCTTAATTTGTTACTATCTTAATTAGGTCCCAAGGAAATATATAATAAATGTTAAATCCGCTTGTAAAACTCTTTGAATAAGATGCAATAATTGTTGAATTATTGTATATATTTCTTCAACAGGCCAGGTTCAATCCGACCCGGCCCGGTCAATTTGGGCTGACGTTGGGCCTAAATCTCTACTTTGTGAGCCCCAAAAATCACGCTCGGCCTTAAGCTCAGATCGGCCTGCAACTTAGTCAGCACTCAGCCGTAGACTTAATCGACGGTCGGGATTGGCTTAGGCACTTTCCAGTTTCACGCTATATAAATGGTCTGTTCCTATCCCGTTCCATTTGAAACATTTGCCCCCGCATCTCCTTTCCCTCCCACTCTCCCCGCTGCGACGCGCGCAAGAACTCCACGAAGCAGGCGACGATCGTCTTCCACTCCTCCTCTCTTCGATTATAGATTCTCCAAGAAGCTGTGGAAACAGCGGAGGAGAAGAAGCACTTTTCCCAGAGACGCCGTGCGAAAAGTGCAGGAGAAGAAACCCTTTTCTCCCCGCTTCGTCATCGGCGGGATCCATGGCGAAATACCCGATCGCCGATAAGGATCTCAATCTCGTCGTCCTCCGCTATCTCCTAGACTCAGGTCGACCCCCTCCTCGGAATCCCCCTTATAGCTGTGATTCTTTGTAGCATCGTTGGATTTTTAACCACCTCTTATGTTTCTGTGGTAGTTTTGGTGTTTTTATGCGTTCGATTTGATCTTCTAGGTTTGCTTTATGTTCTTGATGCTGCAATTGTTCGGTGTTCTGGTTCTCTGGGGTTTCTTTTGCCGATTTTGGCGGCTTTCTTTGATACCTCCTCTCTTTGTGATTTGTTACTGCTGCTGTTTGGTGTTGCAATTTGTTTAATTTGACTTCTCAGTAGTTCTGTATGTTCTTGATCCCAGTTGTTTGTTGTTTTGCCTCTCTAGGGTTTCTTTGGCCTATTCTGGTTCCCTTTTTGCTTCTCAGGTTTCCAAGTCTCTTATCTTGAGAAGTCAGTTACGGTTTCAGTAGAAATGTTACAGATGCATTTGGTAACCACTCTTAGGGCTGGGGCACATACGCTTATTACGTACTCATGTGACAAATTTCAGGTTTCGAGCACTCAGCATTTTGTTTTCAAAATGAGTTGCGGGAGAACGGATGTGGCGTTGATGGAGATACAATTTCATTTGCTACTCTAAAAAGAATTTTGCAAAACAGCGTCCAGCACAAAGTGTTGGAAGCTAACGCGAGCAATGTAAATGTGTTGCATATTAATAAGTTATTTAGTACAGCAATTGTTTGTATTGTTTCCTTGGATAACATGTTTCTGTTTGCTTCTTTTTGCAGTTGTTGACTCGCCAGAGTGACACTGACACAGATGAAGACTTTTCTTTTCTCAAACCTATGGATATTATCATGGAAGATGCTAATGGGCTGAAAGAAATCATAAAGAAGAGAAGGGAGAAAGAGAAGGACAAAGTAGAGGAAAAGCAAGGTGAGATCAAACTCCAAAAAAAAAAAAGAAGTATGGTGCTAGTGTTGCCAAGTTACATATATGTAACGGACTAATGTTAATCAGTTAGTGTTGGTGCTTCGTTCATAATGTTGTCCATTGCTCTGTTTTATCGTTTGCCCATCTTTCTTTCTCTTCTCCACTTTTTCTTCCATTTCAACTTTTTCTTGTTTTATCGTGCAGAAATCTTGTGACCCTTTTTGTTTTTCTTTATTCTGAGATAAGTGTGATTGGATTATATCTTCCATTGTATAAATTAGGAAATCTGAAATGACAACTTCCGAATGATGTATTAGGTGCCAACTATCTGCATCCTTCATATCGAAAGTCCATCATTAATCTGATTCACTCAAAGGCCACCCACTTGCTGTAATATCTAGTAGCCCACAATCACGTTTAGTCTAAAATTCTTTGGTTGATGGCCATGTATTTTCAATCGAGTTTTGAGCTAACTGTATCTTAGCCTTTAGTTGAACCAGGACATCCTTTAACATTTGGCATAAAATGATTATTTCATCTGTACATACCAATCAACCTATCTTTGATCAGTGGTGTAAAGTGCTCAATCGCCTTCTCAAGCCCCCGCAAAACATGACAGATGTTGCATATTCTATCTTGTATTATTAGAATCCAAATCAAATTTATTTGATTTCTTCTATGTGCATTGATACTCACCCAACTTGACCTTCATATTGCATTGAGGAAAAGGTGCATCTTCGTTGCCAAGTTAGTTCCTCCACATCTTTCAGCAGACTGTTAGGCCTTTTTCGTGCTTTCAAATTTACTATATTTTTGTTATTTTTTATGCTTAGAGTTGTATCCAAACTTGTTTGACCTTATTTGATTATGGCTGTCAGTGATTTACATCTTTAATGCTTATTTGAGTTCTCGTACGAACTTAGAATTGCATATGTTTCTCCATGTGGAGTAGTTGATTGTAGAAGCATATATGCAGTATTAAAGTCCCGCAGGTAAACATATGCGGGATTATGTCTTTTGAGTTGTTATATAAGCGAGTTTTGGAAGGTATCCACATACAATTCTGCTGGTCAAGGGGTAATAACACAAATAAGAACTTTTTGATGGACATATTTTGAAAGATCTATTTATGCTAATCATTTTGGTTTACCAGTATGTTATTTCATCTTTTGTTGCAGTTGCCTCTATATCTAAATATTAAAGTCTCACATCACTAATTTTTTTTTAGTAGGGCTTGAACAAGCAGACATCTCCCCTGACTCTCAGTCGTTATCCTGCAAGATTTCAAGATCTGATTTGACTATTTTGGAGGGCCATACTTCTTGGGTTTGATTTTCCTTCTCTTTTTTTTTTTTTTGGCAAATTGTCTTTTCTCCAATTCTCTTGACTATGAAATTTTACTCAGGTTACATTCATTTTCTTTTATGTCTGTTTAGGCCACTGTTTGTGCATGGAGTCCAACAGATTCTTTACTAGCATCCGGGTAAGGAATAGTACTCCTAGAACCTGGTTAGCATGTCAGAGTTAGTTTATTTAGTTTGTGTAAATCAATACTTCTATTAGCGTTTTTCTGCTCATATTTAATTACTTAGGTTTGACGGTGGTGCCTTTAAGTTATAGCCTGATACTTGAATTGCAACATTACCAATTTCAATAATTATTGTTGGCCTGCAGATCTTTCTAGCGTATCAGCGAAGCCTTCGTTGTATCCCACGATTAGCAGTCAATATTAGGAGATTCAGTTATGCAGTTGCCTTTGCTGAATTTATTGTTCTTTAACATCATTTCTCAATTTATTGAGCCCCTGTCATGGGAATTTGGTGCCTAAAATTTTTTCCCCTTCATGTCAAGTATGTGTTAACCATTGCAAATTTTTGGGAAAAGGTGCTATGGGGCAAGGATACTGCTTTCTAAACTAAGCCTTCTCTTAATTGAGAAGGCGATCTTTGCAGACTAGTTTTGTTGATTTATTTAGTACTTAGTCCACATAATAGTTATTCATTTGAGTCATTTCCATTATTAGGGGATGTTCGAAGGTGAGCCAACTTTAATGACTATCTGGGGCTCTGATGTGAGCACATTGCACTTGAGGGAGAAGTCTGATGGGAAAAGTAGTTGTTTTTTCCTATAAACCATCAAGCCTCATGCAGACCACAGGCAAACAGTTATGATATGATTTTTGTGGTGCTTGAGAGGGATATCAGTTTCTGTTTTCACTGCAACTTCATTTCATCTGACAGTGTTAGGTGGTCCTCAATGGCAAACTGAGCCTTAGGCTTCATTCCCCACTGATGGATCGACTATAAGAAAACTATCAAGAATTCTGATATGATTCCTCTTTTGTTGCTGAATCCTATTTTGAGCTCTGTCAAAGTGGAAAGTTACTGCTACGCTTGGCTATGCTTATCTTTTTCTTTCTGTTTTTGCTCAAGTTTGGCTATGCTTATCTTTTTCTTTCTGTTTTTGCTCAAGTACTATGCAACTGAATGTGCCAGTGGATGGACTTAGATGGCCTTGTTAATATTGGTTAGTGCAAACCCGCAATAAAAATACGGATAAAGAGGTGAAAAGAGTTGTTATTTTTATCACCATACAAAAATGACATAGATGTATAGTTTTTAAATGTTTGCCAATGCATTCAATTGCATCGAACTCGTGGAAAAACAAAAAAGGGGAAAAAAAATATTGCATAGCAAAACAAGTCCTACAATATTTTGAATAAAGTTCATCCTTAGCAGCATATAGAAGATGCATATTTCATAATCATAACTAGAAATTTTAAAGTCTATGACCACTGTCCCAAATTTCTTTCTTTTATTCAGTATGGAGTAGTTTCCTGCTGCTCATCACTGTGTGGTTTTTTTGCAATTCATTTTGTTCATGTGATTGTTACCTTGCTTTGTGGATTGCTTTACTGCTACTAACTAGCTAGCAGATTTCTCTAGAAAGCTTTTTGGGTTGTCCATTTGTCCTCTAACAATTAATGCTGTTATTGTGCAATTGTTAGATCTTCAGACTGGACGGCTAGGATTTGGAGAATTCCACATGGCCATTGTGGATCTGGTGAACAAAATTCTCCTTCAAGTTTTGTGCTGAAACATTTTAAGACTGGAAAGATAAGAGATGCTGGTGAGGAACGAGATCTCCCAAGCCTTGCTTGGAATGTAAGTTCTCTTAAGTATGATGACACAACCACCTACATTCTGTAGAAGGCCAAAACTATTCCTTTGATAATTAAGGGAAAAAAGCTTAAGACTCACCGAAACTTTGATGTGCTTGGAAATCACCACCCGAAGTATAAAAAACTGAAATTTATGAATAATCAAATTTTCAATCAAACACTTAGCCCAATTTGCCGTCATGTTCTCTCTGATTGCCATCAACCTGTGACTGTCATGTGAACATATTCATAACAGATCACTTAAATTGTGATTTGTTAGAATCCCCTGAACTTTGGCCAGATTACATATGACTACTAGTATTTTAAACTCCATGTGCTATTTTTTTGGTCATGTGATAGTCACCTGCTAGCGACAGTTAGAATACTTGGCTCAAGTTGTGTAGTTGATTAGAATAAATTGATTGTTGATTGTTTAGGTTAACTTTTTAAACTTACATGGCTATTTGCAATCAGGCTAAATTTCAAGTTTCCCTAGAGCTTTTGTCCTGTAGTTAAATAATACCTTTAGTCCTTCACAGTAACTTTCACCTCCAACTTGAATTCCTAAACATACATAAATGGTCAACTTCAGGCAAATCTTTGGCAGTCAGAATCTGCTTCCTATTTGTGTTTCAATTAGAGATTATTTACTGATTTCTTGCTGTTTTCTGTTTCTGCATTGTAGGGTGATGGTTCATTGCTTGCCACAGGTTCTTGTGATTTTTTGGCAAGAATTTGGGGTTGCGATGGTAAATGTTCAAGGATTCCCTGTGTTGTTTTATTTTTCTTGCTTTCGACTTTGTGCACTGTGCTTATTATCGAACTTATCAGCTTGCTACAATCAGGCATCTAAACTAGTTCCATTCTATGTTTCTTTGTAGTCAATTCTGAGTTTTCTTAGATTGGTAAATTTGTCTGAATTAACTATAGGTAGAAAAAAGGACCTTTTTATGTATTTGTTCGGGAGGAAGAGGATCTGTGCTAGGTGATTTATCTGGAATCCTGGATGATTGGTCTAGAACCAATTTTGTGAAAATATATCATTTGCTGATGTTTCCACTAGTTGACCTCAATATCCTCCATCATGTGGGCACCTCCTCCCTCCAGAGATATAGGTTGTGCAGCTGCTTTTTCCTTTTTTAATTGACGTAAAATAGAGAGAGAGAGCTAGCATTGTCATTTTAGGCATACTTGGTTATAGTTACGAGGTGGTTACCAGGTTGTTACATGTAACAAGTCAAACGTAATTTCTCTCTCTTAAATAGTTCTTCTTAAACTAATGTAAGCCATTTATCTTTTCAATACTCTAATATATGTTATGTTGTTACTTGCTTTTTGCCTTTTTATGGTGTGGACTAAAATGTGCAGGAGAATTAATAACAACTTTGGATAAACATAAAGGCTCTGTGAGTTCTTTGAAGTGGAATGAGAATGGTGATTTTCTTCTGAGCGGAAGCTTTGACCATACTGCTGTAGTCTGGGACACAAAGACATGGCAGCGTAAGCAAAGGTTCAAATATCATTCAGGTAATGCAACAAATGCAGTAAATGTGTACCAGTTCCTCTCAGCATTATGAGAAGCAGCTTTCTCTAATATATCTGTACTTTTGTTGTCTTCCAGATAAAGTTTACGATGTTGATTGGATGAACAATGACACTTTTGCCACATGTTCAAAAGATAGAAAAATTTATGTTTGGCAGATTGGAGAGGACATCCCTATATGGAAATTCTCTGGGCATAAGGTTCTTCATTATAAAAGCTTTTGTTTTCTGTTGTGTATGTATTATAGCTTGTAAAAGGTTCCATTCCAGCCTTTACGATTTGGGTTTCCTGACCTCACACTCCAGAACTCCCTAGAAATGTGATTTGATTTTACTAGACAAAAGAATATGATACAATGGCTTCATTCTGACAATAGTCTTTTAGAGGCAAGGGCTGCAATCGTCTATTATGATATCGTAGTAGGTTGATGAAAATAAATATTGGCGGTTTATCTTTCAATAACATCCTATTGATCTCTTCCAGCATGAAGTTTATGCTATAAAATGGGATCCAACTGGCTCGTTGTTGGCTTCATGCTCAGGAGATAAGACTGTAAAGGTGAGTCAAATATATTTGAGTAAACAACAGTATGTGCCTGTTTCATTATTATGCGGACAAGTTAATATCAACCTCTTTTTAGCTGATTGATCTTTTTATGCTTGGGTTCTTTCAACAGTTTAAACCTTTTTCTTGGCAGATATGGAGAATTGGTGAACAAAAACATTTGTACGACTTTCAGAAGCACACCGAGGTTGTAATAATCTCTTGTTGGACACCCCTCTTCTACTCTTTACAGATGAATATCTAAGTAGCAAGGTGGTTATTTCTCTTCCAGCTAGTGCGTACCATTAGCTGGAGGCCGCCAGGGCCTAATGGAGCAAACAATTCCAATCAGCAAGCAGTGCTGGCTAGGTAAGCTGTTTTATATGCAGATTAAACATAATTTGAGACATTATTATATTATGGACATAAATTATCTTTTTGCATAATTTGGAGCAATCTACCTATCGCTTACAGTAGACTGACTTCTGCTCACCCTGGTCACTCTGGGTCTAGGTCTAGTTAGGGTAGGGTAGAGTCCAATTATCTAAACCCCTAATCCAACCCTAACCGTTTGGGTAGGAGGGTGAACGACCCTTGGCCTACTGTAATTCTATAATACATTATGGGGTAGTCAGTGACATGTTGGGTCACACAAAAAAAGAGTTTCAGATTAATAAGTCATCCCATGCTGGTTTAACCCATTAACCCATTTTTTCTATATAATTACTAGTGTGTACACATAATAAATATCACAAGATGAAAGCAATACTTGAATTAATCAGGTAATAAGTGTCTAGTCTATCTCATTTTCTCCCTGGACTGGTTAAGGTAAGAGGGGGAAAAAGAAAAATCTAGTGATTGAAATTTGAAAATGAAAGGTTTAGATGGATAGGACAGGTAGCGAGCAGTTTATTCCTCTCAACCCTACTATCATGACCTTCAAACAACAAACTTATACTACCATTAACCTGTCATTAAAAATTTTGGAGGCCGCATGAAGGTACCAAAAGCATTACTTCTTGCACTAATCATATTTGTTCTTTTCACTCAGTTGTTGTGGTCTTACTTCAAACTACTTTTCTTTGTTGCTGATAAATATTATGCTTATAGGTGCTTCGCCTTGACTACTGTTGTTTTAGAACCTTGAATTCCATTTTCGAGTTGTATTTAATACCAATTAACGGATTTCCCATGGGGTATCACTTGTTGCTTTGTATGTTTAAAATCTGTTGGCTCAAATCTCTTGTCGAGTTCTCTAGTAGGCCCCTTAAAACTTTCTAAAGTATATCACTCCATAAATCTCTGTTGCATATTTTGATTTGGTGGCGGTTAGCCATTTTTTACCATGATCTTTTCCTATCATTTTGATACACAGTGCGTCATTCGACTCGACTATCAAGCTATGGGATGTAGGGCAAGGAAGGCTTTTGAACAGCTTGAACGGCCACAGGTACAGCTTTAGCTACTTATTAAAAAGATAGTTTTTTTTCCCCTCAAAAAAAAAAGAAAAAGAAAAAGAAAGGGCAAAACGAAACAAAACAATAGTACAGATTTATTTCCTATTCCCTACTGATTCATATACAATGCTCTTTTACAGTCAAAATATACAAACTTCTTTATCGCACGCCATAGACTCACATGATATTAATCCTCAGGGATGCAATATATACCATTGCATTTAGCCCGAACGGCGAGTATTTGGCAAGCGGGGGTGCAGATCAGTGCCTGCATATATGGTCCGTGAAAGAAGGCAAGATAGTGAAGATCTGCAGAAGGAATGTTTCTATTTTTGCGGTATGTTGGAACAGAGAAGGTGACAAGATCGCCGCAAGTTTGGCAAGCGGTGCTGTATGTGTTGTGGATTTCAGATATTAACTAGCTCCATCACTGCATCTACTATTGGGTGCTTGTCTTTCCCATTTCAAAGCACACGCACACGCACACGCGCACCTGCATGCGCACGCACACACACCTGAAAAAAGAAAGAGAAATTGGAACGTACAAGAGTTAGTCTCTTAATCTCGGGCAGGTTCTACAAGGACCTGTTGCTTATTGTGGAGATCTGTTTGATTTTCTTTTTTCTCTTTTCATTTCCCTTTCTGGGGAAGAGATTGTTTGATTAGCTGGAGTGGATAATTGTGCTGATCAATTGTTCGGCATAGACATTTGTTTCTCTTGAGGATAATTGATATAAAAAAATTTTCTTGCTAAGGAAGTGTTGCTCATAATTATACACTCTTGGATGGACTGGGGGTGTATGATATACACTCTTTGGAGGCATGTTAGCTGTGTTGCTCAATAATTATTCAGTGTTTTGTTGCAAAATTTTTTTAAAAATAATCTTATAAAAAATTTTAATTGGTCAAATGATCTAACCTTGTTCTTATCATAGCGGATAAAATTTAATTAACACCTTCCTTAACCTTTTTTTCTTTTTTCCCATATAAGTTATTTTAATTAACTGAACATAGAAATTCGAAGTGAATTAAATAGCTCTATGACTATCAGATATTAATTACCGCAGTTTCATTTGACTAAAACCTACATATAATCATTTTATTTAGTAAAATGTTAATGAATTAATAAAATTTTCAACATATGTAACTAAAATTACTTAATTTACAAGAGAAAAAGAAGAAAAGAAGAATAATCGACCATAGTAAAGGGAGTCTTTAGAATGGCAAATAGTTGAGGCCTTTTATTCATCTTTATCTTCTTACTTGTATACGTAGAACTTTCTCTTTTTAAGAGAAAAGCCGAAGCACAATTTATAGCGAGTGATGAGAACGGAAATCGACCTGACTTGTTAAGCGTACACTGAAAAAGTCACCACCAAGTGAGTGGATACAACGCATTACAGCGAAAAATCCAACATACTTGGTCCCATTAAAGATTATGCCAGGATTTCTCCTTCCAAAGTTTTTTTTCTCACCAGCTTTTTCATCATAGCTAAAACAGGAGTTTCGAAGTGAACCTTTTGCTTTTGAGAACATGGGGATAGTTTCAGCACCTTGCTACAGAAACGGCTACGCACTTTTTATCCACCAACAATCTTCTTGCTGCATCGTGGGAGATGTTTGGTTAGAAATAATTAATTAAAAATATAATATAATTTGAAATGCATACAGTTAAAAAAAAACACAACAATCACAACTACATACAACTTGCTTTATTGGATGCAGTCAAAACATTGCAATCATAAATAATTTATTTAGTTTCATGTGATTGTAAATTGCATTTTTAAAAATTCATCAATTCGTATATTGAGCAGTGAGGTTACCTCCGCCGTAGAGGGGGTAAAAAAAAAATTTGTTTGAAAAGTAACTACTGCAGTTGAACCGCAGTTCATTTGGATACAATTTCAACTGCTGCAGTCAGAACCTCCTGATGCAATTCTAACTGCATCGGCTAGATTCAGCTGCATCAAACTAGATGCTAGATTTGAACATATATATAGTTGCAACTACAATATAGTTGTCACTAAATGCAACCAAATAGTCGCTTAGAGTGAAAAAAAAAAAAAAAAGTTTTAGGACGAATCGCAATTTGGAAGCAGAATTAATGACTAAGGTTATATTTTGCAGATTATTCCTGGCTACCGTCCCATCCTTACCTGGGGAAGAACTTCACTCAAAAGCCATTAGGCATAATAACCAGGATTAATTCTCCATCTGTTGACAAAGAGAGATATTTTAGTTCCTTCCACATGCATGTACAAGTAGATAAAAAAAGAATCTATACCAGTTTTCTGGTCTGAAAAGAAGTTTAACAAACAAGAAACTCAGGCACCATCCTCCATTTTTATAAGAAACTTGGAAATTGAGGAAAAAGAATTGATGCCTTTTGAGCACACATGACATGACACCTTCCTGAGGCATGACCCAAATTGGAAGATGGTGGGATACTACAGGAAAGATCACTACAACTGCATAGCAATAATTGCACTTTGAACATTAATAGACCCCTGCGCGCATATTGCTTTAGTATGTGAAAAGGAAGTAGGATGCCTCTCCTTTTCCATCTTGATCAGGTTCTGACTCCCCAACAGTGTGTATTCTATTCTATCCATCCAAACTATACTTCAATAAAGAGTGCCAAAGTTGGCATCATCATTTCAGAATAGAAGGAAAATATAGAGAGAATTGAGCTTCCTGTTTGTCTTCTCCACACTATTTTATTTTCTATAACAGCAAGATTCCACCTGCATGCTCTAAGTGGTTCACAAGGGCACTACTGAGACATTGTCCATTATAAGACATATGAATGTCAACTACATTGAATTCATAAAAGGTATAATGAGTTACAAGACTATTATATGTACTTTGAGTGGAGAGTGGATACTGAAACAGGGATGAGAAAATAATAATAAGAATAATGCAATGTGATGGCATCCCACTCTAACATTACTAACATACTCTTTATAAGCTCAACTGTCAACCATAGTAAAAAGCGCGTTGCACTACATAATGCACTAACCTTTGCGGTGACAGATCTAGAGCCCTATGCGATGAGATAATTACCATGCAGAATGATTCTTTGTTGTGGCAAGTTTTTTTTTAAAAAAAAAGAATAACTGAATGAGTCATCTACATATATCACCGAAAAACTCTTCGACAAAATTTGGTGACCCTAGAGGTAGTTTCCTCTTCCCACTTTCCAATTTGTCACAGCATTTCCCTCCACTACCTAGAAGCAGAAAAGATCCAGAATAGACGTAACGGGCATCAGTGCATACAGAAGCTAGTACGGAGACAGGTCTTGTTGGACCATTAACAAAGAGGACTATGACCTATGCAAAATGAAAAATAACCTAACAAAGTGAAAACGATGTCCAAATCTAGAGGTTGATAGACGTACGATGGTAAACACAACCAAAGCATTGTCCAAGGAATTAGTAACACCACGGTGTGGGCCGGCTAAGAAGAGATAAGCATCTAAAGATATTAGATATCAACTGAACTGACAAAGTTCTTTACCTAATGATTCCTCTTATATAAAAAAAATAAAAAAAAGGACCACTCACAAGCTTCCCACATGATAATTTGTTCCCACTACCCACTAGCTTGTTCTCCTTTTTAAGGAAAGCAATCGTAACCCAACCGATCCTCCATGATGTCTAATACCACTTCTTTCATTAACACTAGAAGAATGACAAGCCTTCAAAGAGAAAATGAGGAGATGGAAGAGGCATCAGTAAACAAGGAGAGATCAACACCGCATACCAGTGAAATTTATACAGGTGAAGCCACTGATAAAAACCCTCCTACATGGTTGAATTTGACTCTCGGGGGGAACTTATCATCAACGGCTACGGACTGCTTAAATTCCCAGCTGAAAGCTGCAGCTCCTCTGAAGGTGTTCTCATGCAACTTCTGCACAAGGAAGTTCTTCAGCTCACAGGCATTGGGAGGGCATCAGAATGCTCACAAGAGAGAAAGAGGTACTGTAAAAAAATCTAGTAATCCACAAAGAATGATGAGGGGATTACCTCTTGATGCTGCTTTCGTACGTTCTCTACGACCTCAACCCCATTCGATAATTCAAAAGGCAAGCAGAGATAGAGGGAGTGGACCAGCAGTAAGATTTGATGAAACCAAAATAGGTCTGACGGCATTACACTATGAGGAGGCCACAACCTCAGCATGGCCTGGAAGTTTTCGGATGACTTCGCAGGAATCTTCTGCTCAATCAACAGAGCAAAATAAGCTTGATTTGAGTCTTCGGCTTTGATATATTTATAATTTATATATCCGGTTCATTTGCAGGTTGCTAATTTACTCTTTTGCTCAGAGTTTTAAATAAACCATTTCAAAAAGCTACCGAAGTAGGCTTCAGTCCAACAGATAGTAAATTACAGTTGAAAAGACTAGTATGAATTCTATGAAGACAACTGGTAGTAAATGTAGATAAAAGCGACAGTCCAAATGCTTTTAGGCAATGCATTCTTTAGAATGATGTACATCTTGATTTACCATTCTGCACTTTCCTCTAGTAGAGTAGATTTGGATACAGTCTGAAAGAGTATCCACATGGAAAATTAATTACAAAAAGTATTGCATTCAAGTTCCCCTGCAATGATGATTCAAGACCTTTGCAACAAGAAAACAAATAAATCATATAGGAATCTATTTGCATCACTACCCTGTAATTTAAATAGAGTACGAATATCCTGATTACCGCAAATAGGCAGTAAAGAAGATAAGTTAATCAGATATTAATTTTCCAAACACAGAAGATTACAGCATTAAATCCTAATTTAGGTGGTTTTATACTATTATTGTCTCATGAAACTATTTGATGCTCTTTCGGCTACATATTAAACAATCAGCAGCCAACAAACATCCTAACCCCTTCCCTATTTTGTATACCAGAAATGCAGCTTTAACTCGATGGACAAAGGTCAAAGCCCCTCGGATTTTTTTTTTTCCCATCATAAAATTCTGCTGTTAATTAGCAGAAGAAAGTGCAGTGCGTAAGGAAAACCCAAGTTAGAAAGCCACTCAACATGATTTTGTAAAACTACAACATATTAAATAACAGAAAATTCTACAAAAGTTCTAACTTCATCTTGTATACAAGCCATCATGCAAGTGTGATGCATGCATGACCATGAAAATTGCTTTGATACAACAATGCAATAAGAAAGGAAACACCAACAGAAATATCAGAGGAAAATAGGGAGAGGAAAAGGATAATAATAAGCAATCTGTTCAAAACTGAAGCCAAATCAAGAACGATACCTAGCTCTGAGCAAGTGGCTTTACATAAATACCTGGAAGCAGATTCCACCATGAAGAGGCAAGCGTTGCAAGAGAGGGGGAATTGCTAAAAGAGAAGGCGACTTGAGGAATGTTCACACAAAGAAGATGATGTTTGAATACTTTATGCAACTTTTATGCTGAACTCAGTGTTAATTCATGAGCAGCTGGCTTCATCTGCTTCTATGAGTTTACTTGGTGGCAAAACAGCAAAGTGACACCAATTTGAACTTCTTGGTGGCGAAACAGCATGAAACGCAGACTTCATCATTCTTCAATTCTAAAAACACAGGAAAAAATCACCAAAACAAGCCAAATACATCCATCATACAGAAATCGCTCATGAAACACACTGAGAAGCTCACTTCACCCTCTGCTATGAATTCAGTGATGAAACACTGTGAAAGACCGGTTTTCCGGGAACACGTCATCTTCTCTCTCCAGACTTTTCAGAGAGTTGAGTCCAGAAAGAGGGTTGGGGTTGGGAAGGGGTGGTGGCAAGAGGAGCGAAACTCATCTTTCCTCTCTTGACTTTTTGGGGCCATGTCAGAGGGGAATCACTGCTGTTGATCAGTTCATATGCTCAAATCTTAAAGCAACAAGGATGATGGTGCTCCCCATCTCATGCAGCACTCTTTTTTTTACTTTTGAATACGCAGGAACATGATAGTTTTCAGGATCCAACTCAGAGTTTAGCTATTTTCTGTGTTATCAGTCCACATGATAAGGCTATGGACATGCAGGTTATTCTAAAAAATACATTAAAAATAAAATTACCGCCCACTAATTTTATAATAAACTCATATAGAGGAAAAACTCTACTAAGAATCATTCTAGCTGTTACATTGTTGTGCAGTTTATAATGCAAGTTTGACTTGGAAAACTTTGTAACTGGTACACTACACGAAGGCTACAACTTTCATTTCTTAGTTCCATGCAGCCAAACAAAACCTCTTTGGGGACAAAAATACAAAGTTTCCAAATACGTACAGTGGAATATTGAATGGCTGCACCATGAGATCTCCTGGTCGAGTACAATCCACTCATTTCATAACATCTTGGACCTAGATTAACGGCCTTCAACCATTACCTACCACTTTTTAACTTCCTCAGTTCACGTGCTATTGCCTTTTGCCTGCTGCTGTTCGCAAATTCTCTAGAATTTCTGCCATCATTTTTTATGTCGTTGTTCGATCCAGTTTCACATGTTGCACCTCTATCAGAAGAAATAGGCGTATCAGGATAACTAGTAGAATTCTCTGGTATTTCCTCATTGGACTCGAAGCCTTTTCTTCCTCTTCCACTGATAATTTTCTGGTTCGGAGTGATAAAAGCTCCATTGTTAGCAGGATCAGTAGAGGAGGGTTCTTTGCCAGAAACTTTAAAGCTGTGACGTGCATTCTCAAACCATTTGCCAACCTATGAGAGCATAACACCTTATAAGCATAGTAGTAAGAGACCACAACGAGAGAGAGAGAGAGAGAGAGGACCTGCCGAAATGTCAGCCCTAATTCTTGTGCCAGATTTTCCTTTTCCTCACGGGTAGGATATTGATTTGCTTCAAAAGATTCGACAAGTTTCTGGTTTGAAAGAAACAAAAATGAGACTAGTAAATACAGAATTTCGTTAGCTATTAAAATGCACCGTGCAAAGTAGCTCCACCTATCAACACACAATACATCATCTTACAAGCCAATCGTCTCAATCAAGAATTTTCAAGAACAGCAAGCAAATGATCAAGCATATGGTACAAGGGCTTATTCACAAGGCAAGCAACTCAGACTGGATAGATTTTTTAACTCATTATCACATTTTAGCTAAAAAAACACAAAACTGTTCCAAGATTTGACCACAACTGAAAATTTGTTCTGGCCAGAAATGATTAGGTTTAATCTGAAACTACCTTCAGTTTTGCACATGGCCAATAACTCATAAAAGTTTACCAAAGCTGTCAATGATTGCCTTTAATTGATCAAAAATAATGCTGCAGAGTAAAAATGGTGAAGCAATCCTTGAATATATTAGTGAATACACATGGTAAAGATCAAGCTCCTGCTTTGGTGAATATTTTTAGCATGTTGTTATTACATATGCAATATCTTAATCTTCAATAGGGCAGGGACATCAGATTAGCCTAGACTAAAATCCCTAGCTTTAAATTTAGACCAGCTAACCCATAAAAAACAACACAAAGCAAGAGAATATGCTTAAAAAATGTCTGACAACTTCTTAGACTAGCTTGTCTTTATCCGTATTTTCTTACTTGATATTTGTCAAAAGAATAAATAGTATCTGGCATTCAAACTTATCAACTTAATTAAAGCATAAGAAGGAAAAATCTAGGACACTCAAATTGCAATACCTGAGAGAATACTCGACCATATTGCCTTTCTCGGGAGGGAGTACTTAAATCTGATCTATACTCTTTTTGCTTGCCCTTAACCCTCCTAGACCTTTTCTGATTCTCAGTTGATTGAGGAGATTCAACGGAGTCTTCTCTGTCATCTTTTCTTCCTTTCTTTAGGATACTCTTTTCTGACCAATCTTCATCTTCACTTGAATCTGAAGATGCTTCACCATAGGCCTCCTTGAAAATCAGAAGATATAAAAACAGATAAGTATATGATGAACTTAAGGTCAAGCTAGTTTTACGTATCATAAAAATAATAATATATAATAACAAGAAAGTAGAATCCTGTCAAATTGAGTACTTCCCCTCTTTATTCCTCTCTATTCTCCCGGCAGTGACAAAATTTTCGACCCACCTTGGAAGACTTTTGCGGAGCCTAAAATACTAATTTGCTATTTCCTATTGCTACCCAGCTAACACAATGCATAGAAAGAACTGATTAGCAAGGCCAAATAGGATTAACTAAAATTAAAAAACTTAGGTGGGCTAGAAAAGCTCAAAATTGGGTCAGAAGGGCATATAATAAGGTGGCCTTGATTTTTCACTCTCCTTTTTTTTGTTTGTAGTTAAAGTTATATTGGCTGTTTTGTTTTAGGTAGTTTCATTTTTTTCTGCTGAGGTTACAAAAAGGATTAATGTTGACAAGCCCAACCCAAGGCCAAACCACCAAAAGGATAAAAAAGACCCAATATATCTCCATGACATATACAAAAAACTACCAACAAACATATGGATGCATCTTACATCATATAGCTTTTTGTAGTCTAAATGCTCACGCTGTCTTTTCCCTGGAATTGGTAAAGGACTCCCCTGGCCCAGCTCGGTTTCCATTATAGATCTTTGCTCACCATGATGGTCGAATGGCTTAGCGTTGGGAAGTGCTGAAACTTCATCACCAACTGAAGCTTTGACAATCTCAGAACAAAATTCATCCGAGTCAGAAGTAAAATCCGATTCATCTGAATTTGATTCCTCTTTCTGGCTGTCTTTATCTGGATCTGGACAATCGGGATCATAATCGTCATCCTCTGAATCATCAGAAGGTAATCCCGCGTAATCATATTGCTTGTTAGGATTAGGGTCCGAAGGGCCTGAACCCTCAGATGAGACAGTGAAATCTGATTCATCTGCAGAACTCGATTCTTCTTCTTCTTCTTTGTCGTTATCTGAGTGAATTTTAGGGTTGCTTGGATCATAATCACTGTCCTCTGAATCATCTGAAGGTAAATTGGACATATCATAATTTGCAGTACCATTGGCAATAGCAGCTGCCTCAGGAAAAACTTTCTACAAAAAAGAGATGTGACTGTGAGCAGAAAAACAGCTACATAGCCCTATGAAAATGGGTTAATAACATCAGGGGCTTTCAAAATAGTCATCAGACCCTTATATTGGTACAATCGGCTCCCAAAGTTTCAAATTCTGTTGAAATCTTGATCTTTCCAGTAATTTGCTTTATCAAGATGGACAGAAATACCCAAGTATAATCACCATGTAAGTGACTTTTCGGACTTCTCTTCGGGTGATTTCTTAGGAATTGCAGTCCAATTAAATGCAGGAAGTTAACTGAAAAATAAAAGGTAAAACTGAATGCCAATTAGGGGACCAGATTGTAAGAATTTAAATTCTGGCGACCAAACCACAAACTCCTAAAAGTTTGGAGAACCCTGGTGTGATTTACCACTTTAGAAATTGTACAATCAATATGTACATCTCAGCAAAAAAAAAGAAAAAGAAAAAGAAAGAGAAGAAAGTGATCATTCCACAAAAGGTGTAGGTTACAAGATAAGGTTTTTTTTACCTCCCATGAGTCCTCAATTGTGAGATCACTTCCTTGAGATTCGTTAAGTAAGTCAATACAATCTACCTTGCAATCGCATGCTGGGCACAACCACCCTTCATCCCCCGGAGGTACTGAGAAAAAGCATTTAATTAGTTAGTTCTACTTTTACAGTGCTTTACTACTGAAGCTATCACTTTGGACTAATAGGATGGAGAACTCCTCAACTGCAGGCCATTGTGTATAGACCCCTTAAGTTTATTTTATTGGTTGATGCCCCCTCACCTCTTAATTGCCTTCATTTGAGTTATTCTGTTGGCTAAATTGGGGATTCAATTCAAATTAACGGTTCCATTAGCTATTGGTTGTGAACAATTAAATCATAAAAAGAAAGTCAAAGTTCCGTCAGCTAAAAAGCGGGTAAAGTTATTCAATGTAACGAAATCACTGTTACATTTAGAAGAATCCCCACTACTGTAAATCAGAATGAGCAAAAGTTGAGGGGTTCTTGGAAACAGATAAATAGAAGTTCAGGACTCTATTTCAAAATGGCCTATAGTTGAAACGGTCGCCATACACTTTTACCAACTAAGTGGTTGTGAAATAAGAAGATCATGTGTTACTATTTTCAGTTAGTAATGGCGGATTCAAGCACTTCTGGTGAAACCCTCTTTCACACGCTCCATCACAAAGGATGATATCATTATTAACAGATGCATCCTTTGAACCACATTTGGCACAAAAAATCTGCAAGGAGATGACAAAGTGCCTTTTATTAAGGGTATTCAAAGTAAAATTAATCCTCCACTCCAGGAAAAGAACATGTACATTTGATTAGGGCGAGCGAGGTCACATACATCCTCACTGGAAATTTCTCCCTCTGAATCGAATAAAGACTCGTCGAACTTTCCCTCAGAGATTAACGTATCTAGATGCTTAAATGTATCGCGTAATCTCAGCTTACACCGAAGTATTTCACTCTTAGCTCGTTCAAGCTCTTTCTCAGGTCTAATCTTCTCCAAGCTGCAGTTTAGAGAAACAGTTATGAACTGTGAAAAAGAAAAATGAAATTGTCCAAAAAGTATTTGGCAACGGAATAGAAATATGCTCAACAGTTAGAAAAGCACATAAAAGTGACAGGATGACATGAAGATGCCCTCAAAATGTAAGTACATGGAAAAGCAGCAAATGCAGCTGCACTCACTAAAGCATAGAAAATGCTTCTTCTTAGAACATCAACTACAAACAAACCGCATTTATTGGTTTAAAACGAAATTTCAGCATTTTAAAATCACGAAGGTAGATATTATTCTATGCAATCATGAACAGAGTGAAAAGAATGTATATTCGTGATCCGGAATTTCAGTTTACTTGCTCAGCAAAAACTCCTAGGATTTCCATACATTCCAACACTCGAGAACAGCTCAATGTAAACAACTCTAAAGAAGCTCAACAGGGCTAAGAAATAAATAAGTCATATATATCTTTGCCAAGCAGAATAACTTCCTAATTTCCCCTTTATAAAGTACTGTAATATGTTGTATAGCTTTAATGTGAACTATCACTCACCTTAAAATATTAAAACGTGAAGAGATTATAAAGATGGACCCTCATGCAAAACGTTAGATCTTAGGACTCTGCAATTTTCTAAAGAGTTACAATATAAAGCATAGGACAAAGATTGCACAGAGTATATCATGGATGAAATCTTTGATTGGCAAAAACAAACCTTTGTCCTTTCCATCCTTCGCCAGAATAAGCATCAATCAAGTTCTGCTCGTAGTTCATTCGCGTCAGCAAGTATCTTATTCTCTTCCGCGTTCTCGATAACTCGTCGTTTGAAGCTCTCTTTGCTCTCCCCCTCTTCGCTCTCCTCTTTACTACTGGATTTACGGAAGAACTCGGTGTTTCAACGTGAGTCTCGCTTTTCCCATTCAACATAGATCGAAGAACTCTAACACCATCCATAGAAGATCGCAAAGGATATCTTCTACCTTGGATCTTTTGAGAAAGTTTCTTGCGCTTCCGTACTGCTTTCTTGGAGCTCTTTCTTGCACTCATGTCGGCTTTTTCAGATCCAGATGCGTCGAGCTCAGCTTCTTTAGCGTGTTTCCGTTCGTCGACGCGGCCAAGCGCCGCAGATTCTTGAATCGCACATTCTAACTTACAATCTTGCTCCGGATGTTTTGAGCTCTTATCCGAACACGAATTTACTAGAGGAGCAGCAGCATTATCCATTTGCCCTGCATGAGATAGTTCGTGCTCACAAAATTAATTCCACAGAATATAAATATCTATGCCTATACCATTCTTATACGCAAAAGTGCTTAGTAGTTAATTGCCACTCCTCTTTTAGCAGTTCTTGCTATATTACCAACCTTTCACATACTACTTATACGTTACTGACACAAAAAAAAGGGGAAAAACAAAAAGTAAGGAAAATAACTACACTGGCAGATATTTCGACTTAAGAACCAAGAAGATCAAAGAGAGTCATTTTAACCTATCAAATGATCTTCCTAACCTGCTTGTTTCAGCAGATACGCTGAGAAAAAGTGGAGTCATTTTACGAAAGAGATCGAGAAAACCTAAAAGAAAATGACACTCTCGCAAAGAACAACAAAGAAGCAAACCAAAAAAGAGAAAGAAAAAAAAAAGAACCGATTAAATCTACAAAATTACCCAAAAACACCAAAAAAAACAAACGAGAGGGGTGAAGCAATTACCGATCCTACATCCAGATAAAGATGTGTAGAGTAGAGGATATATATATATATATATATATATATATATATATATATATATATACCGAACTATAGAGCGAGAGCTAAATTTAGTTCGGTTAGGGTTTGTCGCAGGACGCAATTGAGCCTCCTTACGACCCCCTGCTTCGATCAGACCCAACCAAACTGAACAAACCTAGAGGTTGGTTCGGCTCGCTCGGTTTATATGTTTTGTACTTAATATTAGTTAGTTAATTAATTAAAAAAATTAATATATTATTATTATTATTATTATTATTATATATATATATATATATATATATATATATATATATATATATATATATATATAATTAGATTTGTTTTAGAGGCTTTTATAATTAGATTTTAGCTTTTATAAGAAGCGTACAACTTAAAATTATATAATTGGATCCCAAGTCTCTCTCTCTATATGTATAGTATATAGGTATAAATATGGCAAATATTAAGATGGTAAATGTTGGCTATATAATTTTCATTTGATGCTAAAAAAGTACTGCAGTTTAGTTGGTCTGTTTGATGATCTGCACAGTTTTTTAATAAATAGAAAACCACTCGTGTCTTCTATTATTGTAAGATTAGAAGAAAACAAATTTTTGAATACAATAGTTAAAATTTCAAATTATTTAAAACTAAAATTTATAAAATGTGAAATTGTAATATATTTTAAAATTTAATTAATATCTTTGCTGGAACCGGGGATTCCGGTGCAAAAGACATTTGGAGGGAACTAGAGTGTCTCGGTTCTCGAGTTAAAACAAGAAAGGACGCCTTAATTAAATTGCGTTAATTACCTCCTTATATTTTACTACTAAAAAATAGATCTAAAAATTTGAGATGATTATTAGACTTATTTGAGAAACTTCATAGAAATAAATTGGCAAATAAAATTATAGAATTATATAAATTGAATAAAATTATTCAATCAACTATTCATTTTTTATAGTATTAACAAAATAAAATGTCTCTTTTATTTATCTATTATTTTTATTTATTTTTAATTAAAAATCAGATAGATATTGAAATGTAAAATAATATGAACTGGCTTATTTTTAAAAAGTTTCACAACTTAATTTGCTGAAATCTTAAGTTCTTAGACCTATTTGAAACAATGACAAAATGCAGTAGGCTAATCAATGCAATTTTTAATGCAAAAAGGTACATAAGACATGGCATGAATTGTAAGGAAGTTTTTGGAATTTAGCTTTAAAGAAAAGGTGCTTATGATTGTATGGAGGAATCCAAAGAGCCTATCTAGGAGGAGAAATTGGACGTAGAAGTTTGAAGCACGTAGACCATTTCAACTTTGATCCTCAAATTGTAAATTGATGTATCTAGGTATTATGCATTTGTACCATGTTGCAATCTTCACTCATTAAATTGGAAACTATATTAAAGTGAAAGATGTCTACGTAATCGCCATATAAGGCAACTTTTGGATGTCTCCAAGTAAGCAAGCAGTGGGTTGATGACATTATTAGCACCGCATTAACACAAAATCATTGTTCTTTAGCAAGTTATTGGCATAACGTAAAGAAAACAGATGGTTCTTCAAACAACATTACTCAAAATAGTTAACAGCGCCAAGTGCTGTTTCCACGCTAAAGTATAACTCAGAAAAACAAACACAGAGAGAGAGAGAGAGAGAGAGAGAGAGATCTAGCAGATACAAAACACTAGCACACCAAACAAAGGGTTACCACAGGATCCAACCATTTTGGTTTGCTTAAGGATGCACGGGAAGATTAGGGTGGTAGCAACATGTAGGACTGACCCCAGAAAAGGTCTAATCTTATCTTGCCTCTTGAGGTGATCATGTTCGAAGCCACATGATCTTTTATTTACTTCATGTAGGCAACATTTCATCCTAGCAATAAGTGTTCGAGAAAAAATCATCTTCACCGGCTGTTCCTACCCTCAATCATGGTCACCTCACTGTTCCATTAAAAAACGGTTTAACATCCAGATAAATGCTGAATAAGGGAATACACCCGAGCTTGAACTACTACTAATATGCCAAACACTTAACATGCGACTCCAATTTACAGTAATAACATCGAGAAGAAGTAAAATGGTAACCATACTTGTATTGTGCCAATATTTTGGGGCCCGTAATGAAACTCTGCAGTGCAAATACGAGGCCGCCAAATGGTTTGACGAATAGCCTTTTGGAAACTTCTCAAACAATGTAATCACCGTCATGAGAACCAGATCCTGCATCAGTAGAGATGGACAATAGCTGCATCAGCTCAAGCCGATATTCCATACCCCTGAGGTAGTGACCCAATAGCATGCACCTACAATTATCAAAAAAGCCAAATTTGCGCCAATTAAAATGCCTGATTATCTAATTTTAATCGGGGTTTCCAAATAATACACATCTTTACCAAAATAAGAGTCGAGCAAGATAATCCCGAGGGACTGATATGAGGGGTTGAAAATGAAGGGAGGTGTTCTCCACAAGCTCCGCATAGTCGTCCTTTCCGAAATTGAGGGTTCCGCCTGTCGCATTCTCCGACGGGGGAGGAGCCTTTGAATGCATCTTTGGAGAGAGAGTAGCAAGTAGACCATGTACAACAGAGTGCATAGCTTCTTGAACCCCAGAACAGGTCGGCTCTGATAGTTCAGCTACCTATGAATAGAATTGGTTGAAGTATGTACCAATTAACCATAATAAGATAATTTATCCACTGATTGTTCCCTTTTAATGCATGTTGCATTTCGAAAAAGAACCTCCAACCCCTTTTCATCCTCAAAACACCACGAACTTTTGATTGTTTCAATGTGAATTATTTGTATCAATCAAATTGCAGGTTTTGTTAAACTTAACAGCAGTGCCATTAAATTCAACACTTGGTGCTCAGCAGAAGGAACTGTGAATTTTGCTTAAGTTAATAGCTGATAGCTGATGAAGCCATTCAAGTTAACAACACCCCCAATTAAACTGATGGAAATAACTAAAGTTTTTTTTAAAAAAAGATTAAGTTGAGGTGCTGATCAGAAAAAGTTAGGGGGCTCATTTCAAAAGTGCAGACAGTTGAGAGGATTTCCATACAATTTTGAATTACGACACCTAAGCTTGAGACATAAATGATGTTGATCTAGGGGGCTCAGAAGTTCTAGCATGTGTTCCCTTCAAGTTTATGACTGAGTGTAGTTTTCTTACTAAGCATGCAATGAAACTTTATTTGAATCAGCAGTAAGGGGGCAATAGATTTTGATAGTTGAGAGCCAAAAGCCAGTGGATCAAGAGAAACACAATTAACAGAATGAAAAAAAATGCCCAAGATAACCTCTAATTTCTCTATTTTCATTTGTTACATTATTAAATGATCATGAGAGGAAATGTAGTGAACAGTCAAAAAGAAAAGCATAACTTAATGGTTGGCAGAAAAAAAAGAAACTAATCTATCTAAGCTTATATGAACTAAAAAGTATAAGACCTTCTCAGGTTGTAGTGATCTTAAGTAGTCCAACAAGTCATTCTTTTCTTCTCCAACAAACTGTTGCATCTGTAGGGCAGAATTTTTTCTTTTGACTTCATGCAATTCCTGTAGCATTGTGAATAAAAACTTTAATAAGTGGGAAGTTAAATGTAAGCATAAAGATACCAAACCTCTTGGTACAAACTCGATGGACCAAATGTTTTTTGCAAAAGTCTATGAGAGAGTCTTCAAGAGTAAAACAGAAATATATCATAAAATCAAACATTAAAAAAGAGAGAGCAAGAACACCAAGGTGATTAATTCAAACTTTTCAAACAGTGGAAAATGTTAATCATCATGTTATAGTGAACGCATAAAGAAAATCAACAAATGCTCTTATACATATCTAGCAAGGTGACACATAAATTAGCAAAACGATACAGCAAGCTTTAGAATGTTGAAACAGAATGAATAAAATATTATAGGGATAAATGAGCTAAGTAGTGCTAATGCAAGATGAAACCATGGTAACCCAATAATGTACCAACAACAACAGATAAACAATGGACAACTGCAAATGACTCAACTAGATTCAAGACGACAAAAATAAATCAAGTTAAAGAAAAGAAAAAGTACTTCGGTAAAATACATGAAAAGAAAGATTTTCTATTTCTAAGAAGCAGGTACCACAGAAAGAGCAGACAAGTTAAGATGATAGTAAAAACAACTTTTGCAGAACAAAAGTAAAGTTTGAAAATGGAGGATAAGCGCTCAACTACCTATTAGGACATGGCCCTATCTAGAACGGATTTGAACAGGCCGTATAAATCCAACTTTACTGAGGGGGAAATAATCAAATGCATATCAGAAATTTCTCAAGGAAGCAAATTCTCCATCTCTTAAACTTAGTGTTCAGAAATGAAGTATAAAATAAAGTACAATAAAAGAGGGGAAAACATCAGCTCCGTCTATATTTCTATCAATAATACATCCATATCGTTTTCCAATTTAATTCAAAAAACACATTGCTTTTTGTGAGAGTATGATTCTACCTTTTTCATAGAATTCAAACGAGATTGGAGGTGGAGAATATATTCTTTCACTTCAGGAGTTATGCCTCCCAGTCCTTCAATGCCCATATTTTCACACAACTGCTCTTCATTACTTTCAGTGCCATATAGCATATCTTCTTCCCCAGAAAAACTGAACACTGTAGGAATCCGATCAACAAAGGCCTGATGATTATTATCTTCTGTACTTTCTGTTTCCTGCTGTTCAGTATCTTCTTCAAAAAGTTCTAGGTTTCTTTCAAATGATAGCCTATATTCGGCATTGCGGAGAGTATACCTGCAAAGCACAGATAAAGTATATTTGAGCTCCTATACTTTTGAGGAAATACTACAATAATAAAAGAAAGAGAAGGGCGAAGTTCTGTTTGTATCAATAGAATACAGAAATAAACAGACAGGAAGTACAGAAAAGTTGCAATAAGGCACATGATGTTTGACACCTCTCAGCTAATTCCTAAGCTTTACAGAACTACGAGGCTATCAGTAGGGAGAATAGCATTGGACGAGTTTACAAAACAGTTTGAAAAGTTCATAGTTTCAAAACAAATCATTTTGATATGCATTTCAATGGATCTCCACCCCCTAACAGGGTTTCTGTTTATGCAAACAACTTTCTTTACGCCTTACTTGATCTATAAGGACTCACAGTACAGGTACTGAGACAACAGCATCATTTGACATAGCAAATACTCTAAGGAATTGATCATTGGTTTCATTTAAGAGAGAAACCAAGAATTTAAGCAGAGTGGAAAATCACTTTAATGTCTTTGACAAACACTGGAAGAAACAGTCCAAATCCTCAACTTCGTCCGCCCCAAGGATAAATAACTTATCCTTATAGTAGATATTGAACTTATCTGGGTGGTTTTGTTTAGTATTAGATCCTCCTAACCCCATAACTGACTGATGAATTACATACAAAAGTAACATTAATATCCATTAAAGAAAAATGACATTAGTATATTACTCTATCCAGCTTCCTTGAACTTCTGAGCATTTAAAGCTCTCAATACTATTTGCATATCACAAGGGACAGAAATCCAATTAAAGATCTACCACTAACAAAGGTTCATCTTTTTGTATACTATCTAAACTAAAATATATCATATTCACCATTGGAGAAGCATACCCAGTCGTCATGGAAGATACCAATAACTTGAAGAGGGGCTCCCAAAAGGCTTCTACAAGGACATGAAACTGATCAGACGGCAGTAAACCCAGCATGCCCGAAATGGTCCTTTTCATCGCATCAATTGTCTCAGCTGGTACATCCTTTTGGATGACGCTTACATCCAGAGGCTCTATATCTTGAATCAAATTCAAGAGAATCGACTTCTACTAGCAAAAAATGACAAAAGCTTTGAGAAATTAACTTGTAATAAGAAATTAACATGCGTTACGGTACAATGTAGAAATTAACTGGATGATGGGATCAATACAAAGATATGCATGTATATAGTGCTAACAGTGAATTCTCCACTTGTGTATAGTAAATACCAAATTAGGATCACTACAACAATATTAAAAAAACCGCAGCTGAATAACTTAAAATTTAGATAGTCCCAACTCCTAACTCCTAAGGCCTTACTCTTTTGGCTCTAGGAGCGTAGAGGCTAATAAGATGGTCTCTATAGTTCTTTTAACCGTATAAAAGGGGCTCAATTCTCTGTTTTACTTACTGCCCCAGAAATCCTTTGGCATGCCAGGCAAATTAAGTACGGCATTCATAAGAAAGAGAAAGAAAAACAAGACAGACAGCTGCTTGCATCTGAGTAGCTTAATATTTTGTTAACCAAAAGAAACCTTTTGAGGACATGGCAAGGGCACTTCAGTGAACTTGCTAGTTCACAAGCCTCGCTCAAAATATGCATGAAGTAGAACAGCTAATGCAGGGGCACCTATACATATCTAAGAGAAAGCACTCTACTTGATAACAAGTTTTCCTGCCCAATTCGACAACCTACACTCATCTCAAGCGACAATTAGCATTCAAAGAGTACAAAACCGGCCTCCGAGAAGTATCGAGCGTGAAGAGTTCATCAAAACTACATCTAAAAGTTACGAATAGGATTATAAGCTGCTTCTCCCAAGTCTCGATTTAGCATCACAATCCACAACCGGCATTAAATTCTTCCCAATAGGGGAAATTAAGGCACAGTAAGATCCAATCAGGAGAGCACTTCGCATCCAAATCAGAATAATTCCCGAGAAATTTGCGAACCCTAAGTGAAAACAGTGCCAGAAAACGAAGGCGGAGAATCCGAAGGGGGGGAATTGCTAACGCTCACCTTGGAGGAGCCGCGAGGGGAGTCGCCCTCGGAATCGAGCTCGTCGAAGGAGGAGGAGGCGGCGGCGGCGACGACGACGATGGCGGCTGAGGAGGAGGCGAGGCGAGGGGGTTTCGATGAACGGAGCAGAGGAAGGGGAGGGTGCGCCGAGCGCGAGGAAAGCGACGAAGGGGGGAGGAGACGACGAGGTCGAAGGAGGAGCAGAGCCCGAGGGGAGAAAACGGCGACGCTCGGCATACCCGTCGCCGACTTCGCCTTCTCCCCCTTCCTCTACGCCGTGTTCACCACTCTTGCTGTTGTGGAAAAATGGTGGGTGGGTGGGGTGCTCTTGCTAGGGGGAAGGTTTGGGGGGCCCGCATAAGAGGTACGGTGGGATTAAAATCCGGGTCGGAGGCTCACCCGCCGCCACGTCAGAGGTTTCGGGGCCCACCTTGTGACCGGCGCGAACAGCCACCAGTTTTGGTGGACGGTTCTCTTCTCCCGCTGATGATCATCACCAGACGTCCGTTTTTGTGGGCCCCGCTTTCTCTTGGATATCTAACGAGTAACGGTCGAGTATCTCGCAGAAATTAGGATAAACTTGAAATATATCGTTCACATGATTTTACGCTTTTTTATTTTAATATTTTTTAGACGTATATTTTTTCATAATACACGTAAAACTTATCTTTTTCACATGATCTTGCGAAAAAAATATACGTAAAATTTATCTTTTTTATAATACGTATTTTTTTTTTGTTCATATAGGGTGAATCATTCATCTTATTTAAGACGCGGTAAATAATTCATTATATTTAACTTAACTCTATGACACGTACGTAAGCGCACGTAGCGAGTAGGATCATTTTTACAAACTTAAATTTGTGAGAGCTATTTTTTAAATACATTTTTTTTTCAAGGGGTTAGTTGCAAAAAAAACTCTTTTTTACATAATAGTGGAGAGTGCCAATGAGAAAGTTTTTTCCTTTTAATTTATAAGAAAAAGTATAATTTCATATTGAGGGATATGGCTTAGTGCACATTGCCGGCCACCAAAGATGATTCTTTTTTTGTATAGTATTTGGAGTGCATTAGGTCTCTGTTGCATTATGGGATACACGCTAGCATTACATATTTACATATTGTTTATGTTTATCAAATATAATTATATATTAATTATTTTTATTATAGGTGATAAAAGAATAAAAAGGATTGTTGTACTCCCAACATAACAGTAACCCTATATAATATATATATATATATAGTGTTATTCATAGAAAATTTAATAACTAATATATAAAATGTTAAATTTTAATTATTTTTGTTATGTTTTATTATCATCTTTCTAATTTTAATTTTTGTTTTGGACATAGCACTTCTGTAGTATAGTTTATTTTTTTTTAATGAATAAGACAGGTTCTAAAAAAAAAAAAAAAAAAAAAAAATTGTTTTGGACATCCAATATTATTTGCTCTCAATATATATATTCGAAGGAAAATTTTGGTAAAAGGACATCATCTACCACGATGTCCACGATGGGGCGTAGGGGCCGAAGCAATAGCAGCGTTGCTAAAAACGCGAACGCCACGAGGAAGGCGCGAGGGGATGCCTCCTCCTACCACGGACATCGTACTCCCCGCCCCCGTCCCCAGCGCCTCCTCTTCGCCTCCTCTTCCTCCTCCTCCTCCTCCTCCTCCGCACCATAAATCCCCCTCTCCACTCTCCTACTTCCCTATCCGCCTCCTCTTCCCTCCCATGGCCGAAAACGAGGAGGCGGCGGCGGAGGAGGAGCTCTCCCTCCTCCCCATCCAACCCCTCGAATCCAAGCGCCGCGTTGCCGACGAAGATGATGATGGCGAGGAGCGCGCGTACGAGGCGAGGGAGAAAATCGTGGTGGCGATCGATGGCGAGGGGGACGGGGACGAGGACGCGGACGAAGAGGGCGGCGGCGGCGGCGGATCTGTTCCGCCATTTTCATGGCGGAAGCTGTGGCTCTTCACGGGGCCGGGGTTCCTGATGAGCATCGCGTTCTTAGATCCGGGGAATTTGGAGGGGGATCTGCAAGCGGGGGCGATCGCGGGGGACTCGCTCCTGTGGCTGCTGCTATGGGCGACGGCGATGGGGCTCCTGATCCAGATGCTCTCGGCGAGGCTCGGCGTGGCCACGGGGCGGCACCTCGCGGAGCTCTGCCGCGAGGAGTACCCCACGTGGGCGCGCCTCGCGCTCTGGTTCATGGCCGAGGTCGCCATGATCGGGGCCGATATCCAGGAGGTGATCGGAAGCGCCATTGCCATTAAGATCCTAAGCAGAGGGTTTCTCCCCCTCTGGGCTGGGGTCGTCATCACCGCCATGGACTGGTGAGAACATCACTTCTCCCCCTCTATTGCATGAATTAGTTCTTCCTTTATTATTCTTCTTGTGGATCTACTATGGAGATCTCATTTACGTTTGAATTTCCGAATTTGCAGCAGATAATCGATTAAGATCTTTCTTCTTCTCTAATTGGTTACAATCTGAGGGTTTTAGAAAGATGCTTCCTCAGATTCTGCAATTTTTCTCTGCTTTTGTTATTTTGTCGACACTCCGGGTCCATAGTTAGTCCTTTTTGCTGGCATTGATAGGAAGACTTCGAGATTCAAATCTATGTTCTTCGAGCCTATAGTATTTTGATGGAAATTTTTAACCCTTGAAATAGTCCATGTATCAGTCAAAATATCCAAGTAAATTATTGACATTAACTCTATACATCACTCTTAAATCGTTTAATGGTGTTAGAAAATATAAAATATCTGTGCTATAGAATGGACGATTTTTTGAAAGTCATTCAAATAATGATAAATTTGTTTATTTTAATCTAGCGGCAGAGTCTTATGTTTATCTTGTTTTAGTTAACTCCATATCTACGAAGTTGAAGTGGTTGCAATTGTATGAAAGAAGGAACATGCCATACTTCATCTTGTGCATGTTGGATTGATCTTATTTTTGGCTCTTTATCATTCCATCAAGATGGAGACAAATCCTTAAATTAAAAGTAGTTTCCTTAATTCTCCATCTTAACTATTTTCGCATTTGGTAGATATTTTGTAGAATTGCTCTTAATTTACGTGTTTGAGCTGCAATCTAAAAGGTAGTTCTTATTTTAAGTTGTTTGTTATTGAGAGACAGTCATGAAAATTTATCAATTCATTGATCCCATTAAATCTTTGATCTGTCCACTAGTTGAATGTGCATTTTGGGGAGAAGTCTTAAATGTTCGTGGTGAATTTGGTCTTGTTGAGGAGCTATTTATTATGTATGGGTTATTTTTCGGGCTGAATAGTATTTTTTTCTATTCAACAGAGTGTTTTCCGAAACGTCATAACCATGTGATGTGTTATGTGATAGTTATTCCTAGTACTTTACTGTGTATGTGATTGCTTTTCTACTTTTCCCTGTATTTCGTTATAAACCATAATTTTCCGTTGTGGAGGCCTTATCCTCGTCACTTTATGGCAGCTTCATTTTTCTGTTTCTTGAGAACTATGGAGTAAGGAAACTAGAAGCTGTATTTGCCCTTCTCATTGCAACAATGGCCTTTTCCTTTGCTTGGATGTTTGGTGAAACCAAACCTAGTGGAAAAGAGCTTCTCATGGGTAAGCACCTAACTGCAATAACTATTTGTATTTTCACCTTCAACTACTGCCGTACTTTCTTAATTCATTCTTCTAAAACTCTATCTGATCCATTTTTTGTTCGATAGGTATTTTAATTCCGAAATTGGGCTCAAAAACCATAAGGCAAGCCGTTGGTGTTGTCGGCTGTGTTATTATGCCCCACAATGTCTTCCTTCATTCAGCTCTTGTACAGTCAAGAAAAGTCAATCCAAAGAAAGAAACCCGTGTTCGTGAAGCCATTAGATATTACTCAATCGAGGCGACTGTAGCCTTGATTGTCTCCTTCATGATTAATCTATTTGTGACAACAGTTTTTGCAAAAGGATTTTATGGTACTAAAGAAGCCGAGAGTATAGGTCTTGAAAATGCTGGACAGTATCTGCAAAAGAAATTTGGCGGGGGGGTGTTCCCTATTCTTTACATATGGGGAGTTGGGTTATTAGCTGCTGGGCAAAGTAGTACGATAACGGGCACTTATGCAGGACAATTTATAATGGGTGGGTTCTTGAATCTTCGATTGAAGAAATGGGTTAGGTCGTTGATCACTAGAAGCTTTGCAATTGTGCCGACTATCATTGTGGCTCTGTTCTTTGACAGATCTGATTCTGCACTGGATATTCTAAATGAGTGGCTTAATGTGCTGCAATCAGTTCAGATCCCATTTGCCCTTGTTCCGCTGCTGACCTTGGTTTCAAAGGAGCAAGTTATGGGAGTATTTAAAATTGGTACCAACACTCAAGTAAGTGATATCCAAGATTTCTATTCTGTTAGGTATTTTCTTATTGGCTAAAACTGTACAAACCTTACCTGAACAATAGCACAGTTTGAAATGGGCATAAATTGGAAAGTTTCGCTTTTAGTCTTTTACCAACTAACCTTTCATTGTTTTTGGTTTCATAAAGTTCTGTTTAGTTCTGTCGTTTTCTATGGGAAGGTCAAAATTAAATGATTTTCGTCAAAAAAAAGTTATAAAACAAGTTGTCAAATAATAGAATATTCTATTAGATTACAAAATTTTCGATAAAAAATGACAAGTAGACTAGATTAGCTTAACCCGTATGAATATTATGATTCGCATGTCCTTTGTTCTTTGATGGGCGGATTTTATTTTGTTTTAACGTGTCCATATATACGTTCTTTGAAGTTCTCATTCATCTTTGGTGTCTTTGTTTTTGTATGTAGATTGTAACCTGGATGGTCGCTGCTTTACTGATAATAATTAATGGCTACCTCTTGTTGGATTTCTTCTCTTCTGAAATACGTGGCCCGTTGCTTGGCTCTTTTGTCTCTGCAGCTATAGCTATTTATGCCTCATTTATAATTTATCTCATTCTCCGCAGCAGTGAGTTTGCAACTCGGCTTTTCTCAGAAATCCGAAAGAGATTCTCATGATTAGAATTTAGAAGGATAGTGACATAGTGAACTCCTCTCTCTGTCACCGGAATGCAGAGAGAATACCTTTGAATTGCCATTATTTTTGGGATACAGGCGACATTATACAGCAAAGATATGAAATATCGAAGAGTATGGCCTCTCGTATTTCCATCCAACAAGGACTCACAGAATGCAGCAATAGACTAAATTACTGGACCCCCTTACAATTATCGAGTTTTTCTTTTTTCCATCATGAGATACTGATACTTGTATATCACCCTCTCACCTCCTTCCTACATGTTCCGCCTAGAGAGACGTATTGCTAATGGAGTAGAATGTAGGCTACCAATTGTTCAGGGGGAAAGTATGGCGGATACATAATTTTTGGAGGGGGGCATGTAGAAGGGCTTTTCTTGTATTTTGGAAGAATAAAGTGTGGCAGTGAAATTATCTGAACGGAAATTTTGGCATCCTCGGCTGCAGTGTTGAAGCAGCCAATATTTTTGTAATAATACATGTTATACTCTCACTTCTTTCGGTTGTAACAGATTTTCATGTCATCAGCTGGGCCAATTCATATAGCCATGTATTAAATAGGTAATTCTGTACTACATTCATTATAGAGCATTACTTTTAACTGTAAGGATTCGAACAGTTGTGGAATAGAAGAACGATACTGGAAAAGGAATAAGCAAATTACATTTGTTTGCCGAGCGCGCTATCGTCTCAACGCTTGGTTACCGAACATTTGAAGTTTATTCGTGAATCACACGGATCATTTATATTGCACCCATTTCATTTTTCCTTTTATCTCAACTTGTATATCGGTGTTTCTTTTCTTTTCATTTCACTTGCCGCGGCAAACTGGTTTCGTTCTGCATGTCCATGCAGTTTCCAGATGTTTTGTGTTAACAATAATTGGATTTCATGTTAGGCTTGCGCGATGGAGAAGGCCCATACCTATGTACCAAAACTGGGTCTTGGGTCACAGCAAGGTCCATGTAAGCTGTGGGCCCACAACCCCGTTTCCCAAGTTGTAAGCCCAGCTTCTTCTTCATCAACTGGTCAAAACAGAAGATTCTCGCTGCGTTGCAAAGCAAATGCAAGCAACAATATTGCCTCAGATATCAACTGCTTAGCTATGATTATCTAATTTGATCTAATTTGCTTCGATCGTATCATTAACGAGGTCATTGTTACTATCTATGCATCAAATTTAGTAAATGGTAATAGAATTCAATAAATCAATCATCTCTCAGTCAAATTTTTGTTTTTTTTTTTTAAACTAAAAGCGATCCACCGGGTGGCGGGTACATCACAAGTTCATTTATATATATTATTATCTTTTAACAGCTAGGAAAGATAAAGGAGGAGGCTCGCTAGAGGCTAAGTGGTGGCAGTGGGGAGTGATACTTTAATTAGATTCGCTATGGCACGGGTTCTTTGTACCTTGCTGCCTCTTCAAGTAGGGAACAAAAACTAAAGTAGTTCACGTGAACGACTCGCGGAATGTGTAAATCACCGAATTAAAAGATCTTGATTGAAAGATGCGTTAACCCTGTGGCTCTTTTCTTTAGCAGAAAAGGCTTGGTGCTGGACCTTTTCTTTTCTTAATTTGAGCACAAAATCATTCAACTGCTAATTGCGAGAATAAGAGTTACAAAACGTTGACTCTTTTGCAATCTATAAGATCGATAACAGTGCACAAGCGCCGTCCAAGACTTATTATGACGTCCATTATCATTTAAGAATTCTGAAGCAACTTCTCATGCATGGAACTCTTTATTAATCTTTATTAAACATTAACACACGTACGTACTCACGTACGTACAAAGCTAGCTAGCTAGCTGCATGAAAGATCGTGCATGGTGTGCATGCATGCGCCCATCAAACATGAATTACGTACGTAGGGACGCGCGATACTTCTAGGGGCACTTGGGGCGCCTCCTGCGGCCGTGGCCCGTGATCTTGTCGCGGTAGCACGGGCAGCTGTCCTTGTTGCCGTAGGTCCCGGGGGGCACGCACCGGCACTCCTCGCAGCACAGCCCGCAGTACTTGAGGCACCGCTCCTGCTCGCTCGCCTTCGAGCACCTCACCTTGCATTTTCCATTGCAGAATGCTGCGCAACTCATTCACGCACCATCGATCACCACAAATTATACATCCATACATGCATATATATGTGACACACGCGCGCTACTTGTTAGTTGTTACTACCTAGCTAGTTACACCTAATTGTTAATGAAAAAAATATATATATTAACAAAGAATTCAAAAAAAAAAAAAAAAGAAGCGAAGGAACGACACCTGAACCAGCCATGGTGGCGTGGAAATGATGAGAGGCCAAGAGGAGGAGGAGGAGGAGGAGGAGGGGTAACGCGGTGTAGAGGAGCTTCATGATTCTCCTTGTAGGTAGTATAGAGTTAATGTGGGATGATCAGTTTGGTGATCAAGCTGAGGACCTAGCTAGAGGCTTGTTTAATATTTATAGGAGTGAGATGGGGAGATATATATAGAGAGAGAGAGAGTGGAGTGGCCTGTAAGTGGTAATCAAGGTTACTTGGGTGCGAGAAAGACTCAGCATGGGGTTGGCATCTGAAAGGCTGACCCAGAAGGCTTGAATGAGGGTGCCAATTAAGTAAGGCACGATATAGTACAGTACGAAGCATCGTTTACTAATTAGTACTGTCAAATAAAAACAAACTTATTCATAATATATTGTTTAGTTCTTTATTTGCAAATTAAGCTTTATTAGGTTATACTGATTATATAATTTTTGCTAAATCTCAATGGTTCACCTGCGTCGACTTCCTCATTAAGGGGTTCTCCAAGAAAAAAAAAAAAAAACCCAAAATTATTTATGTTTGAGAATATAGGACGCACGAATGTGTCAAAGCTTTCGAATCAATGGGCTATCCTTACGAATCAATGGGCATAGGTTGGGCCCCTTACATTATTATTATTGTGTTGCTTTATTTTTAAACTGGGCTTCATGGGCCGATTATATGCATAGCGTTTGTTCCGCTCACTAGCTATCTCATATGTACTATTTGTTTTCGTACGTAATATCGTGTTTCATATATCGCGATGAGTTGATTATGATATATTTTCTACGGTTCTATCGGAGAACGCAGAAATATATTCCGATATACTTTTATCCCAACTCTTTTCTTTTTTCTTTTTCTTTTTTTTGAGAGAGAGATAGGTAGAATGCTACATGCTTCGTTTATTTTATTTAGAAATAAACTTAGCTAGAAATGTGAATCAATTAGGATTCGAATTTGGGTCTTGAGTACCAACCACCAAGTTCTTTGCCACTTGCTCTAGAAATGTAAATTAACGGTTTTTTTTTTTTTTATCCCAACTATATTTTTTTCAGTAACGTCGGATTTATCTTAATACCAAATTAAGCCTTAATCAACTGAGGTGCAGCTAAGTAATCGGTGGTGATCTAATAGGCCTAGGCCCATGTCCAAGCCCATCTAAATAATACTATCAGGCCTTTCGGGCCTACGAGCATTTGCTTCCGTCATTCCGTGTCGGCGACTCGGCGGCGGAGATGAACCAAACTTTCAGGTGTGTTTGGTAATTTGGAACAATGGCTTGTCTGAACTCGACATTGCTCGTAGTTGGCACGGAAGTCATGACTTCCTAGCGTATATGAAGTGAGATCGAGGACTGATCGACTTGAGACGGATCGATGCATGGTACGTACATGAAATATTGGATAGCACAAACAGGGCACTTCTCCGTGAGACTTCAAGGAAGACGATCGAACAGGCGATCTCCGTGTAAGTCACGGATTCTATTGTTTTACGTACGCAGTAAAATTTCGAACAATTATAATGACACAACCGAATTTATTCCAGTGCTCTTTGTTCTCTGTGGACCAAAACTTCATATTGCTCAGTAACAATCTATGTTGTTGCCATGTGAAAAAGTTTGACTAGCAGGAGTACTATATATCTCCCTTCAATTACTCTTACTAACGTTCTCCTGTAAACAACAGCTTCTCTCTCTCTCTCTCTCTCTCTCACACACACACACACACACACACACTACATCCCTTCCACTCCAAGCATCATTAATTAAAGTGTAAACAGTTTAACAAACAAAACCACATGAAGGTAGTGTCCTTGCCACCTGCGACCTCATCCTCTCTGTGATCTTCTCTTCTTGCTTTACTTTTTTACCCCCACCTTAATTTAGGCTTTATCTTTCCCTGCCACTGTCCTCTGGGGAATGAAATGTACACCATCATATATCCCGGTTATAGAGAGAGAGAGAGAGAGAGAGAGAGAGAGAGAGAGAGAGAGAGAGTCCAAATGCAAAGGTAACAAACCCCACCATCACTGCTTGGGCTTCAAAGTTTACAATGCATGTGGTTCAAAAAAGCATGGTCATGCTGATCCTTGGCATGGCCCATGATGTGTCATGTCATCCCCAACCTCTGTGCTTTTGTGAAGAGAAAAGGGGTTGCTGCGGATCCCAATTCTCTGATATGGATCTTATCATATCACCAAGGAACTGATCGAGAAGTAGCTAGGGTGTACTACCGATTAGTTTTGGCAATCTAATTATTAACTTCTTTTTTTTCTTTTAATTTGCATTCTGTTTCCAAATATGGTTCAGAATTTATATCCTGCATGGTAGTTGTTCTTTCGGTATGAAAAGTAGTGAGATCCAGTTCAGATTGAGCATTCAAATTTGTGTGAACATGCAGATTGATTGATTTGATGGGTTAACAACTATATAAATACTATATAATTGTGCTAATAATGGGTCGGGTCCGGATACTTAATTAATTTGCATCAAGTACCTGGCTCGTGGGTCCGATTGGACCACTATGGCTCGGCCGAATCCGTGCACGGTTCAGCTGAATGAACGTGGTGAGGGCCAGGGTGCGCCATGCAGAGTACAACTATAGCATTCTTTTTTTCTTTTCTTTTTTTTGTTAAAAAAAAAAGGAGTGGTGAGGGGTGGTCAAGCTTAATGATTAAGAATGTATATATGTGAGACCTAATGAGATGAGGTAGATATGGCATCTTACAGGCTAATTTTTGGGCAAATTAAGTTGTCACATCGTAATTAAGGAGGCTCTAAAATCATACAGTGTTCATAATTAACAAGAAAAAAAAGAAGAAAAAAAAAGAGAAGAATGGGAATAAATGATACTATACGTTCATTGATAAGAGATGTCCCAAGAAAAGATAAACTAACATAAGGAGAGAGAGAGAGAGAGAGAGAGAGAGAGAGAGAGAGAGAGAGAGAGAGAGCCAAGTGCGTTCTAAATATTGTCAAGTTAATCTCTTTGAGTGATCGTAATTAATTTCGTAAATATCTCTTCAAATTGTAAAATATTATTGGTATATATCCCTAGAAATATTAAAGGGTTTAGAGTTTAGATTTTGAATTTGGGTCATTGGTGACAATTTTTTATGTTTAGAAGGGTACAAATAATAGATTTATATATTTATAGCGGTATGAATTAATGATATTTTAGGTTTTGAATGGACATGTATGATATCTTGAAGTTTTAGTGGAGGATTATGTTTGAAATTGCTCCAATTAATATTATTTGAAACTCTCTTGCCAAAAAGATTAACTGCATTTTGTTGGGTGTGAAACTAGTTTACTTCTCATCATAATTTATAATGAATTCTAAAGAACAAAATAATGAAGTCGCATCTTTCTATTGTATCTAACAAATAATATATTCCTAAAGAACAAGATGCTGTTGGATAGTAATAATGACGATGATAGTATTGACCAACAAGAAGCCATGCAGGAAGGCGAATAATTCTTTATAATCCCCACATCTCACGATTTAGTGTTATGTCGCATAAAATAGAAGAAAAAGTAAAAAGACAACAAATCATATGGTATATATATAATAAGTACGCATCGCATCGCATCACGACCATATTTAGATTACTGGAATACTAACGGCAAGGCGCAAGTTGTGATTGGTAATGTTAATTACTTGTTGAATTCCAGTTCAATTAAAGAGACTTTGGAATTAAAATGTAGGAGATTAAACTTCCAATTCTTTTTTTTTAAAAAAAAAAGGAAGAAAAAGTTAGGATACAAAAATATATCTCATATATAATTAATTCCAGATATTTGGAACATAGGATACCTCACGACAACTTTTGATGGGGAGCTTTCATGTACAGTGGGCAATGCCCAGGATATAGCACACCTCCGTAGAGGACGCTTTTTGCATCTAGCAATTAGTAATAATTAACACTTCAGTTTGATCCATAGTTGTTTTTTTTTTTAAAAGGTACGTACTGAGAATTGAGCATCACGACAATAAATATTCTTGAGGGAAGCATTGCAACTTGAGAGTAACACCAGTCAAATACAAAAATTCAACGAAGACAGTTTTTAATGTGAGATTATTTATTTATTTATTTATTTTTTGAGAGATAGATAGCACGCTACCTGCTTCACTTATTTTATTTAGAAATAAACTTAGCTAGAAATGTGAATCAACTAGGATTCGAATTTGGATCACGGATACCAACCACCAAGCCCTTTGCCACTTGGTCTAGGGACGGTCGGTAATGTGAGATTATTTGATTGGCCATTCATGCAGCTTTAAGAGTAGCACCGTACACGTAATGAATAATAGTAAATAAAATAGTTTCATTTTAAAGACCATCTCCAATAAATTTCTATTTGCTATAGAATATGATATTGTTGTATATAAATAGGCACTACTCAAATCATATATCTATACCTATACATTAATTATTCCCCCAAAAACAAACCACGTGGCGGAGTTTCCTTCCTTCACGGAAATCAATTCTTCGCCTTTCCTTCACATATAACGTCTAATTAATAGTTCACTAATCTTAACCTAACCCTTCGTCTTTTCTATACACATAATGTCGTCTTCCCTCCGTACCTATAACATCTAATTAATAGTCCACTCACCTTAATTCAACCCTTCGCCTTTTCCTACAAATTAACATAATGTCTAATTAATGATTCACCTATTTTAATCCTAATCTAAACTACCCGTTACAACGCACGGGTTACTACACTAATGAGGCATCATTAGGCGTACTTGTAGTGTTGGATTTGGATAATACATACATACATACATACATACATACACACACACATATATATATATATATATATATATATATATATATATATATAGAGAGAGAGAGAGAGAGAGAGAGAGAGAGAGAGAGAGAGAGAGAGAGAGTCCGGCTACTATCCTCTTATGAGTATAGAGCCTATTGTACTCATAAATTTTTTACCGTTAGATCTACCCTTTAATCATTTTCACTCGTTAGATTATACTATTCAACCAACCACCCACTCAACCCTAGGGGCCCCACTATCAACCTAACCATAACCACTCTCATCCTAACAAAGATATTTTTTTATCAAGACTAAAAACTTATAAGTATAAAGGGCCCTATACTCATATGAGTATAGTAGCCCACCTATATATGAGTCCACTACTATACGATCTTATGAGTAAAGAGCCTCTTGTAGTCATAAAAGTTTGGCCGTTAAATCTACCCTTTAATTATTTTCGGTAATACGGAAGCCTTCGTGTTACATACCAAGTTGTTTTCAATTATACGGCTTCCAAATCGACAATCGATTCCGTTAGAGTTGATTTACACTATTAAAAGTATTTGGAAACTAAATTTTATAATTTTTCGACATCATTTGGCTAGTGATCAAAATGTTTTAAAATTGACAATTTCAATGATTGATGTGATGCGTTTGTGAATTTAACAGTGTAAAACAATTCAAATCTTATAAAATTTTTATAGAAATTTTTTTTTACTATTTATAATAAGATCAGTACTTTTGATCTTAAATTCAAATGCTTTATCATAATTTTTTATGAGATTTTTATTTCCAATTGTTCAGTTTTAGACTATTCGTTTGATAGGTAAATGATGTTGAAAAATTATGAAATTTAACTTCCAAATACTTGTAATTAAGACTATAGCAAGACAAATTTTACATCTCTCTCTCTCTCTCTCTATATATATATATATGTTGATCAATAAATATATGTTCAAGTTAATGACTCCATGCAATAGGTCCCATTCATCTCTCCATTTTTATTTTATTTTTTTCCCAATTATGACAGTTGATATCCAAACATTTATGAAGGAAAAGCTCATTTTTTGCATGCATTCACCATTATCATATCTCCTCTAAAAATACTAATTCTTTCTCCTTCCAAAGGGTCATTAAGGCTTCTTACGTACGTAAAGTCCTCTTCAAATCATGTATATATCTCAAACAAGTTTTCCAATCTCTTTAATTCAAGATATATCAATGCAAGAGGAATATTTGGATTGTTTTCTAAGATTCTCAATGTATATATAATAGGATATCGAAAGCGATTGAACGGGGAAGAGGATCCGAGTACTAGTTTGAGAAAACTATTTGGTTGGTATTCTATATATATAAACCCCGATTCTGCGACATCAACAAATAAAAGTAAAAAGCAAAAAATATAAATATAAAAAAAAAAAAAGAGGGGAATTAAGGAGCTGATCAAACGAGGGGGCTCCATTGTCTTTTGGTGCACTTTGTGAACCTCTAGCTAGGCTGGTCCCATGTTAGCATGTGATCAGGTACTGTAGTGCAACCCAACGTCACGAAATGTATGGATTCATGCATCGTTTTATATATATATAATATATACTATATTGTATATATCTTTGTTGTTGTTTTCGAATAGTCACTTTCGAACTACTAATTTCTTAATCATTCATGCACGTACACATTTACACAAATGCGCTATATTAAGATTAAGATTAACATGGTGTGCCCTACATTTTTTGTTTTTATTTTTGTACCAACAATAAAACTGAGATTGTAACTTCGCAGCTTCGCTTTCCCGAACCCCCCCATTTTAGCTACGGATAATTCCAAAAGCCACGAATAAAAGCGCTTTTCTGAGAAGCCCGTAGCAACTGGGTACAGTTCTCCTCGGATCGTAATTTGGACGCGTTGTCATCGAGTCTACCATTCGTGTTCACTCGCATCATTTCAGGGTTACGGGGCCGAAACCATTTGCTACGCGTACCCCGAATGTACCCAGCCCATAATTGACTGTTCCCCCTTTAAATCAAAAATAACTCTCCTTTTATCTCCTTGAGTTTTGAATTTACCCCCATTTCAATTATACCTACAAAAATTGTACTCATGTTCTTAAAGTTTAAACTCCGCTTTAGTTCGAACGTAAAATGGTCCTAGCACCAAGGCATCAATAATGGTAGTAACTTGGTCAGTTGGTCTAGCTCCAAAGAAATGTTGAATATTATATAATATTACATGAAAAGAAAACTCTAATAAAGGACTAAATTGTCCCAATTAAAACCACAAAAGTAAAATTCAAATTTTAGATCAAAATTTGCAGGAAAAAAATATGTAATTTGACTGGTACACTCTTTTATTTGTATGAGGATAAGAGTAATTTTGTGTTTGGATGAAAATAAGGATAAGAATAGGGATAAAGGAATATAAGGAAAAAAGTGTTTGGATGGTATTTGGGGATAAGAGGATAGTGAGGTGGTGAAATGTGAAAATTACTAAATTACCCCTTAGGGATAAGAGGATAGTGAGGTATTTGGGGATAAGAGGATAGTGTTTGAATTGGGGACAACAGTTCCCAAAAAAAAAAAAGTTGTTTGGGGATAAGATTGGGGATAGCAGGATATCCCCCTTGCTATCCCTAATCCAAACACTGCCTAAATTTTTTGTCATTTGCTCTAGTGACGATCGGTTGGATATGTCAAATATTTTTACCCTTTTCTTTTTTCTTTTATTTTTTTGGGGACTGCATTAATTGTGGCATTGTGCATGAATACATGATGGGGACTGCATTAATTGTGGCATTGAGTTGCCCCATTGCACGGGTGTTATTGTGCGGAACCCCACCTCATTATAACTCCGTGCTATTAAACATCACCCACCATTTAAAAACTATAGTGATGTGACAAGCCTCAAAACTCTGCATATTAATTCACTTTATTATTATGCCCATTATTATTACAAAACAAAACAAAAATCTAAATAATAGAAAGAGATAAATGCATAAACATCTTCAAAATTTTATTGAGTAGTTTAATAGCTGGGCATTACTATTAAAAAAATTATAGATTAAATAGCCACTCTTAACTTATATGTCATATATGCCTTATATGTAATCTTAGGTGCCTTTATATTTTTTGGCCTTATTTTTTATTTTTATCTTATAGAAGAGTAGTAATTATTTTAGGCTAAATTATAGAAAACTCTCTTATAAATATTCATTTTTCACTTTTTTTTTTTGCACTTTCAAAAATTTATATTTGATCCTCTTAATATTTTAAAAATATTTTCACAGAGTTATGAGTTAATATAGAGAAAAATAACCAAATTGCTCTTATTTCGTATATAAGAAAAAAAAATTAAAATATAATTTTGTTATTTTGAAGAGTATTTTTAATATAAATCATAAGAAATAAACGGAATGATTGATGAAACGCATACTGAGAGATGTTAAATATAATAATTTGAAATATTGAGGAGATAAAATATACATTTTTAAAAGTTAAAGACGAAAAGTGAAAAGATGAATATTTATAAGAAGGTTTTTTTATAATTTAGCTTTTTTTTTTTTTAGATTTTAAAGTTGTATATAAATTTTTTTTTTTTTTTTTGAGAGAGAAATATAGCACGCTATTTACTTCATTCATAAAGTAAGTGAATTAAGCTACAAAAAAGTAGGCAGCCGAGGCCTCGAAAGACCGAAAAGTCATATATAAGATTATCTATAGGACCTGTCACCTGTATGAATATTCAATTAGTAATTTTACTTAAAAAGTTAATTAAATAAATTTAACAAAATTTAAAGGATTTAGCTGTTAAAATTAAATGTTTACAAGGCCATCTAACAAAACTTTAGAAAGTTTGGTGAGCATTTTTACCCTTTTTTTCCCTAATAAAAAAGTTTATTTACTACAAAAAGAAAAAATAAAAGCTATGAAAACTAATATAGTTTTGAGAGTAAACATAGGATCATTGCTATTTTTGTATGAACATAGTACCGTTGCGACATCAACGTCATCACAAATCCGAGTTTAGCTTCTATATCTCCTTCTAATTTAATTTTGATATATTTTTTGATAGTGGGATTAATTAATTCTGAAATTTTATTTTAATTATACTTTCTCCTCTCCAAATCACGTGCCGTGGCATACATTCGCACCCTTTCCGTTACGGAACCGCGTTCCACGTGACGCGCGACCGTTACTTTCCTAACGGCACCGTCAACTAGCCGCAAATTAGTGTTCGGTCACCTCCAGTAAATTCACCTCCAAAAGACGACTAATCCGGAAGATCATCATCATCAGACGAAAAAATCTACAGTATCACACATACACCATACACCGTATAAGCCAATTATATCACATTTTTTTTAAAAAAAAATAGTATAATAGAAACATTTTTTTATAATTGGTGTAATGTAACGAATAATTTTAAAAAATAATAATTTGATTAGTTAGAAACACGACATCACTCATATAATTAGTGTACTTTAAATTTATTTTATTTATTTTTTTTATTGGCGCCGCCACGGGAATATGCTCCTCCACTGAAGGTAACTATAAGGGCGGTGAACGAACCGGATACTGTCACTCCCTATAACTAACTGTGTAACCACTGCCCGCGCCCCAGTAGTGTCAAGTGGCGAGTGCGTTCTCAGTTCTATTTCGTCCCTTTATTCTTTTTTTAATTTATTTTGCCCCCCTCTTTTTCTTTTTTTTCTTTTTTTTATTTATTACCACCCCTGGTGTTATTTTAAATTCGCATCGCAATCCAAATTCCAGAGGCCACAAATTCCGTTGCTACTATTTTGACACTCTCCTCTTCTTGTGGAAACACTGATCGCACCAACCCACACACAGGCTAGCAACTTTCTATATATCTCCCGTACGCTTTAACTCGCGCTATTCCTCCTTTGCTGTAGGAGATATTTTCCTTTTTTTTTTTTTTTTTTTTTTACAAATAGGTCCTTGGAAGAAGGAGAAGAAGAAGAAGTGGTTGTTGGCATGATCGGTACGTGAAGTTGGAGAGAATAGGGTTTGGTTCTCGCTGATTTGGGGTTTGGATGGAGAAGAAGCAAGGGTTCTTCTCGGCGCTCCGGGAGGAGGTGGCGCGGGGGCTGTCGCCGGGGAGGGCGAGGTCGGAGAGCCCCGGTAGGGCTCCGTCCCAGGTGGCGCGGCTGTTCCGCCCGCGGCGGTGGAAGGAGCGGTACTACGGGGCGGCGGCGGCGGAGGTGGAGGTGGTGCCGATGAGGGGGCGGAGGAGGAGGAGGAGGAGGGGAGGGGAAACGTTGGCGCCGCTCATGGAGGGGCCGGATCCGGGGAGGGGCAGGGGGAGGGGGAGGAGTGGAGGAAGGAGGGGTGGGCGAGGTGGGTGAAGGGCCACCTCGCGCGCGCGACCTCCGTCTCCGGCGGCGGCGGCGGCGGCGGCGGCGGAGGAAGCGGCGCGGCCTCCTCCGGGCGACGCTCCGACCTCCGCCTCCTCCTCGGGGTCATGGGGGCGCCGCTCGCCCCCATCCACGTTTGCGCCGCCGAGCCGCTACCGCACCTCAGCATAAAGGACACACCCATTGTGAGCTCACTGCCCTTTTTCTTTTTCTTTTTCTTTTTTTTTCCATCGTAGTTTTATTTATCTTTTCCCCAATATTTTGGTACTTTAATGAATTTATTGTTGTTGCAGTTCTCTTGTTTGATCAAATGCCGCAGTGGCTTTTGTTGGCTCTTTATGCAAGCATTGCTCTTAAAATTATTTGATTTCTTGAAAAACTCATTAATATTCGACAATAGAAAATCGCAGGAACTATGTAAAGTTTACAAACTATCCAAATTGTTTAAGAAACTTAGCCATGATGAATTATTTATTGTGTTTTAACTTATTTGTTCTTTTAAAAATGAAAGGAGATAACTTAATCACATGAAAGTTTGCATGATTATACTCTTAAGATTGAAAATTTCTACTTTAACTAATTAAGCTACTCTGGAATTATTTACGAATATTCGGAACTTTGCTAAATTCTGTACTTTTTAGCTTTGATGATTGTATTTCTCCTGGATGCCAAACTCGTAACTGCACCGTGAAATAAATGTTTTACCGCAAAATAATATGATCATCATGTGGCACTTCAATTCATGGATTTCCTTGAAAATGCACGATTTCCTTGAGAATGCACGGCGATCTTACACCTGAATCCCTTACAATAGGAAACTTCATCTGCTCAGTACATACTGCAACAGTACACGGCGGCATGTGGTGGCGTGAAGCTACTGAGCTCCATACGAAACTCATATGCAATGGGAAAGGTGAAAATGGTAGCAACCGAGTTTGAAAGTGCGAACAAGATCATAAAGAATCGCCATGCAATGAAGTCGGCGGAATCGGGCGGCTTTGTGCTGTGGCAGATGGCGCCTGAGATGTGGTACGTTGAGATTGTAGTCGGGGGGAGCAAGGTGCATGCCGGCTGCAACGGCCAGCTCGTCTGGCGCCACACCCCCTGGCTTGGGGCCCATGCTGCCAAGGGCCCCGTCCGGCCTCTCCGTCGAGCTCTCCAGGTAAAAAGGATGAATGATTAAAGAGGAGTGTAATCTGTGAAGTTTGAAATTAGTTCGGGAAAAAGAAGAATGTTTGATCCACGCTTGATCCCAGTTTCAGTTTCTTTTCTTAGAATTTCAATTTCATCCTCGAACTCTGACCTTTATTTTTCAGTTTCATCATTAAAATTTGACCTCAAGTTCATCTTCTTTTTTTTTCTCCTTCCAAGTTCTAATTTCCACAAAATATAGTGATCGTGCTGATGCGGCACTTTTGTAAAGGATGGTGAGGAAATACTATATTGGTATGTGTCAGTTACTTTAGGGACAAATTGGATTAGTTGAAATTATGAGCCGAAATTGAAATTCAGAGTCAAATTACAGTACCCGAATTTAGAATAAACCCTTGAGTCAGTCGCATTAAGGTAGCCTTTGGTTGGGGTGTAGAGTTTGGATAATCAAACATTGGAACCAGTGGAGGTTCTACCTAGAGCTGTGTGGAGGAGATCTCCCCATGGTTATCAATTCCATGGAGAACAATATTGATTCTTCAATCTTCTAGTGTCGTTTTTTTTTTTACCCAACAGTTGGATAATTTTATCTCCATGCAATTTCTACCTTTTTTATGTGAATTTATTTAATCAAGTAAATGGACAGAAATGGTCATGTAGTTTCTATGTAAGCTAAATTAACTCTATTTTATAATTAGAAAGGTCAGAAAATGGCTTTTATGGTGATCATGTGTAATTCATCATATGATATCAATCCTTTTCCGAAATTGAAGCTATGCTAAGGTTGCTCCCCTGTTCTATTTTTTTAGATATTCCATTATATCATGATCACGGTTCTCATAATACGTAGTGATTGTTTGATCTCTGCTAATAATACTAGGGCCTGGATCCACTGACAACTGCAAGCATGTTTGCCAATGCTCGATGCATCGGGGAGAAGAAGGTGAACGGAGAGGACTGCTTCATCTTGAAGCTCTCTGCGGATCCGCAGACCCTTCAGGCTCGGAGTGAGGGCCCTGCAGAGGTCATACGGCACGCCCTATTTGGCTATTTCAGCCAGAGGACAGGGCTCCTAGTCCACATAGAGGATTCCCACCTCACACGCATCCAATCCAACACCTGTGGTGACGCCGTGTATTGGGAGACCACCATCAATTCATTCATCGAGGACTATCGCCCAATCGACGGTATGATGATCGCCCATTCTGGCCGCTCGCAAGTCACTCTTTTCAGGTTCGGGGAAGTGGCCATGAGCCACACGAAGACCAGGATGGAAGAGGCGTGGACCATAGAGGAAGTAGCGTTCAATGTTGCCGGCCTCTCCGTTGATTGTTTCATCCCTCCATCTGATATAAAATACGGGTCAATCGGTGAAACCTTAGATGTTACTCAAGGAGAAAGGGGAAAGACCAGTTCGGCATCTAGTCGTCGGGCTAAGGTTGCAGCTCTGGAGAGACCGGATTGATATATTCTGATGAGCTCGAAGCTTATTGATTTGTTGATACGGCCGACCGGCCATGAAAGGTAGGTTAGAGAAAAAAGCTAATTCAAGGAGATTTCTCTGTATATAGGAGAAGAGGTCTCGCATCTCGCAGTCTCTTTGAATCTTTTTATGAGCTTCATATTATTAGCTGTGGAAGGATCACAGTGTTGGTGTTGCCTCACTGGTAGAATTAATTGTCTTGCTGGTGAGAAGGAGGAGAAGAAGGAGAAGAAGAAGGAACTTCTTCGCTGGCGATGGAGAAAGGTTTCTCCTTTTTGATTTTATCTTCTGCGTGTTTTTTTACTTAGGTACTCTCGTGTCGGAACTGTGTAATATTTAGGTAGATGATATAACTCTCTCTCATCAGTTGATCGGGTTGGTTCTTGCGGTGAGAATCAGCTTGTCCCTTTTACGGCAATCAATCGATCTCTCTATATTGCATGAGACGGTTGCGCGCTAAATATCTACTATTTCAGATACTGAATGATGAATGTGCTGTTATGTAATTCTTTCTTCTGTGGGTTTAGTTGATTTATGTGGTTGTATATGCGATGGGCTGGCAACCATGTTTTTGTGCCCCATAGATCTGCAACCCTAATACTAGCTAGCTGTGGTCGATTCTCCTGCTTGCATTAATTTATTTGGTAGTGATATGCCAGAGTATGATTGCAACTACTACTTCTTGGGACTATGAAAGCCTCCATGTGCTTCTCGTACGAATACACACACTCTCTCTCTCTCTCTCTTTCTCTCTCTCTCTCTCAGGCATGTATGTATGCATTGTGTTTGGTTGGACCCTTCTGTGAGGACTCAGTCTTACCTTCTTTTTTTTTTTCTCTTTTTCTTTCTGGATCGTGTAGGGGACCATATATTTTTATAGGTATTTTTTCGGCTAATTTACATAAAAAATTTATTTATTTTCAGCTTTTGTAAAATCGGGTTATTTTTTTTATTTTTATAGATTTGGTTTGTTTTTTCAGCAAACTGATCAAAATACCCTTATATTTTTTTTTTTTTTTTTTTTTTTTTTTTTTAACTTTCTCTTCCTAGAGAGCGGCGGAGACAGAAGCGGAGGCGGAGGTTGAGGCGAAGCTAGCCCGTTTCGAAGTTGTCCGGCTCATCCTTACTCTCGCCCGCACACCTCCCCCGCCTTCCTCGCCTCTTGACACTACCGAGACCGCGCTGCGACTTTTTTTTTCCCTCTCCGACTCTCCTTCACCGCCTCCGACGATGACAACTATCTCACACTCTCTCACTTTTCTCACCTTTTCCCTCTCCCTCATCCTTCACCTTTTTCGCCGCCTCCGACGATGATACTTCTCTGCCGACATCGGCACCGCGGAGGATTTTTTTTTTCCTCTCTGACTCTCCTCTACTGTCTCCGACGACGATGCCTCTCTCACCATTCCCCGCCCTTCTTGTCCTCTCCCTCTCCCTTTGTCTCGGAGCGGGGGATCCTTAGCGGCGGCGTCGCCCGCGCCGTGGCTGTTGGCAGAGAATGGTGATAAAAAAAAACTATAGAAGTAAAAAAAAAAAAATAAATAAAGATAAAAAAAATTATAGAAAAATAAGGGTGAAGATGAAATTGTATCGTTAATTATAAAAAAAATTATAAGTTGCATTAATTAAGATATAAACAACAGTTTTAAGATGAAAATTACACTCTTTAAACAAAAATTATACTCTTTGAAAGATATTTACACTGTTTTCCTTCTTATTGCACTCTTTGAGATATAAACTGCATTCATTAAGATAAAAGCTACACTCTTTAAACGGGAGTTGTACTCTTTGAGAGATATTTATATTGTTTTTCCTCTTATTGCACTTTTTGAGATGTAAACTGTACCCCTTTAAGAGTTATTTATGTTGTTTCTTCTCTTGTTGTACTGTTTTTTCTCTTGTTGTACTATTTCTTCTCTTGTTACACTGTTTCTTTTCTTAAAAGGTATTTAAGATAAAAAAACAGTATAATAAGAGAAAAAAATAGTGCAACAAGAGAAGAAACAGTGCAACAAGAGGAGAAACAGTATAAATATCTCTTGAAGGGGTATAGTTTGCATCTCAAGGAGTGCAAGAAGAGAAGAAACAGTGTAAATATCTCTCAACTTGTGTAACTTTCGTTTAAAGAGTGTAACTTTCATTTTAATGGATGTAGTTTACATCTGAAAGAATGCAATATGAGAAAAAATAGTGTAAATATCTTCCAACGAGTGTAATTTTCGTTTTAAGAGTGTAATCTTAATCTTAAAACTACAGTTTACATCTCAGGTACTACAACTTATAAATTTTTTTACAGTTAACGATGAAATTTTATTTTCATCATTCTTTTTCTATAATTTTTTATCTTTATTTTTTTTTCTTATTTCTTCTATAATTTTTTTTGTCACTCTTTTCTGCCAAGGGCCGCGGCGCCGACGACGCCGCCGCTAAGGACTCCCGCTCCGAGACTGCAGCGCCGAAGTGACCTTCACGGTGTCGGCGTCGTCGAAAATGCGTCGTCGGCGGGGACGACAGAGGAGGAGAGAAAGGAAGAGGACGAGAAGGACGGGGAAGGACGAAAGAGGTCTCGGCGTCGGAGACGATGGAGGAGAATCGGGGAGACAAAAAAAAAAAAAAAAAAGAGTCGCGGCGCGCGAGGAAGGTGGGGGGTGTGTAGGCGAGGGTAAAGATGTGCCGAACAAAATCGAAGCAGATCGCCTCCGCTCTGTCTCCGCCGCTCTCTGAGAAGAGAAAGAAAAAAGAACGAGAAAAAAAAAAAAGGAGAGAGAAAAAAATACAAGGATATTTTGATGGCTAAAAATGCGGATCGAATATGTAAAAACGAAAAAGCTGGCACAATTTTACAAAAGTCCAAAATAAGCGAATTTTTTATACAAATTGGCCCTATTTTTCTGCATCTGATTGCTCATCAAAAAGGCGAAACAGCAACCCTACAGGCTAAGTCGGATCTAGCGGACGAGATGGCTTTCATCCTTCATCCATCGGTTGGATTAGAGGCCACAGGGGCTCGAGAGAACTTAGCTCCTAATGTAATGGATGATGATGATGGTCTTAACAGCTCTGTTCTACATCATCTACTATACTTGTTAGAAATTAGATCTATTAATTTCACAACTCTGATGTAATGCCGTACCATGCTTGGGCATCATGATGACTCTCAGGTCACTCGCACTAATGACTCTGCACACACCTCCTGCACAGTAGGTCGATATATTTAAACCGTGGAACGTGTCTTTTGGGGGCTTGAAGAGGATCGATCATGGAAATAAATAAACAAATGGCTATTAAAAAAAAAAAATCCACTGCTTCCTCAATTCTCACCTTCAGGAAACTGGGGCCGGGTCTATAATATCAGGATGTAGAGGAGTAAAGGTGATGTGATGATCACTGTTACTTTTGTTACCAGAGTCTATAGTGGATAGGAAAAAAAAAAAAAAAAAGAGAGTAAAAAAGTAAGATCACAAGTCCCTTTAGATGTACCTACCTAGTTTTTCACTTTGCTAACCTATGCATTGTTATTTTGTTTATTTTCATACTAACCTTTCAATCTCTAGAATTGCACTGCTTAATTACTTCTATATTACTCTGCAACTTTAGTAACCGGGGAAAAAAAAGAAAAGAAGAAGGTTAGCTCTAAATGCTTACTACGAGTGTAGGTACGATGTTGCTGTATATTTATGTTTTGCTTCTCGAAGCCAATCAGTTCAATCAATCTGCACGGTTAGTTGAGGCACCGAATTCAATTTGTTTGTGAGAAAATTCACACCCGGACACGTATGAACCATACCGGGATATTTAAGTCTCGGTCGGGGTTGTTTTGGCTCCAACAAACGACTCCTTTTCTCGCATCAACAGCAATACACGTCAAAAAAAAAAAAGAAACAAAAGAAGAGATCGTACGATTGTCTCCCAGATCACATGCTCTTGGTGTACTATCGCCATTCACCTGGTTGCACCTTTTAAACCGAATAGCACACCATTGGAGCCACCTTATATAAGAAAAAAAAAAGGAAGAAAAAAGATTTTGAAATAGGTCCATGAAGGTTATCAATCATCTCAAAACTTAGATACATGAAGGTTATCAATCATCTGAAAACTAATAAAACTTTGTTTTGGTATCGCGGGAAGATTGCAGTGGAAAAATACTTTGAAAAAAATATTATGTTTATTTTTGTATGTAATATTACATTACGCATATCGGAATGAGTCGGTTACGCTATATTTTCTACGATTTTATCGGAGAAGGCAAAAAAATATCCGCACAACTCTATTTTATCTGATAATGTTGGCCTCAATACCAAACTAAGCCTAAGACGAATAAAGCATCGATTTGTACGGCTTAATTAATAATCAGTAGCGGTAGTTGAATTAAAACTTTGACCTGTAAGTACTTGATGGCACTGGGGCGCTCCGGAATATGATTCGTCGCGTAGATTGTTGAAGAAGCGAGTGTTGAATTGCGTGGGGCCTGTTAAAAGCTGGAGCTGGGCCCACTGCTTGCTTGTGAAAATTTCTCGTGAATCCAGTATGGACTTCTCGAGAGACTCTATTTTTACGGTAAAAAATGTTTTAAAAAATGGATTCATCAATTACAAGTTTGCATGGGCCGATTCGTTAGGCTTACTGGGCCCAAACGTGTGGGCCCTGTAGGGAACCGAATCTAAGGTTATGGGCTTTTTTGGGCCGGGTCATTTCGTAACTGATAAGTCCATTTTCGGGAACTCTCCGGTTACCCCTAATCTAGGAAAATTGTGGGTCCCACGTTTCAGTGCAATAAACGGGACGTGTAACTTAACCATCGAGGTCTCTACATAAAAGCATCTACGATCCAAAGCATGTTTTCTTTTTTCTTTTTAAATTTCCTCTTTCAGGTTAATTACACTGCGGTCTCTCATATTATTTTTGGCATCCATGATAACTTTAATTGGATTTCGACACTAGCTAATCAAGTATCCGCTGTCAAAATATTTGTTTGTTCGAATAAAAATTACAACAAACAATTTTGTCACATTAGCAACAAATTTTGCAGTTTTGGCCTCTCTCGCTTGAATTAACGGACTTGTAATGGGACTGACTCCCAATCGAAAAATTAAATTTTTTTGTCACATTAGCAACAAATTTTGCAGTTTTGGCCTCTCTCGCTTGAATTAACGGACTTGTAATGGGACTGATTCCCAATCGAAAAATTAAACTTTTATTTACTCCCATTCAACTTTGGTAATAAAAGTATACACCCTCAACCAATTATCGTGAGAAAAAAAACACTGAAATGTTCATGGTTTGCAATAAAACTTCAGTTTCATCTCACGTAGATCGATTGCTCCAACAAAAAGAAAGGTTATTTCAGAAAGAATCCACACAGAAAACAATTAATTACCACTTGGAGGAAATTTGTTCCCGCTATACACTCATCTTCTCAACCCGGTAATATTTTTGCTATGAGAGGAATAAATGCCATCGTTACAAGTAGCTAATAATAAATAGCTATTACAAAGATTTTTTGGAAAAAAAAAAAAACCAAAACAGGAGCACATGGAACATTAATGCCTCTCAGAAATTAGGTCGATCCATGAGGACCGCAATCGTTTCGACACAAGAGTGTATCTATCTATGTGGAATTGATGCATTCAATGCAGGTAAAGATAGATATAGGGGAATTGATGCAAAAAAAAAACAATGAACAACTTATTATCACTATCCAATTTATTCACCCTCTTATTTTCATGAAAGTCTACATTGTAACACTCACACCGCATCAAAAGCAAAACACAATAAAAATATTTTTCTAATAACCATAATGAATGGATGAATCTAAGGAAAAAAATCTGATTGGCTAGAGACACCACATCAGCAATATAACTAGTGCATTATAAACTTTTTCCTATTTTCATGCCAAATCTCACTTATTTTATGCGGCTGTTAAACTATTACTCACCGACCCTACATAGCAGAGGAAATATAAAAAGAATGATTGAAAGAGTAAATTTTTTAAGTTTATCTAATCACCGGTGTTGCTCTAAAAATCAACAAAAATGTCCTAATATAAGCATTTGCAAACATCAGGCTCATTGCGTAATGCCGACACCTAATCAGCAAGGCATGACTACTGATCCCAAATACTTTGAAGATACAGGAGAAAAAATCTGATAGTTAGCTGAATACAAAATATGAATCTAACAAAGCAAAAAAGCACAGTATCAGTAAAATAACCAAACAAGACATTTTGGCAAGCATCTAGTGTCATTTACAAAAACGCAGCATTTTAGGAGAACCTGTCATTTTCCAAAATGCAGATTAAGCAACCCTGAGATCTCAAGAAACCCAACACGCTCTCCCCCTCCGAATAAGTTTTTCAGCTTCTCATCACAAACGGTAATCTTTTTGTTCTTTGGATCCTGAGTTGGAGAAATGAAGGTAAAATGCAAGAAATAGAATTACTTTTCAAATGCTTAGAAACAGTATTATATTTAAACGATTTTGAATCCCTACACCTCCCACCTAATGAAAGACATTACAAGAGAAACCACAAAATGGCTCAGGAAAGAGACTCATAATGGCGGCAAGAACATTAGACTGCTGATGTCTGAATTGAGATCCAGATGAATCTTATAGTAGGTAGTTACACTAAAGAAAACAAATCAACAGCAAAAAGTCGCACTTGCTTTAGTCCTTGATATAGCCAAAATGATGATATCCTTGCATCCAAAAGAGAGCATCCTGCAAGCCTATGTTAGAGATCTTACAAAGCTATATAGAAGACTATTATGATCTTCATTGCAATCCTGGGATGATAGGCTTCATCCGTGCAAGGTTGTTGAGAACAGGAATTCAACTGGTGAATAAAAATGAAAGAGAATCGCAGATCTTTGCTTTCTTCTATTTCCCCTTTTGTTTATTCTTTCATCTTTCTCAACAAGCCTCTGACCACGTTTAAGTTGCCAAAGATGCAAATTAATATAATGGATTGAAAAGCTTGTGGAACACAAAACTTGACTATGTTATTTGTGTAGTAGCAAAGTAAATTCGATGATTATCTATCACATCAGAGTGCTTAATCTAATGCCAACAGTGTTTCCAACCTAGTAGGAACTATTACCTGGAGTTCAACTTTCGCAATGAAAGAACTAAAATATAATTGATTTTTGTGCTCATACTTGACTGCCATAGTTCTTCATTTTTCGTTATTACAAATAAGTATTATTTTCACATTCTTAGCAACTCAAAATTACATAAAAGGAGTCCGAAAGAACATATCACAAATTCACAATCTGTTGTTCAACACATGTTCTACTCTCATCCAAATTTATGCCCTCTGTGATATAATAGTTTCATTCAGCTCGACAAATGACAACAGCTGTGGCTAAGAGTTGCTAAGAGCATGTACCTGGCGTAACAAACGTACATTTGATCCCATTTTCTAATCTTCTAGTGTGAATGTAACTCCGCAAGCTCAATCAAACAAGCTATTTCTCAGGGCTTATCTTTTGCTCTTATTTCCTTCTATTTACCCCACCTCCAAAATCTAGACAAACCAGAGCATCCATACAATATATTTTTACACTAAACCTCCTCAGCTCCAATAATATTAGTATCGCTAGTACTAAGGACCCTTGTTAGCATGTCTTTACATGATTTGCTCATAAGTTTCAAAAGCAAACATAAGTGAGATTATTACTACAAAAATAATCTCGTATGAAGCCCAATAGGATCTAATTCTCGGCAAAATCTACAATAATCACCACTACAGAACATACGGACAGAGATTAGTATGATGTGCCTAATGAATATCCAACAATGCTGTATGACGTATTGGCGAATAATTCAAAAGTGGAGTCGGTGCCTGATTAGCACAGGATTTAACATAGAGAAAACTAGTAGATAACGAGAACACGTTACCCTAAAACCCTAAGGACAGTAGAATTAGAGAAAAAGAAAGGGAAATGAAGCATAACGAGGACCTAGAGATCGTGTTTCTTGATGCAAGCCCAGATGAGCTTTAGGGCTTGGGTGCGGGGATCTCCGGGACCCCGACGAGCGCTTGCATTGCCGGGGACACCGGCCGAGGCTTCGTGATCCCCCTCAGCGGCCTCTTCCCCTTCGCCTCAGCCGCCACGGCCGAGGGTTTCGACGACGACGACGACGACGACGCGCGTAGCACGAGCGGTGAAGGAAGCGGGAGGAGGAGGTGGGGGGGAAGAGCCTCGTGCCGAACAAAGTTGGAGAAGAAGCCAATGGAGATCGCCGTCGCCATGGGAGGACCTTGGAAGGGTTGAGGGGAGGGAGAGAGAGAGAGAGAGAGAGAGAGCGAGAGAGGGGGGAAGGGTTTTGGGCGGTTGGGGGGGGGGGGAGAAGGGACGCAGCTGGAGCGGCACATTTTGAAGTGGAAGTTGGGGAGGGGCGAGGGGCAGAACAGGTAATGCAATTCACCTGTTGATGGGCCTTGGGCCTAATTGTAGGACAAAGTGTAGTCCCTGGGCCTAATAATAGGCCCAAGCCCATATGATGACGTGGTGCACAATGCCAAGCAATAACTTCTTACCTAACAAGCCTTATAAACCAGCTCATTTTGTCCTCGCACGAAGTACTGCTCCTCCACATACACCTCTCTCTTTCTCTGTCTCTCGTATTCGTCATATATACACAGCACCCACACTCTGGCGCGCGCGCGCACACTCACACACTCGGTGAGACAAGCGTGAGAGGGAGAATGGGTCGGCGCGTCGCCCTCGCCATTGCCGTGCTCTCCCTCATCCTCTCCTCGGTGGCCTCTCAGGCCCCCGCATTCTCACCGTCCTCCTCTTCCGCTCCCTCCCCGTCCAAATCCACCCCCACCTCCGCTCCCTTACCCTCCAAGTCCACCTCCACCTCCGCCCCCTCCCCATCCAAACCCGCCTCCAACCCCGCACCAGCTCCAGTATCTCCGCCTCCCTCCTCCCCCATTGCCACGCCCCCAGCCGGCGCCCCGTTCTCATCTCCTCCCCTCGCCAAGGCCCCGCCGGCCCCCGCCCCGGTCCTTCCACCTCCGTCGCCGGCGCCGGTGAGCTCTCCGCCGATCCCTCCGCCCGCATTGCCTCCCCCGGCGCCGGTGAGCTCCCCGCCGATCCCTCCGCCCGCATTGCCTCCCCCGGCGCCGGTGAGCTCCCCACCGATCCCTCCGCCCACATTGCCTCCCCCGGCGCCGGTGAGCTCCCCACCGATCCCTCCGCCCGCATTGCCTCCGCTGGCGGCGGCTCCGGTGCCCTCCGTCGAGCCGCCGAAGCCCGCCGAGGTCTCCGCGCCGGCGCCTAGCAAGAAGAAGGGCGCCACCCCGACCCCCGCTCCGGCCGCCGCCACCACGGCCTCCTCTCCGGCGGGGTTCAACGAGGCCTCTTCCCCCGGACCCAGCCGTGGAGGCGCGGACGAGACGGTACGTTCTCTCTCTCTCGCGCATGCACACGCACACTTACACTTGCCTCGCTCCTTCCCTGCTACCGTGCCCGACGCGGCGCGCGCTAGCGTTCGTGCTTATCGTGCGCCGGGAGATCTGAGCCGTTGGATCGGACGCGGCCCGCGTAAGGCTACCCTCCGCGTCTCGCCTGAGCGAACACCTCGCACGCAGGCGCCGCATCTGGTGCGCATCGTAGCAAAATCTGCTTCTTTGCGCTAGCCTGCGCCGTATCAAAGGTGCTTAACAGTAACCCAGCCGGACCCCAAAATTTACCATTTAAATCCGATTCATAGCCCCTCCCTTGGATTCCGCCCTCTCCAAACTTATGCCCGGGTCCCTTGCCCTCTCGCTGCTCGTTAAAGCAGGAGGGGGAATCTCGACCGTTGGGTCACGCGCCGCACGGGCCCCGTGATCCTCGCCGTAACCTCGAGATTCCAATATTTTCTGATAGTTACTTTTTAACCGAAGAGGGTAACAAAGCAACGGCCGAGATGGCCCCCTTCAAATTAAATGAGAAATAAAGAGAGAGAGTGAGTGGGCCCCTTGAGATCCGAGGGCAATCACTGTGGCCACTGGTCCTTTGAGAACACGTAGCGCCATCCGATTAGCCATGCTTTGTATGCTTTTAATGCACGCACTCTCCCGAGCTTGGATTGGAGGATGATCTAAATTGAGTTTTGGACCGTTGTTTCTGATGCAGAGTGGAGCCGGGACGCGGGGTGCAGGAACGTTGGGCTCAGCGCTTCTACTAGCTGTTGCTACGGTGGTGGCCATATAGGCCTTTTACAATACCTACTGCGCCTCTTATTATCACTCTCTGTGTTTCTGGTGTTGCTGTCACGTACGACCTTTGTTGGGTAGTTTTCTTTTTTTTGTAGTAGGCTTTTGATTTTGGGCTCTGTGTTTCTTTGTTTCATTATGGATGCTTGGACCTGGAACACATTTTCACTCGGATTCTTTGTCTAGAGAGAAGAGGCTTGTATTATGTTATGTACGTTCGATTTCATTCAGTTTGGGAGCGCTATATGATGAGTTCACGACTATCATTGCTTGAGACGTTGGGGAATCGCAGTGCAAAGTAACTGTGGCGAACAACAAGTATCTAAGCTATCTTCCGCATGCTCGGATATGCTTATGATCGACAGTTTTTTCAGAAAAGTTATATGCGGTTTACTCGCTGAAATAGCTTCTCTGCTTTGAAAAACAATGCCTAGTATCTGACAAACAATATGAGAACAGACAATGCCGAGGCTGCTTGCAAGTTTATTTCGTAGTCTACTTGAGATCGAAGCTCTACTACATGCTCATAAATGGTTGATAATTCAACCTTTTCCTTTGCACAGAAACATGAAAATTTTGCTAAGCTTGTTATATAAACAGACCACCCTTAACTTTTGTCTACTGTCCATCAAAATATGCCTTCTTTAATACCACTGCCCTTTGCGAGAAGGACCTCATCAACACAACAAGAGTACTGCGTTGCCAGGAAAAGGTTTTGGGCGATACATAACGCCAAGAACGTCACAAATGCCTCTTATCCCTTATAGGCTGTTTGATTTCTCGAAAACTTTTTATATTTTTATAAAACAAACTTTTTATATTTTATAAAATACTAATATCTTTGTTTTCTTTTAAAAAATTAAAAAATCAAAAAATACTAATTTTTTGTAAAATAAGAAAAAAAAAATATTTAAAAGATTTTGTTTTCTTTCACACTAAACAAATAAAAAATTGAAAAAAAAAATCAGAAAAAGATTTTTTTTCTCACTTTTCCGAGGAATCAAACAACCCTATTAGTCTCTATCCCTTAAGCCGAACATCACCCGAGCCTTCAGACAATTTCACGAGCTTTCAAAGCATTAGAGCAATTTATTCTATATTTTTAGAAACAACGCACTTCCCACAAATTTAAGGGGACTGATTATGCTACTTAACAGAATGTACAATGAAGCCACAAATAAAGAGACAGAGGATATTAGGGATAAAAGCACGAATTAGTCAAGGATGAATTCTCTCTCCAGAATGTTCTTGTGCATCTGCTAGCTTGATGAGCGTTACCCCAAATCTGGACAAAGAAAGAATACAGTTAAAGAGTGTCGACCACTGAAAGTATACAACATTAAACAGGTGGAACAAATGATTTGTTTGGACGAAGGAACAAGTAAACCACTAATAATAACTTGTGCAGCATGAGGATTTCTCGTGGTTCCAACCTATGAGTTTCATTTTTAGGTATTGCAAAGTTGCAAAGTTAAAAAGTTATTTGTACATTTTTGTTAGTATGTTTTGAGTTACAAGGTGATTTAGTGTAGTCCAGGAAGAAAATTACTTAGAAACTGCATAATTTATGCACCTGTAGGCATCTTCCCACACTCCCAACCAACCAATTAACATGCCTAGTTGCAAAGAAACAAAAGTGTTGATCAAAATATTCATTCATCCAAACACCCCAGGGTAAGGATCCACATGGAATGTTCAGAGGACAAACCTGCATACCTAATCATCATAAGAACTTAGGGCGTTAATAATTGATCCAGTTGTAGAGAAGGTAGAAGAAACATCTGGGTAATCTTTCCAAGACCGGTTGAATTTGATTGACGGATAAAGCCATTTCTTAATGGTTTCCGAAAAGGCTTCTGGATTGGAAGTCAGAATGGCTTCCCAATCGACCTGCATGCCAGGTGGGATGTCCGCAGTCACGTCCATGTTGGCTGCAAGAAATAACCCGAGCAGAACAGTGTAACCCACAGCAGCAGACCCTCTGGAGAGCGGCATGAAGTTGTACCTGAAATTTGAATAGTGTTTCCATTAATGTTGTTGATAACTTTTCTTTTTGGGAGTTATTATTCGGTCAATGCTGAAGTGATCAATTACCAATAATAGGTCATTCTAAGTATCGCATCCTTTACATCACCAAGCATATTGACATCATTTGAGCCAAATAGTTCACCACAATAGACAGTGCACAGGGCCTGCACATTAACAACTTTCTAAGTAAAATAAAGGCATTGATGAAAAGAGAGGCTTCTAAAAAGTCAGACATAGATGTTAAAAACCACAAAATCAAATATCTAAAAAAGTTGATACAAAATCACCCACCTCCCATGCGGCAGCCATTTCTGCATCATATTCTTCCCATCTAGATGGTGTACAAGGTGTTCTAATAGCAAAATCAAATCCTATTTTGTCCCTGCAGGTCATCGCACAAGCATGAAAAATGATAAAAACACAACAGTACATAATTTGGACAGAGGCAAGGCCACTTATGGACTTACATCTTTTGAACAGTAATCCTTGTCCCTTCAAGAGGCTTTCTGAAAAAGGCAACAAATCAATCAATCAACATCACGAAAGATTATATAACATTTTATCCTACACAAGACTCCAGGTCAATTAGGATTGGTCAATTATATATGAGAATAAAAAAAGCAGGCATAATCCATTTTGGTGATTATTACCCTTCAAATGCTGTACTGTTGCATGTAGTAGCCACCCAGAAGTTCTCTCCAACTACATTGTATAAGTCGGAGCAAGATACTGCATTTGAAATCTGTCGTTCTGACTGTTAGTACCTCGTAAATTAACTCAAAGTACACATTTATAGACATAGCACCATAAAACTATTATAGCAAAGCAACTCTAAAAAGAACAAACAAATATTAAAAAAAATTGCTTTACTAATATTGGACCCATTTAATATGATACAAATCCTCTGACTTCAGGAAGAACTACTGGTCATAGTGTAAAGAAGTGGTGAGAAAGCTCACTCTTTCTGATTCCACAAGTGCTGAGAGATCAACTGATTTATCCTCCGCAATATTCACGTACTTCCTCTCTTTTATTACACTCTTGGCAGTATCTAATATCCTGCAAATTAAACAAAAGCTTAGTTGACACCTCCTAATATCCTGCCTTTGGAAGAGAAAAGAAGTATGTTCAGACCTTTCGTAGTTTGAATAGTAGCGGACCACTTTTGCTTGTCCAAGAAGCATAGGGGTGTGCGAACCAAATCCAGAATTGAACTCCTCACTGAATGTGCAAAACAAATTATCAACAATAATGATTGCATAGCATGGTATGGAGCATCAGTCCAAACAACCTTGATATGAAATTACAGCTAATGTTCTCAAAAGAAAGAAAGAAAGAAAGAAATTACAGCTAAAGCATCTGAATATTTGATTTTAATCATGAGGAACAGCAAATTGATGCTAACATTAAGTACCTAAGTTTGAATCTCTAGTCCATTTCCAACAAAATTATTCAATTTCCCTTAAGAATCCAGACACTTGAATTTTGATTATCTTGCCAAAATAACAAAATAATTCCTATACTAAATCACATGTGTGAATGATGTATTCCTCAATAAGGGTAACTATGCAACATGCCATCTTTCACCACGGTTGCTTAAATTTGTTGTTTTCTACTGATAGAAGTTGACTCACCTCAACTTGTTTACCCAAACAACAGGGTCGCATGGTTCAGAAATCTGCCTCCACTTAACAGCTATATGGTAAATATCCTGCCATGACGTAGTACGGCCAGAGGCATGCCTGTCCTCATTTAAGCTATATGAGGTTGATGTTTCTGACAAGCTGCTAGAGCTACAACAGCCACCGCCTCTGTTTTGACTCACTATACCAAGCTTTTCTTTTTTCCTGGTTTGTTTCCCACTCTTCTTCACATTTCGAAGACCACGCCAAGCCTTTGCAACCTTTTGAGCTATCTCAATAGCAGCTAAACCAGCCATGCGATACTGAGGAGGACAAATAAAAGGTTGCAATAAGTGTAAACAAAACAAGGATAGTCGTAAAGACACATCATTGACCTGTTTACAATTATGTAATACCACTAATATATTCATATTTAAATGTATCATTGTTATCTCTCAAAAAAAATGTATCATTGTTGTCCTACCATCTTTATCTAATAGAACTAAGTGGAAATATCAAATACAACAATCCTAATTGAGCAATATTTCTCTTCTTGTATTTGAAATAACTAGTCCCTAATTCAGTGCACTCAACTAATTAAGGAAATTAAAATGTATAACAAAACATTAAGATGCGACAATAAATTTAATATGTTTTTCATTTTCACCAACCCTCACATATTCTCCATGTTGGTGAAAAACTCAAAATTTTAAATTTGAATTTATTTTATTTGAATTTTGAATTTATTTATTTAATATTTATTGTTATTTATTATTTTATTGTCTTTATTATTTTATTTATTTATGTTTATTTATCTACTTTTTTCCTCTTTCTTAGCAAGAAAGAAACCTAATGGGTTTTTTTTTTCCATTCCATTTCTTGCGACAAACAGAATCCCGTTTCACTGCGCAGGTTCCGCTTCTTTCTCCTAACGAGAAAGAACGTGGAATTCCGCTTTCTTTTTATGCAATCTCCTTTCCTCTGTTAAGACAGAGTAAGTGAAAGATCTTAAGATCAAATATTAATCCTCATACATCCTTTTATCTTTTACCATTTCATATTCTTCTTATCAGTGTTGAAAGAATGTCCGTCAACCTCACGATCGTGCTCGCAAAAGGAGGAATTCCGGTCGTACCTTGCAGTGTTATTCTCGGTTAATCCCGCACGCAAGGACGGGAATACGCCTTAGGGCAGTGTCGTACGCAAGGACGATCGATCAAATCTTTTATTGGGATTTTTGTGTTTATCTGTAAGTTCAATTTTATCTTTTATAATTTAGTTACATTTTGATGACAATCAGATTTATACATATATATATATTTTCTCCGACACTCCATATTTATGCTAAAATTTTTCATCAATATGCGTGGGATAACTAATAAAACAGTAAAGCATAAAATGGTTTTTTTGAAAAAAATTCACCACATTTGGGCTCGATGTAAGTTATGATGAAAAATGACATGAAAATACATGCATATTACAAGTAAATAATGTGACAGGAAGGACAATTGTAAATAATGTGACAGGAAGTTCACCTGACGTTTATTTGGTAAGAAGCCTGGACAGTTATATTGAATCTTCTCTCCGATTGAATCTGCTGCTTGACGAAGGTAGCGCTGATGCTTCGTCAAATTAAATTCTTGCTTGCTGCGTCTACCTTTCAAGGAAGTTCGAAGGGGAGGTTGCCGAAAAACCCTTTCGGCTACATTTTTTGGATGAAGCCTTTTGCACCAGTATTCCTGTTTACTCAGATTGGCATGATGCAAAAACAGGAACCAAAAAAGTATGTCAAAGAGCAAGTAGAAGAAAAAAGAGAACTGGAAGGACAATGGACAATTTATATTAGGAGAGAACCATAAGTTATAATACATAACTGCAGCTTTCGCAGAAAATAAAAGAGCTCATATAATTTTTGTCGTCTTTTAGTTCATACATTTCGACCATAATTATGCCTCGCTAGCCTCGCTAAATAAGCATTTTCATGTCACTACATAAAACTCAAATACATCCAAGAGCTGATGTTCCACCAACTCACACAGCAGGGCAAGCTTTTTTGGATGAATGAAAAGAAACAGGTGAGTAAAATAAAAAGATGGAAAACAAAGAAGTAACCAATAAATGAATAAATAAAATTTGAAGCTCATAATCTATGTTGTAGCTAGAAAAAACCAATGATATTTCTATCAACAAATAATAATAAACAATTCATCATATAAGGCAAAATTGTTGAATACAGTAAAGTACCTTGAAGAGGGGATCAACATCACCATCAATATTAAACTGAGAGAACTCAAAGTCGGCCCTCGAAGCAGTGTATAAAGCAATTTCCTTCTAAACAAAGCGCAACAAAAAAAACCAAGTCAGATATTTAGTTCAAGCACGACAGTCAGATTTGAGCAAAATATATAAGGCAAAACAGGCTTAATTACACTATACTATACTATACCTCACAGATTTTAATCACTTTTCACACTGTCCTTTTTTTTAAGGCACCACTTAACTATCTTTTTTTTCCCAATTAATGTACTATAAATAATAAATCTATCTATAATTTTAAATAAAAGCTGTTTAAAAATACTGGTTGAAAGTGACAGAGCATATATTGAACTAGTTTTGACACAAAAAAATAATAAAATACATAAAAAATAGCAAACTTATAGTTAAAAATAACTTGATAGAAGCTTTCAATGAGCCTATCATGGAAATTCATTTTATACTTTTCTGACTAGCATATATTGAACTAGTTTTGATACAAAAAAAATAATAAAATACATAAAAAATAACAAAATTATAGTTAAAAATAACTTGACAGAAGCTTTCAATGAGCCTATCAGAAATTCATTTTACACTTTTCCGACTATTTAACCGGTGCATCTTAATAAAGTATTTAGATTTTGTTTAAATTATTAAACTTGTTAAATGTAATGTAGAGATTGACGAGAAAAAAAAATATAGTTCAGTGATAATTATGGGGAAAAAAAGTGCAAGGTAGAAAAAAAAAAGAAGGCTAAATTACAGAAGACCCCTTTATAAATATCCGTTTTTTCACTTTCCCTCCCTAACTTTCAAAAACCTATATTTTAGTCTCTCAACATTTCAACTTGTTGCATTTAGCCCCCCTTTGTCAGGGTTCCATCATTATTCCGTCCATTTCTTATAATTTATACCTAAAATGCCCTTCAAAATGACAGAGATTATTAAAAAATTATTTTTTTCTGATATAACAAGTAAGGACAATTTGGTTATTTCATCCTCTCCATTAACGCCGTACCCCCCTAAAAATATTTCTGAAATTTAAGGGTGCAAAATGTAGGTTTTTGAAAGTCAAGGAGGGAAAGTGAAAAAGCAAGTATTTACAAGGAGGTTTTTTGTATTTTAACCAATAAAAATCTAAATACAGTGTAGAGATTGATAACATATAATATTACAATCATGTCTTTGAAAAAAAAATTGCATAATGTTGCAAATGAAATAACACTAAAGTACAGTGTAGTAGGGTGTAATTAAGCCACCAATTTATTACCAAGGCACATCAAGCAGAGCTAAACTTCAGTATAAATGGAACAACAATTGGTAATCATGATTATTGTATATCCTTCTCTATGATTATATTACTAAAGATGAAAGTTGGGGATCAGATTGTGATTCAAGTACCTGATAGAATGCCAAACACTGTAGCACAAATTTATCTGCAGAATCCAGTTCCAGATTGAGGACAGAATCATAGTCCCTGGCCTAAATTAAAAGCAGAAAGAAGTACTAATAAAGTGAAAAAACTATCATTGAAAGGAACTACAATATCAAAGTGAAAAATATGCACCACAGCCAGTCTGAAGATTGTCCACAAATGAAAATGAACATCCAAATAAAAAATGAACTATTGAAAATTTAAGCAAGCTGGGATATAGTTAAATTATTGAAAACAATAACAAGCACCCTGTCATAGGAAATGCTAGGAAATCTGAAACCCAAATTGTGAAACAAAGTCAAATGAAAAACTAAGTTTATAATGAATAGAAGCTGACTACCTCTTGTATTTAATAAACTCTCATTAGAAAAGAGCTTTTACAGGCATATAGAAGCTTGCAAGCTTGGAGAGATGGTAGAGGAGATAGTTATGGTTAAGTATGATAAATATGGGGGGAAAAGAAGATAAATACCGCAGCTTTGAACTCTCCAATAGCATGATAGCACGAGGCACGTAAATATAAGCATTCAATATTTGAACTTTCAAAACTCAACCCAAGAGATAAATCTTTAATGGCCATCCTGCAATATTGAAATACAATAAATGAGTATGTCTGCGTAGTAAAGAAAAATGGTTTAACAGAAGAATATTGAAAGGACAACATTATCAGACTGCTATACTGAGCAATTGTGCATGTGAAACCAGCTTGTAATCTGGTGAAATGTCATGTAAGAACTAATTCAAGCCTCTATCAACACATACTTCCTCAGCAGCAATAAATTCTAAGTGATCTAGATCCTAGTTTATCTGCTATTGAATTATGCAAAAAACATATGGCTGATTATCTAAAAGCACAACAGCTGAATCTAGTTGAGACAAAATGTACTTAAAATTGCAATTAAAGTAATACTCAATGTAATAATTTTCCAACAGACCAACACTAAATTGTTAGTGTTTGTATGCATATGCCATTGCACTATATTAACCTGTCTTACGAAAAGGACACTGAGTTGAGTAGGCATCATATATCAAACAACATGATTGAACTATATCACGTATTGCATCCAGAGGGCAATACATCATACAGAGCTCATAACTTTTAAGGACATACTTTTAGTTCTCATTGTATGGTGCCGTCAACTTTGGGTGCTTACAATGCCATTTTCTCTAGACTGTGCATGTGGGTGAGGTGAATCTCACTTTGAAGTTCAGGACTTTGTGCTCCAGAGCAGTCTTATGTGTTCCCACTCTATCAAACTGCCTCATGCCTTAAATATGTAATTAGCTATATGTTATGTGACCACAGGGAACCAGAATAACAAGAAAAATAAGAACATAAATTTCACCTGTGCAGCCCCCTTCCATGGTAGAGTAGTCCACGCAAGTGGTATGCTTTAGCATAGCTACAACATTTTACCAAAAGTTTAAGAGCAAAAGCAGAATATAAGGTGACAGAATTTATGGTGCAATTGAAAGAAATGTTAAAAATGTCAGGAGAACCCCTCAACTATGGTGGATATTGAAATAGATTGTCAAGTTCCCAACTTGATTTTTTAAACGGTAAACTTCACGCAGCACATGTGATTTAGACTAGACCATTTGCACTTTGCAACCTTGTGGTTTGCAATGTTATACTTTGCTATCCTACGGTTTTTATTTCACCGTAAGGACCTGCTACTAAATAGGGTGGTAATGTGCTACATTTTCAACCACAAGGTAGAAAATTGCCAAACTACAGGGTGGTAAAGTTATACTTTGATTTCAATAATTTCCGTTAATTGGATTGAGATTTCAATAAATTTACAGCTTAGCCCCTTGTTTTAGCTAACAAATTGAGGATGTGGTTAACAATTAATAGCTAACCAATTGAGCCGTTAATTTTATTGGAATCCCCAGTTTCGATATATAATTTCCAATGAAAAAGAAAAAAAAAAAAAAAAAAGAGGGGTGCCAATGATCAGTTAAAAAGAGTAGGGGTAAATATTTTAAAGGTGTAAACATATGGAACTAACCTGACTATGGACCGTTTGGATTTGGCTACTTAACCTTTCAAAATTATGATTTTACTACCTAACCTTTCAATTTGTTTGATTTGAGTTAGCCAACAATACATTCACTTTAAAATTTGAATGCGTTGTTTATCTTTACAAATTTAGTTAGTATATTTCATATAATTCTCACAACTATATATTCATTAAAGTAAGTAATTAATTAGCTTAAATTTTAGAGTCAAAGTGTCGACTAACTCAAATCAAACAAATTGAAGAGTTGGGTAGTAAAATCAAAATTTTGAAAGATTGGATAGCCAAATCCAAATGGTCCATAGTTCAGGTAAGTCCCATACATTTTTACCTATTTTAAAATGACCAATACTTCAGGGGCTCACCATGCCCTTTTATGTATAATAATTGGTAAATTTACCTTTTATCAACAAGCAATACTTTTCCAAGGCAATGCAAGGCCTTCTCCCAATTCGCTAGATCTTGGTAATACTACAAAATAAGGCATATATGAAATTAACAGGCACGAGTATACGCAGAAGAAAAAAAAAAGGACTTATTCCAAAGGTATGAAATTCATAACTATTGGAAATGACATGGTTCTACAACAAAAGATATAAAAATGTTTCGCAGAACATAGTATTTAACTTGCAACAAACAAGCTCAACTCCAAAGAGGAATTGAAGAACTTGCCTGTGCAAACAATGGTTCTCGTAATTAGCAAAGAGGTGAAAAAAATCTACATGATCAGATATCCAAATCAAACATTTGCATCAGTATAATGTTCCCCATATCAAAGTAATGAATCCATAAAATCAAGTGCCTATAGATTTAAAGCTTAATTGAAGGAAAGTCTTGTGATTGGAAATGATGAACAATTAATATAAGAATCACTTGACAGGTATAGTGTAATGTGAAAAGTCTCACATTTGATCAATTACATTTTTCAAGTCTAACTTGCAGAGTTGCAGCCAGTATTCATAACTTTATACAACGAAAGATCGGCTACACAGAATACAATCAAGAAATCAGTGGATTGACATACCAAAAAATTAAGAGGATAAAATGGAACTTCATTCTCACTATTTATTTTTCAGGAGACTGCAGATTTCAGGGAATATAAAGCTTACAAAGAATAAATCCAGTAAACAACTAAAAAATATTAAGAATAAGCTTCAATCCAGAAAAAGGAAAGAAACATTTAAATAAAAGTCTACTCAGACGCTGTGAAACAGCTACCTGAGCAAGATGGGCCCATCCCTCAAGAAAATTTTCATCAAGTTGTATTGCTTTAAGATGTGCCTCTTCAGCTCTTTGATACTCACCAATTGCTGATAAAGCCAGACCCTACAAAGACCATATGCAAATTTGAAGATAAAAAGTCTAAACCAACGATAATTTTACTATGTACAACAAAGCGTACCTTAAAATAAATAAATATGGAACGTCAGAGACAAAATACAACATTACATAATATTAACAGTAAGACGGGAAAAAGGACAAAAGTTGAAAGTTCTCATAATCTTTGCACACCAATAATACAGAAACAAGTACAAAATTATTATTAATAGTGTCACAGTGAGAGCATTGCATGTCATCAAACTCTATTTGACAAGAAAAAGCATGTAAAAAGAGAACCAAGAAAACAACAATATAAATATATGATATGTTCAGAAAGTAAACTCCAGAAATGCAAGTTAGAAACCAGAATAGCTGTATTAATTAATTCTCTAAATGTGTAGAGGTCTGCATCAAAGATTAAAGGATTTCCATTACGAGAAAAGAGCATGAATTTTGTCAAGGAACAAGATGAACCGATTAAGGCTATATTGGTGGACATTATTGACCATATTGCCCTTGAAAGGAAAGAGTAGTATAGAAAATTTTGAACCACAAAACCAAGGCAGCAAGCCTAGGGTTAAAGATGAGACTTGACTCTTGATTATATCTGCTACAATCATACAATAAGAAAAATTATTTTCCAGAAAAAATATTAATCTTGAATTACCAAATATGTGTAAGCAGAGCTGTTTTTCCTATCGTGATTAACACATGCAGAAAGGTCTTCTACGGCTGCATTGTAGTCCTTGAATTTAAAATTAACAATTCCTGAAAAATTAGATTAGATTATCAAAACATCAACTATTTCTCAAAATAAGAGTAGATGTTCTACAATGCCATGTGAAACAGTCAACTTCCAAAAAGTATATAATGTTAGATTTCCCTGCAGTAGCTAAGCTTACTAACCTTAAAAAAAATATAAGAAAAAATCATAGCAAAAACACAATAGAACAACCGAATGATGCAACTGATAGTCCTAAGTCGTGAGTAGCATCTCATCCAACATTACTAATGATTTGAGTTTCAGCAGAAAACATGAGCACGTAAGTAAGGGGATGGGAAATTCAGCACTTATCTTCCATGAAATATTAAGGTTGAACTTCAACATGCAGGAAACTAGAAATTGTCATCACAAAATGTGACGAACAGACAGACACGTATGTATGCACTCACACATGTAGCAGAGTTTAAAAGGGAGAGGGAGTGGGTGGGCAAGATAAACCAGACTAATTTCTATTTCCATGCTACGAAGGATGGATCTAAAATGAGAAACATCATTTACCGGGGCATGAAACCAATGGAAAAATGATGCTACTATCTGGGAAAAAAGAGTTTGTTGCACTAACCCCTTTCATGTAGAATATCACAACAACTTGGCTCAAATTCCAATGCCTTAGACAAGTCTTCAATGGCCTGAAACTCAAAATCACAACTAAAACTTCATATATAGGACGATAATAGAAGTCAGATAATAAGAGTCAGTCCATGCTGAACTAAACAGGGATAAGAGTCAAGAAATAGCTGCTTCTGAAGCACACGATAAAATATAAGGATCCACAGCAACCATAGAAATATACCACTGCTGTTTTAAATAAAGCAATCCAAGATAGTTACACCACAATTTACTCTTTATATAAAAAAAAGAATACCTTAAGAATTAAGAATCTAATATTTTGACCACGTAAAAGATGGAGATTATCAACAGCCATGGAATTAGCATGATTCACAGTGTGATAGAAAATGTAAGAACTAGACAATTCCAAAATCATTAAGAGAAAGTAATATGAGGCTAGTTGTTTATATCTTAGTAGTTGTGAACGTCCTGGAATATTCACAAAGATTAATATGAAGAAGTTCAATTCGGAAAGGATGGAATGGCCTTGCCTCCATGAAATCTCCAATTGCAGCTCGTGCTTGTCCCCGCCGCTTCCATGCTTCTCCAGCAGATGGATTGTATTGTATAGCCTAGAAAATAAGTACTTTTAGAAAGAAAACTGTGGAAGCCCCCTTTTTTTTAACATGGACTATACTACCTTAGTAAAGTCGGCAATAGCAGCGTCAAGTTCTCTTTGAAATGCATAAGCTGTACCTCTTCCTATCAGAGCCTCAGGATATTTAGGAGTTTCTCTCAGTATCTGTCCACGTCAATTAGAATATTTAGATGAAGTTATTTATCAGATAACAATTGTCACTAACTAAACCACCAATCGAAGGTATGAACCTGGTCAAATATGGATATTGCCTGGTCATAATTTCCTTCATTTACCTGTTAAAGAAACGATTAATCTAAGTAACATTGGCGAGATGCAAACTATAAAAAGTTACATTAAGAAGACAAGCATCTAAGCAAAAGTAGGTTTTTCAATAATTGTAATGAAAGTTCAGAACAATCTGTAAGCTACAAAGATTAACCTACCATTAAAAGCTCTTTACCATGCCAATTAACTATTCATTATTTCTTACACTTGCACAACTTAAGCAAATTATAATAAAACATAGATTAACGTTCACTTGTTAGAAACAGGGGATTCACAGGTTACCCATGAACATACAGAAAGAGGCAATGAAAAAAATTCATTTTAATAAGACTAAAGCATAGGAGGAGTATACCTGGCCTATGCCACGAGATAATCGGAAATCCAAGCTTATTGACTTGCTCTTTGGGATATTTGTAACAAATAGCTTTCGGTCTAGTTTTATGGTTTCATTGCACCTTCTGATTATCTCCTGGCTATTACTAGGTTGACTGGTTATTTCATACATATCCTCTGATCCTGAAGTATTGTCAATTTCAGACCCGGAATCACTGTTCGTCATTACTTTACTAGATGAATCTACAACTTGTTCTTCACAGACAACAGTTTTCATATCAGCCGTTGGAATAGAGTCAGAATGCACAACAGGGACTTCAGATACGACAACTTTTGTATCGCATGGTGATGTATCCACGGCCTGGTCTTCACAAACAACAGGTTTAGCTTGTTTAACACTAGCCAGAAGGTCTTCCAACTCCAGCAATAGCTTTAGATCTTTTGAATCGCGAAGCGCATGCTCATAACCCTGCTCCCAGACAACCGAAGCGTCCTCTTTTCTTCCCAAAGCCAATAAAGCATTACCTAGCAAAAAGATTTGGCAGCATAAATAGTGTAATTTGATTGAATAAGTGCAAATGGTAATACTCACCGGCATACAAAGTATTAAAAGAACGTAGTAAGAGTTACGCTTGTTCTGAATTTATTCCCAGAACCTTTTTGTGACATCTTGCATGTAAAATCGCAAATCATACACTGCTCAATCATAAACTACAAATTGTGCCAAAGGAACTGTAGGCACAGATCTGAACTTATTGATTTTTACGACACATCCCATAATATCTATATGACCAAAAAACTTCACGGGCACAACAACATTGCACAGGAATTTTCAGACCCACCTAAGAATATAGTAACTGAATTATCCAGATTGCAGCTACCATTTCTATAGATGCACATCCAGAGGAGTTAATAGTTATAAATAGCTGCTTAAAGATGTTTGCAGATCCAAATCTTAACAAAGCTTCCAAAAAATGCTCTATTCATTTTAGTTTGCTGTTCTAACAATCAAGCATCAGCAAACAAATGCATCAACTCCCCTAAGGGTCACCATCTGAGGTTACAAGAAAAAATTAAAGCAAGGAATCAATCAGAAAAGCCACTTACCTTAAGAAAATAGAATCCCAATCTAAAAACCCAGCATCAATTAGTTCAAAAACACTACAACTTAGCGAGACCTAGTTATGCGCGATTGAACTAACCTTTAAGGATGTAAGCTTGAAGAAGAGTGGGATCGAGCTGCAACGCCTTGTCGCAATCCTTGATCACGTGCTTGTGGAGCTCCAATTTGCTGTAGCAAAAAGCCCGATTACTGCAATCACCACAGAAACCATAAGAACTCGGATCCAGCCCCAAAATGACGATAATCGTAACCGAAAAACAAAGGAAAAGACGCGAAAATCCAACGAAAACACGCGATTCAACACGGCACCGGGAGAGATTTAGAGAAGGGATCAAAGAGATCGGTTCAAAACCAGATATCTTGGATGGAGCAGGATTGGGCGAGGAGGGCATCGAGGACGCGGATGGCCTTGGACCAGTCGCGGGCGCCGCAGTGCTTGGCGAGCTCCGCGCGATCGGGCGCCGCCGCCATGGTCGTTCGATCCCTCTCCCCCGATGCGAAGAGGAGAGGGTGCGTGCCCTAGCTCACCCAGCGACGCCTCTCGCTGAGGAGAGACGAGTGAGATCGCGGGGGACACGGAGGAAGAAGAAGCCGAAGAACAACGAGAACGGAGGAAATGAGAGGCAGAGGCAAGGATTTGGGGGTTTTTATGTTTTTTTATTTTTTTTTTATTTTTTGTTTTTAGTCCTCCTACTAAATTAATGTCTTTTGCCTTTTTTATTCCTTTTTTCCGTTTTTCTATTTTTGGCTATTGTCCTACCCCCATTTTGTAATTATACGCCCTCTTTGGGTGGATTTGGTTTGGATGGTTTGTTGCACTTTATTATAGCATTATTATTATATTATGGTTCTATTAAGTGTTTATCTATCTCATATTCTAATTTTAATAATTTTAATTTTATGTAAAATACGAAAGTTTAGTAATAATAATTTGAGTAAATTATAAGATAAAAAAAAGATTATTAGATTTATGATATATTTTTCAAAATAAAAATAATATACTATCTGCTTATTTTTTAAAAAATTAAATTGAACTACAAATAAAAAATATAAAGTTATTAGTTCTCATAAACAAATAGAAAGAGAAAAAGATAAGAAGTAAAAAAAAAAAATTCAATAATTCTCAAAAGAGTGGAAAAAAAGAAAAAAATTCATAATAGTTTGATTACAAACAGTATATTTCAATATTATTCAATATTTATTTTATAAATTTACAATGTACCTAATGTATTTTGCTGCACAAATATGCAAGATTGATGCATTATCTTTTTATCTTTTATAATAAATACAATAATTAATATAAAATTTATATTAATTTAAAATTTTGCGCACCAATCATCTAATTGTCAAATGATCTGTACAATCCAAGTCTCAAGTTATAGTACAGTTACCAACAGTCCCTAGAGCAAGTGACAAAAAATTTGGTGGTTAGTACTCGAGACCTAAGTTCGAATCCTAGTTGATTCACATTTATAGCTAAGTTTATTTCTAAATAATAAAATAAACGAAGCAGATAGCGTGTTATCTATCTCTAAAAAAAAAAAAAAAAAAAAAAAGTTTTATGCTGTTGACAGGGGGTCAAATAGCGTGATGGTAGATAAGAAGGGAGTGAGAATAAAAAATTTTAATCCATTCGCTATTCTATACTATACAGCCAGGCTCCGTTATGTACCCAGAACACTTAATACGCGAAGTGTTGCGAACCGTCGGATCTCTTTAGAAGAAGCCATCTGAGCCGTTCATTTGGCCAACCCTTTGGGAAGGATGAGGCCGCGGTTGAGGTAATGAATCGCGTAGAATCTTTTTTTATCTAACGAAGATACAAAATAATTTATCCGATCAAAAAATGATGTATATTGTATATCAGTATAAAGTGTTTATGTAGAATACAGAGATGGTTTGTAGATAGTGTTTATTCCTGAGCTGTGAACGTTGGATTCGATCACTCATTTAATAAGGGAAAAGGAATTTTTTTTTTTTTGTTAAAAAAAAAAAAAAAAACGAAAAAGGGAAAAGCACTGGCATTGCGTTTGGGCTTTAATTTTGTCGGTCGGATCTGGGATGGAATGTCTAAACAGCAAGGAAGCAGCCACGCGGTTTCGCCGCTTTATTAGTCCAGTTTCACTCACACAAAAGAATCCCAGAAGCTTCACGGATACATCCTGCAGAAAATGATAGCACCGCCAAGAAAAACAACACCAAATGCTGCATCACCTGATGAGACAGATGAGTCCCAGAAGTGCTGATGTTACTGAGGATAAACTATATATTTTATATAAGAATCAAATCAAAAATGTTCAAACAAGAATATGTGAAGTTGCCTATCAGTAACAAACATAGTCAAAAACTATGAAAAAAAGGGGGGGATTTGAAAGACGAGCTCTCAGGAATTCCCATTATATACACCATCTCTTTAAGTCTTTATTGCGTCTTGCCTCCGCTTACAATCCTTTCGACAGGTCGGCCTAAATCCATTCTCCCATACAACCCTCCTCATCCATTCTACTTATGTACTCATCATCCCTGTATATAGAAGTTTCGTCTCGAGAAAAGCCAACTCAGGCTACATTTTACAATTTCAACCCCAACCAGCATCCTTTCTGAGATTGGGCCGAAGAGGGTCCTCTGATTCGTCCGAATTGAAGGAAAAGATATCAACAGGCGCACTCGTGCAGTCATAAGCGCGATTCATTCGGGACTGACCAATTTGGTTACGATGATCCAAATAGATCACTACCACAGTAATATCATCATGGAAGTGCCGCCTTATTCCTTTACCTATCTTCTTTATATCATTGTATCTCATCTCCCTTTTCCTCGCAGCCTCGTTAAGCGCCGCTCTTACTAATCTCTTTGCTATTCCCTGCACAATATCCCCACATTTAAACGGTGGTCCGATGCATATAAATAAGTGCCAGATGGAACTGGCTTCTACATTAACTTCTCTGCTCTAGAAAGCAAAGGCATTGGAATCAAACATTTGATTAACAAAGACATGAGCTTTTGTTCTGGCAAAAAGCCAAAATAAAAGCTCTTGGAGATTTAAATGAAAAGAGCTACTCTTGTTCGCAAGCTCAACTTCAATAGAACTTCTATAGAAGGCCAAGCCTGGACGAACAAGCCCAAACAGATCACTTCAAAACAAGAGTAAGAGAATGAGCTTACCGCTCTAGGGTTCTTGAAGACTATATCAACGGCGGCTTCATCGCTTAGTTGTTCCCACAGTCCATCCGATGCGAAAATGAGAAACAGGTCATGTTGTTTAAGTTTACGAATTTGTATTGAGGGTTCTGCAGTCATGACAGGCCGTTTCAGAGGAAGTGGAGAAACAAACTGCTGAAATAGAGGGTCCCTACTGAATTCTGGTTTCTTTAAATAGATGTCTCCAATGGATCTTGAGACCTATCAAGGAAAGAAATTTGTTCATATTCATGTTGAGAGTATTAAATTAAATTACAATGGAAATTTTATTGGTGCAAGTAAATTTTGAGGTGGTGGCTCTCCTAAGTTTCTACAGAAGATCCAACAAAATTAATATGAAAGAGAAATTAAGAGGTATCATGCAAAACATACAATACGTGCTCAACAGCTTGAGTACAAGCATCATACGTCATGTATTTGGAAACAACAGATTAATCCTAAAAAGGACTAATGTCTTAAGAATATGAGAGGTTGAAAGACAGGCAAGCCTTTAAAAACAACTCTCCGTTAGTTTTAGCTCTTTTCTTAACCCCACTGGTAGTTTTCTAAACCTAGAATTGGAACTAGTCCACAAGCCTATTTCTCTCATATGCAGGTAATCTGAATTCTACAATAAGAAAGTGGAAGTTCTATCGGGTAAAAGTAGAAAGTGGAAAGCTTTGTTGGGCAAAAGCATGTTTCATATGTAAGCTAAGAACCAAATGAGACCTGTTTTCTACAACACCTCTATCAATCATTAAGTATGAATGGCCCTACAATTTGCAACAGGCTAATAATATTTACATATACACTACATCAAAATTATAGCACTAGTTGTCCAACCTCCTTTCCTTTTAAAGAATATTATCCTAAAAGAACATATTGAAAACCACAATTACTTTCCAAAAGAATAATAGCAGTTAGTACAATTATTTCGAAGAGAATAATTAGATGCATGCATGCATGCATCTGATAACAGCACAAAAGAGCTATAGAGTTGTGCGAATTTCATCCTAGAAAAGAGCATTACTTTCTTCAACAACGAAAGTCAAGGCATCTTGACAGAAAACAAATAATTGCCATAAGAATATAAATGCTAGTTGAAACATTATCATCACAATCACACTGGGCTTTCTCTCAAAAAAACAATCACACTGGGCATCACAAATTATTAGCTCAAAAAGATATAGCTAGAACCTATTGATGAGAGGAGATAATTTCTAAGTATGTAAATGATGGGCCACCTATTTTTCAGTTTTTATTTGCAAGCACCAACCTAGTAGTTGCAAGCATAAAGCTTACTAAGCATCCTCCAAACTCTACAGGCCAGATTAAGAATATCAGCATACCAATAACGCTACAAAACAACCAAAATATGGCTTTGAAATTGAGTAATTTATTTTACCAACTGAAGACGGGCAAAAAGGAGAAGGATGAAGAAAGCCCACACTATGATGCATTACTCGCACTTAGTTTTAATTATTATGGTTCTAAGCAGATAGCAAAGTTCAAGTGCTCAACAAATACCTCCTGTGAGGTAATGCCAGCCAGAATGCTTACTTGCATTTTAAAAGTCACAAATACTTACTAAAACATGCATCTAATATTTTAAACCATCCGTAATTCACATATCAACATTTTTAGGACCGAAAATTCCTTTTTAAAACAAAAAACTCGAAATAATACACAAAACTAGATCAAAATTTCATGTTTTGATGAAGAAGAAAGATAAATTAGCTCTCCCGGGTCGACTCAATGCACACCGATAATAAGTTCCGAATCAATTCTTTTCCACCTGTATCACATTGATGATGCGCCCCGAGGAGAGATCCTTCTTCTCTCCAAGTGACGATGTCTATACCTCAAATTCAAACTGCTCAATCATTGATGAGATAATTAAGTGAGACGCAAAGAAACTCAAACAAATTGACTACTTTAGCTGCACAAAAAAGATCTCAACAAAAGCAACCAGAAATTCAGCTATATAAGTTCATCATTTGTATACGCAAAAAGGAAAATATGCTCAATGAGATAGATCAAATAATTTTCCCAAACTCAAAAAAAAAAAAAAAAAATAAAATAAAATAAAAAATATCTGAACTATAAATCAAAATTGGTCGGCATACCTGAATGATTCCCTTAACACGCCAAACCCCACGGCTATGGACGACAATATGCGAGTCGTCAGGGTGGAGCGCGGCGAGCTCCCTCCTCACCTCCTCGACGGCGACATTGTGGTCGGTGGAGAGCCTCTCGGCGACGACGGCGCGCCCGTCGCCTCCCCTGCGGCCGAGCACCGCCCTGGAATCGCCCAAATTGGCGACGTAGAGCGTGTCGTCGGCGATGGCCCCGACGAGGCAACACGACCCGACCGACGCGATCTGCGGGCGCGACAGCCACGACCGCTTCACCAGGTGCAGGAACTCCTCCTCCGTCGCGTCGAACGCCTTCTTGATCACGTCCGCGGACAATCCCCCATGCTCCGACGCGAGCCCTAATTTTGCGACGCAGAGCAAACACCAAAATTGTTAGACGAGCGAGCGATGTAGGGCGATGTAGGGCGATGTAGGGGAAAGGGGCGGGGATTGATTACGGTCGAGGTGGGGGAAGAGGCGGCTGCTGACGAAGCGGGAGGCCTCGGGGCCGCCATGGCCGTCGTAGACGCCGACGTAGGTGGCGGAGGGGGAGGTGAGCACCTGCCCCTGGTCCTCGAGCGCCGCGTTCGCTTGCACCACCGCGATCGAGAACTCCCCCGACGCGTGCGGCTTCAGCTCCAGGTGCCACAGGAGCCCGTCCCCTCCCCCGAACCCTAACCTCCCGAAGCACCTCTCCAACGGTCGAACGCACGATCGCAACATCACCTCCTCCTCCTCCTCCTCCTCCTCCTCCTCGTTCTCCCTCTCTCCTAGTCCTCCTAGGGTTCGGAGGTTTTTGTGCTTCTCTTTTCTCTTCTCTTCTCTTCTCTTCTCTTCTCTTATTATCGGGCGCGCAACTGGGGAATGTGGGAGACGACGTGTGGAACTATTCTTATTCCGCTTCCGACCTTTTCTTATGTTTATGTTATTTCCATCAACTTATTCCCATTCCCCTTATCCGAAGACTCGGCGCGCATCACCGTCGGATCCAGCACGCTCGCCGGGCGTGCGGACGAGATTGAGTTTCTAAAATGCGGACGCGAGGGATTACGCGTCCGCACCGGGCGGCTTCGGTGCGTATAAAAGGGTTCGGCGTGGCTAGCGCGTCGAGCAAGAGCGCCTTTTGGTCGTCGCCGTTGCGCTCTTCTTTCGGGGCCGTGTTGAGCAGAGACACAGACCAGAGAGTGAAGTTTTTGACTACAAATCACACTTTTTTACTCCTTCATTAATATTTTGATTTTATAGTAATTTTTAACTCCGACCCAGAGCTGGGATCCTATGCTTTCAAATGCACCGAGGCAACCGTACTTATAAATTATTTTCGATAATAAAATATTTAATTTTACGATCGACTTCGTTATACATAATTTACCTTATTAGAATTATTTAAGAATTAAATTTTATAGTTTTTTTATTTTGTTTGTTTACTGAACGAGTAGTCTAAAAAAAATAACTGAAAATAACAATTTTAATAAAAAAAAATAAAGATAAAAAACTTCAAATCGAAAGTAGAATTTTTCATTAAAATTCTATGTAATTTGGATTCTTTTATCCCGTTGTTGAACTTATGAACATATCACATCAACAATTAAAATAATTATTTTTCAGATCTTTTGATTACTTGGTAAATAATATCGAAAAATTATAAAATTTGATTTCCAAATAATTTTAATATATAGTTCATACTTAACGAAGTCGATCACCGAATCAAATATTCCATCATCGAAAACAACTTATAAATACGGAGGTCTTCGTACTTTTAAGAAGACAGAAGATGCACTTTTCGTACTTATTAAATTATTACAATCAAGTTTTAACTTATTTTAGTTGAGTAAATACTAAAGCATCGCCAATATGAAAATTTTATAACAGTATTATAAGCGATGATATGATAATAAATAAAATATAACAATATTTTTATATCAGTAATATGTTAATATTTTAGTCAAAAGATAAAGCGTAAAAAGTTTGAGGATTGGGATGTGGCATGCACATTCTTATCTTTGGGGAGAGGTATTAGGGAGTGGGGATGGGGGGTGATGTGTACCACACAAAGGCACATTCTTTTTCTTTTTTTAAAAAAAAATAAAAATAAAGAGAAGTTAAAATTTGGGAAAATGCTTAAATTGGGGAAATGGAAGTGGTTTTGGGGTACTTGGAATTGATTGATAGGTGCATTTGGGATTTGTGGGAATGGCATTGGACAGAGAGACATGTTTTGAGTATGAGATTATCCTGGTAATATTGTTTTTCAAAAAAAAATAAATATAATATTTATTTCGGAAATTTACTTGATTATATGTAGTCGTTCAAAATGTAAAATAAATAGGTGACATAAGTTTTCCGGCTATTTAATCAACTATTTAATCCTAAATTTTTTTTTGCAATTACATAATATGTTAATAACTTGAATACTCTTAGTGATTATCTGTTCTTCCAATGCGTGGTTATCAAATTTATCATGGTCACGGCACTCGAGAACGTTCTGCTAGAGGATCTAGGTGTAGGTGTTCATGTTGGCCGGGATAGGTGGAAGGGATGGGGCGGTGCACATGTAGCGACGAACTGGCTAGTGGAAGCGGCGCATCTTTGGTGGACCATATGGAAGACTAGGAATAATTTCATTTTCCGCAATTTACAGATAGATCCAGCTCGTGAGGTGTGTAGACTCAAGCGGATGGTCGATTCGTGAAAAGACTTGTTATGATAGTTTTTTTTTTTTTTTTTTTTTTTAATTGAGGTCCTAGTTGCCTCACCTCTGTAGTCAAATTCATATTTTCTATGAATGAAGCAAGTAGCGCCCTACCTATTTCTAAAAAAAACTTGAATACTCTTAGAATGATATAGGCATTGGCTTTTATTAGTTTAAAATTGTTAAAAACTAATACAATTCACGGATACATTGTTGACCACAGTGAAACAGTCGTTTATTTCTAAAAACTCAAATAGTTGGAAAATAATATTTTATTTTTTTTTTTTTTTTTTTTTTTGGGGTTTTGTCCATCTATTTGCTGTTTCTTATAGTGCATCATAACAATATTTTGAAAGCAAAATAATGCTCATGCAATATTGGTCATGGACTAAGATTAATTTCTAGTCACTTTCATGGAAGGACCTAACCCTAACTTGACAAGTTACTTATAAGTTGATAAATATCAGAGAAACTTAGGTATGTAAACCTTGTCCAAATGCAGAGAAACATAATGGAGTCCAGCTATAAAATCCAAATATGTAGGCACATATAGGTAGTGAGTGGTACGTTATAATTGATGTGTTTGCTTTTGTGCACAAACCTAATATGATAAGATTGTAGACACCCAAAAAATCAATATGAGTTTCACTTATTTTTAGGAAAGACGATGCCGTATGATCAGAAGATATAATGAACTCAGGCATAAATCTCATGTAAAACCAATCGTCTCTAACGTAAGTGGCAAAAAAATTTAATAGTTGGTATCCGAGATCCAAGTTCGAATCATAGTTGATTCATATTTTCAGCTATAAGTTTATTTATAAATGAAATAAATGAAGTGCATAGTATGCTATATTTTTTTTTAAAAAAAAAAAGAAAATAAATCTCATCATGTAAAGAGTTGATACAAAACCATTTTGTTTGAAGTTCAAGAAGTTTAGATATTTTTAATTTTATGTGAAAAGAAATGGTCAATCGGACTCACTAATGCATTTCTCCTGAACAAGTCTAATTTAGACTTTTCACTTGCGTGAAAAAGGATTACTATCTCAGTATATGCGAAAATTAATTGACCGTACGTATCTGGTGCAATTGATTAAAAGCTCGATGGGTGGTACTAGAGATCATTTCAAATTCGCAGCCTAATTATTTCACATTTCTGTCCAAATTTACTTCTAAATAAAAATACTAACTTACTGGCTAGTTCCGGACATAACTTGTTATCTTATGAATTGTTTTGTCGAATATAATTATAAATGCACTACTTGGCTAGTTCTTCGCATAACTTGTTATCTTATGAATTGTTCAGTCGATCGAATATAATTATAAATGCAGTATAGTTGAATACATATATAGTTAAATGTAATAGCTGTTACTCTATACGACTTAGGGATATATTTGTTAGTTATGGAATTTATCACAAACTACAAACATTTTATTTCATTCGCAAGTCACAAGAATACGCCAAGCTCGAAGAAAAGATGTACAAACTTTCCAAAAGCTAGTACCACGATAAACCTATGAGTGCATTAATTAATCTCAATGACGCGGTGAAATCAACTAAGTAATTCTTTAATCTCAATGGTCCCTCCCACTAATAAATAGTAAAGCAACATTCTACCGTGTCCACTCTACATTTTGTCGAACACATAACGGGCAGAGAGTAAGTCATTAATGGCGACAACAACGGGTGCCGAGACCAATACTTTGAAATATTGGTTCACATACTTATCATTTGAGACTTCTCAAGTCAACGTCAGTCAAAACTAGTGGTCCGCTTATATATCTTTTCGGAGAAAAAAAAAAAAACTATATACAACGCACCTTATTAATAAACTTTTATAATTTCACCAAAAAAAAAAAAACAATAATTTTATTATACTTTTTGTAATATCAAGCAGATAATGAATCGATGATGAATCATATTTTTGCACATAGAAATTCTCCGACATTTGTAACTTTGCTCTATTTATTTAAAATAGAGCAATTAATTATATCCATACATCGTTAGACTAGATGTGCATTTTACACTTTATTCATTCAAAAATTTATTTATTTTTAGTCTTATCAAAATTTTATTTTTGTTAAAATCTATTTAAATTTCTATGAATCTTAAAATAAAAGAGGTATATAGCATTTTCATTATAAAATAACATAAGATAATTAAAAAACCGATGTCTCGCCACCTTCGCTTGGCAAAAAAAGGAGAAGAAGATTAAACATTCGAAATACTTGTGTCTGATATGAGGAGCATTGTATTGCTTTCTTATAAAGGAATTAAAAGAACGCGAAATGTTCATGCGGTAATGTGAATAATAAATAGTTACTTCACACCAAGCCGACTGCTCCTAAAACAAACGACAAAAATTTGGTGATTGGTATTCGAGATCCGAGTTTGAATTCTAATCGATTCATATTTCTAATTAAATTTATTTTTAAATAAAATAAACGAAACGATAATGTGTTATCTATCTCTCTCAACAAAAAAAAAAAAAAAAAAAAAGTTACTTCACACCAAATAAATGCGCACGATGCTCTCTCTCTCTCTCTCTCTCTCTCTCTCTCTATATCCCTCTCTCTCTGTCAGAGACGCACTTCGCAAGTTGTAGAGCAAAAGTAGCAGGTCTTCTACGTCGTCAACGTTGTTTGTTTTTATTTAGAGAAAATTTCAAAAATCTCCCTATAGTTTCATACTTTCTTATTTTAATACCATATAGTTTAAAATATATCAATTTGCTCTTCCGTGGTTTCGTTTTTATCTTTTCAGTAAATTTTTAGTTAATATTTTGTTAAATTATATGTAAAAAACTTCAGATACATATTTAAATTTATCGAATATTCACTTTAGTATTCTTTAATTTTAACTTTGTCACTGATTTTTTTTAAAAAAATTAATAAAATTGATAATAAAACGAAAAAAAAAGAAACTACAAAGGGGTAAATTGATGCAATTTAAAGTTTAAACTACATGGTACTAAAATAAGAAAATGCGAAACCACTGAGTTTTTTTTGAAGTTTCCTCTTTTATTTATGTCAAAAAGACGTGTTGATGATGTAGTTGATGTAAGTCCTTATTTTTTTTAATATAATAATAATAATAATAATAATAATAATAATATATAAGTAGGTTGTAGGCTCACCATGTTCGTGGGCCATGAACAACAATAAGCCCAAAATAGCCCAATAGAGCTTAGTGGGCCTGTAGACCTTCATAACCTGATAGTTCAGTCCGAGTCCGACACTTGGAGAATATTTTAGCCGTCGCAAACCAACCGTGTGAATTCACACGACAAAGAATTTAATAATTGATATTTAAAAATTCACGTTTGAAATCTAATTGACGTATGGTGAGAAAACTGAAACATAGTAACTTCCATTCCAAGCCAACTAAAAGATCATAGGAGGACGCATCATAATTCATAACTTCTCGAGAGATTCACATTCACATGACGCTGCCTTATATTCCTCGTCACATCACTAGTAGTTAGATGGTCGCATCAGGTTGTTTATTTTTTCTGAAAAAGCATTTGGTGAAAAAGTCAATAGAAATGCACAATAGTAATTGCTTTATATATATATATATATATATTAGAATACTTTTAAAAATACTAAGTATGTGATATTTGTGAGTTTTTAACCATTGGATAGAGAGATATAGAGTTGAGATGATAGTCGTAGGTGATGATAGATGGAATAGTATTTGATACAAGAGATATTAGTAATTAAAAAATAGATCTAAGAATTAGAAACTTGAAAGCACCAAGAAATTAGTGCTCCCAAAAATATTCTAACTCCACACACACACTCTCTCTCTCTCTCTCTCTCTCTCTCTCTCTCTCTATATATATATATATATATGAATTTAGAAGCAGTTTGCCAACAGCAAAGTGAATTAACAATGTGATACTATTTACAATGCAAGCCCTAAACATAGCAATTGAGAGACTATGGGGCAGAATAGGTTTCAGCCACACAAATTAAACCGTAAAAACACAGATTAATACAAGCAATGCACACGGCAAAGTGGATCCATCTCCGTTTACGCAATATAAGCGATGAGAGTAAAACCAACGGCGCTAGATTAATTACTAACAGCTAAAGTATGGCAAACACACCCTAATCAGCAATGTCAAGGCACCCACCATGCAAAGTCAAAATACAAACATCGCGCTTCGTTTACTCCGCTACACGAGTATCACTTTTGTTCAGGGTAAGAGGATGCGTAAATCCAGTAAGCCAACTCCCGGCGGAGGGCAAAATTTCAGTCTTAGGATCACATATTACAACAGAGAGAGCGATAGAAAGAAAAGCTAGAGCGCATTCGGGCATTTACAATGGCACTCGAGTAGTAAAAGTGAGGGACAAAACAAAACGAGCACTAGGGTTAAAAGGTTTCGGTAGCTGTACCATTCATTCTGTGGCTGGGAGGGCTATGCTTGTCCTACAATACGGGCAATCGCCGTGAGCCTCTACCCACCGCTCTACGCAATTAGTGTGAAAAGTATGCCCGCAACGCAGTTGGGCCAACCTGTCCCCATCTGACAAACTCTCAAGGCATATACAACATTCAGCTGCTGCTCCGATAAGTCCACTTTCTTTTGTCTCGCCGCGATCTAGAGTTTGGAGCCTTAAAAGAGCTTCAGAACTAGGAAAAGGAGGCTTATTCCTCATAGGACATAAAGGCTGTATTTGGTGACGAGATGGCACGGTAGAGAGACAGCCACAGCACTCTAACTGATCCTGTACACCTATTGCTTCGCTATTTACTGAGTGGATGAGATTACATTTATCCCAAACGGTTTCAGAGTCAGGGGTCCTATGCCTGCAGTGGAAAATGTCGATGAGGTTCTGAAAAACACACAAAAACTTGATACCATAAACCAAAGATTAAGCAAGGGTAGCTACTAACCTTGTTCCTGTTAAATCTACACTTTGCAACCTGTTAAGAAGCCTTTGCTTCGCCTGTCGTACAGCATCTGGAAGCCGGTCATCTGCATCTTTAATTAGCCTCAATCTAGTGTGTCTGCTGCTCGTAGCATCCACATTACTGCTATTAGCTTGTCCATTTTCACTAGGACCGCTGAAGTCGAGTTGAAAGACCTCATGCTGCTGAATCTCACAAAAAAGGAACAGATCAGCCTTCATTTTGGTGAGAAATGTAGACTACTTTATGCCGAACACTGCCATTGATGGAACAAATTAAGGAAAAAAGAAAAAGATTATGGAAGTGGGGATATAATGATTTTTCAGATCCTGGAGTCATTGAAACATTGTAAAATCACATTACTATGAGCTCTGACAAACTCAAGGAACTAATTTTCTAAAATGCTTGACGATTCCTCCTACATAATTCAACATTAGTGATGGTTTTAACCAAGGTTTAAAGTGCCGCCCCGTGCCGTACGGCACGGGGCGGCACGTACCGTGCCACCAAGAAGGTGGCACGGTACAGAGGGGGGTCTCGAACCCCCCTGCGTGCCGCGGCACGGAGCGCCGTGCCGCACGAGACAGAGCGGCACGGCGCAGCGTGCCACGGCACAGTGCCGTGCCGGCACTATGCAATTTTTTTTTTTTGCTTTTTTTTTTTTGCTTTTTTTTTTTTTTTCCTTTTTTTTTGTTCTTTGGGGTATCCAAAACATTCTAGATACCACACGCCGCTTCACAAAGACATTGCAAATCTAAAATTACTTATAAGGTAAGTCAAAAAAATTATAATTTAATTTTTTTGTTTATCAATATACGGACAAAAGATTTGTCTCCGAACTTTTGCTTCTATAAACAAATTTGAGCCACATCAAATATAAAATTTTATTTTTGTGCTAAAAGATTGAAAATACGATAAAATTAAAATCTAAATTAAATCAATTGATACTTAAATTTATTTAATTTATTTGTCATATAATTTATTGTTTAATTATATTTATAGATCTACTATTTTTTGAAAAAAATTATTTGAAAAATTATTTTTAAAATTATTTTTTTGTATTTTATAAAGAAAGACCGTAATATGGTCAAAAAAAAAATAAAAAAGACGTCTTTGCATTTTAAAAATTCTAACCTATAATAATTTCTATTCTACATCGATATAATTATACTTTACATAAAAAATTTACAAATATGTTAATTGATGAGTATAGTAAGCTATATATAGCAAATATTCATAATTATTTATTTAAATCTATCAAAATAACATTATAAGAGTTTATTGGAATCAAAAACTGATTTAAACTGCGCTAAACGTACAAGAGAGGTCGTATGACTGGTTGCACGCTAAAGGCAGACGTGGTCGGCAGACGCTAAGCGCAGTTCGCGGTTGCATCGCGTTGTATGTGTTAACGGTAGACGCCCAAGGGAATACAATTTTCTAAAATGCTTGACGATTCCTCCTACATAATTCAACATTAGTGATGGTTTTAACCGATATCTGCTCAAGATCATGCGAGACCACATTAAGTGTTTTACCCATTAAAAATATCTCATTGCCTTAGGAGGAAAAGTAAAATACTTCCGATTTTTGGCCAAATTGCCCAAACTACAGATAATAATTTCTTATCCACTAGCATCATTCAACATAATTTAAGCTCTCCAAAATATAATATCTATGCAAAATCCCTCGCTAGCCGATAAAGCCTTACCATTTCAGTTGCAGTTCTCAAAACCATTCGAATAGCGTAAAAGTTGCCATATTCAATCTTCAAAATATATATATCAGCTCATGTTCTCGCAAAGATTATTTCCTTGATTCATGTACCTACCGGACGAAACAGTTCATCTCATAACTTTAGATAAGGTGATAAATAATTAGTACTACTATCCGTCGCGAAGATATAAAGATAGACCAAAATCAAAATTTTCTTTCTCGTTGCTTTAGAACACAATACAATGACCCTAAACCCTAATACAAACCTAAAGAAAACTACGGCCACCCAATCAAAATAAGAAGAAAAGAAACAGACAAAAACCTAAATTTCAAACATTATACACATAAAATGGAGACGTAATTACTTGATAATGGACCAGAAAGAATAGGAGGTTAGCTGCAAACAACTAGGGGGGGAAAAAAAGGAGAAAAAAAAAGGACCTTTACAATCAGCAGAGCAGGTTTTAACAGTTTGTTTATGCAGTTATACGCAATCTATTACACACCAAAAGGAAAATAATAAGCCCTAATAGAAACAAATTACTGCTCAATCAATTGAGTATATCATAAAAACCCTAAACAGGGTTCAAAGACGAGCTCAAAACCCCAAAACAAATCCGAATCGCGGGTAAAACACAGAGGCGCGAAATGAGCTCACCGCTTGGTGGACGCGGTGGGCGGAACCCTTCCCGTGCGCCGCCTGAGACGATGGTCGCCGGTGATCGCCGCCACCTCCGCCGCCGCCGAGGGATTGACCGCGACGGGAAGGGTTGCGGCGGGTGTGGTCGCGATCGTGGGAGGCGGAGGCGAGCTCCGCCGCCTCTTCGCCGGCGCTCCGGCGGCCACCGCGAGATCTCTGGAAGTAGAAGAGCTTCGAAGCTATCGTCATGCAACGGGAACAACACCTCTCTCGCTCGCTCTCCCCCTCCCCCCTCCCTAGCTCTAGTGCGTTATATTTATTACGCAGTTGGTGAATGAGGTGGCGGGGAGGAGCCAAAAAGATGAATACTCAAAAAAAGGTGGGGTTCGAAGCACAGGACACGCGGCGCGTCCGGGAATAGTATTACACGATGGTCGATGCAACTACACGCAGCCCTCCGTGTACCGCGATGTCCATTTGCTCTGTATTAATTTTTCTTTTTCTTTTTTTTGGCCCTTTAGGTGTGTTTAAATTTATTTAATTTGATAGGAGCTGATATCTTAGTTTGAGCAGGTGTAAAATTTATTGCCAGTTGAAGACCGTCGTTGCTAATAAGTGATATAAAGTTAAGGGTTTTTTCTTTTTCTTTTTTTTTTTAATGCAACTATAAAGATTATAAAAAATATATTTTAATTAATTTATTGTGATATATATATATATATATATATATATATATATATATATATATATATATATATATATATATATATATATATATATATATATATATATAACTGTATTTATTATCTTATTAATAAGATAAAGTCATTAGTGTTATACCAACTTTTATTATTGGATTGAGAGATGTGTGGTTAGAATGATGTGGCTCCCCTACGGTTAAGTGAGTGGTTGGTTGAATAGTATGATCTAACGGATGAAAACCATCAAAGAGATGGATCTAACGGCGGAAAATTTAGTAAAGACTAAATACGTTGTCTTATCGATAGTATAAATGGGACTTTATTATATATATATATATATATATATATATATATTATTTACAAAAATAAATCAATAATAATCTCTTGAAATTGTGGGGTACACTTTGGATGCCCGATAGCATTGTTACGGTTGTAAAAGTGGACCCGCCGTTTATGACCGTGGTCGCTTGGGAATTGGGATGTTGGGGAGGTGAATTAGTCGCCATCCGGATCAGATATTATTAAATACGCACCGCACCCATCGCCCGTTATATCTTTTTAGGTACCTTTTTTGTTGTATTTTTCCCTTCTTATCTCAGTTGTACCCCTGGGATATTCGTAGCAGCATATTTTGTAGTTGCTCGATTTGCAGGTGAGATAATTAATTTGAATCTAAAATATAGCTAGTTCCCCTGCTAATTAACCTTAAAAATATACATAGGTAGTTTCCCCTGCTAATTAACCTTTGCGTTCAAAGAGAATCTTCTGCTTGACACCTCACGGATGGGGAACACCACATATATACCAGATACAAGTCAAAAACTACATACTACTTGGTACCAGGCAATTTCTCAATATTGATCCTCTATTTTATTATTTTATTCTTTATTAATGTAATCCTCTCGATTTGATTATTTTTATTAAATAGATCTTCTTGTTGGAATGCGTAGCCCCCAATCTCTAGGCCAGCCACGTGGTTACTTAAGTTAGGGCTCCATTAATGTCCTAATAATCGTTTCAAGTGGTCGCCATGACGAGAGAAGCAAAAGGTGAAAAATTAAAAGAAGAGGAAAAAAAAAAAAAATGGTATGGTGATTACACGGACACCCGTCAAAAATAGGCGTAATTACAGTTGTATGTCGATTTTCTCATTAATACCTTCTTTTTACTTATTTAATTTAATTTGCAAGGTTTTTTGAATTCGATTGATAATAATGATTCTTCAGCTCATCAGTAGTTTATTAAAAACCCGTTAATCATCATTGTTCTTTAGATTATTTGATAGATATAACTTATATCCCACTTAATTAAATCCAAAAAGGTATTAAATATTTAAAGAATACCTTTTTTTAACTCAGAAAAGTTGAAGTGTCTACTTCAAACTGGGCTACACTCGAGGATTTTTGTATACATTTTTACCTAAAAAACAAAAACCTACGTAGAGCTTATACGTAAAGCAATTCAAACTCAAGTATTATTATATATATATATTAATTAAAAAGTTTCCGGTAAAACCCAGGAATGAAAAGCAAATTTTCTATAGTCCTCATTCACTAGAGCTATACGTAGCGAGCCCTTCAAAGGTCAAAAATACTCGGTAAGATAATAATAAATAGTTAAGGTTCTCCTTGAACCTTAACTATAAACATGACATAGTAATGCTGATGAAATTTAAATTACTATTAATAAAATAAATTTACTAAACATGATCGGCATAAGTAAGAAATTCCTCTATGGGACTCGAATAAAAAAGTGAAAAAAAAAAACTCTTTACTTGGCCTACCCCAGATAAATTTGTGAATTAGAACCCGGATCAAAGAGCTAAAGCGCATTAAAGTTGCATATGCATTAAATACAGCAGAAAACAATGACTTTGCAATAGATAGTGGTTTTGGTTTGAGTGGTTAAAGGATGAGTACTACATTATAAGGTCATTAATATTATAATAACTATAGCTAAAATAAATAATAAAAAAACTACTGCTGATAAATTTTTTTGATCTAAGATTGGTAGGATTTAATTGGGTTTACTATTCAATCAGAGGGAGAGGAGAAATGTATTCCGATGATGACGCTATACAAAAAAAAAAAACAAAAAACCATACAACATGCATTTTTTAACCTTTAACACGTAAGCAGTGACATCCGCTTAGGAAGAGGCTTACATTAAAAACAACGCTGTAACTAAATAAATTGAAAAGACAAAGAAAAGGAAAGTAAATACGACATTAAAAGCGCCGAGAAATGGGATAAAAAAAACCATCCATCATGGAATAGACACGCACTAATTACAAGAAAGGAAAAACAAGCGCCTAAAATGGCCAAATCTTTAGACAAACAAGATAATAAAATATAATCCGATTTAGACATACTACGAAAAGAGGTGGCGATTAGTCACCTCACTGGACGAACTACCGACATTTCCAGCAGTTGCCCCTGTAGAAGAATATAGAGTAAGAAAAAGGAAACTTAAGCATTAAAAAAAAAAAAAAGACATTAAAAGTAAGGAAGTTAAACTGCACACACGTCGCGACGACAAATGTTCTTACTACAAATTTTGTAGATCCAATGCGGTGTGCAGGGAACACTGGGGAGGGCGTATCGGCCTATGACCTCTCCGGTGTCCCAATACATGTTTCAAACGACAACTTAATGCGGCTAAAGATGTCCTTCACTTGTCACTAATTACAGTGCACATGCAACTAAAATGGTTTCTATAAGAAAAGCAACTTGCATATTTTCTGGCCCTTCAATTGCACACTAAATATCATAGAACCCTTCTGAACCTACATCAAGGAACAGAAGCAACAAAGCTGGGAAAATTTTGGCCATGAGGAGGAAGTGTTGTCGTAGTTCAAATCTATCTTGGAGTACCAATTTCAAAATTGTCTTTGAGAAATAGAATTCTACCGATTTCGCTTTGTAAAGCCCTCCTTTTCTTGTTCAACCCAGCATGTGAGAAATAACTAATATGCGCGATGGATTAATGAATATTGCAAAGGAGAAGCTCAACAATTTTCTCATACTGCGATTAAACAGCCCTCTAGTTTGGAATCTCATTGTTCTTAATCAGGTCAAGCCTGACACTTACTAATAAGATGTAGAGTCTCACCTAGACGAAACATGGGAATACATTGCTTTCCAAGAATTCTTCAGGAATAACAAGAAGGAATAGCTTTCAGTATGATTACAACATCAAGAAACAGATACACATTGGGCTTTACTAGCATCTATAAGCAGAACCGTTGGCAATACTAGTCTCATTCCAAGAGTAAGCAATACCGCTGTTTGGTGTTATTTAATATGTGAACATGTTCCCTAAGAACAAAAATACCTTGTGCTGGGGTGACAAAGCCGCAACTCGTACTTCAGCATTTCTGTACAGTTAGATGATAAAAACCGCCCTCTCTACACCCTTCAAATTGCATGTAGAGCAAATAAAACTGCAAAAAGGGCATAAAATTCTTTAGGACTTCAAGCAATCTTTACGAGATACCACCAATCATGATAATCTTAACTAATAGCAAGAAATATACTTTCCACCAGAATGAGCACATCTGAGTAAAACATAGGGTGGAAGAGACATTTAAGTCCTATGTAGGTTCGGACAGACAGTATTGACAACAAAGAGACTTCAAAAGGCGGAGTTAAATACTAATCAAATGATAGCTGAACACCGCCGTACTATTTAGGACAGTAGAAAATCAGCTACAGCACAAAGGAATGCCGAGGATGGTAAGACTTTATCGAGCCATTTACAGATAGAAAGCTGTCCCAATAGTAAAGCTCCAACACATATAGAGGTACATTAAAGACTGCAAGGTGCAATCTTACAAAGCTATAAAAGGTGCCATATTGAAATGCATGTGACGGAGCATTTATACTTTGACCATATCATGCAATGGGAGTAACGTAGATAAACTTGCTAAGGCTAGACTCGGAATGTATTAAGTGAAAAAGATCCGAACAAACCACAATGAAGGCCACGCAGTGTAAGTGAAGCAGGAAGCTAGTTCTACATATATTTTAGATGAATTAAAGGAACAGTTGGTGAATGATGCTTCAGGCAGCCGAATATTTACCCAAGGGGACGATAACAAGAATTGGAGGGGAAGGTACAAGTGAAGCTACTCAAATACTAATTTGGTTCCTACCAGATCATAAAAGCTCATGACACCGCATCAATAATAAATAGCTGATTGGGAAATATTTGGCGCTTCAAAACTCTGTTATAGCTGGTTAATCTACTTCAGATCCAATAATTAATTTAACGATTATTACATCTATAAGATAATCTACAAGATAACAGATAAACAGCAAATAGACTAGCCAAACTCCAAAAGCAACTAATAGCACTCCAATAGTAGAACATGATTTGCTTTTAAAAGGATGACGACAACAACAGAAAAAAAAAACTAGTCTGCTACCATGTCAAGCATTGGCTTGCAGAAGAATATCGGCAGCAGAATCATCTTTGAAGAAGATATATTAATGTTGGAACTGAAAACGAATTGACAATTGAAAGAAAGTACTTACCAACTAGAAGCACAAGAAAAAGAAAACACAGTATCATTTGAATAGGTCGACCATACTGGATCTGATATTGAGATCTCTGGAGCTGTCTATGAAGAGCACCAATCCACCCATAGAGCTGCTTATTGTAAGTTTCATCATCACAATCGCCAAGACAGCTTTTAGTCCTCTCGAAGCAAGCATCAAGCTCCTGTACAATGAATTTTGCCAATATACCAATTACGTTAAAAAGATCAACGAAATACGCCACAAACATTAAAATTATAAAGTGTAACTAAAGCAAATTATGACAGCAATCAAAATCAATCAACTGAAAACAAGCAATAATTCAATAAGAAGCTCCGTACCTGACTGAACTGATTATTCTTTAATGGGATCAACTCAGTTGGCAGGTGATGATCCTCAGTCCTCCACTTCCTGAAACCATTTCTACACCAATTCATCTTAGAAGTCGGCTCAACGGCCTCCACTAAGCAAGATAAACTGGGGATCTTCACAGGGAGCCCATGTGTTTGTTCCTCGACCGATATATGAGGAATATCCTCACCAGAAACCAAAATTTTCCACGACCCAACCTCAGCGCTAGCACTAGCCGTCCTCCGATGCCCGCATGACTGCTCCGCCTTTCTCTCCAAATTACTAATCTCATTTGTACATCTTACGTTGTTATTCAAACACTCGGTTCCTCCGTTTGCTGTCGGCGCCTTTTCTGGCTCCGGAAAAGGATTAGACAGAAATAGTGCGAGCTCATCCCTTTCTACTTGATCCAATGTAACCCACGTCAATTTACAACCTCTCTGCTCCTGATTTAATCCCCTCAATGAATTCTCGACACTGGCTATATGATTCGCTATTGCCGCGATGAATTGACAATGCCTAGCTCTCATATCATCTCCGGGCGAGCACGCCTCATCATTTGACCTAATTTCCCTAGCCAACTCCTCGAGCTACAAATCAAAATAACGTGTATGTCGACGAAAACAAATCAGAACACCAGATCAAAGGAGGAACGATCATTGTCATGAGATTCGAACTAACCTGCCATTTTGCCGTGCCGTGGGCTAATCGGAGCTCATTGAGGAGCTCATGAGAGTCGGATTCACGATCGCCGGTACGATTTGAAGCGATTTTTTGCTCGTGGATCCATCTTCTATAGATTGACTCCATCCTAAAAGGGATTGAAATCCTAGGATCAGATCGAGAACTAGAAGGATTAAGAAGAGAGAGACCGAGGAAACCCCAGAAGATGGAGCTGAGTACCTGTCGGAGGATTCCTGGACCTCCTCCGCGGCGGGGAAGAAGGGGTCCTTCTCCCACCGATCGAAGCACGTCGCCATGAGCGAGAACGGGAGCTCTCGATCCCGATATCGGAAGACGAAGCAAACTCTAGCCCTAGAATTACGGGTGGGGGTGGTGGCGATTCCCTTTCACGATGCGATGGGATACACCGCTCCCTCGAAACGTCTCTCGGGTGGTCGAGGAGAACGATGGGTGCGGATGGTGGTGGCGAGCGCGCGCTATGATTGGTGGGCCCTGGTGGGCCAGGCCATACGTGGCCTAATCAATTAAAAACTTTTAAGTATATATACAAATGTCTTGGCCCAGCCCATTAATGATGTATAGAAATTAAGCTAAGCCCACCCAGATAATGATGATGAGAAACCGTTATTGTAACGTTTGGGCTTATCGAAGGACAAGCCCTGGAAGAGAAATCAGGAGCTCAATTTTATGTATATATATATAGTTTGGAGGTACATGATATCGTGTTTAGTAACACTAGAAGAGATCAGAACCATTGATTTTTTTTTTCCTTTCTATCGAATAGAATTATCGATTAATCTGAAGTGTAGGATATTTATCAAACAATTTGGAGTTATGCTGAAACGTTTATTAGTCTTTTGGTTATATAACGCGGTCCGAACTTATTTCAGCAGATAAGAATTTAATTCATTAAGCAGTAAATACGAAAAGCATTGTGTTAGGGAGTTTCTGATTCCACGTTTGGAAGGAGATGGATATAGCATAGTTCGTGCTGGATCTTTGGCAACAATATATCTAAATACTCGCGATCAATCTAAAATAATTTGACGCTAAACGTTACCAATTTAACTTAACAATCATGCAGGTAATGTGTAGGAGAAGACAGCTACTGCTAATTAAACTCACCCTCACGCAAAGAAAGACAGCAACACTCCACCAAATAGTATTTAATACCCTTCCAATTTCAAATTCAAGCAAAATCCCATTTCCATAGCTATCACATTCGCACACATCCTTTTCATCATAAATTAAAGGAAATCACGGGATCATTACAAGAGAAATCACTATACAAATTGCGCACAGTAACCTTTCTCTTTTTTTTCTTTTTTTCTTTTTTTTTTTGCTTTTTTCTCCTTTTTTATTAAAGTAAATCATTTCGCCTTTCATTCCGACGTCCTTTCACCAAACCCCTAATTTGACGGACCAAAGAAACCACCAAACTAAATAAATCAAGAACCGACTTTGCATGGTAACGCCCCGCCGGGCCCACCCGTCATTACGGGCACTTCCGAGGTTCTTCAGCTTTTCCTGATTTTTTTTTTTAAGATAAAGGTGCGCGTGCGGGTGCGGGAATGTACGCATGTACGCGTGTGTGTGTGTGTTAAAGTTTAGGTCCACGTTAGTGCGACCGGGCTCGCCACCACGTGCTTACCATCGGACCACACCACCCGACCGAACCCGGTCGAGCCCGAGGGAAGCGACGGCGCCGTGAAGCTCACGGTGTAGCGCTTCTTCTCCCCGGCCTTGGTGAAGCTCAGCTCCGTCGGGTCCACCGTGACCTTCACGGTGCCCCCCTGCGCCGCCGCCGAGGCCGCGACCTTGTAGGTGGCCGGGGCGCCCACGTTGGTGAGCGTCCTGGCGTGCTCTACGGTGGCGGGTGCGGCGCCGACGCCGTCGCCGGAGGCGGTGGCGAAGGCGACCGAGAAGGAGGGGTAGTTGAGGTTGGAGACCGCGTAGGGCTTGGCGGCGCAGGTGTAGTTGGGGCGCTGCTTGGCCACGGTGGCGATCTGGGGGGACGTGTAGTTGAGCGCGCAGAGGAAGTCGAGGTAGTCCTCGGGGGCGAGGTCGTAGACGAGCCCCGGATCGACGGCGCTGGTGGGGTCCACGTGCCCGGCCCCGAAGTCGAACGGCGTGGCGGCCTGCCCCGTGGCGACGTCGAGGATGGCGCCGGCGCCGGCGCCGGAGTAGGAGGAGTAGGCGGTGGTCATGAGCGCGGAGCGGATGGCGGCGGGGCTCCAGTCCGGGTGGGCCCCGCGGAGGAGCGCGGCGAGGCCGCTGACGTGGGGGCACGACATGGAGGTGCCCGAGATGATGTTGAACTCCTCCCGGCGCGGGTCCACGGCCAGGCCCGTGGGCCCCACCGCGCCGGTCCAGGCGGCCAGGATGTTGACCCCGGGCGCGATCAGGTCGGGCTTCAGGATCTCCGGCGTGACGGCGTTGGGCCCGCGCGACGAGAACGCGGCCACCACGGGCGACGGCCGCACCCCGACCTGCGTCCCGGAGAAGGCGACGGTGGCGGTGGGGCTCGGGTCGGCGCTCAGGTAGGCCTTGATGGCGTCGGCGGCCACCTCCCCGACGGCGGTGGCGGGGAGGAGGTGGGCGCCGGCGACGAGCTCCTCCCCGTTGGCGGCGGTGTTGGCGAGCACCATCCCGGCCCCGCCCGCGTCGCGCACCACGTACCCCTTCTGCACGCGCGCGTTCACGCCGCGGTCGCACAGCACCACCTTCCCCCTCACCTTCTCCGGGATCAGCGTCCCCGGCATGCACAGGTTCCCGCTCGTGGAGTTGGTGGCGTTCCCGGCGTACACGAGCGGGAGCGCCCGCGGCGACGCCGGCAGCGGCTTCCCGCTGTAGAGCGACACCCCCGAGTAGTTGCGGCCGTCGCCCAGCAGCACCGGCGCGGGGAAGTCGCGGTCGAGCGTGCCCGCGCCCACGGTGGTGATCCAGGGGGCCACGTTCGAGAGCGAGGCGGCGGCGGGCCCGGCGTTCCCGGCGGAGCAGGAGACGAGCACGCCCTTCTCCATGGCCGCGAAGGCGCCGATGGCGACGCTGTCGCTGTAGTAGTCGGCGGACCCGCCGCCGAGGGAGAGCGAGAGCACGTGGCACCCGTCGGCCACGGCGGCGTCCATGGCCGCCAGGATGTCGGAGCTGAAGCACCCGCCTTGCCAGCACACCTTGTACGCCGCCACGCGCGCGCGCGGCGCCATCCCGCGCGCCGTCCCCGCCGCGTACCCGAGCAGGCTCGCCCCGGCCACCGCCGCGCCCGCCGCCGTGGTCGACGTGTGGGTCCCGTGCCCGTCGTCGTCGCGCGGCGACCGCGACTCCCGGGTCTCGTCGATGGGGCCCATGCTCGCCTCGTACCCCTTGGCGAAGAACCGCGCGCCGATGAGCTTGCGGTTGCACGCGCTCGCGCTGAAGTTGGTGCCTTGCTCGCACGCGCCCTTCCACGCGGCGGGCACGGGGCCGAGGCCCGCGTCGTCGAAGCTCGGGCGCTCGGGCCACACCCCGTGTCCAGGACCCCGACCACCACGTCCGCCGCGGTTCCCGTCATGGGGAACAGGCCCTCGTTCCGGTCCAGGCCCAGGAACTCGGGGGTGCGCGTGGTGTGGAGCTCGTACCGGCGCTCCGGGTGCACCGCCACCACTCCGGGGAGGCGCTCCAGCGCGCGGGCCTGCGCCGGGGTGAGCCGGGCCGAGAACCCGTGTGCCACCGTGTCGTACGCGTACAGAAGCTCCGCGCCCGCGCCCGACACCGACCGGAGCGACGCGCCGTACCACGCCCGGTGCTCCTCGAACTCCGCGGGCATCGCGTGCTTCGCCATGTGCACGATGTACGTCCCCGCCCGCCCTCCCCCTCCCCTCCCCCTCCCCTCCCCTGCCGACACGTGGCACGCCGAGAAGAGCACCACCACCACCACCACCGCCGAGAAGAGAGCTAGCCTGCTGGAATTACAAGTATGCCACTCCATTGCTCTCTCCTCTCTTCTCTCTTTTCTCTTTTCTCTTCTCTTTGTGTGTGTGTGTGTTTTTGTTTGTTACAAATTCCTCTTCCCTTCGTTTGTTTTATAGGAAACGAAAAGGAGAAGCGGGGGTTTACAGGGATAAAGAGTGTGGGGTGTTTTATCCTTGGTGGGTAAGAAAGAAAAAGAAAAAGAAAAAAAAAAAAGAAAGGAAAATGGAGGGCGTGAAGAAGAGCTAATGATTGCTTACAGGCAAAAGCAAAAGGACTAAAATGAGTTTTTTTTTAAAAAAAAAAAAAAAGAAGTGTTGAGAGAGAGAGAGAGAGATGGATGGGAGTCACATGGGTTTCTTGTTGCTACTCTCTTCTTTAATATAGCCTTAATTTGCTTAATCTTTTAACATAGAAAGATTATATTATGTCTTGATCTTAGCAATCACTACTGTCTAATAAGTGAAGTGTGCAAAAGGGTATGGCTTTACTGATTTTCTTAGTTAAATGTAGTGATTGCATGCCCGTTACTTTGAGCTTAATTAGCTGCTGGTACCTTCCGTAGTTGGGTAACTTGGGTTGGTAGGATAATTTGCTATCGCTTTGTGCGGCACGAAAAGTGGCGTGTTTAATTTGAGCTCAAATTAGGCCAAGTTTTCGCTTAAATTAATAATATACGAAATTTATTTACCACTCTAATTACTGAAATTAATTACTACTCTGTGGCAATATGATTTTGGTTGGAGTCCCACATTGTAGGGAGACGGGTTTAGCAAATTATTATATGTAATATTTTGAGGTAAAGAAACACAAAATTAACTGCGCCATGAGTGTAAAGTTATATAAAACCATGCAATGGAATAGTATCGCTAACTAATTAAGCACAGAATCCGTGTGTTATTTAGTATTATCTTTCTGAAGATGAGATTTAGTATTAGTATAGGGCCTATAGGCTTCTAGAATAGCTTCTTATCCTCTGTGACTACAGTCTACGGTCCGAAAAACCCGTGTTTTTGGAAAAAATTACTATTTTTTGTATGAAAAGAGTAAATGCTTTCCCATGAAGTGAGAAATAAAACTTTCGCTTCTAGAGTTTGCGCTAGTTTTCAAGTCCAAACTGCATGAACAGAGTTTTGTTGACGAGTAAACAAATATCACTTTACATTAAAAGTGCGTTTGGTTCGCACTATAAAAAATTATTAAAAATAAAAAAATATTCAAAAATTTTATTCTTATTTATTTTATTACTAAGAATATAATATTTCGGTATTTGATTAGTATGGTCATATTATTTAATATTACGAAATTTTAATTAATTTTAAATAATACTATAAAAAATTTCAACATATTTAAAAAAGAAAAAAAGAAAAAAAATATATGTTAGAAAAGGATAGTATAATTAAAAAAATAGGAAGAGAAATAGAGTCGAGATTAGAGAGAATGAAAGAGTTGAAATTTTAGAAAAAGAGAGAAAAAATAGTTTAGTTTAGAGATAAAAAAGAGTTGAGGTTTAGAGAGAAAAAGATAAATTTAGAGAGATATGAGATTAGAGGTTAAAGAAAAAAAATACCAACTAGCCGGTGGGTAGAAAAAATAAAAAGATTAGACATATTATGATTATCTCAATCCATTAATACGAGATATCCGCTCAAAAGAATACGATTAGTGCTTTAGAATGAATCTCATTTCTAAGCAAATCCAGTATTACCAATTATATTACTTAGTGCGTTTAGCCAAATAGCATCATATTTTTTTATTTATATTGGATTACTATGAATCTTAAAAAGATAGCGCGAACCAAATATATCCTAAAAGTTAATCAAATTGAATTAGCAAATTCTTTTGCAGCGGAATATATGTGTATATAGAGTTGAGCTATCGTGTTTGTTGATACCAAAATTGAGCCGACCTAACCCACGTATAAGACAATAAGAACACGTGATACACCAGGAGTCGGCAATAAGGCGCCTGAAGGACAAGAAGGCGAGAACGGTTGAAGATTGGGGCGTAACTTCCATGAGGAGTTAATGTAACTTCCACGGGAGTTAGTGTAACTTTCATAGGGTGTAACTTCCATGAGAAGTTAGTGTAACTTTCACGATGATGGTTACAACCACTTCCTCCCTTCAACCAACCACTAATGCAGACTATAAATAGGAACTTTGAAGCCTGCAATAGAGGTCTTTGTCCCTGCGCACAAAAGACCACCCTTATTTTTCCGCATTTTTCTTTCCTGCATTTACTGCTTTTCTAGGAGTAGCATGTAACTTAAAATTTTGGAGTCTGTCTGCCCTACGGACATAACTCTTGAAGTCTGTCTGCCTTCAGTGGCATCACTCCGCTCTGTTTTGTAATTCTTAGAGTCTGTCTTCTCTTTGGGCATCACTCTAGAGGGTTACGGTTCAATCTTTTGTACTTTCCCGTGTTTCTTATCAATATAATGACACTTCGGCTGGTCTAGGCCGACTGTTTAAGCATCTTTTTAGCCATTCGGTTCATTCCTCACAGTTTTTCTTACTTGTGCGAACTTTTCGGCTGATTCTGCTGAACCGAAGTAAAAATAGGATTTCGAATCCGATCGGTTTGATCCCTCGCCGATTGAATCGTTTGAAGATTAAAAAGACGCATTTCTCGAGAGTCGTTAATCTGAACCACTTTTTATTCCGTAGCCCCTCCCGAGGAATATCAAGTACTATTTCTGGAATCAGGAGAATTTCAAAGACAAACAGTGTTATTAAAAGTACATCAATATTTGTATTTGTGATTTTTTAATCATCGGATTGTCTCAAAATTTATATATACAGCACTATTAACAACGTGTCTTATTAAATTCTTTTATAACACTGTACGAATTTTGATATGATTTGACGACTAAAAAATTATAAATAAATTTTTTTAAATACAGAAGCTCGACTCTCCGTGTATGTTGAAAGATGGTAAAAGAAAGGAAATTTTTAACTGCCACTAATTGGATGTATGCCGGCCCGAAGAAGTCAACAAAAATTGAACCTGAGTCCAACCCAATTAACTATCGTACTTATTAATTAATGTACAAAATTTTATTAAATTCATGTGATAAATGAATAAATAAATATTAAAAATCACCCTAGAGTAGATATGTCGACCGTGTCGGATTCGAAACGGATTTTTAAAAATCTGAATCTAAACCCGACTCCAAACCCGAGACCTAAGATCCGAACTCGAATCCGAACCTGACGAATTTTAAAAATCCATATCCAAATCCGAATCCAACCAAAAAATCAAATCGAACCCGAATCCGAACCGAAAAATTTGAACCGGAAACAATTATTTATTTTTTTAATATTTCAAAATATATTATATTAAATCTAAATTTTTAAATATAAATTCAAATATAACATCAAATTTATAAATATATATATTATATATAATACAAAATAAATTCGTGTCAATCAAATCAAAATTCATATCCAAATTCATATCCGTGGGTTTATTTTTGATATTCATATTATATCCGAATTGATATTCATATCTATTGAATATATCTGTTTCATTCGGATTCAAATTCAGATAAAATTTTAGGTATCCATACTTATTGACATTTCTATCCTAGAGAGGGGATGGAGAAGAATAAAATAAAAAGAGAAGTCGGAAATAGGCAAAATCGAGCCGAGTGGGGAAGAATGATTGATACGCGACAAAGGCGCGAAAGCAATGTGAGTCACGGGAGGGTATGCAGTTTGTGCCGCACTAGGCGCCGAATAATGAGTGGGCGCGGTGGGCCCCACACCGTCTCACCCTTGTCCCCAGTGCTGATGCGGATCTATTGGGTTCGGGCCAATGCCCGCACCACATTTGATGCAAAGAGATTCGTCAAAGTATCATCATCATCACCACCACCAGTATTTATCCTTCTATATATGTACCCCTGCACGTGTTATAAATTATAATGCACTCAAGTGACAAATAATTTGATAATTGATATTCGAGATTCCAAATTCGAATCCTAATTAATTCGTATTTTCAGCTAAGTTTATTTCTAATTGAAATAAACGAAGCGGATAGCGTGCTATTTATCTCTCAAAAAAAAAAAAATATAATGCACTCAGTGGAATTGTTTCTCTCACAAAATACTGGAGGAGAGGACATTATTTGAGTGCCCGGTTCACCACGGCAACTATGTACGAGCTTTTACATTCAATTTGAGAAGTTTTATAATCTAAAGTTACAATTAATCAGAGTCATTAAATTTGATCAGATTCAGTGATGTTGGATTCAATCTTATTGTCCTTTAGATATTCTACACGTAAGGGAATGTGATTTTTACTGATTTTTTCTTTGTTCTTCGTAATTTTTGATGGGTAAACTTTTTAGATATTATAGGATAATGATTCAAAAGTTTCGTGTTAGTAGGTTAGGAGATCGATCGATCACTCTATGATAAGCTATGGTTCAAGCAATAATTAAGAAAGATCTAGAAGAGCGAAATTTATCACGGAACTGTCGGAACTGTTGATGATGAGTGGAAGCGAGAAGTGACATTTGTCTTGAAGCTAAAAAAAAAAAAAAAAAAACGCATTAACACTATTGCGTTTGATACTGGAGCTTCGGCAAAACTCACTAGTTTGGAAGTTTCTTTGTGATCTTTTTAAGATATAAAATAAAAAATTGCCAAAATTTGGCAGGCGCCTTTTTTTTTTTTGGTTGTTCTACCTTTTAGAGTAAACGATGCTAATGCACGAAGAATCTAAAAACTTTTGAATTTTCAAGAATCCAGTGCATTATGCTAAAAGTGAGGCGAGAGAACAAGAATGTTGGATACTGACCCGTTGCCTTTCCGTACGAATCAGATACCATTTTAGTGATGCCAATTTTGAGTGCCTTATCCACGTTCCGCACGAAAACATGCATGAGTGACAAGTTAGGCTCAAATGTTTCATAACTAAACGAAGATCAATAACAATAAAGATTAATTAATCAACACACATCCAAACACACACACCAAAAAAAAAGAAGAGGACATCAAGTAGGTCTCTACTAGTTTCATGAGTTGTCATCTGATTTTTTTCTTTTTTTCTTTTTTTGTTGAGAGAGATAGATAACACGCTACCCGCTTCGTTTATTTCATTTAGAAATAAATTTAGTTAGAAATGTGAATCAATTAGGATTCGAACTTGGATATTGAGTACCAACCACTAAACCCTTTGCCACTTGTTCTAGAGACGGTCGATTTGTCATCTGATTCTTATTCTCAAAAAAGATGACAGGTTCAAAAGATTTTTTCTTTTTTTTCAAATTAATGCTGACTAATTAGTTCTGATGCATTACAAGTCTTAGTGTTATTCAGAGTCGTTTATACCAATGAAGTTTTGCAAATTGCTGGTCATTGTGTGGCTAAATTAAGGATTACTACGAATTGATTAAATTCGATCGGTGAATACTAAATACATTTTGCTGTAGTTGTTATTCATTAACGGTTCTGTAACTAGAATCTAATTCATGAATTCGTCCTTTTAATTTTCCCATTTAGATATCAAATAATTCGAACATATATCATTAATGTTTCCTATCACTTCATTTTTGTGGAAGAGGCGAGCATAAGATAAGCCATTGCTTTCGATGTTCGGCGGCTACTGAACATACATGAATGGCTCATGTAGTCATGTCCCTACTTGATCATTGAACCTTGTTCCATTTTTTCTTACGATTGCGTCGATATGAGTCCATCCAATTGAAGTTCCTGTGAGTTTTTTTGCATGTGGGTCTTGTGGACTTGTGCTTGTGCCCCCCACAATGATTTAGAAGATACAAATTTGTACATGATATATAGTGGCAGCTCATAATTGTTTGGCCCATCAGTTTGGACTCCACCTGTAATGCTTCGTTGGCGCGATTGCGACGCTAACTCTCATTTTTGCAGTTTTAATCTTAAGATTTTTGCTTTAGTACAACATACGTACACGGGAGACACGGTCGCGTTTTGTTGCATTAGGTTAATTACTTGTTGAAGCTCAAGATGATGATCGATTGAGCCATTGTTCTCCAAAATTCGAGTATACTATTTAGAGCATTTCTCTAAAATCTTAATTATATAATTTCCATCAACTGCATGGATCACAATAGGGGAACCTTTTACTACAATTGCCATTTAAAAAAAAAGGGCACAAAAAAGTTTTACTTGTTTGATCAGTTAATTTCTGAATTAGGCGAAATAAAAGAGCTTATTGGATGATAAGGTAAGATAAAATGTCGCCCTCTCCCACGTTTGGTGCGCTATAACCCACAAAGAGGTGGCCCTCAGCTTATTATTACAAGAGCTTTTTACCTGACAAAAACCTAATCTCTCTCTCTCTCTCTCTCTCTTAGGTGGTGAGAATGAGAATCTAGAATAACCATATTGTTCAAAAATATTTGTTTATTTATTTAGAAAAGAGTAGCGCGCTACCCTTAACTACGGCAATGAGGCAACAGGGCCTCGCTTGGAAAAATACAAATAATTAAATGAAAATTGCGACAGTAAAAAGAAAAGATAATTGAAAGAAACCATAAAAACAAGAACGAAAGGAACAGAAAATAAAGAAAAATAAGGCTAAGCCATGCAAAACCACAATCGACTACACTAGAGTAAGTTTAATTTGTCTCTTTTGCTAAGAGATCGAAGATTCTCCTTCCATAGTCTCATTAGACATATATCCGATGTTGCTTACGACATGAATTAGGTCCCATGTAAGTCCTTTGAAGATCACTTTATTTTTTCCAATCGAATTATCCATCAGATTGCTACAAAAGTTCCATAGTATCTTCGTACTACTTTAGGAAGAAGCCAACATTATCGATCGCTCTCAGACGACCCTCACCCTTCTTACAACCCTTCCTACAAGCTCTTGCTCATTCACTTCTTCAAGTGACGTCACGATACCTGCTAATGATGCATCTCATGAAGATATGATCATCCATCTCAAGGATGTCTCCACATATATAACACACACAACTTGGATCTTCTACGTACCCACCCCGGCCCTTCTCAGTATATTATTTGTCGTGAGCATGTACCCTATTGTTCAAAAATGTTTAAATCCAAACTGTTGATATGTAAATTTAATATGTCAAACCTATATTATCAGTTGTTTGAATGTATTTGTGGAATTGAGCTCCTATGCTTTTAAAAGTACCAAGTCATTGGTGCTTGTAAGTTTTTAGCCCTTGGATTTATAGATGTGAGGTTAGGATGATGTGGGCCCCCTTGGGTTAAGTGGGTGGTTGGTTGAATAGTATAATCTAACGGATGAAAATGATCAAAGTTGTAGATCTAACGGTAAAAAATTCACAAGCACCAAGTGCTTGGTGCTTTTACAAGCACCATAGCCGGACTCTGTATTTGTGTGTAACCTTTCTCCAATATTTGTATGCTTTGTTTGGCCCATGTATTTTTGGAAAACTTTGGGCTAAACAAGAAAAAGATAAATAATGATTTGCTCGATTCCTTTCGTTTTTCTATTTTCATTTTTTCGGCTTCGAATTAGTTGATTCGTTTAAATTTAAGTTTATTTTTAAATGAAATAAACGAAACAGGTAGCTAGCGTGCTACCTATCTCTTAAAAAAAAAAACTTACATGAAAAAGAAATTTCAATAAAAGCAACAAATGGAGTTAATTCCCTCTCCATGAAGATCAAAAATTAATTAGATCGTAAATTTGAAAACGAACAATAATTAAGAATGTGATCAATCACCTCAAAGTATGTTTAATTAAGTGGCTAAAAGAAGAGGAATCTATAAAAGATGTCCCCTCTATGCCAATTATTGTAGGAAAAAAAAGCTGTCCCCAAAGAAGCCTTTTGTGGTGGGTCTTCTAACAAAACTTTATTCAAGACTCTGTGTCTCTGTGTTAAGTTATGGGTCATTGTTTACAATGGCTTTCACTGTTTCACATGGAGATGGGAGAAGCAAACTTTTCATTTTTCATTGATAATTAAGTGGAGCATTTATATTGCAAAAGAGTACGGAACAGAATAATAGGTTAATATATATATATATATCATTTTAGAATCAATGGTTAAGTAGTTGATCATGTTTTGTGTGGTTCTATAATTATTGGCGCGATTCGCTATGTTCAAAGCAAAATTGACGGAATCTGCGCACTTTCATTTTGTTTTCCTCTAATTTTTTTCACAAACGATGGTTTTAACTGTGAATAGTAAATGTTGTTTTCCGATATTAAAATGTTAGTAATTGTGGCAAATTTTTTATCAAACAAAATTTAGAAACATAAGGAAAAGAAATGCACTAAATTTTGAGACAGAATCTCACGAAAACTTTAACATTCTCATTGTTATACTTACGAGCAGTAAAAATTCATACGAAATAAATAAATAAATAAATAAAACGTGAAAAATAAACTGTGGTAGTTGTGGATGTCCGTGGCCGGCCAATAAAATCTTTAGCAGGCCGAGCCCTGGCGTTGTATTAAATCCATGGCCCATAATCAATTGGGCTGGGCCATTTTTTCATTTTAAATAACGCATATTTTTTTTTAATTTGGGTTTGTAAATCAGCTCTTATTCAAAATAAATATTTTTTAGCTCAAAAGTATGGCGTGGTCGTAATTTCTTTTTATTTTTAATCATCTAAATTTTTTGATTAAAAGTCTTAAGTAGATGATAAATAAATGAAAATTATTACTATTTAATATATTTTTTTTTACTCATATATTATTATTATTATTATATAAATAAATTTGGAAATTAGTGGTAAAATTCTCTGCCGTGTTAAGGAAACGGAAGACGAGGAAACGAGGAGCAAGGTTGGAGTCGTCTTCTTCGCTTCCTCTCCGGCACCCGGAATTCACGCTCACCATTTTTGTCCGGAAACTCCACCTCCCGGAACTCCACTTCGGCTTCTCGTCCTACTCCATATTCAGAGGGTTCGCGAGAGTCCGAGAGGGTTCGAGAGAGAGAGAGAGAGATGAGCCCCTTCACCGCGGCGCCCACGAAGGAGAACAAGGGTCGATCGCTGTGGCTCCTCCTCGTGCGCGCAAAGCTTGGGCTCCCTATCATTGTCCTCTCCTGCTCCATCTTCTTCCTCGTCGGCTTCTTCGGAGCCACGCTGCTATCGCAGGTAACGATTCTTGGTTTGGATCTCTTTGATCCCCGCCGCCCCTCGATCGCCATTTCTCTCCTCTTCTTCTTCGATCGATCGCGATTTGTTGATTCGTTTCGGTGTCGAAGGATGCTTCGGAGGAGGCTTTGCCGCGAGAGAGGTTGACGGAAGTGAACGGGGAAGTGGAGTCCGAGTGGCCCGCGATGCCCTACGGGTATACGGGGGATCCTCGCCCTATTTCGATTCCTTTCCAGGTTGTAATCTATTCTGCTTTCGCTCTTCTTTGGGAGCAATTTGGATTCAATGAATAATGCGAAAGCGCCATGTGCAATTGCCTCGAATTTGATAACCTGATGGTTATCTACTGAATATGATGAATTTATAGTTAGAATGGATTACTTATTTTCATTGTTGATTGTGATTATTATAGGAGAATATATGAAGAATTGAAGCATGTTTGTAAATAGGACTAAACTGATCGAGCAATGTTGGTGAATGGGAGAAGTAACTTTTCACTATGAGAAGTTGTAGATCATTACTATGTTGAAGCAAATTGAGATCTTTGCATCTGTGGATTTCGCACTAAGATGTCTTATTTGAGGTTGTCCCTTTTTCCTTTTCGTTTCTTAAGGAAAAGAAGGTTTGGTTATAATCTAGTTATATGGTTTGGACCCTAAAAATTGTTGCCAACAACATAATGGATTTGGTTTTTCGCACTAAGATGTCTTATCTGAGGTTGTCCCTTTTTCCTTTTCGTTTCTTAAGGAAAAGAAGGTTTGGTTATAATCCAGTTATATGGTTTGGACCCTAAAAATTGTTGCCAACAACATAATGGATTTGGTTTTACGTCCACCGGATGTAGTTTATTAGCCTTCTATCACATACTGGTTCGGGCTGGATTAAAAACTTCAAGGTACTTGAGCATGATAGCTTGTTGGTTTTCGATCTTGATCTTCTATAGATCTTGCCTGAACCTTATCCATACACAACCCCTAATCAAAAGATTGAGAATATTCAAAGAAGTTGAATGTCATTTTTCTGATAGCTTCCTTCAATGTGTGGTATTTGCTTGGGCTGCCTTGAAATGGGCACAAAGGGGGAAAAAAGGACTACTAATACGACAAAAGTTCTGTTTCCCATGCTAGGAAAGGCCTTATTGTGGTTTCAATTTTGTGTTTTAGTTCAAATGAGTAGGAAAGATATCATTCAGTATCAAGGTGGTCAAATGCATGGAAATGATTAATAAATGTCGTTGATTTTGAGAGTTTTCAAGCATCTGAAGTATGATTTTTAGAGGTGCTGTTAAAATGAACAAAAATGAAGAACATATTTAATCTTACTGATTTCATTTTTGAGCACTGAAGTATGTGGCGAGTATTTAGATTTTTTTTTTTTTCAAGTGATGATTAAGTTCAATGAGCTTGGTGTATCACTCATGTAAAATGCGGACCACTATTTTCTTGCTAAAGCATCTAACTGAAGTGTCATTTAACTATTTTTTTTTCAAAGAAACTTGTAGTTTCTTTTCAAGGTAATTAAGTTCATTAAAAGTTTTAGTATCTTGGAATGGTAATTTTGATTAATTGGGTCATTATACTTTATAGTTTTGTAGTGTTAAAAACCATATACGTTATGATTACCTTCAATTAATTTTAGTACTGAAAACTGATATTCTTTAAATACTTTTTTAAGTAACTATCGTGCGGTCCTGATGCTTTAGAGCAGGTCTTGAGCTGGAAGCCTCGTGCATTATATTTTCCACAATTTGCCACTGCCGAACAGTGCCAAACTGTAGTAAAAATTGCTAAATCAAGACTTGCACCGTCAACATTGGCTTTACGGAAGGGAGAAACAGAACAGACTACTAAGGGAATAAGAACAAGGTGAATTTTCTTATTGATGGTTGTAAAAGAAATATAAATGCTAGCACTAAACATGCAAAAGTTAAAATCACACATGCAATTTGGGTAATTCTAGTAACATATTATTCTTGAATGGACATTGTTATATAGAGGTGAAACCAATATTCTCCATGGCTTCAATTGATTAAGCTCTGTACTGCTTTAAATTAGGTTAGGGGAACTTAATGGTAGAATTTTGTTTGATGCACGTTGATAGAAACAACGAAGCTAGAAATTTTGACTAGTCAGCCATATACATTTTTATTTTTATCATTGAGTTTCACTCATTTTTGCTTTATGACTTTTACATTGCCTTGAAGAACACCTCCTTTTGTTTTAGCAACAACAGCACTGCATCCACGTTTAGTATATGCACAGTTTTCCTTGTTCTTCCTGCACAAAAACTGTCATCCATACTTTTGAATGAATGTTTTGTCTCAAGTTCTGTTGTTGATGCATAATATGAGTTGATACTCTTTACTTCTGGCAACAGTTCAGGAACATTTCTCAGTGCAGCTGACGATCCAAGTGGAGCTTTGGGACAAATTGAAGAGAAGATAGCCAGGGCTACAGTGATACCAAGAGAGAATGGAGAGGTAACCCTCTTTACAATTCATAGTGAAGGATGCTGTCTATGCTGTTTAATGTCTCTCTTTGTCCTACTAGTTGAAAAATGATCTTTGTACCCAAAGTTAGTAAACTTGACATAGAGAAGGCATATGATTGGTTGGAATGGGACTTCTTTTTTCAGGTTTTGCTGAGATTTGGTTTTCATCCTGGATGGGTTAATTATATTTGAGCCATGTTTACAAATTGCTGGTTTTCTGTGCTTTATGATGGAGGTTCCAAAATGTGTCAGACCACTGTCTGGGGTTTAATAGATACAGTCAATTCTCACTCATGTTGCTCTATGTTTTAATATGAGTGAGGTACTTCTCTTTTTAATACCAGTTATATTATGTCCTTTAATCTCTACCAAAGATAATTGACGTATATTATCTTAGTCGTACTTCATTTGAGGCTGTCAATTCAAATGACATCAAAGTTCATTAAAGGAAAAAAAAAAAAGGATAATAACTACATGCCAAAATGAAACCTTGATTTCGTTGTAGGCTCCTTTGTAAAGGTTAGCAGTCTTAGCCAAGCGACAAGTAAAGCACTATGGCTTGAATTCCATGACATTTTCCATAAAATCCAAATGACTTTATCCAAGTCTTTCGATCGTTTGCTATGATGTGAGTACTTTTATGTCTTTGGTGTGTATATATATATATCGAATATTGATATTCTGTTTTAAAGGGCATTGAAGAAGTAGTGAGATTTATGCTTGTAATTACCGTCATTTTGCAGGCATTCAATGTTCTACGATATGAGATCGGGCAGCGGTATGCTTCTCACTATGACGCATTCAACCCAGCTGAATATGGCCCTCAGAAGAGCCAAAGGGTATGTATGTAGACTTTGCCATGTTTTCATATATCCTTGAGTAACCGATACTTATCTTCTTATGTCATTAGGAGAGATGCTATCTAGCGACGTTTCTAAGGATCATTATGTTGATATGGTTCTCAGGTAGCTTCTTTTTTACTGTATCTTTCGGATGTTGAGGAAGGAGGAGAAACCATGTTTCCTTTTGAGGTCAGTAGCAAGCTACTATTGCTGCTGCTTTTTTGTTGTTCCCCTCACTCTTAGTTGTTTTTGTAGTCTCATATAGATGTAGTTGGTTTACAGAATGGCGCGAACATGGATATTGGTTATGATTACGAGAAGTGCATTGGTTTGAGAGTAAAACCACGAAAAGGCGACGGCCTATTATTCTATTCCCTCTTCCCTAATGGCACTATTGACCCGGTATGATACAAAGAAAGAGGATTCATGTCCATGGATATTTTGGTCTGCAGTTTCAATATTTTTAGTTTTTGAATACGTATTCAAATGCAGTGCTTAAACAATCTGGTGAAATTAGATTGCTCATAATTTGTTTTTTATTTTTTTTCGCAGATGTCGCTTCACGGTAGCTGTCCGGTGATCAAGGGGGAGAAGTGGGTAGCAACAAAGTGGCTTCGAGATAAAAGCCGCGACATGATGTAGATTGTGAATGTTTAATTCAACATCGTGTGTGCACCTCTAACTACGAAATTTTGTAACCCGTTATAGGTACATGATTAAATTACAGGAAACACCAACTGCTCTCTATTTGCACAATTTTCTGAAGTTTAAAAGCATATTACATCTTTCAAACGCTACAAAGAATCAAGCACATTTCCATACTTAAAACTAAATTATATGAAGAACAAAGTGTAGCATATTCAGATTTTTGGTGGAGCTACGTGTTACTTGATTTAGAGGCTCAACGCAAATCAATTTGATCCCTACTAAATGAGTCGAATAGAAAATGCAAGGTGCTTCTCTTGAACCTCTTCAATCCCTCTCATCAGAGCAAAATACATAGAACCTTTTATAGTCCCCACAGTACTGTTTTCACCTAAGCAAAATTTTAAGAGTAATGATTTTATACTTAAATTTTAGTTGTAAATTTCTTACTTTTTAGGATACAAAAACTAGTCATGTAGAACACACAAGAACAAAGGTTTTATATAATGGAGTTGTTTTGTCTTTTAATACATAGATAATTTAGTCATTTTACCTCTATTATACGTTTTTCCTTTGTTTCCTTTTTTTCTCTAATTTTCTTTCATAATTTGATATTTCATATAAGAAAATTTTAAAATGATTTGACAATATGATATTTTATATTTTCAAGTTAAATTAATTATTTTCGATTTGAAATATTTTAAATGTAAATATTATTTACACACCCAAATATTAAAATTTGATATATTTTTAAGTTAATTAATTATTTTCGATTTGAAATATTATTTACACACCCAAATATTAAAATTTTAATTAATTTCAAAATTTGAATTAAAATATTATCTTATATGTGAAATTATGAACCGAATTTAAAATTTAAAGTTGTTTTGATATGCTTATTTAAATCATTCTATTTCACATTTATTTAAAAATTTAAAATTAAAAATATCTCATATTTTAAATATTAGTAGATAAATTTGAGATAATTTTTATATATTCAACCTTAAAAAATATGAATAAATATTATATTATTTGTGATAGGAACCCTCCTCCTCCTCCTCCCTCCTCCTCCTCCTCCTCCATCTCTGCTGTCTTTAGCTCTCCTCGCCATGGAGGCGAGCACCAGTGACTCCCCATTGCAGCAACGAGTGAAAAGTCTCCAGAATTTGGAGAAGAAAGAATCGATCTCCTTCGAAGCGCCGATAATTTAGGTTAAAACAACGATACTTAATTCGTGAACCATTGGATTAGATCCAATGACTAAGATAAAGAATTATTATCTAAATTAGAAAAATTCTTAAAATTTTTAAACATATTAAATACCTTGAATTTAAATATTTGCCCACATTTAATTTTTTAAAATTAGTATACAAAATTAATGACAAAGATGAATTCCTAATTTTGTTAAACGTATTAAATATGTTAAATTTAAATATTTAGCAACATTACAAATTAATGTCTATAGTAGAATAATTCTAAATTTTTTTAACTTATTAAATATATTTAAATTATAAATATTTTAACCTACATTCAAAATTTTTTAAATAAGTGATACAAAATTAATGTCTAAACTAAAGGAATTTAAAATTTTCTTTAATTTTTTTTAAGTATTTAATATTTAAAATTTAATGTATCAAAACTGCCTCTAATACGATCTCGTCTTAAAAAATACGATCGTAATCTTATAATCTTAAAAAATTAAAAGACGAGATCTACATCTGTATCAAAACTGCTTCTAATTTAAATTTCACTTTTAAATTTTAAGTATTTAATATTTAAAATTTAAATTCATCGTACTTAGAAATAAAACTGTTTCTAAAATCCCTATAATTAATGCATAAATTTAGGACCCCAATTCTTAGAAATAAAGTTATTTCTAAAATCCCTATAATTAATGCATAATTTTAGGAAATTTTTTTAAAAATATTGTATAGTTTAATTACCAAACTAACCTTTAATAAAATAATCTTAAATTAATCTTTTTACCTGCTAAGTATTAAAATTACCATTTTACCCTTAATTAATCAAGGGTTAAGATCTCTTTTATTATTTTTTTTAATAAGTACCGAATAATTACTAAAATTTTAAAGCATTTAGACTTAAATTTTAGTTGTAAATTTTTTACTTTTTAGGATACAAAAACTAGTCATGTAGAACACACAAAAACAAATTTTATGTAACGGAGATGGCAAAGGCTTTGGTGATTGGTACATGAGGATTCAAGTTCAAAGTCTTTTTTTTACATAAATTCTTTAGCTGAGTTTTTTTTTTTAAAAATAAACGAAATAAATAAGATCTATCTTTTTTCTAAAAAATAATAATAATAATAATAATGGAGTGGGCGGAGTGCCCACTCAAATCAGGTACAATGCGTTAAAAGGTTCTAAACGGGCCTAATACAAACAGGGCCCAAAGTACTTGAAATCTCTGAACGGGCCAAAGAAAACAGGCCCAAATTATTGCAAAAGTTCAAACAGGCCGAAAGAACCAATAGGCGTTATTTAAGTGACTTTGTTTACAGTGGGCACTGGGCACGCCCAAAGTACGCCTAAGTAGCGGGAAACAAAACGAGAACAAAATAATATAAATTAATTAATTAATTGATTACCTTATAAATCGTAATATATACATCGAGCTATGTACGTATTCGTAACGGCTAGTTTCGCTTTTCAAATTTTCCTGCGACCCGTTAATTGTGCCCTATCATGTTTCTTTCCCACTATCGGCTCTTTAATTAACGTCTCTCTCTCTCTCTCTCTCTCTCTCTCTCCATCCATCTGAAAGTGTTACTGCTTCCTCTAGGGTTTTAGATTTTCGATCGTAGGGAACCCCTCCTCCTCCTCCTCCTCCATCTCTCGTGTCTTTAGCTCTCCTCGCCATGGAGGCGAGCTCCAGTGACTCCCCCATTGCAGCAACGAGTAAAAAGTTTCAGAATTTGGAGAAGAAAGAATCGGATCTCGAACCGCCGATAACAACAGGGGGAAGCGGTAGAAAGGTGTACTTCTATTCCTTGAGATCAAACCCTAATTTGATCCTTGCTTCATTCGATTTGCTTCTCACGAACCCTTGATTTATATGCTTTTTCGGAGTGGTATACCTCACCTCGGATAGTTTGATACATTTGCACTAGATAGGGAAACCCTAGCCTAGAGTTTCTGATTGGGGATATTGTCGCTCGTCTTGCCCGTTTTCTAGGGTTTCTTTATTATTTACAGTGCTTATGTTTTTTTCCCCGATTGATGCTTTTTAATTTGAATCAACAAGATTGTTAATTCTGCTTCATGAGATGCTTCTTCTAAATGGAACAGTAATTTAGAAAATTACAGTCATCTTCATGTAATTTTAGGGCCATTTATGTTCGTTGTGGCTGTTTTGTCGTATCGGCTTGAATGAGGCATTCATGCTATTATTTCCTCAATTTAATAACATAATAATTTTTTTTATAAGAAAATTGATTAATGTTGTGGAGGAAGGAGGTGCATTTTTGTCAACAAGTTTTTTCCTGTTTGTTGAATCAACTAGCTTCTGAAAATTTTTCGTGAGATCAATCTTGTAAATTGAATATTATGACGCCAGTAGATTAAAGAAAAGAGGTGAAATTAGAGTCAAGTTCGTATATGGAGGGCCTTTTTGAATAATCTTTTATAAGGTTCTTTCGCAGCCAAAGTAAAACGTTAAGCTACACAGGACTATTTTATGATGGTGTGATCTACCGATTTGCTATATGTTAGGTAAAGATATCGGATCTCATGTTTTGTGTACCGGTCGAAATTTGATGTGCCTATGATCTTGTTAAACATAATTCGTTTCATCTGTCTTTTGGCCCTTGTTGTATTACCATTTCAGTTCTGCTAGAAATGTTAGAATGTAAAGATGATCTTCGGTTGTATTTTTATCCCTCTATTTTCCTACAGAGTTCAGGATCAAAAGAGACCGGACATTCAATTCTAAACTCTGTAAATAAATCAACATTCCAAATAAAGAAACCCACACATCGGAGAAGTGCTTCTCCAATCAACTGGTTTCCTCGAAAAAAGGCAGATTCATACTTAAAGAGAAAAATAAAGCATCTCCAGGTACAGAATGTATATCATCTATTTCTCCATTTGTGCAAGGATAATAACTAAATTTTCTTATTGATATGAAAGATCTATTTTCATAAGCCTACTTATGTTATGTAGGAAGTTGGAGGGATGAACTTGTCTCTTGATGAAACTCTCGGTAGTGCTAACCCTCACTATACCAGAATAGCAAGGGAGAAAATTGCAGCTAGAGAAGCTGCAAGGAAAGCTATGAAAGCTCGTAAAGCTGCAATGGTTGAAGCCTCTTGGTGTCGAATTCTTCAAGCAGCCAGGTGATACTATTACTATGGTTTCACGCACGTCCCTGTGAACTCTGTATTTTCACTCATGCCTTATATATGTTCACCTGTATGTGCAAACTTGTCCTGAAGATTTTTCTTCTGATACAAAAGCAACTTTCACCCAATAGTGAGAAATAACACTTGAGGATGCGTATGAAAAATCAGATTTTACATGGGTATATATGTATCGGTTAATTTTGAAGTAATATACGACGAGATCATTTTATGTGCATGTATTTTAATTAATCTGTATATGACAGGATCCAAAGCAAAGAAGCGGAGGAAGTGTTGGAGAAAGCTAAACTCCATGCAGCAGAAGCCTTTGAAGCAGCAAGAGCTATGGGTGTGATGATGTATGATAAGCCAGACTGTCCTAGGCAACCATGTGAAGTAGTAACATCCTCAGCTATTGGAGGGCGATCTACTCACAAAATAAGTGCTTCTTTTGAAACTGCTTTCGAGGTAGACAAGGAAGTCGCAGCAGCAGTTAAGAAAGCATTTATCTGGCTCGCCAATTGTCCCTCCTCTTCAAACAAAGAGGAATTCAAACACTTGCTATGGAAAATCAGTCAGAATCCTGATTCTAATGAAACTGGCGAGGATTTAACTGATCCTCAAAGTGAAGTGGAGTTGGAACTTGTTGATAAAATGCTTGATAGGCTTAAACGTCTGCACGAAGATGAACTTTCGTCTCTAGCGGTTGTTGTTGCTACCTGTGGTCTAAATGCTGCTCTTCTTGAAGTAGAATCTGGAAAAGACCATCCGGTTAACAGTTTGAGTGTGGGCTTCCTAGGAACATCGACGAGAAGATTTTCTAATGTTCAAGGATTTTTAGAGGAAAATTTGCAGAAGAAAGAAGCTGTGACAGAAGTTCCAAGTCTTGATAAGTTCTTGGTGAAGCATGTCTCTAGACTTCAGAGGGAAGTTGAAGAAGCAAGGAAAGTAAAGAAAAATGATTCTAAATTGGAAAACGAGAGATCTAGGGGTAGCAATGTAACAATTGCTGAATGTGCTTCTGACTTGGGAAGTGTTCTTGTAAAGCATGTCTCTAAACTCGAAAGGGAGATCCAAGAAGCCAAGAAGAACATCCACAAGGACAACCCTCGACCAGAAGGTGGAAAATGTATGGAGTCGAATGATATTGAAGCTGTCAATGCTGAAAATGAAGGGGCTGAATCGAATAATGTTGCATCCGAGTCCACAGGATCATGCGAGGACAGAAAAAAGCATGAGTTGTTGGCAGGGCATAGAAATGCTCAAGCCTATTCTCATGGTGGTATTCTAGAAGACAAAGAGAACATTGTTTTAGATCGAGGGAATAAAAGGTTATCTCGAGTTGAAAGAGCTAAAAATGAAGTACTCAAAACGTTCTCATCAATTAATAACAATGGAGGTGAGGAGGCACAATTCGCAGGCCTTGATAAGATTTTAGTTAAGCCAGTTCACAGGTTGGAGAAGGAAAAGATGCAACGCTTGGAAAATGTAAGCAATTTTAAATCCCAAAAATATGAGAAAAGGCAAGGAAACGAAGCGATACCATTAGAGAGCTTAGATAAGATACTTGTAAAACATGTCTCTAGACTTGAGAAGGAGAAAATGGCATTCCGGGGAAATGATAATTCAATTACTATAAAGAAAAGAGAAAAGGAAAGTAAAGAAGGTGTGGTGGAGAGTAGTCTGGGTGAGATCTTAGTTAAGCATCAGTTGAAAATTGAGAAAGCTAAGTTGGTGGTTGCATCTGAGCAATTAGGAGATGATTTTCAAAATGCAAAAACTCGAAAAGAAGCAAGAGAGAGGGAATTGCTAGAGGCTTGGGGAGGTTTGAGCTTGGGGAATTCTATAAAGCCTCATCTCTCTAGGATTGAGAGAGATAAGGTAAGTTACTTCTTTTTGACTATTTGTTCTTTGAATGTGAGGAAATGGAGATGCTAATATCCTTTTTTTATTTCATTCAGGCTGCATGGAGGAGGGCTGAGGAAGAGCAAATGCATGCTATGGGAGTTTAGAAGTAATTGTGCTACTCTTTTTATTTGTTTTTCTTTTCTTTTCTTTTCTTTTTTGTTGGTTTTAATTCCCCTCAAAAATGATGTAGATACATTCTCTCTTCTCTGTGTGATGTTCTTGCTTTGTCCCATTTGTAGAATAGATCCTTCTTTTGAAGCTGTGGAAGGTCATCTATTAAACTTCATCTAATGAAATGTTATGTAGAACTTCACCTTTTTGTCAATTAAATTTGTATTTATTGACAACAAAAGAAAAAATACCTCACTCCTGCAGTTGCCATTTTGATATCTGGATTCATCATCTGAGTTTTTTTAAGTTCATCTCTCATGTTAGTCATGTTTGGTGAAATCCATTGAGTAGTTAAATAACTAATACTAGGTGTTTTGTATCATGTTGTTGTTAGGCAAAAACATGCAGGCCTAGCATAAGGTACGATTCATTCTGAAATAGGCATCTTAGCTTTCATTTCAAAATTTTACTTTTACCATTTTATGATATATTTGACTCTCTCTCTCTCTCTCTCTCTCTCTCTCTCTCTCTATACATATATATATATAATGAAAACTTTTAAGTTCCTAATAGAATTTTGACAAAATCTTTGAAATGAGTAGAGAAATTAGTAGTAATCAAAAGTTACTGAGATCAAAGGTTTAAATACTTTAAATCTCCTTCTCAGTCCAAAAAAAATTAATAAGGAAAGGAAAACTTTACTTGGGCACCATCTCAAATTTTGATTATCATATTTGATTGATTTGTAATATTTTGTCATTCATGTGATTATCATATTTTAGACTTTCTCGCTTGTCAGATCTACGAAAGTTTGAGGCCAGCTAAGTAATCTACCACCAACAAGATTAGGTGCATCTCGCTTTTGACACGTGTCCATTCTGTCCAGCACTAATTCCTCCTTTGCCAGTTGGCAACCACTCCATTCATTTCATTTGCTCTCCCCTTCATGGGAGGTGATACTTTTCCAATCGCCAATTTTTTTATTTTTTTCAAACACAGTTTTAAAAAGCTCTTTCGAAGGTGATGGATCTTTCCAGAAGCTTACAAGCACTGAAACAAATCATGCACTTATATATCCTGTAGAAGTAGCTCAGCTCAGTGCCTGTTATATTTAGATTGTGTTCTTGGCTTTTTAGATAAGAAAAATTAATTAACAGTTTAAGAGAAAGATTAAAAGATAATTATCTCATATGAGATAGAATTTGAGCTAATAATCAAAAATTGAGCAAAAGCCAGATTTTCGAAGGTGCATGGGGGGAGGCGATTTATGAATTATGAGACGGTAATAGATAGTAGTGTGAATGATAACAAAAACCGACGACGGACTAGTTTGCAATATCGAAGGACATGATGGACTAATGTGCAAAAAGTCTCTGTATATTATTATGGCCCCCTCGGATCCCTAAGGCCCCTTCTACCGTAGCCGCCGCAAAGCCCACAGAGAAAAGAAAAGAGGCGAGGAAAAGGGTTCGGGGAAGAGAGAACGAGGAGAGCGATCGCCATGGGGGCGGCAACGGGCAAAAGGCGAAGATGGCGCGCGAGAGGAACATGGAGAAGAACAAAGGGGCCAAAGGTCGATCCCGATCTCCTCTCTTTTCTTTTTTCTTTTTTCTTTTCTTTTTTTTTTTTTTTGATATCAATTAGGGGAATTCTATGGGTTTCTTCTGTTTTCTCACCGATCGATCGATTTTTTTTTTTAAAATTTCGTGCAGGGAGCCAGTTGGAATCGAACAAGAAGGCCATGAACATCCAGGTTCGCCTCTTTTGGCTCGATCTAGTGATTGTTGAATGTTAATTTCTCACGAGATTAGATGATATTGTTGTATCTTGATAGATCTGGCCGTTTTTGCCGGAATTTTGTTTATCAGGGGTAGGGTTTTTGGGATAGTAGGTGATTGGTGGAGTAATTTGGTCATCGGACCAATTTTCTCTATAGAATGATGAACAAGGAACTAGGGTTTCTAGACTGTTTAATATGAGTGAGAAAACTTAGTGATTATTTGGATGATGCCGTTGTCGGCTCTGTATTTAGGATGAATTTTAGTTTTTATTTTAGGCGATATTTATTTTTAGTAGAATCTCATAACAATTTATACAATTTTGGTCCGGTGAGGAGCGACCGATGTCATCTGAGTGGTGGAAATTGGTTCGTTCGTTGTTGATAGCTCTCTAGGATTTGCGTGAAGGTTGATATGATCTTGGATTAACAAGTTTCTTAGATCCCGTATCTTAGACTGATTCTTTTTGCAGTGGATTTTCCTTAAAATCTCCTTGTCCGGGCAAAATTACTATATCTGGACACAGTATGTATTTTTGTTTCCTTAGATCCTGTAACTGTACTGAGGCTAAATGTGTAGTTGCTAGTTCTCTGTAATGAGTCACTAGTGGGAACTAAAGACAAATCTTGCTCATTTAACTCTTCCTTGATAGGGATGTTTTTTTTCAGTTTGATTTCTGTTTTTTTTCTTCTTTAATATTCTGCAGCATTTGTGAACTGGTTATTTTTGCAACCAAACACATTCAGATGATATGAATTCGCTTATTTTTTTTTTAAAAAAACAAGGTTTTAATTTTATATATATATATAACTTTTCTGCGACAAGTAATGAATATTTTAGGATCTATTTGGTCTTGTTCAAATTGCTTGTTGCATATATCTTATGAAAAGTGAAAATTGTGTATATGCCTTTGCGAATTGTCTTCTAAACAATGGAGCCACTTGGATACATATGTATGCAAGTTATGACTTTGATGATTGGTATCTATGCAAATATGTTGGTGTATCTGCTGTTCTTACGTTTCTGATGTATTGACTAGTTTGTTGTTTAAGGTTTCTTAGTTTCATCAGATGTTACTTAGGTGTCTTTCAAACCCATGATTTACCACAGCTGAAGAGTTCATGTTCACTATGCCAGTAAATTTGTTATAATGGAAGCATGCCATTATGATATTGGATTGCTTAATTATCTCGTCTTTGTTAGATCAAAAGCCTGGTAATTTGCTGAAAATGTGATGACTATTTACTTGTTCCTAATTCTATTTTTTCCTTGATTTAGTGCAAGGTATGCATGCAGACATTCATCTGCACCACATCAGCAGTGAAGTGCAGGGAACATGCCGAAGCATCCCAAGACTGATCTCTACCAGTGCTTCCCCCACCTTAAAAAATAGTACTGGGGCTAGAAGAAGAAAGATACAACTGTTACTAGTTTTCTTAAGGGTGGTATTATCTATTCTGTGTGTTAAACTGGGTTGCATAAGTGTGTAGACATCCATCTGTAATGGTTTGAACTATTTTAAGAATGGATTCGCTTCCCTGCTGATGCATCTACTGCTTATTCATATTTGAAAACATATTCTTTGGTAACATTCTGGTGGAAGAAAACCAACTGTTTAGTTTTCCGAAATGTATGTTAATGGAATCAAGTATCAGAATGTAGTTGCTGTTGTCTGTATGGTGCGATCAGTTTACACGACAAGATAGCGTAGATTAAACACCCTTTTATGATGAGACAAATCAGAGTTTATGAGCATTTACAGTCTTGTATCCCCTACTAGTTTGTTGATTTTGCGATGAGTTATTTGTTTTCCCATCCCTGCAGAGCAATTATATCGTAATAATTCCAGGTAGTTATTATGACACATTAGTTGAATTATCGAATTGTTGAGATAATACTATATTGTTACATAAATTAGTTGTTGCTGTATTACTGTATTTCTGTATTAGGTACAATGTTGTGTTGGCGGTGCTTGAAATACAACCTATTGTTCTGTGGTAAGGACTAAGGATTCCTAGAATTAGAAACTTCAATATACTATCGCAAATGCCTATTCTGTTATCAATTCTGTTTATGGATGATTGGTATCGATAAAGAAAGATACAAAGACTGGGTGAATTTGGTATTGATAAAGAAAGATCCAGGGACTAGCGACACAGTAATTTACAATGAGGACCGCATTACAAGTGATTCTGAGTTATATGTATGGACTGGATGTGCATGTTCATGTTCTATTCCGCCTTTGCTTCGCTCGTGTTTTCTTTTGGTTTCTAGAGCATTGTCCATGTGAAATTGAATCCTCTCTAAAGTTGTTCTAGACATGTGGAGACCTTATAATGTATAAATTCTTCCTAAAGAAGAAAAGTTGTTATAGAACACTGAAGCTGAGTCAGAGATAAAAAGCTAGGAAAGATGAATGAGGCACTCATATGATGTGTCTCTCAAATCCTCAGAAAAGAAATGGCATGACTCGTCTTAGATTCTTCTCAGATTCTGGTGCATTTCTTGCCATTTCCTCTGCTTTTATGCCTGAATCCATCAATTCCCTGATCAATACATTTCGACTGTTCTGTACATTAATTTTTCCTTGAAATTTACGATCAAATAGGGTTTCAGGATTGTAATTGCTTCTCCAAATGAGCCATTAATCTAATAATAATCTCTCTCTTTATTTTTCTAATTAGTACACATAATTTAGGTGGGGATGAAGCACATGCCTGTGTTGTTTTGTCTCTCTTCCCTCCTGCCTTATCTTCTAACATGTGGATGCAAGGAACAATGGAGACCCAATCAACACATGCTCTTTGAGGTTAATAATTTTCTCTTCATTAGAATAAACCAACTAGATTAATCAGACTAAGCATCAAGCACAAACAAATTAGCAGATGGACAGGATAGGTTTCTCCTCATTCTACCTAAAAAGCCACCAAATATCATTCCTAAGGAGAGAACAAAAAAAAAAAAAAAAAGAAAAAAAGAAAAAAAGAAACCTGGTTAAAAAAGCTAAAAATGACAATAAGGCTATTCATGTCATCTTAAGGCTTAAGCAATGGAGAAGCCATGGCTGTTGCTTAAGCCCCTCCTGCATCATTCCCTCTCCTGCGTCGAAAGCTCTAGTCCTCTCACTCTGAAAGCTAGTGTTCACATTCGACACCTGAACAAGTCCCCATTCCTGGCCTAAATGCCCGCCGGACTCGGTTGAAGATGACGAAAAGCTCGCTCCGGAGTCGCAAGAAGCGAAAGCAGTCCCTTCTCTCTTCTTTCTACTGCTTCCGATGGCAAGCGTAAGATCTAGTTCGCTCTCCTGCTCGATATCTAGCATGGCCTCGTCATCATCTTCTTCGGTGCTTACTATGTATTCGTCAGCTGGCAGATCTAAGTTGAGTGCTTTTCGAGGCTTATTCGGATTACGGTTGGTAGGAGAGGATGAAGGGGTCCTTTGTCTCTTCTGCTCTTTGCTCTCCATCTCCCTCATCAGTAGCTTCTGAACTCTATACAAGCGATGGAGCTCGTGAACCTGAATCGATAAAATAGTGCAACGTAAAGAGATCAATCAGCTTAAAATTTTGAACCGATCGAGGAGGAGTAGAATTGAGATTACACAATAATTGAGACCTGAGACCTATACCTGCTGTCTAAAAGTTTCTTCATGCTTCAGCATGGCCATCTTCAGATGTTCTCTATCGTAACGTCGAATGAACTGCTCCATTGCACTCTCCTTTTAAAGAAAGAAAATTGCGGAGAATTTGATCGTCCGTGTGTCACCAAAACAAGCGGAGAAACCCGAATGTTACAGGATGGTTTTGTCTTCTTGTGATTCTCCAACATACGTGTCGCAATTCGGTTTCCAAAAATGTCGGTGTCGCCCTGCAAATATTCCGATTCTAATGAGGCCAAAGTTGATTGATTTTATAGCACTTTGATGAGATTCCCTCTAGTGCCTGCCGAGAAGACGACAATCCAGTCCGAAAATTGCAAATGCAGACAGCAGGTAATCCAACTTGAAATGTATAGGGCCTAAAATTCCAGATGAAGGTCTTGAGATATATATGACGTAAATTTATTCCGAAAACCAGCTGATATATATATATGAGGGACCAAAGTAGAATTGTAATTTGTCCGCTTGTCTATTTCAATATTACTGCAGCAGAGTAAGCTGCAGATCATATGAGGCCTAGTCGCATTGATTCTATTTTGCGTTGTTTCCGAGAAAAACAATATATAGAACTTGAAAAGCAAGGAATTTGCTGGAGGAAAAAAAATTGATTAATATTTGCAATAAGTAGAAGTTTAGCAGCAATAATTGAATATCATGGGATGGTTAGATTTCCCATTTTCAAATCCCCCAATTTTCTCTCTCTAATAAAATGCACTAAAAATTAATTCCTCTGGAGACAAAGGTATATATGCCCAGTAGCTTCAGAAGCATGTGTAATCATTAAAAGTTAAGGAGAAAATTCCTTTCATAATTGGTAGTTCACTCAATGAAGAGGGAAATCTAACAATCAATATTACAGGTGGTAGAGAGTGAGAGAGAGATTGTTCATGACAAAAACAAAAGGGGTTGGATATTGATAGAAACTAACATTTATATAGTACCATACACAAATTACTTTGGGAATTAACATAAAATTGAGGATTATGATGCACAAACTAGACCACCACTATATATGTGTGTCACATGGCTAAGACCATGAACAAGAGAGAACCAACAACAATCCTTCAAAAAGAACTTCATATGATACATCTTTTATCATCTACAAAAGGCTCAAAGCACCCTCACCTGTGATCAACTCTTTGGTATCAGCTCCTATGATGAGAGAGGAACACAAAAGGAGCTTCTTCAATGGAGAGAGAGAGAGAGGGAGAGAGAGAGAGAGAGAGAGAGAGAGAGAGAGAGAGAGAGAGAAAGATAGAGAAGGAGAAAGCTTTTCCAACTCCCTCTGATCACACCCTTTCCTCAATATGAAGCTCTCCTTTTGGGGACACAAAGAACAACCCCACAACTCCACAATTCCCTCAATGAGCACTCCTATTTAAAACTCCCTCCACAGCCCCCACCCCCAACCAAGGAATAATATATTACTTGGATCTATTTAGGCATGCCCAAACAAATCCATTCTTAGCTCAGTGAAGTTTCAGGTGCATGAGGAGAAAAAAGATGCCTCAGAGAGTGCCAACAAAGGACAGGCACTAAAATAATCAAAAGGGCCCCCCCCTCACAATGATTTTATTTAGAGAGGAGGGTATTGGATAATTATAGAGCACTACTCCAGAGAATCACCCAAACAAAGCCAGCTAAACCTGCCATGATACTTCACATGTGCCCAACCCCCCTACTAAGAATTTTTATCTATCATTTTCCATGTATCATTACAACTTGTTCCCACTAACATACACACACTATTTAGGATATATATGGTATGTAGACGAGGAATAGAATGTGGCTGTGTTTACACTTGTTCAGGAGAATATTTTGCGCCAATAATCATTTGCAAATGCTTGGGGATGGGCGGGGTGCTTGGTTACCTGCTGCTTTTTTCTGTGTATTGGATGTTATATATTTGAACATGCATGTACAGCAGCTAGCTAGTACAGGTTACATTCTTCTTCTTCTTCTTCTTTATGTACTTTTAGAATAGAAGGTCGTATATATTTAGCTTATAACTACTGCCACCTTTTTCAGCTAATAAGCAATTCATGACATCTTGAGCTTGTCTTATTGCTTGGCTTTATCATCCATCTGCTGGATTTCGGGCCGTGTTCGCGATCTGTCGGCCATTACGATCACGGGCTTGTTTTGGTAGATTGAGCGGTTTTCTGATTTGCCACTGATAAACTTTTCGGATTCTTTTTCGCATTATAATTCACAACCTATTATATATATATATATATATGCGGGATCCAATTAAACCAATTTATATAACTTTTTAAATTCTAAATTGAATTGGGGAAGTTAAATTGGATTATAAGATAATGCGACTTACCATGCACCTATACCTAAGGAACTTAATTGTGGAGCCTTTTTTCAGTAGCTTTGACCACTTTGGGCTCATGATGTCATTGGACCAGATAATCTTATGATCCAAAATTGGTCCACCACCCACCACCACCACCACCACCACCAAAATTGGATCAGCTATGATCACCATGATGGACCCAATGCCATGCATGATCCCGATTCAATGCACATGGGTCCACATACAATCCCATCATCATCACCATTAATTCCTCATCACAATTCACATTACATTGCTCCTCCTAAAAATAAATACCTAGTAATAATTAAAATAATCCCCAGTTCCTCACTGAAAACAAGCATTGGAAACACATGTGGGGTCGCGTGCATTATTGGCGCACAACAATCAAATTACTACTACTACTAATAATAATAATAATAATAATAATAATACAAACCTAGCTAGACCCCTTTTCTTTGGGAGAGGGGAAGGCTCAATTTTGTCCCCTTTTGCACCAAAGGGCCATGGATTCAGTGTAACGGCTTTGCATGAAAACTTTTATTAGGGTCTTGTGAGTGACATACAACCGTTACACCCAAGGGGGTTTGGTGATTACTGGGTACAGAGTATGTGCGTCATGTAAAAAGAAAAAGAAAAAAGAAGGAAAATGTTCGGTTGTGGAACTGTGGATACGACTTACGACTTACGAGTAGTTCTCTCTCATATGGTGAGGTCATTTGGATAAGCGTAATGCCTCGTGTAACATGTTACCTAGAAACTCCCTCAAAGTGTAATTTATACGTTCCCATATATATAAATAAATTAGTAGTCCAGCTACTATACTATTATCAGTATAGAGTTTCTTGTATTCATAAATTTTTGACTGTTTGATCTATTCTTTATTCATTTTTATCCGTTAGATTATATTATTCAACCAACCAACTGCTCAACCCTAAGGAGGTCACTATCAACCTAATCATAATCACTCTAGCTCATCCTAACCGCACAATTTTTTCATCTGAACGGTCGAAAAGCGTATAAAAGGTTCTATACTCGAATGAGTATAGTAGCCCTACAGCCAATAAATTAGTATCTTTTTAGAGTTAAAATCAATCACGGAGCAATGCTATTATCAACGCTGAATTTATTATTAACATAAAAAATTTAGAACCCGTTTGGTTGTAACTTCATACAAATACAAATTTGATGCTTGGTTTGATATATTTAACACTAAACTGTTACAGAAACTATAGTGGAAGGTCACTGCATTATTAGGCATAAATTGGCCATGATTTATTTGTAGTAGTTATTATGGCAGTTAGAGAGAACAATTTTAAACAAAATGTAAATTTACCTCCTTAGTTATTTTTTAAATAAAAAATAAAATTTTTTTTACATTAAAAGTAATTTTACCATCATAAATAATTATTTTTTAACTATATGCAACCAAACAAATTATTTGTAGTTACAGCGATGTCTACTATATCCGACCAAACAGAATGCATATAATTACAACACCCGTATTTTGAACTGCATGTATCTCTAATTATACTGCATTTATAATTATATCTAACCGATAAGTTTCTTTTAGTGTATTTGGTCGGTAGCCGGCATCGAATTTGGGTAGATATAGTAAATCTAAAAATTAAGAAATATTCTGCCCACTTCTATAAATAAGATTTGCACTGAAGCAATGGATGACATTTAGTAATAATACGTGGGTAGATATGGCCGAATTCACTCTTTCAATGAATGAAGCAAGCAAAAAAAAAAAAAAACGTGGGATTTAACCATTTTCGGATTCAAAGTTTCATGGATCTTTGCTTGAGAGTGGGCATATAGCATAGCATTACTCGCCTTATTAACCGGATCCGGATCCGGATCCGTAATAATTTTGGGGTATCTTTTTGGGGTAGGCATAGCGATACTCTTTGGATAAACCCTAGAGAACTGAAAGGTGCCGACATTGGTGCACGCGTTGCCGGAGAGGGGAGGCGCAGCCGTACGAGGTGGTGGGCCCCCCACCCCCAACCCCGCAGAGGGCCCGGCCCGTTCCCCGAGGACCCAGAGCCCGATCGAGGGCCCCACCACCACCCATTCAATTATTATAAGATTATTAATTCACTAATTATTATTAATAAATTATTAATAGCCAATATATTTTTTTTATATTATACTCTAATAACAACATATATAATTGGGCAAATTATACAAAGAGGAGTGCTATTTATAGAAAAGGTTATGATTTATGAAAAGGAGAGAAACGGCAACGTTGTTCTCCTTTTTATTCTCCCCTTTTTTCCCCCCCTTTTTTTTTCCTCTCTTTTTTTTTTTATTTTCTTTTTCTGTGTGTGTGTGTGTGTGTGTGTGTGTGTGTGTGTGTGTGTGTGTGTGTGATTATGATGATGGCTTTTGTTGGCTTTTGTTAATTAATCACTTTAATTTATATCTTGGTAACTGAAACAGAAAAAAAAATAAACTAAAAAGTTACTTTTCGTACTATGACTATTATATTAGTTTGATTTTGAATTTTTGGGTTATAAAAAACTATCTTTGTTTGGTCGTTTAACTTACATATGATTAGTAATAAACGAGTATTAATTGTTTTCATGTCCATATGCAAGTAAAATAAAAATATATCAAGAAAATTGAGATAATTTTTTTAAAAAGAAGATGATAAATTGAAATATTATCGCTAGATTTTTTTATCTAAAATTATAATGATTGATTGATTGAATTGTTAGCAGTAACCTTAGGTGGAAATATAATTACTAAACACAATAAGAATGTAACAATGTTTGACCTGTGATTTGAAATTTTCATTTGAACAGAGTTTTTTTTTTAATTTTTTTTTTTTAACTTTTCTTATTTATCAAAGGCCTGCGGACAATCGATTTGAGAAAAGAAAAAAGAAGTTAATCATGCAGAGAAAAAGAACATGAGGGTCATTTGGTCAAAGGGGGAACACATAAAAGGACTTGTACACCCTGCTTCCTTTTTTGACTTTTGTATAAAGTTGTTTCAAAGGATCGATTTAATGAAGGGACTTTTAATGCTTGTCCAATAGATTTATTCAAGTAAAAAAGTAATATTCAAATAAGAGCTTCACCCCGAGATTTTGGACCTGTTTTTAAGGCCACAGGGAGGAAAAAAAAAAAAAAAAAATCGTATAAAAAATTATCGGATCGTTGGTCATAATCGTTAATTTTAAAAACTTTGAGTTGTTAATAATACATAATTAATTCATTTAAAGTGGGTAGAAACAACGCATACGGATTTTGATTGTGTTACGCACGATATTCATTTGACGTATGCTTGCTAAACAAGCCGTACGCCATTTTAATGACTCACATAACTTATAATAATACCATCATAGAAGCGGAATAATTGGCCGATGACTCTCTAATTTCTTATACGAAAGAAAATAAAGTGTTGGGAGAACGATATTTGAATATTTTATATTCAATACTACTCTTTCCATCTGGATTCAAATTTTATTTTAATAAAATATCATGCTCTGATAATATAATATATAAAATCAAGGAAAAACTTAAAATACCATCTTGGCGGTTTTACATTTTCTTATTTTAGTATCATATAATTTAAAGTGTATCACTTTTATACCATATGGTTTTATTTTGATCTTTTTTTATCCTCTTCACTATTTTTTTTATTAAATCGTAATAAAGTTAAAACTAAAGGGTGCTAAAATAAATATTCGATAAATTATAGATTGGGTATCTAAAGGTTTTTTTATATAATTTAACGAAAAGTTAACGGAGGGACAGACGAAAAGAAAAAAAATAATATTATAGAGTACTAAATTAATACACTTTAAATCTTATGGTACTAAAATAAAAAATTACGAAAATATAGGGATAATTGAAGTTTATCCTAAAATAAATGATTATTATGAGAACTTAAGCTTCAAGAGATATTTTCCCAACACTTTTTTCATCATATCCCTTTATTCCTATCCTTATATCTATTTTCATCCAAACACAAAATTACTCTTATCCCCATACTTGTCTATCACTGAACAATTACTAATCCCCGAACCAAACGCTACCTGAATGTTTTATATACACTTCTCTCATGTGTCACCTTCAACAATCATTACAAATGAATTAATAATTGGGTTGAAATTAATTAAAGAGCAAACTATAGCTTTGAAAATTAATAATGTGACCTAATTACCTCAATTTGCGTTCTACGAGGAGTGAGTGGGTAGAGAGCATCATGAAGAAGCAGATGAGCCTGATTAATTAATAACTAATGAAATATATAAATATATGTATAAATAAAAAATATTTGTGAGCAGAGCATGCATGCTTCTATCGCACGAGCTAAACCTAAGTTAAAATTCAGTGCTAAACACTTTTTTGCAGAAAAGTACATCGAACTTTGTAAATTTCTCTCTACGTCTCCTAATCTGTCCCTCTTATATATAACAGATTTATAATTTTACAGTACGTTGGAATTTGTGTTATGCAAACACCTAGTTAGATGTCATGATAACGGCAAGACAGGGATAACCAAAAAATACTTTAGTATAAACTTTTCATATTAGGAATATATAGAAAGGTCCCACATTATTATTATTACGAAGATACGATCGCCCTCGTACTCATAAGTTGTTTTTGATGATAGAGTTTTCGAATCGACGATCCATACCGTTAAACGTTATTTACAGCATTTAAAACTTATAGAAATAAAATTTTATAATTTTTCAACATCATTTACCTTACGATCAAGAGCTCACAAATTTGACACTTTTTAACGACCGGTATGGAATACTTGCTAGTTTAACTGTGTAAAAGAATCAAAATTTGTTAAATTTTTGATAGAAAATTCTATTCACTACATAGATAAAGATCAATAACTCCGATCTTGAATTGAAGGATCCTATCATCCTTTTTTAGGACGTCGTTCGATTTTGACCGTTCATTTTATGCCCACTTGATGAATTTTATTATGATTTTAAAAAATTACGAAATTTATTTTTTAGAAGTTTCAAATATCTAGATCATATTTAATCTGAGTAGATCGTCGATCTAAGCTCCATCATCGAAAACAATTTATGAGTAGTATGACTCAACTACCATAATAAAAGATAAGAACATGCCTATATATATATATATATAGCGAGCGCAGATTGATACCAAATAAATTTAAATTTCGTACTAGTTATAGAAATAGAGATTGTTTAAATCTCTTTTTATTTTTTTTTTGAAAGTCCCAACACGCGCTACTCCAGAAATGAGTAATAACTAATAAGGCATGAAATAATTTCTTGCTACCAAATATATAGTTTGGAAAGATGTTAGAATAAATACAACGTTCCAGTAATTAATTAATTAGTATAATCAAATTGAAGCAGTTATAGTGGGTTGTGGCACGTGCGCGTGGCACGGGGGAGGGGACAAAGGAATAGTCGAATGGAGCGCACGAGCTACGCTATTATGTATCGGATCCAACGCCGAGCTACGATGCCACTACACGCCCCGACCCACATTTTATTATATCTCGGGGCGCGAATTAACCCCGACACGGACCCATCACGCTAACTCTTTTTGAACTCACTCTCACTCCTCCTTCTCTTTTTCCTATCTTTTCTTCTTTTCTTTTTTAAAAAAGAAAAAAAAAGAAAGGGGCCCCTTACTTATTATAGCTCTTCTTAAAATGGCCCCTCAACTTTTGAGTTTAGATTTGGATAATTCTAATTTGTTAAATTTAATTAATAACAATTATTGTGAAGTATAAAAATATATAGATATTGTTTTCTAACCGCTAAGTTTTTAAAGATAACGATCTTTACATGTGAAATAATACGAAACAATCGCTGTAGTCTAAAAGCTCGAGTTTAAGTTTTAGAATACAATTGTTATTTCACATAATATCATAGCAGAAAATTCTAAGTTCGAGTCACGTCATGCTCTTAATTAGCATTATTTACTTTCTTTCATATTCCTAGTATTATTAATTTTCTCGCATTTAATTCTAGTCCACATCATACGTCTTGAAAAAAAAAAAAAGGTCTCGAGTCCGGACGTGAGTCCGTTCTCTAACAGCTTAAGCTTTTAAAATACAACGATTATTTTATAATTCTATTAAATATGTAGTTTTAGTCCTATTTGTAATAAAAAAAAAAGAAGCATGCTTATGATTGATTGATAGCTAGAAAGAGTATTAAATTTGATTCGAAAATAATTTAGAAGATGAGAGACCTGTTTCAAAATATTCTACATTTGAAGGGGTCTAGAGATGTGATCTATTTATTTATTTATTCATTGGAGCTTGTGTTCGCTAGTGAGTATACTCTCACGGCTCCTCAAAAGAATGGCTTTAATGACCTCACAATGTACCTTAAAGTAGCCACATTCCCTTGCCCTTCTCCTCATTACCCTCCTTGTTTAATCCCCATTTGTGCTTTTGGGGCATTGAACCCTGAGAGGAGATTAATTACATAATAAGATACTAATAATAATGTATTTATTACTGGAGTAATTATTATTGCACCGACTGTCCCTAGAGCAATTGGCAAATGGCATAGTAGTTGGTACCCGATATATATCCTAGTTCGAATTCTAGTTGATTTATATTTTCAGCTAAGTTTATTTCTAAATGAAATAAACGAAGCAGGTAGCGTACTACCTATCTTCCCAGAGGTCGCACGTCTTCGTATCGCATTATGAAATCTCTTTGAACCACAAAGCTCTAAAATTTAACTCAAATTTTAATTTTAATTTTTTTTTTTGTCGCCGGGGTGGGCCATGCGCTTTGTTGGTGGTGGTCCATTCTATTTATCAGATGCGCCTAACTAAGACGCACTCTTTTCTATCAAAGTACTACATAAAAGATAGAGATAGAAAAGGACGTATTTTACTCTGATGTGCCTGATAAAAATTTTGTTAATTTTCACGACTTATTAATAGAATCTTTTGACAAGCTACGCATAGAATTTTCTAGATTGTTGGCAAATTTGTCGTAACATTCACTATCTCGGGCGACTGCCAATGCTAAAAGCTAAAATAAAAATAAAGCTAAAAAAAAAACAAGCCCCGAAGTCAACTTGATGTAGAAATGCCATAAACCAACCGCTGTAAAGGATTTGTTCCCCTGTCCTTGTTATTCCCAACCAAGATAAATGGAGGAACAAAAATGGTGGAGAGAATCTACACATACGAGATGAGGCCCTGTGCTTTGCTCGCCGTTAATCTAAGTGGGAAGGATCTAAATGAAACATCATGCACTTGTCGACACAGCACGGCACGACACTGACACAATTGTATTATATACTTTTTACTTCTTAGAAAGAGATATGATCGTCGGATTAATCTCTTAATTTTACAACGAGGAATTGAGGAGACTAGAGAATGGCTCTCGATCTATATAGTACTTAATAAATGATCATTATTTATTGGTTGAATTTACTCAAACTTAATAAATTAAATTTCTTTTGTAACAGGGCCTACACCTATAGACAAACAAGCCCATTAGAAAACCAGTGGGCCGTAACAGCCCAATGGCTTAGGCCGCTTTAGGCCTCTGTAGTATTTACATTCGATATGTTGCACTATGGGCCAAATGGACCCATCTTTGTAAATAACTTCTAATCAACTAAAAGGCTAGCTTAAATTCAAACACCTTTTCGTAACAAGTATAAGTGACAAAGAATTTGATGGTGAGTATCCGAGATTCTAAGTTCAAAACTAATTCCTTCACATTTTTAGTTAAGTTTATAAAAAACTTTAACGAAGTGAATAACAAGCTATCTTTCACGCCCCTATCACAAGGTTTATAAATTTGTGCAGTTTGTTTGTATATTATTTTAAGTTGTAATAAATCATCGCTCTTTTTCTCCTCCCATTTTCTAGAATTATTGAAATCGAAGATTTAAATACCATGGCATGAGATCGTGCTGAAATTTTGCTGTCGGTCAAAAAAATTACTTGTGCGCCAAATATTTATTTTTTTTAGTAGCAAACTTTTTTAATTACTTATTATGTATCTTGATTGAAACTATTGAACTTTATTTAAAAAATCACATACCAAATTAAAGAAAATAAGGTCACAATGATCGAAGACGATCAGACGTATCTACGATATTTTATCAGACGACATGCGATAGATACGCCTAGTGTCGATAGACATTTAAATCCTTGATTGAAACCATTTATACGCCTCGTGTTCGACAGACATTTAAATCCTTGGTTGAAACCATTTATACACGTGGCCATATGGTCTACATGCAACCGTGCACATGCATAGCCCAATTAAGAAGTACAATTACACATTGCCAGCTAATAAGACGTTTCCGGAAGAGATGAGAAGTCAGAAACATAACACTTCATGGGTTTCCTAGTGTTTCCGCAGCCCACAAGAAACCGTGTAAACATATCATCCCATAAGCATGTTTTTTTTTTTTTTCTCTCTTCTTCTTCAGGTTCATCCCAAAGAATCAACCCCTCTCAAAAAAAAAACGAGAAGAAGAAGAAGAAGCACACAAGAAACTACCCCAATTGCCAAATATTTCAATTGCCAACACTACTAGCTACTTACTATTGATTAGTCTTAGACAGCTCGCTCTTGTTGACTATGAATGTATAACTAAAATACATTAATAAGCAGGTAATTCTTTGGAGTTACTTATTAGCTAGCAATCCGTGTGTACCCGATGTATCAACAATATATAAAAATAATATTTTGAAAAGATTGTAAAAGTACTATATTAACTAACGACCCCATCACTTTACGTCTCTATCTACCTAACATGCATGATTGTTGACATGATAATGCACTTGTGGTGGAACCTTCATATATATGCACACATTTCAACTTCATCATATCATGAAGAGGAGCCAATGCTGGCCACAATTAATCAAATGAAACCGTTCAAAGTCCACATCATCGATCTCCACCCTTTATCTCTCATATCTCTTCCATATATATATATATATATATATATATATATATATATATATATATATATATATATATATATATATATATATAGAAGTTTCTAAAAGCCAATTTGGCTCCTCCCTTGTCCTGTATATATAGATATCTTACCCCATCTCCAACGACTCTTTTTATTCTTTAATTTCCCACATATTATCTCTCTCTTTCTCTACATCTCCCGCTTTGTGCTGTGTCATATGAAATGGCAAAAATTGGTGTGGTGGTGCTGCTACTCTTCTTGAGCCTCAATGTGTTTCCTCAATTGGGCTCTGCGCAGCTCCTTCAAAACTACTACGCAAACATTTGCCCCAACGTCGAGACCATCGTGAGGAATGCCGTCACGCAGAAGTTTCAGGAGACCTTTGTGACTGTCGGAGCCACAATTCGCCTCTTCTTCCACGATTGCTTCGTTCAGGTGATTGTATAGTTAAACGAGAAATGTCGAAACAATGAATTCAAATTAACTATGCTTTTAGATTCACACGTACGTACGGGATCGAAGACTGCTTATCCGATGACTCGGGCATATATATATATATATACTTATCAAACCATCGATGTTGGTGATAGGGGTGTGATGCCTCGGTGATAATCGTGTCGACGGGGAACAACACGGCGGAGAAGGACAACCCGATTAACCTATCCCTCGCTGGAGACGGATTCGACACCGTGATTCGGGCTAAGGCGGCGGTGGATGCGGTCCCCCAGTGCACGAATAAGGTGTCGTGTGCCGATATCCTCGCGATGGCCACTCGGGACGTCATAGCCCTGGTACGTACGGTAGTAACCAATTTGTCCCCTCCCTTGCTCTTAACTTTCTCTTCAGATGCCTGCGTACAACAATACATACGGCTTTGTAATACGGATGTTTGGTGCTGTTGGATTGAACAGGCAGGCGGGCCGTCGTATGCGGTGGAATTGGGGAGGTTGGATGGGCTGAGCTCGACGGCGAGCAGCGTTAACGGGAGGTTGCCACCTCCGAGTTTCAATTTGGATCAACTTACCTCTCTATTCGCAGCAAACGGGCTCTCTCAATCCGACATGATCGCTCTCTCAGGTAGATATGTTCATTCCTATATATATATATATTAAATTCTACTACCAGTAACACGGACAAGGTGAATGATCAGTTAAACGGATATTTTTTTTTTTCTTATTCTTTTATGAGGTAGTTCGATCCCTAGGAATTGTAATGCATGTGACATAGATAACTAATAATAAATCTTGTGAACTATCGCTTCAGTCGTAATTAATGGGTCTTATGGACTATTTACAAAACTCCTTAATTTACGAAAACAACAGAATAATCTGCGACTTTCCGACAAGAAGATTAATTGATCATCTGGACCCAGTAAAATATTTAAATTTTTTTTAAAAAAAACTATCATTAACGGCTTCTCTCGGTCAACTTCACCTTGAAGTTGTCTTAAAGTAAATCTCCACCAAAAAAAATACAAAAGGTTTTTAAAATATTAACGGTAAAATATAAGTAAAGTACAAAAGTTAAAATTTGATAACACGGTGGAGTGTAGGCCTTAATTAGCGACAGGTCACCACAGACTGGACCAATAATGGGATATGAAAATTGGAGATTAGTAGCCAAATGACCTGTATCGATTGAGACCTTTTGGTGCTTTATGCTTATATAATAAAGACAATAAATAATAGTTAGATTAGAAAGGGTAGGAATATTCGGGAAGACACATTTTTCCCATGTATTTTATCTTCGTTTTTTTAATTTAAAATATGAAATAGAATACACAATTCAATTAGGCTTTGTTACCAGAAGCGGCAATATTCCTCTCATGATTTCTTTTTTTTTTTTTAACCAGCAATATCCAGCTCATAATTTAAGTTACCAGCAAGTGACTTCAAATAGATTGCCTATTTTGTTTTCTTCTCTCTCAACGTATCTGCATGCTCTATTGTACCCAACGAAAACAAACTAGAAAATTTCAATCTTTAACACAGCGCTAAAACAAATGTGAATCTAATTTTGCAGCGGCCCACACGGTGGGCTTCGCTCACTGCAGCAGCTTTGCGAACCGCCTATACAACTTCAGCCCAGGAACCCTAGTGGACCCCAGCTTCAACCCGGCCTACGCGGCCCAGCTGCAGGCCGCATGCCCTCCTAACGCAGACCCGAATCTAGCGGTGGCAAATGACCCGGTCACTCCCCGGGCCTTCGACAACCAGTACTACAAGAACTTACAACAAGGAATGGGCCTCTTCACTTCAGACCAAGTCCTCTTCACGGACGCGCGATCGGCGCCCGTCGTCAATTCATGGGCCCAGAGCACGCAAGCATTTCAGCAGGCCTTTGTTACCGCGATCACGAAGCTGGGCCGGGTCGGAGTCAAAACCGGGTCTCAGGGAAACATTCGCAGCAATTGCGCCTCCTTCAATTAATTGAAAGGAAACAAAACAAAACAGGGCTGTTTTATTTTGTTCAGATTACAAAATTGTATTCATTCTTGAGGAAGCATAATGAGGATGTGATCATTGAAGACGAGACACCTAATAAATTGAATAAAAGTAGATGCTAGTTTTTCGTAACTCCTTAAAAATTTAGTGCCGTGAAGTGGGGATGCATTCATAAAAAGCTTCGCAACTTTATTGTCCTTTTTTTTTTTTTCTTTTTTTAATTGTAAAAGAGACCCGATGTCTCTGTAAAAGAGTTTTAAATATTGCAACTAAAAAAGTAAAAGGGAAAAAGGAAAAAGTTCACTTGCTTTGCTTCACCGGCACGAAGTGGTTATAAAATAAAGATGACGTAGAATAGCAAGATTCCAGGCACGCCTCCACTGACCGACCACAGACTCGGAGACCCTATCCGACGATTGTCGATCTATCGGATAGTGGGTTGTGATCTCATGCATACGCCAATTGAGTTGAAAAGTCCAAGTTCTAGAGAAATGGTCTCTCCTAATGCACCCACTTAATAGTACAGCTCTATGTCGGGCCCACTCCCTACCCAATGACAAATTGTTGTCTATGCTTTTAAATTAATAAATCAAATTCGTAGGATTTGAAATCAATATAGTCCTGCCTATTCAAATTTGCCTTCAAGCTCAGATCATGCTAGCAAAATAAATAAATAAATAAAATCAGCCCACCAATTTACTTTTAGCCGGTTAAAAGAGTACAGGAAGTTTTTATAAGCAGACGGTACTTGGTGCTTATAAATTTTTTTTAATGTTAAATTTTTTTTCTTTGATTAATTTCACCTCTCATATTATGCTATTCCACCGACCACACATTCAATTTTAGAGAACCATTATTAACCTAATTCTACAAGTCTTCATCTAAAGGCCATTACTTTTAAAAACATAAGAGCGTAATGGCCAATTAAATACTAAGTGATATCATATATGCAACTGGTTATTTTATCTTAGCCCTTGTTTGGTTACGGGTTAAGGGGTGGAATAACCTCTTAACCCACATTTTATCCCCAAACATTCTAAAAAATAGGTAGGGTTAGTTAACCCCACCTCAAATGGGTTATTCCAACTTAACTAATCCCATCTAATTCCACCAAATCCCAACCAAATATTATTTTCTATTCATAATAACTCATATCCTTCTTATCCCACCTACTCCAACCAAACACTATTTTTTACTATCCTGAACTAACTCCAACCCTAACCAAACACAAAAATACTCTAATCCAATTTTAACTCTGAACTTAACACTATCCCTGAAATAACTAATTTTTTCTTAATTCCGAACCAAACGGTAGCTTATGGAACATGAGAGCCTGTCTAAGAATAGTCTATGGTGGAGGGCTATTTACCAAAAAGGGGTTTGAAAAGCCTTCCCCGTGTCCAGACAAAATTCCTGCACCAGAACCGTACAACCGGGGGGGGCGGTAGCAACCCAGTAGTCATGGCCCATGGGATGAGGGATTAAAGAAAAACGTGCGGTTTTGTACACCTCGCTACGCGGCCTTGGCCACGTGGCGCTGACCAAGCGGCGCTTAGGGGAAAGAGCCGGTGCAACATGCGCGCCAGCTGTGCCTCTTGTGCGGATGAGGAGGCTGTCCGCGTCCGCAGCCGCATCAGGCGCGTAGCGTCGGACGCCCACACGGACTGCGACGCCAACGAAGTGGAAAAAAAAGGCTCTTTTTAAGTTGAAACACGAACTTAATAGAACACTCTACTGTGGCTTTAGATTCGAACGTTACATCTATACACACCACAAGCACACAAACACAGAGAGAGAGAGAGAGAGAGAGAGAGAGAGAGAGAGAGAGGACATACACAGTAGGACGGTCATGGAGTGGTGGGATGAGGTCGTGCTCCCGATGATCAGGCGAGTTTGGATCAATGTCGCTACTCGTCTCGGCTTCCAACAAACCACCGGTAAGTGCATTATGCTCAATCCACACGAAAACTACCATCAATGCTGCTTTGAGATTGGCATACTGTGCACGATTGATAGCAGATATAGACATGGTGCAGTGACTTGGTTAAGTTATATAAATACAAATGTATTTAATTACCTGTGGAAACAACAGGGCTGAGGAAGCTGAGGAAAGAGGTGAGGACGTGCGAGTACGAGGACGTGCACGTGATGTGGGAGATGCTGAGGAAGGCGGATTCCGATATCCCGCCTGCAGGAAGAAGGGCCCGAATTCAACTGCGTCCAAGGAGGAGGGCCAGCGAAGGCGCTTGGAGCACAGCAGCATTAGCCTCCAAGTGGACGAGGCGAGGAGCCTCTCCGCTTAATCTCTGTTTCCTGTGTTGCAGTTTCTAACACACGGAAAAAAGAAAGGATTGTCTATTCTTCTCCTTCACGGTTGCAGGTTGCACGCGCTCCGCTACGATAATTTTGATATTTGACAGTTGTTAATTCAAAAGGTGTCAACATAGAGGGACAATGAAAAGGATTATAGCTTTAATCGTTTCCAACTCCTCTCATTTTCTGATATTAAGTTTTCTTTCTTTCCCTTCTTTCCTTTCTTCGGTCACTATTCTGACGCTGGCAAAAAGGGTGAGCATAAGTAGTTTAGAACTACAAAATGTAATATCGGTGCCCAAATACATTATCACGCAATGTTAAGCTAAACCGAGAAACGAGGATACAAGTAGCAATGCACTAATTAATGGAATAGGAGCTAACAGCTGCTATCATATCAGAAGTGCACAACAGCACTATTAAGTTCACAGTTTCTATCACTAATGCGATAAAAAAGATTCATAAATCATAAGACAAAAAGGAAGAGGTAAGCAGCACACCTGATTCATCCGACTCTGCTAAATAAATTTTTGCATCACCCTCTCTGCACTAATCAACTGCAAGAATAGTCGTAATTATCATGCCAAGCCTCTGATATCTGTATACATGTTTGAATAACAGAACATGAGGAAATTGTACAATTTTTCAAATTAGTGCAAAGAGAATGCTGTGAGCCATCAGCAGAACATGAAAATGACTACATCATCGAATTGAATGCATACACCCAGTGTACAATCCTTCAACACTATGAGACAAACTCTTACTACAATGTCATCAAACTGTCTTAACTGACATCTGCCTCTACCACATTCTTGAAGTTCAGCAGTTCGAATAACTATGGCTCTAACTCACTGCAAGATAAATAAAATACAAAGAATCAAATAACCAGCAAACAGCAGTACAGATGAGGTTACATAAGTATCAAAAATCCAAATAAACAGCATTAGCTTACCTAACAATTACCAAAAAAATACTGAAGATGAACTAAACACGCAATGGTTGGGAACCTGAGGAAACTATAAACTGAACAGGGAATCACTAAGGCAGCATGAGAATAACTAGAAGCAGTTACAGAAACCAAATAGAAGTTCATCAGAATAAAAAAGATAAATATAAATTAACATACATTATTCTGTATGCCAAATTCTACATTTTACATTTGCACTGCATGGGAGTATGAAGTAAACAATATATATTTCCAACACTCCATTCTTGCAGATAATCTGAATACGACAAGAATGCTTCAACCTAGCTAAGTCAAGAAACCAATACTGCTGGCTCCAGAGTTTAGCTTCCACTTAGTTGAGAAGTGTAGGCACCACCACTTCTAGATTTAAATATGCACCAACTGAGACGGCTAAATTGGCTAATTCTCAGACAATCAAGAATTGTATCAGCATTGCTAAATCAATATAATGCTAATTGATTTTACTGATTGACCAACGAAGCAACTAATACAATTGTCAATGCCATTACAAACTCATTAAAAAGAAAAAAGAAAGATGACAACAGGCTCCACCATGGCGTGCCTCAGATTATAACACTGAAAACATGTGCTGCTCAGCAAGAACCTATAAAAAACAAGACCAAGAAAGTTCCAAGAAACATGGAATTCACATCATCCGTCATCATTAAAAACACTCAGCTCGTCTACTTCTCAAACTAGTACACAAGGAATATGGTTAAACATTTTATTTATAGTAAATATATCAAAGGACTCCAATTTTTTAAAATTATATGAAGAACAGCGCAATTCAGCACTAACACTTCTAATTCAATACTTACCTGCAATTGAAATGTCTCATTTAGCCATGTAAGTACTTGCAAATACGCCAATACTAGATACATCAATTTGGAGAACAAGCTATAGCGCGCAGTTTACCCTGACGAGCCAAATTATGCAGCAGATTCAGTTCCATGCTCTAAAGCAGTGGATCAAATATAACTGCCCGTACGTCAAAGAAAATTATACTAGTATATATACGTCTGATAAGCCTCTGTTCTAAAGGAATATCAAAGAAAAATACAATAGGCAACTTTACTAATGAAATTTGTCAGTTTGAAACCAAAATGATAGTTCCTAACATATTAATTCAAGACATGATCACTGTTGTTGATGAAACTAACCTTTTGCAATGCTTCAAGATTAACCTCCTTTTTCCCAACTAAAGCTTCAGATTGAGAGTAACTTAAGCATATAGGCAAAATATCTCCATCAATATCCCAGACTTAAATGAACAAAGATCAGCTTTAAATGAACAAAGATCAGCTTGCAGGATAATTTAGCTGAGGTTGTTGAAATGAATAATTTTACTGATGCACATCTAACTTAATTTCATTGATGTACATATTAATTGTTCAATAACCCTTATAATTAAGATAATGTTTCACCTGAATTAGATACTTTCATCTAATTAAACATGCATTTTTCAGCACTCACAAACCTTGTTTCATTGTGAGGCTACAAGGTAAATTCTAATTTATAGAACACAGAATAAGGCTACAAGTTGTAATACAGTAGGTGCTTTATGCAGTGGGCCACTCTATTACCAGCGCAAATATTCATAACTGGGAAATGAAGGATATGTAAGAACCCATTGGATGTTACAGAATACCAAATTCAAGTAACATGAGACAACTAACGCAAGACTAAACTGAAAGGAAAATACTATACTTAATACTATGCTTGAAGAACATATTAAACTACATATAGAGGTTTTATTTAAATTTCCAGGGAATGCGATTAAACAAAAAATAAGTATGCAGTCCTGGATCTTGACAGATTTTCAAATAAATTTTGCTAAGCAACATGCTTTTATATCGTGGTTTCAGCATTGCATCAAGCAATGAAGCAAAAGACCTCTTACTAATGAATTGTATCGCAGGATTTTAAAGTAGCCCCAGAAAAACTTCACTATATCAGGAGTAGTAAGAAAGCACAAGATTGAAGTATAAACAACTAGTTTTGCTCAAAATAGCCAAAAATACCATTCCAAAACAGTGTAAACAAGCGAAGTACACATTCCTAATCATGCTCTCATTGTGGATTATGTAGAACCAAGCTCATCAAACTTCCCAAGAATGAAATAACTAATGCTATATATACAAGCATGAAAATTTGAAAGGTAATATAAGATCTAACCCATCTCAATTTACTAAACTGGATATATATAGGGTTGGGGGGTTGTGGTTTGGGAAATCACTCTAATCTGGAGATTTTATCTTGACCAATCAATGGCTTTTGATGCATCCTCAGCACAATGTCCTGATTCAACCCTCCAGACAATGTTATATTTGAACTTTATTCTGCATGACAGACCTTCACATGATGAATAATCTGCATTTGACGAATCTTTTGCAATTAAGCATGTAACTCTTTCATCTTATATTGCATTTCTTTCTGCCCACATTTATTATGTTGCTTGAGTAGCATCTCAAAACTCGATGAGCACTCTGTACCCTTTCAGTTGAGCTCAGACAAGGTTGCCATCAGGCACCAAACTGTATGGCTAATAAAAAAAAAACTATTCGAGAGCTCGTGAGCTTATTTTCTCAAGTTGTAGAGGCCAATCACCTCCAAGTAATTGAGGATTTGATTCCATTGCCACCTGAAAATCTTGTAACGAAGCATAATAACACTGATTTAATCCCATAACATTTTGACCCTGCCGTACACCATTCATACCCAAAATAATCTTCCCATCCGCATGACTTATTCTCCTGTTGCCATGCCTTGATCTTGCTAGGTCCATACAAGGTTTAATCAACCTCTTCAGATAAGCATCCAAACTTCTATTTAACAGATCAGCACATTCGACTGACATCCCAAGGCCTTCAATCTCCAACTTATGCTCCATGTGTTTCTGTAAAGACCTTGTATCTGGCAATTCAGAACTACTGCAACAAGATTCAGGTACAGTAGACTTAGAAAGATGAAACGATTTACGGCGTAAAGAGCCAACCGTCTGTGGAATCCCCAGAGGAGCTCTTACAGGACTTCTGCTTTGAACACACGGACTACATCTCACTTGTTCTACCTCCTCACCATCTTCCACCGATGCAACTTCTAAAAGAGCTTTACTACCTATAGATATCAACTCCACAACACTATGCTGCTCTTTCGACCTATATAAGTCGCAAGAATTTGTGACTTCCTGCACATGGCCATGAGCCACTTTTCCACAAGGTCCAAGGGGACTTGGGCGGTCATTAAGCTTTGCATCCCTACTAATTATTGATCTTGCCCTCCTAGGAGATGGTGGGAAAGAGTTTCCAAAATTCCCATTAGAAATTTTACTGGTTCGTGAGTGGCTGGTCGCTGCCTGTTTAATAGGCGGGCCAAAGGCAAGACAGGCATTTCCGAGGATTGACTGTATGAACCGATTATGAAGGGCGATATTTTCCTTCCCAATAGTGTTATAACACAATCTATTGAACTCCCACTTGCTCAATTTATGGTCAAGCAACTTCTTGAGGATGTAGAAGTACTTCTCGGCTTTTTGCTTCCCAAGCTTCTTGAAGAGCTGATTTTTGAGCTCCACAGTATCGATTCGCGAGTATTGGCGATAGGCCGGCATTCTAGCTTCCTATTTCTATCCGATCATCACAATGCAGGTATCTTAGTTCTTTCTTACAAGTCAACAAAGTCCAAAAATGTGAAACCCTAACGATCAAAGTAGATAACACCACCTCCTCCAAGTAGGCAAGTACACATAAATCGATCACGTATTTCAGAGAGATCGAAGCAGAATCGTTACTGGATCAAAGGGGAAACAAAAAAAAACACATCGAATCAGATGGAGAACGGGATCTTCATTGCAAAATCGCATTGATCTAATCAAAATCCGAGGGGAAAATGCTAATAAATCCAAAAAAAAACTAAAACAATGAATAACACGATCCGAATTCAGGAGATTCGTCCGGGATTCTGAGTGAAACCCTAACTCCCGAATCCGTGACGAGATTCAGCAAAACCCTACACGATCGAACGTGCGAGAAGAGACGAAGTAACAATGGAGGGGGAAAGAGAGATTTGGATCGAGAAACGAACCTTTCGATCGAGCTTCGAGGGTCGATCGCCGGAGTTCGACGAGGAGAGTACGAGGGTATTCCCCCCACCCAAATTTTCCCCCTTTTGCTGTGTTTCTCTTTTCTTGTTCCTTTCGCGTATTTATAGGTGAGAAGAAATGGTCGGGGTTTGAGGCGAAGTGTTGGGAACGAGAGATAAAGGAAGTGCTTAGCGTACCCTTTTTTGTACCCGAACAGTTCCTAAACTTAAATTCTAGTAATAATCAACTTATGATCTAATTGGAGAATATTTGCGTTGCAACGTACAATATCTGATTGGTTGTATTATATTACAAAATTAAATAAAACTTTTATTTCAATAACAGTAACAGGAGAGCAATATTACTTCCATCACTTACCAAATTATCAAATTTCAATAATTAGGTACATTAATAAGTTGCATTATATTTAACTTTGATCATATATTGTGCTTAAATTGCATTAAGATCTTTGGTTGAACGACATTAAAAATTTAGTTTACTAGATTTAAGTTATTTGGTAAATTTTTGCCATGAAATTTGGATGTAATTTTTATTTTAATGAATCTTCTTTTACGATATTATATACTATATTTTTAACGAATCAAGCAGTGTGTTTAAGCTTCATGATAAAAAAAGTGATTAAATAAGAAATCATTGAATGATTAATCAAAATAATTATAAAATTAAAAAAAAATTAGTGGAGAAAAATTCTAGAAGTGTTGGTATTGGAGATACTCGGGGTTCTTCCTGGGTACGCGTAGTGTGAGGTGTGCTGGGAAGCTTCTCTCGTGAACCAATTGGGTCAACAGCACGTGTGGTTTTAGGTCCTCACTCCACTTAACCGATGGATTGAATCCCACCGTTCTCGTTTTGACCCGAGTCCGACCGAATCAGGTCAGGGTCGGGTTCGAGTCGCCGGTTCGCGAACTCGAGTCTCGTTCGGATCAGCCCATGTTGGCCCAGATAATGGACCTGTTAATAGGCTTACGCTTTATCTATAGCTCTGACTATTTATTTATTTTTTTTTGTAATTTGCACCCTTTAATTTGGTTTATTAATGATAGAATTATACCAATTAGAGACATATCTAATAAAATTATTAAATTTAATTTCTAATTTAGTTGACTGTAATAACATAACAATCCAATTTAAAGATTGAGAACTGAAGTGAAAACTGTGGACCAGGATGGCTCGGGGAGGGGACGGCGGAGAGGAGGGAGGCGCGGCCGAAAAACTTGGCGACAAAGAGGGTGGCATGGGCCCGCACCCGGGGAGGAGGAGAATGGCTGTCCGTGGTGGACGTGGGGAAGTTATAGTGGAGAGTTAGTCACAAAGAAGTGAAGAACAAAGAGCTGCACTCAGAATACGAGTGGATGATTAGATCAGCTGGTGCGTATAGTTCATGCATCCGAATGATGAGTAGCAAAATTAATGGGCAGGGTTCTTTAATATCACATGATTGAAGTCGCCAAAGCGGCAGATGTAGCACTGCACTTTCTATAAAAGATTCGTATGGAAACAACTACTGGTAGTTTGGTGGTCAAAGAATCGCTTAGTAAATCAGCTTTAGAGAGACAAGTTCTGAGAGCAAAGATAAAGCTACTATTTCTCTTATGGTACATGCCAAAAACTGGGTCATAGTTCATACAGGCAACAAAAAAACAACATGTGATACACTACTACACACCATTTCGTTGGCAAGCGATGCCTTTTAAACCCAGCCCAGGAAGAAAAAAAAAAAAACACTATCCTTCAAAAACCTGCCGATTCCGATTCGACTTCAAAAGTCAGTGGTTCCAGCATCTAATTTAATTTCCTAACACCGTCGGGTAGAAACAATCGAAACAAGAAAAGAAAAATCATAGGTTCAAATCGATCTCCGCATTTAAGAGACTGAGTGCCTTGTGTTTCGAGAAGGCGTTGACTTGGTATCATCCGGGTTGACCGATCCAGGGCTCTCCGATGAGTCTGAGCTGTTGCTGTTCTCACCACCGTGCCCCTTACCCGACCACAGCTTGCTCAGAATCTTCTTCGGCATCAGAGTGCCCCTCTTCGCTTTTCCGTTATTGCTCTTAATGTCATCACTGTTATTATTATTACCATTACTCTTATTCACATCGCTACCGCCGCTGCTGCTCCTTTCGCTCCCCCCGCCTTTACCTGCCAATCTGATTGATCTGAACGAATTCATATCACTTGAAGTAGGAATCCTCCCAATCATCATCTGTGTTGGTCGTGGCGGCCGATCTTGAGCTGCCATAAGAATTGCCGTTTTCACGAGGGAGGAGTGATCGGACGCTTACTGGGAGGACGGGACCAACACCGCTGTCGCCGCCGGTGCCAGAAGAGGCAGCGGATGCTCGAACCTGCTGGAAGAAGAGGACTTGAACCACCATGCGGAGGGGGAGGCGGTCATTCTGAATGGCGTGCATGCTCGCGTCGGACGATAGTTTCTTGCAGTCCATGAGACTGCATATTCTCTTCTTCTCACTCTTTGATAGACTTGGATGTTCCTATACAGACACAGAAGAAATTAAAAGAATTAGATGCACAATAGATTTTTCATTGCCAAACGAGTGCCAAAATTTAAGAATAAAAAGCAGTATGCGTGGACCAACTAAGGACCAACTAACTGTAAGGGCCAATGCTATATTTTGCCTGTAACGGATGAGAAAGAAAACAAAACAACCTTAAGATACACGTCGACGGCACGATAAAGTCCATCATGGACTGGTCTTGAGGCAGTTGATACCATCTCGGCCAATTCAACAAACTTCGAGAGAGGTAAATTGGGGTCTTTTGCAATCTCAGCAAGGTATCCGTCAATTAGCTTCCCCACCGCAACCTTCGAACTACTAGAAACAAAATTCGGGTTCTGAACCTCTCGAATTTCCTCATTATCTGATGGCCCGTTCTGGGCCTCCCTATTCTGCATAAGAAACTCAGTCACTATACTCGTAACCAAGTCGATATTATATATTGTGCATTCCCCAACTTCGGATGGAACTAAAAGATCCCCAACAGAAGCTTCTTCTAACTGCCAACCTATTCTCTTAATCAAGTCATTTTTACACATTTCCCCGCAACCAAGCATGCACGCAGCTCTGAGTAACCCAAGAAGGAAACCACATTGAACCGAGCCTTTCCCGCTAGGCAATAACCACACAATCGTTTCCAAAACTGTACGGTGTCTGTTGAGATCATTCCCATTTATAGTGTTTTTTGAGAAACTCGGAATTTTCCTATATGCATAAGCTCTCAAAGCTTCTCCGATTACCTCACGCGAAGTTTTCCCTTTGGTTTTGATTGCCATTATTACCCTTTTATAGCAGTCCATTTCTAGCTCACAAAGGTCCTCCACCCACCAGTCTTTGGGCACCAACTGTAGTTTTCTGACACCATTCCAATGCTGGTCGAGCCCATTTTCGGAAGGAAGCTTCTTCCGGTTATAGGTATAAGACCATTCAACCTCCGAGGGATCAATTGAAGCCTTTGTTGCTATAGAGTCGATACAGTGGCTGACAACTTTCAAGTCCTCGGACCAAGGAAATAGAGATTTCGAAGATTGTAGAACTATGATCGAATCTTTCCAGCTCCGGAATATGCTTGAATTCAAAAATACATCTATTTTGTAGATGAGGTTGCCTTTCTCTATGCTTTCGTGCATCTCGAGGTACTCTGCAGCGCAGCGTGCCGCGACGACATTATATGCGTTTAGGGTGACAATCATGCCATAGCAGAACTTGGCGCAGATCTCAAACGCTGCAGGACCGCCCGGTATGTCGGACACGTCGATTTCGTCGTTGCTTTCCTCATTGATGGCGGCCACCAACTTCTGCAGGCGAGGACTCTTGGACAAAAGAGGGAACTGCACAGGGATCGGCACAAGGAATGAGATTTATACATGCATAAAGTAGGAAATCAAATAGAACCAAGAGAAGAAAGGAAAATTAGGACGACGCCAAAAATATACTAGAGAAAAAGGTGAATGGAGAATTGATGATTTCTACGCATTTCGTTCATCCGAAACTAAGAGAGAAATTGACAAATTTTGACATACATTTAATCTTGAATAGAAAGGCACATACAGAATATAGATGCATTGAGCCAAATCACTATACGAAAGGCCAAATCACTATACGAATAAAACTATCGATAATGTTTAATTGTGAAAATGTCTTAAGTCTAGATGCCCTAAACAAGTGAAAGACATAATGCTGGCAATTATATGGACTCAGCCTCACAAGAAAACTTGTAATTCTTTAAAAATTTCTTCAACAGCAAAGGAAATACCCAAAAGTATAGCTTATCTAGACCAAACTTTTGCAAGCATAATGAGTAGAGTCCCTTACCTTATGCAGATAAAACTTCGTCCCCCACGATAATGATGATATCAGTTGCTAACTCAGTTGCAACAAACCTGAAGGGAGGAAAAAAAAAAGAAGAACCATACTCTCTTATAATCAATTTTCTGAAAAAAAAAAACTAATTATGAGCTCAATATCAATCAGACAATCACTAAAAGATCAATATATTCATTGGTTTGTTGCGTGGATCCTAGGGTAACCTAAAATATTGCATACATCAATGAAAGGTTGCTCCGGTGACTCCTCCCTGATATAATTTGAAGTAGTGTATGCAATTTCTCACAGATGCCAAAGATTATTGTTAAATAAGCCACCAATTTTGTCTTAAGAAAAATGGAAGTAGCATAACAGGTCTCAAAATCAAATCCATTTTATTCACATAGTTAACTCTTTTCGCAAAAGGAAAGTGCTCTGAGACCAAACAACACTGAGTGGATCAAAAAACATGTTAAACAACCAATAGTACTTATCTTTGATCTCCTCATCATCATTTAAATCCCTCCCAAAGATTCAAAGAAAAATAATCTTATAATTTCTACAAAAATAGATACTGAGAATACAAGAAAAAAAAATGCACCTGATGGTGTTTCCCTCTGATTGGAACGCATCCGGCTTCGATCCAAGCTTCATATACTTCATCGTGCCGAAAATGAATAAAAAATTAAAAACAAAACCACTTCTCTTCCTCACAACCACACCACGAAACAAAACAAATCTCTTTCCCTTTTTAACCCATCATAACAAAAACAACCAAACCACTTCCCTATCAACTCTAATAAACAAAACCCACCATGTGAGAGTGCTCAAAAAAGTGCTTTTTTTGGCCACAAGCGTCTTCTTGTAAAAGAGAGGAGAACAATTTGGGGTCTAAAGATCTAAACTGGCATTGTAAAACCCATTACTACTTGAATAAGTTACAAGCCCCCAGAAGATGTGATCTAACAAGGAAAAATAGCTGTTTCCCAACGCAGAAGCAGAGCCCACAGAGTGCGGAGGCAAATGGGTCTTTACATTACTAAAGTATTAGCTACAAAACTGACTCCACAGCCCACTCCACTGTTATTTTTCTGAGTTTTCTTTTTAATATTCCTCTCTGCGTGAAAAGCTGTGTATAGTGTTCTTAAATGTCCCTCCTTTAACTGCTACTGGGTTTCTTTTTTCTTTTTTTGCTTTTTCCTCTTCCTTAAGATCCAGAGCTGAAACAAGGACCGAGAAATTGTATTCCTTTTGAGTTGGTTCCAACTTTGTAGATTGTGTACTCTGCAACAAAGGGAAAAGAGAGGATTTTTGATGTGAGATATGAGAGGAGAAGCATTAACAAAGGGGAGGAGACACTGAGCATCTTTGCCCCAGCAAAGGGGGAGGGGTTTGTAGGGAGACCATGGTAACAACAAGTTGATGGAATCTTATCAGGTAGGGTAAAAACTATAGTGGAACATGTGTATGTGTTTATAGAAAATGATCACATGGGGGAACCCAACAAAAACATTTTCCAAACAAATAAAAGAGAGATTTGAGGGAAAGGGAAAGGATGATTTTGTAAATGCAAGTGAAAAATAGTGAATTTGATTATTATTATTATCATTATTACTATTGTTCCTGTAGTAGAGTTTGGGGCAAATAAATGAAACATAAACTTATCTTTATGTAGTAATCAAATGGAAGAAAAACTTTTTTTTTTTAAAAAAAAAAAAAAACCCACCAAAAATAGTGTATCTTGAAGAACTGATAATCAAATTGCCAACCGAAAAAGAAAAAATTGCGGATCCATCACAAAAAGATGAGAAATTGGTTAATATACTAAAGGGGATAAACAGGGCCAAAAAAAACCCCCAAAAGGAAAACCTATGAACGAACTCGAATCAATAATACTAGTGCACAAAGCAAATCCAAAATGAAGAGGATTTTTTTTTATTAAAAAAAGCACCTTGATTTAAAAAAAAAAAAACAAAGACAAAGAAGATAAGTATCTAACCTCAACCCAGGTGTCCCAGAACAGTTGCTTCCCCTCGCACAACCTATATAGGGCCTCACAAAAACTCTTTTTTCTTCTTCTTCTTCTTCTTCTTCTTCTTCTTCCTCTCCTATATATATGGATTTTGATACCAGTTGTTATATTAACCTCTAATTATCCCACATAGATTAATAAAACATGAATTAAACTCTCTCTTTATTATCTCTAATCTCCTCTTCAAACTCTCTCTCTCTCTCTCTCTCTCTTAGTAGATCTATCTCTCTCGCAAAATGTGATTTAAGCTTCGAGTTGCTTAGATACTACCCTACCGTTGGGGTGTCCATCTTAAAAGGAAAGAGGGATGAAATGACGGTTATACCCCTGTTGTGTTCTGTAGCCATAAATGACTTCGTACCACGTCCACGGTCCACGAAAAAAAAAAAAAAAAAAAATTTTTTTTTTGTTTAAAGGATGAAAATTTTTTAGTACGGTGGTACTAGAGCTTTATCATGAAGATTAATTTTTTTTTAAAAAAAAATCGTTATATATTATTTGATTGAAAGCGTGATGTGTAGTTCAATTGGAGACCCGTAATTTGAATTAAGTCAAGTTGAACTCGGTTTCATTAATACTGAGCTCGGATATCATTTTTAGTAGCGTTTGTTCTCCTCGTAATGTTTAGATAACGAAACTTTGATGCATTTTTTATTGGAAATTTTTAATGGTGCTTATTGTGTTTAGTTATTATATCTCACTTCTATATTTGTAAAAGTCTCAACGTAATCTCACATTGAACATAATAAAAAAAACATAACTATGACTCCGTAAGTCAAAAAGATTCGCTACATAGAAAAATTCTACATTCATATAATTTGTATTTTTTTTTTTTTTTTGGAGTATCTTTAGCTCAAACCATTTTTATAAATCTTTTGTATTCTCTTCACACCTACTGAGTATGTACCTCTTGTTTTCATCTCCTAAAACTCTCTTTCGCTCTACAAAGTTTTCCCGATCAATGGAATCTTAAAGAGCTAGCTAATTAACCACATGCCTTTCAAAGTTCGGATTCCTCAACTCAGAAAAGAAACCTTTTAACTCAAACTTAACTCCCCATTATTACTGACCGCAGAAGGGCTTGGTTGATCTTAGATCCAAATTCGAATCTTAATTGATTAACATTTTCACTAAATTTTTTTTTTTTTTTTTGAGAGAAAGCTAAATTTTTTTTAAAGAAATAAACGAAGTGGCTATCTATCTCTCTCTCTCTCTCAAAAAAGAAAGAAAAAAAAAAACTCCCCATTATTATCACTCGATCATATTTGACTAACTAGACAAGTTTTTCTATTTCCACTGGTAGGTCTAATTAAACTAAGTGTGCAAATGAATTATTTTTTGTATATATATAGACCGACCAATCCCTAAACTAACATTTTGGGACAACATCCCTGTAACCTCTAGTTTTTTGTTTTCATTTTTGTTTATTTATTTATTTATTTATTTATTTATTTTGTCGAGGCTCTCAGTTGTCTCAACTTGTTTCACCAAATTATCTCTTCAATAAATAAAGTGGGTAACATGCTATCTTTTTCTCAAAAAAAAAATATTTTGGGACAACATCGCCTCGAGTGTATTTCTTGTTAGCGTTAGGGGCCGTCTGTATTTTAATTTTTTATTCACTTTTTTTATTCCATCTTATTTGGTTACCTTCTCGAGACCTTGGCTGTCTCAATCAATATAGCTAAATTTATTTTTTTATTGAATGAAACAAATAGCGTGCTATTTCTCAAAAAAACAAAAAAACCAAAAAAAAAAAAACATTTTCAAACAACATAACTAATAGAAGCCACAAATACATTATTTATTGGATACAATTAATCATCCCGATGCGTACATTTAGCTTAATTAGAATGCAATTTAAAAATGAGCAATTAAGACTTAAGCCCGAATCGAATCGACAAGGAGATGGTGACATATGAGTACATCAATCACAACTCAGAAATTAATCGATCTATTGACCATTTTAAAAGTGGGTGTTGATTGATGATGACTTGAATAACTATCCTCACGTGGCGAGAAATTATAATTACGTATACAGTGATTTTTTTCTCCCCTGGGTCTACAATATAGTCCTACACTTATTCTAACGGGGCCCTAACTTAATTTCATTGGATTGGTATTAAACATAGTGAACACCTCAATTAATGGATAAGGTGTAGAATAGTGCTCACCTAAGGCCCTGTTTGGTTAGGGGATAAACATGGAATAAAGGTGTTTATCCTCCTTATTCTACCAAACGAGGTAAAAAAAGACTATTCCTCTCTTAACGGGTTATTCTAGAATAACCCGTTAAGAGAGGAGAACTATTATTCTTCCTCCCCTATGGAATAGCAACTTTTGATCTTTATTCTCCCCTTTAAATAATAATTTATTTATTGAACTATGATAATTAGTATATTATATTCTTAACAAATCAAATCCTTAAAATATTTTTATCTAGTAATTAGTTTCTAATAATTATAAATATTGCTAACTAATAACTAATTAACTTATTTAATTATTTATTAACCATTTGAATTATTAGATTAATGTAGATTTAATTAAATATTTGAAGAAATAATTAATTATTTATAATCAATCACTAATCAAATGATAAATTAATTAATATGTTTATTCAAATGATAACTAATATTTATAATAATTAACTAATTAATATTTTAACTTATCAACTTAATTTATTATCTAAATGTATAATTAAGTAATTAGCTAATGCATTTAATTTATTTTTAAATAACTAAGTAACTAATTAATTAACATGATTCTTCACCATCTTTTACGGTATTCCTAATTAATTAATTAATTAACATCTTAAAATATTATTTTATTAATAATTAACATGTTGCTCCATCGTATTATATAATATTCCTAGTTAATTAATTAATTAACTTTGTAAAATATTACTTTATTAATAATTAACATGCTTAAGTAATTTATTTATTATTTTAATTAATTTTCTAATTAAATAGTTAATTTTTAATGTACTTTTTCAATTATCACTATTTATTATGTTTATTAGTTAATTTTTTGAATAATTTAATTATCTAATTGTTATTAACTAATTAATTTATTAATTTACTTGTGATTAATTAAATTATTATTAAGTAATTAATTTATTAATTAACATTTAGGGTTATTTAGCAGTATTCATGATTAATTAGTAAATTAAATAAGTTCAATTACTATTTAATTAATATTTTGTATTAATTAATTAGATAAAATTTTATTATGTGAAACTATAATTATGTTTATCCTTACTATTCCAATATAACTATCCAAACGCTATTTTTCTTATTCCCGAGAAAAACTCAGTTTTCAACCAAACATAAAATTGATTTTATTCCTGTTTATCCCAAGAGTTGTACCTATCCCTGGGATAGCCTAAAATAATTTATTCCCGAACCAAACGATACCTAAGGATATAAGTTTATCCATTCATGGATAATTAAGTCTACATAAGTTGGAACTGAGTTTGAAAGGTGGAAGCAAGGATAATTGGCTAAAACTTTTTCAAAATTATTGTTGGAATAAAATTTTAGTTTTGCAGATGCTTGATTTTTTTATGCTTTTCAAAGGATTTGAATTTATACATCTAACAAAAAAAAAAAAAAGAGGAATTTTTGGGCATAGACCTTTTGCCTATATCATTGTTTTTGTTATAGCTTAGAGTATTTGACTTTGAATATTAATACAAATTTAGAGCAAGAACTTAAGAACATCATGCTATCCACATGGAAGGTACTTTAATTGAGTGTACCTAGCTACTCAGGTTACTTTCAATTAAAGAGATCGATTGAGATCAATAATTAATGGTCTCTTCTTGTACTAAACAATTTTCTTTTTAACTAAATTTTTCTTAATTTTCTTATGTGACAACACTAATTAAGGGTGCATGGATGATTATAAAGAGTCCTTAAAAAAGAATGTATCAAACTGCTTGAATATCACTTTATTAATCAATTTATTAAACTTTTAGTACATAATCCAAGGCGAGCCAAATTGCTGACAAAATTGAGCTAAATCAAGCAAAATGGAAATGAATTAGTGTTGTTCATACATGCCTGAGCTTTCAAAAATTTGTAATTTGATCTTCACTTGACCAAATTGTTTGCTATGCTATCTTATTATCATCTTGCTATGTACTTTTCCAATTAAAAAAAGAACTATATATCTATTTGGTTGAAGATTCGTCTCACATAAGCATGGAAAATGAGTTTTTAAATCAAATTACAATTCGCTGAAAGTTCAGAATCTGTCGATACATTTGACGCAAATTTTAACTCTCTCTACGAGCTAAGAATAATTAGCTAGCTTCTCGATCGCGATAGGCCGGTCATGAGCCAAAAAAAACTCTCATTAATTAGATGCGATGCCCTCTAATGCACAATCCAATCACCTAATTAAAAGAATCATAAACTAATCCTCTTTACTATATTAACATATATATATATATAGTATTTCTCCCTAACTTACTCTCCACTCTTCCCCATAATTAATGGTGCTTCCTTTCTAGCTCATTTTGAACACTGTGAACCTCTTAACACATGGTGCTGACTCCTCACCTTGTGATGAGGAATCTCCTCAATGCATATGTTTAAAAGCATGCGTAGTACTACACCTAGCTCCTTTTTTTTTTTTTTTTAAACAAATCAAAATTTTATTGGTTCAAAGTACATGAAAGATATTATACCTTGCAGAAATGTAGGAATCTTGCATTTAATAGCTTTCGAGGTTGAGATTTGACCTAGAACACCAAATCTATGCTTGGTTCCAGTTTAATTTTATAGATTTTTTTTCAAGTATTTTGTCGTGAGTTGAGTGAACTCGAAGATTTTGTTCAGCAACCCAAATTAGTAGCAAATGATACGTACGTACAACAAATGTAAGCTGTATACGTAGTAAATGTTCCACAATTTAGTCGCTTCATATCGCACGCGCAGGCCATTTCGCTTAACGAACGGGTTAAACCAGCCGCTTACCCTTTCTCTCAAAAAAAAAAAAAAAAAAAAAAAAAAAAAAAAAAAATTACCGTCATATGATTCTGTATTGCCATATGGCCGGCTATATATCATCGAAGGCTTGCACAATTATATATGCTGTGAAAATAATAATACATGACAAGTAATCATGGCGTATCGTTCGCGACTCTTTAAAAGCATTGCAAATAGATTTAATTACTTGATCTTTCCATTTCTTCTAAGTGCAGCGGAACGAGGCTACGCTGCATTGCACTCTTTTCTTGTTTTGGTTTAACCTATGAAAAGCTCATGATCGAAAGTATTTACATAGGCACATGGGAATCAAAGTGTGCCATTTTCAACTCCCACTGTTAAGCAATGGCAACAAGTTGCATGGTAACAAGTGTTGGAACACGTACTTCCTATAATATATAATCCAGCTAATTGAACCCTGCAAAAGGCCAATAAGCATGCATGGGTACATCAAAGTATGGTAAGTGCCCCTCTCCATGTCCATGTCCATCCCCATCATGTACCACTTTTGCAGCAAGCCATGTCTCCTACATTCACCAAAAAGAACAAGCCAAGATCCCCCACTCTGCCTCCACACACCTCTCCTTCTCCCATTCTCCTTTTCCATCAAGAATCAAGAATTTAATTACCCCAGAAAACAGCTTGAGCTTATCCCCACTCACAAGTCAATTTGGGGATTTTGGCTTCCACCCTTTGTCTACAGTGCTTTGGGGCCTCCATCTTTGGCCTGGAGCTTCTTGGCACTGAATCTTCTATAGTAGGGCATAATAGTTGGGGGTTGCACTCAACAACAGAGTGTCTACTGCTCCCCGGTCCACTCATGAGATATGAATGGGTCATCTACCTCCCACCCAAACAAGCCATGCAAGCCCAGCAGATATATATGAACTCCCCTTCAAAAAAAGATGTTGATCTGATGTTAACACTTGCCTCAAAACTAGCTAGCCTAATACAGATGATCAGTTCCATGGCGTGAATGATGAAAGAGATCCAAATCACGACGCAAATAAAGCAAGCGAGCGGGTTGTGACAATAATAGGACAATTTATGTTGCTGACAGAATAGATGCATTGAATATAGTCAAAATTGCAGATGAGCACGAGTAATGAGCCATTAATAAATAATAGCACTATATATTCAGCTCATTTCAGCCTTAGATAATGGGAGACATGAAATAATGGAGACAATATTTGGAACAATATCCAAACAAAAGGAGATGCTATTGGAGAGAGCACAAGAGGCCAAATCTCCACATGAACACATTGAGCCCCTTCCCAAGGATGCTTTTGCTTCATCCCCAGTGGAATATATAGTAACTGTAGATTTAAGTCAGCATGGGAGTCAGCATCTGAGTACTCCAAAACAACATCTGAATTTGGACAGATAATCTATTGCTGTGCATGTATAGATAGATTTGGCCCTCTTGGATCCTAAATTGTATTGTATAAGGAGGGACCAATCATGCAGAGAGGGCATTTCTTTTCTTTTCTTTTTTGGGGGGAAAAAAAAGAGAAGGGGGATGAATTAGGGCAACAGGGTGAATATAATTAGATATTTGATTGGTAATTGGAAATTGGTTTTGTGGGCCCAAGCATAAGCATGGCACAGAAAGCAAAGCTGGCAAAATGCAATGTTAGATTATGCAATGTTAGAGTAGGTGAATGCATGAGAATCCAAAAGAAACTAAAGAGGAATATATAATGATATGCATTAATTGATCTTTGCAACCTTACTGGGCTTGGATCTGAATGCCATTCATGGACTCATTAAGAAGCCAAAATTAGATGTAATTAGTGACATTAAGCTTGAATTAACACTGTTTGATGATTAGAATTTTCTGAGAAAAATGTAACTATATAGTGTTTTTTGGGTTCTATTTAATTAGAGATTGCATGGGAAACATATGAAGTCAGTATATTAAAGATGAAGATGACTCCACAGGTTTTCAAAATATTCTCTAATTTTCTATTATTTTCTTGGATACAACATCACATGACATACTCATTCAAGCAACCTTATTCATCATTCAACATAATCAAAAGGCAAGGATACATGTACAGCACACATGCATATCTCTGAAATTGCACAACTAGAGATCTCATAGTTCCCTACCCAGAAAAGCAAGTGAAACACATTAAGAAAAAAAAAAAACTGATCCTTCACTTTTCTAACTGACATCTGTATCAAATTGTAATTATTTTGATTTGGTCGAGTTATTTTCGCAAATTGAATTAAGAAATTGCTAGCATTAACATCTTTGCTATCTATCTACCAATAATAATAGTTGATGAAATCTGAAGCTATTATCATCAGTTGAATAAGTATTCAGAACTGAACAAAATCTCTAATTGGGATGGATAGATCACAAGTTTTGAGAATCGCCGATCAAAATAATAACAGTTAAGGGGTCTATTTGAAAATATGTGTAATCGAGGGGTACTCGGAAGAAAAAAAAAAAAAAAAACTGTAGCTGGTTTCAGTTAGGTTATTTTCCAACTAACTTTACCTGCCCATAGTTTAAGTGTATTCAAATGGACTTAAGCATATGATCAATTCCACTGCACATAGGATGCCATTAGGTTAGTAAAGCACTGCAGGATTATGGGCAATAATCTAAACAAAATAATTCTAGTACCATAATAATAATGGATGCAAGGATTGGAGGATTAGTTGACACCATGTGCCATAGGGGATTAATTAAATGGTAATGTGTTCCCTCTTACAAGTATTAAATAAAAATACGCTGTAACGCGTGTCTCGCGGCATATGGAGGCCGGCTTAAGCGAAAAGCGCTTTCGGGACTCGCATGCTGCATGTATCTTTCATCTTCTTACATGTTTTTCGGGCATAGAACAACGCCTACGATGTAAAAAACACGACTCTCTTATAGTGAGTTAATATAGTATTTTTATGTTATTACTTCAGTAAGCATATCTAAATTCCGATTAGATACAATATCTGTATTCATCAGACAAATGGATCAGGTCATTAAAGGACCCAATCTATTTAGACTAAAACCAAGTAGGTGATTGATTCTATAGGGAAAAGTCTGAACTAACTAGCACCTGATCCTCTCTCGTGATTCTCTCTCGCTATCGAGTTATTAATGATCAATGCAATTGAATTGATTTAAGCTTGATAAATGCAAGAAATTGGCCTCTAATCAGGGGAAGAGTTAGCCCAAATAATTATCTTCCACAACTGTGCATCTGCCAAAGGGATATGGGACGTGGGCAGTAGCATCGAAGGAGCACAAAGGGGTAGAGAGTTAATGACTATCGCCGCTACTTGGTGGGTGCTCTGGTTGGAAAGGAACAAAAGGATCTTCGTAAAAACTAAACACCCGAAGGGGAACCTGTTGGCAGAGATTAGATCTCTCACAGACTTATAGTGTTGTTTCTGTGCTCATTCTTCTAGAGGTTTGATGGTTTCTTATTTCACATTATCTTTTTATTTTATTTTAGTTTTTGTCATTTTCTTTTTTCTTTCTTCTCTTTTTTTCGGAGGCCCCGGCTGCCTCATCTTGTAGTCAAGTTCATACTCTAAATGAATGAAGCAATAGCATACTATCTTTTTTCAAAAAAAGAAAGTCTCCGATTAATGTATGCACATGATAATGTTTTGTTGTACTTAATTTCTACCAGGCTAATAATCATCACTAATTAAGCTGGGGATTTGCGACTCGTAAAATTGAAATTGAAAAATTGAATTTTGTCAATTTGGATCCTAATTAGATTCCAACAAGTGTATAATTTTTGGATTTTAAAGATAAATGAAATTTGATTTTTCACAGTCAACTCGTTATCTACAAAAAGTACACAAAGTATCCCAAGATTACAGCGATTCGATTTTCTAAAAATAAAATTTTTTTTTGAATTTTACATTTGAATCTACTTTGTATTTTCCTCGAGATTATGATCCGAATGCTGAACCAGAAACTATTAGGCCAATATTGGGCCGGGTTTTATGTGTAGATGAAGGATGGTGTCGAAATCATGTTAGGCCCATCCGGACCCATCGACCAATTTCTGAAATTTTAATTTTGTTGGGGCCAAAATTAATTAGCCTTCGCTGGACAAATATCAAGGAGCTCATTAATATATATATCTTATAATAACAATGATTTCGACGTCCATTCATGACCCAAGTAGGTGATTAATTCTACAGGAAAAAGCCTGAACTAACTAGCACCCGATCCTCTCCTGTGATTTTCTCTCGCTATCGATTTTTTTTTTTAAATAAAGAGAGAGAGAGAGAGAGAGAGAGAGAGAATGGTCGAGGGAGAAGTGATGCCCTAGCGAGAGCGACAAAGTTGTCTATTATGGCATCCTCCCGCGGCTGTCCTTCAAGACGCTCTCAAGGCTTACCGGCGTCTGCAAGGACTGGCACGCCTTCATCGCAGGGAAGTCATCGTCGTCGTCCTTGGCCTTGGCCTTTGCGAGCGAGCAGTCGCGCCACCCGTCTGCGGCCTCCGTCGCTTTCGTCACGCTCTCCGCTTCCGGCGGGCTCCAGTTCCTCCCCCCTGCTGCCCCCGCTGCCGTCCCCGACCCGGCCCTCTCCTTCATCCCCTTCTTGCAGCAATGTAGGCGTAAAAGGATCGCCGCCTCCGCCGGCGGCCTTCTCTGCCTCCACCTCACGCGCGGCAACGAGGACCTCCTCTACGTCCTCAACCCCGCTACGAAGCAGGGCCAGCTCGTTCCCCACAGCGGGAACCGCTGCCACTCGGTCGGGCTCGCCTTCGACCCCTCCAACTCGCCGGACCGGTACCGCCTTGTTCGCCCGCATGGACGAGACCCCCGTACGCACCACAATGGCCGGTGGATTACTGTGAATTATCGATTCGACGTCTTCTCTTCGGAGACCGGCAGATGGGTCAAGTCGAGACAGCGGGTCCGACTACGCCGCGCGTTTTCCCTTGCAATGAAGCCAGTGTATGCCGAAGGGGTCGTGTACTGGCGCTGTCACCGCTCTCTCCTCTGGTACGACCCTGTACGGGACCGCGCCGGCGCCTTCGCGCTGCCGAAGAAGCGCCGGGGGACGCTGCCGTTCCTTGACGATATCGGGGTGCACGAGGGGGGTCAGCTATCATGCACCCGATTAGGGGAGGAGGCGCTGGAGCTCTGGCTGTGTGCCCTGCCGTGCGGGCCATGGCAGAAGGTGCACGAGAAGAGCTGGGGCGAGATGATCCCAGCAAAAGCCGACGCTTTCGGGCTTTGCAACACAGCAGCTTCGCGCCCTGCAGAACTGCAGGTGTGGAGGCGGGGGGGCTGGTTAAGTCCATGGTTGTGGCCACTTTGCTTCGTACGAGAAGAGAAGAAGCTCTACCTGGGAGCGAAGGCAATGGAAGCAAGGTCTGATGCGAGGGTACTGTGCTACGATATAACAACCTGCGAGGCTGTGGACACAGGAAAGGTAGCCCTTTCATGCATAAAAAGTGAAAGAAAAGAGATAATACGTTGCGTACAAAGGGCGAAAATGATTTATGGATGTTTTAAGTACCTTAGCTACAGAGAATAGATGTAGATCTTGCAAAAAGAAGGCAAAAAGAAGACCATGTATACTTGCAATAGAATTACTAATTTCACAAACGCAGAATTCCACAAAGAGGAAAAAAGACGATAATGTGAATACCTGATTTACAAGGACCTACCCAAGAGCCAAGCCAACAGCAACCACCTATAACTGCTAGGTATACGTCTCATCAGGTATGTCTCATCAACCAAGTCATAGAATCTAACAGAATTTTCCCCGTATGTGATGTTATATATCAAATCGTCACTTAAACCTGGATGCTTGAGTGTTAACGACAACAAAACGAATGATTTTTACCAACAAATAAAGCATGGCCCCCAAATCATCAAATAGATCAAACTCTAATCTTCCATTGTGCCGAACTACTCTAAAAACGTGCATCCTCACAAAGGCAAACTCCTCGGCGTCACCATCACTATCCTCGAGTCACTATCATTGTCCTCAACGTCTCCAATGTCCTCGCATCACTTATCCTCGCGTCACTATCATTTAGTCCTCAACGTCACTTTCATTGTCTTCATCGTCTCCAATGTCCTCAGCGTCACTATCATTATGCTGAACGTCACTATCATTGTTCTCAACATCTCCAATGTCCTCATTCCCCACTTTGTGTCACTATCCGCCTCTGAATCGAAGTCTTGTCGTCGCTATCGGCCTCGAATCAGGAGCGAGGTCAAACACAAGCCAAAGAGAGTTAAGCACGGTCGACTAGGTAACATTCCATATCATAAATTTCAAAGTTGTAGTCTCTCATTGTCATCTCGCAGAGGGATTTTAGAGCAATACGACTTGTATCCGAGTGGAGTTTCCACGAAAACAGAGTGAATCAAGGGGTCCCATCCACCCGGACAATCCACAGTGATGAGACAAAATCTACCACTAAAATACTCAACGTCGACTTGTTGCGAGAGAGGTTATCCGCGAGGAGAGGCAACGGGATCCATGAGTTACTCCTTGATTCGTACGAGAAAATCGAATTACAACATCCACGGTTACGTAGATGGCGAAGGCGGTCCGGCCGTCGGATGTCGAGGATCCCGCAACTAGATAGTCGATCAGCCTTCCTTCCGTTGGATGCTCAACGGAAGGAAGGCTGGATTGGTTCTCTCCGGAGATCCTCGGACATTCGATGGCCGGACCGCCGTCGCCATCTACGTAACCGTGGATGCGTAACTCGATTTTCTGTACGAATCAAGGAGTAACTCATGGATCCCGTTGCCCTCTCCTCGCGGATAACCTCCTCCGCAACAAGTCGACGTTGAGTATTTTAGTGGTAGATTTTGTCTCATCACCGTGGATTGTCCGGTGGACGGGACCCCTTGATTCACTCGTTTTCGTGGAAACTCCACTCGGATACAAGTCGTATTGTTTCAAAATCCTCTGCGAGATGACAACGAGAGACTACAACTTTGAAATTTATGATATGGAATGTTACCTAGTCGACCGTGCCGAACTCTCTTGGCGTTGCCGTGTTTGACCTCGCCTCCTCGCATCCGGGAGGCCGATAGCGACGACAAGACTTCGATTCGAGGCGGATAGTGACACAATGGGGAATGAGGACATTGGAGATGTTGAGAACAATGATAGTGACGTTCAGCATAATGATAGTGACGCTGAGGACATTGGAGACGATGAAGACAATGATAGTGACGTTGAGGACTAAATGATAGTGACGCTGAGGATATTGGAGACGTTGAGGACAATGATAGTGATTCTGAGGATAGTGATGGTGGCGCTGAGGAGTTTGCCTTTGTGGGGATGCACGTTTTTAGAGTAGTTCGGCACAATGGAAGATTGGAGTTTGATCTATTTGATGATTTGGGGGGCCATGCTTTATTTGTTGGTAAAAATCATTCGTTTGCTGTGACACTGAGGAGTTTGCCTTTGTGAGGAGGCACTTTTTTAGAGTAGTTCGGCACAATGGAAGATTGGAGTTTGATCTATTTGATGATTTGGGGGGCCATGCTTTATTTGTTGGTAAAAATCATTCGTTTGCTGTGACACTGAGGAGTTTGCCTTTGTGAGGAGGCATGTTTTTAGAGTAGTTCGGCACAATGGAAGATTGGAGTTTGATCTATTTGATGATTTGGGGGGCCATGCTTTATTTGTTGGTAAAAATCATTCGTTTGCTGTGACACTGAGGAGTTTGCCTTTGTGAGGAGGCACTTTTTTAGAGTAGTTCGGCACAAGAAGATTGGTGTTTGATCTATTTGATGATTTGGGGGGCCATGCTTTATTTGTTGGTAAAAATCATTCGTTTGCTGTGACACTGAGGAGTTTGCCTTTGTGAGGAGGCACTTTTTTAGAGTAGTTCGGCACAATGGAAGATTGGAGTTTGATCTATTTGATGATTTGGGGGGCCATGCTTTATTTGTTGGTAAAAATCATTCGTTTGCTGTTAACACTCGCAAGCATCCAGGTTTAAGTGACGATTCGATATATAACATCGCATACGGGGAATATTCTGTTAGATTCTATGACTAGGTTGACGAGACATGCCTGATGAGACGTATACCTAGCAGTTATAGGTGGTTGATGTTGGCTTGGCTCTTGGGTAGGTTCTTGTAAATCAGGTATTCACATGATCGTCTTTTTTCCTCTTTGTGAAATTCTGCGTTTGTGAAATTAGTAATTCTATTGCAAGTGTACATGGTCTTCTTTTGCAAGATCTACATCTGTTCTCTGTAGCTAAGGTAGTTAAAACATCCATAAATCATTTTCGCCTTTCTTTCTTGACAACTGTTTCTTTCTTTAAATCCAGATACGCAACGTATTATCTCTTTTCTTTCACTTTTTATGCATGAATTCTGTGTTATATAAAGAATTATAGCTTTAGAATTACTTGATGATAATAAGGTTGGATTGTTTTTTTAGGACTCCCATTCTGATCTACTGTCCAGTGAACATAATTTCTGAAAACATGTGAAGATTGATTTCGTAACAAATATAATTGCAATCAGACCTGTTTCAAGACAACATGCGGCAATAAAGATGATTTAAGGAAAGATGTTCTTGTCAAGTCATAGCATCATTGGCAAATATGTTTATATGTGGACTGGAAAGAGAGAAAGTAAATGATTTCAGATAATAAGTTCGATCTAACTGTTGGTTGCAGCTGATTTGCAAGTTTCTCTTAGAAATATGTATAAAATAGGATTCTAAACGAGACCAAGGGAGAGCAGCGAGAGCTATTTAAGCATAACTGTTTTTAGCTTGTAAATCTTTTTACCTGTGAAAGTTTAGCATTGCGGCTCATCTATTTACTTTGGATGGTAGCTTTGCAACATGAAAGGAAGTTGCTTTAGTTGATTGTTACTACTTTGAAAGGAGAATATTTATCTACTGCCTGGCTGGATTTAATAGAACGTCAAAGAATATTGTAGAAACAGCATGATGAGTTGGTCATTATGGGCCTAACTATATCCTAGTTCAGATTATTGTCTGGGAGGGCTCTTTGAAATATCCTATCAGTGAGACAGCCATAGGTTTTATTGTTTGTTTCTGACCTTACTGCTCCTAGTGAATTATCTTGGCCGTTTGATTTGGTTCTTCAGAACATTGTGTAGAAAGAGACATTAGTTGGATATCTAATGTGATTGTAAGTTGTAAATAATCCCGAGTTTTCCTCCAAATTTTGATAATGCCAACGTCTTGCATATGTAGCTTTTTTCTTTTCCTTTGGTTCTTCCTACTGTTGAACTGATTTGTAAGTCTGAAAACCTAATCCATAGTTTTCCTCCATATTTTGGTAATGCTAATATCTTGCATACAAAGTTCCTTGGGTTCTTCCTCTTGTTGGACTGATTTCAAACTCTGAAAACTTAAATCTCTGTTCATATATACATATATTTTTTCTAGAGCAACTTTTGATATATTGCTGGAGGAAACTAGTCTACTGTTCCCGTTGTCGATTTTTGCTGGATATTTTATTCCTTGAGGCCCAAGAAGCACTTCTTGCTGCACAGCATCGTTTTTTTTTTTTTAAAAAAAAGGGGGATTCACAGTGATATTGTGATAATGTAGCAATGCTATAGTTGTTTCCTATGCTTTTTCTTGAGAAGAAGTATTAAGTTTTACGTCCGAAATATTTGACGCTAAAATATGCTTCTGTGTTGCAATCTGGTATTTAATTTATATATGCTTCATATTAGTATCAGGGTCATGACCAAGTATAGATCTATACATCTCTTAAATAGGTATGCTTCGTTCCTTTTTGGTGGATGTGAATGTAGTGAGACTGCTGGAACTGCTGGTGGGGAGAGTTGATTGTGGTAAGATTATTCTGTTCTATTTGCAGCTTTAACACTTTGTTACTGGAAATACATTTTTAATTTAATTCAGAGTTGTCTACTCGAGGGCTCCATACTCTTAAATTTAATCAATTGTGTTTCGCTGGAATTCCAGGCATTATTGGACTGCGGGGACAGGTAGATTCCAAACAAATTAGTTCCTACTTGGGGGTCATCGTCTGAAGCTTCCTTTGAGAGACCCAGCATACTAATTTCTGTATTTGGATTCCTGTGCTAGTTTCTATTGTGACCGTATTTTCAAGGCATAGTAGGTATAATATAGCACCACACGTCATTTCATACTCTTTCTGTGAATGGCATGGCATAACTTGTGGTTTCTCTTTTCTAGCTAGAAACTTTTTAGAAGAATCTGTCTGCTTGTTTGATAGAAGCTGATGTGTGTTGCGGTTTAGCTGCTATGTCTGGTTTACTCAAATGTTGTTGTTTGATTTGAAGCTTCGAAACTTGCTTCAAAATACCAGTCAGAATCATGTGCTCTGTTTAACGCCGTCAGATCTCCGCAGTCCAAGCATGCAGCTGCCTTGGGGGCTCCGCGGATTGGGCGGTATGCCGGCGGCAGTGTGCTCAGGACGGACTTAGCCCAGCATCCTCCGTGTGCGTGCGTGTGTATGTTTTTTTTCAATCTAATATAATTCTCTAGTATGCTCACTTGTGATGGGCTCTACATGGTCTCCTGTGGGCTATGGGTTGAATGAGGTTGGACGCCAGGTGTTTTGCCGGATTGTGCCAGGTTTTGGGCCGTCGTCGTCCCTAGCAAATTTGTACTCGTATTTGCTCCAATTTTATACGTAGGGCTGTAAGGTGTATTGTGTGCCAGACCAGCAGCACAATACACATTCATCCAGGTGGGCCCAGGGTTGGCCGGCACGGCACAGCTTGGTCCCGAAAACCAAATTTGGCCATGTCAGACCGAATTTTCAGGAGCTGTGGAACCTAGTATGAACCCTGGCCCCGCTTCCGCGGCAGTTCGGCCAACTCCCAAAGGGGTTCGATTCAAGGCCCGAGGCCTCGTTTATTTATTTTTATTTTAAAATGATACTGTAATAAAATGCGTAATTATTCATTTTAAATACATTATTATTTTGATAATCTTCAATTATTTTATAAATATATATATATATATATATATATATATATATATAATATAGTACATAAAGAGAGGTGTCGGACCGGGCCGGCCTGGTGGCCATAGCCTAGCTGGGTTGTAAGGCCTAGTGGCTGCAACGACTGGTCTGGGCTGTTCGAGAATCTACCAAGAATATCAAGCTCTCCTCTCTCTCTCTCTCTCTTTTCCCCTTCTCTCCTTTGTTGATAATAATAATAATAATAATAATGGTTGACACGAGGTTCTAATCAACTACTAATTTATTGTCAATTTTGAAACAAAATTATAAATCCCCAATTGGTGACCAGTTAGTTGATTGCCTCATTTGTGAGCAATTAGTTTTGGTGTTAGCTCATGCTTTGAGCGTGAGCCTTTTTTCTAAAAGAAAAAAGAAGAAAAATCATGTTCTAATTTGTTAGATTGGAAAATTACAAGGGATGGTGCTTTTAGTGTTTTTTTTTTTTTTTTTTTTTTTTTTTTTTTTTTTTTTTTGTCAAACTAACGACTTTATTCAATTGATCGTTAAAAACAAAATAATTAATTTTGGGATGGCCTGAATAGGATGTATTTAGATTTCATAAGATTCGGATTTTAATATCTTCAAAAACTTTTAACTGTTTCAATCATCAAACGGATGAGTAGGATTCTATCTCTGTTTCTTTCTCGCTCTAAAGTCTAAACCATAAGAATAACAACAATGACAATAGTTCTTAATAATGATATCCTGTCTCTCTCACCACCACCACCACCACCACCACCACCAACAACAATAATAAATATAAACTCGGTAATTTACCCATCAAGTTTTGAGAAAAAAATAGCACGCTACCTATTTTATTCATTTAGTATATGAACTTAGTTACATGGGTGAGGCAACAAGGCCTCTAAGGTAGCGGAAAAAGCAAGCCGGAAAAAAAAAAAAAAAACTCATTAACTCTTTACGGGAAAAGTTTCTTCCACATGGACGTCAGCTGGTTAATTTTATAACAACCACGGAATGGATAAGTCTGGATCTTCCTAAAAATCACACCGTTCATTGTCTCCCAGATAACCCACCAATCGGTTATTAGTTCAGATAGTCCGTTAGATATGAATTGCGTTCTCTTCTTTACTCTCCATCTATCCCAAACCTTGTGAACGTCATCTCCCAAATCTCCAAGTTGGACATCCCCTAGTGACATCACCATGAGGAATCTGGAGAACACGCAACGGGAAAAGAGGTGATCAACTGTTTCCGCTTTAGACTCACACAACACGCATGTCATGTTGCCTTGCCACCCTCTTTTTAATAAATTATCAGCAGTGAGGTGTCTCTTCTTGAGGACGAGCCAGCAGAACACTTTGACTTTTAGGGCGCGTTTGGTTCGAGTTATGTAATATTATAGAGTATCTCGATATATCCAGATATCTTGAATTTCGACGTGAGATTACTAATGATGCTACATTAGCGCGTTTGGTTTAATACAGTAATATAATACTGGATTGCAGTGTTTATAACGTTACTACGTTTGGTTCAGTTATGAAATTTAGTAATCCAGACATAAAAGTGTTGTTTTTCCAAAATTATCCTTGTTGTGGTCATTTAAATATTATTTTTTATAAAAATATAATTTGCACTAGTAAATTAATTATATTAATAAATAATAAAATAAAAAGACCTAACATGAAAAAACAAATTAACTTCAAATCAGATTTAACTTCAGTTCGAAAATAATGTGTCGGTAGTGAGAGAGAAAAAATGATTAAATAGATATGCGGAAATGGCGAATAGAGGGAAGGAGATCGTGATGATTATCTGGGAGGACGGTACAATAGAAGATGATAGGTGTTCATGCGAGAGAGAAAGAGATAGAAAGAGAGAGAGGCGTGCAAAAGAGAGAGCAAGAGAAAGAGGCGTGCGAGAGAGAAGGGAGAAAGAGAGAGAGAGATATAAAAATAATTAATTGGGTTTCGGGTTGTTGAAGGGTAAAATTGTCATTTTACATTATAAGTAGTATTACCGGATTTAAGTAATACAAGATACACGACCCCCTTCCCGTTAATATTTTTGATGTAATTCTGCTCGATTTGTAATGTTACATTAACGAGTATATTACATAGCGGATGAACCAAACACAGCAATCCTGGCAGGATTAGCTGTAATCCTGCCAGGATAACTTGAACCAAACGCGCCCTTAGAGGTATGTGAAGTATCCAAATTGAGCAGGTACGGTCATCCCTCAAACCCCTATCAGTCAAAGCCAAATATGTTGATTTCGCGATAAAATGCCTGTCTGGGCTCCATCGCCAATGCACGCTGTCTGGTCCCTGTCCCGGCTTGAAACTGGAAATCCGTGCCTTAAGGGACGAGATGCACGCATTCACCCTGTGGTCAGTCGTGTTGATGCTGCTTAGAATCTTGTTCCCGATCCACTCTCCTTTCAGCTTTTTTCGAGGTGTTTCATTCTTCGGCATCTATCGCCAATGCACCATTCCTCTGCCTTCCTCACCTCCGATCCCGACGAAATCACATATCAACTCTCACTCTCTCTTTCTCTCTTCTCTCCAACACTTCTCTACCGCCTCCCGACTCTTTACAATAATAAGGAGGGCAGCGTCATGTTCTCTTTCTCTTCTTTTTTTTTTCTCTTATTTTTTTTTCTCTCTTCAAGCCCTCTCTACTGCTTCTGCTACCTTTCAATCATTTTTTTCTCTCGTTTTTTTTTTCTCTTCAAACCCCTTCTATTGCTTCTGCTATCTTTTATGACGGTAAAAATAACAAAAATAAAGGATAAAATATATAAAAAAATTTGCTAGAAGAAAAATAAAGAACCAAAGAGAAAGAAGAAAATAATAAATTTGTACTGTTTTTAAAAAATATTGCACTATTTTATGAAAATATTACAATATTTTAGAACAAATTTACATCTTTTGAGAGAAAATATATATACTTTTTTAGATGAAAATTATATTATTTAAACGAAAGTTATACTTTTTGAATAAAAAATATATTATTTGGGCAAAAATTATAGTGCTTTTCGTTCTTCTCCTTCTTTTTACGGCTAAACAAGATAATTTTCGGCTAAATAGTGCAATTTTCGTTTAAAAAGTACAATTTTTATTTAAAACCATTTTTTTTTCTCTCAAAGAGAGTAAATTTTTTTCAGAAATAGCGCAACGTTCTTTTGAAATAATGCAATATTTTTATGAAATAGTGCAAATTTATTATCTTCTCCTTTTCTCTCGATTTTTTATTTTTTAGTAGAAAAAATATTTTTTATTAATATTTTATTCTTTTTAATTTTTTTTTAATATTTTTTTCTTGACTCCGTTATAACTCGCACTTGCTTTAATTCCTCCTTCTCCGACACTGGCGTTGGTGCTTTGAGTCTTACTTCGACACCGGTGATGTTGCTTGCACCGACGAAGGAGAAGGAAGAATATGTGGCATTGTACTCGTTATTGTCGAGATCCTCATGGAGGGTCGTGAAAACAGTAGAGAGGGTAAAAGAGAGAGAAAAAAAGAACGAGATGAAAAAGACGTAGACGGTGGAGGGGAGGGTCGAGACCCGTCTCGGCTTGGGCCAAAACTAGGAAGGCGGAGAGAAGTGTGGGGGCGAGGGCAAAGAGTCAAAGACGCACGGAACAAGGTGAGGTGGGCCGCCTCCATCTCAATCGCCCTCTTAAGGAAAAAAAAAAAAAAAAAAAAAAAAAAAAAAAAAAAAAAAAAAAAGAGAACGAGAAAAAAAAAGGAAAAAAAAATAAAAAAAAATACTTTGGTCAATTTTTTAAAAAATTGGTTCGAATATTTTAAATTTAAAAAGACGATTTATTTTTACAAAAGCTCGAAACTATTGAATTTTTATACAAATTGGTCTTAAAATTAACTTATAAATATATAAATATTGTTCACATACAGTAAACAATAAAAAAATAAAAAAATAATCTCTCCACCAATTTTTTTTTTTTTGGATACACTCTATGGCACTATAAAAAAATCCTAAATATAAAAAATGTGTTAGAGACAGAATTTAGACAAATTAAAAAATTCGTAAAACAAAATGAAATCGATTACAACATTCATTTCACAGCCAAAAAATATACAAAATGCGATAATATTTTTCTATCAAAAATAAAAGAAGAGAAACAAAACAATTATTTTTTAAATGGAGGACGACTGGGGATGAGTAGTTGGAGAGAGCGAAAATTAAAAAATGTTTATTATTAATTAATAACCAGATAATTAGATGTAATTAGAGAAAACAAAAAAAAAATTGAAATGTTTGACATAATCATTTAGTAGCTTGACATAAAACTCTTGGCTTTGAAAAAAAACTAAAGGGAGAACTAATAAAAGCCAAAACCTGCTACAAAGAATGAATAATTCTATGTACACCAACATAAACCAACATCTAGAAAGAATAATAGTATCAGGAAACAAAAAAAAAAAAAGAAAAAAAAAGAGAAAAAAAAGAAGAAAACTTAATAAAATTGCTATCAGAATCAAGCTGGGATTAGGAGCCGGGGCTTCTTGAAAGGGTGCGGGCTCTGCACCTCCTCTTCCTCCGCCGCGGCCGCCGCCGCCGCCGCCATAGCAAAGCATCGTTTTGCGCCCTCAAACCCTTCCGGCATCGCCGGGAGGTTCAGGTCGAACCCCCGGTGGCTGGAGCTCCCCCCCTCAGATGCTACTGTGGTGGCAGAAGCGCTTCTCCCCACTCCTCCGCCGCCGCCGCCGATCGTTCCTTCGTAGTGGCACCTCTTGTGCCCGCCGAGCGCCTGCCCCGTCGGGAACGTCTTCGAGCACACCGAGCACCGGTGCACCTTCTCCGATCCTCCTCCTCGTCCTCCCCCCCCAGTCGACGACCCGGACCCCGACGCCGCCGACGTAGCAGCGGCGCCGGCGATCGCCGACGGGGCATCGTCGCCGGAGATCGGCTTCCGGTGGCTTGCTTTGTGCCCGCCGAGGGCTTGGTACGATCCGAAGGCCTTGCCGCAAACGGAGCACTTGTACTGCTGCGGCGGCGGCGGCGGCGGCGGCGGCTGTGGTGGCGGTGGTGAGGAGACGCGGTGGGGGCCGTAACGGCCGCCGCGGGCGAGCATGACGAGGCAGAGGGCGAGGTACTCCTCCTCGGTGGGCTGGCGGTGGTCGGGGAAGAAGCGGTTGTGCCGCTTGGACCGCTTCCGCTTCGCCCACCCCTCGACGGGCGGGAAGACCTCCTCCTCCTCCTCCTCCTCCTCCTCGCTCGCTTCTTCCGTCGACAGCGGCGGCGGTGGTATCGCGGTTCTCTCTAAAGCATCGATTGCCATCGATGAGGGAAATTAAATTAAGAATCTAATTAATATTAGTAGCAGTAGTGGTGGTAGCAGTGAAGAGGAGTGCTAGTGATCAGGAGAGACGTACTAGCTAGCTATAGTGGTCGAGTTTGAGAGAGAGAGAAAGAGGGGGTGGGTGATTTTATAGTTTATACAGAGAGGGATCGAGATATGAATTGAACAGGAAAAAGAGGGGGGAGATGGGAAGTTGCGTCAGAGTTGGGGTAGCTGTTGTAGGTGGTGGGTGCGGTGGCTAAGCAAATTAAGCGAGGAAGGAGTCGTGGGTCAAACGAGAAAGCGGAGTGTCACTGTGCATGAATGGCGCATATATGGTATACAAGCAATGTGAGAGAGTGTGAGCCCGGGGGAATAGAACATAGAACATTGAACATAATAACATTGCCATAATATAAAAAGAGTATGGACTCGTTCTTTGGTCAACACGGATGGTATAAATACAGGTATGTGAGGCTGACTCGTGGGGCCCAACAGTATGACGTAGAGGCCTACGTGGGTGTTTTTGGCGTGTGAGGCGGTGGCCGTGGGCTAACCTGGGGTGGACTTTTCTAGAAACGGCGGTTCCGTTGGGTTGTTGGTTTTTTCTTTTTTTTTTTTTTTTTTGGTTACCACTAACACGCGGCTTCCTCGGAAGCACGTGTTTCTCGCCGCCTCCATGGCTTTTACTCGTTCAGTGGTAGTGTGTCAGTGGCTCACTACTACCACTTGGAAATTGGGGTACACCTGTAATTTTATCTCTTTCCTTAATAAATTCTGATTTGATATAAATACTTGTTCATAAATTAATACATTTATTATTAGCGACGTTATATATTCTATCAATTTTAGAAACTATAAATTTGTGACCCAAATTATCGGCTCATCTTGCTGAGCCGTGTAGTAACACTTCTTGCGTGTGCGTGGTCCTAATTAATACATGTAGTCCACGAAGCAAACGCATCAGTTCCTCTTTATGGCCAAAGTGGCCCTGTTCACACGAAGCATCGGATACTGCACCATGGATGCGTGTTGTGGATTCCGAACCCGAATCCGATATGTTATAGGATCCGATCGAACTCGACCGATAACATGATTTTAATTACTTCGGACCAGCTTGGTTGGGTGGGTTCGTTGGGTCAAGATTTTGACAACTCTATATTTCAAGTCTAATGCAGCGTTTGAATGTTCGTCTCTTAGAATATCAGTGGTATGGTCTAGATCGGTATTATTTCTAATTTTGATAAAGTTGATTGCGATACCGCTATTTTCAAACTCCCAAGTGTAAATCTCACACCAAACGGGTTTGATAAAATAGTTTAGAAATAAGTGATTAAACAGCCTTAATTAATATGATTTAACGTTTTAACTAGTTTAATGCCTAACTTGAGTAGTAGTAAACGTTATTTTTATTGTATTTATAAATTTGTTGATATGAAAAGTAAGTTTTTGGATTCCTAGTTAGATGTTTTAAGTGAAAAAATTTTCCTAGCCTATTTTTCAAAATGTTACTAGTCTTTTTCTTAACGCACTGTTCAACTGAAGTAGACCTAAAGCTCTGTTTGAACGTAGCTCATTTTGACTGCAGAAATATTTTGCAGACTAAATTCTAGAACAAAAAAGAGTAAGTGCATGTTTTATATTTATCTGAATAAAGATGCTCCGAATACTAGCTATGTTGCTTAAACTCAGATTAAGCACCAAGTAATTGCACTCGATAATCCCAATTAGCTAGCAGTATCAATCACTATATAATATTCTATTCTATCATTTTCCACTCGGTCACAAGGAAAATAAATGTCCTTATTAGTTGGCGTGATGCACGAACCATGTGTGTATGAAGTAGCAATATACATATTCTCCCTTCCAATTTAAAGGGGATAAGGATTCTGAATAGTATACAATGTCACATTTAAAACGAGAAAGTCACATTTGAATCCAAAAGGAAATGTGAAGGTGGTCACGTACTCCCCCAATTACACGCAGATCAGATTCCTCTGACCTAACAATTCAACGGTCATTCGTCCCTGTAATTTTAATTTTATATATATTCATCAAAATTTTAATAAAATAAATGATAAACGGTGTCATGAATAGTACAAAAATGAATTTTCACTTACAATTCAAAAGTACGCACTCAATGATAGATAATTTATTAGCCTTCCTCCATGTGAGTTTAATTTGGTGCAGAGAAGTTTTTTTTTGAGAAATAGATAGCACGCTATCCGCTTCATTCATCAAAAATATGAATTTGGCTACAGAGGTGAGGCAAATAGAGCCTAAAAAAAAAAAAAAACAAAAAAAAACACGATCATAACAAGTCTTTCCACGAATCGACCAGTCGCTTGAGTCTACAGACTTCACGAGCAGGGTCTACCAGTAAATTGCGGAAGATGGAATTATTCCTAGCCTTCCATATGGCCCACCAGCATGCGGCCAGTTCCACTAGCCCATTCGTCGCTACGTGTGCGCCACCCCGTCGCTTCCACCTGTCCCATACACCGTGAACATCCACACCTAGATTCTCTGTCAGAACATCCTCGAATGTCGTTACCATGATAAATTTGATAAACACACATTGGGAGAACAGATGATCAACCGACTCGTCGCCCACCCCATTGGTGCAGAGAAGTTGATAAAACATAAAAACCTGTTGGCAACGAAGCTCCTTTGGTTTGTGGAAGCTTTCTAAAAATGCTATATGAATAGGAGGAATGCTTCAATACAGGTAAAATTTATCTTACCGTTCATATTTTAAGGCGAGATTGATTTTTACATAGTGATTCTTCAACAGTTACCATTCGTAAGGATAATATGGAAAAACATACAATTTTATTATCAAATTTGATCAATTTTGCACAAATATTTGTTTCCTTGTTTAATTTTGTTACTTACTAAATTAGATAGTGCTAATTTGATAAGTAATAAACCTTTATAAATTGAATTTAAAAATCAATTTGAGCTTAAGCTTTATAATTGTGTACATTAAATTCAAATTTAATTTTTATTTTTATTTTCAGAATGAAAAAATTTATATTTAAATGAATAGTATATTTCAATTCAAATTGTTAATTTGATATATTCAAATGACACGAAATTTCAAATATATTAATTTATTTTAAATTATAAATTATGTTGTATTTATAAGCATAACTTTTATTTTTTATTTAAATTAAAGGTTTTTAATTTTAAAATTAAATTCAAATTGCTCATTCGATAGTAAAAATAATATTAAAGTTCAAAAATATTGATTAGAATTAAATTTTAAATTTAAATTTAGTTCAAAAACAACATTAATAAAGGCTTCGGATCATAAGATTTTTTTAATAGATTTTTTAATCAATCTTATATTTAAAATTACAAGCTTATAAGATTTTTTTCTCGAATTTCAATTTCAGAACAAATTACACATTTATTTACGAATCTAATTTTTAAACCGTATTTTTCAACGAACTTTAAAATTAAGATACGAATTTTTTTGAGACGAATCTAATTTTTAAATCGTATTTTTCAACAAACTTAAAAATTAAGATACGAATTTTATTCATATTTTATCCGTACTGTATGTTTATCGTATTTGAATTAACTATGGTTTAAAGACATGAGATTTAATTTAGAAAATGTAATAATACAAAGATGGAATATTGTATGATAAGAATAAAGGAATGTGGAAGATTCTAAATTTATAAAGATGGCATGTTATGAGGATGAAAATTTACCAAAATATCCTTATCATATTATGTAATAAAAAAAGATTTTGCCCTTATTAAAGTGGTGACTCGTTGGTTTGTCCCCTCAAGTCTTCTCCTTCCTTTAAGTAGTTGCATCATTACCGTCCATTTAAAGAATTTTAATTGTTGAGATCTGTTCGGTGCATAGGAGCATCCCTCATAGAATAGACCTATATATATTAGCATAAAAGCTCTATTGTAATCTTTTTTCTTGCAACTGCTTATTAAGCATAAAAGCTGTCCTATATATATATATTAGCTTTCACATGATCTTGAAGATCATATATTTATAAGAATCTAATTTAAAAAAATGCAATCATGTCAAATAATTAATTATTCATATCTAGCTAAGCGTTCACAAATATAATTTGTTATTTTCACGTCGGCAAAAAAAATTTGACCGAAAGAATGATGATTCCCAAGTTAGACGGAGAAGATAGCAAAAAATTTCAAAATTAATATCATTCCAATATGACGCCAAAAAAAAATATGCATGAAGAACAACAATAAAACACATGTGATAATTATTAAATATTGTAATTTTTGTGTAAACCAATCAAACTCATATTTTAATTTTGTGGACTAGCTGTGACGAGGAGACTTGGGCGCTACGTCTTCTCCGTCACGGCCAGTTGGTGGTTAACGGTCAACCATTCCGCGTGCTTCCGAAATCCGGACCGTGTACTTCGATCCGACGGTGTCGGTGATCCGCTCCTCATCCCGCGTAACGGCGTACCGTGACTGGGTCACTGGTTCATGGCCCGGCCCAAAAAAACAACTGGTTTTGGGCCTTCACTCCACTTTACATGGGCCGGCCTAAAATGTGATGTTTTGGGCCTCTATGGGCCAAAGAGGGGTTGACTATCCCTTCACTCGACTCTCCCGCTTCGCACTCCAGTTTCCCTCCTCCCCAATCCTTCTCTCTTCCCGCTTCGTCGACTCTTTATCCATCGTCTCCTCCCAATTCCAAAACCCTAACTTTTCCGATCCCGATTTCTCGATATCATCCTTGTTTTGGTTCCAGTGGAGCTGATCAAAAACCCCATTTTACGCTTCCGAGATGCCAATTGCAGTGCTACAGCCACTACCATTTGTTGTTATCATCAGGAACCACGTAGCATATCATTTGTAGGATTCCTGTTTCTCGCATTGGGCCTTGGATCGAAGCATGTAGTTTGGTGGAGTTGAAGAGTTTGGTAGAGGGATTTGTTACATTAAGCGCACTATCGCTCCTTTGGTAGTTTATATGTGGCTCCACTTGTCGCTGATCAAAAGGGCCTTTTGTTTTTTTCTTTTTACTCGTTGGTTTGTCCACAATGCTCCTTCCTAAGGTGAATTTTGTTGGAAAAATTTGAGCTTTATGTGTCGCTACTGCTATAGTTTTATGCTTGCTATCCCTTTTGCCAAAATCTTTGGACTTTTACAAAAGTTTCCAGCCAAAACCTGTCCTGGTTTTTTTTTTTTGTGTCCTGATTAATCACTGCTATAATGTGATTAGATATTCTGTTGCACACGATGTGAAATGCTCCTATCTTCTATTAAATTCCAAGTTCAGATTTACAAGTCATTAATCTGCACTCCGTAATCTGTATGTGAATCTGTGGAAACTTTACTGCTGAGCCATGTGAATCAAAAGACATTATTTGCTACTTTGATCCAGATTACTTACTCTTCAAAATAGTATTAATTAATGGAAGAAGACAAGTACCCTTAATGATCGATCTGCTCGACTGCATTTCTATGTGCTAGCTACTAATGTTGATATTTTCTTGGCCCCAGGCATTATACCAGGGGACACTTCATCCTGCTAAATTATGCTTGATTGCTTGTGTAATACGAAATGGCTTGTTTAGGCAAAGAATACGGCTTAACAGCTTGCAGGTAATCTAGATGATTGTTTTAGTAGGTGACTAATATGGTTGCTTACCTTCTTTTTAACTGCTTAATCAAAGATGTCTTTGTGGTTTTATTGACTTATAATTAAGGTGGAGAAAAGAACATGTGTTTCTATTTGCTTTTTCTGTTTTGACCTGCATATTTATTCCTTATTATGCTGCTAGTGTTCTGACTTTTTATTCTGCTTTTTTTTTTTTTTATGAATATTATAGGTATTATTGATTGATTTGAAATTTTTTTTTTCCAACCCAATTGTTTATTCGATTAGCAAAGAATAGAAATTATGTTACATGATATATAAATTATTATGTATTGACCACATCAATAATACAACCATAAGAGGGTGAGTTGATCTTTTTACCACTTAAAGTTACATTCATGGTTTTTGCTATACAGGGTTATTCCGCTTACATGACTGGTAGCCTATTAAGGCTGCCTTAGATCCTCCTGAGTCAGATCGGACTCAGGTTTGTCTTTGGGACCCGAGTAATATGAATGTTGGTTATGTGGTAGAAATTTGATTTCAACATAAGACGTGCCATAATAAGTACCATAACAAATTGTGCACAAGCACACTATCCGAGGTAAGTAGGAGAACTTTTCTTTATATGAGATACTCCATGTCAAAAATAATTGTTGCTGTACATCTTGTGCGTCAGGTCTTTTCTACATCTCGACACAGCACAGGATAATGTGTAATATATAGTTAGGTGGTAAATGATGCTAGTTTGACTATCCACAGTCCTGGTGCTCATATTATTTTTAGTAAATTATGAATGATGTTATATATCTGATGATTAAGATAGTTAATTATTTTGTTAAATGGACAAATTAATTGTTCCTGGGTGGTGGGAAGCAGACCATCGGCTGTTGGATTATAAAATAAAGTTAGCTATATCTGAATAATAATGTTATGTTCAATGATGGACTGCAGGAGTAGCATAAAAAGTTCTTTTTTTTAAGAAATAGCATAAAAAGTTCTTACTACTGAATGAAAGTTATGTACACTCTGGGTGACAATTGATGTACACTAAATTGTTTAGTAATCTTGGAAATTTTTAATTTGATACAGGCTAGAAGCTGGATATCTGTCAGATAAATTGAAGTATGCTTGAGTATGCATAAAGTTATATAACAATATATGGAACAAAATATTTAGACTTTTTTAAAAAAAACACAGGAATTTTTTTTATTGCCTTTTACCTTGTATTGGTGACATTATTTCTCTTAATTTGTGTCGCATAGTAAAAAAGACTTCTCCCTACTGATCCTAAATATAATATACACCATTGCTTGGTAAATAGTAACTCTCTAGTGGGTCCAAAAAAACATGTATTATAGTATAGTATTTGATGTCTTACAAGTTTGTGTTTCTTATATTTTAGATTTATGGATATGATACGGATGTAAATCTTCATTATACATTACTTTTCCTGGCAACTGTAAGAAAACTAGTACCAGATCTAGATTTATGCTGCATATTAATATACAACAAAACAGAGATATGAAATTTGGATAATACAATTCTAAATGACCTATTTTCATTCCAACCTTCATGCATTTATAGCATATAAGAAAAAGATGACAATTTGTATACTACTTTTGTTCTGTCTTCTTAACTTATATGCATATGCATTTAGAATTTAGAAATTGTATTTTCTATGAGTATACATTCTTGGGATGATAATTTACAATTGCACGTGGAAGTCCTATCTGCGAAATGTATTTTTAAGAATCAATTGTTTAATCTCATCATATTATATTGGTAGTATTGTTTTGATTAATCTGTGGATTGGCCTTACATTTTAACAAGAAAGACAAGTGGCGGTGACCTTGTGGAGCACCCTTTCCTGTGGGCTTACTTTTTCTTCTTTTTTTTTTCTTTCTTTTAACCTCCACTTTCTCTTGTGACCCAGACTAGCAGGCAGATTCAGGCTGGTTGAACATACCAGTTCAATAAAGGAAAGCTGGGTCCTGCATATTCAGTTTATGGTGCATTGATGGAAGATTATATGATTGTTAGTGTTGAGTATAAATATTAAAGACACCGCTCTAGTAGCTTAAGCTTTCGGAGGAAAAACATTTGTCTCATTTAATTTAACATGATATTAATAGGAGGTCCTGAGTTTAAGTCCCGCTAGACTCCTTACATAATTAATTTTTTTCTATTTAATTCAAATCCACGTCTTGAGCTTATCAAAAAGTTTCTTGCGTGGACATAAGGGGGAGCGTTGAAAATCAAATATTAAAAATGCTACTCTCTATTAGCTTAAGTTTTCCGAGAAAACTGTTGTTTCATTTAATTTAATAGTTAGGTCTCAACTACTAAAGATATTTTAGTAAGTTTGAATTCATTAATTTACAAGTGAAGTTAATTTTCTTCATCTAAAGCTTATAATGATTTATCTTATTATTTTAATATATAACTATTATATAAACAAAGAAATATGTGCTCAAACTTTAAAGAAAATCAAGTGGGCCCGACAATTTAGCAAAAGGAGAGAAACAGAGTTTTGTCAAAGGTGTGTTTGTAGCATATATTATTCTTCTCCATGTTGTTTGCACTAATTGTACTTCCAGTAATACAATAATATTATCGGCATAAGTTCGCACCAATTGTACTTTTCAGTAATACAATAATATTGTCGGTGTAAGCATTTTACTATTAAAATGCAAAGGAATTTTGTTTCAGATTTTTGGAATTGCAACTTCCTTTCATATTCATTTCAGAACTTGGGATATACACCTTGGAGGTTGAAGTTTGAAGGTCTTTCACATTTATTTATTGCCTCAACTTCATTTCTCTCTGTGTATCTCTAGTGCTTTTGCTTCCCTAGATTTTTATTGTAAACACTCAACTTATGTCAGCTTATTCCAAACACAAACCATGATTATTTTATTATTATTTATTTTCACTTTGGTTGTGACTTGTGAATTTATGGATAACAAATGGTAGATATGATAAACCTTTGCCTCTTCTGTTCTGTTTAAGTTTTTGAGGTGGTGTAATTTTCCTTACAGTTGATTATGCTGTCCATTCTTTTGTACATGTCATGCTACATTTTCCATCTGTTTTATTTTACAAAATATTATTGAGATTTTTCTTTGAGGTAGCTAAATTTGGTGTCAAGACAGCATTTTTTAGCGTCACGAAATAAAAATCCTAGTTTTTATTTCATAACAATTCTGATTTCTGATTGACTTGCTGTGCACTTACCTTCCCCTGTATTCTGTATTTTGACTGCTCAGATAGATGGGTTTAGTATATTGATGCATATTAATTACTCATGGTTGATTATATTATGATTTTATTGTTATGTTTTCTTCTTATAAGACATGCCTGGGATTCTGCTAACATACATATTGCTCTTCATCAGCAAAGAAATAAATATTCAAGCACACTAAACTGTTGTCATTTGCCTTAAAGTCCACGAATAAACTCCGTATATGATATTAATTAACAACTAATGTCAATGAGAAGTGGCATAATATATTCAAAATTTACAGAAGTTGGAACATCTAAGTTTTCTCCCATGTGAAGTGAAAATTAAAAACCCACCAGAAATGCAAATCTGCTCATAAAAAAGAAAAGAAAAGAAAAAGAATAAGTCCTTTCTGAAAGTCCAGGAAATTTGTGAAAAACCACCACTGCGTCTTAAGATATTGATAATCTCCAACATGGGATACCTAATCAGGTAAACCCACGTGTCGCTTAACAATTGGCATGCATATTATAATTAGCAGAACTTGATGTTTAATAGCATAGTTTGTTGGAATAATTTGATACACTAATTATTTGCTGAGTTTATTAGAGGATTTTGGTGCATTAATTATTTGAAAGAATTTTTAGTCCTCAGAAGTTGTCCTTTTGGATATTATTTAGGGGTTGACAGCTTTTACAAGCTAGCCGGTGGATCAGAACCAATAAGGATGGACTTTTGAAAAACCCAGAATCAAGGGAAAAAAAAAAATAGTAAAAGGAATAGTCTCAGTTCAATCCCCTCTCTTGTATTCTTTTTTGTGGTAGTAGATTAGAGGTTCATGTATTCTCAACAACCAATGTGGAATTGCTGATAAAAAACTCTCTGGCTTAGTTTATGTTATATCATATATACAGCTAAAAGGTAGGAAAATATAAGGAATCTTATCTTAAGACCTTTACATCATGCAGTGAACCGGCGAAGATATTGCCGACATCTCAGTTCATCTCCTTGGTTATTTTATTTGTTTTTGAGTCCTTTCGGAAAAATGGGAGAAGAAGAGGTCCTAAATCTTTATCACATTGTTGTTCTCTACATCATAGTCGTTTGTAGTCTATTTTTTTGAGAAAGCTCCGTGTTTAGGGAATTTGTGTCTGTCACTTTCTACTAATATTGTGATCATCATCATTGAAGAGAGTGGTAAGCTGTTTCAAGATCCGAGAACTTATTTAACGCAAATCTTACTTTCCAATGCTTTGGAATCTAAAAGTTATAAAGAAGTTCTCATTAATTTTAATGAGCATTACCACAGATTGGTTTTCATTTTCTTGATTCTTCTTGCTGGATTAGTTACATCTTATTATGTCAAGGAGAAATGGACTAAACCAATAGTTTCTCGCTTTTGCAATAATTACATTTTTTTTTTTTTCATGTTTTAATTGTAAAACACGGTAATTCCCTCTGCAGTTCATCGAAGGGATAAGAACATCTTATTTTTTCAAAAATGGGACCATGAATTTGTACTCTTTTAAGTTTTAATAAGAATTATTCCTTTCTTCCTTCATAGTAACCCACAATAGGCATCACCATTGCTAATAGCTTCTTGCAACTACCAAGTAAGTGATGATAGCTTTTGAAGGCCAACTCAGCAAATTTTGTTTCTGCTACTAATGATTGTACTCAAAAACAGGAGAAGCCTAATTGAGGCTGTGAGCAGAAGCAATGGAACTATGGGTAGGTGAATAGACCCTCCCTATGGGGAGACAAGCACCGTGATTGCCGGATATGCTACCCAATTTTTTCTCATGTACTGTAAGGAATTGCAGGACCTCTCCCCACGAACATGCAGACCTCTCTCTCTTTGCTCGTTTTCTTTATTCCCACCAACAGAATTAATTCTTTTTTCTTGATCGCCAGATCATGGACTTCTCACTCTTTGTATCCAATCCTCTCTTTACAGTTATTCTGGGTTCACACTAATCATGAATGAGATCATATTCCAATCATTTAGCCAACATCTAGGTAAGTGGGATTTGGGAGTTTGTCATCATGTTATCTACCCACAAGAAGTTCTAAATTTAATTATTTCTGAATATTTTATTCATATCATTGCAGATACTCAGAACCCAATGAGTTGTATTGCCAATTCAAACCTGCCGTGGACTCGAAATCTTTAATAGTGATGAATAAAGAATTCACAACTATTGTTGAGGTGAGTGCAAGTCAAACTTGCTAACTTTTGCAACATTGTCCAAGGAGATGCATATAAATAACCAATGAACAGCTTGCCTATTGAATTATCAAGCTAATACTCGACAACAACACTTTTTGAACCAAAGTTACCTCCCTCCAATCCAATGTCTTATGAAATGGAGCCTACAAAAGTGGCTTCAGAGATCAATTGGAGCTCATACAGTTCATCAATGCAATCTGAGTCTGAAATAATGGCCCAACTGCTTGCCCCATTCCCTTTTCAGTGTGAGCCAGATTACCCAGATTTGGGCTTTGGAGCCCCATCATTCTTCTGGTCTGATCATGCTACCAATTCATACTATTGTTCTGAGAATTCCAACTCTAATGTGTACTATCTGTCTCAAGGAGAAGTTAGTAGTCTTAGTGGTAGTACTAGTAATAGTAGTTTCATTCTACCCTCTTCTGTTTATGAGAGCTGTTATGTAAATGGCTCGAGTGTGGCCCTTGGGATCAATACTTGCTCGGAACCAATAGATTTAAACCCCTTGTATGGTGAAGAATTCATTGACCTCTCTGAACAGGCGACTCAACCCAAAAGAAAGTTTCCAAGTGTTGAGGAAGAGAACTTTGTGGATCACGGTGAATTTGACAGCACTGCTGCGAGTACTAAGAAGAAGGCTCGGGATTCTGAGAAAGTAAGTATAAGGATATTCAACCTTATGTCTAAGTGCTTTTAGACCATTTAATACATTTTATGTCAATATTTAATGGTATGGTGAAAATGCAGGTTCAAAGGTGTGCAAAGAAGGGAGGAGTGAAGAGAACTGCCAATAGCATTCAAAGTGGAGATGATGGGGCTTTGCATGGGCAAAGCTGCAGTAGCTATGGCTCTGATAATGATTCAAATGCTTCTCAAGAGATGAATGGAGGTGGGAGCACAAGTTCCTGCTCTAAAGGGTCTTCTGTCCTTAACTTGAGCGGCAAAACTAGGGCTAATCGTGGGTCGGCAACCGACCCTCAAAGCCTCTATGCAAGGGTACTGGTTTTTATCTCTATCACTTTAAAGTTAGATTTGCTAGCTCTTCAATTATCATGTTCTCAAAGCTGGTATTATTTGAATGCAGAAAAGAAGGGAAAGAATCAATGAGAGGCTGAGAATATTACAAAATCTTGTTCCTAATGGAACTAAAGTAAGTGTTTAAGGTTACCTTTTGGTGCAGTCAAAATTGTTTAACAAGAAATGTGGATGGCTAAAGGATGGTTTTGTCTTTACAGGTTGATATCAGCACAATGCTTGAAGAAGCTGTCAATTATGTCAAGTTCTTGCAACAACAAATTAAGGTAAAGAGTTTATTTCATACTCTTATGTGAAATTCTATTGCATCATAAGTTCACGAAGAGAGTGCAATACTGATGTGAATCTAATCTTTGTTCATTTTTAATACAGCTCTTGAGCTCGGATGAACTATGGATGTATGCTCCTATAGCTTACAATGGGATTGATCTAAAAATCTCTCCATCTCAGCAATGAAGGTGAAATCTGTGTACTGAATGAAGAAAAAGGCAACGGGAGGAGCTCCATTGTAAATAAGTCTTCTTACACATCACCTTTTTAAGGAACAACTGCTTGAATGTAATGGGGTTATCATCAATAAGCCACTCTGGGTGGTAATCCTTTAAGAATACATGATTCGGATCAAATTCTTTTCCGCTTACTTTTCCCAAAAAAGTTGCAGAAGAGAACTGGTTAATCACCAGTATAGATTTTGTATCAGATGACGTCAAATTTACACATGTAACAAGGAAAAGCAGTTTGTAATAGGCCTCCTATATGCTGAGATTAGTGTAATTTCCTTCTCCAGTAAAATTTAGCATAGTTTGACATATGTACTCAGTTAAATCCTGTAAAATTATATCTATGGCGCTTTGTTTTTTTGTTTTTTTTTTCCCCCACTTATTGCTATGCTTGTTCGAATTGTAATCTTCTCTGACAGGTGAAAATGCTTTTTCTCTTCTCCATTCTGTGTCTCTCCAATTGTCTCTTGCGACGACTTTTGTGTCCAACTTATTTTCGATGACTTTTTCCTGAATCTCCAATTGTAATCTTCTTTCCTCGTGGGATATTTTTAGAGCTTGTATTGAAATATTAAAATATGATGTACGTTGCACATATCATACCTGTTATTGGATAATGAATTAATGATGGAATATATATCTAAACCTATAATTGGATAATAATGAAATATTCTATCTTGTTTTTTTTTTCCTCTAGCCGTTAATTAATGGCTTTTTTTTCTCTTGCCACACCTAACCCAATTCTCTATGTACGTTGCATGCTCGGGACGTGATTATATATGGACTATAGAGATTTGAACCAACTTTGATTGTTTATTTAGAAATTATTTTGTCTTTTTTTAAGTGAGAAGGATTAATTAGATTCGTTGCACGGACCCAAAAAAAAACAAAAAAAAGAAAATTTTCCACCAGCCATACATGATTCTTGTGCAGTTATAAATTTAAGAAGCATGATAAAATAATGGTAAACATATTTGGAGAACCCCTCAACTACAGGACACTTTGAAGTGGCTCCATCAACTTCATTTTATTTTTTATTAATTCTTTAGAATTCAGCCATTTCAGTCAAATAAATCATGAATTTTATCAGATAATCTATGATTTATCAAATTTAATGGTATTAGTATTTAATCATCTTTTAGTGTATAAAATCAGAAGAATTAATGACTAATAGCTAGTAAAACCATTATATTTAACAAAATTTTAACTTAACTAATTAGCAAAATTCATATTTAAAAAAAAACTTGAAGGTAATGGAGGTGCCAATAAAAAAATAAAAGTCGAGACCCCTATTTCAAGATTACACATAGTTGAGAAGGCCTCCATATATACATTTTTAGCTAAAATTATTTGATGCCATTTGGTTTAAAGTAATTATCAATTACCTCTTATAGATTTGTCACTGAAAGGTATAATTTTCTTTATTTATTCCTCATTCCTTCAAAAACAGAATATATACAAATAATACGTATTATTGTCATTATTATTATTTGTATTATTTCTCTGTTTTTTAACCATTTATGAACTCATACCCTGAAGTTTTGTATTTGTACTCTAAAACTCCCTAGGAGGATAAGCCATGCATGTTTACCCGTACGTATATATTAAGTCATTAGCTTACCGATCGTTCTTAGCGCAAGTGACAAAAAAATTTGATGGTTGATACTCAAGATCTAAGTTTGAATTCTAGTTGATTCACATTTTTAGCTAAATTTATTTCTAAATGAAATAAACGAAATAGATAAGATATCACTTTTCTCTAAAAAAAAAAAAAAAAGTCATTAGCTTAAGATAAGGGTGGCAACTTTATCGCCATATGTAGTACTTTTATTTATGCGTTTGATAAAAAGATTATATTCGGAGCACAGAACACGATAAAGTCGTAGTATAATAATATGGTCCTACGTTACATATGATACATATAGAATAGTTTAAAGTTTCAATATCAAATCAGAGTGGCGCAGCGGAAGCGTGGTGGGCCCATAACCCACAGGTCCCAGGATCGAAACCTGGCTCTGATATTTAAGAGTGGCTTCCGATGTTATCTTTTTCTCTTTTTTTCCTTGATTTATTTATGATCTCTGGCATTACTTTTAGATTTATTTATGATTAGATCTCCGACATTATTTTTTTCTAAACTAATTTATGATCCTTATTCATGCATAAACTTTTTTCTTTTCTAAAGCAATTATGATTCTTATATAAAGAAAAGAGTGGCTTCGGACATTACTTTTAAACCAATTTATGATCCCTATATTAAGAAACAGAGTAAATTGATCCTTTTTATGAACCTATATTATATTTAGATTTTAAAAGCAATTCATGATCCTTATATTCATATTCAGAACCAATTTGTGATCCTTATGTAAAGAAACAAAGTTCTTTCTAATTTACAAACCTATATCATATTCGGATTTTAAAACAATTTATGATCCTTATATTCATACTCTACACATATAGTTCTAAAGAAACAAAGATTTTACTAAGTTATGATCCTATGTTATATGCAGATTTTACACATACTTATAATAATGAGTACTCCAACATATCTTGTGCAACATAGATAGTTAAAAGCATTCCAAAAGCATAAAGAAAGCTCATATGTTCAGTGGATGAAATAAGGATAAAGTGCACACCAGCAAAAGCAAAGATACTCTCGATCGGTAGCATCAAAGTTCCCGCCATCCAATCATGCGATCGGAAACCTACATCGGCCGTAGCCTGCGAGAAAACACAATGAATCAATTAAAGTAGCCATAAAATATCAGATCAAAGCTATCATGAACTCTTGCTGGAAACGATTTATGATATCTTTAACCTGCAATTTTAGATGAATATACATCTGTGGACCTTCAAAGATGAGTTATAGACGACTAAGTATGTAAAAACGAGTGCTCGTTATGTTTTCTGAAATCAAAATGCTTTCGAAGTTTCGTAGACATATAAATCTCTTAATCAGATGCATGCTGAAAAGAAAGATTTCTTGTTTTTTTTGAGACAACACTTGTTTTAGTAAGACTGTTAACACAAATCTGGTACAAAGTATCACTGAAGCCTACGGACAAACAAACCTGCAATTTGTCAAAAAGTACAGAGAATATGTCTATTTGCAGACTGTAATTTTCAACAATGTAATATATACGGACAAAACGATATAGTTTCACATAAACTACAGTAACCCAAACCATAGGCACGCATGCATATTTTGAATATGGATAAGGGTAGTGATATAAATTCGGAAGCATTTAACCGGTTAACTATAGAAGAGAGCAAAGCTGCAGTAACCACTATGGTTTACAACCGCAGAATCTAAGAGTGAAAGGTAAGAGAAGATAATGTCCCGTACTTGGATCAGTAGTGACGAGTATTGCGGTATCGTCAAAGCTGCAGCTACCACCTTTATATTTTGCCGCCTGCCAATAACTATTGAAAGCATAGGAAGCATGGGCGGCGACTGTATCAGGATAATAACAGTGCCTGCCCCGCCTAATCTCCTCGCAGTCGGCCCCTCCCTCCCCGCAAGCATAGTCCATTGCCTCTTGCAACTTGTCGGTCGGTACAGTTGGTTTAGCTACGCACCACAGTCTCATTTTGCGTGCTTCCCCGTTATGAGGACACAGAGATGGTGATGGTGGGGATGCAGATGCAGTTGGGGGTTTTACAGGGGGTTTTGTTCGGTGCATATGAGGTGTTCGACGTGGATTGTGAACCAACGCAGGAGGTATTGCGGGGGAAATGAGAGGGGAAGTAGGAGGTAGTGCAGGGGAAATGAATGGGGAAGGAGTTGGGCCTAAAGGGATTTCCGACGGAGAGGCGCTGGGCACGAAGGAGAAGGAAGAATCGGGCACCGGCGCAAATTGGATCGGCGAGGGGCTTTTACGATTGGTAGGGTTTGAGGGGAAGCTCAAAGAAGAAGATAACAACACTCTCTTCTTGGGTTTGGCTTCTCTCATTCGCGTAGTGTCTCTAACAAAAGCACTCTGCGGTGGGTCAATTAGATGAACCAAGTCGGAATCTCGTAGAAACCTCAGAAGAGGGTGCAGTACATCTCGAATGCTGACACTTTTGCGCAAGCAATCGGAGGATACGGAAACGCGAACTTCAATGTTTTGCAGTAACCCCCATCTCACAAGGGAAAAGTAGAGATTTTTAAGTGAGGGCAAAACCAAGCCCCATTGGTGTTCATGGTTCCCGCTGCAGAGAACACCTTTACCCACTACAATGGCGGGGATTGCGGGGTAGTAGAGGAGGGGGACAACATGGGTTTTGAGCCAGTTTTCGGCTCCCAGCACGCTTGAGGACACTACAAAAAGCTCGGATTCATTGAGAATGGCGGTAATGGGAGGTGGGTATTTTGCGTGAGGAGGAGGAGGAGATTCATGAAATGTGCTTTGTTCATGGGGGTTTACAAGCTTAGTAATCTCTTCACCTGCATCTTTAACACAAAAGAGGTAACATTACAGGAGTGTGAGAGACATTACTAGGGATGTAGAGGGTTTGGGGAGCTTAATTACCAGTGAGGGTTACGAGAGTCGCGAGAGAGAAGATGAGGTAGAGGTAGGAGAACTCCATTAGAAGCATCTTCCTCTTCTTCTTCTTCTTCTTCTTCTTCTTGTGGAATTGGGGGGGAAAGGGAAAGTAATTAGGATGCTATATGTGCAAAGCTCGAAGTGGGTCTAATAGCATGTGGGGAAAAGTGCTGGCGGGAAAAAGATGGAGACGGGAAACGGGGATGAAGAAGAATTGGGCCGGAATCTAAATTGGGCTTCTTTGTTTAAAGCCCAATTAAGGCAAACCCAATTAGCGACCCGGCCCAATAGTGATTGGTAACTCTATTTGGTAACGAATTAGACGCCGTTCGATCGTCATTGTTCCTGTTCCACGACCGTCCGATCCGAGCTCTTTAAAACCTAGACCCCCTCCCTCTTCTCCTTCGTCGTCGTCTTCCTCCATTGCTAGAGAGAGAGAGAGAGAGAGAGAGAAAGAGAGAGAGAGGGCCATGGCGTCGTGCGGGGGCACGTGCGACTTCAACTGTGGCTCGAAGGAGGTGGAGGAGGAAACGCGGGAGAGGGTCGGACGCGTCTCCCTCGCCGCGGCCTCCTCCGCCGCGAACGCGGCGCGGTGCTCGAAGTGCGGCGACGGGGACGCGCGGGAGGGTTGCAACGGGGCTTGCACTACGTGCTTCCGCGCTTACCTCTTCGGCAAGTTTAAGCTCGCAGTCGCCTCCAACGCCATGATCGCGCCCACCGATAACCTTCTCGTCGCCTTCTCCGGGGGCCCTGCTTCTAGGTACTCATTCCCCCTTACTTTCGTACTGATTTAGGTTAACTTTTTTCGAGTTAAACTTTTATTGCAAATATTTACTATAAATCAATTGGTATCGTCGTTGATTGCTCTCTAAGTTGTGCGTTTTTGCTTGCAAAACTGATAAGATGATTATGGACGTTGTAGAAGATTCATCTGGAGAGACCTATAGTCAAAAAATGTAAGGAAAAAGAGAATGGCGAATCACTATAATGAATTAACTTATTCAAATCTATCATTACTCATGAAAAACGTATTTTTTTAATATATGAGCAATATAACACCATAGAAGTGATTATACTCTATTTTACCAGTTACTCTTGCTAGATAAAATTTTTTATCTTTCGTATAACTAACATAATTATATGTATAAGTTGGAAAGCTGTTGTTTTGATACATCATAAACAGAAAAATAGAAGTATGAAGAAGAAACTGGCCTATCCAAATAGAAATCTATTGAAATCAAGTGCGAGTACATTGATTGAAAAGATGAATAGAGCAATTAACATTGATGGTTTTGGATCTGGACCACCCTTATATCTTTTCATCTCAGGCAGGCTGTGTCAGTGCATTTTGCATGTTTTTTGATCTGTGAAGGGCTAGCCCTATATATAGTATACAGTTATTTGTTGACTACCCCTTATTTGATGGTTTCTGTTCTCTTTTTGCAATTAATACCAAAATGGTGGTAATTATGTATGTTAAACATTGGATGCAGCTGCCAGATTGCAAGTTACTGTACTAGTTTATTTTCTATTCCACTAAGATAAACTTAATGGGCGTAAATCTATTTCTTACTGAGAAATTATACGTTACAGAGTAGCTCTACAGTTCATTCATGAGATGCAGTCCAAACTGGTGAAGAGCTGGGATGCTAGTAATTCACAAGCTTTACCAGTTTTTGGTGTTGGTGTTGCTTTTATTGACGAGAGTGTTTTCTCTCTCAAGCAATCACACGAAATTGGAAAGGCAATTGAAAATGTTCAGTTGATTGTGTCAAGTATTTCATCTGCCTATAAGGGGATTCATATTAAACCCATTGAGAACATTTTTTCCTCGGATTCAAAGGATGGACGAGGCAGATTGAGTGAGTTACTGGATATGATTACTGATAACACTGGGAAAGAAGATTTTCTGCAATATTTGCGCATGCTTTCTTTACAAAAGGTCCTTTAGCTCTCACTGATCTTATTTATCGATAGGAAAGGGTGCCGTTCGAGTTTTCTCACTCTGTATTGTCTTAGATGCCCTCCAGATTGCTCTTGAAAATGGATATAGCAAACTAATATTGGGATCATGCTCTTCGGCAATAGCGTGCCACGTAATTTCTGCTACCGTGAAGGTTTGATACAAAACTTGCTCCACTCTAGTTATCACGTTATTTGACCTTCAACTAATTGTTTGTTTAGTTAGGATGGAGCTTTTGCAGAGTGTTGTTTGAGTGAAGCTGTTTAAAGGGGCAGTAATAATATTTCCAATTACAATCTTCTTTGTGGCTTCAAATTGGAGCCTTTGCTCATAGTGACTCAAAGCTCATTTTAATTTCCTGCCGCAGTAGAAGTTTTATGCTGGTGGTTTTAGCTAAGTGCTTAGTGTTTGGAAGTTTGGAGTACAACAGTTATTCGGAAGCTAGGCTAAATATGCACTTATGTCATATATGATGGAAAATCACTTAAACTAATTGTTATTTTCGACAGGGTCAAGGTTATTCTTTACCTGCTGATGTGCAGTATGTTGACACGAGGTGGGAAGTCCCAGTGGTTCTTCCAGTTCGCGACTGCCTTGCACAAGAGCTCAGCCTGCTCTGTCATCTTGACAGGTAAGATTTTTTCCCCCCTTCAAAATAAAAAAAATGCCTTTTATATTATTTCTTTCCCCTGACCTATTGATTGCTTAGTTTGAAGACTCAGCAGCTGCTTGATAGGCCTTCTGCTGGCATTAATGGTTTAGTTTCATCATTTGTTACTCGATTGCGGGTAAGACCGTGTTTAATAATTTTCTCTCGTTGCAAATTTTGTAGCTATTTAGTGGGTACTTATTCATATGCTTATTTAGCTGTCCGTTTATTTATTGGCAGGAAGAGAATCCTTCTAGAGAGCGCACTATAGTTAGAACAGCAGAAAAGCTTAAGCCTTTTTGTTTCAATAAGTTCTCAGCAAACGGTTATCACGATTTCCTGCCATCACGATTACGACCCAAGTTCCAGAATGCGGACGACAGTGATTCTGTTTTATCTGTGGTTCTTTGCCCGATTTGTGGAAGTCCGCTCAGTGAAATAGAACTCCACAATATGAGGAGTACTGAGGGCGAGGCTCGAACAAGAGCTGAAATATTTTTTGCTCATTGTTGTCAAAGCTGTTGTTTCCAGATTTTACCAAATGGGGCTGCTGCTTATGAAAAGGTTTTTTCACTACTACCACAGTCGATGATGAGGAGAGTGAACGGCAGTATGCTTGCCAACCGAAGTCAGTTAAGGTGAGCGGTGAGCTGCAATTGTCTGCGTCTAAATTTGTTTCATTCTTGTATCGTATATTGTCTGTGGTTTTAATTTGTTTCAGCTGGTTAAACTGTGCTCTGATTGTCTGCGTCTTAGCATGCTTCATTTTAGTAATTTTTCATCCTTTTTTGTTTTTAGAGAGGAAATCAAAGATTACCTGCTTGACGACCAAGATGATGATACCTGACTCTATATTCATGGTAAGCTGTATATATCTTTTGGATTTGTCACTTGCTGCTCTGATCTATCATGATAAGTGCCACATATAACATTTCATGTTATCATCCTCTGCTAACTGCATATTCTATTTATAATGACATTTTCTCCACATATTTTGTTTGCAGCACAGAAAAACCAAAAGGGATAAAAGCATGAGTTGGGTCTTCATGCTGCAATACAGATTAAGCAATCCAACACATGCTCATACTGTTGATATGTACACCCAGGAATCTATAAAGCAATCAGATTCCTTCTGAGGATTAAAGATAAGATGCTAGTTCCAGGGGCTTTTACAGATTGAAGAAGGGAAACCCACGAGAGAGGTAATCGCAGTCATATTGTTTACCAAAGTGTTATCCATCTCTCTTCTCTTTTTCTGGAAGAAGTTGTTGCTATGATGTTGTTTGTTGTTTAGGAGTTAGGGTTTGGACCAATTCCCTCTCAACTACTTGATTTATTAGCCTTAGTTATTGAGTAATATTCTTATTGAAGACCAAGGTAACATTACATCTGATAGAGAAACTTGTAAACCCAAACCAACTACAGATAACTTAAAAGAGCAAACCATATTGCCCAGTTGTTATTAATAGTAAGTATTCCTCATCTAAAGGCTCGGCGATACTAAATTTTAATCTTCCACCATACTTAAATCTTACTCTCCGAGGTCAAAAGCAGACACGACAAAGCTATCAGACAGCCCCGTGCCGGTCTTGAAGGTAATTTTTCCGCTAGAAGGGTCTGCGATGTATACTTCCACCACAGTGAGCCACAGCAGGAGCTCCTTTGTCTTTACCCCCGTTATCTTCTTCAGCTTGCCCTTCTCCACAAAGGCCGTCACCTCGGTGGCGTACGACACCACCTGCTTTATCTTCTTGAAGGTGTGCTCCTTCTTCTTCTTTTGAATTAGCCACACAAACCCAGCCTCACGGTTGTAACCAAACTCCTCCATGTCCTCTAGAGGGAACAGTCCCTTTGGGAGGTCGAGCTCTTCCAGCATCTCGACGGTCTTCTTCTTGCAGACGGCATCACCACGGACGACCTCGGCGCCCTGTCGGTAAGTCTCAATGGTTTGTGATGCCATTTTTTTTTGGGCTGTTTTTTGTCTTAGAGGTAGAAGGGAGTGGTAAATTTAAGTTAAAGAAGATAGAAGGCTAAGAGTAGTGGGTTGTGGGAGATTTAGGGAGGAGAAGAGAGTATTTATAGAAAGAGTAATAGCGTATTAGGCATGGCCAAAGGAATGGTCTCATATTTTAGGTCAAATTGTTTGCTTTCAACTAATTTCTTAGATGGAGTTGGTCTTTGGCCACATATAACCTGTTGATGACTACTATGTATGCGTTTACCTAAGAAGGGAAAAATGAATAGAAATGGTCATATAACGGTTTTCATTCATTAATTATTCGGAGAACAAAAACACAAGGGACAAACATGGTCAAAGTAAACCGGCCGATAAAGAAGGCCGCAGAGTTTGAAAGTTTTTAGCAGTGTTGGGAGTATTTAGTTTCAATCAGGAAGGAGCATTGGAACCATCAATTTGGGTTGTTTACGCTACTTGATAACTTGGATCCTCCGTCAATTGGTAGTAGTTATTGAATAATGATTGATGATAAATTTCAACTTCCATTTAAGAAAAATTGATAAATAAACATTGGAAAAAAAAATTAGGAGGGAAATTTTTCATATATACTACTGGCGCATGCACTGAATTGATGATTTATAGATTTTGCAGTGATTTCATAGAAAAAAGGAGGCTTTGTAGTGTGTTTTGTGTACACACTCATCTATGTGGCCTTATGCTCATCTCATCTTCTCCCCAGTAAGTTCAGAGGTGGTCTGTTTAGTTTTTCGTTTTTTTCTTTTTGTTTTGTATTTTTTGAGGAGGATGCTCGTGGGCCACGTGGTCCGCTCCTAACAATCCTGTTGGAAGTGGGAGCCCAGCCCAGGCCCACCCACCCTGGAACTGCCCCTTTTGTTTGTTTTTTACCTGGTCTCGTAGAAGTTTGTTATTTGACTACGTAGAGTTCTAGACGCTGTGCTAGTTTGAATTCCTCGGTCATACGACTCACCGTCCTCTTCACGCCTGAGAAATAATCAGGCCCGGCAAACTATTTTACGAAAGCCAAACCTTTTGCAATCTGCCATGCTGGGGCTAATCAAGGCACGCCGGGCTGGGCCTCGGTGCATCTGCCATGCCGCCGTAGATAACTAATCAGAGCACTTATATTTACTAATAACTATGTTGCTCGTCCTGAATATAAAAAAATTCGCTAAACAACATGTTTATGTGGTATGCGTATATTTTTGTTTTCGTAAGGATCATGCAGTAAATGGATAGTGTGGTGTATGAGTAGATGTCTAGAATGAAATGTTATATTCAGTCTCTGGATCATTCTTTTAGATTAAGATTAATATGTTTATGAGTGAAAGCCAAGCACTTTGTAGGAGATTTAGAAGACAAATTTAGATTGCCATCATAAAGGAAAATTTATGTGACATTTAGGGACAACGTCGAAAGTCTCGAGTTGTAAATATACAGACACATGGCATCTCGAACCTAAGCCTTTATGTATCCGGTCATGCTTCTTACTATTTGGTACCGGGCATCTTTTTCGGACATCCAACCTGTCTCCTTATGCTTTGTTTGGATGTATATGAATATATTATTCATCATATTTTTTTTTTTACATGTTTAAAAAATTTATAGTATTTTATAGGTGAGAAGTATGTTTATGAGGGTATACCCATATTTGATATTCAAATTATTGTTATATTTTTTTGAAATGAGATAAAACCATAATCAGGTTGCTGAGTGAAATAGTTTTGAAACTATCGAGTGCGGAGGCATATTGTGGTGTTCCTCTCCTTGGTTTTTGAGGGAGCATGGAAAAGCCTCTTTCCGTTTCGTGAAAGTAAAGAAATTTGCGAACTCGGCGGGGACCATAAAGAGGGAAAAACAGGTGAGGAGGGGGCCGGGGGGCGGGGGCCTCGCCCCGATGAGGCAACGTGTGCGGAGGGGCGAGCGCGAAAGCGGAGCCGCATTGGACTCTCGCCCTCGCCCATGTGCACGCACTCGGCTCGGCTCGCTCGCATCGGACATCCTGGTCAAACCTAGGGACCCCGTCCCCAGCACTGGACCACTCTCTCTCTTTCTCTCTCTCTCTCTCTCTCTCTACTCTTTGGTAGTTTGAGGTCCCTATCGTTTGAAGCGGATAAAACAAAATTTCCCTGTTATTCATCACAAAGTCCCTTTCAAGTCCCTCTACTATCTTGATATTGAGAAGTCGTTCGGATTAATAATTTATTTGATATAGAATTCTTTTTGTATAGTTGAAAATCAGGAGTTGCATGTTTTGCTCATTAAAAGCTTTTGGTATCTGTGATTTCCCAACTGTGGACAAACACTCAATATAATAATATCAGTTCTATATAAGGTTTTTTAGATAAATTTAGAAAACATATCAAATGTAATATTCACACATCCAAATAGGATCAAAGTTTTTTACTTGAAAGTTTTGATCTTTAAGCTTTAGCGTGTCATGCTTTTACTTCCCGACTGCTACAATATTCTTAACTTTTTGTGATACTACTACTGTCCTTCTTCTTTTTTTTTTAATGAAATGATCGTTTTACAACGTTCCGTGAAATTTATGGTTTATTCTAGTTTGATCAAGCCATAAATAAAAATATTATGTTATGATGATTTTTTTAAGTGCTAGGACGAAAATGAAATGCAAGGTATATGAATGTTTAAGGGTAAGTTTAACAAGTGAACTGGTGCAGGGGTCAAGTAGCATTATTCGTCGTAATAGTCCAGGGAGTGTCCATAAATTTTTACCATAAAAAAGCCTTATATTGACGCTATTGGATGATTTTGAGATGCTTCACAAAAGGCTGGTCATTTTGTCTCCCAATGCGGCACTATCTCTGCCAAGGATATGCCATAGCAATTGGAAATCATTTCCTCATCGTGGCACTCAACTGCGTGGCTTTTCGAACAACTTCTCTCGCAACAACAGAGTATATATAATTTAGGTGTTTGACAAATAGTTAGGGATTGTCGGTGAATGGAAAGTTCGAATCTAAATACTTTTTTGTTTTTATTGCTGAAACAAAAAAGATGCAACAGGGTCGGTTCTGGTTTTCCGAGGAGGGACATGTTCTTCTTCCTTTTACCATGCTCACACTTTCTGCTAGAAAGTAAGAAGCAGAATTGCAAGACCCAGTCACAACAAAGTCCGATGAACTAGATCCATGTTAAAATTTGGTATCATTAAGTACATATAAGTATAATATCTAGTATTTCGTGTATGTATGGGCTTCAATTGGACTATGACTTGTGGTGGGCATAGTATACTTCTCTCTATTCATCACTACATATATATATATATATAGATAAGGTATATGATATATAGATATAAAAACCTGGTTGCTTCAATGGAACAAGCAAAGGGCCGATGTGTCTCCAATGTAAGGGGGGATTGAAACAGTGACCCTTCTTTTCTGAGTGTGGGGGACCCATTGACACGACCAATCACACATGTAAGTTGTACCCCACCTTGGGACTTGGGAGTACCCCTTCATTGTTGAGGGGTTGATGATGAGAATTATTACTGCGCGCACCAAGTTCTATACACCAACTGCGCGCACCAAGTTCTATACACCAAGCTATTTATTACATTAAGATTTGTTTAAAACTATGTTTGATTCCGAAATAAAAAATAGTGTTTTAAGCTTTAAGTTATGAATTAGAGTATTTTTGTATTTGGTTGGGGATTGGGGTTAGTCCCTGAGGTATAGGAAAAATAGTGATGGTTCATTGAGTAATTTTGATAAGAATGGTAGATAGATGGGTTATTGAATGTAAAATAAATGTTGTGTTTGGTGGGGTTCTGACATAACTTATTTGAGGACCTATTTTTTAGAGTGTTTGGAAATAATATAGGAGTTAAAAAATTATTCCACTTCTTAACCCCCAACCAAACGGAGGCCAAGGGGTTCTTCGAAACTCTTTCCTTAAAAAGAGTTTTGAAGAATCTAAATTCAAATCATTTATTATATTAAGATTTGTTTAAAATTATTTTATGTTAGATTTGATTTTAAGATAAAATTTTACGACTATATGACGTGCACATATATATGTTTTTAAAGCTTATGTAGAGGTTAATGAATCATAAATATCTAAATTTATTGGAATTGGAGTTTTGGGAACCCTGAGGTATAGGACAAAAGGGAGGGGATGGTTCATTGCCTTGTCCGTCCTTGTTTACCAACATTTAAGAAGGGGAATGAATGGTAGATAGATGGAAGTTAAATGAGAAAGCGAAGGAAACAATGTTGTGGGCTTGGGGTTCTGACATTTTCCACATGGCTTTGGCAAATGGCAATGCACCTTCAACATTTGGACTCCCTTTCTTTCCCTCTCTCTATTGGCAATGCTGTTGCTTCTCTCCAATGCACCAAACTTGCAAGCTACTTCCCAATACACATGCCTGCAGGGTTAGGTCTCTTCAAATTCAAAGATCTAAGTGAGTTCTGAGTAGCGCTGTTAAAAGAAGCATCACGTTAAACAAAATCGAAAGGTGATGATTTCGTATTGTCGATCCGTTAGGCCTTGAGCCTGATAGAGACAAGTGCAGGTCCATCTTTCATAAGCTTTATTAAGTTCAACCAGACCTATAGTGAGATTAATTTATATATACATATAGGCTTGGAGATTAATTTATATATATACATATAGGCTTGGTTCAAAATTTCCATAGGTTGGGTAGAGAGCTTTTTGAAACGTAAGGAGGAGGCTGTGCTGGGTATTAGAAAAGCATACACCCTAAATTCTGCAGCTGTGTGTTCACAGTCCAACATTGGCACCCATTGTCATTTGTGTGGGGACGTTGTTAATTACTCCTTTTTATACTTTTCCAACTCTCCCATCATTGAAATATAACTTGATTAACACTGACAGTGACTTAACACCATATCTAAGGAATTTAAGCGGTTGTTTATGATCATCTGATCGTATTCGAGGAAAGAAAAATGAAAAATTCAACGACAAATTAATAAACCGATTATAACATTTCTTTTTTTTTTCCCAGAATCTATTCTTTTAAACAATAATAAGAATGGTGAAAATTTAACTGTTTATCACCATTAAAAATAAAACAGATTGGTCAACTAGGGCACTGACGAGAAATCAGGTTTTAGCAGATATGAAACCTTATTTTTAATATTGTTAGTACAAGACAAATTCCATTTTAGTGTGCCCTTTATTGTACTAACAATACTTTATTATATAAGTATCTCTTGCAGCTAAAACGTAAACTTCTCATGCATGACAAGTGTCCTTGTTCAGTGCTTATAATACGCACACCATCAAATGTATACGTTGAATGTTCCGAACCAAAAATAATCATTGAGCTACTCACCTGTCCCTTGCGCAAATAATAAAGGATTTGATGGTCAATACTCAGAGATTCCGAATTCAAAACCTAGTTGATTTATATTTTCAGTTAAATTTATTTTTAAATAAAATAAACGAAACGAAAAACATGCTACCTATCTCTTAAAAAGAATAATAATAATCATCGAACAAGCCTAGTAGTTTTTATCATGAATTATCGTTCTTAAGGTTAGAGGGTCATCTGAAATAGAAGTAGTTGGCGAAATACATACGATATTAATGCTTTCCGTAATTTTTTACTGTAATAGATTCAGAATTAGATCTTTTAATTTCAATTTATCATTTGCGTTAGAAGCGGTCGGATTTTTTATTTTTATTTTTATTTTAAAATCTTATTCGACAAGCGTTCTATACAAAATTATTGCTGCTGAATACAGAAACAAGAGCAGCTTCAAACATACCTTAATAAGAGGAGAGGGCTCAGATACCCCCCCTCTCTCTATCTCTCTCTCTCTGTCTCTCTCTGCAACGGCTGGGGCCAAACTCAGCCCAAAAAACCTCTCCTTCCCCGCTATATCTGCGCCTCGCTGGCCCGTAATCTTTGTATCCATCCAAATCCCATTTCCTTTTCCTTCTTTCTTTTTCTTTTTTTTTTATTTTGGTATTCTCTTTTTCATACTTGGTTCTTTTTCTCCACACGTAATCGAGCTCCCCTTTCCCTTCACTTCCATCAAGCATTAGCATCGGCACCGGTAGAAGTGACATTGATACTACTATTAGAACCAGAATATAACTATAGCAACAACAAAGGGAGAGAGAGAGAGAGAGAGAGAGAGAGAAAACCCACAAGGGCCAAAAAAGAAGAAAAAAAAAATCCCAATGGAGGCCTCGGGTTGCTCTGTTTCCATCTCCACCCTCATCTGTGAAGAAGACGGCGCCGATTTGGAAGCCGATGACGACTCCAACGAAGGCGGCGAGCTCTTCCTCCTATTAAAAGAGCAACCTTTATCCCAAAGCGATGAGGAGTACGTAGAGAAGTTGATCTCCAAAGAGACCAACTTTAACATCGCAAGCCACTGCTGTTCTCCTTCTTCTTGTGATGAAGCCCCTTCGATGCTATCCCAGGATTGGTTCGTAGCATCACGCGTCGATTCCATCCGATGGATTATAAGGGTGAGTCCCCTCAAAATCCAATCTTTTTCAGGTTTAAAAACCCAATCTTTAGTGCTCAATACTTGTTTTTATGAGTTTGTGCTTATTTCGGTTTCATCTAGACAAGGGCCTGCTTTGGATTCAGCTATAAAACTGCTTATTTGGCAATCAGTTGCTTCGATCGCTTCTGTCTCCGGCGAACCATTGAAGTAAGCTGATCCATGAAGCTCTTCTATTTAGTTGTTTAGTTCCATCTCTTTTATTGGATCCTTTGCCCTTTGATTGATAACTTCACTAATTGGTATTCATTAGAAGGATAAATCATGGGCTATTCGATTGTTATCGATCGCGTGCTTGTCGTTGGCGGCGAAGATCGAAGAGGAAAGGGCCCCTTACTTTCGGAGTATCGGATAGAAGAGCATGCGTTTAGGAGCAATGCGATATTAAGAATGGAGCTTCTTGTGTTGAGCACATTGGAATGGCGCCCGATCGCGGTTACTCCGTTCGATTATCTGAGCTACTTTGTGAATAAGTTTCAATGCGGAGATGGATCAAAGCATTCGATCCACGAAGCTGTTGGATTCATTTTTGCAATCATTGAAGGTTGATCGCAAGCAATGAGCATATAATGTTTCCTTGCTCTTTTCCTTTTACTGTTGGAAAAAAAAAAAAAACTTTTCTGATTCTGATAATAGATATTTTTATTGAATTAGTGGGTTGTTTTAGTGTGGTATTTATATATGTTTTTTTGTCATATTTGTTGTGCTGTGTGTGCAGTGATTAGTATACTAGATTATAGGCCCTCCACTATAGCTGCAGCTGCCATATTAGCTGCATCCAATGAAGGATTGACAAAGGAATTAGTGGAAACTAAGATGGCCACTCTCTCTCTATGTGGGTCCTTAGACAAGGTAACTCATTTCATTTGTGACTAATTCATTTTCTCTGTTTTACTGAAGAGTGCAGAAGCAAATAGTGAGGGAAAGGTTCATAAGCAGTAAAAGATGATGATTTTTTTTTTTTTTTTCACTTTGAAGTGAGAAGTAAATAATTTTTCATTTCAGGAGCATGTGTATGCTTGCTATAATGCAATGAATCAGGAATCAAAGAAGAAGCACAAGGAATCAAGGAGATTGGATTCTTCAGACTTATCAGAAAACTGCACAAGTGTTACTAATGTAATTGATCTGACAGATACTGCCTCTTTCACCCCCACAAGCAATAAGAGGAGAAGGCTGCAATTACCCAACATTAATTGAGGTCCATTGGTTTGATTTGGTTTTCCTATTTTACTAAAAACCATTGTTAAATACCCATTCCCTCTTCTTCTTTTTTTCCCTATATTTTCTGACCAAATTACTGGTTTGGGGCTTTTTTTTTTAAAAAAAAAAAATTTTCCCTTCATTTTAATTGAGTGCACTGTGAAAATTGTGTTTGGCTTTGGAACTGTTGAGAAGATACTGGAATGGAGGAAAGGTTAAAGGGTGAAACTTCACTCATAGTGAAAAAGTTGACTGCAACACAAGAAAGCTCATAGGAGGGGGACCCTCTTTAGAGGCCAATGAAGACTCTTCTGTGTACAGTGCTAAAAACTTGCCTCTTCTGGGCTCAAAATTCATTCATGGATCTATTTTTGTCTATTGTGGGTGTGGGTCTTATTGGGGGTCATTGGAGAATGGAGATTGCTAGCCTTTGATATTGCAGTCCTGTAGCTTGTCCATTTTCAGAGGTGCTCTTTCTCTGAGCACTTGAGAGAAAGGCTGTAAAGCAGTGGGATTGTGGGTGATTCAGTACATTTGTGTTTGCTTGCATTGGCCTGGGTTTTAAAGAGGTGAGTGGATGTAATTGGATTGGTTTGATTTTTTTTTCTTCTTTTTTTTTTTCAGAAATGGAAGTTGATGATTGTGTTTTGTGCCTAGTCATCAGTTCATTGTGAGCCTTTCCTTTTCTTTTAGTTTGTGCTCATGTTGAGCTCACTGCTTGTTCCTATTAAATGAACCAACTTTGAGTATTTCATGTTTCATTAAAAGGAGAAACTTTACATTGCTAAACCTCTTATCTGTTAAGGTAACTATATCTAGAACGAAGTTCACAATATTCGAAATAACAAGTCATAATTATGAACATTGTGTGTAGCTTGCTTATCTGATCAAAATATATATAACTGCATAAAAATGGCACGCTTGCAGAAAAAGCATCATTTTCTATTAGTGAGGTGTACTTGAGTGCGCAAAGCGCGGTTGATTAGTAAATGAATCTTTGTGGACTTACTATAATTAAACGAATCTTAACCAATGAGTTCTTGTACTATGTCCATATGATACACAACTATAATAGGAGGAAATAAATAAAACAAAATAAAAGTCTGCTTAGATTGCTAGAAAAGAAGGATGATAAGACAGCCTTAAATAGCTTGCAATTTAAACATGTTTTGTCAGTGCAGACACTGTTTGAACACTCAGCCCAGTCTGTGTCTTCTACTAGGCTTACAAGGGGCACAAATTCTAGTAGGTCACTGGCAGAGAAGATGCCAAGGATCCTCTGCTCCATGAGAGCCTGCTGTGAGGATCTGTTGTTATGTGAAAGAAGAAGCTGCTGCATGCAAGCCCTGCAGAAGCCAGCAAAAAAGTTGGTATTGAATCCTATCATCACCATTCATTTCTGATCAGATGGCTCTGATTGATTAAAACCAACAAATATTTAGAAGAAACATTTTGGAACTTCCCTTCTCTGTGCAGTCCCAAAACAAACTTTTAGAGACAAGGTTTGGTAAATTTGTTGGTTCAAAGGGATACCACCTAGAAGTGAGTGTTTCTCTCTCTAGCTTGTAGTAAAGCACCAATAGAGAAGGAGGCCCCCTCAACTATGGGGATCAACTTTTCTTTTCTTCTTTAAATCATTTAATTAGTTTATTAGTTATTAGTCCTTAATTACTCCAGTCTTAATTGCTAAAAAGTGATTAGAGTTATTAAACTTGATTAAGAAAACTTGAAGTTGAGAGGGTTCTACATGATTTTTTCTTTTCTTTTCTTTTTACCTATTTTTAAAGAAGAAAATGGGTAGCAGTTGGAATTTATACAGAAGCACTGTGGATGTAAACAAAAGTTGGGGGGGTTTGCTTCAGTTGGTGGCCTCTGCCAATATGGGCAGGCCAAAGGATCACTTCTCATTGGAGACAGTAATATAAAGATTTTGGCTCTGTCAAGGGCATAGGAAAAAACATATATATATATATATATATATATATATATATATGGGAAGGGATAAGATATCTAAGATTTGACCAGGTCAAACAAACATTGTTTTGTAGAAGCTTTTAGTGACTGATGATCTGTCTTTTAGTAGTTCATGAAAGCAGTGTTGGGGGGGTGCACTGATAAAATAAGCAGGGGAGTATGGTGTGCATCCAATGTGCAGTGGTTAGATTGTAAATAGGAGAAATTTGAGGGGTAATATTGGAAGAACATTTTTAAAAATCCAAAGGATGTAAATTGCACATTTGGTCCGCAAACTATGAGGGTTAGTACACTTTGGTGCTCAAATTTTAATTTGTCATATTTTTTTAATTTTAACTTTTAGAATATTGATATATCGTTAATATGGATATGATGGGGCTGTGTTATAATTAATAATGCATCAATAATTAAAATGTCACATCGTTTTTATATCGATGATGTATTAACATTTAATCAACTAAATTGTATTGTTAAACTTAATTACAGTATTACTGAAAGTTTGAGTCAGAAATTATAATAAATTAAAGTTTGTGACCTAAAATGTAACATGTCCCATAGTTTGAGGACCATACTAACAATTTTTTCAAATCCACAAAAAGAAATGTTTTGCTGTATGCTTACTTACAATCAAAGTTTTTGGGTCTTTTTTTTTTTTCCTTTTTTGAAGAATTTGTACTACTTATGTTTAGATAGATCATTTATACCTAAAGGGTAAATTATGCATAGAGTTTGTGAACTATAAGGTCAAAATATTGTCAAATAAATTTTGCTAACAGGCTCCATTCATGAGAGTTGAGTTTGTGAAGTACTGTCTCTTCATCATAATCACTACAAACTAGTTTATTTTATCCAGCTACATAAAAAAATTTGACCAAGATTCCAGCTGAGAGGGTATATTCCAGGATAAAATGCAGGGGTAAAAATAAATAAATAAAAGGATCAACTTTCTGATAACTAAGTGAAACAAATCAAAATACCCAAATTCATAGTTAAAGTGTGTTGTAGCTACCAATAAATGCTATATCTATTGCCCATCGTCGAAGTGCTAATGAAGGAATGGGCCAATTTCTATAGAGTTGGGCAGAGTTGGGCGATGACGACGTTTGTTGCACCCTTCCTTCGACACTTGTTATCGTGTTGTCGTCTTTTTGTGTTTTCGTTGTTATACTATTCTTTTTTTTGTTTTTCTATCTCACTTTATGTAGCTAAATTTACTTAATGAATGAAGCATGTAGCGTACTATCTTTCTCTCAAAAAAACAAAATACTTCTCCTCTGGCTATATTATGTTTTATTGACTTCAACGGCTAGTCAACCTCGAGATTGAGGCAGTTTTAGTCCTTTCACAAAACCAAATAAGCAGGGAACCAATTAAAACTCTTTTTGACTGTAAATGAAGAAGATGAGTATTCAAAACATATTAAAGCTACATGTACTGTTTTTGTCTAAGATTTGGAAGGCAAAAACTGGGTTTTATTTTGTTTAAGCCTGTTTCTCCTAGAGGGCAGTAAGTATAATCCTCTGTTATTTATTATATATATAGGTGTGCTCATTTTATCTGTTAATTGCTCCTTAACTTTATTGAGTTGCTTTGGGGATTTAGACAAAAAGAAAGGAACACTTAACCTTGAGGTTCAAAATAATAGCTTTTCAAAGCTTTTGATATGATTTAAGATCAAATTTACATGCCATAACCTCCTCAACTCGAATTAGTTGCCTAATGAAGGCTTAAATATGAAAAGTAAAAGAAGTGTTGTTCATAACAGAGTCTAGCTAATACATGACGAAAAAAAACCACAATATCAGTCAGAGTGAGCATTAATTTGAGCATTAATTTATCACACAATGCTTAATTTGAAATAAAAACTAGTTATTTGTCAAAGCTAAGATAGGATAGAAGATCATACCGCAAAATATTGAAGGAAGTGTACATTTATCTTCTTTTTTTTTGGTCTCTGTTTTGCAAATGCAAAGTTAGAGGTCAAATTTGAAAATAGAAATAAGTACAATCAATCTCCAATCCACCTAAATAAATATGTTGGCCTACTTGTCCCCCTAATATATCATGAGTCTTTGAATGCACGATTCTAAATCTAAATATCATTCATATTGTCCTCTAATAGATGCAGCTCAAAGAGAAATTTGAGCATCTCATACTCACCGATCTGAATCACTAGAATATTTAGCATATTGAAGAAATCTCAAATAAACTGGTTATTTTCTTATGCTTCCTTTTAGGTGATTAGCATAAAAATAATCAATTTATCTTAAAATTGTTATCAAGGCTGCAACAATGAAGCTACGTAACATTATAGGAACTGGAATATGTATTTTCGTACCCGATATGTAGCATCAGAAGGAATCATCACCACAAGGAAAAATTTTCTATGAACAGCATATAATTTGACAGCACTAATGTTAAGGCCCTGAATCACTGTTAAACAATTTTAAGACCCATAAAAAAGAAATGGTCTTAAAAAGAAAGGTCAGTTGCTCGTATGTTCAACGAAAGTTTCTAAATTAAATGAACTCTTACAGAAATAAGTGAGTAGCAAAATATTCCAAATTTTACTGCTGCTAATAGAAGGCTGCAAAACTTACTGCCTATTTGTTCATATCCTGCTTTCCTTTTCCTTTTCTTTCAGAAGCATTGTTTTCATGAAACTACTTGTCCCCAAAAGCCTCAGGAAATGAATATAGTACTTTATGACCTTCATGCTTGATTCTTCTGAACTGATTTCATGAAGCTCTGACGGGAATTAACTTAACAGCTGCAGCAATAGGCATCCCGAGAAAGCCAAAGAATATGCTCACAAACCACTCCGATCCGGAGAGAGGAACTGTGTTTGCAAAATCACCAAGAAATTGAACTATGATGACTTGGAAAATAACGGTGCTAGTAAGAACACCGACAAAAACATAGTTCTGCAGCATGCCCTTGAATACATCTATCTTCTCCATCTCTCTTGAGCTTATCTCGTTAAACACCTGCATAGCTCAAAAATAACAATAGCCTTTGTTTAGGTGGTTTATTGCAAAAACCGAATAAGCTGAAGAATATAACAACGCAATACTGAAAAGAAATGTTAACAGCACAAAACTCACCTGACAAAAGACAAATGAGTTGAATATAATGGTGTTTAGTGTAAGATCAGCAGCGGAGCCCTCAAGCCTAAATAACTCCTTCCCTTGAGTTTGGAGGTACCACATTACGATGAACTGATAGATCGATTGGCCCAATATATTTCTCCACATAGTGTTGCTTATAAATTTCCCTGTCCTTCCAACTGGTGCTCTCTTCATTAATTCATCATTAGGTGGTTCGGTGGCTAATGCGAGCGCCCCGAGAGTATCCATGATCATGTTGACCCATAGTAGCTGGACAGCAGTTAGCGGTGCATTTCCTAGATCACAAATTAAAAAATATGAGGATAAAAAATTTACATAACAACTTTATTACAACTAATCATGACAATATTCCTAAGTGGCACCTGAAAAGCACGCCGAGGAGAAATTAACAATAAGTGCGACGACGTTAACAGTAAGCTGAAACTGTACAAACTTTTGAATGTTGATGTACACGGAACGCCCCCATTTTGCAACAGTCGCAATAGTGGAGAAATTGTCATCTAAAATTATGATATCAGCACTCTCTTTCGCCACCTGTACAAAACAAGTAGTATATTTTTTTTACAGTGTATAAAGAATCACAAAGTCGAAGAAAAGAATAACAATAATTTCCATACAGTATTCGCCACAAAAAACCCATGTTTGTTTTCTTGCTTCTGACATAGCTGAAGAGCTTTCTTTTCTTTTGCTCTCGAAGCATGCTCTTTTAATTGAATCAGTTTTCACACACAAAAAGAAAAGTATCATAAAACTTACCTCAGTCCCGGCAATACCCATTGCAAGTCCAATGTCCGCCTCATGAAGTGCAGGAGCATCATTCGTTCCATCACCAGTCACAGCAACAACTTCACCGAACAACGTGCGCAAATGCTTTACTAGAGTATGCTTATCCAACGGTGAAGATCTAGCCATTACCTTATAAATGGAAAATCAGAAGTCAATGCGGAGACATTTGATAAACTTACAAAATACACTAGAATATGCAGAAGAAAAGAAAGTGTTACCTGAATTTTTGGTATTAATTCATTCAGTTCTTCCAAACTTTTCTCCCTAAACTCAGGACCTTCAATAGCTAGACCCCCATCAGTAAGAATCCCACATTCACGAGCGATTGCTTTAGCTGTGTGAATATTATCTCCTGTGACCATTCTCACAGTAATTCCAGCAGAACGACAAGTTGCTACAGACTCCTTCACACCTGGGCGGACGGGATCTTTGATACCCACAATTCCAATGCAAGTGTAACCTTCAACTGGAATCGGCTCATCCAAAAAGCCATTTTCGACTTCCCTATAAGCAAGGCAGAGGGTTCGAAGCGCTTCGCTAGCAAAACTTTCAATAGTATTGTTCAGATGTTTGACTGCAGCTTCATCAAGGGGAACAACACTACCTTTAGAATCTATAAACTTGTCGCAAGAAGCCAATACTATTTCTGAAGCACCTTTAGAACAAGCGCGGTAAGCCCCTCCTGGAAGCTGGACTATTACACTCATCCTCTTTTTCACTGAATTAAAAGGTTCCAGTTTGATAGTTTTAGCTTCCTTGCGCTGTCCGTTAAAATCTCCGCCCAGTGACAAGCCAAATTCCAATAAAGCAGCTTCCGTTGGTGTTCCTAAAATTTCAAGCTTTCCATCCTGGTTGATCACAACTTCGCCGCCTGTGTTAGTGAATATAGACTGCAGTAAAGTTTTAACTGCAGTTTCCGGAATTTGAGAGCACAAACTAAGAGCTTTCTCCGGAGTGCCTACTTCCGTGATATTCCCACAAATACAAGCTTTGACAACAGTCATATGATTGGTCGTCAGGGTTCCGGTCTTGTCACTGCAAATAGATGTAGCTGAGCCCATAGTCTCACAAGCCGCCAGGTGGCGGACCAGTGCTTTATCATTCATCATCTTCTTCATGGCAAACGCAAGGCTTAAGGTCACTGCTAACGGCAATCCTTCAGGAACAGCAACCACGACAATAGTGACAGCAATAGCAAAGTACTCCAACATCGCCAATGCATCATCCCCAGACCAATTCAAAAGCTCATTTTGGTGATACTTTTTGCTTAGCAGGCCTTGTGATAGCACAGCGAATGTCACAACCGCAAAGAAAAGACCAATATTCCCAATGATTGCAGCAACACCGTTCAGTTTGACCTGCAATGGGGTCTCATCATCTCCTCCTTCACTAAGGGTAGCCATCAACTTACCCCATTGGGTTCGCATCCCAACTGTTGTGACCAGCATTTTGCAAGACCCATCTTGGACCTTAGTCCCAGATAAAAGAAAAGGGTTTTCTGAATTAACATTGACCGGCTCGCTCTCTCCTGTTAGGCTCGATTCATTGATCAACAAAGAAAACCCATTAATGAAAAGCCCATCTGCAGGAACCTGATCTCCTATTGCTAAATGGACTACATCACCAGGAAGAAGATCATATATTGATATCTTTTGTCTGAACGCATCCCGAGTGACTTGTATTGAGATCTTCTTTTTCTCACTATCCAAGTCTTTGAATTGTAGGGATTGTCGATAGTCACTTGTTGCAGTAACAAATACAACCAAAAGAATACTCGCAACGATTCCAAGGCCATCATGCGCTCCTTTTGGCCATCCTTCCATGACGATGCCCACGGTTAGAGAGACAAAGGCGCATAATGTCAGAATCATAAGTGTCGTGTCCTGAAATGCTTCCCAGACAAATGCCCAAAAACTTTTCGCTTTGCCCTCGGTGAACCTATTTATTCCGTATATCTGTTGCCTCAACTTCAAGTTGTCCCCGGACGTAGTTAGCCCGTGAGCGACCGAGGTTGAGAGCTTGTCGACGATTCCATCTACTCCACCGTGCATATTCAACTTCTTGAAATCATGGCCCTCAATGATGGAACCCAATTCGTCCGCACAAATCTCGAACCCTGCTGCACTGACTTCTTCAGGCACGACATATTCGCTATGCAATTTGATGCCTGAAATTTCATTCAAACAAGAAAAATTTGGTTGTAAACTTGCATAAGCCGACCAGTGCACACAGAAACAGGATAAGCCGTGTTAAACAATTTCATTTACCTTGTACGAACTGAAGCGCAGCTTTAGATACCAATACAGCAACCCGCAACTTCTCCTGTCAATTCAGGAGTGCAGCAAATGTTCGTAAAAAGATTTCATATCATCATCAGCTGATTCAATATCAGAAATTTACGGTTGTGCAGTCATTGCAATTGCTTCACCACTCCAACAGACTAACACCCACCATCTTCGAGGCAGGCTGATCTACAAAACCAAGGGCGGCCCATTTGGCCAAGGTTTTACTCGTTCTTTTAGCAATAGCAATCTCTAGTAGAGCTGCAGCAAGCAGCAGAGAGGAGATTTTGAGGCTCCGAAGCAGAAGCCCAAAGTTTAAGGCGGTGCTTCTGCTTCTGCTTCTGCATCTGCTGCCAAAACGAAGCTGTTCGGAGCAATTAATACACTAGTTATTCTAATTAGCACTTGTATCCGGAGATCCCACGAATTAGAGATCCCACCCACACCAAAACCAAAATCGTGCGGAATCAGAAGAGCGGATAAAGAGGGTCGAGCAAAAGAGTAGAACCAGGTTGGTGCGTTTCATGGCCTCGGCTTCGGAGCGCTTGGAGAGGTTGGCGGTGAAGCGGAACCTCCTCTTGGGATTCTTGACGACGCCGCACAGCTTCCGCCATCGCCGCAGCGCCTCCTCCGACGAGTTCTTCGCCTTCACCGCACCGAAGTTCTCGTTCAAGAAGCTCTCCATCTCCTCCCCCCTCCTCCTCCTCCTCTCCCCTCAACCCGCCTCCCAAAAACACCCACGCGAGTTCGATCTCTCGAATCTCTCTCAGATTAAAGAAGAAGAAGAAGGAGGAGGAGCAGCAGCAGCAGCAGCAGCGGGCAGCCCCTCCGTCCGTCCGAAGAGCTCAGCTACTTCAAAATTTTCCCCGGAGTTCACGGGCGCCGCATGTAATCATAAATAAATAAAAATAGTTATTAAAAATATAAAAAGAAGAGAGGTGCAGGCGTGGAAGAGGAGAGCGACGGGATTTGTGGATCGGGATTGGGTTTGCTTCGTGAATGAGGGATTCCTAATACATATTGGATGACAGGAAGCGGGTTGCGTTAGCGGGTAGAGAACCGATCGGTAACGTATAGAGTCAACGTTAAGAGGAATCGAGGAGGATTGGAGATTGGAGGAGAAAACGGAAAGGGACAAGAACGGAAGGAGGGACGAGCGGAGTCAACGTTAGAGAGCATCGTCTCACCTTTGCCTGTTTCGTCTGATTGGCTGGGGAGGGAGAGGGGCAAAGGCAGCTAAAAAGAAAAGATGCTATTTGCTAACTCTGGGATCGTGCCTGTCTTTTCATTCTGGGTTTTTTTTTTGTTTAATTTGTCGTGGACGCGTAGTCGCCAGCATCTCATGCTCTTTGGGTTAGTGATGAAAATATACGATCCCAGATCCAGGAGTGAAATTAAAAAGGCATTATTATTATTATTACTATTATTATTATTATTCAGGGCAGACTTACATGATATACGAGCACGGAGTGAGGTGCAACCGTACAAGAGCCCCAACGCGACATCTCAATGTTTCAAGTAGTCGGATAGAAAACTTTGACGCATTCTCATTCACAGCAACGATAATGGCATGATTCAGATAAATACAATAGATGGACATCATCATCATCAGAAATAGATCAGATGCACCGTAAAAAGATTAGGAAGAAATGACAACAAGGATCAGACGTACCAATCCTGGTCGGCTTCCAGGGAATTCACATGGCTGGCTTCGAGTCAAACTTAGCAGCGACGGTGAGGGAATACCAAAAAGAAAAACTGAGACTTGGTGTACCCGTTTCCACATATTGGCTCTGTAGAGCCATCGGGCTCTCTCTTAAGCACAAGCAAAATTTGCAGCTCATGGGCCGAAAGTGCAAATCAAAACATCACCCAGCTTTCAACTATACTCCACTTAACAGAGAGAGAGAGAGAGAGAGAGATAAAGAGAAAGAGAGAGAGGGAGAGAGAGGTTTAACTCCCCACATTCTAATACCTGAGACAATGAGACATGTTCCACAGACAAAAGTTGCTCGGGTAGTCTCTGAACTTCTCATTAAATTTTCACTTTGGTTCTCAAGCTCCTGCGTCGGACATGTCAAACTCCTAGTTTTACGAGTATCTCACCTTAATCCTTGCCTTAGAGAACAAATTGCTTCCTGCACCTAGTTCCTCTCTGCATCTTACAATTATGAACCACAAATTCATTGGTCCTCAATCAATCTCATCTCCTTCATTCCAATTGTCTTATTTCTAAATAGAGAAAAAAGCTACAAGACATTGTATGGCACGTATTAAATACGAGACAGGATCAATAACTGATGGATGACCAGTGCATATAAACACGAAAGCCCCACGGCAGGTGCAGTTGCAGGCAATTAAGTTTGCTATAAAAGGACAAGGACCAAATTAAAGTACTATCAAAAGTCTGCGGTGTTGAACGCTCAAATTGAAAGATTGAGAAGAAATGTGAAAGTGGCAATAAGTTCAAGGACTTAAAAGCAATTTACACCTCTACAAAATAACAAAAATTACTGCAGTTAACATATTACAGCAACTGATGGAGAGACGTGAACTTAATACATGTTTAATTTACACACAATAAAAGAAAGTGTGAATGCAAAAGAGAAAAGGAAAAAGAAATTCTGTCTCTCTGGTACAAGTCTCAGGACAGAGATTCCTGAGTAACATGGGAAAGAACAATAATCTCTCCCTACAATTGGACCAGACACAACCTACCCACAAAAATAAGAAAATAACACAATGGCACACTAACATAATATATACATCGCTATAAAAAATGGTAAAGTTACAGGCTCTTACCCTTTATGAAGAAAGCATCAATAGGTATGTGTTTACCCTTACCAGAAGAAGCCTTCTGCTTCTTCCTAGCCCTTGGTGAAGCATCGCACAGCTTCTGCAGTGACCTGATAAGAGGCCCGGGCAGTAATGCATTTTTAAACCGAAAGTCATACTGTCGAGTGTACACAAAAGCTACTTAAACCATTTCTATAATTTGAACAAGAGGAGGAAGATAAAATGCTTTCTAATTTTATTTTACATAATGTGCAAAGAAATATCTACACATGCAATGGCTATAAGCTAGATTAGTCTGAAGGTCTATGTTTCTAATTGATTTACTTGAGTGATGCGATAGCTTGTATATATCTCTTATAGAGGAGCTTCTACACATACATCTGTGCAAAATCTTCCAGTTACTGCAAGATACATAATATATGTGTGAAAAGATAATTTTGCAGAGATGAGGATATTTGATTATCTCCATTAGATAAAATTGGGATGAACATGATAAGCTCCCACATTTTCCAGATTCCTGAGCTATTACACATAATTAAAGTTGAAGCAGTAAATAAAAGTAATACCTTCCCTTCACAAGGTTTTTATTTTGCATAACTTCTTCCTCCTGAAGCATCTCGGCTAGGTGGTAGTCAGTATGTTCTTGCCTCTCCTCCTCAAAACTTGAAGGTAGTTCGATTCCACAACGAGAACAAATGTAGCCATCTATCCATGAAGGCTTGCCGTTTTGACTGGACAAGCCAATTGTCTCATTATTTTGGAAGTTCTTGAGCTCATCAGTATTCTCATTGCTCTCTGACTGCATAGGAGGAAAATGTTAGCCTTTAATGATTAATAAATAAATAATATCACTAGCTTTGGAAAATTTTGCAATGAAGTCCAACTTATATAGTGAATAATGATATTCCTTAGTCCAAGTTATATAGAAAATTGCAACATGAGCACTTGTACACCTAAAAATTTATAGCACAACAATATTCAAATTTCCATTTGGTTGGTTTGCTAACTTAGGTTTAACAGAAACGTCCTAAAAGATGTGCTGAAAAACTTTCCAAGAGGCAACGAAACTACTAAACCTAAAAAGAAAATTAGGAGGGAAAAGGATAGGGGTTCAGGTATGCACCTTCAAGAAACAAACATCATCTTTATCTTTTAAACCATCCTCACTAGTCCATGAGGTGCCATTGTTTAAGACAGTTAGCTCACTACACTCCAATAAGTTATCCTTTTCATCCATAAGAATTAATTTGCTGTCATTTAAGGAACTTTCATGATGTGCTGAAAGATCACCTTCAACATCATCAACCAAATGCTTATCAACCATCCTGGTGCCCAGTGTGTAATTATCACTGGAAGTAGTATCTCCTGAGAGGAAATATTTAGTGAGTGTCTTCTGGGTGGGGTCAACCGAACTATGTTTGTCATCACGGAATTGCGACACCCGCAATCCTGTTAAATGAAATTGAATGTTATGAGTCATAAAGACATAAATTTCTAAATGGAGCATAATCAAGAAAAAAACTCTACAGTATACATCTTAAAACTCCACCAGTTGAGATAATCTCCTCTCATAAGTTTTCACTGGTCAGGCAACAGCGCCAGAAACGGATAACAAAATGCAACAAAAAAAAAAACGGATGCCTTAAAAGATATAATATTATAAATAGTTAACAGTCGAAATTAAAATTAAGAACAGAACGAAGAATGATTGCACAATAAGGGCATCTCCTCAGATATGAACACACTTTATTTTTACAAAGTAATCACAGAATTTGATAGCAAGATATGTAATGTTGAACACTAAAGAGAAAGGAAGAATAAATAAAAAAAAATGTGCATGATGAGCAAAATATTTGTGGCCTTTTTCCTTCTGAAGAGCAGTGTAGACAAAAGAGCATGATAAGCAATTCCAACACACACACACACACACAATGAAATATCTAGATGTGAAAAACGTTGAGAAGTAATCATCTAAACTTTTAAGTGCATTCTTTGCTTCAAACTCTTAGATCAATAAGGCCCCAAGAGTTTAAATGATGGCGACAGTTACAGAAGCTAGAAACAAAATTCAAATGATCGCAACAATTACATAAGTTAAAAACAATAACCATAAAAATTTCCCACGAACACTACCTTACAAGTGATTTCTTTATAAAAAGAACAAATGATGGTGGTATGGTGGTAAGTTGTCTTTTTTCTTATTTTGACATTGAAACAAGAAGTTGATAGCTAATTAGGCAACGAGATATCATTTCTAAATTTTGATTAGATGGACAATTAGGCAACTAAAATAGCTAGATATCATTTAAAGACTTTTTTCTTTTGTGAGTAAAACCGAAAAAAAACTATTATTTCTAGATTATGAGCTTAAATCAACCTATTCTAAGAACTTCCTGCACATTTTCCAACTTGTATAGCACCCGTCCCTATAGATATGACATTAGCTAATAAGTGCTTGACTTGTCTGCATACACATCAAAATACTTAAACATCAATATGTTCAAACATATGGCCAAATTTAAACTATTAAAGGGCACAAGAATGAGTTATCATAGTATCCATAAAGAAAACTCTTAAACATTTCTCCATACCCATCAATCTCAAAGAAAGAGGAAGCTCAGCCTTTAGCAACCTGAAACCATACATTACGATATCCTCCTTTGAGTTAGTATACTTCGGCAAAGACATTGCTCTTGTTCGAACCTGAAATTTGCTCATTTTACCATCAGCTGTAATAAAAATAGCTCTACTTACTATGCACATGCAGCAAATATTAAGAGAACAGCAAATGGTACCCTGTGACACTAAACTCAATGCGGGTAGGTTAGATTGTGAAAATTAAATAAGAATTGCAGACTTTCCCTCCAAAAATAATTAAAATAAAAATAAAAATGCAGAAGCTTGAGATAACAATAAATTAAATGAAGAAATCAACAATAGAAATGAAGACAAAAGACCTCAAAAGATGCGGTCTTCAATTTTAGTGTCAACGTTCGCCCCCACAAAGATTCCTTCTGCATGTCACATGACAATGATTCTGCAATATCAGCTGCAAAAGAAAAACGAAAAGGGATATGATAATCAACCAGAATATTCACAAATCATGCTCCAGAACAGTCAAACCACATCAACCAATCAACACTAAGAAGACCACTAAAAGGCAACTAATTTATTATATCCTCAAAGGAGATAGCAAAAGGCAACAGAACTTCCACAGTTCCACTGCCACATTATGAAGCGGACAGCTTTTATCTGAAATACTCAGTTATATCAACCGCATTTCATGTGCATGTGCCAAGAGAGGAGATCCTATAGTGTATCAGAAATGAGCTAAGGAACAGAATGAAACCCATTATTAAGTACTATCTACTTTTCTTGGCAACTATCTACTAAAAGAACAGAAATATGAGTATGACACATGAAAACACAATCAATTTTCTAAAGACCTCTATTCTTCTATTAAGGCCGGCCACTCCATTATGCCAATGAAACACAAATAGGAATAAAAAAGGACAAAAGATAAAACAAGGAGCATATAAGTTGAACTCCCATTAGAACTACCAAACAAAACATATATGCAACAAACCATGGTGTGGCTTGAATTTTGACACACCGGCTTCATTTGACTTATCATTTGCAAAGGGCATCTAGCAATCTCATTTCCAATGCAAAGCATAATATATTACAGAAGAGAAAAACTAATTATCAACTTATGTACAGAAACAAGACAGAATTCTGACATTGTGGAGACAATCTCTTGGCATAGTACTTCCTCCAAGAGGCCAAGAATCATGCTTTCGAGGAAACAGTGCAAAACACCAACCCATTCAACTGACACTACATTACAAGCAATTTATATCAATCGTAGTTGTTTTGGATCTTCAATTGAAAGTTCAGACACCAATACATAGGCAATCAGGTGAGGCACATCCAAGAAAAGACTAATTTCTATACCTAATTTCTGGAAAAGCAATGCTGAATCTGTAGTTGCAGTGAAAGTTCTCTCACAACTGATACTCTTGCGCAACCTATGTTCAGGGGTATCTGTTCCCCCTAAGCCAAGTCCCACAGATAGAAAGAAGTCTGGATTACAAAAAGGAAAAATGTTACTTATGAAAGTTAAGGAAGCTCAAGTAAATAACTTGTAGAAAGGTGATAGACGCAAATCCCTTTTACATTAAAGAAAGCCTAAATACTTACATAGAGACATTAAAAATTGTAAAATGTGTCTCTTAATATCAGAAAATATGGCCTTATCAATGGTCATGATAACTTGAACAAGGAAATCGAGGATATACTACAGGTACTACCACTTGCCACATTCAGGTGTAAATAGGTCTGGTTATAAAGTAACCCACAGTTCCAGACATTAATTTCAGCGGTTAAGAAGCAAGCATGCACCTACTGGATTTTGGTTTGTTTAGATGTATTAGCACTACCTACTAGATTTTAGGCGGCATCCCCTGATCTCCGACGCATAGTTTCTCATAAATATTCAATAGAACACCAGTGAGTTCCGTAAAAGCACTATCTATTGGACAAGCTTGAAGATGGCATCAATCCATTTTTCCTTCTTTTTTTTTCCGTTTTTGTTATTCTATTTGTGTGGGCTTAGTTTATAATGACGCAAAGAAAGGTCTTAAAAGAGTATTTCCAGCCAAACTAAATCACCACTTTGCAGAATGCTCTACATGAGTAAATATAGAGGTTGCTAGCATACGAACCAGCCGAACAATCAGAGAACAGTGCACATAAGAAAGCACCCTTTTGCAGCATCTCTTGGCAAGTAGTAATTCCAAGTGCATCCCTTAAGATGTGTTCTGTCACCTTCCCAATACCACCTATCTGCATCGAAAGATCTTTAAGCAACATATTAGATTTCATGCATTTTCGAGGAACCTCCCAGAACAATCGAATATACAGAACTACTCCAGAACATGAACTATTAAAGCTTCAAAATAATGCCATCTAATCACAAAAGCAATAATCTTAAGACCTCAGTTCATTACGCTTTCATTTTTTTAATTTTTGTAACCTAAAATTTTATGTCACAAAAAGTACGCCAGAAAACAACAAATTGTTTGTAAATTCTTTTCTACAGATTAATGGGATCTGTTTAGCAACAAAAAGCAAGAACTTAACGGTAACCTTTTTTCTTGCTACTTCCTTATTATGATATTATCCAAGTAAGATGGGTCTTCCAAGCTAACCCACAATAATAAGAACAGAGAACTACACCCACAGGTGCACTCGGTCCCACAGAATTTGGTTTAAACTTTTGAAAAAGCTGAAGTGTAACAAAACAAGGCCTAAACTTTCCAAGCTACAGGAAGATAAAGAATCTTCCACACCTTTGCCCACCACATTAAACTAAAGTTAAGAAGAAAAACACTATATACTGGTGACCAGCATAATCAGGTAAGCCATAGTGCTTGCACATGTGAATTAATCATTTGCCTACACCATTAATTAGAAAGACTTCAAAATGTCATATGAAGCTTAGAGTTTATTAAAGAAGATAAAGAGTACCTTTCTTATTGGTAATGATGATATGAAGGTCATCACAGCTTCTCGGTTATTTGGTAAAATGAACTGCCCATTAGGCTTGTTGATATCTGAGCAAACCTTAAAAATAAAAAGAGAAAAAAAAAAGATAATAGCTGAGAAAACCTACCAAACTATATGGAAAAGTATCTCTTGAAGTCAACCGTGTTGACAAATGCATAACCATAGTTTAAGTAGCTGCTATAATACCTACTAAAATAAAAGAAAATAATCTAGAATATTCCACAATGCTTGTTTCTGCTTTAAGTAGAGACATGTCCAGTTTGACAGTAGAAATTTTCATGTCCAGTTTAGCAGTAGAAACTGTCACTTCTGCCCTTTCAGAAGTAAAAGAGTATTGAAGAAAATTTTTTAGCAAGTACAAAATCAGATAATAGATGGAAAATCTGGCACCTATTCAGCATAAAAGATCATGTCACAAAATTTGACAACCCCCCAAGCGCCCCCCCGCCCCCCCAAAAAAATGATTGCTCGAAAATTGATCTTTTCAGTCTCAACTTATAGATTCTTAGACATCAGGTTAACAGATTATAATGACAAGTGGAGAATCAAGGTTGTTTTACGATCAGCATAAAACTTCTTTCACAGTTTTAGTATATTATTAAGATCAACAAGATATATGAGACAACCTTGGCGAGCATACGGTTTGGAGCAGCCCCAACACTACATGTAAGACCAGTTTCCTCGTATATAGCATTTCTAAGTTCAGCAGCAACCTTCATAAAGCAAAAACAGAGCAGTTTTATTAGCAAAAGTTTATGGAGATTGTGATTGTGGGAAACAAATATATCAAAAACCTAACAGAATAGAACCACTAAATTTGAATCCACTATGTTAAGGCATCAGTCTGGCAGATGAACAAGTTAGAACTTACTTCCTCGCTGCTAATGTCTCTTTCAGTACAAGTTTCAGTTATGTTGAGGTATGCTTCATCAAGACTAGTGGCAATGAAGTGAGGGTCATACTTCTGGAAAACTGAAAACACACAAAATCCAAAGATATGTAAATATCAGGTACGTCATATGACCTATCTAGCAGTTACTTCATAAAAAAAAAAGAATGCCAAACCTTTTCTAGTCAATTCACTGAAATAAGTATACTTTTGAAAATTTGTAGGGACGAGAACCAAGTCTGTACATAATTTACATGCAATAAAACCAGGCATTGCTGCACGAACCCCATATTTCCGTGCCTGCGTCAAACAAACCATAGATTAAAATCTATAAGGAAATGTGGTTAGGCATAGCAGTGGCATTAAGTACTCAATACACTATGCTTGGCTAAGGTGATGTGGTGCTAAATCAAGCACATGATCAGATGAGACCAACTCAAGAAAAACTAAAATCTTTAAATGCAAGCCATAGACGGGGATGTTCTTGGATGGCCATGGCATTCTTGGATCCATGATCTAAGCATTTTTCAAATTTGATGCACAAAATTTAATGTACCTCATAGTTTGCAGTACATATCATAGACATGCTACCAACTGCCAATGGCCTTCCTTTTAGTGATGGGTTTTCTAATGACTCAACAGCAGCATAAAAAGCATCCATGTCAGCATGCAGCCATGTCTTTGAAAGATCACGTGAAGCTTCCAGCTCTACAATCTTTCTATCAGCAACCTGAGGGGCAGTAAGTTGCCCGTAGTTACACGCATTAGAGCTCCAAGATATGGAAAATCAGTGATTTAAGAAATGGCGCATATTCAAGATATTTATATTTGATCAACAATTTGTCAACACAAGCCATATTTTTTAGAACTGACAAACAGTAATAGAAGAAGTGCTAATCATGGAGGTAAATCTAGTGGAGATGATTGATAATATGCCTAAATTAGCAAAAGCAAATTAATTTTTATAATGACCCGGGGGGAGTTTGTGATCTTGCATATACGCACCAGTTGAAAATGAGAAATGTCCTTGTCTGTGAGTTTTGCACATTGTGTACGCAGATTCTCTATTTTCTGTTTCGTAAATGCTTCCTTCCTTTGCTCGTTTTCAAAATATTTTGAACCCTTGCTCATCTCATAGATTATTTTTTGTACTTTTTCTTTGTCAACCCCCTCCATTCCTAACAATCATTGATCATCATAATTAAGAAATGAACTAAATATATATCACTAACACATCCAAAGGCCTAGCGGAACTTTAGGAACAATAAGTATTAGCAAGATATATCAACAACAAATTATCATAACCTGAGCTAAATACATATCAGTAACTTTTGATTGTTAATCATGTTGAAACCAGACAAGGCGAGCAAAGAGACATGGTTATTCTGCGTATAGACAATCAAAGAATTAGCTGACTGGTGAGATCTAACGACATAAACAAAATGCGAGGAAGATAAAGAAAATAACTAGGTTTCTTGAGGATTCATGTTAGGTTTCAAAAAAGAATCTGAATGCATTTAGCAACCCTAAAGTAAGAAACAAATACTAAACCAGATAACAAGAATCTTAGATCTGTTCAAGATTTGATGATAAATTGGATTGACGGTCAAACTAAGCACAAAAGATCTCAACAAAAGATCAAGATTCAGCCTCTTATCACAATCGCCAACACGATATCGACTAGTAAAAAAAAACTCCGACAGCTCCTCCAAACACAGAGAAGCCCTGATCTTGCGATCTAAGAGAAAGAAGAATCATAGCATAATCAACCTATAAAGAAAGAATAAGAGAACGGAAACCTCGATTACGGCAAAAATCGAAAGAGATGAATTCGATTTACTAGAAATTACGGATTAAAGCGAGATCGGCGGAGGCGAAACGAAGACGATCGAGAGGGTTTGGGGTGTGATACGATACCTGCTTTAGCATTGGTGTAGACGGTGTTGTAGGATTGCCATGGCCGATCCCCATCCGAGCTCGCTCCCATCTTCTTCTTCCTCAACGAGACCCGAGTGGAGAAGGAAATGAGGAGAGGAAGAGCGCCAAAAGGAAATGGAGAGGCTTCTTTCGCACTCCTCGACGAGTGCGCCTTCGCTATTTATAGAGCTGAATTTTTTTGGAACGGCCCAATATTTCCAAATGCTCGTGCGGCCCAATGTCCAAACAATTCCGGCTCGGCCTAATGTAACATTACTTCCGTACGGCCCAATGTTCTACTTCTTTGGCCCAAAATATCCACATAAATTCCGGGTTGGCCCATCAATTGAAGATCCTCATTGAGCCCGGTAGCAATTCGCAAACTACAGTTTGAGATTGAAATATCTGCCGTTCATGTGGGTAGATGGGAAATTACACATCCCGAAACAAATACCAGACCTGAATCTGCATGCATGATCTCCGTCTCAAATACTCAAAACTGCTTTCTTTTGAGAGGAGTCTCATATCATTTTGATCCTAAATACAGTATAAACAAACATAGTCATGTAATAAGGAGTCCAGATACTATCGATAAGCATCGAGACTTTGTCTTTATCAAGTTTTTTACCGTTAAATTTAACTCTTTAACTATTTTAACCAGTAGTTAGATTATACTATTCAACCAACCATCGACTCAACTATAGAAGGTTCACATCATTCTAACAGCACATTTTTCAATCCAAAGGCTAGACTAATATCACCAATAACTTGATGCTATTGATAGTATTAAGAACTTAGGATTACGTAATAAGATGCCTGGATGCAAACCTTTTAAAATGCTTGATTATAATCAGTCGATCCCCGCAACCAAGTTAGTGTTATGAATACCTCTAAAATAAGTGAAGATCCCATCAACATTAATTGAGAGAGAGATTTTTAAAACGATAGCATAATAGTATAAGCTTTCCGAGAGCTTCAAGCTACAAGAGTTACGTATCAAATGTAAACAAGGTTTCATTGCTAAGTGAACAACCAATTCTGATAGCACAGGGAAGAGTAAGAGTAACAGTTAAACACCGACAAGGAGCCTCTAATCGCCAAATCACACATACATGAGTACATATTGAAGATTTCTCCAGCTTGAGAAGCACTTTTTGGAGTAGAGAACAAAACATTAGGACAACAAACAAAACTAGGCTTCTGTAACGCCTACTGCTTCTGCGGCTTCCTTTATTTGCTCAGGCTGTGCTTCAACGGGCTTCGTTGCTAAGATCTCGCAGATTGGCGTGGTCTCATCTTTATACAATAACTTAAGGGATGGATCAACGTTGATCTCATGCATAAAAATTCTATCCCCAATGTCACGATTTGTCAGATCCACCTCAAACTTCTGTGGAATGTTTTCTGCGGGGCACAGGTACTTTACTCTGGTTCTTAGCTTGTGCAGATAGCCCCCTGTTTTTTTACCCCCAATATTACGAGATAAATTAGACCATAGATATGTTGACACAGAACAATGCGATCGAATTTAATAACTGCTATCAGCCAAGAGAAGTTGGAAATGCTGTTTAGCAAGAACTGTAATGAGTATAATAATTGTCAATTAAGAAGTTTAAGCACATATATTTCACAAATCGGTAGTTTGTGAAGTGTTAAACCAAGCATCATAATCTCACTCCCTCCTCATCTCTCCCTTACAGACGATTGTATGAAGGGGTTGTATGCCACTCACCCAACTCAATCTAGGTCAGAAAATCAACTTTCTCAGAAAATGATTTTTACATCAAAAAGGACTAGTTGGTTTGATGGCCAATTCAAACCATATAAAGTTTTTGTCCAGCAAAACATATCATTCCTATGGACACAGATCATAACAGAAAACATCATCTAAACATTCTAGAGCATACAGATAGCATCTTGTAAGAGCTAGGATAGCAGTATACAAAATTACTAACTCAAAATGCAATCAATGGAACTTCTAAGCAAAAAGATAGCAATCTATGTACCGACAGTAATACTATGATGAATTAAGAAGTTGAAGGAAAAGAGATTAACAAAAAGACAATGACAATGATATTATTCAACAAAAAAAAAAATTTATGGAGATGTAACCTGCTATAGAAAAATAAATCCAAAATAAGCAAGCACTTTGGCTCATAATGACGTTGCTACACTTTTTATTAATCATTTATCTGGACATCTCCCATTTTCATTTTAAGACATATTTTAGCACTCATTCAACATATAGCTCCAAATTGGCAACTTCTAAGAAGCCTCCTAAAATTTATTCAATTCGAAACCAGCATCATACTATCCTCTACTATTTATTTTTTATTTCGCTAATCATAAAATAACTATCAAGTATGGACTTCTCAAAAAAAAAAAGAAAAAGGACACATCCCTTTAACTAATTTTCAACAAGTACGGAGCTTCAATAGACTAAATCACAATTCGAAATCCTTAATAGCAGCACAATGTGGTCAACACGAAGAACATGAAACCATGACCTGAAACCTACTTTTATGCATAATAACCAAAAGAAAAGGAGTTTGTGAATGCGAGAAATTTAAAACCGGCTCACCTTTCTTTAGCCCCGGACAGACATCCTCCCCTTTGAAGACCACCGGCACATTCACCTTCAAATTCATCCCCTTCTCAGCCCATGCCATTACCAAGTTCATTATTTTCCCGGTCTCCCTATCCCTACGCACCTGCACGCACCAAAGTCCCATCATCATGCGCCAACCATTCAAACTAAAAACTCACAAGAAGAACCACAAAGAAAAAGAAAAGCTGTATAGAGCTTATAAGAAGTATAAAGCATTTTCCGTAGGTGCACGAACTTTTAAAAGTTTCGATTTTTACTGCCCGACCTTAAAATACTTAGAAAATTATATATTCCCGAAGTTAATCTATGCATTCATTTCACCAATTTGTACCATTTCAGAAATTCTCTAAATTGTGCTCTATACTTCCTACTTGATATGTAATAGCTCAGGTCAGAAGGGTGTGATTTGAGTATGTAATTCTATTCAAAAGTTTCAATTTTACTATCTTATATAATCTTATTGTAATGTTATTGTCGAATACCTTGCCAAATAAGAGAACATTCCATTAGACAAAATAACAAACTCCATCAATAACAAACCAATAAATCACAAATCCTTACATATACCACAGATTAGATAGAAAATCATAGAGGAACCAAAGCTCTTAGATCGCACCTTCATGGGGAGCACGGTTCCCGATTGGAGAACTACGGCGGATCGGGCGCCGGCGCGGACCTGGAGGCGAATGGGGGTAGAGCAGAAGAAGGCCGAGTTCTCCTTCAGGAGCTCCCGGATCTGCTTCGCCTCCGTCGTCACGTTCATCACCGCCTCCGCCGCGGCGGCGGCGGCGCCGCCACCGTCGCCGGAGACGCCGAGAACGACGGCGGGGATCCGCCCGTCCGCCCGCTCCTTCGCCGCCGCGCGGCCCCCGTGCGCTCCCTCGGCACCGCCTGGATCGTGCGGTGGTACCCGGCCGAGGACGCGCGCCGCCACGGCGGCGCCGCCGCCTCAGCCGTTCGGAGAGCCCCGCCGACGCCGCGCCACCACCGCACCATTTGCCCTTGCTCCGTGCTTTCTCCTCGCACTTGTGGGGGGTTTGGGGGGTTCGCACTTCGCAGTGTAGGAGGGTTTCACTTTTGGGCCAAGTCTCGTCGTAGGCCCATTAACTGTTCCAGGATTTGGGCCTAGTACATGGCCCAAAATGTTCAAATCCTATTTTGGCCCAGTAGTATGGGCCTAATTTTTAGATCCGCCCGCAATTTTGGGTAAGTTTTGGGCCTTATGTCTTATATTTTGGCCCGATTCTTTCTTTTTTTTTAAAAAAAATCATATAATAAATTAATTATAATCTCTTCAATTTTCATTTCTATTACCCGTAATTTTTCTCATTTCTTTATTTTTCTATTGGATCTCCTCACATTTCTAAAGGCTTAATGGTTGGTACTCAAGATCCCAAACTTAAAGTCTAATTACTTCATATTTTTAGCTAAATAATTCTATAAAAAAATAATAATTATCATGCTATCTTTATCTTAAAAAAGTATTGTACAAAGAAAGAATGTTAAGAGGATAAATCTTTTTCTTTCTCTAGCTTCTGACCTTTTTATCTGAGTACTTATTTAGAAACAAATGAACGTACTTGAGAGGGACAGGGAACAATATTTGGCTCTTGCTGGAAGCAATGAGAAAGCAAAGAGATTGATGTCAAAAAGAAAGAGAGAAAAAAAAAGGGTCATGTATCCAATTCCCATTAGAATTCAAAGATAAAAACTTATATAGAGTTTATCCGAACTAATTTTTTTAAAATTTAGTTTACCATCCAATCTTTCAGTTTGATTGATTTGAGTCAGTTAATGATACTTTTACTTCAAATTTTGAATGTACATTTTATCTTTACATGTTTACTTATTATATTTTCTGCAGTTCTCGCAACTATAATTAAGTTTATTAAAATAAGGAATTGGTTTAAATTTTGAAATCAAAGTGTCGTTCGCTAACTTGAATCAAACAAATTCAAAAGGTTGAATATAAATTAAAATTTTGAAATATTAGGTTGTGATCCAAAATTATTCATAGCTCAGGTAAGTTTTGTACAGTTGTACCAAAGTAATATTAAGGGCAAATTGGAATAATTGAATTTGATGAAATTTAATTGGTGAATCAGTTTTGAGATATTTATTTAATTTTTTTATATTGAAATCTTTTATTTTGAGAGAGAGAGAAACTGTAAAATGATTCTCCATGTTGGATGTAATTAGAAATGAAGTATGTTTGAAGATGCCTACATTTCGAGATATGCGACAATTACAACTACATATATATCGTTTGGCCGAATGTAGTAGATAAATAAGGTAAGTTTATCTTCTGTTAAAATTATTCTCTAACTGCTATAATTGGACTTCCTCATGCTATTTCAACTACAGCAGATGAATTCAAACGCATCAAACCAAATGCAACATTTGAATTTGCATGTAGTTATGACTACAATATAATTGCAACTATATATATGCACCAATCAATCTCTGAATGTATCTATTTCCGATTTCATCGTGCACCAATAGTTTCATGCCGCCTATCTTATTATTATTATTTTCTTTTCTATTATTGCCGAAATATATAAAAGCTTCAATTTTTTTTTAAAAAAAAATTCTGTTTGGTATTTGATTTTGGTTATATACCACAAAAAAAGAAAAAAAAAATCCTCATTCAACTTTATTGGACCTGATCTTTTAAGTTCGTCGTTCAATCCTGTACTACAATTCGGATGAAAAACTTTTAAATTGAAACAAATCTTTAAGATTCGACACGGAATGAATCATACGAATCACCAAATTATCTCAATTATAACTAATTGTGGAGCTTCTTATTGATGTTGTGCTCAGAAGCAAAAGCTAGCTACAAACTTATTCCCTTTCCAAACAAGTCACTTCCAATTTGAGCAGCTTAGTCCAGGAAGCAATTAAAGGATAGGAGAAAACGCCAAACTAATTCAGCTGAGGTACATGACATGATCTGTTACAAAACATTTACATGCATGCTCCCAAAATATACCCAACTCTAGAATCTTCTTAATTTAAATCAAGCCACTAAATTTTAATCTTTTTTTAATTAAAAAAACCTATAAATTTTTATTTTTGTTTCGATTCTCCTCGACTTGTAATTTCTGTTGGAATCTATTTCGGTTATATACAGAACCAAACTTAAACAGTTGTTTATGTTAGTGGAAACGCGACCATTTTAAGAAGCTTCAAGACGAGAAATTAAATTTTAAAACCTCTTAATAATTCGACCTGGATGCATATGATCATTGCGATATGAGGAACTGGTTAATGCATTGAACCAGCAAAAGATCACATAGTCATGATCGTACGTGCATGTTCTCATAGTAGTGATAAGGGACCACGGTGCTGCATTATTGAACACAACTTATTGATCAGCTATGTTTAATTTTAATTCATCGATCACATACATAGATTTGATGATACCAATGCCCAGCACATTGTAATAATTTTGTAGAAGTACTCTTCGGACAAAATAATTAAACAAGCGATATCAAATTTCTCAGCAAAATCTATCAAATTAATATCTTCAAAAACATATTTTCACTCTCTAAAACATGTTTAACCTATTTGTCACACTTCTAACTTTTGTTCTTTCGAGTACATATATATGAGTTGTTAAAGAGATCATACATAAGTAGGCAATTTAAGTTAAGAGAGCGATAATATAATTTTCTTCACCTTTTCCCGCTAGAATTTTGTAAGCTCTTGTAACTGTGGAACCCACAAAATGCCTGGTTGAGATGATTCTAGTTTTCTCCTTTTTTTTACTTTTTTTTTTTTTTGGGTGTTTAATTAGAAAAGGAGATAACTATATCTCATAATAGAACTTACAATTTAATTTGTGGACAGGTAGTTTTTCATGGTTGTTGGTTGCATTAAAGTTAAACTAGGACACTACCGAGCGAAAGCGAAATGACATGAATGTTCGACAAGGAATGTTTCCCTTCTTGACTTCATTTTTGGTTGCTATATGCAGGTAATGTTTTTCAGCGTAAAAGTTAATAATTGTAAGAATTTGAGAGTTTGAAATAATATCTACGTACGATCATTTTCAGATTGGCCATGGTGAGTGGGCATCGTGAATTCGAAAAACTGCTAGGGTTTCGTTGATATCAGGATCGGTGCTCTAATACCATGTAAGAATTTGCGAGTTTTGAAATAATAACTTCTCTATTTTATTTATTTATGATTAAGTACAATGTATATAGTCTATATTGGTCAATATGTACAAGGAGCAAAATAAGGTAAAGATCCCTATGAATCCTCAACTATACCCAACTAATTTTCTACTTCATCCTAATCTTTACACATTTATTCTTTCAATGTAACATTTTATTAATTATGTATTAAAATACAATACTATATACCTGAGCGGTCTAAAATGTGCATATATAAAATACAATTATCAGGAAAAAGAATTTAAGGCCCAATGTAATTAATTTCTTATGATTCATAAAATTCGACAATAAATCCCCCAAAAGCTGTTTTGTTTAAGATTATTTGTTTATAAATTTTTTTCCCACCCTTTATCAAAAGCCAAATGCATAATTTTGAAACTCTATTTTAATTTACCAATGATTAAATTTATATATTTTGACACAGGTCAGTACTAATCTTTCTTTGGTAAAACATTAATCCCCACTAAAAACTATATATATTATGAGTTCTTTTCCATTATAGTGGAAAGTCGTTTTTGTACCAATATATTGTTAGGTATGCAGTTTTAAAACTTGCCTCATATTCAAATAATTATGTTTATTTTTTCTATCATTTTTTCCTAAAGATAGTTATTGTTGAAAATGATACAGTGTTATAATTCATAAAATTTTGCAATGTTTTCTAATTCATGCTCGTTTTCTTTCGGTTTTCCTCTAATTTCATATATTGTTAGTATACTAGCATATAAGTACTAGAACAAGACATTTTCAAACAAACAATAAATATTGCATACAATATACAATTAAGCTATTACTTAAGTTGATCACTCACGCATATAATTATTCACTGAAAAATACAGTGAATGAGATCGATTAACATGGTGCATGTATAGGCGATAAGATGATCGATGTTTATTAATCAAAATTTTGAGAGATGTAATAAAAGCATATATGTATGTTCTAATTACATGAAAAGATTGAGTGTGAATACATCTTTGTCTCATTTCTTAAGTTAAGTAGCAACCAATCAATTGAGTGAAGTTGTATATGTCCTTTAGATGACATATATCAATACCATATTATACCTGAAGCAGCAGCTCTAGGAATACATAATAAGAGAGCAACTCATTGTTATATATATAGTTCCTGAAATTAAGTAAACAATTAGTTTGAAGGGGCATCATCTAAAAACCCTAGCTCTCAAACACAATTTATATACTTCTTTTCTCATTTTTCATCTAGAAATTAATTTCAATGGTTAATTATTTATTCCTTGTATATGCAACCACACTGTAGGAAATGTATGTTGTGAATAAAGCAGTAACTAACTAATTAAAAGAAATAGTTTCTATAGTTGGCATCTTGTATCTAAACAATAGATCATATATATATATATATATATATATATATATATATATATATATATATATATATATATATAAGTTTTCATGTCCCTTTATTAGCCAAACTACCTACACTCCTATCTGAAAAGACCTTCCAAATAACCATTTCTTGACTTTGAAGCATATGCTTCTGATGATGCTGAGCCAGTACCCCTCCCATATATATATATATATATATATATATATATATATATATATATATATATATATATATATATATATATATATATATATATATATATATATATATTATTATAATAAATAAAAACTATAGAGTAACAAAAAAAATTATATTTAAATACTAAGCTGGCATTCCCATGGCTTGTTATTTGCTACATATATATAGTAGTCAAACCTTCCACTGGCCCATCAAGAAGACTAATCATAACAGCTAGGAAATAAGCTAAAAGCTAGCTAGATTACAAAAGGAGAGGGCAAAAAAAAAAAAGAAAAAAAGAGAAAGAAGAAAAAAAGGGGCACTGAATTAAGTATGTTCTTCTAAGTCTTAGATATTCTTCTTGCACCTTCACCACCATTTAATTCCATAAATGCCCCTGTCATTTTCTTTCTTGGCCTTTGCACGTGCACCGAAACCTCGGTATTGCTTGCAAGGATTAAAAACTTGTAGGGCGAAAGCAAAGCCTCTCAACAAACAACTGGAACAATTGCTGTCACAATAACACATGCTCCCAAAAAAAATCTAATTAATTATACTATGCATCTTATTTATTATTTTTATTTTTTTTCTTTCTTTTAATTAAAGAAAAGGAAATAGGACATAGAAGACGTAGAGAAGCCCTTATTATTATGGGCTTTTAATCTCATTATTTTATGTGCATAGAAAAGCTGCATATATATATATATATATGTCAGAGATTACAATAAGTTAGTAATTAGTTAAACATTATTATTTAATAAAACTATATATATATATATATGGTCAGAAGAGTTAAGAAGATGGTCCAGCTGCTTAATTTATAGCAAAACATAGATTTCAACAATCCAAAAACCAAAACTAAGATTAAGAACCTGTTAGTACACATGAGAGAGAGAGAGAGAGAGAGAGAGAGAGAGGGGGGGGGGAGGGGTTTAATTTTAGTTTTTGCACAAAGAGGGACACATACACTGGTATCTGACACTGGGAGAGGGATATTTCTGAGTCGCATCACTGTGAAGCCATGTCTGGTGAAAGGGAGAGGACGATGGGGTAGTTTTTGACTTGGGTGATGCTTGGGGTGAGGAAATCCATGTGATTGCTTAGCAAAGCATTGCTTGCACCTCTTAGGAATCCCCCATCTATCAAATCCAGTCAACATCACTACACACTACATGATGATGGACGATTGGACATGCTTCTAAGTCTCTCCCTACCCCGTAAATTAAACACATGTACCCCTCGATCCCTCTCACGCTGCACTGATGCCACCAATACAATATGTATCTTCTTCTTATTCTTCTTCTTCTTCTTCTTCTTCTTCTTTCAAAACCCAAAAAGAAAAAACTAGTCCAAAATGTTACTGAAAGGTTGGTTTAATACATGTGGTAGCAGATGATTAGTTTAGCTTCCTTCATCTGTTTAAAAACAAGACAACTAATAGATATTAACTTCAAAAGGCCAAATTAATCACTAAGTGTTATAAATATATATATACATATACATGTGTGTGTGTAAAACTGACTTGTCAATATATATATATGTATATATATATCAGCTGATCAAGCTAAATCTAGAATAAACTAACATAAAAAATACAAATGAAATCTCTCGTTTAAAAACTTACTAAAACCAAAAAGAATAAAAGAATTGAGGGAGAAAAATATAGTAATGCAGAAGCATCGATCGATCCCCGTTGAGATTTGAGAATCCAGAAAAAATATATATCGGCTGATCAAGCTAAGCCTAGAATAAACTAACACAAAATATACAACCTAAATTTTTGAATTAAAAACTTACCGAAACCAAAAAGAATAAAAAGATAAAGAAAAAAAAAATATAGTAATACAGAAGCATCGAGCCCCGTTGAGATTTGAGAATCCAGAAAAAATATATATCAGCTGATCAAGCTAAGCCTGGAATAAACTAACACAAAAAATACAACCGAAAATTTTGAATTAAAAACTCACTGAAACCAAAAAGAATAAAAGAATTGAGGGAAAAAATATAGTAATGCAAAAGCATCGATCCCCATTGAGATTTGAGAACTCAGAAAAAATATATATCAGCTGATTAAGCTAAGCCTAGAATAAACTAACACAAAAAAATAGTCTAAATTTTTGGATTAAAAACTTATACTGAAACCAAAAAAAATAAAAAAAATTGAGGAAAAAAATATATATTAATTAATACAGAAGCATCGATCCCGTTAAGATTTGAGAATCCAAAGAAAAAAAAAGAAGAAGAAGAAAAAAGATTTATTACACATAAAAGCCTAATTTCTCTATTGACAAAGTACTTACTTCCGGAGGCAGGCAGTTCAGCTGCCACAACATCACATCAAAAACCAACAAGAACAAAATAATAAAAAATAACAATAGAAATGAAGAAAAGTATTACCTCTAGAATAGAGGTATATGCAGTAGAGTATAGACACAGAACGGATGGAGCCAAAACGCAAAGGGAAAATTCACAGCTTTGCAGGAATTAACAGAGAAAAAGCCAAGTAGAATAATGCTGGGAAAAAGAGTAGCAGCAAAAAGGTTTTGAGATTTTTTCCAGTAGATTGCAAGTTAGAGAGAGAGAGAGAGAGAGAGAGACTTCTTTGGTTTTTATTTCTTTTGCATGCGACTACTGCTGCTGTGCTGCAGCTGCTTATGACTGCTACTACTTCTGCAGCTGCACCATCTTCACCATTTGCACCCCCACCCCCTCTCCCTTTTCTCACTTTCCCCACTATTTTGGATCCTTTCTATTATTTCTCTCCTTCTCTCTCTCTTTATTTCGCTTGAGCAAAAGGGAAACGAGAGAAGATCAAGCCCTGCACGGAGTACACTTTCAAAGCGTCAGTAATAAACTATGAGACACCCAAAAGATCATATGTAGTGGTAGAAATTTGATGGAGAGAAAAAATGACACATATATACATATATTTATATATATATGTATATACCACGTACTTAGAGAAGGACATGATCTCCTTTCCTCGCTAGCTGGGAGTTGTTGAAGAAGGGAGAGAGCTTGATGGTACAAATTAACATTGATAAGATGTCAACTCTTCTGAGCTCTTCGCAAGGAGAAGCCGCGCGCAATCGAGAGGGGTAGGGTACCGTTGTGTCTCTTGATCTCCAGCCGCTAGGACGACGGCCCGATGCCGCTCCTGCCCTCGTCGCTCCCAGCTCTCTGATGATGCTCCAGCATCAGCTGCTGCGGCTGCTGCTGGTTTGTCGTCGTAAAAGCGCCGTCGTAAGCCTGCGGCGGGAGGAGCGACAGCCCACCGACCGACCCGGCAATCGCCACCGTCGGCCCCCCGCCTAGTTGCGCCGCATGGTTGTACACCCCGCGCGCGTCGTACACGCTGCTCAGCCTCGCGAGCTCTTGCTGCTGCTGCTGGTCGTAGGTTCTGAACATCTCCTGCTCTCGCTGCGCCGCATCCGAGGCCGCCGCCGCGACCATGGGCTGAGCGTCCACGACCATCTGCGACTGCGACTGCGACTGCGACTGCGACTGCGGATGATCGCGGATCATGAGCTGCGGGGCGGCGGCGGCGGCGAGGCCGAGGCCCATCATGGGGGGCGCGGCGGATTGGAAGAATTGCTGGGGGGCGGAGGGGAGGAAGGGGCCGAAGGCGGCGGGGCCGATGTAGGCGGCGAGCTCCTTCTTGGCGTTGTGGAGGTCCACGCGGAGCTGGCGGAGCCGGAGCTCGAGGAGGGAGATGTAGGCGACGCAGCCGTAGACCGGGTCCTTGAGCCGGGCGTCGGCCTCGTACGCCAGCGAGTTCACGGCGTCCTCGCGCTGCGCCGGGCTGATGTCGTTCAGCAGCTTCGCCACGTTGCTCGCCCCGAACACCCGGTGCACGCACGCAAACTTGTTCGGCTGGTCCGGCGGGAAGTACGGCGCGAACACGCACCCTTGCGTGCACTTGCGCCGCAGGAACTTGCACGCCGCGCACGGCGAGTTCGACGACGACGACATCATCCAACCTGGCACCCCCACCCCCCCCACAAAAAAAGAAAAAGGAAAAGAAAACATATATAAGAACAACAGCTCACTTAAATGCCAAGGGGATATAGAGAGAGAGAGAGAACCCTAGAGCGGATCTTTTCGCAGGGGCTTTAATTGTAGGGGCTAGAGCTAGGGTTAGGGTTTTGCTTTTCCCAGTGCTTTTTTGCGGTCGTCTAGGATTAGGGTTAGGGTTAGCCTTTCCTTTCTCAGGCCCTTCCCCGTCAGCGTTTGGGGATCCCGTTCAGGAAACCTGAGAGATCTCATCACGTACCTTGCGATAGTGCAATCGATCTCCTCCTCGTCCCCTCCCCCTATTCGATCTTCGGCGTCGTTTTCTTCGTCTTCGTCTTCTTTTTCTTCGATAATGGTGGTGGTGATGACGATGATCGAAACGATCGATGATATCGATCCCCGCAACCGCGACCAGATCCCGCTAATTACTCCGCCTCTTCTTCTTCCCCATTGGATCGAGCCCCAGGATCACGACAAAGGTTAGATGAGCCGATCACGTTCTACAAATCTCCCAGTTTCCGATCGATCCACCGATCGAGATATTTCTTTCACTGTTTTCCTTCCTCTCTTTTTTTTTCTTCTTTTCTTTTTTTCCCCTCTTTTCTTCTTTGCTCCTGCAAAGTTATTTTAATAATAATTTCAAATCTTATCTTTAAAAAAAAAAAAAAAGATAATGGAGAAGATGAAGAAGAAGAAGAAGAAGAAGGAGAAGGAGAAGAGAGAAAAGAGAGAGAGAGATGGGGGCTGTTAGTGTATATGCGTTTGTGAACACCTCGTCCGCTGCGAGAGAGATCGGAGCCCGCTTTGATCGGATGGATTTCCGCCTCTTTGCGAGGAGAGCAGGTTTCAGATCCCAAAAGCGAGTAGAAAAAATAATGTATATATATATATATATATGATGAAGAAAAAAAAAATGATATATTTATTAGTAATTACTTTTTTTAATATATTTAAGAATGAACAGGAACATGGATTGAGGAGAGATATATAAAGCAATCGAGAAGGATCGATGGCGAGGGTTGTAATTTTTTTCCCTCCGCGTTGCTTCTACGTCATTTATTAATGATAAAAAAAATAGCTGTGAAAAAATTAATATATATGATATAATAATAATAATAATAATAATAGGAAACAGAAAAGATTAATAAACAATGCGGTGTAATAATGAGGGCGGGTCGGGGAAAATGCTACCGTGATCCGATGTGGTGGCGGAGTAAACGTGTGGTTTCTTTGGCCGTCCAGATTGGGCCTAGAGTTTCTGGCCGTCGGATTGGAACAAGCTTGGACGAATCTAAGCCCTGCACCAGGTCCACCCACACCTTGTGCACCCCCACGCATATATACTTGCCGTGAAGGACAAATTTGGAAATTACTTCTACACTTTCCTTCGATTTTCGAAAATGTTTCTAAAACTCTCAAAATCATTTTAAATATTTTTTTTTCAAAACATTTTAAAATTTGTAGGCTCTCAAACCTAAAGTATTGGACCATATGTATTCGAGTAACGTATTTTCAAATTAGATCCAAGCTGAACTGGATAATAGATAAATAGTGCATGATTGTATGGATGCACACTAATTACAACCTAAAGTATTAGAGCATGTGTGTTTTAGTAACACATTTTCAATTTAGGACCAAGCTGAACCGCATAATAGATAAATAGTGCACAAATGAATGTATGAATGAACGGGTGTAGGAAATACTTAGCAAGAGAGCTTTGTGTCTAAAGCCAACACGGAATTAATGGTGCTCGTTAGTTGCGGAGATTAACATATTTTCAAATTAAACCTAAGTTGAAACGATTGATAGATAAATAGTGCACGAATGTATGAATACATCAGACCTGATTTATTATGTTTCTCTAGACTCTGCTCAATTCTGTCTCTAAACTCAATATGTGCAGTGGTGCCTGAGTATGTTATTGAGTGACCGGCGATAAATTTGTTAGTAATGAGGGATTAACACACGATTGTTTTTATCTTTTATTTAACATAACTCAAAATGTCAAACAACCTATATTTAAATATTTTAGTGGCACATGACTCTTTCCGCCTTGGCTCTTTGCTAAAAGTGCAAGCAGAAACCATTAACTTCTAACCAAGAAAACCTGTGGAATATCTATAATAATGAAGAAATTTTGATTTTCTTTTTCACTTAATATTAATTCTGGCTAGAAGTTCCAATTAATTTTTTTTGAAGAGAAAAATAGCAAGCTATTTATATTGTTTAATTTTTTAAAAAACAAATTGCTAAAGATTTGAAACAATTAGACAATATGTTTCATTATCTACTCTATTTTAATATCTCCTGCCCTTTTTTTTTTACTGTTATTTGGACGATTTTTTTAAAAAAAAGAATTTATCAATTATTTTTTTGAGTTATTACATCATTCACGAAGATTTACCAATAACGTCACTCATGGTGACGAGTAAAACATCTTAAAATGGAAAGCTTAAAGCGTTTAAGACTCGAGGCATTTGCTATATATAAGCAAAAGCTTCCAAAATCAACATTACCGGCCCCATAAGACAAATGCCCTAATACGGTTCCCTCTCCAAAATCGGCGATCGCCGGAACCCTAATACCCAAAACCCGGCCATGGCAACGCCGCCACATTCCTACTCCTCCCTCTCCTCTCTCCGCCGCTTCCTCCGCCCCTCGCCTTCGCCTCCGTCTCCGGCTGTCCACCGAACCCTCGGCGGCGGCGGCGGCGGCTCGGAGAGCATGGCGTACCGGCGATCGATGCTCCGGGCGCCGCCGACGGTGAGAGCGCCTTGGATTCATCGGAATTCGTGCAGCTTCATCGGCACGGTGGTCGCCCCCGTGAGGCGCTCGGGGCTTGACCCCGAGAAGCCCCGGGCATACACCTTTCTCGAGGTGGAGAGGCAGAGGGCTCACGGAGCATCTTCTTCTTCTTCTTCCTCCTCTGCTTCTTCTCCTTCTTCTTTCGAGTGAGATTCACTACGTGGTTGCTTCATCTCCTTTAAATTTTGATCGATTTGAAGTGGTTTGATATGATGTGTTTGTAGTTGTTACTTACCTCGCTGCGATACTGTATCAATTGTTGTCACTAACATTGAGAGGATATAATTCGAAGGACTTAGAAGCGTCCTTAAATAGAATGGATGCAGAGTATAATTATCCGATGCCTTTGTTAAGATGCTGCAACTGGCCAATTTAACAACTCCCATCTGTACACTTTGTAATTATTATTTTAACATGAGGTATCGTAATGGCCGACATACCCAGAAATCTCTAGGCATCATTTGTGGTAAATGATTTTCACACAATAATCTTCGGGACATAGTTTTGTCGTCTATTAGAATGTCTCTGAACCTACGGGGGCATGACGCTGCGCAATTGCTTACTTATCTTTTCAAATTCCGTATGAAACACATTTTGAGTCGTCTTTTTATTACGATTAATGTGGGAAAGATAATCATATATGTTGATCTTGAGGTCCCACACTTGCTTATGTGGCCTGTAATGGTTTACTAGCTATTAGTGATGGGTACATGTGCATGTGAATTCTAACAATCGCAAAATTCTGTCTCTGATCTAATTGCTACAGTTTTCTGATGTTTCTGTTGGCTGCTTGACTGCTTCCACATTTCTGGAGATCTACTTCCACTGTCTATTTACAGCTTATTTTGGTTCATTTTGGAATGGATGTCTTTTTGTTGCTTACCGTGGGTAAAATGGAGCAGGATATTACTGGCAATGCGGGACAAGCTGGCGGAAATTTCTCTGAGGCATTTACAACCAAATGATTTTATTTATGTTTCTGGTCCTTTAGGCTCCTATGCAAAGGTCAATGCTAGTGGCAGCCATGAAATTTTCTACAAGGTTGTCACTCATTTTTTGAAGCATGCCATAATATTTTCCTGGTTCCCTGCATTTTATTTGGAAATTTGTTTTAGTTCAATATCTAGCGGTTTAATCAATTTTGACCCCTTATTTTTAATGAGTTCTGTTAGTTCTCGCTTTATCATAAGGTTGAAATATCGGCTTAAGACGATTGTTTGATTGGCTGTCTCTAATATCAGCTCTAACAATCGCCTCCTTTTATTGTTTGGGGAGCGCATATCTTCTTTTCATGTCCTGATTGCTGGTGCATTATTAATTGGTACATCATGGCTTAACCTCTTTGTGTTCTTTCTATTTTTCTCCCTGTATCTGCCATTACTTCACTAAAAAATGGTTTATATAAGGCCCGTGAATGGAAATGCGAGAGTTTATCCACTTTCTTTCTCAGTATATGAGTATCTTTCGTTCCCTTAAATGTTTTATCTTGGTTCTAACTTATGTCTACTTCTGCCTATTATAACAATCTTTTCTAATGTTTTTTTTACAGGTTTTTGTCATGGATCTGAATTATGTAAAGCGCAATGATCAAAAACAAACTTCGCACAAGCATGAGGTTTTGGTAGAGAAAAAACTAACAGGACCCACTTTCGGTAAGTTTATCATCCTTTTAATTTGTAGCTCTGCTTATAAGCTGTTAAGAAATATGTTTAGACATACAATTTTCTACAACAGTTGAATTTCCGAAATAGAACCACGCTTACGAAGTGCTTTTCTAATAGTCTAAGAGTCGTCTTATTACTTGTCCCAATTGAGTTTTAGGTGCATTTGATTCTGCGGAGAAGGACAGAGAACGCCTTCACTTGTGGCATGTCTTCTTTGCTAACCCGTACGAATGGTGGGACAACAGACAATCGAAGCCGAATAAAAGGCACCCAGATTTTAAACACAAGGGAACTGGTGAAGTCCTATGGCTTAATCCGCATGACCCTCCTTGGGTTAAAAAGCAACTTGAACTGTATGACTCAAAGATGGGTTTAGGAACCTATCAAAGGAACGACGGTAGACGGCCAGAGTTACATGGTTGGATAATTGAGGATTTTGAGTAATCCTCCTTACTGGATAGAAGTCGCTCGCACCTTTGATTTTGTCATGCTGCAAAAAGGTGCTATATCTTTGAAGAAATGGAAGCAATGATCAGAATTAAATTAATCCTTTCAAGGGCAATGGGCAGCAAATTTCGAGTCAAAAATGAAAAGATAAGAAAGTGAGAAATGCATTTTTTTGCCACAGGGATCAGATTGTAACAAATGTGTTTGTGTAGCTAATCATGAAAAAGAAGTTCCTTCTCTTGGAATATGATAAATTTAAGCAGAGGGTAAGAAGTGCTAAGTTGAGACTACTTAAGTTACCGGCAAAGCTCTTATGTGGATTAATTCCAGCTGTACAGAGGCTTGACTGTGTAGATATTCTGTACGAATTTGGATTGACAGGATCAGTTGTTTCTGTTAACATACTCCGTTCCCTTTCTCATAGAGATTTTTCTTAATTGGTTCGGATCCATGCTTGCTGATTGTGGTGCTAAGTGAAAAGGCAATCCTGGCTTGTCAAATTTGCGTCTGCAGTAGCAGCTTCTCTGAAAAACTGCTTGGTTAGGAGATTTCTCGGTGGACAAGAGAAGCATCTGGTCGTCCAATTTCAGGTGCACAAGTGATCGACACCCTTTTCTATTCATGTCTTGTACCAATCTTTCATTATAGTTAGGAAGTTGATTCATATGGCCTTTACAATTATATATCATTTAACTAGTTCCTTCTTGATCTGTTATTCCGTTTCCATAATGGTAGTGCACAACAGGAGCAGCATTTTTCATGTAGTATATGTTACAGCCCCTGCTACGACATACAGGGGATTGTAAATCACCCGTTATCTAATGCCCATTCATGTTACACTACCTTTATTCATTATACTATGCACGCAAATTCTTGAATGTGTTGGATGGTAGTGGATGTGAAGATGAACATATCTGGAGGATAGTTTTGGTCACCTCCCTACTTTAAATTTTTCCACTCCATGATTACATTTCCGTCTGTTTTGTCGATAACGATACTGGGTGATGATTGTACAGTAGCATTGGCAGGTTAAAAATTTATGATGATTGTACAGTAGCATTGGCTTTGATAGGCGCTCATTTCATTCCCTTGCATTAATGAGATTAATTACAGGGACCTTACCGCATGGGTCCAACATGCCAATATGCCATTATGGCGACAGCGATATATTATCATTTCATTTCCTCTCTATATTTATACCTATAAATTATTCTCCCTAAATTTACCACATAACGACATTTTCTTTATTGTTGGATATGGGCTTCATTCCAAACCAGACCAAGTTGTTCACTTTTTTTTTTTTTTTCTTTTTTTGCTTGAACCGAACCGAGTTTTTTTTTTCTTTTTCTTTGTTTGGATGGAACAAATCATTGTTTACTGTGGTCTCCATGGAACCAGCTCAAGGCCTCCACATTTTTTTTTTGCTGGAACTAAATCGGATTTTTTTTTTTTGCTTGAATCGAATGAGATCACACTTCTGTATTGAGCCGAACTGTTTCTCTTGCACTCTTTTTCACTATTACCTTGCAGATGAATCTCATCCTTATCGTTGTTTCTTTTTTCGCTGCTTTTTTTTTTTTTTTTTTCTTGTTGCTGTTTTCTATTTATTCTCTAATTATCTATTCATCGCACCGCACGGATTATTTTGTCGCCGCATACATTTGGGGAGAGGAGAGAAAGGGGACCACGGGGGGCCTGTCGACGGGGAAGCAAATGAGAGAGAGAGTGAGAGAGAGAGAGAGAGAGAGAGGGAAGGCAAGGAGCTCATCAGATCCGACGTATTGATGAGGCCCTCGAGTCAGTATTTGTTGTTGATGTTTTGTCGGTGGAACTGGATCCTGCCGTGCTCCGGCGGGGCCTCGAGGTGCTTGATCTTGTAGTTCAATATGAACAAAAGATCAATAGCTTTTCTATTAGCCTCCGAGGATTTCCTCTTTCCTCTTCTTAAAAAAAAAAAAAAAACAGAAAAAGATCTTTACTGTTCCAATTTTGATTTTCAGTTTGAACCAAACTCCACTAATTTAGTTCAGAACTTCCAATTGCATCTCTTTCATTTGTAGTGTCGCAAGAGAGTGAAAGTTGCTGACAAATTACCAGGGCATGTTAGCTCAAAAGTCTCTGCGTCTAAAATGACACTATACATTCCCACACCATATCTACCTGTGAAAGCAACAGCATACCAAACTTGAATGAGATGTTCAGAACATGTCCTTGATTTGAAAAGACACTATTTTAGAACAATGATCATGTTGTAGACAACAACAGGTCTCTGCATGATATCGACGTGTCCGAAAAGAAGAGCAAGAGCTAATCTGAGTCAGATGATGCCTCCCCCAAAAGAGGATCTAACGCCGACAGCATTCTGGACATATTCTCTCCCATGTCTTCTACTTCCTCTCTCCCAAATCCCCAGTCTCGAAGCATGTCGTCACCTCGTGAACCTCTTGCCAATCCATATTTGTGGAGATTCATATACCGTGTTTCTATGAAAGGCAAAATTGCCTTACTTGATCGAAGCCGAGCAGCTATTGGTACAGACTCAACATCAAGTGATCCCTTTGGCTCTCCCCCTTCAAACTCATTCTCCAAAAGCTCACCATGTCGGCCTACACGGCTCGTAAAGATGGACGGAAATGGTAGAGGGATAGGGAGCGGGCAGAGGAACATGGAAAGATGTGGGAAATTGAGTTTTATAGATCGGCCTTCATATTCAGCACACATGGAGTTCTTCACTTGAGAAATCGAAGCCCGATTACAACCTACAACAACAACGATATATGATGTTGTAGCCACCAAAAAATGAACAAAAAAAAAAAACAACTAACAAATGCATCATGGAGACGTTTATTCTATCTAAAGAGACATTACGAACAGAAATAATTAAGAAACAAAAATCACAAGACTTCGGAAAATTACCTAATCATTGGGAGAAAAACATAACACAACATTTGGGAAAATTACCTAAACATTGCGAGGAAAAATAAAGTACCTGAATGAAGGGCTCCATGAACCATTACAGATTCAACTGCATACGGGTCTTCATCATCCTCTCCAATTTCAGGGGTCAAAGGGTTCAAATACTTCAATATAGCTCCCCGGTTGTTTTCTTCCGAATTTCAAAATTATCAGCAATGAAACTTATTTGAATAGTAGGAAAAACATAAGAGCTTGTTAATTATACCTGTAAAAGATGGAGCAGGCATCGCTACATCCAAAATAGTCACAGGGTTTTGCCTAGCTTGACCAGCTAATAAATGGACAATTTCACCAATCTCGAGAGCACCAGAAGCATACGTTGAGTTTGAACTTGGCCTAAGTGGCTCCATTCGAAATGGAACACTTATTGAGTGTATTGCAGCAGCATAGATTGCACTAGAGTAGAAAAGCTTTTCGTCTTTCACATGGAGTAAAGGTGACAGGTTGCCTTTCATTGCAAAGCAGAGACAATCTTAGATTAGAGCTGCAGTTATTTTAGCATGTCAAATAATGTATCTTTGACTGTATTTTCTCATTATCAAATACAATGGGTCACAAGTACAATGGCGTATCCAGAATATGGTGCTTCTGATGCATGGTATGCATGAACTTTAAATCAACTGAAAGCAAGTACATCTGATGCATTAGGTAGTCAGTTTGTAAGTCAGCACTAAATGCTAAAATTAAGAGGCTGTCCGGCAAATTCTGAAACTTTTCAGTCTATCAAACTTCTTAGAAGATGATTGCATAAATAGCAAAGATTTAAGTTCCATGAGAAACGGTGAAGCCCATCGAGAGAGTAAAAAACTAAAATCAAACATGTATAACCAACATGCAAAAATGGCTGAAATGTTCCCGCAATCTATGACAAGAGTAACATGTAACTTGGGCTTGACTATGCTATAGGCAGAGTGCTCTGTATTTCTGAATTCACAAACACTGTTCCTTCCTTTCTATTTTAGTCCCAAATGATTTAAAAAGCTCTCTAGGAAATTTCTAATGTGATGTTACAATAGCTGGGGTCAAGCTATAGCGTATCAACTTCAAATTTGCCCATCTGTTGCGGGAATTCATTTTCAAGTTTCAACCAATTGCATAGAGCATATTAATCCATTTTTAGACTACATCTCACAAGGAAGAAACTGACAAGATGCAAACCAGAGTCCTTTAGTAGATGAGTTATCTAGTTCCAACTAAACCTTTAGTAGATGAGTTATCTAGTTCCAACTAAAATAAAACAACACAGGATAGGAGAAGTGCGATTGCATGCAATTTTCAACACATCATACCATCATGGTCAAAATGAACATGGAAGAAGCATATGAAGCAGTCTATCTACATAGGCAAAAGCATCCATACTTCTCAAAGAAGGTAATCCAACTGGTACCATCAACTTGGAAAAGGAGGCAAGCTTTGAAAACGAGACAGCATCATGAAGAGCTCTTGTAATTAAACCCCTTTGGTTTATGGGCAATGCAGGGGAACTGGATCACTCACATTATAAAGCAACACAGGTGTATTGGTGTACTCATCAGCAATGTTCTCTAGATATTCAACAGCAACACTGGAAAAGCCTCCTGCATCATCAACAACGAACTGGATACCCTGGAAAACCAGCAGAACATTCAGAACTTGCAGAATATTACCACAATTATAACCAGACAATTATCTAGCTGAAAATATGTGGCCTACAGAGATGTTGTGTAATGCATAATGCATTTAGACACTTTTTGCAAAAGCAGAGCTCGAATAAAGGAGTACATTGTATGTTAACACTTAACAGGAAGGTCAAATGCTAGTATGGAAATTTCAACACACTGATGCCAGGTATGACAAGGGCCAACAAAGTACTTTGGCCCTAAACAAAGTAGGTTATAAGGATATTGCAATTATGAAAAGCAATTTTTGAAAAGCATGCCCAAAGCCCACCAATTACAATACAGACAAACAGCACAAAAGATCAGATAAATTTTAACATCAAAAGTAGCCAGTAGCTTGATAAATGGGAAGATTATACATGGCATGTCACTATAGTTGAGTTTGCACAGGAGAAGAAACAACCTGAATATGGTCGCATTCTTCAATGAAAAACCGCAGCCTCTCATTCATCTCTTCTGCATGAGACCCTTCTGCAATAACATCCCTTCCAATTCCATAGTTGTCAAACTTATTAACATCTGCCCATGATCCTTTCAATTCATATAAGGTCTTAGGATGATACTGAACTTTGGAATAATCAGTCCAAGAATTAACACCATTTTCTAGGCACTCAATACGATCCTTATCTCTTTCTCTTCTGTGTGAACAGTCCCCTTCTTTACTATCACCTACTGGTATACCTGAATCATCGTGGTCTTCTTCAGATAAACTTTGGAGAAACAGATTTTTCTTATAAGGTTCTGCGACAGATCTTGCAGCATTCCCGGTCCTGAACGTAACTCATACCATAGGTCTTTTCAAGGTCAGCAGAGCATACTTGAGAAATATATATCCCAAATAAAGCAGTATTTTCATTTTTGAAGATATGATTCAGATCTCCATTACAAACATAACCTGGATAGTTTATAAACTTAAAAAAAAAGAAAAAGTTTTAACACAATTACAGAAAATTCCATGGAAATTACCCTACGGTTTTCATTTGGAAAATAGAGACCCAAAGTATAGCAGAGCAATTAGAAAACTAGAAAATAGATTATCTTTATATGATATAAGTTTATTTATTCCAAACTCTGATTATTCAGAATTTTTCTGTATGTTAGTATCTACTAATCACAAGTTACTATAAAAGTATTAGCTAAAAGGGGATTGAATGTGCTCCTGCTCCTAGGTTCCAAACCTTCTTGAAATTCTTTAACAAAATCAATCACTATGTTATCACCAAAGAGATTTTGTTTGTCAGTTTGTTATGTTATAGTGCATTCTCATGATTGAACTTCCTGTATAGTGGCCTTTCCATCAGTGAACATAACTAGTTTTCATTACATAGTACATAGTAAACCAGTGCACCAATCCATGAATTTGTAACAAAAATTTAATCATATAGACCCCTTGTAGAACCAATTTCTCTTTCACTGTGGGCAACAGAAAGGGAAAACAGACACAATGGAGTAGACAAGAACATTGATCACGAAAAAATTTCTCAGCAAGGATACCATTATCTAATCAATGAGCAAAACAAGAATTAGGGACACTAGCTTACCATGTAGCAATGGCCATCGAATCAGCTGAAGGAATGTTGCCATACAAAGTACCAGACGTACTAAGAGAACCAAGTGATCCTACAAAAGACATTGCTATATGAGCCACAGTAAAGTAAGAGGGGGTGCGGGAAAAAAAACTTATTGGACAAATGACAGAAGAAAAAAAGCATTCAGACTTCCAAAAAAAAAATACCGAAAGTACAAAAGAATCATCAGAATTACGCTATAATGTATATTTTTCCCCCCTCAAACCAAAATAAATTTTTATTTATTCTTTTTGTTACTTATTATAAGCAGCTGCAGAATATAGACTGCATCAAGAATAAACATGTCTATACATAATACACATAAAAGAAAAAATATGGTAAAGAGATACAAAATGGGTAATAACACTTTTCACAGTAATCTATAATAACTAGTTACTTAGCAGTTGTAAATTAAAGTGCTAAATTAAATGCATACAAGAAGATATTGAAGACTATGAACATATCGCCACCAATTATAACACCTAACCAATATACAAAAATGAATATGAAACTTGAGAAATCAACGACCAGCTGCATTATATTATTACCTTGAGAGCCAATAGATATCATACGAGGGCAGTATGTAAAGATACCCTGCAAAATGCTAGTAGCTTAAGTACATCCAGAATATCAAAATAATTGAAAAATGACTAAACTATATCGGAGCATTTGGACTGGATACGTAAGAAAATAATTAATGACCCCAAAATGAAGATAAGTGAAATCATTCATCTCTCAGATTCTTAAAGAAACGATTTTCTATGCCCAAATTCACCTGCTGTGTTTCACCGGCCCGATAGAAAACGTCCATATCCAACAATCCATTCTTGAAAACTGGATCAGCACCGGGATCTTCAGCCAATCCAAGCAACTCGTCCTACACGGACAAAGCCGTCGAGTCAATAAACAATGTAATCACGAGGATGAAGATCTCCGAGACTTAAATGCACATACATCATATGCCTGATTTACTAAATAATATAGCCTATTGCATTCTTAACACAATCCGCGATGCATTTGTGAAAGGATGAGTTAGAGAAATGCTAGTAAAAATTTCATGTTCGAAATTATGAGCTCCTTCACTTAATCTTACTGCTTAACTAAACGTTTATTTATGTAAGAGAAATTGATAAACATTATTACACAGAAATCGCCAAATCTCACCTGAAAATTCCAAAAATGAGAACCTATATAATTTGCGTAATCGCCAACTTGAATTGTCACAATTTCCCTCATTCTTATCAGCTCCTACCAACAACAACAACAACAACAACAACAACAAAAACAAGGGAGTTAATAGGAAACTATATCATATATTAAAGCAAATTTGGTTATTAAAAAAAATCCCCAATATGTATAAGAGTGGTGGAGCTTGGCGAGTGAGATGAAACCCTAAACCCTAAAAAATATAAATCAATCAAAATTACAAAAATCCGGAGAAGAACAGCTAATTTGTAGATCGATTCAAGCGTCCGAAGCAAGAACAAAACCAAATTATATAAAAAGAAAAAGCTCTTATGGAGAGAAACCCTAACCAAAGGAGATGGCTCCGCTCGAGGAGGAACCAAAATGAAATCGTCGAGGCAATTCGAGGAGTGTAGGAAAAGCGGGAAATGAATTATGCGGACAGTGTCGGCTACCTAAGCCTCGCGGGGTACGATTTATGCGGACGCCCCTGATCTCGCGAATCGCGATAATGCCCCGATCGAACGTGAAATGATGCGAGGACTCAGTGCACCACGTCATTGGTGGACCGGAAATATCGTCTCGGTCCATCCTACAGATTAGAATTAAAAAAGCCCGGTCTATGTATGCCATGGTGCACAAAGTACATGGAGTAGTGTGGTGGCCCAATGGAGCGGATTGTGGGCTCTTTTTAATGGGCTGTGTTTACCATTTTGGTGCGACGTGTAGATTAGGCCTAATATTTAACCATTAACTAACATTTACTAAAAAAAATTTAAAAAAAATATATATTTTAAGTGATGTTTGATTTTCGTATGATGAAGATATTTAAAATTTTTAAAAAAATCCAAGGAGAATTTCAATTCTCTGGGTTGTTTCCATTATGTTTTAGTTAGATAATATTGTAGAGACTAGTTGGATTTTCTAGCATAATTTTACTACATATCTCATGTAATAATAATTATCTTAAAGATTAAACTATTAAACTTGATATGAAGATTTTCTTTTTCTTTTTCTTTTTTTCCTCCGATAATTTAATTTAACTGCAAGGCTAAGTAAAATGCAACCGCACGATAGTTCGATGACATCTTAGAAGCATGATATTAGTGCATATAATATTTTTAATGCAGTTTTTTTGAGAAATTTCTTTTTTAATGTATTTGGTTGATACAGAATTATGGCACCAGTTAGATCCCTTTTTGATGTGCATCTTCGGAAATTTGTATTCAAAATACGAAGAAGAATCAGAAACAAATTAAAATTAGAAGTATGAAATTCTTCGCATAAGTTTCGAAGAAAGTGTTACCATAAAATACAATTCAATACGCAAATGCTAAACATATCCAAGGTCAAAACACAATCACCATACATTATCAGGATCTTACCCTAAGATGGAAACACAATCACCATACATTAGATCAAGGGCAAAACATGAAGCTCAGTATGAATTCAATGATCAAGAAAATAAGACTTAAAATGACCTTTCTACTCACTGTTCAATAAATGCTGCTACAAACTCCATAAATCAAACAAAAACGAAAAAACAGAACAAATATATTCAGGAGTGCAGTGCACTCCACAAAAACTTGTCCTTCCATTGTGATATTTTATTCTAATTCAACCGTAGCTACGTTATCTAAATAAAAAGAATTTATACCAATCTCTCAGTAAAATATATTTTTCATATTATTTCTATGTCCACTTCACCGGAAATGTAAGTGCTCGACTTCGAACATCTTTCCCTGAGTCCTCCAACTCCTCCGTAGAGCAGAGTTCATCATCAACTTTCTCGAACTCCAAGGGGCTTTCAGGAGACCGCGAAGCAGTATGATTCCAGGTAGCATAATGTTCTCGAGGAACTCCTCTGCACAGACTAAGTGATCGATCCACAATGCGTGATGCTTTCGCGTTCTTTCGAGAGTATAATCGATACTTCTGATGGAAAAATGAGAACTTTGTTAAGTGCGATCGATAAAGATACAAAATGGATTATGTCAATGAACTTTTAAAAGAACGATGCATCATAAAAGAGAAAGATACGAGAAACAATCAATAAAAACGGCTTTAAGATTACACATCTATTCTCACTATTCGCCCTCGTATATGGGCAGAGCAGGGCAGAGAAAATTAAAAGAGACTATAGGAGCATAGGAACTGCTATGATCAACATTCAACAATAACTAACCTGTAGATGGCTTTTCACTTCATCATTTGTGAGCCCATTCACCTTCATCACTTCTCTTATCCTCTTTGGAGTGGCTGCTGCATCAACAAATAGAGAACAACACAGTCGGATCAGAAATTTGAACTACGCGGTTGTACGTTATTCATCTCTTTGCAACATCAAAACCTCTCCTCCTTATATATATATCCATGCACACACTCTTAATTTCAGATCCTATTACTACCTTTCCACAATTCGTCGAAAGAATATCTTGCGATAAATCACCGGTGTCGTCTTTACAAAACTCTTAGAAAGCTGCAGAAAAAAATAATCTACTAGGGAGTTGCTCAAATTGTGCAAGCTTAATTTAAAGCCTCATCTTACTTTGGGGACCACCAAGCTGTTTAAGGGCGACGAGAAACAGCTCATGCAAATCCTTGGACCAGCTGCGTCTCGTCTTTCTTCGCTGCTGTAATCCGAGTATCGAACAAGAATTCTCGACATGAAAAGAAGAAGATAGAGGAAGATCGGATGGCATCATCGTGATCTCCTTCTCCTTCTCCCTCTTCAAGTTTGGATCGACCGCCGATACATCTTTAAATAGTGAATGAGTCTTCTCTCCACCACTCTGCCATCAATCAAGATTCAAATCATCATTACTCTATAATAAATTCGTAAAATCTGCTTTAAAAAACAAAAATTCATCTGTACAATTTTGCTCTCTAGCTACCTCTTGAGAATTGATGTGCTTCTGGATTGATGCCACCAATTTCGTATCAAGCTTGCTGTTCTGATTATTTTGCAGTGTTAACTCTGTTTCGTCGAGATATATTTTCCAAGATAAAAATGTTTTGTGCATAAATTTTGCACTTTTAATCTCTTGCTTCATCAAATTGATCACTGCATCGACCACACAACATCACGTTTTCAATCAAAAAACCCTACAGTTTTTTTTAAAAAACATTTTAGATATTGTAAAATAATTATTCCTCCTTAAAACATCGGTAACATAGATTAAAAAAAAAGAAAAAAAGAAAAAAGAAAAAAGAAACAGAAATGTTAATACAAAGAATAGAAATAGAGCTCACAAAGAGAAAGCACATTTATCGACAGAGCGAACTCTTTCGAAAACACCATCATCTTTTTAATCTCGGAATCTACATCAGCAATCCATTTTACTACCTTCATAGCCTCCTCTATGCTCTCGCCTGCTGCTGCTGCAGGCTTATTTGAGAAAACAGGCTCGATAGACATCTTCACCATTACCCCATCTTCCAAACTCATTGCACTCATCGACGAACTCATCTTTTAGATGAATCTACGTACGCTACGCTCTCTCGATCTCTATCTCTCATTCGAAGGCAATAGTAGCAGGGTGGTTCTCCCATTTATATCCTTCTAGCTCAAGGGATGTACTTGAAGAAACAAGATAAATCCGAGTGTAAAATGGTAAATACGTGGACGGAGATTCCCGCCCGTATAACAACGGTATTATTATACGGGCGGTTAATTATTATTATTAATATAATTTCAGCCACAACAATTTGCCGCGTGTCCCTTTCTCTCTTTTTTAAAATTATTATTATTACTATATTACTATATATATTATTATTATAACTAATCTTACTACATGCTATTAATAAGCAAGTCATCGACGCTTATCAAATTTTGGCCATTGGATTGAGAGATGTGTGGTTAGAATGATGTGGGCCCTCTGACTAAGTGGGTGGTTAGTTGAATAGTATAATCTAACGGATGAAAATCATCAAAGGGGTGGATCTAACGCCGAAAACTTGAAAGACCAAACGATAGCTATCGACAGATCCCAAAGACTCATATAGAATATATACTAGCTTTATAATATAATAATAAAATAATAATCAATATGATACACGGAACGATAACTAATCTCAGTTATGTAATTATAAATTAATTAATTTCAAAATTAAAAATTTATTAGGATATATGTGTTAGGCGCCGAATTCGGTCTCCTTACTATGCTAAGGTGAATGGACAAGTGGAAGCAGCAAACAAAATAAACCGCTCGGCTCATCATCCCGCCATGACTTCAATAAAGACGCGATCCGAAACATGTTTGTCGATCCAATCAATTTTAAATTTTTTGTGCCAGCGGCTGACGCAACAATATGATGATTAGTAGATTATTAGATATACTACAGTCGATAGAACATAATACGTACTCTGTAAAGGAAAAAATAATATATAATAGATAAGCAACAATCTTGAAAGTTTACTGTTTAAATAAAAAGTTATATAGTTATTGGTACTTTAAATTTAGTATCAATAAAAATATTTAAAGAAATTTTTTTAATTAACTATATTTAAAAATTTTAGATAGAGATGAATATAAAGTATAATATTAATATATGTTAGATAACTATTAACTATTTACGCTTATTTTGGTATTGAGACAGCGAAAGTATATAAATATATATATACTTCACAAAAAGTATTATCTATGTTTAGATAGGACTAAAGAAAATATATAATAATTATATATAAAATATAAAATATGATATTATGCATGCAAATAAACATAATATTTTTTATTATTTTTTCTATACACGTAAGTAGTTAACGCCATTCCTTCACAATCAAAAACTCTTTTTTCACTAAAAGATGCCATCACTAAAAAAAAATATTTTCACATCATCATTTTATAATATAATAAATTATTCAGAGTTTTCTAGAAAGGAGGTGCGTGGCTCCACGTACGACCTCTATGGCTCTATATTATATATTATTTTTGAAATCCTAAAATTGGCATGTTATGAATTATCTGTTAGTATATGACCAGATTTGTAGTTATCTAACTAAAAAAATTATAATTAAATTAAAATAATATGAAATTTAGATATAAAATAGAGAATAAATCTTTCCATATTCGGATTGGAGTAGTTGTCATGAATTATTGTACATATATTTAATTTATATATTTATTTATATATTATGCTGGCCCACTGATCCATTGGGCCGGAACGAGTCCACTTAGAATGGGCTTTGAGGTCCAACTCGAAGGCCCGGATTGTGGTGCGATGCGACATGATGACTCAACACTGCATTATATAATTAGTAATGATTAGTTTAGCTTATCTTGGCGGTGTCGTATTTATTGTTATTATTGTTATTGTGTTAATATGTTAATATGTTATACCTTCTATTTGCATAATATTACTGTAACACCAATAATATAAATTTTTCAGCGAGAAGCCGACAACAAAATCAGGACCGTCGGATCCTCAGCTCGTTCCAGCAGTCAACTGCCTTCCTCGTCCATTTGGTATCGTACAACCCTCGCAGCAAGTCCACCAATCATTTGTCCACCGAAGGGTATTTCGGTAATTTGGATATGCACTTTTACCAGATATTTATTTAATTCGTCGGCAACGAAAGTGGATAATATCTGCGTCGCCTCTGCCTTTTTTCGTCCGGGGGGGAGGAAGGAAGGGGAGAAAGTGAAAAAGGAGGTCACGAGAGAGCTCTCGCCATCGCCTCTAACCCCCCGATCGGAAACCCTAACCCTAAAACGATCGAGGAAGAGGAGATAAAAAGGGGGTGGAATCGAAGGGATCTGAGGTCGAGATCGAAGCGGAGCGGCGGGGGCGAAGGGGCTCACGAGGTCTCGCTGCGATCGCCGTGGGGACACGTCTCTTTCCTCCACCAAACCCTACCCCTTCCCACCGCTTCTTCGTGATCCCACCCACGGTCGGATCGCCTCGAGGGGTCGTCGCGGCGCCACGTTGCGCGCGCCCGCGCCTCGATTTCTCCGGTAGGGCGTGGGAGCGGCGGAGGAGGAGAGGGGTTTTTTGATGTGAGAGAAGGGTCGGAGGAGAGAGAGAGAGAGAGAGAGAGAGAGAGAGAGGGAGAAGGAGAGGAGAGGGGGATGGCGATGGATCGGGCGGCGGTGACGGTGGGGCCGGGGATGGACACGCCGATAATGCACGATAGCGACCGGTACGACCTGGTGAAGGATATCGGGGCGGGGAACTTCGGGATTGCGAGGTTGATGAGGGACAAGCAAACCAAGGAGCTCGTCGCCGTCAAGTACATCGAGAGAGGCGAGAAGGTCGGCGGGAGTATCTCTCTCTTTCTACTTAAAAAATTTGTGATCTTTGTTTTAGCTCTTGATATACCTTGCTTTCTCGAATCATTATTGCGATATTATGTTGATTGATTGATGAATGATGCGGAACTATTATTAGGTTGTTATAAGAGGTTTCATGCGGGAACTCATGTTACCTGCTTAAACAACTGATCTAAATAAACTGTCTTTGTTCTCATCGTGTCGTTCAACTGATTCTGTTCGAACCTGTTTACTGTTTGTCAGCAGCTTAAAGTTCAGAAAACTATTGAATGTTTACGCAATCAGCGATATCATCGGCATGCTTATTCTATCATTAAGAAATCTTTTGGTCTGTTCTTCGTGCTTCTCGTTCTGTTATCACCAAGGCAGGAATCCCTTTACACATCCAGGGTTGCAATTGAACCTATTCCTTCAAATCGAAGTGCTCCCTCTTTACATGCTTTCAGGTTACTCACTCTGTTATTTATGGCTGATTAATTCTGCGCTCACTTTTTCTTTGTTTTATAGATTGATGAAAACGTGCAGCGTGAGATAATTAACCACAGATCTTTAAGGCATCCGAATATTATTAGGTTCAAAGAGGTACGATGAGATTTAAAGGTATTATTTGCATGTTATCAGGAAGAGCTATGCTTATTCATTGATCTCCCTAATTTAGGTTATTCTAACTCCCACACATCTTGCTATCGTCATGGAATATGCTTCTGGCGGTGAGCTCTTTGAACGCATATGCAACGCTGGCCGCTTCAGTGAGGATGAGGTTTTTGCCTGCATAATACTCAATTCTGTTCTTATCCTTTTGTTATGTCTGTAAATCGACTAATCTTCTGTTCACCTTGTAGGCTCGCTTCTTCTTCCAGCAACTTATATCAGGAGTCAGCTATTGTCACTCGATGGTATTTATAATGATCTTTCCCTGACTCATTTGTTTTTTTATTTTTTTACAAATACTCCTGTTTGACTAGATGATCTTATTTTGCTCGGTGTGCTGCCTTATTATCAAGCAAGTATGTCACCGTGACTTGAAGCTGGAGAACACGTTGTTGGATGGAAGTGATGCTCCTCGTCTGAAGATATGTGATTTTGGCTATTCCAAGGTATACGAAGCCAGTGAGAATGCATAAATATTGCTAATATTGTAGTTCTAATTGTAATTTCAAGGCAATTTAAAATGTGATCTACTAAATTATGCCCTTGCCATGCCTATAGTGAAACCTTGCTGCTACTGGCAGAAAATTACCCACCTAATTAAATGGTGGTTGTTATTTTGTTGGCTTATAATTTTAGTCGGAACACTATGGAATCAGTAATGATACCTTTTGTTCATCATCCCTGATGCTTGTTCTTATCAGAATTTCAACCTCACTTTATTTACAGTCATCCGTTCTTCATTCACAACCAAAGTCAACTGTTGGAACTCCTGCATACATCGCACCTGAAGTTCTACTGAAGAAGGAATATGATGGCAAGGTATTCAAATGCCCCTTTGCCTTATGGACTATTCACACTTTTTGGGCCATTATGGATTATCTGACATGTACTTAACCTATATAGATAGATACAACTAGTAATAATACTATTTTTAAAATTCTCTTCGTGATTATCCTTGTTGGTTATGGTAAAAGGCAAAAGCTTTTTGCCTTGCCTTCACCAACAAGGATAACCACATTTGTTAATGGTGAAGGGTCGTTCTATCCATATAAGATTGACTTACTTTGCTTTATTAGTCTGGTAGATATTTCTGAATTTAGAATATTTGCTTCTGTCAAAAATACTAGGAAACATATACTTCAGGTAGCAGTTAATTCATGCTTATTTGATGGAATTTCAGTGTTGCCTTTCCACATTAGTTTTGCCTCTCATTACATGCTATTAGGTATTTCGGTGGAGTAGCCTATCGTATACATCAACAGAGAACTGACTGGTGACCTGTTCCTTAATCTTGGTAACTGAAGATTTGTGGTTTCATGTGAAAATTGTTGCAAAGAAGTCTAGATTTATGTGTTTAATATCTTCTAAGGGTTTTCATAAATCAGATAGAGCTATTTTGAAATTGCTGGAAAGATAAACTCCAGCTTAAAGAAAGGCTAGCTTCAAAGTTCATTCAATTGTCAAAACCTACCCTCTGCCAATTGACATTGTTGTCAGATCTAATAGTACGACAAGTATTCTACAACAGTGTCCATAGGTACTGGTTCTTATGCTTGACAAAGTTTCATACATGTTCTTATATGTTTTCTACTTAATTTGCCAAAATTTGCCATCATAACTGTCATAGTAGTTGAGCGGAAGCTTTATCAATCTGGCCTTTAAATTGGAGAATATTTAGATACATAGTGAAGAACTCGAACAGAATCAGCAAGAATAATATGACATTTGTTTGGCTTATTAGGAATTCAATATTGACTATGAAGTGCACATCTTGAAATGCTACTATTTTAATAGTTCAGATCACAATTTCTTGCAACTAATGCAGATTGCTGATGTGTGGTCCTGTGGAGTTACACTTTATGTGATGTTAGTGGGCGCATATCCTTTTGAAGATCCAGAAGAGCCTAAAAACTTCCGGAAGACAATTCAGGTAGTCTTAAAATGTTTCAGCACATGGTATATATTTTATGGGCTGACTGAATCACTTTTTATTGCAGCGTATATTAGCAGTTCAATATTCAATTCCAGACTATGTTCACATATCCACCGAGTGCCGGCACCTAATCCAAAGGATTTTCGTTGCCAACCCTGCTATGGTGAGTACTCTAAATTAAGGTTGTGTTTGGTTCGGGAACAAAGGGCGGGATAAGCCCTTGTTTCCCCTTTTGTTTCCAAATGTTATTTTTTCCACTTGAGAACAGTAGTTCTCCTACCCTAAGAATAAGTTGGTATAACCCGATATAACCTTGGAACAGCTGTTTCACCCCTCCCCTGGAACAAGCTTGTTCCCAAATGGGAACAATATTAATTGATGTCTAATCTAATTTTTATTATGGTATTAAATTAATTTTTAATCTAATCAATGTATTTAAGTCATTATCTATTACTTAAATAGTAAAGTAATTAATTAATTTATTATTTATAATTAATTCACTAATTAAAAATTAATATTTTAATCAATTTATTCAATAACTAATATTTATATTTATTAATTTATTAATTTATTGAATCATTTTTAATTAATATTTTGATGTTAATTAATTAGATAAAATATTTTTAATTTAAAATTCTAACTCTTATTCCCCTTGTTCCAATCTAACAATCCAAACACCATTTACTTTATTCCCAGGAACAACCCAATTTTCATCCAAACACAAAATTGGTCTAGTTCCTGCTTATATCTCAACTTGTATCTATCCGTGGAATAAGCAGTTCTTACTTATACCCGAACCAAATGCAACCTAAGGTATCAAATTTTCTATGCTACATTGGACTGGAGTACTCACACCTGCTAGCTTGTACCTTATTCCTGCAATACTAAAATCTTCATCATGATGTTGAAGTCTGGTATCCTATTTTGTGACTCTACTATATAGAGCAGTTCCATTTTTGAGCAAAATTCGATGTTCTTATTTTTGTTTTAAGCCAAATGCATATTACTATCTGGAAGAAATAATTTCGTAGGATCTGAGGTAAAAAAAAAGAAGAACTGGTCGCAATATAGAACTAGTGTGCTGGTCTGTTGAGGGGGGATTACATTTGCTTCTGGGTGCCATCAACGTTCTACCTTAGTTAAACCTAGTAGATGTTATTTTACGCTTAGCACTTGCTTAAATGTTTTGCCCTATTCATTTGGATAAATTTATCACTAGCAGTAATCTAAACTAGTAATCCCGCCAATTTTACTTTTGCCCAGGGACAAGATTATCAAAGTTATATCATTCTGTTGGCGTGCTTAGTAATATCTCTGCAATAGCAGAATAAAATCTTGCAATGTTAGAACATTAGCGTCTTAGTTTGCCCCTCCCTCCATACTGTTACCATCTGTTCCATTTTGAGTAGAGTTGGAGGTGTGTATTCTTTTACGCCAAAATACATTGACTAACTTATTATCTTGGGTAATTTTTCACTCTATAATCCTCTGGACAACGAATCTCATCATGGAATATTTTTCAGAGGATAACAATTCCCGAGATCAAAAACCATGAGTGGTTCTTGAAGAACCTCCCCGCTGATCTGATGGACGATAACGCAATGAGCAGCCAGTACGAGGAGCCCGACCAACCCATGCAGAGCATTGATGAGATCATGCAGATCCTGGCGGAAGCCACCGTTCCAGCTGCCGGCACTCGCGGCATAAACCAGTACTTGACTCTCGATATTGACGATGATGACATGGAAGATCTCGACTCCGACCCCGAACTCGATGTCGACAGCAGTGGAGAAGTCGTATACGCCATGTAAAACTATGTGGAGAACTCTGCGGAGAAGCCGCAAGTGGTTACCCGTGGCTTCTATTTAAAGCTGATTTCGTGGGGGAGGATTCTACCGAGTTCGAATCCACCACTAAAGTCTTAAAAGGATCTGTAATTTATGGTTAGCGGCTGCTTCGCCAGCTGCATCTATGCATTGTGTGCGCTTGCAGGGTTAGAGAATCTCTATGTTCTGTTTCTTTGTTTACGACCTGTTTGTTGTTTGTTATCTATGAAGATATTTAAGAGTCTTCACTCAAAACTTCTATGCGAACTTTGTGAAGATGTTATTACAGTAATCATGTGCTCCCCATATATGTAGCCTAGTGGCCTGTTAGTCTGTGTGGCTTTTATTGGAAATTCGTCGGTTTTAGTGGATTCATGATTTCTAAAGTATCAGAAGAAAGTCTTGCCCATATATGTAGCCTAGTGGCCTGTTAGTCTCTATTATGGCTTTTATTGGAAATTCGTTGTGTTTAGCAGATTCATGATTACTTTTAAGTATCAGAAAACGTCGTCGCCTATTCAGAAATTGTCAATGAGGAAGCCATGTAATTAATTGGCCTACTAGTTTGCTCCCACATCATACTTGTTCAAGTGCAATAACTCTAGTTGCTTCATCCAAGCCAAATGGCCTGACACAGCATATTCAGATAAACAAAAAGATACCAAAGTGATGCCTTATACCATCTATACCATCTCGGGATAATTTCATAGAAATTAGTCTCTGCAGATTCTATGCCAACAAGTTACTACATAAGTGCTATATTATACAACCAAACTATAATAAAATAATTACACATCGTTGTACATGGTCACGTAATCTACGGGGAGCGAATCAACTGGAGGCTGCTACTCTACAAGCCAGTCTAGATTGTAGCACACTTCTGCTACCTGAACCCGGAGATCCGGAATGTTCCGCTCCGCTTCCTTCCAAAATAGAGCCATCTCCTCGTCACACACGACATGGCCAAGAGACTTGAGTGAGGACGATGACCTAGGGAGATTCCTCAGCTGCGAGCACTCTCGCATGTCGATCTTCTCCAAGCTTGTCAAGTGACCGAGCTCCTCCGGTAAATCTCCCAGATTAATGCATTGGGATATATCGAGATACTTCAACCTTCTCAGCCGACAAATCGACTGCGGAAGCCTCTTCAGAGATGGGCATGCATAGAGTCGAAGTATTTCGAGAGATTCAAGCTTACCCAATTCACTTGGTAGCTCGTACAAATCATGGCAGTTGGAAATGCTTATGCTATTAAGCGAGCGCACTTCACAAATGCTCAAAGGTAGCTCCTTTAGGTCAATGCAATGATCGATGGTGAGATCTGAGAGCCTTGGAAATGTCACGGAGAGGTCCACTTTCGATTCGTTAAGGCCGCTGTTTGTTTCACACAACACAAGAGAGATCTTTCTTAAGTTTTGAAGAGGGATGGTGGTTCTTGGTAGAGGCGGGAGCCTAATTTTTTCAAACCAAAGGCTTCTTAGGTTGTTAAGGGTTGTGAAGGCCCATAGATTGCCCAGTTCCGTGCTCGAGGTGCCGTAGTTGATCAGGACCAGAGCCTTGAGGTTCGGCATGGTGTCGATGAATGGGGGCAAAAAGTACACGCTCGAGGAAAAGCTCAAAATGAGAACTTCAGCCTTTGGAAAGTGCATTTGGAACCAATCGGATTCTTTCATTTCACCTGTAGTCGGCCAAAAAATCACATTGAATGGGTTTCTTCTAAAGAAGTAATTGCATACTCTGAAAGAAGAAAAGAGAGAAAGAAAGCGAACAGCATAGAAATGCGGAACTTAATTCTGCTATGTTACCTGTATGAATTGAAACAATCTGAGCCTCAAACTGTTGATCCTTGTTCCTTTCCCAATCCCGCGGAAGTGCTTCTTCTCTCCTCGCCATAATCAGTCTCTTCCGAACATTCAAAGCCTCACGATTGTTAATGTGAAGAGCCAGGTCCCGCAACACATCATGCTGAGTAACAGAGATCTCACTGTAGCTGCTATAGATATCTCCACCTCTGTTCCTGAATGGTAAACGCGCCAACAAACCTTAGATCAGTTCATCTAATATAGAAACAGGTAGTTCAGAACATTCAAAATTCAATCTAATTTGAAATGAGTTCTTTCAAACATACTGTGCATCTTTCACAAGAGTAAGAAGGTTCTTATTTGACAGCTCAAGTAGTATTGCAAAAGCATCCTCGTCATCAATATCATGTATCTCCACCCAAATATTAATCAAAACATCGAGGGGGATCTTTTTATCTTCTGGAAATGAGCCAAGGTCAAGGAAACACTCCCTTGCTTTCCTTGAGAGGCGCTCGATGCTCGTGGCCATTCGATCTAGTAGTTTGTTCTCGTGGGTGTCGGATATGATCTGTCCCTGAGATAACCTATTTTTAGCACTTGCCCATATTTTTGGGGGCTCACCCCGTAAAGAGGCGCCAATCACTTTTAGAGCAAGAGGAAGCCCCTTGCATTTTGCAACGACCTGCAGTTCAGGAAAGAAAAAAAGAAGAAGAAATACTCAGTATTAATTAACTCATTCTAGAAGATGAAAGTGCATAATAAATATATACTGGATGGATTTTATGAGAAACCCCTCAAAGAGGATCATATGGCGATCCCACATGCCATCTTTGTGTTCTTGCCATACAATCTCTTCCACGGTAAATTTACATAGAGGTCTTTATATAAGTTGAAAAGACGAATTGAACGAGCCGGCAAAAGAGGAGGGGAAAAAAGAACAAAACTGGAGTTAAATGGAGATGAGCGAATTATTATTTCCATCATTCCAGCAGATCCACCAAAATAATTGGATCTATAGGAATAATCATACCCAAAAGCAGAAAAAGATAGTGGTTGGTACCTGCTTCACCAATTTCTTATCAGTAGTGGGAGGAATAGATTGTTCCTCAAACGCCGCATGACAGAAAAGGGACAAAGCCTCATCTTCTCCAAGCATTTCCATTTCATAAGTATAGCGGATCACGGTGGGAAACTTGAACCTGGAGATGACTAGGGTTTTGCACCCAGGTAATTTGAAGATGAGCTCTTCGAGCTCGGACAGAGACCACACATCATCTAATACTACAAGGATCGGCCCTCTCTCTACCGGTCCCAACTTGAACTGCCACTCAGGGATCTGGTTATAAGCACCAACAACGATGTTTCCGCTGATCTGTTCCCACAGCTTTAGTTTCAAGCTCTCCAGGTTCGGAGATTGCGAAACCGTCTCGAAGAAGATCCGGTTGTTGAAGTAATCTGAAAAGAAAAAGAGAGTCATAAATAACATCAGAAGAAAACTAAAAATGGTCTCGCTTGCGCTGCTTGAAAATTTCGGACAAAAATAAATCTCTTTAGGAATAAGAGCCATACAAAATTTATGATCTTTGTAGATCATGAAAACAGTTGGGGATAATTATCGGCAAACTAGGAACTGTTGGCAAAACTAGTAACATTTATAGCACAGATCAAGCTTCATTTAGCACGAGTAAAAAGGATTTTAGTAAATTATATCACACAAATGAACACCCCAATTATCTACGCGACATAAAAGAGGAAAATTTCACCCTTTAGTTACATGATGATATAAAAAGAGAAAAGCATTAAGAAATGCCCAACCCAAGACCCTAAATTGGATATGAAGAGACAAAAGGAAAATTGAATAAGATATATATGGCGATAACAAAAGGAGATGTATATATTTTTATAAGGGGAAGGGGAAGGGGAAGGGGAAGAGGAAGGGAATTGTGAACCCGTACGTACGTCGAATTTGTGGATCCCTAGAGATCTCCCTGGCGAGCGTCGTCTTCCCACTGCCCCCGATCCCACAAATCCCCACCGCACCCCACCCCGCACCCCCCATCAACACCTCCTTCACCCGCTCCTTACCAACCCTAGCCCCGGCCCCGATCATCGGCGGCCCCACCGCCTCCCCTCCTCCCACCACCACCCCCATCTCCATCCCCTGCATCATCATCATCATCTCCCCCCCCCCTTCGCCGCCGCCGACGGTACCCTCACCCCCACCACCGGCCCCGGCCCCGGCGCCGCGGCGGCGGCGGCGGCTGCTGCGGCGGCGGCCTCCACGTGGTCGATGCGGCGCTCGATCCGCTCCATCCGCACCTCGGCGTCGACGCGGAGGTGGTGGACGTCGGCGAGCACGTGCGCGGGCATCTGGCGCTGGAGCCACCGCGCGATCCAGCGCTCGACCTTCTCCATCTCCCGCGCCAGCTTCACCGACCGGTACACGTTCCACCGCGGCGCCGCCGCGGCGCGCGCGAGCTCGAGGCCGCGGGCGAGGCGCTCCGCGAGCTCCGAGAGCTGGCGCTGGCGCGGCTGCGGCAGCTCCACCCCGGCGTAGCGGATCTCCTGCACGATCGGCAGAAGCGCTTCCACGCCGCGCTTCAGCTGCTCCGCCGTGGCCCGGCACCGGTAGGCGCGGCGCACGACCTTCGCGAGCTCCCTCAACAGCTCCGTCGCCACCTCCCCCGGGAACAGCGTATCCATACGTCGGTGGCGCTCCGAATAATAATAATAATAATCAGATGGTGCGGATAAATCCTCCTCTCTTATTCTTACTTCAATTATTCCCCTTATTCTACAATCGCCGTGGAATTGAGCCGGGGCCGCAGCATCGTGAAGCGATCGCAAGAGAGAAAAGAAAATATAATTACGAGGACGAAGGCGTGGGGGAACGAACGACAAAGAGAGTCTCTACTCTCTAGCGAGAGAAGGGACAACACAATTCATAGTTTCATACACATGCCCGGGGAGTGTTGGGAGAAGCGGGGCCGAGTAGCGCGACTAGTTAACGCGTCTTAATGGGTCGGGTTCGAATTCGGATCCGGATGTCATGTTTTCCATGACATTGAATCGATTGTATATGAGTCCGGCTTATTATACTCTTGAAAGACGATTGCCTCGCACTCATAAGCTTTAATCGACGATTTATATCGTTAAACATTATCTAGAGTATTTAAAACTTTTAAAAATTAAATTTTATAATTTTTCGACATTATTTATCTTAGGATAAAAAAATCATAAAATTGATAATTTTTAACGGCCGGTATATAGATTACTTGCTAGTTTAATAACGGTATAAAAGAATCGGAATAAATTAAATTTTTGATAAAAAATTTTATTCACTACATAGATAAAAATCAAGAACTTGATCTTAAATTAAAGGATACGATCATTCATTTTTAGGACGTCGTTCGATTTTAATTGCTTCATTTTACGCTTGATAGACTTTATTATAATTTCAAAAAATTATAAAAATTTTTTTTAAAAGTTTTAAATACTCTATATTATATGTAACGGAGTGAAATAGATTCAACCTCGTTTAATAAAAAAAAAATTTAATCGAATGGATCGCTGATTCTAAGCTCCATCATCGAAAATAACTTATCAAGACAAAATATTCTATACTCATAAAAAAAAAATTAAAAAAAATATATTTAGAGTGAAGTATAATTACTAGGAAATGTTAAAAAGAATAAAAAATAGATACTGAATATGTACTTGTTTTAAATAGAGAGAGAGAGAGAGTATATTTAAGTATTCGAATGAGTTATTAGTACTAATTTAGATGTTAGATTTTTCTTTTTGCGATAATTGTTTAGTAGCTTATTTTTTATTTTCTATAATAGAGTTTTGTGTAGTATATATATATATATATATATATATATATATATATATATATATATATATATATATATATATATATATATATATATATATTAGAAAAAAGAGAATTTCTTTTGAGTTTAGCATTGGTTGGAGAGATGTAGGGTTGAGATGATGGTGGTAGGTGGAATAATGTTTGATCCAAGGGTATTAGTAAACAAAAAGTAGATCCAAGTAGAAACTCAAAAGCACCAAGAAGTTGGCTTTTGAGAGTATTCTACTCAACTATATATATATATATATATATATATATATATATATATATATATATATATATATATATATATATATATATATATATATATATATATATATATATATATTATTAAATGGGATAATAAATTCGTGCAAGTAACAATTTTTTTGGATACTGACTCTGAGTTAGTCAGCGATTAATGGCAGATCCGAGATCCAAGTCAATCCTAATTGATTCATATTTTTAATGTTTATTTCTAAATAAATGGCAAGACGTAGCGTGTTATTTATCTCTCAAAAAAGAAAAAAAAAATTGGCTCGATGAAATTGACAGGAAAGCCTAAAATAATATGATATGACAAATATACAAATTGTACTTCTTATCTATCAATTATATATTTTTATTTAAGTAGAAGAAATGGAGATACCAAATAAAATACTTACGCATTCAACAACATGCACTACATATGGGCGGCCATAGTACCATCCTATATTAATTTGGTATAAACGTACGGATTTTATTTGACCCATAAATTATTTTGAATTGATTATTTAATATTTTCAAATTTTAATTTTATTATTCAAACTTACAGTTTATTTAATTTGGGTTAGTCAACAATATTTTGATTTTAAAATTTAAACTAGTTATTTTAATAAATTTAAATTTATAATTGTGAGAGTTATATAAATTATTATACTATTTAAATGATACATTCAAAATTTCAAATTAGAATACCGACAAACTTAAATCAAACAAATTAAAATATTAAAAAGTAAAATTAAAAAATTTAAAAAGTTAGGCAGGTAATTCAAAATGATTCATAATCCATATTAAGTTTTTGCACATTTTTACCTATTCAGAGTTAATGATGCATGAGGATTATGAAAGGTCTCCTTGGTGGTATGTGGAGTTTCTGAGTTACGATTCATGTACTAAAACAAAACATGCGAATAAAGCGAAAATATAAATATAATATAAAAGGCATAAAAGGAAACAAAAGTTGGGGATTCTTTTCACCCAGCAAAGCATTGGTAACTGCAAGAACCTGAAAAAAACCATTAGTTGATCAATATACTTTAGTGCGTGTTTGGTTCGTTTTTTTTTTTTTTTTTTTTTTCATCATTCGGAATAAGAATCAAAATGGTAAACCGTTTGTTCGTATTTGATATGTGTAATTTTTATTCCGGTTCCAATTTTTGAGTGAATGAGAATCTCTCAATTACCTTTTTTTTAATCTGGCCTAGGATGTCGGATTGAATATTGAATTCAGACGGAATAAATTTGTTCGGATTAAATTTAACTTTTTTAAAAAATTAAAATTATATTTTAATTAAAATATAAGTTTAAGTTTAAAAATTATATTTATAAATTTTAATTTTAATTTGAACTTAAATTAAAAATTAAAATTCAATCTAGCATTTTGAATCTAATTTATAAGCTTAAATTTAAAATTAAATTAAATTTACAATTTAAACTTTTATTCAAATTTTATTTTAAATTTAAATTAAAATTTATGGATTCAAATTGAAATTGAAATTATAAATTTAAGTTTGAAGTTGAATAAATCAAAATTTAGTTTTATATTTTTAATTATCTGTTCAATTTCAAATTTTAATTTTTTTAGAAAATATATTCAGAATTTTAATTTTCAGTTTGAATTTAAACTAATATATTATAAAAATAAAATTGACATATTAATTTGATTATGTTTCCGATATTTATCTGAACCAAACACCGACGATAAAAATAGTTCATTCTGATTTCGATTTAGACGGCGAATCAAACAGAGTGAAATAATAAATCATTTCGATTCCTTTTCCAGCTTATCCTCATTTTGATTCCAATATCGATCGTGACTTGGAACCAAATACACCCTTAATTCTCATAGCATTTTTTTCTAATACTAAGTGGTAACCAAAAAAAGGTAGCTATGGTTGGATCAGAAGATCTTTTGTTCCTAGCCTTTTAGATTCGAATCAAGTTATGAACGCAATAATTGGAGAATACATTTCACAAATTTTAGTTGGGAATTATATATCCTGGCTCCACATTCCGTGTGGGACTACAGGTAATTTAATAACACATAATTAATTAATTGGATAATAATCAGGGTCAGTTCATCAGTGTCAATGAGATTAAATAAAGCAAAGGGGCAGGTAAGAGATTATGTCACGCATTAGTTTTGCACGTGCTAAACGAGGGTTAATAACTTTAATATATGATTAGATCACAGTTGATGGAGAGAGATTTGGGGAGGAAAATATTGGATTTAATCTGTTGGTGTCAAGAAATAACTTGGTTCATTTCACATAAGAGAGTCTTAGAATGTTTTTTATTTTTTTTTATTTTTTTTTTATAATCTTTTTCTCTTAGATTCGCATCTTTTAACCCGAAAATTCTTTATTTTTTACTCATTTAATTCGCAGTTATTAATCTAGTATGTCTAACCCCTCATCAGGTATCACCATGTTTTGTCACTTAACTCAGCCGGCAGTAATTAATGTCTTTTTTTTTCTCTTTTTTTTTTTGAGAGATAGGTACGTAGAAGACGCTACCCGCTTCATTTATTTCATTTAAAAATAAACTTAGCTAGAAATGTGAATCAACTAGGATTAGAATTTAGGTCTAAGACTAACCAAATAAGTTCTTCATTACTGCTTCTGTAGACAACGATGATGTGATAATTAATGTCGATAGTATTTTCTTACTATATATAAAAATTATTATGCAAATGTATTGAATTTTGATTTGCTTAGTCATAATGCCAGCTGTTAACAATTGTTGATACTCCCAAATCATTTTTCTAGCTTGTTACAAGAGTATCTTATTATCCTTCTAATTCCTTATATCCTACGCAAGGAGGTGATAACTCATTGTCACGAAGAAAGTCTTCTACCTAGAATAGAATAGAGATATTTCAGTGATGCTTGATGTTACCAATAAGATCGATCTGACAAGAAAATATAACATACGAAATAATATATAAAAATCCGTATCATTCACAATTGACATGAAATTTTAATTCAGAATTTGGCGAAATTAAAAAAAGTTTAGAATTAGCTCTGACGTCATGCTAGCTATGAAAGCTATTCTTCGTTTGAATCTCAGCTCGAATTATACAGTTCGAAGCTCATACAGTTCGAAGCTCCGCTCACAACTTAATTAGATGATGGAATTATAAATTGATTTTTATTTGGTGCGTAAAAATTTAGATTATGTGAACAATAAACACGTCTTTGCGGTTTCATACACAACAGTACGAACAGAGCGCAAAATTTACTAATAATAACAAACTATAAGATAACAAGCTATTGTATTAATTGGCGTTGTATGACTACATAGTCTACATTCTTACATTGCCATGCATCATCAGAAAGATTCTGAAGAGATTATCTCTCTCTCTCAACCGACAAAACCTACACCAATAGAGAACCACTAGATGGTGTGTATGTGTGTGCGCGCGCGTGTAGAACAGATCTTGTGTGCTTTTAGGAACAGGAAGGCCCGTCTTTGTATTTTTAAGTCGTTTTTTATGATGGAGCTTTCAAATTGTTGATTGATTTTATTAGACTTGATCTAATGTATTTGAAATATCTAGAAAATAAATTTTGTAATTTTTTGATATCGATCAAAGGGTTTAAAATTAATAATTTTTAATGATTGATATATATCATATGTAAGTTTAATGGTGTAGAAATATTCAAATCGATGAAATATTGATAAAATTGTTTTTATACTATTTACTTTAAGATTAATATCTTTGATTGAAAATTTTAATGCTATATCGATCACCACTTTTTGTGAGATTTTTATTTTCAGCTGTTGATTTTGATAATTTCGACCGCTAGGTAATTAATATCGAAAAATCATAAAATTTATTTTCTAAATACTTCAAATATATTAGATTAAGTCTAATGAAGATCAATTATCGATTCGGAAGCTCCATCATCAAAAACTATATATATATATATATATATATATATATATATATATATATATATATATATATATATATATATATATATATATGAGTCCTTGGATACTATCGATAGCACCATGCATTTGGTGCTACCAAGTTTTCCGCCGTTAGATCTACTCCTTTGATGATTTTCACCCGTTAGATCATACTATTCAACCAACCACCCACTTAACCCTAGGGGACCCACATCATCCTAACCACACATCTTTGAATCAAATACTAAACAGCTGAGCTTACTAACAGTGTCTATTAATTAATAATAAGAGCTAGTTCTATATATATATATATATATATATATATATATATATATATATAGAGTTAAGTTAGAATACTCTCAAAAGCACCAACCCCTTGGTGCTTTTGAGTTTCTAGCCCTTGGATCTACTTTTTGTTTTCTAATACCCTTGGATCAAACACTATTCCACCTACCACCACCTACCACCATTTATTACCACCTCCCGCCATCCTCTCAACCCTACATCGCCCCAACCAATGGCTAGAAACTCAAAAGCACCAAGGGATTGGTGCTTTTGAGAGTATTCTAGCTCAACTCTATATATATATATATATATATATATATATATATATAGTAGAGGGCTATTATCTATTATGAGTAGTAGAGAGCCCTACTACTCATAAGTTGTTTTCGATGATAGAGCTTCCGAATCGACGATCCACTACGTTAAATATGATCTAGAGTATTTAAAACTTCTAGAAAATAAATTTCGTAATTTTTCGAAATCATTTACCTTACGATCAAAAGCTCACAAAATTGACAATTTTTAACGGTCGATATGGGATACTTGGTAGTTTAACGGTGTAAAAGAATTGAAATAGGTTGAATTTTTGATAGAAAATTCTATTCACTACCTAGATAAAGATCAATAACTCCGATCTTAAATTGAAGGATCCGATCATCTATTTTTAGGACATTGTTCGATTTCTACTGCTCATTTTATGCCCATTTGATGGACTTTATTATGATTTTGAAAAATTACGAAATTTATTTTCTAGAAGTTTTAAATACTCTAGATCATATTTAACGGAGTGGATCGTCGATTCTAAGCTCCATCATCGAAAATAACTTCTACTATAATAATATAATAGTTTATACTCTATATATATATATATATATATATATATATATATATATATATATATATATATATATATATATATATATAGAACTAGGCTACTATGCTATTAATAGCACCAAGTCATTAGTCTATCAAATTACAATAGTTGGATTGAGAGATGTGCGGTTAGGATGATGTGGGTCCCCAGGGTTAAGTGGGTGGTTGGTTGAATAGTATGATCTAATGGATGAAAATCATCAAAGGGTAGATCTAATAGCACGAAACCTCCGTGCTATTGATAACACTTTATTGATAAATTGACTCTATATATATATATATATATATATATATATATATATATATATATATATATATAAATCACAAGCACAAACGCTTGTGCTTTTATTAAAGCACTATGGACTATATATATATATATATATATATATATGTAGTCCTATTTATGCTATCAATAGCACGAAGCACTCGGTGCTACCAAGTTTTCCGCCGTTAGATCCACCCCTTTGATGATTTTCACCCGTTAGATCATCCTATTCAACCAACCACCCACTTAATCCTGCCCACATCATCCTAACCGCACATCTCTCAATCCAACGGCCAAAATTTGGTAGCACCAATGACTTGGTGCTATTAATAGCATAGTAGCCTAGTTATATATATATAGTACGTCTTCGAAAGTATGGAGACTTCCGAGCTTGTAACTTGTTTTCGATGATATGATATCCGATTCGACGATCGGCTGCATTAGGTATAATCTACCTTATTAGAACTATCTAGAACCCAAATTTTATAACTTTTGACATCATTTACCAAGTGATCAAAAGGTCTAAACAATGACTATTTTAATGTAAATGATGTGACATGGAGGCCTCCGTGCTACCAAATTGTTTTCAATGATGCGGCTTCCAAATCGATAATTAAGTGGCTCTGTTAGATTGATGAAATTTTTCGACATCATTTGACTAGTGATCAAAAGGTCTCAAAATTAGTAATTTTAATGGTGGATGTAATACGTTTGTGAATATAACGGTGTAAAACAATCCAAATTTGATGAAATTTTTATGAAAATTTTTTTTTACTATTTAGAGTAAGATCAGTACCTCTGATCTTAAATTTAAGTCTTATCATTATTTTTTATGAGATTTTTATTTTTAACCGTTTATTTTTAGACTATTCGTTTGATAGGTAAATGATAATCTGGAATTATAGAGGATCCGATGTTTTCAATTTTTTGGCCCTTAAATCAACCCCTTTGATTATTCCTAACTTTTAGATTAATATACTATTATCCTGTGAGGACCACTCAATTCAAGGAGTACTATTCAACCTTAGGACGGACTACAATCATTCCAACCGTATAATTCTTAATCTAAGAATCAAAAAGCCGAAAATATCAAATTCTCTATGTTTTGGATATATATATATAGAGAGAGAGAGAGAGAGAGAGAGAGAGAATTGAGCTCTTATGCTTTTAAAGTCATTGGTGCTTGTATGTTTTTAGCCTTTGGATTAATAGATGTGCGGTTAAGATGATGTGGGCCCCCTTGGGTTAAGTGGGTAGTTGGTTGAATAGTATAATATAACGGATGAAAATGATCAAAGTCAAAAAAAAAAAATTAAAGACTAAATAATACTTGGTGCTTTTACAAGCACTATAGTACTATATATATATATATATATATATATATATATATATATATATATATATATATATATATATATATATATATATATATATATATATAATTGAGCTAGAATACTATCGGCAGCAAATGAGCTCCGTTGCCACCAATTTATTTTCGATGATAGAGTCTCCAAATCGACGATCGGCACGTTGAATATGATCGATCTATACCACTTAAAATATTTAAAAACCAAATTTCATGCCTTTTTTATATTATTTTCTTGTCCATCAAGTGGACACAAAATGAACAGCGAAAAATAAATTTTTTTTAAAAAGTGATGATAGGAATCTTGTAATCAAGATCAAAAATATAGATCTTGTTCTAAACAATTTTAAAAAAATACTAACTAAATTCAATCAATTTGGATATTTTTACACCGTTAAACAAGAAAATGCCTCATTTTGATCCTTAAAATTATAAATTTTAAAACTCTTTGATTATTAGGTTAATGATGTTGATCATTAGGTTAATGATGTCGAAAAAATTTAAAATTTGATTTCTAGATACTTAAGTGGTATAAATCGTCACGATTGCGATTATAATTTAGACTCCTTCATCGAAAATAAATAGGTCAAGAACGTTCGTTCTACCGATAGTATTCTAGCTAAACTCTCTCTCTCTCTTTCTCTCTCTCTCTATATATATACATAGATAGTGATTAAATGCGATCATGTGGCATTTATAGATGGTGATCAATAACGGCAACATTGTAAACATGCCATTTTGTTGAGATGCAGTGTCCTGCTCAAGCGACCAGTCAATATATCCCACTATATACAGTACACACGCACTAGGGCGGCTGCGATTTGATGATTGATGATATATAATAATAATATAATAATAATAATAATAATAAAGGGAGTGGGTCAGTGGATGCTTAAATATGGAGTGGCTCAAGTGGACATGCATTTTAACCTCTGAGATCACAGAAAATAATAGTAATCAACTCCGTAAATTAAGTTTGCTAACTAATGTTACTATATATCTACGTTAATTAATTATCTCCGGAAAATTAATCTACTAAGACAAAGTTGTAGATAGAATTAACAATCTTTATTTAAAACTCCATTCATTTCCAAGTGATCAAGTTATTTACAAAATATTACTGATGATCAGTTGGCTTATCTATATCAGTAAATTATGTCGCTAAGATGAAAAAAGTTTTTTTTTTTTTTTGAGAGAGAGATAGGTAGCATGTTATCCGTTTCGTTTATTTTATTTAGAAATAAACTTAGCTAGAAATATGAATCAACTAAGATTCGAACTCTGGTCTCGGATACCAACCACCAAGTCCTTTGCCACTTGCTTTAGGAACGGTCGGTCTAAGATGAAAAAAGTTGAGCCACACCCTTCAAGTCTTATAGGTAGAATGCAAAAAAAAAGGAGACATAATTTGTGAGATATTTGTCGAAATCGTACTCATCAAAATGCAATCACAACTGCAGCATCGATCTACATCAGTTAATTTGTGGCCCTCGTAGATAAGGAAGCCGAATAATTAGTCTCTCAATCAATTAGTGTTATCTAGAAGAAGCCCCACAAACTAAATGTTCAAAAAAGATTAGAAGCATCACCCACTAATTAATTGACTAGTGGTGGGGCATCACATCCAAGTCTTCAAATATTAAGATTCTCTCTCTCTCTCCCTCACTGTGATGTTGCTGTCCTATCTATGTGTGCTTGTCCACATATGCCAATTGCATGCACCACATTTTCCACCCTTCTTTTCTTTTTCTTTTGGTCAACAATTGCAACCCCACCACTCCTCTACATCCCTTTCGAGTCAACGGTCAAAGTTGCAGACCAGGCAACAATGCTTTCACACATAGCCTACTGATTTTGGGTGCTATACACACACACACACACACACACACACACACACACACACACACACTGTTTTTTCACCTTCAATAATTCATGTGTAAACTAACTCATCTATTTAGGTTTGGTTACGTTCAATAGTACCTCAACTAGCTAGGAATAGCATAAACATCTATCTTTTTCCAGTGTTTATATATCGAAAGGACTAATGGACGATCTATTGATACCCACTCCCTTCGCCTGCATCATCGATCATTTATTCTCTCGCTACCGCTACTACCTCGTACTCCCGTTAGGCATTCTTTGAATTCTGGGTACAGCCATCCGAATTCGATTTCTGCTTTGAACGGAAAGCGTGCATTTATGCGACCCATGCATGCATATCTGGATGCAAACGGGACGGATCCGGAGACGGAAGGATTTCCCCACCTCCCACTTTATTTATTGCCGGGACGGGATGGATTCATTCGGGAGAGTTGTTTTTTATTTTAATTTTGGCTTTCACTTCTCGCTCCATTCGAGGCAGATCAGGACGGGAGTGGATTTTTGGGAGATTTTCAATAACTCACTGATTGAAGGAATAAAAGGATCTCATGCCTTCCGTTCCATTTGTTTGGCAGATCGGGACGAATTTATGACGAATTATATTTTTCTATACTTCTTGTTTCCACTTTCCGCTCCATTCGGGGCGGATCGGGAGAGTAGCCCCACTAACCCGGATCTCATGCCTTCACTATTTTTTTTCAAAAAATTAAAACTATTTTTAGTATCTAATACTAATATTTTTTGAAATTCAGATGTAGAAAATATATAAATCAGGATAAAAGCGACGAATGATTCATTCACCGCTTTTATCAGCCTATTTTTACAAATAAAAATTTTAAACATCTAGCTATTTTATTTCAAAAAAACTACTTGGCATTCTTATCTTTATTTTTTTTATTATTTCTTTTTCTTGTGAAAGGGAAACACTTGGCATTCTTTTTTCTTTTTTCTTTTTTTTTTTTTTAATCTTTTTCTTATGTTTTTTTGTGATCAAGTGGAAACACTTGGCATTAATTTTGGTTATTATTGTGGCTAATGTAAATCTAAGAGGAGGAGGAGGAGGATATCAAGGCGGCTATGTAATGTAAGGGCTAGATATGCCTAACTTAGTGGGTGAAATGAAATTTGTCAAATCTTTGGACATTGATGGGATTGTGTTTATTTTTTAGTAAGAAACTTGTCTTCTTTTCCTCCAGCTATTTTTTTGTCACCATCTTGGGGATGTAGCTTTCTTTGTACCCAAAATTTTGGATTGTTTTCAAATAATTTATTCTACTTTTTTTTTAAAAAAAAATTTAATTTTATCATGGAATCTTTTGAATAATTTAATCTGGTTTTTAGAAAGTAATTATCTTCATCTATTGTATTCGGATATTTGCTGTACATTATATTTTAAAATTTTTTTTTTTAAGGGTCTCATGTTCTTAATTCAATCGTTCGGTTTTAAACTAAAAGAAACATACAATTAATTAATTGAATGGTAGAGACCAAACAATCCCATAAAATTAATTTCTGAGAAAGGTGCATTTATGAAAGAGCTCTCTAGAACTAATAAGAGATTAAAATCAAATAAACTGAAGAAAATTGACAATAAAATCAAAACTTTTAAAAATTAGATAGTTATTTTCAAACAACCTGATGTTCATGTTATAGTTGCATACGTTTTAAACTCTCTTTTTTAAGGGTAAATAAATTAGAATGCTGGTCACCAAACTTGTAATAAAATTTAATTCTTCCATTTTTCGTTTCAATTATTTGCTTTGTTAAGTTTATACATAATTTTTCAACGAAAAAAATAAAATGATAGCTGAATCAACTAACCATATCATTTGCAAAACTAGCAGGTTACTAATCCATTTTATAATTAATGTTGTTAGCATTAACTTAGTTGCAAAATCACCTCTTCGAGAAAATGTTAGAGAGAATATATAGTCGCGCAGCAGCTAAATTAACTGCTAAATTATCCCTTAAAAACATTAAAAAAAAAATGAAGAGTTACAAATTGACCCAATTCAAATAGATTTGAAATTTAATTCCGTGATTGCAATAAATTTTAGTTTAACACGTGACTTACTCTTCTTTTTTATTCATTTATTATTTATAATCCTCTTTCCCAGCCTTAAAGCATCATATATATAAATAAATAAAGAGTCCGACTGCTATGCTATCAATAGCACGAAGCACTCGGTGCTACCAAATTTTCCACCGTTAGATCCACCCCTTTGATAATTTTCACCCGTTAGATCATACTATTCAACCAACCACTCACTTAACCCTAGGGGGTCCACATCATCCTAACCACACATCTCTCAATCCAATTGCTAAAAATTTGGTATGCCGATAGCTTGTGCTATTAATAGCATAATAGCCTAGTTCTATATATATATATATATATATATATATATATATATATATATATATATATATATAATACCATATTCATCATCATGTAATATCCATGACAACACAAGGCCCAGGGATTATATGGGCCAGTAATGGGCCAAAATGGGCTCATAGCCATTTATTTTTCGTTTATAGTGCGCACCCTTTGAAAATGCTACAATGGCCCATTACATTCCGCAACAATTAATGGGCCAAAACAAGGCCCCCATGCACACAAACAAACTAACAAGGTCCATTTCCCATCCATAACACGAACCTCAAAAAAAAAAAAAAAAAAAAAAAAAAAAAAAAAGCTACAGTATTTTACAAACAAAATAAAAACACTATACATTGGCAAATGTGATGAGCCTCACACCCCCCTCAAATATAGGACATTTTGAAATAAACGCCTAAATTTTATTTGTTCATTTGGCCCCTCATGAACTTATGTTTGTTTAAATGTGAGTTAATTCTAAAGATAATTCAGAGATTCCACTAAATTTGACACAGTTTTGGTACAATCTAACTGCTTTATAGCCCAAGGAGGCATCAAATTTAATGGAATTCCTGAAATCAAAGCAAACAAAAGCTTAGGGAGCCTCATGAAATGAACAGTAAAGGTTCGGGGTCCAAATCAAAATCACCTATAGTTGAGGGGATTTCAAAATATTTTTGCCCTATGTTACACTCTCATTGTTCCCAAAGAGCTGTGCGAAAACATAAACTTCTTTTAAAGTCAAGCCATAACAAACATAAAACATAAATTACCAGAGTCTTTAACGCAGGAAGAGAACTTCTCAGGAGTATCTATCGAAGAACATCCATCTGTGCATTCTGATGGGGTAACCGTAGAACTCGTCGCTTCTGGGTTCGCCTCCGTGGCGTTGGAATGGAATCCACCACGAGAGACCTCTATCGGAGCCTGTTTTCTTCGCATCAAGTGTGTTATCAAGTAGCGTCGCAACTATCATGGCCACCGCTGGTGCCGACGAGAATATCGTGTTTAATATATCATTAAACTGAAAATAAAGAGAGAGAGGAGAGAAGTAAGAACCAAGAAATAAGGTCAGAAGAAGTTTACTGTTGCTTCCAACAGTTACCGGTTCATCTCGAACAAAGAAAGATAATGGTAACAATAATGGGTATAATAATAGCAGATGAGGTGAGGGGCAATGCTATTCCAGGGGTTGGTTTGAAAAGCTGAAGCAGCTATTCCCAGGTTACAAGAACTTGGTCAAACCAAAACAGCTGCTCATTTGACTTTTGTCCATGTTCACTTGATTTTTAGTTGTGTTTTGATAGCAATTAGGCGATAACTCAATTATCCAATGGTTATCTCCAAAACCGCCAAAACCTAGCAGTGCAGAATACTAGAATAGTTCATCCTCAAGTGAAGCTGCTCTATGGAGAACCATAACTCAAATTTCAAAGAGTTGGTTGAGAAATTTTTAATGGCATGAATAGTTTAGCTCATTCACTTCAAGTACGCTCCAAGACAGAGAAGACTGATCATGCTTTAATACATCTAGTGCACATGAAGAAAGAGAAGCACCCTTTTTTTATCTTTTATAAAGGAAGATTCATATAAGCTGGTGAACTGTGGCTTACCCATCCTGCATTAGTTTTGGCTGGTTCATGCCCTGCTGAAGCAGTATATTCGTTGAAATATTGAGGAATAGACACCCCGAGGAAAAGAGAAAGGCCTATTATGTAGAGATTCCTCATGGAGTTGTTGTTTGTGAACTGAATGAAGGAGATACCGACAGCAGCTACAACAGGTAAAAGTGGCGATTAATTGAAAAAAAAAGAAGCACTGATAAGGTCAAAGAGTTAACAATAAAATGTTAAGGCCACTTATTTAATGATGAGAAAGAACAATATTTGCCTCAACTCACCAACAATCCCGAAAAGGACACAATATATTGCAGCAAAAATCGGAAGTGGGATAGACGCGAAAAAGGCCCCAAATTTCCCTGTTAACGAAGATCTTATTAGATGTTCAGGATATTGAATATGAAGAAGGGTATCACTAAACCAAGTAGGCTTCTGAGAGATATACCAATAATGGAGAAGAATATCATATAAGCAGTTGATATCTGAATGACTCTCCGGCTTCCAACTCGTGTCAATCCAATGAGCCCAACATTTGCACTGTATCACAATTTCAAACACTCAGCTCAAATCTCGAAAAAAATGGAAATTAAAATGCAGTAGATCACGATCTATATGTGAGAGAACAACAATAATACAAGAGAAATGGACAGAAAAGATAGATTTACTTACACTGATGCAGCTGAGCCAGCTGCAGCCCCAAAAATACCTTCAAGAAGAATCCCTAGGCCCTGTGCTCAAACATTCACATATATAATTCACAAAACCGAATTTTCTAAAAGAAGAAAAACCACTTATTTGGGGAGTCGTCCAATTCACAGTGCGTAGATGCTTGCGTCAGAAAAAGTTTAATAAAGAGGGCACATTTGAAAGTAAAATATTATATGCGTAAGACAAGGGGAATGCAGGACAATTCAGATGGTGCAGGGATAAAAACAGTAAATAGAATTTTTTGGGGGGATCTATATGTCGATACTCTTCTTCACAAAACAAACCTGTAATCCTACGCTTCGACTAAGTACATGGGTGGGAGGAGGAGTAGCCCCTCCTAGACGAGCTGCTGCAAAATGTGCTCCAGTTGACTTCAAGAAATTTTAAGGAGGATTAGACACCCCAAAAATGATAATATCCAACCGGTTGAATGCATTGGCACTATTGCCTACTGGGCTTCAAAACTCACCTCAACAGCTGAAACAAGTACAGCAGCCATCATTCCAAACGAGTGGCTTGCACTGAAGATTGGAGAGCCCCACTGGAAAGGGTATGGGATTTTTATCCTAAAATCACACGTTAGCGATAATATTAGCGAAGTGAAAAACCAACTCTAAATTGATATCCGTGAAAAATAGGACCCAACAAATTCTCATTTGAATCATACCATGGAGCAGATGACATAAGGCCGGACCCGTCAACTCGGCAATGCCGTTTAGTCTTTTCAGGGACATTGTTATATGCACCAGAAGCAGTAAGAATAGCAGCAAAAGCCCAAACTATTCCAATCAATAAAAGCAACGAGTATCTCTCAAACAAGAAATTTACTCTCTCATGGATGCCCTTCATGTACTGTAGGAAGAACATTAAGCAGTTAGTCTGCTGTTTAAGTTGCATGAATGCTGCCCAACCGTTTCCAGAAGTTTCAGTTTGGTCCCTGATCTTTAAATTGTTACAATGGGGCACCTGAACTGTGCATAATGTTGTGATTTTATTTTATTTTTTTCATTTAATTCCTTGGGTTTTCAGACAGGATTGCCCATATAATTGCTAAATTAGAAGTCCAAAAATCGCTTTGGCAGTTGGACGATGATTATGTGGATGTTTCTTTCCTGTCAAAACGCAGAAGTTAGTGACTAAACTGTAATAAAATACACGATGGGGACCAAACTAAAACTTAGCCCAAAAAGTTGAGGTTCCCTGGTGTAAGTACATAATGTAATGCTTTGAACTCATTACTTGGACGGCAACTATTAGAATTAGCATAGGCAGCCCGATCTCCACACATTTTCCAACCTGAACAGATAACAAGTGAATATACAAAAGTGTTCTAAACCTCAAACCTAATTGATCTCTGTAATAACACTATTGAAATAAAAAATTCCTATACCTGAGGAAAGCCCCACTCAAAAAGCCCGAGCCCAACTACACACACAACAGGGACTATAACTACTGGACTGAAATATCTGTAGAAACATCAACTAGTTGTTAACAATCGTACAAAGCAACCAATTTATATTACTATGGATGCTACTATAAATTTAAATGTTAGACATGATGATGATCCCGTACCTCGCAAACCTCCCCCATACAGAGCCGTATCCAATTAACAAATTAAGAAATGAAGACACGATTAGGGCTCCTTGAATGGCTCTTATGGTGTGGAGAAACCTCTGCAAACACCCTGAGGGAGGATCAGTAAAAGCTGGAAGTAGCTGATTAAGTTTGTGGACCACAAACAAAATAATATTCGACTCAAAAGGATTTTCACGATGATTACAAAGTTTGCCCCTGAACTATGACCTGATTTCAGTTTCCGCCTAATAGTTTCAACTATAACAATTTAGACCTGAAGTTTATTCTGCACAACAATTAAGTCTTTCCTTTAGTATACTTAATGAAAAAGTGCCGTGCGCCACTTCAGCACCATCATTAGCCATTTCTTTGATAAAATAAAAAACTCTGAGAATGTAAATCAATGCAACCTCGAACTTTAGGTGTGAAATTAAAATCAACGTCGAACAATGAGGACTAAATTGAAAGTCTAACGGTTTACAGTGAAATTCGGGCCTAAATTGTTACAACTGAACATCTGAGGAAGAAATGAAAATAGAGGTCAAATTGCAAGGACTTTAGCCAATATTAATACATGTCAAATTTCAAGGACTTAAGCCAATATTCGCAAGGTAGAGAGACTAAAATATAAAGAACGATAGTAGTAAGAGTGATTCCAAACTTGACAAAATTGTTGTCGGTTTACCTGGTGTTCATCATCATATCCACGTGACGAGAAGTCCCTGATTATTGACATCACTGGGACGATGAATGCAAAGGAAGCATTCATCACTGTAGGAAGCCGTGTTCCAATTAATGTTTGAAGAAGCGTATTCACTCCGCTCATAAACAAAAAGGTCTGAATCACACGTGCTTTATCCCCCTATTAAAAATCATAGCATGCAAACACGGAGACGAATGATGAATCTTCAAACGAAAATATCCAACATCATAATGTATATAATGGATATATATTGTCAAGGAAATTACATTGTTTCCACCCATTAGGGGAACAATAAGAGTAGAGAGCATAACGATAGATCCCAAAGTCACGAGATAATGCAGGAACGCAAGTGCAGCTACTTCCACTGAAAATGAAAACCAACAATTCGTAAACGAAGGTTATCCATTCTGCTAACATTCATATAGATAAGAGAATTCTGCGAGACATGAAATAGGAAAGTCGAAAAGGAGTATAATTCCTGTCATGTAAATTGTGATCAAAGTAGTCACGGAGAGATCGAGATTGTGGGTTCATGTGTCGTATATATATGCAGAGTGAAATTCCACTAAACATGAATTTGCGCTTCATGTATACCAGATAAAAGATTAACTCCTCTGCAGTGTAGCATCTGGGTAGGATTTTGAGCACGAAAAAATTAGGATGCATAACTAACAGGAAACCTGGTACTTGCTCAAATACCTATTGCCACAAAAACACTCTTAAAATTTGTAACAGGTCGGAAGAGGACTCCAATCAGTTTTTAGAGTACAGAGTACAGCAAAGAAAAAACATTTAAAGCTCTAGATCTCAAGACTCGAAATAAATCCCAATCCAAGTATCAACTTTCCAAGATTCTTAGCACTGATTCCCCTTTTTTAGGAGGAGCACCCAAATTTTAATATTTATTTTTTTTTAAAAAAAGTAAACTTTGGTAGCAAATTAAATTACCAACAGAAAATCATAACCCGAGGGAAATAAAATAATTTAGTAACACTCGACTGGTCAAATAACTTTACATGAGTTTAAAAAAAAAAAAAAAAAAACAAAAACACGGGGCTTTAAAACCACAAATACATGATGCAGATAAGGGGGAAAAAGAAGAAGCTTTAAAACCACAAACGCAGTAATCAGAAGCAAACAAAAACGCATAGGAAAAAAAAAAGGAAAAAACCAACAAACTAAACCCAAATAAAAAAGACACCAAAGAGGGGGAGGGGGAAAAAAACCCCCAATTAAGAAAACGAGCAAAAGACATCAAAAACCACAGAATCTGATGAATGGGTAGTTCATGAAGCAGCACAAGGAATTGATGAGCTCTTACCCCAACTAGGGTTTGAGTGGACGCAAAAGTCGACGTAGTTGAGCTGGTCCCGCGGCGGGTGTATGGCTCCGGCGCCGACGCTCGGCGGGACCGCCGCCTGAATCGGCGGCGCCGCCACCGCGGTGGCCGGAGGTGGGTTCGTCTCTCCCATCACCACTCCTCTCTCTCTCTCTCTCTCTCTCTCTCTCTCTCTAGCTTCTTCTACGGCTGCAGCTAAAAGCTCTGAGCTCTCCGAAGGGCTTCGGCTTTTTGTTTGTATGTTTACAAATTACAAGAGGAGACGAGGAAGAGGACAAGCGAGTAGTCTAAAATAGCTTCTGCTTTGAGCCGCAGCAGATCGAAACGTTTTCAAAGATTTTTTCTATTTAAAAAAAAAAAAAATTCTTGGGGACTAAATTGTAAAATATGAGAGTGAAAGGGATCCGAGTGCAAAAAATCGGCCCAACGTGTTACGCGGACCCCGAAATGTAAAGGACACAGCAAAGTCCAAAGTGTGAGCAACCAAAGTTTATTTCTTAATATTAAGCTTTGGTTAAACGTAAACTATTGGCAATAAATTAATTAAATTTACAACTTTATTAATAATATCTCATTGCAAGTCGTCTTTAATCAGATTCTCACTACACCGTCGATAAATTTTGAAATTAGCCTTGATTTAAATTACACAAAATATAGCATTGTTTTGCTCCAATACTTATAGTTTTGTAACAAGTGTTTGATTGATTTTGACAGATTAAATATGTATCATTTAAAAAAAAAAAAAAAATTCTTATAGGAAAACTCAATCTTGCTGGGGAACTGGGGAATGGGTTCTCAGTGGTCCTTCTTAATTGTTTATTTATACATTGGAGAATTGTTACTAAAAAAAACCTGTCTTTTTCGTATGAGATGATCAGATGATTAAATAACTCTCTTTTGTTTTCTAAAAACTGTGAAACAGTAGTTTATCATCACTGTGCTACCATATTTATTGTTACTGCTTATAAGTTATAAGACATACATAAATAAAGAATTAAAGTGTCAGACACTTTTTACTTCTCCATTTATTACATCAGTGACAGTTGTGAGAAGAACTATTTACTGTCTCTAGCAGAAAACTTCTGCTGACTATAATTTGACACAATTTTATTTCATCTAATACAATTTTGACAAAAAAATGTTTACAATTAGTAATTCAAATTATAAGTATAAATGATTGAATTTAAAGCGTACAATGCATGCTAAAATCTTGTCAAAAGAATCTTTTTTTTTTTTTTTTTTTTTTTTTTTTGACTAAAAGGAGTCTTACATTTTCAACCCCCATCTCATGAGAAAGAACATTCAATAATATTCCAGCTAAATCAATAGAGAATTTTCTGCAACTCTCCATAAAAATTAAAAAAAAAAATTATATTTGAAATTTATGCTAAGATTATTTAGCTAAAAAATAGGTACATATTGTCGAGTCCTACATGCTATCAATAAGATTTAACCACTTGCCATCGTTTTCAACCGTTAGATCCACCATTTTGATGATTTTTATCCGTTAAATCATACTATTCAACCCACTACCCACTTAACTCTACGGGGCCCACATCATCCTAACCACACATCTCTCAATCCAACGGTCAAAAACTCGATAAAGACCAACGATCGACGCTATTAATAACATAAGAAATTTGGCCCATATTGTGTATACATATTGACAATATAAATTTATTTTCATAAAAAGTGTGGCGAGATTAATCCATCCATATGTAGAAATTTTTAGAAGAAGTGTTTGGCTTTGGACAAAAAAAGAAGAAGTTATCTTTAACAAAATATAGAAAAGAATCTTTTTATTTACAGATACAGACCACAAACACTGCCGTGGTCTCGGAAGCGCAGAAATGCATCTGCGAGAAAGTCGGCACCGACCACACCCGGTGGACTTATCTGGTCTGAGTCAGCAGATGTCCTTCGAACCCACGAGGCTCACGATCCTTGCACAGTTGGGCAAATGGGTCCTCTCGCTATTTCCTACTTCAAAACCACTTCAACGCTATGCAATTTTTTCTTTTTTGGATTACAATGATGATCAGGATCATGGTGTTTGTTTAGTTTCTGCTTCTGAAATAATTTTTTTTTATTCAAAAGAGTTAAAATTTACTAAGGAGAAATTTTTACTCGTAAAATTGTGAAGGCATTTTTAATTAATTAATTTAACTCGGATAATGACAAAACAAAACAAGATTATAATTTAATCTTTTAGTAATTTGGTCCGAGCACGCACTCGACAAAGTAAACAAAGTTTGGTGCCTCAACTCTCTCTTCCAAGTTCCAAGTTCCAAGTTCCAAGTTCCATCCATCATGTGCTAACATTCCTTTACAGCAGGAGAAAAGGTGTGTCTCATCAATTACCAAATAAACACTTGTAATTGAATCAATCACCAATCGATCAATTCCACAACAAAACCAATCAGGCTCATGGACAGGTGTGGTATACCAAACAATGATTATTCCGGTTAGGTCGGAATATTGAAATTTCCTGCTTTCCTTCAACTTTATCCACCATCAATCATTTTTAAAAATTATCTATTTACTGAAGGCATTAACATACTAGATTTAGATTTAGCTCGCAAAGTATACAAAGATTAGCATCGTAACGAAAGAAGAGTCTAGCAAACAGATTACAGAGTGAGCAAAAAAGTACAGACCCTCCTCTAGTCGCACTCAGAGGATGATTGATTGAAAAAGGAAACAAAAAGATACAATACCACCATTATAGTTAGATTTTCATTCGATATACCCGTACAAAACTTATCTGAACTATGCACTATTTTGAATTGGCTATTCTATCTTTCAAACTTTTGACTTTACTATCCAATCTATCAATTTGTTTGATTCGAGTCGACCGACAAAGCACTTTGACTTCAAATTTGAATGCATTGTTTGTCTTTCTGATTTAGTTAATGTACTTGAAAAATAATTTTCGCAACTACAAATTTATTGTAAGTAACTAATATTCGATTATATTTTGAAGTTAAAAGTGCTGTTAACCGACTCGAATCAAACAAATTAAAAGGTTGGGCAGCAAATTTAAAAATTTGAAAGGTTGGATAGACCGATTCGAAATGGTCTATAGTTCATGTAAGGCATGTACATTTTTACTTTATTATTTTTCTTACTCGGCCACCAATGGGTTGAGGACATGACCGATGAATAGAACGACCCCGGTCATATCCTCTCTGATCAAGAACGCAAATGGGTGATCCGCTACGAAGTCTGGAGTTTCCCTCACCAATGACCTCATCATCACCACTGCAGCAGAAGCGGCGGCAGCCTCCGTTCCTTCCTCATTAACTTCGATAAAAGACTTGTGGTGTATTGATGAAACGTAGAGGTCGCGACCCACGGGTGAATCGACCATTTCTGTTAAATCTGCGCCAGCGCTGAAGGGCAAAGTTAGCCCCATAGCTGTCAGAGTTTGAGAAGCTTCAAACCCAAATGATATCTTGAACTTGGGAATTTTGAACTTTCCCACTGAAACCTTTTGCATCGGGAGATGACGGTTGAGAAACTCGGGATCAGAACCCAACTTCTCGGTTAAATTCCACAGGCCGTCATTAGCTTCGGGGAGGAAAATATACATAGAAAATTGTCTCTTGTCGCCGCCTTGCTTATAGGGAAGCTTAAGCACTTTAAAGTTGTCATAAGAAGAGATAAACTGCTTTTTCCTGCTGGTCATGAAAGGTGCTTGTACTAAGCTTCCATCGAGTAAGTGGAACTCATCATCTTTGGTTTCTGATGCATCAAACTTCTCAGTCCAAGCTCCTTTGAAGTAAAGAGCATTGCTGAGCACCAGCCTAGTGTTTTGGTTAACCGAACCCTGGGGAAGGAGGTCTTTTATAAGGCCAGCCGTTGCAGTCTCGACCCACGAGTTAACTTGATCAGTGACTTCAGCAGCCTAAGCCAACAGAAAAAGAACTTGAGCAGAATATTGTACATCTCCGATATGAGAAGTCGGAGGGAAAACAAGATTAGAAGTACGTAGAAATCTGGCTGAATTTGCAGTTCAAACCAGCAGTATAAAGCTGTTCTTCATGACTCTCAAACTATGATCCGAAGCTTTCGTCCCAATTTTGAATTGAATATAAAGGACAACAAATCTCTAGCAAAAAACAGGGATACATCATTACCATCAAATTACTTGATAATTAGATTCTCTTTGCGAAATTGATTCTTTGGGAACCCCACTATGCTAACTTATTTCTCCGAAGAGCTTAAAAGCTGTTTTACATGCAACATAGGTCATCGTCGAGCCTCCAATGCTAACATTTTTCTCCGAAGAGCTTAAAAGCTGTTTTACACGCAACATGGTAGTTCCTTTTACCGCGTCATAAGACATTATTACAAGAGGAATGATAGAAACGGAAGCGAGAATGAACAAGGATCAGGATTCTGACTACAAAAATCAAGTTCCATGATATAGAAGGTCAAAAGTCCTACAAACTAATGGAGACTAATTTGTTAATACTATTTCAGCAAGAGTTCCAGCAAGATTACGGTTTACATTCCGAAATGCTAAGATGTTGACTGATAACTAGAAGAAGTATCCTAACCCTTAAAACCCTAGATCACCGACAAATAACTAGGCATTACGGAAAGAAAAAGGAAATCGCCTAATCTAAGTGAAGAATCAACATCTAGGGCTGTGGGATCAAGCGATGATTCTAACCTTGGTTTGGAAATCGACCGACTTGGTCTCCGCCTTGTGAGCGGAGGCGACGATCGACTTGAACGAGTCCTTGAGGGAGAGGGAGGCGTCGACCCACACGCCATTGGCGAAGGAGACGCGCGGCCCGCCCACGGCGGAGGCGTCGGCGAGGACGATCTCCACGACCTGGGAGGCGAGCGCGGTGAGATCCGCCGCGTCGGCGGCGGCGGCGGCGGCGGCGGCGCCGGAGCCGAGGAAGGAGACGAGCTGGTCTAGGGTTTGGCCCTTGGATCCCGCGGCGACGAGGCAGAGAAGCGCGTGGATGGAGAGCGGCGAGAACGCGAGGTTGGAGCTCGCCGCTTCGGCGGTGGCGACGCTCTTCGCCAAACGGAGCGAGAACGCCGTTTGGTGGGCGATGGATTTCCTGAGGTCCATTTTGGGATTTTTTTTTTTTTTTTTTCATTTCTCTCTCTTTTTAGTTTTTAATAAGGAGGGAGGGGAGGAGGATGAGGAGGCGTATGTAACTGTGTAAGGAGGAGGGGAGCAAAATGCATTATATAGTACGACACAGAATTTTTGACATTAACACTTCAGTCCCTGAACTTTTCAAATTTGAGAGTTTCTTCCCTGAACCATTATTTGCAAAAAAATTACCCTTTTTGTATTCGAGAGTAGAATATTCTCGAAAAATTTCAGACGACTAGAAAAGGAGATCTTATCTATTTTTAGAGTTACACCTTTTTTTTATTATTCTATAATCTATAAAATTTTGTAAAATTTTTAATATAAAAAACTAAAAATAGTAGGAAAATAAGAGTTATTGGATGATTGGGGTATAAATTTTGCAAATAATGGATAGGTTACCACTATGGATTGGGCTTTCGTAGTTTGAAGTCATGTGCATGTTTCGAGCCCGAGCCCGGTCGTAAAGGATTGAGCTCAATTCGTTCCGGATTTTCTCGGGCCTTTTAGGCAAAATCCGGTCCAACAAATTGAGCCGCGTGGATCGGGTCTAGTTAAAGCAGGTCTAGAATCCAAGAAGGGGCCTGTTTTTCTGTTTTTTTAGAATTTTGTAGTGTTTGATACATAGATGATGAGTTTTTTTTTTTTTTTTTTTGAGAGAGATAAATAACACGCTACCCGCTTCGTTTATTTTATTTAGAAATAAATTTAGCTAGAAATGTGAATCAACTAGGATTCGAACTTGGGTCTCGGATATCAACCACCAAATTCTTTGCCACTTTGCTTTAGGAACGGTCGGTACATAGATGATGAGTTACAATCAAATGTCTAGGAATTTACGTTGCTCTATTCAGCCTCCAAGTCATTTAATAAAAAATAAACCCAATTTTTTAGAAAAAAAAAGGGAATACAACATACTATGGGAGAAACTTATTTTGATATCCAAATATATAGACCCAAAAGGCGGTTCACTGTGTACAAATACACCGAGCACAAGGAATAGTTTCTCCTGTCAATAAGAAACTGATATTAATTTCTGTTACAGTTCTATATAAAAATAACACTGTTCAATGAATCAGGGCTCTTGACATTGCACCCAAACATAACAACAACAAATTAAATTTTTTATTAAAGACATGATCATTTGAATATAAAGTTATTTTATTATTTATTTTCGATTAAACCTTCGAGAGTAATAATATAATTAAGCATCATGCACGCATATATGTCCCTTTCCCTCTCTCTCTCTCTCTTTTTTCTCATCTACCTGCTGGCCACTCATGGTGTTGGATGGGGGAATGCAGCGACAGCGACAGCGACAGCCGAGGCCTCCCCAGCTGGGCATGCAAACAGACAGGAGGCTGCTGCTGCGGCTGCTGCTGCATGCAGTGTTTGGTGTTGGGAGGAGCGAGAGAGAATCGAATCCACCTGCCATTTTAGCACACACAACACACCTTCCAAAGGCTGCTTTCAAACCCCACTTACAATACCTATATACATATGTGAGGAATATACATATCATATATTTATATTTATATTTATATGTAATTCTCTCTCTTCTGATCTCTCTTTACTTTCTCACCGCACAGCAACAAGAAGAAGGAATCTCTATGCACTCCATCCTCATCATCTCTCCTCTCTAACACCCAGCGAAACAAGCAGTACTAAATCTCTCTCTCTCTCTCTCTCTCTCTCTCTCTCTCTCTCTCATTGTTCAACAGTAATGCAAGGTGCAACTAGTGGTGTTACTAATTGACAAATTAAAGTGATTTTGGTGTTAAGGAAAAAAAAAAAAAAATGTCGTATGATTGGCGCTAATCATTAGCCCCAAAAGTTTAATCGAGTGTTAGAAATATATACAATTAATTCACTTAAAATGTACGTATTACGTATCTACGGGTCTTGATTGCGAGTCTCGATTATAATTCGACCTAACAAGTCTCACGCCACTTCAAATATAACTAAGTCTTATCCAACCTCGATTCCGTCATTTCAAACATACATAACTGAATGCTCATTAAGCCAACAAAAAATTTATTAAAATTAATTACAATATTATTCTATATTTTAATAATCTATTCAGTTTTTATCCTATATATATATGGTTCATTTTCTTAATAGCTTAATTGATCATTCAACACAAGGCACAGTTAATACAAATTTAAACACTGAAGCAGAGTTAACTAAGAAAAGATTCTTAATATATAGTAATACATTACATTATAGTACCCCCCCCCAACCTTCATGTATAGCACCACTAATTGCCCACAAAACACCCAAAAAAAAAAGAAAAAAGAAAAAATAACAGATACATAGGTAGAAAATCAACTACTAATTGGTGTTCTAAGGGAATGCACCATTGATAGTAGCATGCGGATCCGACCACGCCATTGCCGGGTTCCAGTAACCCAATTCTCCTCCTGCGAGCGAGATCGGCTCCAAAATACTAGTACTATTACTACCAGCATTCGCTATCGTCGCAGTCGATTCGATGTTAGCACTACAAGTAGAAGAAAACAAACAAGAGGATGAAGAAGAGGAAGAGAACATAGAAGAAGAACCACCTAATCCACCGCCCATATTTCCGATCATCGCTTGTAGCTGGTCGCTGTAGGTAGCCCCCAGTGGCTTGAATCTCTGATGCAGCTCTTCGACCCCTGCGCTTTGCGCGTTCCCGCCGAGCAGCGGTTGGTGGTAACCGTGGACGTAGCTGTGTCTCCACGACACAGTATTATTATTATTGTTGTTGTTGTTGTGGTTGCCATTGCTATGACATGGATGGTGATTATTCAGAGGCTCTAAGCTCAGGCTCTGTGTAGCGCCCATTGCGTCGAACACCTTGTGTGCATGGAGGATTGCAACGTCCTCCTTGCTACGCAAGGGGTTTACGATGGGGTTAGGGTTAGGGTAGGGGATGGCGGTGGCTCTGAGGAGGGCCATGAGGTGGGCCGAGGCGTGCTGCGGCGGGGAGGAGCGGCGGCCCAGGGGGGAAGTCGACCGCGGCGGAGGGCGGCGGCCGGGGCTTGGCGGCGGCGGCGGCGGCGGCGGCGGAGGTGGAGGTGGGGGGCTTGGCTTTACGGCAGCCGCCGCCGATGGGGACGTTGCGGAGGGCGCCGCCTTTGGTCCAGTAGCGGCGGCAGGTCTTGCAGAAGTGGCGGGGGTGGGGGAGGGTGTAGTTGTTGTAATAACAGAACTTGGTGTTCGACGAGTCGCACCGCGGGCACCGCAGCGGCTCCGACGCAGCCGCGGCAGCAGCGGTGGCGATACCCGAAGTGCCTGCTGCCGAAACCGGCGAGGAGGAGGAGGAGGCGGCGGCGGCGGTGGAGGGGATGTTGGGGATGATCTTATTTTCCTCCACCACTCCTGCACCCATTAGTAGTTCTTGAATCATCGATCTCTAAATAAATATATATAAATATATTTTCCTCTTCCCACTGATTAAGTAGAAACTGGAACTAGCTAGCAAGAGGGAGAGAATTAATTAGGAGAGGTTTGACATGAGTGGAGTTGGGGGTTGGGGGGGGGGAATTGGGGAAGTGGGTTTTGGAGTGATGTAGAATGGTGAGTGAGAAAGGGGTAGGGGGATGAGGTTGGGTTTAATTGCAGTTGTGGGGGAGTGTTGTTGATTGGATTTTGTGTTGGGCTATGAATTATATATATAGAGGAGATTGACAAAGAGAGGGATCGAAGTTACAAATTAATGCTGTTTCCCTCCTAGTCGCCCTTGCCTGAGGCGCAAATAAACTTTTTTTTTTTAAAAAAAAAAAGCCTAGTCTCCATCCACCACATCAGGTATAGACCACACAGTTATCAACCGTTTAATTTATTTTCATAACTAAATATTTGCATTCTTTAGTTATGGTGAAAAGACAATCAAGAGTAATGATACATATATAGGATACAAGAATGGTACTGTCAAAATATATTTTTAACATATTTTCGCAACACCGACGGTTCCTGGAGCAAGTGATAAATGATTTACTGGTTGATACCTGAAATTCCAAGTTCAAATCTTAATTGATTCACATATCGAGCTATTTTCGCAACACTGAGGTGTTATATATATATATATATATATATATGGTGCATCAGTTCCTGGCAAAATTTCCCTATAGGATAGTAGCCTACACTTTTTCTACAGAGTACAAGATTTTGTTTGCATGTGTTAAACAGTAGCATCAAATCAAATAGCGCCTGCAACATGGATCATCATTTTGTACATATTAGTTGTTGTTAATTATCAACAAGTCATATTAATCAAGCATTGTGAGCCATGAACAGGGAGTACTTTGTACGAGAGTCAATTAATCGCATCACGTGGAATTATTTCTTGTCTTTGGATGGAAACGAATGCTCTAATTCTATACGCATTAAGACACCGGATACGTCAAATATATCTAAATATGGAATTATCAATTGACTCATTTTTTTTAGGTGATGTGCGGAAGCAGTTAATTCGAATTTTTCCACTTTAATTAAGTGTGTGGTTGGTGTGGTTAATTAGAATATTTTGAGGGCCCTAATCTAATCACTTTTATGTCATAATTAATCACACACTCAATCACTTAATCTTAAGATAGATTAATTGAATTAAAAATATTACTAACTACGTCCCATTCCGAGACTAGCTAGCGAGTTCATGTCGTTCAAAGACACTAATGATTACGCCTAAATGGGAGGGGCCTAATCACGTCGAGATTCGTGTAAAGGAGAATGACACCTAGGAGTCTACGCTGATTCTTCTGCCTGTCTACGTTCGATGTAACAATATAATAATGCGCGCATAATTGAGGGAATATATGTAGCCCTGTACAAAAAGTACCGTTCGCGAATCTTAAAGCACGGACTTCCAAATTGGTTAATTAATGGCCGGGATGAAACGCGATCGATCTCGCTGCAGTTCACCGAGGCCCTCCAACATCCGCCGTTCAGTTCGGCCTCGAGATCTGTGTCGACTGTGTGCTTCGAAATACAGAGACCGTGTTGAGATTCGGGCACCCACGATTTGACGGTTCGGGGACCAGCCTCAACTCAATCCATCTCAACGAAATTTTGTCCCCCCGTGTCTCTCACTTTAGTTGTGTACATATTTATAATTTGATGTATTTTTATTTATTTATTCTCCTAATTATAAGAAAGAAAAAAAATTATAACGCTTCCTCAAAAAATAGAGCACTCATTATATGTAGGATTTTTTTTTTTTTGGGTCTGAGAACTCACTTTAATATATACTATATCATTCAATCCATCAATCTGGTGTTGGAAATTGATATATATATACACTACTCTTTATAAAAAAAACAAAAAAGTAATGTAGTGTAGCCTCGGAGAAGAACACTATTAATCTCCTCGTTGGAACAAAGAGGACAAAAATAATTAAATAACACGTGTTGCTTTTTTGACTGATCGGACCACGGATATAGCGTCGTAGAGCGGGTGCAGGGAATAAAATCTGGGTCTCAGTTGCATGTAATGCAATAATGCATACATAGGACCCAATTCCTAGGTTTTGCCCTTTTCCTTTACTTCTTCCTCTTCCATATCTGAGCGCGCGTGCCGTGCGGAAACATTTGCACCAGAACGTGCCGGCCCACGAAAACGACCTCATATATTATCCCCCACAAACAGATAATTATTCCCTGCACCCCGTGCACGTACTCGTACTTCCCCTGCACCCAAATCAAACACCAAAAAAATTATACAAGGAGCTGTAGAGGAGATTGTATATTTAGACAGAAGCTTAATATATGTCTACAGTTAAGAATATATATATATATATAGAGAAGGACATTCGATAATCTTTCTTTATGGATTTATTTACAGAGGTTTTCTTATTACATCTAACTGTTTAACTTTAGATGGGACGCAAATTAATCTCTCGAGACGTGATAATACGATCGATAGGTATAGTGTAACGAGACATACAGATGCACCGAGTGCATGCTATATATAACTTCTCCCGCACCAAATCCTTTTATTCTCGTGTACCGAAACATTCAAAGAAACAAAAACAAAAATACAAAGAAACACTAGTTATAAAGTTCTCTCTCTAGACACAGAGAGAGAGAGAGAGAGAGGTAGAGAGAGAATGGCATGAGGGGCCTCCTCGAAACGCGGGCTCTCTCTCTCTCTCTCTCTCTCTCTCTCCCTCACTCACTCTCTTTCTCTCTAATCAGTACTATACTGAATCAGTCACGCACTTCACTCACTGAGGTCTCAGAACACGAGAGAGAGAGAGAGAGAGAGAGACTCTGTGCATGATTAGAATAGATTCCTTTCCTTCTTCTTCTTCTCATTCCTCCCCTCTCACCTTTCTTTTTGCTCATACGTTTCTTTAATTGAGGGACACTAGAACAAAGAAGAAAAGGATAATGTACATAGAGAGAGAGAGAGAGAGAGAGAGAGAGAGTACATATAGTATGTTATGATGTACGTGAGTGGAAGGGGAATAGTCACAAGCTCCATTAATTAGAGAGGTGATGTGGCCATGCATGTCAGTGCCTGCCATGTACATGACACGACGCGACACGCCCAAATGACATGACATGACATGAAAAAAAACACATACCCATGCAGGGTCCTAGTACTACTTCGCCCTATCACACGGCTCCAAACATGCATTACATAACATATTCCCCCTTGTAAGTGGGGCCCAATCCTTCTTGTTCCCTTCTTAGCAGGCACATATATGCAAACTCCACCACTCTCACCTTTCCTAGGGTTTCCCACCACCATTGTCAATGCAAACATCCCTACTGCACCTTTTTTTTTTTTTTTTTTTTTTTTTTTGGTACTGTGGGAAGTAGTGTGAGAGCTTTGTGGACTACTTCAATACTTGTTTAATTTGGATCGATCCCCTGGTGCATGTTACTTTTGTCGAATTAATGATGCACTAATTAATTAGTATATTTTATATAATTTATATATTTATAAATTTATTAAAATAATATTAATTTGTTTAAATTTGAAAGTCGAAAACATTTCGTTGATTACCTGAAACCAAACAAATTGTAACCATGAGTACGTAATAAAATCAAAATTTTGAAAGATCCAACGAAAAATTCAAAATGATTCGCAGTTCAGATAATTTCTGTACGATTTTATCTATATTTTTAATAGGTATTTGAATTTTAAAACTGATAGCTTGAAAATAGAACACCAGCCAATCTAACTACTAGTTAATGCTTAAACTGTAACTTATTAAATAAAACTGAAATATATATGCTGGTGTGTATTAGATGATGGGTAAAAATAGAGTCTAAACGTATTTATTATCCTCAAAAACAAATTTAATTAAGAAAATGGTAAACAAAAAATAAAATAATCCAAAGTCCTACCAAAGAGTGATGATAGAAACTAAGTAAATATTTTTAGTATTTTGTGGTATCTATAATTTTTGTATGAGACAATTAATTAATTAATCAGGCATAGAAAACCAATGACGTAAGGGCTATATATTATATATTATTTAATTTAAAACATTATAGCCCATACCTTCTAAAGTACTAAATATGCGAAAGTACTAATAAGAGTTTGGGACACACCTAGATTAATGTGTACGTACGTAGCCTTGCAATTAGATATCCATCTCCCTAGTTAATTAAGATCCTCCTAACTAAGGCTACGCATAATCAGGCAATTAAAAGTGGGATTTCGATAGATTAGTTAGTTAGTTAATTAATCACGCGCAAAGCAATTAATTACAAAATAATGTACTAATTGGACGGGAACAATAAAATAAAATAAAAAATTCACCAACATCGAGCAGTGGTAATCATGCATGGCGGGGAAAATTCTTCTATTCTTCTGTGGTCGAGGACACACACGATTCTTTTTTTTAAAAATTTTTTTTAATTTTTCCATTTATTAATGGCGTTTCAATCAAGGGACGATTCTATTATTAGGCTCGCAATCAACAAAAGCATGCCACGAGATCTTTGTTGGGCCATTACCTATACATACACACCTATATCTATCTAGGTATAGCTAGTTTGTGTATATAATCTAGCAAATCGTTGGATTCTTTAAAACCAAGTTCATATAAAAAAGACCGACCGTCCCTAGCGCAAGTGGCAAAAGAATTTGGTCGTTGGTATCTGAGACCCAAGTTCGAATCCTAATTGATTCACATTTCAGCTAAGTTTATTTTTAAATGAAATAAACGAAGCGAATAACATGCTGTCTTTCTCTCAAAACAAAAGTTCATATAAAAAGATTCATTGGCCATATATATACATACACACACAGGGACCACATGCACTCTGGCCATAAGTGACGTGAACAAAATCTAATTTACCCTTTAGTTGGTGCTCTATTCCCAAATTGAGCTCTTATGCTTTTAAAAGCATTAAATCATTAATGCTTATAATTTTTTTATTTTTGTACGAAGATTTGTAAAATAATAGTAATTCCATAGAGGTTGAGTGAATAGTTAGTAAAATAATATAATCTAAAAAATAAAATTGATCAAAAAAAAAAATATTTAACGGTTGAAAACTTACAAGCACGAAGTGTTTTGTGCTCTTACCATAACCTAACTCTCTCTCTCTCTCTCTCTCTCTCTCTCTCTCTCTATTTATATATATATTTGCTGATAGTAAATGAATAATATTTGTTATCAAATTATTTTTGATCACCAAATGGTAAATCCTAAGCATTCAAAGATTGAAAAACTAGATGGGGAATATTAATCTCTACTATCAATAACACTTTTTTTTTCTTTAGTTTGTTTTTATTTGGTAAAACCATACATGCATGGGTATATATATTTTTTTCTTAATTTATGTTCACATCATCTGCTATATATGTATTGGGGGGCTGTTCCAGAAGTACAAATGGCATTTACACTTTCCTATAAGAATCCCACATCATCAGAACCTAAAAATTAAAAGCACTAATTAAGATGGGAGTCTTGGTTAGACAATTTAGGGAGTGTGGTAAGGATAGTTCAGTAAACTGAAACTTCTAACTTACTGTACTGGGGCTTTAACATGCATTTATTTGTCACATTTATCTTATGTTCATCACATTTATCATCTTACCAAGAAAAGATACATGCATTCACACACTTAAAAAATTACATCATTCTAAATAGAAAATGTATGGATTATTCAAAGAGAATCAAACAATGCATTATGTTATTTGTACTATAACATTACTGAGGATATTTAATAATACAAAAATTGGCACCATATATTGGGACTTGCATAACTTGCCGCGACTTGATTTAACCTGTAATCACCAATTTGAAGCCAAGAAAACAATGAGTCCCACATTCCTAGTCCTGCAAAATCATGCCAATTACAATCAGCTTAAAGTTGCAGCTAAATAGTATACATGGAAGTCCAAACAATTAGGGCACACCAAAAATGCAGGATGTTCAAGGAAACAATGGCTGGTAATCGAGCCCCATGTTCTCCGGAAAGCCCATCATCAGATTGAGATTTTGTAGTGCTTGGCCAGAGGCACCTTTCACTAAATTATCAATCTGCATAGGATTGCAGCATATATTAATTTATATATATACAAAAAGATCAGAAATAATACTCCAGAAGAGGTGAGTAAATTTTACTGCTTGATGGTATTTGAGATCTGAAAATATACGTACAACAGAGATAATAATCGCTCTGCCGGGAATCCGATCTTCAAATACGTTCATGAAGCAGTAATTCGAACCCCGAACATGGCGTGTGTGAGGAACAACTCCTCTTTCCAGTAACCTGACAAATACTTCATCCTGAAGGGAATATTGGCACTTAATAACTGGATTAAAAACAAGAAAAGAGCATGAAGCAAGTAAAGATTCAGCAGAATTACACAATGCTTCTCTTCATAACATTTCAAAGGAACATACCTTGTAAGCAGACAATAGTTGCAGGTATAAATCATCAGTGGTCACCCCAGGTGCCATTTCGACATATATGGTCGATTGCATTCCACGGCTCTATTCAACATCAATGTATAAGACGTTAAATATATACGACATAGCGCAAGATAGAATCTGTTAAACAAGCTTAATTAGGAGATTAGTATAAAGAAAATTTACCATAGGCATTAGGTGTGGGGTGAAGCTCACGGTCACCTTAGAATGTGAAGCGTCGGAAAGTCCTTGTTCAATCTCAGGGACTGGCATAGTAAAAGGATTAGCATAACATCACAAAGTTCAATAAAAGCTATATAAACACAAGCTAATAAAAATATAATGTGCCACGTGGAAGCAAATATCAGGCCGATCAACACATATTAAAGAGCTGAATATAAATGTTGAATAGTTAGGAAACTATCAAAATAGCAATGGAAGTTCAGAACCATGGCGATGCTTGGTAATTCCATAAGAGTGAAGGCCTTCTGAAACTTCGGTGTAAAGATTTGCCTCCTTAGCTCCACGCCCTAAAATATTTTGAGTGTTACAAGAATACAAGGTGCTCAACGGCTGCTGAAATATATACAATCTACTAAATATTTTCTAAAACAAGCCGTCAGAATATGGTGCATTCAGACCTGCTCCGCTGACCCCAGATTTGGCATCAATAATGATATTTCTCAGTTCAACGAGGCCTGCCTGAAATAGGTTAAATAGGAGAGAAAATATGATATAACAAGTGAAGTGTAAAAAATAATAGACAATTTCTTCAATCTCCAATAAAACATTTACATAAGAAGGATATATCTAGTTAGTGTTATGGTGCTATTTAACTAATTTCTGCTCTAAAATTAAAAATGAGAGCTAAAAAGAGAATGGCAGAAGTCCACTACTCTATGCTGCGGCAGAGCACTCAAAAAGTGTTTCATTTTTTAAAAAATTGAGCTGGATATGTGGCCTACTACAAATTGGTTTAAAGCTAGAATGTAAACTACTATACATTGATCAACAGACATACGTTGCTTGAAATAAAATAGAGTTCAAACCTTTATCAGTGGAACGAGAGGAAGCTGAATGGATGTAGGATAACATCCAGGATTTGCGACAAGCCGTGCATTTTGTATTTGGCCTCTCAAAACCTCTGTTAAACCATATACAGCTTCTTTCTATCCAAGTAAAAACAAACTCACAAGAATATTCAAAATGATCTCGACTGAAAATTAGATACCATCCTACTATTTTTAATAGAATCATTCTACTTTGCTGTGCTATGAGTGCCCCAAAAGAAAAGAAACAATAAAAAAAAGACCAGCCTTATGTAACATATTTCATCGTATACAGACCAACCTACTTACAAACTTAATCCGCTACGTGCAATCAAAGTAAAAATCAGGCATTAAATATGGACCAACCGACGAATCCACAGTCAAACAATGCAATGATATAGCTCAGTACCTGTAACTCTGGTGCTTTATGTGGCAAGCCATACCACTCTTCATATTCATTTATGTTACTCAGCCGAAAATCCTGTAAAAATGTTAAATCAATTATAAGATTCATTTTTCACCAAAATTAAGATGTCAAAGATCTCCTTGTGTGCATAATCAGATGTTCGAATAAGTTCTATAAGTGCACCCAATGCATACTGCAGAGAGATCGACAATCTTCAGCTGCTTAGGAAGGCCTTTAATGATCTCCTGCAAGAACAAACTTTTAGAGTTAGATGTAATTAAAAGGACGAATTTTTAAATCTTTGAATAAGCAGCATTTCGAGAGTGAATTAGATGCAAAAGATACCTGTGTTGTTCCATGCGGCAAGCAACAGAATACAGCATCAACATTGGAAAAATCTGCATCTTTAATTGCAACCATGGCAGGCAAGTCCTGTGAAATAAAAAGGCAATCAGAGATAAGCATGTCCTTCGAACCTAACAAACATTTGCTCGTACATAATGAAGACTTTCTTTAGCTACAAAATAAAAAATTATATCTGTTATGGAGTATGAAAACTTACTTGTGTCATTAGGTGGGGGAATACCGATCCAATCGGTTGACCAGCTTTTCTATCAGCAGTCATCGTTGTGATACCAAAGTGTGGATGGTTTGCTAGGAGACGAACAATCTGTTTATGAAATATACAAATAGCGAACCATGAGAGAGAGAAAGAGAGAGAGAGAGAGAGAGACCCACATCACATATAATGTAGGAAAAGTTAATCCACAAAACAGATCCACGAGATATAGATGATTTGTCCAAAATTTGAGGAAACTACATTAGACTCCTAATGTTAGATAGTGTAACCTTGTAAGTATCTCTCAGGGTCCAAACTACATTAGACTCCTAAATTCCATAACTACGAAACTTCAGCTCATTTATAGAAACCACATATTAGGCAATGAAAGTGAAGGTTGGAAAAAAAAAAAGCACACACACACAAAGGTACAATTTTAACCACAACAATGGAAGAGAATCGATAGTTCCTAAATAAGCTGATTACAGGAACTCCACAAATGATAACTAAACAATGAAGCAAAGCCACAATTTACAGTTCTGCAGAGAAAAAGGATAAAAGAGATCTCTAATAAGTAATTTTGTATCAGCAAAATTTCACAGTTCGATGATTCCATTCTCTTCGAACTATAGTGGAAAAATAACTAAAATTACCACTAAAAGATGATGCAGAAGAAGAAACGATACCTCAGCTCCAGTATAACCACTGGCACCCAAAACTCCAATCCGAACCGATTTCTCCGAAGAATCGATCTTCTCCTTCGTAGACCGCAAGCTTTGCGGCGACGAAGCGACCGATGCTCTCACACGGAGAAGAGAACCATCGCATTGCCTTGAATTCGAGCTTAGGGTTCCATGCTATGATGAAAATCAAATTTTTAGCTTAAAAAACCCAACTTTTTTTAAAATTTTTTCTCTGTCTAATTGCTTCTCAACGAATTATAGCTCGAAAAAAAGCTCACCTTGCGAAGCCACCCGGAGTTGAATGAAACGGATCCAAATGTCGTCGAGCTCATTTCCCTCAACTAGAGAATTGTGGTGCAAAAAGAAAGTAAAAAAAACAACAAACCCTAGAAAATTGTGATCTCAATGAAAGAAAAAGGATAAAAATATGATTTTGAGATGGTAAAAGTGAATGGAGAGGAGAATATGTAACCGAGATAGATCGTAGATTTGCTACCCCCCTTCTCAGAGAGAAGAGTGAAGGCGTTCTAGGGTTCTAGGGAGCGAGAAATAATTATTTGATGCACCAAGTGCACCGTGCACCTCAACCTCAAACCTCATAAGATACTGCTGGGTGTATGACATACGTGTTAGTACACCAGGCGCAGTTGAAATTTTTTCTGGACCAGTGAAAGGCTTGGGCCCAATTTGTGGGCCCGTTTTAGCCCAGTACTGTCATAGACCTCACCTAAATAACCCGGCCCATAAACTAACCAAATCTCGAGAATTTAATGCCTGCACCTGGTGTGTGCATTATGTTTCATACACCACGCTACAAAAATTATAGGGGATCGCAATATCAAAATTCAACTCCCCACTTACATGTCGATGAATTTTGAAAACCTTTATATTTTAGAACTAATAATATTTCCTTTAATACTAATATACTATTGATATTTAAAATTATTTAAGTTTCAGATTATATTTGTTTCAGCATTATTATTATAATATTTATTTAACATATTTATCGAATTTTTTTGGTTATAAAGTGTACTTGTGCACCTGGTGCATGCTAGAATTTGTCCGTGCCCTTCGATTTGAAGTTTCGATTTTCGAACCCCTTCCGCTTCTCCTTCCCCCCCACTGCTTCTTCGTCTTCTTCCTCGTCCTCCTTCGGCCTCTCCCTCCTCCCATGGCGAAATCGGAGGAGTGGGGGCTCGGCGACTTCGACATCGGGAAATGCATCGGCGAGGGCAAGTTCGGGAAGGTCTACCTCGCCCGCGAGAAGCAGGTTCTCCTCCTCCTCCTCCTCTTCTTCTTCTTCTTCTCGATTTCATGGTGGCTCACCCCACGAAACCCTAATTTGATCCGTATCCGAGAGCAGAGCGGGTATGTGGTGGCTATCAAGGTGATCTTCAAGGCGAAGCTCGACAAGTACCGGTTCCACGCCCACCTCCGCCGCGAGATCGAGATCCAGCACGGCCTCGACCACCCCAACGTGCTCCGCCTCTTCGCGTGGTTCCACGACGACACCCGCGTGTTCCTGGTGCTAGAGTACGCCGCGAAGGGGGAGCTCTACAAGCTCCTCACGAGCCTTCGCCATTTCTCCGAGAAGAGAGCCGCCACGGTGGGTTTTTGATTCGGATTCCCAATTCCAGGGTTCAGCTCGATACGATCCTCCTATTCTTATGCGCTTTGTTGTTAGGGCTTTCATGGCTAATTAGGGTTTTGCTTGTGGACAGTATGTTGCGAGCCTAGCGGGGGCACTTGCTTATTGCCATGAGAAGCATGTGATTCACAGGGACATCAAGCCGGAGAATCTCTTGCTGGACCTTGAGGTTCCTATTTCCTTTTATTCCTCTTTTCTGAGATTATGCTTGGTTTTTTTTTCTAATTTCCTTTGTTGGAGTGATTTGCCTTGTTTTGCTATGATAATTCTTTATGTTAGTAGTTGCTGAACTCAGTTAGTTGTTTTCTTTTCATAGTTCTTGAAATGCAGGGGAACATCAGAACATGATTCCTTCCTACTCAAGTAGGGTTCTTCATAGACTATAAAATGCGTACCAACCACAGGAACTTACTTTTTACATGATATTTTAGTATGGAACGCTAACTCAACGCATGGAGAAATGCACAACAGTAAGAGTGATGAAAACGTTTGTTAATCGAACTCATGGCGCAACCATATGACACTTTTTTTTTTCCAAACTGACCAAATTGTTGTATGCTTACTGGTTCAACCCTTGCACTTTAAATAGTAGAACTTCTATACCAATCAGGATTTTTCTGTAGATAAAGACCTTGTATTTGTGGATCTGAATCATCCGATGAGCTATATCTTACAGAGGCATTAAATGCTCTGAATAGCTCTTCTAGATCAACTTATGGGGCTTGAACTCATGAGGATGGTTCAAATTATGTAAGTTTCTATTCAGAATGTTTACTTTTTAATTAGGAACATTGTATAATACTAATATAGAAATGTCAGTTTAAGAACTATCATAATCCCATTATATAGCCATCCCTGTAAATGACAGTTGAATAAACTATTAGTATTTTGCAGGGTCACTTTGATTGATCCTATTAGCTTGGTATTTTGCAGGGTAGACTTAAAATTGCAGATTTTGGATGGGCAGTTCAGTCTAATTCTAAGAGGCACACCATGTGTGGTACCATCGATTACCTTGCACCGGAAATGGTGGAGAAAAAGGCACATGACCATGCTGTCGATAACTGGACTCTAGGCATCCTTTGCTATGAGTTTCTCTACGGCGTTCCCCCTTTCGAAGCTGCTGACCAACTCGACACATTAAAGAGGTAAATAACCTCACTTGGTAATATCATCTCTTTATTTATATTTTGGTGTTTAATGAACTTCAACTTTTACCAGGATAGTGAAAGTGGATCTTAAATTCCCTTCCACTCATTATGTTTCTGCTGAAGCTAAAGACCTTATTCGCAAAGTGAGTTTAATCACATCTGTGTTTTTCTAAAAATGTTGAAATCATGTGGTTTCCGTTATGTCTATTTTTGGTTATGCAGCTTCTAGTCAAGGATTCATCAAAGAGGCTATCTCTTCAAGAGATCTTCAAGCATCCCTGGATTGTCAAGAATGCAGACCCTTCTGGCACTTGCAGTGAGTGAAAGGTCTGTTTTTGTTTCCTTGTTCCATTTTTCTTTTTTTTCTTTTTTTTGCGGTGGTTCTTAAGAGTGTGCAGAGGGTATGTTTGTAAAAGCACAGCATCTTATATGCAAGAATGATGAGATGAGAACTCTGTTGAGTAGCTCCTTCAGAGATTACTGTAATATCGTTAATATTTACTGGATTTGGCCTGTAACTTTGTTTATGGTGATCTGTCTCATATCATTTATGATGAAAATTGTACATAATTCGTACTGCATATCAAGCAAGTTTAAAGTTGAAAATAAGGATATGAACATCACAAACATCGCTTGTTTTTTAGCTTGTTTGCTTCCCATGATCACCGTCGTCTAGAGAATTCAGTATTTGCCTACAATTTAAAAATTACCTTGTAGAGAAAAAATTGGTTTAACAGAGGTCAAATGGGGCAGAGTCAATACATGCTGTTTCCTTAATCCTTAGAAATTGATTTAAGAACCTAATCATTTCATTCTTCACTCTGTGCACTATATGTATTTAATTTTCCATAGCAGTTGTTTAATTTTTATCTTTTCTTGCGAGTCAGAATATCTGAGATTGCTGTGCAACCATCTAATCCTACTTACTGTATAATTCCATGGAAAAGAAAGAGCCCATGTAGGTGAAAATGTCAATTTACTGCTATGGTCATGGTACCCTGCACATCCTTCGCAAAAAAGAACAGCATCTGACTCCTATTGAACTCGACATGTTTCTCTCGTTAACTCTACCTTTAACATGGACTGTTTATGATACACATTTGGAGACAACCACCAAAGTGGAAAGGGTGGTAGGAGAGCAAAGAATAATTGCATTATATATAATGTTTGAAAGAATACAACAACAAAAAGACTCAACGGAGTTTCCACTGAGATGCTAACCTCTCTGGCTAACTTGATCCCTCGGGATACCATTACAGGTCGTCAGCCGATAGCTAACAAGTGCTATATACAATTACACTTCCATTCCTTGGGCATTAAGAAGATATTTGTGGAGAACCACACGTACTCTGTGATCTGTTCTCCTCTACCTTTGAGCAAACTGATGAGGATTCCCACCCGAGCTCAGACAAACGCAATTTTTCATGTGATAGTCTGCACTGCAAAAGTTACATTTCCTGATGTCAGCAAAAATTGTATGTACAGAGAAGCCACGACCGCTGACCTACAAGATCTAATCAAAAGAAGCATTCTGATATGTCTGCTGCTGAAAATTTTTTGAGTTAACAATTTTTGTTTAATATAGCATTTGTACTCTGTTGCACTGATTTTTGACTTATTTTTCAGTTGAAAATAGTATACCTTCAGTTTTAAATCGTGCACTTCATTCTCTAGTGAAGTAATGCGATCCTTTAGTAGATTGAGTGCTTCTTCTGCAGCTGAGACGCTTATATTATTGAAAGCTGGTGGTGTTAGTCCAGCAACCTGCAAAAATACCATTCGAACCATGTAATTGTTCAAATCCTCCCGAACTTGCTTGAGAAGCCAACTTTTAAACATAATAGAAAATTGCTTGATATGACCTTTAAACAGCTGGTGCATAAACTCAGTAGTTTCTGTGCCAGTTTGAGTCTCTCCTCTTCGCTTTCCTGTTAATGAACATATGGAAATAACATCAATACTTTTGCCATCTATAAGGCTTTAGCATCAGTGTGGGTTCATTTCTTCTTAAGAAAGTATACGCACTTCTAGTTTCTTCTGCAGTTGCTCTTCCTCGTCTATGTCAATAAATGGGCTTTTTCCATTGGCTGTTCGATAGCAAGCAAGCTCTTCTTTCACGCGAACAAGAATACTTTCTGACCTCCGCAGCTTTTCACTCAGTTCTTCGTTCTGTAGCTTCAATAAGTTATTCTCTTCCTGTTGAAGTGTAACAAAACTAATTTAGGCAACAAAAAAATATGTAACTGCATATTAATCACTTAGCAGGTTAGAAACTCAAAATGCAATACCTTAGTTTTAGCATGATGGTGAATGCGTAACTGGAGATTTTGCTGGCTAGAGAGCTTTTTCAGTTCATCTTCAAGTTCCATGATCATCTTTTTGTAGTTTACATTGTCAGCCTAGCAAAATTTTTTTAAGTGAATTTAGAATAAACGTATTAAATAAAGAGGAAAAGAACGAGATGTCTTAAGAGGTGGTGCTGCCAAAACCTTCAACATTTCATTTTCAGTGGCAAGGAACTGTTCTCGCTGCCGAAGCTTTTCTGCTGAAATACGAGCAGCCATCATTTCTGCGTGTTTCTGATTTATCTCTTCAATCCAACTATAAGATTAAAATTGCAGTTATTTGAAGCACTTCATTTGCTAACGGGGGTTAAAACTAACAGAATATTCTGAAGATGTAACAACAAATGCAATCTACCTTTGTCTCTCCTCAATGAATTCATTGAGCTGCTTCTTCAGCCTGACCATCTCTTCCACCTATTTAATGCATAACTTAATATATAAAGAGCAACAAAGAAGGAAAATTATATAGTTTTATTCTGATCTCGCGAAACGTACATTCCCTTGGGATTCTTCACAGTTGAAAAGAGCCGTATCTTTTGTCTTCGGCTTTTGTTGGTTGTCTAATAATGACTAGCACAAATGCAGGTTAAAGCAACAAAAAATATATATGAGCCACATTTCAAGTTATGAGTTAAAGATGCTAACAGGTAGATAAATCAGAACTGTAAAAAAGCTTCTAAACTTACTGCATAGCTTGTCATATCCAACTTGACCCCTAAGAGATCACGAATCACATCATGAGTCATGCTTTCTGCGGCTGCTAGGCGAGTGTTCAACATAAAGATCTGGCAATGAAAGTGCAATATTGATAACAAATCCATGACAATCAAGTATTTGATGATTGGTATTTGATGATTGCCATTGTAAAAGAGATGGTTACACATGCCGCTACAAGATTATGTATTTACATGTGTTCCTACAAATTTTGAATTTTCATATATTCCTTTTAAAATACTTTGCAACAAAAAACCAAGTGAATTTGTCTTCTCCCCAAATTATGATAACCGTAGTTTTCTAAGAAACTACACTTTCGAGGGGTATATAGAACATCAGATTTTACAGCAGCACATACATAAAAAGATGATTTGTGTGATTTGTATGTAAAAGCCTTTTGAGAAATTTGCAAGTTAAACATGTCAGAGGCACAATACCTCTTTTTGCCGGCTCGCAGCTAAAGCTTCAAGCTCCTCTATCTGACGCTTTGCTGCAGTAAGTTCCTCATCTTTCTCCGAGTTCATTTGTTGTACTAATCCCAAGCCTATACATTTAAATGGGGAACCCGAACCCCGAGGTTTCCCTACGCTTTTCTCTGTTCTGGTCGATACTATATTTAAGGAGCCTGATGATGTGGCTTCTGTCTTAACTTGCTGCGCCATGGCCTCCAATTCCCTGAACTGGTGCAGGATTTCAAATTTTATTATTAGCAGAGAGCGGAAAGTAGAAACTAGAAGTTACTGCCTCTTCTAGTGTAATCAACATCTTTTTCATAGAAGCAATGGTACCTTCTGCTTGTATTCTCTTGCCTGTGCCTCTGCATGCATGTTAAGCTCAGAGATGTGTGCCTTGCAATTGGTAATCTGTACAATAACAGCAAGGCATGGTCACACATAGTTATCTACATGAACACATGGTTTACACAGAAAAGCTTACGTAAAGTGATGCATCACCCAATCAGAAGCTACAAATTTGGTTTTTTTTGGCAAGTATAGACAACTCATTTCATGCACAAGGATGTGAGTAACAATGATAGAATACAAGAATTTTACGGTCCTATAAGGAACAATGGACTATATATTTAGGTAGCAATAGTAAATGGCTTGAAGGTGAGAGCAGTCATAACCATCGACAACAAGATTGCTAAAATCATTGTGATATTGATTCAGCAATTAGAATATTTACTGAACCACCATTATACTATTTTTATATTCCAATCACACCTCTGCATCCTTTTCAGCAAGTTCCTTCTGAAGAATTTGTATGCTTTGCTGGGTCTCTAGCAGTTCACTATCCTTCTCTTCATAATTCCTGTGATGAAACACTCCATGAGCAATTGTACTTTGTTGCCTAACCTATGTCTATATATTCTGTCGTGGTATAAACCTGGTCAAGTCATTCTTATCAGCTCCTACATGACTCCAGTTTCTCGACGGTACTGTGAGCATTTGCTGTTTCACTTCCTGAAGCTCCACTTCCAGTTCTTCTCTCTGCAGCCTCTGTCTTTCAGCTTCTGCTTTCACGATATCCACCTTAAAGAAAAAGCAACCCAAATCACGGTTGGAACTTGAAGGTCAAAAGAAACAGAACCCATAATTTACAAAACAGATCGAGAAATGTTCACCTTGTTTTCCAGTGCACACACAGTGCACTCAAGCTCCTGGATAGACCCCTCCAATAGCTTAATCTCTTCTTCCTTTTCTTCAGCATAGGCCTTCTTCACCTCAGCAATCTATAAACCAGCAAAAAGGGAATAACATGCGAACAATGGTAGAGCAAATTTTTGGAAGTCTATTAATTAGGCTTTTAGGCACCTGATGAGCTTCAGTGGCAATAGCTTCATTCTCTTCAGCAAGAGCATGTGCCATTTCCAACTTCTCTTTCAACATAAGCACCTCAGAATTAAGATGATCTCGCTCCTCTGAAAGTTTTATAAGTTTGTCCTGCAAATCTTCAAGAAAGCAATTTCTCTGACCATGCAAAGTGCTCATTTCAAACAACTCTTCTTCTAGCCTTTCAGCAACTTTAATTTTATTTGCGAGCTCTTCCTCTATAGCAATTTCCAACCCTTTAATGTGTTCTAATTGAGATTTTATCTCAGATTTTTCTTTGCACACTAAGTCCAAAATACAAATCTTTTCAGCAAGCTCTGACTCGAGAGAAGTTATCCTTTCACTCTTCTCTAGTAACTCAGCTTCTAGGAGCAATTTATCAGAAATGGCCTTCTCAAGTAGAGATGATTTAGCTTGGAGTTCAATTTCTGAAGATTCTAAAGCAGCAGCCATCTCTTCTACTTCTTCCTCTTGGTCTTTTGCAACTGATGCTGACTCCTGCAGTAAACTCAGATCAAATTGTAGGCCCGTTAATACTTCATCTTTCCTCATTAAATCACACCGGAGGGTATAATTCTCAGAGTTCAACTTCTTCACAGACAGTTCGATGAACTTTAACTCATTAGCAAAGTTAGATACCAAATCTTTTTGATCAAAAAGATCTTTATGAACTCTGTCCGACATCTGATCAATATGGTTATTAACGCTGTGAAAAATTTTGTCCACTATCATATCCACAGATTGAGTTAAACCAAAGCTGTTACTAACAATTGAGTTGACAACCACAAAAGCTTCATCAAATCTACCCATGATCATCAATATCTCTTGTTTCAATGAATCATTCTCAGATTTCAAAGCATTTGTTCTCTTGAAATGAGTGTCAATCACTTCGTTTTTTGAATCAAGCTCCTTAGATATTACTGCATGAGAAAGTATTACTTCTTCTAGTTGTGCACTTTTCTTACTCAAATCCTTTGTTATTTTGGCATGGCTTTCTTTCAGCTTATGCAGATTGCTCGTCAATTTTTCATTTTCCATATGCAAGGAATGCATTTCACTAGTTTTCACATCCATGTCTATCTTGCATAGATTTGCTTCTCTCTTCTTTTTTTGAAATTCTTCACAGAATTCATCCCTTTGTTTTTGTAACTCAGCTATTTGTGGAGCCATGTGATGAATATGAGCAACTTTTTCCTCCACCTCAGATGCCATTACGAGCAACTCAATGTCCTTTACTAACAAATTGGTTATTATCAACTCGGTATGATAATTTGCTAAATTCTTGTATATATCAAAATCAATAGAAGATCCAATACAAGTAGCGTCCAAAAGGTCCTTACTTTTAGAATCAGAATTAGAATCATAGATGAGAAGATCAAACTCTCGCCCTAATGAGTCCCTGAACATTTCATTAATAATCAAAGCTTTTTCCAGCCGTTGACAAAGGTCTTCCTTTTCCCTTAATACTGATGTTAAGACATTCCTCTTATTATCATCAAGCTCTTTCACCAAAACTGAAAGTTCATTGTACATGGAGTTTGACCTAGCAAACATCGATTCTTCTTGCAACTGTAGATTAAGAATTTTCTTCTCAAACGAATTCAACCTAGATTTAAATTCCGCCGTCTCATCTTCCTTCTTTGATATACGAGAGAAACTGTTATTAATGTCAACCAGGAGCTTCCCTTTGAGAATACTACACATTTCGAGTTCCTTTTTAGATCTTATGTTGTGTTCTCTCAGGTTAAAAATTACAGAATTAGATTCCGACAACCCTTGCTGGAGGAAATTTTTCTCAGCATTAAGCCCAGTAATTCTTTCCAACAAAATTCCCATATGGCAGAGATGTAAAATTGATACTGCACAGTCTTTTCCAATAATTTCTGACCAAATTTCCTCTAACCACAACCTTGCAGTGCCTGTGTAGTGTTCAAGCTGAGACTTTACATATTCAACGTCACAAGCTACAAGTTTGAATTTATCTATAAGAGAAGTTTTTATATGCATAAAGCAATCCTCTAGATCCATAACTAAATTCTTCACTTCGACAAAGTTTGATTGAAGTTCCTTCTCCATAAACTCATATTCTTGTTCCTTCCTACTGAGGGAAGACCGCAAGCTCTGTACCTCATCTGTTAAGCTATTCTTTTCCTGGTGCAATGTGGTTTCATTTTGCTGATACCTTTCTATGTCGAGTTTTGCAGTTTCATTTGCTTTTACTAATGCATTGATCATAATGTCAGCATCTCTTATAGTTTCTTGGGTCTCCTCGATTTTAGAAAGAAGGGTTGAAGCCTCAAATGTTTTTTGGGCTGCAATGGCCTTTGCATCACTAATATCAAGCTCAAGTGCCTGATGGGAAAGAAGAGCTCTCAAAAGTTAGATATGAACTCCTAACTTAATTTTGTTGAAGTTAGATCGAAAAAGGCAATGAAATTAATAAGTGATGAAATGGTTAGTGACCTAGCATGAAGAATTCTGAACTCGTAATTATCAAATCTGTGTACAGATAATGGGTTTACATGAGAAATTTACAAATATTTGACGTGACAATAAGAACTTCAAAGGAAAAGGTCTGAAGAGAATAAAATATTTGGTAGATTGTCTGTACAGTAACTATGATATCATACTACTAGTGACTTGCCAAAATGTCAAACAGATTAATTCTATGGGTACCTCTGGATATACCAATTGCAGTTGGCAAATGACCTTCCCAACTTGGCAGATAGCTGGTGGAGTGGTAGTTCAAATTTTAAGAATTAAAGTTCAGGTCAGCTGCCATGATTGAAAATTTGTTATTTGTCTCGTTAACTGCACTTGGGTTGTATTCTTAGTAACCATAGGCTGTAGAAGTACTATATAAATGGTAAAGAGAGAAAAATTTAAATATTAAAAATGAGCAGTATTCCATAAAATAACTATTTAAAAATGAGAAGCTGTATAACTAACTAAAACAACTGAAACAGTAAACATATAACAGGGGAAGGTAATGGGAATTATATAGCATTGGTACGAGACGCTCTTTAAGCCATATATAGTAGTGTAAGTCTAGAAGGCATCTCTAAAAAATCTTACCTCCTTGGTTCTGTGCCAGCATTCTTTAAATGCTACAACATTTTTCTCCACAACTTCAAGCTTACTTTCCAACTGCATCATTCGAGTTCCAAAAAACTTTTCTTTGTCAGTAATTTCCGACATCAGTCGAATGACTTCTGCAGAGAAACAATCAATCCTTGCACTGTTCTGTATCTCTGATCTCTTTTGTTCTTCTTTCTCATTTAGTAGTCTAACGTTTTCAGCTTGTACTGACTCTAGGTTGTCAAGTGCAGATTCTAATTCATTCCTTAGAAGGAGAATGATAGAACCTCTATCATAAGAAACATTCATACCATTTTCGGCCAAACAGTTTGTGCTACCACCTGGCACACACTCAAGATTACTCTTCAATGTTGCATCATCTTGAAATTCATGATCAAACTGCCAAATGAAATAGATTAATGTTAATAAGATAACAAGTTTTGAGTCCGGCCCTAATTTTAATTTAGCAAATTAAAAAAAGAGCACCTGAGCAGTAGATTATACAAAAGAGTGAAAAGAGGATTTGGACACGCTAATAATACAGTTCATCTTGACAGATAACAAAAGCATCATCTTACCTTGTCCTCAGAGCCGCTGTCTTGTTCATTCATAACATTCATGCTTGACTGTGGCACTCTCATTTTTTGCTCATTTATCACCACCCTCTTTGATTTCAAAAGATCCTCCGCTATTTTTGATAACGCTGTATCTTCTTCTTTCTTCTTCAGTTGTTCCAAAGCTAACGTTTCTTCCTGCTCCTGGGATTGTTTTAAGAGTTCACTAATTAATTCCCGATTTTTCTCCAGTTGTGATTTCATACAGTGATGTTGATTTTCAGAATCATTGTGCAACTGAATATAGTATAATAGAAGAACCTCCTTCTCTATATTCAGTTGAATGGATTCATCAAACAGGAGACTTATGCCCTCCTTCAGTTTAATACTGTCTTCTAATTTACTTAAAGTACACTCCTTTTCAGATAACTGTGATCTCAACAAACGAATTTCCTTTCCTTTATCACTATTTTCCTGCTGTTGTGCTTCAGTGATAGCCAATGTTGCTCCTCTTAAGGACCTCAATTTCCATTCCAAGTCACATCTTATGCTCTGTGCATCCTCCAAGCCCTTTTGAAGCTCCTCAATCAATTCATCCTTTTCGGAGATACTTTTGATCATCCGCCCAACCTGCTCCCCAATCCAACTCCTTTGAGGACATGATTCCAAAATAGAAGCAATCTGATCAGAAGCTTCTTCAAGAGCCACATTTCCATCTCCAAGAATGTCTGCAATTTCATGTGCTAATCTCTCGCATTCTTCGGTCAGCAATCGAATATCATTCTCCCTCTCCTCAACTAGCTTTGTAAGCTTTTCATTATCTTCTGCTGCCAAATTTAGCTTTTCGAGAAGCACTTTTCTCTCATTTTCCAACTCTGTCAGACTTTGCTTAGCTAACATCTCATTTGTATTGCTGGCATCAACTTGCTGTTGAAGAGTTAAGAGCTCCTCCTGTAAGCAAACAATCACCTCAGCTGTTTCAATCTCAACTTGTGTACGAACTTCTTCCATTTCTCGTTCAATAGATGTCTGTGATGCTTGATCACTTTGGTGCCTCGAATTCAAAGTACGTGCCTTGTCCAGTGAGGCTTGCATTCTTTTCAGCTTGACTTGCAAAGGCGAATCCTCATTTTCCAATTTAAGTGAGTGGCCTTTTGGCTCCCCATGTTTCTTCAAAAGCTCTCCATTTTGGAAGGAATTCTCTCTTAGCCTTTCTAGCTCATTGATCAATAGAATGTGTTGTGATTCAAGAGCTTCAATTACAGATCTTGCATTATGCAGTTCACACTCTACGACCTCCTGCTGCCTGCTGAATTGTAGTGCTCTTTCATTTGCTACTTTGAGCTTATTGTCTACATTACTAGCTCTTTCTTCTGCTTCTATACGAATTGTTTTCTCTTCTGCAAGAATTGCTTTGAGTATATCCAACTCCAACTGCAAATTCAGTATTTCCTCATTTTGTTTCATTGTGTCTTCATGTGAGCATAATGCCATCTTTTCACATACTCGAGGCTCTTTTTGGCATGAATATGAACACAACTCCTGAGATTGTAGTATACAACATATAGGAAAATCATTAAAGTTTCTAGTTCTATATGTTATGGGAAGAGTATAGCAAGTGGAGAACGTAATACCATATACTGAGGATTGACATTCACATCCTGGCTCGCAGTCTTAGCATTGCTTAATTCTGTACGCAGATCAGTTATCTCCCTGCAAGGGAATGGGTCATTTGCTCAAGTGATGAGAAAAATAGGTAAAGATGAATCCAAATACGAATAAATAGTCGAAGTTTATTTGAAACTAAGACAGCATGGTTACCTCGTGAGCCGTTCATTTATTTCTAAACATGACTGCAGATTATTTCTGCAATTCTCTAACTCTTGGGAAGTCCTTGTCAACTGAAAATGTATAGAAATTTTCTTAGAACAGACGTCTGCGGTGATGCATGTTGTGCTGGAAAGGAAAATGGATAGGAAGTACTTATAAGATTGTCCCATGTAAACAGACGGGTAATACCTCTCTAGACAAAGATTCATTTTCGCTGAAGGCACAACCAAATTGAGGGTGTCTACAATCCTGAACACATAAAAAGCCTCTCAGTTAAAATAGAAATTTCCAGTGTAAACTGCAAAAAAACAAAGAATTGTGACATAAATTCTACCTGGATGACCGAATTTGAAATAGGTTGTTGATCAAGTTCAGACCGCCCATCAAGGATCTGTATGAGCTGTAAAAACATGACATGAATAGCTTGTTATTCTCAAAATGAGAAAATACTAGTAGATTATATATAAATAAAGACCAAGGTTCATTTGTTATTCTCTTATAGACCTGATTGCGCAAATGAGATACTTCATTTGATAGAATTTCCCTCTCTCCTTCTTCATAAAACTCCTGGAACCTATGAGCATACAATTAATTATATTGTTAGATGATGCGATACAGGTTTAAAATTTCATGACAAAACCAGATACTACCTTCTGAGTTGGTCTAAAAGCCTGATATTTTCAAGTGCAAAACGAGTTACTTCTGGGTTCCTATCAACTCTTGCCCGAAGCAGCTGTATCTCTTCAGACAGAGCTTTGTTCTCTTCAAGCAAATATGTGTCTGCTGCTGTTTCACCATTTAGAACTGTCTCCATTCGATGAATCTTATCTTCTCGAAACTTAAGCATCATTTTAGTGCATCGTGTATCCTCCTCTCTTTGACGAACCTATTAGAAATGTATTGCCAACATTAGTTCCTGATAAAAATGGTGCAGTAAAATTTCACCGAAATTCTTTCTTATAATCAAAAAATTACCAGACGGTTCAGCTGCTCAATTTCAGCTTCTAATTGCTTAATAGTAGTGTCTGCCATTTTTTCCCTTCGCAATGCGCCAGCTAATGTTGCTTCCAGTGATTTCAACTGCAGTATACATTAGAAAGAATTATTGTATAACTTTCAATTAAGTGCCAAATAACAAAAAATATATTCAATTATATACATGAATAGTTTACCTGTTTGTTTGAAACTCCTACACTCTGCAGAGACTCATTGCTCCATAAATCCTCAGCATTCTCTTGAGCCAGTTCTGGTAATCCTTCTATGGCAGAAGCATTACAAAATTCACCTTCAGAATCCTCGAAGATTGCTGTACGAAATGATAGAGATCTTGAGACATTTTGACGCTTCAACACTGCAAGTTCCTCCTGATAAACAATCCCTCATTCAATTTTGCTGTACAGATGGTTAAAGTCTATATGTGAAAGTATATGTAAGACCTAAAATTTGCATACAACCTTCAGGAGGCGTATCTGATGCTGTAGAGCTAGTATATCTCCTGACGCGTCTTCATTCACAACAGCCTTGAATTTGAAAGGGGAAACAATAAATTGAACCAGTCAGAAAAAGTGAGATTTTTTTTTCATGTAAAACAACAAACTTAATATGCAATAATTTAAAAGTGGAAAAGTTACATTGTTCTGAATGAGTCTTGCACGCTGAGCAAACTTGAGGGTACTGAGTGTTTCACTAGCAGAGCTATGAACAACGGGAAAGAGTAATTACATGATACATCAAGAACACTGTAACATAGCAAATGATGCAGCAAAGAAGGTAGAAGCTGCCTACCAAATTGATGGACTGACATTTGCAATAATCATCGTCTTTGAATTGCCACCAAGTGAGTCCTGTAAGAAATACAATCTTTAATCGGCAACCAGCAAAAGGTGGAAAATTTTAATTGAATAAATTGAATAACTTAAAGCTGATACATACTTGAAGAAGAAATGTCAGTCTTGAGTCCCTATAAGGAACATGTCTTTGCTTCCCATTAGCCAGATCAGCTAGAATCATTATTACGTGACTGAAATTATATAAATCAAACATCAGATGGGAATTTTGAATGAAGGGAAATGTCTTGAAATGGACAAGTTTAGTACTTTCAAGAAAGAAATAAATTATTTTATACCCGAGTGTCGATAAGGATTTATTAATATTTGCAGCTTCCTTTAGACGCTCTCCTTCGGCACCTGATGTTTTTTGCCTATATAAAATGAATACCTCAAACGTTCAGCCTTAATCAAATATCCTATGGATTACACCATTTTTAAGTTTTACCTTTCTGATCCAGCTAAATCTACAAGGTTTAGTCTTGCAAATCTTAAATTAGCAGTCGAATCCTTCTCCCATCTGCACTCAATGACACAAGTAAAGACACTGTGCGAGCGGCTACTTTCGCGATTCATATTTGTTGCTGCAACTTTTCTATTCGCAGATCCCTGCGAAATTTAGATGGTGAGAGCAACAGGGCTTAAGTTGCTGAAACAAATTAGGTAAACACAAGAATTAGATACACATGTACCTGGATAAGAAGTTTCAGAATGTCATTCACGCTTTCAACTTGATATTCAGTCAGATTTTCAACATACACACCTTTCCTTATATCTTCTCGCAACTGCTCATAACATGTGACATTCATAAGTAACAGCATTTTCATAGGCATAACAACAAACTTTTCTCAGAAGGCAGTTTAAAAACTTACCAGCAGATTAGCGGATGAAGGATCAAGAAGATCGGTGATTTGTTCATTGTAAATCTCCAAAAAGGAACACTTACAACTATATTTGAGCTTCTCATCCCTTCTGCTTTCCTCCTCCTGCAGTTCAAACGGCGAAAGCATTTCAACCAGCAAAAGATTGAATATTCTGACATTTCAACTGAAGCAACAAAATATATGTTGCAAGTAACATTGTCAACAAAAGGTATAATAAAATCAAGTATATATTTAATAATACATTAGATTTTGAGATATTAGGAAAATTTTATCTTCTATGGGAAAAATTACATCTAATCTATATTGAAGTATTAATAATTGTATAACAAGAATAAAAGTATTTAACCTCTAACATGTAGAGATGAATTGTTACGAAAGACCTCAAAGAAGTGTTCTTTTACCGCTCTGATTCTTGCAAACAAGAATTCAAATATACGTGGGGTCATTCCGCGATCTAGGCTAGGCCTCACTTCCAATTCACCAATTTCACCAAGCATCGTGTATGTTTTCCCACTGCCTGTCTAAAGACACAAAAATAAAAGTTTGAATACAATAGTATTCATAATAAAAAAGGACTAGAGCTTTTCTGGTCTATGAAACTATTTTGTCATCTCTTAGTCTTACTGCCAAACTCTATAAAATGGAATCCTCAAATATGCTGAAAGAATATAAGAAACGTTTAGAAGTACCTGGCCATAAGCAAACATGCAACTGTTGTAGCCCGACATACAATTCTCAACCATCGGCAAACCAGCCACTCGAAAAAGCATTTCCTGCATGTATAGGTTGTTAGGCCTAATCAGCTGACTACGAAAAAACACGAGGCTGTTCTTTGTCATGAGGACTCAGACCTGGTTCACTGATTCGCATGCAACATAGTCAAATGTAAAACGGGTTTCGGGTTGTCCGATCCATGTAATACACTGCGCATTTTCTTGCTTTAAACATCTGTTGTAACCTTGCAAGCTTCGCTCCGTGCTATTCAAAGGACGGACACGAATGGCAACCTGTGAATACCAAACACTTTACTGAGGATGCCTATTGCACCAATTTGTCCTTCTCTATCATAAAAGTTGAAGTGCTAGTTATTAAATTATGCAACTAACAAATGAAGGTGAAGCTCTATCGTATGATGAGAATCTCTAGAGATAACAAATTACCTGCACATTATGATCCATCCAAAAGGAGGGATCCTCTTTAAGTTCAAAATGTGGCACTTCAGCTGTATTAACAACTGTTGGGGGCGCGGAAGATATAGGAATTCCTTTTGATGCCATGGAGAAGCTCATCATCCGATTACCTGCACCAATTGGGGGTCGGGAGCCGCTGAAACCACTGTATGCCGGCTTCGTTACGCTCTTGGTCGGTGTGCTCTGAGTGGAGCTGCTATCCGAATGGATTGAAGACGTCTTCCCGGCCGTCCGATGCGTACGAGGTGTATTTGTACCATACACACGGCTCAGCGGGGGCAGCTGGCTGGGTCCTTGGTGACTAGGCTCATCGCCATTGTCGACACAATTGGGCCCGATCTCGCTCTTACCGGCCCAACCAAACCGGTTTCTTGCAGCCGTTGACAGCTTTTCCGGTGTACGGAAGGTCGAGTGCGCATCCGAACCCTTGATCTGGTTCTTAGAAGGGGTTGTTGCATCCCCCTTCCTGCGAAAAACCGTGCCTTGATCCGAACCCAGCTTAGGGTTAGGGTTTTGCACCGGTTCCTGGATCGTATTCAACGGAGCCCTCGAGGGGTCCGAATCCGGCACAGAACCGGAGGGCTCGGAGCTATCGGCCGGAATATTCTCATTATTCCTCTCCGGTGGAGGAACAACCCCATGATTCCGACGGAAAAACCTCAAATCCCTCAACATTCTGAAGCAAAAATCCCAATAAACGAAGAATATTGATCAAGAATGAGTTCATGTAGCTCGTAAATTAAAAAAAAAAAAAAAACGCCAGAAAATACCTGAAAGAGGAATTCGAGAACAGGATCCCGAGCCCACGAATCTTGAATCCAAGGCTCCGATTCGATTTTTAGGGTTTATAGGCGAGGGTATTGGGTGGATCTCATCGGATCTGGGAGAGGAGAGAGGAGAGAGGAGAGGAGGAGGAGAAGGGTTTCTTTTGTGTCTCTCGCGCAAATAAGGAAGTGTAAGCGACAGTGGGGGGGGGGGCTCGGAATTTGAACTGGGTTGGAGGGGAAGAGGAAGGAGGAAATGGACGGCTATGATTCGTCGATGATTTGAAATTGAGGGTGCGGGGGGATTGTCGTTTGAATCTTGGGGTTATTTTGGGGAAAACATGGAAATATCAAAGATGTGGGTAAATATGATTCCGTTTTTAAATGCGGTGGGGTGTATCCGTGTATGGTACAACGGCTAGTTTGCATTTGACTTCATATAGACTGGGAAATATGTTTATTAGGGAATTTTTGGCAAACTCCCGCCTTATTTTCCTGAAAATCGGAGAGAAATCAAAAATTAATTTGACCAATTTGACCTGGGCCAATATCTGGGTTGGGCTGATTTGGATCAGACTTCGGATCCGATCCAGGTCAAGAAAACATAGTTTTAAAAAAATTCGATTTACCGACCGTCTCTAGAACAAGAGGCAAAGGATATGATGGTTGGTATCCGAGATCCTAATTCGAATCCTAATTGATTCACATTTCTAACTAAGTTTATTTCTAAATAAAATAAATGAAGCGGGTAAGCGTGCTATCTATCTCTAAAAATAAAAAAAATTCGATTTATGATTTGATAAAAAAAAAAAAAAAAAAAGTCTTTTATTAATCTTGTTGGGGATTTTCTTTACGCAATTTGGTCCGATCTACTTTAGTCATCGGGGAATTAAAATAACTATGCAAGTTCTTTAAAAATAAATAGAAACATGGCCATGTAAAAATTGCTGCTCTGCTTAGTAGCAAATAAATTTGTGGGGAGATAAAAAGTACGTACGTGGGTGGTCGTCGTATTATTAATTAGCATGTCAATATCTAGGTTCGATTAAATCCATGTTTTATTTCTTGCGTATTTTTTATATTCATTAAATTCCAATAATCTCGTGCATCAGTGTGCACTGTATACCATGTTTCCATCTAAAGAGTTAATATTTAAGAGGGAAAAAGAAAGTAATTTCTTAATTGAAATATGAGATTAAATGAAGAGACCCATACACATATATAATAATAATGTAATTAAGACACACCCTCACATAGCATATCCCAAAAGCATGATAATTAAGACATCCTATATACATATATAATGTAAACATGCACTAGCAAAGTTTGTAGCCAACTCCAGAGACCAAATTAACCATAATAATGTGCGACATATATCAAACATTAGATGAGAAGCGCGGCCTTTATTTATGTCACATAAGTTTCGCAACTCCGATGCATCAACTCCTCATAACAGGAGTTGAAACATGCATGTTCGAGTGACTGACTAATCAAACAACGTTCCTGAAATGGTAAATTTGGATGTTCTCCACCTCCTGCTTCTTGAAGTTGCTATCCTTCCTGTTCTTAAAGAACTCCCCCCAGTTGTACTCCTTGTATTTCGCGGGATTGCTCTCGTCGACCAGCTCTTCCAACGGCTTCACATCGGTGTAACTCGCGGGGTTGAAGAAGAAAGGGATGGAGAACCTATCCTTCTCCGAGTTCACGGACACTCGATGCTCGGCGCTCTCGTACCTATCATTGCTCCAAACCTATAACATTATCAACATCCAAATGGTTAGTTATTTATTGGCCCCTCAAAAGATAACAGCTGAAAATAAGCATGCATGCTATCACAGCAGATTGAACCAGGTCGATGTGTCAGATCGAGTCAATTTAGATCAGAATAGTCGAGACTATTCAGGTTTTATATAAAAAGTTCATGAAGTTGGATGTCTCTTATTCCTTTCCTTTCTATCAAATTTAACAAATAGAAGGATAAATAATTGTATTCAATGTATAATATATGAAACAATCCAACAAGTTGCATGCATGCATGGTTTGGGTCATGTTCAGTTCAGGATAGCATGTCACACTGGCTTGTGCCAAAGGAAATTTGAGTCAGGCACGGATTGCCAATCTCAATCCTAGCTCCAAATTTTGCAACATGATCTAACTATTTGGAGCAAATTGGATTGGATAGCTTCAGATGAACACAATCGGAGACCACGCTCTACGTACATGTTAGCTTAGCTTAGTACCTGAATGATATCACCAACATTGATTATGAAGGAGTTAGGAATGGGCTTGACCCGGACCCACTCGCCGTCGGACCTTCTTTTCACGTCGAGCCCACCGACGGCATCTTGGTAGAGGACCGTGAGGGCTCCGCCATCCTTGTGGCGGCCGACGCCGAGGGCGAGGTCCGGGTACGGGCAGGGGGGGTAGTGGTTGAGCCGGATGAAGCTAGTTTGATCCGCGAAGAAGCCGTTTAGCCGCTTTTGCGGCAAGTTTAAGCTCAGTGCTATGAGCTCCAGCAGCTTAAAGGCCAGTTTCTCCACTTGTTTGTTGTACTCCTCCAGCGCCTCTCTGTATATATAAAAATGGTTCATAATTCAGATAAATTCTGTATATACTAAATATTAGCGAAATTTTCTTCTTCTTCTTCTTATTTTCTTTTGAATTACCTGAATCCGAGAGGATGCTGGGGCCACTTGTTCTTGAGCACGAGCGATCCCCCGAACACCTTGGGGGTTTCCGCCGGCTCCGGCACGATGAAGTCGAACACCTCCTTCCAATCCCTGACGTTCTTCGTGTGCTCCGACTCGTAGTAGCCCAGCGGGTTCACCTCGCTCCTCCGCACGCGCCGCTTCTCCTCCGGCGCCGACGCGAAGAACGCCCTCTCCGCCGCCGCAGCGCGCTCCACCGCCTCGATCGGCACCCCGTGGTTCACCACCTGGAAGAACCCCCACTCCCGGCACGCCGCCGCCACCTCCGCCACCACCGCGGCCGCCTCCGGCGAAGCTCCGGCGAGGTCGGAGGGGATCGGAGAGCGGAGGAGCGGGGAGAGGTCGATGACGGGGATCCCCGAGGCGGCGGCGATGCTCGATTTGGGGCGGTGCTCGGGTGCCTGCACGAACGCCGGATCCACCTCCACCATTCTCGAAGCTTCTTCGATCGCCCTCTTCTTCTTCTTCTTCGTCGAGAGTGAACGATGAATGAATTATTGAGGTGGGGGAGAGGGGTTAGGTGATGATGCGTATTTGTAGTGGAATTTGGGTGCAATGAACTTGGACGCATTCGCGGCATTGGTTGGCTAACGTTGTTTTGTACGTCATTGGTGGTTTAACTTTCGTTGTAACATATATGTTGCAGCTGATAAGGATATATACGGGGGCGATTGTGTGGAAATGAATTAATGACATTGATTTGAGCCAATTTTGTGGGATCATTCATTCAAATTTAGTAAAAATTTTATAAATCTAAATAGTAATTATTCTTTCAATAGTCGCAATTCCGCTCATTTATTAGTGAAAAATAAATCTTACACTTTTTTAAAGAAATTTTTGAGAATCACAATCTTCGCAATTTATATATATATTTTTTTTCTCCCGAAAAATAGTACTAATATAGATCTATTTTGATAGATGTTAATATCTATAACGTCCACATTCTCTGAATCTATATATATTAATATTAGAATTAGCCTTATTTATAGTAGCCTCTATTTTTTCCAATTTTCAACATCACCCATGACGTAAAATAAAATAAACTCTGATGTGCTGCGCCACTGACTATATACACAAAAATTTGTTATAGAGAAAGCATTACTCTTATCCTACGAATATAATTTAACTTATTAAGAATATTCTGGAGAGCACTAAAAATTCAATTTAGGACCACCATCCGACAATTTAGGCAACCTATCGTACCAAAGATGATGACATTCTATTGAAGTATTATCATTACCACGAAATGAGTTCTCACCAAATCCTATATGAAATTGCTAACTTTATTTATGCTAAAATTCGTATTAGATTCTTCTGATTCACAGATAAGCACACGAAAGAGCGAAATCTAAAAAGAAACCGATTCCACATGAAAAAGGGAAAAGATTCAAATTCATTCATATTCGAGGATTTGGTGTGTCCACAGAGGGGGGGGGTCTTAAACTCACATGGCCTATCTTGAACCTTGGCTAAAAACCGATCGAAAGCTTATGGAACTCCAATTGAGCACATATAAACATACATTCGCAGAGGCAGTAAAGATACACGACGACAGCGGCTCTGCGCGCCGTAGATCCTCTCCGCCGTGTCTTAAGCAAAGATGCGGCGGAAGGATTTCTCCTCGTCTGGATACGAAAGCTCTATAATGTTGCCTTCTCTGCAGGCTCTCTTGGATACGCATCCTGCCGATGTAAAGAGAAAATGATCAGCTTTCAAGTCAGTAGAGAAATTAAGGAGTCGATCATACTATGGACGAGTAAAAACTGATCCTGAAAAGTATAAGATCTCAACATATGAGCTGCAGATGGTGTCCAGAACCACAATTCCACAAATATTTAAGAGCATGGTTTCACCAAAACCAGCATTTTCTGATGGTAGCTAACCAACTAAGACATTAAATCAGTACCGGGGTGGCTTAATCGCTGAAGCATATGGCGATGTTCTTGTGATCTAAGTTGGCAAAACAAAAGGAGCTAAAGATGGAAGGAAGATAATAGAACACATGCCTTATTGATGCTACTAGCGCCTGGCGGAACGAGACTTGGGTCTGGATGATTTCTGCAATATACCAAATAGCGATGAGACGTTAAGCAGGAAAAAGAAAGCACAAGGGACATTTGAGGTTTGATAACTTAAACAGCTTTTGCAGAAAACAGAAGCAAAACTCTTTCGTTAAGAGTTAACTCAGGAAAAAAAAAAAAAGTACAGATGAAACATTGGGATAAAAATGATGATACTCACAGATGCACCACCAAAGCTAGTCCCAGAACCAACTGCAACACCTAAAATTAGATGGAATAATGAGAATTCAGGAGGCAGTTAAGATAGACAACTTTCAGTCAAAAGTGCTTACCAAAGGAAAAAGATGAAGTAGGAAAATTTTCCAGTAATCACATTTGGTACACTTAGTTTCAGAGAAAGAGCTCATGATATGATTTTCAACAATTCAAGCTATTTTTGGCAATCACATCCAAAGCAAAAGTTCGCTCTTCAACTTCCATGAGCTGAACAGAAGGACAACTTAAATTGGCCGTAGCTAAATATCTTAAAGTGCTCTCCTTAAAGAAGTAATCAGTTACTGTGCATTTGGTTTGAGAAAAGCGCGATTTCAGATTGTCGAAGTCAGGCTCCAAAAGCTTAAAAGGAGCAAAGTACGACCTCCAACTTAGAGGCTGAAATAGAGTAGTGAGACAACACTTGAGCAATTCTTAAGATTGCAACAACCAAAAACACCCTTACTGTCTGTCCTTCTCTTGTTATAATTTAATCTATAGAAAGCTCTCACTCCCTTCTTTTTCCATTTTTCGTCCATTTCTATGGTAGCTGAGATGGTTTGAACAACTCTTCAAGCATTAACTAACATGATCCTCCCATTCAAATGAATTACGTGCAAAACCAATGAAATTGGAGAAGTTAATGAATTAGCATACCTGCACCGAGTGATGGTGTGGAGAAGAGTGAAGAGCCCCCTGCGGCAGGGGTCAGTGCAAAGGATGGTGCACTAGCTCCAAAACCCGATGGAGTGGATCCAAATGGTGTCGATTGAGGTGAAAATCCAGAAGAGGCAAAGAGCGTTGAAGATGGGGCGGAAGCAGTTGGAGTCGAAAAGAGAAAGCTCGAAGATGGAGCAGAAGAAGCTGGAGTGTTAAAAGTTGAAAACCCACTTCCCAAAGATGCTGCAGAAGGGGCGGGAGATGGCTGGAGTGCACTTGATGAGGAGGTTGATGTGTTCGAAGTGATCCAAGTTGCAGATTGGGGTGCTGGTGGCTGCGGAGAAGCTGCGGGTAAGTGAAGGGTTGGATGAACTCTTCGTGCAGCAGCTTCTTGCTTAGCTTGTTCCCTTCTACCGGCCTCAACAAACGGGTCATTCCCCTCGCCCCTACGGCGCTGGTTAGTGAGGTATGCGGTCTTCATAGATTCAATGTACTGGTGAAGGCTCTCTACCTGGGGTAAAAACAATTTCGAGACAAGAAATTTTGTGTCATGTGATAAATCATCATACCAACCACACAATTTATCATGCTGATGTCATCACGCTGCAATAGAAGTCAAGCATAGAAACTCCTCTAGAATACAAGTGATGAAATAAAGGGTAAAATAGTCGGCAGGATATCAGGAGAAAGAATGAATGAAAAGGAGAATAGACGAAGAAAGATTGACAAAAGCCATAGTACAGCAACAGTTACGCTGGTTAAATACTTCTACATAGAACATAATTGAGCTTCATTTTGGTCTGGCTTCAGGAAAACTTCTACCCCGAAAAACAGCAACTTGGCATTTGACAAATAAATGTCCTGAGCTTTTGCGATTGAAGAAGCTGAAATGAACTTCTGCATCTCAAAACCAAAAGCCCAGTTTTGCACTTCTGCTTAAGTTGCAACATGAGGCTACTGGGGGAAGTTCAACAAAAACTCCAAACAAGCCAGACAGGCCTCTGGAGGACTTTTGTTTGCATCATCTGATGTGCATCTACAAGCACAAGATTCATGTATGGAAGATTTGCGATTAGCAATAGGCTGAAAAGTAATGTTGCCACACCTTGGATGCAACATAGATGAAATAATCATGCAAGTTCGACATAACTTTTGGCAAAGCTTCTAAACAGTTTGCAGATTTTCTATTAACGTCCATCTGAACAAGCTGCTCTAATTCTTCAATCCACTTGCAACACTCTCCGAGGTATTTCTCGAACCTGGCAACTGTATGCTGCATGAAGGGAGATGGCCTTTTGGGTACCCCACTGTAGAAATCATAAGTGGGCGCCACGGCCATTTGCTGATTGGTTTGACCAGAAGTATTTGTTCCCATTGGATTAGTTGCAGAGCCAGCAGCTGCAGGAGTAGCAACATATGGACGAATAAACCTAGGTCTCAGCATCATGTATGAACGAATGGCGAATTCCGTTTTCCACATCAAATCATTAACAACATTCATAAGTTCTTGAATTGAAGCTCTCTCCCTTTCCATTGCAGTGGTGCTTCCGCCAAGTTCCTAAATGTGGCATACATATTCTATATAACATCAGTTCAACACAATAAAATAAAAAGAAGTTTGATGATGACTAAGGTAAGATGATGGCTGGTTTCACAAACTGCACTAGTTGTTTTCACAAAAATATAGAAGAATAACAGATGAATACTGAAGGAGTACAAAATGCACAGTTTCTCATATTAAGAGGGCTACATTCAAAGGTGAAATATCCAACAAAGAGAAGGAGAAGGATAAGCAGAGCAAGGAAAGCAATAGATCCTATCAGCATGAAAGTTTTTTTTTAAAGAAAAAATGTGCCACCCTAAAGAGACAATCACTACTATTTGCATTACTTGCCACTGTACGTTGGCAGGAACGCGCTCATGACAGCATAAGACACTCATAAGGCACTTAATGCTTTTATTGAACTTACTAATTAACTATACCTACTAGTAGTGATAAACATGCCTTTAACAGACTCACATCACCACATATTGCTCCAGCATGTGGTCGATACCATCCATCAACATTGGGTTTGAAAAAGCTATATTGATGATTTGACTCCATATTCAAACCGCCAGAGATAGAAATACTTAAAAAAATGCATTAACATTTTATCAGCTCTATCATGGCAACATTGCTATTGATCTTTCCTGTATTTTGTTTCACAGCTACCACTTCTATTAAAAGTAACAAATCCGTTTACTGTCGTATTTCATAACAAAAGCAACTTTGCAGAAGGGTACCAACAACAGAAAAGTGGAAAGAGAAGGATCAAAAGAACAAAATCTACATAATTAAAACCTGAAAAGAAGCACAATACAAGAAATCAGAAAGAGAATTGACATAAAAATAGTCATAGACATACCTGAACAATTCGACCAGCATCGTGCTCAAAACTGTCGTTATGGACCGAAGAATCATAAAGGCGGCTACACTGATCCAACCTCTCGCTTTCATCCCTGTATTCCCGTATTCTCTCTCTACAATTTCAGGTTTTATACTCAGCTATCAGCATTTCATGGTTTGAACATGGATAAGCCCACAACAGTATGTAATTTGAATTATCCACTAACTAGCTATAAAGAAGCATAGATTGGAGGAAACAACTATATGAGCATTTAAATTACAACAATCCCATAAGTGCTGTTATCTTTCACGGTTCGTTATACCCGGAAGATCCCAATGCATAAAAAAATAAGAATAAAGAAGAAAATAACAGGGCCTTCCATTTTCAACATCGCAGTTAGGAGATAACAAAGAAAACAAAAGGAAAGAAAATGAACTACCAACCAATGTAATGATTCAAGAAGCATAAAAATCAAAACTTTCTGATAGTAGAACAAACAAAAGTAAAGTACACAATGGAAAACTAGTTCAGTAAAAGTACTGAGAACACTAATTTAAGGTGAAAATTCCAAAAATAACGCTCAATTGGAAACAACGCTGTATGATACACTCAAGCCAATATTCACAAGCACCAACTTTCAATAAGAACCCAAAACAGAGAATGGCAAAGAACTCATCTTTAAAGCAAAGCCCATAAACCCAGTACAGAATAATAGCAAAGAACTCATCTTTTAAGCAAAACCCATTGCCCCGTACAGAAAAATGGCAAAAGAAAAAAAAATGGGCTCATTTTTAAAGCAAAACCCTAAACCCTAACTTCAAGGGAACACCAAATGAAGGTGATCAGGATCAAAATCAAAAGAACTACGTACTCAATCTGAAGGAGAACCTTCTGGGAGTCGGGGTGAAGATCCTCCCACTTCGTATTGTACCCCGCGGGCGCCCGATCGTTCGTGTAGAGAATCAATTGCTGCTGGGGCTGCTGCTGCGGCTGCTGCTGCTGCTGCAGCTGCGGCTGGAACTGGAACTGCGTTTGCGTTTGCGTTTGCGGCTGCGGCTGGAACTGGAACTGCGTTTGCGGCTGCGGCTGCGGCTGGAACTGGAACTGCGTTTGCGGCTGCGTTTGGCCAAAGGAAGGGAACGGCGACCCCAGTTGGGGGCTCTGGAACGCGGCCATCTCCGGCGAAGGGGCCGCCCGCGCGGCTACAGGTTCAATTTTGCGTCTGGGACCTCCGCGTTGGTCCTGCGTTTGCGTTTGCGTTTGCGTTTGGGGTCGTAATTCCCCCGCTATTAACCTGGACGACTCCTCCATCGCCAAACCCTAAAAAGGTTCAAAATCGAAGCTCGGGGGCGGGGATCTGCGAATAGACGAAATTGCCCTCGGAGATTCGAGAAACTCTTCGAGGAGGACGTAGATGTTCGCGGATCCGTGAGCAATGTCGGGGGTGTTTTCGTCTTTTCATTCTCTACAGCCGATGACTCGTCCAGGGAGTGGTTTTAACTCGGGCCCACAACTCTTGGGCCTTTACTTGGGCCGTACTCGAGACCATTTATTTCGGGTAATCGAAGTTTGGGCCGAAATAATGTAGGCCCAATCCAACAAGGTGAGTCCTAACCTTCCAATTTTGTAACGTGGGGGAACATTCAGAATATGGGCCAGATCCATCTCTTTACAATGAATTCCTATTTAGATAAATTCATGGAAATTTCATTTGGTATTTTTGTTTACATATTTTTTAATTTATTTAAAAATTTTGCAGCAGTTGATAGATATAAAAGAGTATGATTAAACGTGGAAAATGGTATACCACATTTGACCTTCTAAGTCATTTAAAAAAAAAAAAAAAAAAACCCCTCGTGGGTAAAATATAATATCTCACCAAATCAAATCACACTGTATGGATGGGGAGTTCACACTAGAAAGTGATTTAGGTGATTGTTTTTGTTGTAAGTTTTTCTTGATTTTTTTCTTTTGTTATGTATGAACTTCTGAGTTTAATTTTTAGGGTAAACTGTAAATCTCACTTCTGTAGTTTCATACTTTGTTACTTTAATATTCTATAGTTTAAAGTGTATTAATTTAGTATCCTGTAACTTTATTTTTCTCTTTTTGTTAACTCCTTTGTTAAAATTTGTTAAATTATATAAAAAGAATTTCAAATATCTCATATAGCTTTATCGAATATTTACTTTAGCATATTTTAATTTTAACTTTGTAACTGATTTAACGAAAAAAAAAATTAGTGGAGGGAATAATAAAAAAAAAATACTAAAATAAAAAGTGCGAAATTATTATTATAGGAATGATATTTGAAGTTTTTTTAAATTTTTAATAGTTTGATGTTCAAATTTGAGGATTGATATAAAATAAAATTATTTTTTTCCTTTTCCGCCTTTTTTTTTTTTCCGGTTTAATGATTTTGGATTTTATTTTCTCCATTTGTAACAGGAAGAAGATTTGAAAATCAAATCTTCTCGTGCACCGGGTGCACAAATTCATCCTTCTCAAAGGTTGCTCTAGGCCTCCATCCAATCACACAGCGCAAAGGTCGGATCAACGGCTAGATGAGTACGGTTCACGGGATGATGTGGTGGACCACGTCCACCAAAAGACTACCCTTGCGTCCTTTTCCTTCTTTTTCCTGTGTACCTACCCATGCTTTCCATGCATTACCTGCACTTTCCATTTTCGTGTAAAACCCCTCCTGCACTAAAACCCTAAAATAAAAACACATTACTGCAACTCTCCCCTCCACCATTAATTCCAGAAACAGAAACAAAAAAAAAAAAAAAAAGAGTCAAAAACATGTAGAGGAAACACTATGTGAGAGCTTTGGTTAGCATGTGAACACTACAGTACTACAAAGTGGAAACAAAAACAGAGTTTTGAGTGCAAATACCAACTTCTTCATAAACGTATACATCCATTTATATTAAAGCTTTTTTTGTTCTTCTCCTACCTACCCTCATAACTCTCTCTCTCTCTCTCTCTCTCTCTTTCTCTAGAAGCATAGCAAGCCTTTTGAAGTTGTGGACTTGCTTTGTTTTCCCTGATCTTGCTTTCCTTTTTATTTTTTTTTTAAGATAGCAAGCCTAGGTGTGGTTTTGATTCCAAATGAATAAGAGTAGTGATAAGAGTTGTAAAGAGTGCGAAAGGTGGGAGGAGCATTTTTATTGGAATCACTTGGAAGAGCACAAGATGCATTTTTTTAAGGTCATGGTTGAGGATTTCACAAAATGCATGGTAAGGAAACTCTTCTCATATATAACCATAAATAAGATGCATTAATGCTTTGTTGCTTAGTAATTAATCAGAGTCATTCGCATCAACTGTATGGTTCCTTAATCTACATCATGTTCTTTCAACTTTTAAAACTCCGCAAAAATTTCACAGCTAGGACCATGATCAATTGATCATGATCGACCTTGAAAAGAAATTAGAATTTTTAGTATAATATTCTTGTTTGTATTTTTACCTGTGATAATTGTTATGAAAAGAAGAATATGTATGTTGAGTTACTAGACACTAACTGATAACAATATACTGGTGTTTATTTTACAAATCTTATTAGAGCATACCGAAGAAGTTTGTGGATAATTTCAATGGACAAATATCCAATGTTGTTGATCTAAAGACTCCTAATGGCGACATATGGAAAATTGGAGTGACCAAGTCTCAGGATAACATATTTCTCCAATCTGGGTGGACGGAGTTCATCGCCGCTCATCGGATTGTGGAGAATGATCTTCTGTTTTTTACGTGCAACGGAAACTCTTCCTTCGAAGTCGCAATCTGCGACGACAGCGGATGCGAGAAAGCCTCTCCTTTTTTCAAGAAGAAGGATGGCCGCAAAACCGGAGAAGGGGACCGCCCTTCGTTTATCGTCTCTGCAGGAATTGCACCGCATGGTGCAATTCGTGCAGAGACGAGAAATGAAGGGAATCGGCGCCGCAAGGTGATTGAGCTCTGTTCTTCGGGCAGTTCCAGCGAGAACGACGTCGAACCGAAGATCTCTCGCAAGTCATTGTGTGCTAACAACAAGACGGCGAATCGAATTGACCGCGATGTCGCGAGCCATGGTGGGGCAAGCTCAGGAGCAAATGAGAAGCACAAAGTCCCTTTAAAGAGGCCCAGGGGCAGGCCTAGTATGTTCCTCTAAACTTCAAGAAATAAAACCACTCTAATTGTTCTGTGATTTATGAGTATTGTTATCAGAATTTAATCTTATGCTAGGATATATATCTATCAGAATGTTATGTTGCTAGGTGAAAGCATGCTAGGTTCATATATATATCACAATTTTGCAGTTTCAGTGACAGATTTCAGAAATGGCTCTAGTTATCTTCTAGTGATCATATTTGCCTGAATTATTCGAAAAAGGGGCTCTGACATGCTACTGTGCAGTTGTGTAGAAATTTTTGAGTCAATAAGATCGTTTAGATGCATATTCATTTCTTGGTTAAGATTCATATATTGGAACAGACACAGTATAATTGCGAATCTGCAACTCAATTGTGATGAACTTGATAAACTTGATGGAAAAAAAATGGTTCAGGAAAATATGTTGAGTCTTCGAAAGGCGTCGTCGAACATGTTGTAAAGAGTGAGTCCCAAGAGTCGTGCAAGCGCAAGGAAGAGACGCCCGGCAGCGCTCCCTATTATTCGTCTAGGAGCCTGCAGTTAACACCGTCGCAAGATAAGAAAGTGTCGAAGTTGGCCCGTTCCCTCCGCCCAAATCCTTCTTTCGCATCAGTCATGTATCCGAGCAATGCCGCCATCAAGAACTGCTTTCTGGTAAGTCCAACATTCCTAGCTGTTCTCTTTGGCAATTGCTTCTGTACTGTTTCATTGATCTCCGAAAGAGAGTTAAAATTCCAACACTTAATCTATGAAAGATTGTAGGATTCACAACTTGCTATGTTCCAACCATGTATGCTAGTGATTGTTATATATGTTATGTCTCATACTATATATATTCTCTGTTGTTTTTGCAAAAGAACATTCCAAAGTGCTTTGCCAAGGCACACCTGCCGCGAAGAAGCGAGCGGATCACCCTACAGATTCCAAACACGAGACAGACGTGGACATGTTCGTATATTCTCGCGACAAAATTGCAGGGCATCTACGGAGGTTGGAACGAGTTCGTGCGCGATAACAATTTGCAAAAGGGAGATATTTGCCTCTTTGAACAAATGAAGGACAAGAAAACACTAACATTCACTGTTCACATCATCTAAATGATTTGGCTCTTCTTTTTTTTTTGGTTTTTTGGAGAATTATGACTCTGCTAGTAGATTAATTATGTGTCTTGAAACTTGATTAAAGACAAGGACAAGGTTTATGTGCATGTTTGATATTTAAGTGGATTCGATCTCAGGCTTGTAGCTGCTACTGTTTTGTTATTATACATATGAAAACATATTGTTGGTTTTAGTTATGGTACAATTAAGTATTTCTAATCAGTTTCACTTGTTTATATACGGTTTGCTTGATACGATGTTAAAATGTACAGAATCCTGAAATATCGTACAATGTTTAAATTTGTATGTTTTTTTTTTTTGTTAAGTGATTCTGTGATGTAAATCAACAAAGAAATATTTCATATTTTACATATCTTTACACGAAATTCAAAGACTCGATCTCAATCACTTAGAACTTCTTCAATAGAAAGAAAAACACACGAATGAGAATATATATAGGAGGTGACAAAACAAGCTATCTCACATTCTTGTTCACCTTATAATTAATTAATAAATGAAAAAAAAAGAATTGCCAAACTTTTCCAAAGAGCCAATGGTGTGTTTGGTTACTCGTAAAATTGTTTCAAAAATTATTTTTCGCTTGAAAAAAAAATATTCCAACATCGTTTGATTGACCGTAAAAAAAAAAAATTCAAATACAAAATTTTACGAGTTCTCGAAAAGCGGAAGACAAAAACAGCCGCAAAAAAAAAACGCATAATTATTATATATCAATAATATATAATATATATAATAGTTTTTCTACTTATATATTTTTTTTCTTTCAATCAAACAAATATAAAAAAAAATATTTATTTTTTCCTACCAACCAAAACACTAGAGAGTAGAGTCCTTCAAATTTATTTTTTCTCTGAAATAAATTTTTCTTATAATTTGATGTGGAATCAAACACATCCTAAATAAATAATAAACATTTTTCACAAACAGGCCAAGGCCCAACACTCTGGACAAAAAATTTGACGGACAGTGTATCCATAAAGGGTCATTTGAGGACGCGTCGGATTGACGCCACGTGGATATATATATATATATATATGAGCTGCTCTTCCTTTTGGGAGAGCAGTGGAAATTTTTTTGTACACCCGGTGCACCATTTTTTGTTCTAAAATTTTATTTTTGTATTATTATTTAATATAATAGAGATATATACTATGATATTTTAAAAAATATGTATAAAAGAATTTTGAACCTAGAATCCTAAATTCTTTTACATATATTTTTAAAATATCATAATATATAAATATATATATGTTATATTAAATTATAATTTAAAAATAAAATTAAAAATTTTTTAAAAAAAATGGTGCACCAGGTGCACCAAAAAAATCCTACTGCCCCCTTTCTGGGAGAGCAACAGGAGCGATGGAAGCGGTGGGCCCCACTGGCTTGGGTGCCACACGGCGCCCATCCGGAAATGGTTCGAAACACGTGGCGTCCATCTAGGGTATCCCCAAATTGAATTTTATGGACACAATGTCCGTAAAATTTTTGCCCAGTAAAATCGCCGTACGTGTCCGTACAATCCCGAGCGAATCGCCGTACGGGTACAGTGCTCAGAAGTTTTTTCTCTGCGGACGCCACGTGATTTTTATCTCACTTTTGTTACCCCCAACTTTTCAGGTAAAGTTGTTTCACTCTGGTTCATCTTTCCTACTTTACCAAGGACAAAAAACAGAAAAAAGGTACAAAGAGTATATATGCATTAATTGTTCAGGTACCAGTTGGGAATTTAACATTGGTAAAATACATGTAGATTAATTTTTATTGATAATATTATTGAATATAAAATATTAATATTTTGTTTGTTTTTTGTTAGCTCAAGTGATTGGACCAAAAAAAAAAAAAAAAAAAAAGAGAGGTTGTTTTACCTAATTTAACTATTCAAAAATTTTGAGTCGAAGCCTAAGAAAGAATGTTGAATATTTAACACTATAATATTTTTGCCTGATAGTTTAATCTATCAAAAAAATTTATTTTATACAATTTAACATATTTTATTGAATTTAATTATTTTAATTTTTTAACGAATAGAACTAGATTAATCTGCTGCTAATAACTGATTTTTATAAAATATAACAACAAAAATATAAAAAAAAAAGTTAATTTAAAATGTTTGTTATCTAATATTCGATTTATTTAATGCAGCTTTATTTTTTTAGATATTTGTTGGTTGAGCGTGTGATTCAGTACATCAATCAATAGCTTTTTAAGTGATAATTTGAGAGAAAATTTCTATGAATTATAATTTCAGCATTTCATTCATTTTAATGAACTTTTTTTTTAACTGGTAATAAAAGGTTGAATTTTAACATGCTAAAAGAAAAAAGTTTAGGGACCTGCTCGCAATTTTGGGACAGTATATGGTCCGTACGTGTGCGCTCTTTACTCCTCTTTCCCGGAAGAACAAAAAAGGTAAGTGCTCCCCAAAAAGTTTGATTGAAATCATGGACTAAATTTTATTACAACAATTAAAATATTAAAGTTAAAATATTATTGATTTAAAGTATTGAAACGAATTGAAAGCTTGAACAATAAAATCTAAAATTTGAAAGATTTGATAGTTGATTAAAAATAATCTGTAAATTTGTATATTTTATCTTCTTTTTTTTTTTAAAAAAAATCCTCCAATTATTCTCATGCACCTACCAACCATCCTTTACTCCCCCCTTCTTTCCCACCCTATAAAAAAATGTACACAATATTAATTTGAATCATGGACTATTTTAATTTTATTATTTATTTTTTTAAATTAAAATATTAAAGTTAAAATATTATTGATTTAAGTATTGAAACGAATTGAAAGCTTGAACAATAAAATCTAAAATTTGAAAGATTTGATAGTTGATTAAAAATAATCTGTAAATTTGTATATTTTATCTTTTTTTTAAAAAAAAAAAAAATCCTCCAATTATTCTCATGCACCTACCAACCACCCTTTACTCCCCCCTTCTTTCCCACCCTATAAAAAAAGGGGGGAAAATCTCATGGAGAAGCCACACATGCAGTAGCAAACAAGCCTATAGAGAAGAAACACAATACTACCAACACAATAGCTCTCTCTCTCTCTCTCAACACAGTAGCTCTCTCTCTCTCTCAACACAGTGGCTCTCTCTCTCTCTCAACACAATAGCTCTCTCTCACAAAACTACCAACACAATAGCTCTCTCTCTCTCTCTCTCACACAATACTACCAACACAATAGCTCTCTCTCTCTCTCTCTCAATACTACCAACACAATAGCTATATCTCTCTCTCTCTCTCTCTCTCTCTCTCTCTCAATACTACCAACACAATAGCTCTCTCTCTCTCTCTCTCACACACAATACTACCAACACAATAGCTCTCTCTCTCTCTCACAATACTACCAACACAATAGTTCTCTCTCTCTCTCTCTCACACACACACACAATACTACCAACAAATAGCTCTCTCTCTCTCTCTCTCTCTCTCTCTCTCTCAGTGATTTTTTACACAACAATGCCTTTTAACTCCAAGAATACCCAGTTAAGATCATGCTTTGCTTTGTTCATACAGTGATGTTTTATTTTATCTTGTTGTAGTAAAATGTTTTATATATATACACGTTAAATTACACTTGTTTTTTTTTTCTCAGGAGGGGGGCTTCGATCTTCCATATGTTTGAGGGTTTTGAAAGCTGCAGAGAATGCAGGGAGTGGAAGGAGCATTTCTACTGTAACCATCTCGACAAGCAGCGGATGCATTTTTACACGCGCATGGTTGGAGATTTCACAAAACGCATGGTAAAAATCCTCTCCTTTATAACCAACATGCTTTTTAGAAAAGTCCTAGTTTTGTCAATTTTGCATTTTGAGTGTTTCCTTTTATAGCCTCTGATTTTAGATATACACTGGTTAAGGAAGTCCCGCGCGATGCGCCGGATATTTTTTTAATTTTATATAATAAAATTTTATAAGAAATAATTTAATAAATTTTAAAGTAATCGTAAGGAAATAAAAAATTTGCTTCAGTACATAACTAATTTAACATTTTATTGAAGTCTAAGTTCATATTTTATTCAAGTCTAAACTGCTTAAAGAAAAATAGCACAAAAAAAAATTGATAGAATTAAAAAGAACAAAAATATAAGAATTTAAAGAAAACACAGTTGACATTATATTAAAAGTATAAGAGAGATAAAAAAGAATAAAAGAAAATTCATAAGAATAAGAAATTATATTTATAGTAACATCCGATGCGTTCACTAATTTTTTATTTTTTTCTAGCTAATCATTTAGCGGGAAAAATTAAAAAAATTATGTCATATAATTTATAGTTTGAGTAAGAAATTATAACGCATAAAAGTTCGAAGAGTCAAATTTCATGAATCTTATTATTTGAGGACCAAAAGCACAGTTTATTCAATTTTTATGTTTTGTTTTTATTTTAAACAAAGTTAGAGTTGAGCATTGATCATTTTTCTTAATTAGTAATTTTATCTAAAAAAATTACATGAATTTTAGAAACCCTAATTGTCAAAATTAAAACTCAACCAATCAAATTTTAGATATTTCAAAAAACTTTAAATGTAAAATTAACCACTCACGAGATTATAAATATTGCATTAAAGTTTGGCAGCAAAAACATATAAATTTTTTCTTAATTATGAAACATTTTGAATCACCTATCCAACCTTTTAAACTTTTATTTTTATTATATAATTTTTCTATATGTTAGATTAATTTGAGTAAATCGATGTTATTTTAATTTCAAAATTTGAATGTGTTGCTTAATTTTACATATTTAGTTAGTATACTTTATGCAATTTTCGTAATTAAATTTATTAAAATAAAAAATTAACTTAATTGTATTTTTTTTATTGTATTATTTATATCTAAATGATCCTAAAATTAAAATTTATATTTAATACATATAATCTAAAATATTTAAAAGTTAGGCATAAATAATTATATATTTTAAAATTTTATAATAAAAAATTAATTGAAATATAAATGCCATAGAGATTTTTTAGTTTCAAATATAATTCAACAAAAGTGTCGGAAAAAATGGTAAGCAAAACCAACTACAACATTCTTATTATAGTTGAAAAAAAGTCAGTAATTAAGAATATCTCTACTCTATACAATTTTTTTTTTTTTTGTTCTTTTTCAATTATAGATCTCTTGTTAACAAATTGTTGTCTTTATTATCGACGCCGTAGACAATACCGAAGAACTTCGCGAACCGTTTCAGCGGAAAAATCTCCGAAATCGTCAATCTTAAGCCTTGGAGTGGTAATGTTTGGCACGTTGGAGTTACGAAGTCTCGAGACTGCCTAACTCTTGTGTCAGGTTGGAAGGAGTTCGTCGAAGCTCACAGCGTAGAGGAAAGCGACCTACTGCTCTTCAAGTTGATTGGAATCTCGTCTTTCGAAGTTGTAATCTTTGATGCTAGTGGTCATGAGAAAGCATCTTCGCTTTTTGCGACGGAAAAGGATCCTCCGAGGGGAGAAAGCAATGCAGCTTCTGTGGAGATCGTCAGCGCGGAGACTATTCGTGAAGTGATTGCTATCAGTTCCTCCACCAATTCCAGTGAGGTTCATGCCAAACCTGCGAATTGTGGCGTTCAGCGCGCCTGCTTGGATTGTGGCGGCAGGCCTAGTAAGTTTCATTTTGCTCTATTTTACTGCGATACCGTTACGTCGTCAATTAGATAAATGTATATATGCTCTTGTTGGTAGCTTTCTTACGTGCAAATGAAATATTATCGTATGTTCGAAGTCATTTACTTATAAATATACTCGATCGTGATCGAAAAATGCTTCAGGGCAAGATGTCGGGCCTTCGAAAGGAGCCGAACATGATAGAAAGAGTGAGTTTTCAGCTTCAGATGAGAGTGAGCACGAGGTGCATTTGGCGCTCCCGTATCGGAGCCCCCCATTACCCGATTGGCAGGAGAAGAAGCTATCGGCGTTGGCTCTGGCCGTTCGGCCAAATCCGACTTTCGTAGCGATCATGCACTGGAGCAACATCACCGCCAAAAGTAACTTCGTCGTAAGTTCAACCTGCCTCTCGCTTTCGTTCAATCACTGTATAAGAAACATGTTTTATGATAGACGAATTAATGTTATCTTCCTTGCTTGTGAAATAATGTCATATTCTTATATACTGTTTAGTTTTGAACCGATTGATAATCGAGATCAATTAGATCCTGATCATGTGCATGCAGAACATACCCAAAAAATTTGCTGCTGCACACCTTCTGCCGAGAAGTCATGAGATTGTTCTGGAGGTACCCAATGGGACTAAGAAATGGTACGTCTCGTACATTCTCGGAAACGATAGGCGAGGAATCTGCGGAGGTTGGAAGGGGTTCGCGATCGACAACAACTTGAGGAAGGGGGATATCTGCCTCTTTGAACTGATGAAGAACAGCGGCGTGCCCACATTGACTGTTCATATCATCTGAAGTAATTCCGCAACAATTCAAGGATTTTGCCAAGTTCTGCGGCTTTCGCTTCTTCTTTTTTCTTCTTTTTTTTCGTTTGAAACTTAAAATTATGCTGTAATTTGACTACTTAAACTGTGTGTTGTTGGGCTAGCTTAATTCTTCTTGTTTACTGAACAAGTTGAGCTTTGATCTTCTGCTTAGCTTATCTCTCTAGCTAGTACTGTTTGGCTCAATTAAGCTCGAAAGTATCAAAACGGTTCATCAAATATTTTTCAATAGTATTGTTGCAAAATAGTTGCTATATAAATGAAATTCTACATGTTAAATAATGAAGTTTAGAAGGGTAGAGTTGATTGGATCTCGTAAATACAGAAGCCTTAATTAGTAACCTCTTTGTTCATTTCCTAAGGTCAAAACTATGTGCTAAAATTAGAAATCTAATGTCCATTATTTTTATTTATTTTTGCATCCATTATTCCTTATCTTTCACCTTTTATTTATATTGCCTCCCAATGATTTTAAAGATTCTAGGGGCTTGTTGAAAAACTTAAAAAGGGGTGTATTCATTATTACTTATTATAGGGGCATGATGCTGCAAATACCAACTTTACAGGGACATTTGCTGAATTTTACGTATGGCTGGGATCTTCATGCAAAAAGCCCAATTTTATGGGCCTAGTTCGGCCTATAGGCCATTTCCTCGTACAATTTTCCTCTTAGCTTTTTATGGGCCTTGTGTTAGATCCAATTTTGGCCCACGGGCATCTTTAGGTTAAAATATTAATCATTGCGCGAACCCAGTTCACCACGTCATCGTAGTGTTCGCGAGAGATTGGGGGTCTACTGATGACGTGGTGAACCGAGTTCACGAACAAAGTTCACCGCCCAGAGCCACGACATTTGACGACGCTGGGGGATCAGCTCCATCTCCTCTCTCACCCCCATCCATCGACGGCGCGGAGGGGAAACGGTAACGGAGACGATGACGGTGTTCCACTTCTTCAACTGCGCCCTCCTCACCTTCGGCCCCCACGCCGTTTACTACTCCGCTACTCCCCTGTGAGCCCCCTTCCCTCTTCTCCTCCCTTCCCCTCTTTTCGATCGATCGATCGATGTGTTTTTCTCCCTATTTGCTTCTGAATCCTTCGTTTTATGATGTGATCTCTTAAGCCCTAGTTGCGCTTAGATCGCCGTTGCGATTCCGCGAGATCTTATGGTGGATCGAATTGATGTATCTCAATCTAGAGAACAACTAGATTATTTGGACGTATACTGTTTTGTTAATCCTATATTTGTTTTTTTTGCGCTTTTTAGATGCGATTTTATGTGACTTAACCATTGGAGTAACGATGTGTGGATTTTGGATTGCGTAAGCTGGGGACTATAAGTGCATATATTTCAGTGGTAGAAGTTTTAAGTGTGCAGCTTTTGCAATTTGGGACTGTTAATGCATGATTTGGCCCCTACACAGAACATGCTGATTTGCACGTAGTTGAAGCAAAAGGGATTTGCAATTTTGAGGAAATTATAGAAATTGTGATGAGGAGAAGTTGCGGAAAGTGATAGATGGATCAAGGATTAGATAACACAGCTTTGGGTTTGTTTGGATTGTTTTACATAGGATTAGATTTTGTGCTGTTACTTTTGCTTTTTGTCATTTTTAGGGGATCCTGCTCGGCATCAAACTTCCCTGCATAACTATGAACTCAATCTATTCAGAGTTGAGCAGACAAATATTGGACCAAGCTTCAAAATTCTTAGCTTTCATGCCAAGATTTCTGCATAATTCTATATTAATTGGTATTTATTATGTTTAAAGACCCATGGTTTGTTCACTTGAGTGTAACTAGTTTTATGTTTGCGGTTAGTCTCTCATATGGTGAATTTAGTTTCTTGATTCCTTTTTTAAGTTATGCCACTTGAAAATTTTCTTTTCTTGTTTCGAGGACAAAGTCCTCTTTTATGTTGTTCAGGGCAGGTATGTGCACGCCCTAAGTTTATTTTCAAACACTTTTAGATAGAGGAGGGTTCTAGATTTATTTCATCTTTCACTGTCATCTGGATCGGTAATCTGGCACATGAATTTGATTCTGTTTGTCATCCACAATCAACAGATCCGAGTATGACACTATTGGAACTTCTGTTAAAGCAGCTCTTGTATATCTTGGGACAGCATTGGTGAAGGTTTGTATTATCTTTGATATCTGTGGCCTTTTAAACACTTGATAGTAAGAGCTATAATCCCTTGTAGGGTGAATCTTTTTTCTTCAGTGCATCTCCAATAAACTTCTCTGGCTACATTACAAGTTTTTGATCAGCTGGTTGTGTGCAAAATCCTCCAAGAAGCTACTAGTGTTGTTGAGGCATATAATGTCAAGAAATTTCTTGTCGAATTTCCAGAAAAGTATTTAGATGAATCAGAGCTTTTAAATACTTTATCATTCACCATTGATTATTTTACAATTTTCCACTTTACCTTTTTTTTTCTTTTTGGTTATACTGTTTTGTCTGTCATGTCTATCAAGTTAGTTATAGAAAAACAATTTGATTAACTTGATAAACTGTTTCATTGAAAGTGTTCATTGAGGAATGAAGTATCAAAGGAAAGTATCAAGAGCATGATTTCCACTGTTTGAGGATTCATCTGATGCTTTTTTGATCTTTCCCGAAAAAATGAGTTTTTCTACTGTAGTACTTGTTTGTTTTAGATTGTCTACTTACAATTGCTTTCTCAGTTATATGATTCTTCTTTTTCTTTGTAAAAAGTTTACACATTTTCCTTGACATGGTTATTCAATTTGGCAGCTTGTTTGCCTTGCAACATTTCTGAAAGTATCTGAGAATGATGCCTTTGATCCTTATCAGGTAATATTACTTTGTACTTGGAACATAAGATTTAATTTCCTTTCTGTATTTTGTATATTTATTTATTTTGCCTTTTAGATTCTGAGGATTTGTTTGTTTTTCTAGGAACTGCTGAAAGTTTTGATTGGGTTTATAGATGTTGCTGGACTGTATTTTGCATTGACGCAATTGACTCACAGAAATATCTCACAAAATCACAAATTCCAGGCTGTTGGACTTGGTGAGTTGCATTAGCTGATCTTTTCAAACAAATAACTACATTTTGCCGCCTAAAAACATTATTTCCATCTGTGAGCTACATTGTAAAATTGATGTAGTTTTTTCCCTAAGTCACAATATGTGCCATAGAGAAGATTATGTCAGGGTGCAGATTTTCATATTTCTCTTATCCTGTCCTTTTTCTATACTATCTATTGCTAGATTTTCTCTTAGGACGTCCTTTTACAGTGCATTTTCCTATGCTAGTTATTGTCAGGTCTTTGTGAACCAATCATTCCCTCTTCTTATTTCGTTGAATGAAAAAGCTGTTCTGTGCTTCTTGTCATCTGTCACAAATTTACTCTAATTTGCTTGACCTTTGCCATTTCTTCTTCTTTTCTATTACATAACTATCTACTACTTTCAAACATAACATATTTCGAGTTTAAGTTATCTGTACTTTGGCATGTTGTATTTCTCTGTTGTATTTTGCCTCTCTTTTAACTCTCATGTTTGTCTTAATAAGCAAAATGATGAGCTGTTTATTTTTTTTGCTTCTGAACAGTATGATAAAGTGTCTCTGGTCAAATTGCAGGGTGGGCTTTTGCTGATTCAGTTCTGCACCGGCTGGCTCCTCTCTGGGTAGGGGCTAGGGGTTTGGAGTTCACATGGGAATATATATTTCAAGGCCTTGAGGCAAATGCAAATCTGGTACTTCGTTTACTCTGGAACATTGTAGATTGATTGTTATGGAAATAGTTACCAGATCGGCTTCTCGTTCATCTAGTTCTCCATGAAGTAATCATAATATTCAGCCATCGATTTGTTCGAGCCAACTAGCATATTAATTCCCCTAGACCTCTTTTTTTCTTTTCTCTTCTCTTTTTCGTAATTTGATCCAAGGTAGTTTATTGTTTTTTAGAGTTGATGGGCTATATGTTGTGAACAGTCATATCATGGGTACCTTGTGATTCTGTTTTAATATAGTTTCTCTTTTGTCTATCAGGTAATGAATTTGTCACTTGCCGCATTGGGATCGTTGATGTGGCTAAGGAAGAACAAGCCCAGAACATTGGTTCCGATCATTTACGCATGTGCAGTCATCCTTGCAACAATGCCCTCTATCACCAGGTTTCCATCTTATTTCATTACAAGCTGAATCCTAGTTCTTTTATTTCCAATCAGATTTATTCAATATGTAGTATAACTAGATATTGCTTGACTAAACGGTCTTTGCATTCGGGGTCATTGAAATGATTTTATCTTATCGTTGCTAATAATCTATCATGTTTCAGTACATTATAGTACAATCTGCCGGTGGAATTTGGGGAAAAAAAAGGGAAAAACCTACCTGTTGGTTGTGATAAAACACTCTTATTGCCTCATTCATCAATTATAATCATTTCTATTCTTCATTTTTTTCAAGAGATATTTCTATTCAGTATCATCACAGCATTCTTTGCAGAATACAAAGTGGGTAAATACATGCATGATCATATCATTATTTGGTAAATATGGATATACTCAATCCGTATTTTTCCAACTCTATCATCAGCGTTGAAAATTTTAGGAAACATGATACAACTTGAACTATATTGTAATCGTGCGACCACATGTGTTACACTTGATGTTGCAGTTATCTTCGGAGGGCACTGGAATGGCATACTCCAAAGGTCGTCGGCTTTGAACTCGTCTCCTCATTAGTCATGGCCTTGATCAGTTGGCAGCTCTTCTCTGCTTGTCAGAAACCGATATAACAAGCGAAGCTTATTTAGTGAAAGGCATTTTTAAGTGTTTTTGGCATAATTTCCCCCTTTCTTTTTTCCAAGAAATCTGTTGTTGAAGATTAAGGTGAGCTTAGTCTCCTAATTTTCGTTCGCTTTGTTACGCACGAATTGTAGTTTATTGGAAGTTTTGGAGGTAGCATTTCTTTTACAAAAAATACTGTTTTGTTTTTTCTGCTTGGTTAGAGACAAGTCAATTTTACCGAGACATTTCCAATTTGGTTTCTTTTCATGCACAAATTGCTTTGAAAAGTTCATTGAGAATACATAATGCTCGATTCATGTGAACGCAATTCTCACGTTCGATGCACACTATGAAAAATGGAAGAATCTCTGTTGATCTTTGACACGTTCTGTAGAAACAAGATATTAGTAGATGAACAAACGTGAACTGTTATTATTATTATTATTATTAACATTAAATACAATTCAACACAATTCCAGCCATGGTAACAATCTTTGGTCGCTGTTCTTCTTCTGGGAGAGATTATCTTCTGATAGTATAATATGAAGTTTTTATTGGTTTCTTTCATACAAGTTTATTTGCAGAGTTTTGACCATCCCTGAAAATTATTTGCACTGTGATTCTTTTATTGGCATGTTGCTGATACTCTGCACTAACACGCCAACGTAAGATATGTTACCATATGCGGTTTGAACAAAATTCTATACACAGTTATTTTCCCTAAACCCTCCCTGATTTTTAGGAAACCTTCGCACTCTCAAATGAATCTTAGCATCCGATAACCAAACGCCATCGCCTTCATAAATCATAAACCCTAAACCCTAACCACGCGCCGTCGCCTCCTCCCTCCCCACCTTCCTTCTCCTCGTTCTCCTCCGACGAAAATGGCGTGGCGCGGCTCGATCTCGCGCTCGCTTCTCTCAACCGCGCGCTCCTCCTCCTCCTCCTCCACCGGCGCACGCCTCCGCCCTCCGCCGCTCGCCGCCGCACCTCGCCCCCCGCGCCGCCGCCTCCCCTTCGCCCCGACGAGGTAAACCCTAGCATCTCCAACCCGATATTCCAAACCCTCCATGTTTCGATCGACTGAAGCGGTTTTGTCGTTCGCAGACCCGTCGGGGCGTTGGGGTGCGCCCAATCCCTGCTCCCGATCCACAGCGTGGTGGCCCTTCCTCGCCTCACCTCGCACCTATCCGTCACCGCGAGGGCGTGCTGTGAGCTCTCTCAGGGTACCTTCCGTCGCACTTGTCAAGATCGCTAGTTGTCTCCTCTTTGTGAGTCTTGTTGATCAGTCTCATTACCTTAGGATCATGGATTTTCCTGAAACTAAGAGAAAAACCCTAGGTATCAAAATGATTCTTTTAGTCGACGATGAGTGCTCAAGAGTGATCTATTTTTCTTTTCCTTCTGGGTCTATTGCATCTATTCTGTTTGTGTTATATTCTTTGCTTGAAGATTAAATTTTGGTTGATAAGAGGACGTTGGAATTGAGATTTGATAGGGAAAAATGGGAAAGATGGTTGATGCGGGAGACCAGGCGGCATCCGATGGGGTTCCTTTGTCATAAAACCCCGTAGGTTTTTCCTCTTTTCTAAAGTGCTATTTCCATGATAAATGGTTACTTTAATTTGCAAAGCGAAACTAGGAAGGATCACTAATTGGAAGGGAACTAGATTCCAGGTCTTGTTTGATTGATATGGATGGCGTTTTTCTTGATTTTAGCACATCAGATCATTTCATAATTACTTGTTTTCGGTGTAGTCTACAAGTATTTCCTTCTCGGTGGTTTAAGTTCTCATTAGAGAATTTTTATTATTTTACATTAAATAGTTTCTGATTCACATTCTTTGTTCGTTATCGCTCTTTACTTTGAAATAAAAGGTACATGGATTAACTGCTGATCCTTATATAGACATTTTGATATGCTACCTGTACTAGAATAAATAGCCTTCTGTTAACTATTTGATCTAATTGTTACTTGTCAGTCATCTCTTTTGCGTAGATACTTCATCTGTCGCTGATAATTAGCAATGTTTGCCATGTTTTTAGAATCTTTTGATGCTTTGCTTGGTCTTTTAGCATTGCTTTTCTTGGCATGAGCAAGGAAATTAGGGAGCTTGTATATTAAGTTACTTGTTTTGCGTTAGCTAACATTGGTTAATTGAGGATGACTGGGGCTGAGATTTGTTAGGGAGGAATGGAAAAGATGGGTGATGCAAGAAAAAGGCAAACATTGCACCCAGGCAGGAGGAAGTGCTGCTTTCGGGCACTGTAGGTCCTTTTCTTTTCCAAACTTATTTTCCAAAAGTAAATATATGAATAAGATGTGATCTGAAGAACAGAAATATGTACTAGTGAAGAAAGAATATAGATTTATGGTATCCATTGTTAGAGGGCATTAACTTCTGATATTTGTTTTCCTCTTCTCTTCATTTTTTTGGTTGCACATATTTGTTTAATAAAGAATTGGCATGTTGTGTAACCATGACAGTAAGTTTGCATATATTTATTCTCACGCTTTATTAGCTCCTTTCTATATGTCATAGTTAGAATTTGCTTGATTTGTCTCTTGAGCATTAAGTTTCTCAGCCAATACTCTCTCTCTCTCTCTCTCTCTCTCTCTCTCTCTCTCTCTCTCGCTCATATAATTTGTGTTAAGAGAGCAATTTGGTCATTTCATGGTCTGATTGCTAAAGCTTTCACTCTTATTCTGTAGGTACTTGAAGGAAGTAGATTGGTAGATCCTTCTTAAAGGATGGTAGCTGGTTTGATATTGTGTCTTCTGGGAACTGTTTCAGCTAGTGTTATTAGCTGCAAAGTTTGAAATGTAGTTTTTCCTCTTATCAGGAAGTTCGAGAATTTTTCATGGTCGAGGACACGATGAATAATGTTATGATTACTTTCTTATAGTCTTCTGCTGGAATTTGTATCAGATTAATTTAAACTTAGATTTTGATAGAAGCTAGTGTAGAAGCATTCTACTTTTTTGTGACGGGTACCGACTTTTTTCATCTAAAACAATTCTTTTTAGGGGAAATTTTATTCTCCAAAACTCTAATTAGCACCTCCATGCTGTATTTTGCTTGATCTCTCCAAGGCTGAAGCATCTTTTGTGTTTAATTTTTTCTGTTGTGATGTTGTTCACCGGTCCAGCTTTAAATCCCGTTTGGATTTGGAACTTGGAATTGCTATGTTGTTGAAACGAGAAACAGGAAAGACATGTAAGTCTCGCCGAAATCTCAAAACCATGTGAAGTTGCAATAGTAAGATTGCAAATCGGTGGAAGCTTATGGTTAACCAATTTAAGCATTCATAGTTCATTAACCATCATAGTTACATGTCAACATTCACAGGGAAAGGTACTGATCACAGCAGTTTGAAGTCGCACATCTAGTCGAGTTACCAAGCTACGCTATTGTAGAGTGCTTGTCTTCAGACATATTTGCAAAACTAATAAGCTAAAGAACCTGGTGAAAGTCCTGTCAAAAACCAAGCCCTAGTTTACCGGATTGACGGTGATACTACGGCTAGAAGACATAAACAGTCATCGTGAGCATTTGCTTGTTCTTCATTAGTTCGAAGAGGCAGATATCCCCCTGTTGGAAATTGTTGTCGCGCACGAAGTGCTTCCAACCTCCATATATGCCTCTTACTTGTCTCGTGGAAACGAACGAAGCGATCCACTTCTTTTTCTGATTGGGAAGTTTAAGGATGATCTGCTCGCATCTTCGCGGCAGGTGTGCAGCAGCAAAGCTTCTCGGGATGTTCTTTTGCAGAAAACAAAGGAGTACAGTAAGCTACATTGGCTAATCAATAAACTTTACTGGAAGAAGCATTTAGTCAGACAGATACTATCTCATATAAAGCGGCAGAAAGAAGGTAAGCATACTGAACTTACTAAAAAGCAATTCTTGCCGATCTGTGTCGGATACATGCAGATCACAAAAGTAGGGTTTGGACAGAGAGCAAGAGCCAACTTTGATACCTTCTTATGTTGCGACGGACTTAACTGTAGGCTTCTCAGAGAGAAATAGGGAGCATTGCAGGGCATCTGCCCATGCTCATCCCTCTCTGGAGTATCCTTCTTAACACCATAATTCACACCTTTCGAAGGCCCAGCATCTTTTCCTACCGAGAGTAATGAATCAGATAACATGCAGCAAAAATTCGTATTTATCAGAATCTAGAATCATATTTGAAACACATTTCATCAACCCTACCTATCTATAGATCCTTGGCATTAATGCCAAGCATCTTAAACCCATCAAACATATTGTTACTAAGCACATAGGAGAGCCAGTGTTCTGAGCTCAACATGTACTTGTATGCATCAAGCTAATGTTATACATATACAGCACTAGCAAGGGAACTTACTCGGCGAAACTCTATACTTCTTTCGATGAACCAAGGTCTCCACATATGTCTCTGCATCTTTTTCTCCGGCCCGGCGTATTCTCTTCGACATCTTCTTGGAACCATTCAAGGACTTGGTAGTGATCTCAGGTTTTGCATCGTCCTCGCTAGAACTGCCTGACGAGCAAAGCTCAATCAGTTCCTTTCTGTTGATTACCTCCAGAGGAATTTCATCAGCTTCACCCACCGGCGGATCGTTCTTCTTTGCGAAAAAAGAAGAGGCTTTCTCGCAACCGCTTCCATCGAATACCAAAACTTCGAACGAAGAGCTCTCATAGTATTTAAAGATCAGAAGGTCATTCTCCTCGATGCGGTGAGCATCGACAAACTCCTTCCACCCAGATTGAAGGACTATATCATTTGCAAGCTTCGTCAGCCCGATTCGCCATATGTTACCACTAGGAGGCTTTAGATTGATGTGTTCGCATATTCGCCCATTGAAGTGGTTCACGAACTTCTTTGGCATGCTCTGTTTACATATTCTCGTTACATAGTGAGTTGTGAACATGAGGAAGCACAATAACAAATTATAACAGATGCTGGAAACTCTCTTTCTAGATAGGCAGAACTGAAGAAAAGGCAGATAACAGATAAAACTACAAGTTTTGATCTTTTTCTACTTGATTTAACTACAACAGCATAATTATTGAAGTCGTATTTCGCAGATAACCCATCAGACTACAATAGAAATGAGAGTAAAACATATTCAGCGAAGTTGATGGAGCACATATGAACAGAGTGTTACCATGCATTGTGCGAAATCTCCCACCATAAACTTGAAGAAATGCATCCTATGCTTCTCAAGATGGGTCCAGTAATAGTGATCTTCCCACTTTGTGCACTCTCTGCAGCTCTTATCAGAACTCTCCTTCATTTGGAAATGGAAATTGAACCTGAGAATAACTATTACAACATGGCAATAGAAAGATATGGAGGAGAAAGAGAGAGAGGAGCAGTTGGTAATGATTAATTGCATTCACATTTCTCGCAGGTCCTTCAAACTATGAACACAGAAACATAGCCTACTATCAGCACACAAACACAATAAAAGTGGAGTGAGAGTTGGTAGGTGGTAGGTGAGGCCTGTGATGGTGAATTGGTGATATAAATTGAAGTAGCATCTTTGAGTTATACTACAAATACATCCTAAAAAAGGCTATATATCTAGCATCTTTCTATTCAAAAATTAAATTTTTTTACTTGTCATATTAATTATCTTTCTTTTTTTTATTATAACTTATATAAATTTTTGTAAACTCTAGAATGGAGATGTACAAGTAGGCTGCGTTTAGTTCGGCCGGGTATAAGTAAGAAGTAAGAACTGTTTATTTCAGAGATAGGTATAAGTTCAGGTATAAATAGAAACTAGATTAATTTTGTGTTTGGATGAAAATTGGATTGTTTCTAATAATATTTGAATGATTAGATTGGAACAAAGAAAATAAGAGTTATAATTTTAAATTAAAATTATTTTATCTAAATAATTAACATCAAAATGTTATTTAAAAATAAATTAATAAATTAATAAATTTATTAGCTATGAATATTATATGAAATAATAAAAATTTATTAATTAATTAATTAATTATAAAAAATAATTTAACTTTTTAATTAGTTAGTAAATTATTTTAGCTAGAAAGCTAGTAAAAAAGTTAATTAGATTAATAGAAGTATTAATGGTTGATTTATATAAAAATTAGTTTATAAAAAAATACATTAAATAATTAATAATAATAATAATTTAAATATATTAATTAGAGGGAACAACAATTTTATCCTTATACCGGTTTATTTCAGAAATTCAAGAATTACTGTTCTGAGATACCAAACGCAACGTTTGGTAACAAAGGGGGGAACAAGGATTTATTTCCCTCCTTATTTTCGAACCAAACGCTGCCGTAAAGTTTTTTTTTTCCTTTTGAAAAGCTCTTAAATGATTATTTTGTGTTAAAAATTTAAAGTATTAATAATCATTTTCTCTTTTATTTTATTTAATTAGCAAATGAATTCTTACTTAATCAAACTGATATAATCGTTGAATTCGGATGGGAGTCATGAGTATTATGAAAAATCCCACCAAATATTTCCGAACGAATTGAATTTCCAATAATGATACCAAGCAATTAATTTGAATTCAGGAATATTCGAATTCCAATTCTTTATAGAATTGATAGGAAATGGTGCAACCAAACAGGTGTTTGGAAGGGTCCCATTACTGGGCCAACTGGGGCTGGTTTTCTTGGCCCAGATTGTTTAGCTCCGCTAGGCCCAACTAAGAAAAAGACCTAAAACATCAAACAACACCAAAGTTATGGAATATATATAGAATTGAGCTCTATCTTTTAAAAATCTGAAGGCATTTAGGTCGCTTATATGTTTTTAGCTTGGATTAATAGATGTGTGGTTAGGATAATGTGGGCCCCCTTGGGTTAAGTGGGTGGTTGGTTGAATAGTATAATCTAACGGATAAAAATGATCAAAGTCGAGATCTAATTCAAGAAAATTCACAAATATAAAAGGCTAGAATTGTACGTACGTATATGCCACTCATAATATATATATATATATATATATATATATATATATATATATATATATATATATAGAGAGAGAGAGAGAGAGAGAGAGAGAGAGAGAGAGAGAGAGAGAGTTGTGCTGGAATTCTGGTAATAATGTGATACTATCCACTTGTGATTATTGGACGACTATCGTTGAGTGGGTGATTGATATAATAGTAATGATTTAATGGTGGAATAAAAGTGAATAATATTTTGTTCTATTAATAGTACATATATATGATCTATTCCTGTATATTCCAAATAGGAGCCGGCATACATCTTATACCCTTGGCCTCTTTAAGGATTTAAAAAACCTCTTTTAAGTTGTGTAGTCAAAAAAAGAAATTGCTAACTTGGTGAAATATCCTACGTATAAAAAGGCTGAATTGTAAGATATATATATATATATATATATATATATATATATATATATATATATATAGAGAGAGAGAGAGAGAGAGAGAGAGAGAGAGAGAGAGATGGAGGTTGTGATAATAGGTGGAATAGTGTTAGATCCAAAGGCTAGTAATCAAAAAGTAGATTTAAAAACTTAGAATGAAATGTTAGTCTTATATATATATATATATATATATATATATATATCACATTTCTTTATCTTATTAATAGACGAAACACTTCAAGTGCTATCAAAATTTTCACCGTTAGATTCACCCCTTTGATGATTTTCACCCGTTAGATCATACTATTCAACCAACCAACCACGTAACCCTAGGGGGCCCACATCATCCTAACCGCATATCTATCAATTCAATGGCCAAATTTGGTAGACCAATGACTTAGTCTTATTAATAAGATAATAGCCTAGTTCTATATATATATATATATATATATATATATATATATATATATATATATATATATATATATATATATATATATATATATATATATATATATATATATATAGTGTAGGTGTATAGATAGCACTATTCTATAAACAGACATGAAATGCAAGTTAAATTCCATGGATGTCCCTTCTCCCAAGCTTGCAATCAGTTGGTGCTACTGTAATTTATTCCTGGCCTCATATGGGTTAGAGCTTTTTTTTTTTTTTTTTTTGCTTCTTTATTAACTCCCCAATGCCCAACATGCATCTCAACACTGCTCCCTAAGTCTATGCTCCCCTTTTCAATCAAATCAGGAGCTATGCATGAATAGTGCATTCCAAAACTATGTCTCAAGATGGCACCATATGTTATTTCTTTTGATAGCAAAGAGTTCAAACACCAAAATATGATCACACTGCTTCAAACACTCATTTGAATAAACTATACTTAATTTGTTAACTACTTGCCTATATATCTATATTCCCACAGATCCAACAAATAAATGTATTACCAATTTGATGCTGCTTAATTATTGTAGAGTACAATTAATAGCTAAATTACTCTTTGAGTTTGTTAATCATGGCAAATGACCAAAAAAAAAAAAAAAAACTGAACTCAACACTTTTACCTACTATTTCCTATTAATTAAACTTAACTTATTCCTTTTGTTCGCTTCTATCAGATGAAGCTAAACTGCGAAAGTTTTATAGAGTCTGGCCAAAAGATTTGAACCAGGAAGACTCGCTTATTGAGCATGTATTACCTTCTTAATCTTCAATTTCGGGTTAGAAAATTTTCTCTTATGTATGAATGAATATATATACTAAATTATCTATGTGATATCAGATTGACACACAGGCGACTGTAAAAATCTACTAATCATTTTGGAGTGTTCTAGTTATTTACTTTTGTCCTATAGCTGACCCCATGCAAATATATTTACATATATGGTTAGTATATTTATTTGTGGCCCAAATGTACTTGCCCAAAAACAGATATAAAGGTTTTGTGGCCCAAATGCATGTACTTGGACTAAGAACATCAATTCATGTATTGATTCCACAATAGTCATTGAACATCAAGATCCTGCTCCTATATATAGTCTTAATTATGTAGATCTCAACCTACTTAAACTTAGCTTCTTTGAACAAATTAAGCAACTAAGCAATCGAAACCGATATATCGATATCCACCGTAGATCTCTCATCGAACGGATGGATTAAATTAAAGATCAAGCTCATGCTCGATCCCTAGGGTCACTTTTGGTGTGTGTGTACATGTGTGTGTGTACGTAAGAGGTAGGCTAAGACCATGTGGTCCCATGCATTGCTATACAAATCGATCACAAGTTGACCCAGTATTAATTCAAACATTGTTCCTTCGCCTGTTCCAACACCACAACATGCTCTCAATGCATATAATACACCCCAAGGAATTAATCAATCAATTAAAGTTCTCAAACTCCCACATATTCATTTACGTCACGGAGAATTGAATACAGAGCCCGGCCGCATCACTTTCCTTAATACAAAAAATGGAGAAGGATTTGTCTACAGATGGAGACATTTTGAGCTGCTTTTGATTGTCCCTAGATCTCAACTTTATTTATTACTCATATAGGGTGCAGTACAGCACAACAGTGCTTAAAGCACAGTTAATTGAATTGGGAAATTGGGTCAAAAAGTGTGGAGAAAATTAATAGAGGGGATCAGATCGATCTCACATTTAATTAGGATCATAAGGAGACCTAGGTTATGGACACACACACATTCCTGGGTCCATGTGACACACAGCTTTGGAAATTGAGATTTTGACAGCTTCTTGAGGGTTTAATACACTTTAGACTGGGTTTGAGATTGCAGGCTTTGCAGCTGATCCAATTGCATTACATGTGCTTTAAAAAGTAAGAAGTGCAATGGAAAAAAAAAAAAAAAAATTTTTTTTTTTTTTTTTTGAGGAAAGGTAGCATGCTACCGCTTCATTCATAAAAAGAGAATAACCAAGAATGACGAATGAATGCAGGCAACAAGTAAAAATCAAAAGAGAAAGCACACAGAACGCCCAAAAAGGAACGCGGAAAGAAAAAGCAAAAGACAGGGTAAAGAAGAAAATCACAACGAGCCGCAGTGCAACTTCCACTCAAGTTTGAGGCGTCTGGAAAAAAAAAACTCTAGCTTATTGTTTTAATATATAATATCACGTTACACATATCGCACTGAGTCGTTTTAGATATATTTTATCCGGTCCTGTATTGAAAAATAGCAGAGCATATCTCTATGTATTTTTTGCTTAACTCTATTTTGCTTAGGAGTGATAGAGATGACCCTCGAAACAAAACAAACTTAATTTTAGAGATCTTAATTAATTTGGACAACTAAGGAGTAAGGACCGAAAGGAAATAAGAAGTCTACAGGGTTCTTGATGTTGAAGCATAGACAATGACTAAAAAACTAAAAGATGATTTGTGAGGTATTGATTCTTTTTTCTTCTTTCTCAGTGAAAAGGGGCGTATTGATCCATATTGCATTGTTGGAAAGTTGAAAGCGACATTTTAAGTTGATTAGTTCTTATCTTTGTGCTATTAATTTGATTGTACTTATTTGCGGATAACGAAATAAAGTATTGGATTGATGGAGAATTTTGGTGTAAGAATATGCAGCAATCAAATTAATGAGATCATTGTGGTCTATTTAACATGGATAACGCGACAAATATTTCAAATCCAACAAGTTTGAAGTGTTGTGTTGTTGTTGTTTTAGAATAAATTTAGAAGAATTAAGACCATATGTAGGTGCTTTGAAGCTATATATGTTCCAACAGTTTGAAATCCAAACCAGTACTGTTTCTTGCGATCACTGTTTACATTTTTTATTTTCATTTTTTGTTTAGGGTAAAAATATATAGGGATTCAATTTTTAATTTTGGTTAGTTTGTTTTTCAATCCTACTTAATATTATGAGCTCCATTGTATATTTTTATATTTAGTTTATTACATTTTTATTATTGGTGGCCATTTATCGCACAGTTGGTGGCGACAAAAAGTTGCCTTTTTATTACCACATAAGGTATACATTTAGTGGCAAAAGTGTATTGCCACCTTATCTCCATGAAAGGCGGCAACTAGTAAGGACCACCAAAAAGTCATATTTGATAGCGATAAAATATCACCACGTTATTTTAATAAGGCGGCAACTAATAGTTGCCACTAAAAGTCATATTTGGTGGCGACAAAATATTGCCACGCTATTTTTAATAAAGTGGCGATAAAAAAGGGCAACTAAAAGTTATATTTGACAGCGACAAAATATCGTCACGCTATCTTTAATAAGGTGACGATAAAAAATGGCCACTAAAAGTCATATTTGGTGGCGACAAATTGTCGCCACGTTATTTTAAAAAAGGTGGCGATTTTTCATACTTCACCACAATTTCATTTAGCGGCAATACTTTCGCAACACTTTATATATATATATATATATATATACATTATTGCCACCAATATATAATATTTTTGTAAATTAGTTTGCTCCTTTTTTTCATATAAGAAACAACTCTTTTATCTCTAAACATTTAAATTATATATTAAGAGATAGTGTTTTAATATTTAATATTCAAATATTAACCACTTAGATGGCATTCCTCATCTATTAATTTAGTTCACATACAACACTTTCAATAAATAAATTTTAAATGTAAATTATTAATCCGTATTAATCTCTACTCTATAAATTCAACCACTCCACACCATGCATTTGAACTTTGAAGCCCCTAAAAGTTGAAGAGGTTTTGGGGCTTTGCCCCTGCAAAAGGATGAAAGGGCTCTCCAACCTACGAGGCGACAGATGAGCATAGACATGAACGCATGTTCCTTCTCTACATACACTTTCTACTCCCTCCCTTGAAGTATGGGCTTAAGAAGAGACATAAAGAGAGAAGAGAACGAGAGATCTAAAATAGATACATAAAAATATATTATCATATATATCTATATATCTATATATATATATATATATATATAGAGAGAGAGAGAGAGAGAGAGAGAGAGAGAGAGAGAGAGAGAGAGATTGTGTGTGTGTGTGAGTGTGTAAAATAAGTAGAGCATAGGGAGCCTATATTATATATAAAAACATATATATGTATCCACATTAATTGATGTTCATTTCATACATAGGGGAATGACCACTTACTTAATTAAGAGTGCTACGTACAAAATATAATTAATACTTTTTGTGTGAGCTTTTCATGGGGCTTAGTTGAGGCAGGTAGAAAAGTGTGGGGATCCTTTTTTCCTTCTCTTTTGAGCTTCTTTTTTTATTTTATTTTTGTGTTAAAGCTTAGTTTTTTTCGAAGAGGGGGGGGAACTCTAGGAGAGGTGTAAAGGAGAAGAGCTTTTGGAGCTCAATAATTGAGTGCTTGATGTTGGGGTTTGACTAGGGTTTAGCTTATTTAATACCTCATATAAGCGCACGTTAGTCCTGGGCACGCGTCTCGGTGGTCCTTTTGCTTTTAAGATATCTTTTTTCTCTTCATTTGCTTCATTATATATATTAATTAATACTAACGAGGGGAAAGAATATTGGTGAATTGAAATGGAAGTAAACTAAAACATAAAAAAATATAACCCATGCATATATAATGCAGCATAACACCCTACTAATTATAATTAAGTCGACCATTAATAGTATTTTTATTTACTGTATTGTATTGTTTAAAATTAAACTATTATTTTCTATCGCGCGGTCTCTGTACTATACTTTCGATTTATTTACAATTTGCTATTATATATATATTTTTTCTAATACATTATTGCACTATTATTTTCTCATCAATCCTAACACCACTATCAACAAATTTATTATTTTAGACAAAAACTAATTAATATAACTCTTTTTAATAGGCAGTGGTTTGATAAATAACTAAAAAACAAATAAAATGAGTCTATTTATTTCTGAATATTATTTTATCTTTTTGTTAAAGGGAGCCGAATATATCCTATGTTACTTTGGAGTGGTGCTTTTTATAAAGATGCTCCTAGCTTTCATTTAAAATTATATTATAAATTTATTATTTATGGCATAGAAATTGGAAAAAAAAATAGGATGTATATATAGTTTAATGATGTCTTCGATGGAAAATCAAACAAAAATCTCTAAAGCACAGTATTATACAGTAATTAAGCCTTTATTTTACTATCCCCTATAAGTAGTTAAATAAAATGGTAAATGCTACGTACGTTTTAAATCCATAGATTAGGTATAAATTCTATATCTCATTTATCTTATCCAAAGGCTTGTAATTTTATGTTAATCTTATCGATTTTGTTTTTAACAATATTAAAATTTTAAAAATAGAGAGGAGTTTGAATTCCTGGGCACCGAGGAGGAGAGGAGCGATGGATCGTTTCGGTGTGATTGGTGGAGAGTTAATACCGAGTATAAATAATTATATATACATATATGTAAATAGAGCTTGACTGGGCTACTATCGATAGTAAATGACTTGATTTACTATCGATTTATTTTTAATAATAGAGTTTCTAAATCGACACTATTGACCATGATTAATTTAGACTATTTAAATTATTTAGAAATTAAATTTTATAATCTTTCGACATCACTAACTAAACGATATTCAAAATGTCACAAAATTTGTAGTTTTAATCGTCGATATGGTCCGTTTGCTTATTTAACGGTATAGAAGAGTTAAAATAAATTAAATTTTTGTTAGAAAATTCTTTAAACTACTTAAAATAAGATCTGAACTCTATATCTTAAATACAAAAATTATATTATCACTTTTTAAAAGATATCAATTTTCTGTTTATTTGATGCAAAAGAGAACAATATCGAAAATGCGTGAAATTTAATTTTCAGATAGTTTAAATAATATAGATTTGTTTAGTGGTGCCGATCGTTAATTTGGAAGCACTATTATCGAAAACAATTTGATAGTAAATCGAGTCGTACTATCAATAGCATTCTAGCAAAACTCCATATATATTATCTGGGATTTGAGATACGTAGGATGTTACCTGCTTCGTTTATTTAATTTAGATTTAAATTTTATTAAAAATATGAATTAATTATGATTCAAATTTTAAATTTTGAATATTAATTATTAAGGCTTAATTAGTTTAGTATTGAGGCCTATCTAATAAATCTATTAGATAAAATTGAGTTGTAGAAAAAATATATAGGATGAACCGGAGAAATATATATATCGAATATTACGAAACAAACATAATATTTTTTTAACGTTTTTCTCACCGCATGTAACACAATATCTCCACAATCTCTCTGTAATTCCAAACAAAGTCTAAATTATTTACCACTTGAATACAATCTCTCCACAATCTCTCCGTAATCTCAAACAAAGTCTAAATTTTTTACCACTTGTATCAGGGACGGTTGGTCGGAATGGGATCGATTTTTATTTTGTGCGATCTCTAGAAGTTGGGGGATGCGCGTCGCAGGCGAACGATGCAGAGAAAGAACTTTTAATTATTACGTGGAAGAATATTGGATTTGTACGACATGGAACGACTCCCTGCCGCCCTCCACCCACTTCGGCGCCTCGCCTTTGCCCTGCTGTACATATGATACCCTTAGGCCTTAGCTTTTACTTTCTCTAGCCTCGCTAAGATCAAATTCACAATCTCACACAATTATAAAAACAAAAATTAATCTAAATTGTATATTTACATATATCTAGAATTAAGCTATTATAATATTACTAGTATCAAGTGCTAGACCCTATTAGGCTTTCGGCATTTGGATGAAGGAATATGCGGTTATAATAATAGTGATCTTTTAGGATTGAGTGAGTGGTTGGTTGAATAGTATGATTTAACAGATAAAAGTGATTAAATAAATAGATTTAACGGTAGAAAAATTAATAGCACCAAACACCTGATACTATTAATAGTATAACCAGGCTACTATGCTATTAATAGCACCAAATCATTAGTGCTACTAAGTTTCGGCTATTGAATTTAGAGATGTGCGGTTCGAATGATGTGGGCCCACTATGATTGAATAATATGATCTAACGGATAAAAATGATCAAAAAGATGGATCTAATGGGGAAAAACTTAATTGGTAGTACTGAGTGCTTCGTGCTATTGATATTGATAGCATAGTAGCCGAACTCTCTCTCTCTCTCTCTATATATATATATATTATTATTATTAATACAAAAGGGCAGTAAAGGTTTACTAATCCTTCAAATCTGACCAAAACTGTCAGGAATATACTGATCATATTATATGTATCATAATAAAGTTTCAAAGGAGTCCGAAAAACACCACAATAAGAGATCAAGGAGCTACCATGCACCAAACATATAGTTCCACTAGGTAATTAATGAGACTGCAGGAACCAAGCTATAGAGAGAGAAAGAGAGAGCTCAATATATACAAGGGAGTCACGAGAATGGTTATCATGTTGCTAAACGAATTAATACTTGGAATGTTCTCCCAACATGATGATGCTATATATTCTTTCCAAGAAGAGTGCATTAAGGAACACTACTACTACTTACACTCCTCTGTCCTGCTGTGCATGGCAGGTCCAGCTCTGTTGTAACTGTTGAGGACAATGGCTTATGTGGATCAACCTTTCCATATGGGACCATTTCTTTCCTTTTTCTTTTTCTTTCTCTTTTTCATGGTTTCAAGCTAGCCATTATTATGTGCACCACTTTTGCCATTCATCAACCCAAAAAAGCACAATTATTGATGCTGATTTTTGTGCAGAGTCCTCTGGTTTTAACTGTTTTGCATTGTTGCATTTAGATACCATGTAGAAAAATCACTTATGGTTAGTTTATTATAATTGAGGTTAGCCTTCTTAGCTAGATCATGTCGTTAAGCTGCGTTACTAAAGCCTACAACTGTCGGGTCTCGTTTGGATGCATAAATATTTGGCAGACGAGGAACGTACTTGAATATCTAAAATGAATATCATATATATTAGACCTTCAAATTGTTTTTATAAGAATAAAAAAAAAAAAATACATCCTGAATAAGATATACCAGGTACCCTACTATATTAGGTATGTTAAAGTTTTTCAAGGAGTAAAAATCAATCTCCTAACTTTCAATTACACAAAAAAAAATTTCGTACAAAATTTTATTCCAAAGTCCAAATAAATGAAACCACGTATTACTAAATTAATACATTTTAAATCACAGAATACTAAAGTAAAAAAGTACGAAACCACAGGAGATTTTTTTAAAGTTTTCTTTATATATATATATTTTTTAAAAATAGTATGCTATCTGCTTCATCCGTTTTTTTTAATGAACTTAGTTAGCAATATAAAGTAACTAGTTTTAAAATTTGAAATTTTGAATGCGAACCATCAAACCCTTATATGAACAATTAATCATATCTTTTAGTATTGATTAGAATTTGTGACAGAGTCCACGAATGAAGGATGCATCCTGCATAGATGTCGAAGAACGTACGGAATAGATAATAATTTTTTGCTGGAACGACAAGAAAAGGTGAAATGAAAAAGGTGAAATGTTTTTGAATGTAGAGCATCAAATGTTCAATTTTAACGCTATAGCAAAGGGCTAAAGTAAAACCCGGCAAAAGGTGCAAGATTTGGCGAATCCATATTCCCTTAAAAGTGAAAGTTTTTTACTGGCTAGTTCTCAAGAAGAGGTTTCTTATAACATATAACCTTACTAAAAAAGATTGGACTGGCAACACAGCTTGTGTGTTGTGTGGAACTGAAGAGGAAACCGTCGATTATTTATTCACTCAATGCATTTTTTCTAGATTCCTATTAGTGATGATCTTTGAGAGTCTACAGACTAGAGATTTGGAAGATAATTTGAATTCGGTCTGGAACAAACTGGCTAGGTATGGAACACTATCAACGAATAGTTGGATAAACAAAATAGTAGCATGCTGGTGGGTCACGTGGAAGGGTAGGAATGGGGTAATATTTCGGAAAACCATAGTAGACCCTATCATAGCGTTTTACAAGATCAAACAGTTGACGAATCTTTGGGAGCAGTCAGTCTCTAACAGCTAATTAATAGGCCTTTATGCAATCGATAGTTTTTATTTTTATTTTTATTTTTATTTTTTTTTTCTTTTCTTTTTTTCGTTTTTGTCGGGACCTCTGTTGTCTCACTCCTGTAGTCTAATTTATCTTTTCAATGAATGAAACAGGTAGCGTGCTAATTTTTTCTTTTAAAAAAAAAAACCTGGCAAAAGTTCACATGATTGGGTGACAAAGAGATTTTAAAAAAAGGAAAAAAAAAAAAGAAGTTTGAGGCGGGGATGGGGCGCACAAGTGTGGTTTGTGGGCCAGGTGGACCGGCTTTGGAGCGTTCCGTAGATGAAATGAGCGGTGGGGCGTCCGGAAGGTGCGAAGCTCACGTGGTCTACACGTCGACGACTTCAGTGATGCCTAACTGGTGTCAGCACCGACTCTTATATTGGAGACCATCCGTAGCACCACCAGCACTATCACTGTTTCCAATATCGGCTCAAATCCGGAGGTCGAGCCAGTCTGATCGTAATCCAGTCTTTTACTTCATAAAATTTTCTACAAAATTATTATTATTTTTTGAGAGATAAAGACGCTATCCGCTTCGTTTATTTCATTTAGAATAAACTTTAAAATGTGAATCATTAGGATTTGAGCAGGAATCTAACCAATGCCTTTCTTCACTTATTCTGCGACGATCGATATTTTCTACAAAATTATTAAAACTCGTATTGATCCTTTTGACTTGGCGGTTCAATCGGTAATTAAATCGGTGGGCCTTCTTATATAGTTTTACCATAAATTATCGATCGAATGATTTGATTTAGATTTAATTTAAATGTGTAAAATATATTTATTTACCTTTATTAGTTTTTTTAAAATTTAGTAATTTATTTTTTAATTAACTGTTTCTAGTAGCGCAAATAGCAAAAGACTCAATCGTTCTATTAGATAAAATAGATTTGAGAAAAAAATATATAGGGATTAGCTTCTACATTTTTTTTCTTCCAATGAAACCGTAAAAAATATAATATAACCAATTCATCGCAATTTGCGAAACGCAATATTACGTACGGAAACAAACAAACATAGTTTTTTCATCATACTTTCTTATAATTTGTAGAGTTATTTCACAAAGTATCAACGATTAATTTCTTTCTTATAATTTTTCCAATCATTCTTGATCACTTCAATAAAAAAAATATAAGGATTAAGGATTTTTTGGTTTTTTAAAAATTTGAAAACTCGTTAGCTTTCAACCACGAGATAGAGTTATATATATTTATTGTTTGAACATGCATATATTTATTACTTTTCTATAGAATTAAGACGTATCAAACATATATATATTAGAAGTTTGAAGTGCAATACTTTTCGCCTTTTTGCTATCCTTTCTGGATTTAACAACATTTAAATCCAAAATGTTGGGACAAATTAATTCAGATTGGATATATATAATAGTGTAAAACGAAATGGGTTCTGGGTTTGACCAGATCTAATCTATAAAACGTACGCTAATTAAGCTTATACTCGAACCTGAGTTTTAGACCTCTTGCGCAATTGGGCCTAGGTCCGATCTGGTCAATTATATAACGCTTGACATAATATTCAACACCCAATAATAATCTAAATTAAAGAGGATTCCTCTTGTGCTTTTGTTGAGGTTTAAGGCAACTCGTGCGTTGCACGTGACCAAGCACTTACCCTTGCTTAATTATCTCGCTTCGGCCAATATAATGAATAATAATAACTCCAACATTCTCTCTCTTGCTTCTCCGTGTCTCATCTCATCCCACATTACAACGTGTGTGTGTGTGTGTGTGTGTGTGTGAGAGAGAGAGAGAGAGAGAGAGAGAGAGAGAGAGAGAGAGAGAGAGGGGCTAATTAAGCATTCCTTATTAACCAATTAATCTCCTCCTCGCCACCAAAAGATCGCCGATCCTCCAATCTCCAACCCTTTTAATTATTAATTGTTAATTAATCCCCCATTCATAAGGATCATCCAACAACACGTTAATCAATACTTAATAATATAAGGAATATTAATAACACCAATGCATCACAGGAAAAGAAAAAGAAAAAGAAAAAGTCGCATATATATAGATGTACGTATAGTCCAAAGGACTCACCGCATGAAGCGCTGACCACAGCTTCGAAATCCATTAACAAATGATTACTCTCTCCATTAATAAGTAATAACCCCACGCTCACTCTCTCCCAAAAGTTCTTTACCTTTGTTTTATTATTATTTTTTTAGCACCACCCGCATAAGAAATTACGTACGTACAGTGCACGAGCGGAATATACATGCTAATCCTATCCCCAGAATAATGTTATACGTGACGGGAATATCGCGTTTTATACACGTCCTTAATTATTCCCGTGATGGGTGGTGGCACGTGGGGGCAGCGGGGAACGCTGGATGGGCGACACGTGGCCTCGAGGGGCTCGAGAATATATTTGGAGTACACTGAGTGGAGGGTCGTTGTGGACGTGTATATATATATATATATATAATATATATATATATGATCGTGGAGGGGGGGATCTAGGGAGAGGACAAATGGTAGCCGTTGAAGAGGGAACGTGGGGTCCGGATTGGGCGGGCGAGGGGGGCCATGCATGCACGTGGCTCGTAGCCCCGATGTCGCCGGACATCCCAACCCGGTGTCAGCGAGTGGGAGAGTGTGAGCTGTGATTGCGAAACTTTCACCCGTGCGAGATAGAGACCTCCACGCTCACGTCCCACGTGTGAGAGACTCACACCGTTTGGTTCTAATTAATATATACGTACGTATTTCTAAATCCATTTTCCACTAAAACGTTCTTCGATCTCCGCTTTCAAAGCTCAACGGATTAAACCTATGCGTGACTAAGAATATATATTACTTAATTAACAACATGTTTTACATAGTTCTCGATTATATATATCCTGCTATATCGATTCTTAAATATTGATAGAACTAATTAATGTATTGAATTTAGTTAATCAACGCTTATACGGTAGCCTCGTATAAAATCAAATCCACGTTCTTTAGATTCTAGCGTAAGTCCCAACCCAAATCAAGATTGATCATTGAGCAAGAGTTAAAGTGATCATATTTGGGGCTTGTTTCAGCTTGATACTTGAGAATTAATTTCCCTACTTCTATATATTAAGGATCTCTTAACACTCATTCTAGCATTTATTTGGTACCACTTAGAGAGGTTCTCTAACCTTTTACTGCTAAACATAAAGGCATTAATACTTGAGTCAAAAGGTCGTAAAAGCAGGACCAGATTAATTGCAGCCTACAAGGACGTAGATAGCATCATAGCATCACAATTATATTTAGGACTGGAAAGTTAAATAATTCTTGCTTGAAAACTAAGATACACGTGTGTACGTGTGTGTGTATATATATATATACATTTTTTTCTTTTTTGCTTCGGCGATGAGGCTCATAACGCTTCCCGGGCTACCGAACGTGTCGCTTCTCTGATCAGAGGCTTGAACGAAAGTTACGAAACACTTTGAACCATCCGCGCTCACTATATCTATTTTGTGGCCCCATTAATTTTGTTTGTTTCTCTATTTCTACTTTGTATTTTCGTTTTGTTTTGTTTTTGTTTTTCTTCTGACGTCGGCTTAGTCTGGAAGCCCTAGCTGCTTCTATCATGCTAAATTCATTTTATTTAATTAATAAAGCAGGTAGCTTGCTACCTTTTTCTCAAAAAAAAAAAAAAAAAAAAAAATCGACACAGTTTTGGGTTATGACGAAAGGTCAAAAGAAGTTGGTTAGCAATCAACTTCTGTGATATAGGATAGAGTAACAGTAATGTCCAAAATAGACGTTACATCATTGGTTTAATTATGAGAGTTTTTTGATACATCAATTAAAAATAGTATCAAAATTTAACTGCCAAAGTTTTTATAAGGAAGGTGATCTGATATATCTATCAACTTACGCAACAGGGTAGGAAATTGCAAGAACAATTAATTAATAACAACATTACAAGAAGTGAAAGGCGCTAAAACTAGATCGATCCTTGGCCCCCCGCCCAAAAAAAAAAAAAAAAAAAAATCAGAAGCTATTGGTTTATCAAAACGAAAGCAGAGATGAACTTAAAAACTAGAAGCTTAATTTAGAATACTATCGATTGTCTCTAAGCCAAATAGACAAAATGACAACTGAGCAATTTCAGTGAAAAGCCGGTAATTAAGGTTCATTAAATAGTTCTATTCAAATAGAATTTCTGTAAATTAATGAAAATCCAAGTCAAACCAAGTACTAAATTTTCACTACCACTTAAATTTTTGTGCCTCGAAAATAAATTCTTAAATCTAGTACTCAATTGAGACTACTCTTTACTCAACAAACTAAAAGTAATCTATGTAGCTAGACTCAAAAGCCAATTAATGATCTTACCAAAAGAGCCCGAGGGCTTGATGGTTGATGGTCAGTCCATGTCCTAAAGCAAGTACAACGCAATTAATCGTCGTTACTTGAGATTTTAAGTTTGAATTCTAATTCGTTCGTACATTTTCAGCTACCTACGTTTATGTGTTTTAAGAAAATGAAGGAAGCAACAGCGTACTATTATTCTTGCGAAAAAAAAAACATAAAAAATCAATAAACATCAAGCACAGGAAAAAAAATCAATTAGGAGTAAACGGGGGACCATTAATTAGAGGCCCTGTTCCTATCACATTACTGTTTCTCAAACTTATTAAACCCTTTACCACATCAGCAGTTCCTTGGGTGAAAAACAAGCACTATATATGACTTGACTACTACTCGTCTCTTGGAGCTGTACCTGCTCCTTAATTTTTGTTCTCTCTCTTTTCCTTAAAAAAAAAAAAAAAAAAAAAAAAAAAAAAAACTTTTCAGATTTTCACTTTCACCACACCCGTTTTCCCATTTCCCCTCACTCGTTTCCACTTCAGGCGCACCTACGAGGTAGTAGTATATAGTGCGCATTTTAGGTTCCTACCATTGACGTCAAGTGAATAGGTTCTATGCTAGTGTATTTAGCGCTCAAATTCCGAGAATCTCTCTCTCCTGATATTGTGGAATGCACTTGGTGCACCATGCACCATACTCTATATTTAACTAATAATAATCTAACGTCAAAATCTACATTATAGAGTTTAATTTCAATATCTAGTAATAGGACTTAAAAACCAACATATGTATGTACTATAAATAGCGACATTATTAGTTGATCTATAAAAGAATAGGAGTATGAATTAAGCTTATCCTAACTATTAGACATGCATGCACCAGTTCTTATGAAAACTAATATTATATAAGCAGAGATATTATTTGATTCATGAAAAATAGATTTGTAAAATTTAGAATTTTAGAATTTTTTATGACTTGGATTATTGTTTGGGTGATACATGGTGTATTGGACGCGCGCATGAAATAATTCCTGGTATCTCTCCATCTCTCCTTTTTTCTCTGCACATATTCTGTCCCTCAGTCCTCTATTTAATACCTGCACTACCACTCCTCCCCTCCCATTTCATGGAAGAGGAAATAACATCTCACATTCTCTCTCTAGGTATTATACCTCTGCTTACTTAAAATATCCCCCTCCCCATTTCTATCCCTCTCTCTTTGCATTTTATTCCCACCTGGGGACACTGCATTTCCTCAACATCTCACTCCCCTTTTACTCCATAATTTATCCCCTCAATGCCCTACTATAGGCCTCTACAGTGCTCCCTAGCTATGAAGCCTATAACCTCTTCCCATTCTCTCTCCAGTGACTCCTTTAAACTACACTCTCTCATGCTCTAAACACAAATCATAAGCCACTCATGACCTAATCACTCAAACACTTCTATTTATCCACCCCAACTTCTCTCCCTCTCCTTTTCATCTCCCTCTCCCTCTCTCTCTCCCCACCATCTCTTTCTCTTTCACCTTACTGTTCCACTGTATTACCCTTTCCCCTTTCCCCTTTCCCCTTCCCCCCACCGTTCGCCTTTTCCCCAGGGCCCTATCCACCAAACTTATCATTCTAATTTACATACATCTCATTTGAATGAGTTGATCTCGGGTTATTCTTTTCTTCTTCTCATTAGTTCCATACTCTCCTTTGTAACATGGCAATGGCAAAGGAATCTATATCGTCTTCCACCGCAACCACCGCCTTCCCGGATCTCTCGCTTCAGATTAGCCCACCTTCGTCGCTTACTATCGATGAATCGATGAGAAGAAACCTGCTGAGGGAGGATTCTGGGAGTAGTGGGAGTGAGATGAGCCATGAACTAGGGTTCTTGCACCGGCTCGATCCTAACCCTAACCCTAGCCTCGGGGAGCCGCAGCTGAGTCTGCGGTTCGAGGCTCCGGCAACGGATCAGGTACACGGCCGGATGTATCACCAACTAGTGCAACAACAACACCTTGACAACAACAACAACAACAACAGCTTCCACGACCGCGACCACCATCTCCACCACCCTCAGATCTACGGGTTCAAGCGGAATTCGAGGCCGGGTCACGGCGGAAAGAGAAGCGTTAGGGCTCCGAGGATGCGGTGGACCACCACCCTCCACTCCCATTTCGTTCACGCGGTGGAGCTCCTCGGTGGCCACGAGAGTAAGATATTCACAAAATATAATTGACTACTACATGGTAGTTAATTCTATTCATATATGATCTATCGCTTTTAATTTTTCATCCCACGTACGCTTGGTTCGTTGTTATACTAATGCGATTCTCTAATTATCTTGAATTAATCCTAGTAATATGTGGGTGTTATATGTACAGGAGCAACGCCAAAATCGGTCTTGGAGTTGATGAACGTGAAGGATCTAACACTGGCTCATGTGAAGAGCCACTTACAGGTGAAAAAAGAAGACCAGTGAAAAAGTCTTATTACTTTTCTTCTTTTTCTGAACCAAGCAGCAGTGAGATAAAGAGCTTGATGCTTTTTCTCTTTAGTTTTTTACTGGAGGCTGAGGTAGCTATTCTCGCTATACATCACAGCTTGTCCTGCACAATTAGTAGTGTAAGGGTTTTGTGTTGGGTAAGATAGTGGGTTTTTACATGGTACAAGTACTAGGGACAAAATGGCATCTATGGGGGGAGTAATCTGCTAGCATGCTTTATTTTCTTTTCTTTTCTTTATCATTCTTTGTTTGATCCTTCTTTGGATTATTTTTGATACTTTTCATGTGGATACATGTTGTTGCAGATGTATAGAACAGTTAAGAGCACTGACAGAGGGACAGGTACTTGGATTTTTTTAAATTTTTTTTAAAGCATTCTCTTCTCCCATTATATATATGTAACTTTTATATATATATATATATTATAAAATATCCCTATGTATGATATATCTTTGTATAATAGGGGAGACATTATATGCCATCATCTAGTCATCATCTGTAGAGCTATATACCAGAAAAACTGGGTGATGGGTTGGGTTTATTTTGGCCCTTTCCTCACTGAATTATTAGTTCTGTGTCCCATAAAGCCACAGCCATTTGTAACTTAGTGGTGGATGAAATGAAATGAAATGTTGGCAGGCCAAGGCCAGATAGATATGGGCTTGAACCAGAGGACAGGGAGAGGAGATCAAGTGGAGGGAGGTGTAGGAGTACTACCATGTGACACTGCAGAGATCAACCCTTCTTATAATCCCCTCACTACTACTACGACTACTACTACACCAACCCCACCCACCACACTGCTCAAGTCCCCTAGGTTTGTGTTCTTATACCTCCCTCTCATATATATTTCTCCATGCATCAAAATATGGCAAGAAAAAAAAAAAAGGTACCATTTTTTTGTTTAATTTGTTTTTGAGATGAACCTAGGCATCAAATCAGTAGTAAATTAATTAATTCGCCTGGCGTTTCCAATATGTTTTAAGATGGTCATTTTCGGTGCATCAACGCCGATAAACGTTAGTCAAGATAGAGAAATTTTAGTAATTATTTAGTCCACTGCTATATATGTTTGTGGCTGGATTTTACAGTTGGGTAGGGTTCGATGGAGACCATTTAATATAATGTCAGGGTTCCAGATCCTTAATTAACTGACTCTTTTCTTTGTTTTTTGGTCAGATGAACTAGTCATCTAGCTGCCCAGTATGTTAAGATTTTCACCAAAGAATAGTGAACTGCAGAGAAGGGCTTCATGTACTGTTTCAACATTTTATACATGCCTAATGTTTCATTCTTAATTGGCTATAAATTAAGAGCCTGGATATATAGGAGTATATTGAATATATAATGAGGGTCACTGCCAAAGATGGGTTATTGAATGGGAAATGCATTGTGAAGTATATTTAAGATTGGTTTGGAAATTTGACCACCATGCATATTTATATCCTATTTTCAGATTTGACTATTATTAGTCCAGCTGGGAACCAATGAATAAAAATATTAGAAAAGTGTTGGGAGTATCCTCAGAAGTTAATTGAAGGAATTAATACAGTAATTACAAGTGCTTCAAGAACAGCATTTTTTGTTGTTGTCAAATTTAGCATCTTTTTTTCCCCCCCATAAAAATGAAAATAGAAATCCAATTAATATTTCTCTTGCATATATACTTGGGACAATAAAAGGCTTAATTTTACCTATCTTGATTCTTGACCTCCCTTTTTGTTTGCCTTTAAGAAATCAATCGATCTGCTTTTATTGCTCGGTGCCTTTGTTGGTTAATTAGTAACAGTGTCTTTGTAAAACGTGCAATTAATCTCTCTCTTTTAAAGGAATATAAAACAAAACCTCTACTAAGAACTTATCTTTGTACATCGATCTTACATTATGTTGCAGCTAATTAAATAAGTAAGTTATTCTCCATGTATGCCAAAAGTAGATATTTTTATGGTCAAAAAATTAACAAAATAAGAAGCCAAAAATTAATTATAACAAATAAAAGTAAATATTAACAGAAATTGACTGTTGATTATTCATGTGACAGTACTGGCAAAACTCACATTCTAATGGACCTTACATAAACATGCTTTTCCCCCTACAATAATATTTGCTTAAAGTAACATTATTAAATCCATGTATTGTTTACAAAAAACAAAATTTATAAAAATTAATCTGAATTGAAAGTACTAATAAAAGAATATAAGCCGGCCCTAATAAGATCTTCCATATATAATTAAGGTGCTCTCTCTCTGTATATATAATAGCTGATTTAGAAAATAGATTGATTAATTTTATTCACTATTCATTCACTCACTAAATTTGATCAGGTACATCAAATCTAAACCGACCATCATGAAGGTATAAATAAGCATGATAATATTGTCACTCTCCATGCATAGAATATTCCCCCCTCTCCTTTCATCTAGCTGTGACAGTCCTACTTGCCTGTTGATGCATGCATGCATGTACTTCATTCATCATTTTGAGAGCTCATATTCATATATGCTCCATCGATTTCAGAATCATGTTACTTAAGGCCTGTCGTTGAAAGTCGGTGTGTAACAAAATAAAGTTGATATATAGAACATAGAGAAGGTCAATCCTTTTTGATGATCCTCTCACACATGCATGGGAGAGTACATAATTAAAATTGACACAGAAATATATATATACACATATATATAACAGGCAAAAGGAACAATTAATAATAGTAGATGGAGAAATTTAACTCTCATTTATGAGTACTCCTTCGTTTTGCCATATTGTCCATGTACCTTGGTTGCAAATTCAAAGGTGATGGTAGGAACTGACAAAACATTAAGAAAAGACAAGGAAATGATTCATTACTTGGCCAAAGGTTTGTACTGCTACAGTAGTGGCGCGCGTGATGGGACCAAACAGTACATTGCACTGTTGATTTGATCTGGTATGTAATCAACACGTACGTAACGTTTTCCTCTTGATTATATTTCGTCGAGGAATCTAAACATATACAAGTTTAAGACCATTATTTTCTCCATATATATATGATCTATATAATAATTATTTGTCAAGTGCCTAAGTGTATTACTTCTTAAAGTAAAGTAACGAAGCTGTTCCACATTAATTCTAGACGTACGAAACATTTCTTAGATCACCTTAACGTGTTTCACTTTTTTTTTTTTTTTTTGTTTCTTTTTGCTTCTTTGGTACCTTTACATGCGTAACTATTTCGAATACAGAAGCCCCAGTTTGTCGACAGAAGAGAAGAATGCTTGGAATCCATCACTCCATCAGAATGCATTATCGTACGCATATCTAAATTGTGATAAATTTTCAAGCAAGGGAAATAAGGTATATATATGTACCTATATATCTATATCTCTCTCTCTCTCTCTCTATATATATATATACATACACTCTTCTCGTTTCAATTTAAAGTTTTGTCTATGGGAAATATAACACTGCTCGTGCATTTATAACATCCCATCCACCGATTAATTAATTACATATCTAGGTGCAAAGGGATATTGATCAGATGAAAATGGAGTGTGGACAAAGATGCTTACCCGTTCTCCGTACTTACTGACTACTGTTTTATTACAATTAAGAACAGTAAATGCTTGCTCATTAAATCCCTAATAAATAAGTGCACTACTGTTCTGACTTGTATGGTAAAATAGATAGAGTAGGTTACCGTAGATATATATACATGTCTTGAACTAGTGCACCTATGGAGCTTTTCAGTATTTGTCTCCCCACACCGACAAGAGCGTGGTAAATGTTGTACTTAATTACACAACATCAAATCCTTTGTTTCTTTTCGTTCATTCGTTCGTTCGTTCGTTCGTTTGTTTGTTTGTTTAGTTTTCGTGGGTTATATATATATACTGATGACATGTTAATTTTTTACTTTTTATCGTGTGAATAGGGAATGGAAGAAGAAAGGGATCATGTTCTTCATCCCCCTCATGGAATAGGGGAGGAGGAATTAAACACAAGGAGAGGGAATATGCCATTCCTGCACAATGAACATAGCATGACTCTTTCTACGGTGCCGAACCTGGAAATCACCCTAGGAAGGCAGAGTTGGCAAATGGAATATGGTGAATCTTCAAAAGAACTTGCCCTTCTCAACTGTTTGTGAAAATTTGGAGGAGCTTAATTCCTCTATTCTATTCTTATTAACAAAAAAAAAGAAAAAGAAAAAGAATATCCTTCTAATTATTAAGCTGTAGGGGGTAGTGTGTACGTGTGGTTTGTTGTAACTTTTGCTTGTAACAAAATTAAGAGAATTGCCATCAACTCTGAATTGAGCTGTGACCAGATTTTATTGCACAGTTGGTAGAAATATATTGCTTTGATTTGATTTCTACCATCTAAAATTCTTGTCTCATGCATGTTTGATCTTCTTTTCAGAAGAATCCAAAGAGGGGGAGAAAAAAAAAAAAGGCAAAAAAAAAGGAAAAACATGAGGACTTTGTATGGAGTACTATAGCACATGCAGTTTGGAATTAATGGATATCTCAAGTATTCAATTTTACTTTTCAATTAAACTTCCTTTGCTTTGATTATTAGAACATTAATTCCATCAAATTCCTTTAAAACTTTTTGATTTTGCCAATAAAATTTATAACAATTTTATCTCAAAAAACAATTATAGCAATTAATTTAGCCAAAGAGTTGAAAATACTATTAACTCTTTAATTATACTTGAATTAAATATAACATACTCCATGCTATATAATAAAATCAAATGTCCAAAGTCTCGAGGTACCAAAAATGAATACTGAAACTTAGAAACATAAGAGAGTTGTATCACAAACTAGTTGATTGCTAATTTCTGGTTAGTTAGGTAACATAATATATTAATGTTTTATGACCTAAATGATAATCTTAGACTTTGAGATGTACCACTTATAAGTTATTAATTAATTAGCTACCTCAAGTATAATAACATGTTTTCAAGCTTAATTGCGTGGGATTTTCCTAACCTGAGCACACAGAAACTGCATGAGCCAGTTGAATTGAAGATGACATTTCTTCCAGAATATTGTAGAAACCAGAAACTGCATGTCACCAATTAATCACCATAACCATCTAAAAAAATATTAAAATAAACCATAGCAGCATTTAGATTATTATTTATGTCAAAACAAAGAGATCAAATATAATATAAACGTGAGAATTAATTAATGTTGACAATTAAAGCACACAAAAATAAAGCAGTGGGCGGTGCCATTAATTGGAAGTTGAATGCATAAGCCTTGGTTTTCTCATACAAGGGGCTGTTCAATCCCACCTCATCTGAGAAATTTTTCAATGGACCGTGCCCACCACTTCAGAGGCGGACCCCAATTGATTTAGTCTCAGTTCATCTGTTGTAACTCTCAATCAACGCAATCCATAATCAAAAACTGCAACTCCTAAGCATAGTTTGAAAATGTACCTAGTGTCTAAAAGCACTACTGCTTTTATATTTTGAAAAACTAAAAAAATTTAAAAGCACTTATAATCTTTCCTCCTCTATTATTCTAACATTAGGATGGTCAAAAAAGAGATTAAAGATTTTTTTTTTGGCCTTTATATATCAAACTAGGCCTTAGATGCTGTGAATTCTAATTAGTTGAGATGGAACGCGCTAGCTGGTTCATGGATGATGTGGTGGACCAAGTCCAGGCAATATTCCCCACTGTCGAGGCTAAAACTAAAATAATTAATTAATGTGATAATCAGATTCACGCATCTTCTTCAACACTATAAATTAAACATCCCCCCCCCTCCAAACCTCACGAATACCGAATAACTTTGTCCCACTCTATATCCCAAATCCTTTTTTTGAGCTTCTCCTCTCTCTCTCTCTCTCTCTCTCTCTAGAAATGTCTGGGTTAATTGATATATGGACTGCAGAGATAGAGAAGCTGCGCGAGAAGGGCCGAGCCGTGATATCCTACAACGACTACGGCCCAAGAGAAAATATGGGCCGGCCCAATAAGCCCGAAGAGGCTACTGATTCGAGAGATCCAACTTCTAAATGGGCCGGACCGGGCAAATCTTTAGGGCCCATGGGCCTTGACTCAGAGGCCCTTTTGTCCCTGCTAGTCGATTGTTTTGGCTATTGAGTTTAATTGTATTTTCTGTGGTTCGTGTTGTATCATAAGATATATATGAGCTAATAATGTATTCAATCTTAAATTATTGCTGATTTTTTTTTTTAATTTAATTAGATTATTTCTATCCTGATTATCTAATATCAGTTAAGTGCAGTGAATATTGCTCAGAAAAGATGAAATTGCCATTTTGGTTCATGAAAAATATATATATAGCGAGAAAAAACAAGACACTATTCGAATGAATGTTGGAAATTTTGGATATATAGATAACGAGCATGTGAATTGCATTGTGAGAATATTTAAACTGACGTAGTACGAGTTACAATAAAGTAGAAATTCAAGGACTATATCGTACATTTTGTGCTCGTCCAGATATGAAGGACTTTTTTTTGCTTTTTCTCCGTGTTGGTGGTGTAGTTTGTATTGTAGAGAAAATGTTGCAATGGTTAAAAATTAGAGCACCAATAAATCAGAGATGTGACTCTGTGTGGGCCAATAACATGCATGGTCTGCAGATTCTTTCTTTGTGTGCAACATCAAACACCAACAAAAGAGTTAACACCATTGTTACAACTTTGTTTTCCTGGGTCCTAAATCATCAAAAACGGAGGTTAACGTGCAAGCATACGGCGGAGGATGTTTTTTTTTTTTTTTTTTTTGAGAGAGATAAATAGCATCTTTATCTGCTTCGTTTATTTCGTTAAGAAATAAAACTTAAGTAGAAATATGAATCAGGATTCGACTCGGGTCTGATCACAATAGCTGAACTTTCTGCAGGGAAACCATAAATCATCAAAAACGGAGGTTAACGTGCAAGCAAACGGTGAAGGTGAAGGATGTTAACCACATATTGTGTCATCAATCATTCTACCAAAGAGCACTGTCAACATAAATGGGTTATGGAGCGTAAGATTTTAACGTGTCACAATGCAGAACAAGTAGAAGCGTACATAAATGAGGTTCACTATGTGGACACATTTTGATTGAGCTATCTAATCTTCTAAAATTTAAATTTTACTATATGACTTTCCAATTTATTTGAATGAAAGGTTGAATAATAAAATCAAAATATTTAAAAATTGAATAACCAAGTCAAAATAACATATAGTTCACATAGGTTTTTATATATTTTCAGCTTCAGAACAAAAGGATTTGAAGTTCGTCCGGCACACCGCTTCGGAACTCATCCCAAACCTGCTCTAAACCCCCACCTCATTCTTATAACTATGTTTAAGAACTACAGCTATTTAATAATTTAAGCTTATTAGATACAAAATCAAATAGTCGTGGTTCGACGAAAAATAGATTTTACATGGCTATGAAACCTTATTTTAATTCCCGAGAACTGTTAGGCCTTTCTCCGAACCTGCTCCGCTCTGTAGCCATCCCTACGCGCTATCGGCATTTCCGAGCGGGGCCAATTTCCGACCCCGAAAAGATAGAAAGATAGAATGAGAAAGATAGAGAGGCAGATAGAGAAAGATAGATAGTGACCAAAAGCCTGCTATTATTATTGCTTCAGTACAAAGCATCTGCTGTGGAACCACGTCCTCTATCCCGATATTCGTCGACAATTCGATCAATTCGACCGTGACCTATCGCATCGGACCCCCTCGAATTGGACACGCAATTTGCGGATAAAGGCGACCAATACAATTTGGACTCTCTCCCTTTCACTCATCCTCCTCAAACCAAAGATCCTTTCCTAAACCAGGTCTACCACGTTGTCTGTAAATTTGATTTACTCGGTTGAATATAATGGGGAATATATATACATATATGTATATATATTCCGCTACGCTAGGTCCATGCAAAGTAATTTAGGAAACCAGGGCCCAGACCGTTAGAAGAGTCCCTGTTTCACAGAAAACCTTTGGCTTGCGTTTCCTTCCTGCTAAGTGCTAACCCAATCAATCTAATTACAAATTCGTTATATAAAGAAAGAGGTTCCCACCCCAGGGAACTTTCATCTCCTACATTGATAAACTTATTATACAGGAAAAAGCCACGCAGTGAGAATGTCTAGTTTCGTGGGAATTTGGTTTGGCGAGTTCGCAAAGCCCGGAAAGTGGAATTCGAGATCACTAAGCTGCAAAGTCGAGTCGGCTGGTTCTCACGGCGCAGAAGAAGGGGGAGGAGATAAAATGGAAGAGAATGAGAAGGCTCGAAGAGATAAGAACGAAGAGACTAGCGAAAAGAAGAAGAGATGCAAGACTCTCTCCGAAACCAGTTTGTGTTTGATCATGGATCGCTTTACGCCAAGCTGAGCCAGTTTATTGTCGATCACAGATCCAATGTAATTCTATAGATTGTTTGATCACTTCTATGTACTATTTGCCCGTGCCCACCGCCGCCACATGGCTCAGAACTGAGCTTTCGTATATGTATATAGATATGTGATTTTTTTTTTCTGTTTTCGTGTGGTATCTTTCTTAAAATTAACATTGTATATGGTATAATATTATTGTAAAGAACAAAAAAAGAACTATTACTTTTTAGGTTAATCAGGTGTTCGAACCCCTGGATAACATATCAGTGTGACATGGAAGTTCAACTTTCCTATTTTCTAATGGGCACCCAATGAACTTCTATTATATTTCTGGATTTCAATGATATAATTTATCATTGAATTCATTGTTACAACAAATCAAGGCAATTTAACGCGCGCAGACGTTAAAATTGCTAATTCTGCAAATACAAATCCAGTTAGAAACCAGCAAGGTCGAAAATTCACAGTGAGAAGACAAAGTTAAAAAGAATCAACTGTAAAATACACGAATCTCTATTTCATTAACCTAGATCCATAACAGTTCAACAGCAATGCATAGCAATGCATTTTAATCAAGCAAATTCCCGCATGCAGACATATCGGTCGCAGCATAAAGAGCAAACGTTTTGAAACGGGTAATGTCGCTGTTTGCGAAGCTGCAAACAATACAGCAACGGATAAATTGCCTCTTAACACTCAAAACAAGGCTATAAACACTGGTGGATACTTTTTTTTCCTCTTTCATTCCAGTATTTTGAATAATGTATACACACTGTAGACAAATCTAAGCAACAAATAAGCAAAAATGAAGAAAGATGCACATCTATTTACAAACCATGCTCTCCACTTCATACAATCAGTTAGAATAGGAGCTTGGTTCTGTACTATAAATCGACTCGCTGGACCCAAATATCGGCTTCTCTTCCTCCCAGATCAAAATCTCTCTCGCATATTGAAGTGCCGCGTCAACAGTATCCTGGGCCAAACCATTTGTCCAGGTCACGTAAAGCCTCCGCCCAGTAATAGAGGAGAAGAGCCTCTTGAACTTAACAGCAATATAGTGAAAGGCCTGTTGAGCCATTGTCGCACCACTGTTAGGGTTCCGGCTGTTACTGGGTTGGTTTCGGCTCACCACTGGATTGAAGTCACTGAACCACTCGCAGATGGTCAGTGGGGATGTGTCTATCTTTTGCTCTAGAAGATCGAATTTGTTTAGTATTAACAGGAAATTCATCTCTTCGAATGTTGGATGAGTCACCAAGTTCTCGAAAAGCCTTTTGCTTTCGATCATTTTGTTGATGAGCACACCATTTGGATCTTCGTAGTATTCATCGTAGTCACTCAAAGCGACGCAAAATAAGACGATTTTGATATCTTCGAACATGTCCAGCCACTTGCAGTTTTGGCATAACCCTTTCGTATGTATCCTGATCAGCTGGTACCTATAGCACCAGATTAGTGTAAACATTAGCATATTCAGAAATCCAAAGAGGAATAGCGAAAATGAGCATTTACACAAAATTCCCTCTTCACCCGAAGGACAAATATAAGCAAAACTCATATGCATGCTTAGCACGGAAAGACAAAAAAGCCCGTCCGGTAACAAGAGGTGAAGTTATAAAATTTAAAAGCAATAACCACCTAGCACTACCAAGAACCAACAAGGTGGATCCCTCATGCACTTGGAACCCCTATTGTATATTTTCATATAATTGTATGCAGAAGAATCCTGTTGGGCATTCTACATACCAGGTTTTAAGGGTCAATAAAGTAGAAGGCATAAATACTCGATTCAAACTACATTCTAAGTTTTAAGGGTTTTGAAAGCTCGTCCATGATATTTATTTTCATTTTGTTCATATCAGTGTACAGAAAGTATAATTGATATATGCACCTTACCTTAACAACATATCCTGCTGATCACCATCAATGGCATGCCCATCACAAGCCAGCTGTCTGAAGGAGAAATCTGTGCACGCTATTCCATTGGATGAAGTTATTCGATCAGCATAAAGGATATCCTTATCAGAGGGCTCATACTCCATTCTAGATATGTCAACAACCTGAAAATAACTAGAATCAATCATAAAGTCTTTGAAATTATTTTAATTGAATACTATCTGTTAAATATATAAAAAAAAAAAAGTAAAAACACCATTATCTAAAAGCTTAAGCATTTTTTAGAGAATTACAATTATTTCATTTGATTTAAATTGTATCATAGCAAAATGTCATAAGTTCGAATCATGCCAGGCTCCTAGCATAATTGATTTCCACCCATTTAATTTAATTCCACGTCATGAGCCTATCAAAAAGTCTCAAGTTCAGACATAAGGGATAATATTAAATATAAAAATATATAAAAATACTATTCTCTACTAGCTTAGGCTTTTAGAGAATTATGGTTGTTTCATAAAATTTAACTAGAACATCATTTTCTGCACGAGAAAGCACAACTAGGTAATCTTCCTTTAATTCGCATTCCTTCTGATAAACAGTTGGTTGATATCTTCACAAAACATTTGTCTACTACTCGCCTTACTGCACTTCTTACCAATCTTCACGTCCAACCTCGGGATATTCAGATTGCGGAAGGGATGTTAGAGTCTAATCATTTATATGTTTATATGATTAAAGCCATTGCCAGTTGTACCTTACTTGTACAGTATCTAGTTTAACACAATCTGTATACAAGGTGTTTTTTGTAATTGTGTTCACTATGTATTTAATGGAAACTCTAGAGGGGTACTTTTACAGCTCTACCCAATCTTTCACTACCAAATATGGATTTTTCAAATAGTTCATTGAGAAAATATAGCTTCCATTACTCAGCAAGGTTTACATTCCTGTGACCAGGTAGGCTTGGTCACATGCAATGTGACAGTTAATGCTCAGTGAAAGCAATTTAAACGTGGTTAATTGAGAAAGGATAGTGTTCAGCTGACTCAGCAATAATTTAACCTTGGTTGAAATTACCCTTTTTTAACTAACACGTGCGGTATCTTTATTAAGTTGTCTATTGAGAAGTTACAAACTTCTTTTTAGCAAGGAATTGGACTAAAAAATATAGTGAATCCAAGAAAATAGAACAGTTATATTTCCTAAAAGCCATATTAGGAAGACATGCAAACGAGCCTACTACCCCAAAAACCTAAGCGCTCAGGCTTGACTGCAGATTATCTAGGAGGCTTTTAAATTTAAGCCAAGTTCAGGTCCTTCAGGTCTGATTTAACATAGGTTTGCAACCCAACACATTTCAAGTTCGTGTTCTCCACATCATGATGTTCAAGTAGTTTGGGTTCCAGCTGTCCAAAACAATACTGAGCTCAAACAAAGCAACTAAAAGAAAAGATGCTCAGTAGCAGCTAATCTTTTCAGTCATACCTGATCTTGAAAGCTTGTCTCATTACTGCAATAGACAGAATACTTTCTGTTTTCTGTTCTGATATGCTTCTTCTAGGACATAATAAAACACATCATAAATGTAACTCACGTGTAAATACATCTCAATCGAAAGCAACTAGAGCCTCGCATGTATAGATAATTTCATTGCTAATGATCAGTATTGCCTATGTGCAAACTGAGTAAGAATAGACAAAGTCTATACAATATTTTCCATCTAGCATTTCATTTCTCCTTCCACGTAATAACTTAGCTCTGCCTGGAATCTAATTGTTTCCATACCAATCTTTTCTCCAGGTTGTCATCAATTTTGAATACACATTATAGATTGAAAACCAAGCAGCAAATACAATTGCAAACCTAGTGTCCAAAAGTCAAATGCAATGCATGAAAAGAGAACATATGGCTTTAACTTATTTAACCTAAAGAGACATGTAGTTTTTCAGTAACCCGGATGCCACATTTCTACCTTAAAAATATTTGAAGTTCAGGATCTTCCTGGTCCTATTGTATGCCTGAATTATAGTGTTTATCTTAGAAAGCAAATTTTAAGCAGCATTTCATTTTGACTGGGAAAAAACATCAAGATGGAATTTTCAGTAACGGAATCATGTTTGAAGGGTCAAAACAATAACAATAATACAAGAATAATAATACAAAAAGCACATTACCCGTTCTAGAAAATAACTGGCTGTGTTTGGAAGCATTAGTAGTTCGCTTCTGCGTCTGTATGTAGCTTGAATAGCAGCATCATTCCACAGTTCCTCAACAAAGGGAGCATACTCGCAAGCATAAGCTGGAAAACTAGCATCAAGGTTACCTGAGGCCATGACTTTGAGAAGCCAATCAGAGAGTTCTCTCAGCCGTGGACAAAAGGAATAGTCGGTCACTCTATTGCAATCGTCTGAGTCATAATTGCCTGCAGCCAACATGTTTCCTCTCAGAACTGCAGCAACAAACTATGCAATATGTAAAAATTCATCTAGTACAAATATCATCTTCGGCTGATCTATTTATCTTTGCAATTTTTTTGGACTAAGATGTCCTTTCATGGACTCAAAAGCTCCCCACATGAAATCCAGTTTGCACATTTATACAAGGTAAACTGGAGACATTCAATCCAATAAAGAAGGTTTTACCCAATGTTGTAAAAACTAAGGATTGAATAAAAATTGCAAAATGGGGGGAAAAAAGGGATCAAGCATTGGTCACACATTAACTGAGCAGTAAATCCATTCAATTAAATAATAAAGTGAGATATTAACTAAAGAAAGATCTGCCACAATAATAACAATAGAACTTTCAAGGAACATAGTGCCAACCAAGTATAACAGTAATGACATTCCAACAGGAATCAAAATGGCAATCTGAATAAATGAATCTTCTCACATAGAAGTATGTCTAAGATTATAAATGAAAATAAATGAAACGTCCAAGTTGGAGAAGTAATATTGCACTATGGGTGAGCATATGCAATTTATAGTCTGATTTAGATGGAGAGTCAATTTTGAAAATTCATAAGAAGTTCACTCCACCAAAAACTTGCTTTACTCTGTGTTTTTTAAAGATAACCATCCTTAGTTTAGTAACTTTTCAGAGGCCCCCTCAAGATAAGGAATATAGCTTAAAGCAGAAACCACATACGGCATGGTTTCGTTCAGGAACTACTGCTATAATAGAATATAAGAAATCAGACACACGTCGCACATCAGCTTCAAATGTTATCAATTTGAACCAAATTTATACTTCACTTTAATTGTCATTATTCTGCAAGTATTAAACATATGATGGAAACATTATTACAATCATTAACTATATGATGAAATGTGATGCTATTCCTATAGCATTAAACAAAATATTCAAATAGCCTTTGTATCAATCTTAAGAAATGAAAAACAGCTGACATAACAAATAGGTTAATCACAGATGAAGTGGCAAGAGAAAAATTATTAACAAAAAATAACTGAAGATCGTATTAGTGCCTGAGGAACAATGTTGGCAGCTGTTCCTTCTCTCAGCCAAACTCTCTTCTTCAAACATTTCACGCCCTTCAAGCAATATAGCAAGATAGCTATATATGTTGCTTCGTATAATAACCTTGATATCTTGCCGCTCATCATTTGAGAAAGGAACACCTCTATACAAGAACTTGACCTGAAAAGGTATTAAACAAACAAATGTTTATTGACCATTAAATACCTGTGCATTAAATCCAAACAAAGGTATTAAACAAACAAAGGTATATAGAGATATGTGTGTTATATCTCTTTGCTTGTGCATCAGTCGGCTGTATCTAGGTTACCTGCTTAATTAGGGTACTTGTCCCTGATCCATGAAGTCCGACCAATAGCATTTTCTGGACAGTTCTTTGCTCCAGATAGTCCGGAATAGCTTTAACCTTATCAATCACTTCATCACCATTATAATTTGCAGCCTTAGTAGGAGTGGGTAATGAAAGGACTGGGCAAAGCAGCTTCATTATAGGCTGGCAAACATAAGACATAGATTTTTTTAACATGTTCCCCAAAACCCGAAAGCAAATATCACAAATAAAGAACAATAAGGGCTAACCTTGCCCCAAATCTGCCCCTTTATATTCTTCTGCCCCTCCTCTTGATAGGTTCCATCAGCATTCAGCCAGAAGTGAGGATTCCCAGCACACTGGACTCCTGCCCACTGCAATTTGAACTCATTTACAGTCTTAATTCTGTATCAAATATCAAAGAGATCCAATAGATTTATTCAAAGAACCTTAAGCATCTGTAGCTCAGCTTTAGTAATCTCCCGGCCATTTATAAAGATGCCAGTGTTCCCATTGCTTGCTCTAGAATCGAGGCTGCCACCAACATTAAGATCTGCGGTAATGATTTTGTGAGGTTTGTGTCCTCCCTGTTAAGTTTACACCAGATGTATGGCTCAATGAATGAACAAGGCAAAGATAAATAAATAGCAAAATCCAAAACTAAATATGCGTAGACTAAGAAAGCTTGCGAGGCCATGCATTCCTCTATCTACTCGCATGCAATCTTGAGTGAATTGTAAGTTTGTAACATGTTTAGGAAAAGAAAAAAAGATAAACGATTAACAATTGAAGTTCATGGGGGGGGCACACAGAAATGAGAAGTGTTTCTGCACACTATTCTGCAGCCAATTTTTCTGTTACAACAAAGACTCAACCAGCTGGATTTAACACTACATGTTACAGATTGAAACAAATCAGTGCATGGTAGTTTTTCAGCTCACCTTTCCCCAGAATCCTGAGACCTTATCGTACCAATAGTAACCGGGCTTAAGCTTCGGGGGCGGGCACGAACAGTTCTGCAACAAGATGAGCTCCTCCGGAGTGAGATTCTTCCCATTAACAACTAAATCTTCCGGCCTCAGCTGATTCGCCTCGCAGTTCCTCTCCGCCTTCATCGCCAACTCAATTTCCGGTGAACTCAGCAACCTCCTCAACATCCGAGAGCACTTCCCCAGCGTCTCCCTCTTCGACTCCGATACAGGGGAGCCGATGCAAGAGACGCATTTCCTCCCTTCCGGCATCGAACCCATCGCCCTCAAAACACACCCGCTGCAGTATTTGGCATCGCAAACCAAACAGGCTTCTTTCTCTGCGAATCGGCTTCCTTTCAGGCAGTGATAGCATGCGCCCTTCTTTCCCCTCGGCTCGCATTCCTCCCTCCTTTGACGGGCTAAGCCGACTGCGGGAGAAGCCGAACCGCTGGATTGGGCCGAGCTTTCGAAAGTCACCAGGGTCTTCTTCGCGTGGGGAGCGACGCCCTCGTCGTCGTCGTCATCGTCGTCGTCGTCGTTCTCGGAGGCGGAGGATCGGAAGTCGAACTCCAAGCTTAGGGCTGACTCGGTCGAGATCCGATCAGGCAAGGACGAACCCACCGGGCCGGAGCTCTCCACGCCCCCTTCGGTGAGCTCGGCGGAGCGGTCGAGGCACAGGGAGGAGCCGAGCAAGCCGGAGCTCCCGGCCTCGGCGTCGGGCCCGTCCATGACGGCGTGGTTCTCGATGACGGAGGTGGGTGAGGCAGCGGCGGCGGCGGCGGCGGCGTGCTCCACAGCAGGGGTCGGCGCGGCCTTCCTGAGGGGAGAGCTGAGAGGGTGCACGACGGGGAGGGTCTCCGCCGCGTCGGATGCCGAGGGCGGCGCCACCGCGGCCACCGGGATCCGCTCGATCTCGATGGGGATCGCCTTGGGGATATCGTAGGGGAGCGGGGGGCCATGGTACTCGACCGCGAAGGAGTAGTCCGCGGTCTCCGCCATCGCCGAGCTTCTCCTCCGTCTCCCGAAACCTTAGTTTGCGGGAACCCCACGCGCGACCATGGCGGAAACCCTAACCCTAGAGAAAGGAGAGGGGCGGGTGGGTTGGTGGGTGGGTTTGAGGGGGGGGAAGTATTTAACTTTTTAACTTTTTGAGCACGCGCGAGTGAGGGGACTTTGGAGTGAGGACGAAAGAAGGAAGCAAACTAGCAAAGGGCGGAAAGGAAGGATAGGAAAGGAAAGCAAAGGAAACCGGGTGGACCCCGCATAGAGCGGTCACTTCGGAGAGGAACAGGGTGACGTGGCTGATGATTTTGACCTGTGGGGCCCCGCCAGGCATCTCTCACCGCAGTGGACCGATTCGGAACGCGTGGGGCCCACCGCCAAGAAGCGTTGATCCGGTCAGAGTAACACGTGGCATTTATCCAACTGCTATTTTGGGCTTAATGGGTCTCGGCCCATATCCAGCTAAATGGCCCAGGGCCTAAGAGTTTATATTATTAATCGGCTGGTTCTAATGGGCCTCTTTGATCGAACCCGACCAGAGCCCTAAGGCAATGTTTTTGGTCCAGGCATCGGGCCCACAATATCTAACGCGGCCCAATATGGTGGGCTACTATTCAAACTTTTAACCAAATTCTTTTTGTGGCATGATTTGCGAGACGCGGATTACTAAATTATTATTTCACGATGCTTCCTACAAATTTCATTTCTGACAATAATATTGTTGCTTTCTCCATTTGTTTTTTTGAGGGTAAGGTAGCATGCTACCCATTTCGTTTATTTCATTAAGAAATAAATTTAGCTGAATATGTGAATCAACTAGGATTGACTTGGAGTCGATGCAACCAACTTTTTTTCACTTTGCCTTAGATAGTTGATCTTCTCCATTTGTTAGAATGATAAAATATATACCTTCTTTTGTTATTATTGGCTTGACTCGGTGCATTTAAATTTGATCATGCGCTACCAATGTAGAAAATACTGCACGCACAAAGCACACCATCTTGCTATAAAAAATTTCGAACAACAAGAACAATAATATATGTGTAAGATTAGTGAAGTGCTGCATGTTGAGCCTATGTATTAATTAGTTGTAGCAAAATAGATCATTCTTTCAAATAAAATGGTGTTTTCGTCGGTTCTAAGCCTTTTAATACACCGACCGTCCCTAGCGCAAGTGGCAAAGTACTTGGTGGATGGTACCAGATACCCAAGTTCGAATTTTAGTTGATTCACATTTTCAACTAAATTTATTTCTAAATGAAATAAACAAAACAAGTAGCACACTACCTTTAACTCCAAAAAAAAAAAAGAAAAAAAAAAGCCTTTCAGTACTCTTGTGAGTTCGAGAGTTTAATAAATCTTCCACACAACGTGTTACAAGTTTTAGCAACAAACGTACACGTTGCATAAGCTCTCATCGAAAGTGTGGAGTGCTCGCGAAACAAGTAACATTTTAATTTCTTTTTGTTTGATAGGACTAGGAGGCGCCGCAGAGTGGAGGCACAGGACAAGTAGAAACCATCTGAGGTGTGCCCAAATAATTGCTGGGGACAAAGGAGCTTTGACACACACTACTCTTCTTCTCCTCGATAGCTTAAAATTATTAAAGATACTATGACAAGCTAGGAATTATAGTCCTCCAAGTGTGTGGTTGTGAATCGAGATACGTACAAAGAGATGAAAGCGAAATTGAGAACTTGATATGCCACATATCCATGATTAATTGATGGCTCGAAGATGTTTGTGGTGAGCCATAGCGCAAATTCATCAACATCTTCTTAAAGAGAGACCATTACCTGGATCGTGTCCATCACATCGATCATCTGCTTGTCGACCACGCACCCATTTGATTTGATCTACTCTATATATGTACGTGCATCACCACTTTGCCCAATTCCAACTATATTTGTGGGTTGCAAACTAAAAGTATTTTATATAAATAGTACATGGATTGAAAATAGAGATGAGATAGAGAAAGCAAGTTAATTTGACGGATATAACTGGTCAATTTATATCTTACATTCATGCTCTTTTTCAAACTTGTAATTTGAAATTTACCACCTAAATATGGCTCCCCCTCTTTCGCTGAAACCGATGACTTTTCTATGCCAATTGTGGGTGTTTTTGTGAGATATTGAAAATTTGAAGTTATGCATGCTAAGTCGAATTTATAGGGCACTGTATTTGAAAATAATAATTTCACATACATGATTAATTTATCTACTTCATGACCAGGTAAAAAAGATGAGCTTTTTCATTATTTCACATACCATCTAATAATACCCCAATTTAATTGCATAAAATTACATCAAGCTTGTCGAGGGGCAAAATAAAAAATGGTGAGGACCACAAAGTGGGTCAGTGTACTTAGGCACTATTTCTCTTTCAAAAATGTTAGGTACCTAGCTACTATCTCAAATGAGGTTACATGCACGAAGCATGATTTAAAGGTTAACTCCCATATTTAATGTGATAAAATTAATTAAATTGCATCTCCATCGATCTTTCCAAAATTATATAAATGTACCATCCTTAATTTCTAATGCAGGTTTGATTGATATTAAATTGTGTTAATTCTTGTACAACCACCAACAAATTAGAAACAATGGAGGAAAAAGAATCTTCTTTAAAATGCTTACTATGGACAATGTGCATGATTGGTTAATTTGTTAACATATATAGATTGCATGGTTTAAGCATTGCAATAACTAAAAACCTTTTCAAAGTATAAGAACATTCCATCTTCTAGAGTGAACTGTACATACATATTGCAAATAATTAAGTACAACAAAATTAAATTGTGAACAATAAGCACTGGAACAACATATATTCATCCAATAAGCAACCTATTCTTTTCCATACATATATGTAAATCATATAAAGTATCATTCTTAGAAATTAAATTAATAATTAGTGATTTAATTATTTCACTGGAAATTGAGAAAAAGACCACATGAAGTACAATTAATGTTAAGTTAGTTAAAAAATTAGTCGAGGCACGGATGCGTTCTCTTCCCAGTTAACTAGTTCAAATATGAATGCATGGATCTCTAAAATATTCGGGCAAAAAACTAAATAAGTCATTAATCAAATTAAGAAGCATATATATATACATATATATATAGTATGCATCTAATTATTGAGATCATGCATAGACTTAAACAAAGAATAGTATGGGAGCTCTCCGGTAATATTTCTATGAACTTATGTCACCTTGATGACTGACTTTTCAGATAAACAGAAAAACGTACAGATGATATTCTGAAAAACAAAAATAAGATTAAATTAGTACTGAATATCAACATAAGTTCGATGAGATTTAATTGAAATTAAAGATGCGTCTCTCTTAATTAAAATGATCTTCGATTGCCATGTACTCATTTTCTAGCTAAAAAAAAAAGTTGGTTTTGTCAAAGTCCATATATGAATGAAAAGATAAGCATCTAATGTCAAAAAAGACTAGAGTAGTTGAGAGTTTGGCCTCTTGAAGCAAACATGCATGTACACTTGTATCCAGTACATGTTTTGGTGTTGCTTGAAACCAGATGAAGTCAACCAAAATATTCATCAGCCTAACTAGAATGAAGTACATGAAATAATGCTATTTCCGAAGGAAAATAAAGGGTAATGCTTTTTAATTTCTCATGAAAAAAGGAACAAAAAAAAAACAAAAATTACAAGTTTGAAGTTCAATTAATTTAAAAAGGGTTACATAGGAGAATTAATTTTTTAGGTTGACCGAAATATATATACATTCCACAAATGGTTCGTTTATTGAGACTATATATTTTTACTTAAGCTTAATTGACAAATTCCTACCTCAATGATATGAAATAACTATATATGATCGGGCACTAAATTAAGTGAGGATTTAGAAGTTATATAATTATCATATATATGCATCGCAATTGTAATTTTTAAATTTTTTATAAATTTTATTGCGTTCTATATATGTTGCTTTCACATATATTATAAGCAAACATTAAGTAGATGAGAAAGTCTTTAACTTTATTGACTTGTTATAAGTTGATGGCGTAGGAAGTAGCTACATATTTTGTCGCTGAAATGATCATCATGCGATCGTATAATTGACGTGCACTCTTTCACAAACATTAATTGGCCCTGCAAGCTACAGTAATAATTTAAGAAGTTTGGATATAAAGAGGTATGAAACGATATACCAATAAAGAAAATGAAACATGCATGTCACCGGCCGTCTCTAGCACAAGTGATAAAAAATTTGATAATTAGTATTCGATCAAAGTCTCAAGTTCAAATTATACTTATTTTATATTTTCAGCTAAATTTATTTATAAAGAAAACAAATAAAATGAATAGCGTACGTACGTAACGTACGTGCTATCTTTTTCTAAAAGAACAAATATGAAACATGCGAGCTAGCTTATCATTTTCCATACAATTAAGCTACATGTATCTTAGAATGTACATCAAGATTAACGCGAGTAGTGGGTTTTTTTTGTAGAAAAAAAAAATTTAAAATTCTTAAATACAACGATCATTTTTATTCATGAAATAGGTCGCATTTGCAGTATTATATACACGATAAATGCAAGACCTCCATAAAGTGAGAAGTACAAAACACTAATTAGCAAATTAAGCTGTTATTTGTTTTAATAATTCAACTGTGTTTGAAGTAAAACAGCTATTTTATATATGCAATGTAAAAAACATAGAGTTTCTGAAATTTAACTTATATACTTTACGTGTTAGTTATAAACAATACGTAAGTACTTAATTATATAAGTTTAGTATTACAAATTAATAATAGCATACCTTTTTTATAATGGAATGATGAAATTTGGTTATGTTAATATCGCTATATATGTACTCCCGGTTCAAATTATTAACGCAAAATATATGAACGGGGTGTCGTCGCCTTTTCGGTTCAAATTAATAACGCAACCTAATAAGAGAGCGATCGCTTCCTGTCCGTCCGTGAGCATGCTCTGGGGGTCCAGCTGGTCCAAAGGGGGTGCCGTAAGGGAGACGGAGCTCCTTTCCATCGCCTCCCTATAGTGGTCAGTTTGATTGAAGCGTAACAAGAGAATTTTTTATCGGACGAAGCGTAATTCGTCCCTAATTCTGTCTGCTGCACGACAGCTCAGACATGTGTGGAAGTGGCACTGTGCCCCGACGTGACTCTTCTTTATTCTCCTGTCTATTTTTGTGGTTTTCCATTTTTGTTTTTGCTTTATCTTTTGTTTTCTTTGTGCTTTCTCTTTTGATTTCTTTGTTCGCTGTGAGGCCCTGTTGCGCGCCTCAATATGTTGCATAGTTCATCCTTTTTATGAATGAAGTGGTAGCATGCTATATTTTCTCAAAAAAAAAAAAAAAAAAAAAAAAAAAAAAAAAACACGCAAAATATATATGCATTGCTAGCTAGGTAGGTACACTAAAAAGTCATCGAATTCAATCGCCTAAAAGAGTGTAACGCGTTGCATGCTTTGCTGCGTTAATACCTCTTAGTGTTACACGTACCATGCTAGACTCTTTCCTAGGTTTATTCGTGCATGGTCGATAGAAGATGTAGCTAGTGCAGTTTAGTTCGTCCTTTAATATTATATTAACGAGAAAACATTAATTAATTACTGATCACTCTCATGCTTTTGAAAAGACATACAACATTTAGTGCCACGTCTCTGTAGCTTACTCTATCCAAATTGCTTGAACTCCACAGCTGTCATTAAAAAGCCAAAACTACATAATTGATTTGCTTGACTTAATTACTTGATCATGTGTTGGTATTAAAGAGTATATATTGTTCCCCAAAAATCATGCATCTACCTAGCTAGCAACTACAATATAAATTTGTAAAGCACCTAATATTGGTAGTATTTACGCTACGTCACAAGATCTACCTGATCATGTTTAACTATATACATATCTCATTATTTAATTTTACATTTCCCAAGGCTTAATCGATCAATCGCTTGTTTGAGTCGGAGAAAAACATGTGGATCGAATATCTTAGTGTATCTCTATAAGCAGATATTTATTTGGGCCGGTGATTCGGAAGATCTTTAGATTGTATATATTATATATTGTAGAGTATTGTAATTAATTTATTAACTGGTCAATAAATTATATACATGTATGATCTCTCAATGATCAAACCTTACCAAACAGTGTATTTTTATATACTGGACTAAGTCATTAATTAATATCATGTTGCATTGTTTATTTTGTAAATACACCCAAAATATCAGGATTGTTTGAAAAGAGTGCTGGTGCTTTAATTAAACAATAGCTATATAGCTACTATTTAATTTCTTTTATTTGGATAAGTTAAAATAATAATAAATAGAATGAACAGCTAATCCTAGATATTATAATTAATGAGAAGTAGCCAAACGTACGTGATGTCTAGTCACGTACCACACACTTTTGCCTACAGCATCTATTTATGGCCTAGCAAAAATTTAAGTTAATTTCTCTTGAGTTTGATACTATATATGTTCAAAAATTAACACATGCCAAGAGTTTAAACTGATAGATAAAGAAATTTCTCATATATATATATATATATATATATATATATATATATATATATATATATATATATATATATATATATATATATATATATATATATATATATATATATATATATATATATATACAACTGGATGTATCGCAATAGCATTGACTCATAATTAATTAGGCTAATTCTGTAGAGAAAAACAAGCAAAGAGAAAAGTTTCTTGTTAAATGAGAGATTAATTTGTAGCTCTGATTATAAATCATATAGGAAAAGATGATTTGTAGCTCTAATCTAATTATACTCCTAGGGTGACAGATGCCGAGTGAGAGATTGGAAAGCGATCACAAAATTTAATTTGTCATATCATCTTGATATTTGAATGCACGGCACTTGGCACCTAATAAATAAGCTTTGCTGGTTTGTTATGTTCTTTTCTTCATAAAGAATGAAAAGGAAATCCCTCATGATAATGAGACAGTGATCTATATATTAATATACAATTCTTCGTGGGATTTGTATCTCCATCTCTTTTTTCTTTTCTTTTTTGAGAGAGATAAGTAACACGCTTCCCGCTTCGTTTATTTCATTTAGAAATAAACTTAGTTAGAAATGTAAATCATCTAGAATTGACTTGGGTCTTGGGCAACCTAAGTCTTGCTTCTTTAGGGATGGTTTGTATCTCGATCTCTTGATAATGAGAAAGTGGTCTCTTCTATCAAATTCTGTGCAGGATTTGTATTTCACCAATTTCATTAATTAAGATCTAGTTTAAATTACAGTGTTCAAATACAGTAGATCATTAATTATCATACTTTGATTAGCGTAGGTAATCCGAAAGCATTTAAACTTTTTCAAACAATGGCGATAATTATGATATCATTTTGTACCATTAGAGAAAGATCTAGAAGCATCTGAATGCTTAATTAAATTTTATTTAGCTTTTTAAAACATAAAACTAGGTGTGCTTTACAGTACAATTTTGAACAAAGGCTCCATTTGACAATATGAGCACGATATGTGAAGTGAGAAAACTTGATAGAAAAATGTTCTATTATTTTTGCTAATGATAATCCATCATGTACTCTACTTCTTTTAAAATATGATGAGAGTCATTATATTAAAAATTGAAAAATATATATGTTTATGTGTTTACACCCCAATTTAGATTAATTTTCGGCTCAGTAGCATTAGGCAATATTCTCAATACCAAAAGAGTTTCAAGCCTAAGCCATGTAAGATGCTAAAAGTAATTATCGAACCAAAAATAAATATTATTAACTTTGAGTTAAAATGATGATAGAAAATATTTATACAAACTTAAAAAATATTCAATATTTTCGTACAAGCTGAAAATAAATACTTTAAAAAAGGTATATTTGTACGTGGGGGGGGTCAAATCCCACACCTATTGGTCGACAATAATAATAATTTTTATTATATATTTATTATATTTATATAAAATATCTGTCTAAAACAATTAATTTTCGCCTCAATAATAATAGAGTACCACGTCATGACAATGTCGGAAAAAAATACATCAAACTATGATTAATTTCGTTTGTTAATTATTAATCAAATATTTAATTACACTCGACACGTGTACGTAGGCGTATACCCCGGGCCCCTATTACCAAGCACGTACATACGTGTCCATGTACCCACATATGTTGTGTGTGTACAGCATGAGAGGAAACATTACAAGCAACTGCATGTATGTATGTATCGTCCTGTATTAATTACGTGGCGAACGTTGCCGCCGCACAAAATCAAAATCCTATCCACCCATCCAACGCCTGGTGGCGTTTTAGGACGTTATCAGCCGTTGCTTTTAGGCGGGAAATGATCACGTGCGGTTGGAAAGAGCCCATCATCATCAAAGCTTCTTAAAACGTGTTGAATTAATATATAAATATACGCGTGCTAAATAATCGCATTCAAAAAAAAAAAAAAAAGGAAAAAAGAAGGAAATAAGTGGTAGGCTAATGACCACATGCAACAGGAAGGTTTGACTTTGACTTTGTCTGGTGTTGTAGTGTGGGGTTTGAAAAAGTCTTATTATTCTTAAGACATATTAGTTATAATTAATTGGTAATTACTTTAAAGAATGATAAAAACAAAATATATCTGATGCCTGTGTAATCTCAGTAGAGTTTAGATAGTTCTATTTATGTTCTTTGATTACACGAGAATGTTCAATGAACAGCTTGATCGATGTCTCGGTCAAAAGTCTAAAACGCTCAATTAGTAATCTACATATGTGTAAATCTACGAAGCATTAATTTGGTATTGAGAGCTTCTTAATATTATAGGACTAATGCGATTTTGCAGGACACTTTATTATTTATATATAGAAATAAATGAAATATTGTGCTTTTTAGCCATGCTCTATGCACTTAATTAATTTCTCCAGTAGAGAGATTAATTTATTTTTAAGAAGCAAAATTCTTAATCATGACTCATAAGCTACATTTGGGAGGAGCTTCGATCAGTGCTTGGTTGTCGGCATAAACAGTACTACTTTTCGTAAAAGCTCTGGCCGAGACAAACATTCGAGTTTGAGATCGATTAGCTAACTAGCTAGTGCTCGACTCGTTAGGATCCAAATTCCTAAAATAATATTCGACTTGCGTACGCGCACGAGTACTCGATCTCGATTGAACAAATTTGTTAAGATAAGAAAGATTAATACTTGGAGATCATTGTCCTTCAGAAACATTAGATTCGTACTAATGTAAATTGGAAAAGACGATGCCGTGCTGCCAACGGAATGAGATGAGATGCGCATTTCGTACAATTATTTTCGGGTGTACAAAATAGCCCCACCGCATATGAAACGATCTTATCGTAAATCCATTAATTTGTTGTAGAGTACATACTTTCGACAGTAGTCAAAATCTAAAAGCTCAGAAACACTGTTTACAGATATTGAGCGGGGAACTTATTCTGCGCACAAGATTTTTCTTAATTTCCTCTGCACGAGATTCTGAAGAAACAGCGCCCTTCTCGAACAGGTTTGGCTCCTGCATGTGCATTGAAAACTTGTCTATGTTCTCATATCTTACTCTTAGATATGATAGTGTTACAGTAGCCAATTGGGCGAATGGATCTTCAGCATGAATGGGCTCCGCGATGGGACAATTGCCGTAGCCGTCCCTCCACCGTCTCACGCGACGAATTATTGCCTACTCCTGGTGCTTGGATATATTTGTTCGATGAACCGCCCACATTAATTTGTCGTGTCTTGGAGTCTTTTTGTGGCAGCATAACCATTAACAGCTGCAACGGCTTCTATTCTTGGGACGGTCGATCGACAATTTTTTTTGCAACTTACCTATCAATTCTCCCGATTACCAAGGGTTACTCAAATGTGCAAATTGCCCACACAATTAAGTGGTTAAAAAACATAGTCGGTTATTTAGATAGCTGAATTGGCCCGACGCACGATATCCATAATTGAGTGGTCACGATTATAATCATGTAAAAAGGAAGGGAGAAAAAACAAAACTAATTAACTGGCGATCGAACGGTAGAACTTTTTTGACATACGGATAAAATAAAATTTATTAAATCTGATTCAGTGTGATTCAGTGTGGCCAGTGTCTCTCTCACAGCTTGCTGCATGATTGCATCTGGATCGTTACATGATTGGTAACGTGTCCTCTTATTAGAGGTTGCAAATTAACATCTCCTTGGCCCTCGCTAAAAGACACTGTACGTAGATGAAACTAACGTACCAACGAAGATATGTGTATATATATATATATATATATATGCCAACTACTTTTATCGGCTCAGAAACAAAAGCAAACATCATTGGTGGAATAGTACAATTTCTTTTTCTTTTTCGTTTTTTGGGAAGGAAAATTAGTAGACATTGGCGGCTGGTTTTAGGTATGATCCAATTAAAGCCATAGTCGATAATGTTCAGATTCAATTTCTCCTCATGTACTCGATCGATATAGGAAAAAATTCACGTGTAACAATTAATAAGGCAATTAACAAACGCATAATAAACATTATAATAATAGTCCCAAAAAAATATATAACAAAACACCAAGCTAATAACATTATAATTGGTCGCATCCATGTACATAATATTTTTCTTCATACTATTGACTATTACTAGCTAGCACAAATGACAAAAAATTTAATAAATCTCAAATTCGTAGCTAAATTTATTTTTTTAAAAATAAGCGAAGCGCGTAGTAAAATAAAATAGTTGATGTCATGAGAAGAGTAGAAAGAGAAAGAGGGGGAGGAGAATGATTGTAAGCTGTAAGTAACTGTATAATTAATTTGCTATTTGATTCGTCCTAAACTAACATATAAAATGATTTTTAATCTTCAAAAACACCATGGATAATATTTTTTTGTGGCCATAAATGATTATTAAACACGATAAACTTTTCGCACTTCCAATTTACTTTCTCGTTTACTATTCAAAAAGACCCGCAATTAATGAATCACCTAACTATAGGGATGCTGCACACGTCATATATATACAATTAGCCGGCTTATTTTTCTCAACAAAATACTAGTAAGATTAGAATAATCTTTGCCAACTGTAGCGAGGAGAAAGCAAATACATTAATTTTTAATACGCTTAATACATAAATAAATCCCCAAAAATCTCTATGTAATTATTATATTAATTAATCTCCTAACTAGTGGTGAGATTAAAAGCTACAGAGTATAAAAAAATAAAAAATAAAAAAACTTATATACGCCAACCTGACACCTCATCAAAAATTATTGCGATTTGCAACTCATCAGGTCACCAAACGCTCGCCGTGACGGAATGAGGAAACGGGGGAAACGCCACCTCATTAGCGGTCGGCGGTCGCCGCAAAAAACGTTTCTCATTCCCGTTTCACTTTCCCGTTTCAAAGGCGACCGTATTATATTATTATTCTATTCCTTGTGCCATAAGCTATCTAACCGACACGTGGCGGCTACAGAGGCGCGTTTCGGAGCACAGGTGCATGGACCACGCCTCATTTCCCTTCCGCTATATATTTGCGCCCCCACGTACCCAATGCCTCGACATTTCTCATTAGATACTTCGCTTTAATTTGTCTCCTCTTCGCATCTTCTTCTTAATTCTTTTTAATCTCTCACCAAAAGTTTCTAACTTTGGGACCTTTCGGTTTTCTTACGACTTGGGTTTTCTCATAGCTAGCTAGATTCCTCCTCCTCGATCAACTGGAGCTCGTATTCGTGGTATCAGCAAATCATCCACCATGAGAGACCCCAACGGAGCTCAAAGAGCACCTCCCCGCGCTAAGCTCTTGAACCTCCTACGCTACTCCCACAGCGAAGAGGACGACTCCCCGCGCAACGACGCGGGCGTGGCGAGCCCGGGCTACGCCTCGGACCTCAACCCGCTCAGCGCGGGGACGTCCCCCTGTAGCCTCTCCCCGTGGAACCCGGCTGTCGCGTCCCCATTCGCCAAGTCCCCCTGGACCCACCTCCCCGGCCTGCTGACGTCGGACGAGGAAGGGGGCCCCACCGCCGCGACGGGCCTCGTGGGCTCGCTGGTGCGCGAGGAGGGGCACGTGTACTCCCTCGCGGCCTCCGGGGATCTGCTGTACACGGGGTCGGACAGCCGGAACATACGCGTGTGGAAGAACGGGCGCGAGTTCGCCGGGTTCAAGTCGAGCAGCGGCTTGGTCAAAGCCATAGTCATACACGGGGACAAGATATTCACGGGGCACCAGGACGGTAAGATACGCGTGTGGAGAGTGTCCCCCAAGGACCCCGCCGCATACAAGCGCCTGGGGACCCTGCCCAGGATGAAGGACTTCTTGAAGAGCTCCATTAACCCCTCTAACTACGTGGAGGTGAGGCGCCACCGCAACGCCGTTTGGATCCGTCACTTCGACGCCGTTTCCTGCCTCAGCCTCGACGAGGACGCGGGGCTTTTGTACTCCGGCTCGTGGGATAAGACCGTCAAGGTGTGGCGCCTCTCGGATTCGAGGTGCCTAGAGTCCATCAGCGCCCACGACGACGCCGTTAACGCGGTGGCCGTCGGGGGCGAGGGGCTCGTGTTCACGGGCTCCGCGGACGGGACCGTTAAGGTGTGGAGGCGGGAGGCCGGGAAGGGGGCACGCGGCCGCGAGGTGGTGCGACACGTGGCGGTGAAGACGCTGCTGAAGGGGGAGAGCGCGGTGACGGCGTTGGCGGTGGCGCGGGAGGCGGGGCTCGTGTATTGCGGGGCGTCGGACGGGGCGGTGAACTACTGGGATTGTAGGAAGGGGATGGCGCACGGTGGGGTGCTCCGCGGGCACAAGATGGCCGTGCTATGCCTCGCGGCCGCGGGCCCGTTGGTCGTCAGTGGGTCCGCAGACAAAACGCTGCGCGTGTGGAGGAGGGACGAGGTGGGCCGGGCCCACTCGAGGGTCGCCGTGTTGGTGGGCCACGCGGGGCCCATCAAGTGCGTGGCCCTGGAGGAGGACCGCGACGGGGTTGCTGGCCCCGACGGGGCGCCGCGGTGGGCGGTGTACAGCGGCAGCCTCGACCGGTCGGTCAAGGTTTGGCGCGTGTGGGAGAACGCGGGGGACGCGCTCGGGCTAGCCTCCCCGCGCGTGTGGCGCTGGCCCGCGCACGTGCTGGGCGCCGGGCCCCGCGGCGGATACGGGTTGGAAGCGGGCGAGGAGGATCTGAGGGGTACGCGAGCGCACGTGCGAGCTGCCGCTTGAGGGCACGTGCGGTCACGTGAGATTAAGGGGAAGGGGTTAATCTAATCTGTAATTAATTATTATACATATATATTATACTCTACGTACGTGCTGCTTGATAAATTTTGCTTCTTGTGTGTACAGTTTTTTTTTTTTTTTCCTAAAAAAAAAAGAAAAAGAAAAATTAATGTAGTTTGCTGGATTCTGACTTCTGAGGAAGCAGTAATAATTTTGAGTAGGAGGAGAAGAGAAGAACTCTTGTGTGTGTATGGTCAACCTTTTTTTTTTTTTTTCTTCTCTTTATTGCGTGCAAGTAAATCAAACCTTAGAGAGTTTTTGATGAGGAAAGTCGTCTTGCTGACTCTGTTTCACTTTGTTTAATATGAAAGCACCATCTAATATTTACTAATTATTTCAATTGTTACAAGTAATGTATGGGCTTTATCAAAATTGCATTCTAATTAACCTCCAATATGTAACCCCTATGGTATAAATCGATCATTTAGGTGATAATCATGTGGTGCGGTGGCGCATCTATACTGGCATAGCACAAAATCCGGATCTTAATTTTTCATGCTATGTCGGAACAGTCGAAACCAGAATTAATTTTGCAGTTTCTGATTTTATTATACCTAACGATGCATTTGGTCTGAAAATTAAATTGCAGGAGAATATTTTCTCCATTATAGATAAAATTACTAGTCAATATGTTTTTTCACCTTAGTATCAGCAGGAGAACAGCAATGATATGCAATTTTTCACAGTAATAATAATAGGGGAAATTGAATGAGGCACATCACTATTCCTGGAGTTAAATATAACTTGCAGTTCTTGGTCACCATTTAATAATCTGGTTTTGTTAACAATAGGGGTCGCAGTAAGAATAATATTTCTCCAAGGTTTTCTATTCTTTTATTTTCGTTTTATTTCTGATTTATTGGGCCTATCTCTGACAGAGTAAAGCAGTTGATTCGAGTCCACATCCTTTGAATCCGGCCCGAAACAGGCCTGGTCTTTTAGACCCGCTTAGGCCCATTTCCAGCCCAATCTGGGGGTTAGTGTCTTTTTTTCTTTTTCTTTTTCTTTTTTTTTTTTGAGAGATAAGTAGGACGCTACCCGCTTCGTTTATTTCGTTAAGAAATAAACTTAGTTAGAAATGTGAATCAACTAGAATTTGAACTCGGGTCTCGGATATCAACCACCAGGCCCTTTGCCACTTGCTCTAGGGACGGTCGGTGGGGTTAGTGTCTTATTTTTTTTTTTTTTTTTTTTTTGAAAGATAGGTAGCACGCTACCTGCTTCGTATATTTCGTTAAGAAATAAACTGAGCTAGAAATGTAAATCAACTGGGATTTGAACTCGGGTCTCGGATACCAATCACCAAGCCCTTTGTCACTTACTCTAGAAACAATTGGTGGTTAGTGTCTTGTTGATAGCAATAATTGATACATCCTAGTTGGAGAACATCAATATTTGAAATGACTCAGCTCTTTAGCGCATATGACAAAAAGACTAAATGATTGACAGTTAAGATCTTAAGTTCAGAACATTTGCTTCATATTTTTAATTAATTTTATTTTTTTTAAAAAAAAAAGCGAGATGGGTACTTTAAAAAGAATAATGTATGAAAATGAAATGGCGCATAGAACCTTTTACGGATGGAGATTTTGAGAGTGACTGAGTGATCCTCATATTAGCATGTTGTGAAAGGCGCCCCAGGTTTCAGCGTAAGTGCCCATAGTTACAAGACATCAGAATTCGAATCCTTGTGCGAAGCACCACCTGTGCAGCATCTAAGGACTAGTTTGGTATTTATTTTATTTATTTATTATTTTTTTTTATTTATTTTTTTTTAAATTTTTTTTTAGAAAAAGATAGCATACTATCTGTTTTTTTTATTTCATTTAAAAATAAAAACATTTGAAAATATAAATCACCTAGTATTCGAACTATCATTTAGAAATAAACTTAGTTGGAAATATAAATCAACTAGGATTCAAATTTGGGTCTCGAGTACCAACCATGAAGTTCTAGACCACTTGCGCTATCATTTAGAAATAAACTTAGCTAGAAATGTGAATCAACTAGGATTTAAACTTAGGTCTCGGATATCAACTATCAAGTCCTAGGCCACTTACACTAGGGACTAGTTTGGTATTGTAACCCATATGATTCTACTGGGACAAAATGGAATTGAGAACAAAATATATACAAATATACTTTCATGCTTTCTAGTAAGTCCGAAAAAATATATTATAACTTATTTATCGTAAAAAACAGAAATGTAATATTATATATAAAAATAAATATTTTTTTATCGTACATTTTTATTGTAGCTAATGTCCCAAACGAAGCTTACAACTGCTTTTGATTTTTCTTTTCTAGCAAAGTGGCTTTTCAGGTGACCTTGCATAATTAATATCCAAGCAAGTCCAAAATCCTCCATATTATTATTTTTTTAATTTATTCCCAGCATATGGTTTACATGATTTTTGTTTTGCCATGTTGCTTCCTATCAAACGGATTCCTTTTAATTTTATCAACCAATAGCGACAACACCAAAACAAATGTATTTCGACAATTGAAATATCTTTTGAATTATTTAAAACTCTAAATATGATATATATATATATATATATATAAAGTTTTAATTATAGAAGGCGAATTCAAACTAAGCAAGAGAAGCACATAAAATAAACTAATCTGAAAGTAAAATCTATATACACTTTCTATATTTAAGTACAAATCTTACATCTCTTTCCCACTCAAATTTATAAATTTTTTTTAAAATTTTTTGTATTTAAAATATATTGGTAACCTCTTCCATCAAAGGACGTACAATTTTTAAAATATTTTTTTAGTATTCAAACAAATTAATTAATAAAAATAGTAAAAAAATATAGTATTTGAATGAGTAGTTACAGATGTTATATGTACACTATTCAAAATACGTACAATTTTACAGGTGCTACGAACACCGACGTACAATTACAAAGAGTTGAGAAATTAATTACCAACAATAAATACTCTATCCTCGTAAAGTGGAGCGTTTAATGGCATCAAACCGTCCATTTTGGCAGTATCTTTTAATCTCAGCAGTTGAAGACAAGCGCTTCATTATTATTCATATCTAACGGATATGATTCGCATCATGAAACCTACAGTATTAAATACCGATGGATTCTTACCCACTCCTCAATTTATTTTCTTTTACGTGGATAAAAAACAAAAATCTCCCACTTAGTTAATTAATAATTGTTAATTAAAATGCTCAGACCCAGTTAAAGAATTTAACCTCTTATTAGATTAAAAACCTCTAATTAATAACAGTAGCAACATATTACGAATCTAATATTTTGTATATTTCTTAACAATTATAATTAAGCTCGATCTCTAAACACGGTTTAGTACATGTACTAGTTATGTAGGAGCTTGGCTTTTTGTCACATGTCGTTGAAGAAGCGGCATCTTACGGCTTAAGACGTACTCGGGTCATTTGACCTATTTGAATTTTGCAGAATGTTACTGACCGTTTTTAGAGCAAGTAATAAAATATCAGTGCTCAAATGAATAAGATTTTTTTTTGGCTATACAAGTAGTATCTTAACGCAATTTTTATTAACTCAGGAAGTAAGCATTTTTTATTTTTTTTTACATTTTTTTAAGGTGTACATAATTAAGGCCAAGTTTTTGACCCATAATCCCTTATTAACTATTGCTTTTACTTATGATTGAATAACCATAATTATTTTTAAAGGAAAGAAAAATAAAACAATCACAAGTCCTAAGATGCCACAAAAAACATATATTATTAAAAAATTGAAAAAGCCAAACACTTAATAATGTACAATTTTTTTTAGTTACCTGTAATTTTTATTAATTCTAATCTTATTTAGAATAAAAGTGAGATATATAATTTAGAGTCCGGTTGCTATGCTATCGATAGCACCAAGCACTTAGTACTATCAAGTTTTCTACCGTTAAATTAATTTTTTTGATTATTTTTATTCGTTAGATTATACCATTCAATCAACCACCAACTCAATTCTAAGAGGCCCATATCATCCAAACCGTATATTTTTCAATCCAAGAATTAAAAATCTAATAGCATTAATAATTTTGTGCTAATGATAGTATTTCAGTCTAGTTCTATAATTTAGAGGATCTTAGAAAAAGGGCAGTTAATCAGTAGAGAAAGAAACCACGTGCTGTGGCATATGGTTTTGCCCACTCAAATCCTTCTATAAAAGCCCTGCTATCCACTCCCCCCCTCTCCATATTTATTAGCCCTATAGCTTAGAATTCAGTTAAGACACTCAAATTATGGATTTTGTAGTTCCAAAGAATAAGCTCCCCTCCCCTACCTCCTCTCCGGTGGCCGAAAACAGCAGTCCAGTGTCGAGCCGCCTCTACCTCAAGCCGACCGAATCCGGTCGGTCGACGTCGCTCGATAAGGACGTAGTTCTCCAACGCATCCGCCACCGCAAACGCGCCAACCGTGTCCGCGACGCACTTCACTCCTTTCTGATTCACGAGAGGGACGTCGGTGTCGGTGAGCCACCTCTCGGGTGGCTCGACGACGCCTTCTCGTCGCCGTGATCGGTCGGTTTCGGGTGCGGATCGGATCGTGTCGATCCTTTCTTGTACATTGTCTAGCTAGCTAGTAGAATTTATATGAGGATCATCAGAGAGCAACGGAGTTGTACTCTAAATGGTTGTTACTTATATCTTTAATTAAGTAATTACATATATGGCTTAATGAATCGCGCGTTAATTTGTGTTATATATATATATATATATATATATATATATATATATATATATATATATATATATATATATATATAATATGTACAATTGATCGATGTACCCGAGCTTCGTTCAGAGAACCAAATTAATTACGAGCATATTTAATGCTTGATTTTTTTTCTTAATCTCCGAGTTTAACTAATAAGTGAGAGGCTTAATTACTAAAGCGATTAAAAAAAGGCACAAAGTAGTACTAACTAGCTGTGATGCAAATGGTGTGATCTGGAGCGATGCGCAAAATTGAAATAGCCGATGAAATTGAATCTTCAAAATTTATTTATTTATTAGTACGTACATCTCATTCTTGATCTGAATTTTTTTTTTTTTTTTTTTTTGGGTCCTAATCCTTTCCATTTTTCGAAGCTTTTGTCTAATATTCCTGTAGCATTTTCCTCTAGAACCCATACTTAGTTTATGTCCGAGATGAGGATGATTAGCTGGATTACGAAGTCTAAAGGAACAAAACCAGCTTATCTTTGCTGTTTATACTAAACGAAGCATCAACAATAAATTTTAATATGCATGGCACTTCAATTTGTTACAAAACCATGACCCATTGATCGAATAAGCTTGCCCCGTTTATCATTATCCGTATGTAAACCATTCCACTGAAACATCTACATATTCAGCACCCACACACAAAAAAACAAGGAGTTATCTAACATTTGGTTCGGGATTAAGAAAAAACTAGTTATTCTAGTGATAGGGTACGTTAAGTTCAGGATTAAGCTGGGGTTAGAGTATTTTTATGTTTGGTTGGAGGTCGAAGTTAGTCCAGGATAGTAAAAAATAGTGTTTGATTAGAATAGATGGGATAAGAAAGATGATGAGTTATTATAAATAAAAAATAGTGTTTGATTGGGGTTAGGTGGGGTTAGCTAATCCCACCTCAAATAGGCTATTCCGGAATAGCCCATTTATAGATGGAATTAGTTAACCCGAACCCTCAAATTGAGTGTTTGAAAATAACTTCGGAGTTAAAGAGTTATTCCATCCCTTAATCCCGAACCAAACGGAGGTAGAATTTTAGCAAAATAACAATTGGGCATTGTACTACAGGGGTAGATATATATGGGCATATTTCAAAGCAAGAACCAAATTCACAACATATAAAATCTAAAAGAGATATCGAGAAAATATATAATTAATTAGTGTTGAATTATTATGTGTTGGCTCTGTTGTTTTTTTTTTTTGAGAAAAGCATAGCTTGCTACTGCTTTATTCATTAGGAAGATGAACTAAGCCACAAAGTGAAACCGGCTGCTAAATAGGAAGCGCGAGAGAGAGAGAGAGAGAGAGATAAAAAAAAAAAAAAACTACAATAAGAAAGAGTATCAAAGGACGCGAAGTAAGCATAAGTTCGCAAGAAACTGACTCAAGGTGATCTTTTTCTTTTCGAAGATTCTTCTTTTACGTTCCAACCAAATAGACCACCAGACCGAGGCAATTGTAGCTCACTCTCGATCCCCTAAGGCCCCACCTTTGGAGCCGCTTACATCCCAGAGCCTATTAAGTGTTGGCTCTATTGTTAAGTGATAGAATATTATATAAATTACAAAATGGAGTATACTCCGAGGCGAACCAAGAGATATTTGCAATTAAAAAAATCAAGGAGTTTGTTAAGTCGGTGTGGATAAGTTATTGTACCTAATTATTTTCAAGATGTTGAAATTTTATATGTTCATGGAATAGAGGAGAGATGGGATATGATAATCTATTGAATGATAACTAGGGTTAAAATTGACATATACTTGGCAGTTGCCACTATATATAGAAGTGGGGAGAATCAAAAGCTCCAATAAGGGATTTCCTAATTTCTATCCTCATAGGAGGCAATGTACGAAATAATAATGCACAAACAGATTCAAAATGCCACCTATAAGTGGAACCATGTTAATTCGCTAACAAAGTAAGTGGAATCCATGAATAATTGTAATATTTTTCCATTCACTTTGCTGGATTCTGCATCATTTGCACTAAAATTTTGGGTAGACGCCTAGTCACTTGCTTAAATCACCAGCATTCACGGAGTTGCTATTTAGAAATTATAAAACCTTTTTTTTAAAAAAAAATTTAATCATTATAAGGAGGGACTTAGGCTCAGTCCGTTTATTTTCATAATAAATTATATTACATACTAAATATCATAATACCTCAGTTGAAAGAGTCCGGCTACGGTGCTTGTAAAAACAGTAAGCACTCGGTGTTTGTAAATTTTTCGTCATTAGATCTAACCTTTTGACAATTTTGATTCGTTAGATCATCATACTATCCAACAACTACTCACTCAATCCTGGGGATATCTTGACCATACATTTTTTAATACAATGATCGAAAATTTATAAATATTAATAACTTGATGCTTTTAAAAAGTACATGGGCTTAATTCTAGTTGAAATATAATCTCTGTAGTCTCATAGAAAAATAAAAAAATATTTTGCTGTGCATTAGCCACAGTCTCTTTGCGCACCAAACGGCCCATTACTATGAAAATCCTCTGCTCCAATGGAGGTCCATAAATGATAACCTGGCCCACTACACACGTGACCAAAACTAGCCCAAACAGTGCAACGACTAATTGTTATAAATGGGCTGGACCGGCCCGGCCTATTGACGCCACTACCCCGACTCAAAAGCTTCAGCAAACTCGCTTCTCACTCTCAAATCAAACTCCCCCCAACACGATGGAATTCGCTCCCGAAGACGAAGGCCGAAGCCTCACCCCCGAGTGCCCTACTCTTCTCCTGGTTCGCGACCCCAAAACCCTAGTTCTTCGTCTCCCTCCAAGGGTTTTTTGCGAGATTTTAGCTTCTAATTTTGTGTTTAATTTGTTGCTTGGATCGTTTGCGGTGTTCGATTAGCCGGGCCTCTCGATCGGGAACGTAGGGCAATTGGCGATCGACCTCTTGATCGCGTCGACGAGGGCGAGGAGAGTTGGGTGGCTCGATGCGCCGTCCGTGTTGCCCTGCGTCGGGAACGACGCGTACGGGCCCGTCGCCGAGGGCGATCTCGCGCTTCCTCTCGAGGGTAATCTCTTGGCTTGATCTCTTGCGTTGTAGTATCCTCGATCTTGGATCGTCTATGATGGGTTCGCAAAAGTGTTTCAGTATATTGATTGTTTCCAATGGCGAGTTATGCGTTGTTGATTCATATGTTCCCTTTTGAGTGCGGTTTTAACGATTGAAATGTGATTGGTATTCTAAGTATCAATTTAGTGTGTAAAATAAAATTAGCCGCAAGAGTACTTTTGAATATTAATTTTCATTTAGCAAATGTCGTTTGTGTTCTTAATTCGGGGATTCAGCTACATTTATCAGAATTTTATTCTACAAAAAATGAGAATCAGGGGATTTTCAGTTGGCTTCAAACTGTAGAGGTGTTTTCAAATTGTCACAGTAGGTTTCTTCTTGACCTCATTCACGGATGTTGTTTTTAGCATTGGTTTCTTGTTCATCAATTCATGTCTTTAAACTTTGATCTAGGATTCACTTCAGAGTACTGTCGATATGAGGATTGGACCAATATATTACAAAACCAAAGAACTTGGTAATATATTTACTTTCTTGGTGGATAAGCTGTTGTGCTTAACTGCTTATAGTATTTTCGTATGTTAGTATGCTGCTTTAGTTTTAGAACGAGTCTCACTCTATGTCTAATGACTTCATTCAGCATTGGTTTCTTGCTCTTTTGGAATAGCGCACAATGTAGAACAATAAATTTCACAAGTAACATGAAGCACAAGTCAGACCAGTTAGTTAATCATGTTAAACGACTTTCTTTCCATTGCATTGAGGATTCTGAAGTTATGCTTTCCATTTCTTCTCATGATTCATTTACAAATGAAGAGGAATATATTAAGACTAACTGAGCATGCTTGCTGAACGCAGCTTATGAGTCTCCGCTTCATGCAATATCTCTTATTCAACAAAGATCTCCAGTTATCAAGGTAAGACCCTTAATTCTCTACGCCTAGTAGTGTTTTTACCATGTTCACATTCTTGTTTGAATTTAGCTCCTGTGCTTTTAAAAATACCAAGTCATTGATGCTTGTAAGTTTTCGGTCGTTGGATTAAGGGATGTACGGTTACGATGATAGTGATCTCCTAGGGTTGAGTGGGTGGTTGGTTGAGTAGTATGATCTATAGGGTGGAAATGGTCAAAAAGAGGGATCTAATGGCGGAAAACATACAAGCTGTCAAGCACCAAGTGCTTGGTGCTTTTAAAAGTACCATAGCCGGACTCTTTTTGTTTACTATTTTCTTTTGTTTTTAGATTGTGTCAGGAGTCATCTTTTTTTATTTTATTTTTTGAACTGTTGGGCAGGCCTAACATTGTTAGGAATCATCAACTGCACCAGAGGCTAGGTTTTCATTAAGTAGGAGTCTGATATTCCAAGTGCATATTACTAGCGCCGGGTAAATAGAATAGTACTTCTTTGCCTGTTGTCAGTTTTTGTCACGATAAAGTAGATTTAAGAGAAACTCATTATTCTGCATAAAGTCTACGCCAAATTTCCAATTGATGTACTAGCAAGCTTTTTTTGGCTGTGCTACATATTGTTCCTTTGAGATTATAGATATCCTGGCATACTTCCTGAAAAAACCTTGACTGGAAATGAAGAATTGCTTGTTCTACTCCTAATGCAAATCTTTGCGCAGAATATAGCTTGATTTGAATAAATGCGGTTGCTAAAAATGGAAGTGGAGTATTGTGATATTCTTTAGTTTGCTCCCTGGTATTGAGGTGCTGATTTTCCAAGTTTTTAAGTTTTTCGAAAGTTAGAGATTCAATCTTTCTTGACAATGGATCTGCTGTAAGGTGTTCCAAGTAGGGTTACTTCCGTGTTCTAGATTTTGAATTTTTTTGTCATGTTGGAGACTTTGACTCCTCATGAGCCTTCTGTTGTGCTTTTGCAACATGCATTAATTTCGTATACCCATGTTCAGGTAAAATAATTATCATGATTCCTATGTCGGATTTAGACCCTCGTGGCTTTGGCCTCATTGTTTACTATGATCTTGCTTCTGAGTTCTGACGACAAAAGAGAACATTGTCTAGAGGTTCTAAAAATAGAAGAAAAGGTCGGACACATCAGAGGTTTCTGTTCTTTGCTTTTCAATTTTTGCTAATGCTGGTACCTTTGTTCCCTGTTACGCAGATAAATCTGGGAATGAAGTATAATTAGGAGTTGAACTTAAAAGTCTTTCGATTGATTGGTGGATGAGTGACAAAGTAGCTTAGTGCAAATATAGTTTTCCCAGTAGTCATAGGGACAGCGCTAGGTGGCATTTACATGAGCAATTTTTCTCTTTTCTTCTGTATGTGCTGATTTAATTTCAACTGTAAATGTAATATTCCGAAAGAAGATCATCTAGGCAACTAATGAGATAAATAATTTGATCTGAATAATTCATTGCCTATTTATTCCGTCAAGGTTTTTTGCAATGTGATATCTTTTGTAGTATAGGTTGTCCGTTGGTCACATAGGAACTACCTTACAGTCTGAGCATTTATACAGGGAATGATGGTTACATTCGCAAAGAATTTTGCCAACCTCTTATTAAGGAGTGGAAAGAAGCATGTCGTTGTTCTCTCAAGTTTAGATTCTGGTAGAAGGAAAAACATTGATGCTTCCAGGTGCATAAGCTGTACTTCTTACTCCATCTGCTTTAATATTTCACTCCCTCTGTCATGCTTGCTTCACATTGATGTACATTTTGTGATGTTTCATGTACCCATTTTCAGCGGGATGCAGCTATATTATATCTCAAGCATCAGTGATGATGGAACTGATACTGATTGTGAAAACTTAGGGTTTGAAAAGCTTGCCGAATATAACCCATCTCAGAGACGCTGGAAGTATCTGACTTCTCTCGCTGAAGGTGCCACCCCCCAAGAAGACGTGATCAGTGATGAAGATGAGTTGCTTGAAGATGACTATTATCCGGGCTTGCCTTTTGCTGCGTTATTCTCTTTCTGCAAGGTTTCACATGTTTTATTCATCACTCCAAAGTACTTCCGTTTTGTTCTCCTTACTGTTCTTATTTGGTTCTTACTTCCAACCTGTTGATTAGGCAAAAGGTTTGAGAGTTACTTGTTTACTTTGCTACTGCTCGGAGGGGGATAATATAACAGATTCCTTCCAGCTGGCTGCAGCAGCTTGCAAGCTTCTCGGTCTGAACCCGGACAAATTTCGTGGTAAATTTGGTAAAAAGCTTTATAATTCTAGTTTCCTCTTCTTTATTCCCGGACTGGACATGCCACAAAATCAAGCTCTTTTTTCCCACAGAAGTCTATAGAAAATGTCATTTTATCTGGTTTCAAAGTTATACCTTTGTACTTATTCCAGTCTTTGTATGGTTTCAGAGGTTATAATTTAGTAGTTCTGTTTCATTTCTGTTACGACATATTTAGTATCTCATGCTGTATAAGCATACTACATATTATGTCGTAACAATTTCATTCTTATGGTCTTCTTTGCTTGGATTTATTCAGGTAATGAAGAGGGTGGATGGATTATTCCTCTATCATGGAAAACAGTTTATGGGCCACCACCTGATATGTCGCTTTTCTAGTCTGAACTGATCCGTGATACCATATGATATACTTTCTAGCGGAGAAGAATCCAATAATTGGTAGGAACTAATTTTCTCATTAACTAAGTGTGCTATCTTAGTTTTTGTATTTGTTCTAGAAGTACCGAAAGAAGGGAATATTTTACACAGAAGCAGCTCAAGAGAGCACCTTTTTTCCTTTTTGCTAATAATTTTTTATATTGTTAAATGTTGATTGGAGCACTATTTGGAGTTTATAATGATAGTTATTCTTTCATTGCTCAGGTACAGCAAAATCTGAAAAAGGTTATAAGAGACAGAGAATGATACAAACATAGTGGTGGGTTCCGATAAGGAAGTTGGAACTACTTCCACTTCATAGTGATGTCCGCATACTCATCCTCCCTCCACTAATGGCAAAGGTGTGGACCCTCTCTGTGTCATGCGTTCTTGAAAGTTTGTGTGAAATGACCACTAGCAAGTAATTATAATTTCCTTTGAAGTTAACAAATTTCCATTTAGCCCGTCTGTTCAAACAATTTGAAGTTTTTTGAGATTCAGGTTTGGACAAAGTTACCAGTAACACCGGAATTGGCTTGATTTGTTGCTCGTAGAGTATATTTGGGTATATATGTCCACTGTATCCTCCACCTTTTAGGGTCTTTTCTGTTTGGTCCAGAGCCTATTACTTGGCGATTACATGAGGATTTTTTTCCATTTCAAAGTTGTCGAGAGAGATCAAGTGTTGCAATAGAGGCCAAAGTCTGAAAGGTTAAGAGCTAACTTGAAACTTGAACGGAGGTTTGAGGATCTCCGATGTAATTTTTCCTAAACATACTTTGCGGTTAGTTGTTTGTCGAGCTACTTTAGAGGGCTAGTGATGGGAAGTGCTCATCATTTAGGGCTAGTGTGAATTCCTTAAGGGTGATTTCTTAAGCAACACGGTTCTATCTTGTAATTTGATGAAGACGTCTTGAAGGTTAGTCAATACGGAGATCCCTTTTCAGAAATTGCCGAGTTTAGTTTGGAGGATAGTGAACAAGCTGAGTGGTAATGGTGATAACACAGCTTGAAGAGAAAGAGACCTTCGGAGGGTTTTTAATACAGGTTACTCAAATAGGGCTCCACGTTATGCAATGAAGATTAGAATAGAAGATCATTGTCACTATTATCATTTAGTCAACTGCTAATTTTGCAGGTTTCCTGTACCTATCCGTAGTAGGCCCTCGCTTAGGAAGCTAGTGCAATTATATAAGAGTACTAGTGATAGGAACAGCTTGTTTATGATGTTGGCAATTATTTGTAATATATCATGGTGTAAGAATTCCATTAGAGGAGGCAGTATATAGGTTTGTAGATGAAGCAAAATAGCAACCATCTTATGTCTACGACGTTAATTAGATATAGCCTTCAACATTAGTGAGTAAACTTATCTACGGAACACTAGCTGGACATGGTTTCCAGCTGATTCATCTAGTTGAGACCCGGTAACCTAAAACTAGGTAGTGGTGAAATCTTTTGAGTGAACAAAAATCTAACTGCTCTTTGAGTAACAATGCTTTCTCTATAAATATCAGTTTCCTTTCAAATATGGGTAAAAATTAATGTTGGTACTATGCGGGGAGAAGGAAATGATGAATCTCCAGTAGTGGAAACTTTAGAAAAGGCTAGTACGAATCTCTCTATTGATCTTGTGACGATTTGGCTTCTGATTGATTTTGGATCCGCACTCATGTTTCGTTTTAAACTCTAGAACCAAAATTTGAATAGATTGTAAGTCTTGTTTATATATTTTTTTTTTTGAAAAAGGCACTCAAAATATAATCTAAACTTATTAACATGAATCAAATTCCAAAATCCCGATCGAGACCCAAGTTCTAACGGGGCTAAGGTTGAGGTTCTTGTACAAAACCAAAATAGCAATTTTAGGGCACGCCTACAACACAAATTAAACTACGGGGCGCATTTTTTTAGGTGTGCTGCATTGGGAGAAAATCTTTTTTAACATATAAAGGAGAATAGTTGGCAAAGCATTTTATGATTGGCAATTTGAGTTTTAGGTTTAAGATCTAATTGCTTCAGGCATGAAAATAAAATAAAATAAAATAAAAAGCAAGATTTTCTTTAACAACTTTTCAAGCTCTGTGAGATTGGATATGTGCCAATCTCATTATTAGGGATAATAATTGTTACAAGAGACTTTACCGTACACCAGAACCCCCCCTTTTTTGTTTTTTGAAGTTTACTCTTTTCGCCCTCAACGGGACAACGGTGACCAACAAACGCTGAAAGTTCCTAGTTTGGTTTAGGACTATTTCTCTGTTCAAAAATAAGAGTTGTTTCTTTGTTCTTTTTCCCCCTAAGATAAGGAAATTGGATCTTTGTTGTTCGTACAATTATACTGGTGGTCTACATTTTGTGTTAGAAAATAACACATATAATCAACTAAATGTGCTAATTAAAGAGCCCACAGGGCTAGGACGAAGAAAGATACGCTGTTGCTTCAAAATTCAATGGTTTTGACCAAGAAGAGATTGGACATTCAATTAGACACGCAGGCTTAAACAGAGGGAGATGTAGAAATTATTAAATTAAATTTGGTTAGTTATCAATTATCTTCTCTCTCTCTCTCTCTCACTCTCTGTAAGGCAGTGAGTGGGTTGAGAATTCCGATTCCAAGGATTGTTCGAAAATATTTTTCCTGAGAACTTCATTTCTAGATGTTATTCCATTGTGTTTAGTTGGGAACGGTGAAATTAGTTATTAGGGTAGGAGTCTGTGGATATTGAAATTCCATTATTCCTACAATCTTCGAAATGGATAGTTTATTACTGAGGAACTTGTTCAAACATCAAAACATTGAAAACAAATATATAGGATGCTCTTTCAATAATTGGCAGCCTTAAATCACGACCTTGTTAGTTGTTATCATATACATTTTGAGAGAAAAATAGTATATTATTTGTCTCGCTTAAATTTTTTTAAAAATGAATTTAAAATGAACCAATTAGATGGTCGGTCTCGTGTAGTTGTTATTGGTTTGGTCTTTTGTGGTTGTCCAAATCAGGATTTAACAGCCTTGGATCCGAATCCATCAAATCTAAAAATACGAGATAAAGTAATCTGGATTTGATATACTTGGATTTTAATCAAACTCAACTCTAAGTATCAGATCAAGTTTGCACAAATAAATTTTATAACTAATAAATTTGGATCAATCAAGATCAAGCAACCTATGGCGGCATCATGTTTACAGAACAGGGACAAATAAAATTGATCTGCAACAGATACCGTTGGGTACGTCAGCGTTCTAATTCATCACATCCTAAGAACTAACTCAGATTGATTAGATAACGCAGTGAGCAAGAAACAGAAGCGTCTCATTAAGCCCCCCCTCCTATATTTCCTTCGTGGAAATCGTTTCTAGCTAGTAACGGGATATCGTGGACGGTGGAACTGTTTCTAAACAGTTTGCAGGTTGCGTAAAAGAAAAGAAATGTAAGTAATGAATATCTCTATTAAGTAATCTTTTCATATTATTTACTTATTAGTCTACCGTGTCCATTCTTTTATTAGGGAATTTATTTATCTATGTATTGGAAATTTTAAGGTCACATCATGCGTATCATTATTACGTTGGTTGTAAATAAAAATTAATAATAATTCCGAGCAGTGTATCTAATTAAACTATTATTATCCTTCTGAGGTACCCACCCAAGATATTCACGTCGTATTAACAAGGGACTCACCTCACTACCACCTCAGCAAATAAAAAAAAAAAAAAAAAGAAGCCCGTAAATATTGCGAACTCTAGGTCCTCGCAATTATTATTAGGCCGCTTCCTCTGACCAATTTCTCCCTCTCCGTTGTCCCTCTCGACGTTCAAAGATGATCACCAAATTTTCCTCTCTCCAGCCCTTAACGAAGACCAGTGAAGAGTTTTCCTGATTTCTTCTCTTTTTTTATTTTTTTTAAAAAAATATTATTATTATTATTATTATTATTAATTTTTCTGAAGAGCAAAGTGCCTTGAAGTTTAGGGTCTCGATCTGCTCTCTCTCTCTCTCTCTCCATTGTTTCTCTCCCGCATTCAAAGCGACTACCTCTGCCCCCCCCGTCATAAATTCCACTCCCCCATCTCCTCCCCAACCCTTTCCCCCCCTCTCCTCCCGATCTCCACGCCTCCTCTAATAATCCAGTTTATTCCCAAGTTAGTTAATCTTATTCTCAACCTGCTATCACCGAAGAAGAAAAGAGATGCTTCTTGGAATCCTCATCTGCATAGCTTTCTCTCACCTAGGCCTTGTTCTTTCCCGCGCGGGCGCCGCCAATTGCAGCCGCACCTGCGGGTCCTCCACCGTGCCCTATCCGTTCGGCTTCTCCGCGGGATGCGGCATCCGGCTAATCTGCAACTCCACCAATTCTATCCTGCTGGCCGAGGCTTATCCCGTCTGGAACATCACCCCGGACAGCCTGCTCCTGGACGTGTCCCCCTCCTGCGACCGCCCCGTCCGCACCGCCATCGGAGTCCTCTTCGGGCCCAACTACGCCATGACGTGGAGGAACGGGCTCTTCCTCCGCAACTGCACCGCCTCGGCCGCGGCGTCGCGGTGCCTCCTCCCGACCTCGCTGGTGACGGAGATATCCCAGCGGACGGACCTGGCGAGCTGCGGCGAGAAGGGGGACAACATCACCTGCTACTCCAGCGGCCGCACCGACGGGTTCTTGTCCCACGGTAACGCCACCGCCAGCGGCTGCAGGTACGCGTTCACGTCGGTGCTGTACACGGCGGGCGGCGGGGACGAGGGGGCGCAGCAGATGCCCGCCATCGTGTTCGGCGCCGCCGAGCTCGGCTGGTGGCTCAATGGCCCCTGCCGCTGCTCCGCCAACGCCACGTGCGCGCCCGTGGCGGCCCCGGCCAATGCCACGGGGTTCAGATGCAGCTGCGACGCTGGCTTCGTCGGCGACGGGTTCGCCGACGGCGACGGTTGCGTCAGAGGTGAGTCAGTCATGAGCCTCCTAGCCTCCTCCTCCTCCTCCTCCTCCTCCTTTGCACCAATCGCTTTTCAAACTCAACTAGCTAGGAGTAGTAAGCAAAGATTACATAATAATTAAAATGATTTCAAAATTCACGTACAAAATGATGCATCTATCCATCTTTTTAGTATTATATTATGTTTAGGCCAAATAATCCACCCGAGGTAGTGGAGATGGGAGTCCGAACAACGAAAGGGTCTTGGAATTTTGGGGCCCGTTTTAGCAGAGAAGCTGGGTTTAAAGGCCGTTTCTGTGTGGTTGGGGTGAGAGGCCGAAGATTCTTTGCCCCCGGCCGTACCAAAGCTAATAAGTTTGTTGACTCACCATTTTCGCTTAAAATTTGTGATAACATATATATATAGTGGTGTTATCAGAATTTGACGTTACTAATGACAAAACAGATTCATAACCCATGCCAGTAGATGCTTAAATAATAACTCGAACCTGCTTTTACTTACTAGTGGTGTTATGTTATAAGATCATTAAAATGTACCTTTTCGATTAACCTGTTACTTGGTGTTAGTTACAAATCGAATGCGACGTAGGTGATGATATAAATTCTACGCCATGTGGGTGTTATAGTTAAGACATTTATTAAGGGATGGGATTACTCGCTGAGATTCAAATTCTGATGAAAGCTGAGTCAACTGCCATCGACCAACCACATGTATTTATGGCATGGGGACGCTTATCCTGTTTGATTTATGTTTCTCCTCGCGTAGTTCAATTGGTCTCTTATAGTAAGTAAAGTTAGCGAGACATTTTATTATTAAAAAATGCAGTGTATATATATATATATATATATATATATATATATATATATATATATATATATATATATATATATCTATTAAATTTTGTTTTTATTACTTAAATTATATTATTTAAAATTCATCTTGGGCCTTGGCTAATAATACTTTGAATTGGTGTTTCTATTCTTTTTTTTCATGGAGTAGAGGAGATTTGAGTTGTTTCTAAAAGATAAAGACGTAGAGGGAGGGGTATTGCATATGCCCGTAAACAATTACAACTTTAGCTTCATAATAATTTCAGAACAATAAGTTCCGACAGGTATAATAAATGTATGTGCGACTTTATCAGTACTGAAACAGTATAATGTCGCCGTATATGCATAGGAATTCAACAGGGTCCTACTGTATTTCTTTTTTTAGTCATTTATTAGTTTCTATATTGGTTTTAATGCTGCAGCGGCTGGGACTGGGAGATGCGGTGCTTCAAACAGGAAGAAATTCAGCGGTTGCGGTGGCCGTGCGAAGTTTGGCCTTCTCATTGGAGGTACTCAATTCTTCCTCGCTGCAATTTAATGCTACTCATGAATAGTAAATAAGAGCAAGCACCTACATTCGCACAAACAAACACACGTCCGTAGGTACCAAAGATGCAGAATTTACCGTATATTAAAAAGATTTAGGACCTGTTTGGCAATTAGAGGAACTAAAAATAGAATTTTATATTTCGTTGTAATTTGTATGAAATCTTGAATACTCTATAATATTTTACTCCGATTTTTACTGTTTGGATAAAATATTATATTTTTTACACCATCAAAAAATTAGGACACTTTAATTAAACGGTCTCGAAATTACTTTTCTAATTTTTTTCATTTCTTCCTTTCATCATTTTCTACTCATTTTCTAGAAACAACCATCATTAGAGAGCAATATTCACTGGTTAAAATATTTATTTAGCAAAGAAGTTAAAAAAAAAGAAAAAAAGAAAAAAAAAGATATCATAGCCGTATGGTGTGGAGCAGGGATCATAGCCGGAGCTTCTCTGCTGCTGGGCCTGCTTCTTCTGGTGTGCAGCGCCGCTCGGCGACGCAAATGGGCGGCCTCGTCGGAGCAGACGAAGCACCTGCTCCGGCTGTGGGAGGCGGCGGCGTGCCCCGTCCCGGTGTACTCCTACAAGGACATGGAGCGCGCCACCAACGCCTTCTCCGACGACTACAAGCTGGGCACGGGCGCCTACGCCACCGTCTACGTGGGCAAGCTCCCCGAGGGCCTCGTGGCCGTGAAGCGCATCCGCTGCGGGTCCTCCTCCGCCATGAACGAGATCCGGCTCATCTCCTGCGTGCGCCACCCCAACCTCGTGCGTCTGCTCGGCTGCTGCGTCGACCGCGGGGAGCAGATCCTCGTCTACGAGTTCGTCCCGAACGGCACCCTCGCGCAGCACCTGCGCCGCGCCGGGGGCGCCGGGGGCGGGCTCCCTGGCGGGCGCGGCTGGGCATCGCGGCGGAGGCGGCGCGGGCGGTGGCGTACCTGCACACGGCGCTGCAGCCGCCCATCTACCACCGCGACATCAAGTCGACGAACATCCTGCTGGACCGCGAGCTGCGGCCGAAGATCGCGGACTTCGGGCTGTCGCGGGCGGGCGTGGCGGCGGAGTCGTCGCACGTGTCGACGGCGCCGCAGGGGACGCCGGGGTACCTGGACCCGCAGTACCACCAGGACTTCCACCTCACGGACAAGAGCGACGTGTACAGCTTCGGGGTCGTGCTGGTCGAGATGCTGACGGCCTTGAAGGTTGTCGACTTCGAGAGGCCGCCCACCGAGGTCAACCTGGCGGCCCTCGCCGTCGACCGCATCGGCAAGGGCAGGCTCGAGGAGATCGTCGACCCCCTGCTGCTGCTGCTGCCCGACGAGGGCGAGGGGGAGGGCGAGTGGGTCATGGACTCCATCCAGAGGGTGGCGGAGCTGGCGTTCCGCTGTCTCGCTTTTCACAAGGACGTCAGGCCCTGCATGACGGAGGTGGCCGATGAGCTGGAGCACATCAGGCTTAGTGCGCCCCCGCCCGCGCCCGCGCCCGCGCCATCGGAGGAGGAAGAGGATGTTGTAGAGGTGTTGGGCTCGGGCTTGGAAGCGGGGGAGAAGTTGGAGGGGAAGAGGAGGAGGAGGAGGAAGAGGAGGAACCAGGGTACGAGATTGGAGGAGAAGGCGAGAGTGGATTCGCCGGTTTCGGTGCAGGAGGCGTTGTGGGTTAGCGAGCACAGCTCCTCTCCCCCCTCCACCAATGGATCCATCCCGCGTTTCGTGCTGTGAAAAAGATGAACCAAAAAAATATTTGTTTACGAATATGTAAAGTTGATATACTATGGCTCCATTTTCTGTTTTTTTATTTGCTTTTTTTTTTAAATGGTTTTGGGCGATCTAAAACGGGGAAGTAGCCGAGCATCTATTTGACCGTGTTGCAAGCGATTTTTTTTTTTCTTTCTTTCTTTCTTATTTTTAACTGTTGGATGTAGCATCGAAAACATATAACCTCTACACTAACATTTCTTTATAAGAAAATTGAGAAAGGCGCAAAGAGTATATAGTACACAATCTTTTACTTCAATCAAATAATCCTATTAATGCCAGTTACTGCAAGTATATAAGCTTTCCAGCTTTATTTATTACATCTTTCTAATCTTTTGGAATAAGTCATTGAATTTTTACTTGAATATCGGTTAGAGAGAGAGAGAGAGAGAGAGAGAGAGAGAGAGAGAGAGAGTTTAACAAGCTAACATAAAACTTACAAATATACCAACATTCCGGGGTCTAAAGAATATCTCTAGGTGGATTTCTACAAAATCAATCGATCTAATCCACAATGAGAAATTTTTTTTTTGTTTTTTTTGGTCCTTTCATGTAGAACGAACAGCAAATCAGGAGCCCGGAGTGAGCCTGAAAAGATTATCAGCATGTCAGCGCTCGAAAGGAAGCTGAAGTCAATTATTTCCACAAAGAATAAGTAAGATTGTTTTTGTTCCTAAATCTATTGTAATACTTCAGCGTTAGTTTCTGTCCTTTGCAGCCAAAAGTTCCCTTTGAAACTAATGAAAATTGTGCAATGGCTTGAAAGGCCTGCATTTAGAGTTGATTAACTAAATGCAGTACCTTTCCTTAAAAACCATGTAATGGCTGAAAGAGTACATAATCAGCACCTTTTGTCGATGTCCCAGCCAAGCCAAACAGAACCTGATAAAGTACTCTTCTATAATAAAAGGAGCGGGGGGCGAGGGGGGAGTCAAGAACCTACTTGTGTAATATGACAGCGATCGGTTGTCGCCAATGCTTATACGGAGCAACTTCAACAATGGCTTCGAGGATCAACGACTTGATGGACCTTTCGGGCCTCGGCACTGGAGTACTGACCCACGACACGGGAGTGGGGAATTGTAGGCTCCCCATTAGCGAGGGCGGCAACATTCTCAAGAAAATATTGCTTGGGGAGCCTGCCGACAACATTTCCCTCTTCGTTCCCATCCTTGTCCAAGAAGGCAAAATGGGGAATCCCTTCCACTCCAAACTCGTCGAGCTCTTGTTCCCACTTTGTGTTATCGACGTTCAGCATAACAAAATTGACACGATCCCTGGAATGGAAGATGCACTGTTAGAAAAGCAGAATCTGAAACAAGCATCCAACAATTAAAAAAGCACTATGAATATCTACCATTATTGTCGAAGAACACTTTTCTGAACTAAAACAAATGAGGTAATATTTCCAGACAAACTAGTTAATCGTATTAAGATTAGTCTTTTAGCTGTTGCAGCAGCTGTGAACGTAATAATTCACTTTAACCTTTAAAGAGAACAAAGCAGGCTATGCTGTTGATGCAAAGGCGGAATTTCAAATTATTGTGTAAGATGCATGTATTATGAGATGTATCTTATCAAAGAATACAATAAAAACTCATGCTTGTCGCATGGTTTTTGCGATAGAAAACATCGAATACGAGAGAGTTTACTTGTACTGCTGCTCGATTTTGTAGATGTCTGGAGTCAATTCTCGACAGACTTCACACCAATCAGCATAAAACTCAACAACAGTAGGCATCCCATTTGATAAAGCCTGCAGATGACAGATGCCAATCAGGAGACGACAAAAAAAAGCAGAAGCGAATAGTCTTAGAAATGTGCTATTAGAATGGCGACCTGTAGCACCCGGACTACGGTTAGCAAGAGTGAACCAACCAAACAGAGTTCAAATTAAGCAGTTCAAAAAGCGTTTCTTTTGCCTCGCTGTGGAATGGCTTCTATATACTCGGGGAGGAGCTGAATGAGCTTCTGTTTCTAAAACCAAATACCCAAGTTTGAAGCTTTTGCTATTAACACAGCCGAAAGCAGCTGGAGAGATTTCAATGAAAAATCTGCTAGCAGTTTTAGTAGGTTCAGCACTATTGAAACGAGAATTATCCATCATTCAGAAGATCAAAGAAGGATATACCCTCTAGGGGGGGCAAAGAAGAAGCTTACGCCTAATATTTTGGCAGTCGAAAGCTCCAGATCCACAATTTATCTCTGCATTAACTTTGTACCACAACTTATCCCCTGCTGAGAAATTCTCATGGGGGGCGGATTTAAGAACAAAGCCAGATAGAAAGATAGGAGACAGAGAAAGCACATGATATCAAGTTCTGCACCTAAATTCTGGCTTAGCTGTGAAGAAGAAGGCTCGAGTGATGAATTCAGTATTGAACATTTTATTTTAATCTTGATGACTAGAAGATCTCACGTCAGAATCTGGCGACAAGAAGATTCGAGCACAAATGATAAGGAAATGTAACTGACCTCTTCGTACGGTACAGCGCTGGCAGTTAGATCTTTCAAGGAAACACCGAATTCAAGTCTTGCGGACAAGAAGAGTCCAACTGCGGCAGTAGTCGAAGCCAGCGCAATCCTTCTGTTGACATCCTTATTCGGGAATTCTACGAATCCGGCATTCTGGGAAACACTACTAGCTGGCTGACTCCCGTCATCGACCGATTTACTCGCGACAATTTGTTCGTCCTGACAAAACGAAACTACTCAAACTAATCATGTCATGTCGCAAACCAAAGGTTCATATACAGGTTTCTTTTTTTTTTTTTTAAAGAAAAAATTAAGATCAATCCAAATGGGGATGCGAAGAGGTATAGCACTGACCGTGGGAGGAGGAGGAGAGGGTTCGATTTGGGGATCGGCGGGTTCGGATTTGGCCCCGTGGCGGAGAGTTGGGAGGCGGGGGGTGGATCGGGTTCGGAGGCGGAGGAGGGGTTGGGCGACGACTCCGGGGCGATGCGGCGGCGGATGGGGAGAGTGGGGACGAGGGCGGAGGCCCGGGAGAAGGCCGAGAGGGCCCGAAGCCACGCGCGCCATGGGTCTCTCTCTCGCTTGCTCGGACGAAGGAGAAGAAGATCCTCGACGATAACCACCCGAAGCCACTCGATCCTTCGCCGCGCTCGCGGATTCGTGCGGGCGATCTCCTGCGTCGTCTTTGAGATTCGTGAGCAGGTAACGATGGTGCCAGGGAATTAAATGAAAGGAGGGAAATGCTCTGAATCCCGTAAATACGTGCACTGTTGCTTATTAGTTTATAACCCTTTATAATTTTATGAAGTGTGTCTGTGTGTGAAGGAATTTGCGTTATACATATCAGTATACTGCCTAAGTACAATATTTCACAAATACTAACAGCCAGTAAATAAATTTATTAAATGTGGTCCTTATTTATTTAGCTCTGACTTGCCACAACGAAAAAGTAAAAACAGGTATGTTAGTATCTGTGACCACAGGTTAGGGAGTGGGGACCCATAATACTACCATCAAATGATTAATCATGTGCGTAGAGTGCCGTATAATAGTACTATCTCGTTTACTTACACTGACTAAGACGTCCCAGTTATACTTAAGCACAACTCTTTTATTATTTTTATTATTATTACCTTCTTCTTCTTTTTTTCCGCACAATCATATGTGAATTGTAAAGTAAATCAATCTTATCAAAATTTTTTTTTTCAGAAAATAACCTTCCAAGGCGATACAGCCTATATATGTATAGACATTCATTTCTGCAGCTAGTGAACTAAAACAAGGCATGTCGTGGATGACAAAACCAAAGAGCTACTATTTTTCTTTAACTTAATATTAAAGAAAGGCAAAGACCAAAGGTGGTGTATATATACACACACACACACAGCAAGCATATCAAGCGAAGAACTAAAAGAAGGAGAGATAGATGTGTTACAAAGTAGATTGTAAGCAGTGCGGGAAGGTTACATGCATGGGGAGGCTGTGGCAAGCATGCCGTCTCCGTCTACGACAGCATAGAGAAGGGGAAGCATTGCATGTGCCGAGCATGGCCGGGCGTCGCCCTGCCCTCGCCCTCTGGCATCTCATTGCCTTCAGGCTGTACTACTCCGAGTCATTCTCTATCTTTTGTGACGGAGTAAAATTTTGATCTCTTTATAACAAAATTAATGTTATCTTATTATTATTTCTAATTTTATTTCTCAAAACCTGTATTTTGGTGCACGGTGGTCTATCGTGATTATAATTTAACTAGTTTTAGTTTTCTTTTCATGATGAAATGTGTGCAGATAAGACCAAAGCTTGAGGATGGAATGACTAGGCCACTTTGCTTTAAAGTGAGCAGGAAGTGGATTGCCAACGGAAAATCTCTTCTATGTTCCCTATCTCTGAAGAACCTAATAATCCTTTATCGGCAAAAAAAGAGGCCTAATAATGTTTTCGATAAAGTTACTTTTTGAGTCATAGAAAAATAAGAGATCCAGCTGTTCTCAAGTGGAAAACAAGTCAATTTAAGTTGACGTTGTTGTTTAAATCCGAAGCTACCGTTTGGTTCGAGGTTAAGGAAAAACTAGTTATTCCAGGAATAGTGTTAAGTTCAGGGTTAATGTGGGGTTAGAGTATTTTTGTGTTTGGTTGGGGATTGGAGTTAGTCCAGGATAGTGAAAAATAGTGTTTGGTTCGAGTAGGTGGGATAAAAAGAATAGTGGGTTATTATGAATAGAAAATAGTGTTTGGTTGGGATTTGGTGGGATTAGGTGGGATTAGCTAAGCCGGGATAACCCATTTGAGGTGGGGTTAACTAACCCCACCTATTTTTGAGGGTGTTTGGGGATAAAATGGAGGTTAAGGGGTTATTCCACCTCTTAACCCCCAACCAAACAATGGCGAAGGATATATTCCCAAGTTATGAAGACCTATTTGCAATATGCAATGTTTGCCAGTATTTTGAAATGTTTGCTAGTGCACCTTTATGCAATCATTAGCTTGGTAAATGCGGGAAAAGGAAAGAAAAAAGAAACCTATCTTTTACATTGCTATTAGAATATAGAAAGGAGAGAAACAATCAAATGAGCATGTATTCCAAGTAAAATGCCAATTTAAAAACATATTATATCAAGAAAGATAAACCTTGACTCCAACAACAACATTTGCCTCAGATCGAAATGAATAAGATAATTCGTCTTCTGTCTAAGATAAGCTAAAGGGTGAGCTTCACAAAGTTATAAGGGGCACGTCTATGGAAACAGGAAACTAGAATAGAATTATGAAGACACTCATGCAGATTATTCGCATGGAACCATGATTAATTGTGTCTTTTTTATTGAGAGTGATCAGTAGCTGGTCCGAGAGAATGATCAGTCACACCGGAACTGATTTTTTATTGAGAGTGATAGCTTAAGCCACTCCAACATTATTACTAGTGCCACTTTTTCTAACTGGCAATTACCTTTCATACCTAAATCGTAATCAAGTGCGACACAAGGGCCATAAATGCATGGTATAATTGTTGGATGCACACGGTACTACTCTACTAACACATCCATTTTGTGTCCATCCATTTAAGAGAATGTGGTGCATGAGTGGTGTACCACCAATTTGATACGGGTTAGTGTTTGGTTGAAAGATTTCTCTCCCCTTAAGTTTATTGTCACATTCTCATCCCTTTACCATAGAGAATTGCATAGAGAACCGCTTTGCGCCTTACCATAAAAAAGGTCCTATTCTCATTGTTTTTGGTTCGAATAAAATCCTTAGTTGCACAATGGGTTAGAATTACACTCTAACCAGGGGGTCCAGATGTATTATGTCAGTCGTCAGATAATAAAAGCATCAAATACCATATCTGCTGTTTTTGGGGCCCAATTACTAACTCATAAGAGTCTCGTTAATTAGAAAATTTTATCATATATACCCATCCCTATCTGCATTGCAAACATCCCGCCTTGTAACCACAAATAGTGGTCAAATTGAATATTAAGAAGGCGACCTATGAATAGTTATTGAGGTTAAGGGTATTATGTGGGAATTCAAGTTCCACATGACATGAAGCTAAATATAATCATATATTTGTTGCGTTCTAATTGGTCCCAGAATACAACCTATATAGAACTGTGGCATGGGCAGCATGAGCTGCCACAAAGGGATAATGGAAACTCTGGCACTGTTCAAGAACCTCGACCCGTTTCTGCTCTGGGCCCAAACACCTAACCCATAATTAAGGAGACTAAATGCAGTTATAACGAGCTATATGACCACTCATGCATGGCAAAATCATGTGCATGATAGAATCATTGCATGAAAAAAAACCAAGATAAGAAAAATTACTGTTACCTCCGCCTCCTTTCTTTTCCCATATATGGTTTACTCTGCTCCATAGGTACCAATTCTGGAAACTGGAGAAGCGCCATCTAATAGGTGAAATCTCACTGCATGCATAATGTAGTAGTAGGCTGAATTATAATGCATCATTTAGTTCATTGATAATAGAAAAAATAGCTTCTAAACTACCAGTTAATTTGTTTAGAGATGTGGGAAGAAAATCACGATTAGAGTCATGTTCAAATTTAAAAGTTTATTTCATTAGCCAGGTGATTTACTCAAAAGAATAGAGAATATTGAAGCTAACACTGCATCTAATTGCAAGGCTATAGATAGCTATAAACAAAGCAATAAACCTATCTGTTAAAAACTATGTAACACACTGTTTCCTTGAGGCTCTTTTTTTAAAAAAAAAATAATCAATTTCTATAGTTAGTCAGTGAAGTGCCTAGCAAGGAAGGGATCGCCTGGCCGATTTGGTGGGTAACTGAAGCTTTTCGTATATTATCTTACTTCACACCCACAACAGGTTCAGGTTGAAGGTTATATCACCCAGGGCCCAGCACATGTTTTGGGAATTAAAGAGAGAAGAGTCTTTGACAACATTTAAATAAGAGAGCTAATAAAAGAACTCTTTGACTCTTTCTTTAATCCATATAGCTCAGCAGAGTTTTTCAAGGAAACTATTGTTTTCTAAATAGTACTTGAGAGATCTGAAGTTTAAATATTTTGTAAACTCATTTGTCTTTCTTGCTTTGTTCTACTACAAAATCCAAATACCAGAGGCAATCTGATAAAATGGAGACAAGTTTAATCAATCCAGGTTAGCAAGTTAATTAGCATTTTGATTAAACGGAATAGTGCACTCTCTTGCTGTACAAGCATATAAAATCAAAGGGACAAGTTAGCATGAATAGTCTCACCATGGGAAGGCGCTGTGGGGTTATCCCAAGAAACTTAACGCTCCCACACAAGAGTGCTTCTAAACCTAATATCCTTTTGCACCTACTTGAATGTCTCCAATTTGATAGGGACAAAATGACAGCTTGTAATTGTTTTTTTGACGTACATATATGATAGTACTATATATTCTATATTATCATCCATTATTCATCTTCATATGGGCACATTCATCCTACGAGAAACAATGTGGAGATTTATGGGGTATGGTAAAGTTACTGTAACACGAGAAAAAGGGCTTTTAATTACTGTCACACAACTTTTAGCAATTACTGTACAAAGCAAAGAGTCAAAGCTGCAAGGATAGAGATATTTTAAACAACTTTAATTTGTAATGGAATTCTATAATTGGGAGATATAGAGATACATACCTCATCTCTTCATGCATTCCGGTTGTTCGCTCCCGTTGAAGTTTCAGGCTTTCAGTCACCGCTTTCTTAATGCTGTCGCCGACTCGCGGGTTCTCCACACCCAACTTGTATGAAATAGCTATAATAGAAGCATGCGGCATTATCCAAGTGGTTGCACTAATTTTGAAAAGCAAATTGAATCACATAACTGGTCGTGATTTTAGAGACTTTTACAAATTTAAAACCGTGTACTTCATACTTATCCGCTACTGTGATTTAGAAGATCTAGAACATTTTGGAAGTGGATTAGAAAATTTTCATTTGGAAAACTTTAAATTTATGACAGAAACTGCCACCGGATTCTCAATGTCATCTAAAATGTTAGAAACTACGTTTAAAATAAAATTTTAAAATTTCTTATGCATTCAAAAAGGTACATTTGAATAACATATTCTCAAATTTGACAAACTCACACGCTAGTCTATACAGCCTGGGTTGCAGAGGATCCGTTGCCCTTTAATGCGCAACAGCAATGGTGGATGAGCATTGATGAGCCCTGAATTGTCTGCAAAAGTCTCATGACGTTCAACAGATAAATTAGAAAAGGAGAAAAAAACACAAACTGAAACCAAAGAAATAATATAAAATAAGCAATTAGGTACCAGAAATATAATTATGAGAATGATGCTAATTTCCAAAAATAGACCGAAATAACTCGTCCGAGATAAAGAAAAAATAAAATTTTAAAAAAAAAGCCAGTTGGCAAGCACAAAATAAAATCACCATGCGTCCATGCCCAGTGCAGCAGTGCTTTTCATCCTTTTGAGTGAGAATCTCACTTCTCAGGTTATTAAGCAAAGCCTGCATCACAACAGCAGGAGAGGATTATTAAACAAATAATTTATACAGAATTAAATTAAACCCAGTAACTACTTTTGAGAACATTATGGTTGGACCGCTCTTTGTACCTTCTCCCCGGTTGGGAATCACCCCCTCCGACTTAAAAAACGGTTTCTTTTCTTGCTCGTCGACTCCCACCAAACGGATTCTTTTCTTTCCTCCATATGGGTTTTATCGATCGATCGAGGTCGAGATTAGGACCTCCACTGCTTCGTTGTGCTAAGTAGGGAAATATCATGTGGTGGTAGGAGTGTGTTTATGGGTTGTAGAGAACTTTGAAAGAAGCTAAGGGTTAGGTTTCTGGTGGGAAAAGAATGGCGCTGGAGAAGCTCAGCTCGAAAGGCCAAGCATGGTGAGCTCTCTGTTTCTCTCGAAATTTGTATGCTATTTTCGTTTCCCTTTTTTGCTGATCTGTGTTTGTGGATTAACCTATGTTTTGGTGTAGGTTTTGCACTACGGGATTGCCCAGCGATGTGGTGATTGAAGTGGGGGAGATGAGTTTTCACCTCCACAAGGTGATCTACAGTTCGAATCCGCTGCGACTTTTCTCCCCATTTTGGGATTTCTCTTTTCCAATGCCTCTTTTTTTCTCCTTTTGTTTCTTTTCTTATAGTTCCCGTTGATGTCGAAAAGCAAGAAGCTTCACCAGATGATAACGGAACATGAAAAAAACCCTAGGGTTCGAAAAGGAGCTAGAGAAGAGGGAGAAGAAGAGGAAGAGATCGAGGAGGAGGAGGAGGAGGAGGAGGAAGAAGAAGAAGAAGAGGGCTTACACTGCATCTCGCTCCCCGATTTCCCTGGCGGTTCCGAGATCTTCGAGGCCGCGGCGAAGTTCTGCTACGGCGTGAAGGTCGAGATCACGGCGTGGAGCGCCGTTCCCCTCCGCTGCGCCGCTGAGTACCTCGAGATGACCGAGGAGTTCGCCGAGGACAACCTCGTCTCCCGCACCGACCGGTTCCTCGCCCAATCCGTGCTCCGGAGCATCAAAGACTCGATCAGAGCCCTCAAATCCTGCGAGGACGTCTACCCCCTCGCCGAGGACCTCGGCCTCGCGCAGCGGTGCATCGACTCTATCGCCGCGCGCGCCGGATCCTCTGATCTCAGCTCCCTCTTCGGGTGGCCGATCACGGAGGGCGCCGCCGCCGCTGGCGAGGGAGAGACGAAGATCACGAGCTCCGCCGCCGCGCTGTGGAACGGGATCGGCCGCAAGAGTGGGATCCGATCCTCCGCCGCCGCCGCGGACTCCTGGTTCGAGGATCTCGCGATCCTGAGCCTCCCCACCTACAAGCGCGTTATCTCTGCCATGAGAGCCCGGGATCTGAGCTCCGAGGTCATCGAGGGATCGGTCATCACCTACGCGAGGCGATCCATCCCCGGCCTCTCTCGATCGACCCGCCGCCACTCCTCCGCCCCATTAGCTTCCGAGCCCGAGCAACGGGAGCTTCTAGAAACCGTGGTCTCGAACCTTCCCCAGGAGAAAACCACGGGGCTCACAACCACCCGCTTCCTCTTCGGCCTCCTCCGAACCGTTAATATACTCCGAGCCTCCGAAGCTTCCAGAACCGCCCTGGAGCGGAAGATCGCGTCGCAGCTGGAACAAGCCACGCTCGACGATCTTTTGATGCCGAGTTATTCGTACCTCGTCGAGACGCTGTACGACGTGGACTGCGTGGAGCGGATCCTCCACTATTTCCTCGAGAACCTGGGCGAAAGATCGGCGATCAGAGCGGCCGAGGAGGAGGTGGGCGCGGGGGAAGCGGGGGTGAGGTCACCGCGCGGTAACAACAATCGCCCGCTACAAATCGTGGGGAAATTGATCGACGCGTACCTCTCGGAAATCGCGTCGGACGCGAACCTGAAGCCGGATAAGTTCTGCGACCTCGCTCTGGCTCTACCGGACCCCGCGCGCGTCTTCGACGACGGGCTCTACCGTGCAGTCGATATCTATCTCAAGGTACGGTGATCAACGGTTGCATTTTAGGAGGCGTTTTGTTTGCATTGTCGTTATGGTTGAAAACTTTAACGGTGCATTTGGGGTGTGTGCTTGATTAGGCGCACCCGGGGTTGACGGAGGAGGAGAAGGAGAAGGCGAGCGGCGTGATTGATTGCCAGAAGCTGACATTGGAGGCGTGCACCCACGCGGCGCAGAACGAGCGGCTGCCGCTGCGTGCGGTGGTGCAGGTGCTGTTCTTCGAGCAGCTGCAGCTGCGGCGGGCGATTGCGGGGACAATCCTTGCGGCCGAGGCGGAGGATGCGGGGGCTGCAGAGGTGGTTGAGGAGGAGGTGGGCCCCGCAGCGAGGAGGGAGGGGGACACGTGGCGGGCGGCGGTGAGAGAGAACCAGGTGCTGAGGCTGGATATGGATAGCATGAGGAGCAGAGTGCACGAGCTGGAGCGCGAGTGCTCGAGCATGAGGAAGGCCATCGAGAAGATAGATCCGCGGCGAGCCGAACGAACGGTGGAGCGGCCGCAGGGGAGCTGGGGCTCGCTCGTGGCGCGGCGGATCGGGTGCAGGTTCCCGACACAGGTGTGCGACTCGCACCAGCGGACGGTGGTGGCGCCGCAGAAGCCTCGGATCGAGCAGAGCCCTTAGAATTGCCCATCCTCATGGATTCCGATTCTTCAATTGGAAATTTTTTTTTTCTTCTTTAGTCTTTTTGATAAATTTTAGAATTGTTTTCATGTTTAAATTCCAATTCACGCGGAGAAAAAGAATTAATTACGAAGCAAGTTGAAAAGGTTATCCCTGTCTGGTTGTTCATGGGAATGTTCATTGGAACACGGTTCAGCAAACACTTTGGTGGCGTTGGCACGAAAGCAAAGCTGCTTTTAGCGCACATTCAGGTCATTTTGCCTCTTCTCACGAAAACTGCCAAGGAAAGCATGAATGAGTAGAACAACAGATTGATGATTAATAAAGTGTAAACCTCATTAATGATGAAAGTACCAAAAAATCATCATTCTGTTTGGTGATAAAAATGACCCCCAATCTGGATGTTCTCCATCATCAGGACCGTTGTTTGCAAGAAAAGGAATTGATTGAAAAGAAGAAAAAGAATGGTCCGGCGAATGAATAACTAATGCAGCATTATACGCTCAATTTTAGTACGGAAGGATGTTCTCTAAACAGAACAGAAACACAGTTATCAGTTCAATACATACGTCACCAATAATCCCCACAAGAACACACCCCATCTCTGAAGTGGTGGAACCTCTTGTTATCCCTGACAATGATCTCCCTCTCCACTGCCTTGGATATGAACTTGACTGCATTGTGGCAGTCCCCACAGATCCTGAGATTCTTCATGATCCTCAATGTGGTTCCTGGAGGTGTGCTAATAAGCCCGTATGCGATCGCGAGCCTCTCGCTGTGATACATCAGCGCATTCTCCTTCGCCTCCTCGTCAATATCATGCAGAACATACTTAGTGTCCGGCACGTACCCTATCGCTCGTATCTCCCTGTGCAACTCCCTCACCTTCTCATATGCCTCTCTCCTCTTTGGATCCACTTCGCCCTTAGTCACCGTTCTGTGAGTTGGCTTTAGTTTAGAAGAGACTTTCGTACGATTTGGCTGTTGCAGCATTTCGTCGAACAGTAGGCGGGCATCTTCAATGCTTCCCAGTTTACAGTACACAGAAGCTAAACTACTGAGAACTAACGTAGAATTTGACAATTGGGATCTCGACACGAGCTTGTGGGCTTCTCTTACGAAGGCCAAAGAATGGGTTTGAACGCAGGCTTGTAGCAGAAGAGGTAGAATGGCTAGGTGGGTCGGAGAACCTTCTTTCTCCATTTGCTCTGCTAGTCGAAGGGCTTCTTTTGCATTCCCTTCATTGCATAGTCTTTCTAATTCATGCATTAGATATTTTGTTTCATCTACAAGAGATACCTTTTGCGGAGAATTTTGTGCAACGGAGATGGAATTTGTATTAGATGGAGATGGGATCTTATGCTGAGGAGTCGAGTTGTTTACGAAGAAGGGGCCGCGGAAACGACGAGCTTTGGAATTGCCCTTCCTGGCGGTTGAAATGAAGCGCGGATGCGCAGCTGCCGCGGCACTTGACAACATGTTAGTGCAGAGGGATGAAGAAGAGAGGAAAGCTATACGCAACTCTCTAACTCAAATTATCCCAAAGACATGTGTAGGCAATGACTTTCACGTGCTGATACACCTGCGTCGAGGATAAAATAAGATCCTGTATACAGTATTGGGTTTCTCTGGAACGGTCGGTCTACATATGTGTACTAAAAACTAAAATCTGATTTTGAATATAAAAACTCAAAACCACCGTTTGATTTGGGGTTAAATAAAAATTTTTTATTCCATGAATAGGATTAAATTTAGAATTAAGATGGGGTTAAAATAATTTTATGTTTGGTTGAGAATTAGTTTTAGTTCAGACATACATAAAATAATGTTTGATTGGAATAGATGTGATAAGAAAGATAGTGGATAAAATAGTGTTCCTCTGAAATGATTGGTCTATATACTAAAATCTGGTTTTGAATATAAAAACTCAAAGCCACCGTTTGGTTCAGGATTAAGTAAAAATTTGTTATTTCAGAAATGGAGTTAAGTTTAGGATTAAGGTAGGATTAGAATAATTTCGTGTTTGATTGAGAATTAGGGTTAGTCCAGACATAGATAAAATAGTGTTGAGTTGGAATAGATGTAATAAAAAAGATAGTGAATAAAATAGTATTTTTTTTCATTAGAGTAGTGGGGTGGGGTGGGATTAACTAACCCCATTCAAAATAGACTATCCTGGGGTTATAACCCCATCTCCTAAATTTCGAAGTTAAGAAATTATTTCATCCCTTAATCCTGAGCCAAACATGTGCAAATAGTCAAGAGCCATATTGCAAAATTACAATTCAAATATGATAGAATTTCGAATTCAGACTCTCGAGTCATAATATTCCATATATTTTTACCCCTAATTTGGATAGAATAGCTTCCGGATAAACATGGGAGGGGTTCAAATTCGAAGCAGATTTTGTTCAAATTTTAAACTGTCTCCATCACAAAATAGTTGTTCCATATCTACATAACCATTTATTATTATTATTCTCATTAAATTGTTGATTATCTGCCGCTTATAGCAAAAGATTCTTGTAGTCCAGCTGCCATTTCTTTACTGGACAAGGCACAGCCACGTAGCTCATTTTGCTTAAAAATTATATTCTAAACAACACCGCTAATAATAATAGTAAAATAATAATAATAATAATAATAATAATAAGCATCCACGCCTTTCCAGTAGAGCCCCGAAGAGTAGACCGGAGCGAGTAAAAGGGGTGCCGAAACGAAGCCTGCGGGGGGAAGAGTGGCGACAACGTCCCTGTCATCTCCTCCCACCGTACGTAACTCCACGTGTCCGTTGGCAAGCACGAAAAGTCCAGAGCTATTCCGAAACTCATCTCTCTCTCTCTCTCTCTCTCTCTTCCCTCCACCTCTCTCACCACCGCCCACTTCGTTGAATCGTTGTCCCCCTTCTCACTCCCCCGTTCTTTTTAAATGCTTTTGAATCCTCCCTTCTAAGCAAAATTCATTAGTCTACATACATCATCATCTTCTTCTTCGTAAAACTTTGGAGAGAGAGAGAGAGAGAGAGAGAGATCGCTTTTGGGAGATGGGGAAGATGGCGTACTTGGCGATGGAGTCGGATCAGGTGTTCGGCGATCTGATCGAGTCGGATCTCAAGGAGATCGGCGTCGCCGCGCGGAGGCTCGCTAACCACGCTTTCAGCCTCGGCAGCGGCCTCGGCTTCGGCACCACCTTCCTCAAATTCCTCGCCTCCTTCGCCGCAATGTGAGCTCAGACCCACCTTCCCTCCTCCTCATCCCTTAATTATTATTAGTATCATTTTGCTAACTGCTATTTGTTTGTGTTAAAAAAGTATAGAGTGTGGGTTTTCTAATAAGGTATCTATAGGAAGTTTCTCCGAAAAGATTGTACAACTTCTTTTGAGATCTTATACTGAGCAGTACCTTTCTGTCCCTTTCTGAAGGAGCTTTTCAGGATCTTACTTTCTAACGCATCGCGATGGAAGAAGTGTTTAAGAAAATTTACCTTTCCTACCATTTGGTTCGGCATATAATGAAAACAGTTTTTCAGGCATGTTAATTTGTTTGGGGGAGAGAGAGAGAGAGAGGCAGTTTTTCAGGCATGTTAATTTGTTTGGAAAACAAAAAGCTTGTTAGTTGAACAGATGACTGAGCTGTTGGGGCTTTTTTTTTTTTTTTTTTTGACTGCAGATACCTCTTGATATTGGATCGGACGAACTGGAGGACGAACATGCTGACCGGTCTTTTAATTCCTTACATTTTCTTCACCCTTCCCTCAGTACTCTTCTCTTTCCTTAGGTAATTGCTTATTTTCTAATCGTAAATCCTTATTCTCTTCAGTAACTCCGTGTTTAGATATTCTTGTATATGATTCTACCTGCATATTAGTCGGCGCGATCTGTACGATGTTTTTCAGTTTTGTTTAGCGGGAAAAAATAACTCTTATCAGATCATTTTTACTACCCTGAAACATCTTATAGTAGGATAAAGGTATAAATGAGTATCTAACAAACAAATGAGAAAGAACATGTGATGCATGCATAAGCATTTGGAAAGTAATTTGTCATTGGATCATCAAACTACATATGGTTTGTGGTTGAGCCTGGTTAGGAGATAGATATGAAGATAATTAATTTCATGTTTCAGTAACTTCGAAGCAGATGAGATGATTCTTGGTGATTATTACTTGTTGGCTATGTAAATTTCATTTTTGTTGTGATTAATTATGCCGTAATTATTTTTGAATAATGCAGAGGGGAGGTTGGGAAATGGATTGCATTAATTGTTGTTGTACTGCGACTCTTCTTTCCTCGGCACTTCCCAGGTATGGTTTGGATTCCTGTCTAGCTTGATAAACAACTTTCGTATTATTCACCAATAATGCTGAATGTCTAGCTTGATAAAGAACTCTCGTATTATGCACCAATAATGCTAAATAAATAGACGAATGCTATATCTTAACGACTTTAACCAAATAACCTGTTTCAGTTAACGCAACAATCATCGTCTTAAAGAGCCAATGTTAGTGGTTATCCCTAAATCCTGGTCCAGGAACACTTCCCTTATAATATATCATCGTAGCTTAAGCTTTGTTTTATTTATTTTCTTTTCCTTTTCAAACCTGGATTGTAAGAAGGAGGTTTCTGAAGCTGCAGTTTTTTCTTCTTTTTTCTCGTCCTAACTAAAATTTGATGATGATGATTAGAATGATGGCGAGCAAATGCATGTATTCTTTTTTCTCTCGTCTTGCAAGGTCACCATCATATTGAGTTTATTGCATTTAGTCTAACCTGAATCGCATGTTCACCATCTTGTGACTATTGCATCCTTGCACAGACTACTGTAGTTAAGAAAATGTCTGATCAAAACAAAATAAAAAAAAATCCATGTTAATTGACACAATAGAACAAGTATGCAACTCGATTGTGGTTAACATGAATATTATGTTGCGGAGTAGATTGGGTGGAGATGCCCGGTTCACTGATCCTTCTTCTTGTGGTCGCCCCCAACTTATTTGCCCACACTATTCGCAACAACGTGGTCGGCGTTATCATATGCTTGATCATCGGCTGCTACCTCCTTCAAGAGCACATCCGGGCCTCTGGCGGCTTCAGAAACGCATTCACAAAGAGTCATGGCGTGTCAAACACTATCGGTATCATCCTTCTGTTCGTGTACCCTGTTTGGCGCGCGGTGCTGCATTTCCTTTAAAGCCTTTTCCAATCCCTACTGTCAAGAATAATTTAGTATAGTGTCGTGTTGGAGATGCTGTGGAGTGTGTTAGTATGTTCATGGAACTTTGAATGGTTGTTGAATGTATTACCAGTAATTTGCTATGGTGATGTCTTGTGTGTAGCCGTGCATGATAGTTCAACTGATGTGAGTCTGATTTGATTAAATACTGTTTGATGCCGATTTTTCCCGACCCTTGATCTAGTCGAAGATCTTCCTCGGGAAGCACGTCGGGTTGTGAAACGATTGTGATTAATGACCCTCGATATGTGTGCCCTTCTATTGATCAAACGATTTGGTTGGCGAGGAATCAAACTAACCGGATTCGAAACTCTATCCTACACTCGGTCCGGCTAAATGAGTCGAATAGATATAAAATAGTAGGAACTAGACAAGGGAATGAGCTGAATGACCAAAATATACTGAATGTGATCGGCCTGGAACAGCCGAATGAAGACTTTCTATTAAATTCATTGGGGGAAGTACAGAAAAGCGGATTGCAGTTTACAACGGAGTGATGCCTTGAGAGCAGACAGACTCCAAGAATCTAAGTTACGAGTACTCTAAGGAAGCATTAAATACAGTAGAAATAAAGTGCAGGAAAATAAGGTTGGTCTTTTGTTCGCAGGGAAAAAGACATGTTTTTATGGTATTATGTGCATATTTATAACGTCGCCCCTGAGTCGGTCACGATCGGCCATTATCTTCTAATATCTCGGACCATCTTCAACCGATCGGAAACTACTTGTAACCGTCTGCGGTTGCTGTAACTTCTTTGATCCGGTACGGTTCGTGTCTCTTCTGGTGCTTCCGATGTACTCTCGGTGTACCGCTGAAACCGCTGCACTGATATGAACTCGGTACACCAACTGTCGCCTAACAAATACAATGTTTAGACATGCTCCAAATATGCTAAATTTCCAAGCAATTTATATATTTATTTAATAGGGCTAAATCGCTTTGGTGTGCCTAGATAGGTTGAGGAGTTCCATTTGACTAATGATCGTTAGGAAAAGCTAATGAAATTAGAGCTAGGTGATATCTCAAAAAAAAAGAAAAGAAGTTAGAGCTAGGAGATTGGTCGAAATAAACGTATCTTTCATGGACTAAGGTTCATGGGGTCTACCTTGTTTTCCTCAAACAAATAGGATGCTGCATCCTCGACAAGTTGTTAAATGATTGTTAGACCCAATCTAACGAGTTCAGATCCAACCGGGTACTTTGGGGAATTTGGATTGGCTTAATTATAGTTCAGTTAAAGATCAAGTTTAATGAAAATAAAAATACTAATCTTTTCATCAACTAGTCATTTTCAAAGAGAATTTATTTTAAAAAGTTTGCGCCTATTACTGCCAACCAGATTAGTGGATTCATAATAGATGGCAAAACAAATGTCTAATATTAACAAATTTAATTTATGGTAGAAGAAGCGTTGGTAATAAGATGACCATTTGACAGATTGAATGGTTAATTCACATTTTTGGCCAAGTTTATTTCTAAATAAAATAAACGAAACGGATAGCGTGTTACCTATCTCTCTCAAAAAAAAAAAAAAAAAATATATATATATATATATATATATATATATATATATATAAAATTTATGATGAATCACAACTTCGTGAATTCAAATGCCCGCTGAACCGAACAAGACCAAGAGAACCGGCCCGTTAGTCGAGTCCCATCCGTAAATAGTTACGGGTCTGCATATTACCCGGTCCGTTGTAATGGGTCGGAAAGAATTAGTCGACTTGACACAAATGTCGGGCCCGATCCATTCGCACCTAATCCCGTGTGGATTGGATCACGAAGGAGGGAGGGGTGTTTTCGTAATTTCGCTAACGTGGGAAAAACGTAACCCTAGCTTCCTACTCCATCTATATTTAACTGCGCCGTTCATGGCGATCCCTCCTCACATTCGCATCCAATCGCAATCGTCTCTCTCTCTCTCTCTCTCTCTCTCACCCCCTTCGCTCTCTCTCGCGTATACTCAATCAAATTCTATCTCTCTCTCTCTCTCTCTCTCTCTCTCTCTCTCTCTCTATCTTTCTCTCTATCTTTTTTTTTTTTTTGAATGTTTTCTTTGTAATCTCGTTTGTATAATAAAGGGGCGTTTCTCGATGATGAATAAATCAAATAGATGACGAGTCCGATCTAATCCATTCCATTCTTATGAGGACAAATCGAGGCATTTGTCTGAGAGAAGCTCCTATCGATTTTAATCCTTTTTCTTCGCGACTCGATGTTTTTCTTAAATTTTATTTGAAGTATAATCCTTCTTCTTTTTTTTTTTTCTTTTTTTTTTTCAGTTGTTACCGAAAATAAACCTCTTTATTTTGTTTTTGGCTTAAGCAAGGGCATGGTGATGAAGCTATAGGTGTTCTGAGATTTTCATCTTTGATGAATCCAAACCCTCCTACTCATTCTGAATGCAACTTATTTTTTAATTTTCTTTTTGTCACAGCAGATTAAGAAAGTATTAATCTATAAAAACAAATTTGCGTGAAAATCACGGATATATTTAATTATTTATTTATGTATTTATTTTGCCTTAGTTTGTGTATTTTCGTTTGGAAATAGTAGGTTTGGGGGAAGTTTGATGCGGCGATGATGATAAAGTGATGAAACTCTCTCTTCGCTAATCAAAATTATTGGTATGAGGAAGGTAATAATACAATGATTGCTCTTCAAGCACTTTTGAGCTACATCTCACTTTCCCTTTTTTTTAATAACTACACATGGATTTTAAGGGCTCATTGCTTAATATAGTGGCCCAATTATAATGGGCCTTTTTTGGGCCCTGATTCTCGTTAACGTAGTCTCAAATTCTCATCTTAACCCGTCCCTGTTTGTATTGGATCTAACGACAAAGATGATCAGCTTTAAATAAATTCACTCAATTTTTGATTGAATTTGAATTGAGCATTTATGAAACTAAGGTTAAAATAAAAACATAGTCGATCACTATTGTTTTACACGTCATTGTAATGTAATGATGTAACTGGTGATGTAACATTTGAACAGGTGATAAAACTATGTGGTACAAATATTTGTTAGCTTGTAAATACAGCTATGTGGGGATCGATTGAACTCACGAACTAGTAAAAAAATGATTTAAAACTCGTCTTAATAAGATGTAATGAGTTATATCTGATTTTTTAGCCTAATTTTTTTTAACATTATATTGGTTAAACATTTTGAGGATGAGAGAGGTTGAAAAACTACTGAACACGACAGATTATCGTGTCATTTAGCTCCAAATTCCCAAACCATGAATCCCTTTAAAAATGACCCCTCCAATCGACTGCTGTTTCTTTTGACCCGAAAGATTACCATAGGAATGTATTATTTCTTTAACAATTATTTTTTTCCAAAATATTTATGCAAACATTTTCCAAACAAAAATACGATATAAAACCAAACTCGAGTCTCCAACTCATGGGCCTCATGACCAAATCCGACTAACCTCCTACAGTCCTACTGCTAATACTAAAATAGATCCTCGGATTCTATTCTTATTTTCTTATTTATAATAGGTTGGTTTAATAGCAAACAAAGGCAACTGCTGCTGCTCATCTAGCACACAAAATATGGCAAACATCTCTTTACATTTCTCTCTTTTTACTAATTCCTATAGACGTTGCACGAGAGACTACAATAGGAGGTACCATTGTTGAGGAGATACCATTGTGGAGGAAGGAAAGATAGGAATAGCACCGTTTCACCTATTAAGTGTTCTCTGATCTCAACTGGGGACTCTGCTTTCTCATTATATGAGCACCCAAAGATGGTATCTAAAGAAGGACGATGAGGAATTATAACATTAGGGTTGTAGGTTCATCGTGGTTGATAAACAAGTTGACAAGGTCGTCTCGTGGTCGTGGGGGTTCTCGAGTTATTGCAAATTGACATGAGAAGCATTAGAGTGGAAATTGAGATTGCTGTTGAAAGAGTAGGCTTCCTTTTTCTTTTTTTTTTTGTTTTTTTTTGGATATCTTCCAACTCAATATAGCAAGTGATCGAAGACAGAAGATACTTATGCCAACCCTTTAGTCTTGTTGAATCGCAGCCTAGCTCGGTGTTATTATATTATTGATAGGATCAATCATTTGCTGTTCTAAGGAGAGGTTTGTTATGTAATTACATGAGAAATAAATGAAGTAGCTTAACCACGCTATATCAATATTGGATTGTCTCAGTGTTGCTTTCTCGTACCAGAATTGTACTTAACAGAAATGCAAGAAATGATGGACAAGGGGTGCAGTTGGTTACTGAGGGCATAGGTACAATCGATAGATCGCGACAACAACATAAGCCTTTTGGGTTGAGGGTTTCTTATTAGTGACTCGTTTTTTTGTAGTGCATCGTTACGTGCACATACATCTGACATCTTAGATGCACAAATATCTTACATTATCCCAACAAATTCTCAACACAAATATCTTTAGATTAATCCAAGAGATTTGCGAGCACCGAATATAAGCAAATATGCCAAAATAGCTGCACAGAAATGTTCACGCAAATAACAAATTTGCCAGTATTGCAAAAAAACTTGCATAACATATCACTTACATACCTCCAAGCAGCGCACCAAATAGCTCAACCTCTGAAACAGATATAGAAGGACCGAGTAAAAATTCCCCAGCAAAATACAGAAAAAGGGCCTTTGAAATGAGGTGCGCAAAATCCAATACAAGAATTTAATGAGTACAATAACATAGTAGAGCAAGGAAAGGGAACTACACTATCTCAACATGAAATTATACACCATTCTACACACGTATCTACAAAGAAGCAAGCTGAGCCCTCATGTCCTCCACTGAAGGTATGTTCTCCTTCGGATAAATCCTCGACACCATTTGCACGAAGCTGTCGTACTTCTCCAAAAACTCTTTCTGTAGTTGCAAAATCATCTTTCTTTAAAACTATTCATAGGTATAGAAATAGAAGCATTTGAACATGAACTAATTTTCTCAATGGTTCGAAACAGAAGTCACTGTAAAGTCATCAACAAATTTTGTGCCCAAGCTAGTAGACAAGTAAGAGAAGACAACGATGTATATACCTTGCACTTATCCCATAAGGAAGGCAATAACTCCTCAGAAGTCAAGTTCTTCTGTAATCTCTTATACATGGCAGTAACGGACTTGTCAATCTGAAAGTAAGACATAAGATGATTATCCATGCTCACAATATCACAGCCACAAGAATATACGAAACATAATGATAATGCCAAAGAAACCACTGGTGAAGCTACTGAGGTTATTTCCTGATTCCGCAGCATTTTATAGTTATCTAGTCAGTTTATCTTTTAAAGGAGCAGCGCACCAACCAGTTTCCCAAGTGTAAACTACCATGAAGAAAGAGGAGAATGATATTTGTAATTTTACTTACTCCAGACAAGCTGGTTTTCAACACCTTTCTGAGATCCGCATTGGATAGCCCAAGCTGGTAAGGTATCTGTATATATGAAGACCGATAATAGCACATTTATCAGAAGATGACAACTAAGTTTTTACTATTTTAGACGCAAGAACAGCACGACTGAGCAAAATAAAGGATATTCAAGTACATTCAATCAACAAAGAGCTAATCCAGAACTTAGGGTACACATATTTTGTATTTATACTCGCACTGTACGTGCATAATAATCCTTATTAATTTATCCCTGAGCATTGTGCGGAATCCAAATAGTAACTCCAAAATCCAATAACGATGTCACCATTGGACGAATGTGCATGATAAAATATGTTTTACTACTACTTGACATAGCAAAAAAAATTAGCATGTAAATTGTTGTCGAGTCTCCTACGTGTCAAACATTAAGTCTTTGAGTTTCTGATATAAGGAGCATGTTTAACAATATATAAATAAATAAATTTCAGATACGTGCCTTCACGGGCAACAAAATACACAGGAAGCGAACTATAATGAAGCAAGATCACACGACTAACTCACCTCCTCAGGAGATATTGTATATTGCAATTCATCGACTTTCCTGGCAAATTGGAATAATCTTTCAAATTGCTGAGAAAAGAAAAAAAGATGATTTCAGTTCTATATGTACTAAGGATTACAGAAATAGTTTCATTTAGGAATTTCCATGATATATAAGAAGGAAAGACAAGTAGCAGGATAAGAAGATAAATGCTCACTAGGAAAATGATCGAACTGATATGACGAGTGCAAGCTTGTTCATAAGCTTCACTGGCCTGATGATAAAAGTTAGCTAGGGTAGGCACAACATTTGCCAAGTCATAAAGACTGCATCCAGAGAAAAGTTCGAAAGTGAATATTAAACTTAAATGACTGGTAAAAATTACAAGAAATGCAAAACTAGTTCGGCAGAATATAGCAAGTGAAATAGCTCTGTAACATAAGAAATAAATCCAAACCCACCAATAATTTGGACAAAAAACAAATGATGACAAACTTGTAATGAAAAAGAGTACAATAAAGAAAAATAAAAACACCTGTTCTGGAAAGCTGCATAGTTCTCTAATAGCACAATGTCCACAATTCTAGAGTCACTTTGCGCAATTTTCTCCAAAGTTCCAAACATTGTGCTAATCTGTTACACAATGCCAAACCAGTTCCAAGTAACAATAATAAGATAAAGGATGGAACCAAATTAGTATAAAGTTGTTCATCCGTATCATTCTGTTGCAAAGATCTTTGAGCATAGTTCAGTTGCTTACTATGTAGCTTAGTCCAGTTGGAACTAGCATCATTCATGAAGGAAAAAAGTAAAAAAAATACAGAGCCAACAGTCAAAAAAAACTACTCACTAGTCTTGTGTATGCCTTATCAACCAGATCCCTTGATTGCCCTTGGATGTACTGCTCCATTCGTGATGCAAGAGTAGCAAATCTAAACAGCATGGAAAAAGTTCACGCTTGATCCATTCGTGATGCAAGAGTCACAAATCTATATATTATGGGAAAAGTATGCACCGAACAAAAGTCGCAAAAGATCGAACAGCTAAAGTTTTACGGAGTTGGAGATTAGTCAGTATAGTGACACTTCATATCATATAGCTTTTATTATCATTATTAACGAGAATTTAAACATGAAAAAAAATCAACATAATTGACATCTCACTTTAGTCAGAAAAAAAGCAATTCTTTGCTGCTACACCATGAAGCTTTAGAAAGTTTCCTAAATAAACGTTTCACCCAACCAAATTGTCATCACAGACTTTATGCAAACATAAGAATATTAAAAGGAACACCTCTGACAAATCAAATCAAATTGTGGGTGCATCAGTCATTTTAAAAGAAGATGAGTACCTTGGTATATAGGACAAAACTCCCAGTTGACGTACATTACGTTCGTTCCTCTCAATCTGATTGCATGCTTCATCAACAAACTGCAAAATATGAGCAATTAAACAAGTTTAGCAGATAATATATGCCAAGTTGAAGCAACATTACCTTATATTAAAGATATGACGCAATATTTGTAAACTGCAGAGAATACTAACCCTACTAAACTGCGAAGATATTTTGCTCTCCAAATCATCGAGTAACTTACGCACGAATCCTGCAGCATCAGCTTTCTGACCAGAGAGATAGCGTTCTGTAATCCCGTGCATTGATATACACCGCAGAGGATCGATCTTGTACGCCCAATCTACCACTGAATAGAAGTCTTCCTGAAAGACGAAGAGGGACATATACTATATTACATTATGAATGTGAGAAGGAAAAACGAAGTTGCAACTCCTCCAATGCAAATTGGAAGGACAATGAGCTCCTTAGGAAACAGGTTTTCATTCACATTATGTTTGTTACAGCCCTCAGAACCAAATGTCTACGCTTTACCCAAAATGCAGGAAACACAGTGATTCCTTAAATATCGATATCAATCATATTTGTAACAAAAACCAAAATCAAAACGTAAACAACAGATGTAACTCCCTAAAATGGTAGATGTTACAAAGAGACCCTAGCAGGAGAATTCATCATCTTGATGGAAGTTAGAAAGCTTTTCTCCTAGGCAACACCATAACCAAGCTAAAGATCGAGACATGATTCCAAAGTTTTTACTAGTCAGAAAAAAAAAAGAAAATAGAGAAAAATGTAATGACTGCCAAATCTACAGCCTTATAAATTTCTTAGTTCTACAAAGCATCAAATTTAAGTTCAAAATATCTGAATATATAATCTTTTGTGCAGCTAAAATTGCAAAATTATATGTTAGACTTCTATGAACTTGTTTCAGGGGGCAAAGAAAAACTTCTGCAGGTCAACAGAATAATCTTAAGATTTGCAACTCAATTGACAAAATCAAAGCTACCTGGATTCCATCAAGCAGTTCTTGCAGAGCTTCATTAAGCGCTCCTAACTCAGTAATATTATTATCTGGAAAACAGATCAGAAGATAAGCTAGTATCAAGACTACTAGGATGAATCATTTGCTGATTTTATCCAAAGGAATCCGACAATGATGATAGCAGTGATAAGAAACAAAGCACACTACCATGTTTGATATCATTTCCATCAGGATCCATAAGGCCCAAATCATCATCATTTGTACCGATACTATTGGATCCACTTTTGATACCATTAGCAGGAGCACCAAGCGCAGGAACTTCAAAGCACATGAAATGAGCAAAAAAGGAGCTCTGCAAAACAGTAATAAGCGATAATGAGATTTTCTTTCCGTTTCTTTTTTATACATTAACAGACCTTATTAAGATTTTAAAATCATGCATTAAGCAAAAGAATAACCTCGTCTACGAGAAGAGGTATAAAGATAGTAAGCATCTTCGAGTATGCTTCAGAAACTGTAGAAGTATCCGCACTGCTTGCCGTCTGACTGGATCCTGTACTTTCAAGCCAAACAGTAGGATTTCTAGATGCTTTCGTACTTGCACGAAGTTCGTTTGCGAATTCACGTGCCTGAATCACATAAATGAGCATGAAGTTCATTAACATGAACGCTGGATTCTAACTGAATTGTATTCTCACGCTCATGGATTCTATGTGGAACAAGATAAACTGTGTTCAAAATTTGTATTCTCATCCAATGACCCTGCTATACTTATATCCAATTAAAGGGTTTTCTACAAAACTTGAAGGTCAAAACAGGCACCGCAAAAGACATATAGATTCTAAAGATTAAAAGAAGCTTTATGAACAGTTGGACAGAAAATATTAGTATTCTGACCTCTCGACGCAGAAGTAGATTAAGGGACTGACAGTATGCCTTCCGTAAAGGGCCCAAGCAATTCTTGTCAAGACTCTGAATATTAAATCACAAAGCAACGGTTAAAAAAAATTATATTGCTATAAAATACATTGTAATTTCACTTCAAAACAAACTGCCGGAAGGTTAAAAACCTTTAGGTGCTGCAGAAGTCGTGCATATGTCCTGCATCTGTACCGCAGATCAGCATGATCGGGCCTTTTTAACTGTCCTCGCTACTTTCATTTAAAGCAAACCTTCTAAGTAAACAGAACAAGATTATTGCAGGAAAAAAAAAAATAATGACAATAATATACCTGAGAAAAATAGCTCTTGTCACTAATCATGAAGTCTACCAAACTAGAGAAATAGTTCCTCAAGAATTCTGATGCTCGCCGAACAAATGTAGTCTTTAATTTTTCTAGTTCAGCTCGTTTTTCCCTAACCTGTATAGAGTTAAAAAGAAGAAATTACTTTCAGTGAACACAAAATGCACGAGAATAAGATGTACTAATTAAAGATCATTTCTGAATACTCTTGACAATTTGGTCAATAATCGAATAACTACTAGCTCCGTTATTATGTCAAATGAATTAATTTTTAAACTGGTGCAGATTTTCAGGCTACGAGAAGAGTATAGATGACGTAAAGACAAATGAAACATGCAACAATTTCCTGATATATTTGTCTTATTCAACAAAACAATCTTTACACCAAATTTCATTAATTTTGGCCCCATTCAACAGGGTTCTCCTACACTGCAACCAAAAAAAAAACAAAAAACAAAAAAAGCAAGTTCTTGGTACAATGAGTTCATTGTCTATTGATATAGCTGCATAACTATCCAAGCTAATGAAACTCAAAAGGAAATATCGAAATCAGAGTACATAAAGGAAGCTTACTGATCGCATGTTAACATAGCATGGATCCAAATTTGGCACTTCAAGACTACGTATGGCCCCCGTCAACCATTCACATGCTTCAACATTTTTAAGCATGCGGGCTTCTTCAAATGAACCTCCAGTTAATGATGCTGCAAACTGCAGGATGAAGATAACACAATTGTTATACAGAAAAGCTAAATGTGACAGCTATTGCTAACACAAAAGGTTGTCAACCATCGTTTCACTTCATACCTCTGAAGGGATACGCAAGCGTTCAAGTAGCTTGTCCAGCTCCTCAATAAGACCTTTGTTACTAACAGACTGCATCTCCAATTTGTTGTTCCGCGATTCAATCTGCAAGATACAGCCATCTAGAAAAATCAAGCTTCCAATTTTTGGATGAAAGAACAATGTACAAACAGGGACAAGGCGTTGGTGATCAAATAAAATGTCCCCACTAGAACAACCCCTCCCCCCCAAACCCCAAAACACCCTCCTGTACTTCCATGTCCTTCTAATCCATTAACGATGGGTAGAGAAGAGGATGGACTTCAGCACAGGTGTTATATTGCTCCACTAGGACCTGTATGCATAGGAAGGCATGACAGGGCCACCGCTTTCATCCATAACGTACATAATGCAGGTGATAAAATTAGGGATTATACACAATCACAGAGTCAATGCTTCAATCGCAGCTGGCCATGAGAGACAACCCAAGACAACCCAAAATGATTAACAAAACCATACCGATGCAATGTCCTCTCTCATATGTCTGAGTTTCACATTAAAAATGCGTAACCACTCATCCATATCGTCTACACATGCACTAGCTGCTTCTAGTCCCTGTAATACCTGCACGAGTCACATGATTCACTGAATTAAATTAGGAGATTTTGACGATAACAACTTCAAAATCTTTTCAAAGTCACAGCATTATAGTAAGGGGAACCATCAAAACATCTAAAATTATCATCTCATAGAATAAAATAGGCATGAGAGGAGAAGACGATGTACTGCAATAAGCCCATATGAAAAGAGAGACTACAAGACAGTAAAGACAAAAAATAGAGGTACCTCCTCCATTAGAGGTTCATTTTCCAACAAGGAATGGACATTTGCTGCTTCTAAAGCAAGAAGTTCCCGCTTCATTCTTTCAGAAAATGCCTCTGCTTCACCAATGCCCATAACATACCTGCACCAATTAAATCTTCCCTAACATTTATATTCTAAATATATACAATGGCACTGAAGAATGGCACAGAAATATCAAGTAAAATTAAGTTCAATAACTCCTCACCCGATCACCAAAATAAAAGGAGTGTTTTTTTTTTTGAGAAAAAAAATAAAAGGAGTGTTACATAATATAAATAGCAGGAAACTTGAAGTTACTAGCTAGAAATTGCGTAGAATAAACATACGTGCCAAGAAGGGCCTCCATTTCTTCTTCTTCTGCTTGTGAGACGAGGTCCTTTTCAACAGTAACTTTCAACTCCCTTTGTGTCACAATTGGTACAACTGATCCTTCTTGGCCATCTTGCTTGCTAACTTGGTTAGCAACTGTAGGTGTATTTTCCTGAATCACATTCATAAACAAGATAGCCAATGAAAAGTACAAATAAGCATATTTTTGACATGTAGGAATGGTTATCAGGTATTGCCAGTGTTTAACCCTGAGACAGGTGTTGTATGATAAATGGAGAACCTTAAGATAAAATAAAAGTGAGATAATAAGAGGAGATTCAAATACAAATTGCACCTGTGCCCAAAGAGCCATCTCCACAATATCAATTCCAACAACTTTAGGAAGACGATCCAATATCTCCTTGCACATGTCTAAAATGCAAAGTAGCAGGCGATTCCTACAGAAAAATAAAAAGCAAAAAGTGAAAAAAAGGATTAGTCCAGAGGTTAGTTGAAATCTCTCGGCTGACGTCTTTATAAACTTCAACAACAAACATACAGCAAGACAGATGTATTAAAGGTCAAGTGGAAGTCTTCACTATTTTCTTCTTTCCAACTAGTCAAAAATAAGGAAAGGAGAAATGCCATGTAATGAATAAAACCTACATATATATGCCTGTTTATGTTTCTCTCATGTGTGTGGAGTGTTTGAGTGCATTTTCAAAAAGTGATATCAGCAAGAAAACTGTCAAGAAACATTGAATAAAGTACTTTACTTTTAGACCAATCACCTGTCATCTATATTCCGCATTGTCCACTGTGGAGGGGCAACACTCTGGCTTCTGAGGTTATCGAATCCCTGCATGACATAACATAAAGCAAGAGGATCATTAAATATGCCTAGCATTCATCCTAGTAATTTGAAAATTGAACTACCATATCAAAACGCAATCACGAAAATCATGATGAATCCAGGAATGAAAAGTGACAATTATTACCAGAATAAATGTACAGCCAGTAGGATCATTTGCAACAACTTCCACCTTTGTAAGATGCTTCAGCTTGTATAATTTTGCAGGCTGGGCATGCATAAAAGGTTATTCAGATAAATAATCAGTAATTATGTGTTTTATAAAAAAAAACATAAAAAAAGCTGCACAGGTCATTTTAGATAAAAGGAATTATGGTACAGATTTGCAGACTCATGCTATTATATTGGCGAGGAAAATAAAACAAAAGGTATGACGCAAAACAACGATATTAAAATTTAAACCTGTCTGTCATGCCAAGTAGATAGAAAAGAGAAGATACCAACAATATTGATGAAGTGTAGGAGACAGAAAAAGAGTCTTTAATATAATTGATTTAAGAAAAGCCACTGTTGGTTCCATGACAAATAATTGATGCGATAAAGGATATGCATCATGGAGCTACAGCTACAATGAGGGGTGATCGAGGGGAAATGAATGAGTTTCCTACAATAACAGAATTGCATTAGCATTAATATTATTATTTTCTTTGTATGCATTGGTTATAGATGAATCAACTAAAATTGTTTAAAGATTAATTTCATGGTATAGATTTCTTAACAATGATACCGTTGAAGAATCGAAGGTGTTACAAAATATTAAGCTGGATATAACGGAGGGGAACTCAGAAATTAGAGGACTTGAAATACGTATTTCTAAGAATGAGCCAATGAGGCACATATTTAGTAAACTGAAGACATTAAAATGAAGACTTAATGATCCTTAGGTGGACTGAAAAAAACAAAAAGGAATAGTTTCATTACGTCATACGCTAAAAGACAAGTCACATTAAAATTGACCGCGATAGAGTGGAACTCCCAAAACAGAAATAACATGATGCACTCATCAAGAACAGCAAAATAATTTAAGCAGAAAGTGCTTTGAGAGACCAAAAGTAATGGAGAAGTTGCTAGCCAGAAAAGGCATTATAAAAACTCATTTAATAGAGGACCTTGCTTGATAATTGAGTAAAGGAAAATCATTCATGTTGTAACATAAAATATTTATAAGAATAGGATTTCTTGTTGCTATGTATGGTTCACAAAGTTGGCAAATCTATTGATCCTAAAATTTCTCCGCACCAAAGTTTACCAGTCATCATACTTAGATATTCCAAAAACTCCAAAGGCTGCTTAAACTGAGCTGTGCTAAATATGTAATGTCTGGCAGTAAGTTAGTATTAGAAGACCCACAAACACAAAATGTAAGATCAACCTACGCTAATTATGGGTAGTTAGTACACAATCACAAAATGAAAAAAAAAAACTGTGGGTAAACAACCATGGATAACCAAGTTTGACTCACTAAGTTAATTTTTGCATAATGATACATATTATACTAAGGGATGTGTTCATGTAATCTCAGCCATGAAATCTTACAGAAATAACATCACACAACATCTTGCAATTACAATGTCATAATGGTTTATCTACATATAATTCTTTAAAAAGAAAAATCAACCTCAAGAACTGCTCCAGATGAATACTTCAAGACTCGAAGAAAAGCTTTATTTTCCCCACCATTGGGTGAATGTTTAGCTGCAATGAATAAAACTAATTAAACGACATAACATATAAAGAATATTATGAACAATAATGAAAATCTAAGCATCGGTTGCTGGAACCAATTGACCAAAATGAGCAACAGCAAGATAAGCTTTGTATATTTTGTATCTATTTATATAAGCACATTCAAAGTGCTTCAGAAAACAATGTAATAGCAATAATATTCTAGAGAATGCATAAGCCAAACACCATGAATAGCCTTTCTACTATTTCATTTGCTACTGACCGAACGATCCACGTGATTCACAGTGATCTATCCCTTATGTAATTCGCTCCTCTATAACTCAGAATGCTCCAGTGCAAGCACTAGCTATACCCATGATATGGACATAGAGCATCACAGTCAAACATATTGCAACCTCGTGTCCATACGGTCCAAATGATGAACTGGAATCCAGAGACAAATAAATACTGACCAAGAACTACAATCAAAGATGTTATAACAACTGTAAGATCTCCTTGCATCGTTTTATCCATGCAGTGTGTCATCAAGCAATGACATACTCAAACTTCCAATTAGTCCCTCTTGAAACTAAGCTTGTCACACATAAATGTCAGAACACAGCTATTTTCCAAAAACTATGGCATAACTCTATTAATGCAATTCAGTGCTACATGAATATTTTTGCTCTCGATCACAGATCCGTAACAACTGCTTTCAACCTCTGCTAAATAGAGCAATGAGCGTCTTATGTCTATTCTGCATCACAAATTGTCATTTAAGTACAAAGCAAATTCTGCCACACAACACAACATGTAAGCATTATCCCATTAACTAAACCTGAAAAATTAAACTTAGTTCATATGCAGGACAGAGTACTATACTAACTCCACCAAATTCCTATATCTAGTAGTCAAGATTACGGTCTCAATTTGTCCAATCACTCAACAATCTTGCCCGCGACCAAACGATCGCAGCACTCTAAGCACGTATTAGCATCAATCAAACGGATCTACGGCGTAGAAACCAAAAGAAAATGAAAGAGAAAGCAGAGTTGCCATATTCAAAGAATTCGAGCTACAAAAGAGTACATGAGATAGAGAAGACGAGATTCAGGGATCGATAGAGCAAAGGATCGGGGATGCGTACTCGTGAGGGAGAGGACACGAGGCTTGGCGAGGCGACCGAGCTTCTCGAAGATGCCGCGGCCCTTGGCGACTCGGATGGAGAAGACAACGTCCTCCTTGGCCCCGGAGGCGGCGATGGCCGCGGCGCAAGCGCGCCGCAGCTCCACGTCGTCGGCGCTCGACTTCGCCATTTCTGGAGATCGAAGAAGGGAGGTTGAAGACGAGATCGACTTCAGAGATCGGCGCGGAGATCCACCTCCGCGTCCCCTCTCCTCCTCCTCCTCCTCCTCCGGCGAGTGGGATCGAGATCGAGAAATAGAGAGAGAGAGAGAGAGAGAGAGAGAGATCGGGGGAGGGAGACGATGGAGGACTCTTGTGCCCCCCCCCCCCCGCTCACAGTACAATCATTTGTTAGAGGAGTCCAAAGAGCGAGAAGCCGTGTGGTGACCGTATGCGGTATGCGGTATACGGACGGACCCGACCCGACCCGAGGTGCGCGGGATACGGACGACCCGACGCCGAGTAAACCGTGTTGTCGTGGCGCGCGCGCAGCCCGTGTAAGTTTCGCCACGTAGGAGTACAACGAGCCCAGTAGCGGCCCACATACAAGGGCCCGTGTTCATACCTTCTTAGGCTATCCCTGAAAATAACGGGTTTGTTCTTTCATTGTCAAAACGGACTGGGCCCGACAGAGTTATTAAGGCCCGTTTAATATGTGTGATGGGCCAAAGAGCCTGTCTATGAAACAAAGACTAAACAAACAGCAATATTTGTGCCGTGCATGTTGGCGTCATAAATCACCGCGACAAACAAGAGAAGCACTTCCAAATAAAAATTTGAGCTTCAGAAGGTGTAGTGCAAGTAGCCAAAATCCTTTGAAATGTTATTAGCTCTCTCTTTACGTCCTGCGCCAATTTCCTTTGGACTAGAGCTAGGACCCCCTAATAGTGCAACTGCTGTAGTTTAATAAAGGCTTGGACTAGGCCACATAAATTCCGCCGATTAGTTCAACTAGATTTTAAAACATTTTATGAGTACCATTTGGTAACTATAGTGTCCATATCTGTAGGACGTAGTTCTTATTGTACATAACGAACAATGTTAATGGGCCCATTGAATTGCAGACTTAAAGCTCAGCTGCAAAATTATCACTTGGAAGATTAAAATTCAAATTACAAATAGGAGATTACATTCTAATTTTGATTTTCACCACTAAATATGGTTGAGAATTCTATGCACCTTGCAAAGCATAACAATATGCCGCATGCATCTTCATGTGCGGCGTAGTCGCGTAGAATTATTTCATTAAGAATAAATTATCTACCAACTCCAAAGACATGAGTAATATTGATGTCGACCGGTCACCATTTAATAAGTCACAGAGTTCTAAAGCAACTCAAAAAAAAAAAAGAAAAAAAAAAAGACTAGTGTTCACCACCGCTTGCTGCCGCAAAGAAAACAACAATCCCAACAAATTACAAAGTTCGAGGATTCCTACAATTTTTTGTCGCACATTTCAAAACTCCCCCAGAAAGATAGTTTGCTGCACCATTTCGCAGCACCAAAATCTCCAAAAATCCAACAAAAACTACATCCTTCTTAAACACATGATGCCCTCTGATGCGCCCGGAATAATAAGGCATTATTATTATATATTATTATTATTAACATTCAAATTAAGATAGATAGATAGAAGACACCTCCAACCTTTTACACGATAAAAAATGGAAATTTTAAAAGCAGTATAAAGTCGACCCATGTGTTGCTCCTGTTCCCGTCAACGATAACATCCCGACTCGCACGTGCGCGGTGTGTGTTAGGCGTATGGGGGAAAAAATGAGAAAAATAAAAGAAAAGAAAAGAAAAGGAGGGAAAGAGCGGCGTTGGATTCATCCGACCTCTTTCAAGCTTTTCCCGCTATCCACACCCTTTCGATAAAAAAACAAAACCAAAGCCCCCATTAATGAGTCCCACCAACCGAAGAGAACTTATAGAAACGAGAGATGAAATAGCTCAACTCTTCTTTCTCTCTCTCTATCTTCTTCATGCGCCTCATTAAAGACACCGGCACCACATTAAATTCTCGCATGCGACCCGCCATTAAGGCGGGGAGCAGGGACGGTGGCCCCCGCGCGCCCCTATCCTATCCTCTCCCCTCCCCCTGCGGCTCTGCGCCACCGGTGATTCCCGGTAAGCTCGTCGTGCCGTTGACCTCCTATCCCCGGTTCAACCTCTCCGGCGACAGCAACGCCTCGGGATCCCCGCACCTCATCCGGCTCGACGAGAACCCAGACCCCAACGCCGCCGCCGCCGCGCCCGGTGGCCTCGCGAATATCGCAGAGGGGCTCGTCATCGAGCGGCTCCGCCGCGACGACGGCCCCGCGCCGCCGAGCCGCGCGCTCGGCTCCGACGCCAGGGGGAAGAAGCCGCCGCGCAGCCGCGAGAAGGGCGACTTCGCGGCGGCGGCGAAGCGGTAGGAGCGGAAGGAGAAGACCCTCGCGGCGCGCGGCGCGGAGGAGGCCCCGCCGCTCCCGAAGGGCGAGGGCCAGCGCTTGCTCCAGAAGCTGCGGTGGCGGTAGCACCACGGCGACGCCGTGGACGCGTCGAGCACCATACGCTCCGCCGCGAGGCTCCGCTCGAACCCGAAGGAGTAGGAGCGCTTCAGCAGGAAGTCGCGCGCGCCGCCGCGGATCGACGGCGGGGACGCGGCGGCGATCTCGGGATCGGCCTCGGCGGGATGGGGCGGGTAGAGCACGAGATCGTCGAGGCTGGGGCGGATCCGCGCGGCGCGCATGGGGACGAAGGGGGAGTCCGGGGGCCGCACCGCGGAGGCGCGGCAGAGGGGGCACGTGGCGTGCGACCGGAGCCACACGTCGATGCAGTCCGCGTGGAAGGCGTGGGAGCAGAAGGGGAGCGTGCGGAGCGGGTCGTCGTCCTCGAACTCGAGGAGGCACACCGCGCACTCCCGGTTCGTCGCCGCGAGGTGCTTCGCCTTCGATTTGGAGAAGAGGGAGATGGGGAGCGCCCTAATCGCCGCGTCGTCGAGGCCGTAGGGAGAGGCGAAGTAGTAGTAGTCGGAGGAGGAGCCGTAGGAGATGGCGCCGCCGCCGAAGAATCCTCCATCGCCGGGGTGGGGGGAGTCGAGGTCGGAGGATGCGGCGGCGGCGGCGGAGGTGGAGCGGAGCAGGCGGCGGCGGCGGCGCCACCGCCTCCAGCGGCGGAGGAGGCGGCGGAGGTGGTGGGAGAGGATGCGGGCGTAGAGGACGATGAGGAAGGCGGTGCCCACGACGGCGACCATGGCGATCAGGGGGGGGCTGAGGTCGGCGGTGATCCGGGCCGGGGACGCGGCGGAGCTCGCCGGAGACGGGCCCCTTTCGAAATCGTACGCGGCGGAGCTCTCCGGCGATGCGGCGGCGGAGGCCATGGACGTTGGGGGAAGGGCGGTGGAGAAAGACGACGACGACTCCCGAAGCTTCGCCATGCTCGCTCTCGTTCGTTCCTTCGTTTTAAGTATTCGCGTGCTCTCTCTCTCTCTCTCTCTCACACACTGTGGGGAGGAGGGTTTGTGTTCACTGTTCCGTGGTCGAACCGTAGTAAACCGCTCTGTGTACACGTGCCTCTAACTAATTGGTTGGTCGGCTCGGACGCTTTAAAATTCGCGCGACGGGGTGGGATGTGCGGTTGAGACTTGAGCATGGGGGGACACTGCATTAGTGGAGTTAGGAGGAGGGGGCCTCTCGGGTGTGGGCGCGTTTATTGGAGGGGTTCGATAAAGCTATTATTATCCTCCGATCCCCATTATCTCCTGAGTGCGTCGGCATGGCCACGTGATGCTCACGTGACTTATAGGAAACGGGTAAGTGATCGAATCTGGTGGTGATTAAGATTTAAGATCCGCTTACTCTGGGGTTATCAAGACCGTATCATCGAATTCTGTTCCGAGGATTTTACAAATTTGTGACAGGTGGATACCAGCTCTTAATTACGCGATTACATTGCTTGTTGGTAATTAATTTAAATTTTAACTACTTGCGTTTCGTAGAGCAGTGAAGGAGTGCCATGTGTCCCCACCCTTAATATTAGCACCTTAATAATGTTGTAGCTAATTTTGACTTTGATTAACTATTTTATTGCAACGATAGTATTAAGTGGCAGAACATTCGGTGGTTGATAGCCGAGATTTTAAGTTTAAATTCTAATTAATTCATATTTTTAATTAAATTTAATTTTAAATGAAATAAATAAAGCGAATAATATTTTATCCATTTCTCTTAAAAAAAAAAATATTAATGTTTTTTACTTTAAGATAGGCCTTGAATGGGCAAGAGAGTAGTAAATCTATATTCCATTTCTCTCGTGAGTATCAGGTCATAGCGATAGATGTTTTCATTGAGTGGCCAGTATTTAAACTTTAAGTTTTATAGATAATTATTAATTATTAATGAGTATCTCTTGATAATTTCCCTCCAAATTAGCAATTTTTTATATGACGGACTTGATTGAAATAATTAATACATGCTAGAAATTTAATAGCAAAGTTTAAAAGCTTTAGGACCTAATAAAAACTTAAATACAAAATGGAGATCATGTTTTTTTTTTTTTTGAGAAATACTATCTGTACAACGAAAAGCATGTTGTAAACTATACGTCCCACTAATCTAAAAACTAAAACAATTTTTTAGATTTTTAATATAAAAAAAAGATGAAGAATACTAATTGTATACCACATATAAGTGTGTACATTTTACACTCTTGCATTTTAGAGTTTAGAAATTTTTTTTGAAGTTTTTAGTAGAAGAAAAAAAATCAGGCTATTTAAAAAAATCTTAGCTATAAAAAGTCTAGAGATATGAAATTCATATTTATGTAATAGATGTAGAAATAGCATTACTCTTAAAAAAAAGTAGTGTACCCATAAGATTAGTGCAGTAACATGAACCATTAGATAAACTATATATAAACTTTTAGGCATTGCTTTACCTATTTACCTTCTTATTTTGTTCCACTTCAATTTCAAGCTTCAAAAAGAAAAAAATTCTAAAATACAGCAGTCATATTGCTGATATAATGTCTTCAACTAATTAAATTACTCCTTTAGTGTTTACTAATTCTATCATGTTTTTTTTGAAAAAAATTATTAAACTTTTTATTCAAAAAAAAATATATCATTCTTATAATTTCGCAATTTTTTATTTTAGTATCATATGATTTAAAATATATTAATTTAATACTATGTGGTTTTTTTATTTTATTTTATTAAATGAAATATCTAAAAATTTTTATTTATATATAATTTAACAAAATATTAACCAAAGAATCGAGAAATAAAAAAAAAAAAAAAAGGCCACAAGATACTTATTTAATATATTTTAAATTACATGGTACTAAAATAATAAAGTACGAAATTACAATAGTAATATATAAAATCGAGAAAATGTTAGATGTACACCCCAAAAAGGGTGTACATCTTACAACCCACCTATCTTTGGGTGGGAATTTACTCACCACATAATGTGACTGGTGAATTTATATGACTGGTGAGTAAATTCCCACCCAAAGACTAGTGGGGTTGTAAGATGTACACCTCTCTGGGGTGTACACCTAGCATTACTCTTTTTTGAGGTATGATTAATTCAAAATAAATATTGTGGTGTAAAGAAGTGGTAACCGGTTCAACTGAACCGTTTTTAATCCCCGTTCTCCTATATAAACGACCCCCAATCTAAACCCGATCGGTCGACGGGGCGCTTCTAGGGTTTTTGTTGTTGTTTTTTGGGCTTTAGAGGAGCGAGGAAGCCGAAGCAGAAGAAGATGTTTCTGGGAGCGATACCGCGGCGCCCGGACAAGGCGACGGCGTACAAGCAGCTGAAGACGCACCTGGCGATAATGGGGACGTGGATCGCCGTTATCCGCGTCACCCCCTACATCCTCCACTTCCTCACCCAGGAGAAAGAGGAGCTCAAGTTCGAATTCTAATGGCGATCTCCTTTTCTTCTTCATCGCCTCCCCCACCCCCACTTTCTCCTCAGGTCCTTTCCTTCTCTTGCCCTAGGTTCATGATTCCAACTCATTGCTTGGCTTTGTTTCGTCGTTGTTGTGAGAATTTTTTATTTTGTGATTTGGTTATAATCCAGGAGCTTTTATTCTGTTTCCTTACAAGATACCATCAATCATGATTTGTGTTATTAGGAGGAAACCTTTAATCGTAATCGTATTCTTTGCCTACCGATTATTGTGATTTCGTTGTGTAGCACCTGTTAATTTATTGACAATCAAAACTCAGCCGCTACAGAAATATAGCGAGTTATTAAAATGAGTACGTGCATTTTCGTGCTATGCGATAATTCCTGTTCGTATGCCCCGTAATCTAGAAGAAGAATTTTTCAGGACGGGTTTAAGAACATCGTTTAGTATGATTTAGAATATTGGGCCATTAGATTACGAAAAAGATTTTTTTAAAAATGTTGTCCTTCATGCTATAGAGGATAATTCATGTTACAATTTATTACAATTGTTTGGACATTTCAAAAACAGTAAGCACGTAGCAATAGTTTCATTAAAGATGGAGAAGACCAAAATTTACAGAGTGAGAGAAAACAAGAAAGGATGCGGCGAAGCTTGTGTCCTGTTGATAGCTGAGTAGAAGAATACAATACTTAAAAGCTGACCCTAAGCAATTGGGACGAAAGGCTTTGCTCTTGATCCTATTGTTTGGAACGATGGAGACCTGTTTTTCCCTATATAATTGAAACGGAGTTCAACATACCAAAATTTGCTATGATATGAACTGTGCTTGTAAATTGCTAACACAACAGATCTTCGACTTGGAAACTAGGCAGCTTTATCAAAATTGTTTTCGATGCTGAAGGAACTGATGATAATTTTAGACGAAATTAAATAGCGTGAGTCCATACTTGAACTTGATCCTTTTACACATCAAATAAGGAGTGAAGGTCCTTCTTAATTGTGTGCTCCACGGTTTTCGTTAAGTTACTAGATGTATGTGTTGCAAAGCTTGTTGTTAATCCATAGTCAAGTTACTCTCATGTGCTTGCATTTAGGCTTAATGTAGATTTTTTGGACTTCTCGATGGTCATTCAATAAGAACATTAAGAACATATTGAGCTCTCCTGATGCTTTGGGCTCTTATATAGGAAAACTACCAGGAGAGTTCCACAGTTACGAACATGTGAAAATTTTCTCAAAGAGAACGATTACTCGATGTGATCGGCACAAATTGAACGAATATAAAACCTTCATTAATATGCATCCAGCTGTTCGGTGAAATTTAGTTGCTACATGGCAGTAATGCAGCAAATTGCCGAATATCATTATTATCAATCTTCTCTTGCTTTTTTGTAGGATTCCTATAGAATTATATGTTCAGAATAGTGGCACTCTTTGTCGCTCGCATTTTATTGCTGTTTGTGATGTAATAACATTTTATTTCTCATTACAGATGCTTAATCACAGTGGATTTATGTGACTGGGCATCCTGAGGGAGAAGGAAATAGTACCTTAGCTGGATATTTGTTTGCAGTTCACCTGCAAGAACTCTATGTGAGACTTCAGCGTCTTTTTTGCTTGTTAACAATAGTTAATGATTATCAAGTGTTGCTTCTGCTTGGTTGTCTAAATCTATACATTCTTGTTCTGCACTTTGGCCTTGGATGTACTCTATTTTTTTTTTTTTTTATCCCTTAAATCGGAATAGTGTTGTCTATCATGCTTCTGATGGTTTGATTGAATCTGATTATAACTCGGCTATTAATACTCGGTTTGAATGGTAAAACCAGCCATGAGCACCAGTAAAATAATATGCTGGGTGTGAATGTTGAAGCACGAGCATTGTAAAGCTGATTTTGGCAGCGAAACATCCCTCGGACGGTTTAGTAGTTACTGCTGATGAAAAGAATAAATCCCTGACAGCTTTGTTGCGGTGGGCTTGGCACTTGCATTGGTGATTACTTTTGAAGGACTGTTTCCGGGAAATAGAAAATGAAGAGGTCCCTTCATTTTCCTTTGATTCAGCTGTATGCTTATACTTCGATTAATGGTTTTTTATTTCAATTAATTTGGACCATTTGTGTGGGTGTTTTGGTTTTAAACGACAGGATTGTGGATTGACCTTTTGTATTCTAATTTACACGGGTAACAAACAATTAAAAACACAAAAACCACAAACGGCTAGGGCACCGTTTGTTTCGGGAATAGGAATAGGAATAGGCCTTTATCCCTCCTTTTATATCCAAACGTTAATTTTTTATCCGAGAATAGTAGTTCTCGGTTATCTCCATCAACACCTCCATTTTTTATATAAAACTATCTAATATTTTTCTTATCCTCGGGAACAACCTAATTTTTATCCAAACGTTATTTTTCTTATCTCCATACTTGTACCTATTCCTGGAACAACTAGTTCTTACTTATTCCCGAACCAAACGCTTTAGGGTTAGATGATCTCATCGTGTCAAAAAAAGAAAGTAAAAAAAGAAAAACTAATGGCACCCTGTTGCTAATGACTATTTCTAGTGCAAGTGATAAGAAATTTGGTGGTTGATATTCGAAATTTCAAATTCGAATTTTAGTTGATTGATATAAAAATAAATAAATAAATAAAACGGACAATATATTATCTCTTTCTAAAAAATAATAATAATAAAAAAGTTAGTAGGGGTCACCACAGATCCCTACATGAACAAAAACCATCCCTAAAATGGTGGAACCTCACATTATCTCTCACAATGATCTGTACCCCAATAATCTTTGCTATGAACTTGATAGCATTGTGACAGTCACCACAAATTCTCAAGTTTTTGAACACCCGAATAACTGATCCACCGTTCAAGTTCAATATGCCGAACGCCACTGCAAGCTTTTCACTGTGGCTACACAGAACTTCTTCCTTCTCCTCTCTATTAATGTCTTGAAGAACAAAGTTTGTATCAGGGAGATAACCTTCGAGTCTCATCTTCCCCCCTATCTCTTTCAAGAAACCATATATCTCATCACTCTGACCGTTCCTCTTATCACCCTTAACAAAAGTATAGACTTTGCTTCCAATTTGTATCCAACTACATCCCGGCACTTTTGCTATTCCTCTTTCCCTCAATTTATCCCTCATTAAAACCCTAATCTTCGACGCATCATCCCACAATTTGGCGGTGGCCAACATATTTGAGAGAAGAACATAGTTCCCAGCATTTTCAGGTTCAATCTCAAACAGATGTTCAGCGGCAACTTTTCCCAATTCAACATTTTTGTGTACTCTACAAGCGGCGAGTAGCGCTCCCCAAGCACTTGCGGTCGGTTCCATGGGCATGCTCTGAATTAGCTCATAAGCCTCGTTAAGATAACCGGCGCGGCTTAACACATCAACCATACAGGCATAATGCTCGGCATCTGGCTCGAAATCATGGTCTATTTTCATGGAATTGAAAACCCACCGGCCTTCATCGACGAGCTGCGAGTGGCTACAAGCAGATAAAACCCCAGTGAAAGTCTGTGAATTAGGGCGCACACCAGTCTCAATCATTTGGCTAAAGATAGACAATGCTTGGCTCCCACAGCCATGCATGGAATTCGCAATGATCATTGTATTCCAAGCAACAGTATCCTTTCTAGTCATTTTATCAAACACTACTCTCGACTTGTCCAAGTCTCCACATTTGGCATACATGAATACGATAGATGTTACCACCATTGTGTCCTCCGAAAACCAGTGTCGAATAACATAGCTGTGTATTTCCTTCCCCCCTCTTAAATTCTCGAGATTAATACAAGCAGGCAATATGCAGGCCATCGTAACTTTGTTGGGTCTAAATCCTGAGTCAAACATTTCAGCAAACACTTCAAATGCTTTCTCTGTCTTTCCATTTTGCACAAGCCCACTAATCATGCAGTTCCATGAAGCGGAGTTCATCGGAATTCTGTGAAATTTCATCCATGAGAAGAGCTCGAGAGCCTCGTCACACTCCCCAGCAGAAAAATATGCTGATAAAATCACTATACAAGACACAACATCCTTGTCTCTGATGCTATTAAACACAATCCTTGCTTGGCATGTGTTCAAACAACTGGCATACATATCCACAAGCCCACTGCTTACAAAGATATCATCTTCTAATCTGTTTCTTATAGCAAAACAATGAACTGCTCTCCCGAGATCTAAAAGCTGTAATTTCGAGCACATAGGAAGCACTGTCGACAACGTCACTGAATTGGGTCTTGTCCCGGATAGAATCATCTCATGAAACACATGCAATCCTTCTCTTGATAGCCTACAATTTGCATAAGCCGCTATTAACGAAGTCCATGATATCACATCCTTTTCCGGCAAGACATTGAATACTCCCTTAGCTCCCTCGCTAAACCCGCATTTTCCATACATGTCCACCAACGCATTTCCCAAAAGAAGGTCTGAACCAAACCCTAGCTTAACGACCTCTTCATGCATCTCTGTGGCATCGACGAGATTGGTAGAATGCGCGCAAGCCTTAATAATGGATAGCAGGACCAACTTATCAGGATCGATTCTATTCTCACTACGGAGGCGCCGGTAAAGGTTCACTGATTCTTTTGGACGGCCTTGTTTGGTGTAGGCCGTGAATAACATCGTCAAGGAGCGGAGATCTGGTTTGGGAATTCTATCGAACAGGTCACGGGCGCGATCTAGTTCACCGGAGATTAAGTAGGATTTGATGAACTTGAGGCTTACATTGGGTGGGATGTTAATGGATAGCTTTTGCAGCATGTGACCGTTGGTTACGGACGCGGTGGTATACACTATAAAAATCTGTTTGATATACTCGGGAAACTTTTACATATAAAACTCGGCGGCGCTCTTCTTGTAAGGGTGGTACGTAGACACTTTAGTCCGCATAAAGAGCACCGTGCGGAGGAAGAAGGGAGGGGGGGTTTTTGAGCGACGACGCCATACATTTACGGTAAACAGTTCTGTGGCAGAGGAAAATATTATTTATAGCAAAAATATGTTAGAAGAGTGATGGGTTTGGGTCAGATTCGGGCTCCCTTTGGGTCAAAATCGTTAGAACGTAGCAAGTGACTTTTGGAATTAGAGACAGCAACAAGCAAAGTGGTCTATCCAATTCCCACACAACAAAGGAAAATAAGGGTTATCTGTTTTTCTCATATCGTGCATAGAATTTGTACCTGCTAATCCGCTTAAAAACCTAACTCGTAATCTAGATACGTTTTAGCAGGGTTTAGGTTTGAGTTGAGTTGAGAACCCGATGAACTTTAACCAGTCCTACGCATCATTGAAGTCGGACCCACATCCACCTTACTCTGGGCGGAGTGAAGCGGATTTCCTACTAGTCTGATCTAATCCCGTTTTCGCATATATTAAGTTTGGACGCTGACCGTTCTTACCATATCCTGATCTGTGCTTGTGATTCTCGGCTTAAGTGACTGATTTGTGCAGTAGCTATCCTGGTTTTTACATAATGTGGGACTATGATCCCCACATGGTTGAGCTGGTAACACTGATGTTAAGGGGCCATGTCACGCCCACTTATTTCTTTCCTATTATCTGTCTTCGGGCGCAGCATCTGCATTTTCAAGGTATTGTTGGCTCTCGCATGGTTCCCAAACTATATGAGCAAACTGGGCTCGCTGGAGCGGACTAGTAGTTCTCTAGTTAGAATTCGGTCAACATTATTGCACTTAAATATCCTCCACTCTACAGCAATCGTACTCTTTTTTATCACTACGCCTTATTACTGGTCTTATCTGGTGCCATCGGAATGTTCATGGGATGGAGCAGTGTTGGGATTTTGTGTCATTGCGTGTGGGGGTGTTGGAATATTTGGGCGGACACACCGGCTACGGACACAAGCGTCGGACCCGCAGTGCCTACTGTGGCTCGGACAAGGTGCTGTTTAATTATTCACTTTGCTAGTTGTCAGTTGTCACTCGAACATTCCTCTGTGCTAGCATCCACATGGTACGTTTAAGAAGTAAGATCCCTAAAATATTGCCAAACCAACAAATTTTACAGGAAGCCTTAAAAATCCCACATGATATGGCATATTTATTTTTTTTTTTGAGAAAAATAGCATGCTATTCATTTCATTCACTTAGAAAATGAACTTAGCTACATGAGTGAGACAACAAAACCTCCAGGGAAATGAAAAGCAGGCGAAGACGCAAAAAAAAAAAGAAAAAAAAAGAAGGGTAAAATAAAATAAATGTGCTATCATGTATAACGTTCTATCATGATATGGCACATTTATAATGTGCTATCATGTACAACTTATTTTTTTTGTTGTTGTTTTAATCTCGTAAAATTAGTAGTGGTAAAAATTATAAACTACCGGATGATAAAATATAATAAAATTATAATACTAAAGAAGAAGACCGCTGTGGGAGGGTACTTGCTTCAGGCCCTACTCACACTGGTGGAGAGGAGTCCTAACCACCAACGATAATTTCAAATAGGAAATCAATTATACACTGGATAATAAAAGTTCTATTGACTTTTGGTCGGATAAGTGGTGTGGGGATACCACACTTAAAACGTCCTTTCCGGAGATTTTCGCGATGTTGGACTGTAATTCAATTTTGGTTAAGGATTGTTTTGAAAACGACAACTGGAACTGGCCAAGGATCCTGGGAGATGAGGCGACCTTTATGACTGGATTAGGACCCAACATTTCTGTGCTCGAAGATAGAGTCAACAGCTTTAAGGTGGATCAACAGATGGACACGATAGGGTGGAAATGGTATAACAGCAGTGTATTCTCAGTTAAATCGGCTTATAACATATTGAATGATGGGAGAACGAGGGATGGACGTACCAACAAAATATATAAGCTCTGAATACCGCTCAAGATCAAGGTGTTTTGCTGGCTTGTTCTTAAAAAAAAATCACTTACAACCGATAACTTTGTTAAGAGAGGGTGGGCTGGGGATATAGTCTGTGTGTTGTGCCGGGTTTACGACGAGTCTGTGGACCATCTTTTCACTCAATGCGTCTTTACCAAGTACATTATGGTGATGAGACTCGAGAATGTTCATGCGGAGGAACTGGATGGCGATGTACTAGTAGTTTGGAATAAGTGGATGGGAAAATTCGCAATGCAACGTAGGAGTATAAATGGACCCTCCAATTTGGTCGCATGCTGGTGGACGATTTGGAAAGCCCGGAACAATATTATCTTTCGTAATCAACAGCTCGACCCTATTTTACCTATTCAAAGGCTCAAGCTTTTGCTTTCTGTGTAAAAAGAGATGCTTTGATCGGCCTTTTTTTTTTTTTTTCTTAGCCCCTTATGTTGTTGTTTTTCTTGAAGTCATAATTGCCTTACCTCTGTATTCAAATTCATCCGTTTAATAAATGAAGCAGGTACTGTGCTATCTATTCTCAAAAAAATATAAAAATTGTATATATATATATTATAATTTAAAATATGATAGGAGTTTACCGTCTTGTGAACAATTCCTAAAAAGGGGTTCATGGTGTGGACACTCAAACGTAGTTGGCGCTCTTCTTTAGGTACTACCTTAATTATATAGTTATATTGAACAAAATTCAAGTGAAAATCACTCCCAACTTAAGATGATCATATCCACCGTGCGAGTACTTTGAGATTTGTGCACGTTCGTAAGATGAACAGTAGATACGATGAGATACAATGGTCCCGCCTTAGGAGCTATTGTCCCCTTGTACCGCAATGGGCCTCTTCTGTCTCGGGTGTGCTTTCCGAGGTTCCGACCCACGTGTCTATAAACGAGGCCTTGCAACGAAGCTACCGAGCACACCATCACGACACGTCCGCTTTTGCCCTCGTTCTATTTACCAAACTACCCTTGCTTTGCAAACGACCATAATTGCACGTCCGGTAACTCCACCACCACTCTTTGCTAAATGCAGAGCGCGTGGATGTGCCCACCACGGCAACATTCCACGGCGGAGACACGAGTCCAAGTGCCTATTGTTAGTACAGCTTAGAAGTGGTCTCTTTTGACCTCGCTACAATTCCGCAGCCCACTGTAAAGTTGTACACATCTAACCAATAATAAATCGCGCTATTTTCACGCATGGATTGGACACACATCGTCCACGCGATCAAACCATCCAACGGCGCCAACTGATGTGGCGCCACCTAAGGGCTAAGATCGGGACACGGCATCAACGCTATGACGCGTCACTGCTTTCCCGGGAGGCTATTAAAAACCCTAAAAATTAGCACCAGATCGAGTTAAAGCGCACTCTTTACTGCAATTCCCAAAGTCGTAATTTCTCCGCAATCTAGGCCCCATTTTCGAACTATTCACCCATACCCTTCTTTCCCACGTCATTGCCCCTTGTGTACGCTGCAAATACACAGGCTGTTCCACTCGGCGACAAATCGCGGACGCGTCGCCCCCATAATCCCCCTCTCGCTATATAAATCGCCCGCTCCCCCCCCACTCCTCTCCGCAACGAAAACATCAACACAAGGCGAACGAAGAAAAGCGTAGTAAAAGCAATTAATCGGCGATCAGATACATTTACCTCTCCTCGGCGAGTTTTTGCGCTCCTCCACTGCGATGGGGACCTGCGCCTCGTGCGAGGCCACGCTCGCGACGCGATCGGCCACGGCGAAGCTCGTGCTCCCCGACGGGGGGCTCCGCGAGTTCGCGAGGCCCGTGAGGGCGTCGCACGTGCTCGAGGGGGACTACCACGCGTGCTTCGTGTGCGACGCCGACGAGATGGAGATCGGGGGCTTTGTCTCGGCGATCGGGGCCGAGGAGGAGCTCCGGTTGGATCAGATCTACTTCGTCCTCCCCAAATCGATGCTGAGGCGCCCGCTCCGCGCCGAGGAGATCGCCGCGCTAGCGGTGAGGGCCAGCGCCGCGATCGCAGGGGCGGTGCCGCCTCCGCCGCCGCAACGGGGAAGGTGGCGCCGCCGCGCTGTGGCGCCAATGGTGTTCCCCGCGGTGGAGGAAGCGATCGGAGGTGGCGAGGGTGAGGGCGAGGGCGAGGGCGCAGCGATGGATGAGGTAGTGGTTGAGGAGGAGAGGAGGACGAGGGGTAGGGGTCGTAAATTTTTCCCGGATTTGAGCGCGATTCCGGAGTAAGAGGTTCAGAGCGACGTGGAGAAGGTTCCTATTTATAGGCGTTTCGTAGTTGATCGGGCGGCCGAGATTGGCTTCGTTCCTATGTTCCTTACCGTTGATTCGTCCATTCGAATTTGTTTGGACGGTTGGAGCCAAAATTTTTTGGGACTCGGTAGAGTTGAGCGCGCGAGGGAATGCGCTTTTGGTGTATATAAATTTAAAATTAAAATGTCGTGAGTTTTGAAGAAAGGAAAGGAATTTTGCAAATAACAACTCTTATGCGTTTGGTGATAAAATGCAAATCCGGACTCATGCATTAATGAGGAATTGAGCTAGAATACTTTTAGAAGTATCACTCTATTAGTGTTTTTAGGTTTCTAGCTCTTAGATTTACTCTTTAATTACTAATAATCTTTGGATCAAACACTATTTCACCTACCACCATATACCACTATCATCTCAATTTTTATTTTTTCATCTAATTATTAAAAACTCAAAAGCACCAACCTCATAATACTTTTAAAAGTATTCTAACTCAACTCCATTAATGAGTCAACATTTATAACAGAAGTGAATCACAAATTCGTTAGATAGATCACTCATTCCTTCTCAAAATTTATGACTTATTTGTATTATTTGAATGTCAAAATAAATTATTTGATGACTATAGTTTTTTTGGGGTGCCTAATTGCTATATAATTCAACAAACAAAAAATATATATATACTACACAACTGTACGCATCTAGACATATTCTTCGTCCGTAAATCTTAATCTACAATTTTTGTTTGAACAAACCAAAAAAGTGTCAAATTAAATGTATGTATGTGCATCGAAGTAAACCCGTGGCATTTTTATTATTCGCGATGTACATGGCAGGATTACAAGCTTACAAATATAAAAAGTGCACAATACTTTTTTGTGATATATTATCTTATTATAAATAAAAATTACTGATTGATGCATCAAAATCTAGATTAAGATTGAACTTCATATAAAGCCAAGAGTACAACCGCCTAGAACAGCAGCTTTATGCGGACTTAAGGTGCTTCATCTCTTCTTTAATTGCTGCAGCGACTTGATCAAAAGCTTCCTCCCATGCCTTCTTCATCTCTTCAGTCCACATATCTGGTACTGCCTCCTTTATCGTCTCCAACAATGCGAACCTTACGACCTGTATCGTCCAAAGAACGAAAAAAAAAAAAAAAAAAAAATTCATTTCAATATATATAGTTCTAATGAAACTAAAGCGCAGAAAGGCTATTAAATTTGTGCTCGTTTTTAATATTTTGGCACGAATAAGAACAAAAGATCTTTGTTTTTAGAGAGAAAGGTAATATACTTTCCGTTTTGTTTATTTTGTTTATTAATAACTCTTAGCTGAAGATGTAAATCAACTTGTGACGGCCCGATCCGTTAGCAACAATTCAGGACCAAAATTACTAGGCGATGTGAGATTCTAGAAGCGGCTCCCACCAAATCCCCATGTAGGTCTCATATAAATTTATCGGAATCAATATTCCATCCGATGTGGAACTATTAGGACGTTACATAACTAAAATTTTACTAAATCTTTTGTCACTTACGTTAGAAACAGTAGTTAAAAAGCTAATGTTTGAGATTAATGAACTGACTTTTTTGTTAAGATATTTCTAAATATGCATGTTTAATCAAATTGATATTTTAGATAATACTTTTATCTTTAAAAAAAAAAAGAAGCAAATTAAACTAGCAGTATCCAACTATCTTTGAACTCATTGTGAGCTGAGTAATCACGCAAGGAATTATATAATTTTGAGAAAATTAAATCCAGCTATATAGTTACCTCGAAATGTTCGTCGGCAACTCCAGCCTTTGAATGAGTTGAGCCTAACTTCTTCAGAGTCGTTTCCCTCACCGTCACCTCGCCGGCCTTCCTTAGCTGAACTGCCGACTCGCATGTCTATCAATAAAAAGAAGTATGTAAAAAAATAATAGTGTAAACACTACACTAAAAACGGTATATAGCGATACTTTTAAATATAGATGGTATATGTCAAAAAAGTGCTACTAGCTAAAATTACCATCGCTTTTAAAAAGTGTTGCTATATGTGAGGTCGCTAGGTATATAGTGACAGTTAAAGAGTGTCGCTATAACCTAAAAGAGTGTTATTAATTTACCAACACTTGTTTAAGTATTTAACAATCATCGAAACTCTATCTCTTCGACTGCGGTGGTGGAGGAGGACGACAGGAAAGGCTTTTCGTCTAGAATTTCAGTGGATTGAGTGAAGAGAGAAGAGAAGATGGTAATTAATTTTTCTTTTTTTTTTTTTTCTGTTTGTAATCGGGCTAAATGGACTAGGTGTGGTGGGTTGAGTATAATAATCTTTTATTTTTGTTAGATTGAGCTTTATATTTAGGCATTAGTAGATATTTTTTAAAGTTTTAGTATAAATGGAACACTTAGGGGCGTTAGGGGGCGTCGAGAAACGGAAACCATGAAAATGAAATTAATTAATAACCATTAATGTTTACATGCACTCAAACAAAACTTGTTCTACTAATGGCCCATAATACAGTAGCTCGATCGATTCTTGCTATCATCTATATATAAAGTATTCCAGGATATATAGTGAGTACGTACAAAAAGTAGTAGCTAAAAGTGATCGAAGCAGCTGAAGAATGGATTACCATGATGAAAACGGACATGGCATGGGCCTTGAGCTTTGGGTTCTTGTCGAGAGGCACGTCGACGGAGTCTCGGAGAAAAGAGAAAAGTTGCCTTGCTGATGGCGCAATCTCAAAGATCCTATCATTTCGATCCTCACTTAGATTTAGCAAATAAATATGTGTAGTTAAATTATATGTCTCTATTGATTCCGTGTTAAATTTTCATTAAGTTGCCGAAAAATTCATGAGAAGCTATCGTTGGATTAGAACACAATAATATCTTAATTATAAAATGAATTAGCAAATGACTGTAACTATATATATTCCATAAGGTAGTAAAATAAGCGTCAATTTAATTTAGTTGCTTCTGCATGTGGGAGAGAAATCTCATTTCTCTAGTTTTATATTTATTATAGAATTTATAATAAATATAAAACTAAATGTGAAATTGTTTAAATAAAATTGTTCATTCAAATTCAGCAATCATCCTAAATGATTGATATATATGAGGTTAAATCCCAAGTAGTGTAGAACAAGTTTAAGTAATTTAATTTTAGAGAGATCTAGAGAGAGGGAGCTAGATGTACTTCAGGAAGAACTTGAGAGAAATTGCTGCTGCATCCTTCTTCATCACATTCCACGAGTTCACCACAAGCGCTTCCTGCTCTTCACTAAACGCCATCTCGATCTGATGATTCACTGCAGCCTCCTCTGCAACAAAATGCTTTTATATAGAAGGTGTGGGTAGCAAAGTGTGGCCATTAAAAAGCGATACAAATAAATAAATAAAAGCAGAGGATTATACATGCAATGGATACGAGTGTGACCTTTGAAGCTTTGGGGAAGCCAAGGCCCAAGGGAGAATGCGTTCAAAATAAATGAATGCTTTTTGGCTTTGTTGTAAGATATAATCAAAATTTATTTTTAGGAAAATTAGAAGTACTGAGTTAGCATAACTAGCTTTAGATTCGGGAATCTCATTTTCACTTTTTTTTTTTTTTTTTTTTTTTTTAAGAGAGAGAGATAATATGCTTATCTATTTTGTTTATTTTATTTGAAAATAAATTTAATCGAAAAGGTGAATCAACTTGAGTTGGAACTTGAGATCTTGTGTATCAATCACCAAATTTTTTTGCCACACTTGCTCTAGGAACAGAGTCGGTAAAGTGACAAAATATTTTGCTTGTTAAGTACCTACTATTATTGGAATTAAAAATAAAAGTATAATACCTATTGTTCCTAGCGCAAGTGGCAAAAAAATTTGGTGGTTGGTATCCGAGATTCAAGTTTGAATCTTAGTTGATTCACATTTTCAGCTAAATTTATTTTTAAATAAAATAAACAAAACGGATAGACGTCTTATCTTTCTCTCTCAAAATATATATATATATATATATATATATATATATATATATATATATATATATATATATATATATATATATATATATATATATATAAAATAGAAAATAAAAATCACTGAGTAATTTTTTTAAAAAAAATTGGAACCGAGCCAATACCAAACAGCTAGACTCGCTGAGGTGGCTCACTATAATCCTGTCCAAAACACGAGATCTGTCGCGATAAGCTTATGCATATGCAAGAGAATGCCACGTGGCATTGTGATCTCACAAGTTTGAGGAGTATATTATATATATATATAAGTATGTATATTTTGGCTCTATAAGATCTCATCTGCACCGATCGAGTCGCATGGGGCTTCAATCACGGCCGTTCGTCCTGTATCGGACAGATGACGATGTGGTGAGGTGGCGAGGCCTCACCTTGACCAGCATCGTAATTAGGCCAAATATATAGTCTACTGGAATGGAATTTAATATGATTGAATTCGAAAAATCGCAGCAAATGATGGACTGAATCTGATAGAGAAAGAAACTTATATTACTATAAAACTTTTTAATTAAGAGATTGAATGTAACATAAAAAATTATCAAAATATATAAGTTTCAATCATACTAATCTGAGAATTTTTGGCACAAGCAACCAATTATATCCATGATCCATCTACACCAAAAATGAAAAATTGTTTCCTTTAACAGTTGGTTTTGTACAATAATTTCAATGTACACAGACTCTATTTACACATATACCAACTCTTCTTGATCAGAGAACCCAAAAGAACAACTGCAAAAATGTAAAAAAAATAAAAGAAAAGAAAAGAAAAACAAGAATAAACAACCAGCTCATGCCAAATACAATTCATTTGCTTCTTTTTTACCCCGGTATACCAACGTCTGGTGTCAGTTTGTAGGAGGAAATGTCAATTCTCTCGGAACCAGATATCGGAAATTAAAATTATAAGGTGCCCATTCGACGATCTGCTGGTTCGATCTCCCTTGCTGGCATTTATACACGGCGGTTCTTAAATTTTCTGGGAGGTAACGATGAACCATTTGGATCAAACCTTGGGGAGTTAATTTTATGTCTTTTGCGTAAGACTCTATGAGCTTCGGCAGAAGGATCTTTTGTTCTTTCCAGATACCAACGGTCGCGCGAACGAACTCTTCTTTCGCAGTTTCAAGTTGCTGAGCTAATCTCTTTGGAGTATATACTCTTACCTGGAAACCAAAGTACAAAAGATGTCTAAATCTTTCTTATTCATAGTGTTGTTAAGGATTAAAATCATATCAGATTGTTGTTATATGTCATATGATCAGAGTAGACACTGATGTTACAAAAAATTGTTGATGGATCGAACAATTCTACAAAAGCTCTGTCCAGGACCTTATTGTCGTGGGGCTGGGGCATATATAATTTTACCGTTCAGCATGATTCTTACTTCTGAGTTATAGTGATTATTTGAATCAGTAAAAGATATGCGAAAGATATGTACAATTAAAAAAACTTACCGCAGGATCAGAATGGCTCCCTGAGCAAAGTGCAAAATGCAAAAGAGGTTCATATTGCTCAATAGCATAGTCTCCCAACTTATTTCCTGCTTTATTCTTCATCCGTGCATGCAGTAATAAGCGTAACCACTACAAGAAGAAGGCGAAAAGAGATGTTTTAATCTACAAAAAGTACTTAATCTGAAGGTTTATCTCTAATATAACAATATTATTTGTTTTAGTAGAACAGTATCCTGCAGGATATGTAGTGCTCAAGTTATTATGTTTATGGACTCTTATTTTTCTCCAGAAACATTCGTCGAAGTCACCACCTTCATGTAACAATTTTAATCACCTTTTACGATGTTACTAACATGTTATCGAAGACTAATAGGTGTCTTTTTCAAAACTAATATATGAAGTTTGAAGAGTTGCCAATGCTGAAAAAGTCAATTGCATTATGACATCTTAACTGCCGGAAGCTAAGAAAGTTGTGAATGTACCTGTCCTGAACAGTGTGTATGGCATCCGAGAATCAAACCCTGGATCGTGGCTACATTTATAGAGCGACCACCTACGATACATGTAGCCTGCGGTAAACAATATAGTTACTATCATTCTGTATAGACACGCTATTCATCTCATGTGCATACGATAATAGTACGATGGACAAAATTTGAAGGTTTCAATACTATGCTTACCTTCACGAGCATAGACATCTTTTTCAAGTTATTTGGTGGAATGCCATATTCCAAATATGCCTGCAGAAGTGGCAGAAGAAGTACAGCTTAGTAAAAAGTTTTCTGCACCAAGATTTGATGGATAATGAAGAATCATTACATGCATTAACAAAGCATTATGTATGTTGATCCAAAAGGCAAGCTTTTCATCATTCTTCATCTTTCTCGGATCAACTGTTTCCAATCGCCAAACCATTGACCTGAAATGAGGGCATTCAATTTAAGCTTATTGAAATGATCAGGAGAATTACAGATTACCAATTTCCGTATTACCAATTCACTCTTTTAATGATGCGAATGATCAGTGAGTTACGGACTGCGTCTCCAACTAATTACCAACCAATGTATCACAGAATGAAGTAAACATTACAGTGTTGATATTATAAGATAGATGGCTTTTATATTAGCTTATTAAAAATAGCCATTGAGTCCATCATCAAATATATATCAGTTGATAAAAATATCTTCAGCAAGACTACTTTCAAACGAAAATAGCGACAGAACTGGAATAGAGATAGAACTCGGGCTAAAATTAAATTACTTACCTGTAATCTTTAAGCAAATCTTCAACATCTCTCAATTTTCCACGGTCCCGGGAAATTGAAATCACTTCTAACATGGCATTGTATGGTCCGGTGAGTTCTCTCAATCCTTCTATCCCGAATGCATTTATCATCCAAGTATCAAGAATAGATTCTTTTTTGTGCATTGGACTCCACATATCTCCAATGTATTGTGGAGAAAATGCATTTATTGACGAGAAGGATGAAGTAGGGGATGATAAGGGGCCATTACGATCCAAAGGTGTATCCGCAAGCTTGTAATATGCTGCAGCCATGCACCGAACCATATCCTCTGAAATTCTACTAGGAGAGTCCGAAATGTAATTGTCTATATTTGTACTCAGATGATCAGCTAAGCTCACCGCCCTTGAATTTGAATTCTCGCCTTCCTGTGTAACACAAATCAATATCAGAAGCAACATTTACTGCCTGTTTAACATAACTTCTAGAGCAGCTTCTCACTCCGGAAACCAGAAGCTTTTGAAAACTAGACATTTGGGAAACAGAAAACTCTGTAGCTTTTGCTATGGTTGGAAGATGACTGAGCGATTCAAAGCATAAGCTCCAACTTCTGCGTGTACTGCAGGGGATAGCTATTGAGGAGATTTTAATGAAAAAGAGTTGAATGTTTCTTTAAAGAACTGTACTCAAATAGCACTTTTGCATAATCTCAACCAGGGATAAATAAGCTCAAAGAACTCCAAAATGCAAGCCAGCACCATTAAGTCACCTACCTTAGGAAAGGGTAACGGTTGCGAATAGAATGAGTTAAGAGCTCTTTTGAGGCTTTCTTGTGATGGAGATATTCTAGCCGAACGCGCCGCACGCTGTGAGACTGAAGAATGGCTACGCTGAACACGAGCGCCTTCTTGCTGCGTCTCTTGCCAAATTACAGGAGAGTGTTTTGTTGGCGGATCGGTCGGCTTCTTCGGAATTTGTCTACTGCTAGAGAGAATAGCTGGATTTTCTCTTTTGGACGAGTTGGCATTTTCTGTTGTTTCTTGACATTGCCCTGACCGAGCGGTCAGAGGCTGCTCTGATGTGTCTTTATTAGTCGGAGATAAGGTTGATATTTGTTGACTAAAAGCTTTTCGGTAGAGCGAAAGGAGATACTGCTCCAAGTGCGTCACCTCTAATTCTAGCAAAGCAATCTCCCTTATCAGTTCATCGGTGGCCTGAAACCTCAAAATTGGATCCATTGGTTAGTTAAAAAGGAGGAAAGAGCCAATAATTGACAAATTAGGATTTTTCCAACAAAAGAAATGCAACAACCAGGGTAATGAAAGCATTGATTCAAATGGTCGATGCTCTAGAATTCACATTGCAATGTACTAATAACTGTCGATGTACATAGTATGTGACGTAAAGAGAGTTTCCAGGTGCAGGTGAAAGTGACCATCGGCTCTCTATTAAAAGGGCTATTGGGCGTATGCACATATTGAAGCATCTTGTGCGTGAGTGCCTAATGAACAGTTTTTAACTCGTATCTAATAACATTGTTCTTCCTCCAAGGTACCTTTTTAACATAGGAACGGGCATTATATATCTTCCAGAATTTCGTTTAATGTAGAAAATCCCAGGTTTTATACAAGAAGGTAAAATGCGACCTTTTCAAGTTAAACGAGAGGACAAAGTGTTTACCTTCGGCACTGAGGTATCATTTGACAAACTAATCGCAGAAGGCCTATATAACAAAGCTTTTTCTAGAGCGCCACGCACCACCAACTGGTCCTGTAGTCGTTGCTCGAGTTGTATAATCTGAAACGCAACGAAACATAAAGCCACTGATAAGAAAACAATCGTAAATCTACTTCAGTTACCAGAATTAAAGAGAGCTCCTCTACTAAGCTCAGTATTCCGTAAAGAAACATATCTTCTTCTAGTGCTAATGTTTTGTAGATTCGTGGGCTCGGTTTCATACCTCATGCTTCAATGATCTTTTAAGCTCCAAACTAGGCAATGGTTTCTTCTCGATGTCGGAACGGCCCTTTATACTTCCAATATCCTGACAAGCATAGCACAACTAGTAAAGTTTATCTTAGCACCTCATCTTTGGAAATAACATTAGGCTTATCAATAATCACTCTGCCCCTCATTCCTCTGTCAAATACAAACTGCGGCGATAAAAAATCATAGTAAATGAGAAATTCAATAAAATCTCGTTATACTCTTTAACTTAGAAATTCAACAGAGACCGAAATTCGGTAAGTTACACAGTAACAAAGAAGTAAAACATTTCATATATAAATTATAAATTATTAACAAATTAAAATCCTGTGTTTTAATACAACTGTAACTGCTCCTAGTGTTCCAAACCAAGAATATGGTGATAGAGGTGGGAGAGAGAGATAGATATAAAAAGAACTTTACCAGCTTAGAATGGTGGCTCAATTTTGATGAAGAATCCAACACATCTTCCCTAATTCTCTCATCAGAATCACTGTTTACACCCCCCCAAAAAAAAAAGAACCAAAAAAGTTAGATTTAGGAAATTTAAACTTTTCTTAGATGATTATGTAAGTTTCTCTCACCTATTTGAGCAATTATTCACTGGCCTCAAAAAGGGCTTGTAGCATTTAGCCTCCATCTTAATCTCATGGTTTCCTTCAATTTCCATTTGCATATTTGAAATATCTGAAAATTTACCATAAATTATTATCACTAATGGGGTAACTACATACGAAAATAATCAACAGCAGTTGAAGAAAAAAAAAAAAAAAGGAGGGAGAGGAATTTTGAAGAGGAAAAAGAGAGAAAATGAACTTACACAGTGAAGTTAGGATAAAAATGGGTCTATCAATGTGTCTTCTCCCACTGTTCTGTTCCAAACCAATGCATTCTAAAGCAATATATATTTAGGCAATGATATGTGCAAGGTTTTGGAGCCTTTATAGGTACATACGCATACGCATACGCATACACAAGCACTTGAGTGCCATAAAAAGCCCCATTTGACCTTCGTATATTCTAAAATGGCTCATCTTTTTCCATACCTTGTTTAAGAAGTAGAATAAATAGGTGGTGGATCTTTTCATGGAGTCACGTATAGGAGTAGGAACAGCAGGTCGAAAAGATAATTTTGCTTTTGGTTTAGGTTTTGTTCCTGACAAGGACCAGATAGATAGGGACTTTTTATTACTTTATTTGGTGTGGCATCTCTTTCTCTCACAACCAGCAGTAAAAATTTTAAAAAAAAATGATAAAAATTGAAAGAAGTTTATGATGCAGCAGAAATTTCAATTCATCTCTTCTGTCAGAACAGTAAGAAGCTATTAGAAGAGTTCATTAAAAAGCTATTAATGTTTCTGTTAAATTTTGATAACTTTCTTGTTAGATGTGACTCGAAATTGATATTCGACTCAAGTTCGGATTTTCAACTCGCCGATAGTTTCGCGTTGCGATCAAATTGAAAAAATAAAATTACAAAAAAAAAATAAATGTCTGTGGTGGGTAGCCCCCGCGGTACGGATCGGATCCGAAACCCGTTATGAGATTTCTTTTCGTTTTTGCCCTAGAGACGTGAGAGATCGTGGTCGTTTGTAATCTGCAGAACATTGTATTTTTTTTTCTCGTTTACTAGTGAAGTTCTCTATTCTCTCTCGCCCGTGATTTTTTCCTGCAAAGAATTTTTTATGTAAATCTGTGTGTTCTTTTATTTCTGCTTGTCGTTTGATTGTTTTGTGTTCGTCATTTTGTTTCCGTTTGTGCGTTTGTCGTAACATTTCTCATTATATATTTTTTTCTACTATTCAAAGTGAAAATCGGAATTACAAGCTTTAATTTGAAACTTGAGTTTTTAAGCCTCATATTTTCAGTTCTGACTCGAGCCAATTATTCTAAATTTTTTTAGTTCTTAGCAGCGTCTCAATTTTTATTCCTCCAGTAAAAAAAATTGGTTGTGTAAGTTGGCCTACGAACAGATAATGGTTTATTTAATTGTATTAATTAGTCCTCAAAGTCACGCACACCCCATATCTGCTCGATTTTCTTACAGATAGGGCTAAATATCAGGAATCTGACACGTTCTATGACTATTTTTTTCACATAAGATATAACAATAATTAGGAATGCAAATGATGTTAATTTATTTTATAGCCTTTTTTGTAGCTTATAAATTTTCAGTTAATTTTTAAAATATATGAGCCTATCTTGTAAAAAAAATTTAGTACTAGTATAGAGTTCTTTATTTTCTTATGTGTTTTATAGGTGAAAATACCTTAAGAACCTCTTAATTATAGTGCATTTTAAAATAAATTCTTTCAACTTTAAATATTTTATTTATACATTCTTAATTTTTTTTAATTATTTTTTATGAGCTAATTTATTTAACTAAATAAAATAGTATGTTAAATTTAATAGTTCCGTTACATATTAGTTATTGATTGTTATTATTTTATTAACAAAAATAAACAAAAATATTAAATTCTAACTATATTACTATTAGATTTAGTAAAATTCTTAAGTTATTTGATTAAAATAATTAGAACTCAAGCAAAGTGTAAATTAACAAAATAAATTTAATATTTTTTAATATTAATTATCTAATCATTAAATTTTTTTATTAAAAATTTAAATAATTAAAATTTTATTTATCTGATAAAATTTTTATTTGTATATATTTTGACCCCTCTTCGTAATTGAATCATGGTATCGTCACACTATTATTATCTTGTCACGCTATTTACAACTCCTACCTAGTTTTGGTTTTCTCGCCAAACTCAGCTACCAATTTCAACACCTAACAATAATTGATAATCTCTTTGAAATTTTATCCCGAAATTATAAATATATTAGCATGTCTCAATCAACAAGGAAAATGTATGTACTACTCCAATTTCTTTTAGAAGAACATTAATTCGTGTTCGGACGTGGTTGCAACTAATCAAGTTTTAACATTGTAAACACCATAATTTTGTAACACGTCTAACAACACCAAATAAAATAACAACGTACCACCATTATTTATTTCAATATATTATATGGTGGACACCAATTAATCTACGTTCTATTAATTTATTTTTTCATAAAAACTGGTTTTGTCCCAAGAATGTGGTGAACTTTTAAAAGGTAATTAAAGAACAAGAGACAATTCTCAAAAGGGGCGAAAATGATGGATAAAAGCAACGGCTATAATTCATATAAGAAAGCGAGAAATTATTGCATGACCGGTTCGTCCCTACCTCTGAATCTAATTTAATATATATGACTTATAAAATAATTCTAAAAGGCTTATCTCCGGTATAGAACATTCAATTTATCGAAAATAGGTGTATGAAATTATGATTTTTGATATGTTATGTCTTTTGAATGTGATCTAAAACGCATTTAGTGGATTAGTTTCTAATATTAGTGACCTGGTGAAGGGTGATAACTTGTCCAAAAAAGGTGTCCCCTCTATTGGGTTTTTCCTCACATTACTTTGGGATTAATAAACTCTAGGAGGAGCCCATGAAGCCTATGTTGTCCTCGTGAGGTTTAGTGCTTTGTCAAAGCATCCATTTCTTAATGATTCATGGATTTAGGTTTTTAAGTATACCAAGGCTAAAGAAACCATTTGTGGGCCAAGTGATCAGCATCACGCACACGCACCACTTTCCACTCTGGTGCTGATAAAAAACTTTACCTTTTAACATAAGGGTTGTTTGGACGGAACGAAACTCCCGTATTTTCCGGGAGTCTTTCCCAAATACTTGCCGATCTCTTGAGCGAATTAACCTTTTGTCGACTGACTGGACCTGATAAATTGACCCTCTAAACCTTTCCCCTACCCCCTCTCCCTCCCCTTCCTTTTTTCATTTTTTTAGTTTTACTATATTTTCTAGTTGCCATTTTTTCTTAGTTCGTGTTGGAAAATAAAACGATTACCTTTCTCTCTCTCTCTCTCTCTCTCAAAAAAAAAAAAGAAAAGGGTGTCTGGTTTTTTTTTTTTTCTTTTTCTTTTTCTTTTTTTTTTTATATATATATATATATATAAAAAGCTGGTCTTTTTGTCACAACTTGAGTTTTGGAGCATTACATGTTCATTGCATTTTAATAGAAGCAAGAGGAGAGCTTACCATATTGGCTGGAGGATTCCTTAGTATGGGCACCGAATAGTTAGAAAATAATGTTAAAGAAAAAATATAGGTAAAACTTCAAAAACCCTCTATGTGGTTTTCTACTTTCTCACTTTAGTATTCTGTGGTTTAAAATATATAAACTTGCCCCTATGTGATTTCGGTTTTATCTTTACTGTAGCTTTTTCGTTAATATTTCGTTAAATTATATTAAAAAAGCTTCGTATACCCATCTAAATTTATCGAATATTCACTTTAGTATCCTTTAATTTTAACTTTGTCATTGATTTAAGAAAAAAAATAATAAAATTGATAATAAAAAGAGAAAAACGAAATCACAGAAAAACAAATTGATATACTTTAAACCACAGAGTATTAAAGTAAGAAAGTGCAAAACCACATGGGAAATTTTTAAAATTTTCCTAAAAATATAATATGACATTCTAGGGATAACCATTCACTAGGCTCTTAATGCTGCAACCGTACACTGGGAGGAATATTTTTAGGTTTGTATGGAATAAATCGATCACTTTAGTAACATGGTACGTAATGTCAAAATTCACTAAGAACAACAGGTTCAATAATTGTAGAATTATTTAAATGTCGCGATAAGTTACTTGTTAAGATCACCACAGCAACTACAAGATGGCTACAAATTCGACAGACAGGTGGAAAACTTTGGTTATGGGCATACCACATGGATGAGCTAACACTTTACGCTGTAGAGAGATGGAGATCCGTGAAGATGCCCATGTGTAGTTTAGCCACATTCTATGTCATTTTTAGTATGTAGCATGGTCCAACCATATAGCCTCTTGCATTTATATTTCAAAAGTTAAAAGCTGAGAGAATCCACTCTCTTTATCAACAAAGATCATACTCATAATTACGGTAGTAAGTTCATGATATAGGCTTAATTTATCTGGCTCCAATCCATGTCTCTGTACGTACTTACAAGCAAATAGTCTTTAAAATGACAAAACATTGCCAAACTCTAGTTTACAATGGTTAGTGATAAAAAAAGTTGAAAAGTTAACGAGTGATAAAACTTTATAGATATCGCCAAAACGTAATGAACGAGGAAGTTTGCCTACAAAGATGAAAGGTTGAGGGAAACAGTTGGCCGGAATTACGGAGCTAAATCTCGCGGTGTGTGATCAAAGAAACTTAAACAGTAAGTGGAGTATGTACTTAACTGATAATAAAATTGTAAAATAGCGTAGGAAGAGCGAAAAAGAGGTGGAAAAAAAAGAAAAGAAAAGAAGTGCTTAGATTCTCAGCCAAAAATCCGGGTAAGAATTAATACCACCATCTTTTGCAGGACTCGAGCAACCAAAGATGAAAGAACTTCCTCGAAAGGAAGTTAAACAGAGGTTATAAAGAAGATCGCAATGATGTGTATTGCGGAATTGCAACAAAGAAATAGCACTTCAGTACTTTCACTACAGGAAAAAACTAAAGTAAAAACTTATTCGTCTCAAATATGGAAAGCTCTAGTTTGAATTTTTAATCACAATTGCCGGGCGATATTGTCGGAAAATATTGTTAGGAGCTGCATATTCTTCAATAGCTTTGTTCAAGAAATATTTCTGCAAAAGCTGTAGCCGCACCAGGGCTGCACACATCCTAGAGTGAGAATCAGAACATGCGGCGAATTTTGCAGGTCTCTTCGAAACTTACTATACACCAATTATGAAGTAGAGCATGTTCTTCTAATGGGAAGTAGAGCATGTTCTTCTAATGGGGCCTAACCCTTTATTATGAACAAGCCCTTGACCCCATTAGACCTCTCTGGTATTCTACGGATAACGATTCCAAGTTTAGAACTGAAAGAAAAAGCTGTTCAGTAGATAAGTTCAATTCCATCTGAGATCATGATTTATGTCAGTATACAGTCACTTTTCTCATTGTAGAATTGGGTAATAGGCACCATTTCTACATCTACTGTCTAAATGCCTGAATACAAATCAGCATCTAGGATCGCATAAGATGTGATCCTAGTTGTAAACTAAAACTATGGTATCTATATAAGTAACAGGCGAAATTCTTCGCATATTACAACGAACAAAGAAAGGAGCTTCAACCATGCTCCGGTTACATGTTTGTGGACAAGTTGGTCTCCTCGCGGCAAATTATCCGAGTAGAGAGTTAAATAAATAATTGCGAAGAAAATTACATCAACCAACTAGACCAAGAATGTGGACCATTTGGAGGGAGTAATAAGCAGAATCATTACATGCAAATTATGGGTTAGAGATGCTATTTGCCGATGAATGATTAGAAACATAAGAGAGGGAGAAAGAGAGAGAGAGATTCAGATTCTCAACTAAACTGTCTTAGAAGCGGTTTCACTTTTTGCTTGTGGCCCATACTGTTCACAAGATCTTTTCGAGTGCATACAGGGAACATGTTGATTCCTGGCATCTGTAGCCGCCTCAAGACGTAGGGAAAGCTCATCTGGTCCCGCGATGTGAATCGAACTACCTCGTTGAACCAAAGGCACATGAAGAGGTTTGTTGATGGTGTGTGCTCCCTCACAATAATAGATGCTTCGGCTAGAGCTGCAATGTAGCAACCCAGTATCAATGAGTCAGTTTAGATTAGGTGTCCATTTGGTCTAGCCTATGAAATAGATTCTCTGCAACAAGATGCTGCCAGGTGTTCGACAACCGTAAGTCTAGCGCTTTTGGCCTAGCAAAAGCTTATATAAGCTTTTGGGCGCCAAAAGCAAAAGCTCTTTAATTCGATGCTTCTGCTTCAGCTACTCCGAGAAACTGTTAGGGAGTTGCACTTCAAAAGCTATTAGTGCTGAGCTCTATCGAGTAGTTTCCACAGAAGCAAACATACTCCAAGTATCTTCCTTCTGGGATGGGATAGTATATAATAGCTAAGATATTGAATTGGCAAATTGTGTTATAGACCAGCGCACTAGTTATGATTAGAAGCTAACCTTTCTTCCCATTTTTCAGCCTTTTATCATCAGGAATCCCATCTTGACGATACTGATTTAATTGCACTTCCACCTCTTCGGGGGTTGCTTTGTGCTTTTGAACAACGGCCTTCCCTTCATCATATAAGCTACTTCGTGCTCCATGCTCAGAAATAGCAAGGACAGAATTTGTACGCCAAAGAAGCGCTTCTAACACACCTATTGGATCTCTTCGGAACTGAGATTTTGAGTCCACCCAGATTGAGTACCTTGCTTTAGGAAAAAGGCGATGGCTCAGCATCTGAAGAAGAGAATTTCATAAATGTTCAGCCAAAGTAAAATCTAATCAGATCCCACCAACGAAACCGTCTAATTTGTAAAATGAATGATTGGGTGAGCCAATAATGTAGAAGTCGATTCTCAAGGTTAAGAATAAAAAAGTTGCAAAATTCTAAAAGAATATCTAAAGCCTAAATGAACTTTTTGTGTTCCGCACCATCTATATAGTTAACAAGAAGGCTGCTGCCCCTAAAAGAATAAATCTTTGTTTTTGTGCACACGTGTGCGTGCACATGCACAGGAAATGAAAAGGAACTTAGTTTACCTTCGGTATCTTCCCGTTCAATCTTTGATCCGAGAAAGGCAGATCCTTAACAACTATTATGCGCCATTGACCGATCATGTTGTCATCACCAATGGTTTTTCCTTCCTTTTCCTGAGCTAAGCGAGTGATTTCATCCCAGAAGGCCACATAGCATACCTGTGATATAGAACAATTTTTGCAAAAGCAACCGAACATAATTGTTTATCAATCATCAAAATTTAGTAAAAGCTACCTTCTTAATAGATGCCTCTGTCATGCCTATAGGTTGGTAAAGATCATCACCGCCACCAAATGCACAGGTGGATACAACGGCTTTGCACATTTTCATATAATTTTTGTCTTCATCAGAAATTTTAAAGCCTCCATTATCACTGTAAAAACCACAATGCACCACAGCAGTTTCATTCGCCTGAAAAATTCAAGCATGCAGATAAATGCTATGGTAGAGAAACTGACAAGGCAAAAACAAAGGATGATGACAACCTATCGCAAGATTCCAAATGTCAAATTGCAGCTAATATCAAATAGAATGTCAAAAAAAAAAAGAAAAAAAGAAGGCATTACAAAATCATGAACCTTGAAACTTGCTTCTCTTTCATGAAGTGATTGATATCCAGTGAATAAGTTAAACCTTGTACGCTCTACTTGGTCCAGGAAATGAGTAGCATTGGCTTCAACGGTGTGATGTTTACGGTAGTCTGATCTATAAACAACTCTCCTTATGGGAAAATTTGGCTCTGCAGTTGCTGGGAAATCCAGATTCTCCAATTTCTCAGTACTTAGCATCTTTAAGCAAGCTGGCAATGCAAGAAAAGTATCAATAAGCAACAGATTTGCCTTCAATTTTAGTATCAACTAATTTAGAAAGTGAAGACAGAATTTGAATAGGAAATCGTTAATAATGGGAATTGTGATAGAAACTTTAACATGTTATACACATAGCAACATGAAGCAAGAACGTTGATGGCCATGATAGAAATTTGAATTATTTGTGTTAGCAAATTTGAAGGAAAAAAAAAAGTTAGTGCAAAGCTGAAGCTCTATGTATAGTTTCCAAATTGGTCAGCAACAATGTCTCCCTACACCTATAGGAGATATAGTTCCTTAAGTCCTCACATCACAGCTCCAAAGAAAGAGGGAATAAATAGAATTGGTCAACTCAGGGGAACATAATCAGCATATTCTATTTGAGTCAAAAGTCAAACAAGCTAAGAGAGGAAGATCTATGCGGAATTGCAATTTAGTAATGGAACAACCAATAAAATTTTCTGAATCCCACGACTAAGAAATAAATTAAAATTTGTTCCTTTTCTATAGCAGTCAACTTGCATCTTGCCTACACCAAGTATGATCTTCACTTCTAGCAAAATACATTGCAAATTGCTTGTTAAAAATTTATACCAATCCCACAATTTCACACTTTTCGATCGGACCTAAGTAAGAGAGAAAAGTCAGCTATGTACATTAATTAATTGAACAAATTTTAAAATAAACTAACTCATAAGGTTGCTGAATTCCTAATATAAAATCCAAATAATCCTATATTGCTAAATTCTAGTATTATAACATAAAATCCTAGTGGAGGATAACAAAAATTCTCATCCACACTACAATATTCAGTTTCAAAATTGGCTCACACATTGCAACCCAAACCACTCCATTACATTAATAAAAGAGATAGATTCGAGATGTCTTACGCTCTCTTACGCCATTGACGACTCTAGTGGTGTGATCGCGGCGATTTAGGTTTCCCAGCGACTCTCCGGAGACGGTGACGCGATCCGATCGGGACTCTTCGCTCCGCGACGTCGAAACCCTAGTGGAGGTGACTAGATCCGGCTTAGCCCCTTCGTCCCGGGGCCTTCGTCCCAGCTTCGAGCTCTCGAAGAGGAGCAACGCGATCGCGGGGAGGAAGAGGAGGAGCGGCCACCACCGCACTGCCGTCCTCACGGCTCGCCGGAGAATCTCGCGCCGCCCTAGGTGGTGGTGGTGGTGGTCGGGTTTCTTGCGCTTCTGGCGGACGCGGACGCGCATCTTTCCGGCGAACTCCTCGTCGTCGGAGACGGAGATGGAGATGCTGTTGAGCATCGAGGAGGAGGACGACGACACTGCGGATCGAAGGAGATCGAGAGGCGAGGGATCGGGGATTAGGGTTTCAAGCTCCTCCTCTCCGGCTTTTTCCCCTCGTTTGTCCTTTGAGCGAGTGGCGAGTAGGGCCGAGTTGACGCGGTCCGAGGCGGAGGAGGGAGAGAACAAATTAAAGATAACCAAAGATTTTCATGTGATAATTTAGGTGTAATTTCGTGCTATAAGAAAACATACTATTTGTGTAGTGCTTTAAAAAAATATTTTTTTAAAAAAACTCTTTTGCAACTGAATTAAATGTGCTAAATTTGAACTTTATCTTCATATTTCAGAATCATACTTTTAAATTAAATGTGCTAAATTTATATTACTAAATCCATACGGAATATAATTATTGCTTAAAGTATAAAGATAAGTAAAAGCAAAGACCAGACCAACATATACTATTTTATTTAGTTGGATGTACTTGTAGTGCGACATACTATGTTCTAGATAATTTAATTCCTTACATACAGTTGAGAAGCATATTTTTTTCTCTAACTACTGTAGTTTAAAGGGTGATTAGGATGGTATGGAATTGCCTATTATGTGAAGTTAAATCTTTCTAAAAAATTTAGTGAAGAGTTTGTCATTAATTTGTGCATAATTTTATTTTATTTTATACAATTTTAATTATAACAATTGAAATTAAATATATTAAATCAAATACTGAATTTACATATAAATTATGTTTAGATCCAACCAAACAACATCGGGAAGATGATTGAATTTTATTATTTCAAATCTTTAGCCCACTATTTATTATTTACAGCCCGGTACTTGTGCCTGAAAGATATATATTATTTAACTTAGGCAGATTGCACTGAGTTGATTAAAATATATTTTTTGGAAAATTCCAGTACATTTTTTTTTTTTTAAGAATATAAACGATAGGACTTTCCTCTGAAACGGGCCGTGAAAGTTCGAGATCCAGCGAATATTCTTCGTGCAGCGTTAAGCTATGGGCTGCGAAAGGCCCATAATTCGACGGAGCACTGTAGACGCTGTAGTTTAGTTTACTTTTTCCTCTGAAACGAGAAGAAGAGCTCGCTAGGGTTTAGTGAGAAGAAGAAGAAGAGGAAGAAGGAGAAGAAGAAGGATCAATGGCGTTAACGAACTTCATACTGACGGTGGTGGGGGTGAGCGCGGCGATCATCCTCCTCCGCAGCGACGTCAAGCAATCCGCCGCCATCTTCCGCCGCAACGTCCGCCACATCCGCCATTGGCTCGAAGAGGAATCCGCCTCCGCCGCAAAGTAACCAACCCCTCCCCCCCTTTCGCCTTTCGTTGATTGATTAAATCCCTTGGATTAGTTTTGGGGGCTCGATTTAGTGTCTATGTCGTTTTATCTGCTCATTCCAGTTGATAGATGTAAGTATCTTTAAGATTCATGCGCTTTATTGAGTTATCCTTGAGCTTTTCTCTGAATCTATCAGTGTCTATAATGGATTTTGGAGGTAAATTTAGGGTAACTGCAAACGACGCTCCATTTCACACCCGCACACACAAACGGATGGAGCACAGTTCCTACATATTCCTATATCGCTCGGCAGATGATAAATCCTTTATTTGGATCCTACAATTCTTGCAGGATGTTAAATATGTAGATGTCAGCGGACTAATCTGCGACATCCTGACAAATTTAACCCCATCTAACTTTATTTTGAAACTTGGCTCAGAAGATTGAACTTTGATTCTAGCTTGGAGGATTGCCTTTGGGGTAGGTTTGAGGACCCATGTATTTAGAAACTAGAATTGGTAAGGCCTTAGTGATGATATTTGAGAACTTTTGTCGAGGCTTGGCGTAACCTTTAGCTGACCTTACCAGCGCAGATTTCGTCATTATATATGTCTTTATATTTAAGTCTTCTAAGTCTGAATATGGCATGTTTCTCGCGGTTTACCCAAGTTATGACCACCACGGAGATATACACCTTGACTGTTGTATCGTTAACGATATTTTTCAATGCTCGTCACAACTTAGGCGCCTCCTCCCCCGACCCCCCACCAACTCCCCCAAAATTATTACTAGGAAGAGATTTGTTATCTTATCTATTTTTGTTTTTCTGCAGGTCTGCTGAAAAATCAACACCCAAGGAGTTGGAATCTCAGGCTCTTAAGAAAGACACTCCCAAGGATGATAAGCATTAGATGGTCTTACACTTTTCCGAGAATTTTACTGCTATTGGTTTCTTTTCAGTAGTACATCGATTGCATAATCTGGTAGCGGCGAGAGTTTATTTGAGGCTAATCAAATGAGATGTAAATCATGTGATCTTGTGTGGCTAATTGGAGTGCTATGATAAGAGGAAAATTTTGCACTACTTTTGCGAAGTTTAAGCTGGTTAAGTTGATTTTTGCCACCTCATCAACTGTCTTTTTAAACACACAATGAGGTGAACCCATGAAAAAGAAAAGAAAAGAAAGTTGTGAGTAAGAGGCGTATACATTGTTGTCTAATCTGTTCGCTGTAATGTTTCAGCGGGTGTTTATGCTTGAAAACAGATATTCTTGTATTGATGGTTGCACCTGAATTTGTTTTCTCCTTTCTTGTATGCTGCACTCTTTAAGAACTCACTATTGTTCTGAAAAAACATGGGCTTCTGAAGATCTAATATCAAATCCATCAGAATCCTCTCCGTTGTTGTGTTGTGGCATTGTAAAAGTTGGAAGGTTTTTAGTTGCACGTATCTTAAATTTATTGCAGGAAAATGTTTGTTAAACAAGTAGTTTGTGGCTTTTGCTGCACTAGGAAGTTATTTAAACTTTTGAGCTTCTGCCGCAAGCGAAAAGCCACCAGATGGATAATTAAGCTGTGTCTATCACAATCCACAATCTTGTTGTCGTCATATTGGGGCCACTATTTCTTGTAAAGTTACTCGTTTAAGGCCCACTGAAGATAATCTTGGGCTGGGCTTATTATAATCGATAATAAGATATAGTAAAAGTGGTGTAAACTTTACATACGGGGTTACAATTAGGGGTGACAATTTAGGCACCATTTGTTTGCGGCCCGCATTAGGTGTTGAAATTCAAATAATTTCAAGATCGGTACCATTCGTTCAGTAAACAATGACAGAAACCGTAATTTAGATATTTGTTCGTTTAATAAGCTTGAGCGAATACGAGTTAGGGTCATTTAAGCTGGGTGTTAATTCGATAATGACTGAATACATATATTTTATATTTATATAATTTATTAAATTTATATTTTTATACATAAGTAAATAATTATATATAATATATATTTTTTGTTATTGAATTTTTAGTAAAATAAAAATATAAATACAAGTTTAATTATAAAAAGACTCATTTGTATATAAAGTTTTAACTATTAGATCAAAGTTTAATAAATAAGATTTTATAAATTTATTTTTTATTTATTTATTCATAATTACTATATGTTTCGCATTATTATTAAATCGAAATTTTATCATTTGCCAAATTTTTCATTTCTCTACATTTTAACGATCCGTACGCGTTTCTACTGAGCATCGGTAACGACCAACACTGAAATTTAATCTTGCGCTTTCTTCAATTATTGAACAATTTTTCACGAGCACGTTAATGAATTAGGAACGAGCCGAACACTAATTATGTTCAGCTCACTCATGTTCGGCTCGTTTACAACCCTAGTTGCAATTAACAAACGACAACAACATAGCTTTTGAGTTTTGACTTTTCGGGAGAGGCGAGAACGACGCGCAGGCGCTTGCGCATCGCCCAATCCTGGTTCTCTCCTCTTTCTCTCGAGAGTTCTTCTTGAGTGTAACGGCGACATGTTGCACCCAACCGTTACACCGAGCACCATACTCCTCATTTTCTTCTTATTATGCGTGAAAGAGACGCGGCACCGTGCGAGCCAAATCATTTTATGGGTTCGCGGTGACGTAGGTGATGGCAACGCCAAACCACGAAGAGCGAAAGTAAGGGTGCGGGGGCGATCCCACCTTTTGACTTATGCGGACGCCGGTACACGTCGACCCTTTTGGCTTTTATCTAACACAATACTACCTGTGTGTCAGATTGAGGAGATTCTCAGAATTTTCTCTATCCTCTTCTCTCTTCTTCTCTTCTTCTATTTATTAGCTTCTAAGTGAAGAGACGAGTATGGCTTATTTCCTTTGAGGTATGAGATACGACGTTTTTTTTTTTTTTTTACTTGTGTTTTTATTATTCATTTCCAGTTTATTGAGCTTGTATTAATGTTTTCTAAACAAAAAATAAAGTTTTTGGCTAAAATTATATAGTCCTGGGAAGGAATTTAGTTGCTTTTTTGGAGTTTGGGAAACTCAGAGCTTCATGGTTCTTTCTCTTGATTGTAGAAATGATTGGTTTGCTTGAATTAGTTATAGATAGCAGAGTATTTGCAAACTTTCTTTTTTTTCTTTTGGTGTTTTGCCGAGTTGAGCTACTTAATGCTCAGAAATGCTTACACAAGGCATATCACTATTTGGTTGAATGGAATTTTAGGAGTGTGATCGTATTCTTGGATTTTCCTACTATTTTGGGATAGTTTAGAGCAAAATTAGTGTTATCTTCGGTTTGGTCTCATAAGGATACTGTAGGGTGGATTATCTTGGTTAAATGTAACTCTAATGATCATGGGGATGAGTTATTATTCTAAGGGGAGCTAGAATTGTTGTTACTAGGTTATCCGAAAGTAACCCTAACCAGAGTAACTATTCCTTTCTATTGTGTTGGTCGAATAACGGGAATAATTTGAATCATCTTCTTGTTGTCCCTGGAACATTACACAAACTTGATGATACCATTGGTTGTAATCTTTACCAATTAAATTCATTCCATTGAACCGTTATGTTTGAGAACTATTATAGCAATAAAAAAAAAAATCTGAACATCCCTCAAATTTTTTATTCTTATGTTTGCTGTACGGCACATTTAAGTGCATTCTTATGTTTGCTATATTCTTTATAATGCTGTTGAAGTAGCTATATTGAGTTCCTCTGCTTTTACGGTGTTTTATTGTTCAGGTTTCAACCATTCTGCTCATGTTTCAAAAACATTTCCAGACATGGGTTGGCTGGACAGGATACTTAAAGGTTCCAGCAGTAAAGTTTCGAGGGGACAATACCATGGAAAGTCAGTAGATGACGGGGCTTCAAGCGAACGCCGCAAATCATTTGTAGTGACATTGTTCTTAATCTCCCTTTTAAGTAGTGATTCTTTTTTGCGATAAAATCAATTCAATCTGCACTTAAGATTTCCTCTTCTGAGGCGGGGATGTAGTGAAGAAAGAATCTGCGGATAAAGTGAAACCATGCTAATAACTGCAAAAGCTTTCTGTTAGCGATGAAGGCTCGTGCATTATCGTCTATTGCATGCAGTCTTATTTTCCTGCTTGAAGGAATTAATTTTTTGTATTAGTTGTCCTTTCCCCCCTACTGTTGTTTGCCGAAATGATGTAGTAGCTTTCCAGCCCGTGTACTTTCATTTTGAGCACCTTGTTTAGCACTTTATCCTAATCTTTAGTAGTTACATCAATAGGATCTCCAGTCGGACGAGAATGAAGATATAGATCATGCTATTGCCTTATCTCTATCAGAAGAAGAGCAAAACAAAGGGAAGGCAATTGGTTTGTATTGTACTTATCAGCTGTTGCCATATTATGCAATTTACTCGTTGCAAGTTTTTCTTTTAAATTTTCAAGCAAGTTTCTATAATTTAATCGGCATGTATGACTCTAGAAATTGCTGATTTTTTCTTAGATGTTGAAGATGAACAACTTGCAAGGGCCGTGCAAGAAAGTTTGTATACTGAGTCTCCTCCTCGTCAAAATAACGAAGTATATCAACCATCGTCATATGTTGTGCCCTTGGGAGGTTCAAGGTGTGTGCAGTTCGATTTGATTGGCATTTCATACTTGTCTCTATTACCTATGCAGCCATAAACATGTACGAGAGCCTATAGTCATAAAATATTCATTTAGTTCTCTTGATTTTGAGCGTGTGGTGTTATTCTGCACTTAAGAGTTAATGCGTCTTTTTAATTATTGCCCTCATTACTTAGGCAAGAGAGCTTCTTTTATTGACAGTCTAGGAGTAGGTCCTCCATGATTCAAGTGGACAGAGAAGTAGAGAGAGACAGGAAAAACTGCAACCTCGTAGGTCCATTAAAGACAGTATCTAGTTATGCGAACCTTACTGGTGGTAGGAAGTAACTGCAACCTTTCAATCAAACGTTTGTCTTAATAATTGAGTGATATTTTCTTAATATACATGTTAGTTTGCTAGAGGCCTTATGAGAGTTTCCTCAGTCTGTTTTCACCTTATTTACCCAAGTGGTCAGTTTAGTCAGCTAGGACCATCGTTCATCAATTTGATATTTCTTTTATTTGTTTGCTTTCATTTACTTTGTGTAGGATATGTGCTGGGTGCAAAAAAGTAATAGGACATGGACGCTTTCTTAGTTGTATGGATTCCGTGTGGCATCCTGAGTGTTTCAGGTGTTATGCTTGCGACAAACCAATATCTGATTTCGAGGTAGGTAAACTAGTAAAATGTCATTTATCATCTCTAAGTCAAGTTGAAGCTAACATTATTCTTTGACCGTTTGGCACAGTTCTCAATGCGTGGGGATCACCCGTATCATAAGTCATGCTACAAGGAGCTTTATCACCCGAAATGTGATGTTTGCAAACACTTTGTAAGTGGTTGTCATTCCACACTTTTTTGACCCCTTAGAATTCTTGAATTAGAAGATCACTTTCTTTTATTTTCTTTCCCTGTTTCTGTTATGTTCATTCCAGTAGTAGAGCATAACTTATATTGGCTTCATACGTAAACATCGTCAAAATCTGAAACTACATATGGAAGTTTCCTTTGGGCAATGTTGTACGAAGTTTAACTTTGTTCGTGAAAGGCTATCTGTGAGAAGCTTCGTAATGTTGATTTTTCATGTATACTCCATGAAGGTTAGAAATTGTTTGTAGCTGTTGGGATTGGATGACAACTATTTGGCATGCGTAATTGGTTGTAGCTGTTGGGGTTGGATGGCAACAATCTGGCATACGTATTTCGATCTCTTGAAATTTTCTAACAGAATTTATGTGCTTGACTGTGCTAACCTTTGACAATGACTGCTCTGCAGATCCCGACAAACGAGAATGGTCATATCGAATACCGGGCACATCCTTTCTGGATGCAGAAATATTGCCCTTCTCATGAGAAAGATGGCACTCCTAGGTGTTGCAGTTGTGAAAGAATGGAGGTTTTTCAATTTACTTCTTTGCATTTTCTTCTCCGGGTGTGGTTGTGAGTGTGCGTTTTGGGGGGGGGGGCGGGGAGGGGTTTCTGGGTTTGCAATCTTTGCATGTTCTTTTGGGCCTTTTTGTAATATCTTATGCTTGATCCATTATTATCGGCTGAGTTTTCTGCTTGTGTCCTCTCTTCTTTCAAAATTTTAGCCGAGGGACGTTCAATATATCACTTTAGATGATGGACGGAAACTTTGCCTAGAGTGTCTGAATTCTGCAATAATGGATAATGATGAATGTCAGCCTCTGTACCTTGATATTCGAGAATTCTATGAGGGTTTAAATATGAAGATAGACCAACCAATTCCGTTGCTTTTGGTTGAGAGACAAGCTTTAAATGAAGCCATGGAAGGAGAAAAACAAGTGAGGAAAATTATTCCTAATATTTTCAATTTACTAGAGCATGTGATTATTATTTTTTCTCTTATATAATCTTTTTTTGTTCTCTTTCATAATTACATATGATTTCTCTTTTTTCTTTTATGTGGAGTGCAGGATCATCATCACCTCCCTGAAACCAGAGGTCTCTGTCTCTCTGAAGAGCAGATTGTCAGCACTGTAAGATTTGACAAAAGAGTTGCCTTTTTTTAAATATGATCTTGCAATTCCTGTAAATTGTAATTTTGTTTGTGAAGTTTTCTTCAATTTAATTAGTTATTAAAAATCATTCTCATCAGATTTTAAGAAGGCCAATAATTGGACCAGGAAACAGAATCATTGAAATGATAACAGGGCCATACAGACTAGTCCGCCAATGTGAAGTAACTGCTATTCTAGTATTATTTGGTCTTCCGAGGTACGGTTGACGTTCTTCTGGTAAATATTCTGCTTAAATTTATTTGATCTTTTCCGAGAAACCTATCTTTTCCTCCTCTACATTGTTTACCATTAAAACTCTGAAACCATGAATAGTTATCTTCATTTGCAAAGTTTTTGATTGTCATCTATGAATGTTTCTTCATGCAGGTTACTGACAGGGTCAATATTGGCACATGAGATGATGCATGCATGGCTTCGGCTTAAAGGTACTTTTTTATGTCAATTGATATCATTGGAATTTGGTTTTACATTTTCCACAGTTTTTCCTTAGATAGAAGCTCTTGGATGGATGTGACTTTTGTTCACTTAAAAAGTCAAACAATTTATCTCCGCCTACAGAAACATAAAATTTTGGAGGTTACACTTCTGGAAACTCAGGCTCTCACAAAGTCCTGTGAGGATAAAAGTCATTCTTCTGAACTGTTCCTTTTTTCCTTTCCTCCCACCTTTGTCTCGGCACTCTTGATGTTCTGATCCTCTAGCATAATTTCAATGATTCTTCTTGTAAATACCCTCTTCACCAGTTAACCAATCAGTGAGTTTGAGAAAGAACATTAATGATCATTTGTAGTGCCACCCATTCATGACTAAGTTCTCATGTATTGTCATGGAATCTCATTGCCATTTAGTCGAGATCACTGAATTATGAATAAATTTAGAGATGAGCTGATAAACAGTCAGTTTATAACTTTCATGTTTGTAGGTTTTCGATCTCTTCGACCGGAGGTCGAAGAGGGCATCTGTCAGGTGCTGGCCCACATGTGGCTGGACTCGGAGATCATGGCCGGGTCTGGCACATCTGCATCAACATCATCGTCGTCGTCGTCGTCATCCTCCAGCTCATCAAAGAAGAAAGGCACACAGTCCGATTTCGAGAAGAAACTTGGAGAGTTCTTCAAGCACCAGATCGAGTCGGATACTTCACCGGTATATGGGGATGGTTTCAGAGCCGCTAATGAAGCTGTTGATCTCCATGGCCTCAGAAATACCCTTAACCATATTGGATTGACGGGGACTTTTCCTTTGTGAAACTGGTTCATGATTGTTCTTTCATTGAAATGGGATAAGTGCCAGACATTCTGAAGACTATATAGATTATTACATATACTACAAAAGAAAAATAGTTTCCCAAATAGAAAAAAGAAGAAGAAAAGAGAAAATGGATAAATGTGTTTATGCTACAACAACTCTTGTACCGAGACGCTAAAGAGAAAGTTAATAATGATAATAATAAGTTTTAATCCAGTGAATTCTTTTCTTTGAGTAGTTTGATAGGATGGTAAGGATGCTCATCATGCTCATCTTCACCATTATCTTTAGCATTAGTGTTTCATTATTTATTATTATTTAAAGCTTTCCAGCAGAGTGGCATCATCTTTTGCAGTGTGTGGAGCCAATTACTACTAGCTGTATTGCACTTCAGGAAATTCACAACTAATACTCATCTTTTTCTTGGACTTTTGGGGATTTACCATTTAATCCAATAATCTTTTCAAGATCAGATGAATACTCATATTTCTAGCTTTGCGAGAACAGTATTCATTCTCATTTGTTGGCTGAGGACAATTAAATTTATATTTCCAGTGTGATAAACAACGAAACAAGTGTGTAATAACTCCTATCTTCAATGGAAGATTGTATTCTGCAACCTCTCTGTTTCTTTTCTTTTCTTTTCTTTTCTGTTTTTTCAGGAATAAATCTGACTCTGTAGTCTCTGCACTACTATCCTGTTCCTGGATTTTGCTGGATCTCAACTTGTCCTCCCCATACTCTGATCCGCTCTTCCGCTAACATCGCCTGCATTGTCCATCCACAAATCAATTATAAACAAGCTAAAAATTTCCTCAAAATAACCAAGCTACAAAAGTAAATTCATGTAGTTGACATCTGTCTAGCAATGAAGTATAAAAATGCAGCTGCTTGATCTTAATGTTTCAAGGAACCAAGTGGTCCTGGTTTTTTTAACCTAAAACTTACACTTCATTTCTACCCTAAAAAGAGCTGTGCATGATAGTTGCATGGTACAAACCACTTAATTCAGGTAAATTTGAAGTCATTGGGCACTGGGTGTAACTTACCTCTTTTTGCCATTTAGTTCTGAAGGTAATTACAACCAGAATAACTGTTTGCAACAGTGTACCAACTAACATCCCCACCCAAATACCCTGCATAATAGAAAAGAAATAATCAATGCTTTTCACCACAACTGTACCAGCTTGTTATGTTAATAATATTAGGCCTCCTATGTAACTTACTAGTGCATTGAGCTTGAGCTTGAAGCCAAAAATAGCTCCTAGAGGTATACCAACAAAATAGTAACACCCAATGTTTATGAATGCAACCAAGGATTGCCACCCTGCCCCTATTGCCACTCCTGCAAAATATCAATAAAAATTTATAACAAAATCACCACTTGAAAAGTTTAGAAATATATGATTATCAAACTTTGAAAGGGTCTGATACAGTAAGTATAATTACCAGAGAGTACAGGCTGAACACTATTGAGAAATATCGTCGCACCGAGCAGATACCCCAATTTTGAGGTTTCTCTTATCAATTCAGGTACATCTGTGAAGAACTTCGGCAGTTGCTTCCTTTCGACGAGAACTATAATCATAAAGATTAGCCCGATGAAGGCTGATGTAAAAACCGCAATAATAACAGAGAATTTTGCAGCTTTAGGATGATTTGCTCCGAGTTCATTTGATACTCTTACGCTGTAAAATAAAAGAGTAAACACCGCGTTTAGCTTTCGGGTATCACTGTTTCTTTTGATGCCTATTACTTCAAATAGCTAAAAAGGAGAATGCATATACCTTACTGCAGCATTGAAACCTAATGCAACCATCAGTGTCCATAGTTGGTAGTTCATGCTGTCATATACAATACGAAAAAAAAGGCATATTACAAGTTATTTTCTAGACAAATAAATGTAATTAGTAAGGACTGATGTGCATAAAAGAAGTCTCTGAATGATGATTTTGAAGCGGAAGATATTAAATGCTAACCAGATTGAAATAGCTCCAACTTGAGTCTCAGGATTCTCCAATAAACCCACCATGATGATCACTGCAGTGTAATACCAAAGCTCCAAGCTATACAGCAGGAACGATCAAGTTAAGCTCTAAAAAATGTTGGATTCTCAAAAGCATTAAGGACCTGTTGGGATAGATACAAGTTATCTGGCAATAACTTGGTTACAATCTACGAGAGTGATTTAAGCCCAGTGCAAGATCCTAATACTCAAGTTACTCAAAATAGCCCTTTCCACCTCTGAGTTGATTTATTATGTTACTAGAAATATGATTTCAACTTTCAATAAACAGAAGAGAGAACTGATTTAGAGGTTGTATATATTATGCAGATGTAGACATCTTTTAAACTCCTCAGCAGTTAAACAAAAATGAAGTCTCGAATCCAAACAGGCCCTTAATACAAACTCTGTGCATGTTTCTGCGAGTAAAAGAATACGGACCATAGCATTATGGCTGATGCAAGTGAGAGTTTCACAAATGCCGCCAAGTTCGTAAACGCCGCCAAGGAAAAGCCCGTCCAAGCTTCGGGGAAAAAGCCCGAAACCAAATAGAGAAATTGAGCCAAGTTAATAAGCCACCACGAGACATTTCCGACCATCGCCGCACCGAATAAGCCGTAACCGAGCTTCGTAACAAAAACCCAATTCAGCAAAACATGGATAGCGAGAACTACTCCGGCTATCGCCGTCATGACCCAGACCTTGCTCTGAGATTGGTAAAATTTCTGCAGAGGGAAGTTCATGGCATAAGCAAATAACTGAGGGATTGCCCATCTAGTATACTTTCCCGCGACGTCAGAGATGCCTTCAGATTGGTGCAGAAGCTTTAACATTGGTGAGGTGAACACATAGACTGGTGTCAACACTAGTGCTGTGACTCCACATATGATCCATGATCTTTGCATGTAGATACCTAGCATTTGGAATTGTCCTGCACCAACTGCTTGGCCACAGAGTGTCTCCAAGGCACTTCCCATGCCTAGCTACAGAATAAGGGGAAAAATTTATTCAGAAACAGATTTAAAGCTAGGTAACTAATAGATTAAAGGACAACAAATAAGAGAGAACTTACTAGTTGCTTCTCCTATGTAATCAACAGACCTATTATGATTTGACCATGCACTGTGATTTCTCTTCTTTTTTTTTTTGGATGGAACAAATTTAAAAATGCTTGATCTTTTAAAACACATCTTTACTAGCTTCATCTACTGTGCATCATTATCTAAAATCCAAATTTAAGTAATAATTCAAACACATATAAACAACACTACATCCAAATTTTCCTTAAGAAAGGAAAAAAGAAACACTAGATACAACCCTGAAGTGAACTGCTCTGTTTCTATTAGCCATTAATAATGAAGACTATGTGGTTGCAAGATTAAGATCTTTCTCAGATGGACCCCTCGTTTAGGATGATGCCCATTTTCATTCCAAGTTGCAAGAATTGTAAACATAAAGAAACAGAAGTGCTTGAAGGGCACAAGATGTGCAAACGAACCGCATTTTCTAAATGTAGACTACTTAATACACCCACAATCAACTTAAGACTTCATGGAACATGATTTTGGAACAAGATATCTAATGTCAAAATTCAGTAATTTGTGCGATCAAATAAATTCTTAACCCATGCACTTAAAGTCGATGTCTCGATCCTCACTGAGTTTTGGCAAAATGAAATCTTTAAATACTATGTTTGATTGATCTACAACGGTTTTTTAGACTAAGTATCAATTAAGTAGAATTATGCATCATGAAATTGTTAAAAGGATGGCTAGCATATCTATTAACACCAAAATGATTAACTAAACGAGCAAAATTTTGTGATTGGTAATTCATTCAAATGTTTTGAACATTGAATTACCAGGACCCCATAAGCGAAGCCTTCGACGACGTTCCCGACGACGGAAACGGCGGCGAACTCGACCTCTCCGATATGACCGACGAAGGCGGCGGTGATGACGCCGATCGCGAACTGCAACACCGCCGTTAGTATCGTCGGCGTCGCGATGCGCCATATCTGCTTGGATTCATCCCAGCTTTTCCTCACCACCCTCTTCATTGTAACTTCAAAAACAGCTCTAAAAATTAAGCCAGCGTTTCCCAGTAGATTCCCTTCGTTTGTTTCTCTTCTCCTCCAACAACGCAAACTACGTACACTCCCTAATGCATAACCGTGGAGAGAGAAGCTGCTTCTGTGGCTCAAACTAATTCAAAGGGTTTGTTTATTTATGAGTTTTGTATATGAAAACATACCTTATAAAAGATATCTCACCACGTAGGACGCCTACTATATTTTAGCATCTTTGGAGCGTATAAAAGATATCTCATAGAGGGAAAAAAAAAAAAAAAAAACGTAGGACGCCAAGTAGTAGGTAACGCATTGCTGGGGTCCTAGATTATAATTAACTGGAGAGACACTTAAGAGTAGGTAATGTTGGTTGTTGGCTCCTTGACTTATTGCATTTTCTTTTGAACCTGATCTTAGTTTTCCATAGAAACAAATATGCAGCTTTCTCTTCTTTTCTTTTTTTTTTGTGGGTTTTTGAGAGAAATATTATAGTATGCTACTCGCTTCATTCATTTAGCAGATGAATATAAGTAATGCAGCCTCGAAAAACAATGAAGGCAACCAAAATAAAAAAAACAAATAAAAACTAAAATAAAAAATTATAGAAAATTTATTCTTCTACTTCTCACTCAAAATCAAGACACGAAGAGCTACAAAACTCAGTCCATTTTCTACTCACATCCTGTATTGCGTCTAATAGTCAAAAAGAAGGGTGGCTCCTAAAAATAATGTTGTTTTTTTCTCGTTAGATTATTCACCAATAAGTTGCAACCCTGGTTAGATCACTCGCAGCTGCCCCTTCGCGGTGGTCTCCAGCCAGAAATTCCCAAACACTCCCGACCTTCATCCTAGGTCCTAGGATGTGCCTACCTTCTTGAATGTTGTATATAAAAAATTTGATGATTATGCATCCGACCAGCAGATAATCAATAATCTCTAAATCATTGCCGCATATCATGCACTGTTGATTTCGGACCAGCCTTTTTTGAGTAAGTCGTCAACTATAGGTAGGAGTTTCTTAAGTATTAACCAAATTAAAATTCTAACTTTATATGATATTTTCAATTTCCAAACCTTCAAGGAAAAAAAAACCTCGAACTCCCCCATCTCGGAACAATACATACACCGACTTAATGGTGAAATATCTTCCTGCATTCCATCTCCATTTAATTTCATCAAGCCTGCCTAAAACATGAAAACTTGAAAAAAAAAATCTTTGAATTATTTGATTCTGCAGTGATCCTTCCCGACCCCAGCTTCTCTATTAATTATTTTTTGTGAGTTGGCATAAATCAAGCTACACCATAAGCTAGTAATTGTCAAAGTTAAAAAATTAAAATATGCAAGAGATCTAATTATGGTCATAAACTGGTATGCAATCATTAAGACCAAACTGCGATTTGCTCTACAACTCCAAATAAAACTTTTTTTTTTTGAGAGAGAGATAGGTAGCGAGCTATACCCGCTTCGTTTATTTTATTTAGAAATAAATTTAGCTGAAAATGTGAATTAAATAGGATTCGAACTTGAATCTCGTGTATTAATCACCGAGCCTCTTGCCACTTACTCTAGAGACGGTCGGTTACTCCAAATAAAACTTGAAGAACGTTTTGCGACGATGGCATTATGTTTACCGTGAGTGTGATTAGTTTGCTATAGAAATTGCCATTAAATACAACATATATATAGACACAAATACACATAATTTCAATTTGTATATAAATTACCTTAACAAGAGATAGTGGGTGAGGAAATATGGCAAAGAGGAAAAAAACCCTAAAGTAAACACCACAAAATTCTACTTAAAATGATGGCAAATGAATGTCGTTGTTTTCGGGCACAGAGTGGACATGGCCCTCCTCAACTTTACAATATTTGCTTAATGGTCCATCATTTATTTATTTTTTATTTTTTTTTGTGGACCATGGATAGTTTTGGCACCCCTAGTTTTTTAATATTTAGTTAATAATATGGTGCCAACAAAACTCTTACTCTCTCTTCCTCCTAATCCTCCAAATCGGTATACTTTTTTTTATGGATGAAAATATATTAAGGGCCTCTTACTTATAGAGTATTTTGTAATGTATTTTTCTATTCTAAAATTTTTATTTAATAATTTTTTAAACTTTTATTTATCTTAGATGAGCTTTTTGATTTGACTAAATCAAGGATTATATTAAATTTAATAGCTATGTTAATTTTATTTACTAAAAAACTAAAAAATCACTGTTCAATTTAGTAAAATTTGTAAGTTATTTTAATGTAATAATATAAATAAAATAATTATAAATTAAACATCTGAAAATAAAAAAAAATGAAGTTCATACTTTTACATTATTTATTTAATTAATAATTTTTTTATAAAAAAAATTTAATTAGAAAAAATTTTGTTTATTATAATTTATTACTAAAGCTTTTCGTCCTTGGGAATCGTTTTCATGCGCGATGTCAATATCACTATCAGCTATTTATTTGTTGGTTTGTCTCTGTCCAAATGGACTTGAATTCTTTATTTTGGCATATTAATTCCACCAATTAACCTAACGCGGATGCACCGAATCTTGATCGACCTAGCTAGACATTTGTCACGTCTACTTCACAATGACTCATTAACTTACGAACCTGCTAGAACAGTTTCTTAAATACACATTATAAACGTTAATTACACTTTAATTGCCCTAAGAGATACATGGAAATTAAGTCACAGGTTACTTGCTTACGCCGTATCTTTACAGGGATACTTATAATTAAGTATTGTTCTATGCAATTCAATAAGGAAAGACCTCTTTGTTGTTTTTGTTTTTTTTTTTTTCCCTTCTTATTCCACGATCCTAACCTTTTGAACCATGATTCATGAATCTTGCCGATTCAGCGAGTCTATTCATTGTGGCCAATATATGCACCTAATTAATTAAGATCGATCTCTAGCTGGAGAAAAAGCTTTTCTTACAAGCTAGCCTTAGCTGGGCTATATCTGGCCTTAGTTAAGCCCAACATTTTCTATGCCACCAATTCACCAAAGATCAAATCATGAATCAAAGTCAATTTGGACTCATGCTTGTCCAAACATGATCTAACTCTGACGAACCACACGGATCGTCCCTAAAGCAAGTTGCAAAGAGTTTGGTCGTTGGTATCCGACATTCAAGTTCGAATCCTAATTGATTTATATTTCTAGCTAAGTTTATTTATAAATGAAATAAAAGAAGCGGATAGCGTGCTAGCCATATATACCTAATTCTCGAAAAAATCTGTAACGAACCACCAGATCATTTGACAAGTTGTACATGCACTAAAGTATAAATTTCTAACTAAACTAATGAGCCTCTGATTAACACATATAGAACATATACCAGAATCCCATATCCAAATCCTTCCACGACGCTCTGAGCGACCGAAACCGCGGCGAGCTCGAGTTTACCGAGGTGGCCTGCGAAGGCGACGGTGACGAACCCAACCGTGCACTGGAGAACTGCGGTGAGTATTACCGGCCCTGCGATGTGCCATGTCGTCTTCGACTCCTCCCAGCTCTTCTTCGCAATCCTCTCCATTATTATTCACTTAACACACATATATACACGTACCTTATTATATATACCATATACATATGCATCTATTGCCTTGAGTAAAGAGGCTACTTCATTTGGGCTACACTACATAAGGGTGTATATTTGTGGGATTATTTGTATTGCATGCATAGTAGTGGTAAAGGCTTTTGGAGAAGGGGCTATTTTGACTACTGGTTTGTTTATTTTTATACAAGAGTTTTGCATGGGTTTGGGATTGTGTGTTGCCCTGAGATACTGCCACGTGGAATACTATGAAAGTAGGCGAATTTGGTTGGGGACCTCTTTTGGCGTGGGAATGGATAATATGAGCGGATCCCAATCCCATACAGGCTAGAGATCAAGAAAATTGCCTTATTTTAATTGGTTACTTGGTTTGTTCTGGGTTAAAAATTAAATTTATTATTTTTTACAATTTAATTTAAGCTCGCATCCTTGAATTCTCTAAAAATCTCAGGTGTAAAATATTAGAAAATTTGTTTTCTTTATTTACTTAACTTTTTAGAGATAAATAATTATTTTATATGTTATCGGAGACAGTCCTAGAACTCTTCGATATTCTTAAAAGAACATAAATTCACTTCACATAAAGAAAAATTAAAAAAAAATGCAAATTTATAATTTAACAACATAAATTTCTATCTATCTATTGTGTCGCATCGTATATAATATCGTGCACGTACCTAAATATTCTCACCATAGATTATTTATAATTTTATTTCTATGTATGTAATTTTATTTTATATAACATTTAGGAAAATGCATGGCACACAGAGAGGTAGTAACAATTTGCTAAAATCATGGTTGTAGCGAATCAATCCTGGAGATCGAGCTGCTGACGTTGGACGTTGCGCAATGTCAAAGAAGTTCAGAAAATGGCCAAAGACTCCGTAACAATTATTGACTCAACAACGTGGACGAACACCTAACAACGTGGACGAACAGTCTCCTTTTGTTTGCTTTCTGCTTTTTGCCGATTTTTGAAAAGCCTATGCTCCTTCCAACAGAATGTAACCCAATTTTTTTAACTTAATAAATAAAACTGGTAATTTGCTATCTATTTCTCTAAAAAAACATGGACGAACAGTCGAACGCCAACCGTCCCTAAAGCGAGTGGTAAAGAATTTGGTGGTTGATATTCGAGGTTTCAAGTTTGAATCCTAGTTAATTTATGTTTTCAGCTAAGTTTATTTCTAAATGAAATAAACGAAACAAATAGTGTGCTACCTATCTCAAAAAAAATATTAAAAAAAAAAAACAACATGGACGAACCAACAATTATCTGGCTAACACTTATCCCTACTTCTAATAATATGTTATTTTTAGTAAGGATTAATTGCATACAGTTTCTTCTAAATGTATCGAATAGTGTATATATATATATATATATATATATATATCTGCTACTATCTCAACAGGATAGGAATGACTTTATCTATCACGCTTTGAGCCTTTGGATCAACTCTTTTATCATTTATAATCATTGGATTAAATACTATAACCCAGTGGGAACCACTCAACCCTAGGGGGACCATTCAACTCTAACCGACTAATATCATCCTAACCCTACAATTTCTCATCCAAAGGTTAAAAACTTGATAGGACAAGTGCTCCTATCCTATTAATAGGATAGTATATATATATATATATATATATATATTCATTCTTCTCGAAGTACAATTTTTCATATTTTTATTTATATAAAAATTTTAATATTTTTAAATATACTGTACGGTTAGGATCCGCTAGAAATTACTTAATTCTGATTAGTGAATAAGGTAAATTGACTTCCTTTTTTTTTTTTCACTTTTATATTATTTGTGAGAGCAGGAAAAAAAAAGATGGAGGTTTATGAAGCTAATCTCCTGAAGCTTGAACTAAAACAAATAGAAGTAAACTATAGCAAATTATAGAATAGGTTAACCAATGTATATTAAGTTACTTATATTTTAAATCTTAAAGAAATTAACAACACCATCCTCCGTAGTCCTCGTTGGTTGGGTACTTGGCCACCAATGGACAAATTACGGGTTCGAGGAATGGTGGGAGAGAGAGAAAAGAGAGAAAAAGAGGTATTTCAAAATACCTCCATTTTGTTGGCCTTAATTATATTTTTATCATTCAATTTGGTGTCCATTTTAATGAATTATTTTCATTTCAATTTGATGTAGATTTTAATGAATTATGATATACTAGTAATTAGGCCACATTTTGTTTTTTTAAAATATTTTTTAGCTGACAGAATAGTGATAATTTGGTAATTTAATAACTTTAATAATGATTCACTTGTAATTATGGTAAATTTTATTATTTTAAACACTTTTTAGTTGATTGGACTGTGAACATCAGCATGAAGTAGCAAAGCAATTCATAGTTTAGAGAACATTAATTTTTAAAAAAAACAAAAGAAGAGTTTACAGCTGGGCCTTTTTGGGTCACCACTAAGAAAGAGTGTCCAAAGCACTCAATCAGCCCAGCCTAAAGCTTGATTAGCGCTAATTGTTAGATTAAGTTAGACTTGACTCAACTCCTACTCATTAGCAATCCTTCTATCGCTAGAAAGATTAATTGCCTCCTATTTCTTTTCATCTAACAGTCCAAAAAGGTATTGCCAGAGACGAGCAACTTTACTCGTGATGCAGTGCAACTGTATTACTCAGTTCTACTAATCGTGAACCAAGAATCGAATTTTGTGATTGACTGTTTCTATCGTAAGTGACAAAACGTTTGGTGGTTGATATCAGAAGTTCCAAGTTCAAATCCTAATTGATTCATATTTTCATCTAAGTTTGTTTCTAAAATATATAAACGAAACAGATAATATGCTCTATTTTTCTCAAAAAAAAAAAAAACAAAACAAAAACAATTGAATTTTGTGCACTTAATTTCCATGTGCAAAAGCTGTCATGTCACTTTCGCCCAGCCCATCAACATTTCAAGGTCACGGCCCCCCTGATGGTAGACCTTGTTTTGGCCCAGCAAAATATATGGACCTGACCCATTGGGACCAAGGACCAAGACACCAAATTAATGCTCACTTAATAAAGAGTTCAGAGAATGATGATTATATGATTCTGTCACCAATAATAATAATAAAAATCAAAGAAGTTGTAACTACATAATTCTAATACTATTTGAATATTTAGGTTTTGATATTATGTGAATATTATACAGAGCCTAATAAGCGTGGTTCCTACTCCAGCAAATAAGTTGATAGAAAATCCAACTAATAAAAGAGATTGATGACTTTTATCATACTTTAACAAAAACCATAGCCTTACTCTTCAAAACCATGCACACTGCAGGCACTTTTTTTCTTTCTTTTGGTTTTGTTGTTCAAAACCATGCACACAAGCACTTTTTCTTTCGTTTGGTTTTGTTGTTTTCTCATGATGTGTTCTTGTTGTCAACCACAATTTTCTTTTAATTGACTGAAGTTACTCCTGATAAAATGTGCATTTACTTTGATGCAAATTTGTATTGTTATCTCTTATCTACTTCTGCCAATTTTACTTAATTCATTTCTGCAATTTGTAAGGAATCTTTTTTTTTTATATGCAAGAATGATATAGCATATTACCGCTTTATTCATTTTAAAAAAAACCTAAGTTTAAAATATGAAATAATTAGACTTCGAACTTAAAGACCAACTCATAATAATAATAATAATCAAGACATAACAAGCCCGAGTCTCTACCTATATATCATATGACAATTTATTACAGTTTATACGACAGCGAATTTTAAGATAATAATAATAATAAAAAAATCAGAAACTGATACAAAGAACTGATCAAATAATCTATTGCAATTCAACTAAGAATGTTAATATCGTCATCCTAAATTAAGGCTAATGCCTACGTAATTAGACGTTAATGTTTGTACCGTTTCTAGCTACCACCCATTCTCGATAACTTGGTGGGTGGATTATAAGAAAGTGCTACGACTTGTCGACATAGAATTTGGGGTCAAAGTGTTGTTGTTGTTATTCGATCGTTCCGTTTTGTTTTTAATAACCAAGGATGTGGATGAAACGGAAGTGACGGTCACCATCATCCTAGTGTTATTTTCATGAGCTTTTGAATAATCTTCGTGATCTTATTGTTGTTATTTTAAACTCCAAAGTATATATATATACGAGTAGAAAAAGGATACAATGCATTGAAAAATCATCGTAAAGACAATTATGTACAGTTGATTTTCAGAGAGAGAGAGAGTCTAACACGACCCATAAACAAAAAACAAATAACCAAGAACAATTAATGCTTCTTTTTTCTTTTTTTTTTGAGAAATAGATAAGCACGCTATATGCTTCGTTTATTTCATTTATAAATAAATTTAGCTAGAAATGTGAACCAACTAGAATTCGAACTTAAATCTCGAATATCAACCATCAAATTCTTTGACACTTATTTTAAAGACGGTCGGTAAGAACAATTAATGCTACACATGCATTTCAAAAAGGATGTAAGATGTATGCTTTATTATCACTAATCATATTGATATATGATTAATTAGCGAAGGCCGTTTTATTCTAGACTAGATAGACTAATGTAAAAATAAATATCATTTTTGTACAAACAACCAGCAATATACAATTGCAGATTAGAAAAGACTTGTATATTAAACTCAAAATCTTTTCTAATTAGAGAATGTAGACTATTAAAATATGGACCGAGTATTCTAAATTAGGTTTTTCCCGTGTGGCATACGCATAATTAATTACTGTTGGGCTGATGTTAACAAGAAAGGAATTATATATGCTCAATATTTAAACAACATTACCGTAAAACTATTTCATGCAAATCACATGTACGTACTCATGGGTTTTGGTCAGAAAACTGGCACATCAACATGACAACAACAGCATACGCACTACATGAGTGCACATAAATGCTCTTTAATTAGCATGTTTATCACGAGGTTATCAAAATGCTTCTTCCATAATAAAGATAATAATAATTAATTAACCAACCATTGGATGCCCAATACAGTAAAAAAATGGAAATAAAAATCACATAATTAATTTAGGGACTATATTATTTCCATAAAATATTGCTATTGTAAATCTATTCTTCTAATTTAATTATTAAATAAATATACTTCTCCAAAGTCGTAAAATATGAAGGAATTATCTCCACAAGTTGACCGACCAACTCTTTTCTTTTTTGGCGTTAAAACCATTATGTAATTTGTAAATCTAAATTTTCTAAAAAATTCAAAATAATTTAGAAGTAACTAAAAATAATAAAATAACATTAAAATAAACACTTCAAATAAGAAATAGCATTAAATATGCATAGAAAAAAATTATTAAGAAGAAAATGAATTTTTTCTCAAAAAAAGAAGAAAATGAATTATTTTATAGAAAAAAGTTTATTTTAATTGCTCAACTAATAAAGTAAAATATATTTACGAATCATGCCACTTTGAAAATATTTAATAATTAAAATTTACAAAAGAAATTGCAATCTAACTACTATGCAGTTAACTATATAGAATTAACGCTACAACTTAAATCGAGCAGTGGGATGCTGGGATATTTTGTCTTAGGACGATCTCCAAACAAAAACCAAGAAAAACAATAATTAAAAAAGCAAAAAAAAAAAAAAAACCTTCCCATCCCATTCAACTTGTGGATACCTTTTCAAACAAGGCACTCTCACTGACATCTATGTATGAACCACTTTCCCGCAGCCGTGGGCCAATTCTTGGATCCACACTACAATAAAATATATCTTAGACGACACTTTCTTCTAGCATCTTTAATATTAAGCATTTACCGATACTATGATTAAGCGTCATCAATAAACATATTTTTATCAAATATTTATAAATATTTTTCGACGCTATATTAAAACGTCGGTATATTTATCCCGACATATTTATTTAACGACTCTTTGCTCGACGCTTTTAAAAGCGTCGGAATTATTTTTACCGACACTTTAAAGCATCGCTAATTATTATTTAAAGTGTCCTTAAATACAAGATTTTTTATAGTGGCCAGAGCTCCTGTGGCCGTAAGAAAAATACTAGCCATATATCCAACTTTTGAACACACACCTTACATTCTCACTATCAAAAAATTTAAGATAATGCCATCGACTGCCCCTAGAGCAAGTGACAAAGAACTTGGTGATTGGTATCCGAAATCCAAATTCGAATTCTAGTTGATTCAAATTTCTAACTAAGTTTATTTCTAAATGAAATAAACAAAACAAATATCGTGCAAAAAAAAAAAGAAGAAAAATAATACCATCAACCGCCCCGACACAAATAGCAAAGAATTTAGTGATTAATATCCGAAGTTCCAAGTTTGAGTAATAATTGAGTCACATATTCAACTAAAATTATTTTTAAATAAAATAAAAGGAGCGGATAACGTACTACCTATCTCTCTCTCTCTCTCTCTCTCTCTCTCTCTCTCTCAAAAAAGAAGAAAATAACAAAGATTATTTCTAGAGCAAATGACAAAAAATTTGGTAGTTGGTATTCGAGATTCAAAGTTTGAATCATAATTGATTCACATTTTCAACTAATTCATTTCTAAATGAAATAGACGAAACAGTTATCATATTACCCATCTCCGAAAAAAAAGAAAAAGAAAAGACAATTCTCTTTAAATTTTAATACTAAAAGAATAGAAAATAATAAGATTACTGTAAACAAAATTAATCATTGGTGAGAAGGGTGCAACATAGGCAGCAACTTTTCTGTGTGCAAATAGCATTGTTCTAGCCATAATGTTGCAATGTTTGGACGGAATAAAGCACCTCAAATTAAAATAACTATTTTTTGCGTAACTCCTAAACAAAGTTTAGCGATTCTCTAAAAACTACATCAAACCATTTGTACATTCAAAAGTTGGGTATAAATTTTACACACAATCCATCCAAGAGTATAGAATTTTTTTAAATTTTAGTATTAAAAAAAATAAAAAAGTAAAAAATTTAGTAAAAAAAAAAAAAGCCATTGAACGAAAATGACATTAAATTTACATCTATTTTTGAGTGCTCCTGTTAAATCACACACTGTAATGAAAACATTTTAGCCTTCTATTTAAGGAACTATATGTGGGCACTCCTTATAGTTACTCATTGTACCGAAACCAATGAATATATACATATATATCCTATTTCCTCCTATTTTAAGCACAATTTATGATTTGATATATGATTGCCAATTTGATTTACGGCTACACGCAAAATAAATAAATTAGGTCCAAGAGGGATATAATTTGTCTACCTGGGAGAAGTCACAAATTCTGCATTAGTGTCACAGGCCAAGATCACCCAACAACTCATTTAATGAGCTTCGTTGTAGCTGTTGCCTAACTTCCAAGTGAAAGCGATTCAAGTCACCTTTTAAAGCACCACATTACTTGAAAATATTGTCACGAAATCATTTAAAATTACTAGCTATCATGGTATATATTCCAAAACTATAAAAAAAATTTCAGAGGCTTCACAGAGACAACTTCAGCCGAACAAGACAACATGACATTTTACCAGCTGATTCCCTCAAAACATTTAGACTTTTCTAAGCGCGATTAGACCATCGATATCCGTAAGTGGGTATTCTCCGGCACAACACAATCACAGTTATTAGGATCAAATTATTGTCATCTACATAATGAACAGAGTGTTCGCATCCAGGGTAAGTAAATAAACCGGGGGTCTAGCATAGATATAGGTAGGTTAATTCCCAATGTTTCAATTGTCATAGTTGGATTCCAAAGTTCTGCTTTTCATTAAAAGTAAACATATTCATCAAATGCCTCATCAAAATAGATCAAACTGGACACATTCTACTGCTGTGACACAAACAAGAAGTACCCATATTACTTATGCGGTGGTTACACTGATTTCTTTTAGGCAATATTACCAGTTCAAGAATAAAGCTCTGGATATGTGTGATGGTCTGATGGAAACGTTAGGAGGGGGTTTCTCGAAAAAGTGTAAAAAAATTAATTTTTTTTTTTAAATTATGAAAATATTTTTTTTTAACAGTTTTTGCCTTTAGAAAACAAACTCAAAATGCGAAAACCATATTTGGAAATCAGAAAATAATTGAAAAATAGATTTGAAAAATTTGTTATCTGAAAACAAAAACACGACTTTCCAAGTCTTGTGCGTTAATCACTTGTTAACGAAAAAGCTCTTTCAGAATAGTTAATTCAAAGGGAAAAGATAGCAGGAGGAGCTCTTTTTTTCAATAAGAGAAGAAAGCAGAGCATAGTATAAAAGGCTTAGAAGTCGCTAACCTAAGACTTAAACAGAGTTTATAGAACCAGCCCAATAGACTCCATTAGTGAAGGTGAAGTATGGCATTGCTTGTTCAAAAATCTGCTCTTAGCCTTTCCTCCTTTCCCGGTGATGTGGAATAAGCGGTGTGGCAAAAGGCAAGGTGGTTGGTATCCGAGACTCTAGTTCGAATCCTAGTTGATTCACATTTCTAGTTAAGTTTATTTCTAAATGAAATAAATAAAGCGGATAATGTACTATCTATATCTCAAAAAAAAAAAAATTATTTTTCAGAAAAACTAGTTTTGCTAAAAATTATTCCGACAAGAAAACTTTTCAGTCAGCAAAAACTATTTTTCTAAAAAACCAAACACTCCTAAAAATCCAACAATAACAACATTAAGGTTAGGAACATTACTCAGCAAATCAGTTAGAGGCGCATTATGTGTGCCTCATAATTACGTAAATCAAAAGAAAGTCGTGCATGCCCCATAATTGGGTAAAGCTAACAATGGTATGAATTCTATAGACCGACAAAGCGCACCTGAGTAGGCCCAATGCCAAAGCCAAAACTCCGAGAAACTCATGCGTAGACCATATCGACCAAATCAGCCGTAGACCATCCAAACTCCGCCCGCCGTATTCTTCCTGTTGGCATTCGGTTAAATCGAATCGGGTGCGCCCATGATCGGGCTCGATCCGACGATTATTATGTTGTCTAATTAAATTAGAATTAATCTCGCTTTTAAATTGAAAAGCTAGTTAGAGATAAATTCTAATCATCTTAGGATAACAAATCATAACCGATTTGGCCTTATTCCTAACGCAATTAGGATTCTCATAATCCCCTATAAATATACGGGCGATCTCACATTAAACATAACACGGAAAAACGAAAGTTCTCCACATCCTCCATTAACCTATTAATCTAGAGAGACTTGGGACTTGAACGGTGGATTTGCGATCGTTCTCGTTTGTAGTTCGATCCACCGCGAGTTCGGAGCGCGAGAAGTTTTTCAAGGACGATCGAAGGACACGTGAATCAACTTCTACGATCCGGGCGTTGTAACGCGAATCGCTTCCGCAATAAGGTACGAACGAATACTTCCGCTGCGTTCTACACTTCCTATCCAATCAAATTAACATAAACTTTTTCTGCACAAATATATTTTAAATTGTCTTATTCTTCTGATTCAAGCTATAGAACACAACAAAAATATTAGTTTATATTTTTTTTCCAGAAGCGACTCACACTAAAACATAATAAATTTTGAATTGTAGCAATTAATTCACATTCACCTGCTAAAGTAATAAGTTAATAAAAAATAATATTTTTCTTTCTTACAACACAGCTCACAAATTTCTCAAAAATTTATAAATATGAATATATATTTTATTATTTTTTTGTACATCTTTATAAAATAATTGTCGGATCCCAACAGCCTAATAAATAAATAAAAGATTAGACCGAATCAATTTATAGATCTTCATAAGAGAATTGTCTGATCCCAACATCCTAGTAAATAAATAAATAAATAAGAGATTAGACTGAATCAATTTAATTACTATTCTAATATGATTAGAATATTATCTTTAATTAACTTTTAATTTAATTACTATTCTAATATGATTAGAATATTATCTTTAATTAACTTTTAAAATTAAAAAAAAAAGATTAATTTTAATCTAATTAGATAATATAATAACCGGAACTCAATTGCCAAAACAAACAAATTGACAAAAACTTTTTTAGGCACAAATATATTTTTTAAATCATTAATCAAGATCTACAAACCTACAAAAACAAGCCACGGTTTGGATCGAAAGCTAAAAATAGGAGGGATGGAGATGGGTGAGCGGTCCACGGATGATGCGGCGGACCGTGCTCAGGTAAAATATTTACCGAAAAGTTCGTCCCCTACGCGTAGACGGTCAGAGACCCAGATATTTCCCTCCGCCCTCGACCACCAATCCCCAACACCCCTTCCCTACGCCAAGCCGCCTTCTTAGCCCAGTAATTATTATTTATTATTATATTTTTAAACAAATCAATATAAATAAAAGTCCCACATGATTCGTCTGTTATTACCCCTCCCTAGCATTCTCTTCTTTCCCGTTCCCCTTGTTATATATAGCTGTCCTACCGTCTGTTCCCCACGTTTTCCCCAAAAAAGACTCGGCCGGACTAAAACTATAAAAAACCTCACGCGGCCTCTCCTTTTCGATCCCTCTTCTCTTCCTAATTCCGACCTCTCATTTTCCTGATATAATATAATAATTTTTTAGTTTTAAAATTTTAATTAAATAGTTTGGAGCAGGAGCAAAAGAGAGGGGAGGGGGGGAGGGGGGGATGAGAGGGGTAACGTACTGGCTCGCGGAGCACCCGGCCATCGTGGGGTTCCGGTGGAGCCACGCCCAGTCGTGGGGCTCCACGTGGTCGTTCCTCGTCTCCTCCCTCGCGCTCTGCGTCGTGGCCGCGGCGGCCCTCCACCTCGCCCTCTGCGTCCTCCTCCGGCAGCGGCGCGTACCCCTGGGCCCGGTCCCGGCCCTCCACTCCCTGCTGATGGCGCTGGCCTCGGGGGCCATCTTCCTCGGCACGCTCCTCTCGGCGCTGGCGGAGATCCGGGACTCGCGGTGGGCGTGGCGCGGGCGCAGCCGGAGCAGCCCGCTGCAGTGGCTGCTCTGCTTCCCGCTGGGGACCCGGCCCTCGGGGCGCGTGTTCTTCTGGTCCTACGCCTTCTACCTCTCCCGCTTCCTCCACCTCCTCCGCGCCTTCTTCGCCATCCTCCGCCGCGCCCCCAACCCGCTGGCCCGCGTCTTCTCCCACTGCGCCCTCGTCGCCATGTCCTTCCTCTGGCTCGAGTTCTCCCAGTCCTTCCAGGTCCCCGCCATCCTCGCCGCCACCCTCGCCCACGCCGTCGTCTTCGGCTACCGCTTCTGGGTCGGGGTCGGCCTCCCCGTCGCCCCCTCCGTCCCCGTCGTCCTCGGGTGCCAGCTCGCGCTGCTCTGTTGCAACCTCGTGTGCCACGTCGGCGTCCTCTTCTTCCACTTCGGCAAGGGAGGATGCAACGGCATCGGCGCCTGGGTCTTCAACTCCGTCCTCAACGGGGCGCTCCTCTGGGTCTTCCTCGTCTGCTACGCCAGGAAATCCGACGGCCGAGGTAGCATCCGCGTCCGCGTGCCGGATCGATCCGGGCCGTCCGTGTCGCAGGGTGAGAACAACAAGGAGCGGTGAGGATTAATTTGGTCGTCATGCGTCCGTGTATAGTAGGTGTATGAGAAAGGGTAATCGTCGTCTACCCCGGTAAGCCTTGTGCAGAGTCGCCCACGAATAATGACAATATACATATTTCCATGAGATAAAGACAAATAACTAGATAAATTAGGGAGAAAATTATAGTGGGATCTTTGTGGGGAGCGAAAATGAAAGGGTACCGTGTATAGATGAGAAGTCATATATCATAATATATAACTTCTTCTTTTTCCCATTGATATAAGTTTAATATAATCAACTAAAGTTATTTCTTATAAACCACTTTGCAACCCTTTTTAATAAAGAATGAAATAGCCACTAGCAGCCACCAGGACAATAGATTGACGAAGATCTTTTATAGTCTTCATCTTTAGGAGCAGCTTTTAGCTCCAAAGATCCTTTGCTCCTTAGGCATCTAAGAAAAGCGACTAGCTTTTGATGTTCTGGCTATATCTACAAGAAAAAAAAAGCTGCAATGCCATGGCCTTCTCTGACTCAAATGTCGACATTGAATACGCATTCAGCAGAATTGCTGTGTGCCAGCTGATATCTCTATAGATCTCCATGCGTAAAATCCAGCAAAGCTGTCTCATGTTCAGGACACTAGGAAATATAGTTTTTGTACAGTGTCCTAAATCCAATAATTTTATTGAATTATTCATAAGATAGGATGAGACCTTTTTTGCCTGAGATCATAATAGGGTTCATTGTAATGTATGAGTTAGTTTCCCTAATAATTATTCTTCTTGTTAATTACTCTACCTAAAGTAATTAAGTGATATAGATCTTATATGGTATATCCAGATCATAGCTTCGTCATCACGAAAAGATGATGAAGTATGCATTCTATTCCTACAACTTCAATACATTGGAGTGAGTAACATTGGTTCATTTTCAACCATTTTATATTGGAATCATATCTGTCAACCACTGCCGACCCTGCTCTGGTTTTAGTATTTATATAGACAGTCGGTGGAGAACTAGTGAGACTGATCAAGAAAGAAGCACAAACCTTTTGTGTTGTCCCAAAATCCAAAGCGGGGAGGATTCAGAGCATCAGATGCCAACTGGAGTAAATGTTACACTATCAAATTTGAGCCTGATTCAAACCCCTTGGAACTTGGAGTACTAGGCGTCGCGGAAAACCACACTGCTTAAAAGACAAAGAGAGGGGGAAAAAAAAAGAAACAAATCATTAAGTTCACTGGTTACCATTGGTAAAGCGATATTTACAACTCTCTACTCAGGCGTTAAAAGAAATTGATCTACCATGTTAGCAAATGGGTGTTCTTCGTGGGAGGTGATATGTCCATTACTATTGCTTCCATTCATCCAAGTACCAGACCCCTTAGACGAGGCGTGATACTTGCCATTGCTTCCATTCATCCAAGTACCAGATCCCTTAGACGAGGTGCATAGAAGGCTGTAAGAATAGCATTCCCCACATAATTCCTGTTTCGGTTTTCCAATTGAACAGAGAATCAACAATCCCAATAGAATAATTTATATCAATATCTCACCTCTCTCAACTCTTCTTTATTCATTCTCTCAACTCTTCTTTATTCATACTATGTGATCTATAAAATAACAAAGAACGAATGAAGTTAATGAGCAATAGGAGGGCAAATTAACAGAACCAACAAATATAGCTTGAAACACAACCAGCCAAATAGTTTTCCGTCTTCGTCATTTGTCATCTACGTGCAACAGCATCTACAAGCAACCAACAGAGTACAAAGATGAACGACCCTGAAGGTATCCAAAGTCTAATATATTCTGCCAAATCTTGTTGAAAGTTGTGGTTCCACTTCCAATATGTACGAGATTAGCTTGTTCTGTTTGAAAATCTTTCAAGGCAAAGAAGGCATAGAAATCTTAAGTATTATAATTTCCAATATGTATGTGTTAAGAACTTTGGTGTCTACATTTTAAATATCATACAAGTTTTGCGACTTTATTCGATCCAACCGGCATTAATAAAATAATAAACTACTTTATCTGGCAAGTAATAGTAAAACTTGGATGGCATTTTAGGTCCATAAGATTCTACCTCATATGAAGTTACTCATTCTACTATGAATAATCAAAACACTAATTAATGTACAGAAGAGAGTTTCGAGAAAGGCACAGAAATTAGAGAGGTTGACATGTTGCCACGTAAACTAGTAAAAAAAACAGAGCACCTAACAAGCTCAGCAAACTTCCACTACAACATAAATATATGAGGGAAGAATGTATGAATAGTATCTCATTGTTAATATCAACCATTGATTACAATACTAGTCTCTTTCACTCTGAAGGAGTAATTGCAATTAACCCTGGATAAACCGTAACGGCAGCCCGTAATATTCCGCCCCAAATATGAGAAAGGGAAAGGATTTGCTCTACTAGCTAGTCCTAAAGCCTGATAGGCACTAGCATCCAATTCCAACATCTAAACAGTAGAGAGTGGAGAAACAAACATCATGGTCTGCAGCATAGTAGCCATCTAATTAGAAAAACACTAAGAATTTCTAGATATCCTACTTCTTAAGGAAACCACCCATATAAGATATTTTTAACACCACTATCAGAATACTAATAAAACAAACTTGTAGACCTGCTGACCTTCTAGATGGACAATTGTCAATACAGGAGAACAACATGAACATAATTTTGAGGATGATATTGGTATTTATAAAGAGATGCATACATTATACATACCGTAAAAGGTCTCCAAATCAATCATCTTCCCTCTATGAGCTGAGTGTCACCATCCTCAGAAGAAATATGACCCCCTGTCACCTCAGAAATACCTTTAGGTGACCTCGCTTTGCAGGAGAGCTCCTGTAAACGCATTAAAAAAAAAGGAGATTCCACATCTTACCAATTATCATTTTGGCCATCAGTTGATGTTGCAAAGGTCAGATAAAATCATAGTCTTTAGAAGGAGAAACTTTATATCTAACAATCATAGATTATTGTTATTGCTCTCGAGTTCAGAGAATCCAGAGAATAGTCGCCACAGAGATAGTATAAAAATGAATAATGAAAGATTCAATATACAGCCCAGCAAGAATATTAATAACATCATTTAACTCGTTCATGTACAATCAAAAACAATTTTGAAAGCATAAATTAGCATCTACTGATTTCAAAGAGACCGACCTGACGCCAAAGACAAAATGCAATTTTAGCAAATTAAGATATAAAGATAATATCTTAATAAGAAAACGAAAGCTAACTAAAAGGAAGTACTTACAGTTTCTCCAAATTCTAATTTGAGAGGACAGAAAGATTCTTGACTATATCATGTAAAACTTACAGGTTGGTTGATTGACATATACTCCTGAAGCTAAAATAAAATTTCCACAAGCCATAAAGCGAACATATTTTCCAGGTCAAAATACTTTAAATTAATAAATAATTGTGAAACAACACAGACAAACATCAAGTTGAAAATAGAATGTCAGCAGGGAAGAGTGGAGTTAAAAGAAAGGCAGAAGAAAATAATCATATCCAATATTCGTAAGGTATATATTAGACATGATGTTTAAGTTGTATGATGAGATAATTTAAATGTCCCACAAGGCTACGTCAGCACTATAAGGAAAGTATCTACTTAATAAGAGGACCGTGAAGACCTACACTACAATGGGATGGAGTGAGAAAATAAAAATGTATAATAGCAGTTTTGCTAAACAGCAAATCTACAACAGAGTGGATGAAAAACTAACTCCACACTGATGAAAATAATCGTATCCAATATTCGTAAGGTATATATTAGACCTATGAAGTTTAAATTGTATGAATGAGATAATTTAAACGTCCCACAAGGCTACGTCACTACTATAAGGGAAGTCTTTACTTAAGAAGGTGTTATAAGAGGACCGTGAAGGCCTACACTACAATAGGATGGAAGGGCGAGAAAACAAAAATGTATAATAGCAGTTTTTCTAAACAGCAAATCCAAAATAGAGTTGGATGAAAAACTAACTCCACATAGCCAACTGCTAATAGATGGGATAAATTCATGGAATGTGCAATAGTGTTTTATTTTTAATCATCTTCATCCACTCCTGACTCTACCCTGTTTTTCATATAATATAAACAGTTGGTGTGGAACTAGTGAGGCTGATCAAGAAAGAAGCACAAACCAGTTGGACTTCCCCAAAAAGGTTCAGAGCATCAGAGGCCACCTGGATATATGTTTGACTATCAAATTTCAGCCTGATTCAATTCTCTTGGAACTTGGAGTACCAGACTTCACCAAAAATCACATTCTTCAATGACAAACAAAAGAAAATGAAATTAGTTATGCAGGGCACATATTAATTGATGTTATACTCACAATTTTCTTCTTTTAAGTGAAAAGAGATAGAACTATTAGATTAAGGGAAGAATTTTCTTCACAGTGCTTAACAAATCTCACACCTATCCATGCGCTAGATCCTTGTAGAAGCACGTAAGCTTATAAGAATAGCATTTTCCACCGTATTTATACTCATAACTGCAGGGCATTGATGAATCTATCAAGGTCAAATTTCAGATTAAATTCATTAGTGGTTTGTGATATCCAATTCTTTAACGAATTCAACACAGTATGGAATTTGGACAAAATGCAGTTAGTCTTCTCTTACGTGCAGAAACACACTATGATTGTGGTTCACCGCACCAGGTAAGTCCTTGTAAGCAATCTTCACTTCCATAAATTCAGATAAATGATGACTGTTCTGTTTTCCTGAAAATTCATGGGATAATCTACATAGATATCTTACATGCAGCCAACTCTCATTTTTAAAGTAAAAGGTCAAGAAGCACCGGAGATAACAAGCAGTAAAAATACGGTCAAATTGAAACATGACCAATAAATACAACTTTGAAGCACAACCTCTTAACAGTTCTATTGCATGTCATTTCAGCATAAACATTCATCTGCATCATTTATGGGCAGCCAATTATTGTTAAAAGTTTTACTTTTGGTCGAATAAATCTTGTGGGAAAGTTATGGTTCCACTTCCAACATGTCTGAGCCTAGTTTAGTTTGAAAAAACTTGTTAAGACTAAACAGGCATAAAAACGTTAAGAATTTCAATTTCCAACATGTACATTCTAAGTTCAGGACCCACATTATAAATATCATCTAAGTTTTCCTTTTATAAAATTTTCCAAAAAGATGCAAACTAATTTTACACTAGCAGTACATTAATTTCCCCTATATCCTGACTAACTAGTATATATTAAAATAATAAACTGCTTTCTCTCTGGAAAGCAATACACAAAACTCTGGACGGTGCTATCCGGCACCATAAGAATACACCAAAGGACCGAAAAACAACCTTTTAATGCAACAGCATCTACCAACTGTAGCTTTTGGATCTGGATTTCACTGCAAATAATATGCCAAAGGAACTTGAAATAAGTTTAGTTGCCAATTTGCCAGAAATTGTGCATCTCTGTGCCTGAAGTCATGCCTGTATTCAAGTAATGCATACTGGTTTCTAATTATAAGCACGACTGAAATAAATGATAGTTTCAAGCCCCTCTTTTGCTGAATATCATCAATGGTTACACAAACACTTAATGCCTCGACATCAAACAAATGTCAGGCAATTGTCGGCTTAAGTTGTTTCGTGTTTGCGTTATGCTAAAAGTTTAAGCAGTTGTACTGAAGATTCAAGGTATCCAACATAGTTTAGATAAGGCACCTATATAGAATAAGTTGTATAATAACTGATTGAGAACATTTAAAGGATTTGTACCAGGGCCACAAAACAACTACTAGGAAGAGATTTTATTCAGCAGGTGTAATGGGCAAGGAAGACCTAAACTACTATGGCAGGAACAAGTAAAGAAAGATGTAATAGCACTTGGTTGATAAAACAGCCTATCCATAGTAGAGTTGACTGGAAAAGAGCTCTAGACAGCCAACTGGAAATATATGCAGGTACTACAAATGTTTTTGTTTTCGTGGTTACCGTTGACATATTGAAAATGAGATAAGGTGAACCACTTGCAATGAAACCACCTAACACATTATGAATTGTACATACAATGGTTCAAGGAACAGAACTCTCCAACAGCCTCCTGTCGAACTCGCAGAATAAATGAAAATACCTCCAAGAAAACCACAATTAGGCATCTACAAAAGATAACCATTTTTAGATCCTTGATCATACTATTAGATACTTAGAAGACTTAGCGAATGATGGAACCAAAAAAAAAAAAAAAACCATAATCAGATTTCAGGATAAAGCACAACAACAGTAACAGCTGAAAGAACAACAACAATCAAAATCACATTTCGATATAAAGCATAGTAAGATTAGATCTAATAAGTATAATTTTTCAAGAATTAGGGTTCCTACACACTACATGTGTCCAATCTTCAAGGTAATTAGATCCTAAGCAGAACAATTTGTCAACAAAAACAATAAAAAGAAATCTGATGCCCCTCATGCTGTCCACAAAGCTTACTATTGTACAATCTTAAAACAGACTACGCTATGTGCCAAACGCATGCAAAATTCCTTATGAATTGATCTCGTGAAGGTATCAAAACAAGAAGAGTAGTGGTGATGGAATCACGTAATTCATATCATGACACGCTAACCAGAACGTAAAGCACACATTCTTTAAACATCACCGGCATTATGATTCTTGCATAAAAAAACTAAGCGAAGAAACCTAATTCGCTGTAATAAGGGTTTCAAGTTCATCAAGAATCATACGATTTGAAAGAATACAGCAATGAAGAATCAGAATCCCTTGTAAACAACAAACACAGGTTCTAACATAACCGAATACGTAGCAAGAACTAGGGTTTCCACGTACCTAAGGGATCCGATCAATCATGGAAATTAGAAACAAATGAGAGTTGATGTTACGAAAATCGATCGAGAAAACCGAATCCGAAACCAAATCATCTAACAGAGCGAAAAAGATAGAGATCGAAGGAGAGAAGAGAAACGACGAAAGGAGAAGTATACTACTACATCGCCATGGAACCCTCGTGGTGATCTCCGCGGAGGCGAAATTCCCCGGACTCGAGCGTTCAATCACTCAGCAGGCGATGTGGCGGGAGAACTGGAAATTCGAGAGGAGAAGTGGAAATTAGAATGCGAGATGCGCTGATCTCGGGGTCCTTTTATAGGCGAGGCATATAGACTCGTTGCGTCCCACAAATGAAAAATTGATGTGCAGTGTCTCCCATTGCATTAGGCGGCATACGCAACGGCTATAAATGGGCCAGGCTGGCCCAGTTTAATTTAATGGGTCGTGCTTTCAAATTAAAATTAGGCGGCATGCTCAACGGCTATAAACGGTCCAGTATGGCCCAATTTAATTAAATGGGCCTAGCCCAACATTGGACTCAAAAAAATTAAACATAAATGTCTGAGCCCGGGTTCGAACCGGGGACCTCTAGTGTGTGAGACTAGCGTGATGACCAACTACACCACCCAGACAATTAGAAATCTCAACTAAACATTTTCTTAAAATAATGAAATATTGTTTCTTGTTGATTCGAAGAAACTCAAAAACACTCCACATGGAGAAAATTCGCGCATATTTTAGTGTGCTCTCACTTTCATATGTACTATATCATTGGATGAAGTACTGCAATGCATCGTAAAATTAAAATATCTTAAAAACAACTAGTAGACAGTTGCATAAAAAAGTTAACACTGTTATGGCTTTCACGTTCATCCCAATTCCTGAATCAACGTAAAGCGTGTGAATATATAGGATCCTTGTTTCCCACACACAACTTATAAAGTAAAAAAAACATAAAACAAAATTCTCAATAGCAGTCACTAAACAAAATTTGAACCTATATCTAATGTCAAACTAACTAATATTAAGAAATAAATCTGACAAAAATAAATTTAAATTTTTAATATGACTAAATCTAAACTTATCAAAAATATTGAATCTCTTATCAACAAAAAAAGGAAATAAGAAACGAAAAAAGGCAAACAAACTTTACCATAGATTGTAAACCTGCTTGGACAGACATATATATGAACTCGATTTCTATACACATAGATTGTAAACCTGCTTGGACCGATATATGAACTCGATATCCTTAATTACAGAACAAATAACAACCACATCAAACTCTTCTAGAACACTTAACATTTACATCCACCAATATAACATGCAAAACCCTAGCATGTGAAGCACAACCCTGAATTGAATACAAATAGAGTACTAACATTTACTCGAGCAAGCGCCTGCGCTTACACCAAGTGACGGCGATCACATAGAGGATAATGCTCCCGGCTGCAGAGCCACCCACTGTCCACAAGAACTCAGGCATGCCAGCCTTCTTCTCATCAAATAGATCAATCTGGATGTTCATGCCAAATATTCCAACGAGGGCAACAAAGGCACTGACTATCAAGGTTGCGGTGGTCAGCACGACACCCATCTGTAGGAGATGGTTCTGCTTGTCATCTAGCATGATGTTTATATAATCCTCAGTGTCATCCACGTACTCCCGAAGCTACAATTATCCAACAAGAGGTAAGAAAAGGTTGAGTTAGGTTAACCTCGACCACCAAGGAAATAGTTGACCAAGGTGAGCTAGAAAAGCAAGCAATTAGAACCACAGGATAAGAGGACACAGTACCGTGGTCAGTTTATTCAATGTACTGTCAATCTGTACAAAATATGCTTCCAAAAGCATTTCAAGTTCTTGGACATCGAGATGCTTGTTGCTACTTTTGGTGCTGTAAGTATTGGTTCGATGGCACTCCACATTGAATAAACAGGGACCATGCAGTGAATTTACAACATTTTGCAACTCGTCCTCATACCTTCTAGGGGCATCATTCTCCTCTGAGGATATCTCAGCACGCATCCTAAAGAATCAATTTCTTTCAAGTTACTGAAGACGTCATTAGAAATGCACAAGCTCGGAAGACGTCGGAAATTACTCTGAGATACCTGTCCTCATCAATGCCCTCACTTTGATCATTAAGAGAGGAATGAGAAGCCTCTTCAGATAGGTGTTGCTGCATCATTTTGTCGGTTAAGTACATTTCAGCCATATCATCATCATCATCCAACAGGTGCTCAAGTTCATCCCTCACCTATCAGTGTAGATACAAGGTGAACTGGGACTAGCCGGCAAAATAAATGTTCATAAATGCAGCCATAAATAATTGTGATACTTCCAAACACAAAGAAAGTGCAGATGATAAAGAAATAATAAGAAGTGCAATTCACTTGTGATAGCTAGGACCTCCAAATTATTATTCTAATATGCTGCATGAACTATAATGAAGTGAATCAAGTGATTGGATGCAAGTAAATGTAAATATATATATATATATATAGTGTAGAGTTACTATGCTATCGGAAACATAAGATAGTTGGTGCTTTCGATTTTTTAGTCCTTGGATCTAAGATTATATGGTTAGGATGATAATAATTCCTTTAAGGGTTGAGTGGTCCCGTTAGGGTTGAGTGGTCCCCGTTGGGTATAATATATATATATATATGAATCCTACGGTAAAGATGATTTACTTTTCTACTAAAAATGGTACAGTGGTTAGCAAAGCAGGCCAATTTCAACATATGCAAAATTGCAATTTGCTGTAAATAGGTGCAAAGTTTAGATCTCCCACCTTAACCAACATAGACATCATCAATTATAAAAGCCTGAAGTTCAATAAGTTGTTCCATTCATCAGAGAAAGGGGAACTGACCTTCTGAACACGCCCAGTTATCGCAACCAATCGGCTTTTAATTTGGCGGACATGTTCCAAATTGAGGGTACTTATCTTTGAAGTTAGCTTGTCTAATGCTGGATGCGCCTCTTTCTCCAAAACCGCCGCCTGGTTTAGAACAGAAAGAAAAACAGATAAAAAAAGAATAGAATTCAAATACTGCATAAGAGTCGCAACAACTGTGTAGAATTAACTCGAGATACGAGATCATTGTTTTAGGCCAAGACAAAGACAAAGATACGGGACCATTCAGTAACTAAAGACAGATGGAGTAATTTAATATTTGATATTAATAGAATGTCAAACTGCACTAGATAAACAAGAGATCACTGTTGATGTAAAAACAGGACCATTTTTATAGATTGTCAAAAATTAAGAAGCAGTGGATATTCTAAGTATTACATCAACATGTTAGATGACTAAAACGCATATCAACAAGAATACCTGCATGTTACATGAATATGCTTTTAAGATGTCTTGGCCTTTTCTATTTAGCAGGAAACAGCAAGCAAATCGGATAAACTTCTATTTTAACTAAATATAATTGCTACATTATCTTGTAAATTACTTACTCCCACCTATTCGTGCTTACTGTTATTTTCTTTCAACAGCCGGTCTCAAGACGAGATAAATTAGGAGTTGCATTCAGTAGCCTGACATCTAGTGAAGAACTTTTGTCAAGAGGGCTCTGGTCAACCATTAATGTACACAATCCTATATTCATATATAGTTGTACACTAATACAAACCCTTTAAGGGCCAACATACATGACTGAAAAATATCAAACCAAGCAACCACGGCGAGCATTTCTTAACTAAATTAGTGTAAACCAACATGACAATTGAAGGAGAAGGGTGAAGTGCAAATAACACCCAAAATATATCATGATTGCACTTTACCCTCCTTTATAATCATAACCGTGAGATAACTGCCGAGGTTTGTACAGCATTGGCAAATACCCCTGTTCAATAGGGAATAAAGTGAACAGTTTTTTCCTACTAACAAAGGGGGTAAATTGCAGAAGAATATATCTAGGTGTTATCTACATTTTAACAAAAGCATATCTATCACTAGTTGAAGTTATGCTTTTCACCTCATTCTCTAAGCAAGTGCAAGCCGCCTCTAGACACGCCTCGAGTGCGATAAACTCAAAAGGAAGAGCCCTCGAACTGCGAGCAGAGATATCCTCATCATCTTTTCCTTTCTCAATCTCACATTCCTTCAAAAGAATAAAAGGAGATAATGACGAGTGAAACAAAGAAAACATACAAGAAACGTATGAAAATATTTAGCATCGCATATAACCCTTCCAGTTATGCGAATCGTTCAAGAGGAGAAGGCCTTCCATCAACAAGAGAAGTGAAGGAACCTGCTGTTGGTGGCGGTGGCGGAGGCGGCGCTGCAGCTCGCGGACGAAGGGCTCGACGGCGGGGTCGCGGTGGTTGAGGAGGAGCACCTCGTGGGCGGTGATGATGGTCTTGATGTGCTCGAGCCCCACGACGATGGCGCGCTCGCGGCCGAGCACCGTCGACGGGTACGAGAGCTGCGGATCCAGGATCCGCAGGTCCCGCGCCGGGAGCCCCGTGCGCCGCATCACCGCTTGCCTCCCCAGCTCCACCACCCTCGCATCCCCCGCCGCGTCCACCGCCACCCACGCCCTCACCCCCGCCGCCGCCCCCTTCTTCCTCCCCCCAACTCCTCCCACTCCCCCTCGCCCCTCCTCCTCCCCCGCCCCCTTCCACGGCGGCCGAGCTCCCCGCATTTCCTAGGGTTAGGGTTTCTCTCTCCCTCTCTCTCTCTCTCTCTCTCTCTCGGAGTGGTGGAGTGTGTAATGGAGAAGAGAGGGGGAAGTGAGGTGAGGCAACGTTATCGGGTGGGGGCGGTAGCGGTCGAAAGTTTAAATGCTCTATGCGGAGGTTCGCATAGAAATTCTATGAGGACAGGAGCTTGTTGCATCATGCACGTGAATTGGCCTTCGTTTACAATCCCAGCCGTTAGTTGTTTACGCTAGATGAGAGTATCACGTTGATACGTAGAGATTTTTTACACGGAGCTCCTCATAGCGGAGACAGAGAAACACCTGCCGATAAAGTAGGTGCTGCTTTTTATTGGAGTTAACGTTCATTTATTGTAGTTTTCTTGGGCCATGGGGTGCGAGCCAGGGTGGCCCGCCACGGCCCAGGCCCGTTTCGGGCCGTGCAGTGCTGGGCCGTCGGGCTCCAAAATATGGCCCAGCACGGCCCAGACTTCCGGCCGGTCCGGCCCGACACGGGTGCTTCCATGACCTTGCCGGGCTGTAGCCCGGCCCCAGGCCGTGCCGGGCCGGGCCGTCCACGTGCCGCCCGGCCCGTTTTACATCCCTACTCGGATGTGAACGATACACGAACCAACCCAACGGCCCAGTAGTTTGATTAGTAAACAGTTTTAAAATAAACACCTCAACTTAATTTTCTTTTATTGAGACCTTAGTTTTTCATTTTTCTGATTTAATTATTTTAGTTGATTAAATTGATAGTTTTATTTTAAAATACTCGAAATTTTATCAAAATTAATAGTTTTAACAACTTGTTAGCAAATAAAATCAAAATATTTCACGACTAATTGAAGGATTCATCCAAAAAAAAAAAAAAAAACTGGAGTAAAAAAATTTACTATATTTTAACTTAATTGTTGAAGGATTGAGGGAATTAACATCCCCTTTTTGGTGAACTAACATAGCCGCAGGCCCACAGCGAACGTAGTGCGTTTGAGAAACTTGACATGGCGAATACTCCCAAGCAATGTTGCGGATCAAGCACTCCTAACAAAACCAACATTCCAGCATGCATTCCCTCGCGTCTCGACTTAACCTGTGCTCAACAATTCCGCCGTGGATTTCACCCAAAACAAAAATGCTCTTAAATACATAGTATTTAGAACCGGCTTTAAAAAACTTACAAAGACTAATGATTTCGCACTTTTAAAAGATGAGCTCAATTCTATATATAAATATATATATATATATATATATATATATATATATATAAATTGCATTTATTGCAGTTTTCGATCTAATTAAGAAAAACTCGTATAACTATACACAAGAAATTTCTCTGGACAAGTAATTATGTATCAGGATCCAGCATATGTGCTCACTAATCCATGTCTACAAGAAAACCTTTTGTTAGCTGAATTCATCAATCCTACCCCTTTTCATCCCTTTGCTCTCTTTATATTCTACTGATCTCCAAAATTCGCCGAGTCAATCACTCGACACACTGTTAATTCTTCTCTCTCTCTTTTTCGGCACCAAGTCATTATCATTGATCAAGCCCAAATAAACTGGGTGCAAATTGCAGCAAAGGCTCCAACGTGCTCGGAGAAAACTTTCTCGCGAAGAGAAAACAAATGGAAGACGGCTGGTCGTTGTATAAGCACTTCTCTTCAGTCATCCGTTTCAGAAGAGCTTCATTGATGTCACCCTTTCCAAAAGTAGCAGGGTGGGAGCCGCCTCTCGACCAATCTACCCATGTGACACTTCTATTCGCGATAAGGTCCGGAGATTCAACGTTGAACATGGTAGGAATGTAGTGCTCATCCGTATAGCAAGTAGGCTTGCAGAATTCTTTGAACTTTGCGTAGTATTTGGTGTCCTTGATAATGTCAATCGCGAGCTTTCGGTCCACTTCGAACCACTCAGCCCCTTTCCTCCATTGAGTTATATTGACCTCGGGGGCCATGTTGGGTCTATACCTTCCCCTTCCATGAGGGCCAGGATCATCGAAAGAACTGACGAAGCTGTGTCTTGATTTCACCAGGTATTGATAAATAATGCTGAAGCCGTAGATTGGGATGCAAGATTCAGAGAGAAGGACGAACCGTTCATTCGATAGGTCGAGCAAGGCATTGGCCAGAAGCCGCCTCTCTGCGTCGCAGATGCTTATATCCCCCCACATGACGACCTGTCAATTCCAATCTATAAGTAAATAGCAAGCTAGAATGCAATGGTAGAACTTAGAATACGTTTTATGTAGTACCCATGAATCAATGGTTAAAACATAGAAAACAATGCACTGTAGCAGTTCTAGTAAGACCAGAAAAAGATCTGTAGGATACCCACTGAACATTCTGCTTGCTTGTAGTACATTCAAAGTGTGCATTTACAGAATGATCTAGCATTAGGAAAAGAGGACAGAAGAAACAACCAATAGTGCACACTCTTACTAATTACTATTAGACCACATCAAAAACATCACTAGCCAAAGATCTTCTACAAGCATCAATTAAGGTGTATCAGGAACACTGAAACAATACTGGATGGTCTACATAAGTTTAAGCACCTTCATGACAGTACTGATAATCCAAATTACCTTGGGTGTCCATTAATGATTACTGGTCCCATCTAAAAATTGGCAGATACCCTCCAAATTCGTTTGGACTAAAAACTTTTTCCCGAAGAACTTGTACTACATTGGGTGTATAAAGCATAAAAAACAAGAACGGCAATTGTAGGTACGGAATAATTTGGAAGGGTGAAAGGGAGAAGAGTTAGCTAAGATATCCAACTGTAACAACGGCGTAAACACGCCAACTGAAAGATAAAATTAGAACCGAATCCTCAAGCAGCTACCCCACGCCAACTGAAAGATAAAATTACAGATTGAAATGCAAATTAAATTCAGGTATGAAATATCAGCCGTCTATATCATATTCTTTAAGCTTAAAATTGCTCAGGCATTTCTCATCTACGGTTGAATTTCATGAAAGTAGGAAAGTACTGCAATTCATCCAAATAGAAGCAATTCTTCGATCCAGCGGAAGAGATGAATTTTGCCGGTACTTCAATCTAAGCTACAACAGGATCATCAAATGCAATATAGCAAGTGCAACAGAAAAAGCCTAGGCGTCATTTGGTACCGCTATCATTTTTTGTTTCTAAACTCGACTCGAATTCTATGTTACTACATGGGCTAGTGGACGGCAAATTGTTGGCGTATATATCTAAAAAATTTAACAGCCTAATTACTGGGTCGTATTCACACACTTAACAACCGAATAAATTCAAAATTCCAACTTTCTCATAGAATTTAGACAATCAAAAAGTGGAAAGTAGAGATATCAAAGACTATATATATCATGGGAGGCAAGTTTGTGGAAACAAAAGAAGAAGATAAATTAACAAAGCAATAAACATGCCCAAGTGCTCTCTTTTACTTTCTATTAAAACGATCACGAATCTGAATTAGAAACAGAGAGGAGGTACCTGGCTCGGGATTTGCCTCCGGTAGAACACCGAGTTCGGCGCAAAATCGGGATGATAATCGGGCAACGAATGAACGTAAATCGAGTATCGCCCTTCGTGGCCTTCGAAGAACTTCTCCCACAGTGGATGAAGGGGCAATGGGCCCCTTGTTAAGAACATAAACGCAACCTTTGGGACCCTCTTATATGGACACTGCTTAATCTCTGGAACAAACGAAGCACGCCAAAACAGCTCCTCGTCGTTCATATTATGCATCAAAGTAGAAGGAGGCGTAATCCAACGGCTGAGCTCGCTCGGCTCGCCGAAGCAGGGGTTGAAACTGGAACTAGTACGCAACACCGTGCTAGGATCGAGGTAGAAGTAGCGTGTCATGTAGAAGCTGAGGATTAGCAACCCAACGCCGAAAACAACGAGCGATATAAGAATTTTTAGGGTTGTGAGAGGAAAAGATCGAGATTGAGTCCTTTGGGACGGTTCCGTTCCATTCTCCATGGCCAAAACCCTACCTTGCATCTTAGATTCTCAAAACTAACCCAAAAAAAGGGGAAAAAAATTCCAAATTTGACGAATCCAACTTCTGGGTATTTCGATTATCCGTGCTCTGATCAATTAAAAAAGGAAAAAACCAATTTTGGATAAGAAAATCGAAGGATTATGCTGAAATCGAAGATAACAACCTTGTTTCCTCATAAGATTTGAGACCAAAATACTCCTTTGAACTAAAGTCGGCGACGTGGGTCGGTTTATTATCACCTCGGTATTCAAAAGTCGGCGACGTGGGTTGGTTTATTATCACCTCGGTATTCAAAAGTCGGCGTCTTTTTTGTCACTTCCCGCGCCCTCTCCTCGCATACGAACCGCAACGCGAACTGAAATTCAAAGAGTAATTTGCTATAATTATTACTCTCTCTCTCTCTCTATATACATACATATATATATATATATATATATATAATAATAATAATAATAATAATAATATGAAAAAAGGGTAATGGCTATTGGCTTGTGGGCTCTTTAAACACTGGTAAATAGGATTCAAGGGTGTTTTCTTTATTTATATTTTTGTGTGGGTGAACCGTGAAACCCAGTTTCTTCAAGATCATATAAGAATTTAACAGGAGTTTGCAAAGCTTCTGGAGGATTCGTGGGTCCTTAGCGTAGTAGAAAAGTAAGGGGAAAGAATAAAACGAGAAGTTTCCATAGGTGTATCCAAGGAAGCCTAATTAAATTGCTTCCATTTTGTACGATGAGTTCACTTATTCTATTGAATAAGTAGGTAGCGTGTTATCTTTCTCTCTCAAAAAAAAAAAAAAAAAAAAAACGAGAAGTATATAATATTAATAAGGATTAATTTCATACGCGCTTCCATAAATATAGTGGATGATAAATGTATTTTTATAAAATTTAATTTTTTTATATTATTTTTTTAAGTTCTAATATTTTTATATATATTTATTTGATTTGTTATAGTTAGAGAAGTGTTTATTTTTTAAATTTTACTATTACAAATATATCGCTTTAAAAGTCATATGATATAATATAATAGAGATAAGAATATCAAAAATTAATTAGAATTAAATATTTAATCCATCGTTAACTAAATTTTTGTAACAAATTCTAACGGTAAAAATATATTTGAAAATAAAACGATGGTTGGTACCCGTGACCCAGATTCGAATCCTAGTTGATTCACATTTATAGCTAAGTTTATTTCTAAATGAAATAAAACGAAGCGGGTAGCGTGCTACCTATTTCTCAAAAAAAATAAAAATAAAAAAAATTTTGAAAATATCATAACTTTTATAGAAATAAGATATCAAAGTTTGAACTTTATAGAAATATATTTCTCGTTCCCTATATTTACATAACTCTATATGAAATTAATCTTATTAATAAAGTGGTCTACCAACTGTTCCGATTAAGTACAGTTTTTATAAAATTTAAAATTCAATATTGAAATTGAAATTTCAATACATAGAGGAAATAGAAAAGTTGTAGAAATTCACACCTGAACTTGAATCTCTTAAAAAATCAAAACACTTATTAATTTAATGCATGTTAAATTAATTTAAAATTTGAAAATAGGCTAATAGATAGAAATACATCAATTTTGAGATCCGTGCAAAAAATAAAATAATAAAAAATCTTTGCGAGGACCATGCTGTGGTGGACTCAACGGTCCATCTTGTAATGCGCTGTATGTACCGTATGGTTATGGTAAGCTGGAATGAGTTACATTAAAAGCCATGTGAGTGATACGTGCACCTCTTCTTTTTTTTTGTCCTATCAACTTCAATAATATATATTGCATATACTCGGTCTATAAAAATATCATATACATTAAATTTATTTTTAGTTATTAAATTCTAAAATATGTAAGATATATTTTTATTTTATATATAATTTGAGAGTTGGATCACATCAAAAGTCATGCGAGTGACATGTGCCTTCCTCTCTTTGCTTTCTCCACTTCAACAATATATGCATGCACTGGGTCTACAAAAATATCGTATACAGATAATTTATTTTTTAGTTATTAAATTTTAAAATATATAAAATATATAATATATTATCTATTAGATATAATTTTTTGATATATGATTTGAGAATTGTCTCACATCAAAAGTTATGGGAGTGGCATGTGTCCTTCTTTCTTTACCTTCTCTACTTCAACGATATATATATTGAATGCACCCGGTCTATGAAAACATTATATACATTGAATCTATTTTTTAATTATTAAAATTTAAAATTTATAAGATATATAATTTATTAATTAAATATATAATTTGAGAGTTGGGTTACATCTGACATGTGTCCTTCTCTCTTTGCCTTCTCCACTTCAATCATATATATTGCATGCACCCGGTCTACAAAAATATCATATACACCAAATCAATTTTTTAATTATTATATTCAATAAAATCCTGTCCAAACCCTCAATTTGCACTCACGATCAAATTAGTCCACAAATGAGGTGAGGAGTCGAATTTTAACAAACAAATCTCTAGCCATCCAGGTGGACGATTTGGAAGGCGAGAAACGATATTATATTTCGTAATTTACAGTTTGACCCCGTTCTAGCCATCCAGGGACTCAAGAGGTTGTTATCGTCGTGGAAAGATATAATACGGTAGGTTTGTAGTGAGTGTGTGTTTGTGTGTGTGTGTGTGCGCGTGGGGATGTTGTTTTGTGTGTGTGTGTGTGTTCCTTTTTCCTTGAGGCCTTGATGCCTCAATTCTGTAGCTAAATTCATCCGTTCATTGAATGAAGCAGGTAGCGTGCTACCTATTCTCTAAAATAAAAAAAAAAATCTCTCGAACATATTATACGACGAAATTAGTCCACGAAATTGGTTCCTTTCAGTGCCGTTTCCACGCGGTATTCTTACGTGGACTTTTACTCCAACTTAAATGAATGTTGCTCGAGGAATCTTTTCAACGTGCCCAAGGGCCACGGAATGGTATTATTAAAACTTTGATATAAAAGTTAGGAGTCCAGCTACAATACTTTTACGAGAATCAAGCACATCTTTTTAAGATTTCGTTTAGGACTACAGATAGATTACATTATATGTAATGAAAAAGTACGAAGAAAAAAGATTAGTATGTAATATTACGTTCTGCATATTAAAGCAGAAAAATATTTTTATGTATTTTTATTCCAACTTTATTTTATCTAATAGCGTAAAATGGACCTCAATAACAAGCTAAGCCTACGTCGTTTTTAATGACAGAAATTTCAAATTGTGATCGAAACGGTTGAAGTTGATGTAGAATATTTATAATATTTAAAAATTAAATTTCATATATTTTAAAATTTATTATCCAGTTCATTGAATAGTTAAAAAATAAACGGTTAAAAACGAATAATACTATAAAAATTGATATTAGATCGACTTTCTGAATTAAATATGGGAATTATGAAATATTATCTAAATAATAAGAAAAATTATCAAAAATTCAAACTATTTGAATTATTCTATGCCGTTAAACAAGCAAACGGCTCATATAGGCTATAAAAAATTATGGACATTGTGATCCTTTGATTACTATGTAAACAAATTTCAAAATTCATAAAATTTAGTTTCTAGACACATTAAATACTTTGGATCAATTTTAATGGTTCTTAATCGATTCAAAATTTTCATCATCCAAATCGACTTAGACTTTGTTTAGAATTGCATTAGAATTGCATTACGTGCAGTTAGAAAGTACGATAAAAAAATATTTTGTTTGTTTCTATATATAATATTGCATTTCATATATCACGATGAGTCGGTTACAATATATTTTTTACAGTCCAACCGGATAACGGAAAAATATATCCCTATAAACTGTTCCGCTAACTCTATTTTATCTATTAGATAGGTCACAATACCAAACTAAGTCTTAGGAGGAAGAAAATTTTCCTTCTCCTTCCCTTCTCCTAAAAGGGTATTAACTGAATTCTAAAATTCAGTGCCCTATATTTTTTTTAAAAAAAAACATTCACTAATTTATATATAAAATTGAGCGTAGTCTATTCGCGGTGTTTGCCCCGGCTTGCCTAACCCGATAAACGATTTTTGCGAGTCGAATCAGACTGGGTTAAGATCGAAGGAGCCTACGATATTAAAAAAAAAAAAAAAAAAAAAAAACTGAGCTTCTAATTAACGTCTTTTAAATTTTTCATGTTGGTTCATATTATCATTTTTAGGCCGATAAAATTTAAACCACTTAGGCTTGTTCTCATGCCTACTAGACCTACTTGTTTGGAGTGATCGATATATGAAATTTCAAAAATTAAATTTTGCTCAGTTTATTTCAAAAGCAGTCATATTTTCAATGAATTTTGATAAGGCAGGATTTTCATCTAGTATTTGATATTGAAAGAAATTCTGATCGAGTTTAGTTGTTTAAAAGTTTTAGCGTTGGGAGATTATATATATTTTTAAGCTAGGCCCAACCCATTAACATGCCTAATTCGAGCCGTAAGAAAATGAAAAAAGCCCAAAATTTATGAAAAGAAGTAAATTTTATTTCCTTAAAATTCAGTTAAAGATCAAAGAGCTACTATTTAATTACAAACTTTGAAATAAATCATATATATCATCTGTTAACTTCTCTCAAAACGAAAAGATGAAGAGAAAGAATTTTCTCATCCTGCTTGATAGACAAAATATATATATATAGAAGAAACAAAATTTTTTTTAAAAAAAAATCTCACAAAAAATAGTATCACTGTCGTTGTGAACGTAATATCCGCACTTTAAGGACTTGTTTGGCTCGTCTGAGTAGTAGGGTAGTACAACAATAGTGCTGGCGACTCACTGCGGCTTCTGTAGACTGGACAAGTGTCTGATTTGGCCTAGCTTCTGCAGCCTGCAGTCACGAACTGCATGCTCGGGCTTACTCTCGGCAGCAGCAGGTTGGACCCCACCGGGAGTTCATCCCCGAACTCGCATTCTACGTACTCGTCGATCCTCCCTACGACCGCAGCGCCACGGACCATCCAAGGCGCCGAAACGCGGGGCTTCTGTGTCAGCAGCCACGACGACAACAATGCGGCAGAGGGGAGCTCCCTAACGCTGTCGACATGCGCCCAGGAGGCCTTGCACGCGCCGGTGAAGTCGCAGGGGGCCGATGCGCAACCCGGGCACACGCCGATCGCGGCCCCGTGCACGTCCACGAACCGAGCGCACCCCGCGGCACCGCACACAAAGAGGTCGCGCACGCAGCGTACTGCGCCGCACATGGCATGGAAGCCGCGACGTAGGGGGCTCGGTTTCTTCTTGCTCATGGTCGACATTGTGGAAAGAGAAGAGATCGGGAGAGATGAAGAGAGAGGTGTTTGGGGGTGAGAATAAAAAGCCGATGCATGTACGAATCCTACTAGGATTCGGCTTGGATGATCGTCGCCCTCCGAATAGGATTGGGTCTTTTATTGGACGGTTGGGATGCGAGCTTAAGGTAACAGGCGGTTTGATAGGCCGTTTTCCTGATTTGACTTGGGCTTGTAACATACTTATTATAAAATTCAGTAAATTTGAAATTTATTCAATGATAATTTAAAAAAATTTAAATCAAAAATATCATCCGTGGATGTTCTTGGTGGCCCATATTAAACATTGATTTCTTATGGTGCTGGCCCGAGTCTTAGCCTTGGCCCACTAATTGAAATTTGCGGCCCATTTGATATTAACTTCTTTAATAGTGTACGCATAATAGTGTCTTGCACATAAAAAAAAAAAATAAAAAAAAAAAAAATTATGAGCAATCACCGTCGTTCCTTTTGCTTTGAAATTCGAGTCTATAAACTGATGATAGAAAATCTGGTTTCTTAATTAGCTTCAGATCTTCGTGGCTTAAGTCAATTGACTATTAGTCAAATCAACTCTTTGAAATTGCACATATATTAGTTGAATTTCTAGATGGTCGAATTGGATTGCTGGGACCAACCTTAGGAACTGCTTGTTCAACAATCAAGATGTTGTTTCCACACAAGTTCTAACCATTTTGTCAATGGGCCAATGTCGTACAACTAATTAAATCATTTCATCTTTTTAAAGAAACATTTATCATATTTAATAAAAGTAATTTATAAATTTTCGTTACTATTTAGTAAAGTATTAAGACAATTACAGCCAAATTAAGCAATCACGAAATAATAATTGTGTCAGTAATTAGTTAGCATTTACGAATACATTCGCCTCTTAAATGTAGATATTTTGCTCGAATTTCGACATTACTGCTATTTTTTTATTTGTTTCTATTATTGCTTTGCACTCTAAATGATGCGTTCTAGTATTTAGTCAGAAAATTTTCATTTATTTGCAAAGCGAAGGATAATAATAATTAAGTTACAAAACGCAGTTATCTCACAGGTTAATTACCTACTTTGATATGCCTACTATTTGAAAATTTTAAAACAATAAAACAGTAACGAACGATCAAAATCAGTAAACTAGTTTTGATCAAAAAGGGGCTAAAGAGAAAAAGAGAAAAAAGCTAAGAACTAAAAATTAGTAAATTCCTTTTCATTCATATATATTGCTCTTACATTTTTATTGCATAAAAATGGACGAAACAGCGAGAGAATCGATCGATAATGGAATGATTAGGAGATTGCGGTCTTGCCGGGGCGATCGGCAGCCTTGAGGGTCTGATCAATCAATCGCCGCGCCTTCCTGCTGTGTATCTCGACCCTCACGCTCGCGGTCTTGTCCATCTTCACGTACGGCTTGTTGTTGTTGTTGTTCTTCTTCTTCTTCTTCGCCTTCTTCTGCAGCGATCTCATCTTCGACTTGATCGTCTCCACAAAATTCTCCAGTTGCTCACTCCCACTCAAACCCATGTTGTATATTCACCTCAATTCTCCAGTTGCTCACTCCCAATCAAACCCATGTTGTATATTCACCTCTTTGTTTTTTTCTCTCCCTTTCTATCTATATATATACAAGGTTATTGATAACCTAGTTTCTTTGTTTCATTCTAAGTTCGTTGCTGTACCCGGGGCCTCATTCATTCTCTGCTGCTACTTGCCGTTTCTGCTCCAACATTTATCTCGCATCAGATGCTACAATTTCTTTCTTGCATATGGATGAGTGCCTTTTCTCGCACGCTCTACGAGTCATTAATAAGAAATACATTGTCATCTGGTCACCACGTCGGTGTCAGTTAAAGCGTCTGAATACGTCATGAGTATCGATTGTGGCTGAAACCAACCTCGTTACTTCAAACACGACTCGACTTTAAACATGACTCGACTCGACCCACCCTGCATCACGCTATTTCGAACACGACTCGATCCAACATAATCTTCCGTCACGGAGCAGGATACTGGCCCATTTAAGCCAACAGACGATAGGTCACTCCACACCCATTCATCCACGGCTACTTTTTTGGTATATGAGTCGAGTTTTAATACTTCGAAATATCGAGTTCTTAATTTTTTTTTTTTTTGCTTAATTTGTGAGATCTCATAGTTCTATATATAAAATATAACAGAGTTAAAACTTTTAACTCATCTATAACATTTTAGGCGGTGGTACAGTTGGTATCAAAATTAATTACCAGCTGGAAGCATGAGATTAATCTCAATCGAGCCAAATTATACAGCGGAAAGAACTAGATTCTTATGCTAATGAAGGATAGCGAGACGAGTCTTACATTGCCTGATAATTATAATTCTGAACTTGACGACAACGTCAGCACTTGCGTGGAAAAAGAATATGAGGGCCAGATAGTTCTATATGAAAAATATAACATGATTAAAATTTTTAATCTGGTTACGGTATTTTCAACGATGATTAGACTCTAAAAATTAAAAAAGTTAAGGGTGCTAGGCATTGGAGTAATCCTATAATAGATGATCTTTAAAAAAGTTGGGGCATCACATAATTTATCGATGCCGTTAAATATAATTTACTAATTAAGACTTATGAACTTAAGAAAGAACCAAAATTCCTCACTACATTATTTACTAATTAAGGAGTGGGAACAAACATTGAAGAAGCTAGCTAATTAAAATGAGTTTATGGATTAGTATACTTTTCTCTTTAATTAAATTTCTCTCTCTCCCAGAAGATGAGACCCCCACCAGTTGTGGTATGCCGTATTTTATCAAAAGAATACGAAGACAAGGGAGAAAAGTTATCCTTTATTTATTTTTTCTTCTTTTTTCACGAGGGTTTGACTGCGGAGAAGATCTTTTCGATTCTCAGATTCACAAAGTCAACGTAGCTTTTTTGTCATGCTTTCATGGTGGGCAAAGTGGTTGTGCATTTGTGATTAATTTAAGGCAATAAAAGCCAAAATCTATAGCAATCTAAAGATCACAATGTTACAATCTGGTCCCTGAATTCTATTTGTTGTTTGAATGCTTATTTCTCCTCACTATTTAAATATTATTATTTGAGAGTTTAGGTGAATTTAATCTTAGTTAATTTGAAATATATTTTTTTAGTACTATATTTTAGTTCACCTACTTTATGAATTATATAAAGTGTAAGATAAATGAGACTTAAATAGTATTATTTCATATTAAATAATAAACTAAGTGTAATATTTTTCTCAAATTAGATCTGATATATATTTATCTAAAAAAAAAGAAGAAGAAAAGAAACAAACAAACTGATAGGCGGGCCGTAGAACTGGGCCTCATGAAATCAGGCCTTGAGAGTCCAAAACACTTGGAACTGGGCCGTTGCCCTTCAAAGCGGAAAAGGGAATTCAAAAAAAATGGAGATGCAGGGGATCGAACCCTGTACCTCTCGCATGCAAAGCGAGCGCTCTACCATTTGAGCTACATCCCCAATTTATAATTTAACATTTTTTAAAGATCTTTGTGATTATTCGAATAAAACCCATAAATTTTTGTCCATTAGTTTCTTAACTAATAAAACATAAAACTTACTAACAAAATCTTAGAATACAAGGCCAAATATATATATATATATATATATATATATATATATATATATATATATATATATATATATATATATATATATATATATATATATATATATATATATATAACTAGGCTACTATGCTATTAATAGCATCAAATTATTGGTGTTATCAAGTTTTCGGTCATTGAATTGAGAGATGTGCGGTTAGGATGATATGGACCCTCCAGGGTTGAATAGGTGGTTGGTTGAATAGTACGATCTAACGGGTGAAAATCATTAAAGGGGTGGATCTAACGTCGGAAAATTTGATAACACCGAGTGATTCGTGCTATTGATAGCATAGTAGCCGGACTATACTATATTTTTATGAGTATTAACTTTCTTATACTCATAAATATTTGATCCTTAAAGTTATTTTATTATTATTATTTTTTCCGTTAAATCATATATCAACTATCCATTCAACCATAGGCTCTTTGTTTGGTTCGGGATTAAGGAAAAACTATATATTTCAGGAATAGAGTTAAGTTCAGGATTAAGGTAGGGTTAGAGTATTTTTGTATTTGGTTGGAAGTTGGAGTAGTCCAAGATAGTAAAAAGTAGTGTTTGGTTGAAATATGAGGAATAAGATGAATAGTGGATTATTATAAATAAAAAATAGTGTTTGGTTGGGTTAGCTAATCCCAACTCTCAAATTGAATGTTTGGAAATAAATTCAGGGTTAAGGGATTATTCCATCTTTAATTCCGAACCAAACGGAGGAGGCTAGGAGATACAATCATTTTAAGTGGGACCATTATCATTCTAACCACACATCTTATTAATCAACAATTCATCCATCAACGATTAAAAATTTATGAATAGAAAAAAATTATACTCATAGAAGCATAAGTAACCAGCCTATATATATATATCTCTCTCTCTGTGTCACATCACGCAATGACAAAGTTGGCCTCTTTATTCATTCATCCTCACACACACGCACAGCATACATAATAATAATAATAATAATTATAGTAATGATAATAATCATACACATAACAGCTCCTTAAATATTACTCGATCTCCTTAAAACCGAAGCGCAAAGACTACACCATCATCATACGTATTATACCTACGCTCGAATTATATACGTACTACAGAGTACGTGGAGGGTACATAGGGTCGTGGGGGTGCGCGCGCGGAGGAAAAGGGATCAGCAGTAGGCGACGCAGCGCTTCTTGCAGTCGATGGTGCAGCCGCCGCCGCCGCCGCCGGAGCCGTAGTTATTGCCGGAGCGGCTGTAGGAGGAGAAGCACTTGGCGGCAGGTGAGGCGCTTCTTGTAGCAGGGCCCGCGCTCCGAGCACACCACCGAGGGCCGCACCACCCCGCGCGCGCGTACCCGCCGCCGGGCCCCCGTACCCCGCTCCCCACCCCCCGCCGAGCCCGGGCACGTTGAACCCGCCCAGCCCCGGCATGTTGAACCCGCCCCCGCCCGCCCCGGAGCCCAGCCCCGGTATCCCCCCCGCTCCGGCTCCCTTGGAGGACTTGAGCTCGGCGTCTAAGCCTCGTGCCACCGCTGCTGCGGCGGCGGCGGCGAAGAAGAGGAGGAGGAGTATGGCCGTGGCGCTCTTCATGGTTAGGGTGGTGAGAAGTGAAAGGGATAGTTCTAAGTTCTAAGTTCTAAGTGGGTTTGGATGAGGAGGAGGAGGAGAGAGTCAGAGAGATAGAGATGGTTAAGTAAAGAAGGGGCGAAAAGAGGAGCATTAAAGGGAGTGGGGTGGGGGTCTTGGGAGGACGGTTGGAGCACTGCCACTTGGGCAGGTAAGGCTGTAATTGTGAGTTATGACGCGGTGCTTCTGCGCGGAGCATAATATTACTTTGGGACTAGTTTAAAAAAAAAAAAATTCTCACGACTTATCACATTGATGAGGTTTCCTTTGTCATTGAAATTCATTTAATACTATTAAATATAATAAAATTATGATAAAAATATATACATATATATGTATTTTTACGTTTTTATGAGACGGTAGAAAATACATCGTAATTTATTCATGATATAAAACATAATAAATGAATATTTTTCAACGTATTTTTTTACTGCACGTATCGTAATTTTTCTGTAATGCCAAATAAAGTCTGAATCTTCCTTTATCTCACATTCCTCAATATTTAAATTGGTCAGAGAACATTTTCTAATTAATTTTGGACGTGGTGTAGGTGCTGAGTACAAAATAACAACTCCGTAAAAATACTCATTATGTGCCAAGCAAGTACCATCATTTCAAATAAATTAACAAAAGAATAATTATTATTATTTATCACGAAAATTTTGCACATAATTAAAAATGTAATTTTATTTTATTTTACTTATTAACAAACTTGGAATTGCATTAATTAAAGTTGGTCGCGGACACAGGTCATTGCAATATACATACATTATACGTATGGTTTCATAGATTTTTTTTTTTTTACTGTCGAAAGCTTAGTTGCTAGCTACTACCGTGGTGGTGCGGGGGCACGTAGTTTTGGATATCAAAAGCACATATAAGTGCGATCGATGAGGACTATGGAAAAAGATACTAGATCTTATGAGTGCTCTTACTTTATACTATACACTATTTAGAGGTGCATGGTTAATTAGTGTTTAAACTAAAAGGAACTAATATATAATTAAAATCTTACCACATGATCAGCTATTACGTGTTCATAATTAAGCGCATGCTTCAGAACTGGAGTGGAGGTTTTCTTTTTTTTTTGATAAATAAGTAGCACGCTATCCGTTTCCGTTTCGTTTATTTTATTTAAAAATAAATTTAGCTAGAAATGTGAATTAACTAGGATTCGAACTTGGATCTTGAATATCAATTATCAAGTCGGTTACTGTTTGGTCCAATTGGAGTAGTAGTCAAATTTTACCATAATGAAGGCATTCGCGAGTACAAAGCCAAGATATTGTACTAATTAATTTGTAAAATTACTTCTAGAATGTGTCCTAATACAATAGCCGTTGGGTAGATAATAAAACATAAGGGTTGGTTCTCATAAATCATATTTATTCTCTAAGTTTAAAATATAAGGATTTTTTCTATCTTTTATTGGGTATAAATTTTCTACAAGTCCAATATGTCGGAATTATGTGCCCTGCTTAATGGGGCCATCCATTAAAAGGCAAATCCATTTTAATCAATGGACACTCAAATTTTTTGAGCATTAAGGAGCAATTAAAAGCCATTAAAAAAAAAGGCAATTAATTGCTTTTTGATATTCCTCTTAAGACTTTGCCTCCCACATGTCTCCTTCCCCAAATGTATTCGAGCATTTCATATTTAAGAGTCAAAAGAAACGGGCCCAGCCAACTTTATTCTATCCTTTGTATCTTATTACAAAGCGTTATCCATTGACAACCAAGTCCTCAACCCACATCTATCACTCTATTCCGTTCCCATCTTAACTAGGAGTTTCAAGTTAGAAGCAATGTTAAGAGAATCGGATCGAACCGGCCGGTTCAACTGGGTTAATTGAAAACCTGGCCATTGAAAAACAATGGTTCAACAAACCCCAATGGAACCATTATTAAAGGAGAGGACACATAACTAAAGAAGAGGAACACAAGCTCATGACTACACCTGCTATTTAATAAGCCCCGCATTTATTGTGCCCTGCTTATTCATGTTGACACTATGGTTGCCATTTAGTGGTTCATGTGAGTCGATCGTCGACCATTCATTTATTCTCTATTTACATTTTCTACAACTCGTACACACGATTAATTCTTCTACGCACCATGTGATTCTAAAGTTTGTTGTATAACAGGACATATTCCGCCCATTAGATCAATCAAGTTTGGCGAGGTTTACCGACCGTCCTTAGAGCAAGTGGTAAAGAATTTGGTAGTTAATTGGTATTGAGGCAGTTGAATCAGTTGATTTATATTTTTAATTAAAGTTTATTTCTAAATAAAATATACGAAGCAGATAACGTACTACTTATTTCTTAAAAAAAAGAAAAGAAAAAAGAAAAAAGAGTTTGGCGAGGTTTCAAATGGGAATGTGAGCCTGTTTAGAACCAGATATTCATTTCATGTTTTAGGGCTTAGCCACATAATGTCCTGATCAACTTATCAAAGAATTTTTATTAGAAATATATATGTCTCCAAGAATCAATATAGGCAAACTCCTTTCGCCAACATGTGGGGTAATCAGGTTCCAGAAAATTAGTATTCCAAAAAAACCTTCTATAGTTGGACGTACATTTGGAGTCATCTACGTTAAACCCTGTATACTCAACACTTGCAATTTTCTGAAATCTGCTGGTGCTATTTACCACTTACTATTCTCTCCTCCTCCTTTCGACAAGATCAAGCCAACTGCGAAAACTCATCCTATAAATCTACTACTTGTTTCTGTACTTATTTCAAATTTTCTCGTACAATATACAGACAACTGCAACTTGTTTTCGTTCAACAAAAATAGTAGGAACATATTAGAATCTAGATACCAACTTACAACCGTAATGAACAACTATATTGTACATGGTCTATACACCTAAAATATTATAAGATCATAAGTGTACATTATACATATTATAGAGTGCGCATACAAAATAATTGTAATAGCGGGCAGTTTTTCTTTTTTTTTTTTTTGATTTTTAATAATTAATGGTGGGTAGTTGAAGGAAAATAAATGAGGGAGGAAACACAGACCAAAATTTCAAACTTATCAGATATCATTAATTTTCAATTTAGAGTAAAAACAATAATGTTAGAATTTATTCATTTTTAAATTATAGTTTTAACGGCCTACAGGCATATTTAAAAAAAAAAAAAGAAATTTATAATTTTGAGAGCAATATTATTATATATTCGTCATTATCTATTTGTTGTATTAATTTTATTACGAAAATAATTTAAATATAACCGATCGTCTGCAGCAGTATTGAGACCCAAATTCGAATCTACATTCACATTTTAATAAGTTTATTTCTTAACGAAATAAACGTAACGCTATTTATCTTTCAAAAATAATAATAATAATAATAATTTAAATATTATATTTATGAATGTTTATAAGAGGATATACAAGGAGAATTTCCCTGTTATGTAATTCTCTTTTTGCAAATACCGAAAATGCCCCTACCCCTGTCGTCTTCGCGGGAACTGGTCTCCGCCCCTTCGCACCCTCCTCCTCCTCCTCCTCCTCCACCGCGTACCGTCGGGGCCCACCGCCCCTTTATTTTCCTGGCCATTTATTTATTTTTTTTTTTGAAAAGTAAATACAAACCAAATAATCTCCATCTAACGGTTCAGAGCCTCTTCCCCTTATTGCGTGCTCCCCCTTTCTCCTTCGTCTTCCTCGAGAAACCCTAGCCCATCCTCCAATGGACCGCTTCGTCGCGCTCTCCCGTCGACATAGGCGGTGGCTCCTCCTCCTAGCCGCCGCCTCCGCAGCGGGGTACGGCGGCTACAGGATCTACCACCACCCCTCCGTCGCCCGCAGCCGCCGGAGAATTGCCAGGCTCGCCGGAACCCTAGCGGCTGTCGCCGAAGCCGCCGCGTCCTCCGCCGACGCGGTGGCCCTAGTCTCCTCCGACCTCAACTCCTTCCTTCGCTCCGATGCCGACGAGGTCCCCGCCAGCCTGAGGCAGATCGCCAAGCTCGCGAGGTCCGAGGAGTTCGTCGGGTCGCTTTCTAGGGTTTCCGAAGCCCTAACCGTTGGTATCGTCCGCGGGTACGGCTCCAGCTATGGCTCCGGGGGAGAAATCGAAGAACTCGGCTGCTCTGAATCGGCGTCTCGCTCCAGCTTCTCCGACAAGCTTCTCGATAAGCTCTTCTCCACCGCCGGATCGGGCTTCGCCTCCGTAGTGGCCGGAAGCTTCGCGAGGAACCTGGTCATCGGCTTCTACGCGAATGGATCGGACGGTGGGGGCGGTAGCTCGTCTTCGTATTCTCCGGATGCTTCTAGGTGGATAGAGGTGATCTGCGGCGATAAGTGCAAGGAGATGATCGGCAATTGCGTCCAGATATTCGTGAGCACCGCAGTGGCGGTCTACCTGGACAAGACCATGGACATCAACACCTACGAAGAGTTATTCGCCGGCCTCACAAACCCTAAGCACGAGTCGAAGATGAAGGACATGCTAGTCACTGTGTGCAACGGCGCCGTAGAAACCCTAGTCAGGACGTCCCACCGTGTGGTCACCGCGCCGAACGCGACCTCCCAAAGAAGAGGTGAAGCAAATGATAGGGAAGAGGAATCGAAGGGCTCACACGATAGAATATCATCAGATCAGAGCAGTGAGAGCGGTGGTGGGTGGGTTGATACTGTTTCATCGACATTGGCTGTGCCGAGCAACCGGAAGTTTGTTCTTGACGTCACGGGGAGGATCACTTTCGAGACAGTCAGGTCTTTTCTGGAATTCATGTTGTGGAAGATTTTAGATGGCGCGAGGAGGGGCGTACATGCTGTTCACGAGGAGGTGATTGGGAGGGTTTTGGAGGTGGTGCGGTATATTAGTGCCAAATCTATGCTTGTCGCTACGATATGCATTACGTTGTGCATGCGAGTATTCACTGGGACAAGGGTTTTGACGCCGGCTTAAGTTGCCGGTGGAAATTGGATCCATGGGCTTGAAATCAAGTCCCCAAATGGAACCCTCTAATCAGGTGAGAATTCCTACTTTTAACGCATTTGATTTTTTCTATTTTTTTTGCAAGTCTAAAGAATATAGAAAACCTAAATTCAGTGAACAAGATGCTGTAAACAAAAAAGGTATGATAAAAGCAGGGTAAGGGTGGAGATAACTGTTAATACTTGTTGTATATGAGGAGCAATCTCAACCGTTTAATCAAGTTTGTTATGCCTTGAAGCAAGCACTTTGGTTGTAGGGAGATTGGTGATTTCATTTTGCATCATGGACTGATGATGGAGTATGATGTGTAAATAACATACTTGGAGAAGTGTTAGTAAACTTGATCTGGCTGCGTATTTTCATATTAATTTTGCTAATTATTACTTTGTGCCTTATATTCTTTTGTTAGTTCACTTTGTTACATATGTTAGTTGCTGCAGTTCTTGTGGCTTCCTTCGTTACCATGGTTATTGACAGTAAAATTTGGCCACTAAAATGACCTATCTCATACTTGATAATAAAGCAATGATCAGCAGGTTGTTATTTGAAGGGACGCTAGTCCAAACAATCTCAAGAAAGCAGATAGCAGTGTGATAAGGTCACCCACATTATGTTTGCGAAGAACCCCAACTTTTCTTCCTTGATTTTTGTAGAACGATGGTCATATTCTATATAAAAACTCTGCAGCCCCTTGGGCTGCAATGCAGCACTGATCATTTGTGTAGTTTAGTTATGTCCAATATTAACTCATAACAAGGCTTAAGATGGACTGTTATAATTGCTATACTCAGTAAAGCAAGTTTAGATCGATATTATGCTTTTTGTTAGTCTTCATTTTTATTCTCCTTGGTCTACGTGGAGGTGGATTCTGGGAATGTATGCTATGATGACCGTCTTATTCTTTTGAATGTGAGTAACATCACATGTTATTTAAGGTGAGATTTGTTAACTGCATAAAGATATGGGGAGATGAAATAGTAAGTTTATGTATCCTAGCATGTATAACAGAAATAGAGATACCTCTTTCCATGACCTTTTAGGAACATTTTTGTGCCATGCATACGTGGACGAACAATATTACTAAGTTGTCTGCATGTTGCTTACGGTTCAAACTCTCAAATGACTGTTTAAAGTAGTAGTTTCATTTCTTCTGCAATTGCTAGTTGCATGAGAAATACTAATAGCAGCATATCTCCACAATGTTAGAGTACAAGACTGTGTTCAGGTAAAAGACTTCCATTAGCTAGCCTGAGAAGAAAAAGAGTAGTCTTGACGACGTAACATTTCAAGTCTTAGGCAATTTCTTACATGAGTTAGGACTGAAACTATGCCTCTTACAATGCAATTCTATTTTCACCTGAAGTAGTTTCTAGATGATGAGTTTTGCAGCAGAAATATCACTCAAGTGTGTTCTCCTCTGGTCTTTATTAGTGATTTCCTCTGGTCTTTATTAGTGATTTAGTTAGAAGTGGATGGAAATTTGCGTGGGATGCCCATGATCACCGTAATCTAATCTATTATTCTGTGCAGTAGTTTTGCCTACAGTATTTCAATCAATTAGCCAAATTCTGCTACGGTATTCCACTACTGGTGATGGCTATAACTTGAATTTGACGATCAGTATCATGATTTCCAAGCATACTAATATGCTGCTTTAAAGGTGTAGTTTGGCACTCTGTGAAACCCCTTCATGTAGATTAGATTTCACTTCTTAGAAACGAAGGATTCCTCTGTTTTGGATTTTACAACATTTGTTTTACTGTTTTGGTATCATTGTTAGAACCAGCGAGCCAAATGTAATCTGTGGGCTCATTATCTACTCAAGCCGTTGTCAATATTTTCACAAATTTTTACATGAAATGGGTTGAGGATTGATATGTCTCCTTTTCTGATGGAGAAATGCTTCGAGTGCTATTATTGTCTCTGGTCCTTTTTTTTTTTCTTTTTTTCTCTCTCGCTTTCTCTCAAAGCTGCATATGCACTGTTGCTTCCACGAATATATAAGATTAGATCAGCTTTTCTGAATCTGTTTCGTATGCATGTGTGCTATAGCACGTAACACCTGCCATGCTGCTTTCAACGAATCATTTAAGTACAACGTTTGTTATTGTTGATTTCGTGTGTAGTAGTAATAATACAAACAAAGTGGAAACAAGAAAAGCTCTGCATGAAGGCTCTCCAATTCTAGTTCCATTTTTTTGGCTGCAAAACAAAAAACTGCTGGATGGTCCACATAAACATTTACACAGCACTATCCAAAGTTGAACTAGAACCTAGATAAGAGTTACAAAGAGCGCAAAACAGTTCATCCATCTTTCTGCTTCCCAAAATTCATGCTAGTTCTAGTATTATACTCCGTCGGCATCCAAAACCTGCAAGCAACAATTCACAGGCCATTTAGATTTAGTGGATATGCATCAAAATTAAGAAGAAAAAATATATATAATTGACTAAAATACTATCAATAGCACTAAATTATTAGTGCTATTAATTTTTTAAGTACTTGAATTATTTTTGAGTCAAAAAAAAAATGTTAAAAAAGAAAAAGAAAAAGGAGGAACCAAAAAAAAAAACAAAGCAAAAGGTGAAGTACCTTTTCATGCCCCTTCCTTCCCTGAGGAAGCTTCGTCCTCCGCCGCCGTGGGTGCCGGTGCCGGTGCCGGTGCCGGTGCCGGTGCCTCTTCTTCGAATCCGCCGCCCATCTCGCACAGCACCTCCCATACGTCGTCCGGAACGGGCACCACCGAGAGGCGCGGCTGCCGCAGCAGCGCGAACCCCTTCATGATCTCCTTCGCCTCCCCCGCCGCCTTCTCCCTGACGTCCCTGAGCTCCACGGGGCGCCGCATCTCCCCCACCGCGCGCACGTCCACCGCGCCCCCCTCTGCCCCGTCCGCGTACCACGGCCTGGCGACCTCGACGACGCCGACGATGCGGCGCTCGGAGGGGCGGCTGCCGGAGTGGTAGAAGAAGCAGCGGTCGCCGGCGCGCATCGACATCATGTGCTTGACGGCCTGGCGGTTGCGCACGCCGTCCCACGCCGCCACGCCGCCGCTCGACGACACCTGCTCCTCCCACGACCACTCTGACGGCTCCGTCTTCAGCAACCAGTAGCTCCGACGCCGCTTCCCCATCTCAGACCCCCTCCCTCCGCGCACCTTCTAGAGGGAGCTTTGTTTTTCCTTTTCCTTTTTCCTTTTGTTTTTTTCGTAGGGTTCGTTTTGTTGGGGGGGGTGTTTTGGGAACGGACGTGCGGATGAGATTTGGGCGTGAGAGACGGTTCGTACGGGAAGAGAGGGGGGGTGTTGGGCTCGCACGCGAACCCGCACCAAAGTAGTAACTGCGATTAGACCTTCTACAAAAGCCTCTGTTCGATCGTCTATATCACTCACGCTATATACTGCAGGTGTTGTCATAATAAGTTGTAGAAAGTAAGATACGCAAATGGGCACGATCATATGAGCACAAGAGTGACAATAAACTCCCAAACCGTGAACTTGACTTTGCAAGTTGAACCACCGCTCCAATTTGGTAGAGAGCACAACAAAGCAGCGACCGAATTTCCGCTCCGGCGTTACAGATACTCCCTTAGATGAACCAGTGCAAAAGAGATGCGTCGAGCATTTGACAAGTTCATACAAACGTGATAGCTCATCTCAGATTGAAAACGAAAATCAATAAATTGCTAAATACTCTTCATTCTTCTAGGAGCTGTTCTATCTCATTAAATGCATCGGCCGGTACTATTTCGTTGTGACGGCTTATTCCTGTTTGTTTATAGAAATCATCCTTCTGGGCCTCCCATTGTTCCACAATACTCTCCACTGTGTCGCAAGCCGTTTTCTCCTTTTCATTAATATGTAGATCATCCTCGACCTCCGCTGCTGCTGGGCTAGCCTCTATCAACAGAAAAAGGAAAAAATGATTATGCAAAAAACAGCCATAACAACAGAGCGAGCATAGGCAATAGGATTTCTACAGGAAAAATTTTCAAGAAATTATATGACTGCTAAAATACAAAAAAACAATGATTAACAAAGCAAAAACAATACAATGGACCATAACAAGAAGAAAAGTATATAATGCATGGGTGTCATATTAGATATTATCAGCAAATAAGGTTTAATTCTTTGACTCGGTTGCTATTTTCCAATCAGCATGTCACTATTTCAATGACAACCTACTGGAAGTGGCAGAAGCAGCAAAGTCATATCCCATCTATCCATCATTACAAAAGGAGAAGTCTGTAACAATACTAGGCAGCCAAACCTATCCTTTATCAGCACAAGCAAGATGTGTACGAGCAACATTGTAACACAAATCAATAATAAACACCAAAAGACGAGGGAAAAAAAAAGCCTTTAGATGTCTTGGAAACATTGAGAAGTAATTATTCCGGAGCAAATACAGGTATAAGTTCAGCTACATTGTAACTTACCCTATGCCCACATTAGGCCAAGCCACAGAGATAAAAAGAATCCTTTAGGCGGCATTAATTATTTGGTTTATACTAGGTGCACAAAATAGACGTCCATTAGGAGTTGTCTATGAATGGTGTGACATTTATACATATGTTTGTGAGATACACCAAACATGCAAAGCAAAACCAAAAAGCAACATCTACAGAATACGGATAGTTTGGCTTGTTTTCAAAAAATCTAGTAGGCATCGCCTATCAACATACTAGATGGTACCATGTCAGAATACTGTGAAAAACAGTAGAAACACTAAAATATATCACACATTTGTGAAATGGGTTTTAGGAAGTACCTTTCATAGCCAACTCCTTCGCTCTTGCATATTCCGTTGACATTTTCTTGAGTGTTTTGAGTTCTAATTCCCCTCCCTAAAAATTGAGGATCATGGCAAATTGGTAATCAACTGGACTGCCAAGAGCCCTTCTAACTTGAAAGAAAGGAAAAATACTTTGAAGTTATATATAACAATTGCAACAAAAGAAAAGATCATGCTGATAGACTCTTTACTTATCATGTACCCCAACTCGGCACTTTTACTAAATGCTCTTCCACATTCCTAAAATAAATACTAATATCTTCTTTCGTATAGTAGCATTTTAAAGCTCATATAGAGACAGTAAGCATGCAAAATCTAACTTGCTAACAGTGAACATTCAGTAAGTATAAATTGTAAAATATATAGCTACCCAAATTACAAAAATCAAATATCACCAAAAACCTATCCCTGTTTTATGCCAATAAGATATTAAATAACCATGTCTACGTGAATAATATGACTAGACTGAGAGACCCACTTCAAACCAAATGAAAAACTTACAAGGTCCATGTTTAGATAACTCTCGATCTGAGAATTTGCAAACAATCTGTCGAACAACAAGAGATAAATCAGTTGTGCAAGTATAATATCATATGCACTTTATTATGTAAGCTAGAAAGCTGATGCATAACATCAAGCAAAAACTGACATTAGTGAGATACCTGTCAAATGCAATCCGTGCACGCTTGTTCTGTAATTTGGCTATTTCCTCAACCCTTTGAGTCACAGAGCAACCAAGTATATCAACAAAGCCAAATAGGAACATAGTTTTCTCTAGCATCCTTTTGACAACAGCGGGCACAACACCGATGCCATTTTCCTTCGCATCAATAACCAGTTCTTTGAGCCTCTTCAATTCCCCTGTTACAACAAATATAAAACGATGCAAAATAAAAGGAAATACAAGAACTTCTTATCTGTTTAAAGAAAGGTTTTACGTAACATTTGACCTACCGGTAGAAGCCCACTTATCTGAAGAACGAACTAAAATATAAATGCACTAACAAGGGAAAAGAAAGAAAAAAAATATATAACAATAACGGATCAAGGAAAATGGTATGTTGAAGCAGTTGAAGCTATACCAAGAGACAAATAAATCTTGAAACAAGGCTTGTATGGTTGAGTCTCATAAAGACAGTAGAGGCAATAGAGCCCACCCAATCTCCGTGATAAAGCACCGAAAGAAGCCATATAACCTAAATAAAGAAAAACAATTGCAATTAGCTTCGCCAAAGAAGAAACAATACTAGCATCAGAAATTACACATTCTCCAACGGTTGTTAACATATTAAAGTGCTGATGCTCATCCTTAACCCACAACTTACCGATCGAATGTGCATAGAGGGATTGCATGAAAAAGGCTGAGTTGGAAGTAGGTTTAGCTTCATAAATATAGGAAATTTTTTTTGCCAGCCATACTCTCTTCATATCCGCCAACGTAGTGCACTTTTCCTAGCAATTATCGCAATAGAACCATTACAGACCCAGCACTAAAATTAAATAGGTCAGATCCCAGGAGAATTGTAAAGCAAAGGAAATAGCCTACTACCTCACAGAATTCATCAAGCAGCTCATCAATATCCAGCTTGAAAGGCGTAAGATCCATATGATCACCAGAAAGGTTACTCGCTATAGTTTCATGCGATTATCTTCAGCATTACAAAAATAGGTGTTAGGTACGAGAACCATAACATCACCACAAACATAGGTTAGTTGCTATAGAATATTCTCCTCTAAATATTAAAAAAAAAATCAAATGTCTCCATTTGCGTTAGTGGATCATTTAAAACAGTTTTTGTCTCAACAAATGACCATTCAACTCTTAAAGAAAATATCATTTAAGATACTTTTACGCTATCTCTCATACACATCCAAAAGAATACTTATTTTTTCAAGAGCTCACAATGGCGAGAAATTGGCGATCAACTAATGGTAGTCAATTTGTAGGGATAGATGAGCAAAACTATAGAGGGATACATATAAGGACTATCAACCATAAATTTACGCTCTCTCTCTCTCTCTCTCTCTCTCTAACAGCTTAACAGCTATATTCTGATTTAAGGGCGTGTAATAAGCACGTAACGTACACTTGCTCTACAAAAGCACAAAAAGGAACAGTAATCACAGTAATCAAATGGTTAGATCGTAATTAGCATGATAGCAATTGTACCTCTGTTTGCGCGAGTGGATTTAGGGCACGGGACGCCGCGAGCTCCGCCGCTACCGATCTAGGGTAAGGGTTTGGAGGAGAGACGAGGAGCAAGAGAGAGAGGAGGGGCTTTTAGGAGGTGGAGCGTATGAGAATTGAGAGCTCGAGGGTTTAGGGTTTGGTGAAGAGAGAGGGAGAGGGAGAGATAGAGGGGGGATGAAGGAGGGGATCATCCGGACAAAGAGAAGACGAGGGAAAAGCGCGGGCTCTGCTTCGGCTTTTAACGGGCCCTGAGCGGATAACGTCGACCGTTTGGGCCGGGTTCACAAATTATGGGCCCAATTTTATTTTCGATCGATCTGGTATACAATAGATTGGGCTCATATTGGGCCGGTTAAACATCGAAGCTTCGGGTTTAGCCTAATTGGGTCTAGATATTTATTAGTTCTTTTCAATTATCATAATTATTATTCTATTTACAATTTTCTTTTCTTAGCATGCCAGCAAATTTCTACACCATGTGTATATAAGTATAATATTAAGAGAAACACTAATAAGTCTACCACTTTGGGAGTTTAATCTTTCTAATCCCCAATCCTATATAGCCAAAAGAATTTTCTCGATCCTTTAGGCTTTTAGTTAAGAACAGGAAAAAAAAAAAAAAATGAGACGAGTTCTTATTATAACGCTAAAACGGTGGTTGCAGAAGAAGCAGCACTCTAATATTAATCAGCATAATTACATATTCACAAAATCAAAGGAAACCCCTATCATGTAGAAATGAGAAGGATAAATAAAAATTACGCATTTCTAAAATTAAGTTTATTTTTAAATAAAATAAACGAAGCGGTTACCTATCTCTGTCGAAAAAAAAAAAAAATAAACACCACACGAAAAACACAAACAGCGAGAAAAGTGAACACCCAAATGTAACATGTAATGTCCTCCTCAAACCCTAACACACCCCCAACCCCAACTAGTTGTTCTTCTCTTGAGTATAGATGTAGTCAGTGTGGGCAGTAAGAGTTCTTCTCATCAGGCATTCCTCTTCTCCATCTCCTTCGCATCCCTCCATTCCCTGCATGAACTAAAAAAATAAATACAAATTAAAATATAAAAACACATACATCAGCTATATATATATATACATACTCGTAGAATTATATATGAACACTAACAATTTTGATGAATATTAATTAGGAACACATGCATGTCACCTCGAAAGGGCTCTTTTGTGGCTCCATTGGTCCAGTCCTAGAAGATTGGGTGAGAGAGACGAAGAGGATCAGAAGGGCAATAAACACGGGTGTAATTTTCTTGCACATATTTGGTTTGTGAACTGGAGAGGAAAGAAGGGGATCGTAGGGGAAGGTTATTAATAGGTGGGTGAAGTTTATAGGATTTGGTATTTAATGTGAAGATATATGGTATTTAATATTGGATCTAATTTTGTAGTCCTTTGTTGCCTCAAAATAGCGAGAGGCCGAATCTCCTCCTCGTAGAAGATTTGCGGCTATTATGAGGCCGTGAGAATCCGCTACGTACTGTGGATAATCCTCCTCGTCTTCCCTGCGTTCAAACATGAATTTAATGCTTGGCGTTTAATTCTATAAATTTCAACCCTTAGAAAAATATAATTAATCATTAGGATTTGCAAATACAGTGTTTATGAATTTCGATTGCGATTTCGACCCAATCAGTCTCGCGCTAGATTGTGTGAGTGAGTCTACTGGTTTATAAAATAAATACAAAGGAAAACTTCAAAAATCCCCCATGTGGTTACATACATTCTCACTTTAGTACCACGTGGTTTAAAACTTATTAATTTGCTCTCCCGTGGTTTCGTTTTTCTCTTTTTGTTATCAATTTTATTATTTTTTTTTTCTTAAATTAGTGACAAAGTTAAAATTAAAAAGTACTAAAGTAAATATTCAATAAACATAGATGAATATTTGAAGTTTTTTGTATATAATTTAACGAAATATTAACGAAAAAGCGTCCGAAAAAATAAAAACGAAACCACAAGGGGGCAAATTGATACGTTTTAAACCACGGGGTACTAAAGTGAGAATGCATGAAACTAGGGGTGGAAACGAGCCGAGCTCGAGCGAGCTTACCTCAGCTCAAGCTTGGCTTGAAATTAATTTCGAGCCTAAATTTAGGCTCAAGCTCGGCTTGAAATTAATTCGAGCCGAGCTCGAGCGAGCCTAATTTCTAGTCGAGCGAGCTCGAGCCCTAAACGAGCCGCTTGAAATTTTTAACATCGTGCAATCTATAATTTAATTTTTATAAAACATTATCTCAAATTTGATACAAAAAATATTTAATAGTTCAACATATAAAATGAATGCATAAAATAAGATATTATAATATTATAAAAATTAGGAAAAATAATTGAGCAAGTGAAAAAGAGAGAGAGAGCAATTAGAGTAGAATTTCCGATTTAATTTTGTGGGCCCAATAATCTAAATTCTATATAGATATAATTAAAATACATAATATACATTATTTTATATAATTAAAGTATATATTATATATAATATAGGTGGGTGAAGTTATATAGGATATATTGTTTTGAGTATAGATCCATTTATACTCATGGTTTTCGATCGTTGGATTTATTCTTTTAACTATTTCAATCCTAGGGACCACTATCATCCTAATCGCACATCCAACGATCGAAAATTTATAAGTATAAAGAGATCTATACTTATAAGAGTATAGTAGCCATATACTATATTATAATATTATACATATATTTAAACTACTATATTATTTAATGCTTGGCGTTTAATTCTATAAATTTCAACCCTTAGAAAAATATAATTAATCATTAGGATTTGCAAATACAGTGTTTATGAATTTCGATTGCGATTTCGACCCAATCAGTCTCGCGCTAGATTGTGTGAGTGAGTCTACTGGTTTATAAAATAAAAACAAAAAAAACTTCAAAAAAAAACCCTGTGGTTACATACATTCTCACTTTAGTACCATGTGGTTTAAAACTTATTAATTTGCTCCTCCGTGGTTTCGTTTTTTTTTTTTTTTTTATCAATTTTATTATTTTTTCTTAAATCAGACAAAGTTAAAATTAAAAAGTACTAAAGTAAATATTCAATAAACATAGATGAATATTTGAAGTTTTTTTGTATATAATTTAACGAAATATTAACGCCGAAAAGATAAGAAAAGCGCGAGGGTAAATTGATACGTTTTAAACAATAAGATTAAAGTGAAGGCGTAAACCACATATTCCCAAAAAAAAAAAAAAAAAAAATCATCGAAGCAAGCATAGTTTTGGGCCAGGGCCCAAGGATATGATCGACTCTGGGTTAGGCCGAATCATTCATAGATTGGTCAAAACTTTACATACAACTTATTATTAGGCTTGGCCCGTAGGGTTCGAAGGGACGGCCCAATTCTGGCGCACGAAATTCAAAGCAACGCCCTGACACTTTTAGGGGAGACGACAACCGTGCACCTGGTGCATCAGAGCTCCTGTACACCACCGTCTTTTTGGGGGGAAATCTAGTTTTTATTATGTCCAAGAGCACGAGTTATTATAGGAATGACTCCTAATTTCAATATATCGAATTAATCCTCTTTTATAATCTATTGCAAAACTTCTTATTAAGTTATTATTAGTAATATAACATGTTATCATTATGATCTAACCATTAAACTTTTGAAAAATAATATTTATCTTATAATACTTTTTAACATTACATTTCAACTAGAAATAATCTCTTTTTTTTTTAGAAATAAGTAGCACGCTACGCACTTCGTTTATTTTATTTAGAAATAAACTTAGCTAGAAATATGAATCAATTAGGATTCGAACTTAGATCTCCGATACCAAACTCCAAATTCTTTGCTATTTATTTTAGAAACGGTCGGTGAGAGAAATTAATAAATATAAAATTAAAATACTATTTCCTAACAAATCTATTATTTCTTAAATAGATTTGATGAAATTATAAGAGATATATAATAGGCTGGTCTCATCACGCGCGCATAATGCACCTGGTGCAAGTAAATATGCCGAGGTTATTAATTTATTATTATTATGATATGACATGGGAGTACGAAGCATGATCTGGAGCACAGTTCCCTCCTTTGGTTCTCATCATGTCAGAGTTGTCACTCTTTATTCCCATCTATCATTACACCATTTATTATGTGCCCTCGCTCTAAACATAGTTTCATCATATGATATATATAGAGAGAGAGAGAGAGAGAGAGAGAGAGAGAGAGAGAGAGTTTACAAAGGGGAAAAAAAAAAAAAGAAGTATGTAATTCGTATGCCAAGGCATGCATGCTCACTTTTCATGGGAAAACAAACCCCTTTCCAAACAATTACAAGTCACTGCATCATCTTCTGCTTTTGCTAGTGGAGTTGAGAATCTCCTACCACTTTATACATTGTTAATGATTAGTCGTGATGGGTCAAGAGAAATGTAGGATTAATTAGAAATTAAGGGTTAGGTATTATGTTTAATTTGTGGCCTTTAATTTGTAGGCTTAATTAGTAGCTCACAAGTTGCAATTATTGTATATATATATATATATATATATATATATAATTTTTTTTTAATTTCTCAAAAGAGTAGTAAATTTGATCTCTTCGCTCTTATTTGTGGAAATCTTTACTAGAAGAAAACCACAAGAAGTTCTTGGAGTTATTTTTATAAATTGACTTGTATCATAATATATCATAAATTATATATATATAAAAAAATCTCTAAAGATGTCAAATTATAAAATTTAAATAGTCCCTCTTCCTGGTAGAACCCAAAAAATTAAAATTAAAATTTTTTCTCGCCAATCTCAAAATTTTATTTCATTCTTTTATTACAGTAGAGAAAAACCGGTAAACAAATTAATTTATTTGTCTATCACTCTATTTGATGTGAAAAAGCTAGCCTTTAGTTCTAATATTATTATATACTTAATGAATAAAGCGGTGAAACTAATTCTTAAAAAAAAAAAAAAAAAAAATTATTATATACTACACTTTTCTTAAACCCAATAACATTCAACAGTAAGACTAAACTACCATGTGTGAATATTTGATTTGATATATTTTTAAAAATTATTTAAGATTTAGCAACCAGTAGATAAAAAGAATACCTAAAAAACATATATTATATTCGTATTCAAGTTACTTTATGTAATAAAAAAAATAAGTTAGCTTATTAGTATTATTGACCCTTTCTTTTTTTATTTTTTAAATTTTTACAAACTAGCATCGGGGGAATGGTTGATTGCTTATAATCTCTACAAGATATTAAAAAATAAAAAAAGAAAAACACAAAATAATAATAATAATAATAATAAAGTCATTTAACACATGCTATCAATATAACCTTAGCCTTTTGTCTTCTAAAATTCACACGATAGATGTATCGATAAATCCATCATTTTGATCATTTTCACCCGTTAGATCATACTATTCAACCAAGTACTCACTAAACCCTAGGAGCCCACATCATCCTAACCGCACGTCTCTGTCAATCTAATGGCTAAGAACTTGGTAGCACTAATGACTTTGTGCTATTAATAGCATAGTAGCCTAGTTCATAATAATAATAATTAGAGTCATTCTTTATGCTATCAATAGACAAGACTTAGTCTTCTGAAAGTTTTCCAGATTAGATCCATCCCTTTGATAATTTTCACGTTAGATCATACTATTCAACCAACCAACTTAACCTTAAGGGCCCACATCATCCTAATCGCATCTCTCAATCCAACATGTAAACTTGGCGTAAAATCTTTATGGTCTTATTAATAAGATAATTATTATTATTAGATTATCTTATTGTGAGACAGGGGCAAAACCGGAAACTGAGCACTTGCTTATAACTGAAATTTCTTTCCCGTAGATGATGTAGGTTACCCTCATTATCCGCGCTCGATCGTAACTCATCATGCCAACCACCACCACCAACCCGGCCTCATCGCCGCGCTGCGTCGCCTTCTTCGCCAACCGCCGCTGCAACGGCGGCGGCGCCGAGCAGCGGACGCGCCGGTCCCCGTGCGGCCCGCGGGCGGCGGCGGCGGCGGGGGTGCGGGCGGCTCGACAGGGTAGCGGCGTGGGTCGGGGGCGGCGTGGCGGCGGCGTTCTTCGCCTCCCTGGAGCGCTGCTCCTGCGTCCGCGTCCCCGCCGACGACGACCGCGACGACGCCCGGGACGCCGCGGCGGCCCCCTCATCTGCCACGACGGAAACGCCCAAACACTCCCCGCAGCCGAGGAGGACGAGCAGAGCCCAAAGGGGAATTAATTGTTAATTAGTTTATTATTACAAGAGCTAGCTAGGGTGTTTCGAGGATCGATTTCACGCTTGTACGTGTTATATAAAGAGGCCAGGTATTGTTTGTTACCAATCCCCTGTTCTATCGCACTACTTCTTCAATTAATTACTACTCTAGATCTTCTTCTATGTTATTCCGAGTGTTCTATATTATGTATGTACTTAATTATGAAGCAGCGTACAAATTCATTTCGTTGAGTTCTCTCTCCTCTTTTTTTTTCTTTTTTTTCTTTTTTGTTTGAAGGCCAGAGATCGCAATCCAATCAATATTTGCAGGTTAAAATGCTTACCTCTATATATATATATATATATTAAAACGTTTAAATAAAAAAAAAAAATTGCAACATATAATAATGCGGGTAATGATTCGCGATCCAACCAAAGTTGAGGTAGTAATATGATTCGTCTTTTGCCTTCTAATTTGAAATATAGACGCTTGTTGGGTAGAAAATTACTTTAACGAAAATTTGCACAAGATAATGTTATGCACTTAATTTTTACTTAGATGATAAATTTTTAAGTATTCAAAATTCTTAAATTACAATTGCGCTCAGTGGAAAGTGATGTTTCAATGAACACTGATTTTGGGGATACGTGACTCTATGTAGATGCCATATTCTTTGAACGCATTATGAAGTTTGTAATAAAGAGAGTTTTCTAGAATTAGATGCATATTGTCTTTGGGGCCAACCCAAGCACGAGGAATCATTGAAATGCTTAGGCATCATGTTTTTATTATTATATATATCGGTTGATACTCTACTTTATCCGGCCCGGCCCAACAAAAAGCCCAATAAATTTGGGCCTATGTTACATTTATGGTGAATTACTATGCCAAAGGCCCGGTCCAACTTAAATTAAACTAAGGCCTCGGCCATACGATTACGATGGACCAAAATATCTATTGAACTAAACTCTTTGATAAAGAAGTGTGGAATATATAATTGTCGAAAGGTCAAAAGAACTATGTGCCTAGCTTTCAAACTTTTGATTTTTACTATCTATTCTTTCAATTTGTTTGATTTGGCTCACTAAACGGCACTTTGACTTTGACTATTACGCTTATTTTTTGTAGATTTAACTATTATACTTTACGCAATTCTCACAACCGTCTTAAATTAATTAAAATAAGTAATAGTCTTAAATTTAAAGTCAAAATATCGTTGGCTGACTCAAATAAAATAAAATAAAAAGTCAGATCGTAAAGTTAAATTTTTGAAAGATTTAATAGTCAAATCAAAATGATCAATAACTCAGATAAATTTCATACGTTTTTTTTTACGTCATCAACAAAATAAGAAGTTAACGAGGCTCCGAGTACTAAAAGATTGTACATTATATGTTTTACAAAGATATAAGCAAGAACTCTTTATCTGTTTGATTTATATATACAAGGACACATACACTTCGTTATTAACAGCTCTTGATATGCCACTTCAATTTGTGCTACAATTTTTCAACATTGTAATTGTAATGATAAAAGGGGTACTATATATGTGCAAATCCAATAAAGAAATGTTATCAATCAAAAGTAGAACAGTGAAAAGTCTTTTTTAAATTTTTCATTAACTTCAAAAGTCTTTTTTTTTCTTTTTTGACTCAATGTTTGTCATTTCAAGTAAATTCACTCACTTAATTTAACGTCAAGAAGATGCTACCTTCATCTCAAAAAAAAATTCTTGGTCATTTCATTTAATGAATGAAGCGGTAGCGTGTGTTATACCGAAAAAAATAAATAAATAAATAAATATTAGTGACCGACGCCTCGGCTAAAAGAGGTAGGTGTGATCTATTTTCACGCGTGGAAAATATGGACCATTGAACAGATGCATGAATTTAAGCAAGTTTCAGAATAAAAAAGGAAACTTTATTTTCGTCAGAAAAAGAAAAAAAAAATTTGTTTAAAATAATACAAAAGGTTCTGCTGGAACAATCAAATGATATATAGGACTGCTAATATGACTTGTTTTCATCCTAAACTCTTGCATTAATTGTTGTAGAACTGGGGTTGAAAATCTAAATTTAGGTGCAACATGATTTATAATCTTCTTTGCAAATTTCATAGCCTTTGCATCAAAAATTCATGCTCGATCACTCTTTAAATCAACCCCACTTTTTCTTGATTCTGATGCACAGGTTTTCAGAATACAAATGTTTTCTTTTAGGTTTTGGGCTATTAGGTCCAGTGAAATACATAGATTTAAGCTATATTCGATTCATGAAGGTCAATGTGCTCAATGTGCTCATCTGACCTATCACTAGGCCACAATTTGGCCAACTTGGGATGCCACTGCTTCTGCTTCTCCTCCCACTAATGATCTTCCTGCAGCCTAGCTAGCTTAAGAAAAAGCTACAAAACAAACTAAATCTTTAGCTTTGTATTTATCCACATGCATCTTCGGTATATATTCTCAGAATTTTTTACATCTCTCTAAGCACGCGCTCAAATATTGTTGTGCGCTTCCATTCAGAATTGAACTCAGGATCTTGTACTCGAATCCACCTACTTTTAATTTCCATCTGAACTAAAATATTGACTATATGAAAGTTTCAAGATGGAAGGTTTACTAATTTTTTGTTTTAATAATTAGGCCTGTCACTTTAATCAAAAACTAGGTTCAATCTTTCTACTAATTATTTTTACAGGCCTCACTGTTGTTGGCCTACTGTAACCTTTTTTGGCCACGCACTGCTCTTCGTCTAAGCACTTGTATTTGTTTATCTTTGTGCGCATGCACTTCTTTCCTAAGTCAAAAGGAAATAACTTTATCCACTTTGTTTCAAAGTGTTTTGAATTCTCTCTCTCTCTCTCTCTCTCTCTCTCTCTCTCTCTCTCTCTCTCTCTCTCTCTCTCTCTCTCTATATATATATATATATATATATACATATATTCGGAGTCCGGCTATGATGTTTATAAGTTTTTTACTGTAGTTAGGTTTATCTCTTTAATTATTTTCATTCGCTAGATCATACTATTCAACTAATTAATCACCCACTTAATTTTAGAGAGCAACTATCATTCTAACTGCATATATCTTAATCCAGAAACCGAAAACCTGTAAGCACCAATGACTTATACTTTTTAAAAGTATAGGAGCTCAATTCATACATACATTCGTGTCTAGTATAATTCGGCATCACTTTAGTTTGTATCTCTGATCATTTCTGATCTCTATCGTACACGTGAGCTAGTGAGGGTTTTAATTAAGATTAATTCAAAGTTGTTTAATTTCCATAATTACTTTTCTTTTGGAAATTTGTGGTGTAAACACAACAAGGTTGCTTGGTGTAAGAGAAGTTCCCTTTTAATTGCCATATTTCAAATCACTCCACCTTAGTTGGCGGCCCACTGCTATTCCTCTAGGCATGCACTTATACAATTTTTCTTTGTGCGTTCACTTCTTTCCTAAGTCAAAAGGAAACAACTTTATCCGCTTTGCTCCAAAGCATTAATTCTGAATTCAATATGTATACATTCGTGCCTACTTTAATTTGGCATCACTTTGATTATATCTCTGATCATATATGACCTCTATATTGTACTTGTACATGTGAGTGAGGGTTTTTAAGATTAATTTTGAGTTGTTTAATTTTCATTGATTTGTCTAATCCTAAGGTTGTTTAGTGTAATTAATGAAAAATATTTTCTTAATCAATTGGATGTAATCTCAGGCAATCGTTGTATTGTTCGTAATCGGAGCCTTTGGATTCAGGGAGTAATTTATCCAATTTCATCCACTCTGTTCCTTCGAGATTAAGTTAAAACCAAAAAAAAAAAGAAAAAAGAAAAAAGAAAAAAGAAAAAAAGTGGATCCCTCCTGCAATTTTGTGTGCTTCTTTTCAGATCAAGCCATTTCTTTTTTCCAAATAAAGTGATATTCGTTTCATATCTATCTATCCTTCGTCCGAGGATAAATAATTTTTAATAAAATAAAAATCACCGTAATTAGGTCCCTAATGCATTTATTTATTATATAGGTCTTTTTCCATTTCCAAAGGTATACTTAAATATTACAGCACCTTGTTGAACTTCAATAGCTTAAAATTTTAAAATTTTAAATTAAATTGATGTGCTATATAAACTGGTTAGGTAAATATGGCCACGCTATTTCCAAACTTAGCAAATACCTAATTTTAGTACGTAACGCTCTCGCCGCAGACGAAAACCACCCGCCAATGGCGACGCGCCACGTCGGAATCCCACCTCGTGGCGGGACCCAGTTGCGCGTTCGGTTCGCGCGCTATAAATACCACTCCCCCTCCATGCCTTCCTTCCCTTTTCCCCTCCTTCTCTCTCTTCTACCCCTCTCCGGCGCTCGTATTTACGGCCATGCCATTCTCCGTCGACGACGCGGCCCCGCTCCTATCCCTGATCCCTTTCTCCCTCCTCGAACCCGACTCCGACTTCGGGATCGGGTTCACCCCGTGGCCGGACCCGACCCCTCCGCCATCCGACCAAACCGGGGCTAAAACCGAACCGGAGACGTCCCTCTCCCCGCCCGAGCCGGACCGGGCGCCGCCGTCCCCGGCCGAGGAGCGCCGGCTCCGGCGCATGATCTCGAACCGCGAGTCGGCGCGCCGCTCCCGCATGCGGAAGAAGCGCCACCTCGAGGAGCTCCGGAGCCTCCTCGCGGGCCTCCGCGCCGAGAACCGCGAGCACGCCGCGCGGCTCGCCGGCGCCGCCCAACTCTCCGCGCTCCTCCGCCGCGACTCCGACCGGCTCCGCGCCGAGTCCGCGTCCCTCCGGCGCCGTCTCGAGTCGGCGCGCCGCGTCCTCATCTTCCGCCGCCTCCTCGCCCAATCGCCCCCCTTTAGCGTGGGATCCAACCCTAGCGTCCCTCATCACCTAGAACGAAATACATGGGGCCAACATTTTGGATTAGTCGAACCCTCTTATGTAAACTTCAAACAAAGATGAAACGAAAATTGGAAGCGGTTCCCGGTCTCTTTTGAAAAAAAAAAACCGGCGATTTTTTTGGACCGGAACAAACCCGGTTCCGCTGTAACGCATTAAGCATCGCCCCGATATATACTCTCTTCGAAATGCTATTAAACGAAACCAAAAACAAACCGGCGCGAAACATATCCGCTCACGAACGCAACTCGTTTGCAGCATTGAGATTCGTGCGTGATCAAAACGGGACGCATAGTACGTACGTAATGATGATGCTGATTATTATTGACCATCCCGGACGGTGCCAAGAACAATATAAATGCGCTGCGAAGGTGACTCTTGTTGAATTCTATTTTTATGGACGTGTTGTTGTTTTTGTTGTTGATAAATTTGTGCGATTAATCTACAGTACTGCTTAACTTGGTGACGCTGTACATAAATAATTTATACGGTACGATTCTAAATTTCTAATTAAGCACTCGCGCGGCTCCTTATAAATTATTTAAACATTGACCTGTATAGTACAGAATATTTTAATTGATTTATGTAAGCAATCTCAAGTGTCGTGTAAATTAATTTACTCATACACCATCAACTTTTTAGAAAGCTAAAAGTATTTCCGGTCTCATAAAAACTTCTTCTAGAAACGTTCATGAATCTATGTACATTATATATCACTCACTATATTATTATTATTATTATAGATATAGGAATCAATAAAGGACTATTAATTGTATTATAAATGCGGATGCATCGGTTAACTCATAAGAGATGGTTATAAGATGAGAAATATGCGTGCTTGAAATTAATTTTTTGTTTCTTTGAAAGAGAATTGGGCTTGATTAAGTTAGGTGTGCCATTTTTATTTTTATTATTATATGAATTATTATGTATCAATCAATCTTAATAATGTTTGGTGCCCATCGCAATCGCCACGTCTAAAGCAAAAGGCCATCCCTTTCACCCAAGGGAAATTTAGTCTCCAATGCTTTTGTTTTAAGCGGGCGTACGATTTTTTTTTGGTGCACCTTTTCCCTTTAACGTACCTCTCTCTGTGACAGCATTTAATTAGGGCGCGATCTCACACTTTTGGTCACTCCTAATAAGAAAGTAAGAACAGGATATTTATATTCTCATTTCTAATATCTTTGGTGGTAGCGAAAGATCGAAAAAAGTCTCCATTGTAAGAGTGTAACTACTAGTAAAATGGTAATCAACGATTTAAGTGTCGTGGCGGGATCACAATCGTAACGAAAATTGTGATCGCATAACACGACGCGCGTCTTGCGTGTCGATGCGTCTTTGGTCAAAAAAATTCATGTCTTATAATAATAGCGTGAAATATTTATTTTTTTAAGAACAAAATATTCTAACTATTTATTATATCTTTTTATCACATTTTTAAACTTTATTGAAAAAATTACTCACTAATTTAAAAAATAGAGAGTTTTAAATCACTTTTAGATATCAGATCTTGTTAGTGATCTTGATGGACAGCGCTTATTTATATCATTGAATACAAATGTAATGGATATTATGAAACATTATTATTATTATTATTATTATTATACTTTGTTAGGTATTATTATTTTTATAAAAAAAAATAATTGTGAGATAAAAAAAAATCCAAGTCAGAGTTAAATAGATAAATTTGTTTTATATCAAATATGTTTTACAGTATAAATTATTTAATAGAGCAAAATATATTTTGAGAATTAGGCCGCTTAAGTCTCTTTTATGGGCTGAGATTGTCAATTTGTAGAAATCCGGTGGACATCGGAGCCCAATAGATTGATGGCGAGAACCTCACAAAGCCCAATAAAGCAAGTTGGTTTTGAATTGGACCGGGCAGTGAGGTCTTGCGGTCGAGAATACAAGAGTCCCTATGCTTCTAATAGCATATATAGTAGTCCTACTCATTGTATAAAATGATGAATCTTTATAGGTATGTAAAACAACAATAAAAATAAAACTAACATAACCCACACAGCGTCATAAAGAAGAAATTCGTGATCAATCTGTGGAAGCGAGAAGTTCGGCTAGCTATAATCTGAACGTACGTTACCAAGTGAATTTAGATAATTTGATTCCTTCTCCTATCTAGAATTTTGTCGAGTTCCTAGAAATGAAATTGGTTTTCGATCTATATCTATTTTCGAGGAAAGGAAAAAAGATTGATTAAACCCCTGCAGGATTCCCAAAAGTACAACTCCATGCCCTCCTCCATGGCTATTTGAATCATCACATCAAAAAAGCTGGACCATGGAATGTGCCATTGCTCCATCACCCTTTCTCTCAGAAAACCTATCGTCTGCATCCGTTGCATCAACTAATCTCAGAAAAAGTTAGTAGCATAGGTAGGTAGATACATTTTCGACTCATTAAAAAAAAAAAAAAACATAAATAGGTTCCATTTGTTTTGGTATAAGGAGTGTTAGATGTGACTCGAAATTAATATTTGACTCAAGTTCGAATTTTCGACTCGCCGGCAGTTTCATGGTGCGACTAAATTAGAAAAATAAAATTGTGAAGGAAAAATGAATGTATGTCATGGGTAGCGGATGGCTCGGGCCGAGCCCCCCGCGGTACAGATCGGATTCGAAACTTGTAATGAATTTTTTTTTTTGTTTTTTGCCCTAGAGGCGTAAGATCATGATCGGTTGTAGAATATTGTATTCCCTTTTTTGTTCGATAGTGAAGTTTTCTCCTCCCTCGCCCGTAATTATTTTCCTGCATGTGTGTTTTTTTATTTCTGATTGTGATTTGATTATTCTTTATGTTCGTTATTTTGTTTTCGTTTGTGCGTTTGTTGTAACAAGTAGAGGAATGAAATTCAAGTTTTATTACTTTCGATATTTATTTTAATTTGGTGTAAATTAAAAATATAGTGTAACTCAAGTTACGTTAGACCTCCAGTTCACCTACTATTGACTTTTCTTTCTAAAGTACTGAATTTGATTTAATTCCGTCAGACTCAATTTTCTCTAAAAAAAAAACTTATTAAATAGTAAAATCTAAATTTTACCCTTTTTTTAATAATAGATTAAAATTACCTTATTTATAATAAATAGAAAAAATAATAAAATTTAACTTTTAAATTATACGAGTTACGTTAAAAAAATATATATATAATCACACTTTAGAAAAATTTAAATATTACTGTATTTGAGTTACGTTGAATCTACATATAGGCAGATCCAAATTAACAAGCCCGAGAAGTAATTAATCTCTCTTTATTTTTATCCCTCGCCTCCTTTTTAGCTGTACGTAAGATAAACGCTATTGTCTTGCGACTGTAGCCAAAAGCACTTCGAGGTGCGTGCGAGATTGTGCGCGTGTGTATGTGCGCGTGTGTGTGTCATGTGTGTGTGTGTGGGTGGGGTGGGGGACCACCAGTGCGAGCACATTCACAAGCATCTCGACGCATATAAAGTATGCAAGCTAATAAGAGAAACCACATGCATGTTGCTCGTGTATCTCGTAGCCTTTTATTAGATCTCGGGTGGAGCAGCAAAATTAAAAACTTTTTAATAGAAATCAAAGAGGGGGTAGGAAATGTCCTGCAAAGGTGTAGCACAGAAGAGAGATTTGAGGGGTTCAACACATGGCCACTGCTGATGAGAGATTCATGGCATTAAATAACTTTGATTATAACAAAATTCACATATTTCATATTATGTGAACTTTTCTAGTGCAGCAAGAAATTAATATGCATGGCCATTCTTTTTCTTTCTTTCTTTCTTTCTTTCTTTTTTCTTTTTTTTTTTTTTTTGGTTTGGGAGAAAGTGATGGTTTTGAAATCTTTGAGGCAGTCTGTCTCCATGGTACATTTGGAGAGAGCAGCAGACAAAACTACCTCTCTCTCTCTCTCTCTTCATATCCAAATCCCAACAAGAAATCAGTTCAATCTTTTACCCTCTCTCTCTCACTTGACAAGAACACATGTCTCTCACCACTACCCACCAAACCAAGGTAGGGACCATAAAATACTGCTGCTACCGGAGCCCCCCACTCTCTCTTTTTTTTGGCCACTCTTTGGTGATCACATGATGCTATCCCAACCGTCCATCCATCCCCCTCATAAACCCCCCCAATCCCAATCCCCATCAACTAGAGCTGTTTTAAAGGGAATGAATGATTTCCTTATAATGAGTTTGTTGTTCTGCTAAAAAGAGAGAGAGAGAGAGAGAGAGAGAGAGAGAGTATATTTTCTGGGTTTTAAGGTGCTTGTCCCACTCCCAAGTCCCAACCCTCTTACCAAATGGCTCAAAAGGGCCTCAAAAACAGCCCCCAGATCCTTTCCAGCTTTGGCTTTGCCTCAAGGGTAGCTTTTGTGTATGAGGATACACACACACACACACACATATAAATATATATATATGGATATTGCTATTTCCTCTTTTAAGCCAATTTTCTCATCTCTCTATATATCCTTAGCTTCCTAGCAAAAGAGGGGGGGGGGGAGCAAATTAAATGGCTTCTCTATCTAGAAGCCCCAAGACAGTGCAGTATGGGAGGAGGCTGTTTGAGCTACTGGAGGAGCAGCAGGAGCCCTTCCTCCTTGATGTGTACCTCTCAGAGAATGGCTTCTTAACAGCTGGGGCTTTGAAAGCCGAGGGAATTAGGGCCAATTGCTGCCCTGTGAATCTCTGCAGAAGGATACTCAAACTCTGCAGCCGTGGGTGGCTAAAGCGGATCAGGAGCAGCAATTTGAGGCATGTGCTGGGGAAGCTCTTGCTTCAGAAGGTGGTGAATTGGAATGGCACAGCTAATGCTGGGAAGGGGAGGCATGTACTGTTGGGTGTGTGTGGGTGCTTCTTCCCTGAGATGGGTGGCAGCAAAAGCAGCTTGGTGGAGTTCCAGAGGCTTTCTAAATCAGGAGGAATTGATGATGGGGAATCAGATGGGGAGGCTTCATGGGGAGCAATGGAGGTGGAGGGATCAAAGCAGCTTAGTCCAGTGTCTGTTCTTGAGCTGCACTCTGATCATGAGGCCTCCCCCATTCATAGCCATTGTAAGTTTAATTTTTGCATGCATGTTCTTTATTTTTTTCACCTTAATTATAGCCTCTTCTTTTTAAAGTAAATTGTTTAATTCCTGGAATGTTTCTTCTTTATCTATACATAATGATGTGCTTCTCTGCAGATGAGGATGAGAAGCCCTCAACTTCAGGTAGTTCAGCAAAGAAAGCCTCTGATGCTAGTCCTTGGCAAGGTTTTGAGGAGCTTCTTGGGTCTACTTCTCCCACCATTATGCATGATGAAAATGCAGAGAAAAACAAGGAGCTGGATCAATCAGACCAGGTCATGGCATTGCTGGGATGTCCAATATTGGAAGGGGGGGATCAGTGTGTGAGCCCACAGTTTGCTGAGAAGCTCATTGAGGACCAGCTCTCCTCCTGGGAGAAAATGAGGGTTGATTTTCTGAAGATACCCGATTTGATATGCTCAGACATCTCAAAATCCACCAAAGAGTGGAGCCAATTCCACCCAGAGGTGACAAAGATAGGGAAGGAGATAGAGAATCTCATCTTTGAAGAGATCAGGAGAGAGAGTGTGTTAGACCTCCTAGGCTCTCATTGTACATTGGAAACATGCATGTTAGATTCTAAATAACTACTACTAAGCATCATTAATTATTATATTAATTAAAGTTAATTATTAGTGGATGGATTTCTTTTACATTTATTCAAGTCTTTGTCTCCTTGTATCTTGGGTTCCATGCAGGATGTAGCTTCTGATACATTTTTTGCCCAGAGGAAAAGACAAGGCATGCACACACCTTCCTCTAGTTCTTTTATATGTTGGGTTTAATGCTTAATAAAGAGTCAAAGGTGCATTAGCTAGGTTCTGCTTAATTAATAGCACCCCCTAGCTAGCACTTTTACAGCATGCAAAAATAACTTTTTTTAAAAAAAAAAAACCTTAAGTTATTATTATTATTAGTGATTAATTATGAAACCATTGAAGGACACTTGGCAGAGTCTGTGGAGTCATCTGTGAGAGTAGGAATAAACAACTGGGGGGGCTTGGTAACATGGAACTCATCATCTCCAATTGTCTAGTTTTAATTACCATGGCAGTAAAAAGACAGAAATAGACAAAGGATTTTATTGGAGCTATCTGGTTAGGGTTCTTCCAACTACCTCTTGGACAGCTAGAAAGCTGGGGAATCATGGGAGCAAAGTGGGTGGTGCCCAACTTTTTCTTTTTCTTTTTATTTCTCTTCCTAAAAATTAAAAAAAAAAAAAAAACAAATTTATCCAATAGGGCATCACTTTTTGGTAAAGTGCCCAATGTAAAGATAAATTTTACTCATGTTCTAACCTTTTTTTCTTTTTTTTAATAGAATGATAGTAAACTATTCACTTCTTGTATACTAACAATCAAATTTTTAACACCGACTATTTCTAAAGCAAGTGACAATAGACGTGGTGGTTGGTATCTGAGATTCAAGATCAACTCCTAATTGATTCATATTTTCAGTTAAATTTATTTCTAAATGAAATAAACGAAGCGAAATGACGTCTTACCTATCTCTCAAAATTGATAATATTTAAAAATATGATAAATTAGTAAAATTATTTATACAGGTCAAATTCGTTCACGAAAGAAGGGGCTTTGTTACAAAATTCCAAAACAGGACAACCTTAAAAAACGATGAGAGAGAGACTAAGAACAATAACACAACCATCAGTCTACGTTGATGTAAACGGTTCTGTGCGCTTTCACATCTAAAATTATTTGGATAAAACGTTCTAATCATACAAATATTTGAGGAAGATACATTTTTTTTTTTTAATTTTTATACACGGGAGTGTCCTCTGTTTTCACACGTGTGTTTGGCACGTACGTAGGGGTGCATGGTTGCCAAAAGAGAGCAGTAATAAGAGAGGGCCCAGTCACGGTCCACCGTTCTATCAAGCCATGTGCATATTAATTGTGCACGATCGGTGAGGGATGCGCCATTGATGTTGATGCCCCAACAATAAATTATTTCCTACACTTGGTTCGCCGAATCACCGATAGCCCACTTCGTGATCTATCATTTGTCCCATCTTTACTTACCGTCTAAAACTTATTCAGTACAGATGACTCAATCTTAGTTGCTAATCATCAGAAGAATAACTTGCAAATATGAAAATTACTTGATGGAATGAAGGGTGCGGAGATCAGAGGAGTGGTTTGCAGTTGATGTGCGTGGTGAACAAAGTGTAGGCAATAAGTTCTATTCCCCGAAGTTCCCAGCGCACTAGTCTCGTTTGAGAAGCTAGGGACCATTGAGGTTGTGTTGCTCCTGATACGCCACGAGGAACCCTTGTGTCACCACCTGCATTTCCTATTCCAACCTTACCGTCCACGGAGTACAAAATTTATACACTTTCCGTGTGATTCTCGCATTCAAGAACATATCCCCCTCCCCTCCCAAAAAATGTCTGGAATCTCATTAATGTAGTGTTGTCGATGTGGATGTGATCGAGTAGAGTTTTAGATTGGACTTTACAAGATGTCAATACAGATATTCAAGAGCCGCCAAGAGAAATAATGTTTAATTTCACAGTTGTAGTATGAACCTGCATGTTGCAGATCGTAATTTGGCATTGGAGGGTCCCTCTTGTGCTTCACTCTTCTCTCCATCTCGATCTCCTTTTTTTAATATTTTCTTTTCTTCCTAATTTCCGTATTCTTCTCCTTATTTTTTCTTTTCTGGGGCTTAGCTATCTTTTTTATGTAGCTAAGTTTAGTTATCTTAACAAATGAAGCTACCTCCTATCTAAGTCCTGGGCCGAGCTCGTGGCTCCATCCGACGCGCGAAACAGTCTTTAATCCTGTCGGCTATCCTTTTTTAGAATTTTTTGAATTTCTTACTTTATTTTCGGACCTGTGGCAATTTTTTGCTTTCTTGATTTTTCTGTTTTTCTTGTTGTTTGTCTCTTTATTTCCACGGAAGCCTCAGTTGCTTTCATATTGTTTGGGATTCATTTATCGATGAATGAAAGCTATTTCTCAAAAAAAACAAATGAAGCTACCGACGCTATCTTTCTCCTAAAAAGAAAAATCTATAGATCTTTACTTAAGTCAAAATATGTAGCTTTATTTTATGTTTTTGTCACAAACTCGACTCTACCGCTTTTAATTAGAAAATTAAGGCTTCGTTTGGTATTACGGAGAGATCGTGTTACGTGCGGTGAGAAAGTACGTTGGAAAAATATTCCGTTTATTTTCGTAAGTAATATTGCGTTCCGAATATCGCGATGAGTCGGTTACGATATATTTTTTGCGTTTCCACCGGAGAACGCAGAAGCATATCCCTATATGCTTTTTCTATAACTCTATTTTATCTAATAACGTTAGATAGGCCTCAATATCAAACTAAACCTAATTAGTCATATTAATGATACACCGTTTCAAAAGCTACAAACTTTAATCGCCACATTAATTGATGAGATCTTTCCTTAATTCAAAGTGTCCAAATATTACCCTCTTAATTCCAACACGAAGAAAAAGAAAAATACAAAAAAGCAATAGTAATTAATTAAATGGCACTAGCTACAGAGTTATATTTATTAAAGCTGTCAAAAATTCTCGATATTTCATACTCGATCTAAAGCAAGTAGTATACGGATAGTCATTGCTCAGACATGCTAAAATAGACTCGATCGGTATATTATTAATTTAAATATTCAGACTCAGAGCAGATCCAAAGTTAAATGAATTGATTGTATAATTTTTTTTCATCTATTTTTTTTTAAGATATGGATACAACATATCAAATCCCATCTGATCCACGAACACCTTCCATATATATACTTATAAATATGCAAACAAATTAAGGAGAATCCGAGATTATAAATGGGCGATGCAACACTCGTCCTAGAACACTATTAATGCATGTGGTCTCACAGTAATACATAGCATCAGTGTTTTTTTGGTTCGGCCTAAGAAAGAGATCGGCATGTGTCATAATTGTCTCCGTGCTATGATTCGCCGAGGGTTGTCGACATTAATCGTGACCCCTTCCTATGAGGTCTCGGTCCTACTGTTTCAATTTTGTCGCTTAGTTTATTTTCGTAATGAATATTTTTTAATAAATAAAATTGTGTTCTTCGTATTTTTGTCTCTCTCCGTTTTATGTATTGTGAAAATAAGGGGCACAATGTTTTTTGCGAAGAAAATATGTGCGTGTGGAGGGTAAATTAATTGTGCTCGTAGCTCATCGACTTTCGACTAACGTTTGCCTACTTAATTGATGCCTAATTTTAATTACCATTTTGTTAATTGGCAAGAGTATTTTCATTGCAAAATCTCTTATATTAATTAATTCATTGTTAAAACATAAAACAAGGAGAGATTTTCAAAAAGAAAATAATAACTCTTGGACGATATATATATATCGATCATGAGATTAGAAACCAAACTTTCTCCAACAAACAAAAAAAAATTCTGTGAAAGTGAGATCAAATGATAATATTTTAATGCTGATCGAATGTAAAAAAATTTAAACACCATGTCCTCTAATTAATAGCTCGAGTTAAAACTGTTAAATCCAACCATATTCCTAATTTCTTACTCCATTAATTTGATTCAAACCCCAAAAAATATAAAGTTTTTCCCCCTTTTTTTCCCTTTAACTTTTTTTTTAAGGAACTAGTAGTAGTACTATATATAAAGTATTGCTCCTTTAGACATAATTAAAATGAAGAGAATGAAAATTATTGTATCTAACTGTAGATGCTTCCTCGTTCTCTGTTCTCTCTGGTCCCTCGCACGTGCATCGCAGGATCGCACGTGCATTGCAGGAGACAAATGGTCCAAGGTTTTAACTAAATAAACCTAGATTTTCATTCCAATAGTAGATCATAATTAATCAAGTTATATACATATATATATATATATATATATATATATATATATATATATATATATATATATATATATATATATATATATATATATATATAATATGTGACCGAATAACCCTCTCATGCATGATCTCCTTTTCCACATGGAGTGATTAATTCTATGAGAAGAGAGAGCAAAATCAAAACCACATGTAGAATGTCCACTTATTTATTTGTAATTACAAATACATTAGTAGTAATTATTAGTAGTTTATCATTCTCACAAGCTTCTTTTTTTCTTTTTTTTAAAAAAAAGCAAAGTGAAATATATATATATATATATATATATATATATATATATATATATATATATATATATATATATATATATATATATATATATATATATATATATATATATATATATATATATATATATATATATATAAATTTCTTATACCTTACTTTTATATATTTGTGTAATATAGTGTGATCACGAATTCTATTCAGTGAGCATGTACTGTATTTATTTATATTTGAACTGTTGAGCTTAATTAACATAGAAATTATCTATACATTTGAATAATATTTATAAACAATAAACAATAAAATAAGAAATTTAATTTTAACATTCTTATGTATTGGTTTAAAAATTTATAAATAAATATATTATTATTATTTTCTATTCTTTTTATATTATCTATTCGATGCATCGCACGGGGTACTTCACTAATCACTAGTGACGCACTATTTTACATATTCTACAATATTTCTCGTACTAATATGCTGACTTAATGGATTTTAGTTGGATGGTTATTTTGTTCTCAATACTCTAAAAACCTGACCTCTATGTTAGGATATATATAAATAAAATAAAAAACAGTTCACATTAAGATTGATAATAAATTATTACAAATATCAATAGCTTTTTGAGGTGGGAAGGTGAAACATCAAGGAGTGGAAAGAGGATGAAGGAAGAATTGCCACATGTCAAACTCCATGCAAAATAATGTATATAGAGGTATAGAGGTATAGATATAGATTATTTATAATAAGGAGATTAACCTCATGATATTGCACGTCTTAATTAAATTAATTATGTATGCGGTGATGTGCCTTCACTTGCAATTCTAAATATATCCACGTGGCATCATTTGGAAGTACAACTTTGCCCTTTCATAAGTCAACTTATCCTTTGGATTTTAAATGTGGTAATTAATTAATCACTGATGCAATATTAATGTTAAACATTTTTCGTTTTGCTTAACTCAACTCTCTCTATATATAAATATATTTACCTTTATTTACCTTCCATGCATTAAGCTCTAATTATGTATCCATCCTTCCATTATTATTATTATTATTATTATTATTATTATTTTTCGTAAATGGCAAAGGGCTTGGTGGTTGATGCGTGGCCAAGTTCGAATCCTGGTTGATTCACATTTATAGCTAAGTTTATTTAAATGAAATAAACGAAGCGAATAGCGTGTTACCTATCTCTCTATAACAAATAAAAATATGATTAACTTATGTAACTCTTTATACTCTATTTACAATTTAGCATATTTCTGAATGTCTCATGTGCGCTTACACATTAATATTATCGGAACCAAAGCAATTACTCAAAATCAATCACGCACTCAACCAGCAACTGAAGATTTTTGTACATAAATTTTTTATTTATTTATAATTCTCTTATTTATCATATCTAAATAAAATATTGATAGAAGAGTAATATATATACACGATTAGCGCGACATTTTGCCATTTACGAAACTGCGCCAATACTCTCTCTCCCAGTAATCCTAAACGGAGCCTTAGTTAACAACTCCTTTAAGTTAGTAGATTCAGTGGTGAATTGGTGATACATAATTACTCTCTTGGGCCTGAAACCGAGCGTGCAGAGTTAGACCTGCTTCAGACCAAGCACGGCCCAAGGGCTTTATAGATCAATTACCATTGTAGAAGGACATATGTGTAAAAATCCCAAAAATGGAAAAAAAAAAAGGAAATTACGGAAAGACCCTTTTACCTCGCATAATTAATGATCCAACCCGCACCCCACCGCACCGCTTGCGCCCACCTAACCTGACTCGTCCGACACTCGTTGACTAGGGTTTTTGGAAACCCTAAACATTCCCCTCTACGTGCTCGCTCTCTCGCTCTCTCTCTCTCTAGGGTTTCTGGGAACTGTACTCGCTCGAAGGAGGGGGAAATGGAGCCCTCCTCGTCTTCGCCTTCTTATTCTTCTCCGCCCGCTCGATCCTCCTCCTCCTCCGCCCCCTCCCGGTGCTCGGAGCAGGGGAAGCTGTTCGTCGGCGGGATCCCGTCGGCAACGACGGAGGAGAAGCTCAAGGAGCACTTCGAGAAGTACGGGGAGGTGAGGGAGGTGGTGGTGATGCGGGATCGGATCACGAAGAACGGTAGAGGGTTCGGATTCGTCCAGTTCGCGGATCCGGGGGCGGCGGAGAGGGTTTTGGACGAGAAGGAGAAGGGAAACCATGTGATTTGTGGAAGAACGGTATGTGCTATTCTATCCGCTGTTTACTCTTCTTCTTCTCCTCTTTGCGTGTGTAAAGAGGGGGGAAAGGTCTTCTTTTCCTTGGAAAAGTTTGGTTTTTTTTTTTTTTTTTTTTGTGACTTTTTTGGTACTTTTTGTTCAATGTGAATCTATTGCCTGAAGAGTGTGAGCGATCTCTCGTGAGAGCTTTAAAGCTGCTTGCTCCAACTCCTTCGATCGTAGTGTAATTTGTGCATTGCTTCTGTTATTAATAGTTCAAATATGTGTCATGCGTGTGTTTTAATCAGGAAAAGGCATTATTTAATGAGGTTGTGTTTTACAAAAGACACAGTTTTGAATTTACGACGAATTTTCAATGTGTAGTAGGCAGTGTTAGGACGTTCACAAATTATTCACCGAATTATTAATGCTCGCACTTATAAATCATATAGTTCATCCGTATGGGGCACACTTTTGCTCTAATATTTGTACTTGTAATATGTGTAGTAGAGAAAAAAATGCTATCGCGATGCAGAAATGAAGGTGATTGTTTAGATAGTAATCATACTGCTATTTATCCCATACGTTTTATTATTCATTCAGAAGATAGTGCACTATAAATATTAAATATATATAGCCGGATTTAAGAGAGTGCCTCTGTGCTAATATGGGGCCTGTTTGGTCCTGCAGTGAACCGTGGTCCACGAGCGGGCGGTGCCGCACAGCATTTTGAGAAAGCTCTGCATGCAGAGCTTTCTTAAAAGGGCTTCTTTTCTTTTCTTTTCTTCTTTTTTTTTTTGCAGTCGCATGCTGCGAATGTAGGCGCGACTGTGTGGCCAAAACCCCACTTGGTTCTGAATGAGATAACTTGACTCTATGCCATAATTATTGTTTCAGTAAAAGATTGATTAGAAACTGGGTGATCATATATTCCTTTTCCAGGTTTTTTCTTGCCGAAAATTCATGCTGACCACTATATTCTTCTAATTTTATTCCTACTTTTTTTAGGTGGAAGTGAAACAAGCAGAGCCAAGAAGTCAACAGAATCAGACTCACCGTTCCTCTCAACACCAACATCCCAATCAGGGCCAGCATCAAAATGGGGGGTCAAATAGGTTTAATACTAACAATAACAGTAATGGTGGTATTCATTCAAAGTCAAATAAGATTTTTGTAGGTGGTTTGCCTGAAAGTATAGAAGAAAATGATTTCAGAAGATATTTTGAAAAATTTGGTGTGATAACTGACGTGGTTGTGATGTATGACAATGATAAACGGGCAAGAGGATTTGGGTTCGTTACTTTTGATTCAGAGGAATCTGTTGATGAGGTGATGCAGGATCATTTCCATGAGTTGAATGGTAAATTGGTGGAGGTCAAGATAGCTGTTCCCAAGAATGGAAATAACCATAGCAGTAACAGTAATCAGAATTATGGTAATTACAATTCCAGAAATTTCCAGGAAAGAGGGCATGCATATCATAACTTTTCTGGTGTTATGCACCCATCTTACAATTGGAGCTATGGTCCATATCACAGTTACTTACCGCCACCACCTATACATATGTATTATCAGGGAGGCTATGGTGGGATGGGCTATGTTGGCCTGTATCCTGGCCCAAGAAGCTTTTGTGGCGGCCCTGGAATGATGCAAAGGCCGAGTTTTATTCCATACGGGAGTATTTCTGTGTACCATAGCAATGCGAATGGAGCATTTTCTGGTCACAAGAGGAATTTTGGTGATGCTTATAGTGGGTTTGCAGGATTTGGGAACTGCATGAGTGGTCATGCTCGCCCAGTTATGCAGTCGGATGCAGTCAACAAGGTAGCTGTGCAAATGGAAAATGTGAAATTGGGGGATCACTGACCTTTTAATCGGTCAGTATGTTACCAGCAAATCTGCTTTTTCTGTATGATCAGGTTTCTTCCTCCCATTTTCTAGTCCATATATGGCTATATATTCGATTTGGTTCTATATTTGATATAATTGCATGTTCTATGTGGTAATTCAAATTCTATATCTAAGTAACAAAGTTTATTGTTGTGAAAATACTTTGCAGAATCTTTCTATATTTCTGAAATCCAAAGTGACAATGGAATTATTCACTTGCAACCAATACTGGATATTATGTGTCTAAAGAGGCATGCTGAAATTATCTTCAAACTAATACAATGAGGTCACTGTATTTAATTTTGTGTTTCTAGAGGGATAATTTCCCGCTTAGTAATATGTTATCCATGTCTAAATTGAGAAATTAAGAGAAGTACCTTACTGTTTTTCTGAGTTGCAACTTGGAAATTAGTTTTTTCCCATCATTTAGTCTGTTGTCTTTACCTATTAAAATACGTGTCTAATTTTTTTGTCCTTTTTTCCTCCATAAAACTAATTTGCTTATGTAACTATATACAAAATTTATAATCAGATACAGCAATGTTAGCAAATAATCTTTCAGTATTTACATAATATTAGCTGAATACACTTTAACATTGTTTTCATTCTTGTCGCTTACCATACGAGCCCATATACATGTTTTGAGTTTATGCCTCATAAATAAAGGCATGTTTTAAACATTCTCGTTGTATTTTTCATCGCATTGTTGATTTTAAATGGTATTTTAATTATACTTTTTTCTTCGTCAGGCCTATCGTCTTTGTTTAGAATAGTATATTTACTATGTATTTTTCTGTTGTCCATGCAAAAAAACCTCCACTTTTCGTGCTTAGAAATCTTTTGCATTTGATTGAAACACTACATTGTGACTTCGTTTATTAAGTTAGTGCATCAACAATTTTTTTCTCCTTCCTTTTCTTCTGTTTTTCCAGTTACATGCAGTAGGCTCATATTTTTCACTTAACTATCTGTTTAATCGTCACTTCTTTTGTTGATTCCATCCACATAGCTTCAGACACCCCATTAGATATATAAGCAGTGTTTTTTTGACTGAAGTATTTTGTTGCTATACTTGTGTATTATTGCAAGGAAGAGTGACTTAAACATCAATTCTTTGGCCCTACATTTGCGCTTCACTTACAGGTAACATTTGTTTGCTTTGGCTACTAAAAGAGTTCTCTTTTACTCGGTATCTTCATGTAACCAAGATTTGCATTTCTCAACAGGAGACTACGTTTACTTCTCACTGTGGATTCACACTTTGACGCAGCTGATAATTCTTGCTGAACATGTGACATTGGAATGATTCAATTTTATCACCAGTTTGTTTTTAACTTGCTGAAGATTTACCTCATAGCTTTTACTGCAACTTGGTTTGGACCAATATAAATTTTTTCCTTAATTATTACTATTATATGAGTTGTGCTGGTATGCTTCTGGAAGCACGGAGGCCTCCGTGCTTCCAAGTTATTTTCGATGTTCGGACTTTCGAATCAACGATCGGCTTCGTTAGAGTAGATCTAGAGTATTTGAAGTATCTAGAAAATAAATTTTGCGATTTTTCGATATCATTTGCATAGTGATCGAAAGGGCTCAAAATCAATAATTTTAACGGCCGTGGTGAGCCGGTTGCAAGTTTAACGGTGTAGAAATATCCATATCACGTGAAATTTTGATAGAAAATTCTTTATACCATATAAAACAATATCAATACTTTTGATCTAAAATTTTAATGTCATATCATCATATTTTGTAAGATTTTTATTTTCAGCCGTTGATTTTGAGCCACTTCGATCACTAGGCAAATGATATCGAAAAGTCGCAAAATTTATTTTCTAGATACTTCAAATACTCTAGATCAAGTTTAACGGAGACGATCGTCGATTCGAAAGTCCGAACATCGAAAATAAAGTGGAAGTACGGAGCCCTCCGTGTTTTCATAAGCATAAGCATCCTAGCCGCACTCTTATTATATTGACTCCGGCAATACAATTGCATGTGTGGTTATGGTTGCTCTGGGAGGTTTGCTGTTATTGTTGCTACTGCTGTTGTGGTTGTCATAGGCGCTTTGCGTTTTACCTGTTTGACCAAAAGTTGATGTTTACGTGATATCTGCGGTGGTGCGGTTGTAATTTGTTTCCGTAAGCTGTTCTCAGTTTTGTATGTCAATGTTAGTGTTTTGGTTGGCAATAATTGGAGTTCGTTGGGTACAAGAGCTTTTCCCCATTTGGGAAATGCAATTTCGCTATTCTTGGTGAATTAGGTATAGTAGCTTCTCGACTGAAAATGGTGGAGAGTGAATACTGCAGAAGAATATTGAGCATTTTTGGATCTCCAGAAAAATTAGTAACTCGAAGCATCATACTCGAATGGTAGATTTATATCTGCTTTTGTATCTGTTAAATTTATTCGTGTTTTTGTGTGTCTGTACGAGTAATTTGAAGCATCATACTTTTTGCTTAGCAACAATTGCGAAGAAAAAGCATATCCCTCTTGCATATTCTTATCAGAGCGTGAAAAATCCTGTGGATTTTATCCTTTACCAAACGACCGATTGGTACCGAACAAGCTACGAACTACAGCCTCTTTGCTCCAACGGGGCGCCCAATGACTCCTCTTTTCCCACTGCCACTACGTTACGTACGTATATAATACAAACCCACAAAAGAGACCGAGACCTCAACAACACGGCCCATCTCCAAAAGGCCCGGTTGGATCTCTACAGGGCCTTCGAGGCGCCATCGAGGAGAGGGCCCGAGCGTCGCAGGTGGGCCGGGCCACCGACGCACGAATCTTCGCGCAGCACGTGGCCCGCCTGGTGATGCGGGCCAGGCCCCCCAGGGAGATCGTGTACGGGCACATGACGGGCCTGTTCGCGGCCCTGGCTTGGTCGCCCGTTTGGGTCCGAGACCGGTTCTTCGCCAAGCGGTTCGGGTTGGACAAGACCGTATGAGTCAACGCAAAATCTTCTCTAGTACAATTATTTCATACATCATTTATCTCAAACCAATCCTTTTGTGACAAGTAATATAAAAACAAGAGTTTAATAATAATAATAATAATACGGTAATTAAACATTAAAATGATGCCTTATTATTTTTAATTTTTTTTGTACTTTTATATAATACGGAGACATTTGATTGGATGCTATAAATTAATTCTACGGGAAGTAATTTTGTGACAGAGTCTACTCAAGGTGGTAGGTAGTGGTGAGTAAATTGACCTGTCCTTTTCTTTACTTTAATTAATCTATTAAGGTAGTTAGTTGTGTAAAAGCCAATACAAGTTGTGAATCATCTTGCTCTCTGATCCTATTTTTCACTTTTTTTTTTCTTTTCTTTTCTTTTTGATGCTTCCTTTGGATGCAAAATGACGACAAAGAAGAAAATAGACAAATATATACTTTTTACCGATTTTTCATGCAGAATAATATTATCAACAAATTTGGTGACTGCATTCAACCAGGCATATCGAATTCAATCTACTATCAGTAAAATTAAAATTTTCAAATACTCCCCCTTAAAAAATAATTATATGTCAAAAACAGTGTTCATATATATATATATATATATATATATATATAGGAAAACTCTACCTGTACAACCGGGTGGGGTTGTATATCCTACAACCCCACCATCCAACGGCCCCGCTTAATTCATTGCACAGTAACAAAATATTTTCACCCCTCTTAAGTTTTCACCTACTACTCTCTCTCTCTCGGTTAACAGCCTCTCCACAATCTCTCTCTCTCTCTCTCTCTCTCTCTCTCTCTCTGTTTCTCTCCTCTCTCTCTCTCTCTCTCTCTCTCTCTCTCTCTCTCTCTCTCTCTCTCCCTCGCTCCCTCCCGCTCGCTCGCCGCTCGCTTCGCTCCCTACTCCATCTCTCTCTCCCTCTCACCTTCTTTCTCTCTCCATCCCTCGCTCTCTCTCTCTTTCTCTCTCTGTTTCTCGCACCCTTCTCGCACCCGAAGCCTTCTCGCACCCGAAGCTATATAGGTGTTCCTTTTAATATTACAGCTGTACCGTGGAGTTGTATAACTGTTCCATATCAGGCTACAGCTGCGAAAGCTGTAGCCCTATATAGCAATGGCCATTCATTTGAGGCAGCTATATAGGTGTTCCTTTTAACATTACAGCTGTACCGTGGAGTGGTATAACTGTTCCATAATAGGTGTTCCTTTTAATATTATAGCTGTACCGTGGAGTGGTATAAATATTCCATATCAGACTACAGCTGCAAAAGCTGTAGCCCTACTCTATAGCAATGGCCATTAAAACTGTGCACATTTAAAATTTAAATACACTATGTTAATTTTAAAAATATAAAATTTTCATTACAAAATTTCCATTACAACTAGGGATTCGAGAAACCCTAACAACCACAATCCGGCGCCGAAGAAGAGAGGTGACTGGGGGTGAAAGACAAGAGGGTTTTCATCTCGTCGAAGAAGAGGGCGAAATCCACCCGCGGCGGCGTGAGCAATAGGGTGTTGGGAGAGGCCAAGGGAGTCGCGGAGGTCGAGTATGGCGTCGAAGAGGACCTCGCCGGAGGCGACGCGGCTCACGTCTGCGGGCTAGGGCTTTGAGGGACTCGAGCTCTCTCTGGCCAAAATAGGACCAAGGAGGAGGAGAGAGATGAAAAAGGGGGAAAGGAGATGAGAGGAGAGAGATGAAAAAGGAGATGAGAGAGAGAGAGATGAAAAAGTGAGGAAAGGGTATAAACAATATGATGGGAGTGAGGATATCACCGCAATTTTTGATGTAGAATAGCAGTTGGATACAAACTTGTAAGATGTACAACCCCTTTGGGGTTGTACCGTAGCATTACTCATATATATATAGTGTGAGGCTACTATGCTATAGGAAGACGGAGGCTTCCGTGCTTCCACGTCGTTTTCGATGATGACGCGCTTTCGAATTGTCGATCGGTTAGTTAAACTTGATCTAGAGTATTTGAAGTATCTAGAAAATAAATTTTATAATTTTTCGATATCATTTGCCTAGTGATCGAAGGGGCACAAAATCAAATAATTTTAATGGTCATAGTGAGCCGTTTGAAAGTTTAACGGTGTAGAAATATCCAAATTACATGAAATTTTGATAGAAAATTCTTTATACTATATAAAACAAGATCAATATCTTTGATCTAAATTTTTAATGCTATATTATCGCATTTTGTAAGATTTTTATTTTCAGCCGTTAATTTTTAGCCCCTTCGTTCGCTAGGCAAATAAAATCGAAAAATCGCAAAATTTATTTTCTAGGTACTTAAAATACTTTACATTAAGTTTAATCTGAGATCGACGATTCTAAGCCCACAACATCGAAAACGACGTGGAAGCACGAGCCCTCCAGAAGAAGATAGTAGCCTTACTCTATATATATATATATATAGAATTGAGCTCCTATGCTTTTAAAAGTACTTCATTTGTGCTTGTAAATTTTTAGCCCTTGGATTTATAGATGTGAGATTAGGATGCTGTGGGCCCCCCTTGGGTTAAGTGGGTTGTTGGTTGAATAGTATAATCTAACGGATAAAAATGATCGAAGGTGTAGATCTAACGGTAAAAAAATCACAAGCAGGGGCTTGGTGCTTTTACAAGCACCATAGGACTCTATATATATATATATATATGAATTATGCTACTATATAATCAATAGTACAAAGTCTTTGGTACTATTGAGTTTTCGGCCGTTCGATGAAAAGATATGCGGTTAGGATGATTATGGTTTCCTAGGGTTGAGTAGGTGATTGATTTAATAGTATAATCTGACGGATGAAAATAATCAAAAAATAAATCTAACGGTAGAAAACTCAATAGTACCAAAGGCTTTGTGATATCGATAGTATAATAGCCGAACTCTCTCTGTATATATAAAAGGGTCTGTACGTAATCTACGTGGTCCATAATTGCATGGGCGCCTCACGTGAAGGAGACGTTACTTTTTTAAAGAGCATCAGAAAATGCCGTTGCAAACAATGACACGGGGGTGATTTAATTTGAGGACAATTCTTGTTCACCAATCGGAAGGTGAGGTATCATAATCAACTGAGCACGAAAAAGATGAGTGATATCTACATCTTTGTCTCTACATAAAATTATTTTATAATGAGCAAACGCGACGCAGAGTCTATACTCTATACTGCAATATTGTGGAGTACAGTATTGTTTGAAAATATTACCAACTAAATTAAACAGAAAAAAAAATAATAATTAATCTAACTAAATAATATCTATTTGAATGTACGAATATCTTAATTATCCGCTTTATTTTTATGATTTACTCAAGAAACTTGTATATTTGGTTAATAAGAACTGTGATCAATTGTTTGTTTTAAATAACTATATTCAGTGTTCGAGTTATTTTTCTGAATAAAATCGATAAACCACCTCTTAGATAAATATACTATCTTTCAAAATTATAAATAGTAAGACCTTTTAAGTTGCAAAGTTCAAACGTCTTTCTCACAATCACACTAAATTTTTATACCCAATAAGTTACTCTTAGATAACTTATTCCTACTTCCGAATAAGACCTAACAAAAGAATTACTACATTAAAATGTCTTGGTACATCAAAAGGAATCTCCTAGAATAGAAGCTTAATTATAGATTTTTTTTCGTTTTTCGGTTGGTTCTTTAATTATCAAAAATCCAAACATTCTATTAGAGGCAAAAGGGTGTTTAAATGGGCCAAATCGTACTTATGATGGTGACATAACTTTTGTTCCAATGATAAAAGGCAACACAAATTGCACATAATGCAGCTTTTTTAATGCTGCGACCACATAAGCAAATAAACACCTGACCTGAGACACTTCCTCTTGCAATAATAATAAAAATTAACAATAATGAGAACATAATCAATTTTTGAGATCATCATCATAAGGATATATATGCTCCAGTACTTGGCTCATTAAACTCTTGGATTTTTGCTAATTCACAGTACAATTTCATCATATATTTTTTTCGCCCAAGGTTATTTCAAGACACAGGGAGGAGTGGTCCCTAAACAGAAAAGGAGAATGTGATCTGTGTTGAACTGTAATGATAATTAAAACCCAACTGAAAACATCAAAATTTTCTTACAAAAGAATCAGATGCCTGAAAGAATAAAAGGCATATTCTACAGGCTAAGAGCAAAGCTATCTACACCTCCACAATTAGTGGTGGGATTCTTCTGTGCTTTCCTTACTAAATAGATCCTTAATTGGATATATATTGTGCGGCCCCTTTCAATCGATCGATCGGGTCGGTATGTATACATATGTTCCATTAAAACCAATCTCACTGAACCTGCTCGCCGATTAAGTCGAGGCCCACCAACAAGAATGAGATCCCTTGAAACAGAAGGAAGTAGAAATGGATACCCTGGGCCGAAAGCAAGCTTCTTGCGGCGGCGGTTAAGAGAAGGAACGCGAGCGTGAGCTCCTTCCGGTACATCCTATTATGTTTCCTTTTGCCCTCCTTTTCTTTCTTCTTGGCCTGCTCTTTCTCCTTCGCCAGAGCATCGAGGTTGGGGGCGGACCCTGATCTCTGATGTTGCTTGTTGGCCTGGTCTTTCTCGACTAAGGAGTAGAGGTCGCCCTCGGACGAACGGCCCGATTTCTTCGTGACGACCCACTCGTAGGCGCTGCCGAGCTGGAATAGGCCGGAGACCATGGCGTTGAACTTGGTGACCGACATGGTGTTCTCGAAGAGGAGGTAGGGGACTATGAAAGGGAAGGAGCGAGGGGCGGGGAGGATGTTGAGGAAGGACATGGTGGCGGGAATGTAGCACACGACCCACGCGGGGAGTTCCGCTTCGGGCACGAACATGGTCATGGGGAGGATGATGCAGAAGAGGGTGAAGGAGTAGAAGGGAAGGATTAGCTTGCGAAGCAGGAAGAAAAGGAAGATCAAATTGGCCTTTTTCCAGAACCCAATCTGCAAACAAACAGAGTAATGTACCATCTTACAATAAGAAAGTTGATCATCTAACAGTAATTATTAAAAAAGTAAGGAAAAATTGTCCGAGAATTAAAGGCAAATTTTCAAATTTTTGGCGACCTTGCCAAATGTTATACAGTGCATTTCAAAAGCGCCGAAATTTAAGAATGAATGGTGAAGCATTTCAACAAAAGTTCACGAACAATAACTCCAAAAGCGAAAAAATTGCCAGTAGTTGGAACCTAAAAATGTGAGTAATGAAACAACACCAAGCTAGTTTCATTTCAATTCCTACTAAAATTTTCGCGCTTAACCACAATAACATAGAATGCGACTATTCGCAACACGTTTTTGCGAGAAGGACAATTAAATTATGTTTTCCTAGCATCCCAATGCAACACAGTCATTGAAAAGAGTCTTGTTCAGGGATACCCTTACAAGAAAGGGTCTCAATTGACTCTCTCTTATAAAAAGCAAGCATCTAATCTACACAATACCTGAAAATTTGCTCATTTTACCTAACTATCATAAGCTAACTCCTTTTTATGTCGTTATCCGTAATAGGACATTGATGTCCATTATTATTGGATCGGCCATGTCAGAAGCAGAAATTTAATGGATCGAAACAAGCTACATTGCCAGAATAGCTTGTGTTTCTGATTATAATGCCTCCAAACATATCCAAATTAGTATCCTTTATAAAGATAGGAAGGGAAAGAAGCTAGGGTTTATACCTTGGATCTTATAATATCCGGCAAGCAGAGCCTAAACAACTGCATCGGACCCGAATGCCACCGATGCTGCTGCTTCCTATACGCCTCATACGACTCCGGCAGTTCACATTGGCACTGCCGACATATAACAACAAACTTTCAGATCTTAGTTAAACAAAAACATGGCGAAAAAACTTAAATTTTGCCACTTGCAGTACCTCGACGTCATTGAGAAAGATGAACTTCCACCCTTTGAGATGCGCGCGTACCGCAATGTCCATGTCCTCCACCGTCGTCCGCTCCAGCCACCCGCCGGAATCCTCTAACGCCTTAATCCTCCACACTCCTGCCGTCCCATTAAATCCGAAAAAGTTTATGAACACCCCATTTACTTGCTGCTCCACCTCAAAGTGGAAGCACAAGTTAATGTTCTGCAGCCGGGTCAGCAAATTCTCATCTTTGTTCACAAAGGACCATCTCGCCTGCACTAGCCCCAGCTCCTCATTGTCCTGTAGACGAATCAATCACAGATTACAATTCAAAGTTAATAGGGACCTAATTTTGATCAGGCGGAAAAATTTAGAGTATGGTGTTGCGAATGAACCTTGAAATGGGGGATGGTGCGCTTAAGGAAGTCGGAGGCGGGTTGGAAATCGGCGTCGAAGATGGCGACGAACTCGTAGTCCTTGACGTAGCTGCAGTTCATGGCGGATTTGAGGTTACCGGCCTTGTAGCCCTCCCGGATCACGCGGTGGCGGTACACAATCCGGGCACCGGTCTGCGCCCACTTCTCCACCTCCTCCCTGATCAGGGTCTGCGTCGTCGGGTCGTCGGAGTCGTCCAAAACCTGCACCAGGAAGTTCGACCTCGGCCAATCTAAATTGCACACCGCCGCGATCGATTGCTGGTACACCTGAGAGCAGAATAATCCCATCAAAATTTAAACCTTTTGATGCAATTGATGAAATTATCTGAAACCCGGGTCATAAAATTCGAACTTTTGGATGAAATTGATGAGATCTCCGAAAACACAAGTAGTAGAATGCAATGTTTTGAGAAAAAAAGAGCTCCTTTTTTTTTTTTTTTTCTTTTTTTCTGTTTTACCTCTCTCTCATTGCACATGGGGATTTGGACGAGGACCATGGGGAAGTGGTCGGAGCCGAGTTCGGGGTCGTCGTGGGAGGGAGGGGATTTGGGCACGGGCTTGATCCGCTTGAAGCGGATCCAGAAGCAACCGAAGCAGAGGATGAGGCGATCCGCGCTCTGCACGAGGAAGAGGACGACGCACGCGTCGGCGAGGAACTGGAGCGGCGGGGCGATGTACTCGGCGCGGAGGCGAACCCACCCGGAGTACGCCGAGTCGAAGAGCCCCCGCACCCCGAAGCTCGGGAGCGCCAAATGGTGGAGATCGGGGGCGCCGAGGTGCCACCCTTTGAAGTAGGCCGCGACCTCGAACCCCAGGAGGAGGACGGAGACGACGAGGAACGCCTTGATGAAGCCGTAGAACCGGGCGCGCACCGCGGGGCTCTCCTCGGGGAGCGACGCGCCGGCGTCGGAGTCCGTGCGCCCCGCAGCGACGCGGCTCCGCACCGCCGTGGCGAGGCCGAGCGCGGCGGACGCCAGGCTCGTGAGGCACCCGGCGGCGCGGTGCGCCTTCAGGAGCAGCACCCACGTGATCTGCTTCGCGTTCTTCCCGCGACCGCCCTTGCGCGGGCGCGGCGCCGCCGCCCCCGCCCCCGCCCCCGCGGCGAGGTCGGCGCCGGAGCCGTGCTCGGCGCCGACTACGGCGTATTCGTCGTCGTCGTCGTAGGAGATCTCGGAGATGGACCAGTTGGGGTTCTCCATCTTCACGACCACCGGGGTGCCGCGGTGCGCCTCCCTCGCCCCCCACCAATCGAAGAGCGGCGCCATTAAAGATCCCAACTTTACACTACAACCCCACAAATCCGGCAATGCGCTTGTGGTTATTTAGCGATTCGTCGCCTATTTTCTAAGAGCAATGCCTGTTCTCCCAAGGCCACATTTAGAGTGTGGTGAACGTGTTAGAGAGAAATAGAGAGAAAGCACAAAGGGTGGTGGGCGAGAGGAAGAGGAAGAAGAGTCCAGATCCAGCACACATATAATAGTGTCCTATCGTGGTCTCATCTCCCCATAGATTACAGCTTAAGAGCTCTCCCTCTCTCTCTCTCTCTCTCGTCGTTCTCTTTCTCTATCTCTCCTCTCTCTCTCTCTCTCTCTCTCTCTCTTTGTAATAAGGGGGGCGCACGACAAAGAGCAGAGCCCACAAGGAGCATAAGGACAGCTCAACACGTCTCGCGATCTACCAAAGAAGCAATTTTTAAACCCAAAAATTTTAAAAAGCTCCCATTTTTAACGTTCATTTTATTAAGCAGAGTACACTCAGACCTGGACCTCCTGATGATGATAAAAAAAAAAAAAAAAAAAAAAAGAGGATCAGGGGAGGTGGATTTTACAGCTGGAAATGAGAATGAGGGGATGGAGATGGAACAGAGAGAGAAAGAGAGAAAGAGGAGGATGCTTCCCCGTGAGCTGTGAGTTGTTTTCAAAGGTGTGATTTTTACTATTACATATTATATCATCAAATTCATTATTCCTTATTGACTATTATTATTATTGATTCTTTACATTTACGCGGTGTTGTTGGGATCAGAAACGAGAGGAAATCAAAGAGGTGTAAGAGAAGATTCCGTGGGGGGAAACTGTAGAGGATTCCATAAAATTATTATAATTGGAAAAGGATTAGTCTTTTTTACTTAGGTAAATCCATTCAATGTTTAATTAATCATATATTTAAAGCCATTAATTGGAAAGTGGAATAGATTGCTGATTTTTTTTTTCATAATACAACAAAATCTTGCAATTATTTGCGATTAGATTTGGTGACAATTTATTGGACATAGTTGTACAGCCACCAAAACATACCCAATTTAGAGTAAGGTTAGTGCTATTATTAATAATTAATAATGGTAATCAATTGTTAACCTTATAGATGATATATTCTCATTAGTTTATATTAAAAAGTGTAAATTGGAATAAAAAAAAAAGGCAAAAGGAAATAAATTCTAATTTATTTCAGAAAGAGAGTAAAAAACAAAAAAAACAAGCATTTGATTCCTTTGTCCTAATTAATAATAAATAAATGGCCGTAGCATGTCTTAGTTTCAATTGATGAAACAATTTCTCGAAAAAAAAATTAAATTAAATTAAAAGTACACTATTTTGTGTAGCAAACGCGAAAAAAAGAAAATTTGAAACCTTAAAATTACTGCAACCACAAATTTTAAATCACATTTCCGGCAAATCACGTTCCATTACAACCTCATTCAAATTTGTTTGTGAAATTAGCAACTAGGACAATTTTAATAATTCTTTTATTCTGAAATGTAACAATAAAAAATAATTAATTATTTTTGTCCATAAAAATAATAAATTAAACTGTTTTTAAAAATAATTAATTATTTTTGTCCTCTTTAAACGAACTTCTTTGTCCATACAAATGTTTTTTTTTTTAAGAAAATAAAAAACAAAGGATAATGGTCTTATTCAATTTTGACCAATTAATTATAAAAAAGTGAGAATTAAATAAGCATGTGGACCACCATAGCATCAGGGGTAGTTGGTCCCAACCAAGTTTATTCACAAGGGAGTCTTACAGAGCCAGGACCAAGTTTACGGCCCCAGGGCAGAAGAGTAATTTAACTCAAAATTTGAATTTACTCTCTTGACATTGACATTTGAAAATAATTCAAAAAATTTTGTTTTAAAGGTTAATTCAAAAAGTAATTTATGGCTTTTTTCTGCTAAGTAAATATAATTTACTACGATAAAATATATAAAATTTATCTGAATTTTAAACTATTTTAAATTAGCTATCCAAACTGTTAAACTTTTAATTTTACTATCAGTTATTTAATTTGTTTATAGAAACTTTGATTTGGAATTTTAAGCTAATTATTTTTTAAATAAATTTATAGTTATGAAAATTATATGAAGTATCTGTATACTAACTTAATATGTAAAAATAAATAATATATTCATATTTTAAAACCAAAATATCAATAATTAATTCAAATCAAACAAATTAAAAGGTTAAATAGCAAAATCAATAAAAAAATTGAATAGTCAATTTTAGTTCATAGTTTAGATAAGTTTTATATATTTTTACCTGGACGTCTATAACCCATGTGGGACAGTATTTAATAGTCGGCTCAGGATTTCAGTTTTAAAATACTTTATATTTTCGTTAAACTCATTTATTAAAAAGATGAACGAATCGGATAATGTTCTATTCTTCCTTTAAAAAAAATTACTATTATTTTTTGGGGAACATAATCGAATAATTATGTGAAAATTTCGAAGAAAAAAAGGAAAATTTTCAATATAACTGATGAACTTGCAAACATGGTTCACATTTTTAGGCTTTGTTTGGGAACTCCGAAATTTATTCCAATTTTTTTTAGTCACTAATATTAGAGTTTTTACTATTATTCTTAAGTTGTTTGGTTTCCACAAACAGGACCTTTAATTAAGAAATAATTGTTTTAAACTTATTACCTAGACAACTACTTTTTTAGATTTTTTTTAAAAAAATATTATGGCATTTTGTGATGTCCTTTTTATTTTTGGGGGGTCCCCACACGGCTTTTTTTGTCCAATAGAAAACGAGCTGCATGCGAGCATTAGCCAATGTTGCCCGGAATTAAAATATTATTATTACATTAACTTATATCGTTCATTAATCAAATATCTTCTAAATCTATCTTATATAAAAAGTCACAACTTACTTTAATCTTTTGTTAATCTATGTTCCCATGGTTTAGAGTATCTGGTTTGTTTATAAGGATATATTTATATAACTAGTTTGTAATAAACATACTTAAAGTATCTGGCAACATTGATACTTATAAAAAATTTCATTTAAAAATATGTATATAATTTGCATAAGAAGGTAACATTAGGAAGCACCCAAAAATAGTTCTTTTATGGAGCATATTTTTATAGAATATTCTCTCGGCCTAAGTGGTTGAAAATAGATGAATGCTCATAAATGAGGTGCAGGCAGTATATATATATATATATATATATATATATATATATATATATATATATATATATATATATATATCCGGCTATGGTGTTTGTAAAAGCGCAAGTATTTAGTCTTTGTGAATTTTTTATCGTTAGATTTACGACTTTGATCATTTTTATCCGTTAGATTATACTATTCAACCAATCACCCACTTAACCCAAAGGGGCCCACATCATCCTAACCTCATATCTATAAATTCAAGCTAAAATTTACAAGACCAATGACTTTGATTTTTAAAAACATAGAGCTCAATTATATATATATATATATATATATATATATATATATATATATATATATATATATATATATATATATAGTGGAGGTAGAATACTTCTAAAAACACCAAGTGAGTGGTGCTTTAGAGTTTTTAGCCTTTGGATGAAGAGATGTGAGGTTGAGATGATGGTGGTAGGTGAAATAGTGTTTGATCTAAGGGATATAAGTAATCAAGGAGTGGATCCAAGGGTTAGAAACTTAGAAGCACCAAATGGTTGGTGCTTCTAAAAGTATCCTAGCTCAACTATATATATATATATATATATATATATATATATATATATATATATATATATATATAGAGAGAGAGAGAGAGAGAGAGAGAGAGAGAGAGAGAGAGAGAGTCCATTTGGGATACTATCGATAGCACCAAGCATTAGGTCTATTAAGTTTTCCAGTTAGATTTAACTCTTTGACTATTTTCACAGTTAGATTATCTTATTAAACCGATAACTTACTCGACATAGGGGGCACATCATTCTAACTTAGTTCGTTTTTCATACAATGGCGGAAAATATATATATATATATATAGACCTAGAGCTAGTATCTTATTAATGTGCAGAGTCATTGGTGCTACCAAATTTTTGACCATTGGATTGAGAAAATGTGTGGTTAGGATGATGTGGGCCACATGGTTAAGTGGGTGGTTGGTTGAATAGTATGATCTAACATGTGAAAATCATCAAAAGGGTGGATCTAATGGCGAAAAATTTGGTAGCACCAAATGCGTAGTCTTTATCGATAGTATCCCATTGACTATATATATATATATATATATAATTGAGTATAATACTCTCAAAAGCACGAACCCCTTAGTGCTTTTGAGTTTCTACCACTTGGATCTACTCTTTGATTCTTAATAACCTTTAGATCAAACACTATTCCACCTCTTACCACCACCTACCACCATCATCTCAACTCTACATCTTTCTATCCAAAACTCAAAAGCTCTCTTGATGCTTTTGAAAGTATTCTAGCTTAACTCTCTCTCTCTCTCTCTATATATATATAATTGGGCTAGAATACTTTTAGAAGCACCAACTCTTGGTCTTCAAGTTTCTAACTTGGATCTCTTAATTATTAATATCCCTTGGTATTTTTAAGTTTTTAGTCCTTGGATCTACCCTTTGGTGCTTTTAATTATATATTTTGTATGAATGATGAAAATTAAATTTTTTTATTTCTCACAATTAAATTTGAATAAATTTAAAATATATATATATATATATATATATATATATATATATATATATATATATATATATATATAAAATATATAAATACGGGACGTGAATACGACTCTTAGCTGTCACCTACGAGGGGCCAAGTTGGCGACCAGGTATTCTCCGCGGCGATCACCGGAGATGGCGCCACGTGGCGAGCAGTGTGCCGCCGATCTCGCCACGGTGGGCGGCCGCGGTTGCGGGGCCCACATCGTGCTCCCGAGAATTCGCGTAATTCGCGGAGCGCCACGTCACATTTTTTCAGCTTACATTTTACCCCATCCCTCATAGGGTAATCACGGAATTTTATATGAGGATTTCTTTTTCGAAAATTTTCTCCCGCGCTTGGGATAAATATGCAAAAAAGCTGTGCGTCCGTGGGATCCTCTACTAGGTAGGTTGTGGGCTCTTGATACAACCAATGGATGCAATGCATGTGGAATAGTATAGCTGATTCCTAAGCTTTTAATTAGACAAATTTTACATCTTTGTTTCACTTGTTTGTTGCCGAATGAATTTTCGCAAGTGTAATGTATAAAAAAAAACTCAAAATTTACATCATGAAAAAAAATTATGTTATATATATATATATATATATATATATATATATATATATATATATATATATATATATATATATATATATATATATATATATATATATATATATATATATACAGTGTGCTACTCCATTCATATAAGGTAACTCTTTCTTTCTTTTTTTTTCTTAAAATCCTAGACGCTTAAGCAATTGCAAATTTTTCTTAACTATTATTTTAAACTTCAACGATTGATTGAAGATGGGTTAGTGTAGTACACTATTTACACAATGCAAGTAATTTACGATACAGTGCACTGAGGTTTTATTTAGATATTGAAATAAGATATTCAGTAATAATACATTTTATATAAAAAATTTTTAAAAATCTTAATTTTTGCTTGTTGAAAAACCTTTTCGTTCGTAATTTAGTAAAATAACATATATTATACCTATGATGAAGTTCAGGATCCACTCATAAATTTTAAATCCAATACCATGCAGCCACGTATCTAAACAGTAAAATTGGAATAGTACAGGGGGACCATATACACAGATTTTCTTAGAAAGAACACGATGGTGCCACGTGTCCCGTTCAAAATATGTTCGAGGGATTTTGCACCGATCGAGGTTGTACAGTAAAAAGCCGGGGGGTTCGTTGTTGTGCTTATATGGAGTCACGCATTTGCCGTGGCTCCAGTGATGTCGGTGTTCGTACTTCGTACCCTCTCAATTTTAAATACCCACAGCTCATAAATTTTGACCGTTTTTAATCTCTTGCTTTTGCCTCGACTCTCCATATTTTTCTTCCCCCACCCTCAAGCAAAATTAAATAATATTGGTTAGTCCTTGAGCTTGTATTTGGTTCGGGATTAAGGGATGGGATAATCCCTTAATTTTAATTTTATTTCTAAATATGATTTTAGGAGGTGGAGTTATCTAACCTTAGTTAACTCGGGATAGCCCATTTGGAGTGGGGTGAGCTAACCCCAGCTAACCCCACCCCATTCTGCTACTCTAACTAAATAAAATACTATTTTATCCACTATCTTTTTTATTCCATCTATTCTAACCAAAAATTATTTTTCACTATTCTGAACTAACTCCAACCTCCAACCAAAGACAAAAATACTCTAACCCCACCTTAACCCTGAACTTAATCATATTCCTGGAATAACTAGTTTTTTCTTAACCCCGAATCAAACGGTAGCGAAGAAAATAGTTCCTACAGCTGAGATCTTTGTAAAGAGAGGATGGATTAGAGACATGTCTTATGTGTTGTGCAGGATACATGACGAGTCAGTGAACCATTTATTCACCCAATGCATCTTTATTAAGTTTTTTTTTTTTTCTCGGTAATGGACCTCGAGAACGTCCAGGCGGAGGATTGATTTGGGTGACGATATGCACGTAGTCTGGGATAGGTGGAAGAGGGGAAACGGTGGGAAGAATAGGTGAAAGGGATTAGTCGAATTAGCCTTATGCTGGTGGAGCATCTGAAAAGCCAGGAACAACCTTATCTTTCATGACATTCAATTGGACCCCGTTTTAGAGGTGCAAAGGTTTAAGCAGCTGATTATTTCTTGAAAAGATCTCTTATGATTTTTTTTTTTTAAATGTACTTTCTGGTATTTTTCTCTTTTTTTTCGAGATTCTGGCTGTCTCATCCTTGTAGTCTAATTCATCATTCTAATAAATGAAGCACGTAGCGTGCTACCTATCCTCTAAAAAATAAAATAATAATAATAAAAAATAAAATTATAAATTCAGATATTTTATATTATTTTAATTTGTTGGTAATTAATCGGATGATCTTTTTATTTAAGAGCTAGTCCATGTATACAGGTACATAATTAGCTGTATTTTTTATGCATGGTTGGTTTCTTACATTGACGAACTATTTGAGAAATACTTAGAATTGGATTATATTGGATTTAGCTGATGTATAACTATTAAAAGAAAAAAAAAAAAACTCTGCGACGTCCCACTAAACACGCTATGAGTACGAACGCTTTTATAGATTATTTTTTATTTTTAATTTATTTCAAGCTGTTCTGAGGAAGTTTTTCTTCTTCTTTTTTTTTGTTCTTTTTGTAAAAAAGTGCATGACAGCTTCTATTGGTTACCAGAAAGGCTGGGGGTCGTCCACATCCTGCTGCTATCTATCTTAATCCCACTAACACAGCGAAGCACTACGCATGAAAAGCACTTCTCCGAAGCTTCTCTTCCCATCCATTAATTTGACCAACATGCGAAAATCATGATTTAAAAAAAAAAATAAAAACTATAAAAAAGAAACCCAATGTTTTTATTAATTAGGAATTTTTTTTTAATCACTGTATTGTGAGTTTTTTTACATAAAAATGTCTCTAAAATTACGGTATGTTTAATTAATTTAATTAGCTTAAACCTAATAATAATGCTTTTTATTACTGTGATTGTCGGTGTAAATTAGCGCATGAAGTACACGTGGGATGTGGGCTTGGGCCGACCCGCTTTCGAGTGGGCCCGTCACCGACACCGGGCCGGCCCGAGCCGAATCTCTAACGTGATAGAACCCACACTATACCATGTGACTTTGTCTCTGCGTCGCTTCCTGCGAAGCTCCGTGATGCTTCCACGCGGCCTTTGTAAGTCGTGCCGCACGCGTGTGTGGCCATCGCGCTGACAGGTTGACACGTGTCGCAGCTTCTGCGTTTGTGGATCGCCGGTACCGGTTGGTGAGATCCGTGTGTGATGGGACAACCTCTTTTTTTTTTCTTTTTTTTTTTTCTCCCTACGATCTCTGACTCTTTGCTCAAATAATTTTATTAAAAAATAAAAATTACAATACATTAATACATTGGTAGAGGTAAATAAATCATAAAAAACATACATAGTATTCATATTCGAGTGGATTATTTTTGTAATTTTCAGTGGAATACCAATAATGAGAAATGATGCTAGTGAGTTTGAACTATACTTACTTTGAAGCAATGTGACCTTTGACTGATTTTTTTTTTTTAAAAAAAATTTTATAGATAAAAACCATGGTTATTCTTCTTTTTTTTTTATGTTATTTTCTAAAGTTTGCGAATTGGAGTAATTATCCCATGTACACATAACTATATTCGAAAAATTACGTTATAGTCGATCATCAACAAACTGCATAACTGTACCGAAACAATCCTCAAAATTTGTAGAGAGAACCTCCCAAATGCTCTTTTACATTTAAGGATGTATATCGTGACTCAAGTTTATACAATAACATCCTTAATAAATGGTTAGTTAAATTGGCTTTGGTAGTTCCTATCTAATTATTTAATATGTATATATATATATAAAATATTACTCGAAATATGATGGCATTTAGGTATTGGGTTGATTGGTAGTTGGGAAGGTCATGAAGAGATGCACCTAATATGTATATATACTTCCAATCATTGTAGACAATTAAGTTACGTGCCAGGCCATCTCATTTGCACATGCATTGCTTCGACAAATACTATCAAGTACGCACATATGTCCCAATTGTATAAAATATCTCACAAAAACAAACAAGCCCTAACTTATTAAACAATTAATCTCATTGCTTGATTATATATCTATTCAAAACTCACAGCGCGAGGCTGCAGATTCATTATATATATCTAATGTGCAACCACGTGTTGCCAATTGGCGTGCCAAATAGATCGATATTCTAGTTGGGGACAACTATGGTGATTAGAATTATGTTATTTACTAAGCTATTGCTATATTCGCATATCAGATTCATTAAATTTAGTCATCAGATTTCGTAAATAATCATACAGATTGTATTTGACTGTTCTAAATGCTTCAGGACACGGCAGATGGAATGATCAATGAGTCTTTTCCACATATAGGAGCGTCGTTACAATATACACTTCGTTTGCTTTGGAATGATCCAACACGCTGAAAAGCATGAATACCGACTCTTCTGACGCTTCCGTAAAGCATTTCTATATGAACTCCACCTATTATCATTCTATGAGTTAATTTAGGGAAAACCAAAGCAAACCTATGCGTTGAATTCATTGAACTCTTAATGGTGTCATTGTTTTCAGAATATCAATGTTGAAGGATCTTAATTATGATGGTGTCGTTTATGTTCATTTTAATACAAACTAACGTGATGCACATAAACTTAAATGTAGGTGGTCGCATCTTGATCGACTTTTAAATGTATTATTATGCTCTCAACTATAGTAGATCATGAAAACGTACAAATTTTCAAACTTACATCCAATGATATCGAGTCTCAAAGTCATGAAAACGTGCTAATATATACACCTGATCAAAGTTGACCTCAACGAATTAAGATCTTATTATACGCATTTTCTCAGCTATATACCCCGCAAACAAATTAAGGAATGTAGTTATACAATTTTTTGTTTACCTACTCCCTCATATTTTCCTAGCTTCTCGTTAACTTTCTAGTTTCTCGTACATAATATGTTGTTAAAAGATTTTACTTACACCGACCGTTTAAACAGTGGCGAAAAGGCCACGATGGTTGATACAAATTCAAGTTCGAATTCTCGATTCATATTTTCAGCTAATTAAGTTTATTTCTAAATAAAATAAATGAAGCGGATATATAGTAGTGTGCTACCTATCTCTCACAAAAAAAAAAAGAAAAAAAGATTTTACTTACAAAAAATGTAGAATATGCTCAATGTAGTCTTGTGATTTTGCTATATCGTGCCGTAAACACTTGAAATAATACACTATGAAACAATGCTAACTCTTAGGGACCGGTTGATTTTGTATGTAGTTGCAACTGCACTACAATTATAACTGTATGTAAATACAAATTTGGTATTTGGTTTGATAGATCTAACTCCAACTACTGTAGTACGAACTGTAGGAGAAGGTCCAACTGCAGCAGTTAGAACTACGCCTAAATTGGCCGCAGTTTCAATTGCAACAGTTAGAATGTTCTTAATTATTTTTAAAATATAGATATATTTTTATATTAGAGATAATCTCACAATCATATATATAAAATGATAAAATTTTAAAAATTATTTCTCAACTATATATAACTAAATAAACTATTTATAATTGCGGCGCTTTTTACTACATATCCAACCAAATAAAATACATGTATATAGTTGCAAAAGCTACGTTTTTAATCACATATTTTTTTTTAACTACACTGCATTTGTCATTACATCAAACCAAACGGCGTCTTAGTGCTACTACAAATCTTCAACTGTATTTATTGCTTGCTGTGGAGTTACTGCATGCTGCTTCTCTTTAAATTTTTGGATGCATTAGGACAAATAGTATTTGCTATCAGGACCCAGGTACTAACAGGGTAAGCTTTTCCATTAAATGCAAGAAAGAAAAAGAATTAAAACAAACAAAACAAACATAATCCGGCCCGCATCAGGTTAAGCCCTGACTAATCAATTTCGTCCTATGATACGGCAAGGCTTGACCCAACCCAAACCAAACACAATCCTATCATTTTCGACCGGGCGATCAAAACTTTAACCAGAGCCCAAATTGTCACACTTCGGAGTCATCTCCTTGTGCAAAACATGCATGTATTTGATAACATATATCTGATTCACTAATCCAACAGTTTCACATACATAGAACTACCTTCAACATATATATATATATATAAGTCACTAATGATGTTACAAACTTGAAAGGGGATGATTTGCCAAACCAGCGCAGGTGCAGTCATGATTTTGTCACAATCATATATACGATGCTAAAATACTGCATAAATTCTTGTAAATGATATTCGGCTGAATATTTACTCATTTACACTTATTTTCTAATAAGGTAATACAGTTTACTAGTACATTATATGCTATATTTCCAAAACTATCAAGAACTCTGGGAACTCCTCTACGGAAACCCGTCCGCAAAACAAGCATCGAGCACGATGCTATTGGTCCTCGTGAATATCGGTCTCGTCAAAGATCTCCTCCTGTATAACCAAGAAAAAGAAAACAAATTGGATGAGCATATGAGACCAGTAATAACGGATGTAAAAAAAGTAACATCATTTCGGTAAAACATAACAAAGTAAAATAAACTTAGTAGTTTCTGATATGCTTCATTAATGTTATCATAAGCTAGTCCACTAGGCTTTTGTGCCCCAGAGATCTTGCATCTAAATCCACCAAGCTTCGTTGTCGGGTCAGTCGCGTTAGTTCAAACATACACTACAGGTCTTCAAATCAGATGCCGAGCCGACTCTAATAAGTCGACCTCTTGATTGAAGTTAGTGAATAATTTGTATTAAGTTTACCACACCTCAAACTACTGGACCATCTCCAAACAGGTCAATCTCTTCATCTAATAGAAAAAGATACAGTTCCTCTGTTTTACCTGCAGTAGCTCTTCAATGACATCCTCCATTGTTATTATCCCAATTGCCTCTTCATCTTCACTCAATTTGGGCAGCGGAGTGTCATGTACTTGGAGAACATCAGTCCCGTCTCTCGCCCATTTTTTACTTCTATTCCCTCTGTTGGAATTCTGGGAGTTTGGATAGCTTTTCAACCTCCTCACAGGCTTTGTGTCTTTTACAACTTTTTCATTAGACTTCTCCCCATCGATATCTATCCTCAAATCCTCTGTCGCTCCAATAATAAAATCCAACCAAAAAAAAAAGGAGAAAATTATTAGGATCATAATGTTGTTAAAAAAATTGCTTAAATGTATTTATCAGTAGGTTTTGATAATCGAGAAGGCTAAAGTGCAAATGTTATTTGCTGTTTAGTCATAAAAATTTTTTTTATTGCAAGCATGCAATTGTGGGAAAGTTTAACATAGAAGAACAAGCTATCGGGTTTCTATTTTGGAGCTTACCGCCATCTTGGCTGTTGCTTGGCTGTTGAGTCGGGTTGCTTTGCTTTACAACGACTGCCAAGTGGCTGTGACCCTTCTGAAACTCATTAAGGATGTCATACAAAGGCATATCTTCCGGAACCCTAGCATTCAATGTATCTGTTCAGTTAGCTAAAATCTCTACGTATGAATCGGGAATTAGCTAGAAGAGCTTTCCAGTTTAGTAAAAAGAAGAATCAGCTTTTTGACATTCACATAGACCAGCTAATTTAATTTGAACAAATATATCTAATGACAAGTACAAAGGAGAGAGTGATATGCATATAGCAAGAACACTGCAGCGTTAATTACTGATTTAAGCATGTACTATACCGTGGAATTTTTAATTGTCGCGTTCTTAACAGGAACCTCATCATCAGGATGCATACTCAACAAGTTCTTTACCTACAATTCCATAATATACAACCAATCTCATATCAGCATACTAAGAATTAAAAAATTTCAAGAGTCGACCCTTTGGTACAATCGTTCCGGTAGTATCAGGAAGCATGAACAAGCTCCTCTGGACTTAGTAGTTAAAATCCAGCAAACAAAGTGATATGAAAAACACCGGAAAAAAGGAGCATAAGATTATAAACTAATAAAGGTAACAGAAGAGAATACCAGGACAAGTCCGATAATATTTGTTGGTTTCTCGTAATGAACCGGCACTCTGCTATGCCCCTTATCCAGAATCTCCCGCATTAGCTCCCTAGATAAAAGAATACAAGTTTCAGTTTACGACAACAGGTAATGTAGGAGAAGCAACAGTGATTAGAATCTAAATATGTGACGGAGATGACATTTACTTATTGAGTTTTGCATTGATATCAATTGCAAAGGTTTGGGACAGAGGGGTCATGGCATCTCTAGCTGTTTTATTGGTTAGCTCCAGTGCTCCGGCAATTATGGTCGTCTCATCATGAGTTAACTCTCCCCCTTTTCCGGCCTCATTACCATGCAGCGTAACAAGCGTTTTCAGCTCTGATCTTCGAAAGAGAGCGGCATGGCCCTCCCCCAGCAAGAAGTCCAACAACTGAAAAAAATATATATAATAAAACAGTTTGGTTCAGTAACACCCCGTGAGCGTGCCTCGCGCCCAGCCCTAGAAGGGCGCCTAAGGCGCACTTTTTCAAACCGTGTTATATGCGACATTCATTCTTCTCAAATGTATGCTAAATTGGAAAGGGAAAACAACCTTGCTGATCGGATACGCGATGGGAGAGCATATCCAAACTAGTACAAGAACTACCGGAGCAACAGCAGCACCGATTGCCAAACCATAACGAGAGCAGACGGCCTGAGGGATAATCTGCTTGTACATTCATCAAGGAAAAAATGATTCATAGCAAGCATTTTAAGATGGCCCGGCACGTTGCGGGTATATATATATATATAGAAGCAAGTTCATATATAACATTGCGCGGAGCGAAAGGCTCACCTCGCCGAACAGAAGTATCAGTGTCACAGAGAGCAATATCGCGCCCCACGCCGTGACCAAACTGTCAAGAAAAATAGGTAAAGCCTGAAGCAGCAAAAGTAACGCAATCAACCCCGATACTTGTCAAGGAAAAAGGGTTTAGACACGAAGATTCGACAACAGAGTACAGCTAAGCCTAAGATCGTTTAATTACCTCCATTGCAACAGCATTGCAGATGAGAAGAGTGCAGAGGAGAAGATGTTGTCTCTTGACCACCGGTAATATCTTGGCTGCCAAGTATAGATAAACAATCGAATCATCAAAACAAGCAAAAACTAACAACAACAACTAATTCGATCGTCAGTTCACAACAAACTCAATCGACAGAGAGGGTTTAAGAATTCGCATCAGGATAGTGATTAGGGGAGGACCCAAGCTCTCTCGCTCTCTGATAGCATGCATGTTAGAGGAGTACTGATGGATGGAAGATTACGATTACCGGCGTGCTTGCGGTCCTTGGGGGTGCCGGACTTGACGAGGACTTCAAGGTCGACGAGGCTGAGCGACATGAGCCCCAGGGTGAGCCCCGACATCAGCCCCGCGAACAGCACCAGCACCACTATCACCGCCACCTGTACGAAGAACCTCCCCTCGCAACAATGGTACTCCACCGCCATGCACGACAAACCCCACCACCACCACCGACGACGACGACGACGACGACGACGACGAAGAAGAAGCACAAATTGAGTTACACTTCCCTTTCGATCGACGAGACCTTAGTCTTAATAAGCGGTGGAGTGAAGGAGAAGGAGAAGAAGAAGGGGAGGGAGTGCACTTTCCTCCTTTTTAATCTGCTTAAATAAATAAATAGTTTTTTGTTTTTTTTTTCGTTTTCTAGGGAGGAGAGTAACGCCACCGCCCCGGGATACGGGCATGGTGATGGGCGACGTGTGGCGGTTCGGGGTGGAGTGCGAGGCGGCAGCGGCAGGGACGAGAATAATTAATTTTTTTTTATTAAAAAAGGGGCCTGGTTTTCGTGGCGTTACGGAGACCGTTGGATTTTGATCGGGCTTATAAAGGATGCGGACATGGGAATTGTCCGGAGGTGGCGCGTGCGGAGGCCAGGAATCCGCCGTCCGATAATCGCAACGGATCGATCACTACCGTCCGTTGAGATGATATGTTGATTGCGCGCGCCTTCGCGTCCGTGTCCGAGGAGGAACACTTATCGGGTCGCTGGGAAAAGTTGTGGTGAACCCTGTGCGCCACGTCGTTCATGGACTTTCCAAAATGGGGAGTCTATACCTAAGATTATTAAAAGGAAAAAAAAAAAAACTGTGGATTGTGTGATTCATTATGTATTCACATCTAAAATGAGATACTTTTTAATTTAAAGGGGTTTTAAAACCTTTTTCCTTTTCCCCCCTTGAAATGGGTACTGATGTCGTGGTGTACCAGGTCCAGGGAATGGTTTACCGAAACCCCGCGGACACACCGTACTGCGTGTCTTTCGGAAAAGGACTGTGCGGTCGAGTCGGTAATACAGCTTGGGCGAATCGAGCATCTAATACTGCACACTCATCGCAACAATTTCTTTTTTATGTAAACTAGGGAATATTCCACTTTTTTTTTTTTTTTTTTTAAAACAGCATGAAAACCCCAAAAGTACTATAGAACATTTTGCTGGTCTATTTCAAAATGACCATATAAAATTGAGAGGTCTCCATCAATTTTTTATAAATAAAATTTTAAAATTAATATTAATAAATACCATGATTATTGAAATTCTAAGCTCAATTACTTTACGATGATCAATCGTGAGTTCAGAAATTTGTTCTCCAAAAAGCCGGTCCATGGTAAGATGATGGACTGCGTTAATGCAAACACATTTTTTCCTGAGCCAAAATTATCTTCTAAGATTTGCCAAACAATCACAACGTGATTCGATTCAGAATTAGGTGAGATGCCATCTTCGATCACTTATACACGTGAAGCAGCGGCCCGAGCTCATCAACTTTAAAAACCATAATAATAACAATAATAGTACTACTTTCATGCTTAATTTAGATATCTAGAGAGTAGATCATTTATTTATAATAATGATTTATAGTAGGAGAACAACTGAACAAGCGCCTGCTTTTGCAAGTGTTGTTGGGCTCGCAAGTGATGCTCGAAAGAAGAAAAGAAACCAATGGAAGTTGCTGGGCTGGCCCAGCTTCAGGGCCACGGTGTTGAGACTAATCTTATTTGGCTTCATGTTATGATGATTGATTGCATTGCATCATCTCAATTGTCCAAACAACTATATATTTCAATTACTGTAGTTCCAGACATAAATTTATTTTTTATATAACTTTTTGCTGATTCAGCGAGCCAATTCAGCTAGCTGAATCAACAACAATTTTTTTTTCCAAATAATTTTGATTATTATGTTGACTTATTTAGCCCGAGATTCATTAAATAAATTAATCTAAAAGTGATCTCATTCCACCTAAGCACTTGTGATTTTCTTGAGTACGCTAATATCCTCCTAATAAGCCACGTCTTTCGCTGGGGACGTACCTTATGTTTGATTACTTTACACTTACATTTGTTTATGAATTTTTTATTTTTTAGTTTATTTACATGCCATGTATGTATTATATAATTCGTGTGTCCTCTATAGAGACTGAGGAGATGTCACATCACGGTGCTGTCGAGTAATTAAAAAGAATGCGTAAATAGGAAAAAAATTTCCTCGCAAATTTCTGTCGTAATTAAATGTTCGAATTGTATTCTCCCACTATTTAGCCAATTGTGCGCCTTTGCTCTTTTATTAAGATAGATTTTACTTTGATTTGGACAATTCCAATTAATTCGCCATACAACGGACAGGTTATAAAGTGAGATTCAAATTTGATATAGTTAATTATACCGGACGTAGTTGTCTTATGAACTATCCTTCTCTAATAAAAATCATATATTTATATTTATTTTACACTTTTATTTTATAATATTGATATCAATAAGACGGTCATATTAATAACATTTATAATAATAATATTAATGATGATTAGTATCCAAACGCCTAAATTGGAATCCTTATTGCTTCATAATTTACTTTTTTTTAATATATATTAAGTATCGTAATAACTTATCAAGCACAATACATATACAGGTTCTTGCAAGGATCTTCGAATATAAATTATTCAGACAATTAATTTCTTAAGTTTTAATTTTTTTTTATAAAAAAACCCGGTTCGGCAACTGGACCCGTCCTTTCCGGTCCAAGTTTCGGCCCGGTTCGAAATAAAGCAGTGCACCTGCTCAGCACCGCCCACTCCGCTTTCGTTCATCCACGTTCACCATGGCCCAACCCGCGCCTCCTCTCACCAATGCCCTCCCGCCACGTGTCGTCAAATTGTTTCGCTTCTTTCCCACCTCCGCTCTTCGTGGCCAAGGCTTTCTTTTTTTCCCACCCCGCCCCTTCCTTTCTCGACTCTTCTCTCTCTCTCTCTCTCTCTCTTTCTCTTCGCACTCTTCTTACCGAACCCTGCGACGCCCTCGAAGGCGCATCTAGGGTTTCGTCTCATTGCGCTTCCGCGGCTCCCCACTCCTCGATCGAAAAGAGGCGTGGATTCTTGTCTCTGAGGTAGTTTTCGTATCCCTTTTCACTGTTTCACCTACACGATTCAATTTTGATGCTTTGCTAATGTTTGTTCTGTTTAACCATTCAACTGTTCGCTTTATATCATGGGAAAAATATGTTCTTGAATCGTTTTTTTCTTTTTCCCGCTAATGAGAGTTAAATGAAGGTTTTCTTATTGGGTTTGGAGATTTTCTTGTATCCGGGGTTAGGCTAAAGTTGCTTAACGTCGAAATTTTCTTTTGATTTATGGATAGATTGACTAATTTGCAAAAAAAAATTACAAAATCACCCACTTTGTTTAGCATGTTTGTTCTGAGAATATGGTAATGTTGCTGGCGAATGAGCGAGCAATTGATTGCGACAATTTCCACTTGCATGATGCATGTGACAGCTATTAAAACCCTGTTTATTTTTCTTTTAAGTAATGTTGCATTTAATGATTTTATCACTATTTTCTAGATCTTGTAGTTAAAGTACAATTTGGCTTTTCTTTTGGGGTTAGGGGCATAGCGCTTGTAGTCAAAGAGCCCTTTTTTCAAGTGGATTCTTGGTCGAATTCAGTATGTTTGCTGTAAAGTATGAACTATAGAAAATCTATGTTGCACTCAGATGAGGAAGCAATTGTAATGGTATTCTTGATTTTTTAGGTGATGCAAGGTGTGGCAATTTAAGAGATAGATGAAAATCTCTGCTCTTCTAACTTCCGCGGGCATAAACATTGGCCTTTGCGTGCTGCTTTTGTCTCTGTACTCCATCTTGAGGAAGCAGCCTGGTAATGTTAATGTCTACTTCGGGCGGAGGCTCGCCCAAGAGCACAGCCGCCTGCGAGAATCATTTATCTTGGAGAGGTTAGTGCCTTCTCCTAGCTGGATCGTGAAGGCTTTGCAGTATAAGGAAGAAGAGATCTTAGCTATTGCTGGGTTGGATGCTGTTGTGTTTCTTAGGATATTCGTCTTCAGGTGTGTTTCTCTCTTGCGTTTCTCCTTACTGGTGATTTGGTGCTTGTGGATCGATGATGGTACGTAGCATATCTTTTGATAGTATCTTGTTTGAGGAAGTTCTGCTCTCGTTTGATGTAAATGGCCAGAATCTTACAGTTTTCGACAAAGGGTAAATCTGCCATTTACTACGTACTTTGATTTTGTTTCTGGCGGGCATGCCAATCTCTTACAATTTCACTAGGTAGTAGGTAGTTAGGTACTAGAAAAGTTTCAATTACTTGAAATAAAAGTCAGGTGGATTTGTCTTTCCTTGTCATTTCTATCTATTGCTAAATTTGTAAGTTGGTTTAATCATGATATTCGTGCTCAATCTGTGACATCTAGATTTGTTTAGACATGAAACTGACCTACTTTTGGAAAAAATTTCTTCAGTATGCGCATCTTCTCAATAGCTGCGATTGTGTGTATATTTGGAGTTCTCCCACTTAATTATTTTGGACAAGAGATGCACCATGGGCAGATTCCTTCAGCATCGTTAGATGTATTTACAATCGGAAATGTCATGGAAAGATCAAAATGGTAAGTCCTGGAATTACTAATAAGCTCATTGTGAAATTCCTGTTTTTGAAGTTGAGGATTCTTCAGTGCCTCTCGATTTATTAATTTCTTTCGTTTGTTCAAATAAGCTTGTTAATTATTTTGTTTGCTACCAAATGAGTATTTGGTGAGAATACTTTCAGCGGCAAGGCATTTGCCATATAACCATGCGCATGTTAAGAATTTGGAGGCATTTGCCATATAGTTATATGCATGCAGTGTAATGGACTTGACTAGATGACTGGACGTGAGTAACTGGCCATGATGATGTTCACATGATTAAGAATTATTGCAGTTACTTAACATCACTTGTGGTATCAGTTAGTGGATGACGTCATGAACTTGATGATTCTGGCATGAAATTTTTTTTGTTAATGCCTGGCAACAGAAAATTTCCCTCTATAACCAAAACCTGCAGAAGTGTCTCCACAGGTCTATAAATGTCGAGTGGCTGAATTAAGCGACAAAAGTACCTCTTTACGCAGCCCTCCTCCGCTACCATCACCACCACATCTGCTTCCTCCAGCAACCTTCATTCTGTCCTCCTCACAGCCGCCGGCTCCTTACTGCCTTCTCCTTCTCCTTCTATTCCATCATCACTACTGCTGCCATCTTCTCTTCTCTCTCTCCTGCTCCCTCAGTTTATGGTCTAGATTATAGGTTAGACTGGGTAAGGAAACAAGGGGAAAAGAAGGTGGAAAAAAAGAATCAAGAAGAAGGCTAACTTGGTTTTTGAAAATTTTTAATAAATATTTTATTATACTTTCTACGAAAGCCTAATGAAACAGTGATGGAAAGTGGTTAGGTGATAATGGCATAATGATGGATCAAGAGATGTGCACCCTGCAATATTACAAAGGATTCTTGTGCATTATTAGCCTTTTATATATGTTTGAAGAATTTTTTGAGTTCTTATGTTTCACACTAGGTTGAGTAGACTGATTTTCTATATTAATGGCAAGGGTTAATCCGTGTTTGATTGTATAACTATATATGACTCACCAATTTAATTGCAGGCTTTGGGTGCATTGCGTTGCACTCTACATTATATCTTGTGCAGCTTGCATACTTCTCTACTTTGTAAGTAACATAAGATGATATTCCTAAATTCTCCGACGACTTAATTGTGTTTTCAATATTGAAAACCTTTATAATTATTGAGTATGTTTTGTGGCTTAGGAATACAAAAGCATTGCTAGGATGAGATTGTTTCATATTACTCAGTCGCCTCCAAATCCCAGTCATTTTACCGTTCTTGTTCGTGGAATCCCAAAGTCAACTGAAGTACCTTTAAGTGATACTGTCAAAAATTTCTTCACAAAGTATCACGGGTCTAGTTATCTATCTCATCAAATGGTTTATAAAGTTGGGAAAGTCCAAAAAATTATGGTGAGCAACTCCTAATTCTTAATACTTCCTTATTGTATGATGACACCAGCTGTATTTTCCATGTTGCTTTAGAAACTAGAACATTTAAGAGGCTTTACACAGATTTTAATGTTCTTTGATGACATTTGTGAATACCTTTGCTTATAGATGCTTGTTAGATATTCCATCATTTGATTTTAAATAAAGTTGTTCTTGTATGTATGTTTCTATTTGGACTTTGGTGTGTGCACATAGTTATACATGTACTTTTATATATGTGAGTTGGACCATATTCTAAGTCTTTTGCGAAGGACTTCGCTGGTTTGTGGTGAATAAATGTTTAATTTTCATCTGACTTGGGGATCCCAACCGTCCATTATAATCTCATACCGTATCTATGTATATCTGGAACATTTTATATGGAAGTCTATTTTGCTTATGTACTTAGATTAACAAAAAAAGGAGGGATGCAGTACTCCTATAAAAGACTTCAAGTCTTAAAAATTTTATGAAGATTTGTTTTTAAGGATTTTTAGAATTATATATTGTGATAACTCTGTAAGTTGGAAATCCCATTATATGTATGCAATATTAGTGCCTTAGATGCTGTCCATTTTAGCGATGACTTAATGCATTGATAAAGGGTCTCTAAATATTGTGATTTTTTTTTATATTTAGACAATCTTTATACGTAGGTCACTTTGCTTTTGATGGCTTAATTATTATGAGTATTATTTGTTAATAGTTTTTAAAAAAAGATGGCTGTTGATTAGAAACTTCTGTGTGGAATTTGGAAGTTGTGCTACTTGATATTTTCGATTCTATTGCTATAGTGTACCGTAGGGATGTACTATATATTCTTCTTTATTTTTTTCTCTCATTTAACTGTGATAACTTGAACTATTATTTGCAGAGTGGTGCCAAGAAGGCTTGTAGGAAATTTGGGCATCTTACAGATACGGTTATTGACAGGAGTTGCAGACCAGCCATATATAGATGCGGTCTTTGTGGAGGATCAACTACTTCTTTTCAGTTGTATCAGAATGAATTTGAGCCGAACTCAGAGAAAACTGACCTTAATAATTCAAATTTGATTATTAGTGAGGAGGTATATTTACAATATTGGCAATACCAGCAATAAATTCTTTGGGTTTTCTTTTTCTTTCTATTTTTTGTCATAATACATTTATGTTTAGCAAGTTCGTATAATTTGCATAACTTGGAACACTTGAGTGATGGCCAAACAATTTTCTTTTTTGTACTTTACAATGAGAGTGGTGCTTCTTCTTAAGGTGCAAAGTGAAAAGGTCAAATGAAGCAAATATCAACCTTCTCTTACTCATTAATTCATTAAGGTTGTACTTCTTAGAATCCTTTATACCACACACAAAAAAAAGAATTAACTATACTACGTTAAACTCCGTTATCAAATTTTCTTTCTTCTTTCAACGTATTAGACATTATTTTAATTGAAGTATCTTTAATGCAGGAATGTGCATCTGCTTTTGTTTTCTTCAAAACTCGGTATGCCGCAATTGTTGCTTCACAAGTACTTCAGACATCGAACCCTATGATATGGGTCACTGATTTGGCTCCGGAACCGGACGATGTGTACTGGTCGAACCTTTGGCTTCCATACAAGCAGCTTTGGTTCCGTCGAATCGCTACCCTTCTGGCTAGCATTGTTTTCATGTTTCTGTTTCTGATACCAGTCACATTTGTGCAAGGATTATCTCAATTAGATCAATTACAACAGAGGCTTCCTTTTCTAAAAGGTATATTGAAGAAGTAAGTACCCGTTTCTTAAAGTTAGGAGTTTTCTCTGAGTACTACTATGTCATTTCGTATTAGACACAATGTGTTATGTGTATAAGCATCTGTTTTCTTTGTTCTTCTTCTTCTTCTTCTTCTTCTTCTTCTTGTGTGTGTGGGGGTTGCGTAATGATCGACTTTTGGGGAAAAATCGGATGAACCAAAACAACCTAATTTATAGTTGTTGAAACTGAAACTGAACCAATTGGAGTAAGATTAATTTTAACTTTCATGAAAAAATTAGGTTCAGATTAGATGGTGTCGACATACTCTCTTCTTTCAGGTTTAAGTTTAATAGATCTTTATAATGGATTTCTTAGACAATCGTTTACATTGTTTATAATCTTTGGATATATATAAATTATGTATAAAAATATATGAAAAACATATAATTCTTTTTGAGATATATTATATTACAAGTCCGGTGCTCTAGTTTTCAAATTTCAAAACCAAAGCGAATAATCTGCTAAACTCTACCAAATTAACTGGAATAGTCAGTTCGGTTTGATGATTCGGTTCCTATTACCTCCTCACTAGTTGTTTGCCTTGTGTTGCAATCATTGCTCTTGGCATCTAGTGTCTCATTGTGAAGTTTCTTTTCATCTCAGGGCATTTGTAACCCAGCTGGTAACAGGATACCTTCCTAGTGTCATACTGCAGTTATTTCTTTATACCGTTCCACCCATGATGATGCTATTTTCTACTTTGGAAGGACCCATTTCTCACAGTCTAAGGAAAAAGAGTGCTTGCTTGAAAGTACTCTACTTCACCATTTGGAATGTATTCTTTGTGAATGTTCTATCTGGATCTGTCATTGGCCAACTGAATGTCATATCTAGTCCGAAGGAAATCCCTACACAGCTTGCTAAAGCTGTACCAAGACAGGTATATTCATATAGGGTTTTGCATATAATGTGCCTGCAAAATCTTCTGTTCACATATGTACCCCTGTTGAATCTGAATTCATTTCTGTCCCTCCATATTTTAAGCTCGGCAATCATCGAATTCATTAGCGATGGTGGTTTTGTATTAGGAGAAGTATTTAAAAGAGGAGTAGGTTTGTCAGTAGAAAGGTATACAAGCTTTTAAAAGGCATATATGTAAATTGACATTCCACAGGAGGTATGTGTAAACAGATAATTTTTTGGGAGGTATATATGTAAAAGGGGTATATATGTAACTATTTCTTTTTAATTTAAATATTTTTTGGTTGGGAGGATCATAAACAAATTAATTTTGTTCATCTGGTTTGAAGAAGCTGATTGGTGACTCGAGAATTTTAATACTTGCACTTTCTCCACTTAAATATTTGCGGATGCCATTTTCTTTCCGTTTGATGCCCCTCTTCGGTTTTGCTGTGGTTGCAGGCAACCTTTTTCATCACTTACGTTCTGACTTCTGGGTGGGCGAGTTTGTCCTCTGAAGTAATGCAACTATTTGGGCTCATATGGAACTTCATAAGGAGATATGTGTTGAGAATCAAGAAAGATCCAACTGCAAGTTCAGTTCCATCTTTCCCATATCACACTGAAATACCAAAAGTACTCTTGTTTGGATTGCTTGGCTTTACATGTTCCATACTGGCACCTTTGATATTGCCTTTCTTGCTGGTGTACTTTTTTCTGGGATATGTTGTGTATCGCAACCAGGTGAGAAGTTAAAAATCATATAATACAAGGGTCTGGTTATAATCAAATGTCTGGAGTGATAAATGACAAACTGAATGGGTCTTTGAATGATCAAAGACCAGATTAAGAAATGCTTTATGGATGCTTTTCATTTCTATTTTCTTTTGTATTCTTACTTCTGTTCAAAGTGAAAAAATGATTACACAGAAAATATATCTTTTTAGGTAAAAAAAGTGTCCGCCATCAAGCAATTATACAAAGATTAGAGCTGATATTTGTGGAGGCATCTGTTCAACCAGGCACCCCAAACAAACCCTTTGTTGTTCAAATACTTTATTGTGTTTACTGCAAAAATATACGTCAAACATATGAGTGCTGCATTGCTGCATTATGTGGTTTGCAATTTGATGTTTGGTTGTTGCAAGATAATACCCTTGAACTCATAAACACATAAAGATTTTGCTCAAATAAAACTGAATGCTTTAAAAGTTATTTACATTTTACTGCTACTTTTTCCCAAGCAAATTGAAGCTACCAATCTTCAATCTAGTCTTGTCTATAATCATATCCCTCGGATCATGCCAGTGTCCGATTACTTTATCCTGCTATTGAACACATTTTCATCTTCTTAATTCACAGATTATTAATGTTTACTACTCGAGATACGAAACAGGAGGGTTGATGTGGCCTATCGCGCACAACACGACGGTCTTCTCCCTGTTGTTGACACAGATTATCGCCATTGGAGTTTTCGGGTTAAAGGAATCGCCGGTGTCTGCAATCTTCACTATTCTCCTTGTGATTTTTACACTTCTATTCAATGAGTACTGCAGGCAGCGCTTCCACCCTTTATTCAAGAGTTATTCTGCACAGGTATTTACATTTACTTTTTCCAGTTGTAAAATGAGTTATTGGTAAAAACAAGTTAAGCTTACCTGGACTGCACAGTTGTGAAATGGATACCTGAACTTCCTAAAATTTTGATTTAAGGACCCCTCCGTGGTATTTGTAAACAATATTATGTTTCTTGACAGGCTATTTTTAAACTTTCTGAGAAGATCACGGAAAGTCGGAAACCATTAAGGCGTATTATAACTTGGCAGAATTTTCAGATATAAGAAGCAATGAACATTTAGTGAAAGCAAAATTTTTTATGTTTAGGCACCTATCCAAAGTGCACTATTGTTCAGAAAAAATCTGTACGTTTTTACCAAAATATTATGCAGACTTAATTATTAGTTGATTGGTTGATTTGTCTAATTGGTACGTAATTTCTTTCAGGATTTTATTGACAAGGACAGGGAAGATGAGCAGTCAGGAAGAATGGAAGAAATTCACCAGCAACTTCATTCAGCGTACTGCCAATTCTCACCGCACACTGGAGATAGGTGCCATCCAGAAACTGAAGGCAAGGGTGAAGAAGAAGGTCAATGCTCAACTGAAGTCAATGTCAGAAATCGCTCGCAGGATATGAGAGATGGCTTATCTCACCCAACACTTAGTGGGCTTCCGGTTGCTAAGCTACAACGTGCTGTTAAATCCCTAAGTTTGATTATTGCATTACAGAACAAAAGCTCGACAAACGTATAATGCCTAGAGTTCTCTGTTGGCAATATGATAGAATTCAATTTATTGAGGGGTGTGTTTGTGTATGCATTTGCTTCTGTATATATAAATATGCATCCACACACCCTGAAGATTTCATTCTTAGCGAAAGAAATATTTTTGTTCCTCTTTGCTAGGAAAAGCAAACAATTTGATATTCTTTGATTGATTCAAGCCTTGTTCGGGCCAAGCTTCTAGTTTCAGATGTTTGCTTTCTAAAGTAGTGAGATTGGGACTATTGCAAGTTCCTAGCAGAGGACGAGGGGGGCAGAACGCAATTATTATACTTTTGGCTTGTGTAGGACTTGTTATTGCGGAATACTGCCAAAATATCTGTGACTCCAAGAGCAAAGTGCAAGTCAGATACTTTGAAACGCGTTAGGCTACTGAATTTGGACTATAGCACAGTACATGAATTTAAAAGTTTCAAAATTTGATTTTATTGCGTGGCCTTGTACTGTTTCTAAAGTAGGCACCTGATCTTTACAAATTCTGGTTGTACTTTCTATCTTATACTAGTTGTAACATTTGAATGTTTGTTACCTATTCCGAGATGCACAACGCTTCAGATAAGGCTCTATATATGGATTTTACCTTTTTCTCCTAAGAAATGTCTGATCTTTATCGGCGAATTTATCGAAGATAGCTAAGGAAGACTCTCAGCTGCATTTATGTATCGCATGTTATGTCTGTAGTTATTTCATGCATGCGAATATTTGTAGTGGGATTCATTTGTACTGTATGAATACTGCAAGTTGAATAATCAGTTTTTCCGACTATGTAAGTTCCTAAAGTAATTAATTTTTCAAACAGATAGTACCTATTGCTCTAGTACCCTGTCATATGTCTTAATTAATCCAGTAATCTACTCATTTGTCTATTACATTGTGGATGGTTGGTAATGCATCATTTCTTTGTATCAGGAGTACTTCCAAGTTCCTCCAGCAGTCGACAAGAAAAGGAATTCAGCTAGCTTCAGGGCTTGGTATATTTTTCCTCCAAATTTTCCGTTTCTTGTTAACCCTTTGGCTGCTAGTAAGATTTGTTCATTTTTGACATTTCATGAGTAGAAATATAGCGAAAAACTGTATTTCTTCTAAACAAACACCTTATTACTGTATATTGCTTCACAGTGGCTATGGCTCCATCATTAAATTGCTCTTGCACCTATCATTGAAACATGCATAGTTTGTCCAATCAAATGTTAGAAGGTGCCCTCCTGGAACTCGTGGCCATCGTGACAGTTGATCATATCTTTTGTTACGTTAACAAAATCATCTTACTTTCCCTTTACTCCTTCCTCGAGGCTTCTCACGCCACTATGTGTCGCTCTCTCACTATTTTGTCTCTCCTAGCGTGATGTAATTGGTTCGATTATAATAACAACGCCTTCTCTTTCTTGTTGTCTGAGTGTTGTTAATTCATTTGCAAGTAAAATAAAATTTAGATGTGGACAAACATAACAATCCGTTTTGATTAGTCTAAATAGAGGCATAGAGAAGAAGATTATTCGACTATCTTTATCCCTTCATGCTTTCCCTTCATAACTCGATCAGAGCCTTGCCGACATGTTCCTCTTGTAAAGGAATAAGTAAAGAAATCATCTAGTGATCTTGCTGCATGCGACTACACTTTTACTTATATTAATATAATAATCCTTGGTTGGATATGGACACGAGAGATGTATGAAACTGGAGGTGTTTGTTAGCCGCGACAAAAGTTTAACCAATTAAGGGCATAATAATTATCGCTTAGTGACTGTCTCTGTCAGAGATTAAACTAATGGGTGTCTTCTGAGATTACAGGAGTAGTATAGCGAAGAAGAATTGGTTGCTTTGTTTTTGTCTTGGATAGGGGAGGTACTATAAGTCTTAGGATGCCTCTTATTAATTTATATTAGTTTTTCTTTGACACCATGTGCTATCAAGTTGTGAATGCTTGACGTTTTGCAGAGGGCTCCTTCTCCTAAAACACTAGTTGGTGAAGGATATTCTCATCACTTTACACTCATAATCATGGCGATGTAGGGATTATTTGGTGTAGTTTATCATGAATGAGGTGAAGAGAGTTTTGTTTGAGTGTATATTCCACAGAATTTCATGTCCAACTGATCTCGAGGAGAAGATTTTTCTTCATCTTTTTGGTATTTTAATTAGCCTTGCATCTTTTTCAATGGTCTAATGTTGATCATCACTGTAAGGTCTTTAATTTGCCCCAAAGTTTTCAGATGCGTGACAGAGAATAGTTCCTAGAGGTGGAAGGGGGATCTCTGGTCTAATTTTCTACACAGGCCTTTGAATTTTTCCTTCTTTTCTTTTCTTTTTTTTTTTTTTTTTTTTTTTTTAACTTTTGGGTTTTTTTTTTTGATAGAAAAGTTTTCAAATTCTGGTCCATGGCAAATGCTGAAGACCAACCTTGTTGCTCATCAATTATAGGCATTTTCTCACTCCTATTTATTGTTTATTCCTAGTAATAAGAAAGGTGATTAGCCAAGTCAATAGCTTTTCCTGTTATTGATGTCACTGCTGACATAGAAGACCCCTTAATGAGAAATCTTTCCAGTGTTAGGATCTTTTTTCTAAATTTTCAAGGTTGTGGTTCATTTGAACTAGTTCTATATGAAAATTCAATGCTCCACACTTTTTTTAATATATATATATATATATATATATATATATATATATATATATATATATATATATATATATATATATATATATAGAGAGAGAGAGAGAGAGAGAGAGAAGGGCTACTGTGCCTATTAGAAGCACAGTAGTTCTTGTGCTCCTAACTTTTTAACTACCCATTAAATTTGATGAATAGTTAAAATGCGATAGAAAAGAAATATTGGAGAGAAATTTAAGGAGAAGAAAAATTGAGACACCCAATATCTTTCCTATATTTCTTCACTCTTTTATTCTAACCACTCATCAAAGCGTCTCTCTTAAAGACAATAGTCTTGCTTGATATATATATATATATATATATAAAAGCTGTCCTTGAAAAGATAATAATGTTTTATGTTCCCTGCTCTTTTTTATTTATTTATTTGTTTTTTTCAAAATTGGAAGGGCTAACAACTTTTGTATATATAAATATGGGAGTCATATATCCCATCAAGCTTAATTAATTAGCTTATGTTTAATATATGTGGGAAAGGAAATAGGTTGGGCCCCATTTCTACAATGGTCTCTCTTTAGACAATGTCGCTGCATGTGCTGTCACATTTAAGCCTAAAAGGCGAGTACATGTATTTTCCTAATTTCTTTATGCATGTAATAGTTGTCTGATTGTCGCGGGACACACGGCTAAGGTAATCTCACTTCCCAAAGGCTAGCTATATCATCAGTAGAGACACTATAATGCATGCCACTAATTATATATCACCAAATACATGCATTTGATCGATTTCACAAAGAGAACAAGTACACCTCATGCATGATGGATAATTTTGAAATAAAGTGGTAGGCTATTAAGCCCGTAAATTGATTAAATGGTAGACAAACAAATAAACAGTATGAAACGCGTAGGAGCTTAGAGGCAAAACAAAAGAAAATAAATAAGTAGCGGGTAAAAGAAGCAGAGTGAATAACGAGAAAAGTAAGTAACGGATACGAGATAAGAGAGGAAAAGAGAAAGAGAGGAGGAGGGTTAATAAACATGGTGGGCGCGCGGAGGAGGGTTAATAAACATGGATAATTAAGATTCGGTAATGCATGCAATAGTCTTAATTATAAGAGGTTTAACCCATCAAGCCACATGACTTATTATCGTCCAAATTGAACCCACCACTTCACCAAACTGGAGGCTTCGCGTTGATTCTGATACCATATATATATAGTACATGAAAGAAAAAAAAAAATTCACCCGTAATAATTAATATATCTAAAAAAGTTGGATAAGATATATACAAACCTTCAAATACTAGTAGCTAGACGCAAATAAAAAAAGAAAAAGGAAAAAAAAATTGGGGGAAAAAAAAAAAAAAAGTTTGCTTGTTTGCATCAGTGGTCAATCCATTATTGCGAATTGATCGCTCAACTAACCGAACTATAAAGCTCGAAGAGTCAACTGTGCAACAAAACAAACAGGAAATTAGAAACAAAGTTGTGATTCTTCGACACAAATTTGTTATTGGTGGACTCATCCATGTTTTCAACCTAAAAAAAAAAAAAAAAAAAAAAGAAAGTCTCCCTATCCTCTACCAAATGCTTAATAAGTTATGACCCTTGTCCTTTCCCCTCTCCGTGCCTAGCTTGCTAACTGTAGAGAGAGAGGTTTGGTGATGGTTCATGATTACCACTTGACTTAGTTGTCAAAGGTTTAATTATATATATATATATATATATTATCCCACAATTTCTTTAATTGACAATTATATATATATGTAACGTGACATGAAATTTTGTGCAAACTAGTCGAGGAGACGTGTAACTTTAGCATACAAATTATTAATAGATCATTTATATTGCAATAACCGTGATGGTGTAAAAGGATGGAAATAAGGAGAGGGATTTGCCACCCTATATATATATATACTTTTAGAACTATTAATTTAGGATATTCTTTGATATGCAGTTGAATCATTAAAGCTATTAAATAACTGCTCAAGGACATTAATCCACCATGATTTGAATGCATTTTTTTTTTTACAAAGGTCAAATATTTCACACAAATTGAAAGGTTCCATTCAAATAGCTAGCCACACCCATGTTTCATATACAGATCATAAAATAATCCTTCGACATATAATGTGTGTATATGTGTATATCTAAGTTACAGTTGTAGTATTACGTACCACCCATGCATCCTCTATATATGATGTCGCCAGTAGATACATGTACAGCAAAAAGAGCCCAACATATAATGTATCTAGTTTACTAATAAAGTAAACATATATGTAGCTAAATTCTGTAGCTAATTAAATTCATATATTCAATGAATGAAGCAGGTAGCGTGCTACCTATTCTCAAAAAAGTAAACATATATGTAATATATCTATCTGAAGTCTCAAATTATTTTCAACACCTAAAACTTCATAGATCGCAGAAAAAGAAATTCATGATTGAGAGATTACAATATATAAGATCTGTTTAACTTCAAAAAATAAAGGAAATTCGAACTGCTGAAGGCTCGGTGGAATTTATAAGAAGATCTTTTTGCAGCTTTTGTAGGTAAAGGAAAACCATCAATTACTGTAGAAGCATTCAGTTCAAAATTGAAAAAAAAAATTGAATCAAAAGTGGCAATTTTTTCTTTTTTCTTTAGCTATACATTAACTTAATCTCTTGATCAGTTCCTCAGCTGCTAGCTATATTAGCTAACTGTGGAAGATTCTATGGTTTTTGATTGCATGAGTCATAAAATAATAGAAAATTCAAAATTAAGTTGCCAACATGTAGAATATATTCCTTCGTTTTGAGACAATATCTATTCAGTGCATGTGACATCCATCTAACTTTTCTTCCATGAGAAAGTATTTATTCTTCAAATTTGCATACACAAAACCTATTATTTGTGACTGAGCAAACATTTTGCACCAGTTAAATGGTTGTTATTCACTGAATTACTACTTGATCATCATCTCAACTAAAGATTAAAGAAGGAATGTGATCTCATCTAGCCATCAAAGCAATAATGGAATGCAATTACAGAAAACCACAAAAGCCTTAATTGTAATTCCAATGCCATTTTACCTAAACTGTAGGTTGAGCAAGGGCTTGTGCTAATAATTAAAGCCCTGATAATGGGGAACTTTTGAAACAACCTGTAGGCCAGTTTTCTAAATGTACTAGATAAGATAATTTGGTACCATTAGTCAAATATACAGGGACTACGTACATATGTTTTCCAGTATTTCAATATAGCTGCTAAAGTTCGATCAAGTACGTACGTATCAGCTCGAACTTGGATCTCTCCCAATTAATTAATTGATCTGAACTATGAAAAATAAGATGTATATATAATTATATCCTAGTACGTAGTTCTCCTATACATATATATATAAATATATATGTATATATACTATATCCTATAGTAGATATATATGTACTTAATTTGGAGAAACTATATATTGCATCTTTGGCTTTAAATTGTCAAAGGCTCTTATCTACTTTAATGCTTGCTAACCTTGTCTTTCAACTCACTTTACGACTGGAAATCATACTATCGTTTACCAGGAAAAAAAAGAAAGAAAAAAGTTGCCCACCTTTGCATGTGGAATTGAGAGTGTGGGGCTTCAAATTTCCAAAGACAAACCAATCTCAATTCAACAAATCGAAAACACCCATAAAATGTGTAATAGTACCTAGCCCATGTTTTCTGACTAAAACAAGCCTTGAGGTGAAATTAAATTAATGACCACTTTTGAACTTTGAACTCAAAAAAAGAAAAGAAAAGAAATGTAGCCTAATGTATGTATATATGCATGTATATATGCAGGAGAGCTAGAGAGTAGATATATAGGAAGTGGAAATGTAATTAAACAAAACCAATCAATACAAACAGATAATTAAATTATGTAGAAGTGATTCAGTTTCAAAAGATATCCAAGAACAGTTAAAAGGCAAAAAAAAAAAAAAAAACGCAGGAGCAAAAAAAAAAATTAAATAACAACTCTCCCAAAAAGAGCGAGTTTAATTATTAAAAATTCATATCCAAGAAATTGAAACACCATGTTCATGACTAATCCCCCCCCCCCTCCTCCTCCCCACCTCACTCTCCAATGCCCACAAAAATATACACCACTCATGCATGTAATGTATACACAAACCCCAGATGTACGTGTACTGTAAATCTCTTCACTGCATCCCGAGGCGCACGGGCTCTTCCAACACACACTGTTGCATTCCTTGGTAGCTTTGAAACATACCCATACCATTTGGGTACATCAAATCAGGACTCACCTGATCGTTCCAACTCATGCTTTGAGATGCGTTGCTACACAACATGTTCGCCGACTCAATATCCCCGTAGATGCAATCATCTAACCCTTCTAGCTTGACCTGGTTGAAGTGGAATATCTCGTCGAGCTCGGTTTGGAAGCCATTTGGACCGTGCAGTATCAACCCTTGCTGCTCAAACGAACTCACCTGAAGCGAAGGCGCTACTAAGCTACTAGTACTAGTTTGATCATCATACAGTTGAGCTAATTGCGGCGGGTGCAATGCGTTAGGGGGAGCTACGTAGCTTCCTCCGAGCTTGAGAAGTAGCTTCCGCATCGACGCGTGCCAATCCTCTCCGGCGTAAGCGTCGCAGTGGCCGGGCCCGTAGGCGGGTGCGGTCGGGTCGGGCCAGAACGAGCCGGCGACGGCGCCGGCACCCGTCCGGTTTACGCCTTCGAAGGCGGAAGCCATGCTGCCGAAGCCGCCGTGCTCGGCGGTCTCCGCCTTAGCCTCCACCTTCCTACCGAACAAGCCGGCCCGATGCGGCGGCAGCGGCGGCGGCGCATGGTTCTTGACGCGCTGCTTCCCGAGGAACTTCTTCTTGAGCCGCGTGTTCCAGTAGTTCTTGATATCGTTATCCGTCCGCCCCGGCAATTGCGCGGCGATTATCGACCACCTGTAAAGCGCCGCACATCGATCCGGCGGCATACACACTCGCTAGCTCAGCGAATTATTTAACATATATACATGTATGTATGTAGTCAAAATTAATCTAGCTATTTCGAATTAATTATTTAAACTAGCTAGCCAGGCAATTAAGTGAAAGAGAAAGCGCGCAACATATGTATGTATGTATGTATGTATATATATGTATCACCTGCTGCCGATGCTGATGTAGAGGCTGCAGATGATCCGATCCTCGTCCTCGGAGAACCCGCCGTGCTTGATGTTCGGCCGGAGGTAGTTCAGCCACCGGAGCCTGCAGCTCTTGCCGCATCGCTTGAGCCCTAATATATATATATATATATACCAACAGATTCGATCAAAAACAACAACAATTAACAACATATATATATAAAAACTCTTTCGCAGCGTGCATATATAGTGCGTGCGTGTTGATCGATCAATTAATACATGTATTGATATTGATGGATCGATCATCAGTACTGGAGGGGGTGTGGGAACAGCGCCTACCGATCTTTTGCGGCAGCGCGATCCAGTTGCCGCCGGTGCCGTGTTGCTCGATGTAGGACTTGAGCTTCGCGTCCTCCTCCGGCGACCACGGGCCCTTCTTCACGTTGGCTTTGTCGCAGCAAGGAGCCCTTCCCATGGTCGATATAGAGAGATAGAGAGAGAGAGAGAGAGAGAGAGAGAGAGAGAGAGAGAGAGAGCCTCGCTCGTTGATTTGGAGCAGTACTACTGTGGTGTTAATCAAGGGCCGGATCGATTGATGATGAAGTTAAGGGGTTAATTAAGAAAGGGAGGAGGGAGAGGAGTACTGAGCGAGAGAGAGAGAGAGAGAGAGAAAAGGGGGAGAGTGGTGTTTTATTATTAGTTAGTAGTGAAAAGTGGGGGTGAAATTAAATAAGGTGGTGGGGGTCTGGGTTTTCCTCTCTTTTTCTTTCTCCTTGTCTTGCTTGGCCTCGAATCTCTCCATCATCCACCCATCACCACCCTCGGCCCCACCACATTATTTCTATTTTAATTCCCTGCGTTCACGCATATTACATACATACATATATACGGTACGTACGTACGTACGTTGCTCACGTATATATATATATATGTATGTGGTATTTTAGTCACACTACGTAGAACTAATTAACGTCACTAATAATAAAAGATTATCGCTAAACATGCATGTGCATGGAAATTGTTGGATGTTCCTTATATGAAATTTTGATATATGAATTGTAATAGAAAATTCTATAAAGTTTTTCTCTATACGAGAGAAGCAATATGTACAACTAATAATTTGGAGTTTTTGTTTGGACTCAGAATATATCACACTTTAGCTAATTCTCATAGCAATATGATCAGAAATTGTAAACATTTTTTTTTTTTTTGGTGAATCAATGCTTTACTAAAAATAGCTGTAGTCGAAACTATATACAAAACCAGCCAATTAAATGAGGAGTAAAGCATCTTAAGTTAAGGGTTTGGAACATGGTTGAGAAAAGCCTTTAGATCTTTGTGTTAATAATATCTTTGAATTTTAGATCTTTTATTTGTTACGTACACTTCTGATACTTCTTACTAGGTGCAGTGGAATTTTCAGAAGTTGAACCAAATTAACGGACACCTAATGTCACAATGATCGATGATGACGAAAATTCGAACCAAGCATATGTCACTCAATTAAGCTAAACTCTAGCTCAACATAATCAATGATCACTAGAATATGTAGGTTGATCGAGACCATGCATGCCCTTGCATGATCGATCGAGCCAAATCGGTTAAAAAAACCCTGTCATTTCTCAAACTCGGGCTCCACAGATTTTATTAATTAGGAACAAATTAATTAACCTTCAATGTGGGTCCATGGGATCAACTTTATATCTTACTTTACAACCAAAGTCGAAGTTGACAAGAGAAAGGATATATAAAGGTAATTAGGAAAGTAATGCAGTGCCTCGACTGAAGCGAGTGGAGAAGGTTATATGTTCTAATCATGCTAAAGTCGTGTTATTTATTTTTAATTAATTACAAATGAGTGGGTGTGATCGATGCAATGCTCGATGGATGGTTAACTTACACTCAAAACCACAAAATTAAACATACACGAGACGAGAAAATTACGTGGCACGCGATCCAGAATTAGAGAATAAAAAAGTGATGAAAATAACCTCAAATTATATTAGTCGTAATAATACAAAATGCGCATGAAAGAGAAATGAAAGCAAGTTGCACGTACTATGTACGTGCACCGATAGAAAAAACAATAAATTAACGAACAACATAATACATGTATATATATTGGGAAATGACCAGTATATGGATGTGGGAATTAGAATTAGAACATATTAAAACGAAATGAGCTTAGAGCTAGGTTTCATACATAGTAGTTTGATCAAAAGTAATTAATTCTAATAGAAAATAATTTAGAAATAATTTTCATACATAACTAGTTCAATTTATGTGGTACAAAAAAGAAAGAAAAAATCAAATTAATAACTTGCAATAAACAAGAAATCTAGTAAACAACATATAGGTTGGACAGTGGTTAACTTGCAATCTACTAATTTGTCTCGACATAATCTAGTAGGTGACACGACCATTTCTAGATTGAGGCTCGATCTCCTCACTCTAAAGTGAAAAGTAGATCTCTATATTATTCTAAGAAATTTTTAGTGCTAGAAACAATTCTTGCTTCTTCCTGATTTTGCTAGAAATTTTCCTTCCCATATTTGAAGTTTCAAAGATAGAGTCTAAATTAATTAAATACACTAGCGAATCGTTCATATATTTGGCGGAATTGACAAGTAGAGGATATGTACTAAGCAAAATAAATGTTCTGAACTTCTCGAGCATGTGCGTAGTTCAGACAACAGAACATATATATATATAAGCGTGTGACAATCCGTATTAGTTTAGGTGGTAAGGTATATATGGGGGGCATGAATCATGAGTCAAGGATAAAATTTATATATAAGCGTGTGACAATCCGAATCAGCTTAGATGGTAAGGTCTATATTGGAGCATGAATCAAGAGTCAGGAATAAAATTCTCTGGTTATTGCTTTCTCTCGGGGACTTGGGGTTGGGTTCGGATGCATGTGTGGGATGGAGTACGCATGCGTGAGAATTGTCTTAAGGATTCAATCCGAAAGAATTTCTTTTCTTTTTTTTTTTTGACGAAAAAAGGTCACAATAATTAATAGCTGATCTAGTTTTCCTATAAGCTGCTTAAGATTACGTACCATAGGCTTATCTAAAAGAAAATTTGGGACCACTTGTACTGTACAAAGAAAGTAACTTCGTATGTAGTGCTCAAAAGTCCTCATCTTTTAACGTAATAATTAAGAGCCTCTTTGGACCTTTCCCATATGAGAAAAATGTGCGCGATGGATCGCACTATTAATTCCCAGGTAGTGGTAAGTGGTATGCTATAGTTTTTTTTTTTTTTTTTTTTTTTTTTTTTTTTAGAACGACGTTACCCGTTCATTGAATAGATGAATTTTATGAGGTGAAGGGCCTCAAGACAAGACAAGCGACAACATAAGGGGAAAAATAAAACAGGGTCCTATATATTGTTTCAAAAAAAAAAACTACGATACCATTTGATTCGTAAATTAGTTATTTTTGTTTATTTCTAAAATAAGTATAATATTTTAGATAAATAAAAATTATACTAATTTTATTTATGGATGAAAATTGAATTATTTGGAGATATTGAAAAAATTATATAAGAGTAATTACAAAAGCATAGCTGGTGGATTGGAATATGAAGGGACTCTCTCTCTCTCTCTATATATATAGCCAAAATAATAAACGTAAAAATATTATATAGCAAATTAATAATATTTTAATAATCTAAATAATTAACGAGGAATCAGTACCATATATATAAGGCGATGCAGGAACACGCTAAATAATTTCTAATTATGAAAAATAAGCTAATACGTTCTACGTGAACTCATTAGTTAATTATATTAGTCAGTTAGATATTTAGTTAATAAATTAAATAGATAAGTTAAAATAGTAATTATTTAATTACATAATTACTTATAAATAATCAATTAATTGCTAAGATAGCTAATTAAATATTTATTAATTTAATAAGTCAAATAATTAAGTAGTTAATTAGTTATTAAATAAGTTAGTTAGTTATTAATTAGTTATATTTTTATAATCATTTATAACTTTAATAAATAGGGGAATATATAAGATATATGACTAGTACTATTCTTCCCTTCTAACCGGTTATTCCATAATAACTCATTAAGAGAAAAAAAATATTTCTCAGTGTGAAACAACCGTTATACTCTAACAAAGCTTAAGCTGTTAGAGAACGGCGTTTAAACATTTTTATATTTAAAACTCCCCCTCACGTCTGGGCTCAAGACTTCTTGATCGGCCCATGACATGGGCTTAAATTAAATTGGATGAAATTAATATGCTAGGAGTCTGGCGTAACTTGAACTCAGGACCTCCTGCTCTGATACCATAAAGATTTCAAGTATTGGTGTGAATGTTGCACACCTCCCTATCATTTTTACTGTCAGATATATACACTTGTTACGATGCATAAAATCAAATACCCAAATTAGAAGGGCTGTTACAACAGACCCTTTAGTATTAGGACCCCAATTAATAGGGTTGTTCCAACAGATCCTTTAGTATTGAAATTTTAATTGATTAAGGGGGTTGTTGTCTATTTCCATAATACTCAGTGCATATGGGGGAGAATAAGGAGAATAAGACTCCTTATTCCCCCTTTATCCCAGAAGAATAAAACAGGGCTAAAAGGACAAAAAAAGGTGGTAGTAATTAATCCATGTCATTAATGAAATATATGAGATTTATAGAAAATAAAAAAACCACTAAGCAATTTTTTCTTTCTTACAATTAAGTTACATTTTGCACAACACATATATAAACACCTTATTATTGAAAAAATCACTCATTTTATGATCGTTAGGTAACTGACACATAGCTATCATGAGCTAACAAAGTCACCTTTGAGAAGGATTGAGCATTGGAACAAATATAAGTCCATGAGGAGAGTCTATATATATAGCATTGCGCATTGAATGAAGTGATACAATGGGCTAATATTAATTTCTCACTGTACCATTTTATTATGATTACTAAATTTGGGTGGACCCTGCTCATTTCCACAGGGGGTTGCACCCACTGCTTACTTTTTTTTCTTTTTTTTCTTTTTTTTTTGTGTGGACCACATAACTTGTTAAGCTACAATTAGGTAAAAGTTTAGGTTTTTACTCTATCATGTTCATGTTCATGTGCATCTGAATTGTTATTGACTGGGTCCCAACATTATTAGTCCCACGCACCCCAGGTGACATGGGAAGATTCAAATTGCACGCCATATTAATTGGTTGGTTAATTTCTCTAAAAGAGGAATTTGGTAAGAAGCTTCTCTAATTGTAGCCTCTTTATTTGAACAATGAGTATAATATAATAAGATGAATTATTATTAACAGAGTAAATTAATCAATTGAGTCCAAGTGAGTTCATTACATAAACACTGACTAAGTTTGATGTTTTAATTTGGCTTCGAATAACTAGTTGTATATGTATTCTTACAATTAATTAAAGTTGAAATATTGTTTATGTACTCTTCCAATAATCTATGTAGAGGAGAAAAAAGAAAATCCATCTCGATCCCCTATATATTATTTGGTGTATCTTGTGAAACTACCAGTCCAGCGAGATCGATTCAAACTCAGAATCATATATAGAAAGCTTAAAATGCTAGAAAACAAAGCTTTGAATATTTTACGTACTCAGCACGCTTCGAGATCATGTTGTCATATTCCGAACGGTCTACTACGTACTCTAACTACAGCAAAATATATTTTAGACGACGCTTTCTTCTAGCGTCTTTAATATTTAGAATTTACCGACACTATGATTAAGCGTCGCCAATAGACATATTTTTATCAAATATTTATATATATTTTCCGACGCTATATTAAAACGTCGGTATATTTATTCTGACATGTTTATTTAACGACTCTTTACCCGACGCTTTTAATTACAAGCGTCGGGATTATTTTTGCCGACGCTTTAAAGCGTCGCTAATTATGATTTAAAGTGTCCTTACATGCAAGATTTTTTGTAGTGCTAGATTGATCTGATAGACGTACGGGCTTATTGAAATTCAAGTAGAAGATGATTTTTTACACACAGAGAACTTTTGTGCAACAAGTTTACCCCTATATGCACACCTGATTTTGTCGGAGGGAAAGATGCATGGTTATGACATGAATATTGTAGGTAGAGGTTCATGCATGTGTCTATATATCTATGTATATATGTTTGCGTCGATTAGAAGATTTGGTAATTAATTAAATAGGACGAAATAGAAAATCACTGCAGAAAGTAAAGTTGGTCGGCAGCCGCCGAGAAGTCAATGCCGACTTTTATATCAGCAACGAGAAATAAATACACGATGATGATCATCGATCGTGATGTTATATTATTCAGGTTCTTAGACCCGGTCCACCATTTGACTTGCACACTCCACCGTTTCTTTTCTTCTTTTTGTTTTTTTGTTTTAATATGCATTTCGCATGCTTATATATATATATGCAACATATATAGCATTAATCTCGCACAAAACGTACACAACGCATAGAGCTTTCATTAGTCAGAAATTAGCTTGCATGGTGAATTAATTTGTAAGGTTCCAAATTTGACCAGCACTTTGGTTTTGATTGGTTTTACCAGACACACAAAAAAATAAAAAATAAAAAAAATAAAAAAAAAATCAGTTGATTAATTATGTCGATCAATAGCTCAAGAGATGAGATAATTAGCAAAAAATCAAACACGATTATTTTCTAATTTTGGTTATACCATTATATTAGCCTAAAAAGGTAGACGAGCTGAAGATCCCCTTTTTTTTTTAACAAATCAAACTATGACCTTTTTAAGACCATATTTAAATACATGAATATTTTATTTCGAACTTTTCTTCAATTTACTTAAAATTATCAGTATTTAATAGATGAAAAATATAATCAAACATCTGAACTGAAATAATATAGAAAATGCCGCTCGAGATCTTGCCATATTAACTATTAGAAATGCTACCCAATCGGAAACTTTTGAATTTTGACCAATTCCATCAACTCATGATATTGATCATCTCTTTTTTCTCTCCACTTGTATTGGTCAAAATTCCGGACTAAGCAAGTTTTTATATAGTAACTGTATCTCTTTTCTTACAATTTGATGAGTAGAAAATTTGTTTTTTTTAAAAAAACAAAACAAAACAGTGGTCTTAAAAAGGAGTAAAAAAAAAACATATATTAGATGTATTTATATATGCTTACAATAGCAACATTATATACAGTACTGAGGCTGCAGAGGCAAAAGATATAATTAACGAAGCAAACAACGTGTGTCGTTTGTGTGATTGCGACGGTCGACAGACAGCTCGTGGACAACCACAAGTGGTGTGGTGTTTTGATGGCTGCAGGTCAACGATGGGTTCCGTTCCTTGCTTTCAGCCCGCCCCCCCCCCCCCCCTCTTCTTTCCACGCGTCTACTGTTCATGACCATTGCCTACGTACGTCGTCCCCTTAATAAATCATCACATGTTTTAAGGGGAAATAACAAAAACTAGCAAATTTTCGACTATACGCTCCTCTGGAGACTATACACATCCTGCTCCAAAAAATTTCATTCTTTTTTTGTCACCTCCTTCGTTACCATTTTGTTAAATTATATACGAAAAATTTTATTTTAAGATCTATTAGTTTAACTTTGTTATTAGTTTAACGAAAAAAAAAGAGTAGAGGATATAATAAAAAAAGAAAAATAAAACTACGAAATACTAAATTGATGCACTTTAAATCACAGAGTATTAAAATAAAAAAATAAGAAACTAGAGAAATGATCTTTGAAGTTTTTTGTTTACAGGATTCAAACTCATGATTTTTTAGTTTTTCCCGAGTGCTGACATTAGAGAAGTCCTGGATAAAGTAATACTGCCCGCAAGAGATGCTTCAAGTACCAAAAAAAAAAGAAGGGTAATTATTCAAAGCACGTTTGAAAGATGAATCAGATTTTAAAACTTTCCATTTAAGCCGAGCAGTAAGTTCGAAAAGATAAGCATCTCCCAAACAGAGCAGCAAATGTGCAAAAGCTGATCATTCATACACTTTATTGTGAATATATTTTTTTCAGATACCCACCGCATTACTAATCGCAACCTAAAAAGTGCGTGCAAACCAATCGCATTATAACATATCATTTTTTTTTTTTTTTTTTTTTTTTTTTGTTATCGATTTCATGCAAAATTTACACAGGAGATTTCCTCCAACCCCAACTACTAATTAAGTTTTGGTTGCCTCAATCCAATGTGAGAGAAAAGCTTAAGGGAGAAGAAAAGCTCAAGGGAGAAGAGACGTGGAAAAGTCCACTTCATAATGTTTATTGGTTACAAGGGAAAGGTGTTCTCGTCTAGTACTTGTACTTGAACATGAAAGTCAACGCTAGAGAGGTGTATTAAAGTTTGTGCCCGTACTTGGTCGCAAAAAAGTCCACGGTGGAGTTGCTGCGTCTTGTCCCGATCTTTACTGTAGCAAAGGGGCCGCCTCGGAGTATACGCTGGAACCATGTCAGATAACGACAAGGTAGTGTTATTTTTCAATTTATATATACCAGCATCCTATGTTACCAATTCATCATCATCTATAAATAATTTCGTACATATCAAATTATTGCCCGAGTCCAAAGTCCAAACTTACCAAAGCTCCAGTTGGATAGGTTTCCCTTATTAAATTATATCAAATTCGATACTTAACGGAAACATTAATGAAAAAAAAATGTCGGATCAGATCATTAACGGTTAGAAATATGCAATCAATTCACTTAAAATATACAGACATAACACCCACGAATCTCGATTGTGACTCGGCTCAATCAGCCTCACACCATTTTAAATATGACTCGGCTTAATACAATCTCTCGTCATTTCGAATATGACTAGTATCATCTAACTTTCCGCTACGTAATCTTAACGCTACTCCTTTATGCTAACAATTTTTTTTTATATATAAAAAGTAAGTAAATCCAAAGCGAAACAAGTCATGTAAACTAAATAGAAAAATCTAGAAAACATGAGAACAGTACTACTTCACCCGTTATATATATATATATATATATATAACTTTGCTATTTTTCCTTACAACAAGAATTCACATGGCTACATTTTTACAGATCCTACACTCTTATAATCGATCTAAAATACAGAGATTGAAGCAGCTGATAAACTACATCTCATAAACACAATGCACAAGCAAAGCATCAAAGTGGAGATACAATGGGAACTAACACACTGTATTATTGTCCAGTTAGTTGAGGGAGAGTAGTTAAAAGTCTAACCTATATTGATGTTAGAAATTTGCTCGATCATGTGATAAGAAAATTCCACAGCTTCTCCTTCACAGGCACCTCTTTTTCGTCCTCATCGTCAGCTTCATTATCGTCATCTTCATTTTGTTCTTGCTCTCCCGGAGCAACGGCAACACCAGCTATTTGTTCAGCAATAAACTATGATGATCCACAAAAGAAAAGAATCAAAATGCAAGAAAAAATTAAAAACATGCTAGAAGGACTAGGTATAGCAGATGGGCAGCAATAAAAATGCTCAAAGATGTAAAGAGAAAAAAAATGGTAGATATAATATAAGAAAGGATTATATATGTACACACAAAAGATTACAAAAGCAGTACAAATTAAGAATTTTGAGAACTAGACAGAGATCAAGGAATTTTCACATGATAGAGCTAAAGACTGTTATGATAGATGACACAGAGAAAACCTTGGATGGTACTACATCTTTCAGAAAGTTCTTATCTAGTACCTGATTTTTGCTTTTCAGGGATCTATTCAAACATGAATTAGGTAAAAGTGTACCATCTCTCGTAAGAGAGGAATTTTCGAAACAGTGTTTTATGTGTTATCTTCCATTCTTGAATTGTAAGATGTCGGCTGGTGCGTAGTAGTATTTGGGCATGACCAGTACCTATTGACACGGGCCGTACCTACCGTATCATATCGTGCCAATAACATATTAACACGAAACAACCCCCGTATCAATGGCACAACTCAAAACCCTTTATTTTTTAAATTAGTAAGTAATTTTTTCAATAAAATTCAAAAAATTCAATAAGGATACATAATAAACCGTTATAATATTTTACTGCTATAGAAAATAAATATTTTATGTAATTATGTGTCGGCACGCATGTATTTTTTTGTTACCGGCAAACATCGGTATGATCCGACACGCACCGTGCCGTACCGTGCCGATAAGTTTCCAACACGACCCCGTGCCACGGCACTTAAATCTTTGCTTTGTGCGACAACAAGACTGGCAATACAAGACAAGCAAAAATCAGACACTTATAGACAGTTCCAAAATTTGGTCATTCATGCACAACCATAAAGCGTCACAACAAAGAACATACATATAGATTTTCCGAGTGGAAGTAGAAGCTACACCAGTCAGAAGTTGTTCCTTACCCATTGTCATCTCCTTCCTGAGCTGACATTTTCTGATTCTTCTGACTAGGTTCTAATTGCATGTCAGTGTGATCACGAGAGAATCTGCCATGTAGTCTCTTTCTTCCCAATGAAGGTATGATATTGTCGACAGTTCGAGTTGTTTCGCCAACACCCTCTCCCAGCTGACTAATTTTCATATCAGTTTGCCCTTCCATTTTTGATATACTTTCACCATTTTGAGTGAAAGGTGACATGTTAGATATCATATCTAACTCTAGCAAATCTGTCCTAGAGTCCTCAGTCACTTTCACAAACTCCCGCAAATTCTTACTTTGAGAATGTTCCGACGAACCAGAATTAACATTAGTCTCTGGAGAGCGCTTGAATATCACCTTAGTATACTTTCTGATCCAGGACAATGGAGTTGATACTGGCACTGAAGCATCTGAAGTCTTTTCAGGAAGATATTTACCCATAGACTCATGGTTAGAATCAGTCTTTTGTTCTTCAATAATTTCTTCCAAAACATCACCAGCATTCATTTTAATGTTCATTGGAGCACTTTCCTTATTAGATGGTGCCATAGATAGTACCCTAGTCTCAGATTCAATGTCCAAAGATTGCAATTCTTTCAGCTGTTCAATCTGCTGACTAATTGCTTCTCGATCTGCATGCAATAACTCCCTTTGCTTCTGCAGCTTCTCTCTTTGAGCATTAAGCACTTCAACGGAGCTCTTTATCTCCAATAATTCCCTCTCCCGCTGTTCACGCTCCAATGCTATCTCCTTTCTCTCATTATCAAGTTTCTGCAATTCAGAAGCAACATGTTCTAACTGCATCTCGATCGTTTTCTTCTGAGAGTTTATAAACTTGAGCTCTTCAGCTAGCTTTCGTGTAAATGCTTCATCGTTTTCCCTTAGCCAAGTTTCCAATTCTGCCCGCCTTTGATAAAAAGAATTTTGCAGATCCTTTCGCTGAATATTAATGTCCCTGGTAAAATCCTCCCTCTCTTGCTGAATTTTGCTTAACCAATTTGAATGCTCACGCTGCATATGAGACATAAATTCCTCTCGTTCACGAGACAAGGATTCCACACTACTCATGTACTGACTACGCAGATTATCTTTCTCTTGTTTAATGCTATCTTGCTCATTCTTAAGGTACTGAGCCGCTGCTTTTCTTTCTTCAGCAATCATTTCGACCTCTTTCTTAAGTTCTTCCTTCTTTTCATCAATTAGATCCCATTCAATCTCGAATCTCTCCTTCTCAGCTTGCAATCGGTCTGCATCAGCCAAAAGTTCCATTTTTTGGGCTCTCAAATTATCGATTTCTTCTTTAAGGTTCTTTTCCAGATCAAGCACTTCATTTCTCTCTTCTCTAGTAATTTCCAGGTTTTCTTGTGCACGAGTAAGCACTATCTTCTCCTCCTCAAGTGAAGTTTTTGCCTTTTCTAATTCCATTTTCAATTTAGCAATATCCTCCCTTTCTCTCTGAATATTTTTCAACTCTAATTCTGACGCTTTTATGGATTTTTCTAGATTTTCCTTTTCCTCCTCTAATTGTTTTGATCTCATAGCTATGTCCTCTTGCTTCTCTGCAAGCTCAAAAAGCTGGAGCTCAATAGCTTGTTCCTTTTCCTGAATAGAGTTTGCTCTTTCATTGAGATCAGCCTCTCCATGATCAAGAGAAATTCTTTTAGCCTCCATCTCATCCTCCATCAACTTGCGCCTCTTCTCTATTTCGGTCTCAAATTCTTCCTTTCTCCTCCCCAAAACAGCCTCTTGTTCATCAATAAGTTTTTGGATCTCAGCCTACATAATAATTACAAAAGGTTATGCATAAATAATTTGGGAAAAATGGAAACCTAAGTACAGCTATATGTAAATATAAAGTTGAAAGAGAAAACCCTCAAATGCTCTTTGCACGCAATGGTTTCTTGTAAAATAAGCAATTCACGCTCCCTTTTATCAAGCAGAGATTCCCTCCGAACAATAGCCTGCAAGCAATAATAACTAAATACATATGAACAAAAAAATAAATACATTTTATGTGCTCAGTGCTTGCCAGTAAAATTAAATTACTGCAGAAAACATATTTGAGACATACGTCCTCCCTAGCTGCAAGCGCAGCTATCTTTAGATCCAAAGTAGCTTTCTCTTCCTTCAGAGCCTTGAATTCTCCAACAATTGTTGATTTGTCATCCTCCAATCTTTTCTCCAAGTAGCTTAGTTCTTTCTCTCTATCAAAGATGCATTCCTCCCTCTGATTTAGAAGAGCTTGCTTCTCCAGTAACCTTTTTTCCTCTTCATGCAAAACCCTCTGACTATCATTAAGAAATTTCCTTTGAAAGCTGATTTCATTCTCCTTAGCTTCACATCTATAACATAATTTAATTGATGAGAACAAGATTAGCAGCAACACCAATAAACTCAACAAAGAATAGTATTGTTGCCTAGAAAATTGCCCAAGATGATCATAGTTCACTAGCAAATATAGAAACATCACAAATGCACGGGAAAATATTGTAATGGGTAAAGATAATGAAGGATAAAACAAACAGATGCAAAGAAATAGCTCACTCAGACTCGAATGAAATGAGACGCCTTCTGAGGTTATCTTCACGAGCCTCAACATCCTGTAAACTTCTTAATGCAGCATCACGAGTAAGTTTAGCGTCTGCTTCCAAAGACTTTGCTGCAAGAAGCTTCTCTTCGGCCTCCTCGAATTTCCTTTGTGCAACTTCTGTTATGAGATGAGTTTCAGCCAGCTTGTGCTCATAAGCAACCTTTATTTCTGCTAATTCGGCACGTACTTCATGCAAAGCCTTCTCAACCTACGTGGAAACCAGCGGCTTTGTATCATTATTAATGTACTAATTTAGATGTTGAAATAGCGTCCTTTGACCCTTTCCTAATCTTACTACAGTATAGACAGAACGCCAACATAAATGTTGTCCCAACAGAAAGTCCAAAATAGTTTTATTCATGAATTTTCATCCCTAAATTTCTTTGAGAAATGCATCAAACTAGAAGCATAACCAACATAGTGACAAATGCATGCACAAGTGTCCAATAAAGGGGAAAAAAACAAAGATCGTAGTCACATTAACAGATAACTCACAAATTATTCTATGCATGGTAAAAGAAAAAATTGCCTCTGAGATGATTTGGGTAAGATAATCTTACATTTACTACGCACTCTTTCTCAATGTCTAAAGCTTTCCTTAGGTTCTCTTCGCGCTTCTTGGCTTCAGCTAGAGCAGATAACTGTGCAACTCGTTCATGGTTGTAAGCAACCGTTGAAGATTCCGTGGATGCTTTGACTTGTTCACATTTAGATGTCCACTCCTTCTTCTCCATTATTAGAAGCCCCATGTGGTGTTGATAGTCATAGATCTACATTATAAATCGTAGAGATCACATGCATACATAATGGAGAAAATTTACAAGTTATTCAAATCTAATAAGGCATTCACTATAACTGAGAAAATAGCTCTAGTGTAATATAAGAGTTCGGAGGCCAAGCGATATACATAGATAAAAGATGGTAAAGGACTGCACAGTGACATATATGCATGTTATAAAATTAACAATTGAATGATGTACAAAGTTCAAAATTCTCAAAACTGCTATGGGAAAAAAGGTATGTATACGAAACGGCAGTTAGGTACCTCGATAAGATACTCAATTTGTCCGAAAGCTGAGAAAAGACACATTTTGATTTCCGTACAAACCCTTTTCCTAAACTTGCAAACTACATAACCAACTCAGCAAACAAACAAGGTTTATGCTATAAGAAGAGCAGAAATATAAATGTGGTGAGACAAGTTACTCATTTTTCTCAATTACTACCAATCTCTAGGAAGCGCCGACTAAGCATCGAGGTAGGCCAAATAGGCCAAGTTTTCTAACCGGACCACCGCCTAAGTGCCGCCTATTTAGTCGGCTATTGCAATAGACCTTACTTGTAACCTTGATAAGATCTAATTAGCGGTTTTATTTTGTGAGAAAACTTAGAAGTTCATATAGCGTATCACTTAATAGCTAGTATGACTGCTCTCCTCAAATGCCCCACTTATGTTAAGAACACTTTCTTGCTTTAAATTGTGAGACGACCTCGGACACCCTTGAACGCCCACCAATTGAAAATCAAATCAACCTCCCAAGAGACTCTAAGAACCTACAATGCCCCACTTTTTATACTTTCTTTCTATTTCTTCCCCCCTCTTAATTTTCAGTGCCTTATGCAAGTTTAGTGACCAACAACAATTCACTCCCCTGCATTTCCACTAAATATGACAATCTCGACCAAAGATTGTAGTCACATTACTAAAACTAGTTACTGATTTTGATAAAATAAGATGGCAAAACTTCACTTTCACCCCAAAATGCTTTTAATTTATCACCATTTCATGCGTTTCAAAATAGAGAAAACTGAGTTATCACCACATTTCTAGTTTATACAAGCAACTCGTCTAAACCAACCCCCAAGTCAAATGCATGAATTTTTCGAAACTCGCTACTCGAGATTCCCACCATTTTGAACTCAATTTCTGACTTTTGGCAGCTCGGAACGTAAAAAAACCCTAGCAACAATAGGAAGAAGAAATAGAAGGAGACCTCGGATTCGAGCTTGGCGATGTACGCGATGAGCGCGGCCTTATCCCTCCTCCTCACGGACTCCTCGTCGAACCCCGCCTCCACAAGCCGCTTCCACAGCGCCTCCTCCCGGCCGCCGCCGCCGCCGCCGAGGGAGGTGGCGGCCACCGGCGACACCCTCATCCGCGGGCTCGCCATCGCCGGCGCCGGAACCGTAGCTCGGTGGAGGAGAGAGAAGCTTCGGCGCCTGGGCTTTCGCCGATGAGCTCTACTTCGCTACTTGTAAATGCGTCGCCTTTGTAGCTCTTATTCACTTCGCACTACGGAGGAACAGGGGAGGGTTTTACTTTGAGAAGAGAGCGCTTTACTTTTCGTGGAAAATGGTTCGACTTTTTTTTAAGCTTTGGTGGTGGGATGATGCGGCCCGGTACGATTACCGCTCGCGAATCAGGACACTGCTGCATCTTTTGTTGGGTTCGGACCGAAGCACCTGATCCGACCCAATCAGCGGCTCTGGTCGGACCCGACCCGATCCGATGAGCTCTCGTTTTTTTTTTTTTTTTTTTTTTTTTCAGTATGTGATCACTAATGTAACCCTGCATAGACCCTTCAAAAGGTGAAATGAGACGCATTCCATTTAATGCTTCAAAAGAAACGTCGATATACGTAATTTATCATGCAAGTATGGGCACAAACGCTCCTTTACAAATTTATATCCAAGAGTACGTATACGGTTCCGCTCTTCACAAAAAAATGAGTTGCAGCGACAGCATGGGTCCATGCAATTCCAACCTCGCATCGTTATCTCTTCTTATCTTCGCCGCGGCAACGGCAATAGCAATGATTCCTCACAGCAGCAACGCTCAAAACTCGAAACAGGACATACTCAACGCTCACAACTCGGCCCGCGCCGCGGTCGGCGTCGGCCCGGTGACCTGGAACAATACGGTCGCCGCCTACGCACGCAACTACGCGGAGCGACGCAAGGCCGACTGCCGGTTGATCCACTCCGTCGACGGCCCCTACGGCGAGAACATCTTCTGGGGCTCGGGGGCGTCGTTCACGGCGGTGGATGCAGTCGATGATTGGGTCGCGGAGAAGCAGTTCTACGACTACCACAGCAACGCTTGCGCCGACGGAGATCAGTGCGGCCACTACACGCAGGTGGTGTGGAGGGACTCCGTGCATGTCGGGTGCGCGCGCGCGGTGTGTGATAACGCCGATCTCTTTATTACCTGCAACTACGATCCACCCGGTAACATCGAAGGTGAATGGCCTTATTAGAAGAACAGTAAGAGATTAATATATGTATGGGGTTCTTTTTGTTTTTTTGAATTTATGCATGCATGGATCTTGATCAATTGTGGTGTGACATGCATTCCGGTAAAAGAAAATAATAAAAACCAACAATTTTGTTGTGGTTTTTGACAGGGGAGTCACATCTTAATACTTGGTATTTTTGCTCTTTCTTTTCCTTTTTTGAATTTGGAGATTATGGCTTTTCGTAATGGTAATAAAATTAAGGATTAATCATGTTCAAGTAAATATTGGTGTTAGTACTTGTTTGGACAATGCAGAGGTCGTGTTGAAGTGTTAGTAATTGCATTAATATTTTTGCTGCATTATCAGAATCACTCGCGTATAAAAATTGAAATTATTTGTGTTTAATTATCCTCCTTTCTTCCAAAATTAGTATCTGAGGAATTTTTTTGTATTATCATATTTTGATCATTTTATTTTGGAAACACATATAATAATAGGCATATATCTCAGATTCCCAAAGGATTTGCTTATCCGAGATTTAGTTAATTAATTTGTGTATCATTCACCATGGCCACTGTATCTTTACTTTTTATATACCAAATCTATGTGAAAATAGATTTACACACTACATCAAAAATAGAAAAGAAAAAGAAAAAGAAAAAAACCTTCTATTGTGGTCAACAAGCGATTACGAGATATGCAGACCAAATCAGAGCCATCAACATTTTATAAACTAACCCTCTAGAATTTTAAAATTGGCTAAATGACTTTTTCAAAATAATATTTGTAAAATTAATCCTTTTTGTGACACGTAGGCGAGGGGGTGGGGGGAATTTTTTGCGCATGAGGTTGCAGAGAATAGTATGAAGCGCCAGCTATTGAGGAGCTGAGCACACAACGTGGAGCTCTCAGAGAGTTTTTGTTGTTAACGGGCTTGCTCCGACAAGTCCGTTGATACGGATTAACTGACATGGGCCTATCAAAGTTCAAATAAAGGAAATCCATTCCCTTTTACCCTTTTCATGCCTGTAACTACCTTTTTAATATATACATCTAAATCCTTCATAAAAATAAAAAAATTAAAAAATAAAAATAAAAACAGACCCCTTTTATAGACTCTGAGCTACCGTTGATTCGGGATTAAAAAAAAAACTAGTTATTCCAAGAATAGAATTAAGTTGATTAAGATGGGGTTAGAATATTTTTGTATTTGCATGGTTGGGGTTGGAGTTAGTTCAGAATAGTAAAAAATGATATTTGGTTGGAATAGCTGGGATAAAAAGGATAGTGGGCAAAATAGTATTTTGCTTATCCCATCCTATTTATTTAGTTGGTGTTTAAAAATAAATATGAGATTAAGGAGTTATTCCACTCCTTAACCTCCAACCAAACGAGGTTGAGATATTTATTCTTTTAGTTGGTGATAATCGCTGAGATATTTATCCTTCTAATGTGCTCATAAACTCAAAATAGATTTCTATTTCTTTCACAGCTTACAAAAGGGTGATCGCCGTGCGCATATGCACACATTCAGCAGAACACAATGAGACCACCCAATTTCCTAGCCTCATCAGCCCTGCTCTTCGCGATTGCTGTAATCACAACACTGACGCATCACATTGCTTGCGCTCAAAACTCCCGGAACGACTTCCTCATAGCCCACAACCTCGCCCGCGCAGACGTCGGCGTCCCCCCCTTGTCGTGGAACCGCACCATCGCCGCCTTCGCCCGCGAATTCGCCGACCGTCGTAAGGCCGATTGCCGAATGGTCCACTCTGGACGGCCCTACGGCGAGAACCTCTTCTGGGGCTCCGGCACGGACTTCACGGGCGCGGATGCGGTCCGGAGTTGGGTCGGAGAGAAGCAATTCTACGACCATCACACGAACACGTGCGCCGCCGGAGAGGAGTGCAGGAGCTACACGCAGGTCGTGTGGCGGAACTCCTTGCACTTGGGGTGCGCCCGCGTGCTGTGCGACGGCGGCGGCGGAGGCGTCTTTGTAGTGTGCAACTATGATCCTCCTGGGAACTACGTCGGTGAGCGGCCTTATTGATCGATTGATCAATGGATTATCTTTTTTGAACACAAATAATTAGCTAGTGGGGCTATTGTTTCTTTCAAAAAAATAATAATTGCCATATTGAATACAAATTAGAGTCCTTCGAGCCTTTTAATAACAGTACTATCGTGTGGAGATTACTAAATGATCAAAAATTGCTGGGAAAAAAATATAAGGGAGTCTCTCATATAATATATATAATAATTAATCGCATACGCGCATTTATTTCAGTTCATAATTAACACAAAAAGCAAAAAAGGAGCGAAGCGACACAATAGATATATCCCAAACACTGCCCAAATCCATCAAATCTAAGGAAATTTAAAAAAGGTCAACGATTATTGACCATAAGATCTCACGGTCGCGGGTCAAAGGACATGACAATTCAAGTGGACTTGCTGGAGCCGTCGGCTCCGGAGGCGGAGCCGCCTCCCGCCGCTGCAGAATCCGACGACTGAGCAGTGGCGGAGTCCGACGGCATCACGCCGGGCCAGTCGCGGCAGCGGCAGTACTGGCCCTCGGGGACCTGCTTGTAGACGGACGCCACATGGCGGCCGCACCCAGCCCACGTGGTCTTGCCGCAGGCGCCACATAACACATTTCGGTCTTATCTTATTCTATCTAATTCAATTTGAAGTTCTCTATAAATACATAGAAATAAACCCACATAAATTGCGGCAACATGGCTCGATCGTCCCAACATATATACGGGAGATAAAAACTAAGTTGGAGGCCGTGGCTTACTTAATTGGTGAGGCATTTTTTTTTGAGGAAACCGAAGAACTATTATATTGTTATAAAAACGTAACTTTTGTCGTGTGATGTTTTAGTTTGGATCCAGGAACTATGTAATGCAGAAATTCAAAAATCTGCAATCTAGATCTGTAAATTTACAATTAACAATATATTATTACCCAAAAAGAAAAAAACAAGTTTGAAACATATGCAGAACCTGAATTTATTTCGTGACATTATAAATTTCTGATTATTATTTATAAAAGTATGTCAATGGCTATTTAAATCTATGTTGGCAGTATTAATATAATAAAATAATAATAATAATAATACGTATTCATATGTATTATTATATTTTCACACGAGGTTGTCGCAATTGGATTGGGCTATACATTGGGCCTGGATTGGGTCGGCCCATTTCGGCCCAATAAATATTTGAATGGGCTTAGTTCGGGCCGGAGGGATGCTAAGTAGTACAATTATAATCCGCCCGGCCCACTAAGGGGGGGTTAAAATGGACACTAATGTTTAATTTCTCTCTCTCACACACACAAACACACGTGCTCGAGCGCGCACACACACTTTTTTTCTTTCCTTTTCTTTTCTTAAATATTCCTATCCGTTATCGTCTAAACAAACTATACTCAATATCATTGTAGAAGTTTGATCACACACTGATCTAGCTAGTCCGTTCCGTTCGCACGGAATATTCTTTCAACCAGGGTTGACTAAAACTTAGCATGCTTAATTACTTGCTAACATAATAACAACTCATAACTTCTATCCGTCTATCATATGTGCATCATGAAATAGAACCCTTGATAAAATTTTAATCTACATTAGCTTGTCAATACGATCACGATTTTTCTACACGCTAAAATTGACATACCCGCAGGTTCCGTGAATGAGCTAAATTCGAACAAGCGGTGATGTAAAAGATTACACTGTTGGACCTACCAACATTAATGGCATCCTAGTTTTTTCTACCAATGATTAATTTTTTCAAATTAGTGCTAAGGCGAATATTGAGACAAGCCAGGAATCTGGACGTTTGCTACGGAGATATCGATCAATCGATCGATCGAAAGCGGTAGGTTAGGTTCTCTCGCTGATACTTTTCACACCTAAATATGGTTGCATTTAATTTGCGCCTCGCCATATTTTTGACACCAAAGTCACTTTTAATGGAAAATTCAGTACGAAACATTGCTCCTGTAACAAGAAACTCATGATTGGATTAGATTAATCAATTATTGACTAAAACCAATCGCAATGGTGACATATGAAACCTACCTGACCATCATAAATTGACTGATACTTATCATTTTGAATAGTATAAATTGATCAACATAGATAGTTTTGTAACAAAAAAGGTGTTAACCTTAATTATTTAACAAATCAAGGTATTGGTAAGCAAATTGATCTCAAACAAGCGATCGAGCTTTATATATAGTTTTTTATTAGTTTTATGCGAGTCCAAATGTGTGGTTTAATTTTACCCCATATATGTAGGTAATTACTTCATTAACACATGCATGTCACGATAATTGTTAAGTTCTATATATATATACCAACTAATTAAAACCACAATATTATATATTAATTAGACGGAATTAATTAATTAAGCAACAAAGTACAAGTTAATTTGGAAAGCGAGTGATATGCTATGATCTTTTCTCTCTCAAAAAAAAAAAAATGGAATTTCTACTTGTTGCTTAAAAAGCGCTTGAAAATTGATTTTATGAGGAGTCTACTAAAGCATTAATTAGAAAGAACGAAGCAAAATAGTTCCTTACTTTCCCCATTTTAATTGAGTGATTGATTTTAATGGTCTAATTAAAGAGAACATTTAGTGGACCCGTTCAAAGATATGGAGATATGGTGATGGTGATATGTAGTGATTTCGATCGCACGTGGTGTTGGAAAAGAATGTGAACCCTGTTCTCATGTGTGTACTAGGAGAATAATAATAGATTAATTAGCAAAGGGATTAAAAAATTATTTAAGGTGATATAAGAAACTCACCAAACCAAGTTAGTTGATATATCTATATTTTTGGTGTACGTGATGGGAAATTAAAGGATGTTTTCTTGCTATATGTTATTAGTTGACAAAAGACATAATATTTCGCACCATATATACAAAAATTCTAAATGCTTACCACTATATAAACAAATTCTAATTCAAATTAATAGTAAAAAAAGTAAATTACTACAAAGATATATATAATAAAAGTCTCGATCTAGAAGAGTTTTCGTTCTCAAAAGTCAAAAAAGACCAAGCAATAAAACTATAATTAAGCACGAAATTTGTAAATAAAGAGAAAAATTCAAGTGGTGGATGAATATATATATATAATAATATTAAAGTTTGCATGATATGTGTAGCCCATTAATTTTAAAAAATACCTTACATTTGTCTACTTATTATTAGATAAACACACATAAATTGCACAAGAAGCCACCTCATGTTGTGCATTCATAAATAAATAAATAAACATACGTAAGCAACAATTATGATTGGTCTCTCAACGTAATTGACATTAATGCACCATTGACGTTTGGTGATTCAACATTATGTATTTAACCAATCATTAATTGCAAAGTTATTTCTTGTGTTAAATAATTAATCATGCTGAGATCATAATAAAACTCAATGAGTCCGATCCATAATAAAGATATATTAACTTTGAGTGGGTCTTTCAATTCCTTTGTGAAAAGAATAAGTATATTTTTAGGTACAAAAAGCTGCTAACCTATAAGAAATGAGAATGAAAAATTAAGAAAATGATGATATATATTGATAGCAAAAAGAAATTATTTAATATAAGCTAACTTGATTGGAACATATGAATCTGTCTAATTGGACGCAGAATGTAAGTAATTCAGCTGGAAATCGTAGTATATATTTATGAAGATGATCAAATTTCTCGCAAAAAAAAAGAAAAAAGATAATTAAGATGCAAAATTTATAGATAATCAGCGACAAAGAAAACTCATATATATGGCACGAGATATTTAATAACCTGTAACGCTTACTGCATGCGCAGTTGTATCTATTAGCTAGCATTGTCAATATATATGAAATCTTATTTGATGTTCGCGTCTGCACTTAATCTTTTGAATGAGTAATATCACGCCTCATGAACAGTTTAAGAATTGCTTATTTTCTCCTACCAAAATGCAATCTTATAGTAATATCAAAAAAACCGATCCAAAATTCTCTTAAAAGTGATCAAAGTGTTATGCTGGTTGGTTCTCAAATGGCGTACTCCTACGAAGGATAAGCTCTTTAAGAGAGGATCGATGGATACAAGACGCTACCTGCGTACTGTGCGAAGCGGAAGATGAAACTGTAGACCACCTGTTCACTTGGTGTGTCTTTACCAAGTTTATCATCGTTATGGGGGTGAATGGAGTAACACTGCAAGACCTAGGGGACGGGGTGAACCTAGTTTGGGACAAATGGACGGCTAGGAAGAACCACAGTTGAAGAGATCTAGCCTAACAGATTTGGTAGGCGGTTGGTGGACTGTTTGGAAAGTCATAAACAATTTCATTTTTAGGAAAATCCAGCCGAACCCTAGGATGGCTGTCCTTTATCTCAGAGAGTTGGTGATGGAGTGAGATTCACTCCCAACCTAAGATCCTTTTGGTTATCGTTCCTTTTTTTTTTTTTTAAGGGGTCCGGGTTAATTGCCCCACTCTTGTAGTACAGTTCATATGCTTAATGAATGAAGATGGTAGCGTGCTACCTTTTTCTCAAAAAAAAAAGAAAACTGATCGACCATCCTTGGCGCAAGGGGCAAAGGTCTTGGTGGTTGGTACCCGAGGTCCCGACTTCGAATCATAATTGATTCATATTTCCAGTTAAATTTATTTCTAAAAGAAATAAACGAACCAGAATAGTATATATGCTACCTTGTCTCTCAAAAATATATATATATATATATATATATATATATATATATATATATATATATATATATATATAGAATAATATCAAAAAGGAAAAAAAAAACCAATCTTATAACGATGCATTGAATTGGTTATATTAATTTCTATTATAATGTACAAATACACGCATTTTTTAAACGAGCAAGAGCTTATTTTACTGAAATTTTATTTATTTAAATAACCACTAAATTAATACTTGTTGGTGAAAATTAATGAATGTAATAAAGAAATCAGTGCGTTAATTAATGTAATTAGATCCAAATTAATTAGCAATCGTTTTAAAAATACGCTTTACCTTTACTTACAGCGTTGGCAAAAGGGCCGGAGATAAAAAAGAGTTAATGTCGGCAATATAATTTCTTTAATTTCCTCCTCAGGCTACTTTTTCCCTTTTTTTTTTTTAATTTAACTTTTTTTTTGGTCCACATCATGCAATTTGGCTCATTTTGCACCTTAGCTTTTGGAATTCCGAAGGGATTTAGTGATGTAACCATCTTATTTCTCAGCGAGACATCGAGATCTTAATATTGATTGTTACAAATCAACTTACCAAGATTTGGTTCCATAATAGGACGACAATTATAAGAAAAGTTAGATTGCAACAATTATGAATTGTTGGGCAAAAAGTTTTGTTTCCAGAAGATGCTTTTAGAAGTATTCTTATTATATATATATATATATATATATATATATATATATATATATATATATATAGAAATCATTACTATACTATTATGAAGACGATCGTCATCGTACTCATAAGTTGTGATGATAGAGCTCAGATCGACGATCCACACCGTTAAACCTTATTTACGATTTAAAACTTCTAAAAATAAAATTTTATAATTTTTCGACATCATTTACCTTACGATCAAGAGGTCACAAATTTGACAATTTTTAACAGTAGGTATGGGATACTTGCTAGTTTAACGGTGTAAAAGAATCGGAATTTGTTGAATTTTTGATAGAAAATTCTATTCACTATATAGATAAAGATCAATAAATCCGATCTTGAATTGAAGGATCCGATCATCCTTTTTTAGGACGTCGTTCGATTTTGACCGTTCATTTTATGCCAACTTGATGGACTTTATTATGATTTCTAAAATTTACTTAAATTTATTTTCTACAAGTTTCAAATACTCTAGATCATATTTAATCTGATGATCATCGATTCGAAGCCTCCATCATCGAAACAACTTATGAAAGTATAGGTCCACTACTCATAATATATATATATATATATATATATATATATATATATATATATATATATATATATATATATATATATATATATATATATATATATGAGTGGAGCTAGAATACTTGTAAAAGTATCACTTGGGTGGTGCTTTAGTGTTTTTAACCCTACGGAGAGACGGAGGCCGAGATGATGCCAGAGCGCAGAGTGGAATAGTGTTTGATCCAAGGGGTATTAGTAATTGGGATGTAAATCCAAATGGCTAAAAACCTAATAAAGACCACGTGGATGATACTTGTAAAAGTATCCTAGCTCAACTCTATATATATATATATGAGTAGGGCTACTATATTATTATGAGTAGAGAGCCCTACTACTCATAAGTTATTTTCGACGATAGAGCTTCCGAATCGACGATCCACTCTATTAAATATGATCTAGAGTATTTAAAACTTCTAGAAAATAAATTTCGTAATTTTTCAAATCATTTACCTTACGATCAAAAGCTCACAAAATTGACAATTTTTAACTACTGAGATATGGGATACTTGGTAGTTTAACGGTGTAAAAGAATTGAAATAGGTTGAATTTTTGATAGAAAATTCTATTCACTACCTAGATAAAGATCAATAACTCCGATCTTAAATTGAAGGATCCGATCATCTACTTTTAGGACATCGTTCGACTGCTCATTTTATGCCCATTTGATGGACTTTACTATGATTTTGAAAAATTACGAAATTTATTTTCTAGAAGTTTTAAATACTCTAGATCATATTTAACTGAGTGGATCGTCGATTCTAAGCTCTATCATCGAAAACAACTTATGAGTAGTAGGGCTCTACTACTCATAATAGTATAGTACCCTTCTACTCTATATATATATATATATATATATATAGTAGAGTTAGAATATTTTTAGAAGTTCCAAGCTCTTGATGCTTCTAAGTTTCTAGCCCTTGGATCTGCATCCCAAATACTAATACCTCTTGGATCAAACACTATTCCACATGCCACCACCTACCACCATCATCTCAACCCCATATCTATCCATCCAATGATTAAAAACTCAAAAACACCACCTCATTGGTGCTTTTGAAAGTATTCTAGCTCAACTCTCTCTCTCTCTCTCTCTCTCTCTCTCTCTATATATATATATATATATAGAGTCCCATATGGTGCTTGTAAAAGTACCAAGCATTTAGTGCTAGTAATTTTTTTACCGCTAGATCTACATCTTTAATCATTTTCATCCGTTAGATTATACTATTCAACCAACCACCCACTTAACCTAAAGGGCCCCACATCATCCTAACCGCACATCTATTAATCCAAAGGCTAAAAACTTACAAGTAGCAATGACTTTGTACTTTTAAAATTATAGGAGCTCAATTCATATATAGGGCCACCGTGCATTAAATAGCACAAAGCAGTTGTGCTCTAAGTTTCTAACCATCCATCAATTTTGATGGATGGTTAAGGTAAGAGACAGAAGAGAATTTGGAGAAAAATTAAGGCTCTCAATTTCTCATCTTTTTGAATATCTCATCAATTTCTCTTCTCTCTCTCATCTTAATCACCCATCAAAATTGATGGATGGTTAAAAACTTAGGAGCACAAGGATTGCTGTGCTATTAATAACACAGTAGACTTATTAATAACATCAACTAGTCATTAATGCTATTAGATTTTCGGTTATTACATTAAAAAAATGTACGGTTAGAATAATAGTGGTCCTCTAGAATATAGTATATAATTGGTGGAATTAATAGTAGAATTTAAGAGATAAAAAAAAAAATAGATCTAATTAATAACGAAAAATTTGATAGCATCGGATACTTAGTGTGTCGTTGATAACATTATAGCCGAACTCCAATACATATATGGACACACTAAGTCTGGTCCACTGGACTAAGTCCATGCACGATCGAGTTGTTCAAAGTGTGGTGCATCAATTACCTTTCGTCAACTATCGTGTCTCTCTCTTTCTCATCACCATCCTCTGCTGTTAATTTTCTCCGTAAACCCATTCAAACACTTCACTCAATCATAGTTTCCTCCCCTTCTTCCTCTCATTTGCTCAGTTTATTTAAGCCTACCCAAAACTCTTCCCTGGTCCCTTCCTCTCCCCCTCTCATGCATCCTCTCTTTTATCATCTCCATATGTAATTAAACACTGCATATATAATACATATATATATTAACCCTAGCTGTACGTATATACTTTTATGATCATGGATACTGCGTCGGAAGCTAACCTCGTTCTCGGATTGAGCTGCGCGTCGACCGTCGAGTTCGAACCGCTCCCTCCGAATCGGTCGGCAGCGGAGCCGTCTCTCACCCTCGGCCTCTTCGAATCAGCAAACCCTCAGACGGAGATGGAAGCGAGGAAACCGGAGCTCGGCGACAAGGAATCATGCCCGGCCATTAGTGATGAAGTGGAAGAAGAAGGTATTGCTAGGAAGAAGCTGAGGCTCACCAAGGAGCAGTCGAGCCTTCTAGAAGATAGTTTCAGGGAGCACAGCACCCTTAATCCGGTTGGTGCAATTTTTTTTTTTTTTTTTTTTTTTTAAAGCTTCTCTTTTTCTTGGGCGAGTACTTGTATCATATATGGTCGATCATGGGGATTTTTACAAGGTTTGATCCTTTCTTACTTTTTTTTTTTTTTTTTTGTTTCGCTAGCAGAGATTAAAACAGGCCTTGGCACGTAAACTGAACTTAAGGCCTAGGCAAGTGGAGGTTTGGTTCCAAAATAGGAGAGCAAGGTAATTAAACTCTCTCTGTGTGTGTTTGCGAGTGTGTGTTTGTGTGGGTAGGAATTCATATGAGAAGAATCGTCCCGAATAATTATCAATAGATCAGCTAGAAAATTAAAAGCGTATAGATATACTAATAATTTAGCCAAACTTAATTATTAGCCAAATATTTTGGCATGATTGGATTCGATTAGTAAGATTTGTCACACTCTTGATACAGTAGCTAGGTTTGATCTGGACCTCTTATCTTTCCAACACTTTGGTACGTAGTAGAGCAGATAATTCTTAAAACAATAAAATAAATAAATAAACTATTTTTCTAAGTGATAGGATGAGACCAGTTTAATGCATGTCTCCTGTAAATATGATAGGCTTGTGTATGAGGAATTATATATAGTTAATAATTAACATGACATGCATGATGGCTAGTGCTCTCCATTAGCAAGGGTCAGCGCATGGTTTGGGTAAGAAGATGCAGCTTTATTTGGGCTCATAGAATCGACCAAATGGATTTGCATGCAGTGGGCATTGAGGTCCACAAGGATAAGGGGGAAAAAATAAAATAAAATCAAGAGCTAGTGATTCTACTAAATGCTTAGAAATATGTAGAATTGGCTTCAGAAGGAATTTACATCTTAGCTAGGAATTTACATCTTCCAATTGAGTGAGTTCCAATAAAATATGCCAAATCCTTGATGCAAATATATAAACTGATTATTCATTCCGTGAGTGGCGTGACTAGCTAGGACCTTAATACATCTTGTTTCATGTCTTATTTTTATGTATAGGTGTGAAATTATAAGTAGTGTACACAATTATATATGATAACTGTGTGTGTGTATATATAATGGTATGTGATCATGCCGAGTTTCAGGACAAAGCTGAAGCAAACTGAAGTAGAGTGCGAACTTCTTCGGAGATGCTGCGAAACTCTGAGCACCGAGAACCGGAAGCTACAAAGGGAGCTACAAGAGCTCAAGGCGCTGAAATTCATGCAACCGCTCTACACGGCCACAGCGCTCACGGTGTGCCCTTCATGCAAGAGGATGATCACTTCTACACGTCTACTTAAGTAACAATCTAAGAAGGGATTAGCTAGAGATCGGTGAGTTGTAACCTTACCCCTCCTCCTTTTTACACTAGGGGCTTGGGTGTGTTTGATAATTAGTTAGCCTTGATATATAGGTATAATTTGCTCTAACTAGTTGTTGTGTTACAGTAGTATGCTTCTTGTAGATTGCTAGGGTACTTATTAACATGTACAAATTGAAATGAAGCGTGCAGTAGATTGAATTTTAGTTAGTATATATACATATGTATATGTTTGACCCTTAAATCTGGTTTGGTGATCAATATACATGTACAAACTTATAGTTAGAACAATGCGTACAGTACCATGATATATATATATATACGGTTAATTTGATGATAAATCCAAATATATATGTGGGTTCATCACAAATTTTATCTCAAAATTTATCAAGTTTTTCATGACATATGCATCCATGAACTCCTGTTGAATGATTAATATTAATTTCGTGTATATATAGCTCATGAACTTTAATTAGTTAACCGATTATATATTCCTCGATCCTTGGCATGCAATTAAGGTGCTCTGATATTTTAAATGGAAGCTCAATATCATCGCTGCTCATTTATTGATATATAAAATGTACTATATTATGTTATAATAGTTTAATTTGTTAGCGTGTCTTACACTACTAATATTCTGATTTCATTTACTACTATTAGAAGCGATTTCGAGGGCCCGCTCACTCATGATGTCTCTTTAAAACCATTCCTAAATGGATCCTCCTACGTACGTAAGGATCAATTAGCTAGCTCGATTTGAGTGGTGCGTGTACATATGTAGCTTACTAGAAGTGTGGAACAAGACATGCACGCACCTCTACCTATTAAAATCATATATATGTAATATATCACTTACCCCGTTTTGTTCTGGGCCCTCATCACCTTATCAACTACTTTTTAATTCTCCACCATTTCTTTAACTCTCTTAAGGTCCTATTGGTTCGATGAGATTCGCATTTTGTAATGAGTTTTGTATATATATATTAGGTTATGATATGGTACCACTACCACATGTGCATGCGTTGTAACTCCCCCACACACTAAATAATCAAATAAATTAAGGATCCAAATATATATGAACAAATAGATTTAAGTGCGTAGAGATCGACTAGAAAAAGAATTAGTAGAGAAAATCAAGTCCCCACATTCGATCGTTTCGCACCCAGAAAATTAATTAGAGAAATTAATATGTCCTTCTCTAGCTTTAGGTGAGATTGATAGAGCAACAAACGTTACAACTAAAATTAGTACATTTGGTATTATAATGATTGGAATCAGTCAACAAACAAAATAATGATCGTGGATCGTGAACATAATAATAAATTCAATTACTAAATAAAATTGGCAGTTCACTAAGAGTTAATTATGAACTGATCAGCCGACCACACGTGGGCCGAGAGTTCTAGGCCCAATCCAGAATCGAAAGTGCTTAATTTTATCGCGGGCCACGTTGTGGACTAATTTCACAATTCAAACCTCGGGCTTAACCGATCGGGCCCATCGGGCCCCGGTCCACGAGACCTTGGACTAGTTCCTTTGACGGTTCATCCAAGTCACGTGCTTCGCACGTGCCCACACTGCATGTGAACCATCTCTGGTACCGGATCTGCGCGCATCCATGCATGCATGGACCGCATTTCGTCGTGAACTGATATATGTTTCGATCAGCCAGGCCCGGCACGGGGCAGATGCCGCAGTACAGCGCAGATTCTATTTTCTGCTTAGTTTGGAGAAAGATCAAAAGATTAAATAATGGCTTTGGGCTCGAGTTTGAACTCCTGCAGGGCGGGGGGGGGGGAGGTCTGTTCTGCATGCTCCCGGTTCTTCCTCATCCGGCAGCAGCAGGCAGTCAACAACCGAAACGTGGCAGGGCTGACAAAGCTGTCGACTCATCTGTCTTACAACAACGTCGTCGTTATGCCATTATCCCTCTCCCACTTACAGCTTTTACTCCTGCAGTCCTGCAGGCACTCCCATCATTTTGTGTTTCTTTCCAACTCTGATGCCCAGCCCTGCATGCTCTCGACATCGCCGCGTGCCACCGCACGTGCTCCCCGCGCCCACCCCTTGTCCACATTCGCTGTATATATATCAAATTCAAATTATATATATGAATAAGCACTTATCGATCTAGCTAGCTACGATATATAATTTACTATTTCTATATATTATCTAAAAATTAATTGATCTATAATAGTAATTAATTATTCTATTACTTTACTAACAACATTTATAATTAACTAGGCAATGTATGGAAAAATTTCCTGCACGTAATCATCGTGCATGAGATTATAGATAATTTAACCCACGTCTTAAATCTAATCATTTCTCCACGCAATATGTAGGTGCGCACTTTATTATAATCAATTGCCTCTGCATGAGGTTATATATATATAAATTTTACGTCCTAAATCTAATCATTAATTTCTCCACTTATGACGCGCACTTTATGTAGTAATCTAATCACGCAAAATGAGGGAGTAAATTAATTAATTAATTAATTAATTAACCTCCACATGGACATGCATAAGTAAGAATAACTAGCTTTAGTATCGAAAAAATGGATTTACAAATTAAACTCTGATTAGGCTTTTGATTTAGAGTTTGCTGAATACGTAATGTCACTTTTTATGGGCGTTCGTGCACTGGACACGTCTAGATCGGAATTTGACTCAGTGTCCACCACGGGCTCGCTCTCTTTTGCGTACGTACAAAATGTACCTGCTTAAACATTAATGCGACCACAACATGCCCAGCCCTGAGCTGATGAATATATATATATATATTTACTGTACGAGTTGTTTGGTATGACGCAACTCTATAAGCTGAAGCAAACATTAAATTCCTTCCCAAAATAATAACTTTTATAAATATAAATGGTGTAATTAACACGTACATAAGAATCATAAGAATCTACATTATCGAAGAGTTTAATTTTATGGTTATCGATCGATCACTGGTATATATATAGCAATGTTAAAATTGTTTTGCTCGGCTAAAATGTTTAAATTTTGTGGCTGAGGAAAAATTGGTTGAAATGTCAAGTGATTTGTACTCATGCAGTTAGTGGTTTAGTCAAGTGCGTACCAGGTTCATAGGACAAATTAGTTTTTCTTTAGTGTACTATAATTAGTACTAGACTAGATGTCTCATAGAGAGTTTATTTTATAGATAATTAGTGTAATCAATGTATAGTACATAATGTGATTTGATAGATTCATTCATACAGCTCAAAAGGCAACAAACCCAATATTCTCCTGTTCTCATTTACGTGATTTTTCAGTCACATGCAGTAAGATTAAAAAATAATTATATAAAAGTAATTTTATAGAAAAATAATCCAACTAATTTTATTTTATTTTTATTTTGCAAAATGTGGATAACTTGTAACAAATAAAATATTAGACTGCCTTTTTCAATACAGAGATTTCAAGCTTAAGACCATGTATGGATTGGTTACAAGTTGGGTCTTGATCGTATACGGATATTTGTATATATATATTTTATAAATTTTATTAAATAATTTATGGATGAACTATAAATTTCTCACATAAAAAATTTACGTTCTAATTAGTTGCACCAAATTCAATAAAATTCTTTTAAAGAAAAAATTCGAGTAAACAAGAAGAATTAAAAAACAAGAAGTAAAGTAAAAAAAAATAAAAAAGGAGTAAATAGAGCCATCAGGATTTTTACTAAGATGAAAATATATAAAATTATATTTGGTTCATATTTATAGTCATCCAAATTAGAGTTAAATTCTAATCTAATTAGGACACTACAACAGAATTAGATTATAGGGACACATGTGCTAATTTCGGATTAGATATAATTTAGATTTAATTTGGCATATCCATAAATCTATAAAACACTATGATTCCACAATATTTCTTGTCACGTGGCAAGAAATCCTTCATTCACCAATGAATATTATGTACAATATATATATATATATGTATATATATACATATATATATATGTAAATATATACACATATATATATATATGTATATATATACACATATATATATATATATATATATAGAACTAGGCTATTATACTATTAATAACACCAAGTCATTAGTGCTACCAAGTTTTTGGCCGTTGGATGGAGAGATGTGCGGTTAGGATGATGTGGGCCCCTAGGGTTAAGTGGGTGGTTGGTTGAATAGTATGATCTAACGGGTGAAAATCATCAAAGGGGTCTGATGATCTATGGTGGAAAACACGTGCACCAGTGCTTCGTCTTACATTGATAGCATAGGCTACAGGACTCTCTCTCTCTCTCTCTCTCTCTCTCTCTCTCTCTCTCTCTCTCTCTCTATATATATATATATATATATATATATATATATATATATATATATATATATATATATATATATATATATAGAATTAGAATACTATTAGTAGTAAAACGCCCTTTTTACTACCAAGTTTTTAACCCTCGGATGAAAATTTGTAGGGTCGGAATGATATTAGGTAGTTAGCATTAAGTGGTCCCCCTAGGGTTGAGTGGTCCCCAATGGGTTATAGTATTTAAACCAATGGTTAGAATAATGATAAGAATGATCCAAGGGTTAAAAAGCTGGTAACAATAATGAGATTTTACTACTAATAGTAGCCCGGTCGACTATATATATATATATATATATATATATATAGAATTGAGCTAGAATACTTTTAGAAGCACCAATCTTTGGTGCTTTTAAGTTTCTAACCCTTGGATCTACTTTTTTATTACTAATAGACTTTGGATCTAACACTATTCCACCTACCACCATCTATCCCATCAACCACCACCTACCACCATCATCTCAACCCTACATCTCTCCATCCAATGACTATAAACTCACAAGCACCACCCCCATGATGCTTTTGAGAGTATTCTAGCTCAACTATATATATATATATATATATATATATATATATATATATATATATATATATATATATATATATATATATATATATATATATATATATATATACACATACATATATTTACATACATATACATACATATACATATACATACATACATATTGCTCTTCTTGAGCCAAGACCTTTTTTCTTCCTTCAACAGTTTTTTTTTTCCATTTGACACTTCTCATCTTCCAAAACTGTTTTCCTCTCATCTTCCAACCCCCGATATCCCTAATCTTTCAAAACCGCTTCCTCCTCATCTTCCAACTCTCAAGACCCCTCATCTTCTAAAATCGCCCGTCATCCCTCCCTCATTACCCTCCTCCTCAAACAAATTGATAGTAGGATAAATAAATATTTTTATATGATTAGTTAAATATGAATTTGAGTCTCTTTAGTTTTTTCTTTATTATTTATTACCCTTCATAATATTTTAAATATTTTTTCTATTTTTTTTAACGTTTTTATTTGTTTGCTAAATCTGTAGACCATAGATTTTTACTAAAGCATTTCTACCCGCCGCATCGCGCGGGTTCCTACGCTAGTATATTATAATTAGGAGTGTAATTTTAATTGAATTAAAATTAGACTCTAGTCAGGAGATATTTATTATATATAGATGCTTTAACCAAATTAATGACACCGCGAGTCAAATTAAGCCTTGCATATTAGAGAGTTCTTAGTTTGCAAGAAGCGCGCTTACTAAGTAATTAAAGGTGAGGTTGCTTGTTTCGGTGGGAGGAGTTGTTATGCGCTGATTAATTAAGTGGCTTGTGATGGTCCGTACGGTGACAGCACCACCATCAGCCAGGGTGCATGGTGCTGCTGTACATCCTTCCTTTGGTGAGCCGAGCCGTTTTTTTGAGTTGCTTTGACAGATACGGATTTCGCCGTTTCAATCTAATTGAGCTTTGATTCTTTTTTGAGATCCTTTTGTACTCACTTTTTCAACATTAATAAATTATTATTTTTTTATTTTTGCCCGTGGATATAGGCGGTTGATCGAACTACGTAAATATCGATGTGCTATTTCCTTCTTTTTTTTCGTTTTTGTATTAAATTATTTTCTGAATCTATTTTTTGCCGTTTCGATTTTAACATCTTTTATATATAAATCTTATTGAAATCGATCCCTCAACTTAAATTTTTTTTTTATGTACTATCGGAGATTTCACCAAGTCTGGGTCCATTTTCGGATTTGGAAGCTCTTCTGCACCATACCCATTAAAAGGTCGTGTTCGATTCGGATCGGATCCAAGTCAAGTATAGATAAAATATATCCGGATCGATACTCGAAACTTTAATGGATAATTTTTTTTTACCTGTGTACTCTTCATTTTTTATCGGATCCAGTTAAGGTCCGAATAGGGTTTGGAACGATATGAAATATTGGATATTTTGGACAGCTTTAGTTTGACAATTCGTGCATCTGATTATAATACTAGATAACTATTTTCTTACATCAACAAAATAAAATAAAAAATCTTAGAAATATCTATTTAGTAATTTTAATTTTTTTAAAAAATATTATATAATAAATAAAAATAATAGAATTAGTACAAAAATGTAGATTTTAGGATGCACAAAATGTATAATTTATCGGCAATTTTGATTTTGATTGCATAGTATAAGAAGCATGCGTTAATCATAATGCAGATGAAATGAAATGTGCCCGAGGCGGGCCCCACAGGGGAGGACAGATGGGACGGCGGACGTGACAGTGGTGGGACCCACGCAGCCCACACACGACTGTAGCACTGCTCACGTACAGCCTCAGATGTGTGGATCATGGATGGGCATTCGAGAATTTAATTTCCTTTCAATATATTCATTAAATTAATAAAGTAAAATGCTATTTGTATGTTTTTTTTTTTTTTTATTTTTTATTTCTTACCTCCTCAATTAAAAAGTTGATACGCTATCTCTTAAATATTAATAAAAAATTTTATAATGAGTTAATCTAGGCCACAAGAGTACATCAGTGTTACAATTGTATTTATATATAGAGTACACGGTGAATAATGTTGCACTTTTCTAACCGTATTGTATAGAAAATCAAAAAACTCAAATAGATATAGAGAAAAAAAGAAGTAAAATTACTACGCGCAATGGATGTAAAAATTTATACATATATCACCCATCTTAAATCTTACAATAGTCCCACACAATAATCAAAAAAATTATAATTCAAAATATAAAAATTATGGACATATCATACTTAATTAAATATTGTCTACAAGCGATCGATTCGATTTTTATAAATTATTAATGCTCGCTGATTGAATCATTATATTCAATATCAAAATGGATTCACCGGTGAAATCTCGCATCACCTCAACCGAAAGTGTGCCTCGCATTATCCAATAGTCCTTGGTCCCGATTTGATGAAAAAGTATTGTGGTTGAAACTTATATAGTTTTTTTTTTTTTTTTGAGAAATAGGTAGCGCTACTGCTTCGTTATTTCATTTAAACAAACAAAACGTGAATGTTGGGATTAAAATTTAGGTATCGAAATATCAATCATATTACTGCTGCAGCATTACGAGCGATCCGTTGAAACTTACATAGTTAAAATGAATGGTTTTAGAAAACTATTATAAGTAATAATTTCGAATTACTAATATTTTATTTTATTTATCTTTTTCTTTTCTTTTTTTTTTTTTTTTGGAGAGAGAGAGGGAGAGAGAGAGAGAGAGAGAGAGGGGGAGGGACGAGGCACATGGGGGATGGGATTGGGGACAGGGGATTTGATTGGTGACTGACCAAGAAACAGAACCCGCGCGAATCGCGCGGTCTAAACTCTTACCCTGTCAGAGAAAAACCCCTGTCTCGTCCCCTCTCTTTCTCTCTCTCTCTCTCTCTCTCCTAATAAAACTTTAATAAAAATGGTTGGGCACGTGTGCGTTCATCCTCTCCCTAGAGCATGTTTCGATCTTAAAAAGTGTTCCGTGCATATAATTAAGAAGTGTACGTAATTCAATATCTGCGCTTAACAAGTTTAATTGATAGTCTCACGAATTTATGTTTATCTTCGGAACTGTCTAATTAAAATAAAATATAAATTTAGCGTGATATATATTTTAGAAATTTATGTTTTATAGAGTACTGTGGTAGTTAAGATACGCACTAAATTAATTATGTACATTACTAATTACTAGTAACGTGCCACACTTCACATGCATGTATGATAGATACACAGGGAACTGCTTTAATTTGGTTTTGAGTTTAATTTGTAAATGACTTTAGAAAGTTTTTTGCTCTGCCTTTTGATATGATTCTCGCCCTTTTTTTTTTTTTTTTTTTTGAGAGATAGATAGTAAATTTATCTGTTTCGTTTATTTTATTTAAAAATAAAGTTAATTAAAAATATGAATCAATTAGAATTTGAATTTGAGTTTCGAATATTAATTATCAAGTTCTTTTACATTTATTCTAGAAACGGTCGGTTTCGCGCCCAGTTTTTTGCGTTACCTAGACACTATCGGGACTTGCTTCGCAACGTCGAGTAAATAATATATTAATGGTTAGAGAATTTATTGTTTTCGCTTTAATTATTGGTGTTTTGAAACCAAGACCGTCAAAAAAGCAATCAACGGTGAAAGTAGAAAAAGTGTGAAAGGACAATATATAATGATATAACCTCCTCTTACGTTGACAAGATTTTGTGCGTTACCCACCTAATTAATTAAAGTGCATGTACGCTTGCATTTATATGTTATTATGGCTATAAAAAGGCTGCATATGTACATATGTACGTGAGGAGAAGTTCCTCTTAAGGAGTCATAACGTTAGATGATTTATTATTTTTTTATTTAAGATAGAGTGATGATATATTACTATTTTTTTTTTCAAGAAATAAATTTAAATACAAACATAAACTAATTAGATTTCAAATTTGAATACCAATTAGCAAGAAATTTGACACTTACATAAGGGTTGGTTTGTATTGGACAAAGTTGAACGAGTTGATTTAATCTGCTAATCTAGCATGGGCTCAACAGAAGAAGAAGAAAAAAAATGGAGAAAGAAGAGGAAGGAAGAAGATGGAAAGACATGTAAAATAATCAATTATTCCGACAAATATGTGATTTTCTGAAGCAATTGTAAAATGGTATTTGTATTTAATTTATAATTAGTATTCTTTTTTATTGTTGAATTCACAATCATTTAATAGGCTCGTCTCTGCCTTAAAATCAAAGAATCATCATATTCAGCACGACGTGAGAGAGATAGAGAGAGAAGCTGTGAACAATTTAAAGAGGAATTTTATTTTGTAAAATTTCAAACCTAGTTTTCAAATTATAACGTAATTTGCAAGGATTGATTCTATAGATGGATAGCTTGTTTCATTTCTCATCTTCTTGTAGTGTCACAAATCAATTGGTCGATATATTGCAGCAGTTTGTACCACAAAGAACACAATAATTGTCTCGAGCTCTACTAATCTAATCTCCAATCTCCAATCTCCAAACTAGTACCAATGTAATACCTAATCTCCAAAATCCATTAACACATGCACCTGATAAATTATTACAGGTGATGAGAATTGAACTACTATATATGTTGTGATTAATTAATGCATGTATTTGGACTGTTCTTCGCTTTTATTAATTAGTTGATTTGCACGGATCACCACAAGATACAAGTGAAACGACTTAAGAATTAATATTAACCATCATCATAGTCTCAAATTTAAAATCAATTATTATTATTATTAAAAAAAAAAAACAAAAATGGTTAATCGAATAAAATTAACTCAACATTGCTGTATGATTGGACAGGACAGGAAGAAAATACGGGGTCTCCGTTCTGAGACAGTCCGAGGCTTCGTTCTCCGCACGTGAGGGACCCACGCATCCTTTGGATTTCCACTGTTTACCGTTATTACCATTTATTTCACCTTTAATTTTGAGGACTTTGGTATGTTACTGTATATTATCAATTGCACGAAATATTTATTATTATTAAATTTTTTATTATTTGATATATTTTTTTAATTATTTCTATTTATTAGATTACATTATTCAATTAATAATTTATTTAATTATAGAGGATTATAATTATTTTAATCATACAACTCTTTATTTAAGGACCAAAAACTTAATAGTACTAATAAACTAGTGCTATTAATAGTATTTTGGTCTAGTTATATATATAGGCCAATTTGCATAAAAAATTCATTAGTTTTGTTTTTTGGATTTTTGTAGATTTCCGAATTTTTAGAAAATTGACTAAAATATTATTCTCTTTTGTCTCTTTTTTTTTTTTTTTTTTTTCTCTCTTCGATGAGGAATGCGGAGGCCGGCCTTCCTCGCCTCTGTCCCATGCACTCTCGTCCTAGCCTGCACACCCTCCATTCGCCTTTCTCGCTTTCGACGTCGCGGAGGCCGCACATCGACTATTCTTTTTTTTTTTTTTTCTCTTTTCCTCCTCCACCCCCTTCTCGCCTTTTTACAACGGTAAAAAAAGACATCGCGTCTTCTTCCTCTCCTTTTTTCTTTTTGTTTTTTTCTCTTCGACTCCCATTTACCGCTTTTGAGACACTCCACGACAGTAATTAACAAAAAGTGTTACATCCTCTTCCTCCGGCTTTGCTAGCGCGAGCACCGAGTCTTTGGAAAAGGAGGAGTCAAAATGAGAGTGCAGGTAAGAGCCAAAAAATAAAATATAAAAAAATATTTTTTTAATATAAAAATAAAGAATTAGAGAGAAAAGAAGAAAGGAATGAATTTGCACTACTTCAAAAAAAATAATTGCACCGTTTTAAGGGAAGATAGCACTATTTTAGAAAAAAATTATATTAATTCTTTGAAAGAAAATAATTATTTTTTGGCTTTTTTGCAAAAAAATCCACTTATTTTCGAATTTTGCAAAACCGGGCCACCTTTTTCGTTTTTGCAGATTCGGTCCGCTTTTTCAGCAAACCGACCAAAATACCCTTATACCTTTTTCTCTTTCCTCTTTTTTTTCTCTCTTTCTTTTTTTTTTCCCTCTCTAAAGGACGATGGCGGAGGCGGAAACAACCCGCCTCGCCTCCGCCCCGCACGCCCTCGCCCGTGCAACCCCGCCCTCCTCGCCTCCGACTCTGCTGATCGAAGCCGCGCCGCCACCGTTCTTCTTCACTAGGGCACGGCGACGTCTAGCTCTTCTCCTACACCGCGCATTGGAACGTCGAGATGTCGTCGGAGGCGGCAGGCGGGGAGATCGCCCCCGACGACGTAGCGGTGGTTGCGATAGAAAGTAAGAAAAATGTGGTGACAAAAAAAATTATAAAAAAGAAATAAGAATAATAAAAACCAAAAATAAAAATTATTTTTTCCTACGAAAGGATCAAAAAATATAGAAGAAGAAAGAAGAAGATGAAAATTACCTTTATTAAAATAATATTACACGATTTTTAAAAAAAATTACCTTTGTTTTAATGAAAATTACACTATTTGATATATAAATTGCACTCTTTTGAAATAAATTTTACAGTTTTTATACTAAGATTACACCATTTAGAATATTTTGCACTATTTCGTTTCTTTTCTTTTTTTCTCTTTCACCTCTTCTTCTTCTTCTCCTCTTCTTCTTCTTCTTCTTCTTCTTTTCTTCTTCTTCATCCGCTTGTTAGATTACACCATTTAAAATTGCGCTCGCTCTTCCAAGCCCGGGCGAGCAAGGCAGCGACTCTCGGGCGCGCGGAGCGCCCGACTTCCTCGCCGCCGCGCGATTCCCCGAATGAGAGCGCCGCGTCGAGAAAGCGGGGAGGAGGGCCCCGCGAGCCTCGGAACGCGCGAGGATCTTGGAACGCGCGGGTCGGCGGCGGCGCGCTCCCTGCCGGCCGACGCGGCGACGCGCGCGGCCGTGGGGCCTGCGCGGCTAGCGCGCTTAAGAGCGCGCGTGGTGAGGCGCCGGCTCGTGCCTCGGAACGCGGCGAAACGCGTTGACGGGAGACGAGAGGAAGAAGAAGAAGAAGAAGAAGAAGAGAAAAAAAAAGAAAAAAGGAAAAGAAACGAAATAGTGCCTCGGAACGTCTTGACGAAACGAGAGGAAGAAGAAGAAGAAGAAGAAGAAGAAGAAGAAGAAAAAAAAAGAAAAAAAAAAGAAAAAAGAAAATGAGAAAAGAAACGAAATAGTGCTCGGAGCAGCATATCGGAAACGAGAGGAAGAAGAAGAAGAAGAAGAAGAAGAAGAAGAAGAAGAGAGAAAAAAAAAAGAAAAGAAACGAAATAGTGCAAAATATTCTAAATGGTGTAATCTTAGTCTAAAACGCAAAATTTATTTCAAAAGAGTGCAATTTATATATCAAATAGTGTAATTTTCATTAAAACGGTGCAATTTTTTAAAAAGCTGTGTAATATTATTTTAACGGTGCAATTTTCATCTTCTTCTTTCTTCTTCCATATTTTTTGATCTTTTACGTAGGAAAAAATAATTTTTATTTTTGGTTTTTATTATTCTTATTTCTTTTTATAATTTTTTTTGTCACCGCCTCTTTCTTGCTTTCTATCGCAACCACCGCTACGTCGTCGGGGCGATCTCCCGCCGCCGCCTCCGACGACATCTCGACGTTCCAACGCGCGGTGGAGGAGAAGAGCTAGACGTCGCCGTGCCCTAGTGAAGAAGAACGGTGCGCGCGGCGATCAGCGAGTCGGAGGCGAGGAGGGCGGGGTTGCACGGGCGAGGCGTGCGGGCGGAGCGAGGCGGGTTGTTTCGCCTCGCCGCCATTGCGTTCTTTAGAGAGAGAAAAAAAAAGAACGAGAGAAAAAAAAAGGAAAGAGAAAAAGGTATAAGGGTATTTTGGTCAGTTTGCTGAAAAAGCGGATCGAATCTGCAAAATCGAAAAAGGTGGCCGGTTTTGCAAAATCCGAAAATAAGTGGATTTTTTTGCAAAAAAGCCTTATTTTTTTAGATGAAAATTACACCTTTTAAACTAAAGTTGTACTTTTTGAACGAAAATTATATTATTTGGACAAAAAATACACTATTTTTTTTCCTTCTTTTTTCTCTTTTTGGCCAAATAGTGGAATTTTCGGTCAAATAGTATAATTTTTGTTCGAAGAGTATAACTTTCATTTAAAGAGTGCAATTTTTATTCAGAAAAAATATTTTTTCTCTCAAATTGGGTAAGTATTATCAAAGTAGTGCAACAATATTTTTTTAAAATAGTTCAAATTCATCATCATTTTCTTTTATCTTTGGTTCTTCATTTTTTTATAGAAACAATTTATTTATTTTCTATATTTTATTCTTTATTTTTTTTTATTTTTTGTAGCTCCGTCACTTACCGCCTTTGGCACTAGCGTCGGTGGCTATGCCGGCGAAGGTGGAGGAAAAAGATGCGGCACTATTCTCGTTATCATCGTGGAGGGTCACGGAGACAATCGATGAGGGTCGAAGAGGGGAAAAAAAAGTTAGAAAAAAAAAAGGGAAAGTGGACATGATGTTGTCCTCTTTTACCGTTGTAAAGAGTCGGAGAGGTGGAGGAGGGTCGGATAAGAAAAAAAAAAGACGGTCAAGGTGCGGCTTTGGCAAGGTCGAAGACGAAGAATGTGGAGGGAGGGTGCGCGAGCGATAGCGAGGGCGATGGCACAAGATAGAGGCGACGCTGCCTCTGCCTCACCCCCCCCCGCCTTTTTGGATTGGAGTGAAAAAAAAAACAAAAAAAAAAGAGGAGAGAGAAATTAGAATAAAAATATTTTAGTCAGTTTTTTGATAATCCGGTTTGAATCTGGAAAATCTGAAAAGACGGCTTATTTTTGTAAAGCTTAAAACTAAAAAATGTTCTATGCAAATTGGCCATATATATATATATATATATATATATATATATATATATATATATATATATATATATATATATATATATATATATATATATATATATATATAAGGCTAGAACTATTATTCTATTAATAGGATAGGAGCACTTGTCTATCAAGTTTTTAACCTTTGGATGAGAAATTGTAGGATTAGGATGATATTAGTCGGTTAGAGTTGAATGGTCACCCTAGGGTTGAGTGGTCCCCACTTTGGGTTATAGTATTTAATCCAATGGTTAGAAATGATGAAAAGAGTTGATCCATGGGAATGAGTGCTCACATCCAGTAATAGGATAGTAACAAGATACTATATAGACTCAGCGTGAGACAAGTCTTTCTATCCTCATTAATAGGATAGTAATAGGATCTCTCTCTCTCTCTCTCTCTCTCTCTCTCTATATATATATATATATATATATATATATATATATATATATATATATATATATATATATAGTTGAGCTAGAATACTCGATAGTAAACGGGCATTTTACTATCGAGTTGTTTTCGATGATAGAGCTTCCAAATTGACGATCGCTCAGTTGAACATGATCTATACCACTTAAAGTGTTTAGAAATTAAATTTCAAATATTTTCGACATCATTTGCCTAATAATTAAAGGGTTTCAAAACTTGTAATTTTAATGGTGGATAAGAGACGTTTTCTCGTTTAACGGTGTAAAGATATCCAAATCAATTGAATTTTTGTTAGAAAATTCTTTAAACTATTTAAAACAGGATCTATACTATTGATCTTGATTACAAGACTCCTATCATCATTTTTTAAAAAATATTCATTTTCAACCATTAATTTTTTGTTCACTAGATGGATAAAAGAATAATATCGAAAGTGCGTGAAATTTGATTTCTGGATAGTTTAAATGGTTTAGATCATATTTAACGAGCGATCGTCAATTTGGAAGTTCTATCATCGAAAATAACTCGATAGTAAAATGCTCCATTTACTATCGAGAGTATTCTAGCTCAACTCTATATATATATATATATATATATATATATATAGACTACTATACTATTTATTATACTGGAGCTCCGGTATTATAGCTAGTATAGGAGACTAGAGCGCTCTCTCTCTCTCTATCTCTCTCTCTCTCTCTCTATAGTCTCTCTATATATGTATATATTTCTATATTAATTTGTATAGAGAGAGAGAGAGAAAGAGTTAAGCTAAAATATGCCTAAAAGCACTAATTTATTAGTGTTTTTAAGTTTCTAGCTTTTAAATTTATTCTTTGACAATTAATAGTTTCTGGATCAAATACTATTTACTTATCACTATCTACCACAATTATTCTAACCCTACATCATCTCTATTCAAGAATTCCCGAGCTAAAAGTATTTTAGCTTAATTTTATTTTGAACTTAAAATTTTAGATATCAATCATTAGAATTGAGTCTCAACTTTTTTTTTTAAGAAATAGATAGCACGCTATCCGTTTCGTTAAGAAATAAATTTAACTAAAAATATAAATCAACTAGAATTCGAACTCGGATTTCGAATACCAACCACCAAATCTCTTGCCACTTGAATTGAATCTCAACTTTGAATTATAGTTTACAATTTTACATACAAAGGTACTTCAATTATAAGACAAAGAATAAAGAACAACAATACGGATAATATAAACCGTAAACCTGTACCATCCAATACTAAAATGAATGATTGAGGTGATGCATAATTGGACGAGTCAGAGGGAATTCCTTGTCAAAGCCACAAATCCCAATGGAGTTTGAAAATACATGAATTAATTTATATTAGTGTGGGTCAAATCTCAAATGTGTGAAAATCTCGGATATCAATGCTTCTTTCCCAAAGATATCTTGCTTTAATTCTTTCCAAGCATTTTGTTATTGCTTGGAGACATGTACGTTGTTAAACATAAAAATATTTAAATATTATTTTTTAATAAGTTAAAATTCTAAAGTAAAATGATTATTTATATAGTAATATAAGAATAAATAATTTTAAATCCGATTACTTAAATTTTTAGAATATATAATGATTATTTTTCGTATAGTATCAAAAATATTAGTTAACAAATAATAGTTATTCCTTTATCCAAATTAACATCAATCTCTTGTAAGGATAAACCAAAGAAAAATGAAAAGAAAAGTAAAAAGAATCTAGTCACACTAACATGACAACCTGCCACTTGAATCATGCACTATCCTATAATCCTAGCTAGGCTCACTAATCTCATTTCTCTAGCCCTAGAAGCTTCGTTAGCAATAACTCTAGATCGTAAAATAAATACTTTAAAATAATAATCTTATGATCTGTTAATATGTCGATAGAGGAATATCATATATAAATTAACCAATGCAATGCAAATTATTAGTAGCTGCTGAGATGCCTATTAATTAAATACATTAGTAGGCCATTTGTTTTTCGGTTGTTTTTTTTAACTTCATCAATCATTTAAATAGTATGGTATTATAGTTAATCCTAAGCTTCTATTATTTTATGCGTACGTTGGTGAATTTAGTCTCCACCTTTATTATTTAATATATTTAATTAAATTTTAGTATTATATTTTGCAGGCTAAATCTATATATATTTTTTTTTATCTCAACTATTAATTTTATAATTTTTTTATATTTGTGATGCTAAGAGTAACAGTAAAAAGTATATGTTTAGGAGCAATGCTTCAATACACTATAAGTATTTTTTTTTTTTTTTTTGAGAGAAAGATAACGAGCTACTCGCTTCATTTATTAAGAGAGATGAACTAAACTTACAAGGTAAATGCAGCTAAGACTTCTGGGAACAACAAAAAGTACGAAAAAACCAAAAAAAAGTAAGCGAAACAGAAAGGAAAAAAGCAAAATATACGATCCGCGCTCAGCAGAAATTGCTCCAGTTGTTTAGAAAAACATTAATACAGTCTAGCAAGCGCAGAGGATTGGGAGGAGTCGTTTGGAAGATAGTGTTGTTTCGCTCAGTCCATACCACCCACTTTATTGCTGACAAAGTAAAATGACTCTTCAATCTTGTTATATCGTTTAATTCCTTGACGAAGTAGTCTGATCCATAGTTTTCGAGCCTCTGGGTCGGCGAGTAGCTCCGAGCCGATAGTGTTGAAGAGCAGTTATTTAACATACACGCAGTTACTGAACAGGTGATCACGCTAACAGGTGATCACGGGATTCTAGGGCGCTGGCGCAAAAGACGCAAACTTCCTCCTCAGGCCCTGTTGGGTGCGCAATCTGTCCTTGGTGAGAAGTCTATTTCGTAATAGCAACCAGATGATTAAAATCAAAGTCTTAATTAGTAAATGAAATAGTTGAATTTTACATAAAGTAACCTATTGAACATGTTACTAATTTAAATTAGTTAATATGGTAATATTAGAAAAAAAAATTAGTAGTATATATCAAATTTATTAGCATCCTATAATATTAAGTATCTTATTTAAATTTATTATTTATTTATTTATTATTTATCAAATTAGATAATGCTCAATTTGTTAAGTAACAAACTCAAAATGTTTATAACATTGTCCTAAGAGAACACTTTTTTGAATAATTATACTGTGTCGTACTAATACATCACACATAAGTTAACTTACATGTAATACAAATCAAAGTAATAAAAAAATACCATAAACCGGTAAAGCATTTTTCCCATGAAAACAAAAGGAGTGGAGCCTCTTACTTTCCCAAGAATCTTTCCACCCGAAAAGTGGAAAAAAACACACAAGCTATCCATTACACAACAAATCAAAGTGAGATCTAAAACACCTGTTACAAATTGGTGTTTCCTAAGAATCTCTTTTCTTCTTTTCGTCGACCCTCTCCCTTTTCCAAAGAGCCACGAACCAAGCGACAAACACGATTAAGTTATACCCTCCCTTGTTATAGTTCTTAGGAAGAAGAAGAAGAAGAAGAGGAGGAGGAGGAGGGGGAGGAAGAAGAAGAGGATAAGATATGAACTAATGGCTCTAATTATGATCTCTAATAAGTAGTTAGTTACCATGTCAATGGAGCCCCACAACCACCCACATGCTGTGTTGGTGTCGGAATCTCTCTTATCGCCTCTCCTACGATCGACATATCTCTTCCTGCAGGGTTCAAAGTTTTAAGAGGGTTTTGATTAGAAATTAGGTTTGGTTTGATGTGTAACTCCACATCTAGAGCAGCTACACACACCCCCATCTCCTTGTCTACTTTGATTTGACGTGGGAAAAGATGGCCACCAGATATTTAGCTTTCCCCTTCTCCTCCCCCTACCTCTCCTCCTCCGTAGGGATCTCGGGTCTATTTGGGTATTCCTAGGGTTTCTTCTTTTTCTTCAACATAACCCCTCCCCCCAATCCTAGCTACAAGAACAATACTTGGAGGTTTTTTTTTTTTTTCTTTGGCCCCTTTCCTTTTCTTTTTCGTCCTCTCACCACCTACTCCACTTCTCTTTAAGTTTTATCCCCTCTCATCTCCTTTCTTGTATTTGCTTTGTCAAAATTTTGCCACTAAATTAAATAAAGAGCGTTTTTTTATAGATGGAGGAGTTCTCCCTTCTAGGTGGTGGCAACTGCAACTCCTCAGGGGGTGCTACTAACGCTATTACCACTAATTCCTTCATGTATCTCCCATCATCTACAACCATCGCCGCCGCAACAACTCCTCCTCCTCCTCCGCCGCCGCCGCATATGGTGGTTGCACCACCGCACATCTCCGGCCAATATGGCCGGAGCTACCAATATCCGCATAGATTCATAAACCAGCCTCTCAAAGCCGAAGCGGGGCCTTCTACTACTCATCAATACCCACCTCACGAGAGAGGAGCAATATTATTAGAGCATGAAGGAGGGGGGCGCCAAGAGACCTCTCCCAGAGAAGAGGAGGCTCTTAAGGCCAAGATCATGTCCCATCCTCAGTACTCCACCCTTCTTGGAGCCTACCTCGATTGCCAAAAAGTAATCTTTATTCAATCAATTCAATCCATTTCCACTACTATATGTTTATATTTATATATATTTACTATGACTCGATCTAAACTGTAACTGCTTTATGTAGATAGAGCTAAATTAACTTCGATATGGATCTTAATTTGTAGGTAGGAGCGCCGCAGGAGGTGGTGGACCGGCTCACCGTGATGGCCCGAGAGTTCGAAAGGCGCCGCCCGAGCGGCAGCGGCCGACACGATCTGTCGACCGATCCGGAGCTCGACCAATTCATGGTGCATGCTCATGTCAACACATCTTACTTATCTCATGAATTATTCTTCATTCTACTCATCTCATGTATTATTAATTCTTCAATTCGCTTAACTCAATCTTTATGTAGAAAGAGTAACGGGGACGTTAATTGTTGCGTATATGAACACTTAGGTTAACTAATTAACTGTTACTTGTAATTATGCATGTGTAGGAGGCTTACTATAACATGCTGGTTAAGTACCGAGAAGAGCTAACGAGGCCAATCCAAGAAGCCACGGAGTTCCTCAAGAGAGTCGAGTCCCAGCTTAATTCTCTCACTAATGGCGCTTCCTCACGCTTCTTTACCTCAGGTTTTTATATACTAATATAATTAGCTAGCCTAGCTACTCATCGTAAATGTAAGCTATATATGTTACGAAGATATCGATTTTTTTTTTTTTTTTTTTTTTTGAGACATAGCCCTTGTACTACTACACAGATGAGTAGTGGAGCACCACTGTAGTTTAGGGTTCTAAAAAAAAACTTTACCCTTGAACAGTGCAACGCGAATGGGCACGGCACTAAGTGGAACTGTATAGGAGACGAGAAAAAGAAGTAAAACTAAGTACGTACGTATATATTTACGAGGAGACTTGCTCCCCCATTTCACGCAAGGGCTAAAGCAAATTAAGGGAGAAGCGATCTCTCTCTCTCCTTTACTTTAATGGAGATTCTACATCTACATGTGTATGTCACTGTATATAATATAAAAATATAATAAGAACATGAAATATGAGTGAGAAAGAGAGTGACCTCCAACACATGACGAGACTATAGTGGCACCCATATCGCACAGTATCGGCCTATTGTTCATCTCCTTATTTCTTTATTTTATTTTAGTTCATATATAAAAGTTCTTAACATTATATATATATATGGTAGTTTAAAGCATGAATATTAATATATTTGCATAATCTACTATAAATGTATAGTACATCTTATGGAGGGATTGTCATGAGAACAGACGCTGGAAAGCAATAAGCGAAGCGATGTTGGTGCTGACAAGTGACGAGGGCTATTATATATTTATATGTTTATTAGGGTAACAAGGAGAATCCTACCTCGAGAATAATCGTGTAGCATCATTGCCTTTGTTTTCTTCGCATCTGATATATATTATTATCTTGACCATTTTCTCATTCATTTCTCTCTCCTGATCACATAAGAGAGAGAGAGAGAGAGAGAGAGAGAGATACATACATATTTTTAAAAGGCTATGTGAGGCATGGGATGCTATTCAAATCAATCCCATCCCACCCACCAACAATTCCAGCAACTTGAATTAGTATAGTACAATATATATTGGCAGGGCTAGGTCCCATGGCAAAAGGGCCACGTGTATTTGTACACCATGTAATGAATTATATATTTTATTATGAAGGATTTGGATAGAGAAACAGAAAGGATATATACCCTTTCTTCTCTTTTTCTTTTTTTTTGAATGAGAATGGGGCAGTGATCTACTATTTGGTTATTTGGCTTTATAATATTATTTTTCGCGATTCAAACTCACGACACAGTAGTCAGTGATCATCACTGGTTTAGTCACAAATGTATTTAGGCAGCATTATAGGATGTATCAGCATATTAATCCTTCAATGTGAACAACTCAAATGTACGAAGGATTAGAAGGTTCCAAGCTTGAATGTTTGCTAGGAGTTTAGATATTGCCGAGATTACGGAGCTGTGACGAGGCCAATGAGTGGGATATGATCTTTTGAGGAATTAGATACTTTTCCGATGTATTAGCATTACAAGCTACATTGTAGAATGTATTAGCATTTTAATTATAGCCGTATGCATGCCTTAGAGGCTAATTTTATCATATTTTTGTTTGAGAGTCATATTGCATATGGAGTTGAAAAAGGATGCTTTTTGGAACCAGTAGGTCGCTGATGCTTCCACTTTTCACTTGTCAGGTGTTCATCGTGATTCACATGTGCCGGATGGCTAGGAATCTTGATGCACACTATGCCAGCACTCGTGTTGGAGTGCTCGCATGTGTACAAATCTTGATGCATATTTGATGTGTGAAAAGCTGCATGGTAGCATTAGGTTCATGCTAATATATCACAAGTTAGATCATGTTACATCTCTTTTTATTTGATTTTGTTATATTACAGTACTTTGTTAACTTTTGATGGCATCAGCTGTAGATTGTTTTTTTTTTTTTTTGAGAAAAAGATAGCACGCTACCTGCTTCATTCATTCAGACAATGAATTTAGCTATATAGAGTGAGGCAGCTACAATGCTTTTCTACATTCTTTCATAGTCCTTTGTCACTTGCCATGTTTCTAGCTATTTACTATCAGAGTACAAATAAAGTTTTGCGGTGGAATTGCCATTCCTTTTGCTATTTATACAAAATATTTTATAGCGGAATTGCCATTTTGTTTCTATTTACACATAATGAGGTGACGTTTTTCTTTGATTATTATAAATATGAAGAATGCTATTTTCATACAAGGAAAGATCCATATTGAAAATCATCCCAATAAAATACTTTAGTTGTTAGATTCGTGAAATCACAGTTTAGATAGTCGATCATTTCAATCACCTAAAATAAAAAATCAACTCAATTTTAGTATGCATGGAGATTGAGTACATATTATGGAGTTTGGCTTATGTGAAGGACGTAGTAACAAACTATTTCTGAAGGTTTCATCCTAACTGTATATCTCACTTTTTTAATCTACTATTGTCTTTACAACTAAAATAAAATTACAATCTACTTAGCTAGAGATTTAATTTAAAGTGAGATGTACGTAGAAATGAAATTTTTATAAAATAGTTTGTTAGTGCGCCCTTCACTTGAGCCAAACTCTATGCTATGGGCCTTCAAGTCAAGATATCCAGTACTAAGTATTTGTTGAGTTAGACGCATTGAGCTTAGCCACGTTATTTAGGTCTATTGATGTTATGCGGCTTGGTGTGAAACCAAATCTCCTATTTCTAAGTTTTTCATAGCATATGCATTTAGGGTTTCCATTTGAATAGCCTTTAGATGATGACCCTATTGATCTAAAGCTTATGTTTCATAGCCTTTTACTTCGCGGCTAGAGAGGGATTTTTTTTTTTTTTTGAGAGATAGGTAGCATGCTACCCGCTTCGTTTATTTCGTTAAGAAATAAACTTAGCTAGGAATGTGAATCAACTAGGATTCGAACTCGGGTCTCGAATATCAACCACCAAGCCCTTTGCCACTTGCTCCGGGGATGGTCGGTTTAGAGAGGGATTATTGAAATAGGTGGGATTAGCGTAATTGAATAGTAAGCTGAAAAGTGAGAGAGAAGGGAGGAGGTCATAGGGCATTTGCCTACTACTTTTTTTTTTTGAGAGAGATAGGTAGCACGCTACCCGCTTCATTTATTTCATTTAGAAATAAACTTAGCTAGAAATGTGAATCAACTAGGATTCGAACTGGGGTTTTGGGTACCAACCACCAAGCCCTTTGCCACTTGCTCTAGGGACGGTCGGTCCTACTACTACTACTACTACTACTACCGAAAAGGAAGCGAAATCTTGTTAGGTGTGGTTTATACAATTTGGACAGAGTTGGAGGTTGTGAGTGCTCTTCTCTTACATGCCTCGGAGTGAAAGGTGATAACTCTTCTATTACTTCTTTGTAATCCTTAGGTTAATAGTGGAAGCTTCTGTTGTTTTGTTCTTCCATGAATATAGGAATAACCGGACCTCACAAAGTAATAGTGTCTTTATGGTTCTTCCTTTTTGTGTGCGACTGCTCTTTAATGGGGTGTACAATAGCACTCACCAAATGTTTAGCTTCACAACAGTTTTGAATTTTTTTGACATCATGTTTAATAGCAAGTTGCTGGATGTAAACATGAAGTTGAGGTAGCTCCACAAATATGGAAGAGGATAGTGCCGTACGTTATTGGAACTTTGCCTTGCTTATTTCCTCTTTTGTGTTGGAAGGAGTACATAGCAAACTGGCAAACACCTACTGCTTGTTATTTTTGGATCTACTTTATATATTATTTGTCATATCTATCTGGTTTACAAGCATCTTTTCTTTTTGTATAGAGTACTAAATACATCAGATTGTTTCTTGTCATTGCGTTCACGTGCTCATTATTCGCTCCTCTGGAATCAGCAGATGATAATTGTGAAGGAGTTGGTTCCTCGGAAGAGGATCGGGATGCTAGTGGAGAAGGAGAAGCCCCTGAGATCGATCCTCGTGCAGAAGACAAAGAACTAAAGCAACACCTTCTGAAGAAGTATAGTGGCTACTTGAGCAGCCTTCGGCAGGAGCTCTCGAAGAAAAAAAAGAAAGGGAAGCTACCGAAGGATGCTCGGCAAAAGCTACTTAGCTGGTGGGAGCTGCATTATAAATGGCCATATCCATCGGTATGATACTCCCAGATTGTATATTGCCTTCCAACCAACAAATCATTGGGGTTAGACCCCATCCGCCCGCTAAAAAATTTGTTATTGACTACTAACATCACTCAAGTTGCTGTCTACTCTATTATTGGGCAAGTTAGGTGAATAAAGACTGACCACCAATTGAATATTGGTGTTGACAGATGAAGTTTATATACCAACTTAGAGAAGGGTTTTTAACATTCTTAACTCTGTGAAATAGTCATTCAGATATATACCCTGTAAAATCTAAATTTTCATATATGCCCGTTGAAAGTGTGGTTAATTTCTCACAAAAGTTACCTTTAAAGTTGCAGAGTCAGCCAAATCATGGGGCACACTTTGTAAGGTTTTGTGTGTTAATTATTAAATCTTTTAAGGGCATATATGAAAACTCTAATTTTACAGTGATGTGTATATATATATATATATATATATATATATATATATATATATATATATATATATAGAACTAGGCTACTTATCTATTAATAGCACCAAGTCATTGGTCTTTACCAAGTTTTGACCGTTGGATTGAGGGATGTGCGGTTAGGATGATGTGGGCCCCCTAGGGTTAAGTGGGTGGTTGGTTGAATAGTATGATCTAACGGATGAAAATCATCAAAGGGTGGATCTAACGGGTAGAAAACTTTGGTGAAAGACTGAACGCTTACAAGCGCTATCGATAAAGATAAAGAACATGACTTATATATATATATATATATATATATATATATATATATATATATATATATATATTGATATTGATATTGCAGGGGGTGTATATGTTATACAATATACATATCCACCGTTCTCATTATAACCAAATAGTTAAATTGGAATTGGAATTGTCTCGTATGTATGTTGTATTGGTTGGCAATTATGACCGGGTTTAACACATGACTTAATGTTGGTATTAAGTAGGAAACAGAGAAGGTGGCCTTGGCAGAATCAACGGGTCTCGATCAGAAGCAGATCAATAATTGGTTCATAAACCAGAGAAAGCGGCATTGGAAACCGTCGGAGGACATGCAGTTCGTCGTGATGGACGGCTTCCACCCTCAAAATGCTGCTGCCGCCGCCGCCGCCGCCGCTCTTTACATGGATGGCCAGTTCATGGGTGACGGCATGTACCGCCTTGGCCCTTAATGCACTGGTCGGAATTAGTAAGTCGGAAGCTTCTAGAAGCTTCTAGATGCAAATGGAATTAAGTTTATTATTCTTCAAGAAACAAATACCTTTTTTGCGCTATAGTAGGGCATTCAGTAGTACCATCTATAGTGTAGTGGTATTGCAACTTTAGTTAAATCGGTATTGTTTCGATATCTTATAATACTCAGGTGATTCCCTTTGCTTGGCTTGGTAAGTCTTACTGTTGGTAATGTTGTGGAATCCTAGTGTAGTATTGCTGTTAGAAGATATTTCTGGTAAAACATCTCTTTCTTCATCATATAAAAATCTTCACTATGGTGCTGGCTATTTCTGTCTACACTCTCTGTTTATTCTGCGAGTTCTGTAACTGTAAGACATGGTTGTGTATGCTGTTCTGTTACACATGATTGCTGAAACTATCTTCTTATCAAATTCTTTTTGTCACAGGATACTATAATTAGATTGTTATTGCTTTTGTTTGTTTTAGTGATATCAGTGTGAAATTTTGTGGCTTGCACAATTTTGCCTGGTCTGAACAGGTGCAGTAATCAATAGAATCAAATGTTACTGTTTGTACGCGTGCGACAAGTATTTCAGTTGTTGTAATATATGTATCTGGTATCATTGTATAATTTCCTCTCATCAACATAACAAATTACATACCACATTTCTATGTAAAAGTGAAAACAAATTGATTACATGCAGGTCTTTTCGCACCATAGGAAACAGAAGTTGTAACTTGTAAGAGCACGGGTGCCATGATAAGCATGGATAGAGCTCCTTATTCGATCCCTTTATAACTGTATCTATTTTTCTCTCTCTGTGTATATATATATAGTTCATTATATCATCATTCAGATGCTAATGGTCACCACCAAAGGTGAATCACCCTTATCAACAGTAAAAGTCTGATAGTATTTCTTCGTGAGGGTAACGACCTCGACTTTGTAGGAACCAGGAAATCCTCTGAACTGGAACTGCCCTTGATCATCGGCGTGCCCGTGAGCATGCGACAGCCACTCTTGCTTCAAAGCTATGAGCTTCTTACCAGCTTCATTAACATCCCCCTCGGCATTAACCAGGTATGCATTGTCCCTACTCATGAACAACTCCCAGAAGCCCCAGAGCATAATCCCTTCGACCGCTGGGTGCGCGTAGGCCTCTCGAAGCATGACCTCTAAGTCGTCGGCCCGGATGTACTCATTTGCAGAAGAAACATCTAGTTCAGTTAACCAAATAGGAAGGCCTAGCACACCTAACTTATCGAATGAGGCGCTCAGTATAGGTCCAACTGGGTAATCTGTGTGGGCTTGCACACCAACCCCTCCAACAACTGCACCTTGATCCTGCAAACCAAGTATTTGCTCTATATACTTCTCAGGGCATGCTCTTGTATCAGCTGCATCCTCAACATGGTAGTCATTCACAAAAAGAATAGGAGAAGAGTCCAGCTGATTAGCTGTTTTGAACATATAAGCTCTTATTTCTTTTCCCAGCCTATCTTGGTAGAATGAGCCATGGAGCATCTCATTGTTCACATCATAGTGTTTGAATTTACCTTTGTACCGTGTCAGGAGGCCGTTAAGACGGTTTTGAACGGCCGTCATTAAGTCGTTATTGTTCAGACCACGGACCCACTGTTGGACGGCACTCTCGACTTCCCAGAATATGCAGTGGCCTCTCATGCTTATGTTATTCTTGTTGCACAGGTCTATAAGCTCGTCAGCGTCGGCGTAGTTTAAGACCCCTTGCTGCGGTTCGGTCCAGTACCACTTGAGCTCGTTCCCGAACACTGCCCAGTTGAAGTGCTTCACGAAGAAGCTCACAAAGTCCTCGTTGTCTATGTTGGTTCGCATGATGCATGAGCCGAAGGGGAAGCTGTTCTGTGTCTGTTTCACTCTTACCATTGCTCCGGAGGGATTCTCGCCATTCGATCCTGAGAACTTCAGGATGACGTCTCGTTTCCGTACCTGAATTTTGGTTTCGTATTCTGATTAGATTTATCGGTGGACGTAAAGAAAGAAAAAAAAAGAAGCCAAATGAATTGCAAGTTGAATTGGTAATGGTTGTCCTTGACACCAGTCAAAATGAAGATTCAGCAGAAATTACTACCTTGTCTGTTAGGTTCTTTAGATGCTTGAATCTTGCTTTTCTATCAACAGGAAATATCTGAAGCCCTGCAACCATCAGATCAACTCCGGCCGCAGGGCCTTGAATGTAAACTAGGACCCTCGAAGGTTGCTTCTCGATCCTAAACGCTCCCCCAATCTCATACCACCGATCATCGCTAGCTTCAACTTGGCCACCGTTGACCCATTGATTATCGACACCGAGTGCGACATTTATATTTTGGGGACCATTTTTCTGAGACCCAATTCGAACCCAAGCTGTTACTTGATAGGTCACGAATAAGCTCAGCTTGTCCGTGATTGTTTGTGATGGCCCCATCCATGTCTGGGTGCGGTTCGTTACGAGAATGTAGCAACCGTTTAACGATCCGTGCTGTCCGAGAGAATCTCTCGCCATCGGAGGGAGGACGCGAGGCGATCCATTGGCGATGCTTAGCGTGCATGGACCGAGAGGGGACCACCCATTTAGACCATCACTGAGATTGCTGTTCTGAATGATGTTTACGCCGTAGTGAACATTCTGTGAAATTAAAGGCTAATTTTTAGACCTTAGATGATACTTGTCACAGATTTCCTACTCCTATAAACAGTTTGATTCCATATCAGTAACTCTAAATATACAAAACTACATACAAGATGTGTAGAATTACTGTCTTACTGGAAAGTAACATAAAACAGATATGGGCAGCAGAGCTTCAAAAGTTATGAAAAGTTTGCCTGCAATTTCCATCATCACAAGAACTCACCTGAAAGTCCGGAGGAGATACCGGAGCGGGCTTTTCTGCATGTTTAATAACTAAACTGTTAAGAAGAAGATCAGTTCCCGGAGGCGGGCCCTCAATATATATCACGGCTTTCGAAGCAACACCGTTCAAAAAAAACTTTCCCTGCAATTGTGCCCAATCCTTATCTGTTGCCTGCAAACTGAAAACAACTTCCACATATCAGAAATCATTCTGTTCACTCTGAGCTCAGCTGTTAATACAAAATATAAAGAATTTGCATCAGTTGCTTCAGAATGAAAGAGTCTCACTTTCCGACGCCTATGTATTGATCTCGGCCATTGGGGGTTTGAACATATAGAGTTGCTCGAACATCAGAAGTCGAAACATTTCCGAATATCCTAACTGTCGCGGTGACCTCGTACAAGAGCTTTCGCTGCACCCCGCCGGTGATATCCTGCTGAATGCCGTTCCAATTTTGCGTTCGATTGGTCGCAGCAACAAAGTACTTCCCATTCAATGGAAGCACCTTGCCATCACCCATTGAATCATGCAGAACAATATTGCAGCCTCTTCCGGACCAATTATTGAGGCCATCATCGAAGTTAGGATTCACTATAATGTTTTCATCGCCGTCGCCAATGTGAATAGCATTTATCTCCTATAATATGCATAAGGAAAAGGTAAAATTCAGATGTTTCTGGATGTAGTGATTGAAAGTAGAGAAGAAGAACACTATATGCAAAGAAGGCATTTTTCAGTTTGACATTCATGTTTTGGATTAAGCAATTTATAGTGTTTTCTGAAACAACTCATCAGGGTAATCACAGCAATACAAAGTGTGATTAGTTAGCGCGATTCATTTTGCTTGGCCAAATTCACAGCTATGGACTCCTACATAAAAAGCTACACGACTGAACACAAAAGGCTCAATTTCCTCAAATTTATCAAGTCTCAAAAGATAATAATACAACCGCGTATAATCAAACAAACATAACAACAAGTAAGAAACAAACACCACAAACCTCAGACCCATACAAGTTGCAAATGTTGCTTCCTGTTTGAGCCATAGGGAACAAATGATACTACTTAAGTCGGAATTTCCTTAATGGCTATAAGCTCTTATAAGATGAAGATTAGTGATCTCCTTCCGAAATATATATACACAGCAACAGCATTCTCAGTCCCTGTCTATGTTCCAAGTTGAGGTTGGTAGCTTCATTTTGAGGTTTAAGGAAAGATAATAATATTGTACCAAAAAAAAGTGGGACAAACCGACCAACCAATCGAATTACTCCCTGTGATAGCAAGTTAACACTGAAAGCAAAAAAGGTTAAATTAATCAAGTATGGATTCTTTAGACCTTCTCCCTTAAGGTAGTTGGTTGCTTCACCTTTGTCTTTGGATTTTGATTATAAGCTCTTTTGCCATTCCCATTCTTGCACTGCAATAGAAGGATCTGAAGTTCAAGTTGCATGATCTCTTTTTTTTGTTTCTTCACCCTTTTTCGAAGTATTGTGCTTTATGCTTTAGGAGTGGATTTGTGTCTTTGGAGTAAAGGGAGATGGAATAACAATGTTTTGCACCATCCACTATGTTTTTGTCTTCAATTTTCTGCATGATTGGTGCAGTAGAAGCAAAGTATTATGTCCAGTACTGTGATTCAATTATCAGATTTAGGTATATTTTGATTAAACTAGTTAGTACATCTATGATCAGAACAGATTTATAATTGGTAGAGAAGTGAAATAATGCATTCATGTGTTATTCTCATGATTGTTCAATTATTAATCAGCTATGCTTCTCATTTCTGAAAAATGAACTACAGCAAAATAACTCAGATTTACCACCTTTGCGGTATTGTCCAAGGATTTTAAATTCACTTTTTAAATAAATTCAAGAGAAGAGGAATTCTTATATTATCATTTTAGGAAGTTATGATATATATCCATGTTTAATTAAAAAAAATAAAGGAAGTTATGATATACATTTCTACACAAATGTGCTTGGAATCATCTCTTAGATATGTCTTGAATTCTAGAACCGTAAGATTTTCTGGTCATATTCTGTTTTGATTATCTTATTAAGTTTAAGTTTAGATTATGCCTAATTTAATTAAGATATTTTTAGTCTTAGTGGATTTGTATTTCTAATCGTATTAGGATTTAGTCACTATTATAAATATATCTTTTATTTTATTGATTTAGTGTGACATATGAGAAAAAAATATGAGTGTCTTTTTTTGGAACTAGAGGTTTACAAGAGAGGCATGTTTTATACATTACGTTGACTATAATCGAAGTATCGACGCCGTCTTCACATGTAAATGTAGGTCAGTGGTCAATTTATTACCAGTTGCGACAATGATTGTTTTTTTTTTTTTTTTTTTTTTTTTTTGAGAAATAGGTAGCAAGCTATCTGCTTCATTCATTGAGAGAAATGAACTAAGCATACATGATGGAGACAACTAGGGCCTCCTAAAGGAGCTGAAAAAATACAAGAAAGAAAATTCAAAATAAAGAACCCTACACCTACCCATTCCTATCCGATAGTAGTAAGTCCAATCACACACACGTCACACATATCCAGCTGGTGAGCCAGCTCTGATACCAAATGTAACGACCTAGCCCACTAGCAATAATAACTCGTTGGGCCCAACCACCGGCCCAAAATGCTTAAGCACAGTTATTATTTCTAACATGCAGGCCTCATATAAACTGATCGAAATCAGTACCCCGTCCGATGTGGGACTATTCGGATGCGTGCCAACAGAGAGTTGCATTAGAAACAATCAACAGATGAAATGGTTGCTAGCTAGGTTATTGCATGTGCAATGCTAGTTTACTAATTCAGTGCATGTGTGTATACGTATACTTGCATTCAGATATTCTATGCTTCTCTTTCTCCTTCCACATTAAAGCACGAGGAAGGAGAGTTGGCGTGTAGCAAAGGGACTGCAACAACACAAACCAGTACTGTTACAATGCACACCAACCCTCATGAAGAACAGCTCAACAAGAGTGAGCAGTAATAATGGTATATAAGTGAAACAACCCAGCTCTACCCTCATGTCTCTTTCTGGGAAGAATCCTCACACCTGGTCCCCCTTACACTTTTGATGTAATTTTTTGGGCCCTTTGCCATTTTTGGCAAAGAGTTATGAGTTCTTTCTCTCTCTCTGACCTACACACAATCAGAGCCCATTTATCACATCAGATACGGCTCAAAAATAAATTTAGCCTCAGCTGCAGTAACATACAATTCAAAAATATTTTTAATATCTTTACTTAATGTGTACGACGAATGTGAAAGATATATATATAATTAACATATAAGAAAAGATTGGATTTTTTTTTTTGAGAGAGAAAGATAACAAGTTATCTATTTCTTTCACACTTTTCAGAAATAAACTAAGTAAGAAATGTGAAGTAACTAAACTTCAAACTTGGCACCTCGAATACTAATTAGATAACGTCGGTAATCTATTGAGTATCTATTTGAATCTCTTTGTTTGCTAAAGTATTATCTAAATAAATGCTTATTCGTATTCATGTAATAGAAATTGCACCAAGTTCAAGATTCAGCTTCCCGTGGCGCAAAATATCAGTTTTATATTCTGTTTCAGTACAAATTGTAGATTTTTTTTTAAAAAAATCTGCCTTTTACTCGTGCTGTCTCTTCTCTCTCATCTTCTGCTGCTCCTCTTCTTTATGCTTTATAATATAAGTTTTGTTGCTTAGGGGCTCATAAACCTATGCCTCTGAGTTTGTTCTACGGCTCTGAGATTTTGCATCGCTTTCTCTCCTCCTTGTAAAAGCTCTGCTCCACTGCTGTCCTTTTTTTCTTTTTTTTTTTTTGACTGTTGCCTTCCCTGTCCCAATCTCTGTTTTCATGTGGTTTTCAATTACATTCAATACCAGGCTCAGCTGCATATATTATTGATTCCCATTTAATCCCCTCTCTGCGCCCCACTCAGAAACAGAGCAACCTAGAAAACAGAGTTGGAGCTCCCCTACTTTCTCCCCTTCAACTCAATTGGTTCATCAAAATGAGTCATCTCCTTAACCTTCTCTTGTTAGTACTACTATTAAGCTCCACCCAGGATGCACACTCAGTTCAAGGTATGCTTCTTTCCAAACTAATTTCCTTTCTCTCTTTCTCCTACGTAATAACCTTACTTGGCACTTGTTTGAAACACGAGATCAGATAGGATAAGATAGGATAGAAATAGAGTTTAGCAACTCAGAGATATGACAAGCGATAGAAGTAACATCAGTTAGTTGGTAGAATAGAACGAAAAGTTCTCCGTGCAATCCCGACCTCTCAGATTTGACTTGACAGGACTATCTGATGTGACAAGATTTTTCTCACTAGTCCTGCAGCTAGCACCTCTGAGTTGCAAACCCCTCTGCTCGCTCCAACACCGTCATTTCATTTTAAACTATCTGATCCAATCGGCAACGACGCATTTGGTTTTGGATTAGGTGGAGAGGAGAAAGCGGGGAGCTTGAGAGCTTTGATAGGATCGAGACCGCCGAGATGTGAGGGGAGATGCATGTCGTGCGGGCGTTGCGAGGCGGTGCAAGTGCCGGTGATTCCTCAAGAGAAGAGAGCAGATGGTAAGGATGATTTCTACAAAGTTGTCTCTTTTAAGGATGATGGATCCAACTACAAGCCCCTGGGCTGGAAATGCAAGTGTGGGGACATTATCTTTAATCCATGAAGAGTTTCTCTGCTCATATGAGATTTGTGTATAATTAATGCTGCTTTGTTTGAATGATGAGACCACTTCTCTCTCTCTCTCTCTCTCTCTCTCTCTCTCTCTCTCTCTCTCTCTCTCTCTCTCCTGTAATAATCGTGTATTCATCATGTTTTGCCCAAGCTCATCAACTTTGTGTTATGCAATAGTTTCATATATATGGAATTTTAGCTGCATTACATGTAATTAATCTTTACATATCTTTCGAACACTTTTAACTTTTTCATTATTTAGTCATCTTTCTTAATCTAATCAAAGTAATTGTAGTTAGTATGAGATATTAAAAGCACTGTTCTTTATTTAATATGACATTCTAAGTATGATGTTTCTAGTTCAGATCCATATCACTCTCTGTTTTTTAATTTTTGCGTGGGTAGCAGCAGGGTGGCAAATGGAATGTGAAAAGATGGGTTCATCTTTGATTCAAGAAGAAAGGATAGGGGCTTATCAGTTGTATTCAATCAGACACGCTATCTCCTTCTCCCTGAAACGTCATATCGACTTTCGAGTATAAAACCTACATTACATGAATATCTTCTTCTCCTTCTTCTCCTTCTTCTTCTTCTTCTTTTCTTTTTTTTTTTTTGTTGAGAGATAGATAACACGCTATCTGCTTCGTTTATTTTATTTAGAAATAAACTTAACTGAAAATATGAATCAACTAGGATTCGAACTTGGATCTCAATCAAGCCCTTTACCACTTGCTCTAGGACGGTCGGTTATAGTACATGAATATTTTCGGTAAAATTAACCATTACCATATATACACGAAAGTGTCCTAAAAATGATAACAATAGAATTTCTAGTAGAACCGATCGTCTCTAGAGCAAATGGCAAAAGGCTTGGTAGTTAGTATCCGAAATCCTAATTCGAATCCCATTTGATCCATATTTCTGGCTAAGTTTTTTTCTAAATAAAGTGGGTAGCGTGCTATCTATCTTTCTAAAAAAAAAGAATTTAGTAGGAAATAGTATATAAAATCTACAGTATCTATTTAACAATAGAGTGATTTAATCCTTTTTTTTTTTTTTTCTTTTTTTTTTTGAGGAAACGGTAGCTTGCTACCCACTTTATTCAATGGAAAGATGAATTAGGTGAAACAGACTGAGGCAACGAGGGCCTCGACGACGACACAAGCATGAAAAAAAAAAAAAAAAAAAAACACTGGATACAATGCCGAAGAACAAAATTACAGCATCGGGGAAAGTCAAGGGGCCGGTAAATCCCACAACGACAACCAGCGGGTACAGGAACGGAGCGTCGCCAAAGGGTCAGCGTGGGCCTTTCTGAAAATTACGTCATTCCGTGCCCGCCAGATAGACCACCAGCTAACAGCTAGTCTGACTAGTCTAGCCCGGTGGGGCCGAAAATGATTCCTCTCCATCCACCTACCCCAGATGCAGTGCACGTCCTCCCCCAAATCAGTAGGTTGGAGATCATCCACCGTGGAAATCAACACGAACCTGGTAAACACACACCGTGCAAAGAGGTGGTCCACCGTTTCGTCTTCCAGTCCACATAACACACAAGCTGTATCGCCGTTCCAACCTCGTTTAAGTAGGTTATCGGCGGTAAGGTGACTTTTCTTAATAACAAGCCAACAGAAGACTTTGACCTTGAGGGGTATAGTAAGTCGCCAGATCATGTCCGAGAGGTGGTCCCTAATGCCTCCATCACTCAACATCCTATAAGTCGACTTTACCGAGAAACTTTCGTTTTGACCCCAGCGCCAAAGGGCAAGGTCCATTCTTTGTTCTGGCTGGAAGTCAAATATTCTTTCCACAAGGCTTGCACAACTAGGAGAGAGACCGTACCCTGAAATAAAGTTGTCCCCGAAAATCCTCCTCCAATCCCAACCGTTAGTACCCAGGCACTGAGCGATTTTTAAATTTTTACTAGGTGCTCCGTCGTATACCTCAGGGATTTTTCCACAGCGATTTTTTTTTTTTTATATACAAAGATAAGTATATAACTTGTTTAAATTATTCCTAAAGCACAGATTTAATGCTCATATTTTCCACAAAGTGCAATTTGCGAGCGAATGATAAAAGATATGAATTGTTATAATTTCATTTGAAGTTTCTCAAAAGGCAGTGTGGCTTCGATATCGTAACATATGTTCCGACCAAAGTGAAATATTTTATAAGTTAGTGCATCAATATGCAAATTCGTGGAGAAAAATAGCTGATTATGTAATTTCAAAATAATTGTATCGTTATCGTTTTGGAGTTAGGCTCGATCAGTAGTGACTCGTCGGCTCGTCGCGTCGGCGTACACAGAACTGGACCAAAGTAAAATTAAAGATAATGGTTGGGTTGATAATGCAATTAGTCATAAAGAGCAAAAATCTAATTACAAAATATATCGGGGACTAAAATGAAAAGTTAAAGGTTGTGGACTTGTGGACCAATCGCATAGACGTGGTAGACATGGTCCACCATATTTTTCATCGGCTCCTCTCTCGCTTTAGATTAAACCGCACATTGAGAAAAGGGTTCGTTGAATCGAAGAGGATAAAGGTTAGAGAAGAAGTCGCGTAGCTCACATGGCGGCGCCCATGGCGAGATCCGGTCTCCGATCACTGATCGATGCGGCGAAGAAGACGACCTCCTCCCCCTCCACCAAGAGGGCCTTCTCCTCCTCCGCTGGCCACGACGACACTTGTTCGTCCTCCCAGTCCCCCCACCCCACCCCCCCCCCCCTTTGGATTCTAGGGTTTGCGTTTTGTGATTACTTGGACTCGGATTGATCGCTTTTGATCGGTTTCGTACAGATGAGGCTGCGAAATGGGAGAAGATCACGTACGCGGCGATCGTGACCTGCACCATCCTCTCCATTTACAACTTGTCCAAGGGCCACCCTCATCATCCCGATCCCCCGGTATGATTGATTTCGTGGATTTGATGCTTTAATTTCGGTTGTTTTGTGATGTGATTTTGTAAAAAAAAATGAGATCTTTTTGCAGGCGTACCCGTATCTGCACATCAGGAACAAGGAATTCCCCTGGGGTGAGTGCCCTGATCCCTTATTCATGTTGCCCATGTTAATTTGAAATGGATTGTATAACTTGGTTACGTGGTAATCGCTATTTGAAAATTGTGGTCGTACATTGTTGATCCGAAAGGTTACCAAGGGATGGTTAGGGTACAGATGTAATTGTCATCAAATTTAGCAATTAGATTATTTTTAAGAAAGAGGGCTTAGTTGATTCCCTGTCGACAATGGCACGAAAACTTGATTATGGCGTCTGTTATTGAAAATAATGGGAGGAGTTCAGTTGTTTCGAATGTAAAATATTGGGTGATGGACGTGTCAAGAGAAATGGCAAAAATTGATGTATCATTCATCATATGTTCATGAAATTTTTAATTGTCATGATAAGAGTAGATTTGTTTGATAGTGATTATGGTCTATCAGGGGTATGTATGTGTGAAGGCAATGTGTTCTTCGCAGTACCGGTAGACAGTTTGATGCAATGTTAATATGGGATAAGCAAGGCCTACAGTATAGCATGTTGAATGATATCTCAGAGCTGTGACCTTTGGCACTTAATTTTGTACCATGATTTCTTAAATATTTGTTTTTATGATAGATCACTGGAAGCTTTCTCTTCAAATAAATATGCGTGATTTTATCGTCTGTTAATATTCTGGAATTGACATGAGTGATTGGTTATTGTTGCTGCACATCTTTCTCTCTAGACAAGCTCATAAACACATAATAGAGCGGATGACTAAGTACTATAAGAAACACTAGAACTAAATGTAACATGTTACTGCATTCAACTCCTTTTTCCTCTTATAGCACTTGCTAAAAGTCTACAAGAAGAATTCTTCTTGAGTTGAATTAAGAGGACAACAGTATAGCCTAATGAAGAATGTTAACAAGTCCCTATGAAACTGATTAATGAGTATTCATTTTGATACCAGCTATTTAGTCTTGAAATTTTTGGTTTTCGTGTATCACTGTGTAGACGTTGTCTATGGTCTTTCCTATGTAGGTTTTGTTTTATGCATCTATTCCTTATCTGTGGTAACAACCTCATGGTAGAGAGCATTCAGATCTCCTGTTTCTGAAAACTCATCAAAGAATTTGTGGAAGACAAAAGTGCTTGTGACAGTAAAGCAACATATGCTTAAAATTATCATATATTTACCTCCAATCTCTGACTGGACAAGCAAACTTAATAGGCTTTGTGTCTTCTCAAGCTGAGAAGCTTTTGACTAGAAGTTCTCTCTGTTGGCATTGTATTTGAAATGTGATATACGTCATGTTCAGCAAGATAAGATCTCGTTTCTTTTTGCACACGGTTTACCTGTTGAATTATTAATGGGCTAGATTCTAATTACTGTTTTTGTTGTTCCGTAAGTTCCTTTTTGCAATAGCTGGTTGGACCAGAGGTCTGCTACAGTTTACTTTTAGTTTGTGATCATTCATACTCGGATTCTCTAGTATTTGTACTCGTCTAACTCCTCTTCGGTACCTGGTTTCTACACTTTGCAGGATCTGATGGCCTTTTCGAGGTGAAGCACGCCGAGCATTAGCACACTTTACGGGCATTCTGCTCTATGTCTGTCTATTTTCTCTAGTCGATCAAGTGAAATTTGGCATGCCTGTGGCCAAACCAAATAAAAATTCTTGAACTCTGGTGTTGGAAACTTCGTTTGAGAGTTCACCGGTTGTCCTTGTGTCTATTTTCGTGCAGCAAATCGTTGTAAGATGATTTATGCTTTGATTTCTAGTGGAAAACATTATGCTTTTGTGGTAGAATAATATTCTGATTAGTGCATTTGATTTTCATTTATGGTGAGTAGTTTATACCTTTCATGCAAGGTTGTGTGTTAATGACATACTTAGCAGATGTATTGAATCTGATCATATTCTTTAGTACTTAATTTGTCATTAACAAATTGATAACAAATTCAGTGGGGCTCTGTTAATATCATAAGTTGTCTGAGTCTAATGGTTAAAATTAAAATCACTCGAAGATGAAGAGCGAACTAAAACAAACTCTTGAAATTTATAACCTGTTGGTACTCGTCAAACTCTGAACTTGTTGATAGGCAACCGAACCCACAATTAGGATCTGAGTCAAAAGCAATTGCGTTTAGTGCGACTGTACCATACATGACCAACCAACCACTAGTATTAATCAACTATGAATTCTATTGAATATGCTTATATTTTTTAAATTCTGAAACTCGGATGATGTCAGAATGTTTCGTCAACTTTGCAATAGCAATATAGCATTCTACCCTTTTGCCGTGCTTCTTTTTCATACTCTGATCTCAATATTTGAACTTTTCCCCCTAATCAAGTTGATCAATTTGAGCACTTTTGTAGCAAATGTAACGAAGTTGACGAGCAATGTAATGTTAAGTATTTCTAGCAATGTAATGCTGAATTATGAGTAAGTTTTCTAATTTCTATAGCAGGTGCAAACAAGTTAAGCCATAATACAGGTCTCAGCAAGAACAGAACAAAAATGCCTTATAAAGTCTAGAGAAAAATTTCATCAACAATGAAAAGAGTGCTGAAATTTTCACACACATATATCCTCATAAGATTTGGCAGAGACCAAATTTGTCAGCAAAGTAACTTAGAATAAAACCTGCGTGTAATAAGCTGTTATTAATTGCACTAACAGTAAAAAGGTCGTGATCTCAGCATTTTCTTTGTTAACACAACCTATTTGGACCTTAAAGATGCTCTTTATTTGCATCTTACATTTCATAATCTTCAAAACTATGGGATAGCAGGGAGTATGTGTAGCAGAAGTATTACATTCACTCAGAAGTATGCCAAAGTGACCAGAACATAGAGAAACAAGATATGAAAACTTATCCTTTAACATCAGTGAGTTAGAAACCTCGCAACGACCCTGTGAATTTACCGTCATTCTGCGGATTTGTCTTTGACATTCTTCACTTCATTTTCGACGGCGGGTAACGTCGGCCGATCCGTGCGATCGTCTTTGACCCTAGGGGTTGCATCTCCGTTGCTGTTTGTAGCTAAAGCGGACTGATCTTCTGAACCATCTTGCGAAAGAGTTGTGTTCGATTTCTCATCTGGTTTGTCCAAGCTGGGACTCTCCAATTCATCACGAATTCCACTCTTGATGGAAGTTGCATTTTCCTGCGTCGACTCAAAACTACCACTATAATTTTGTTTAGCAAAAACATTGGCTGTAGTATCAGCTACTGTAGAGTTAACAGGCACTTGTTCATTGCCGTTAACCGATCCCTTGGTATTGTTCACACCGACAGCTAGTTCTTCCTTATCACGAGCAGAGCCCTCGACGGTTTGATTCGCAATCGGAATCTCTTCAGCCTTAACATTTGGATCATTATTTCTGTTCTCGTCATACTTCGCCAATATAGTTAGCTGCTTCTCATCTTCCTCGTCGCCGCCGTCTTCAACTTCTTTACCACGGGTATCTTTGTGCTCCAAATGAGGATCCTCTTCGCGGCCTCGACCATCTTTATCCTCCTCTCGTTCGTCCCCCTCATCTCCTCTCTCTATCTCCTGCTCGTCGTCGTCTTCTTCTTCCCTCATCTCTCCGTCAGCGAATTCATATTCGAGCTCAAGTTCCTCCTCGTTCTCGTCGACAGCCTCATCTAAACTACCGAACTGTTCGTCGAATAAGAGGCCCTTCCTGCCCAATTTTGCCAGCTCCTCATTCAAGATCTCTCGATTGTTCGTGTCGAATTCTTGTTTCTTGTAGTAAGAGTGCTTCAATTGGAAAACAAGCCATGCGCAAACCGCGGATAGCAGGAACACTTGAAGAACATGCTTCACCTTGAGCATCTTGGTCCTTTGGATCCTGCTAGGTGATTGCTTCAACATGGTTGAGTGTACAATAATTTCCTATCTCCAAATCAAAAATCTTTCTCCTGCAACCAAAATTAGAGTTGATTTTTCCAATTTTAGTACATTTTTTTTCATTTGCAACAAATGCCAAAAAGCTTTTTTTTTTTCCCCACCATAAACAAATTGCAAAAACAAAGAGAGTATCTTTACCTATCAGGACAATTTGCAACAATAAGGAGGCCACAAATATAGCTGAATAAGCTACTAAAATGAAAGATTCAACTTGAAACAGGGGAAAAAAGAAAAGAAAAGAAAAGAAAAGAGAACGGTAGCAAAAAACACTTTTGAAACCGATTAAAAACCCACAAAAGAAGTACTCAAAAACTGAAGCATTAACACTTAATTGAACGAACCCATGTGGCAAAATCTATGAAAAGGTAGCTTAAAAGAAAAAGGAAAATCAAAAGCAAAAAAAAGGCAAAAAAATCCAGAGAAAGAGAGAGAGAGAGAGAGAGATGTAAACCTGAAGAAGTGTTGTAGTAGAAGAGAGGTGGCAAATGGAGAGGACTCAAAGAGGGAGGGTGAAAGAACACTCTCCAACTACTACTTGTGGGATGGTACTTATAACATATGACTATATGAGAGAGAGAGAGAGAGAGAGAGAGAGAGAGAGGGATTGAGGTTATAATGTTATATTATATATATATATATATATATATATATATATATGAAGAGAGATTTATTTATGAGTTGTAATTAAGAATGAAAAAAGAGCGAGAGAGGCTGTTTAATCGGTTACTAATTAAGTGATATAGTACCACAACATAAATAGCTGAATTTATGGTAAAGTTACTTAATTTTTGACACTCTTTTTTTTCTAAAATAAATAATTTAATAGTTAAACACCTGTTTTGCTTCACTGGTGCACAATCTAATTTTTTCTTCTAATAATAATAATTTTTAAAGTACTGATTGTTCCTAGCGTAAGGGATAAAATGCTTAATGATTTATACTCAAGATCTCAAATTCGAATTCTAATTGATGCACATTTCCAGCTAAGTTTATTTTCTTATTGATTCATATTTATATAAAATTCTTGGCCTCAAGAACAATAGTAGTTAAATATTAAAATTATTATTATGCAACTCAAGTTAAGAAATTATAACGAGTGTTAGTAAACTTATGACTCATTATAAATTCTCAAAGAATATACTCTTTTTACAATATTACCAGTTAGAATAAGGACTTCATCAATTACATACTTAGACAGGAGTTCAACTACTATACTATTGATAGTACCAAGCCCTTGATACTATTGAGTTTTCTACCGTTAGATCTACCCTTTGATTGTTTCCAACCATTAGATTATACTATTAAATCAACCACCTACTCAACCCTAGAGTACCACTATCAATTTAACTGAGAATTACTATTATCCTAACCGCACATCCTTTCATTCAACGGTCGAAAATTCAATAGTACCAAGGGCTTGGTACTATTTTTTTTTTTTGATTAAACAGGGATAAACCCTATTTTACATCAACGTTTGTAGGAGAACAAAACACGGGTAGCGAAACCCGAGCACCCCCATACACGATACACAGTATCTCAATCATAAGGGCATGATACTATTGATAGTATAGTAGCATAATTCCTTAGACAAATTATGAATAATCCGTTAAAATAAAATCAAATATCTAATCATCTTTTATTTCAAATAGTATAATAATTAATTAACTATAAATTCCATCATTTTAATTATAAAATATTATTAAAATATTATAAATTAGTAAAATGAACAATACTCTCAAAAAAAAAATCAAAAAAAAAAAAAATTATGTGACGCGGTTTGGTGTTGTTGCACTCCTAACTCTTGTCGGTCGACGAGCACTAGCCATGCATACACCCGTGGACTTTGGACTACTCGGTGTAGTGGATTTAGAACCGTAAAATAATAATAATAATAATAATAATAATAATAATAATAATAAATGTGAAACCTAAATAAACAATTCTTATTTCTCTAATCCCGTTCTTTGTAGTAAAATAATTATTTTTCAGAGTAAGATCTAGTTTGAAATTGCAGCTCTAAAAGCATTTATTATCATATTTTGAAACACTCAAAAAAAATAATTAATTGTACCTAGCATAGTTGACTATAAATTTGATAGTTCGTATCTCGAGTTTTAAATTTAAAATCTAATTCTACAAGTAACTTAATATCTTTCTTTCTCCAAAACTAAAAATCTTCAAAATTTAAAAAATAATTTTAATTTTTGTCAGTATAGTTTTATAGCATTAATTACGAGAGAAATACTTAAAATTAAAATATAAAAATGGATTCGTTTATCTATTGCCATATCAATTTAGGCCTAAACCAACCGATGCTACTGTTCCCAGTGATGGAACCCCAATGTTAAAATATGAATACTATATGTTTATGGATTTAATACATTAATCTGCTTATTAGTGCTTGGCCAGCTAATTAACTATATAATAATTAGAAAAAAAAAATAATGAAATACAGCGGAGATGGAATGTGAGACTGTATTTCACCGTTAAATCAGCGTATAAATCTAAAGTTAAGATTTTTATCCGGTTAACTCTAAACAAACGCCTACCTACAATAGACAACTTGCTTAAAAGAGGTTGGTCTGAAAACCAAAGGTATATTATGTACGGCGATGAACTTGAAACCTGCGATGATCTGCTCGTGGGATGTGTTCTTAACAAATATTTCATGTTCTATATTTTAGAAGGAAGATTTATCTCGAGGCCTGTGGATGAAAGGTTAGAGAAGTTTGGGAGCTTATGCTGGAAACAACACTCAAGGGGCAATCGAGAAGGATTTGGCTAGTGTGTCGATTTGTTGGTAGATGATTAAGCAAGAAAAAAAATAATGTAATATTTAGGAATCAATCGTTCGATGTTTTAGTGACTATTAAACAAATTCGTGAAATGATAAGGAAATGGGCTTAGTTTTATAGCTCAAAATGATTTTTTTTTTCCCGCTTCTAGCTACTTAACTCATTTGAGACCCCGTTGCCTTAACTTATATAACCGAATTCATTCTCTTAATGAATAAAATGAGTAATGTGCTATCTTTATCTCAAAAAAAAAAGAAAAAAAAAGTGCTTATGTAAGCTATCTATCAATTACGAATCCAATGTATATTCTCTTTAGAGACTACATATGAATTCTCTCTCTCCAAAACGAATGTTTTTTTTTTTTTTTTTTTTTTTTGTAGAGATAGGTAGCTGTGTTTTAAACTAAATAGAAAAGTAAATACGGAGATACGCAAGTATAGTTTGGAACTTAACATTTTATTTGAACATTAAAACACCCATAATTATTGGGAGTCAAATAATATTCCAAGTAGGGAGAAATAATCCAGTTGGAATAATAAAAATATACCAAAATGCTAATCATAGAGTTACGTGGATTGCATAATGAGCCGCGAAATTAAGGATGCTTCTACGAAACTATTTACTGTAACTTTCGCTTATCTTTATTTTTATAAATAAATAAATAAATAAAAGGTGAAAGGGTGCTTCGAATCAAAGCTTACCTGGAATGGCTCGTTATGCATCTGATCAATGTGGGCAACAACTAAGAACATTTTTGTCACATTTGTAAGCAAGTATTAAGTTCAGTATTTAGTTACAATGTATCCGATACGTTACCGGCGCGACCGATTAGGCGGGTGATCATTTTTCCTCGATTTTCGTGCCGTTCGACGGATTTTTGTCTCCCTGCGGCTAACGCAACCCAGTTGACAGCAAAACTGAGATCTTCTGCATTCATGACATGAGGATTTTCGCAAACATTAAAAGAAGCTAGTCATCTTAAGATTACGCGAATCGAAACGACTAATCCCTCGATCAAACTATATATATAATCTTCGGTTTTGCGCTCTTTCCTAGCTATTCTCGTGCTCGATCACAGCAAACGTAATGTCGAGCAAAGGCAAGGCCTCGAAGGGAAAGCAAAGAATCGAATTGAAGAAGATCGAGAACGAGAGTGCGCGGTACGCATCTTTCACCAAGCGCCGGACGGGCCTCTTCACCAAGGCCTGCGATCTTGCAACGCTGTGCGGGCCGGACATTGCGGTGTTGGTGTTCTCCCCCGCGGGGAAGTGCTATTCCTTCGGTAGTCCCTCGGTGGACGAGGTGGTGTACCGGTACATGTCCGGTTCCCCGCCATCCTCTGCGGGCACGAGAAGTGGACCTACGAATGAGGTGCAGAAGTTGAACCAGGAACTGATGGAGCTCAGTAAGAAGCTCGAGGCCAGCGCAGCGCAACGGTCCGTGCTGCAGGAGAGATTGCGAGTGGCTGCGCAAGCCGACGAGTGTAAGTGGCTGGAGAACATGGAAAGGCTTGGCCTGGAAGAGCTTCCGCAGCTCAAAGAATCGCTGGGGCGGCTCAAGTTGCAAGCCGACGAGCGGATGAATGAGCTACTCCGAGGCGGAGGGTACGGCGGAAAGTTCGAGAACTGCATTGACTGTTATCCCCGAAAACATGGCGAATCCATTTGAACCGTGGCCGGACGACTCGTCCGGTGAGGGCTTTGGCTCAGCCGGCTTCTGATCGAACCATCGATCTTCGACAAACTTTACTCGTCTCATTGGTTTTCCAGGTGCTTGTTTTTCTTCCTTTTTGGGGAAAGTAATCTTTGACATCGTTTGTTGAAAATGTTACATCTTCATCACCCATTTTTTGGCGTAATTCCTAACTAAAGTAAACCGAAATTAAGATATTTGCGAGTCTCGCAGGATGCATCTCTAATTGTACCATAATCACAACAACATCCCGAAGAACAACAGAATCCAAAAGAAAATAAAAAAGTGGTGCAGGTAAGAGAGAAAGATAATTGAAAATTATGGCCAATAGGAAAGTCCCACTTCGCCAATTTCTTTATATGTCGAAATCTTCGTAAAAAATGCAGTAACTCCACCTGCAGTTATAGAAAAAAAATTCACAATTGCTAAGTATATCACATGCAGGTATATATATGGCGTTCGTGGATTAAACTAATCAACTTTAGTAACTCAACTCACATTCACCAAACTCTATGAATTCCATCCATAATCACACTACTTTTACCTCCCATCTATAATAAGAAGAAATGCTCGAAAAGGTCAATAAGTGGAAAGAAAAGCCTGAATAATCACACTAGTTTTATCTAAACGAAACCTTACCAGACAGTAACATAAAACAGCGGACGTAAGCACGAGATTATAATATAATTCACCCATCAAGATATTCCTTCACAATAGTAAACCATTCATTACAATGCCATTTCTTTCCCTCAAAAGGAAGCATTATAACAACTATAGAGAGAGACCCAACATAGAGGAACAACTTGCACAGAAGAAGATTAAAAAGAAAACAATGCTAAACTGGTGCCATTTTTCTTAAAAGTAAAACTAAAACACTCTTTTCAACAACAACATAGAAGGAAGCAAAACACACACAAGAATTACAAGAACAGAATACTAGACTGGACTCTTTTATCTAGGAGGAAAACCACCACTTTATTTTCGACAATCCATGATAATAAAAACACCAAACTTTCTTGACGCATAACTTAGGTGCCTAAAGAAAGAAAGCCAAGTATCTATCAGAGAAAGATCACTTGTTTTGCAAACACAATACCAACTGAGAGTCTTATGATAGTAGAATACTCGAGCCCGCAATTTAAACCTGCCAACACTTTCATGTGGAGGTGTTAGGATTTTTGTTGAAGCCGCTTGAGCTAGGGTTGAACCCACCATCTGATTCTGGGTTGAAGCCAGCAGAACTAGGACCGAAACCACCGCCTGTGTTAGAGCTGAACCTGCCAACTAAATTATGATCGGACCCACCTGTTGGGTTACGGTCGAAGCCACCAGAGCTAGGATTGAAGCTGCCGGCCGGTAGGTTAGGATAGAAGCCACCCGAGCTAGGATTGAAGCCAGCCGGTGGGTTAGGATGGAAGCCACCCGAGCTAGGATTGAAGCCAGCCGGTGGGTTAGGATGGAAGCCACCCGAGCTAGGATTGAAGCCACCAGCTGAGTTAGGGTCAAATCCGAACGAGGGGCCAAAGTTAGGGTTGAATCCACCATAGATGTTACGGTTGAACCCACTAGAGCTAGCATAAAATTGATCCACAGGGTTTGGGTTGATGGTAGTTGATGGGGGGTTAGACCCACTTGATCCAAATGGATTTACCATTTGAATCGGTGGGACCCTGAGAGTGGTATTAGAAGAGGAAGAACTCTCTCCTGCTCGACGATTATTAGTCGTGATTCTACCAGTTGGCAGCCTTGTATAGTTGTCAACTCGAACAACATTTGATGATGATGATCCCTGACCGCCTACCAACTCATTGGATCTTGCTTCCGCCATGAGCTTGACCCGGCCAAGCGCCGCTGCGAGACGTCTCAGCTCGTCTAGATTGAGTTGGTCCACTTTATCGAGCCATTGGCACTCTTGGCTCGACTCCATCGCTACCCTGATCCTCTCATCAATCGCAGCCTTTTGTGCCTTACCAGCCTCAAGTTGCCTTGCTAGCTCCATGTACTCCTGGTTCAAACGGTTAATAACCCCCCTCTGATAGGCATCCTGGTTGGTTGTCGAACCAGAGGGACCTGAACCACCAGGTTCCGAGCCCAAGGGATCCAAACAACCAGGAGCCGAGCCAGAAGGACCTGAACCATCAGGAAATGAGCTAGTCATGCTGATGGCCAAGTTGGAAGGACCGAAACCAGGAGTCGAGCCAGAGGGGCCTGAACTAGCAGGAATTAAGTCGGAGGGAACTGGATCACTAGGATCCAAACCGACTTGACCTGAAGCAGTCGACATGAACCGGTCAATGACCGGATCCACAGCTGGACTACCAAAAGAATAAGGTCTACCTGCAGGTGAGAAGACCACAACTGCAACATCAGCACCACAGAGAGTAGAGAGTTCACTGGCTTTTGAGAAAACACCATTACGACGCTTAGAGAAGCACACTTGACGAGCATCCTCATTCTCTATTCTCTTTAACTGCACCCTCTGCCGACCCCTACTAACCCTGTTGTTCTCTGCCATTGGGATGAACACTAAGAACTGATTATAAAATAAGGCAAGAGACAAAGGTAGAACAAGATAATGTGGTACGTTTGAAATAGAAGAGGCAATGGTGTTGGATTTATAGGGGAAATAGAGGACAAGAATTCAATGAAGTGACTAAATGCATGAATTGGCATGTAATTCCCTTTGACTTCTACTACTAATTAGTTTCTATGTACTATTAACTATTTTGCAGCTGACACACCTGTCATGAACAAACGATGTACGAATTCTCTGGCGATATAAGATGACAATGGATAGCAGAATGTATGGTTTTTGATGGAGAGTCATCTGGTACATAAATCTGGATGAATCCCTTAATGACTTTGCATATTTAGCCATGCGGGAATCAAGAGTTTCCTATAACGGTATTAACGGTCATTTAACGGAAACATGAACGACGGTCATGTTTTGCTACCATATCCTTCATGTATATAGATATCTAGCAGTTATTCTGTAAGTAAAGGAGTGGGTATAACCAACCCAATTGTTTATATTTACTACATAAATGACTCGCCAATTTAGGCATTTCTGATCCTCAGTCATATTTTTTTCTAGTAAGAAGGACCTTAAACACAAGCCATGGTTGAAGAGCTGCATATGAAAGAAAAGTCAGATTTTATGATTAAATCAATAGCTAGAATCAGATTCAACGACTTCAGTTACCATTTAAAAATTAATAGAAAGGCACTTGACATGATAGTAATCAAGTCATAGTAAACACACGTTTTCGTCTTGTTACTTGATTCCAAATATGGAACAACTTCGAGGATGGCAAATGAGAAAAGATAATATGTAGTAAAAATGGAAATCGTGTTACTCAAAATTGCCCGCAACATACAGCAAATTCTTCTCTTGACCAATTCTTTATAGATAACAAACACTATTTCTAAAGCTTGTGTTTACTAATCTTGCTTAGATAAATTGTCCTTAGAGATATATATAGATCGTTTTTATAATCAACGAACTTCAAACAGTTCAAGTACGGACAACACAACAGTTTTCCATATTTGTACATACTATATACAAGAACAACATATTAGATAAGGATATTGACGGTTACCGCAAGACGAGTAATGGTTAGACTGTTCCTGCAACGGAAATCTCGCCTCTACAAAGTGTGATGATAACTTCTTTTCTTCCCTACAGCAGAAAGGGAATCGTTTTTCTATTTTAACATAAATAACTCTCTACTGCATTAATTCGACCAAGATCACGATACGAGAAAGAGGGCCTTATGCATAGGCAATATCCTGTCTGATCCAAGTACACTAATGTAAACAAGAGAAACCAAATGATAGACGACTGTATCAGCAACATCTAAGTTACTGATAGATGACTGTATTTTCATTTCTGATCTAATGAGTAGACAATTAGTAGACTTCAAAGGAGCCATGCAGAGATAGGTGGATCAAGAACCTTGAAGAAAAATCGTTCACTTGAAAGGTAACAAAAAACAAAGTAATGCTTATGAACTTCGAGATAACTGAAATACTTTACAATATTCCGCATTACCGCAGCATATAGATTGAGCCTTCAACAACAATGAATTACACGTCAAGTTCTAAGATTAAAGAATAAACCCGCTCTATTACTCTTCTTATAAATATCATCTGCTGTGGAAGAATTGCTTAGTGATCCTCGATCTCCACCTAAGATGAGGACCTCACCTGTTCCTTCATCTTCAGAGTGAGACACTACAGTTTTCCTATTGTCTAGGCATGACGGCACAATGATATGGAAGAAGACCATAATTTCAGTAGTCCAAAGAAGAAAAAAAAAACAAAAAACATAGAAAGACTGCAAAAGGTCATTTCAAATGATCACTCATTGGCCTTCTTCTAAATGAATAGAAGCTAGATGCACAATCACAAGAAATTTCAAAACAAAAAAGATAAGCATTTTCTTTTGTGATATAAGAACAGAGTACGCAGCAACACACGGTACCCATCAGCATTAGCATCTGGCTGCATGGGAAGATAATTTAGAGTATGTTCCCATAGTAAATGCTAAAAAATTTCATTCAACAAAAAATTACCTTATTCTCAATAGTACTTAAATGTGGTATGCTGTTCAAAATTTCTTCCAAACAGTGACATTTAGACCACCTTTTTCTAATTCAAATTCGTATTGATAGTAATTATACGCTATCTAAATTAGGAGTCCACAGCAAGGTAAGCTTCCAAGATGTTACCACCTTTCATTGAAATATTAAATACCACAACTAATGCGGAAAAGACAATGCTTCATTCATACCAGAAACACTGATTTACATGTTCGTGAGGCACAACCTCAGATTAACAACTTCTCAATTGCATCCTGTAAATTATAATACTGTAAATTATAATCCTGCAATAGACGAATCTTCCAGAAAACCAAACGTACGACGAGTTTATTAGCATCTGAGATCCGCTCGCTTAGGAACACCTGGAATCTTTTTTGTTAGAAATATATATATATATATATATATATATATATATATATATATATATATATATATATATATATATATATATATATATATATATATATATGATTTACCCCATGCTTATGTTTATTTTTTCTTTGTATTTTATTTCATTTTTCAATTTTTCTCGAGGCCTAGTTACCTTAGGTTGTAGCCCAGTTCATTTTCTAAATGAATGAAGCGGTAGCATGCTACCTTCCTCTCAAAAAAAAAAAAAAAATACTGGGTCAGTAACATTGTTAAAGGAAAAAAAACAAAACAACAAAAAAGTCTACGTAGAAAGATATACTTAGTTTAAGAACTACCTTAAGTTGTTGTATTTGAGATTTTAATTGACTCCCCTCCTTGCTAGTCACAGAGCAAGCTACAACAGGTCTTGTAACACCGCAAGCTCGCCCAAGAGCTTGCTTGGATGGGACGAAGATACAATGCACATTCTGGTACGGCCAACCAAGCATGTGTATAAGATAGGGAAACAAGCTTAACATCAAAAACTTACCTATCTTAATATAGGAATGTTATTGCAAAATCAAAAACAATCAACCCAAATAGTGTTAAATAATACGAAACAACCGATATTCTCTAAGCTTTTAGAGTACAACGGTTGTTTCGTATTATTTAACACGATATCAGAGCAGGAGATCTTGAGTTCGAATCATGCCTCACTGCTGGCATTATTAATTTTCTCATATTTAATTCAAGTTCACGTCATGGGTCTTGCCAAAAGTCTCGAACTCATATGTGAAGTGTTAAATATAAAAATATTTAAACACCATTCTCTACAAGCTTAAACCTTTAGAAGAGAATAGCGGTTGTTAAATATTATTTAGCAAATAGTCGGTGATAGTAATACTAACAACAAAAGCAATTGTAACTATACTTCCCTCGTCTATTGCCCTACAAAAAATTTCAAAGTTGAAACCTGCACCTGCTCTAGAGAATTAAATTGAAATCATAATGAGAAATAAGAGAGAGCCTAGGCCATCGTTAAACTCAAACTCCAGGCGACGCAGTGAACATTTTTGACCTGTGCACATCGCAAGCTTACTAACAACTACAGATTAAAGTCAGAATATGAACTAGCTCATTTCTCAGCAGATTAAATCATGTGAAATTTCCAATTCACAAAAATTTGTTCCTGGAATAAACAAATGCAAAGAAGCGGAACAAGCATAACAACAGAGGGAATAATTAAGGGATGATTCATTACCTTCTCTTCTTCTTATTCGGATTGTAAAGGAGAGGCACGAGAATGAGGAGAGAGAGAGAGAGAGAGAGAGAGAGAGAGAGAGATGGAGGAGAGGGGGCTTAAACCCTTTCGACTGATTGAAGATCATTGTGTGTTTAATATTTATTTGCTGAAAAAGTAATAATATATAGATTTTAGGGTTAATTGCTTATAGGTCCTGCAAATAAACTGATTTTCAAATATATTTTTATAAAGTTTTACTTTTTTTTTTTATTAGAGACTTTAATTAATCCTAGATTAAATAATTAATCCAGATTAGTTTATAAAATAATTTGATATTTTTATCCCTCTTATATTATACTGTTGTGTCTTTTAGAGAGACATATTTGTGATAGCAAAATTAAAATTTTACTTATTTACTGTTAAAATATAAATAATTCTCTAACAGTAACAGATTCAAGAAATATTAGAATTTTTTAAGAGATAATTTATGAGAATTAAACTTTGTAAAGATATATTTACAATTAATTATGTTTGCAGGGATTAGGATGCATTTAATCCGAAATTTTAAACAGGATGAGTTCGAATCAAATTGGGCCGTATAGAGGGTCCAATTTGGGCCAATTATGGGCCGTGAACGGCCAACATTGTGAACATCTTATACACCCTCCTCATATCCTTCGAGCTCCACTACACCCATCCATGGCGATCTCCTCCCTCTTCTCCACCGACCCCTCACGTCTCAAACCCTACGCGTTCTCCTCATTTTCCACAAGCCCACGTTGCTCTCGCTCAATCCGGAGCAATCGCGGCCGTCCATTTGCGATCCGATGCCAGGAAAAGGACGAGGGTTTCTACATGCGGCGGTGCGTGGAGTTGGCGCGGAAGGCGCTCGGGCGCACGAGCCCGAACCCGATGGTCGGGTGCGTCATCGTGCGAGACGGCGAGATCGTCGGGGAAGGGTTCCATCCCAAAGCAGGGCAACCTCACGCTGAGGTTACCTACCCCAAATTCTTATTTTTCCCCCTTTTTTTTTTTGGCAAATGTATTTATGTTGATGCAAAATTTGTGACTTTTTTTTAAAATTTTTGTTTCTTAACATACATTTTATGCAATGGAGTGTGCGGACGGATACATAAAAGTTAAATTGGTTGGAAGTTACCTGAATTATGAGTCATCTTGAATATAATTACGTAATATTTTAAAAGTTCTTAATTTTGCTAACTAAAATTTTAGTTTATTTGATTTGTAATCGAAAGATTGGGTATCGAAATAATAATAATAATAATAAAAAAGGGTTTTGGGTTTAAGGTTTAAGGTAGAGCCTAATTCTTTGCGAATAAAAAAAGAGAACATAGAGAATTGGATAGTTGAAGTGGTTTCCGAAGTAAAATCTGTTGTGATTTGATCCATCTTCGTAATTTTTTCGCCATGTAATTATTTTCCTTTTCAAATTACTCATACTACGGAGTTCAATAATATTAGTGCAGTGTTCGATATATTTAGGTTTTTGCGGTAGAAGATGCCGGGGTGTTGGCTCAGGGTGCAACAGCTTTCATGAGCCTCGAACCTTGCAACCATTACGGGAGGACCCCGCCGTGCACCGAGGCACTTATCCGTGCCAAAATAAGAAAAGTCATTGTGGGAATGTTGGATCCGAATCCGATTGTTGCATCGAAAGGAGTTGAAAGGCTGAGACAAGCTGGAATAGAAGCTGAAGTAGGAGTGGAGGAAGAATTGTGCCGCAAACTTAATGAAGCCTATATTCATCGAATGCTTACAGGGAGGCCATTTGTTACTTTAAGGTAATATTTATTAATTTTGATGAGAAGAGGCGTGGATTAGTTTGTTTGACAAAGAATTAGTAGTGTCTCAGTAATTATCACCCACGTTCATAGGTAACGAGGCTTCATAACTAGAAACCTATTTTTGAAAACTTGATACTTTAAGTTAAATTGCTATTTTTTCTCTTTTGTCACTCTGTAGTATGCATTTCGTCACCTTTCTTTTACAGTGCTAATAAGTAGTCGGCTTTTCAGTGTAAATTATTCGAGAAAACTAAGGTAATTTTGGATGGTTAGTAGAGACAAATGAAAGAGAGCACAGAATCTTCTGAAATATGTAGAAGATAGAAAATGTGGTCATGTAAGTATGACTGATAGTACATAAAGAAGAAATTGTAATAGTTTTCAAGATTCTTTCGGCAGCCTATAGTAAATACTGTAATGTCGTTGACTGCCTACATAATTAGACCATAACCACCTAACATCATAATTCACGCCTAAAGCCTCCGCTTATGTTGAACTCAGAACCTCTTATGGAGATGTAAAACTAATCAAAATATTAGTGTTTCTTAAGTTGGTAACTGGTTGGATCTTTAAATGACTAATTGGATGCAAAAGACAGCCGATGACTCGTTGATCTAACATGCACAGTATGCACAAAATGGTGCACGATGGGAGCTAGCTTTACAGCCTTCGCTTTCTATTTAAAGAATAAATAAGAAATAGCAGGTTAAACAATCAGCATGGTCTAATATAACATGCTGATACTTGGTATTATGTTTGTTTTGTTCAACTGATGCTACTTTTGGTTATTTTGTATTTCCCTTCAGCATTCAACTTGATATAGTGTAAACTACTGACAGGTATACTCTTTCCTTCAACGGGATGATTCTAAATGAAGTTGGAAGAGGAGCAGAAGAATCGGGCGGATACTACTCAAAATTATTGCATGAATACGATGGAGTAATAATGTCCAGCAACTTGGCCAAACTCTCTAGCTTACCAACTTCACATGAAGCTGGAGCAAATCAACCTCTTCATATTATCATAGCATCTGGTTTAGGTTCTCCATTACGCCTTTCCTTTCTCACTAAAGAAGCTGCAGCTAAAGTAGTAATAGTTGCAGACAAACCCATAACAGTGGAGTCAGAAGTTGAGGAGATTGAAGTGGTTGTCCTTGAAACTTTGACGCTAAGCTCTGTACTTACTGCTTGTGGGAGTCGGGGTTTGTGCAGCGTTTTATTGGATTTGAGGGGGGATAATCGAAATTTGCAGAAGCTTTTAGATAATGTTTATGACGAACACTTGGTACAAAAGGTTATCATGGAAGTATGCCCTGTTTGGAATGGAAGTACGGAGGCTTCCTTTTTGGCATTCGGAGAGAAGTCGTTGAGATTGAACAATTTACAATCTAGAGTGTACAGTGACAGTGTTGTGGTTGAAGGATACATATCGTAATGTTGTTGTTTTTGTTTTTCGTACAATTATATCTTAGTCTTTCAATTGAAATGTCGATGCAAATTCCTGTTGTTCTACTTATCTATCTTTGTATTCAAAATGTTAATATAGTTTTGTTCTTTTCCAACTTTTATATGTTCTTCAATTGTTTTTGAAATCTCGGGGTGATTGCATATCAATCAAATGTGCCTTTTGGAGAACAGCTATAGAAAATGGCAGACTGATATAAGAAGGGAACTTAATGGAAAAGACTCTGAAGGAATTTTCTGCTGAATCCTAATGTTCTGAAATTACTTGCAGTTCCAGGAACGATCATCAGTTGGACCTCAATATCCGTACAGATACGCGACTGAATGAGTGCAATGGTTACCTCTTGATCAAGGGCAGGGCATCCGGAAATGTGTCTACACTTTAATTACTTTTATCTTAAATCAAGAACTTCCAATATTGGTTGCTAGCAGAGTTCTTGTACATTAAGAGGGTGTTTATGAACAGTGGCATAGAAATTGTTCTGTATAGTTGTTAGCTGTAGTGTTATCAGTGGAGTATAGGCACAATTGTTATCTTGCATAAACTGCTTGTATAACCTAAAAAAATAACCTAGCTTTTGTTCTTCTTGAGGGATTCTTTTTCTTTTGCTGCTGAAAGTGGTGAAGAAAATTAACATTTTCTCAAATCACTGTTTTGTGATTAAATCTGGGGAGCGATTTCTTGGAGGCTTTTTTTGATCTGAGCTGAAGTAGTCCAACTGTGGGCCTGTGGCCATTTTATTGTGGAATAATGTTTGTTTATTATTGTGGAGGATCAGAGTAATGTCCACCAATATATTAATCATTTCAGAAATTTTTTTGTTGTCTTGAGCATTACATTATTATCATGTTGAAGTTTCTAGGTAAGGATTTAGTGGTTGGATAGTAATCAGATTAGTCATTTGAATGGGTAGTAATTTTCTAAGTAGTCAAAAAGTTTTTAGAGTTTTTGTTGTTGAGTAAGGCCAAAAATATACTTCTCGATTTAGAAAGTAAAAATACTGATTATAACCTCTCTTCTTTTGCTTTGGAGAGTAAACGTTTTTAATGGATTTTAATGAATTATATATATATATATATATATATATATTGTTTTTTGAAACTCTACTTAAATAGTAATTTTGGAAAAACTCCCTCTGAGAAAAAAAAATAAATTAAATTGTTTCTCCCGCGTGTTGTAATGCTGTGTCCATGAAGAACCGGGTGAGGGAAGAGTCAGATCCTTCGGTCCGCACGATGCAACCCCCCAACGGTCGAATTATCTCAACGGTCGGATTGATGCTATCTCCGCCGATCCAACGCCCAACGGTCACTTCACCACATTTTCGAAATAATAAAAAGGACCGAAGTAGCCGTTACAGCGTGAAAGCAGAAACCTTCCCAAATCTTCTCATTCCATACTCTTCCGAGATTTCCTCGAAGCTCTTCTCATAAAGCGATTTGTTTCCATTAACGGCTCTCCCACTTCCAAATTCAAACGTAGCTCAGATTCTCTCTGTTTCGAGTCCTAAAAACCAACCATTCCATGGCAACGAGATCCCCTTCCCCAAATCCATCTAGACACTCGAATCCGCACAGTTCCAAAACCCCAGAAGCGATTAATCCAACAAGAAAGAGCGTCATCTTCAATTCATCTAAAACTCCCAATCCATGCGGTAAAAATTGTTCCTTTTCCATTTCTCGGTTGTTGTCGAAGTCTGTTTTTTTTGGTTTTTTTTTTGGATAGCTTTTTGATCTTTTATGTTCTTGGGCTTGATTGGTTCCTGTGCAGATTCCCCTCTGAGGAGTTCCTGTTCAAAAATTGATGCAGCAGCGGCGCCATCTCTGCGCTCCTCGTTTGAGCATAAAGAGAACGAGAGGGATTCGAACTCATCGAAGCCGGCGAAGATGAGATCGCCCACGGCCGCGTCTTTGAAGGGGGGGAAGAACTTCATGGCCCCGACGATCTCGGCTTCGTCCAAGGCCATTGCCGCTTCCCCGAGAAAGAGAATCCTCGGAGAGCGGAACGAGCTCGTCAGGTCTTCTTCTTTCACCTCTGTTTCTGACTTGTTCCAATCGCCTTCCATGGAGAAGATTGTGCCCCAATCAGATTTACCTCTAAAGGTATCCGATAGTTCTTCCGAAGGGGTTGCGATCGAAGATACTGGATCGAAACCTGAGGTGGGTTTTCATTCCCAAGATGCATCGAGTGGGATCGAGCCAAAAAAAATGGATCTTGAAGTCAAAAATCACCGCCACACTGTTCTTGTCCCATCTTTTTCTCCTTCCTGTTCTTCTCCTTCTTCGGCAATTGCCCCTTTGGATGCTGATCCTTCTCTTCCTCCTTATGACCCTAAGACCAATTACCTCTCCCCGAGGCCCCAGTTCCTGCATTACAAGCCGAATCCCCGTATTGAGAACTATCTCAATGGAGGAGGTGATGTATTTGAGATGGTAGAGGGGAAAAGGCTCGAGGATAGCTTCTCCTCGGAAAGCTGTGAGGAAAGCAGTGAACATGCTGAGGAAGATGAATCTTCTTCTCAAGAGAAAAATTCTGTGGAAGAGTTTTTCTCTGAAGCAGAAGCTGAAGAATGTATTCATGGAGCCGACATTTCCAAACCAGAATGCTTACCCAATTCGCATAGGAACCGTGTTAACTCTCCGTTTTCTTTACGTCTCAGATGTGCTCCTCTTGTTCTGGTTCTGTTCATAGCGTGCCTCTGTGTTCCGTTGTCGGATTCTCCTATAATCTCCTCTTCTTCCATATTGAAAGCTCCAACTTTTGCGAAATTTCGAGAGCTGTATGGTGTAGACAACATTGTGGTTTCTGGGCTGTATCTCAGAGATTTGGCTACTAGGGTGGGGGATTGGTCAACCCAATCTTTCGCGTACTATTATGCTAGTACGGGTACTTCTCATAAAGAAGAAGTAACTTTGTTTTGTGCGGCGAATTTGACCGCTTCAGCTGTAGATCCGGCTGTTGATGTAGATCAGAAGTATGTTGGAAAAAACGCAATCCGAGAAGAAACAAGGAGGGAAAATTTTGAAGCGAATCAAGCTGCTGAGGAGAACATCGAGAAAGAGCCTGTTATAGAGTACGAAGAGGAGAAAAGAGGTGAAGTTGAGGTTCGGGAAGGTCAGGAGATAATAGTTCATGCGGAGAATGAGGCAGTGAGAGTGGAGATGGATGCAGTAGTAGTGGAAGATGTGAAGGAAGATAATATGATGGAACTTGAGGTCGAGACGGAAGTCCACGAAGATCTGAGTGAAGATGGATTGAAAGAAGTGGCAGAAGTGGGGGGTTTCGGCGGAAATGAAGCGGAGGTGGAGATAAAGAGTGAATACATTGAATCTGAGCCTCAAGAAGTGGAGATCCAAAAAGATGGAGCCGAATGTAATTCGCCTCTCGCCGGCACTGTTCTTAATGATTATGATGGTTTCGATGTGAATAGCAATGGTAACACTGAGGAGCATCAAACCTCTCATGGTCTGAATTTGGAAGAAATAATGCAGAATGGTTCGGAGCATAAGATTTCGACGAAGATGACTGCAGGATTAGCTTTTCTTATTGTATCCATTGCCACCGCCTCGATCTTTTTGCATATGAAGCGAAAACAATCTCTCGTTGTTGCAACTGAGGGCCGAAGTCCGAAGGAGGTCACTGCTAAATCGGTTTCAGGTAGTAGTGAGAGCTATCTACACCACAAGGGATCTCCTTACCAAAACTCGCTCATTTATATGGAGATGATGGGTGATTCAGGTCCTTCGGAGTTGAGCACCAGCTTGAACAACAGCGCCTCGTCGTACGGGCGCCAGAGATCAAGGAAAGTCGAGGGGGAAGAGGCTTTGAGCAATGACAAGAGACTGAGGAGGGATTCCGCGGTTTCCTCCTCCTCTTCTTTTGGGAGTTTCACCACTTACGAGAAAATCTCTTGCAAGAAAGTAAGCAATTGATAGTTATCTTTGTTCCTCGACCTGACGCTTGTCTATAATCTTTATATTTAGAAGATTATTATTAACTTTTGGTTGTTTCCTTACCTTGTTTATGTTAGGGGAACAGAGATGAGGAGGCGATGACCCCGGTACGGCGATCGAGCAGGATAAGGAATTTAGTTGCTTCACCGTAAACATTAGATCGAGTGTTGTTAGTCTAACTGCTTCAGGATATCTGACTCTGCTAGGTTCTGAACTAATTTCTTAGCTTTAATGCCTTGTATTAGCTTTACAATGATGTATGTTTTCATGAAGATGTATGGTGAATGAATGAACAGCTTTGTGCTGTTCTTTTCTCAATACCTTCTTGACATAGTATGAAAGATGGTTTAGATTTTAATCTCCGGTTTGTTCTCAGTTGTGCTTATGAAGTCTCTGTACACAGTTGCGTATATGTACAATTTTCTTACAGCAGAAAACTAAGCTTGATTTTGTTCTCAGTTGTTTCCTATCTGAATGTACTTCAGATCAAATTCTTGTGCCCCACATGTAATTTGGTTAGTTTTTTGGCTATTCTGAAATATCTGAACACCCTGATTTACACACAGATCACTTCATTTGATGGATTTTTCATTTATTTTTCCTTAATTCCTTCATTCAAAACCGTATTATTTTAGCATGATTTTTACCATGCATGATTTGAGCTTCTCAAATATTGAGAAGTCAAATAAATGAATGCGTAGAAGTGTATTAATTTTTATTTATTTATTTTTTTTAAAAAAACCTCTTTTTATCGAGCACTAAAGCACATAATAGTCTATCTAAGCCCGGGGGCTTCATAAAATGAGCCTGGGTCCAAGGGCCCAATTCTACGTAACCGAATTGGGCTACAAAGTTGTTATATTCTGTTTTCGAATAGGGCCTTGAAACTAACCCGGCCCAGCCCATTACTAACGTGATGCTATAAATAGGACGGCGCTTGACCCGTTCTTTATTTACTCTCTACACGGAGCTAGGGTTTTCCGACTCATCTCTCTCGATCATCTCACTTCGCGATCTCCGCCGCCGCCTCTGGAACCCTCTTTCTGGATCCAAAACTAGGGTTTCCCCTGCCGCTCCTCCGATCAATACTGAGGGAATGGGTCACTCCAACGTGTGGAACTCTCATCCGAAGAGCTACGGCCCCGGATCTAGGGTTTGGTAAAGAAGATCGCCTTACTCTCTTCTTCTATTTTGCTCGATTTTACTGATTAGTTCGTGTTTTTTGTGGAAATTGTTTGAGTTAAACCTGAGATTTGATCGAGAATGCGATTTTCAATCATGTTTTTAATGTAATGTTGCGATTCTATCATTTGTATATTTCTGTTTGTTCCATCGATTAATGTTGTGAACCAATGTACAGAGGGGATTGGTTTTGTTCACGAGTTTTTGTCCGCCCGTTCATAGCTAATTTTTTCAAACTTGGTGAATTTGGAGGCTTTAGAATATAACAATGTCGGGTCTTAACACTGTATTCGTTGTGTTGTATAGGAAAAAATAACATCTTTTTTTTCAGCAATATTGAGGTTTCTGTCCAGTGTAGGAGATAATAAATACCAGTTCCTGATTCCCGGTAATTCACTATGTAAATTTGAAGCTATATTGCTTTGTTGATGTGGATTTGCTTCTCTGTGTTAGGTCTACCTGAACCAGTAATTCATTAGGGAAGTTCCTTGTAGGATTTTAACGAGTATTTGGGTGCTTCCTCGTCAGAACATTTAAATACTTGTAATTTGACAACAAAACACCAGGATCTTAGGGAGATATTATTATTCAGTAGTCAACATAGGTTAAAGTTATATTTTTCTGTGTTCTCACTGTTCGTTTGGCATAAAAAATGGGTAACCTTTTTTTCTGTCTCCTTTGATTTTTATTCATGAGATGAGTTTGCAAGCTAACCAATAATAACAACAGTTGAGAAATTCATTATGAACGCATTCCACTCCAGAAAAGAACATTTCCTTAGCTAAAGAGGTGTAGGATAGCAAGTAGGCATCAACAGTACATCTGATACTGCTTGTGTGGGAGAGGGCTGAAATTGATAAGTGTTGTAAAGCCATTACATGAATAAAGATGACCATCTAAACTAGTGGATTGAAAAAAAAAATTGAATTCAACAAGTTGTAATTTACCTGATCAGTAAATATGGTGTCGGCTTGTTGAATTATCATAGGCTATAGAAGGATTGCTATTCATTCTTTCCTTTTCTCAAGAAAATTAAGCTATTTATTGAATTCCTTTTGGCATTATCATGTTGTATCATTTAACATATTCTTGTTTTTTTAGTTTGAAAATTTTGATGCTGTGTTTCTATCCTTTTTTTTTTGTCTTTGTATTCCTTTAATTAGTTTTTCGCTAAAACTTTTCAGCCGTGTATGCGGCAACCCACATGGTATGATTCGGAAGTATGGCCTCATGTGCTGCAGACAGTGCTTCCGCAGCAACGCCAATAACATTGGCTTCATTAAGGTGCCATAAATTTTCACTTAGCGCTTAGTTCTTTACCGTGTGTCAAAATATGACAAATATGTTTGATCAAATATTTCATGTTTACCTTTATACAAATTTATGGTTGTTTCTTTGGCATTTCAGTACCGTTGAAGAAGAACAGAAGCTCAAGGCAGAGTCACAACTATGGCTTTTTTCTTTAATTGAATATTTGATTTAGCATTGGATACTTGCTGTAGTGATTCCATGTGTTTTTGCTTTCCTGAAGTAATTGTGGGATTTCTCTTTCCTTTTTTTATTGCTACTTGGAACCATGTGGATTCTGGATATGATGGTTCTAGCTTTGAATGCCAACTGATGGTTTCTTTGATTAATGTTTAGATGTTTGCTTTGTGTTATGAGAGCTTAGTATGCTGTCTCTATGTAGAAGAAAATGGGCTTTGTAAACTGTGTAGTAGTATAATTGAACACATTGCTTTTGCACAAGTGAACCTGGATCTTTAATTGGTGAATTAGGATTCTTGCAAATGTTGTGAATCAGGTATGGTGACCGCCATGACGTGTTCTGGCGAAAGTTGATAATGCAGTTATACCAGATCAGAATGTGTGGTTGTTGAAAATGGTTTTTAGGTGATTATTTATTTATTTTGTACTTTTTCTTTGTTTTGTGGTAGCTGCTTGGTACTGAGAAGTTGATGTCTCATAAGGAAATGTATTTGTCATTATGCATCATTAGAAAGCGCTAGAACTATACAGGCCTATTTGGTTGGGTAGGATAGCCATTGCAAATGTTTGGAACTGTCGATTATTTGTTCGCTCTCGGAATTACAAATACTCTGATTGTTTTCAATTTTATTCATGCCAATCCCGGTTTCGTTCTCTGTTTAAACCCTGAACGGCCTATAACTCCCGACGTCGTGAACGAGACCCTGAATGGATCCGCATGCTGCGACGATTGACACCACAAGGCAAGCCAAGCTCAGGATGTTCAGCCATGTCCAAGCGACGGAGAACTTCCGTATCTTGGCCTGCGCCATGTACATCTGGACAGGGAAGTACACCGTGAGCGGCCAGAAGGAGAGGGCACCGATGAGGCCGAGGAAGTCGTTGAAGAAGGGGAAGATCGACGCCACCAGCGCGGTTAGCATCACGTACAGCGTTCGCCAGATCAAGCGGAACAAGCTGAAAGGGAAGTCACCCACTACGGGAAGGCTGACGACATGCTCCTTTGTAAAGAAGGCGATGTCAGGCCACCGGTTGCGGATCCAGCCCTCGACGAATTGATAAATTGGTTGGCAAAAGACCTGCGGGCGCAATCGGAAGTTTCCGTGTATATAGTTTGTCGCAAAATGCTTTTTCTTAGAAAAAGTTGAGAAAACATTTATACCTGGTAAGCTCCAATTAGGTGGATGGCAATGCAGATGTTGCCAATGTCAATAAGCCAGAAGGGATCATAGAAGCCGAATCCAGTGAGGAAGTTACCAGGTGCATGGTTCCCAAAAGCAGCATAACCTAAGATACCACACAACATGTAAAAGAGAGTTGTGGTGGAGACACCTACGAAGGAGGCCTTTTTCATCACCTGGTTCTCTGGTGGACTCGATCTCAACGTGTCCTATCCAAAAAAAATAAAATAAAATTATGTAAAAATTTTGATCTGTCCATTGTAATGGTTTATGTTGAGCTAAAGGAGAAAAGAGAGATGAACTTTAACATTTTTGTATATATTATTACTCTTTTATTGTTTTATATTTGTTGCACTTATCTATTTTGTGATTTAATTTTGTTACACTTTTAAGGATCACCCATTCATAGTAGGTTAAATAGTGCATGTAACCGACACCACAGTTTTGGAGCAAGAACTTATCAGTAAACTATTATTAAAACAGAGGAATAAAAGAAAGGATTCTATAGTCAACCAGAAATAGTTAGGTATAAATTAAATGGTTGGTTAGCATTGTTTTTGATGATTGTTTTTGTACCTTTTGTCTAACTTTTTATAAGTAGGAATCTTATCACTATGGGTGGTACTCAGAGGTTCTAATTCTTTTTTTGACCCTCTTTATAGTGCACTAAAGCGAATAAAGAAAAATGAATGATAATAATTATAATACTAACTATAAACAAAAGAAGAAATAGAAGGTCCATGAACTATATTAGAAGTGCATTTGTAGGTTAGTTTTCACAAAGTGGGGTTCTGTTTTTGATTGCTTTTTACGCCAAGATGATTCTTGCTCTTTACACTCTTGTGTACATGTTTATTTTTCTCAAATGGGCATATAATTTAGTAACTAAGAAAACATCTTTTCTTGTTTGTTTATGTAAATTATCTCTGACACCTGTTTTCTGTATGGACTTCCAACTATGGAAAAGTCTCTTCATATTCATGATCAAGAGATATGATTGCACTAGCATTTGGATAAGCTTTCTCAGAGAAACATTTATTTGAACACAGGAATATGAGCACATTAAATGCAAATTCTAGCAAACTTATCTTTTTACCTGAATCTCAATGAGAACGTTGGAGTAAGAATAAGCAAAGGCTATGTTCCCAAGGGACTGGAAGGTTCTCCACACCTTCTCACTTGCAGATACATCTATTCCTATTGTTACTCCTGTGAGTGAGGTCCTCACATCCCCCCTTTCTACAATTCGAAGCAAAGAGTTTTAGTAAGAAATACTAATTATTATGTACCTACAATCTTTAACATGCATGTCAAATTTTCACTTATTAATTTGTAAGTTTGATCACAGCTGATTTTGGGGTTGTTAAGGAGAACCTGCTATTTTGGCAATGGAGAGGCCAAGACCAATAGAAGAGTATGTAAGAGACATGACAGCTGCTACTATAGACAACCACCATAGCTTGTGGAAGTTTGGTAACTGAGACAACACTATCTGAATTGCTGCAAAGATGATCATGTTGATGGTGTTGGATTCGTCGCAAGCCGCGTTGTGACCGTTGCGATGGAAGCAGTTGGACCTTTTGACCGCCCTGATCGCGTCGAAAGAAGATGATCAGATGTGAGCTAGATATGTTTAACTCTATATGTAGGTGTTTTCTTTGTTTCTTTCTTTCATGTAAGACATGTAGCTAGGGATTGTGTTTGTAGCTCACCCCATACTGATGGCTGTTGTTATTGTGTAGCCAACTGTCACTCCAACCAGATTCACATATTGGGCCAGTGCACATAGTCTGTACTTCACACTTCCTAAAGAGAGAAAAGAAGAGGGGGGGGAAATCAGGCCTCATTTGGCTTTTCGCCTTCCCTTCATCTTTTTAAGAAAAACTTAAAATCTATAGAATCACCTGCTTTTGGTTAGCTTGATGCGTAATAACAAAAAAAAAGAAACGTAACTGTCGAGTTCTTTTTTTTTTGAGAATAGGTAGCACGCTACCTGCTTCATTCATTGAAAAGGTAACTGTCGAGTTCTTATTTCTTATATCCAAACAAACATCTTATATGGAAGTAATCCGTCATGCATCCATCTGCACACTCTACCGTGCGAAACTCGTGTTTCAAAACCACAAAAAAAAAAAGAAAAGCAGCAACGATACCGAGCGAGAACTTAACATTGTAACTTACTGAGATTTATATATGATTATTACCTAGGTTAGCTCTCACAGCATCTCCATAAGTGTAGTTCCTTTTGCCATGGACAGGGTCAGGGGATCTGTAACAATCAACAAGGAGGCTGGAGCAGAACCAAGTGATGAGAGAGAAAGCCACTAAAACTGCAGGCCCAACCACCCAACCCAACTGAGCAATTGCCCAAGCCAGAGAAAGCACTCCTGACCCAATCACAGCAGTTATTATGTGTGCACTTGCTGTCAAGAGTGTCCCTAGAGAAAAGAAAAAAAAAAAAGAAAAAAGACAATTCTCATTCTCTTCTTGTAAGTTTACGGTTTCTTTTTTTTTTTTTTGAGAAATAGATAGCAAGCTACCTGCTTCATTCATAAGTTTACAGTTTTGGATCATAGAAAAAAGAAGCATAGAAACTGCATCAGTACCTCTTCTTTTAGGCCGGCCATCGTCGTCGAGTTCGGGTTTTTGTTGGCGACCGTCGTCGAAATCAAAGGATTCCTCCATGCTTTTGGTCTTTCTCTCCACCTCCATTGCAGTTTGCTTGTCTCTTTCTTTGTGGGAGTGGTGAAAGATGGATGTGTACGTATTAAAGGAGGAGATGGATTGTTGTGTTCATATGGGAATGTTTTGCTTGAGGGCTACATCTTTTATAGCACACATTGTTTGCATTTACTTAGTTTCCTAGAATTTAAAAAAAAACAAAAAAAAAAAAAGGGAAAATGAATGGTGAATGGAACATTTTACCTCTCTTCCTCCTTAAATTTAGTACAAAGAATCTACCAACAGTCAAGGGACCAATCCCATGCGGTTATGTCATTGTGTGTAAATGTGACATTTAATCCACAGTAGATAGTGGTGGAGTATCTGAGTGTGGAGATATAGTGTTTTTTTTTTGTTTTTGAGAAAGAGAGATATAGGTAGGCACGCTATCCGATTTGTTTATTTTATTTAAAAATAAACTTAACTGGAAATGTGAATCAACTATGATTCAAACTTTGGTCTCGGGTATCTACCACCAAGCCTTTTGTCACTTGTTCTAAGAACGGCTGATAATATGTAGATGAGTATTTAATAGGGTTTTAGAAGCTTACACGTAATTGCTAAAGGGAGAAAAAAAGTGTGTAAATCAAGTTCCAATGGACTGTGGGGGTCGGACTCAAATTTGGGCCCAGATTTGACAAGGGTCCTGATCACTTGGGTCCTACTTAATACCATTTTAATGAAAACTAAAGAAGAAGCGAGAAGACGGACTCTTCCTAACATAAGTGGCAAAAAGTTTAATGGTTAGTATCCGAGATCTTAAGTTCCAAACATAGTTACTTTATATTTTCGGCTGAGTTTATTTTTTTTTTAAAAAAGGAAACATTACATTAATTCCCTCCATAAGAAGCAAGAACGAAAAATTTTGTTCAACAAAAACAGGATGGTCGAGGGGGTCTAAACATTAGACAACAAATTTTGTGACCACACATGCATGTTGCGTGTTATATGGGATGGAAAAGGAAACAGTTGATCATTTATCTACTTGGTGGGTATTCTCCAGATTCCTAATGATGAAGACATTGGACAACGTCCGGACAAGAGATTTGAGCGAGGATGTGATCGTGATCTGGGACAGGTAGATAAAAAGGAAGGGTTTGTCAAATTCGAGGTCTGGGCCGGGTAATCGGCTTAATAACATGCTGGTGGATCATTTGAGAGGTCAGAAATGACGCGATCTTCAGAATGACCAAACTAGACCCCAATTATTGACATGGTGAGAGACCATCTCCTTGGTTGCTACAAGACACGAAGAAGCGTGTCAATGGTCCCCTTGGACTACATTGATAAAGCCATGGTTGGGTCCACCACGGAGAAACATGACCTTTTTGGTCATATTTGCAGTGTAACAGGGCCACCCTTCAAAATCTAGTCACGCGGGTATATTGGCGCGCACGCGGTTTATGGCCCAAGTAGAAATGCAAACTGATCGAGTCGAGTCAGCTCATCAGGACAGCGACTCAGACCCGCAAAAAATGACGAAAGCATGATCATCTTTTTCAGGCTCATATCATATCAATGTAATTAAGCACCAAAACTGATCGGACTGAGGTTAGGTCTGAACCATCGTGTATCGGATTAGGTCGAACCCAATGGGTCCACAGATTTGTTGGGTCGAGTCTGAGCTAACCCCAACCAGGCCCTGACCCGTGCGGTGGATCGCATGCTCACCGTCACTCAAAACATAGCCCTAGCTATGAGAATGGCAGGGGTCATATTATTGACCTAATTAATTATCACCTCTAATTAGAAAATATAGTTGGTTGAAGGTGATCAACATGCCATAAGATTTTGATTTTGATGTCTCAAGGGAGAATCTTAATTGGTACCAGAGAAAACCGCAAACTTGACCTGAAGAAGATAAGATGGTTGATGATAGAAGATGAGACGGTATATCTGGCTTAGTTTTTAACACTATAAGATAATTCACCTCATAGATTAAATTAATACGTAGTATTGAATAAATCAGTATCGGCATAACTTATGATGGACGATATAACCAATACGTACTGGCCACAAATTTTTACTTGGCGAATGATAATTAACTTGATCGAACACCGAACTAACCGCGACGTAACGTAAATAAGAAAGAATGAAATAGGCACGCATTACTTTCAAATTTGGTCTTAGCCCTTTTTTTTAAACTAAAAAAAAAAAAAACTTGATCCAACAACCCACCACACGATTTGATTTGATCTGAAATAGCATGTTCTATCTCAAAGAAAAGATTTAAGTTGATATGAGTTGGAGCTACTAGTCCCAGATGCAACTTTTATAGGTAAGCTTTTAGGGGAACCACGTGTGCGCGTGTGAGCATAGTTGGGAGAAATGAATGGTTCACACGCCCCCAACAAGAGAAGCGAAAAGGAGAGGCTCTCATTCTGAGTACACACAATGTGGGAATCATCCCATTCAACTTTTTATCTCATCTAATCTATGCCACTGGTTTAGTCGGTCTTTGGGCTATACAAGTCCACGGGTGCTCAGTGGAGATGCTGCTCTCTCTTATCAACTTTGCATTTTGCATTACTTCTTTTTCTCAACATATAATATTTTTTGTGATACATGCTAGGGCATGCCAAATATTGGGAAGTGAAAAGAGATTCTCTCCCTTGTTGTTGTTGTGTTTTTTTTTTTTTTTTTTTTTTTTGAGAGAGAGAAAAAGATAGCACGTTATCCGTTTCATTTATTTATTAGATAAATTTAGCTATAAGGGTTCAGACAACACGACCTCTCGAAAAACATTAAAAGCAACCAAAACAAAAATAGACAAATAAAAACTAAAAAAAAAAAAAAAAAAAAAAGGTTGTTTCTATTTAACCACAAGAAATGTTACAACCGTAACACAATCTTCTCCTATTGTTCGGCATGATTTTTTGTCGGATTTACGTATCATTATGAGTTTGAACTGCTAATAAATATCGCATTAAAGCGTCTTTCTGAATACCTAAAAATCATGTACCTAATTTTTTTTGTTTACTAATCAAAAGTTTCTCAACAATCACAAAAATAAAAAAATAAAAAAAAATAGTATACCGTCCTTTTAACGCATGGTATAGAAAAATTTTAAAACTTTCATATCTAAATTTTTTTAAAAAAATTAATTATTTTTCGTGCTATCAATTTGGATCAATTTAATTTAAAAAGTCACCATCGTTCAATAATGTTGGACCAAAGCTTAATATATGCGAACCCAACAAAAACCTAAAATACAGTCGCATAGAACAACATATTGTTAGTGTCCATCTGTTTCACCAAATAGTGTTTTAAAGTTCAAATGTAAGATTTGCTTTGTCAACATCAAAATAATAATGCCTCATTCGCACGCCAATGGCTACTTACTTTACTTAGGTATCATTTGATTCAGGAATAAATAAAAAGTGACTATTCCAGAAATAGATATAAATTAAGATATCAGCGGTGATTAGATCAATTTTGTGTTTAGATGAAAATTAAATTATTCCTGGCAATAAAAAAAATAGCGTTTAGTTAAATAAGATTGAATTAGAAAAATAATAAGTTTTTATGAATAAAAAATAATGGCATTATTCTCTTATTATATTTGAATTTGAATTTTTAAAATTTTAAATTTTAACTTTGAAATTTCAAATTTTGAAATTCAAAATATAAAATTTTAAATTTCAAACTTTAAATTTAAGATCAAATTTAAATTTAAAATTATAAACTTGAATTTTGAAATTTTAATTTTTAAATTTTTAAAATAAAAATAGGGGTGGGAGCAATTAATAAAAATAAATTTTGTTTAAAATTCTACTTAAACTTAAATTTAATAAAAAGAATTTATTATAATATTTAAATATAAATAATATGTATTAATATAGTACAATTAATAATTTTATAATAAAAATAATGTATTATAATATATAACATATTATATTTATATAATTTAGTTTTATTTTAATTTGTAATTTTAATTAAGTTTGAAACTAAAGTATTAGAATAGCACTATTCCACTAAAATGGTGGAATAACAAATCTCTTGTTATTCTGAAATAATTGGGAATAGCAAGGTTAGATCAGGATAAAATATTCTGACCAATTTTCGGCCTGTTTGGTGGAATAGCAAGGATAACGAAAGTTATCCCGGCCAATTTATGGTTTATTTAGTCCTCGCATAACATATGGAACTATTAGAAGAAATACAATATTATAATATTTGCGATAAATTTTTTTAGAACTTAAAGTACTAAATTTAATCTTCTACTCTTATTAAGCTTAAAATTTTATTTTAAGCTCAAATTTTATTATTTCTGAAACTAGAAGTATAAGTCAAGATAAATGAACTTGTTAATTAATTTGCATCAACAAATTCCTTTTTAATGCTTGTACCACTTTTTCAAAATCTGCACATACATGATCAAACCCGTTCTTTTAAAAAATTTAATTAATGCCTAATAAAATAGGCCCGCAGGTACATGTTGCGACCCGTGAGTGAATGATTTTGTCAGATTGGTCAAATTTTTTGCAGAATAAAGGCTCATTGATGTGTTGAAAACGTATCCACAACTCTCGTAATTTGTGCACACTCCAAATTATAATTTTTTTTGCAGTATAAAAAATTATCTTATAGTTGGAGCCTTGCAAAGGTATTGCAATCAATATCTCGTTGTAGAATCACAATTAAAATTCACATATACTGACCAAGTTATCATCATCATGCTCTATGACTATTACTTATAGGTTACTAAAAAAATCGAAGGCCCTAACCCTTCTATTCTAATGGATAGAGTAATTTATTGTAATATTTTATATCAAAATTTTAAAAATTGTGGCTTTCGTAGCTCAGTTGGTTAGAGCACCCGTTTAGTAAGCGGGAGGTCTTGAGTTCGACTCTCAACGAAAGCACTTTATTTTTGTCTGTTTCTACTCGTTTTCATTCCTATTTCGAGTGTGTTCCTATTTCCAATATGGGAAATGAAACAACTCAACATTCCCAATTCTCTGCGGTGAACTAATATTTTGCTCTAAATCCCATGAGTTTCTCCCAAAACTCCCCTGCAAAGAGATCCCATGAGTTTCTCCCAAAACTCCCTGCAAAGAGATGGAGGAAATTAATGTCCAGCTGAATTCCAACTCAACCTCCAAGCAGATCATCTTCCGTATATTTATAAGGGTTCACCGTTGGCATCGTCTGGCCCATGAGTAGGCCGGACCCAGTTACCCAGGATGACGAAGCTTACATTGGGCCTTCTTTTTGGTGAATTACGTTGGGCCTTGCAGCCATGATGATGTTATGCGTGTATATATATATATTGTCACTAAGAGAAGGGGTGATTGTGCACTGACATTAATCATCTGATGATTTTTTTTTTTTTTTAGTTTTCTTTTAGAGAGAAATAAAATAGCATACTATCCGTTTTGTTTATTTTTAAAAAAAATAAACTTAACTAGAAATGTAATCAACTAAGATTCGAATTTGGAATATCAGATACTAACCATCAAATCTTTTATCACTTGCACTAGAAACGATTGGTGTTTTTTCTTTTTAAGTTTTTTTTCTTTTGTTTTTATTTTCTGATAATGCCTGCCGGCAACCCAAGTGGCCAGAAACCCTCCTTAGATGAGTACTCCCGGACAAGGACCTGGCTGGGAAAGGCCCTCCCGGTACCGACCCTTGGCTGCGCGAGCTAACTCTAGTCGTTTGAATTGACGCCTGTCAAATTAGCTCTGTGATTTTTTTTGTTGTAATTATCGTAAAGATAGAGAGAACTCTCACAGACCTAAAAACAGAAAAAGACAGAAAAGAATCATATTTAGTTCCCTCCTTAGTTTTGCTCGGTATAGGTACCGTTTTATTCGGGTATAAATAAGAATTAGCTATTGCGAAAATATGTACAAATATAAAAATAAGCAAAATAATGTTGAGATGAAAATAGGATTGTTCCCGGAGATAAGACAAAAAAATGTTTAGATAAAAAATATGGAATAAAAAAAATAGTGAATAATCTTATATCTTATATAAAAAATTAAGATGGTGGGAATAATTATATCCGGTTATTATAAATAACCGAGAACTAGTATTCTCAAATAAAAAATTAGCATTTTGATATAAAGGAGGGGACAAGGGATTATCTCTATCCCTCCCTATCCCCTCCCTTTCCAAAGGGTGCCATATATGAGAATAATTGGGTCAAAAGGAGCATTAGTACAGCAATAAGCTATAGAGAAGGCGACGGGAAATTGGTAGTCATAGACAGCCACAAACCTACTTAAAGAGTCTTGTATCACGACCACATACCAAAAAGACAACGAATTTATCTTTAGAATTTCAACTTTGGAATCAAACTTCAATGGTTCTCTTTCAATTAACTAGTCTGGATACGGTTCTGAGACGAGCGTGCAAGCTACAACTTTTAACCTAGTAGGTCCAATGATGTTGAAACAAAATAAAAAGGCTTCGAGCAGAGATTATCGTTGTATCTCAACAATCATCACTCTAAACCAATCACTCTAAACCAACAAGACTGACAATAAAATATCTAATGTCGAAGTCTGAGCTGTCAACATATAGCATATAGGAACAAAGATGACAAACAGTAAACTCAATAACAAGAAACGAACCATCCATAGAGAGCGCACTGGCAAGGGCACAGCAACATTTAAGAGATAAGGTTCACAGAGGCCATACTTGTGAGGGGCATGGCATCTAAAGATGCTGGAGAGGTTCATCAAAGATAACACGACAGAACATCAACAAGCAACCAACAACATAAGCAGATAAGGCAGACACTGCTGAAACTACATAACAACAGACCGAGAGGTGGAAAGATAAAACAACAGCTACTTACTTAGTAGTCATCACCTTCATCACCCTCTTCTCCCTCATTAGACTCTGCGCCAACCTCCTCATAGTCCTTCTCGAGCGCAGCAAGGTCCTCACGGGCCTCGGAGAACTCCCCTTCCTCCATGCCCTCACCGACATACCAGTGAACAAAGGCACGCTTAGCATACATGAGATCAAACTTGTGGTCGATGCGGGAGAACACCTCAGCGACGCTAGTGGAGTTGGATATCATGCACACAGCCCTCTGCACCTTTGCAAGATCACCACCTGGCACAACAGTTGGTGGCTGGTAGTTGATGCCGCACTTGAAACCAGTGGGGCACCAATCGACAAACTGGATGGTGCGCTTGGTCTTGATGGTGGCGACTGCCGCATTCACATCCTTGGGGACAACATCACCACGGTACATGAGGCAGCAGGCCATGTACTTGCCATGGCGGGGGTCGCACTTGGCCATCATGGATGAAGGCTCAAAGGCACTGTTGGTAATTTCAGCAACAGACAGTTGCTCATGGTAGGCCTTCTCAGCAGAGATGACAGGGGCATAGGAGGAAAGCATGAAGTGAATTCTAGGATAAGGGACCAGGTTGGTCTGGAACTCAGTGACATCAACATTCAGGGCACCGTCAAACCTCAACGAAGCCGTCAAAGATGAAATCACCTGGAAAAATAAGAGATCTAATTTTAGCAACCTACAAAGCAATTTTTGCAGATGAAGCTTAAATCATGAAAAGAAGACAAACAAACCTGAGACACGAGGCGGTTGAGGTTAGTGTAGGTGGGGCGTTCAATGTCAAGGGAGCGCCTACAGATGTCATAGATAGCCTCATTGTCGAGGAGAACGGCAACATCAGTGTGCTCAAGAAGGGAGTGGGTGGAGAGGACGCTGTTGTAAGGCTCAACAACAGAGGTGGAGACCTGAGGAGAGGGATATACAGTGAAACCCAGCTTCGACTTCTTGCCGTAGTCCACGGAGAGACGCTCAAGGAGGAGGGAGCCAAGGCCTGATCCAGTGCCTCCACCAACAGCATTGAACACAAGGAAGCCTTGAAGGCCAGTGCAGTTGTCAGCCAGCTTCCTGATGCGGTCAAGGCAGAGATCAACAATCTCTTTGCCAACTGCAAGAACAGAGGGAATGAATGTTAACATACTAAATAGAATTACTGTGAGAAGAGTAGGAAGGATGAGTGAGAAAATTACTGGTGTAGTGGCCACGGGCAAAGTTGTTGGCCGCATCCTCCTTTCCGCTAATGAGCTGCTCAGGGTGGAACAGCTGGCGGTAGGTTCCAGTCCTCACCTCATCGATCACAGTGGGCTCAAGATCAACAAACACAGCACGGGGAACATGCTTTCCAGCACCAGTCTCACTGAAGAAGGTGTTGAAAGCATCATCACCTCCGCCAACAGTCTTGTCGCCAGGCATTTGGCCATCAGGCTGCAGAAGGATGCCATGTTATTAAATTCAAAGCAGCTCAAGTTACATACCACAAATTTCAGGGGAATAACAATGAATAAAGTAGCATAGCAGCATAAAATAGTACAGCTAATCAAGTGGCATTTACATTGCTAGCCAAAGTATCTATATTAAGACGAAGAATACAACAAGAATTGCCACATTACTGAAAAATCAAATCATGAATCCTAAAATAAGAGGAAGTATATCCTCCTTTGAATGTAAGTATAACATAGATTATGTTGTAGTCAACATAAATAACAAAACTAAATCTGACTATTTCAGTATTCCTTGGCAAGTAACCACCACTAGAGATTTCTGGTCAGTTGTTTTTGAAGCATAATTTGCATTAAAAATTCTCGAATGTAGAATAATTGCATTCTCAGCATCAGGATTGGCCTTATTTCGAATATATTATGTAGTCCATGCATTAAAAATGGTAGGTCGGATGTAAATAGCAACTGATGGACACAACTTTAACTACGTAGATCAAACTGAGAGCAATAACAATACACTTAAAATTACAGTTATTTTGCCAGATTCATCAACCAGAACGTACGATAAACATTATATCTGCATGGTAAAGAAAATAGTCACAATATAAATATTAGCCGGTGATCGAGAAGCCTCAGCACACAGATCCATCAGGCATAGTGCATACTGAACTCTACATCTATACAATAAAAAGAAAAATATCATCGCAGCACGGGTTATTCAACACTAGAATCCCACATTACACAGCTCTGCGAACCTTTACTATAAACAACTAGATCTACCAAAAATAAGTCCGATTCAGCAAAACTATGCGAAAACAAAGCTAGCACCACCAGATCCAGATATCATAATGCGTATAAAACCCTAGATCCGTATTATAAGAAACAGATCTATTAAAATCAAAGAGCCTATCTAATACTAGAATCCCACATTACAGAGATCTGCCGAGCCTTCGGTGTAAACAACTAGATCTACCACAAATAAGTCCGAATTACGAAAACAAAGCGAAAACAAAACTATTACCACCAGATCCAGCTATCATAATGCACATAAAACCCTAGATCCGTAACAGATCTATTCAAAATCACAGGCTACATTGCATAGATCTAACAGGTTCTAATCGGAAAGACGCAGATCTAACCACAAATGAACCAAAAATCACAAAACTTCATCATAACAAACATTTCGACAATCTACAAGCAGGTTTACTAAAAAAAAAAAGAAAAAAAAAAAACCCCCCCACAAAAATGAGGTAAACAAATACAGATCGGAGAGATCAAGGGGAGAGATCGAACCTGGATGCCATGCTCGAGACAGTAAAGTTCCCAGCACGCATTCCCGACCTGGATACCGGCCTGGCCAATGTGGATCGAGATGCACTCTCTCATCTTCACGGCGAGAAAGAGGAGATCGAAGGAATGAGGTGTGTAGAGAGAGAGAGAATGGAGAAAGAGGTGTGTAGAGAGAGAGAACGGAGAAAGAGCCAAGAGAAAGGAAGGGTGTATGAAGACGCCTTCCGATGACTCCTCACCCTTCGCCTCGCCTCGCCTTTTATAGAGCGGAGGAGAGTGGAGGAGCGGAAATGGAGGGGTCCTAGGGTTTTCTTAAAAACTTTTTCCTGCGTCCAAGTTCACCACATCATCTGTAAACCCGAAAGAAATCCACCCTCCATCGCCACTCCTTCCAACACTGACCGTCCGATAAGTGGTAACTTTTTGTCGGTTTACGGAATAGTGGTGAACTTGGTGCAATCCGTCCCTAACCGGACCTAGCTTAACCGTGGTTAAATGGCCGGGTGCCAGCGAAGAGCCAACCGACGGTGTGATAGTCTAACCACCCGCGCTTAACCATGGTTAAAGGCCGTCCAAAATTTTGCCGCCCGATTTCAATTTTGGTTTGAGAAAGGCCTTGTACTTTCACGAAATAACGAATTTGCCATTCCCTCCGCTAAGATCACGAGGTTCCTGCTCATTTCAACGGTTCGATCTGCGAGTACGTGCAATAGCGTGTTCCGTGTCATAGAGATTGTAGCAGATCCTCATGCCAATGAACCCAACCATATATTTTGGATCCTTAACCAATGTTTCATTGTTTCCTTAGTTTTATTTATTTTATTCATTTTATTTCAAAATAAAAATTAAAATATTATCAATATTAATAGCATTATAATCTATTGGTAGTTGACTAATAATGAAATTCCTACTTTTTTTTAGCTGGGAAGTGAAATTTGGCAGAATTTACTGGTAAGTAAAATGATTTTTTTTTTTTTGGCTAATTAAACCCACATGAATATATGAAAGTAAATAAATTTTCATGAGAATGGTAGGCTCAGACAAATTGGTTAGTTGTTAATTTAGTTCGGCCTCTGAAGCCCGCCATGTTTGCTGGGCCCGGTGTTTACTTGAACAAAGATAAGCCAATTTGGCCCAATTGTTGCTTGAACAAGTTAAGCAACACTGCACGCGGCGACACGTGTGAATGTGTGATTATGTTCGCACACTGGAAAATTGTTTATTCTGCAACAAGCAATAAGAATATAAAATTGCTGCTGCTATTTTCTGATTATACGAAATTCACTTTATGCATCCGCTATTCTTTAGTTGAACGGTTGAAATTGAAAGTAGAAGAGCGTCTCGCTAAGGGGGCGTTTGGATTGACGTATTTGTAGATTCAACGTAAGTCAAGTGTAGTGGTGTTTGAGTTTTCGAAGTGTGATTATTTTTCATTGTTTGTTTTGACGTAACTCGTATCGTCCGAAAGTAAATTCAATCACATTGTTTGTTTTGATGTAACTTGATGTTGGTAAAATTAATGTTTTGCGTTCCGTTGTTTTTTTTGATGTAAGTAAGTGGATCCCATTATCTCCTAAATATAGTAATAAATTTACCACTATAAAATTTAATCTATTATATAATTAATTTTTTATTATTATTTAAAGATAATCTTAATTTATTATAAATAAGGTAATTCTAACCCATTATAAAGGAGGTAGTGTAGAACGCAGCGGAAGTATTCGTTCGAACTTTATTGCGGAAGCGATTTGCGTTACAACGCCCGGATCGTGGAAGTTGATTTACGCGTCCTTAGATCGTCCTTGATCAATCTTCTTGTACTCCGAACTCGCGGTGGATCGAACTACAAACGAGCGCGATCGCGAATCCACCGTTCAAGTCCCAAGCTCTCTAGAATAATAGGTTAATGGAGGATGTGGAAAACTTTCGTTTTTCTGTCGTTTAACGGATCGCCCGTATATTTATAGGGGATTACAGAATCCTAATCGCATAAGAGATAAGGCCAAATCGATTATAAATTGTTATCCTAGCATGATTAGAATTTATCTCTAATTAGCTTTTCAATTTAAAAGCGAGATTAATCCTAATCCAATTAGACAACGTAACAACCGTCGGATCGAGCCCGATCATGGGCGCACCCGATTCGATTTCACCGAATGCCAACATCTCCCACTCGCACATGATAGGATCGATGCCATCATAACCACTTCCTCAACATTACACCACTATTAATTCTATTCATACAGGGAAATGAACAGTGCGACCGCCGAGTCAACCTGCATTTTGGGAGCTCTATACTAGAAACCGCATACGCCAAAGATAGAGACATCAACCCTCAAAAAGAAGAAAATATTAGACTCGTGATGTCCTAGACTATTGAATTACATCAGGTTCAGCATCTCTAATCCCTCAAAGAGCCATGCTAACCTCTATTGCGCACATTATAACACTATACTCATGATTGTTTCGCTATACTGAAGCGACACAACCTGTCGACAATGAGTCAAAGTGTCTGAATGTAATTCAACTAGTCTTCCTTGAGCCCTCATGCCACCAAGTTGAGAATCGATCGTTTCCCAAAGAATGCCCCGTAAAGCCGCATCACTCATAGCCGTAGGAAACATGCCAAAGTAGCAACATCAATTCTTTCACTTAATGACATAGTCAAAAGTCACTAAGGGCATCTAACATATATATATAGGACATTTCCACAAAATAATGTCCATAAGAACTCACACGATGAGGAAGCAGGGATCCATTCACTCATCTTCTTTACTTGGTCGCCCAGCACATGTAGTATGAAATACATGCTATGACAGAGAATCTCAATGAGCGTATGTCTTTCTCAATGCCATACGGATCTTAGCTCAGTCACTCCCGGAGTGTCTAGCCTGAGTTCTCCATTTGCTCGCTATCTCAAGCGCCAAACGGTGAGCTCACATCCGGCTCTTAATATACAGACCATACGAATCGTGGGACTATTCGTATGCGGTCTCACAAAAGACCTCATCTTGGTATCAACCAAGGCGGCTTCCATAAATGCCTCAGTCTTCGCTCGCTCTCTACAGCGCCGAAAAGTGTGATTGCCCGTGTGAGATGGCCAATCAGCCTGCGACATACTATCAATCCGTTCTTTTAAATACGCGTGTGCTAATTTTACCAAATATCTTTACCAAAAATATTACAAAAGAAATGGCCAAAAAATAATCGACTGTCTACACAATCAAATCCTACGGAGACCATGAGCCAAAAAAGATTCTCTCACGATAAGCTTACTCAGAGAATTTGCAACCATGCGACTCATAGATATGTGTTTCAGGATTATTTCCTTCTGCGCCACTGCCTCGCAGTGGTCCAATCCCAGATTGGACTAAAAATGGCTAACCAACCCCACAGCTTAGCATATATCAGGCCGAGTACACCTCTTGGCATACATCAGGCTCCTAACCGCACTAGCATATGGAATCCGATTCATCTTATCCTTCTCTTCAGAAGTTTAGGGCACTGTTTAAGGTTCAGACTCTCACCTTTAGCAATAGGAGTGTCAATGGGTTTGCAATTTGTGCATCTGAAATCGTTCCAAAATTTTTCTTAAATAATTTTCTTGAGACAGATATAAAAGGTTCTTCGAACGATCTCGTAGGATCTTAACTCCAAGCACATAATTCGCTTCACCCATGTCCTTCATCTCAAAATTAGAGGACAGCCACGTCTGAGTGGCGACAATCATCTCCTTATTATTCTTGGCCAATAGAATGTTATCAACATATAAGGAAAGGATTAAAAAAAATCCCTTGGACCGTTTAACATACACACAGTGATTTCTTTCAATCATCGTAAACCCATCTTCAGTGATGGCTCGATGAAATCGAATATACCACTGTCTGGAGGACTGCTTCAATCCATAAATGGATCGTCGGAGCTTACAAACTTTATGCTCCTCACCCTTTACAAAGAAGCCAGCAGGCTGATCCACAAAGATCGCCTCATCCAGTTCTGCATTGAGAAATGCAGTTTTAACGTCCATTTGGTAAAGTTCCAAATCCAAATATGCAACAATTGCCAAGATTAGACGGATCGAAGCAAACCTTACAACAGGAGAGAAGGTTTCTTTATAATCAACGCCTTCTCGTTGGGTAAAACCCTTTGCTACTAGGCGAGCCTTGTACCTATAGATTGAACCGTCTGCCGTGCGGCATGTCAACCAAGTCCCAGACTTGATTTGACTTCATCGATTCTATTTCCTCCATCATTGCATCCAACCCTTCCTTATGAGTAGGAAATGAGAAAGCCTCTTGGAAAGATCCAGGCTCATCATCATCATGTGCAGCAACCATGAAAGCTTCCCCCTCGATCTCACAGCGACGACGGGGAACTCCCACACGTGTGCTTCTACGAAGTTGAGGTTCCTTATTTAAAAAATAAGTCGCTCCCACTATCCCCAGGAGGTATCGGAGTTGCCTCCTCTACCTCGACTGAGCGAATAGAAGCGTCATTACCCGAGCCATCCATCTCATGGAACTCAATTTCATTTCGAACCTCACTTCTATAAGGAAAATCCTCCTCGAGGAATTCAACATCTCGCGACTCAATCTCAGTCAAACTTCCATCCGTCGTTTCCGATGAACACGTGTCCTCGAGTGTCTGTGGTATCTTATAAAGATACACTTCTTTTCTCTAGGACCCAACTTCCCATACTTGTGAGAAGTGTTGTGTACATAAGCTGCCGCACCCCAAGGACGCAGGTACTCCAAATTTGGTTTCCTGCCGTTCCATGATTCGTAAGGGACGGAAGGTACTGATTTGGAGGGTACACGATTAAGAATATAGGCAGCAATTAACAATGCGTCTCCCCAAAAAGAGATAGGCAAATTCACTTGCGCCATCATTGACCTAACCATGTCAAGCAATGTGCTATTTCTTCTCTCCGCTACACCATTTTGCTGCGGAGTGTCAGGAATTGTCAGCTATCTGATTATTCCCTTTTCATCACACAATTCCTTGAATTGTTCAGATAGATACTCGCGGCCTCGATCAGTTTTTAAAGTTTTAATTTTCAAATTTAACTGATTCTCAACCTCATTAATATAACATCTAAAACAATCCAATGCTTCAGACTTATGGGATATCAGTTAGACATGACCGAAGCGCGTATAGTCATCTATAAATGTGATGAAATAAAAAACACCATGTCTTGCCCTCACACTCATTGAGTCACAAATGTTGGAATGGATCAATTGTAAAGGAAATTCTGCCCTAGAAGCTTTATAAAATGGTTCCAAGATGAATCTTAACTACATCATTCTCAAAACTCAAAGAAATGCCTAACGGAAGCATAGCAAGGATAGAAAACAAGTTCCGCCGAATTCCTGGAGCATAAAGTACATCATGTAGGTACAAAGTTCGACCACCTTGCATGATCAACTTGTATGTGCCAACGCCTAATACATCGACACCAGAATGGTTCTCCATGTATACTCTTCTGCTCCCAGCAGGCATACGACGGTACTCGACGAATTCCATCCGATCCCTCGCTACGTGGTTTGTTACTCCTGAGTCTACAATCCACACAGGGAGAGATTCACCAACAAACGAGTTAGAGCGAGAATCGAGATAGTGGTACCTTCTTCGGCTCAGTGCAATCACGAGCGAAGTGTCCCTGCTGGTTACAAATAAAACAGGTCATTTTCGACTTGTCCTTCTTGCCACTTCGTTTGCTTCGCTTTGTTTTAGTGCTCTTCGCATTCTTAGGCGCGGATCCACTATGATTTTAAGACCCAGTAGTCCTCTTTCGCTTGAACCCAGATGTTCTGCGGAAAAATTTGACTCAGCAGCATTGGCAGTTGGAGTTTTAACAGCCTCAAGGCGCTCCCCCTCCAACTCCAAATGCGATGCACTATCCTAAAAAATTTTAACATTTTCAAAATGGGTCAAATTTACTCGCATATGTTCCCACGAATTGGAAAGTAAGCGAATCATAGCCTGGATCCGTCGCTTTCATCGCTTAAGGTGCCGCCAATGACTTTAACTCGCGAATTATGTTTGACATTATTCTCACATGCTGTTTCATAGTCTGATCGGCACATTTCATATAACTGTCAAACCGCATGGTTAGGCTGCGCAACCTTGTAGCCGAAGTCGCACCAAATTCGCTTTTGAGAACCTCCCACATCTCATACGCCGACATTTCTCATACTCGCACAAGAGATCATCCAAAGATACCGCTCAAAGAACTTAATGCGAGCAATGCGATCCTTCTTAAGCCAACTATTATAGGCTTACATATCTTGGCGAGCCTAGGCATAGGTGCCCTCTGTGGGTCGGTCCATTTCATTACTCAAGTTCACACAATGCGTAGAAAAGAAGATATTTAAAAATTAGCACACGATACATGTATTCTATTTTGCCGCATCTCTAATTAAATAAATTAAAAATTAGATCGTAATGCGTAAAGGAAAACTTCGCTGTGCTCATAATCACATCACCCACTATATCTACATTTTTAATCATTTAATTAAGTCGCGCAAAATAAATATTTAGGAGTAAAGACATTTTACTCTACTAAAATAAATGACTCCCACTTGACTAAGCATGCATAAAAAATTTATATAATGCCAAAAAATACATCTATACATCAAAAAAGGCATATCATAACATGCATGCTAATATGTCACAAAAAATATATTGAACAATTAACTATGCAAATGTATTATCGAATATGCATATTAATCATCGAATATACATGCATTAATCATCGTGAAGGCATATTAATCATCCAATATAAGTTTTTTTATTTTTTTTTATTTTCTTAAAAAAAATGGTGCAGAAAAGAATTTTAAATGAAAAAAAAAATTGCGCGCCCCGCGCGCGCGCGTGCGCTGCCGTTGCGTGGCGCGCGCGCGCGCGCGCCGGGCGGGGGCCCCGCGTGCGCGCGCGTGCGCCGCCGCGCGCGGCGGCCGCGCGGCCGGGCGCGGGCGCTGCGGGCGTCGGCGTGCGCGTTGCGCGTGGCATGGCCTGCCGGCAGCGCCTGTCGCTCCGCGCCCGCTTACGCTTACATGGCGCCGGGCTTGCGCGCGGCAGCGGGTGGCCCACACGCGCGCTTGCGGCGGGCCGGGCACTGCGGGGCGGCTCGTGGGCGCGCGGCGCGCATGCGGCCAAGATCGGTCCGTACGCGGCAGCGCCGCGCGTGGCTCGCGCGCACGCGCGCGCGCACGGGCGCTCGGTGCACGCGCGCACGCGGCCGCGCGCGCTCGCGTGGCCCGCACGCATCGCGCGCCGCTGCGCGGGCGCGCCCGCGCTCGCGTGCCGCGCGCGTGGCTGAGTGGCCCCACGTGCGCCCGCGGCCTGCGCGTGCGCGTGCGGCCCGCGAGGCCCACGCCGCCAACGTGCGGCTGTCGCCGCGTGCGCAGGCGCGCGCGCCGGCCCGAGCGCATCGGGCGCGTGCGCCCGCATGGCCGCCCGAGCGCGCCGGGCACGTGCGCCGGCTGCGCAGCTGGCGCGTGCTGCCCGCATGGCCGGCCGGAGCGCGCGGCCCGGCCCGCGGTCCGTGTGGGCCGGGCTGCCCGCACTGCGGCCTTTGCGTTGACTGTGTGCACCCACGCGGCTCCAAGCCGCGTGTAAACCGAACAGAATTTTTTTTTTTTTTAATAGATAGATTAACTTTTAAAAAATCATATCTATGGATTTAGAACTCCGAATCTAGCAAGAAATATATCAATGGAAAGATTACGAGAAGCTCTACCAAATCATGCAACTTTCACAATGAGATATGCATCACACATCAATCAAGCCACCCCCAAAGTTTCGATTTAGGGTTTCGTTATTCTCACAAAATACAAAACCATATTTAAATCAAACTTTGTAGATCTAATCTACAATATAGGTGCTTTAAGATGTGTAAGTATCATGCAAAGATATCTATCATAGAAAAATCCGCCATTAACGATCACATACATGCAAGAAAAAATCTAAACTATAATATATTTAATTTTACGCATGCAATCTCGTTAAAGGGTTGATCTAAGACACGAAATCAACCTAATAAGGCTCTGATACCAATGTAGAACGCAGCGGAAGTATTCGTTCGAACCTTATTGCGGAAGCGATTTGCGTTACAACGCCCGGATCGTGGAAGTTGATTTACGCGTCCTTAGATCGTCCTTGATCAATCTTCTTGTACTCCGAACTCGCGGTGGATCGAACTACAAACGAGCGCGATCGCGAATCCACCGTTCAAGTCCCAAGCTCTCTAGAATAATAGGTTAATGGAGGATGTGGAAAACTTTCGTTTTTCGGTGTCGTTTAATGTGGGATCGCCCGTATATTTATAGGGGATTACAGAATCCTAATCGCATAAGAGATAAGGCCAAATCGATTATAAATTGTTATCCTAGCATGATTAGAATTTATCTCTAATTAGCTTTTCAATTTAAAAGCGAGATTAATCCTAATCCAATTAGACAACGTAACAACCGTCGGATCGAGCCCGATCATGGGCGCACCCGATTCGATTTAACCGAATGCCAACAGGTAGAGTTTAGGTTTTACTGTTTAATAAATTTTTTAGAGGAGGTTGAGTGTGGTGGAAGTCGAGTTCGGCACTTTAGAGGAGGAAGTCGAGAGTAGGTGAAGTGGAGCTCTAACGTAACTTGAGTTACATTATATTTTTCACTTACATCAAAACAAATAACGAAAGTGATGGAACTTGAGTTCCATCACTCCACTTACACCAAAACAAACAGGCCCTAAGCGGTTTATCCCAACGTGAAACAATAGAGGTGGTAATAATTTTTCTTTTCGTGAAATGAGATCGACGATCAGATCTACGCTAGGGCTCTAAGCTTACGCCTTCAGGCCTCGTCCTGACTAAGTTTATATCTAGTCCAACCCAGCCCAACCACTTTATAGTTCATACACTTGCAAACTTGTTCTTTCCGCTTAAGTCAAATACTGTGTGTGTGAGATTATACAAAACTTCATGAAAAAAACAGTTTTATTGTAAATTAGCTTATGACTTATTGATTGTTGCCGGCCACAAAATTGACAATTTTGCTTTTTTTTAGCATAGGAAAATTTCCTCAAAAACGTATGCTTAATAAATTTCAGAACAAAATAATTAAGAATAGAAATATAGATAAATTATTCACTAGGAACCCTCATATCCATAGATTGGGCTATGGCAAGCACAGGAAGTAATAAATACATCATAATTAGCATAATCTGTTTGACATTAGCGGATAAAAAGAACGAGAAGAGGAAGTAGATGGACGCAATTTTGTAAACATCTAAGAACCAATGTTTCTTCTTCTTTTTTTTTGAGAGAAAGGTAGCATCCTACCCGCTTCGTTTATTTTATTTAGAAATAAATTTGACTGAAAATGTGAATCAATTAGAATTCGAATTTGGATCTCGAATACCAACCATCTAAGTTTTTTGCCACTGGCTTTAAGAACCAATGTTTCGACCGTTCCATTTGTGATTTTTAATATTATACATATACTTCAAACTATACATCCCATCCATCCAATATATATATATATATATATATATATATATTTTTGAGAGAGAGATAGATAGGTAGCACGTTATTTGCTTCGTTTATTTTATTAAAAATAAACTTAGCTTGAAATGTAAATCAACTAGGATTCGAACTTGAGACCTCTTAGATAAATAAAGTGTACATTATACATGTTTTGAGAGTTTACAATTAGAACTTCTTATTAGTCAATACCTTTTGATTAAGGTAGTTAATTAGTATTTGAGACCCAAGTTCGAATCCTAACTGATTCACATTTCCAACTAAGTTTATTTCTAAATAAAATAAACGAAACGGATAGCGTGGTATTTATCTCTCTCAAAAAAAAAAAAGAAGAAGAAATTGGCGCAGAAACGCGCCCAAGTAAGAAGGATTGAGGAGAATAAAATGCAGTGGCTAAATTGATGCCCACTCTTGATTATCTACGCGGCGCATAAGTGACAATCCAAACTCCGTGATGATGAGGGAACACATGAGGATGCCACAAATCTGTATATTGGACTTAATCAACCCACACTCCCCTTCAACTATCATAGCACAAAAGTTACTCCCCCACTCCACTTGTAAGTGGCACTATGTATGGTTAATGGAGCTACATAGCATTCAACCATCATAACAAAAAGTTTAACTCTCCTCCTCTTTTTTTTCTTTTTTTTTTTTGGGGGGTCCTTCTCAAAGAAAATGTACCCTCCCTTTGAAAGGAATCTATGTTAAAAATTCGATAGAGAGAAATGGTAAAGCTATAAAGAAGGAAAAGAATTTGGGTTCTATTTACCTCTCCAGGTCTCTAGCTATATCTATCAATACAGATCAAGACAAAAAAGCCAATTCGAAGGTAAAGGTGTGGAGGAGTACTTCAACTATAGGCCCTCTTTAAATGACCACCTCAACTTTAGTTATTTTGATTCATAGATATATAGTGTTATTGATTTTAGTCCCTTTTGTTGATCATAATTTATCTAACTTTAATCACTATTTAGTGAAGAAATATAAAAATATTAATGACTAAAATAAAGAATTCAAATTGAGGAATCTGTTGCAAAAATGCTAATAGTTGAGGGGGTTCTCCATATATATTTTGTTTTGCCCAATTTAAATTGCGTTTGTCCCCTTAACGGCTAGTTTGTAAGGGTGGGCGCCACAAACAGAATCCAGCTAACCAAAAAAAAAAAACCCGGCTCACAAAGAGTCACAATGATCACGGAACCAACTTTTGGCTGAGAAAAAAGAAAATAAAAATTAAAAACAAATTAAGTTAGAAGCATACACTCGCCCTTATCTCTTGTATCACTCTCATCAGATAAAGTGAGATAAAAGAGCTTCACCAAAAAAGAGCAAGAGAATACCCAAAAGGAGGAGAATACATGAATATTATTATGTAAAAAGTAGGCCCACTAAAGGTATTAGATGCTGCGTGAATACAAAGCACTTTATATGATAGCTAGAGATTCAACAAAATCCTTTTGCCAAAGACAAAAAGAATCGAAAATGACACACATATATAGAGCAAAAGAGAACATTTCACGATCCAAATGCTCTCCACAGAGAGAGAACTTTACCGTATAACCTCATATAGCTAAGAATAAGATTATACTAAATTCATATATTAACTTTATTATCTCCCTCAATTTGGTGCTTTAGCGAGGATTAACTATGAGCTGTTTACGTCGGACTTGCACCGGTAGGCTTCGATCAGGTGTTGGACGACTTCGTTCATGGTCGGACGCAAGTTTGGGATGCTGCAGGTGCAGCGGAGGGCGACGCGCAGCACTTGGGTCATTTCTTCCTTGAACGGACTCCATGAGATCCTTTTGTCCAGAACCTCCGCCGCGCCTTCCTTGGCTCCGATTTTGCTCGTAACCCATTGGGTTATATCGCGATTGTCCCCGAATTCGGGTTCGTTCGGCTTTTTACCTGTGACCAGCTCCATCAGCACCACACCGAAGCTATAGACGTCGCATTTCGTCGTGGCTTTCGAGGAATACGCGTACTCTGTCGTAGCAATCGAAATTGTTTTTGTCAGTAACATGAGTAGTCGGAAAATCTTTCACGGCGCTCGACGGTAACGAAATAAGCTAGACTTAAAAAATAAGGCTTGTACATACCTGGTGCGAGATAACCGTAGGTGCCGGCTATAATAGTAGTGGAAGAATCGTGGTCTCCTCTAGCTTGCAACATCTTTGCAATGCCGAAATCGGCGACCTTAGGCTCGAACTCCGCGTCGAGGAGTATGTTCGAGGTCTTGATATCGCGATGAACGATCGGGAACAAGAGATCGTGGTGCAGGTACGCTAACCCTTGCGCGATCCCGAGCGCGATCCGATGCCGCTTAGGCCAATCCAAGGTGCTGCACCCCTTGTGAAGAGCATCCCAGAGGTTTCCATTGGGCATGTACTCATACACTAGCAGGTTGCTGTCCATGCTCGAGAAGCAACAATAGAGCTTCACGATGTTCTTGTGCCTTATACTCTCCATGGTCTCGACCTCGGTGCGGAGCTCCCTGTCCAAGATCAACTGCGCGGAATTCGACCTGTCCTTCGTTTTTCTCGTCCAGAGCTTCTTGACCGCGACGCACTCGCCGTTGCTCAGCTCGATCTTGTACACCGTCCCCGAACCGCCGTGGCCGACGATGTTCTTATCGATCAGCGCCTCTATGATCTCGTGCTGATCGAAGCTTAGCTTGTGGAAGCTCGTGACGTCGTACGAAAAGGACGACAAAGACGAGAGCCCCTCTTGCTCCATGACCGGATTCTTCCGACTAAACCAGCGCTGCAGGAACACAAGAAGTCCGAGAATGCACAGGATCACACAAACACCAATGATCCAGATGTCGTTGAGACTGTTCCGGAACCTGGGTTTGGGGCAAAGGGGGAAGAGCCGATCCGTTAGGTTGAGTCGGAATGCGACGCAGAGGTTCGGGTTCCCTGCGACGCTGTCGAGAAGACCTTCTTTGATCAGAGGGAGCGGCACGGGCCCGGAAAGGTTGTTGTTTGAGAAATCTAGGGAATTTGGTAGCAGAGTGCAGAGGCTATCAGGGATTTCCCCTGTCAAAAGGTTGTTGGAGAGGTTCAAAACATTGAGGGATTTGAGTGAGGAGAGTGACTGTGGTATTGATGAATCCAGCTTGTTCCCCTGCAACGAGAGTTGATTCAGCTTATTCAAATTTCCGATTTCGGAGGGAATTGGACCTGTTAGAAGGTTGTTGCTGAGATCAATCTTGACCAAGTTCGTGTCCCATGAGATCTCCATCGGTAAATTGCCGGAGATCTGATTGTTGGACACGAACAAGGAAGACAGATTCTTGGCCTCGCCGACAGATCGCGGGATCGTGCCTTCGAAGCTGTTGTTGGAAAGGTCGATGATTGTCGCGTGCGGGAGCGCGAAGATCCCCTGCGGAATCGGGCCGCTCAGCCGGTTGTTGCTCACCCTGAACCGGAGCAGGCCCGTGCATGCCGCGTATTCCTCCGGGAGCTCGCCGGTGAAGAGGTTGCTCAACACCAGCAAGTATAGGAGCTTCCCCGCCGCACATGAATACCGAGGCAGCAGGCCGGAGAAGAGGTTCTCCGACACCTCGACGACGATGAGATTGGAGTAGCGGCCGAGATTGGGGGGCAATTCTCCGGAGAGCAGGTTCCGGTAGATGGATAGGATGACGAGCTGCGTCGAGTTGCCCAGAACTGCAGGGATCCGGCCGGTGAGCCTGTTCGTGTACATCTGCAGCACATGGAGGCGGGGAAGGCTGCAGATCTCCGCGGGGATCTCGCCGGTCAACTGGTTCTCCGACAAGTCGATGTCGGTCAACAGAGTCAAGTTTCCGAGCTCTCTCGGAATCTCACCCTCCAGCTGGTTGTAGTAGAGCTCCAATAGCTGCAGGTTGTAGAGACTCCCTAGGGTTGCCGGAATCCGCCCGACGAGGAAGTTGGCGCTGAGTTCGAGGTCGGTGAGCGACGTCATGTTCCCGAGCCACGGCGGGATCTCCCCCCGCATCGAGCTCGTAGACAGGATCAGCACGTGGAGCTTCGTCAGCCCGGTGATCGACTCTGGGAGCCGCCATATCTCGAAACCGGGAATCTCGTTGAAGTTGATGAACTCGAGATTCGTGAGGTTCACAACGGAAGTCGGGAACCGCCCGGAGAAGGCGTTGTCGGAAAGGTCGAGGTGGCGGAGGGACTGAAGCGGGGAGAGGTCGGGGATGGGGCCGGTGAGGGCGGTCGAGCTGAGGTCGAGTTCTTCCAAGAAGGAGCAGTTGAGCAAGTCGTGGGGGAAGCCGCCCTGGACGTTGTTGCCGGCTAGGCGGAGGGTGCGGAGGTACGGCAGGGCGGTGCAGATACCGGGCGGAAACGGCCCGACGAGTGACCACGACGACACATCGATGACTACGACATTGCCGCCGGCATCGCACGAGACCCCTGAGAAGTTGCAGTAGGCCGCAGGGCCGGCCGCGGAGTCCCAACGGGTCCTCAACTGGCCCGCGAGGGAGTTCTTCATCAGAGAAAGAAAGCCCGACTGCGTGTCGATGACCGCAGCCGTGCGAAGGGAGTGTTCGGAGGAGAAGAAGAAGAGAAAGGAGATAAAAAAGAGAAGCGAGTAAAGAGTTTGCATGGTGCAAAAGATTTTGCTGCTGCTGCTGCTGCTACAGCTATAGTTGATGATGATGATGAATTTGTTTATATCGGTTTTTTTTTGTTTTTTTTTTTCCTTTCGATCTTTCCTTCTGTTTGTATGGGAGAGAGCGGGGGTAGGGGTGTTACAGGGTATATAAATGAGAGGAGTGTTGGTGGGAATCCACGGCTAAGGAGGGAATGATATAAAGGGAGGAGGGTTTGCATGAGGAGATATATATATGCATATTTTTAGCAAAAAAGAAGCTTTTGGTGTGATGCTCACTTGATGTGTGTACAAACGTGTGTTGCCCCTATTTTGTGTCAACATCTCGGTTACTATCGCACGTGTTTCTGCAGCGATTAGGGGATTGATTACAAAGAGATCAAGCACTTGTGTTTGGGCCCAAGTTTGGCTCCCCACCCAATCTCTCACCCACAAACGTAATTAAACTTTTCCTTCCAGAATCAACTGGTTCGCCTCCTACTTTCACTCCGCGTCTTATTTCCGAACATTCCTTCAATTTTTGATCTTAATATTTTTAAATTCGAATCCTAATTAATTTACATTTCCAACTAAGTATATTTCTAAATGAAATAAACGAAACGAATAACATACTCGAAAAAAAAAAAATCCCAACTAAATATCAAACAATTATTATGATATACGACATAAATAATGTTTTACCAATTAAAACTTAATTTAGATTAATTGACTCTAATTAATATTGTATTATTTAAAAAATCCAAACTAATGGACAATAGATTAGGAGCAACTTTAATGAAATGTCACCCCCAAAAATGATGTTCAAACTTGGCGTAAAGTTTGGAAATTGAAAAAAAAAAAAAAAAAAAATCAAGGCGTTTATAGCCTAATTATAAAGTGTTTATTATTATCAAGAAATATTTAGAGATTCATTTCTATTGCGTTATTCATTGTTATCATCATCATAATTATTAATCTGGATTTAGATATAATTTCCTCTCTCTATCACTCTCCCTCTCTCTCTCTGAATATAACTAACATGCACAGTAACTAATTAAACATCTCTATAGAGTATCACACGTACGCGTGGTTTCTAGAAGAATAAAATGCTTGAGAAAATTATAACTAGCATCGATAAATAAATAAATAATACGAGAATAGTTTGAGATTAATAATAAAATAAATATATTAATTTGGAGGGGCCCATGTAAAGGGTGTAGGCATATTCATAAAAATAATAACGAGGACTTTATTTATTTATTTAAATACTATTTACACTTCATTAATGGATCATCTTGTGACAAAAAGTATTTGATGCTCAACTTAGTTGTGGGGTCCTAATCACACCCAATAATAGTCGCAATCATCATCGTCTACACTTTGCAACGACATGTAAGGAAGCGACACGTGGAAATATCGAGGGAAAAAAAAATACATTAATTATATCCCGAGGAAAAATCAAAAAATGAATTGCAAATATATAACTCGCCTTCTCCATTTTAATTGGTTCGTTAATTTTTTTTATTTAAGTTATCTTTGCAAAATAAATTTAAAATGTTAGACGAATTTTTTAAACTAACGAAATCGCATATTTAATTATCTGTTAATGACTGATATCTAATGAAGTTATTAATTTTATTAAGCTCTAATTTGAATTAAATAAATCGAATGTCACGGGATATTAAGAAAAAAAAAAATTGATTAGTTTAAAACAAATTGAGAAAAATAGGCATACTAGAGGGGATCTTTTGTACATGCATATTTATGAAAATTGATACGTGGAGGTTCAATAACTTACACTTAAAGATATAAGGATTGATACAATCCATTAGGTTTTAATAACATAGTTTTTTTTAAAAATAAGACAAATGAAGGCTACAAAGAATTTATATGTGTAAGTTTTACATACAGTAATAAAGTATACGTCCATAATTATTATTTACTGAGAAATTTTTCGTAAGCATATATATATATATATATATATATATATATATATATAAAGGCCCAAGTACAATTGGGTCTTGTATCAAAGAGATGTTTGTGGCCCAGGAATAGAGAATCCTTAATGGATAAGGGTGTATTCAATGTGCCAAAACAGATGCCCACTTCAAAAGCAATTGTTTGGATAAAAAATAAAAAATAAAAAAAAAAGTTTTTAAAAAAAAAAAAAAAGAAAAGGAGTACTCTAGAGGTGGTGAGGAGGCGAAAAGAGATGGTGACAAGTCATAAATATCAGACACTGGACTTTTTTTATAAACTAATCCTCTAAAATTTTAAAATTTATAAAATAATCCTCTTAAAATTATATTTGTAAAATTAACATTTCTTTCGCCACGTAGGCAGAGGAAAATTTTTTGTTACGACGGCGGTGAATAATTCACGGTTTTCTCACCGTCAATATAATTAGTAAAGACGATAAATGATTTACCGTCTTTTACTTATTTAATTTTTTTCTATATCTTATATATAATCTTAACAACCTAATAAAAATTATAACAAATCATATGTAATTTTAACTAACTAAAAATTCTAATAATCAAATAAAAATTCTAAAAATCTCACTTTTTTCTATGTTCCATCTAACACCCTTATATTTTCCTGTATGCAGGTTATATGAAAAATAGAAAAAAAAATGAGGTTGTTAGATGAAAAATAGAAAAAAGTGAGGTTGTTAAGATTATACGTGGATTATGTGAGATTTTTAGTATAAAATTTTTATTTAATTGTTAGAATTATATGGATAAATTATTAAGATTTTCAGGTTGTTAAAATTATATGTGATTTGTGCTCTAGAAAAAATATTAAATAAGCAAAAGACGGTAAATTATTTACCGTTTTTGATAATTATATTAGTTTTGAAGGCAGTGAATGATTCACCGTTTTTATAAAAAATCCATTAGTACTGAAGATGGTAAATAATTCATCTCTTTTATAAAAAAAATTCACCCCTACGCCTATGTGGCAAAAAAAAGGGGTTAATTTTATAAATATTATTTTGCAAGGATCATTTAGCAAATTTTAAAATGTTAGAGGGTTAGTTTATAAAAAAGTTCCTTGCTTGTTAAACTATTTTAGTGGCTCTTCGAGCTTGGGCCATTACATAAAGCACTCACGGTTCGCCACGAAATATCTAGAAAGGAGCTTATAGGGCTCTCAATTAAAACTTTACTTTGGAGCTAAAATAATCTTGTAGTTAAGCATGGATATGGCTCTTAGTCAAAGTGAACTTATGCAAAGATAGAAAATAATAATAATAAAGCAAGACCAAACAAGGTCTATTGAATATAATTAAATTTAATAATCTCGTGTAAAACGTTGGTCTACCTTTCCCAGAAGTTAACTATTTCACTTTGTAATGGAAAAAAAAGAAAGGCACTGAGCTCAAAATCTATGCGATTTAGGGCTCTTTTGTTTTGATGTAAGTGGAGTGATGAAACTCAAGTTCCATCACTTTCGTTATTTATTTTGGTATAAGTAAAAAATATAATATAATTCAAGTTACGTTTGACCTCAACTTCATGTACGTACTCTCGACTTCCCCCTCTAAAGTGCCGAACTCGATCTACTTCATTTATAATAGATTAGAATTACTTTATTTATAATAAATTATGATCACCTTTAAATGATAATAAAAAAATTAATTATATAATAGGTTAAAATTTATTGTGGTAAATTTACCACTATATTTAGGAGATAACGGGATCCACTTGCTTACATCAAAACAAATAACGGAACTCAAAAAACTAATTTTACCAGTACCAAGTTACATCAAAACAAAAAACAAAAAAAATTAAATTTAACTTTCAAATTATACGAGTTACGTCAAAACAAACAACAGAAAAATAATCACACTTCAGAGAAACTCAAACATCACTGCACTCGACTTACGTTGGATTTACAGATTCGTCAATCCAAACGCCCTCTTACCAAAACTTTTTTTTATCGGATTAATCTTTTGAATAATGTATATTGTTGTTCTAGCCGCTATTTCAACAATATTTTTTTCATCTTAATTAATCTTTTATGCACAATTATTAACATCACTCATAAATAAATAGTCACTAGATAAAGTACCCATGATGGTACACATAACCATGGCATGCAATGCTGTAACATATGGCGATAGCAAAGTCCACGGAGTCACACAGCATTACCTCATAGTGGGAGAATGCTTCTTTTAGGAGGAACATTGCATCCACTCAAGTAGTCCAAATGAAGTGGTATTAATTTGATGATCTCGGAATAATTAAGTTGCATCACCATTCACCATAGGGTGTATTTATTTACCACATATGGTTAAACTACTTTACACACACGTACAATATGGAGCACTGGTGAAAAAGGTCATGTTCAATTAACTAGATACAGCAATGATCTCCCATATCTTATTCCTATATATATAGTGATCTATTACCAATTTAGTCAACTTTGCCTCAAGATCACTAACTCTCCTTGGAGTCTCAAAGATAGATTAAAATTTTGAAACTTTTCTTCTTCTTCTTCTTCTTTTTTTTTTTTTTTTTTTTTTAAGGGGAGAGATAAATAACACGCTACCCATGGTGATTATCGTTGGTGACAAACACGAAAAATTTAGACTATTCAAAGTTGAACACTCTTTATTTCTGGAGAACAAATAAAAGTTTAACAGGTCGTAGTAATGCTTTAGACCACTAATTATTGTAGAAAGATGGTGATTGTATCTTTATCAGCATTTATGCATGACATGCAAATTAAGTAGAAATGCATTAAGAGTGGGAGAGCATTATCAGTTTAAGGCCAACAAGATGATTTAATTAGATTAGATCAGTGATCAAGAGTTGGTCATATGCTTAATTACTCTGGTCATTCTCCCAAATTTGACTAACATATTGTAGCCTATATTATTAGTGTTAATAACCCATTTTAATGCTCCAAAAGCTCTCCTTTTAATCTTTCTTCTTTTCTTCTTTTTTTTTTAAAAAAAAACTACCTCCTCAGTTTGTTTGATGTGGTTGATTTATTTTACTTAACGGAGTGTTCTCAATCCACATATTTATGAGATTTGTATAAAAAGTTGGGCTGGGCCTAATTGAAAAAGTTAGGCTGGGTTTCAAAGCAAAATTACTGGAGAAAATGGATTCTTTGGGCCAAAGTTCTTGGCCCATTTAGTTAACTTGCCTCGGCCCCCTCTTCTTTTGTTGTTGGGCTCTGGGCCTTAAAATATAAATCCATTGTTTTTTGATGCTATTTAGTTTATATGGAACTGGGCCGACTACTAGTGGCTAAGAGATTGGATCCAAATACACTATGTTGGCCCTCCAAATCATAGCCCAATTAAACTTAGCTGTTCGAAATTCAAAACAGTTTAAAAAATTAAATAAACTTTCTATGTAGCTCAAAATTTCGGTAGTTCTTCTTAATAATTGATGGTTATGGTAAATCAAATAACCCCTGAAATTTTCTCAACACTCGCTAAAAAGAAATCATAGATTTTAAAAGGTCTAGTGATTATGATAAGCTATAATTAGTTATAGAATTACGTTTCTATTTAATTGGAGCTACTGCATTTACGCGGAAAATGTACAATCGTGCATCATAATGCGCATGCTTACATGCTGTCGAATGGCTCGTGCAGAAGCTCTAAAAATCGGAGCTTATGAGGTGAAGCAGGTAACGTAGCGGACTCGCGCACCTCATGGTTGGGCCAAACATGTCCTAGTTTACTCTTATCAGTGATCACTCTTTCTACACCAACACACAGATGCAAGTAGTTCATATATAGATGTCGAACAGCGCCGTTTAGATTCAGCAACTCTGCCACTGATGTGGGTCTGAGCAGTTTATTTTACCCACCCGTAAGAAGATCTATTAATCCAAACAAAACTTAGATAGTATTTACAATCTCTCTCTTGTCGTATCCATAATAATAAATATTGAACAATTATACTGGGCTATTCTACTACTTGTTGTCCTTGGCATGCGCAACATCGAAGGCCGGCCGGCCGTACCCGGCATCCTCCAGCATGTGCACGACGGTCCTCATCGACGGCCTCATCGTCGGGAGCCTCGCCGTGCACAGCACCGCCACTCTCAGCACCTTCACCGCCTCCTCCCTCGCCCACCCCTCGGCAATTCTCTTATCCACCGCGCCCATCACCTTCTCCTTACTGTCCATGCTCCCGCATATCCAATACACGATATCCTTACCCTCCCCGTACTCCGCCTCGATCGGCTTCCGCCCCGTCACTAACTCCATCAGTACCACTCCGAAGCTGTACACGTCGCTCTTCTCGTTCACCTTGCAGGTGTACGCGTACTCTGCAGCACATCAATCAGCGCGGACATCAGATTGCCGGTATAAGGATGGCCACGAAATACGAAAAAGCGGGGGAGAGCAGGAACAAACATACCGGGAGCAATGTACCCGTGGGTGCCGGCGATGACATTGGTGGAGGATTCCTGATTCGGCGCAGAGTGGAGGATCTTTGCGAGGCCGAAGTCGGCGATCCGCGGCTTGAAGCACTCGTCGAGGAGTATATTGCTGGATTTCACGTCGCGGTGGAGGATAGGCCGGTCGCAGCTGTGGTGGAGGTATTCTAATCCCCGCGCCGCACCGACCGCGACCTCGTACCTAGTGTCCCAATCTATTGTGCCCAATTTCTCTCCGGCCAACGTATGCAGCCGATCCCACAGGCTCCCGTTCGGGAGGTGCTCGTAAACGAGCAAGCTCGAGCCGTCGCTGGTGATGCTGCAGTAGAGCTTCACGACGTTCACGTGCCGGATCGAGCTCAGGGTCCCGACCTCGGCCTCGAATTCGCGGCACCGCAGCGACGACATGCGCCGCGGAGCGCCCAGAATCGCGGTGGCGCCGCCGTAGTTCTCTCCTGCGTAGGCGCTGCAGGGGTTGTGCAGTATGTGTTTCACCGCGACAACATTTCCGGAGGATAATTCGGCGCGGTAGACGTTCCCGGAGCCGCCCCTGCCGATGAGATTTTCTCGCTTGACGGAGTCTATGATCTCCTGCTCGTCGAAACTGAGATTGCGGAACGATTTCATGTCCCACGAATCCTTCTTGGCGACGAACCAGTCGCGGTCGCCGCTTGCGTGATCGGCGGATCGCCGCTTCACGACGAAGACGAGGAGCGCGACCAGCAGGGCGGCTGTGGCAAGGAGGACTGCCAGGACGGTCCGGAGCTTGCCGTGCGATCGGCTGCCGCCGGACGGAGCGCACCGAGGGAGGAATTGCGCGCTCTTGCTGTCGGTGCAGAGGCCGGGGTTCCCGATGAAGCTCGAGCTGTAGGCGGCGATCGAGAGCGCCGCGGGGAGCGGCCCGGCGAGGCGGTTGTCAGAGAGGTTCAGCGAGCTGAGCTTTAAGGCAGACAGGCTCCCCGGGATCTCGCCCGAGATTTGGTTATCGGAAAGGTCCAGCGAATTCAGGCTTGAAAGATTGCGGAGGCTCCCGGGAATTGGACCGGAGAGATTGTTTCCGGCGAGATTTATCGCGGTGAGCGACGTGCACGACCCGACGGATTCGGGGATCGCGCCGGAGATAGAATTCCTCTGCAGATTGAGGGTGATGAGGCCCTTCAGCTTCCCAATTGTCGCCGGGATCTCGCCGGAGAGCTCGTTGTACGACACGTCGATCGCAACGAGCGATGAGGCTTGACCGATCTCCGCCGGCAGCGCACCGGAGAACCGGTTGCCGGCGAGGAATAGCTGGTAGAGCGACTTCGCCTCGCCGAACCCCGCACCGATCGGGCCTTCGAACCCGTTGCCCGCGAGGTCGATGATGTTGGCTTCGGGCAGGCTCCAGATTCCGGCGGGAACGGCGCCGGACAGCGAATTGTTGCTCACCCGAAACCGCTGCAGCGTCAAGCAATTCGCGTAGCTCGGCGGTATCCCGCCGGTGAAATTGTTCTCCAGGATCAGCAGCTTGAGCATCGTCCCCCTCCGGCACATGTCCGGCGGGATCGGGCCCGTCAACATGTTCGTCGACACGTCGATGAAGTTGAACTCCGCCCAGCTCCCCAGCTTCTCCGGCAGGGTCCCGGAGAGCTGATTCGTGTACAGCGATAAGTTCACGAGATACTTAAAATCCCCGAACTCCGCGGGCACCTCGCCGGAGAAGTTATTCTCGAAGAGCTGGAGCGAGACTAAGTTCGTTAGGGAGCGGAGCTCCGAGAGATTGCCTTGCAAATTATTCATCGAAGCGTCGAAGTAGGCGAGCTCCGAGAGGCTTCCGAACCCCGCGGGGAGGGTCCCGGAGAGGGAATTGTTGTACAGCTCGAGCTGCGTGAGCTTCGCGAGCTTCGCGATCTCCGCGGGGATCGATCCGGAGATGAAGTTGTCGGAGAGCTCGAGATCCTGGAGCTCGGCGAGTTCGCCGATCGAATTCGGGATCTCGCCGCCGATGTTGGCATCGTAGAGATGGAGCGAAGTGAGCTTCGTGAGGTTGAGAACCACATCGGGGAACGGGCTCCGCGCGAAACCGTTATCCCCCAGGTTTAGGATCACCAGCCCGGTGAGGTTACCGAGCGAGTTCCAGGGGAAGGGGCCCGAGAATAAGTTGTCGGAGATGTTTAGCACTCGGAGGCCGTTGAGGGGGGTGAGATCGGGGACGGTTCCGGAGAGGTGGTTGAAGGCGAGGTCGAGGTGCGCGAGGGAGGTGCAGTTGCGGAGGGAGGGGGTGAGCTCACCGGAGAGGTGATTGGATCCGAGGGAGAGGGTGGTGAGGGAGGGGAGCTGGCACAGGGAGTCGAAAGGTAGAGTTCCGGAAATGCCCCTGCCGCTGAGGTCGATTCCGGTGACGGAGCCGCTGGAGCCGCAGGCGACGCCGGTGAAGTTGCAGGGCGAGTTGGTCGGCGTCCATGATTCGAAAACCTGGGGAGGTGAGCTCGCGCGCACGAGAGAGTCTCTCAGATCCAGGAGGATCCGCGCCTCGGGATTCGTGCTCGGCTCGATCGTGGGGAGCGGGGAGAGGAGGAAGAGGAGGAGCAGTGAGAGAACGGAGGAGGGCATTGTGGGAAGAGTCTAGAGAGAGCGAGACAGAGGAGTTTGAACTTTGAACTTTGGAGTGAGAAGAGGTTTAAGGAGTTTCGGCGTGGCTTTTTTTATTAATGTCGAGGAGGTAGTACGTGGGGATGGGAAGGAGGGGGAGAGAGTTTGCTTCTATTGGTTTGGTGGTGTGGATTGGTGAACCCGAAATAGAACACTTGATTAACGTGGAGTCACAAAAGAGTACACAAATTAATATTAATTGCGTACACCTGGTGCGTGCTTAAAAATATTTATCCAATCTGTTTCTTGCTTACTTGTTATATTATATTCAAAATAAAGACATGCAAACTTATCTGAACTATAATTCTATCCAAAATTTTTATATTTAAATTTTGCTATTTATTTTTTTAATTTATTTAATTTGAATCAGTCGATGATAAATTTAGTATTACCATTGTTGAGAATTTTGGAGTTCGGGAAGATGAAAATAGCGAAGATAAAGTAAATCCAGCCTCCGAATCAAAGATGGATTTTTTACTTGAAAATGGACGGATTCATTGATGGTGTTGGTGGCAACGACACTCAGAAACATGGCACTTTTCATAAAAATAAGATAGGAAAAGGTAAAATTACTTTCTTATTAATAAATTTATAAAATAAAAAATTTATTTTGCTAGTTCTCTATTCTCTATTAAAAAATAAGGTAAACTTCAAATGCCTCTACTGTGGTTTCACATTTTTTTTACTTTAGTATTCTGTGATTTAAGTGTATCAAGTTAGCTCGTATAGTTTCGCACTTTCTCACTTTAATACTCTATGATTTAAAGCGTATCGTTAGTATATGTGGTTTTATTTTTTTCTTTTTATTATCTATTTTACTAAATTTTTTCGTTAAATCATTAATAAAGTTAAAATTAAATGGTACTACAGTGAATATTCGATAAGCTTAGATAGAGTATCTGAAGGTTTTTGCATATAATTTAATAAAATATTATTGGAAGAAAAAAATAAGTGGCAAAGTTAAAAATAAATAATACTAAAATAAATATTCGATAAACCTAGATAGGATATCTGAGCCGACGAAAAGAGAAAAATAAAATCATAGAATACTAAATTGATTTACTTTAAATCCTAAAATACTAAAATAAAAAAAGTGCGAAACCATAAGAATTTACTTCATATATAGAGTGATTTTTTTTGTTTTTCACAAAACTATATGCAATTCTTTCTAATTAATTTGTATGCACATATATAGTCCACTGAGTAGGCCTGCTTTTTGTCGCTTTCTTAGAGGTTGGTGATAGTGATATGATCCGAGCTGTGCGACGCCTTCTAGCCGCCCTGGTTGACTGCGGTGCGTCTCTTTTGTTTTGTCAAGTGGCACAGCCGTGCACTGGTGTGGAACCTTTGGATTCATTCATTTATTTATCACTTGTATTAGTTTTTTTTTTTTTTTTAAACAAAATAACTTGCTTGTTCTAGATGGATTCAACTATCTTCTATCTTCTAAAATTTTACGATAAGCAAATTGGAGATAATTTAATTTTTTAAAAATTACAAATTTAGTCTCTAAATTATAAGACGAGTGATATATTTATCTTCAAATTTTTAAATTTCTTTACAATTAAGTTTCATAGTCTTATATATTTTATTGATATATATATATAGTAGTGATATGATATTTTAATTATTTTCATATTAGTGGTATATTGTTATTATTATTTTTTTTTGAGAAAGAGGTAGCGCGTTATCTGCTTCATTCGTTAAGATATTGGTGGTATATTATCACTCTGTTATTTTAATTGGAATGTGAGACTTGAGTTGTTAACAACAATTTAGCAAGTTTAAATAAAAATTATAATAATTTAAAGTTTGAGGATAAATATGACACAAGTTTCAATATTTATAATTAACATACTCGGATATTTTGTAGTTTATGTTTGTAAAATTCTGTCAACTAATTATGTTTTAAAACTTAATTTTGGGAATAAAATTGTTATTCCAAATGTTTGGATTTTCTACTAGTTAAAGTAAAAATTAAATTAAGCATGTATGTAATTGCATTATTGATTGGTTTACAGTAGAAAAAACTGTGATTGATTAAATCAATCGTCCAATGTTTATTTAGTTTGGTCGCCAATTTCAACAATACACAACCAAAAAGTTCCAATAGATATATAATATATAAATAATAACAACAGTTACATAGGATTGATATAGTATTAGCCATACCAATAGTATCTAAAATAAGTGGCAAAAGGTTTGGCGGACGGTGGTACTCAAGGTCCCAAGTTCGAATTCTATATATTTGATTAGCATTAAGTTTATTTAAATGAAATAAACGAAGCGGTTAACTTATTATCTATTTCTCAAAAAAAAAAAAAATTAACCAAAAAAATATAAAATATAATAAAACCCTTCAATACTTAACATAACCAGAGGTTAAAAAAAAAAAAAAAGGTGATAGGTGTGGACAATTAAATGATGGTTGGTTCTGGGTTCTAGAAGATGTAGCTCTCTTACGATTATGTGCACCAGTCAAAAAGCCAATTGTCCATATATCTAACATGTACAAGTGCAACGACCTTTTTCCTTTCTAACATGTACAAGTGCAACGACCTTTTTCCTTTTTTTTTTTTTTTTTTTTTTTAATGAGGATAAATTTGAACTATGTGGCTACTGGCTAGTGATCTGTTTCTCAGGTTTTAATTTTTTATAATTTATAATTAAAATTTTTAGAATTATTATAATTAGATTTTGTAATATAATTTAGTTGATCAAATTTAATATATTACTGATATAAAAATAATATTGTTAGTCTCCAAAATTCTCCCCGATCCCTGAAAATGCCTGATCTACCTTGGGATGCGTGCTGGGATGAAAAGTGGTTCAGATTGATGACCCTCGAGAAATGCGCCCTTCTGATCTTCACACGATTCGATCGGCGAGGGATCAAACCGATCGGGTTTGAAATCCTATTTTCACTTTGGTTCGTGAAAGAGTCGAAAGGTCAACACAAGTAATAGATTAAGCAAGGGAGGAGCGAATAGCGAGAAGAAGACTTAAACAATCGGCTCGCTCAGTAAAATGTGACTATATTAATAAGAAAAACGGGAAATACAAGGAATGGACCGTAACTCTCAAGAGTGATGCCCAAAGGGCGAGACGGACTCTAAGAACTACAACAAAGAGCGGAGTGATGCCAGAAAGCGAGACGGACTCCGAAGTTTAAATTAGAGGCTACTCCTAAGAAAAAGCAGTAAGTGCGAGTAAGAAAATGCGAGAAAATAAGGTGGTCTTCTGTTCGCAGGGGAGGAAAAGACCTTTTTTCAGTATATTGAGTGCCTATTTATAAAGCCTCCTTGAATCAGTTATGGTCTTAGTATGACCGCCACCATCCCACGTCTCCGATATTGTGGACCACCTTCGACCGATCGATTACTACTTTGGAAACCGCGTGCAGTTATTATAACTCCTGCGGTTCATGCTCTTTTCGTACTCCTGGCGCACAACTCGGTTGTCGTGTTTATCAAAACACCCAGTGTATAACTTAGCCGTGATAAATCGGCTCAACAATTGCCCCCTGCAGCCTTCCGAGAATCGCCTTGATGGGCGGTTTTTTGTTCTCTTTTTCTCGGGTAATCATTCTATTTCTCGCTTGAACCTTTTCGGTTCAAATTTCTCTCCCAACTTTACAAAAGTGTGACCCGATACATATCTCCCGATCCGATCCAATCAATCTCACATATTCTGCGTCAGCGAATTGCACTGGATTCAAAGCCCTAGAATACGATTTCAATCTTGACCGTTCTTTTTCTCATTGACGGTCTTGATTTACTTTAGGATTTTGTCTTATATGCGGCATTGATTGCATCCTCTTAATTGCCGCCGTCTATTCATCATCAAAGTGCATTTCGAAAACCGTATCGTTGTGACGAAACGACAGGACAGTTTCTTTTCCTTCTTACCCAAGCTTTTAACCTTCTGATTTCGTCTTCTCCGTCGTATACTTCTATTCTTACCAAATCCTTTCTTGGTTTACCTTCGCCATCTGCCAATCTTTCTTTCTACCCCTTTTTGTCTGCTTTCGCTGATGGCCAAAATTCCGTCTTTGCCGACTCGTCCTTTGTTGGACTACAATATTCTTCGTCCATATCTTTTGACTGATAAAACTAGATTTGTTTTGGGTCCCTCTTTTACTGGAGATGCACCCATTGACGATTTCCCTTACTCTAGTGATGGTCTCCCCTTGGCAGCAGATTCAATCGACCTACATTCGTGGCTTTCTTCAACCTCCACCGGTAAGCCTTCAAACTTGGCCGATCGTTTCCGATGCCTATTTATCATGGCTAGATAGAGTAGAAGCTGCCTACGGTGAAGTTTGGCGAGAAGTAGGTATATATGAGGCTATTCAGCTTTCTCGAAAACCTCCTCTTGCCGATAACCTCCTCTTGGCCTCTCCTCTTTGTTTCTGGTCCCCTGTTTCTAATGTTTTTCTTTTCCGAGGGGGCCCTCTAACTCCAACTCTTCTAGATGTCGCAGCCATCATCGGCCTAAGGCCCCATGGCATTATTCTCTCTATGGCCTACAATCCCGATGGTATATCCGACTTTGAAAATCATCTTGACCTTGCGGATTTGGCCTATTCTAAATTTCTTCGACGATTTGCTGGTGAAGCATCTGCTCCTGTTACCAGGAGAGAACATATTGCTTTTTTGCTATACTGGTTGTGTCACAATCTCTTCTGTACTCGATCACAAAAAATTAACCGAGATTTTGTTCCCATCGCCGTTGGTTTAGTCAACGGCGATAAATTAGCTCTCGGACCTTATTTCCTTGCTTTTGTTTATAGAGAAATTCTTGATTCTCTCAAATCATCACCCTCTAGTAGTGGTATCGCCATCAGTTCAGGCTGTGGCGTTTTCTGGTTTTTGCAAATGTTTTTACAAATTTACTTTCCTGTTCTGTGTGGAGCCCCTCTAGATGTAAGCTCGGCTGCTAATTTTGATTATTATGGATTGGCACTTGGCCGTCCTGAGCCGCTTACCCCAGGTCAACTGTCTGATTTTTTTGTTTATTTTAAGACATTCTATGAGTGTCCGCTTCATACTATTTTCACCTGGAATCCCTTTAATGACCGTGTCACCTATCCGTCTTGGTTTTTGGCTCGATATGAAGCTATTCAAAACGAATTAGCTTCCTCTCGTGCCGAGAATATGCAGAGGTTTGGTATTCCTTTGGCCCTCGAGACCCGCATATTGGATTAAAGTCGCGCTCCAAGCTAATACCGAGCACTAAAGTTTATTCCCCTCAGTTTGCGGCGCGCCAATTTGGGCTTGCCCAAGCAACCCCTGCTCCTGCCAAATTCTTCACATCCAATACTGCCTCGAACCGACCCCCGAGCAAGAGTATAGCTGACATTGATGCTATTTCGGCTAAGGGAAGTCGTCTTCGGCGATTTTTTAAATTAGTAAGCTTCAGGCCGAATCCCATGGGAGTGATAGCTTACCGCTTTACCATCAATTGGGAGAGCTTTGCTCAAACAATTTTCAATCGATCCTCTATGCAAACATACCGCCAAATTATTCTTCCTTACGGTATATTCTTGGCCTGTAAACTTTCTTTTCTTTGTGTTTTTTTTTTTTCTTTATTTTAAAAAACGCTAAACAATCTTCTTGTTTCATATTCATCAGCTATGGCGGTATCTCGGGATCCTGTTACCCGCTCAACTCCTGCTCCATCATTATCAACTGATTCATCAGAAGAGACCTCTAAACCATTGCCTTCTTCCCCTGTAATTTGCTTCATTCATATTTTAATCTTTATATTTTTCATGCACTTAACATTTCTTCTAAAATACTTCCTTTTGATAATCGATCGATCCGGACTTCCTTATCGACCCAGAACTTAAAAACGGCCGATCGAATCGACTCAAAGTACATCTTTGCCGCCTTCGAAAAGGCGTAAATCTTTGGCAAAGAGACCTCGGCCAGATGTAGTTGAAAAACAGTCGACTGCGCCTTCTCTTCCAATTGCTATCTCAGAAAATATTTCTTCAGTTGATATGGACGAATTGGCTAATATTTTGGAGCCGAATCCTACTTCTGATAAGCGATTGATTCTAGGTTGAGGTATTTCTAACCAAACACTCATTCACTCCGCTTTTAAACAGATTGATTTATAATGACTCGAACCGTTTCTTTCCATGGCACAGATCGAAAAAGGAACTCATCGTGAAATTCACAGCAAAAGAAATCAAGAGGTCAAGAAACCATTACCTCCACCTTCACCAGAAGTGGAAACAAATCCAAATGCACCTCGTTAGAAAACCTTCAGGATGGGCAACCCGGACGTCTATCCTCCTATCTCTTCATCTTCAGACGATCCTTTATCCACGACTCTTAATTTATTATTAGCCTCCAGTCCAGGCTCGAATAATGGAGATGATCCAGCGACTACGATGTCGTCAGAAACTCAACAAAATCTGATGAATGTCTCCAATTATACTCTCTTGGCCTTCCTTATTTAGCCCAGCATCAAGAACAATCTGATCGGTTAAGTGCTCTTTTAAGTAATTTAATCGATCAAATAGGTATCTCCCCTATTAATCTATGTTTCATAAAAACTCTTTCATCTCATCTTTCCTCTTTTTTATCTCGGCACCAATCTTTGCATGCCGAATTTCTGTCTTTACATCAACATTTTGATCGTGTTGATCACATTAAAAAGAAGATTCCTGAGGTGACAACTCCTATCACTGAAGTAAGTAGTGAAGATAAATCTTTGGCCGATCAAGAATCAAATTTCTTGCGAGAACGAATATTAACTCGAAAGAAGAATTGACCACAATTTGAAATGGCCTTAGCCCGCACTTCGACGCAGACTTCTTCTTCAAGACCAATTGAAGACGAAAAGAAATGAAGGCATAGAGCTTCGTGATCAACTTTCCCAATTATACCGAGATACATCCATTGATGAAGCGAAAGAAGAGAGTTATTGAAAGTGCTGAGGTCAATGTGATAGCCGAATGGAATCAAATTAAAGAATTTTTGTCTTAATTCGGCTTGTAATATGCTAACTCGGATTGTTTTCCCATATGGATGGATAATACTTCTTTAAATATTTACCATTGATTGCCTTTTCATTTTCCTTCTCTATCCCATTTATATTCTTGAGATAATAAGCATTTCCTTTTACTATTCGGTTAATTTGAAATGGACCTTCCCAATTTGGGGACCATTTTCCATATGTTCGATCTTTCTGACCGATAGGAAATATTAACCGAAGCACTAGGTCACCAACTGCAAATGATTTGGCTCTAACTCTTTTATTATATGCACTACACACTCGGCTTTGATACGCCTGTATGTTATTTAGAGCTATCAGCCGAGTTTCATTCAACTTTTCTATATTTTCTTCCATTAACTTGCTATACTCTTCAGCCGAAAGTTCTCCTTGTTTTTCTGTTCTCAAAGAAGGTACCGTTATTTCGGCTGGAATTACGACCTCGTGACCATATACTAACTGAAAAGGTGTCATCCTTGTTGCCGTTTTTACCGAAGTACGACACGCCCATAATACTTCGGTGAGCTTTTCATGTCATTTTTTCGGATATCTTCCGATGTGCTTCTTCATTAAATTAATGATAATTTTATTCATTGCCTCTACTTGTCCGTTTGCTTGAGCATAATAAGGAGACGAATGAAGTAATCTGATATTTCGAGACTCAATGAACCGAACAAATTGTCCACCTGTGAACATTGTCCCTTGATCGGTTGTAATAGTCTCGGAAATTCCAAAACGATGTATTACATTATCTTCAACAAAATCAATCATTTCTTTTTGGGTAATCAACCGAGTAGGTTTCGCCTCTACCCACTTAGTGAAATAATCCACAGCTACTATTAGAAATTTATGACCAGCCGAGGAATTCGGCTGTATTTCTCCAATCAAATCCATTGCCCATCCTCGAAATGGCCAAGGTTTTATTATGGCATGCATTTCGGATGCTGGAACTCTTTGTATCGAACTATGAAATTGGCAATCTTGGCAGCCTTTGGCATAATCTATGCACTCCTGATACATAGTTGGCCAATAATACCCTAACTGCCGAATTGTCCATCTCAATTTTTTTCCTACTAAGTGTGTTCCGCATATACCCTCATGTACTTCTCCCATTATCAATAAGGCCTCTTCCGCTCCTAAACATTTCAATAGTATTTCTTCGGCTGTTCTTTTGTAAAGCCGTCCATCCAGCAAACAGTAACCGACCGCTTTTCTTTTAACCATATGACTTGCCCCTTTATCTGGATTTTCTAAGTACTCAATCAAATCTTTTCTCCAATCCTCTTGCACGTTTATCGGGGCTATTATTGACTCTCGTACATGAACCGCAGGCATTAACCTTTTTTGAATTCCAATCGATTGTAATTTCGCTCTCTATATCCGTGAAGCTAATTCATTTGCTCCTTCATTCTCTTGTCTACTCATATGTTCAAACTCGTCTCGAAGCTACATAATGTGACTCCAATGTTTTCCTTAAATAATTTTGTAAAATCGGATTTTCACATCGGTATTCCCCCATAACTTGTTTGATCACTAACTGTGAATCACCGATGACTTTAATTGATTTCACTTTTAATTCTTGCAAAATTTCAAGTCCAATTATCAAAGCTTCATATTCAGCTTGATTATTAGAACAACTGAAATCTAACTCAAAAGCAAATTTGCACACATACCCTTCAGGCGATTGTATCACTATCCCGGCGCCGATTCAAATTGTTCTTGAACCATCAAAGTGAAGTATCGATCGACACCCAATCATACTTTGTGTCGAATCCTCCACTTCCACACATGGATGATCAGCCAAAATATCTGCTATGGCTTGTCCCTTCACGGCTTTTGCTGGGACATATGTCAGGGAAAATTCGGATAGTGCCAAAATCCATTTTCCTATTCGTCCTCGTATTACTGGCTTAGATAACATATATTTTATCAAATCGGTTTTACATATCACCGACACTTCAATCGGTAGAATATAATATCTCAATTTTGTACATGAATAGTATAAAGCCAGGCATAACTTTTCAATAGCCGAATATCGTTTCTCTGTGTCCAGGAGACGTCGGCTTAAATAAAATATGGCTTGTTCTTCTTTTTCTTCATTTTCCTGGGCCAACAAACATCCTAAATTTTCTTCAGCAGCCGATATGTATAATTTCATCGGCTGATTCTTTTTTGGAGGCACTAATACTGGAGAATTTGATAAATATCTTTTTATATTTTCAAACGCCTCTTGATGTTCATTTGTCCATATAAATACTTCTTTATCTTTGAGCCGAAGTAATGGAGTGAAAATCCCTATTTTTCCGCCAAGTTAGATATAAACCGTCGAAGATAGTTGATTTTCCCAAGCTTTGTAATTCTCTTTTGCTTCAGGGTGGTGGTAACTCTAGTATCGCTTTCGCCTTATTTTTATCAATTTCAATCCCTTTCTCATGTACTAGAAACCCCGGAAATTTCCCAGACTCGAAAGCACATTTCAAAGGATTCATCTTCAGATTATACTTTCTCATTCTCTCAAAGGCCAGTTTTAAGTCAATCCAATGCTCAACTTGCGACTTGGACTTTACCACTATGTCATCAATATATACTTCTAACATTTCACCAATTAGATCATGAAAAATAAAATTCATTGCTCTCTGGTATGTAGCTCCAGCATTTTTCAAACCAAACGGCATGACTACCCATTCAAAAGTTCCAATTGAACCAGGGCATCTAAACGCCGTCTTAGCTACATCTTCTTCAGCAATAAAAATTTGATTATAGCCGGCATGACCGTCCATAAGAGATAATATCTCATTACCAGCAGCTGAATCTACTAACATATCAGCTATCGGCATTGGATATTCATCTTTAGGCGTAGCTAAATTCAGATTCCTAAAATCAATACAAATCCTTAATTTGCCATTCTTTTTGCGCACAGGAACAATATTAGATACCCAATCGGCATATCGGGCCGCTCTAATAAATCCGGCCTTTAAAAGATTTTCTATTTCATTCTTAATCTGAAGTACAATACTCGGCTCAAATCTACGAGCCGGCTGCTTAAAAGGCCTAAAACCCTTTTTAATAGGTAACCTATGTTCTACAATCTGCCGATTTAAACCCGGCATCTCCTCATAACTCCCAGCGCAACAAACTTTATACTCTTTTAGCAATTCCTTCAATTCTTCCCGCTATTGACCGAAAGTTTCGCACTTATATAAGTCGGTCTTCTTTCTTCTCCATATCCAAGATTCACTTCTATGAGTGGATCCTGAGTTTCCAACTTCTTCTCACCGACTTTGATGGGCGATTCTTCCAACTTACGCCTGTTCATTATCTTATCGGCCTCATTAGCCGAATTTAATTTTTCCTTAACTTCGGCTAAACCAGCCGAATCAATTACATCGTTTTCGGCTGTTCGAACCGAATTACTCAATGTTGCAGCATCGGCCTTAACAGCCGAATTTTCCTCACAACCGACCCTTTCGATCGGCTTTTCTTGAGGCTTATTAAAAGCCTCTATTCTTGTCCTTGGTAATTCCATTTCAACCATTTTGGTGGCTCTTCAGCTGCCACCAGGGCTCCCATATCTTTAGAGAGAATTAGTTGGACACCTTCTTCCGTTACTTTAACAAAAGAAATTTGATCAGGATCAGCATCGGCCCAACTGACATGGCCGATTTCTTCTACATTCACTTCTATCATATGAGGCCGCCCCTCGGCCCGGATTTCTTCGACTTTATCTCCAATCCATTGGAACAACTTTCCATGAAGTGTCGAGGGGACGCACTCGTTTGCGTGTATCCAATCACGTCCGAGTAAAAGATTATAATGACTATCCGCATCCACTACAAAAAATGCAGTTTTCAGCTTCTTAGACCCCACCGTTATTTCGGTGGTAAGCACTCCTCTAGCCTGTTGACCGTTCCCAGTGAAATCAGTCATGATGGAGTCTGTAGGCTTCAACTCATCCTCATCCTTGCCTAATTTCTTGAAAAACGAAGTGGGCATCACGTTGACCATTGCTCCCCCGTCTACCATGACTCGACCTACCGGCCGACCCTCGATCAAAGCCTGGATAAATAATGGCCTTATAAATCTAATCTGCATAGCCGATGGTTTTTCAAATACCACCGCATCGGCTGATCGCACGTCTTCCAACTGTAATTGGGCTACTTTAATCCCGATTTCTTCTTCCTCTTTGAAATCTTCATATTCAATAAGCTCCGCTTTAAATGATTGCGATAAAGTATACACCATATTCACATCGGCCATTGATTCCTCCGCCGATTTATCTTTAAGCTTTTGCTTTTTCTCTTATGCCTCCTTGGCCGATTCGACTGCAGAATCGGTCTCCATTCGGACCTCTCTTTCCTTAGGAGGCCATCTTTCCCTTTTAATGATCGTTTCCAAAGAAGCTATCTTGTCTTCCAACTCTCTTCTGGTCAGCTTCTCTTCAGTTTCGGCCTCAATTGGCCGCTCTACTTTTGATTTCAACCACGAGGCAGATTTTGACCCTCCTGCCTCATTATCATTACGCATTGGGCGAATAGGATATTGTGGATGGTCATCAGGACGTCTCCACACATTGAATCTCATTCCTTTCGCCTCTTCATAATGTTGCTTAGATTCGGCTTGCATCCTCTGCTGTCGACGCTTTTGTGTTTTAGTCAACATCGGCCCTTGCCATCTAGCCGATGGTTTTACCTCTACCTCGTGCCATTTGTCAATTGGCACGTCAGCTGATACCTTGATCATCCTGTTACTAATTGATTCGTTGATAGGTATTTCCACCATTCTCAAATGCTTTTTCAATATCTCTCTTCTCTCCCAAGGTCTCGCCACTGGCCAGTTCATTTACCAATCTTCACCGAGGAACTCAATATCACCTTCGGTCATTCCTTCAAACTCGGAGTTCCATTCTCGGCACGGCTTGGTATTGCCATTGTGGCGGTACCTAGGAAATCGTTGCTTAGAGCCGAACGGTCTCTCGACGATTCCATCGACTCTGTCGTTCATCGTATCATTTGTAATAATTACGCGAATATTTTGCATCATCGTACCTTGTTTACCTTGAACCGGATCTCCTTCCGCTCGTGTCATTAGAGGCTTCTTACGAACCTTCGTTTTCCTTATCTTCTCCATCTGGAATATCATCCAATTCCTGAGGAAAAGCCAATAGCTCTTTCCATTCATTACTCTTCTTCTTATCATTAACTATGACTTCCCAATCTTTTTTGTCATCTCGGCTTTGCATTTTATACAGAGCCGAAGGCTTCTTTTCGCGTGTGCGATATCCTCAGCGGCTGTTCTAGCCGCGATCGCTTTACCTCGTATGTCCATCACTTTGCCCTGCAAATGAAACATGTCTCTATAAGATTTTGCGTTCTGACCTTGTTGGTCGGCAAAGATAAGCCGACCCTCTTCTATTTCTTCTTGAATTCGCCTATTGATGGTAGCTTTTCCTTACATATCCACCGTTGACTGTGGTGGAAAAGGGTTTTATCAATCTCCGTATTTTTATTTTCTTGGCCGGCAAATATGAGCCGTCCTTCATTGATTTCTTTTTGCACACACTTTTAAAAGCGGTGCAATCGCTGTTTTGTGGCTCCGTGAATGATGCCACTTACGTATCTTCGCCGTTTTAATTCTTCTACAGGAGGAATCGTTTGCCCTTCCTGTAATCTAATTCGGCCATCTTTCACCAGCCGATCAAAAATCAAATCGATTTTTGAAACATCAAATCCGTAGTTGAAAGCTGATACATGTGCTTTGGCCTCGCTTGATTTAGCGAGGTTTCGGTAAAGCACATTTATATGGTGATTATTTCTAACCATCTCGGTAGCACAAATCTCGACCGTCATAGAATCATCCATTTCTTCAGGTGAATTCGGCTCTTCATGAATGGAAGACTCTTCAAGCAAAGAAATATTTTTCTCTTTTACCTTATTCCAATCTTTATTTCGGCTCCATCTAGGCCGATCCTCACTATTACCTTTCCGAAATTGCTCATATTGAGCAACTCGGATTTCCAAATCGAAAAGATTTGGAAAAAACTTATCTTCAAAATGATCTTTGATTTTAAAATGCATGCCGTTGAATGCCATTTTCGCAAATTCGGTCTCGCATTCTTATAAAACAACGGCTTCGAGCCGTTTTAAATCGGTTCGATACTCATCAATCGACTCTCCGTTCTTTGTCTAAATGGGCTAAGTCTACGATTGATAGTTAAACTCGATCCTATAAAATTGTTCATGAAACTTCTAACTCGTCCCAATTTCGGACGGAATTAGCCGGCAAGCTTGTATACCACGTAAAAGCCGTTTTAGTTAATGAAGTATTAAATAATCTCATTTTTAAAAATGGATCGGCTGCGGCTTCCCTACACTGAGCTGTGAACCGAGCAACATGTTCAACCGTGTTTTCGGTCTCATCGCCTGAAAATTTGTCAAATTTCGGCATTTTCCAATTTGCCGGATAAAGATGTTCTACATCTACAACTGCAGGATATGGTGATCTAAATACAGGCCGTATTGTCGGCCTTGCCCCGACTCCGAATGTATTTCGGATGGCTTCTTCTATTTGAGCATAAATTTCATTATTTACTCCTTGTACCTGAGGAACAGGCGCTTGGACTCCAATTGGTCTATTTGCCAGACCAACATTTGGTGCTATGGGATTGACTCCTTGTATATTAGGAGCTTGCCCTCCAGCCCCTACATTTTGAGGCTGATGTGTTACCAATGGAGGAGGAGGTGGTAATCCCCGTACTACCTCGTTGGCCGACATTATTGGCCTATATCTTTGCGATATGGTGCCCCCGGTATTGAGGTAACACACCTAGGTCTTCTTGGATTTTGCAACACGGCATCATTGCAGTACTTGTAAACTTGCCATCGGTTGTTCATTGCGAGTTAGAAATTGCCCAATTCGGGCAATATTCTCATTTGAAGCCGTGAGTGCGGCTAATACTGCGTCCAGTCGTGCGGTACTAGCATGGCTGTTCTGATCTAGCGTATGCAAAACTCGAGTCATTTGCCCAAGTGTTTGGGCAAGATTCGGCTCTTGCTGGCTAGATTGTCCACCGCTAGTTTCACTTGCTGCAGTAAAGCGCTCTTTGATCTACAACGTTATCTGAATTATCAGGGTGCTCATTCCCAGAATTTCTGGGAATAGTTCTATTACGGAGATTCATGGCATTATCATCAGCCATTTTATATCACGAATAAAATGTTACCTCAAATAGTGGGTCCCACTGGGCGTGCCAAAATTGTTAGTCTCCAAAATTCTCCCCGATCCCTGAAAATGCCTGATCTTCCTTGGGATGCGTCTTTGGGATGAAAAGTGGTTCGGATTGATGACCCTCGAGAAATGCGCCCGATCTTCAAACGATTCGATCGGCGAGGATCAAACCGATCGGGTTCGAAATCCTATTTTCACTTTGGTTCGGCCGAAAGAGTCGAAAGGTCAACACAAGTAATAGATTAAGCAAGGGAGGAGCCGAATAGCCAGAAGAAGACTTAAACAATCGGCTCGGCTCAGCCGAAATGTGACATATTAATAAGAAAAACGGGGAAATACAAGGAATGGACCGTAACTCTCAAGAGTGATGCCCAAAGGGCAGAGAGACTCTAAGAACTACAACAAAGAGCGGAGTGATGCCCGAAAGCGAGACGGACTCCGAAGTTTAAATTAGAGGCTACTCCTAAGATAAATGCGAGTAAGAAAATGCGAGAAAATAAGGTGGTCTTCTGTTCGCAGGGGAGAAAAAGACCTCTTTTCAGTATATTGAGTGCCTATTTATAAAGCCTCCTTGAATCAGTTATGGTCTTAGTATGACCGGCCACCATCCCACGTCTCCTGATATTGTGGACCACCTTCGACCGATCAGTTACTACTTTGGAAACCGCCTGCAGTTATTATAACTCCTGCGGTTCATGCTCTTTTCGTACTCCTGGCGCACAACTCGGTTGTCGTGTTTATCAAAACACCCAGTGTATAACTTAGCCGTGCTAAATCGGCTCAACAAATATAATATCTTAATTATTGTCGAATTATCAATCACAATATTATTATCTCTTTCAATAATAATAATTCATCAATATTTAGTTAATTAAATAATATTATAGGGATCTGATTATAGTATTTTAAAGTTCAAGCTATAAATTATAACTAATTAAAATTTATGAGTCAAATGTGTACTCTATCCTCAAACCTCATTGTTTGCGGATCAAATGTGTAATCTATTCTTTTAATAATCTCACAAAGTAAATGGCAAAGGATTTGGTGGTTGGTATCCGAGACCTAAATTCGAATCTTAGTTGATTTACATTTCAAGCTAAGTTTATTTCTAAATAAAATAAACAAAACGGATAGCGTACTACCTATCTCTCTCTCTCTCAAAAAAAAAAAAATCTCACAAAGTCCCTATCACTATGAAGGAAAAAAGAACTAAGCGCATGGGGGATGTGATGTGTTTTGTGTTGACCAACTCACTACATGATGTAGCTAGGTTTTGAAGCCTAAAATTTGTTCTCTCTCTCTCTCTCTCTTGTTCATTTTAATTTTTTTCAAAGGCTTAGGTTTTTTCTGCTAAATTTCCACAACAAACCCGTGATCTTTTCTACAAACATGGAGACTCGAATTTGTTGAAGTTTTGCACTCAATGAAGGATCTAATTCAATTCAAGTGAACCTAGCGATTACCACTCCACCTAATGAAGTGAATAGTTTGTTAAGTTTTGTAGGTTTTTCTTTCTTAATATTTGATTTCGCAGGGTGTTCTTACTACAAAGAGAGTTACGAAAATATATTTTTCCAAAGCTCAATTTAGCTGCCTACGTACGTACAATATAAATTGTTTTGAACATTTTTTCATGCTATATTCGGCTAGTATTTTAGATAAATTATATATTTTTTTTCAGCATGATGCATTGAATTTGTATTGCATGTAAGTGACACATAACGCACATCTATAGAAATAAAATTTTGGGCTTATCTAAGATCTTTAAATAGTAGAAGTAGAAGCTAAAAGTGATCATACGTCCCAAGGCAAGTGGTAAAAAATTTTGATAGTTAAAGATCTCAAGTTCGAAATCTAGTTGTTTTATATTTTTTACTAAGTGTATTTTTTTTAAAAAAAGAATGAAGATGGAGCATATTATTTCTCTCTCTCTCTCTAGATCTCTTAAAAAAAAAGTAGTCTAAAAAATTGCAAAATATTAAACTTTTGTCACAAATTTAGATCCTCAATAGCATTTTTCATGATACACTATCAATTAATTTCCTGTTCTTTCCACTCTGGAGAGATCTCCTGTGCCTACAAAATCTTTTAGCATTTCTTCGAGTTAGAAAGGCCACTAGGATCAATAATTTATCTGAGAAACAAGGAATTGGTGAAAGAAAAATCACCCCCAATACTCAGAATAAATAAGCAATTCTTTTTTAGATCCTATGATCATCTTCCTTAGAAAAATCTTTCACTTCTCAGTAAACGAAGAGTCAAAAAAGGTGTAAAAAGTGAATCAAAGTGCACCATGCACCTTCACTTGTTAGTGTTCGTATTATAACATCAACATGGCCATTTTGGTAAAAATCCACTTTTTGTGATAATATTATTTTCATTTTAGCATTTTGTAATTCTGGTCCATTCGTCGTCGTCGTATTCTAATAATAAGACAAATCTTCAAATAAACAGATAAAAAATGAAAAATAAATTGAGATTCTGGTTTAGAACTATCTATCATTCCATTTAGTATTTTTTTTTTTGAGAAAAAGATGGCACGCTATCTGATCATCCCATTTAGTAGTATTCCTCGCAGAATTGAAAATTAAGCATAAATTTCACTAGTTTTACTAATTTTTCTATTAGTAATAAAAATTTAGAAAAGATATTGTAAACTATTGATCATAGAAGGTAAGATATGCGCTCTAGCACTTTGAATTGAAGGTAAACTTTATATACCATCTCTATACTTTCACAATTTAAAACTTTAATATCACGTGGTTTAAAGTATATCAAATTAGCACGTAGTTTCTTCCTTTTTTCTTTGGTCCATCCATTAATTTTTTATTAAATTATATATAAAAAACTTCAGTGTGTACTCCATCTATAGTTTATCGAATATTCACTTTAAGTACTTTCTTTAATTTTAATTTTGTTATTGATTTAACGAAAAATAATAATAAAAAAAGATAACAAAAAAATAAAAAAAATAACAACATGGTATGAATGTGATACAATTTAAATCACATAATATTAAAGTAAAAAGGGAAAACTTTAAAAATCTCCCTTGTGGCTTCAATTTTTTTCACTTTAGTACCCTGTTATTTAAAATGTATCAAGTTAGTATCATGTGGTTTAAAGTGTATCAAATTAGTACCTTGTGGTTTTGCACTTTATTACTTTAGTATCCTGTGGTTTTAATTTTGTATCAAGTTAGTATTCTGTGGGTTTTTAAACTACAGTACTAAAGTGATAAAGTGTGAAACCACGTGGTACTAAAGTGATAAAGTCCAAACCACATGATACTTAACGATACACTTTAAACCATAAATCTTAAAGTGATAAAGTGAGAAAGCTAAATCTTAACAACTTTAAACTAGCTGGTACTAAAATAAAAAAATATAAAACCGCGGGGGAATTTTTGAAGTTTTTCCATATAAAAAAATGTGAAACTATTGAAATGATATTTGAAGTTTTTTTTATTATTAATAAGTGTTTTCTCTAGGTTGACTAACTGGGTATTAAGTTCACACTTCACATCACTCTTCATTTTCGTTTCTTTAAATGCCTCTGCTGGTGGGGCAAACAATGAATTTATTAAGGGTAAACTTCAAATACCACCTCGTCATTCCGAACTTTCTCATTTTAATATTCTGTGATTTATGATTTAAAGTGGATCAAGTTAGCGTCATTTTGTTTCATTTTTATCTTTTCGTTAATTTTTTCATCAATATTTCGTTAAATTATATACAAAAATTTTCAAATATTTTATCTAGGTTTATCAAATATTCACTTTAATACTCTTTAGTTTTAATTTTGTCACTGATTTAACAAAAAAAAATCAGTGAAATCTATAATAAAAAGATAAAAATAAAATCACATGATACTAAATTGATACTGATTTAAACTACGATCTTAAAATAAGAAAGTATAAAATTACAGAGATGGTATTTGAATTTTTCTCATTTATTAATAATCCTGTTTTGCGATAGAGATAGATATAGAAAGAGTATTTAAACGAATTTTCGCTGATGGCTTTAAGACTTTGAAAGCTAATTATTGAGTTAAAAAGCCTCCCTGATTGGAGAAAATAGTAAGCGATGGCCCTCTTCATGGAATGGTCTCTGTGTCATTTTTCTACAACCAATGACTAGAAATAGCATTCGAAATACTTTGAGGCCTCGATATCTCACTCATGTAGCTTAATTCATGTTCTAAATAAATGAAGCGGATAGCATTCGAAAGCCTCTAAATAATAAGAGATTTTAATTCAATGGTTCTGATAAAACTGTATAAGAAATACCTGGATATTGTAAATATTCTAGTAGTATATATTATTTCGATAGTGATTTATCAAATAGAGTATTATATCTTACACCAGAATAAAACAGAACTTAATACCAAGTCACAATCCTCTCCAGTGGCTAATAAATTGAAGTCAAAAACAGGTTTGCTGTTTTTTTCCTCCAAGTCTTTTCATGGTGCAATTTCTTCCTCGCTACTGTGCCCCGTCAACATAGCAGCACACGGTTTCATTCCGACAAGTTCCTTTAAAATTGGTTGGTTTTGTTCTACATTTTTAAAGTAGGGGGTAAAAAAAAAAAAAAAAAAAAAGAGTGAGAAAGAGACAAAAGAGGGGTGAAAATTAAGAAAAAATTAATAGACATATATGATTCAAAGATTTGTAATATTTTAAAAAATATTATATATTTTTAAATTTTGGAATAGCAAATTTTTCAAACTCTTAACTAGTTTGTAATAACTAGTATAGTCTTATATATAAATGAAAGTGAGAATATTTCGTAATTCATGAAAACCAAATATTCCTATCATTTAGAAATCTGAAGTTTATAATAATTTTATTACTTCATTAACACCTTTTATAACTTCCAACTTGAATCGCATGATAATAATTTGAATATTTTCAACAAAAAATATAAGAAATTATCCAAATATTACAAATAGTGAACAAAACGGATAATTTGTATTCGTCGTGCTCTGCTTAATTTGTTTTGAATAAAAATTCTAGGATGAAAGAAAAAGGAAAGATTTAAAAAAAAAAAAAAAAAAAAAAAAGGAAAGGAAAGAAAAGGCTTGGTTGGAGTGTGGCCCAGGCCTACTCGATGAAGGAGAGGCAATTATGGGCTGGGGTAATAGCAACTAAGGCCCAATATCCCGTAATTTACATTAAAAGCACGGCCTGTTTAGCCCAATACGGATCAAAACAAATGGGCCCCAAAATTTCCGGACCAGCCCATTTCGAGTAATTACGGGGCGTGGCTGAGAAGTCCCAATTCAATAATAACTTAGTCCACCACATCATCCGGAAAATTTATTATTATAATTTTAAAGTGACCTGAATGGCGGGTCCACAGCTGACGTGGTGAACAAGGTGCGTTCAAAAGTTTTCTGCCTGAGCAGAAGAGAATTCGATAAAAAATGCAGCTTTTTTCTTTTTTCTTTTTCTTTTGCTGCTGCTGCTGCTTTGCCGAGATCGGAGAACCACAACAGCAGGATAAGGATTCGAACGCCGCACGCATCCCAATCCCAATCTCTCCCCCAATTCATTTCCACTTCTATTTATTTATTATTTTTATTATTAACCTCAAACGCATCATCTCACATCTACACATACATATACACACCCAGATCCGCCCCCTTTAGTAGTCGCGATTCCGATCCCCGAAGATGCAGCCGAGCGGAGAGGCGTCGCACCGCATCGCCAAACTCGCCGCTCATCTCCACCCTCCCAATCTCCAGGTCTGCTTTTCCACTCATTTTCCATCCTGCCACTCTCCCAGTGCAGGGATGGAACTTCGGTGCGTGTTCTTACGCTACTGAATTACTGGACTTCGCCTGTAATCTTAGATTTCTCAGATTAAGAATTCAAATTTCAAAATTTAGTGAGCGCAGAAACATTAGTTTTTCACCGCAATAACATTAGTTGTGGTAGAGTGCGTGATATCATGATATGTTCTGAAAATTTTGATTCGAAGATGGAGGAAAGATGTTGGGTGAGACGCTCAAACTGCCGGGCGAAAGGAGGGGCGCCCGGATTCAAAGTGGCGATCTTGGGCGCCGCCGGCGGGATCGGTCAGCCGCTCGCAATGCTGATGAAGATGAATCCTCTCGTATCGGTTCTCAATCTCTACGATGTCGTCAACTCCCCCGGCGTCACTGCCGATCTCAGCCACATGGACACCGGCGCCGTGGTAATTTTGAAGTTAATTTTGAAGTTACTATCTCATTTCTTATATAGTAGGCAATATGGTAGGTATTATGGTTCGTTGCAGCTTCTTGGAACTTTATAATCCATGGTATAGTTTTTTTGAAACTTAATATGATGTTTTGTACCTATCTAGAGGGTCCTGTTTTCACTGTGATTGCTCGAACTATATTCTTATCTCTACATGCATCTACACAAGTTTCTGCGACTTAGATATGTCTCATTAAAACAAATTATTAAGGTGGTGGTAATATTCTAGAATCTTAAACATGGTAATTTATCCAGGTCCGTGGCTTCTTGGGCCAGCCACAGTTGGAAAGCGCACTCACCGGAATGGATCTCGTTATCATTCCCCGGAGTTCCGCGAAAGCCAGGGATGACGAGAGACGATCTGTTCAAAATCAACGCCGGAATTGTTCGGACCCTTTGCGAGGGAGTTGCTAAGTGCTGCCCCAATGCGATCGTGAATTTGATCAGCAACCCCGTGAACTCCACCGTCCCTATTGCTGCTCAAGTTTTTAAGAAGGCCGGAACCTACGATCCCAAGAAACTGCTTGGAGTGACGACTCTCGATGTTGCGAGAGCCAATACATTTGTGGTATGCATGATAAACAGAACTTGCTTACCGCACTAATATCTATATTGGTGTTAGATCTTTTGTAATTTGGAGAATTACGAGTTGTACCATTCTCATTGTTGAGTTGATATGTTCTTGATGTCGCTTGTAGGCTGAAGTGCTAGGGATTGATCCCAGAGATGTTAATGTTCCTGTGGTTGGTGGACATGCAGGTGTTACAATATTACCTCTCCTTTCACAGGTAAAAGAGTAAACACTTTTATTGATGCTGCTGATTTACTTTCTCATCGAGGGTAATTTGGAGTTCTTCTACATCCATTAGTAGTTTGAGTTGGACTGTTTTAACTTGAACCAGGTTAATCCTCCTAGTTCGTTCACGCCTGAAGAGATCGTGTATCTCACCGATCGCATTCAGAACGGAGGAACGGAGGTTGTTGAGGTAAAATACCATTTTTCCTCGATATCTGACTAAATGCTGTTTGCCATCAATTTATGTCGCCAAAATTTCTGGCCATAGTACCTGCTATTTGTACGCATTCAGTTGAAACTTTTTCATTCCCCTTTTCTCAATGCAGGCAAAAGCTGGAACGGGATCGGCTACTCTCTCGATGGTTCGGTGTTTTGTGATTTTGCTTTACTTAATCGGATGTTTTCTTTTCTTGCGTACTGCCGCTACGAATAGCATACTACTGGTGGAATAAAAATAAATAAATAAATAAAACCTCTGTAGGCATATGCTGCTGCTAAATTTGCCGACGCATGCTTGCGGGCATTGCGAGGAGATGCCGGCATTGTCGAGTGCTCTTATGTAGCTTCTCAGGTTCTTTTCGTGCCTATCATTCTTTTCTCCTTCCCCACGCATATTTGATTTTATGAGATTATTATTATAATCTTCCAATTTCCTTGTTCTTCCTTTTCTTTTCTTTCTTCTTCCTCTTTACGGGAGATGTTATAGGTCACAGAGCTTCCATTCTTTGCCACAAAAGTGCGGTTAGGACGACAGGGAATCGACGAGTTTTTGCCTCTCGGACCATTGAATGAGTTTGAGAGGTCTGAAGCTTAATTTAATTGCTTTGTTATTGAATTTTTGAGTTTTTGCCCGTAATTTTCTCGAACGGAATATTTTTACCAAATTTACCAATAGGATTTTCTCTCTCCTTCACAATTGCAGGGCTGGTTTGGAGAAGGCAAAGAAAGAGTTAGCCGAGAGTATTCAAAAGGGTGTCTCTTTCATAAACAAATGAAGTGATAAACGAGTTCGAAACCAAGCTTATCTGCCATCAACCTTATAAGATACTAATATACATAAAAATGTCTGTTGATTATTATTACGCACTCCTATAGAAAAGTTATGTGAGTACTGTAATTATGCTACATAACATTTGAATTAGCAAGATCTTGTTTAAAGGTGCAAACTTTTCATGAATAATTACTGCTTCTTGCATGTTGGCTTCTATGGGATATAAAAAACATGTTCTAGTTTCTACCTCGGCTCACAAGCTGTAGACCTTTGTTGTCAAAACCTTGGATTCTGCTTCGGCTTCTGCTTCTGATTCTCCCTTAAAAGCTGAAGCAACTGCTATATAAAGGGTACCAAATGGGCATTGAAATAAGCTTTCAATAGCTTGTGTTGCATTACATTTCGCGCGCACCAAATTGAATTTCAATTTCCCACTTCGGTTCCTGAAACTTACCACGCCAGCTAGAAACTAATTTCAGCCTTACGAATTTAGATTTTAGACATTAGTTTGTGAACATCTAACTTGTGTTGTTGGAGCAGAATGAAGAGTTACCAACAGGATGAAGCACAGACGGAGCACAGAGTTTTACTGAGTTCCTGAATTCAGTGCAAGAGTAGTAAATATTGGCTTATAAAGAGGAACTAATAGCCTATTGATTTGGATTTCCACTGAACAATAGTATACACTAGAAACTTTTCACCACCTAAGACAAAAATGATGTGAGCTAATAACACTCACTATCTTGTTATCAGTATCTGCGTCTGCTGCTATACAATAGGTTTCATTATCTACTTGCTCAAAAACAAAAGTGAGTTAATAAATAAATAATAAAAAGAGTGGGTGATACCCTGTGGATTTGGAAAGAAGTCAATACGTGTGTGGAAAAAGGAATTCTCAAAGCTTTTTCGCGGTGATTGCGGAACGTTAGTTGGTTATGCCGGCATTAAATGTCTCAGAAGGAATGCTTCTCTTAACAGCGTCTGCATAGGTATAGCCGAGATCCTGCAGCAATTCAGGAGAAGGGAAAAACATGTTAAATATCATCAAAGAGGTAAAAAGAACAATTGACATCTTTTCTGATAAACATGCTCAAACAACTTCTCTCTACAGCAGAAGCAAATACTTCAAATTATAGCTTTTGCTTTCTAGATCAAGATTGCTTCTTTCAGTTTCCCAACCACAACAGAAGTTCTAACGTTTTGTTTGCCAAATGCTTTGTTGTAGAGAATCTATTCCAGAAACCAACCCAAATGGGCACTTAAAGCATCAGAACTTAGCATTTCTTACGTTATGTGAGTTTGATGCCGAAAGCAGTGCAGCTCCGATTCTTGAGACATCATTAAAGTGCTGGATCACTACATTATTTGCGACTCTTTCACGGAGCATCACCTCCACTCCATTATGCAAATACTCTCGGAATAGTCGGTAGTGCTCGTATAGGTTACCCTCCACTGCAACAGCTACCTTCTCATCTGCGCTATCCTTTCCAATCTTCTTTAGGATCCCCAGTATTCCAGCTGCAGCTAAATAAGCGCCACGTCTTGTTACAATCTCACACACCTTAAAAACAAGTTTGCGCATCCTCAATGTAGTATTTGGAATCTGGATGAAACAAAGAGCAAATAAGATTAATATTAGTTCCTGAGAAACGTTCAAAACTTGCTATATTGAGTAAATCAGCAATATTGGTCATGAAAAGCAAAAGTCACATTACTCAGAGAATGTAAAGTACAGACACCATCCAAATGTTACTCGGCAATTCAAATATAATCTGAGTTTGGCTCGCTCGTTGTTAAAATTTCAGTAATTTAAAACTAAATGGTTTCCAGAAAAAAAAATATATAGAATTGATATTCCATTATTTTATAGAAAACTCCATAAATATAGTTTATAAAGACAATTAAGTTTAATCAAAATTTTAAATCAAACAACTAGATAGCTGTGCTTCAAATTTAAAAAATTATAGTTCAGAGACCTGTTCAGGGAGTAGATTTGAATATGTTTGGTCAAAAAAAAAAGCTGATGACTCAGTATAAATAGACTATTGCACTTGCTCAACAAATTAGAAAGTTGGTGCATGCATGATGGATAAAATATTATACCTACATCTGATATTCTGGTTAAATAGTCTTGTTAGGACTGACCAATTTTTGGACACTCCAAATAAGAAGCATGCTCTAAACTTACAAGGTTCACTCCATTATTATGATATCATACCCCTAATATCTGATCTAGTTTCTCTCCAACAACCATAAGGTCCTCTGACATGTCCTGATGCATTGCAGCCATATCAGGAATTCTGCAAACAAGCATACATATTAAAGATCCATTGGTCATCAAAAAGTCATGATGAATTTGACTGAAGCAAATATTATAATAAGTACAGAGGCCAAAGCTAATGCAATAGACATAAGATAATGGCACGGATAATAAAAAGATACTGCAAGATAGCATAAAGAGAAAGAAATCTCTACTGAAATAACCTACAGAATGAATAATTAATCTTTGGCCAGGTGCTTGATCCCTGCAGTTATGAAACTTTACAAAATCTAACAAGGATTAGGTTATTTTTAAGCAGTTGGTGCATGCCTTAGGTACAATGTGGAAGAATGGTACAAATGGATGATAATGAAGTGGATGAAGAATCAAAGGTGGAAATGCTAAGTGTTTGAATAGAAGAGAATTTAAAACAGTGAAGACAATATTTTGAAGTGTCCCGGCAACTCAATTTACCGTCAGACACAGAAAAATGTGACACACTTTGCTGCTGCTAGCTAACTACTCAATTAAGTTATTAATTCTTTTAAGAGTTGAAGCAATTGTTGAACCAAAATCAATGAAATATTGCAGTCATAGATCAACTATAAGAAAAATGAGCAATAAAGACAGCTCAATTTTAGTTTAGCAGCAAAGAGTGGAAAGATCTAGTAAAAGACCAAACTTCATTAATTCCAGTTCATTACCCAAAATAGATCTGAAAAGAAAAAACGGTACTGTTTCCCCCCACCCCTTTTTTTCTAGTTTTGATATTGACATTTAGTGCAAACTGCACCAGAGTACCGATATTAATGCTTTATACCAACAGCATCTCCAGTTCTCTGGCTCAAGATGGCATCTTAATTTTATGTTACTGTTAACAGAAACAGGCATATGGTGAAAAAGAGCATACTTGAGCACAAAAGGTATTCTAAGCTTCGATGGGATGGTGTCACCAAATAAAGCAGTTTCTTCAGCCATTTTTAATAGCACCCTTCTAACAATATCTCCTAAGTATACTCCACAGATGAGCTTTGCAAAGATCTGAAGATGAGGTAACTTTATGTTATATAAAACAAATGGATCATTTATTTGCAAGAGACGAGAGCCAAGAATTATACCTGCTCTCCAGGGTTGGCACTGGCAGCATCTAAATCAGTATCAAATTCAGTTATAGGAAGATTAGGTGACTTGAAATTCCCCAATTCCATGTTAATTATCTGGAAAAGGAGCAGCACAACTCAGACAATTCACAGCACCAGATCAATAAAAATTTTATAGATTTGCTTGGTCTACTCTCATCTGCACTTATCCAACAGAAGGGTAGCATGGTCGTATTGGAGTAATTCTATAAGAATGAAAGAGCTACTGACCATATCTCTGTGCTTGTTATGAGGACTTTCTCCATTAAAGGGCTCTGTGTAGGCAGCATTAGTCTTCATTCCCAACATAACAGCAGCCACAGTTTCCTTACAGCAGTATCTACCTCCAGCCAGTATCCCGACGGTATTATTAGCCTGCTTACGATCATAGAAATAGACCTTAAAATAGCATTCTACATATAAAACATGTTTGGCCTGGCTTCTGGAATATTTCCTCTTCTCTTGAAAACAGAATCTTTCGCAAACCAGGCATTTGGCCCACAAAAAGTTTAGAGGTTTCAATATTAATAAGCTCCAACATAAAGCTTCTGTTGAGTAGATTTTAATGAAAAATGTTGTCGACGCTTCTTTAAATAACTCTAATAAAAAACTATTTAGTAGAGCTCCAACTGACCAAATATTGTTACGTATATAACAATCATTACAATCACAATACACAATAGCCAAAATCAACCGACTAATCGTATGGAAAAGAATAAGAAACAATACAGTAGGCAACTACAGATGATGAACCAGAGAAAAGGTACTAAAGAAGGTGAATATTACCAGTAAAGAGATGCGCATCTCAACACCATGTTTCTCCAAAGCCTTGTTCATGGCTGCCACAGCGTCTCTTCCCTCCTAAATCCATTTCATAGGGTCAAGGCTAAATACAAGCATTACAATAAAAGCCACTTTTAGCGAACAAACCATGTCCAATTCATGAATCTGGAAAAATCACCAGGTTTTAAGTAGAAAATCATCCTCCCCGGCAAGAGAACCAATCAGCTATTAGAGTTGAAGCTTACCGTCTCCTTAATTGAGAATCCTATGGTCCACTCAACACTGAAACAATCTGATTCCAAGTCTTGAACAGCAGGAAATGAAAACGTAACGCCGATTTCCCCTGGCATTCCATCATGAGGGCCCATATTCGCATTGCCCGTAGATATGAACTTTACCAGCTCTGCAGCTATAAAATTGTATAATTCCTGAAACAAATAAATGTAATCCTTGTTTCTTTTTCTTTTTTTTCCTTTAGGATCCCCTAAATCCAAAACAAGTTCACTATGGTGACAATAATGATTTCTCACCTCAGATGTCCCAACCATCAACTTAGGTGGCACGGGCACCTCAGATATTTCCTTTTCAACAACACGAGCATCATTTCCACCTAGTAATAAGCGAATCATCCGAACACTTGCTGGGCCAAACTGCAAACCATAGAATAACCCTTCCTCGCAACTGCAGTCATAGGAATTAGGAAAGAAAAAATAAAATCCCAACTAAATCTTTCCATGAAAACCCAGGAACTTAGGACTAATCCCCTTCTCATTTTAGGGAAATGAACTACATGTATATTTGTCTCCTCTTTTGATACATACATAGGAAATCACCCCATAATATTCCCACTCAAAAAAAATCGCTTCGCACTCTATAGTAGTGAGCACCGTTTTGTAACCGTTCTAATACCTAATCATTAGAAGTAGACCACTTTCACGATACTTGCAACTATTTATAACGAAAATACAATTCCTTACTCCAAGCGAAGCTCTCTTTTGCAACAAAGAACCCCATATAAAGCCATTTAGCCTTTAGGTGATTGTCAATATCATACAAAAAGGTTTAGAATCTACATTATGAGCAAGGAGGAGGATGATCCAACCCGAATCGTAGTAAATGAACTAAAGATTGATTCTGCAACATCATACACTACATTTCCAACCAAACTATCTCAAAATCGAAGAGGGGATCACAAATTACCCGGTGGGGAGAGATATAGAAGGATCCGCGATCATTCTGAGGCTGCTCCTTCCCTCAGAGGCGATCCCGGCTCTCATCTCGTCGGCCATGGCGTCGGCCACCGCCCACAGCCTTTCCACCGGCGTTTCGCACCGCTCCTTGAGCTCCCTCATTATGAGCTCGGCGCGCCTCCACCGCCGCGAGCTCCGGCGATACCAGAGCGCCGCGGCGGCCAACGCAGCCGCCGCCGCCGCCGCCGCCACCGCTGCCGCCGCCGCCGCGCTCTTCCTCATCCGGTGGCTCCTCCTCGACCTCGTGGATGTGATCGTGGAGCGAGGAGAGCGGGGGTGTTAGGGTAACGTCGCGCTCCCTCATATTCGGCAACTGCGTTCCGCTTGTTACCGATTTCCGAGGCGGGGTTTTCTCTTATTCCGTTTGGTTTGCGCTTCGCGGAACCGCGTTCGTAATTTGCACGTCGCTCTCACTTTACCAGTAGTTTTTCAAAAATTTAAATTATTTAATTAAGCATTTATTTAATTTAAAAAAACTTAAAAAGATGTCAATTTTTTTTAAAAAAATTATGAGCGTCATTCCAAAATTACCTACAGTTGAGAATAAATGCCTCCATACATGTATTGCCTAACTTCTTCGTACATGTTTAGCTTCTTTTTAAAATAAACCTAGTTAGAAATATGAATTAACTTATATTGACTTGGGGCCTAGTATCCAATTAAACTCTTTTGTCGTTTATTTTAGGAATGATGGTAGTAGAAAAATAATACTTATGTGATAAATATATTTTTAAAATGATAAACTGTAAATTATTGATCGAAAATACTAATTGAAGTAGTTAATAGAATCAACTGTAAAAGTATAAAAAAAACAAGACTAAAATTTGGATAATGATTGTAAGATAGTGTTGAAAATTACTGTTTGTATATTAAAATAGTTCCGCTATTTGTCGTACAAAATATCTATAAATTATTAGTTTCTCTGAAAAATACATATATTTTAAATATATTATTTTAAAAGATTTGTATGTCAGACATACATGCCGTAAAAAAGAATATTAAAAACTAATTATATGGGGAAGAACATAAAATTAATGTAAAATACACGCAAAGTCATACTTAAAATATAATAAAATGAAGACGTGAATGCCCTACTAATTACCACCTGAAATCGTGTCAAACTAAATTAACTTTAAAATTAAATAAAGATATGTTAAAATAAATAGCTCCATGAGCTAACATCTTTTATACTTAACAAAATCCACACTTTTATCTCCTGAAAAAAAAAAAAAAGCTTTCAAATTCATTTATCCTAACCCTAACTTTGACATATTCGGCATTTACAGACATTTTCGTCACCGACTTCATTTTAAAGACTTCGAACACCGAACTCCAAATAAAGTCGGCGCAGCGTCGTATTTCTCAACCTATCTACTGCCGACTCCCGAAGTATTTTAATGCGAGCGAGAGGTGTCGAAACCATCGCTACAACCCGTAGCCACATACATTCTAAACTCATCCTCTTACACCTTAGGCTCGTTCTGGGTCGCTCCGATTCCAATCACGCCACTTCTCTCGACCCCGCCGTAATAAAATGAGCCTCTTTTATGCGGCGCCACATCGTTCCCCGTGAGAGAAACCCTAGCTCCCTTTTTCATCGCGATCCCCAACCCCCCTTCCTCCCCAAATCTCCTCTCAAAGATTCGTATATCGATTATAATTCTCGTCCCCGTGTCGTCGCAGGTGGATTCTACGCAAAGTTAGGTAAAATTTCGATCCTTTGATTTATTTAGCTGTTAATTCTTGAAGAATATAGGTTTATTTCTCTTCAATGCGTGTATATGGTCGCATGATTTGGATATTCTGAGATCTTTGTTTCTTTTTTCTTTTTCTTTTTTTCCGGTTTGCTTTCTATTGCTGTTATTGGTTTTCGACGATTTAGGGCTTTCGCAAGGAAAAAGTAAAGGGGCCAAGGCATTTTCTTTGAGTCAAGCCCTATGTGCGATGTCTAACAATATTTTTTGGTTCCACTTCTCCTCATCAATTTGTGGGGATTTTTTCTTGATCGTTTTGCAGCTTCTCTCTATATGATATCTGACTTTTTAGAATTTTTTTTATTTTTTATATCGTTATGTTTTTCTCTTTATATCTTTATATTCCATTACCGATCGTGTTTTTACTTGTTTTTTTTTTTTTCGATCAATTTCTAGGGATCATTTTCCATCTCTTTTCTCTTGTAGCGGTTGTGGATGTGAATTACATGTAAGCGTTAGTAATCACCTTATCAGAGACAATTGCCGAAAACTGATGGAGTCACTAAAGGCTTTAGCATCATTAATGACAAGTGATCAGAAATTGATCAAAAGAACAGATTATAGCTAACAATTTATAGTTAAAAAATTTCTTTTTGCTGGCTACAAACAGCCTATACCAATAACCTTGACATAGAAGTTTGTTCTCAATTATTTAGTGAACTAATTTTTTATTTTTATTGCAATTCAGATGGCAATAAGAACATAATAGTGTTTGTCTTTTCTTTTTCTTTTTTCCTGTAATTATCAGGCTATTATAGAACTATTTGGTTTGTAAAATATAGGGTGTGAGTCGCAAGATTTATGTGTCATTTCCTATTTCTTTCTGTTGGTAATCTACTGCAGGTTTTTACTTAAATGATTATGCTGCTGACTTCTTACTGCTGATTTTCAGGAACTTGCTGTTGAATTCATTGACATAAACAGCATACATAGTTGAAGACATTATACAACACATTTTGTTTTGTTTTAACTGACACTTTGAGAAGGAAACATTTGAGGAGACGAACCCTTCAGAATGGTTGAAAGTAGTTCATACAGGTCCTCCATTGACAGGCATGAGGAAGAAAGTCCTGGTTCTTCTTGGTATTTTAGTCGAAAGGAAATTGAAGAAAATTCTCCATCTAGGAGAGACAGCATCGATCCGAAGAAAGAGACTTATCTTCGAAAGTCATACTGCACATTTTTGCAGGATTTGGGCATGAGGCTGAAAGTGTAAGGATAATGCACTCATATAATTTGCAGCTTTTGTTGTCTTAACTTATGTTTCAGTTTATTTGGGTCTCTGATTTTCATTCTTTTGTTGAAAGCAAAGATATATTTCTTCTGATACAAACCGTATGGTGCTCATCTCTTGTCCTTTCTTTGAATATATTGCTGCATTACTGTGAATATGCCTACAAATCCCTCTGACGGAGACAAATGCTTCCTAAACCTTGCAGCAAGCTGCTTCTTCTTCTTCTTCTTCTTCTTCTTCTTTTGTTGGCCTAGGGTGTTGTTTGTTTAGGTAGTGCATAGATTGTTGTCTCACTCCTAAGCATCTAGGGTTTTTTTGTCTCATTGGTTGCTTTTTACAATGTTACTCGGAGAAACTTACAGGTTGTTTTCTTGCTCAGAGATATAAAAAGGGCAGTCCAGAAAAAGCTGTTTAATCCTGTTAATGCAATATCCAATGGTGTTAACATTTCTTTTTTAATGTAGGCCTCAAGTGACTATCGCCACTGCAATTGTGTTCTGTCATCGTTTTTTCCTACGCCAGTCACATGCCAAGAATGATAGACGAGTAAGTTTATTTAAAGTATTTGTCAGTGGCTTTTTGGGTTTTTTTTTTTTTTTTTTCGTGTCTGCATTTTTTATAAGATCTTTAGATTTACAACTTAGTAACTTGGATCCCAATCATGACTTGCCATGATATGGGTGCCATCCAAGTCTTCTAAAGTAGTCAAAGACCAGTGAGTTTTATTGGAATGATTAAGCAGATTAGCTGTTGTCATGTAGCCAATCTGTGAAGATTTGGTGTGAAAGTTCCTTGCGGGGCAATTTTGGGCACATTAGATATGGCGATTAAACATGGCAACATACTAACATGCGGGCCTGTGAAAAATTACCCATGGTGTCGGTACATATGGCAAATATTACATGAAGCACAATGAGCGATTCCTGATTGCTCACCCATATAATGTGTGCTCTATGGGTTTTTATTCTTCTCCCAAATAATCCAAGTTGAAGTTTTCACTTTTAGCACCTACTTGCTAGTAGTAGGTGCAATTGTGGCTTGCCCTGGAGCATGATCTCTCTCTCTCTCTCTCTGTGAAAATAAAAAGAAAGATTTGAACAGTAACAGTTCTAACGTCTGCTGATGTGTGCAACCTCCTGCTCTACTGCACTTTTTCTGTTTTTCACTGTCATATGTGACATTTATGCAATGAGCATGGGCATTCTTTCACTTGTTGTGCATAGAAAGGAAATTTAAATAGTTATATTTTGTTTGGAAGTCATTATTTTTCTTTGGTTCTTGCTGCTAACCTTGGATACCCTTTGTTTTTACATTACATTTTCCAGTTACTTCTAAATATGTTCAGAACATGAAAGGTAGAAGGTGAGATATGCTCACTCATAACCAGCTCCAGCGTTACTTCTTACGTTCCTATACATGTACTTCAGTTGTTTATAAGAAACAAAAATATCTTGGTCAATCGACATAAATAAGAGACAAGAACTTCAATGGACTTTTAGGGAATGATGTGATCGCCATTTTCTGGGAATGGGAGATCTTGAGGTGAAAATGCTGGAAAAGCTTATTAAGTTATAGAGTTATAAAGAAACTACTACCTCAGATGTTAGTTTGGGAATGATTTTGGGTTGCTTTTGCTGGATTTTAGCTTGTAATTGCTGATGTGTTTGCAGACAATTGCGACAGTTTGCATGTTTTTAGCCGGAAAGGTTGAAGAAACGCCTCGGCCCTTAAAGGATGTTATTCTTGTTTCGTATGAAATCATTCATAAGAAGGATCCTGATGCTGTCCAGAGAATCAAACAAAGGGTAATTGATTTGTTGTGTTTTATAGCTGCATTCCGTCCTTTTTCAGGTTTGTAGTCAACACTTTTGTTGCTTGCAACCGACTATAATTTTCTGCTTCCTGTTTGCACTAGTTTCCTGAAGTAATAACCATCTAACTGTCTATCTCTCTTAAGAGAATTCTTACTTTGTTGATCTAAGTTTGTCTGCTATCTTTCATTCATGTTAAATCTTATAGTACTGACCTGTAATGGATTCGAATATCCATTAATTTAGTAAGATACATTGATTGCCTTTTAAATTTTTTGGCAATGTGTTTAGCCACTTGTTATTTGCTGTTAAGTTATTTTTTCCACCTTTTAACTATTTTTGGAACCTGTAGATGATCAATCTGAAAGGAGGATAGTTTGGACCGAAAAGGAATAAATAGTTTTGCAACTTGAGGGGTAGAAATTTGTACCTACAGGTTGACAACTCAAAAGGTTTGATTTTCTGGCTCAAAGTGGGCTTTTAGACCCCTCGATGAAGAAGCTAATGAAGCTTATACTTCTGAATTTATAGGGTACTCTGTCAAGGGATTTTAGTAATGTAACTTGAACAACACTGGTATAGAAGCTTCTTTTGGTCCAAGCACTCCATCAGGTCATACACCTGGTGTCCATGGTTGTAGGTTATTTATTAGCTAAACCCGAACTATTGTCTCACTAAAGGATTACGTAATATAATGGCTGTGCTTTCCTTGTGATTGATCTGTTAAGATTGTTTAGAGTGAAAAAGGTAGACCCCCTTTCCCTTCACCTTCAAATGCCAATACTTCCTCTTTTTTATCTTTATATCTTCTTCAGTGAACCTCCCTTTTCTTACTTATCGAAGATTCTCTTTTGGTTTGTCTTTTCCCTTTCCACTGTAATCTTTCCTCTTTCATTTATCTATTTTACTTATATATTCGATTTTTCTGTCGTTTTTAAGTTTCCTGATGTTCTTCTTTTTCATGCAACTGCGTGTTTACTTTTGATTAATCTTCAAGAGTGACAGTCTTGACAATGACAATTTTGAACTTTGCAGGAAGTTTACGAACAGCAGAAGGAACTTATTTTACTTGGCGAGCGATTAGTACTTGCGACCCTCGGTTTCGACCTTAATGTGCACCATCCCTATAAGCCCTTGGTCGAAGCGATAAAGAAATTTAAGGTTGCTCAACATGCGCTCGCCCAAGTTGCATGGAACTTTGTCAATGATGGGTATGCTAAAGCTACCATTATATCTTCTTTCTGAATCTTAAAATTTTAAATAATGTGTATTTACTACGCATTAAAAGGGGGTGTGCAGGCTACGCACTTCGCTTTGCCTGCAATTTAAGTCCCACCATATAGCAGCTGGTGCTATCTTCCTCGCTGCCAAATTTCTTAAAGTGAAGCTTCCGTCTGACGGTGAGAAGGTCTGGTGGCAAGAATTTGATGTTACTCCACGGCAGTTGGAAGGTTGGTACACTGGATAGAAGTTCTTCAAATATGTAATTAAACCAATCAATCCTTTCATTAGTATAATATTACACAAGCAAACACACACAAAGGACGAGAAAAGGGAATAGTCAGAATTATATTTTACCTTGTCTGTACTAAAGTGCATTTTGAAACAGGTTCCTGAACTTTTGGAAATTTGATATTTCTACCTAACCTTACAGTTTTTTAATTTCAGAATATTCTATCTAGTTTTCTTAGAACATGATGATACCAATTTGTAAGGTTAGATAATAAATTTAGAATTGATGTTCAGGTACCCATTTCAAAACACACTATATCTTGGGATTATGCTATATCTCAGGAATATACGATCTTACCAGACGGGATACTGTACTAGGACATGCACAAAAATGTTACGCATCTTATTTTTTCTTTGTGCTTTGTGATTTTAAACTGCAAATCTTTTTATTTTAAGTAATTTGTTTGTTTCTCTGTCAGAGGTCAGCAATCAAATGTTGGAATTATATGAACAGAACCGTGCGGCACCACCGCCACCCCATGCAAACGAGACAGAAGGGAGCTCAGCCAGTGGGCCCAGCCACCAGCCTTCTGCCAGAGCTCCAGGTGCAGCTTCTGAAGAAGTTCCTTTACCAAATGGAGAACATTCTCAGGTGACAACAAAACCTCCTGCCATGCATCACCCTATCCCGATAAGCTCGTCAGCTCAATCTCTACATCATGATCAACCTTACCCAGATTATTATAAACAAAATGAGCCCCATAGAATACTGCAAAAAGACAGTAATGACCGTGAGAGCATTAAAACTAAAACCAGCTTTAGCGAAGGTAAAACTGAAGCTGGTATTGTAGAAGAGCCTGAAGCACGGGCCTTTACTGGAGCAGATGAAGCCAAAGAAAAACCTTCTGCTTTTGATTCTATGAAGAAGATCGACAAGGATAAAGTAAAAGCTGCTTTGGAGAAACGAAAGAAGCTAAAAGGAGACGTTGCTCGAAAAGTTGATCCGGTGGATGAAGATGATCTCATTGAGAGGGAGTTAGAACATGGCGTTGAATTGGCTGTCGAGGATGAGAGGATCAAGCAGGAGAGGAGGCAGAAACCATATCATATAACAGAAAACGGAATCCCTGAAGTAGAGAGTGCATTGGAGGGTGCTGAAGAAGGGGAGGTGTCGATGGATGGTCGAGATTATTGCTCTCCAGAGCCAAGCAGTCAAAAGAGAAAGGCGGCAACAAGCCCTACCGGCAAGCATTTTGGTGGGAAGGATGGGTATGATGGCCAGCATTATCATGGGCCCTTCTCAAAGCGCCGCGAAGGTTTAGACGATGCACGAATCGCCAGTAGATTCGAACGCGGCGAGAAGGAACATAAAAGGTTCAGACAGGAAAATCAAGTTTGATTTACAGGCTGTGTGGTATTTATTTAGCTATGAGTTTCTTATTGCTTCCTGGCCTGAGCTGATAAGGAAAGAAGCCTTCAAAGTTAGCATAATTTTAACTGCTTATAGACGACGGTATGCTCTCTAACTATTCTCTACAATTCCTGCTGCTCGTCATTTGGGAGGTTGTAACGAGATTTTACGTTCTGCCGGATTGTATCTCTTAGGGAGACTTAATATGAGGTACCACCATACTGAGACATGTTTTGTTTTGTTTTGTATTTTTTCACTCTAGATGTTGGATGATGTCTCTCTACAGGCAAATATATAAAGATACTTGAAAATTTAGAGCACATCCACATTTAATATCGGTATTCTCTTTAAAGATCTCAAAGCCTCTCATGTTGCAGAGCACAGCGGTCACAGATTGAAGTTTAAGATTAGCGAGAGCTTACGTTTTCGTTTATGATTTTATTCAGGGAGTAATGGCTTGCACCTGGTTATTTGCTGAATTGGTAAAGTATTTATGAAGTGTTGGTTCAATTTTACTACCAATTATTATGACCATTTTAAATCGCCATCACGTTACATAGCTAAGGGGAAATAAAAAGTTTTAACTTTCTCAAAGGAAACAAATTATTTGTACGTTTTTTTTTATAAAAGTTTTATATGATTTTCATTTTCGTTTTTGGTTGCAACCAAAAGATTGGTAGCTGCATCAACTAAGAGCATATCACAGTGAACTGTCAACAAATTAACACAAACTATTGCTATTTCCATTTGTTCGCAAGATCCACTTCCATACCCCATCGGAAACAACATCAAACCAGACAAAAACAAAGCTGAGAGATCCAAGAACACAACATAACGCACGCGGTCAAAAAGGAAAACCTAAAACCATAAAGGTCCGCAAACTAGTGAAGCATAAAAAGGAAACTACTACGGTACTGTCTCTCTAGTTTCAACTCCTCCAACTCCCATCCGAAGCGCCGCCGCCACGGGAGTAGCGCGATCCACCGTCGTAGCCTCCTCCTCCTCCGTAGCCACGATCGCGGCCGCCGCCTCCGCTGCGGTTGTAACCGCCGCCGCCGCCGCCGCCGCCGCCGTTGCGGGATCCGCCGTAGCTGCGAAAGCCTCCTCCTCCGCCACCGCCGCCGCCGCCCCCGCCGCTACCGCGGGACTGGGCCTCGTTGACAGTGATGCTCCTCCCGTCGAGGTTTTTCCCGTTCATCCCCTCGATGGCGTCCCTCATCGCCTGCTCGTTCGCGAAGGTGACGAACCCGAACCCCCTCGACCTCCCCGTCTCCCGATCGTTGATGATCTGCGTAGGCAACAAATCCTCAACCCCCGATCTCAGATCCGGATCAAAAACATATATCAAGTTCACAGAAAAAAGAGGTTAAAAAAAGAAAAAAGAAAAACGAACCTTAGACTCTAAGATCTCGCCGTAGGGTTTGAAAGCTTCCTCGAGGGAGCGGTCGTCCGTGGCCCAAGCGAGGCCACCAACAAAGCAGCGGAACCCGACGTCAGCTGCTGCCATCGGAGAAGGTGGAGGGGAACGGAAACCCTAACCCTAGAGCGGAGGAGAAAGAAACAAAGAGAGGTGGAGGCGAAAACCAACCCACCTCTATGAGAGCACGAGAGATCTAGGGCTCCAAATGACAACCATTTATAGCGGGCTAAAACTGATCTCAACCGTTGATTTAGGAGGGTCACAGCTGTAGCGGTGATCGTACGGTGGAGATGATTTATAAGGTTAAGCACCAAAATTAGTGCTCCTGGAATACACGTTAATTAAGGATCAGATTAGTAACAGGGAAATGGGCTTTAATACGAAGGCGTGTGGTAACTTTTTAATTTTACAAAGAGCTCGGCCCATGAACGGCCCACTACTGCTTTATGATTTTTTTTTGTCTTTTGGGGCACGTGGTATTGTGGGGCTCAAGGCTCGCCGTGGGCCCGTGGCAAAAAATATCTACGGTTGATATTACTCCTGTAGTCCTTGGGTTACAGGCTTACAGCAAAACCTTCATGTGGTCCCACTCTGCTTGTCCGAATTAGAGCAACGTGGCTGTTGGTGATTGAGGGTCACGAAGTCCTTCCAATATTAACAAATTAAATATAAATTAGAAAAAAAATATATCTTCATATTTTATGATAAAATTATAGGAGATATATCTCATCAATTATATAGAATTATGATATTTTTTATAATATTAATTTATTATTATTATAATTTCTAATGGAATCTGAGTACACTGGCATTTGGACACAAACGGTACGAACTCTCGACACTTTTGTTCTACGGCGGGGAGCTCTTATTTTCCGAACGTAGAAAATTTTTACCCAAAAAAAATTAAAGGCAAATATAAAAAAAAAGTAAAGGTCCCACCGAGATTTGAACTCGGGTTACTGGATTCAGAGTCCAATGTCCTGACCACTAGACCATGGGACCTAAGTAGCTTAACGGGTTCTACACATTATATAAAACAAGTAATTTTCATTAACTATCATTTTTTTAAAAAGTTTGTTAAATTATTATTATAAAGGAAATACGACGAATGCATCAGACGTGGCAAAGATTCAGATTCGCATGTCGTACTAACGCGCCGGTAGTCTTTGTCGTGTATCAATTAAAAACTCGTCAGTCGTCACCCGCATGAACAGTGTGCAGCATCGTTCTCCGCCTGCGCCCTGCAGTACCGGGACGACACTTCGAAGTAGAGAGCAAGCGAAGCTCCTCCAATGGCGACGCTCCTGCTTACTCGGCGCTTCGCCTCATCCTCCTCCTCGGTCGCCCGGAGGAAGTGGGACGCGGTGGTGGTCGGCGGCGGCCACAACGGCCTCGCCGCCGCCGCCTACCTCGCCCGCTCCGGCCTCTCCGTCGCCCTCCTCGAGAAGCGCCACCTCCTCGGCGGCGCCGCCGTCTCCGAGGAGCTCGTACCCGGCTTCCTCTTCTCCCGATGTAGCTACCTCCTCAGCCTCCTCCGCCCCTCCCTCATCCGGTGAACCCCCACCCCCCCGATCTCGACCTCTCTAGAAATCTCTCGACCTCTCCTGATTTGATCGGTTTTGGTGAAATTGGGGCTTAGGGAGCTCGAGTTGGAGAGGCATGGTCTCAAGCTTCTCCGCAGGAGCCCCTCGTCGTTCACCCCGTGTCTCGATGGGCGGTATCTCCTGCTAGGGCCCGATGCGGAGTTGAACCACTCGGAGATCGCGAAGTTCTCTAAGAAGGACGCACTGGCGTACCCAAGGTGATAGTAATTTTAGACAACATCATTTCATTTGGAGCATGATGCGTTGATGGCGTATCCAATCGCGAAAGAGTGATCGACTCTGTAGTCGATCGTTCTCTATCTCTCTGTCTCATTTTGTATTTGAATTTTTTTCCAGTACAAACACCTAGGAAGTAAGTGAAGAGAATGAGGATTGAGAGAGATCACAAAGATAAATGTAATGTTATGCACATAAAACGAAGGAGTTTTGTGAAAATTTGATGAAGCCACTACAAAGTAGCAGAAATAACGAAACTTCATCGGCAGCTATAGCATTCTTGTTTTCCACAAGTTTCATTGGGTAATGATTTTTATTTTTTGGTCGGTTAGATATGAAAAGCAACTGGAGAAATTCTGTAAGTTCATGGATTTTCTTCTTGATTCGCCACCGCCGGAAATAAGGCATGACGCGCCATCCGTAGTTGATGGCATGAAGGATAAGTTACATAAATCTGTATTTTGGAGTCGTTGCCTCCAACATGTTTTAAGCTTGGGGCAGAAGGACATGATGTAAGTGATTTTAATTATTTGTCTGATTCCAGCACCTTTTCTATTCACCATCTTTTTTCCGAGCCTTTGGATCATTATATGTTTCACATTATATATCATTGCATATTAGCACATTATATCAACTTTTTGCTATTTGATGTGTTACTCAGTGATTTAGTCCTCTGCAACCATTCTATTGGCAGGGATTTCTTGGATCTGCTGCTTTCACCAGCGTCGAAGGTTTTGAACAACTGGTTTGAGGTCATCATCTACGACAAAATTTCTCCAAATGGATCATCAGCATGGCCAGTCCTGCAGTGTCAATTTGACCTGCTGCCATAGAGGATGTAGCTGTTAAATCTGATTTATATTGTTTTCCTGCTTGTAGACGGAGGTGTTGAAGGCAACTCTTGCAACAGATGCTGTAATTGGTTCTATGGTAAGGATTACCTATGTGTGCCATAAAAAAACACTTTCATTAATTTGTGGAAACATAATAAGGGTTTCTTCTAAGTTGTCGTATTTAGTGAGATTCTCTCTTGTGCAAATTTTCTGCTGTAGATTTGGATTTTTCTCACTAAATTCTTCTGCAGGCAACTGTCCACACTCCAGGCTCTGGATATGTATTACTGCATCATGTAATGGGGGAAACTGGTGGTGAACGTGGTGTTTGGTCGTATGGTTCTGTCTTTCTATCCTCTTTATAAGTTTATACTTCTTATAGGTTGAGTTTTTATTTGCCAAGTTTATACTTCTTATAGGTTGAGTTTTTATTCGCCACCTTAGGACCTCATAACTGTGCAGCAAGTTAAGATCCTTGCTTGGTATTCATGCTTTCTATATTAAATTAAACAGGTTCAAGGTTCATGATTGATGTTTGAAACAATGCAAACTTTTAACTCTTGAAGTCTTTGAAAAAAATCTTTGCTCATAAACTTGATGATCAGCATAGAGAATTCCAAACACTGAATGAGTACTCTTTATTAGATCTCATTGGCGAACCCAACTACAAGGGATTAACTTGCTGCAGGTATGTTGAAGGTGGAATGGGCTCAGTGTCCCTGGCTATAAGTAAAGCAGCTCGTGAAGCAGGAGTGCATATTATGACAAATGCCGAGGTTTGCTTCCTTTAACTCATGTCTTTCACCTGCATAGCCTATTGAAGCTGCATCTTCTTTTCTTTTGAATGCCATTTGGATCTCACCAATCAAGTGGAAATAAGAATTTACTAACTTGCACATCTAGTGTGTTTGATTAATTAACAATCATCCGTACTTCTTTCCCTCCGTAAATCATTTAAATTGCTTTGATATTTTGCTAATAAAAACAATTAGAGATTTTATGACAGCAAGGATTTCATGCTTTCATTGCAGCATTGTAATTTCTTTTTTGGGGCCTTACCATTATATATGTTGCATATTGACCAGACATCAATTATTCTGGTCTTGTATAGGTTGCCCAAGTGATCGTTGATGAGAATAGCGGAGCTGTAAAGGGGGTAATTGGCGTCTTGATAGATTCATGTATGGATATTCTTTCTGGTTTTATTGCCATTTTATAATTGATGGATCATCTCAGGTAGTGCTGGCTGATGGAACAGAGGTGCATTCATCAGTTGTTCTCTCAAATGCTACCCCATATCGAACATTTGTGGTAATTTACTGGTGCAGAGAGAAAATTTATTTCTACATAATGTATGCACAATTACAAAGTAATAATTTTTTTTCTATGATTTACGTCTTGTTCTTATGTAGGAACTAGTGCCTCCTAACTTGCTTCCAGAAGACTTTATCTCTTCTATTAACAATTTGGACTACAGCTCAGTAAGTTTTCCCTTTTCCCCTCATAAGTATTTTGACATATGAATGGTTTATATACTTCAAATGTATCTTTTAACTTAAAATGGTTGATCTCCTTGTTGAGGTAATTCAACCTTAATAAAATGTGTTAGAGGGCCTAAAATCACAGGAATAGAGAAATCTGCTGATACTTCATCTTTAGAGTAGAAATATATAGGTCTTGTACCACAGGAGGCATTGTACTTTGAAACTGTTTTGTAATCCGTGCTGTTTTCGTCCCAACTATTATTTTGACTCCTTTTTGATATTGAGTAATCATCAAGTGATTATTATGCATTCAGGTAAGTTTAATTCACATATTAAAACTCCTGATAGTCCATAGTCTAAAATAGTTACATACAATTCTAAAGTCAGGCTTTTCAAATTTTTTGTTCATCTCATGATAAGTCATAGTCCATACTATTTCCTGAACATAAAAATGGGCTCTGTTCTGAAACACAGGGAACAACAAAGATTAACTTAGCCGTCGATAGGTTGCCGCAGTTCCAGTGTTGCAAAGGTAACCATCCTGAGACAGGTCCTCAGCATGTGGGAACCATACACGTTGGATCTGAAAGGTTCACTGACTAATTTAATTTCAGTTACTTTTTTTTAACTGGTCTTATTTGCTCATTTATTTGATTCGATTTGATTCAGTTCTTTCCATTATGTTGAATACATCTGTATGTCTTGCTGTATATATTTAGGGGCTTTGATCTTTGTTCTGTCCTCTGGACTTTTAAGCTAATATCTTATTCTTCATTTTTAAGCATGGAGGAAATTGATGAAGCCTACAAAGATGCCTTGACTGGTGTACCGTCTAAAAGACCTCTTATTGAAATGACGATTCCCTCCGTCTTGGATAGGACGATTTCTCCACCAGGTATGACAAGTTTGTGACTATTGTATGATCGCATTCATATTGAAGTAAATGAAAAAAAAAAAATCTATTAGTTACAAAAGAGCTAGTTAGCTCTGAGCAAGTATTGAGTAAATGGAGCATGCGTGTGTCCTATTAATAGCATCGATTATCTTAGGTATCGAGAAATTTAGCGTAATTACATTGATATTATTAGGCATTGCATGGGTCCGGTAAACTGATTTTTTTTTTTTTTTTTCATTTTGGATAATTGTTTGCATATATTAACCTATCTCTGAAATTCAAGTAATTAATGCTCTCTTTTAGGCCAGCATGTGATTAATCTTTTTGTGCAATATACACCCTACAAGCTTGCAGAAGGCAGCTGGCACGATTCGAATATCAGAGTGAGTTGGTCTTCCAGTTGTGTTTTGTTTCGTGTGTTTTCTTTTGGATTTTTACGAGGCATTAAAACTTTGAGCTTAACATTGAGAACGATATTTGTTTCAAAACAGTAAAAGAAATAATAATTTTATTCCCGTAGGTTTGAATTCTTTACTTTTATCTACAAAATGGCGGGTCCAGTCTCAAAATTTTTCTGCTATTTTTATATGTTAAACCGGCAGTGAGTTTAGGGCTGCAATTTTACACTTCTCGAGAAGCAACTGTCTGAGGTTTGAGGAGATATCTGAATCATTTGAAGTGTTTTAATCATTTTCAGGAATCATTTGCACAACGGTGTTTCTCATTGATCGATGAATATGCACCGGGATTTAGTTCATCAATTATTGGCTATGACATGCTGACCCCTCCTGATCTCGAAGAGAGATCGGCCTAACCGGTAATAATTATTTTATAGTATGTATTTCATGTGCTTGCCTACTACATAATTCAATTTGTATAGATACCTCTCTACTCACTAATGCATGCAATCAATCTCCTGCAACGCGTCAAAACAGGAGGGAACATCTTTCATGGCTCCATGGGCTTGGATTCTTTATTTTTACTGAGACCGGTGAAGGGATGGTATGGCTATAGAATTAAAAAAAAAACCCCAACTTAACGTAGTGTCACAAACTTTTTCCATAACATACTATTATACTATCTTACTCGGGTTGTGAGGGTTCGATTTGGTCATGCAGGTCCGATTATAGAACCCCGTTGAAAGGGCTGTATCTGTGCGGGAGCGGCGCGCACCCTGGAGGCGGTGTGATGGGTGCTCCTGGGCGTAATGCAGCCTCTGTTGTTATTCAAGACATGAACAAGTCTAAATGAAATGTTAGGTCCCTGAAAGATCTATTATGTAAAAAACTAATCCCGAGTCATTTCTTGTCAGATCGACTCATATGCGGCTGCATAACTTAGTATCGAAACCATCCTTGGCCCTTTCATTTCCGTGAGGTCGTGTTGAAGTCACTATATTCATCATTTAATGGGCAAAAATCTTACATATTATCTCTTCAGTTATTTTGTTTTCCTATCAAAGTTAAATAGCATAGCAATACACCCATAGACCATCTGCCTTCTCTCTACCATTCCATTTTTTTTTCCTCTCTCTCTTTTCCTGGGTATTTGCCTATTTCTTTTGTATAGTCTGAGGCAGCTCAATCCGAATGTAAGCGATGTGGGTGAAAAATGTGATTTCTCGGAGGAAACTGAAAAGTGATACAATTTATCAAAGATACTTCTGAATCCTGGTACAGAAGAGTTTGGGATAACAGCGACGATGAAACACATTTATTTGAAAATAAAAGGTTAATTAGGAACTCATTTTAGCAAAAGCGCCTGTAGCTCAGTGGATAGAGCGTCTGTTTCCTAAGCAGAAAGTCGTAGGTTCGACCCCTACCTGGCGCGACAGCGTTACTGTAATTTTTTTTTTTTTTTTTTTTTTTAATTTGGGGAAAATCTAAAACCCGCTTTTCTAACCAAAAACTAAATGCTCTTATTCGCCCTAGCACGACGACGTCGCCGCCCTTGACTCTCACTTCTCACAGAGATGGCCGACTCCGACTCCGATGGCGACATGGCTCTCCTCTCCACCCTACTCGAAGAAGATACCGGATCACAAGGAAACCCTACCGGAGACGGAAGCGCCGGTGAGTCCCACCACCTCCGATCCATCGACGCGGCGATCGTGGTGCGGCAGCTCCGCTCGCGAGGCCTCTCCTTCCAACTGTGGCCCGCCGCCGCCACCCTCGTCTCCCTCCTCGACCTCAACCCCTCCCTCCTCCTCCTCCCACCGAAACCCTCCCTCCGCATCCTCGAGCTCGGCTCCGGCACCGGCCTCGTCGGCCTCGCCGCCGCCGCCGCCCTCCGCGCCCGCGTCGTCCTCACCGACCTACCCCACGTCCTCCCCAACCTCCGCTTCAACGCCCGCGCCAACGCCCCGCTCCTCGCCTCCCGCGGCGGCGCCGCCGCCGCCGTGCGCCAGCTCCGCTGGGGCGAGCGCGACGACCTCCTCCCCCTCGCCGCCTCCGAGGGCCCGTTCGACGCGGTCCTCGCCTCGGACGTGGTCTACTACGACCACCTCTTCGACCCGCTGCTGGAAACCCTAGGGCACCTCGTGAGGGGGGAGGTGGCGTTCATAATGGCGCATCTGAGGAGGTGGAAGAAGAGGGACGCGGTGTTCTTCCGCAAGGCCAAGAAGGTGTTCGACGTTGCGGTGCTCCACACGGCCCCGCCGTTGCCCGGGAGCCGTGTCGGGGTCGCCGTTTATCGATTCACGGAGAAGAGAAGGCGACGATAACACGGCGGGCGATAATTACTCGCTTTTGATCCCGAGTCGTTTATAAGCTGTTCGATGAAATGCGGATGAGAGAGACAAGGACAGCACCAACTTTTGTTGCTTGGATAAACCATTTCTCCTTCAATTTGATTCTGCCAGATGATAACACAGCAGATCAGAACGGTGAAATAATTTCAGCCACAAATGTTTATTTTTTTTTTATTTGTTTTACAGAAACCCTACTTTGGATCCAAACTAAAAAAATTTCAAACTAAATGTTTTGCAGCTTGAGTCTTTTTATGCCATTTATTTTCTTCCAAATATACCAAATATGTAGCAGAACCCAAAAAAGAAATTCAATTCCTCAGCTAAGAAAATAAATGGCCGAAGAAATATAAATTTTTACTTTAATTTTTAATTCATTCCATAAGAACTAATTCAGTCAAACTTTTATAAATATACAAAGCTCCGCAACATTACACAGCCCTCTCCCTTTGTATCCAAGCATGTACAAGTTACGCATTAATATCACTGTTTAGACCGAACTCAAACTAAAAAAAAATTATATACAAATTCGGAACTAGATAGGACTCGAGCCAGGGAACATTAAGGCTGAGAGTTTCATATCGTGGGTTACATATTTTTTCGATAGAATGGTACCAACACAAATTCATAATATTAAAAAAAAAAAATTTAAAAGTATTTTTCAACTTTATAAAATTATTTTTAATAAAATATAAAAAAATAATAAACCCTTTAGCCACCAATATAATACTTGTCAGTTTGTTCGCAGCTCAACGGCGCTTCCGCCTCCCCCACACGCGCCGTCGCCAAAACCCCCTCTCTATTAAACCCCTCGCGCCTCGTGCGGAGGCGGAGGCGGAGGGGCACGAACAAATTCCAAAATGACGGACGCGTCCCTCTCCTCTCTCCCTCCCCGCCTCGCCCTCCTCGCCCTCCTCTCCTTGTCCTCCGCCTTCTTCCTCTTCAAATCCCTCCGCCTCCGCCGCTCCGCCCCCTCATCCGCCTCAAACCCTAACCCTAAGATCTTCTTCGCCTCCCACACCGGCACCTCCGAAACCCTGGCACGCCGCCTCTCCCACCGCCTCCGCTCCCTCGGCCTCCCCTTCGACCTCGTCGACCCTAAGCACTACGAGCCCGAGGACCTCCCCAAGGAAACCCTAGTTCTCATCGTGGCCTCGACGTGGGAGGAGGGGAGGCCGCCTCCCAACGCCGAGTTCCTCGCCCGGTGGCTCGCCGAGAGCGCCGAGGACTTCCGGGTGGGCTCGCTGCTCCTCTCCCGATGCCGCTTCGCGGTGTTTGGCGTCGGATCCGGAGCGTATGGGGAGGCCTTCAATGCGGCCGCGAGGGACTTCTCGCAGTGGATGAGGTCCCTCGGCGCCACTGAGATGCTTCCTGTTGGCGAAGGGGATGTGGACGGGGGAGATGTTGACGAGGTGTTCGATGCGTGGAGCGAGAAGGTTATTGGGTTACTGAAGGAGAAAGAGGAGGAGGGAAACGGCGAGCTTTTGGGATCGAGGGTGGAAAGTGATGCGTCTGATGGGATGGAGGAAGAGTCAGAGGAGGAGGAGGAGGAGGAAGCAGATGTCGCGGATTCGAATGAGGTTGATATGGAGGACATCGCTGGGAAAGCTCCTTCAAGGAAATCCTCGGGGACTTTGGTGAATGGGAAATCCTCGGGGACATTGGTGAATGGAAAAGGTGATGGTTTGAGAGAAATGGTGACACCGATCATTAGGACGAGCTTAGAAAAGCAGGTGAGTGTTTTCTCTATCAAAATTTCATCTCTCGCTGCTATTGTTTACTGTTTTCTTGAGTTTGAAGTTGATGCTTGCTAGCAGTAGGATCTGAACCTTAGTTGTATCCCTGAAAGCGCATACCACATTATGAATCGAGTACTGCCGCTTAGATGTTGTGCCAAACATGCTTGCTGATGCCATCTCTGTTTGAGTCTTTGAGATTTGTAAATTTTAGTTGACAATGCATGTTCTGTGCTCTTGCTATTTTGGCAGTTTTTTTGTTGTCAATTTTTGTTTTTAATTTTTGTTCTCTTCAGATCTTGCATTATGGATGAGTATATAGTTGCCATGCTCCATTAGGTAAACTGATATTTCTATCTTTTCTTGCGTCATATTCACAGGGTTATAAAATAATAGGTTCACATAGTGGAGTTAAGCTTTGCAGATGGACCAAATCACAGCTCCGAGGACGTGGGGGCTGTTACAAGCACGCTTTTTATGGCATAGAAAGTCACAGGTAAGAGTGTTCATTTTGGCTGCAAAATTGAAAACTAAACCAATTGAACTAAGACAGTTCTGAGACTTTTTTTTTTCTGTTTATTTGGTTCAGCTTGCTTCACAAACTTTGTTTCATATGTTTATATAAACAATGTCGATTTAATGAAGACATATATGATTACTTTAGTATGTAATGATTTGTTATCATCAATCAATTAAAGAAATCCAACTTAAAGAAAAGGCTTAAACCAATTAATCAAACGTAACCAGACCGAACAGAGCAAGTGATCAGATGTTGGCTTTTAAGACTGGCTGTCATTTGGTTATCATATTGTATTGCCGTATCAGTGTCAGTGTGCCATGCTGCATTTTCTCAATGAGGGTGCCCAAAAGGTTTACTTGTTTCATATTTGAAGTATTTATCTTTGATTTCTCATGGCTTATCCTATGACATGTTGGAACAGGTGCATGGAAGCAACTCCAAGTTTAGCCTGTGCAAATAAATGTGTTTTTTGTTGGCGTCATCATACAAATCCAGTTGGAAAGAGCTGGCGATGGAAGATGGATGATCCCCTTGAGATCGTAAATGCTGCAATTGACCAGCATACAAAAATGATTAAGCAGATGAAAGGAGTGCCAGGTATCTCATAAATGCTATTCAGTGGTGTGGAATATTGCAGCATTTGTCTCCCTAGGCTGTACAGTTAAATAATTATGAACATTATAGTTCCCATACATTTGAAGCATTTTGAAGCAAAATTTGCCCTTTCACTTTGACGACCATTGTGCGTCAAGTATGGTGTTTTATTCCAACTTTTTCTTATGGTGCTCTCTTCTTCCATCATTCAGGCGTAAAGCAAGAGCGGCTAGATGAAGGTCTTTCTCCTAGACATTGTGCCTTGTCCCTTGTCGGTGAACCAATCATGTATCCTGAGATAAATACCCTAATTGATGAGCTGCATCAGAGACGTATATCAACATTTCTTGTTACCAATGCTCAATTTCCTGATAGGATAAAAATGTTGAAACCCATTACCCAGGTCATCTTTCGATAATATATGTAATATCGGTTGCTTATGGACCTTAAACTGTTCATAGTGTGACATATTGGTATTATTTTCTTTTTTAATTTTTTTTTTTTTAAACTATTGCAGCCAAATGTCAGTGTAGATGCTTCCACAAAAGAGAGCCTGAAGGCAATTGATAGACCATTGTTTGGCGACTTCTGGGAGCGTTTTCTTGTGAGTTTCTATGAATATTATATGGAATTTTGTTGTGTGAGGCTTTCTTAAATGTTTTCTAGAGGTTATCATATTGGATGAAATGTGTATTTTTAATTTAGGCTTTTGCTATATGAAACCTAAGAATTAAATACTTTGTGTATCTAGTATAGGGAAAACTTCAGATACCCCTCGTTGTATAGTTTGATTCCTAATCAAGTTAAATTGCTCTTGGACAGACTTATCATCATTCAATCAAGTGAATTTGCTCTTGCTATAAGTTCACACAATTCTGATATATATATATATTTTTGTTTTCATGCGATAGGATTCTCTAAAGGCATTGCATGACAAAGAACAGCGAACTGTTTATCGTTTGACTTTGGTTAAAGGGTGGAATGCAGAGGAGATTGATGCATATGCAAACTTGTTGACCATGGGAAAACCTGATCTAGTTGAAATCAAGGGTGTGACATACTGTGGCTCGTGAGTAGCTTTAATTTTATTTTATTTTTCTTTTTCATCTTTTCCTCCTGAGCATCATGTGCATCCTGCTGATTTTGTGCTACTTAATTCTACAGGTCTGCCACATCAAAATTGACAATGGAAAATGTCCCTTGGCATTCTGATGTTAAAGCTTTCTCAGAGGCTTTGGCAGTAAAAAGCAACGGCATATATGAAGTTGCTTGTGAGCATGTCCACTCTTGCTGTGTCCTTTTAGCAAAGGTTGACAAGTTCAAAGTCGACGGTAAATGGTATACATGGATAGACTATGAGCGGTTCCAGGAGCTGGTAAAATTTTCTTCTTTACTTTGGTTTGTTTTACATTGTTACCGATGCATATTACTTAGTCACTATACTTTTGGTAAGTCAGGTGGCTTCGGGAAAGCCTTTTAGAACTGAAGACTATATGGCCCTTACACCTTCTTGGGCTGTTTATGGAGCCGAGGAAGGTGGTTTTGATCCAGGACAATCTCGTTACAAGAAGGAGAGACGCCATGGAGCTCGGAGCTAGTCTCTTTTAAACGGCCCTAGTTTGGAGTAGGGAGCAGCCAAACTATTCATGACAAGTTTCCTTAAACAAACATGAATATGCCAGTTCTGCCATACGGTATGCCTAACCTACATAAAATGAATTATTTTGTAGAATAGTTTTGTATTGCATAATTCTTAAAGATGCCAATTTATAGATATTTCACAATCTGTCCTTTTCTGTATGAATTAATTCATCTGAATGGTTTGGCAAAAATATAGATTATCTCAATTAAATGAGAGAAAGGGTTGAAGCAAAAGCTCGAATGTGAGTCTGGCTTATTCTTCTTTATTATTGTGAGGCTTTTTGGATTTGATTACTTACTGGCCGCCAGTGAGGTAGTCGTCTATTATAAATTTAGGACACCAAGTTGCTTTCCCAGTGGACTTCCGTCTTAAAAATTCTTATTCTTTGGTTGATGCTCCTGTATCTAGAGTTATTCTGTATCTTTGGCAATAAAAAGCAACGTGTGCAATTGTTAAACGTATTGTCATTCTTAGAATAAAGTCTGCCAGATTCATGAACTTACAAAACACGAATTCGGCATATGCTGATTTGGATCGTAAAATAGTTTATCGCCATCTATGTATCTTTGCTGACAACTTACTTGCAGTTACTCTAGTTAGGTTCAACGATTCTGGCTGTTTAGCAGTTTGAGACTTTGTCAGCATAGATCTCACCTAGAAGTTAGAAATCCAAAATCTAGGAAATAGGGCAGTTGAATCCGAGTTGTGCAGTATGGCAATGAATACCTTCGATTAGAGATCTGAGAATCTCTTTCGTCGAGTAATTTATTACTCTGCAGTCAGATAATCAAACACGTTCTACTCTGAGATTATTGCAGTTGTGAAACCTGGACCCAGATTATAGAGGGCATCTTTTTTTGGATTAGTTATTCTATCCATGAGATTAGCCTTTGGCCCCTAGTTTTAAGTCTCTGCTTTTGCCTCAAAGGCAATTATTTGGTCTTGCTACCACTTTCCAGAGTTTTCATTGTACATCTTAAACATTCTTGTCCCTACAGTGTGGCTCAACAACGAGTAATCCACCAACTCCTGTACCATTGCTATCACCTTTAAACTTGTATACTTAATTTCTCTTGATAGTAATTGAAAGAAAGCGAACTCGTGTGTTGGCATATTTAAAAGTAACGTAAAAACTTAAGTTTAGCTATCGATGACGAGTACCATCAAACAGTCCTCAGAGAACGTGCAAACAAGGGATGAGCCAACTGCTTGAAGCATGGCTCCAAAATTTTTAGTTCATAACAACAAGCTCATGATTGGCCCCTGATTTTGCTTTTATGTTTAGCTTTTGAACTGAACATATAGTAAAAAAAAATTTTTTACAAAACTTGAAATTAGAGCTTCCGTTGCTGAAGAGTGAAAGCAATCTCTATCAACCCGCTGTGTTTTGTACGCGTGCGAGTGGGAAAGTTTACAAGGGCCCCGAAAGGCCGGCCACCTTTGAGTCTTTGACCCTCCTTAAATAAGGGGAAGTATAGTCAACTAGTCAAAACCATCTTATTTATTTGCTCACATTTGTGTCTTCCAAGGACAACTTCATTGCACAAAGCTTAAGAGTGTTTCCTAAAGAAAATATCTGTAACCAAAAAATTCTAATCTGAAACTTAAATTCTATCTTTCACAGGCGGTCACAACTCTTGAAAAAGTACAGTACTGAAAATGCTTCCATTGCTTTCTCAAACAGCTTCGCCAAACACCTTACTCGACCACCAACAGAGACTTTTTTTGTGTCTTGTTTAGCACTTCCAAAGATTACAGGTTCAAAGTGGTAAAGCAACCAACAAATTACACCCCTGGTGAGTCGTCTCCTCTCTCATCAGAATTAGCAAAGAAAACAAGAACACCAAAACCTTTCCGAAAAAGCTAAACATACCTCAAATAGAAATAGAGAGAGGGAGAAAAGAGAGAGAGAGAGAGAGGGTCAATGTGGATAAAATCATGAGCTTTTACGAGGTTGTTGGCTTTTTCTCCTTGTTCTGCTTTTGGCATGGCTTGTCTCTGCAGCCACGGCTTCTTTATCTGCGTGTGAGGCTGAGAGCTTCTCTCCTCGCTTTTCCTCCTCCTGCACCTTCGCCTCCTCCTCCTCCTCCTCCTCCTTCTTCTTCTTGGGTTCTTCCTCTCCCTCTTCCTCCTCTTCATCTCCCTCCTCCTCCTCCTCCTCCTCTTCCTCTTCCTTTGTCTCCTTCTCCTCCACCACCACTTTCCGAGGCCGACCTCGCTTTCTCGCGGCCGGCGGAGCCGTCGGCTTCTTCTCCGATGCTTCTCCTATCGATAGAGTTGATCCCATCTTGTGTTTCTTCCTCCCCATGCGCCCTCACTCGGCTCGACCAATAGTATCAACAATATAGAGGAGGTACTGATCGAATACGATCCTTGCTAAGAAGATACACACCTCTCAATCTTTTTCAGACTCTATCCTCCGATTCAACAACTTCAGCGCAGGTTTAACCAATCCACCGAGAATTGAATACTGATCAATCGAATTAGCAGTAATCAGAATAAATATACACACACAGTACGTTGAGAGACTATACTTACACGGATTTGATCAACTCTTTCTCTCAAATTGCCCACCAATATATCGCAGATAATTAATTGTAGTAGTTTTCTCTCTCTCTCTCTTTTCTTCTTCTCAGAATCTGAGAGGGGATAGAGCAGGAAAGGGAAGGGCTACGGAAGGGAGGAAGAAAGGGCGAAGGCACTATCCGCTAGCTATTATTATTAAATAAAAGCCCAGGCTCCCCAGTTGGTCCCTGATTGATTAATTATCCTATCCTTTGCTATTTACTAATAAACCCACTGCTCCACTTGAGTATTTGTTCCTATTTTCGCTAGTAAATTATTAAGCTTGTACGGATGTTGAGTCTTTTGGGTATTCTTAGCTCCCTCCGCGTAATTCAAGAAGTGCCGATGGTGTACTAACGATGTCTCTCTCACTCTCTCTATATATATATATATAAGTAAAAATTTCTTATCTTATTAATGGCGTCAGTGGTTGGTCTTTGCCAAGTTTGTTTTTAGTGCGTTGGATTGAGAGATGTGTGGTTAGGATGATGTGGACCCCCTAGGGTTAAGTGGGTGGTTGGTTGAATAGTATGACCTAACGGATAAAAATCATCAAAGGGGTGGATCTAACGGCGGAAAACTTGGTAACACCGAGTGCTTCGTGCTATTGATAGCATAGCAGCCGGACTATATATATATAGAGAGAGAGAGAGAGAGAGAGAGAGAGAGAGAGAGTTGAGTTAGAATACTCTCAAAAGCACCAAGTGGTTAGTGTTTTCAGTTTTTAGCCATTGGATAGAGAGATGTAGGGTCAAGATGATGGTGGCAGGTGGTGGTAGACACTAAGAAGTTGGTACTTTTGAGAGCATTTTAGCTCAATTATATATATATATATATATATATATATATATATATATATATAGAGTTGAGCTAGAATACTCTCAAAAGCACCAACCCATTGGTGCTTTTGAGTTTCTAGCCCTTGGATCTACTTTTTGTTTACTAATACCCTTGGATCAAACACTATTCCACCTACCACCACTTACCACCATTTATTACTACCTACCATCATCATCTCAACCCTACATCTCTCCAACCAATGGCTAAAAACTCAAAAGCACCAAGCCTTTGGTGCTTTTGAGAGTATTCTAGCTCAACTCTATATATATATATATATATATATATATAGAGTTGAGCTAGAATACTCTTAAGAGTACTGAGCCCATTTTACTCTCGAGTTGTTTTCGATGATAGAGCTTTCAAATTGACGATCGATTTAAATATGATCTAAACCATTTAAACTACCTAGAAATCAAATTTCACGCACTTTCGATATTGTTCTTGTATCCATCTAGTGAAGAAAATGAATGGTTGAAAATGAATATTCTTTAAAAAATAATGATAGGAGTCTTGTAATCAAGATCAAGAGTATAGATCTTGTTTTAAATAGTTTAAAGAATTTTCTAACAAAAATTCAATTGATTTGGATATCTTTACACCGTTAAACGAGAAAACGTCTCTTATCCACCATTAAAATTACAAATTTTGAAACCCTTTGATCATTAGGCAAATGATGTCGAAAATATTTGAAATTTAATTTCTAAACACTTTATGTGGTATAGATCATGTTAAATGGAGCCGAGCGTAAATTTGGAAGCTCTATCATCGAAAACAACTCAAGAGTAAAATGGGCTCGACTCTTAAGAGTATTCTAGCTCAACTCTATATATATATATATATATATATATATATATATATGGGTTATTTACATACGTGTCCCCGCAAACATAGTCAATTGCGGAGATATCCCTCCAAACGCGAAACTAGGTGAGTTGTCCCTGCAAAAGTCCGAAGTTATGCAGATATATCCCTACCGTCCAGATCTGTTAGAAAATTTTCGTTAACCACGGTTAAAATACTTAACCATGGTTAATTATAGTGTAAATTGACGTATTTACCCTTCTCCCTCTTCCCTCTCTTCTTCTTCCTTCTTCTTCGTCGCCGGCGAGAGATCCGGCGACGGCGACGAGATCCGGCTGGCGACGGCGAAGACGACGATGGCGAACCTCTTCCTTTTCCTCTTCCCTCTTCTTCTCCCTTCTCCTTCTTCTTCCTTTTTCTTCTTCCTTCTTCCTTCTTTCTCTTCTTTTCCCACTTCCTCGTCGCCGGCTGAGGAGGCGACGAGATACGGCGCAGCGACGACGATGGCGAACCTCTTCCTTTTCCTCTTCTCCCTTCTCCCTTCTCCCTTCTTCTTCCTTTTTTCTTCTTCCTTCTTCCTCTTCTTTTTCCCACTTCCTCGTCCCCGGCGTTGAGGGCGACGATCTCGGATAGAGCTTTGGTGCCCCGGCGTTCTTCTCTCTTCTTCGTCGCCGGCGAGCCCAACTCCACGCCGCCGTCGCCGCCGCCGTCGCCTGCTTCGACGGTCCGAAGAGGAAGAGAAGGAGAAGGGAAAGAGGAAAACTTTTGGAGGGATATATCTGTGAGGGTAAAATGGTCATTTCACGTCTCCACTGTTAAAAAACAAACCGTTCACTAACGGATGTTAACTGTAGGGACATATCTGCATAACTTCGGACTTTTACAGTGGCAACTTACCTAGTTTCGCGTTTGAAGAGATATATCCACAATTGACTATGTTTGCAGGAACCTGTATGTATTTAACCCTATATATATATATATATAGAGAGAGAGAGAGAGAGAGAGAGAGTTGAGTTAGAATACTTTCAAAAGCACTAAGAGGTTGGTGCTTTTGAGTTTTTAGCCTTTGGAAGGAGAGATGTAGGGGTGGGATGATTGGGATAGGTGGTAGTAGGCGGTGGTAGGTGGAATAATATTTGATCCAAGGGATATTAGTAATCAAGAAGTAGATCTAAGGACTAAAAACATAGAAGCATCAAGGAGTTGGTGCTTCTAAAAGCATTATAGCTCAATTCGATATATAGAACTAGGCTAATATACTATTAAGTCATTGGTCAAGTTTTTGGTCATTGGATTAAAAAATGTGCGGTTAGGATGATATGGGCCCCCTAGGATTGAGTGGATGGTTGGTTGAATAGTATGATCTAACGGATGAAAATGATCAAAATGATAGATCTAACCGTGGAAAACTTGGTAGCACCAAGTGTTTCAGATCGTTAATAGCATAGTAATGGGACTTCTATATATATATATATATATATATATATATATATAGAGAGAGAGAGAGAGAGAGTCCCGCTATGGTGCTTGTAAAAGTGCCAAGCATTTGGTGCTTGTAAATTTTTTACCGTTAGATCTATACTTTTAATCATTTTCAATCGTTAGATTATACTATTCAACTAACCACCCACTCAATTCTAAAAGACTCGCATTATTCTAACCGCATATTCTTTAATCCAATGGTAAAAACTACAAGCACCAATAACATGATACTTGTAAAAGAATAGGAGCTCAAATATATATATATATATATATATATATATATATATATATATATATATATATATATATATATATATATATATATATATATATATATAGTAGGTCTCGTATGCTATTAGAGCACGGGGCCCGTGCTCCTAAGTTTGATATAGAGCTAATCGACGATCGGTTCCTGCTAGACTTGATCTAGCGTAGTTGAAGTTTCTAGAAAATAATTTTTGCGATTTTTCGATAACATTTATCTAGTGATCGAAAGGATTTAAAATAAATAATTTTTAACTACTTGAAAATAAAAATCCTATAAAAAGTGATGATATAGCACTCAAATTTTCGCTCAGAAATATTGATCTTGTTGTAGATAGTATAAACAATCTTCTATCAAAATTTCATCCGATTTGAATACTTCTACACCGTTATACTTGAAAACGATAGATATCAACCGTTAAAAATTATTGATTTTGAATGCTTTTGATCACTAGATAATGATATCAAAAAATTGCAAAAATTATTTTCTAGAAACTTCAAATATGCTAGATCAAGTCCAACGGAACCGATCGTCGATTCTAAGCTCCATCATCGAAAATGGCTTAGAGCACGAGTGCTGGTCCTAATAAAGACACAAGACCTACTCTATATATATATATAGTCCTACGTATGCTATCAATAGCACAAGACTCTGCTACCAAGTTTTCCACCGTTAGATCCACCCCTTTGATGATTTTCACCCGTTAGATCATACTATTCGCCAACCACCCACTTAACTCTAGGGGCCCACATCATCCTAACCACACATTTCAAATTCAACGGGATGCAGACTAACGACTCGCTATTAATAAGATAAGAAATTAAATATATATATATATATATATATATATATATATATATATATATATATATATATATATATATATATATATATATATGGGTCAAATTAGATAGTGAGAGAAGGGGGAGCATATTTGCAACAACTCAGTGCAGAGAATACTTTTACGCTATCGGGGTGATAATGGGCTCGAGTACGATCATTTTTGAAAATCTAGACACGGGGAAGATAATGGGCTCTCGTCCGATCATTTTCGTGCGGAGCCCAGTAGAATAAATATCAATTTTGAACTCGGAACAGCCAGGTCCACCCACTACTCATACGTCCCCACCCTGCTCCGCATTTTATACATCCAACTGTTCTTAAATAATATAAAATAACTATTTTTCTTTATCCAAAAACTTACACATTTGATATTTTTTACATGCGCAAAACATGAATTTAAGTTAAATCAGTAGAACTGAATAAAGTCAGAAGTCTGACGAATTTTAAATTCAAGACCAACAGTGTAAAGATCTAACTTAGAACAATTGCTAGTATACATCACGTGTTCAATACAACCCAGAAAAATAAAATAAAACTGATTCAGGAATTAGGCTGAAATGCTATTAATAATAAAACTCTCATTTTGCTATTAAGTTTTTAACTCTTGGATGAAAAATTTTAGGATTAGAATGATATTAGTCGGTTAGTAAGAGCTCAGTATTGGTATTCTCATCGAGCTTATAAGATTTAATCCAAATTGCTAAAAATAACGAAAAAGTTGATCCAAAGATTAAAAAACTGATAGCAATAATGAAATTTTACTACTAATAATAGACCAGTCCAACTCCTGATTCAGCGTCTCTTTATACAATTATACAGAAAATTTTATGTTATACAGCGGCAGAATACGAAATACTAGTACGCTTTGTAGACGCGTACGTCCGATCGAAGCATCACGACCGTGACTCGTGGTGAACACGAGGACTCCCGTATGGGGCCCACATGTTCGCCACACATCCGGGATATATAACCGTTACACCGAAGAGCATCACGTGCATGTTCAACACCTGGCGCTCTCACTGCCTTTGAGTCCACGTCCCTACCCAACCCGAAAACAACCGGTCCCGGAAATTCTTACGTAGACCAGGTTTATCATAGACCGATTCCCTAAAACCATAAAGTAAAAAATGGGGATTTTTTTTTTTTCTTTCCTTAGAACGTTGGCAAATGGCAATAGCTATTTTAATCATTATATTAATCATTCGATTAAATTTTCTGTAGAAATAAAAATTATACTATCTATATATTTATATATAGGTACAAATTTTATACATCACTAATTTTTAAAAATCACAAAAACCTTTAAAATGTTTAGTATTGAAAAGAAAATTTTGATAAATGCAAAAAAAAAAAAGATAATAAATAAAGTATAAAATTTATACTTAATTAATAGGTGTATGGATAATATTGCTATATAAAAGTTGGTTGTTTGATACATCCATCATTAAGCATATGGACCGGTTCTTTGATGACGTGGCTGACGATGTCCACCTAATAACCTCGGATTGATCGTGGTTACTGCTCCACTTCTCCGAGCCAAGCTAATAAGCAGTTCTTTGACTGTGGCGAGCTCCTTCCTCGCCTCTAGAGAGAGAAAGAGAAAGGGAAAGAGGAAACGAGAGAGAGAGAGAGAGAGAGAGAGAGAGAGAGGATGACGCTGGGGTTGATCAATGCGAACCCCGTAGTGCGCGAGACGAAGAAACGGATCGCGCGCGCGGGGGATCCCCACACCGACGACGCCGTAGATCCCCTCGACGTTTTTGATATCCTCAAATCGATTCTCCTTTTTTTGTGTTTTTGCCCTAGATTTTTTTTTTTTTTTTTTTTTCTGAGCTATTCATTTGCTTCGAATCGATGCTGCGTAGATCGTAATTATGTAGGAGTTTGATGATTTTATCTTGTTTTATTTTATAATATCACCCCCGTTTTTTTCGGGGGTTTTTTTTTTCGATTTATATTTATATATATTTTTTGTTCCTTAACTTGGGAATAAATTCGGTGAGGGATATTAGGGATCCGGAGCATCCTTACTCGTTGGAGCAGCTCAGCGTTTTGTCGGAGGAATCGATCACTGTTGATGAGAAGCTCGGCCGTATACAGTAAGCGATTCAAATGCGCTACTACTATCACTATTTCTTTCGTTTCTTAGATTTTTTTCTTTTTTGAGATCAAGAATGTTTACTCTGAATTATTTTGATTGTTACATGTCATTAATTTGCTGGATTTTGGATTGCGTCGGAATAGTTTTCATATACATTGGAATAATCTAGAATCTTTGGTAACGTTAATTGAGCATAGATTATTGTGATTTTGACTGCTTTAAAGTGATTAGATCCACAAATATAAATATTATTAGTGTTCGTAGTTGTAAATCTGGAATTATCGTGCAATATTTAGGTCTATTGTTAGTTCCGATCTAATGTTTGTGGGAGTGACTTTAATTTTGGGTCTCTGCTTCATGTGCTAAATGCTAATATATGTGGCATTTGCAGGATAACATTCACTCCAACAGTCCAACACTGTAGTATGGCGACGGTTATCGGTTTGTGTTTACGGGTTAAGTTAATGCACTGCTTCCCCCCACATTTCAAGGTTAGCAATTAAGTGTTACCTTAACACATTTGGATATGGTGGAAAAGATTGAGAAGTGCTCTTTTGTGGGTTTTCTAAACCCTGAAATGTTTTTTTTTAACCAATTTTGATTATTTTGAGATCATTGAGCTTGTTTTGTGTCTCTAGGCAAAATTCATTACCAACAACAAGGAAAATTGACTAAAATGATTGTGTCGATCTACGAATTTGTTGATCTTGTAAATTTAATGTTATAGGCATATCCTTACCGGTCGTCGAAGGTTTTTGTGAACTAAAGTTGGATGGAGACATTGATGTTGGTTACGATCCTTTCTTCACTGTTTCCCACTTTGTTATGATGTCCCATATATTTCTAGTTTACTATGGATGCTTACCTAGGCTTTTAGGGCTCTATGTCGTTGCAGTTTTATTAAACTGGTCTTGCCTTCTTTATTTGCTGGATCTCTGCATGTTTATGTTCAAAACATCTGAACAAAGTAATCGTATCTACAAAGATGAAAATAAGAAAATATTGTAATCATTCTGCACTAGTCTTTTTCCTCATGACATCTCATTTATTGGCCTCTAAGGTGTTCGTGTTTGTATGGTATTCATCATTTGTAATGTTGGATTGTTCACCTAGAGAAGGAACATGTGTTACTTATTTGTACCTATAGTGCTTTTGATCTCTAGGATTTATTCTATGTTGTTATGCAGGAACCGATCCTTGCCATCTGGGTTTCTTAGAAAGGTTTTGATGAGAACTCTTTTATTGTTAAATTATTCATTATATTTCTCACAACATGACATTCAACTCTTTCGTCGGATGCCCTTGAACACAAATCCTAGTCTTTGGGAACAAAAATAGTCTGCTGGACATTGAATGCCATTATCATATTCATCAGGATTAATTTTCATCTGGAGGATATGCCTCGTGGGGGCCTTGTACACGAAATAGCCTTTTCTTCAGTTTTAAGTTATTTACTTCTGAATATGTGGTCTTTTTACCAACACAATCGCTTTTCTTCCCCTGAATATGTCCTTGAGCCTTCCGCTCTCAGCCGGGTCTCAATAGCTGTTCTCCTTGTAAGACAATTTCCTGTTGTCTTAATACATTTACACTATGGACTCGAGCATCACATATGATTCTCTTCCTCATTTTTGGCCAAATGAACTGCAGGTTGACATCAAGGTGTCTCCAGGATCCCTAGCAAATGAGGAATCAGGTGCGCACAAATTCGCCATAGAAGTACTATTATCTTCTGTTACTGATATTGTTGATACCAACTAAAAACTGAGTTTGATTGATCAATATAGATTTTAACACGGGCAGGTTCTACAATATTTTTCTAGCACATTATGACTAACTTCGACTGCAGATTCTAGAATATGTACCTAGCTTTACGAGTGTAGAAATGCTTCATTCGTACTGTCTTTTTGTTAGTTAGTCTGATTTTAACTACCTCTTCTGCCACCATCTAACCTTCTATGTGACCATTTTAATTTTTTAAAGTTCCCATTCCTTTTCCACACCAATGCTTATGTATCTTGATAGTTTTTCCAGCACATTATATCATGTGTCAAAGTTTATCAAAAAGATGGTGAACTGAAATTTTTTACTTTTAGAGAACTTTGCCTGCACGGCATTGACTTAATGTTGACCTTGGATTTTCAGTTAACAAGCAATTGAACGACAAGGAAAGAGTTGCTGCAGCTCTGGAGAATCCAAATCTTCGCCAACTTGTCGACGAGTGCCTTTACTCTAATGAACTCTACTCTTACTAGTTCGTCTCTGAAGCCATCTCATTGTATAGTAGTTATCTCTTTTCTGCAACTGCTGGTTGGGCTCGTATTTAAAATAAGCCAGTCTGTTTTTCACTAGTTTGTCTCCAAATCCTCACTGTTGTTACCTAATGCTTGTAGCTTATATCTCTTCGTGAGCAGTATCTGTGCTTTCTGAACCAGATATGTTTCGCTTTTATCATATGCCCTGTGATTTAAAGCGAACATTTCTGTATTCCAAGCTAAATTTGATGGCTAATCTGTACGACGGTTGTTATCTCATTTTTAGAGGACCATTGTTCTGGGGCCTGTTTGGAGAACACCGACAACAAATCTCTTGCTCTTATGGGTTCTTAAGAAAGTCCATATAATTTGATTTTCTTCTGCTCATTGTTGAAAAGTTGCCACCGTATTCCAATCTCATTACTTTGGATTTAGCAGAATCTGCTGCCTTTGTGGTATTGATAATGCAACCGTGGTCTTCACGGGTTATCTCAAGGTATAGTAATTTTACACCATATTCACTACTGATGGATTAAACAGGCAGTTAAAGGTTGATAGCCGATACATGTTAGCTAAAAAATATGTAACATATGAATTAGCAATTTGATGGGTTTCAGTAGCTTTAAAATAATATGTTGTAACAGAATCACACTGATCATGTTCTTCGCAATCTCAAGTAAAATTAAAAAGTAACCACAAGCACCGCTATTTCTGATGAGTACAATGATCCAAGAAGATACATATGCAGTACTACGCGAGGAAAATTTGCTATTATTTGAGACACAGAAATGCAACTTCATTTGGCATTAGTCTAGCCATGGCATTGAAATAGAAGGCCTATGGGTATCACCTATACCCGTTGAAATAAAGCAAATGTTTGTTCTTAAGAAAAATGGTAGCTACACCAATGCTTTATTTGTAATTTGCAGAACAGTCCGTTATCAGTTTGCCTCGGAAAAAAATCGACAAAAGATCGACAAGAAGGGTTCTAGTAAACACGTGCTTTTGGAGGGAATGACTCGATCTCGTCGTCTAGAGTGTTCATATGGACAGGCCGGTACGCTAGCCTGACCTTTCCGTTCTCCCAGTACCTGTATGTGGAACAAAGAGTTGTATTATGTAGACAGAAGATGCATAAATAGAATTATAGAAGAGAGCCCAAGCATCCATACGAAAGCGTGCTAGCAAGAGGAAAAACGTTTCCACGGGGAAAAAATGAAACAAAAAAAAAAGGGGAAAAATTGCGAGAATGGTGCATTGTAGAAAGTTGCTTGGCTGCCGATTTTACATGAAAAAGCAAGTGATATAATTTTTCTATTTTCCTTTTCTTTTTTTTTTTGTGCGGTGGGTAACTCTTCATTTTCTTGTTAACAAGCTGTGTGAAGGGAAAAGAAAAGAAGATACTGATGACTGATGACAAGGTGTAAATATAAAAGCTACTAGAACATATAACTTGTTAGCTTTTAATATTACAATATTGAAGTATGGTGTAGGATTTTTGTATCATATTAATATTTGGCAATGGAAGTGACTTAAGCTAGAGTAGTTAAATAATCTCTACTTACCCTAGCGTGTGTTTCATCCACTTCTCGTCATCTCTTTTCTGCAAGAAAGAATTCAAACATCAAGTAAGAATAACGCGTACAGGGGCAACTGAGAATAACAAACAAGGTCAGAGATCAAAACACACGGTGAAATCTTCACGAGCATGAGCTCCTCTGCTCTCCTTCCTTGCCTCAGCCGAGTGCATAGTTATACATGCATTTATCAATAAATTTTCCAGCTCCATTGTCTCTATCAAGTCCGAATTCCTGCAACAAACGTTACAGCTCATATAATTCAGATGCCAGGGCAATGCATGTGTAGAGAAATGAGGTCGCGTTGCAAATTCATTGTAGAGGGATACTACCATATTAGACTTCGGTCACGAACATTGACATCATGAAAACTCTCCCATGCCTTGTCAATCAGCCGGCAACCTGATAAAGTTACAGTAAAAATCAGCCTTTTTTAATTTTACTAGAAAGGCAAACTCAATACTTCTTATACTACTGACTATTACTATTTCAACCATACAAGTTTTTCATTTATTGGTATATTAATAGCAGGAACTAACAGAATTTGGGTCAACCAAAAAAGGAACTTTCAATGTACAATTCATAAAGGGTACCTTCTTCTAATGTTTCCTGGGTTCGGAAAACAGCAGCATTATTCTGCATCACACGTTGCATGTTGAGACGGATCTTTGAGGTTGGGAGTGAACCATTCGAATTCCGCAACTTATCCAACCAGGCAATGGTCTTCTCTCCGGCATCTTTCTCAAGAGGCTTCTGGTTCTCTCCTGTAAAATTTCATTTATATGCTCAACAAATAATGATGCTAATAGTCACATAGAATTAGTCATAAATAAAAACGTCCGAGTTACTGAAAAACTTGCCTGGCTTGCAAATCTCGGCAACCCTGTTCGCACAAGCTCTTCCAAAAACTACTATGTCAAGCAAAGAATTTGCACCGAGCCGATTTGCACCGTGAACAGAAGCACAAGCTGCTTCCCCAGCAGCCATCAGACCAGGAACTACTGCATCTGGGTCACTGCCTTTTATATGAACTACCTGCGATCCCAAGAAACAGAGATAAGAAGAGCCTTAAGAATGTATATGTAAATGTAGCTCTGAGAAATTTTTTAGGATCAGTGAGTAAATCCAAGTTAATTTTACCTCGCCGTGATAATTAGTGGGGATACCACCCATATTGTAGTGCACAGTTGGCAAAACAGGAATGGGCTCCTTTGTTACATCAACTCCGGCGAAAATAGCAGCTGTTTCAGATATGCCAGGAAGTCTTTCCTTCAGAACTTCCGGGGGTAAGTGATTCAGGTGCAAATAGATGTGATCCTTTAAGGGGCCTGCAGAAAATCAGAATAAAGAAGGTATATAAAGAATTATTAAGAAACAGAGCATGGACAAACTCAGTTGCATTCAGAGTTTAAGCTGGAAATGTTCTTCTTTTTTTCTTTGTTATTTTTTTAATAATTCTCACCTACACCACGCCCTTCTCTAATTTCCATCGTCATAGACCTTGAAACAACATCACGTGATGCAAGATCCTTGGCAGTGGGAGCATATCGTTCCATGAAACGCTCACCTTCGCTGTTCCTAAGGATACCACCTTCACCACGAGATCCTGAAACATTAGAGAGAAATAGATGAATAATGGGATACCAAAATGTCAATATTTATGAAGCTTTGCATGATTACATATCAGCACGAGATTATACTGATATAACAAAATAAAGAGCAAAGAAACAAGTCAAAACATTTGATAACCTTCAGTAATGAGGCATCCTGCACCATAAATGCCTGTAGGATGGAACTGCACAAACTCAAGATCCTGGAGGCCAACTTTCAAAAAGTAAATGAGAAGAGAGATAAATGTAACAAACTACAGTCATATATTTGGTATAAACAACATGACTGACCTCGAGAGGCAACCCAGCACGTGCGACCATAGCATTGCCATCCCCAGTACATGTATGAGCTGAGGTTGCTGAGAAGTATGTTCTGCCATAACCCTAATGGATGAACCAAAACAAACTCATGATAGCAGTCAAATTTACAACAAAAGAAAGTTTATGTAATAAACTAGAAAATATAGCTCACCCCAGTAGCCAGGATTGTATTTTTAGCACGGAAACGATGAAGAGTTCCATCCTCCATATTTAATGCAATTACCCCCCGGCACGTTCCTGAAGTACAGTTTTGAAGGATTATAAATGTTGAATCAAGAAAATTGCTGTCAATATATAATTAAACACAAGGATACTTGACCAATTTTCTTGTTTGAGAGGAAAGAGAAACAAATAAACAAGAAAAGAAGAGTCTCAGTATTAAATAAATACAGGGTGCTAAGAAGCAGCATGCTAGAAACATTCTAGAGAAATGGCATACACTTCTTAACAGTGTAAAGGCATTTGCCAATACATAACCTGGAGCTGCAAGAATCCAACAAAGGGGACTTAACAGTTGAAGAGAAAAATTACTTATATCGGTCATTCAATAGAGAGGCATAACATACTTGGGACGAATGGTATATGAAGTTTTTACCTTCATGATCAATGAGAAGATCCAAGGCAAAATATTCCACAAAGAACTGAGTATTGTGCTTCATTGCTTGACCATACAAAGTGTGCAGCAAAGCATGGCCTGTTCGATCAGCAGCGCATGCACAGCGATAGGCTTGACCACCTGAAGATTTCACAAAGCCATGAAATTTATTAAAAATGGAAAAACAGAAACCTTTACAAAAAAATAGCCAAAAAGGCCGCAACTTCTGAATCTTCACCTTTTCCAAAATTCAAACTTTGGCCTCCAAAGGCACGTTGATATATCTTTCCATCTTCTGTTCGGGAAAATGGCAGTCCATAGTTTTCAAGCTCAATAACTGCTTTTGGTGCTTCTCTGCACATATACTGAATAGCATCCTGATCACCTGACAAGCTCAAAAGTAGCTGAATGTAAGTAACACTTAAACATTTGGTATTTAAAAACAAGTATTAGTACCATATAAAACACTAAGCTCAGCCTCTGTATTTCGATGAAAGAGAAACTGTCAAGGGCGTCGAATCCTCGACTGGCCGGACCGCGGCTACGTAGCTCGTAGCCGCCGGCCGTCTTCTTCGGTGAGGTTATTCCCCTCAACCGCAGGCTTAACAGAGAGAGAGAGAGAGATTACGGATATAATTCTTCTTGTTTTCATTGTCCCGCGATTACAAGCATATATGGCCACTGGCCCAACCTAAATGGAGAAGGCTCTCCTTGATTCTAGGGATTTCCAAAACAACCTACCTAAATGGAGAAGGCTCTCCTTGATTCCAGGAATTTCCAAAACAACTTACCTAATCTAAGTTTCTATCTTTAGCCACTAGAGGCTAACCTATATCGATGAGATGCCCCACGTGCTCGGCGCGCTCGGCCCGGTCCGCGCACGGCATATGTGCGTCCGCACATGACATCTCTCCCCGCTCGAAGGCCAGCTCGTCCTCGAGCTGAAAGGAAGGGAACCGAGCATGGATGTCGTCCATATCCTCCCATGTAGCCGACGCAGGCGGTTGTCCCTGCCATTCAACGAGCACCTGGCGCACTCCCCGGGCCAGCCGCGCTTGAGTCACCCGGGCAGGTGCAGACACCACAGCACCGTGCAGGAGCGGGGGCAGCAGCGGTGGAACGGCCGGCGGGTTACCGACAAACTTCTTGAGGACGCCGACATGGAACACATGAAGCGCGAGCGTCGGGAGGAAGCTGTAGCCGCACAGCCACCTCGTTGATGAGCTCCGTCACCTGGTACGGCCCGATGTATCGCGGTTTGAGCTTCCCTGTTGCCGTGCGTGGGAGGATGTCGCCGCCCGCCGCCGAGGCGGCGAAGAGCCCAATCGCCGACCCGGGAAGGACACCGCCCGTGGTGCCGGTCGTAGACGCGCCTCCGGACCGCCCGTGCCTCGTTCGGGCGATAGCGGATGTCGGCGAGGAAGCGCGCCGCGCTCCTCCATCTCCCCGGGCGACCGCCGCGACGCGGGTCTCGCCGGCTCATAGGAGCGGATGGTCGGGGTTCCCGGCCATAGACCACACGAACGGAGTGTCGCGGAGCGACGATCGATAGGCGGTGTTGTAGATGTACTCGCCCATGGCGGCCCACCGAGCCACCGCCGGGGACGGCCGGTGCGGCGCAAGTACATGACGATGACCGGTTGGCGGCCTCGGTCCGTCCGTCCGCGGTGAAAGGCGGACGACATGTAGAGCTTTGTCCCCGTGAGCCGTACGAGCTCCCCGCGTAACGTCGAAGTGAACACGTGGTCGCGGTCCGAGACGACGGATCGCGGAACGCCGTGGAGGCGAACGATGTCGGCGAAGAAGCGCGAGCGACGGACTCGGCGGTGTAGGGTGCGCTAGGGATGAAACGGCAAGACTTTGAAGCGATCCACGACGGATAGAACGACCGTCTTGCCTTGCACTCGCGCCGCCTCGATGAAGTCGATGCCGATGTCACCCACACAATGGCGAATCCCAGATGGTGCAGCAGACCCGCCGCGAGGTGGTCGGACTTGTATCGATGACAGCGACGCAGCCGTCACGAAATCCCGCACCAAGCGACGCATGTCGGGAAAATGAAAATCCCGCCGGAGCTCGTGGAGGCGCGGTGGATGCCTCACGGTCGTCGTTGTGGATCGCGGCCAGATCTCTGCAGCAGCCGGCGACGCCGGGGATGTATAGGCGGCCGCGAGCGCGACCATGCCGTCCACCGCCGCCCACGGAGCGGTGCGGGTGGCGGCCCGGATCTCATCGTGGACGGTGACCGGATCGATGCTGGCGTGGCGAGGCGCTCGATGAAGTCAAAGCGGCGCCGAAATAGCCATCACCTCCCCGCCGTCACCGTCGCGACGGGAGAGGCGTCGACGACGTTTGTGGCGCCCGACCGGTACTCCACCGAGAAATCGAATCCCGTGAGCTTGCCGACCCGGTGCGCTGGGGATCGTGGCGAGGCGCCGATCGATGAGGTACTTCAGTCCGTAGCGGTCGGTCTTGACGATGAAGTCACGCCCGCAGATACGGCGCCAATGCCGCACCGCCCGGACGAGGCCGATGAGCTCGCGCTCGTAGGCGGCAAGCGAGCGGTGGCGGTGCGCGCCACGCGCCCGTCGAAGAAAGCGACCGATGGCCCTCCCGGATTAGGACCGCGCCGGCCGAGCGTGGACGCGTCGCACTCGACGGTGAATAGCTTGGCGAAGTCGGGCACGGCGAGGACGGGGCGGACGTGACGGCGGCCTTGAGCGCCGTGGAATGCCGCGGCCGCCGCGTCGTCCCGCAGAGAAGCCCTCCTTCTCGAGTAGGCCGTCGCGTGGTGCGGCCGTAGTTATGGACGAACTTGCGGTAGTACCGGCGAGGCCGAGAAACCGCGCACACCGGGCGAACGTGGAGCCGGCCAATCATGGATCGCCCGCACTTTGGCCGGTCCATGGCCACACCGCTCGCGGATATGACATGGCCGAGGTAGCGACGGAGGAAGCACCAAACGAGCACTTAGAGCGCTTGACGAAGAGTTGGTGGCGGCGTAGTTCGTCGAGGACGGCCCGAGGCGGCGAAGATGATCACCACGTCTTGTCAGAATTAGAATATCATCAAAAAATACCAGACGAAGCGGCGCAGAACGGCGTAGCACGTCGTTCATCAAGGCCCGAAATGTCGCCGGGCGTTGCACACCGAACGCCATCACCAAGAACTCGTACAAAGCCGTCGTGGGTGCGGAACGCCGTCTTGTGCACGTCCTCCGGCGCACGCACTGGTGGTACCCGGACCGAGGTCCGGCAGTGAAGAACTTGGCGCCACGGAGCTCGTCGAGAGCTCGTCGACCACCGGATCGGAAGGCATCCTGACGCGAGCGCATTCGCCGCCCGTAGTCGACGCAGCGCCACGAACCATCGCCTTTCGACGAGAGCACGGCGACGAGAACCGGTGAGCGCCGCGGCGGCGATCCTCGAGCAATCATTGCGGCACACCGGCGCTCCAACTCGTCCTTGTGCGCCGCGGGGCACGGTAGGGCGGACGGCGACCGGTTGGGCGTCGGGCTTGAGAACAATGCGGTGGTCGTGCGCACGCTTGGGGGGCAGACCGACGGGGTCCGCGAAGAGCCCCCCAAACGAGAGCAGCAGCTCCGTGAGGAACCCTCGTTGTTGCGCCGTGGCCGGCACGGCGGGGCGCCGCGGCTCCAGGAGACGGAGCGCCCCGGCGCCGGGAAGGACATGCGCCGGCGGCCGAGGTCCCAAACAACGGGCCCCAACTCGCCGAGCCACCGGGCGCGAGGACGACGTCGTACTCCGGCCGCTGGTACGACGTAGAGGCCGGAACGAATTGCCGTCGATGAGCGAGGCGCGTCGCGGACGACGCCGCGCAGCGACCCGCTCGCCATTGGCGACCAAGGCGTCGCGAGGCGGGGCGGAGGGCAGACCGAGCGCCGCGCCGCCTCCTCCGAGATGAAGTTGTGCGTCTTTGCCGAGTCGAGAGGCGACGAGGACGCGGAGCCGAGTGCCACGGCGATCCGTACGGTGCCCGCCACGTAACCCCCACGGCTCGCAGGAAAAACAGGCGCCCGGCGTCGTGCTCCGCGTCGCCGCGGCGTCCGTGGCGTCCTCGATCTCCACGCCTGCGAAGAAGATGCGCCGCAAAATCGTTATGGCCACGGGTATATTTTTCATTGCAATTAAAACAGAGGCCCGTACGGCGCCGTTCCGCCATCTCGTCCGGCGAGGCGCTCTCGGTTGCCCCTCGTCGCGACCCCCGCCGGGCGGCCACCGGAGGAGAAGAGCGCCGCGGCCGCCGTGGCACCCAAGCGCCGGCCGTGGCGCGGGCGGAAAGGAGGCCGCGCGGGCGCCCGAGTGGAAGTTCGCACCGGCGGTCGATCGCCATCAACTCTACTTGTCGCGCCGTGCTCGCGCGCCGCGAGCGTCTCCGGGTTGTGGATGCGGACGGCGTGAGCGGCGCAGAGTCCGCCAAGAGCCGGACGCGCCGAGCCTCATCAAGGCGGCCCGCGCGAGGCGAGGCCCGGAAGCGATTGGAATACTCCTCCACCCGGCCCTCGTACGCCAAGACTCGCGAGCTCGAACAATGAGCCGAGCGGAGTGAGGCCCAAACCGCAAGGTCGGGAGCTCCTGAACCGCCCCCACGACGGCGTGCCTCGTCCCTCCCGGGAGTTGGATGTACGAGTTGCGCGACGTCCTCCAAATTGTACGAGGCCATCCACACGCGCTCCTCCGCCACGGTGCGCGTTGGCGAAAATAGGATGCGCACTTGTTGACGAAGAGACGGATCGGTCTTTGCCGTCGTAGCGGGAAATTCCAATTTGTGGAATTTTGGGGCGATCAAGATCGCGCGGCCCTCCGGCGCCGCCGCGCCGTCTGTCCGACGACGAGGCCGACGTCTCCTTCATAGCCGCCATGTTTCGCCTTCACGGTTGTCATCTCCGTGGTGATGGATTTCAACGGCTCTATCACATCGGCGATGGTGGGATCGCTCGTGGCTGCGGGTGCCCGGGCGGGAGTGGTGGAGGGGCTGCGGCGATGGTGGAGGCTAGGGTGGTGGGTGGCGGCTTGGGTGGAGCGGGTGGTAGAGGACCGACCAGTATCCGATACAGTCGGCGTCGAATCCTCGATCGGCGGGACCGCGGCTACGTAGCTCGTAGCCGCCGGCCGTCTCTTCGGTGAGGTTATTCCCCTCAACCGCAGCTTAACGAGAGAGAGAGAGAGATTACGGATATAATTCTTCTTGTTTTCATTGTCCCGCGATTACAAGCATATATGGCCACTGGCCCAACCTAAATGGAGAAGGCTCTCCTTGATTCTAGGGATTTCCAAAACAACCTACCTAAATGGAGAAGGCTCTCCTTGATTCCAGGAATTTCCAAAACAACTTACCTAATCTAAGTTTCTATCTTTAGCCACTAGAGGCTAACCTATATCAGTGAGATGCCCACGTGCTCGGCCACGCTCACGGTCCGCGTGCATATGTGCGTCCGCACATACGATGAAACAAATTTAAGTAGGAAACTTCAAATACCCTCGTGGTTTCGTACTTTTTTATTTTAGTACACCATGTGGTTTAAAGTGTATTAATTTAGTACCCTGTAGTTTCGCACTTTCTCACTTTAGTACCCTATGGTTTCAAGTGTATCAGGTTAGTACCCTGTGGTTTCGCACTTTCTCACTTTAGTACCCTGTGGTTTAATATTTCGTTAAATTATATACCCCGAAATGGATAATAAAAAGAGAAAATTGAAACCATAGGGTACTAACTTGATACAAAAATAAAACTACGGGGTACTAACTTGATACACTTGAAACCACAGTACTAAAATGAGAAAGTGCGAAACTACAGGGTACTAACTTGATACACTTTAAGCTACAAGGTACTAAAGTAAAAAAGTGCGAAACCACAAGGGGGGTATTTGAAGTTTCCCCATTTAATTAATACTCTCTATAAACGAGGAGAGATTTTCCAAAATCCTCAGCAAAAGAAAATCGATCTTAGCAACTATTTATCATAAAACAACAAATCTGAACAGAATTTTTTTTTGGTTTGTAAGTTTTTTTAAAAACGCCTATCTGTCACTAGATAGCTCAAGTGGGAATGTTCTGAGTGCCAACTACATTAGTTAAAAGACTAAGAAATTTTGCAATATGCTGAAGGATATGATCACAGGAATACAAATCATGAAAAACTTGAGAAGGCGATTTACCTAGCCAATCGCTTCCTTTGACAGTATCATACATATGCCACCTCCAATCATCCTCAGTCATATTTCCAAGAGCAGCATTTATACCACCCTGCATGGGCCAAAGCATGTTTAATTGCATAATACAGTGAGGCCTGACCGAAAAAAACTTATTTGGTATTAATAAGAAAGTGCATGTTGACCATTATTTGCATCGTCAGGCCTTCTCATCAAACATACATTGTGGTTAATTTTAACTATTCAGATTATTTAGAACTTTCTCTTACAACAACTTGAAACATGTATAATTTTGCAATCCCAAAGTATTTAAGCTTGTCATCATGTTTTGTTCTTGTTCTACTTAATTCTTCTGTATGATTTTATTTTATTTGCAATATACTCTAATATTTTTTACTATATCCACTGTATGTTATTCTTTTTAAAAAAAAATCTTTTGTGAATTGCATATACAAATGCACATGCACCTGCCTACAACACTGGTGTTTCATGGCGCCTTGGCCGTCCACAGTTTATATGTTCTTTAGAACATTGGTGTATCAAATATCATGCAAGATCCGAGCATTAAAATATTGTATACAGTGTTAAGAAAATCAAATTCAGATGACAACTAGTAAAACATAGTAAATAATAACATACCTGTGCAGCAACTGTATGTGAGCGAGTAGGGAAAAGCTTGGTGATGCATGCAGTGTTAAACCCATGTTCCGAGAGCCCAATTGCAGCTCTGAGCCCTGCACCACCAGCCCCTACCACAACCGCATCATAAGTGTGATCCACAACTGTATACGACGACTGTCACAAGCCCAAATAGTCAACGACTATATGTGGATAATTTAAAACATCTACAATGCTCAGATAATCAATTAGCTGCACAACTATATGCAAAATGATCGACATAACCCCCACAAAATTTAAGATCAAATGCAGATAGTGATTACGCTGGGAATATCAGACCTGCTAAGGGATGGAAATAATTAGAAAAAAAAAAACCACTATATTAACAAACAGCCAATACTTTAATGCAATTTAACTATACAGAAAAAATTCCAAGAGTACAGTTCAAGCATCAAATTATGCAGCACCAGTATCGAATGCCATCCTAGGGTAGTATTTGAAATAAAACAGGTGAAAACAACAGAAAACATACAAAATCTATCTCTGGCTCTATCCAGCTATATTACTAGGTGTAATATTCAAATCGAAATGTCCACTATCTACATCCAAGTAAACGAGTATCTTGAAAGACAAACAACAAATTTCCACGATATAATTTGAATCAGAAAAACCAGATGAAAGATCGAGCTTAGCTAAGCATAATAAACCCAGATAATCTAATGCTTACCCGAGATAATCTAACAAAAAAAAATCAAAACAGACACATCACATTACAAAATCAAAAGAACAAGAAAAAAATGCGTTAACTAGGGTTGATTCGTGAGCTCAGATCCAATAACAGGAGCACCAATCCACGAAACAAGCTATAAAACGTAGAAAGCGTCAAAATCACAACGGATCAAAGCAAATACCGAGCTTGTGGAGAGGGATCGCGAAGAAGGGGGCGATCGCAGGAGCCCTTCGCCTCCGATCGGAAGCTGCTTCTTCGCGGAGAGGCGCAAGGCTCGAGATAAACAGCTTCGCCACATCTCTCTTCGATCTCTCGCGATCAAAGATGCGTCGCTCTCTCACTGTTTTAAACTAATTTACAATATTTTTTTTTTTTTTTTTAGAATCGCTTCGGAAATGGAGGAGGGGGGAGGAGAACGGGAAAGGAGTCGACCACGGCGGGAATGGGGACTCCCGTGGAGGAAAAAGAGCACTCGTCGCATTAGAAGCTCCCCAGTGATACAACCTTGACCTTGTATTTGCACGAAATTGCGATCATGCCACTTATCAATGTTTGTGAAATTGGTTACAAATTTATTTATTTATTTTTTTAGAGAGATAAATAGCACGCTGCACGCTTCGTTTATTTTATTTAAAAATAAATTTAACTGAAAATATGAATCAATTATGATTCAAATTTGGATCTCGGATACCAACCATTAAGTCCTTTGCCATTTGCTCTAGAAACAGTCGGTACTGTGACAAATTTGTTAAAAATTTTTTACATATTATTGTATGTTTGTGTATGTTTTTAGTGCTAGTCAATTCTAATATTTACAATTTAGGCTTTGTTTCGAAGTACTGTAAAAATAAGTATTGCAAAGAAATAGAATATTTTAGCCGTGATATATAGAATTTTAGCAAATTCGAGACGTGACATTAATACTTTGCGAAAACGTTTTATAAGATGATGTTTGAATGCGCTTTTTTTAGTTTTAAAATACATAACCTTAACTCCGAAAGTCTGTAATTTTAAGTAAAATCAATATATATTTCAAATAGTATAAGGACTAATTTTTAACCTGTGGATAGAAAATTCAATAGCCATCCAAACAATTTAGAAATAAAATATTTGTATACAGGAGTAATAGTGTATTAGTATAAACAAATATTAGGATAAAAAATTTGCAGAGTTACAAACAGGTTTTTAGTAAGTAGTTAGTCAATATCTATAATATACTGGGGCTTAAAAGACTAAAAAAAAAAGGTGATGAGTGGGATGACATGTTAAATTTTGTGCAGTAACCAAAAATAAACCCTGTATAGATATTCATGTGAAACAATCGTCAGATTTCTAAAAACTTAAATCAGAGAACGGTGTTTAAACAGTTTTATGTTTAACACTCCCCCTCACGTCTGGACTCAAGACTTCTTGATCGGCCCATGACGTGGGCTTAAATTAAATGGGAGGAAATTAATGTGTTAGGAGGCTGGCGTTACTCGAACTCAGACTCGATACGTCTGTGAAACAATCGTTGTACTCTTATCGTTTGGTTCGGGTATAAGCAAGAACTAGTTATTACAGGGATAGGTACAAGTATGGGGATAAGAAAAATAACGTTTGGATGAAAATTGGGTTGTTCCCGGGGATAAGAAAAATATTGGGGATAAGAAAAATATTAGGTAGTTTTATATAAAAAATAGAGGTGTTGGTGGAGATAACCGAAAACTACTATTCTCGAATAAAAAATTAGTATTTTGGTATAAAGGAGGGGATAACGGTCTATTCCTATTTCTATCTCCTAATCAAACGGTGCTTAAAAATTTAAACCGTTTTAAAAAACGGTGTTTAAATATTTTTATATTTAACAATTTATAGTGCACATACATTTTCTTAAACAAGGACAAATGTACGCACGTGACGCCCCTTTTTCCATACAAAGTTAAAAGTGTTCCAGGTACTCATATAACAGGGAGTGGCGATGTCGTAATATTCTGCGGAGCCAAGGGCAAATGTCGCACCAGGACCAGAAAGTCTGGGGGAGCGACGGTACGCGACGCGAGGAGAAGCGCTTTTGTAGAACGCTGTGGTCGTAACGGAGGCCACGACTCTGGCCGCAGCGAGCGAAGCGCGGCGCTTCTAATTTCCAAACATTGCAACCGAGAAAAAAAGTTGCAAAGTGGAATTGGTGCTCCGATTCACGACAAGCCACGAGAGGCACCACAAATTTCCAAATTTCAAATTACCAGAAGCTTGTAGAAGGGCACATTATGCGTAGCATCATTAATATCTAATCATATGCCATCGTACAAACAATGAATGAAATGAGTTTTCACATAAGGGGAAAAAAAGAAAAAAAAAAAAAACCGTTTTCTCTTAAAACTAGTTTTACCAACTCCCTCTTGTTCTCTAACCGACCGTCCCGAGAACAAGAGCAAAAAATTTGATGGTTAATACCTAAAATTTCAAATTCGAATACTAATTGATTCATATTTTTAGCTAAATTCATTTCTAAATAAAATAAGCGAAGTGAATAGCATACTACTTATTTTTCAAAAAAAAAAAAAAAAACTCCAAAAAAAAAACTCCCCATTCTCTACCTTCTCCGACTCTAACACAGTTTCTTTTTTAGGGTTAAAAGTGACACATCATCTTCAACAACTCATTAGTCATGATACCAATCATTCAATTTAAAGAGTGAGGACCAAGGTGGAACTAAAATAAAAGTGCTATTTACACTTAAAATAGAACATCTTAGTGGACCATATATACTAATCTACTAATAAACTTTCCAGAACAGAGAGGGCATACTTGTTTATTTAGCAATCTAAGACCCCTCTCTCAATCACAGTTACATAGTACACACTAATTTAATACATCTTACCGAACAAACCATATTATCATGTACAATAGGAGGGCATTTGGAATGACAAGGTTGCAATTCATTCATAAATTAAGTATATTAACAGGTAGATATATTAGTCTTACCATCCATTAAAAAAAAACACTGAAAAAATCAGGTAGATTGCGGGAGACTAAAACTTTTGAAAACAAATTCTCTTTGACGTGGTCGAAGTCATTTTTCGGAGAAAGACCCAAAATCTAGCCTTTGAATTGAAGTGAATCTCCCTAGCTTGATGGCGAAACCAATATATTTTACTTTTACCAAACTTGATTTCAAACCCAACTACAATTACATCAATCGAATCAACCCCTGAGAAAAAAAGAAGATTGTTGTTGCTTCATACACAGAGGACTCACCAGCATTTTTATAAAGCAAAGTCGAAGAAAGAATAAATAAAGCCAATTTTAAACATGGATCTTTAACTAAAATTTCATTACCATAGTTCTGTGAAATTACAAGTCCAGTTACATGCAATAAGCCTACAAAAAACTTCATGTCAATAAAAACATGGTACATAAACATTTAAAAAGATACCATTATGCTGTGCGTAAAAGAAGATCTTATACTAGCAAATGAAAAAACATAAATTTGTTATTATGCAAGGAATATGAAACGACATAAAAACAATGGAAGAGAAGTTAGAACTTCGGAATGTCTGTATGCTAATGGAAAGGACTCCATTGTGTCTGGAGTAGGAATAATCCAGCATTTATTTCCATTTTCCGGTATCTAACCATAGTGATACAAAAGGCAAGGAAAAAAATGCAACCTAATGACAACTCTGAGATTATGCTCATCAGCATTGATTATGTGAGAAGATCAAGGTTCAGCCACAAGGTATGAAACTAAAAAAAAAAAAAAAACTTTTACAATTCAGTTGATAGTCCTCATTGTGCGCATCGGTGTAATGAGGACATAATGGTATGTCGATTCTGTGTAAGTTTGGTTGAAGACGATCTTCCCTTCAGCAATTTGAGTAGAAAAAACAGGTCATACTTCCAACTCTCCAAAAAAAGCATGAATATACAATTGTACCGAAGTACAAAGTATGTTGGTGATCACAATGTAATAGCAAAGTTGAGAGTAAGCGACTGTACCGGGGAACCAAAAATGAGCTTAAATGCTTGCCAAAAATCTCTTACATGGACAAAGGTAGCAATAATCTTCTCTCTCTTTTCCTAGCCGACATTCTCTGCCTGAAAATATGCAGACACATAGGAAAAAGAATCCCAAGACATATAATAATGGCCGAGAGCCTGAAATATCTGAAGTATAGTGTCACATAGGAAGATACAATGAGAAAACAACATAGTAAGCCCCATGACACAGCTCCAATAATGTCCCGCCTGCAAAATATAGCAAAAGATTTCACATTTATATCACAATAATAAAACAAGTATAACAGTTTCAAAGCAAGATAAGTGACTTGAAATAAAAGAGGCTGAGGGCATATAGTTGGCCGTAGAATGTGGGTTGAGAAAATTAAAAAAATGGCGTTCCAAGGTAACGTCCAAATTGTAGTAATTACCAGTCTGTTTATGAATATTTTTTGTAGAGATTCAATACTTTTCATCAAAAACTTGAAAAAATTAACATGTTCGGTTTATTACAAACTTCCAACCCAATTTGCATTCTTAGCTCTTCCTATATAAATATAATACCGGGAAATGAAAGGAATGTCCAGTTTTTGACAACAACAGTTGAGGAACTACTTAAACCATTACATTGAACAGAAAAAAACATGAAAAGGTAACCTCTAAAAGATCATAACCTCAGGCATGTTATGGGTATAAAGGATTTTCTTACGTAATAAGATGTTGTACAACATGCTTTCAAAAAAAGACAAGTTTAATTAGTTTAGTACTACAATAGATTCTATGCAAATAGAAACAAATCAGTTGAAAATGAATCATAATGAAGGCAAAGTTCTGGAATGTCAAATCAAACATCTGATTTCCATCTCAGACAAGTGAAGAAAAATAGAAGAGAAGCAGATGGCAAGTAATCAATCAAATCTTACTCGTCTTGTTGAGAAGACTTTGTTACAATATCATGGGTCGATGTATCTTGTAAATCACTAAGTTATGACGTTTAAAACCCAAAACAACGGTGCTTAAGAGAAGGGTTATCAATCAGCAATTTTGTAAGCCGTCGCATTCAAATAATGAAATAAGGCGGACAACATACCGCAAGTTGAAGTAGGAACTAGAGAAGATATGGTAACAAGTCAAACCTCAATACTAAGTTACAGTAAAGTCGAAACTCAATAAAACCATTGGCAGAGATAACTCTGCTTGTGTGAATTTGAGATGAGGCGCTTTCCTTAAAGATCTCTTTCGCTCAAATAAATAGACCCAAAGATATAATACAAATCTTTGATGAGTAAGTTTGCTTATTTAACATTTAGATATAAACTTCTAGCATCTGAAAAAGACCAAATGATTCTTGTAGTGACTACACATGCATGCTGAATTTGCCTTTTCAAGGTAAAGTAGGGCATCCTTGTCTCAACAACATGAGTAGCCCAGTAGTTTTTTATACAAAATAAAAAATGCACGCTCTACACGTGTGTATCGCACCATCTTAAGATTCAATTGGAGGAAGGAGGGAGGCAAAGTAACAAGATCTGCAAGACCCTAATGGAACAGTGAATCCAAAAACACAACACTGTTCTTGTTTTACTTTTAGCGGATCTAGATTTTAGAACGACATGAATTGATTAACTTCTGGGTTTATTTACTCTCTCATTTGGAACATCTAGGTACTGAAATCTAATCATAGACCACAACTAATCCACAAAATAGATAATTTAGTATATCACATTTGTTTATATTCACTAAATTAAGTACAAATTAAAATCATACAAATACAGGAATAATTCATTACCAAAACATTGTGAGACAAATCCATGCCACAAATGGTACACGTATATAATAAAATCTACACCAAAACGATTAGCACGCCGCGATCATAATAAAAACCCTAAATCAATCTCGATTTCCATAACATGCTCTCAATTGAAGAATACAAATAACAGTCCACGAACCCTAGATCGATTTATGCACGGGGAAGGCGATTTGGATCAAAATGGATGTAAAATTGGGGAATTAACAGTTGATAAGACATTAATTAAGCGGGATTTTGAGATTTGCGACTCACTTGTGTTGAGATCGGATTTGGTAGTCCCTTAGCTGCTCCACGAGCTTCGACCGAGTTATCATCTCCTCTCCCCCCGCGACTCGGGGGGGCAACTCGCCCCTCCTCTTCGCGCTCTACCGAGTCGACCGATCCGGCGAAGAGCGAGTCCGGCGAAGAGGTCAGAGTCGGTGGGAAAAAATGGAAAGAGATTTGGATCTGCGAGATTGAGCTCGCTCGCATCGCGGAGAAGCGCATTTTAAATTAGTAGCTACGGTAAAAGCCCGTTTCTCTATTTGGCCCAGCCAAAGCAGGCCCATCTCTTGTGGGCTTTGGGCCCATCTACTTCCATTACCTACTGGTTCTTCGTTAGAGAATTTTATTTTTGAATTACACTCGAGTACAGAGCACATTAACTAAGTAATCAGTAAATATTTTATTTATATATTTATCTCACTTTAAATTGGAGCAATAATGTAGAAAAGGTGAGATGCGTGATCATGATGGAGCTTTCATGGATTCGTTTCTTAGTGCCCTTTACTCGAATCGGACTTATTCTGTTTTTCCATTAGAACTCGACCTTCCAACTTTTGGTTCAATATATATAGATCTTTAGAATGGATTACTACAAAACAGCCCAACAGGCACTATCAAAGATTTTTTTAAAAAATATTATATATTATCAATTGATAACATCTTATATTCAAATTTTGTTACTAGAGTATAACGCGGTAGCTGGTTCAATCATAATTTTTCAAGCTATATATCTGAGTAATCTAAATTATATATCTAGTGGAAGAATGTTGAATTGTTGGAGCTCTTTAACCTTTGTGGAATATGAAAAGAAAGTAGACTTAGGAAAAATTAGCAAAAGCTACCTTCATCTCACAGCTTGTATAGAATAGTAAGTCCTAATTAAAGTTACAAAAAGACTTTTGTGTTCCTTAATTAATTTCAATGTGCTGTAAAAAGTGTGTTTGAATGGTAGAGATCATCATATAAATATAAGTTACACATTACATATTCAAAAAAACTTCTACTAGAGAGCCTCAATTATATATGCTACAGCTTTTAATTTCATGGTACTTTTGTAAAGCCACAGCTTACTTGCTGACGAATTAAGCTCCCAACTGGGGAAGAAAAAGAAGAAAAATATGAGCAAATATTAGTACGCTGACCCAAAAGTATACGACTAAATAGAACAGGACATGCATCACCGATCGTACTACACAATTGACTAAAAATTTAATTATTTATGTTTAAAATTTTAAATTAAATTTTAATTATTTTATATTTTTAATTGAGCTTATTTCTAAATATAAATTAAGTGGATAGTATATTATATTTCTCTCTCACACCAAAAAAAAAAAAGACTTGCAAATTTATTAGTGGATTGAACAAAAATAATATGAGAAATTGAACAAAAATTATACAGTCATCTCCGTAGAATAAGGAAGTTTAATCCACCATTTACGTTATTGCATGGTTGTTCTTTTAATAGTAAATCTTTATCTTTCTAGACACAGTGTCTATAGATGGCAAATTATTGGTTTACTTTTTGAATCCACTCAAAAGTCATATTCTTAACTAACCATGATTGTTTTCTGATGGCTCATTTGTTGCTATCACATTACTCTTTTCCAGGCAACGTGTCTATTGGGCATCATCATTAAATAATTCCAAAAATTTTAAAAAAAATCACTAATAACTCTTCAGTGCCACATGCCCATACACCATCTATTATTGCGTGCAATCAATCATTTAAACCTTTTATTACAAATTGGGAGAATTTTGTGGACTGGCTCCTTGTACTAATATGAATCAAACCTTATACATGTTTTAAGTAAGATTTGAATGACTCGCATAGCTGGTTGATACTCTAATCTTTTTGAGAGAGAAAGATAAAAGCTCGATCTATATAAATAAAACAAATAATTTACTGACTTTCTCTCTCTCTAAAAAAAAAACAAAAAAAAAACCGATATCTTACAACCATGCATACATTTATTTACCTGCGGCGGCTGGGCCAGCCGTAACGGCTACTTTCTTCGTCCCCCGGTACGCTTGTCGGATGGCCCCTCGCCGAAACACGTGGGCACTCTTATCCCCACTTCGCGTTACCCCTCCCTCGTTTCACATCGCGCTACTAAAAAGCTCATTCGCCCAAGAATCTTCGTTAATTTCCACCCTCTTCTTCTTCCTCTCTCAAACCTTTCTTTCGCCACGCCGAAGCTATGGATCGAAGGATTCGTCGCTTCATCCTCCTCCTCTCTCTCCTCGTCTCCTTCAGCTTCGCAAGTAAGCTCCTCCCATGTCGACGATCCTCTCCCAATTTTCCTTCTTCTTCTTCTTCTTCTTCTTCTTCTTCTTCTTAATTTCGAGATTTTCTTCTTTTTTTTTTGTTGTTGTAATTATATTTTTTGTTTTTTTGTTTTGGGGGGTTTAAGAGTCGCAGTCGTACATCGGGGTGAACTACGGGGAGGTGGCAGACAACCTCCCGCCGCCGGACGCCACGGCCCGGCTGCTGAAAACCACGTCGATATCAAAGGTTTCGTAAAATTCAAACTCGAAATCTTCTATTCTGTTTTTTTTTAAAAAATTTTTTGGTAAAAGAAAAAAAAATTAAGTTGTGGGAGAATATTGGCACGGCGTTGTTGTTGTATTAATTGTATTCGAATGAATATATAGGTGCGTCTGTATGGGGCCGACCCCGCGATCATCCGCGCGCTGGCGGGCACGAACATCTCGCTCGTGATCGGCGCGGCGAACGGCGACATCCCCTCGCTCGCCACCGACTCGTCGGCCGCCACCCGGTGGATCGCCGCGAACGTGCTCCCCTTCGTCCCGGACTCCCAGATCTCCGTCGTCGCCGTCGGCAACGAGGTCATCGAGTCCGGCGACGCCACCCTCGCCGCGCAGCTCCTCCCCGCCATGCAGAACCTCCTCTCCGCCGCCGCCGCCGCGGCGCCGCCTCCGGGATCAAGATCTCGACCGTCAACACCATGGCCGTGCTCTCCCAATCCGATCCCCCCTCCACCGGCGCCTTCCACCCGGAAATCGCGTCCAACCTGCAGCAGATCCTCGGATTCCTCCAGAAGACGAATTCCCCCTTCATGATCAACCCCTACCCCTACTTCGCCTACCAGAGCGATCCCCGCCCGGAGACCCTCGCCTTCTGCCTGTTCCAGCCGAATTCGGGGCGGCTCGACGCGGGATCCAAGATCACGTACACGAACATGTTCGACGCGCAGCTGGACGCGGTGAAATCCGCGCTGGGGAGGGTGGGGTTCCCCAACGCGGAGATCGTGGTGGCGGAGACGGGGTGGCCGTATCGCGGGGACGCCGGGGAGGCGGGGACGACGGCGGAGAACGCGCGGGCGTACAACGGGAACCTGGTGGCGCACCTGCGGTCCCAGGTGGGCACGCCGCTCATGCCCGGCCGCTCCGTCGACACCTACATTTTCGCGCTCTACGACGAGGACCTCAAGCCGGGGCCGACGTCGGAGCGGTCCTTCGGGCTCTTCAGGCCGGACCTCACCCCCACTTACGACGCCGGCCTACTGCTCTCGGGCACCGCGCCGTCTACCGCGCCGTCGGGCTCGGGGCAGGGGAATTCCACGTCGTCGTCGCCGGCGGCGGCCGGGTGGTGCGTGCCGAAGGCCGGGGCGACGGACGACGAGCTGCAGGCCGACTTGGACTACGCTTGCGGGCAGGGCGGGGTGGACTGCCGGCCGGTACAGCCCGGTGGCCCGTGCTACCTGCCGAACACCGTGCGGTCGCACGCCGCCTACGCCATGAACCAGCTCTACCAGATGTCCGGCAAGCACCCCTGGAACTGCGACTTCCAGCAGTCTGCCGTCCTCACCTCCGACAACCCCAGTCAGTCCTCCCTCCCCCTCTCTCTCTCCCTCTCCATTTCTTACTAGTACAGTAGTACGATTCCGCAAAAAAAAAAAAAAAAAACTATATATTTTAACATTAATAATTAAAGTTGTATTATACTTGGCTGAAATAAATTCAATAGCTTAAAATAATTGCTTAAATTAAACATAAGATTTTACTTGAATGAACTGTGTGTTATGGATAACTCTGGTAAAGCTTTGTACTTGATAAATCAAAAAAAAAAAGATCAAACAGTTTTCTTTCTCTATTAGAGATTCGAACTGTATATTTAAATGTATGCTTCTACTTTATCACATATAACCACCGTTATTGGATAACTCTGGTAAAGCTTTGTACTTGACAAAACAGAGTGGAACTTGATGCAATGTTTCTAATCAGAGTCTGAAAAAGGAAGGATTTTTCTTCTTTTTCTTTCCTTAAAAAAAAAGTAGCTTTCTTCTGTGTTTTCAATCTCCATCTTAGCGTCTATTAATTATTTTAATTAATAAGTAGCTTTCTTCTTTTGTTTTCTTGTAGGTTACAACGGATGCGTGTACACAGGGCGCTAGAATAATAATAGTGTATGGTTTAAGACGAAATGTGCTTTGGAGGTGAATAATGAAAAGGTGTCGAAGCACAAATAAGATGCTCTTTACTTTCCCTTTAGTTCTAATAGCGCGACATAATTGGTCCATGTAAGTAAGGAATAAACAATAGGGGGCAACGCATCCTCTGTTGTTCCCTATTGTTTCTCTGCGCTGTCCATGAAGCTTTTTGTATACATGGTTCCAAATGTATTGGTCCATGTTATTTTGTTCCGTGTAGCACGTCAATTGTAGTTGTGTTACAAGGAATTGAAGTTAGAGAAATGTGTGTGAATAGTATCAACTTAGAGGTGTGAAATTTGTAGTAAAAATAGCCTAAAATTAAGATGATGTGTGGGTGCTGTTGTTGCTGTATGTCATTGATATGTAGCTTTGTGAATGCACTATATGGGTTGTTGTGTTTGTGATATACAATATTATGAATGGGGACAGTTTACTGACCCTTGGTTCTTTGCGATTTTTGAAGTACAGCTTCTATTATTTATAGGTTTATGATGGAGAAAAGAGTGATGCAATGAAAAAGCAATGCAGATCTCTGTTTCTTCCTTTTCGGCTGATTGATTGGTTGGTTTGTTATAGCATCGGCCTTTTTGGAGAGATTGTTTATGGACCACTCGATTGGTGTATTATGATCAATCCAATAATCGCACCAAATTTGATAATATTATTTGCTTGCATGATCGTATAAAAAATCTGATGCATGAAAAAGTGAAAAAAAAACTTAGTAGATGTGTATCTCGCTCATCTCATTATGATAGATAGTCCCTCTAATATTAGAGATTGTAAGATTTGGATAAAATGAAATATCATAATAGATTTAGTTTCTTATTATGTGCCAGTTCTCGAGAACTGCCCTGCCCATTGATTGCAACTTTGCTAAATCGCAAAGCCATTGACGATGGTTGGTATTCGATCAATTCTAATCGATTCACATTTAAAGTTTATTTCTAAATGAAATAAACGAAGCAGGTAACGTGCTATCTATCTCTTTAAAAAAAAAAAAAAAAAACTTTTGTTAAGAAAGCAGTAGTTCTAAGATTTTAAAAAAGTGATCGGACAGAGAACAGAAGCCAAAAGGAGAGAAAAGGCAGAGGTTGTCTAATCATAAATTGATCAAGCAGTTTGATGAGAGATGAGATTTCATTTAACAATTGAAATTGTGAGGGCGTAATGCTATGAAAAACTGTGAGAGCTTTATATATGATTAAAACTTTAGCATTAATAAGTGGATTTAAGTCATTTAAATTGGTGGTTTAAACTTAATAAATTATCAGTATTAGTAAGTCGAATCATTGAATTTGATACTACCAGTTGTATTCCCAGCTGAAAAAAATGAGATGGATCCCACATCTTTCCATTAGCGTCTAAACAATTTGTAGTATTCGGCAGACGACAAGTGTGATCAAATATCTAGTATGGAATCATATTCGGCCTCACCGATTGGATTCATCTTATACATATTGGAGTATTTGAGTGTGATCAAATATCTTGTATAGTAGATCGTATTCAGCCTTTGAATTCGTCTCTTTAGAATAAAAAAGTATCACCTAGCATATGAAAATATATTATTCTACCAAATCAAGAGTGTAAACTTTTTGAAAATCAAACTCTTAATTTTCAATCATAATACTGGAAAATTTAGCCTGACGTCCAAACTCCTCCTACTTATATACACTAGTGTAGTAATCCGTGTGTTGCGACGGATAGTTTAGATTAGGATTAAAGTAGATGAACCATTAATTAGACGTTATGTTTGTAGGAAAGATGAAGGGTTGGATTAAGGAGGTGGAGGAAAGACGACGTTATATATATAGGAAAGGCGAAGGGTTGGGTTAAGATTGCGAAGGGTTGGGTTAATGTTAGTGGACTATTAATTAGACGTTATAGGTAAAGAGAAGGCGAAGAGTTGGTTTCGCTGAAGGAAGGAAACTCCGCACGTGGCTTATTTTTTGGGGGAATAATGTATAGGTATAGAGGTATAGATTGCACAGCATGCATACGCAACTATTTTTGTTGGGCCAAGTTTGAGTTGAAAATTTTGGCCCAATTGATCAATTTTCATGTTGTAGACTTTTGTAGGGCCCGGCCCATTGAGAGACACAAAAATGTATTAGAACCATACTAATATTATTTATTTAAATCTTAAAAAAATTCACATATAATGTCTTATTAAACTAAACTATATAAAATAAATAAATATATCAGCAAATTTCAATTAAAAATATCATATCAAAATTAAATATCTGATAAATTAATATTTTAATAGGTTAATTAGTCGTTTTAAATTGCTCACTGTTCCAACACATTTTCCCTAATTAATTAGGATGAAGCGTCCAGAAATTCTATTTATACAAGATTCCCATCAGCGAATCTGGACCGTTGATCAGTAAAAAGACGTCAACTGTTCGATCGTCATCTTTTGCACGGGCGCAGCTTCTTCAACCTTCCACAAGAACTCTGACCGTGGACAGATGGACGCTTGAGATTGCACGGCGGAAAAAATGGACGGTGTATGTCATCTGCTGGCACCCGTACAAGTACCGCTGCTACCGCAGCCGTTCGTTTTTGTTTTCCGAACATATTTTACACGAGAAATTAGAGCATGCACCCAATGCACCGTGCACCACTCCTTTTGTATTTTGTTAATTTACTGATTCTATTAGCTATGATCAGTTACTTATTTCATATTTATTTATCACAAACTACTTAATATTATAAAATTCAATATATTCATCAGTGATTACTAAAATTAATTTGATTTTTTAAAAGCAAGTTCGAATTTTTTTTTAGAATATATGATTATTATTAAAGCACCTTTGTATATTTTCTTTTATTATACAGACTAAGTTACTAACAGTCTATTTATAAAATACCCGGTTAGTAATTTAATGTTCGAAGATTCGAGATTTTGTGTGCATTTAAAATTTGAAGTTCGAGTCTCCTGTCCGGAATTTAGTAAATATAAAAAAAAAAATTAAAAAGATCTTGCTGAAAATAATATAGAATAATATAGATCTCACATTATTTTAGTTAATAAAGAATTTTTTAAACTATCAATTTTTTGAATTCCACTATCTATTCTTAAAAAATAAATTAATTTTTAGAATCAAAATAATTTTATAGTTTAAATAAATAATAATCACGGTGCAGTAACATCTTTACTCTCACACTGGGAACACGCGGCCCCGAGCACCGAGAAGGGGATATCCAATACGAGGGGCGAGGAGACGAGGTATGTAAAGAGGGGTCGAGCGATCGATCGAAGCGAAACAACAATCTATATTTCTACTTCCTCTCGCGATCGAAACCGCAAAGGTAATCTCTCTAAATTCCTCTGTAATTTTGATCTTAATTAACGAAGCATTTTTGCTGCACTTTTCCCTGCGATTTCTCGCTCTTTGTTGCTTCTTTTTTTTTTTCCCTCTTTTTTTTTTTTTGGATCAGTGTTGTTCTGCGATAAACAAGCATAATGCTTTTATTTCTAAGAAAAAAGATTTTTTTTTTATTTTTTTGTCTCTTGAACTGTCGAAATCGCAATTCAACTCATACATGAGCCAAAAAGAAGGCAACTGTAAATCTCACATGGAATTTTGTTGTAGAATTTGATGGGTATTTTCTAAAGATATTTAAAAAATCTAGCGGGATATATGGGCAATTATAAATTTTAGAGTGATGTACTGGTATTTAAGACAGTGTAGGTTCCAATTAGCTCATAGAATCATGCTAACTTTGGATAAATCTCCATAGTGTTGATATAGATGTAGATATATTTTCTCATTATGGATTGTGCTATGAATAGCTTGTAATGATCTTGCAGGTCTCAGTATGGCTTCAAACTCACTGATCTGCGACACGGAGCAGTGGAATTACTTGAAGGTCAAATTAACAATTTAACATCTCGCATTTATTGGTCTAATCGGCTTGATTCCTGTTTCTTCTGCTTTTTGTTTTGTTTTCTAAGATTTATGAATGAGGTACATCTACTGTTATATCACCATTCAGGGTCACGTTAGCGAGATACAGAAGACGCACTTGCGCGATTTGATGAGTGATGTTGACCGCTCTCAGTCTATGATGGTGTATGACGCTTTTCATCGAAACCGTTCTAATAATTGTCTAGATTTTGAGTTCATTATCGACGATTTGATTTCTGATGTTTTAGGGAATATGATGGGATAATTTTGGACTACGCGCGTCAGCATGTGCAGCAAGATACTATTGCGAAGCTTTTTGAATTGGCGAAGGTAAGATCAGTTCCATGCTCGTGTTCTATGAATTTATTCTGCTTGAACAATTCTTAGAAAGTCTAAACACTTTTTTATTAAACCATTGCAGGCGGCACATCTTAGAGAGAAGATTGACAGAATGTACAATGGAGAGCATGTATGCATTGTTTTTGGCTGCAGAATTTGATGAATGAACGCTTATGCCACAATTTCCTTTTTATGTGCAACTATTTGATACTATCGTTTGATTCTCTCAGATAAATAGTACAGAGAACAGGTCTGTGCTGCATATAGCTTTGCGAGCCCCAAGAGATAAAGTTATTTGCAGTGATGGGAAGAATGTGGTACCAGATGTTTGGAACGTGTTGGACAAAATTAAGGAGTTCTCAGAAAGGGTTCGAAGTGGTTCATGGGTAAGAAGTAGGCTAGTTATTTTGACCATTCGTACCATGAAATGTCTAAATCTTAATTTTAATTGATCCTTTGTTATAATGTAGGTTGGAGCAACAGGAAAGGCGCTAAAAGATGCTGTGGCTATTGGTATTGGTGGTAGCTTTCTAGGGCCTTTATTTGTTCATACAGCTCTGCAGACCGGTAAGTTGCATAGTCAGCTTTAAGTATTGTAAACTTGTGAATCTCGGATTTTTTATAATGGATTGCTGATCAATTTGTGTTCTATGAAAATATTTTTCAGATCCAGAGGCTGCAGAATGTGCAAAAGGACGACAGCTTCGATTGTGAGTGAATTCATTTGCTTATAGTTTCTTGTAATTGTTGTGATAAATGGAATGTCATTATTTAAACCATAGGATTGTACATTTTAGCTTTATCGGATTCCCATCATCGAGGTTAGCATGGTTGCGCAACTTCCTATTGAAATCAGTTTCTTTGTTTGGTTGCCTGCAATAAATCACAGAACATGCCAGAGAGGACTAGTTTGTTGGAATTTTTGTGAAATGAACTCTGTTTATTATTTTACTAATCTGTCTATCATTTTACTAATTTATTGTATTCAAAATGATGTTTTTCTTTTGTAATATCTTTTAATTTTTCAGGATGATAAAATATGTCATAAAGCAAATTAATTTTCTCATTGAACTTAATGCAGAAAGTCTGTCATCTGCTAATATGTTAACCATCTTTCTGCAGCCTAGCAAATGTTGATCCAATTGACGTTGCCCGAAACATCAAAGGTTTAGATCCAGAAACAACATTAGGTCTCTCTCTCTCTCTCTCTCTCTGCATGTGTGCTCATTTGTGTAGAGATGCGCATGTGTGTCCTTGTAACCCTTTTCGTGGCATTGATATCCTGCTCTTCTTTTTTTTTGCCCTTCGTTTTCTCTGCTTTTTAATAATGTATTCTTTTCCATTTCTGGCAAAAACAGTTGTTGTGGTTTCAAAGACCTTTACAACAGCAGAAACAATGTTGAATGCTCGAACTCTGAGGCAGTGGATTACAGCTTCTCTTGGGTTAGCATGATTTCACCTTTGTTTGTAAATCTTCTCTCCATAATTTCTCCATCTGATGCAAATTTATTATGTTTCTTCCGGTTTCAGGCCTCAAGCAGTTGCAAAACATATGGTGGCTGTCAGTACAAATCTAACGGTACTTCTGGATTTGCCATTGCAATCCAACATAATAATAGGCTGCATTTACTCTTAGTTTAACTTAGGAATCTATTATCTCATACTTCTTGTTGACATTTTCAAAGATTGTGAGAAGTAGAAGCTATAAATTCAAGATATGCATCCTTAGGTTAATATATTATAGAGGCAATTATCTGAAACCTGTCGTGCATACGTTTCCAATTTTGTTATTTATTTACTTAAAAGTTAACGTTTTCAATACAATGTCATTAATAGAGGTGTAAGGCCTACTGATTTACTTCACCCTTATTTCATTCTATATGCTGATTGCAAATTATTTGTTGACAAAGCTCGTAAAGGAGTTTGGGATCGACCCCGCTAATGCTTTTGCTTTTTGGGACTGGGTTGGTGGTCGCTATAGTGGTAATTATTCTCACCCTTTTTCCAAGTTCTGCTCGCTGAAACTTGTTGGTTTATTTCACATCTCTGATGAAACTGAATATCATTTTGCAGTATGTAGTGCTGTTGGTGTCCTGCCTCTCTCTCTCCAGTATGGTTTTTCAATTGTTGAAAAGTATGTCAACCCATAACTTCTCTTACCTCTGTCATTTAGATTATCAGGAGATTTGGATTTTATGTAATCTGAGTTCCACCTCCTATTGCTTAGATTACGGGACCTCTTGTACAATATAGGCTGCTCGCTGCAAACAAAAGAACAAAATGGCTATTTATTTCATCATTGTTCTTACTTCTGTGCTTGCTTGCTTTGGGGTTTTTTTGTTGGATTATCATTGTCTTACCGTCGTTGTCTTAACGTCATAGTATTAATCAATACTGGTCTATTATGAGGAACAGTATTTAGCAATTGTAAGACTAATTGTCTAAATTTGTGTTCCTTGAAGAATATCATTATATTTTTTCTTTCTGTTGTCTTAACGTCATAGTGTTGATCAATAGTTATCCATTATGAGGAACAGTAAGTAGCAATTGTAAGATTATTGTCTAAATTTTTGTTCCCTGAAGAAAGTCATTATTTTTTTTTTCTTTTCTGTTGAAGATTTCTGAGTGGAGCTCATAGCATCGACGAACACTTTTATTCAACTCCTTTTGAGAAAAACATACCTGTAAGTATTCAGATGTCTAGACAAATGTCATCTTTTCTTTTTTTTTTTATCTTATTGTTTCATTATTCTCTTTTCTGGTCCAGGTACTTCTTGGTTTACTAAGTGTTTGGAATGTTTCATTTCTTGGATATCCAGCAAGAGTGAGTTAGCCTATTGTTCTTTGCTCATTTTTCCATGTGTTTGGTTTGCAAATTTTAAAATTTCTTGGTCTAAAAGAAATTCATTTCTCTTTAGGCAATATTGCCATACTCCCAGGCACTTGAGAAATTTGCACCACATATCCAACAGGTATTTAAGTTGATTCTGGCCTAGCTTGTACATTATCATTTCCTTCTATTTGTTTTGTTGTCTTTAAATTGTGTTAATTTTATGCTGTAGGTTAGCATGGAAAGTAATGGCAAGGGTGTCTCTATTGATGGAATTCCACTTCCATTTGAGACTGGTGAAATAGATTTTGGAGAACCTGGAACAAATGGTCAACACAGCTTCTACCAGTTAATCCATCAGGTAAAGATGCTCTTTTGGAAACCAAAGTTGAATTTAATTGCATGTAGTTTAAGAAATTAGAGTTATACCTTGTTATTGACTTTTGTTAAGCGTACCAATTGGTTAACTATAGCCAAATATCTGATTGTTTACTTGTTCAAATTACTAAATGTCTGAAAAGTGGATAATTGAGAAATTAATCATGAAAACTTCCAGGGAAGGGTTATCCCTTGCGATTTTATCGGTGTCGTAAAAAGTCAGCAGCCTGTTTACTTGAAAGGTGCCAATTGCATCAATCTCCCTATATTTGTTGTGGCTATCTTTTTTCTTCTTTTTTTTCCTTTGACAGACTTTGCTAAAATACGATATTCTAATGTCTGTGTCCTGCAGGGGAAATTGTTAGTAACCATGATGAGCTCATGTCAAACTTTTTCGCTCAGCCAGATGCACTTGCTTATGGGAAGGTACGTCTATCTTTATCACAGAGTTTCTTGAACCAACAGTGGTTAAGTTGATTTTTTTTAATTGAAATTTTCTGTTGTTTCAGACTCCAGAACAGTTACTAGGAGAGAATGTCCCTAATCATCTAATTCCTCACAAGGTGATGTAACTTTATTTTAGATGATTGTTTTTGTAGGGTTTTACTTGTCTCTTACATTTGGTACTTTTATTATTTGCAGACCTTCTCTGGCAACAGGCCGTCCCTAAGCTTATTACTCCCTTCGTTAAATGCTTATAATGTTGGACAGGTATTGATTTATGCTGTGGTCTGCTTTCATCCTCCGTCACTTACCTGATAGTTGTTATCAGATACGCGCTTTACGTCTCTTGTTGATAATAAAGATCTTGTTAAACGTATGCTTAGCGCTCGCTATTTTGATTCGTGCATCTAGATTGCCTATTACAGTAGTAACAACATGATTCTGATATTGTTTCTTGTTATTCAGCTATTGGCCATCTACGAGCACAGAATTGCAGTTGAGGGCTTCATATGGGGGGTCAACTCTTTCGACCAATGGGGTGTGGAGTTAGGCAAGGTTAGTTTCGTGATTTCCTTTCACATCTTTCTGACTGCTGAACTCTTCATATCGAGTTAACTTCAGTTCATACATCTCTGTAATTATTCAGTCATGTGTTCTTATGTACTATCCCAAGCTTTCCTCTGATTGTATAACTCATGAAATGCACCTCGTCACCAAAATTTCAGTCGCTGGCCACTCAAGTAAGGAAACAACTGAACCTATCTCGGACTCAACAGAAGCCCGTTCAAGGGTTTAACCACAGTACTACCACTTTGTTGACAAAATACCTTGAGGTATGTTTTGCCGAATTTCAATAATGCATAAATCATGTGTTGATTACATAAATGTGCAAATAATTTACAATAATTAGCTAGAAAGAACTACTTTAAGAGAGAATTTCACAAATAACAGTTTTCATAGCCCATGTGTTAGATATTTACTATTTGAATCAAAACCTTTTCAATCAAATATTATGTCGTTAAAATAGCCTTAAAGAATAATTAGTTGAATAATTTCTTTTTACAGGTCGATCCTGGTATCCCACGTGAAACCACTGTTCTGCCTAAGATGTAATCTGACCAAGATGTGTCAACCTTACTTGTATTATGCAGAGTGAATCTTGGCTAAGTTTTTGCCCCCTCCCCGCTGAAAATAAGTTACATGTATGTGACTTTTACTGGGATCTCTGATCCTGTTTTATTTTTTTACTCCATGTAAGTAGCTTTGCGAATAAACTTATAAATGGTCAACATACTCGCTTTGGAGCAATATATATTCGGTTGATCGAGTAAAAATGTTGTGGTACAAATTCTATTCAATAGAATTGATTTTGAATTTACAATTGTGATTTATGATCTGTGATCGAAGGCCATTTTGAGAAGCTGCGCTGCCAAATCTGGCGCAGAAAAATGTTGATATTTTCCCAGCTTAATGGTGCAGATCTTATGATGGATTGAATAGTTGCTAAACAACATGTATCTCAGTATCTGCTCTTCCTCTTCCACTATGGGCTTGTTTGATATTGAGGCCAACTAACGCTATCAGCGAAAATGGAGTTGTGACGAAAATATACGGATATATCTTTTTTTTTATTTTCTTAGTGAGATCATAAAATATATTATAATAGACTTACTGCAATATGCGGAATATAATATTATATATAATATCAAACTTAGACAAAAAATATTTTATCTTGTGTTTCTCATGGCATATAATGAAATCTTATTTACATTCCCAGGCCATGCATATAAGATTGATACAGGTGTTAGAAATTATATATAATTGTGTAATATGGATACAAATACGAATTTGATGTTGACATTGAATATTCAACATATTCTGCATGCGTTGCATCCTTGTGTTTTCATTCGTTCATCCGTACAGAGAACAGTTTGTAGCTTAAATAAATGAATTGTAAGAATAAGAATAAAACAAGAGAGGTAATCGAAGATCAATATAAATACCAGGATTAAGATAATCTCCGGAATAAAATAAAACCTGGCAAAAGACAAAGTGCAATTTTTTATTTTATATAAAATTCATTCATCTCCTCGCTAAACTCCTCCTTTACCCAATACATTGTTGACACGTGTCCCCGCAGGTGGAGTCAAGCGCTACACGGCTACGAGGCTGACACGTAGACCGTGATACGTAAACGCGTTACACCGAACACGACCGTACCGGCCCTTAATACACGCTCTGACGTCATCTACGCACTCGTGCTCCCCGGTCTCCTCCTCCAACGGTCGCCCCGGGCTAACCCACTTCCTCGTCTCTTCTCTACCAAAACCACTTCGCTCTTTCGCCCGTTGGTCTCCTCACCCCTTCTATCCACCAAACCCTTTAGATCGAGTTCTCCACCACCTTCCTGAGTCGTCTCCTCCGCCGCCGAAACCCTAACAACACTCGACGAGAGATGATGGCGAATTAGGGCTCGGATCGAGCTTCCCGAGCGCTGTTCGTGGCGGGAGACCCCTGGAATTTTTAATTTGAGCGGCGTGGGCGAGATTAGGGTTTCGTAATGTCGGTGGCCGAGCTGAAAAAGCGGCATGTTGCGGCGATGGAGACCGTGGACGCTCTGAGGGAGCGGGTGAAGCAGAAGAGGCAGCTTCTTCTCGACACCGACGGTGCGGTTCTTCTTTCTTTTAAGGGTTCGGTATTCGTCCTAGTTGCTTCAATCGCTATCTCATCGATTCTTTGGGGTTTCCTTGTTGCAGTTAAAAGCTATGCTAAGAGCCAAGGGACGACGCCGATTAGCTTTGGCTCGACGGATCTCGTTTGTTGCAGGACCTTACTGGGACACACGGGGAAGGTATTACTAAGTTTCTCACTTGATTTACCGATAAAGATCGAATCTTTGCCGTTTTACTTCTATTACTGAATGATATACTTCTCATGTAGCACTGTGTCAACATTTATGTATACTTTATATAGCCTACTGCTATATCAGTTTGTTTTGAATTTAGCATAATTGAGCTGATACTTTAGGTCCTCGTGTATCCTGACAAATTCCAAATTCTAAGAGTATATTGAATTTTATGTTATCGAGGTTGAAAGCCATTTGTTGTGAGTGCTTTGCAGGACATTTGTAGATGCTGTCTCTATTGAGGTGCTCTATGCATACAGATGACTTCTTATGTATATTCTGAAAAGGATTTTATCTATGAAACCTTACAGGTGTATTCACTGGATTGGACTCCTGAAAGGAATCGGATAGTTAGTGTTGCGCTAGACGGGAGGTTAATTGTATGGAATGCTTTAACAAGCCAGAAAACACATGCAATTAAGCTAAATTGCCCGTGGATGAGGGCATGTGCCTTTGCACCTAATGGTCAATCTGTTGCTTGTGGTGGTCTTGATAGTGCATGCTCTATTTTTAATCTTACCTCACAAGTTGACAAAGATGGTAATATACCAATAGCGAGAGTACTCACTGGGCACAAGGGCTATGTTTTTTCTTGTCAATATGTTCCGGATCAGGAAACGCGCCTCATTACTGGGTCAGGCGATCACACATGTGTTCTCTGGGATGTCACAACTGGTCAGAGGATATCTGTGTTTGGAGGTGAACTTCCATCAGGGCATACAGCTGACGTACTGAGGTAGTTGCTTCGACTCTCAATCAACATTGATATACATGAGCTTGTTACTATGTGCTACACTTCATGACTCATCTGTTCTCACCGCAACTGCAAACTCGTCTCTATTCTAATCGTCGCCAGAAAGATTGTTTCCTTCGTTAGTCTTTGCTTCAGATGCAGAAGAAGTTTCAATAATCAATATATGCATTCACTACTTAAAATGACTTTCCTCACCCTGGATCTGTGCATGAAAATTTCCAAAGCAGATCTTACTGTGGGATCGGAATGTAATCATATGGGTAAATTCCAATTGTTTTAGAGCAAACTTCACAAAAGGTTATATATTTAGCCATTTGTCATGGTTTCACATCAGTATCTATCCACTTCCCTGTAGTTGTCGAGGTTTGTATTTACATATGCCCCAGTGCTTGGGGCAAATGCCAGGGGCGGATTGTTCTGTTGGTCTAGTACTTAAATAGCCTTTCAAAATGAATGGATAAACTTCAATGTGGCTGGTACATGTGCTCCTTTTGACTAATTCATGAAAATACTAAGAGCAGTAGTTCATTCATTCTCAGCAAATCTGTTCGATTAAGAGGTGGTTGTGTTCTTGATTTCTTGAAAGTTAAGCACCTTTAGTAATTTGTAATTTGGTGATTATTTTTTGACAGCGTTTCGATCAATTCTTCAAATTCAAATATGTTTGTTTCGGGTTCATGCGATGCAACTGCTCGACTGTGGGATATCCGGAAAGCCAGTCGGGCTGTTCAGACATTTCATGGACATGGGGGTGATGTTAATTCTGTCAAGTTCTTCCCTGATGGCCAAAGATTTGGTACTGGGTCTGATGATGGTACATGTAGGTTATTCGATATGAGGACAGGGCATCAGCTTCAAGTATACACTCGGCAGCATGATGCCAATGATAATGAGGTCCCCATTGTTACTTCTATTGCGTTCTCAATATCAGGAAGGCTTCTTTTTGCTGGATACTCCAATGGTGATTGTTATGTCTGGGATACACTAGTGGCTGAGGTACTATTTTTTTTTTCGTCCAAAAAAGAATACTTTGGTGCAAGTAAAATGATAGAATATGGGCAGAAGCCACAGAATCTCTAATTCCCCCTGTGCTGAAAGGCATACTCTCTCTTTCTTATTCAAAGGTTGCCTCAACTTTTTACTGGATCGGAGTTCTCTTCAGTCTTCATCTTTGTTCACACTGGTTGGTTTGTAGATCCAGTCCTTGTAGGAATGTATTTGCACACACATACATATAGAGGTAGATCTTCAAGAAGATGTTTTAGTGATTTTAGAGAATGCCCTGCTACATGTGCATCAGATTTATAAAAACCTTAGCTTTGTTTTCATCCTCTATGTTCCTCTATATTGTTGAAAAATTGGTTGGTTTATGTACATTTTTTGTTCTCTGTCAGGTAGTTCTCAACTTAGGCACCCTTCAGAACTCTCACGAAGGCCGAATAAGCTGCCTAGGCTTGGCGGCTGATGGTAGTGCCTTGTGCACAGGAAGCTGGGACAAAAATCTGAAGGTAAACTTTCGTTCACTGACTTGGTGCATCTGGATGCACATTGATGCTTGACACTTCAAGTAAAGTATTTTGGAGTTTTACAATTAGAAATAGATACCCTGTATGGCTGAACCATAAGGAAATCCTTCTAGCCTATATTAGCTTTTTGGATTGTGAAAGTGGATCAATTAAATAGTTTTGTCCGTTTACTATTTGCTTGTGCAAGGAATTTTCGAATGTAAGTCTCTAAAACTTAGATCCCATATAGTTGTACAAAGGAAACTTCAACTGGATGCGGGTTTGTTTATTTGTGTGCGTGTGTGTTTTTTGGGTGCAGATTTGGGCCTTTGGAGGACACAGGAAGGTGATTTGAAAAATCAGCCGTAGATGTGTGTTTCATGATGAGGATCTCAGTTTGGAACCTAACTCAGACCAGCTTCCAGGGAGCATATAGTATTTGGGTAAAATGCAGTCTTCTGTACCATGTAAGCAAGTTGTAAACATATGAAGTACTGTAAATTTTCTTAAAGGCACCACTTGCCACCTCAGGTATAAATAGCATGAGAATCAATAGCACTGCTCGCAAAATCATAAGCACTCATGATGTATCATTTGATTCCTGTAACTTCTTTCTTTCTTCCTTGATACTCGTGATTTGCAGAATATGATGTTTTCCAGCCGTAGGCTAGAGAATATTCAGTCACTAGTATCCTCTGATTCTGTATATGATATGACTCCATGATAAATAAAATTTCAGTTGTGTCTGGGTATTCTTGAGTTGATATACATAACTTATATAGTTCAATTATTTTTGGCAAAATCTGGTCTACGTGTCAGATGGTTTATTCAAGGAACACTGTCCGACCAATCAGACCTCAACAGAAGTTCTTTCTTTGATGATTGTTGAAAACATGAACTAAGAATTTTGCATATCTCTTATACAAATAGCAAAGGCAGTTAGTGAAGTGTAAATAGTTAGTGTTCCAGACTTCCAAAAATTGCAAAACAAGGAAAGGAGATTTCACCATTAAACTAGAAGCTTTTGTGGACCATATGACAAGATTCCTATCTGGACTCAATCACAAGGTGGTACCTAAAATACTTATCTGGACACAGATTACCAGATAGTACCATTTGGAAAAAAAGCCGACATTGATATTTGCAGAGCAGTTAAAAATAATTGCAAGACAACATAACATAAGACCTCAAGAGTGGTAGCATAGATTTTCAAAACCCATATGTTCTTTTCTTTCCAACTTTTCTACCATGTTTGCTATTCCCACACCACCTGCAGTTAGAACATAAAACATTGAAGGTTTTTAGCATGGATGTGAGATGTGAGACATCATCGTAACAATGGAATGGAGAACAACATTACCTAAACTGATTGCACTGACGAAGATGGTTAAAGCCAGTATGAAGATGATCAGTGATGCCCGGCCTAGGAGCACTATTAGCCTCCTCACAATGTGTTGGCCAGTGAAGGCCGCGACAGTAGCCAGGAACACAAAGTAAGAAGCTGGAGAAATAACTAGTTAGTCACTTAGTTTGTGCATATAACAGTGTTATACGAGCTCTTTGGGTAGAAAGTTGTCTGTTTCTGCATACCATATGGAACTGGGAAGCGATCGAGAAGGTAATATTGTATGACAGACATCGAAGATGAGAAGGTCATTGCGAATGTTGATGTTGCACTTGCTACCTGCATAAAAAAGTTTATGATGCGTTAGAAGTGCATAAAAGATCTCTGAAGTCAGAACCATTTCAATCTCTTGAGCTGCTGAACCACTTTTGATGTTCACTAAAGAAATAGCCAGTACTCGGCAATCTCTTTCTTATAATATTAACTGTAATATAAATCTTACCTAGAGAAATCAGCCTGTTAATATTTAGTATTATATTGGAGTCTTTGTAAATTTTTGTAAACTTGAGTTTGCTCTATGCATGATAATGCTCCAATCTCAAGAAACAGTGAGCTGATTAACTTCAGTTGATCTCATAACTTACATATTTTCTCTTGGTGTTCTTTTTTTATCCTGTAAATTTTATTATGTTAGCATCAGTCTCTTGTGAAGAGCAAGTATTATTATGGAAAAACGTCTAACCTGAGGAGGAACTCCCATCTCAAGAAACAATGGCCCTAAGATAAACCCTCCTCCGAGCCCAAGAAGTCCTCCAACAATCCCTGCTAATACTCCACAGCAACAGTAGAGGAACAGCTGGTGCATCTTCCAAGTTACATCTTGCTTACCCCTGGAAGCAATGGTCCTCTTCCCCTTGCACAGGCAGAGAGCTTCGTAGAGTGTAACAGAAACAGCAATTGGCACCTTCATGTTACAAAACGGTCAGTTATTTTGCCTTCATATTGTTCATTTATGCAACAATTATACGTTTTATATTTCTTGAAATCAAGTTTTCAGACAACTGAGTAAAGTTTAACACAACTTGCTGAGATTCGTTTGGGATGATCATTAGGGAGAGTGCTTCTCTCTTAAGTACTACTAAATTTTCTTGAATTTAAGTTTAAGACTAATCGAAAAGGACATTTCAAACATGCTAGTTTTTCTGAAACGAGAGCCTTGGGGTGATGAAGTCTTGGTAGTCAAGGCAGTTCAGAGCCTGCTTACAGGAGTTTTACTGAGACAGCTTTGAGCACAGCACCGTATTTTTCTCAAACCTTAATGTGTTCCTGATTTATAGTGGTACATATTGGTCAATTGATAAAAACAGTTGCATAAATAGACTAATAGTTACAGCTAACCATGATGATTGCTTGAAACTATTAGCCATGTTTATCACTTAGGAGAGAAAAAGCTTCCGTACTATAAGATTATATACCTGCATAGTGTTTAGAACCCAGTACTCTATAGAGCAGTTTGTGGCATATGTCTGCAATGTCAGAGGAAATAGATTAGTTATAAAGAACTGTAGGATCATTGATACTAGGACAAAAAACTAGAAGTGATAGCTGAGAAAATAGATTCAGTGTGACCAAACTTGTGAGTTTTCACCTTAACTATCTGCACTGCTAGGAATGACACCCAGACGAATAATAGCAACATTAGCTCCTTCCAATATATATTATCTTTTATAGGCACCTGTTGAAATAGATTCAGTGTGAGCAAACTGGAGAGTTACAGTAGCTAAGAAATGTTCTGGTGGTTTTGGAACTACCTCTTCATCCGGTGAAGACCTAAGTTGTAAATTAGGAGTAGGTGCGCTTGGTAATGGCTTGTACTCCAGCTCTGGGCCATCTAAAGTATTAGAAATGATAATGATTACATACTTGTCTTTGTTAAACGATTTATCTGAAAATTTAATAGGTTTTGTATCCTAGATGGTTGTAGTTATTCTGTATGCTAGAAGGGTTGTTTCCTTGTCGAGATAACTTTATATTTTCATGTTGAAGACGATGCAAGTTTTATGTTTGTACTTGCCATTTGTTTGTGATGCCATCAGTTTAGCAGCTTCCTGAGACAAAAGAGAGCCCGTGAAATGTTAAAAGTTGTTTGATAGAAGATTTGGAACTCATGAATGTAAGGTCGATTTATCTAGAATGTTAGACTTGCGAATGTAAAGGGTTATACCTGTTTCATTGTGGACTCCTTTTTCCATGTTTCTATACCCTTAAAGAGTGCCTTCGTAGATGTACCTACGACCACCCAATATAATACAAATTAAAGCAGTGTCTGTATGATTTGTAAAATTGATTTTAATCAGAGTTGAGGATAGCATTTGGATTTCACATAAACGACACTTTGATACGAAAAAAGCAACGTGTACATAGGTATCATTTTACCTAGGAAGAGGATAATGAGGAGAACTGTAACCATCCAATCTGGGAAGATAACATTAAAAGCGACTCCAATGCTGATACCCAGCATGAGCATAGGCTGAAGCCAATGATCAAGGTGAGCATGGGCACGAATATTCCACCTCCGCCAACCCCCCCGACGCTTCCGAGAGCGGCCCCAAGGAATCCGATGATCGAACCCAGTACGACCCTCCATCCAAACTCAAGGTCCTGAGCAATTCAGTCAAAATCTCAACCACAAGAACATGCGAATTACATGAAGAAGAAGTGATCGTTAGAACTACTGCATTTCTAGAATAACTTCTATGCTCGGGAAGGACAAGTCAAACGTTTGACTTGCACATAGTCAAGAGCTTTTTGACCAATGTGAGCTTCTCGATTATAAGTGGAAGCTTCCACTTTAAAGCAGCCGCTTTCTAAACAGAAAGCTATCAAAGGCTGCCTTTCATATGGCTTTTGCTGGGACAATAGTAAGAAGTTAAACTTCGAATGAAACTCATACTGGCCAAACACGCTTCTTCGAAGAATCGCCATTGTCGAAGAGGCCGTCAAAAATGTTGCTGAGGATGTATTTGTTGTCCCTCTCTCCAAACCCCTTGTAAATGGAGCTAATGCTATTGTTGGTGCTTGTTTCATTGAGGGAGTATGTGAGGGGCCTTTTCGCAAATACCGCTTTCAATCCTATGGCTAAGCTACAATAGAAAACCAACATTCCTACTATTCTCCAGCTCTTCTCCTTTCTCACACCCATTATTTCTCCCCTCCTCAAAAAAAAAAAAAAAAAAACACTGAAAACCCAAGTCAAAAAGGAGTTTGTTCTCCCTCTCTACTTCACTTACACTATATTATGCAAGAGGAATTGGGGATGTTATTCATTTTTTTTTCTCTTTCTCTATGTTGTGTTACCTCCACCATTAGCATTTGTATGGTGCAATTCTCACCTCTCTTTCTCTATGTTTCTCGTTTATGGTGTGTTTTTCTCTTTTGTGTTGTAGTAAAGCTTCGTAGAAGCAGAGGCTTCTGCATAAACGTTACGTATAAAATTGTATTTGTACTCACTGTAGGCCGTATGGAAATACCCATCAACTTTATATCTTTCGCATTCTTAATTTTAGTTTTCTTTTTTAATTTAAATTAATTTGAGTCAGTACACCAAATTAAAAATTTTATTAAATTTAATAACTCCACTATCTATGTATTAGTTGATAACTGTTGCATTAATTTACAGCCGAAAAGTAACTAAAACTATTAAAATTTGAAAAAATACTGTTCATTTTTTTTTTAAAAAAAATCTAAATTAATTGATAACAGTAATTAAATTCGGTAGAAATTAAAATAATCGTCAATAAAAATATAAAAAAAGAATGTTTATAGTGCCATTTCAAAATCTTTTTTTTTTTTTTTTTTTTTTGGTAAAGAGAGAAATAAAAGCGAAGCTTCTTAATTAATTAGCTAGGTTAGACACAGGCTCTGGATTCCCCTGTAATATTGTTGTGTACGTGTTTGTTTGTATAACTCCGTACGAACGCATTGCATTATATATTAATCTTTTCCACGTTCATTCTCGACTCTCGAGATGCTTTCACCAAGCATTATAGAGGAAACTTCGGGTAATGTGCGGTACTGTTGATGCATGGTTACAAAAAGCCTGATGTGTGTGAATTCTTTTTTGTTTATTTTCTATTGTTTTATTGCCAAACAAATCATGTAAATAATACATAAAAGAACAAATAATAATACTAATAATAATAATAATAATAATAAGGCTTAAATTTTTGAGTTGGTACGAGCACCTTTAATTAATACAGTGTTAGAGTTTATTGCTTGCACGCCTCCTCTTATACTTGGTTTACACATCGATCTATCCATAAAAATTAAGCTTAAGTTCTTAGACAAAGCCTTTTTAACGTATTATTATTCTCACAAACAATCCAATTCTTTAAAGCTAAGCCATTTTAATTATCATGATGTAGCTAATTAATATGTTATTAGTGCTAGTGAGTTAATATTATTTTTAAGAAAGCTCATGATCCTCCCACATATACACCATGTATGAGAAGCTTTTTGATTTTTTTTTTTTTTTTTTTGAGAGATGGGTATCACGCTACCCGTTTCGTTTATTTCATTTAGAAATAAACTTAGCTAGAAATATGAATCAACTAGAATTCGAACTTGGGTCTTGGATATCAACAACCGAGTCTTTTGTCACTTGCTCTAGGGACGGTCAGTGAAAAGCTTTCTGATTCATTCCGTGTTTCATGTACTAAAGAAAGCAACTAATTAATTAATTAGTTGCTAAGGAATGGAAGATGATGCACTCAATACTCCTTTTTTTTTTTCCAAGTAGAGACCCACAACAAAGAATTATGCCCCCAAAGAGCAAGTCAATCACTAAAAATAACAAAAGAGGCTCAACCTTTTCTCTTTAGTTATCATTTTCTTTTGCCACCCCCCCACCATTAATTAATTAATTAACTACATCAGAGCTTGGCAATTTCTATAAAGAGGCAAAAAAAAGACAACATGCACTATATATATATATATGATCTTGGGTGTTTGGAGATAGTGGAGGAGGCCAAGGTGGGGGAGAGTGTGATGGTTTCAACTATTCGTGCAACCTTGTAGAATAGTCCCTTTTCCCAACCTTTTCTTTCACGTTTTTTGGATTCTTGCTTCAAATCACCAATAAACAATGTCTTGCTTTTGCCCTATTCCACCATGCTTGCTCCCAAGTACATTCATGAAAAGTTAAGTCATGGCAGAGTTAATATTGAGAGTAAGTAAACAATGTTATCTGTACGTTTTTAAACTAGACGTACGTAAGATGCAGAGTCCACTCGATCATCTAATAAAAGATTATCTTATCTCTCTGGTGGTTTTATCAACTTTCTTTTTTTCTTTTATTAAAACCTATTTAGTTGGCTTCTTGTGATCATCTACGATTGAAACCATGTAAGATTAATTTACAAAGCTATATATATATATATATATATATATATATATATATATATATATATATATATATATATATATATATATATATATATATATATATATATATATATATATATATATATATATATATATATATATATATATATATATATATATATATATATATAAAATGTATACATAGCATTTTTGAAAGAAAAAAGATAACACACCACATGTTGGGTGCTGGTGTAATACATCATCGATCTGTAGGTGGGAGAGTTATGCTCGTTCCCTTTTTAATTGAATAAGGGCATTGAAAAGCCCACCAAATTAAAAGATGGATGATGATGCATTGGAGAAATGGGTGCATATATGTTGTACAATCCAAGAGATCATCGACCATGCATATATGTTGTCTTTAGGAGGTGGTGGTGGTGGTGGTGGTGGTGGTCCAAGGACTTGTGCTGTTGTGCAACTTAAAATCATATCTTGGCCCCTCCATATATCCCATACCTTTCTAATTAAAGGACATAGGAAAAGAGAAAGAAAAAAAAAAAAAGCTTCCCCTAGTAGGATGATATATATGGGCAAATGAGTAGTTGTAGTTGTCATTATTAAATAATGTGCCCATTGTTTTAAGAATATATATAATCTAAAATACATTGCTTAATTTAGACGTAATTATAACTAGTGAAACACTTAGAAAAAGAATGAGGGTACATGCATGCATGGTCATTGCGTAGGTAAGAAAAGAAATTAAGGAAGTAGTTTCCTAGCTACCTCCTACTTCATTTAATTACTCGACTGATCAAAATATAATTTATTAATATTTTTTATGCTCGATCGATCTCTACTTAACATTCTATTTGAATGGATTAAAATTAGAGCTTTAATTACCGATCTGAATCTATTTGCATCCAGAATTGTGGAGATGGAGAAGAGAAGAGTTGATCCATAATCCATAGTTGGTAATCATGCATAATCCCACAAACCCACCACCCTTTAATTCATTCATGAAAACTGGTGATCGAGGCGCGCATATCTCACGCATTATATCACCCCACCTCTTTCTGTTTGGGGTCTCATCACACCACAATAAAAGCAGAGGCATGGGCCTCGATACTCCATGCCTAGGACTATTATCCATCACGTACGTCAACACACACACACACACACACACACACACACACACAAAGAAAAAAAAAATGATAAAAAGAAAAAAAGAAAAGTGAGAAATTTGGATAAGATTTTAAAAAGGGTGCGTGTTTGTGTACAATCGAGTTTATGTGTCGGCCCCCCCCGTACGTCTCTGTCCTTTTTGTTGGTGGCAGCATGCGTGATGCGTACGTACATCAAATTTTGGACTCCCCAAAATTGTGGTTCATGTATCCCACAGCTATGGAGATCATATATATATATATATATATATATATATATATATAGTTGGTAGAATACTCTCAAAAGCCAATGGGTGATTTTTGAGTTTTTAATTGGATGGGAAGATGTAGGGTGGAGATGATAGTCGTAGGTGGTGGTTGATGTAATAGTCGGGGGTAGGTGAAATAGTGTTAGGTCTAAAGGCTATTAGTAATAAAAAAAGTAGATCTAAGGGTTAAAAACTTAGAAGCACAAACTTTTGGTGCTTCTAAAAGTATTCTACAATTATATATATATATATATATATATATATATATATATATATATATATATATATATATATATATATATATATATATATATATAGAGAGAGAGAGAGAGAGAGAGAGAGAATTTCTTATCTTTCTTATGAGTAGTAGGCCCTTATTACTCATAAGTTGTTTTTGATGATGGGGCCTCCGAATCGACGATCCACTCCGTTAAATATGATCTAGAGTATTTAAAACTTCTAGAAAATAAATTTCGTAATTTTTTGAAATTATTTACCTTACGATCAAAAGCTCACAAAATTGACAATTTTTAACGGCCGATATGAGATACTTGGTAGTTTAACGGTGTAAAAGAATTGAAATAGGTTGAATTTTTGATAGAAAATTCTATTCACTACCTAGATAAAGATTAATTAATAACTCCGATCTTAAATTGAAGGATCCGATCATCTATTTTTAGGACGTCGTTCGATTTCGGCCGTTCATTTTATGCCCATTTGATGGACTTTATTATGATTTGAAAAATTACGAAATTTATTTTCTAGAAGTTTTAAATACTCTATATCATATTTAACGGAGTGGATCGTCGATTCGGAAGCCCCATGATCAAAAACAACTTATGAGTAGTAAGGGTTCACTACTCATAAGGGTATGGTAGCCCTACTATATATATATATATATATGAACAAATTAAGTCAATCTTAATTAACCAAAGCCATTGTGTTTGAGCCTAGCTAAAGCTAAATATAATTAATTAAACCGAAGTTACTTATATACCTTGTAAAATTTAAGGCGTACCCGTTTCACTAAGCTCTTAATTAGTTTCGTTTAATTTCATTTCAGTATAAATTTAAATTTTCGAATCTTATTTTCACGCAATTTAATAAAAAAAATTAAATATTTGAAGTTAATTGTACAACCCTGAAATATGACTCAAAAGTAGCATAGGCCACATGGCATTTAATTCGCAAGACGATAATTAATTATTGAGCTGACCGGGAGTCAAATTGCACCAGAAATTTATGGTGACATGCATTTATTAAAAATCTTTTATTTTTCACCCAGTACAAAACGATTTTCGATATCATGCAGGGGCCGCGCATTCAAATTATCATATATATGTATGCTGTGTGAAAAATGAACTCATGTAATAAATTCAACAGTTTAAGTTCGCCAAACAAGAAAATATATATATGGAGATCCCACAATCTCTAATTAACAACTCCTATATATATATATATATATGGATAGCACGGACAACATATATATATATTGGAAGATATAATATGGGTAATAGTCATTGCTAATTCAACTAAAATGTATACTTGTCAATAAATGTTGAGCGCTTATTTATGAATTTAGTTATTTTGTGGTCTCTTAACAAGAGTCCGTTAATGAAAAAGTTAGTTTGTTTGAAAACTACTTGGGAAGTATAATTATATTTGCCAGGTATTGTTTAAATTAAGCTAGCGTCGTAAATGTAAAAGACTACGTAAAAAAAAACAGCAACGCAAAAGTCCTAAATAAGAGGACTAATGTGATTTTTTTTTTTTTACGTAATCATATAACATGAGTTACCAAAAATATCGAAAGGTGTTTCCGCTTGATCAACAGAAAAGGTAGATGAAAATTCTCTCCGTATGAGAAATTATACCGTAATTGACTAAGCTATCATATTATGTTCACGAGAATGACGCAATGATAAATTACGGTCGATTTGATCATGATTTCATGGATGATATGGCGATCGATTAAATCTTATTGTTCTTAAACATCAATATTTGTTTGTTAAAGAATTATTGAAATTTACCAAAGTAATCTGATTAAAATAGAAATTGAATTTGCATGATTTAACTGGAAAATTAATAAAGTTGAAGTTCCACTACCAAACTTTTACTATAAGTTAGTGCCCAATGAATATGATGTAACTTATATCGATCCAATTAATGGTTCCAAAATTGAATGGCCCACATTCCTTTCATATCTGACATATGATCTCGTCGATATATACTTGACCATAGACCAAGGCAAGAGATCATCAACTACATGTATATATGTATATATATAATGTGTCCATTCACACCAGATTCTTTTCTTTATCCCCCTCAAAATTTTAAACTTCACAATACTTTTCCTCTTTTGTTTCTTATATTTTTTTTAAAAATAATCTTTGAGGTGTGCTCCACATACATGATCTGAATCATCAAGCTAGTGATAAAAACACTGAGGAGGAGGAGGAGGAGCTCTCATGCATGTTTTATATGTCCACTGCAGTACCATTTAAATAACCTGTACAGTACTCTCCACGTAAATATTTCCTTATTCGTTGCCTCAGAACAAAGTGTTTGGAAAAGCCTTACGAAAGTGGTGGTGCATTAACTTGTCTAAATTTTGTGGTCCTGTGTCACAACTCACAACTCACAAGCAATGTCGAAATTTAATTTATATGCTTTTTTCTTTTTTTTGAAAGAAAAAAAGAGACCCCTTCCTCCCTCTAGAATATTTCTCAAACTTCAAAGAAATATTTCCATACTGCTTCTCGTGCGTAAAATATTTCCATACCGCTTCTCGTGTAAATGAGAAGTCGTTAAAAGTCAAGCAATTTGCCACGTATTAAGAGTATTGGTAAGAGATCGAATTTATCGGAGATAAACTCTCAATTACGGTTTGTTTTACCTCCACAAAATATTGAACTCAGATGTTATTTTTCAGCGCACAAAGCCCTCTTTCATGTTCCAAATTAAAGTATTAGTATATATCCATGTGAGTTGTTAAAAAAGCTAGAATAAAAAATTAGGTAGGGAGAAGTACATATTCTATATCTCCACCCCAGTATCCAATCTATATATATGTGGTGTCTCCACAAGCAAGAGGATGATAAGGTTCTTTTAATCATAAAGTTAGACGTTATGCAATTGCTTAGTTAAAAGAGCATGCATGATGGATGGATCATCAAAGCCAAGAATAATCTAACCCAGTTAATTACCACATCATTTAAAATAATAATAATAATAATAATCAAATAAGCATACCTAGAGTGCATAGGCTATCCACTCCATCCTTTCTCCTTCTCTTTTTTTTTTTTTAAATCTTTTTTTATTATTATTTTTATGTAACTCTCCTTTGCCATTTCTCTAAGAAAGCCAAGGGAGATCTCTTTGAGGGCTCCACCACAACATATTGGAATGCATGTCTCTTGTGGAGGAGCAAAAGGACCCACCAAATTAATTAAGCGTACCCTCCCCTATCTGAATATAGCTTTTGAGTTTTTCCTCATAGGTTTTGACACTAATATCAAAGATCATTATTTCTCTCAAAAATATCAAAGATCATTATCATATATACCGAGTCTTTTATTACTGATAGTATTATGGCAAAATTATATTTATATATATATATATATATATATATATATATATATATATATATTCTACAGGGAAATTTACGTATCTAACCATATATCTGTTAATCCGAGAATATTTAGAAAACTTAATAGTACCAAGTGATTAGTGCTATTAATAGTATTCCAGACTAGTTATATATATATATATATAAAACTACATTATATACACATGCAACCACACCAATGATTAGTTTATTGCAATCTTGGATTTACTCTTAATAGCTTTTATATGTAGATAAAGTGGTGGGAGGAGAAAATGAAAGGGACTAATTACAGAGGCATTTGTTTGTTTAAATAAATAAAATATAAAAGAGACTTATGTATATGGTTGATGCCCATATATATGTTTATATATATTTTTTGACTAGTAGATTAACACGTGAGAAACAAGAGGTGGTGACAATTGGATTAGATACAATGTAACATTTAATGGACCAAACAAAAAGCATCCAATTATGGGGGAGGTCAATTAAAGGTCACAATCATATTATAGAATAATAATAATTATTATAATTATAATAAAATGGTCCCCAATTAACTCATGATTAGTATAAAGTGGTAACGGGTCGGATTCAATGTGCGCTGGAGTTATGTACTTAATGCCCAATTTTGCTGTACACAATTAATAAGGTACAATTTTAATAGGTGGGGACATAAATATTTCTGCTTAAGAAAAATGTTTTAAAACTTATTTTGCTATCATGTGATTTAAAAAATATATATATATGTATATGCTTAAATATTTTTTAATAAGCGGCTAGATAGAAACTCTGTTATTATATTTTCATTTGATTCTTTCCAAAGACTACCAAATATGACATAAGCTCAAAAATTTACATATCACGCAAAATGATATATATATATATTTTTTAACTAGCTTAGCTTAGCTTATTGGACGGGGATCTCGAACCAAAACCCGAACCCGAGCCCAAAATCGGGTAGGTTTGATTCGTCGTACGAACCAGATTGTGGATCAACATTGGCTCCCCGATGAGTCGGACTCGGGAACAGTTCCCCACACGAAGACCGTACACGTGGCGCCCCGCGGCGCACGGAACCCACGTGGGCCCACGGGTTCCCCACCGTTTCCTTCACGTGGGACGCATCCCCATTCTCCACAACTCCCCCCCCTTCGCTACGCGACAAAAGAGGCGGCGATTACTACTCCACGCTATATAGTGAATACCCTCCCCCCAACGAATTTCCCGCCAAATCGTCCTCGTATTTTGCGGCCCATCCCTATTCGTCCCATTAAAGCCTCGTCGGTTACTTACACGACTCCCGCATACATTAACTCATGCGACCGCTTCGTCGCTTCCTCTTCCCCCGCACCCACCGCTCCTCCCTCCTCCTAAACCTACTCGAAAACAAAAACGCCTTCTCCTCTCAATTAATACAAATCCACCATTCTCTCTCAAAAAAAAAAAAAAAAAAAAAAAAAAAAAAACTACAATTTAAAAAATGTGAATATAATGGAAAGTTTTTTTAAAAAAATCCTTTCCAAAAAAAAGCATATAATCATATGCATTTTTGGCCATTTTTGGCCGCCTCAATTTTATATTAATTGAGAGCGGAGCGGGGTTTTGGATGGAAGCAGCAGGCCACAACGTCGAGCAACAGGAGTACAAATTACAACGGAGAGGGGCGGGGCCCACGTGCTGTGAAGAACATCACACGTGGCACGTGGCCGTGCGTTGTCTTCGTTTTCTTTTCTTGGATTTTCAGACCCTTTTTTTTTTTTTTTATCAAAATACAATGTTTCTGCCGCGCTGGAAAGCCAGGTTCGGAAAGTGTGCAAATTATTAACGTCAGCGACGCAATGAAACTTAACCTGACACTACCGTCCATTGTGGGAAGGTTATCACGAGTAAATCTAATTTTGACCGATTCCACTCCACTATTATACTTTCCACTTTTACTACCATAATAATAAAGATTAAAACAAACCAACCAATTTAAGATTTAGAACAAAATCATAAAAAAATTAGATAATTAACTACGACGTGAACTTAATTGTAACAAATTGCTACTGCAACGATTTTGACTAAAATTAATATATATACATAAAATTTATTGTTGTTAGGACGACAACGTCGAAATACTTTTTCGATCGCCAGCTTCTAAAATTAATTTGAAGTTATTAGTACAATTAATCAACGAAAAAGAGAAAGTAAAAGCAAGAGGAAAGGGGGGGTTAAAATGTTTCTGCCATGTTTTTTAATATTATATTTATTGATGATTTGAGTTTTAGGACATGTTTACACTCATACTGCCGTTCTTGGCGCTCTTACAGACGGGGCAGGAGTCGACCGCCGGCGCGCACATTGCGCAGAGGCAGAGGTGCCGGCACGGCAGGATCAGGACAGTCGGCTCGCCGTCTCCGCAGCTCCTGCACGCTCTCCTCTGCCTGCTGCCGCGCTGATTCCTCGCCTCCTCCGCTTCCGCGTCCGCGTCCGCGTCCGAAGCGTAATTGCCTCCGCAGCAGCAGGACTCGGCGTCTTCGGCGGCGGCGGCGTCGTCGTTCTCGTGCGGCTTGATCCGGGATTGCGCCGCCAGCACCTGCTCGAGGTTGGTGCGGAGGACGTTGGCGGCGGCCTCGTTGCTCTGGGCGAGGTCGCGCCATATCTGGTTCTCGACGCAGAGGCTCTTCACCTTCTCCTCCAGCGCCCAGTTCAGCTTCGTCATCCGCTCCATCTCCTCTTCCTTCGCCTTCAGCCGCTTCGCCAGCCCTTCCTCCGCCGCCGCCAGAACCTGCCTCGCGAACCGGCCGCGCCGCTCGATCAGCTCCGCTCTCACTTTCGCCGCCTGCAGATCGATCGTTTCATCCGTTCGAAATTCGATCAGTTTTTTTTTTAAAAAATCATCAAAAAATATATCGTCCAAAAGAACGATGATCTAGTGAGAAATCAATCAATCAATCAATGAATCCAATTAATTACGTGGTAGAGAATGAGGCGGTCGACGTCGAGCATCTGGTGGTGGACGAGGGCGGAGATGTCCTCGCCGAGGAAGGAGACGGGGGGTGTGGAGTCTCTCGGGCGCTTTCGCGAGAGGATCGCAGCGGCGGACGCGGCGGCGAAATTGTTGAAGGTGAGGCCGCTCTCGGCGGCGGCAGCGGCGGCGGGATTGTAGAAAGGGACGTACGAGGCGGCGGCGGCGGTGGACGACGAGGGAGCGACGAGGCCGGTGTGGGGATCGAAGAGGTTGGATCGGTTCTCCGCAGCATCGGCGATCGCTCTGCTCATGTTTTTTAAGATAGAAAAAAAAATGAAAGGGGAATGAGAAATTGGTTGGGGGAGGCGTTTAACGAGGAGCGGATTGCGGTGATATAAGGAAGATGCTGCTGCTGCTGGTGCTGCTGCAGCATGCGGGTGGGATGAAGTTGGTACCTGTTTTTGAGGAGTTGGGAGGGGAAGAGGTGAAGATGGTGGGCTTCAACTGCCATTTCAGAGAGGCGATTTCTGTGTCGTGGGTTGTGGGTCGTTTCTGCGTGCGTTCCCTCTTTCTTTTCTTTTCTTTTCTTTCCTTTCCTTTCCTTTCTGCCTGGTCGTTTTTAGAGAGAGAAAAAGAGGAAGAAGAGATCCGAGGGGCGGAGGGGGTACATGCAAGAGAGATGGGTCATGGGTGGGGGGGGGGGGGGAGGTGGGGGGGTTTATTTAGGGGTTTGGTTTTGGAGAGAGAACGAGAGGGAGAAATTTTTGGAAAGTACTAAACAGGCCAACCAAGGAAAAAGATATGTTGAGAGAGAGAAAAAGATTTGCTGTAGTTTGACCCAATAATAGCAAGATCACTATATCTTCTAATTTTAGACTTCGGTTTACAAATTCTTTTTAATTTATTAATTTATTTATTTAACCTCGAGTGAGATAAGACTATTACTAGGTACTAGTGGGGGGAGGCTATTTCGGGAATACGGTTCGGGCATTTTAGGAACGGTAGAACGGGACAAAGAGAGATACAGGGAGACTATTACGGAATTAATTCTTTCCGGTTGCCCGCACCCGGTGCATTATTAATTGGACGGCAGAGATGGAGGAGAGGAATAAGTTTACGGCATCGGTCGCACCGTATTTGAGATGATGCGGTGCGCCGGGTGCAGGGAGATTTGTTGTTATGAGGGAGAAGCCGGGGGGCGGGGGGGGTTTGAAACGGGCGTCGTTCGCTGCTTCTTCTTCGGAATTCGGATTCAATCACGATTGCCTTCCTCCTCCGCTTCGGGGGAACGGGAACCGACCCGCACCGCTGTACCGGGACACGTGTCGCGCCCGAGGGGGAGGGGGTGTACGCCACCACCTCACTACCGACGCGAACGAACGGACGCCCCCGCGCTCCCCAGGCAGGGGCCCCACTCGTGGGTCGGGGGACACGTGTGGGCCAGGGATAAGGCGCGGGGTCCACACCGGCCACGGGGGATTGGGTTGGGCCCCACGAGGAGGAGAGAGAGAGAGAGGATGGACCGGATGGTGATGGTAATTAGTGGGGCCCACCGGAATCCCCGCTTTTCGGGGCGGGACCCACGCGCGCCCCGTGCGTGTATTTTACGTTCGCCTCCCCTCTCCGCCCCGCTTCGGGAGGAGGACGAACGCGTCGTGGTCGGAGTTAATATCAACGAGCGGTTCGGATTTTTCTCGCTCTTATCAACAACACCTTCTTTGTTTTTTTTTTAACTTTAACGGTAATAATAAAGATAATAATAATAAAGATGAAACAAAACAAATAAATGTTTACGTTTCCACCACGGCCCAGGAAAAGAAAAAGGTCTTCTTTAAGATTCACGCATCGCCCCAATTGATGATAACCGTAGAAAAGTAGATGCCAGTATAATTCCGACAAAAGTTTGAAATTTTTTGTGCAAACTTTATTAAGCATTATTTGATTGAAGATTAATTATAATTATTATAAATTATATATTATAATACTCATACACATCTTGAATTATGATGAAGGATTACAATTGTGGACACAAATTAATTAATTAGACTTTGGAGAAGGAAATTAGTGTGGATCCTTCCCGTTAACTTCCCATTTGAGTTTTAATTACTTTGGTTTCATCTCACAGGAACATTCACTCAGAAAGGAACGTAAATGTACGTACTCCAAAATGCTACATTGTCATCAAATATTTGTTTTTGTTTTGTTTTTTTTATTCATAACTGCACACAATCCTTCAATCCAAAAACAACGGCATATACGATCGACATTTGGATGTAGCATTTGTTTTGGCACAATTTTTTCGATCTTAGGTGGTTTAATTAATTGACCTTAATCTAAATATGCTCTCTTTGTAATTATATATCCCACCCTTACAAAATTACATCTCTAATTAACTCTTTCATGCACGCAATGTACACATAATGCTTATCGTGAAGTTTTGTATAAAAATAAAGAACAATTCCCTCTATATATACAAGTTCAAGTGGATTTCCTTCGTCAATGCTACACAAAGTAGAAAAGCAACAATAATAGGCTTTTTGATCATAGTGTAGCATACATAGGTGCGCACAAAATTTATATTATATATATTGTGACGGTAGAATATATATAATTAAGAAGCTTAAATATATATATTTGTCACATAAGTTTAGTTAATTAAATAATTAGATGATGCCACACCTCGGGTCCGCCTTTCCGACTACTACCGTAATCACGGACTTTCTCGGTCGCCCCCACATTGTGATAGGAAGATTAGGGGGTGACAAGCTTGTCTCCTACTGCTTTTTAATTAATTAATGCTTTGTGACTCAAAGTTAGTAAACCATCATTTTATTTTCGAAAGAAAGAAAAAAAAAAGTGTTCATTATGAATTTACAGTGATGCCGTACAATCACGCGGGGCCACTAGGATGAAACAGTGATTCCCACTCCGTTATCCTAGAATCGCTTTGGCGATAGGACTCGGAGTGGGGGTGGGGGAGGGGATAAGAAAAAGAGAGCGAAAAAGGAGAAAGGAGCGGAAGAGGAAAAAAAAAACATAAAAAAAAGTAAAATGCCCATCAAGGAGCATATCTAGAGGTGCATGGATTCCGCGCTTCTTCAATAGCACTATAACCATGGCTCCATTATTGCCCCCTTCAACCCCAACCATATCACAACCGACTTTTGCTTAACTACAAATGTCACAAGGTATTAAAAGAGACTAGGGCCATTTCTTTTTTTCTTTTTTTTTTTCTTTCTTTTAAAAGTTTTAAGGCAATGAGCACATTAACTTAGGTGGATCTAACATGATTCGAAAGCGACTTCTTTGGAGGGTCGCGATCTCTCCGATGAGAGATATCGCGACCGTCCAAAGAATCTTGAGGAGAGAGAGAGAAAAAAAAAAGGAGAGAGAAAGGATACAACAACATGTGTATGTGTTTGTGCTTCCCCACTTTTAGGGCATTTGGAAGCACCTTGGAGGACTTGTGGGCACACAATAATACCCTTATTAACCTTTTTTTCCTTTACCCCTGCATTCAACTATCCAACTTAAAGCTGAATCAATCCACACAACACCCCGAACCCCCTTTCCTTTTCTTAATTTCTTTTTTTTTTTAAATAAAAATAAAATTTATTGCCCCTCCTTATTTGTTCCACCACCATTCCCCTATACTTGGTGAGAATCTCACTGACCCTTCACTCTTCTTTTTCCTCCCACTTTTCTCTCTTCTATATATGCTTCTTATCTCTTTCACCTTTTTTTTTTTTTTTTTTTTTTGATTTGGCCCTCTCTCTCTCTCTCTCTCAACTTTACTACATGCATGCATGTTTGTTGCTCCCTCATTATGGCATTTTGGGTCAGGTAAATATCATATGTTCAAAGCTAAGGTTTGTACCTGTATTCTGACACACTCAGGCCCCTCTCTTTGAAAGTTAGTTGTGAGGCAACTTCTCTGCCACCACTAACTCTTTAATAATTAAGCAGAAACTATTCCCTGCACCAGGTGCATCCACGCATCTCAAGCACTGCACTCAATGGATCATAATCAATATGTCACACTCAGAATCTAGTCTAATAGATATGACATAAAATACCGACACGATCCATACTGAGACGTTAAGTAATCGCAAACAATTATCTACTGTAGTTCTTCGGACGGCGTTAAACGCATTCGGTGAACTAAATTCGATCTGATTCCGAGACCTCTGATGTGCGGGCGAATGTGAAAAGTTTCGCTGGGTGAAGGAAGGTTTGGTCTCCCACTCCCATCATCATTTCGTGCGCTGGAAACATGCCTTACTTGCGCGCTTAAGGGGCCCTTTCAAATTAGCTTTGCTTTGAATTCATGCGTAGCGGAATCCTCCAGATATAGTTTTCATAGACAAAGTCCATAAGATAGGGGGGCTCACAATTCACAAATAACTCTCTCTCTTTATAATGTTCTCTTTTCTGCACAGAAACAGTCATGTGTAGGCCCTCCATATACATATATATATTTATCCTCACATCATTAGTGTGAGGCCTCACCGACGACGCCGACGACTTTTTCGAAGCCTCTAAATAGTAAAAATAAAGATGACCCAAAAAATTAAACACAGAAATTTTTTTTTTTTTTTTTTTTTTTTTTTTTTTTAAGAAATATATAGGTAAGCGGCCCCTACCAGAAACTGATTTTTAGTTAAAAAATAAAGCTTGGTAGAAATGTGAATCATTGGATTGACTAAAGATGCCGAGCGAAAGAAATATAAAGTGAAGAAACAAGAGATGCAAATATAAACTGCGAAAAATTTAGGCAACCAATTTAATTAAATTGGTTAGTTCATATGGTACTTGAAAGGAAAAGGAGCTATTTTTTACAATCATGTTGGTATTTAAAAATACTTTCCAATTTTTAAAAGTCAGATATAATTGCGATCTAGAAATTTAGGAATTGAATAATAATATAAGTAGACACCAATAAACATCAAAGATTAGGAATATAAGTAAAAAAGCTGATTCATAAGTGAAGATGCCATTTAGATCCCAAACTTAATTTGGAAAATCATTGCAAAAGGGTTTATTATTTGGCTGGAAATTAAGGATAAATTTGGTATGTTTTCAACAAATTTGTTGATTTGATACCTCCACGAAATGCGGATTCTCAAAAAAAAAAAAAATCAATCAAATTAATGAGATGATGTTATGATAAGAACAACGATTTCAACTATTATACATACTATAAAGAAGCTAGTATCATTAATTTACCCTTTATACATGCAATATTAATTATAATTAACATTTGTTAATTTATTAACTATTCAGAATAAAAATTTTGAGTGCTTAATTAATTACCTCCATATATACCAGACAAACTGAACCATAAAAATAAGCGATTGATTGATCGATTTAACTCGTTTAAACTATTCACATTCAAACTTAAATAGTGCCATTAGGTGAGGATTTTTGTCTGATTCGCAGAAACCGAGTTCGCTCCAACAATTAATAGTGCAACAAAAAGCGAAACAAATGAAGCAAATGAAATATGCGAATGCGGGCCTGCAAAGATATATATAGATCAGATAGGCATGCAATTTGCACTACTTTTTGAAAGGACTCAGTTTTCTTTTCTACATTGACAACTATATATTTGTCATGCTGGGCCTAATTAAATTGACAAGTTTCCTAGGTTTGGTAGATCTATGGCTTAAATAGTACAAATTTGATGGTTATTGATGGATGGTAATTGACATCTTAGCCAGAAAAGAGGCAGAGATAATGCTAGAATGGGATTTAGATCTTTTTGATTTGGAATATATTGGGTGTGTAACAAAGCCAAGGAAAAGGCCACAGAACCTTTTATACAAGTTGTTCCAACAAGGAATTGAACTGGAAGGGGACCCCCCCCCCCCCGGGTCCCATTCCAAGATTATATAAGCATCTGAAAGCAAAAGAAAACCTACCAATCTATCTCCACATGTAAAAGGAGAAATCATTTTCAGAGGGGCCATTATTTAGCTCCTCCCTATTGACCCTTTATAATGCCTTGTTGTTGTGACAGAAGCTGGGACAGGCTCATATGACAAAATTAATTACAATAATTCAAAGTAGGAAAATATGGATGAGTAGTGGAGATAATGTTTAGCTTCCTAAAGTTGAAGCAATATTTTCAAAAAACTGAAGGCCATCTATCTATCTGTGACTGCTTAGGAAGCTCTAGCCTGCAGGCCACTGTGATTTCCTGCTGGGAATTGTCAATTCAGAAGAGGCCCCCACCAGTCACTTAGTCATAAATAGGAGGGTGGTGCAGATGGATAGTGACTGGGGAACATAACTTGTGTCTAAGGAGATTGATCAGTTCAAGTCCAACAAAGGCACAAGAAATCGAAGTGATGGCTCAAAAAAAGCATGTGCTATGCGGCCAATAATAGAAGCATATAGAGCAGGGGTATATGGAACATGATGTGAAAAGGAAATCAAAAGATCAGTGCTTCTCTCCATTATAGCCTTCGCACAAAGATGTTCCCAATTAGTATCCACTAACTCAAAACCAACACTTGCTTTTAGTAATAGCATCTGAACCAAAGGGAAAAGAGAAAAAGAAGAAGAATAAGAAGAAGAAGAAATAGAAAAGAGAGAGAGAGAGCGCGAATCCGTTAATTAGATCTCACTTTCTTACAATATTACTCCAATCCCATGTTTTCAACTTTAGCATCACACCATTTATTGTGCTTTGGTTTGTAGAATCTTGTCCTAATCAACTGCGCCAACATGTTATCCACTCCCATGTGTCATTATATCACTCGAGACCAAATATGCCCAATATAGTCCTCGCCACTAATTAAATGGATGCATACTATAACTTGTCATAGTCTACAATAATAATAATAATATATTGAGCTGAGCCAAGTCCCTAGCTGATCAGAAAAAGCCTACTCTTTTAAAACATGTCTTCTATACGCCAATTGTCAATAATCGTGCATATATATATATATATATTAAATCTTTATTTCAGTACAACTTAGTTATCTAATCGGAAATAACCTTTTTCATCAATTCACCATCTTTTCCTGTTAAATATAAAAATGTTTAAACACCGTTATTTAATAGGTTAAGCTTTTAGAATACAACGGTTGTTTTACATGATATCAGAGCGGGAGGTCCTAAGTTCGAGTCACGCCAGGCTCCCAGCATTATTAATTTCCTCCCATTTAATTCAAGTCCACGTCATGGGCTTTGCAAAAAGTCTCGAGCCCAGATATGAGGGGCAGTGTTGAATATAAAATTATATAAACACCGTTCTCTGATAGCTTAAGCCACCTTTTTTCGTTTCGAACTTTTGCGTGTCTGTGTCGTGCATCACACGGGACTAAAGCTAGTGAGTGATCATACGAAAACCCTACTATCTTATTCTCGTCTCGCTTTAAAATTCCGCCGACAGCCGTCTAAGCTTAATTAGTTTTTTTTTTTTTTTGGGTTTAGCAGAATCTGCGCACTAGTGCGAGGGATATATCTTCCTGAGGAATTCTTTCACATCACTAGTTCAATTTAGCTGATACCTCTAGAGCACATGCCAAGTCTTAGTAGTACCATCAATTGCACTACAAGCCACATGTACTGCATTTAGATCTATCAGAAACAGATAAGGAGTTTTCAGTGCCAGCAATGTCATTACCCATTATAATTCGTAGGGCAAGTGAGTGGTCAATTCTTAAGAAATATATCGAAAACTCCACTGCGATTGAACCTGGAACAAGAAATAATAGATCAATTAGGATATTGGTGGAGCCCCTCGTAGCGATTCACGGCAAATTAAGAATGAGACAAACATTTTACTGGAGATTTACGGCATCATTCGACTCTAATAGTCCAATTGTATTAACAGCGCAATTGCTACGTGGTCCGATAACACCGACAACTTATATATAGGAGAATGTAACAGCTTAAAAAGCCGCAATATCTCAATCGTTTGCAGCGAAGATCGATATGCATGCACCTTCATCATCGTAATCCATTTTTACTCAGATCGATCTTGGAATTTTGATATTTACTAGTGACTTTACGCTGTCAAGTACTGAAGGACTTGATACAAAGATGAATAATGATAGTGGTAAGATCACTGAAGCACACACTGCTCTTCCTAAGATGATGTTTATGAAGAAAATTTTCGGAACAATCACAAAAAATATCGAAACAACCGCACATATGCTTTTGTATAAATTATTTCAAAAAATTGTATGAGAAGTTGAAGCCATCAGAGAATTTTGTTACCAAAAAGGGATTAACCAGCAAAACCAAGTTGTAATGGTATTTCTGTACAATAATATAATAAACCAACAAATTAACAATAATAAAGAAATAAATAAATAGCTAAATAAATAAATAATATATGTATATTGGTAAATAAAAATACTTATAAATAAACTCATACTAATGAAAATTTTTAGACAATACAAGCTTTGTGCAAAAAATTAATTTTTTTAAATTTATTTTATTTAAAATATAAATATAGTTTTTTTTTCTAAATTTTTATAGAATGTGATCGTGCATGTTAATTTAATAAATTTTAATTAATTATAATTATTAAATTTGATAAAAAAAATAAGAGAATCGTTTAAATTTTTAAAGTTTGATTTACATAGTAAAATTAAATAAATTACAAATTTTAAATGTGTCGATTAATAAGTTGAAGAATTGTTGAAAAATATAAAAATACTATATATATCTACTTATTTATTTATAAATAATAAATTTAAATGATTAATAAACTTATACAATTATTTTATATTTAGTGAAGGTAATCTCACCACTCTATCTGAAGAGGGGATAAAATTCACAAATACAATTATTAGCTTCATATTACCAAACAGAAGAAATGTAACTGCAGCAGTTGCAACTGCGTAAAACCAAACAGACTAGGTGTAGTTACAACTGCAGCATTTGCAACTGCATGTATTTTCAACTACACTGTTTCTGCAACTACATCCAACCAAACGGCCCCTATGAGAAGTTGGAGCCATCAGAAAATTTTGTTACCAAAAAGGGATTAACCAGCAAAACCAAGTTGTAATGGTATTTTTGTACATTAATAATTGTGCGCAGTGATACCGGATTGGGCCTCAAGCAGGCTCAGGCCCATTAACTGTTGTTCTAAAAACTTTGGATCGAATGTGTGGTGAACTCCTCAACTACAGGCCCATGAAATTATATTTTTAACCCTTTCTTAAATTTGAATTTGAATTTTTTTAGTTAGCTGAATTGGAGGTTTTGAACTAAACAATAGAATGATTCCGTCTATTTTTTAAATCTAACCGCTTTTCAAGTTAAGAAAATGTGAATTTCACTAATATTTAACGATCCGTGTCTAACGAAGTTGTTTGCATTTAATAAAATTTTCAATTTGATTAACCGAAACTACTTTACTCAAAATTAACAAACATCATGCACGAAAGCGTTGGTCAGAAAAAGAATTGATGCGAGCTCCGACCGTACCATGTTCTCGGCTTTGCCTCAGTTTAGTCGCGAACAAAATACAGAGCTTCTGCAACTGGCACGCTACTAAATTTGCTAACACGTAGGTCGACAAGGTAAGTGAGTTCCCTACACGTACAAAATTTGACGAAATGAACATGCCCTGATTTTTTATTTTTTTTATTTTTTGAAAGATAGATAACACGCTATCCGTTTTGTTTATTTTATTTAGAAAAAAATTTAGCTGAAAATGTAAATCAATTGAGATTCAAACTTGGATCTCGTATACCAACTCATCAAGTTCTTTGCCACTTTATAGAGACGGTCGGTAACACGCCCTGATTAATTATACGATATGATTAGTGACTAATAAATGTGAGATTATTTTATCAGCTAATTAATTAGTGAGAGAATCAACGCCCCACTTGCCCGACACAGACGCCCTCCCGTCGCTCTCATCGAGGCCGGACACGTACGGCACAAGTACGGCCGTACGGCACGAGTACGGCAGAATCGGGCTCGTGGGCCTCGCGTTGCTGCCACGTGCTAACCTGATTTTCCATTTATGCCCTCAACGTCCCCCCACACTCGTGGCTAAAAGTTTTTAAGTCCGGGTGCCCATTTTTGGCAATTCCATCACCTCCTGTTCCAGTTTTAACTTTTAGTATCTGTTTGACCCAGCTAAGCAGCATGAATCATGCATGGTTTGTGACATAAATCACTTGAGATTGATCCAAATTTAGACCTTATAAATACTTGTAACCATTCATTCACAAAAAGTGAAAGGATCGATACAGTACTAGCTATATTATAGCTTGATCCTGATTAAGCTAGCTATGGCCTTCATTAACACTTTCTACACCCAAGCTTTGCCACTTCTTTTTGCGGCCCTCTTCTTTCTCTTCTCCTCCTTGGCGATCGCGCAATCCGATTCCGCGGCCCCCTCGGAGTGCGAAGCCTCCGCCGCCCACGGAGAGTGCCACAATAAGCCCCAGGCGCTTCGCCTCAAGATCATCGCCATCGTCACCATCCTCGCCGCCAGTATGGTCGGCGTCTGCCTCCCCCTCTTCTCGCGGTCGATCCCCGCACTCCGCCCCGACCGTAACCTCTTCGTCCTCGTCAAGGCCTTCGCTTCTGGCGTCATCCTGGCCACCGGATACATGCACGTTCTCCCTGATTCCTTCGACGACCTGGGTTCGCCGTGCCTGCCGGAGAACCCCTGGGGCAAGTTCCCGTTCACGGCATTCGTGGCCATGCTATCGGCGGTTTTCACGTTGATGGTGGACTCTTTGATGCTGAGTTTCTATAATAGGAAGGGGAGGAGGAGCGAGGGGGCGGTGGCGGTTGTCGACAATGAGAGTACTCCGATGCATGAGGTGGCGAGCGCCGTGCATGGCCACGGTCACGGTCATATGCACGGCCATGGCGGCCCGCCACAGCTGGTCAAGGATGATGCTGAAGCGGAGAAGATAGCATTGCGTCGAAACCGCGTCATTGCGCAGGTAATTATATAGCCTAGCTACTTCACGATATATATATATATCCTGTTACATATTGACACTTGAATAGTTATATATATATATATATATATATAGAGTCCGGCTATATAGAGTCCGGCTACTATACTTTTATGAGTATTAGCCTCCTTATACTCATAAGTTTTTAGCCCTCGATTTATTTCATTGATCATTTTTAAATCCGTTAGATCATACTATTCAACCAACTACCCACTCAATCCTGGGGACCACTATCGTTAAGTGAGGGCCATCATCTTAACCACACATCCCATCAATCAATGGTTAAAAATATATGAGTATAAAAGGGGTCTATACTCATAATAGTATAATAATGTGGCCTATATATATATATATATATAGTGGCAAAGAAGCTTGGTGGTTGGTATTCGAGACCGAGTTCGAATCAGTTGATTCACATTCTAGCTAAGTTTATTTCTTAACGAAATAAACGAAGCGGATAGCGTGCTATCTATCGATCTCTCAGAAAAAAATAATGTATATTACGAGCAATGCTCTTATGCATCAAAAAAAAATTCAACCCTTATATTTTTTAAAATGAACGGGTGGAGATATCTTTTAGTTAAGAAGGTGACTGATTTTTGTTGCTTTAGATATCAGTCACTCTCTTACCAAAAACAAACCATTTCTTCATATGTAAAATTAGCACGAAGGACTTCTTTTTTGTAAATTTCTATTTTTATTCCCATAATGCCCTTTTAGTAATTATAAAATATCTCATTTTATTTTTGGAAAATTTTCACCCACAGGCATCTTACTCCGAAGCTTTTGTTTTTTTTTTTTTTTGTTGAGACAGAAATCCATAACATCCATTACTTAATAACTAATCTACACTTAAAATTGTTAAGTCGTAGATCATTTTTTCGATCTTCCTCTTCCATCTTTTAAATTTTCTATCCACACCATCTTCCTCCAAACCCCATGCATGCATGTCTTTTTTTCTTTTTTTTGGTTGAGAGAGAAATTCATGTCCATTTTACTTCAATTTTTGAACTAATATCTAACCTATATATAAACTAAATCAAAATTTAACAAAATAGTTAACAAAATTTATTTTTTTAACTATAATATAATCTAAATCTAAAATTTAATTTTAATCAATATTATTAAACTTTAATGTTATTTTTACTACCGAATGAACAATTTGAATTTAATTTAAAAAATAGAAGCCTTTAATTCAAATAAATAATAAAAGTTATGTTTATAAATACAACATAATTTACAATTTAAAATAAGTTAATATATTTGAAATTTCGTGCCATTTTAATGTCAAATTAACAATTTGAATTGAAATATACTATTCATTCAAACATAAATTTTTTCGTTCGGAAAATTAAAATTGAATGTAATATACACAATTATAAAGTTTAAACTTGAATTAAATTTTAATTTTAATTTTATAAAGATTTATCACTTATTAAATTAGCACTATCTAATTTGGTAAGTAACAAAGGAAACAAATATTTGTGTAAAATTAATCAAATTTAGTAATTAGCTTGTATTTGTTTTCTCATATTATCTTTATGAATGGTAACCTGATGAGTAGGTAACTACTAACTACTATGCAAAAGTCAATATCGCCCTTAAAATATGAACGGCTAAATTTAATTTGACCGATGTATATATTAAAACATTTCTCATATATTATAGCATGATCATCAACTTATCGATAAATTAATATTGCTTGCACCATATACACCCCTATATGTGTGTGCGCGCGTGTGTGTGTATAGACAAAGGTATATACGTTACACGTACAGTATCTACCAGTTTTGCAGAGTCATGCAAAATTGCAAATAACTATGCATATCTGGTACGTGCGCATCCCAGCGCACACGCACAAGGAATTGTTCGACAAATTAAAGTACGATGCTAAATAAAATTTAAATATATCCTAAACCAAGTTCTCTGCATCTCGGGATAAAAATAGAAAAGAAGAGGACAAACTTATGAACTCAGTGCAAAAGGAATAAATATAATAATAATCTATATAAAAGAATTACACTAATATATGTAGGCCTTTTTTCTAACAATTGAATTGGGCTCAATCCGAACTCGATCGATCGACGTCGGATCGACCCAATTAATGGGCCCGGTCCATCGATCTAACTGATCAATTATGATCTCTTTTTTTATTTCTAATTAATTGTACCCAACGCGCGAACGATTATTAATTTCCATCAAGCATGCATTAATAAAACTTCTTAATATTAAAAAAAAGTTTATTTATTTATTGGCAGGTTTTGGAGATGGGAATAGTGGTACACTCGGTGGTGATAGGCTTATCCATGGGGGCTTCTCAGAACATCTGCACCATCAGGCCTCTTGTAGCTGCACTGTGTTTCCACCAACTATTTGAGGGAATGGGCCTTGGTGGTTGCATCCTCCAGGTAATTTTTCTTTTCTTTTTTTTTTAAAAAAAAAACTAAACCCAAACCCATGATTTCCATCCACTCGATACTCGCGCGGGTTGTCACTTCAGCTCGTTACCCAACATACGATTCGTGTTGCTCACTAAATTTGGCTCAACAACAACGTGCTCGCCGAGGCCTTCGTTGCCTCACCTTGTCATTAAATTCACCCGTTCAATGAATGAAGCAGCAGGTAGTATATATACTATCTATTCTCAAAAAACAACAACGTGCTCGATCGGCTCATTTGACAACTGAGCCAACTCATGTTCGATTTGATCGAGCTTAAAACTTTTGTATGTACGGGTCATTAATTCCAAAGTAGTTCGAGTTTAACTTGAATCTAATGAGTTCGTACAACCGGGACTGTAGAGAAACCGTGCCTAAATGTGTACGTTAGTGGGTTACATGCACTAACACAATTTTTCGATCACGCCTTATATCGTGCTCTGCGCTTTTGAATTTGCAGGCGGAATACGGGATGAAGATGAAATCCATCCTGGTCTTCTTCTTCTCCACCACGACGCCGTTCGGGATCGCGCTCGGAATCGCGCTGTCGAACGTTTACAGCGACAACAGCCCGACCGCGCTCATCGTGGTGGGGCTACTGAACGCGTCGTCCGCGGGGCTTCTCAACTACACGGCGCTCGTGGATCTCCTCGCCGCCGACTTCATGGGGGCCAAGTTGCAGGGAAGCATCAAGCTTCAGATGCTTGCGTTTGCCGCCGTGCTTCTTGGCGCCGGGGGCATGTCCGTCATGGCAAAATGGGCTTAAGAACAGTAGTGCACGCACGTACGTACGTAACCATATACTATACATGGATGGCCCTTTTACGTACTATTCCGATATTGCCACTTGAATATTCTTCGTTTTCATTACTCCATCGAACATCTCAATCGAGACCATCAAAAGTTTTTACACATATTTCTTTTGTGAATATATATATATATATATATATATATATATATATATATATATATATATATATATATGTTTATTTTACCTTACTATGGCGTGAATATGATCAAATAAAAGACTATTTTCTAATGAAAATTAAGCTCATTTACTGAGTAGGGCTGAAGCTTGATAATTTGTGGAAAAATTAAGATCGAAACAATTAATACAAGGCGCATCCGTACATTTTTGTGCTTAATTAATGATTTGTGTTTGTACGTGTAGTGAAACCACATGCAAATGGGAGTAGCATTTAAATGTGTGCATTTATATGCCAATTGTGTTTGTTATAAAAAAAAAATGGTGCTTTAATTAATTGAGCTATAAAGTGAATAGGAGAGTACGTACAAGATTGTGCTATTTGTGGAAAGAAAAACAAAAGATTGTGTTTTACTGCAATTAATGTAAGGTTTGAGTGAGAAGTAGTGCATGGCCTCTCTTTATCCATTTCTCACTTTTTTAAAAATTTTTAAAAAAAATCTCTTGCTATTAATTACAAAATTATCTGTTTATATGTATGTTCTTGGTAAATTTGAATGCTTCGTACATGTTCCATTATTACACTGATCAGTTTCAAATTTCAATACATATATCTCGAAAGAATCTCTAATTAGAATCTCTTCTTCTATTTGAATGTTCTTCAAATTAATTAAAGTCGTTTAAATAAATTTTAAAGTAACGGTGAATGCTAATACAGATCTAGGATTATGCGTCAAATGTATATAATTTGATAGTCCAAATTAATAATATATAAGACAATTGACTAATAAATTAAATTTAATAATAAAAAAATCTTTAACTGATCAAGATTTTAAAGTGTAGGATTGGAATAGTATATAGCCCAAACTTCAAGAATTGAAGATATAATTAATAAACTTTATATAGAAACTAATAAAATTTTGTTATATGATCTATATATTTTTGCACTGATCAAAATTTAATGAGGGTGTTCGTAAAAAGTTCAAAGATGGACCATTATTAAGACTAGTTTATATGTAATTAAGAGGAGAATATGAAATTAATGCATCATCATACTAAGCGGAAAATTGGTTAGAGTGGATTATAATTTTATTTTATTTTTTGGAGTATAAGTTAACCATACTTCAAAAATTACGGTATTTTTTTTCTACCAAGGATAAGTTTTGTATCGAAAGGCATTTAATAAGCTGTTAGAAAAAGATGTTTAAATATTTTTATATTTAACGCTCACTCAGCGTACGAGACTTTTTGGTCGACGTGACTTTCCTACGCGTCGAGCTCGAGACTTTTTGGTCGGCGCGGCGTGGGTTTGAACTAAATGGAAGAAAATTAATATCTTAGGGCTGCAGCGTGGTAGCTCGGGGCCTCACTGCTAATATCGTGTAAAGCAATAGTTATCTTTCTAAAATTTATTTAAATATTTTTATATTTAATAAGAGAGATATTAATAATATTTTTAATTTTAAAGGAATATTCATTAAATTACGGACTTTCATAGGTGTAACGGTAAAATTATCTCTAATCTCTATTAATTTTACCAACTTAATTTATTAGCCGTTGGTTGCGTTAGGTAGCTTGTGTGCATTGCAAGGTACCAAATAATCCATTTTAGATGAGTTGGACTCGAAACAAAACGCCAACTCGCCTCATGTTTTGTCGCTTTACAAAGAGTATTAATTATTATATAATATAATTATTTAGCCTTTCGTAAAGTCATCATAAATAAGAACATGTTGCGTGCAAGGGACTCTATTATATGAATTTAAAAAAAAATGGATGATAACTTAATTTTCATTATTAGGACCCAGTAGACCCTTGAAATAGGGACTTCATTGGATCCACTAACATCTGGAATTAATATATAAATATTGATCTAAACTACATTTTAATCTCAATGATGATGAAGATATATCAAAACCTGGAAAAATCTCACATGTCTAATCAATGGATCATGCTGCTAAACTAACCTAACACAAGCCTTGATCACTATTTTTAGGCCAGTAGCTTGTGACATTTTACAATTATAATTCAAAAATATTGCTACAAATCTCTTATTAATTAATAGAGAGCAGAATTATTTTACTATTAGGAGCATCTATTAATTTTGATGTATTGGTCGGATGAGAAAGAAAAAAAATTAAGAAAAAATTGGGTGTCTTAATTTTTTTATTTTTTTTTATTTTTCTTCTCTATCTCATCCAAATTTTTCATCAAAATTGATAAATGGTTAGAAAATTAGAAACACTAGAACTGCTTTATTTCTGATAGCATAATAGTTTTACTCTAATTAGTACATATAATATGTAAATATAAAATATTGAATAACAAGGAGTGAACCAAAGAGGTGTACTAGAAGCAGTGGTTTAAAACTTTATACCCTTATCCCCCTCTTTATATCCAAACATTAATTTTTTATCCGAGAATAGTAGTTCTCGGTTATCCCCACCAACACCTTCATTTTTTATATAAAACTACATAATATTTTTCTTATCCTCGGAAACAACCCAATTTTCATCCAAACGCTATTTTTCTTATCCTCGTATTTGTACCTATTCCTGTAATAGCTAGTTCTTGTTTATATCCGAACCAAACGGTACCTTGGAGGATTAATCTTTAATAAAAAAGCATTGTTAACCAAATAAAGCCAATATATAAAAATAAAAAAAATAAAAAAAAAAATCACTATCAAGACCAGCCCGAAACGAATCCAATTCCGAAAGGACGGGTGGGGCCCACAACCCACTAAAAATCCGGTATTCTTTTGTCAAATGAAATCCAAAAATGCTTACTTCCTCACCCCTAACCAACCCAAACCTAAACCGCAACCGCACCCGCCCCCACTAATAAACGCCCGAGCGTGACCTCACCACCTACCGTCACCGACCCGGTGAGGTTACCGAACACGAGACCACCGTGGGAGTCCGCGCCGCGCGCACATGGCCGCGGCGATTAGTACACGTCGCACACCCCCCGCTCTCCACATTCTCTTGCCTGCGCCCGGTCCGCACACTTCATTCGTGGACCGCTCAAGAATAGAGCAAGAATTTAATGGGAACCACCTCTCTCTCTCTCTCTCTCTCTCTCTCTCTCTCTCTCTCTCTCTCTCTCTCATGACGTGCACGAATCTCAAAGCAATGTAAAGCAAAGGGCTTGATGGTTGGTATCCGGTCGAGACTCAAGTTCAAATTCTAATTGATTCACATTTCTAGCTAAGTTTATTTTTAAATAAAATAAACGATGCGGGTAACATGCTACTAGCTATCCCTTTCTGAAAAAAAGAAAAGAAAAGTTGATGCAAGAATTTTATTCTAAAGAGATATTTTTTATTAAATTTTATTTTTTTATTTGTTATTATTGACCATCTATTAGATAGTGCGTATGTATAGTTCAAAACAAATATATGATAAATTTAATATAAAAATAATCTTTATTTTTGCCCTTGTTGTCGGGAAAAAAATAATACACATCTTAAAAACATTCGAGCTATAATGTATATATATATATTATTATATGATATTATGCACAAATTACTATCGAATATTTAGATAGCTCATATTTTATTTGTCCTATAATATATGGATTCTGTTCAGTTTTTCTCCTTAATTTTTTAATTATGTGAATATTTAATATTTTTGTTAAATGCTCTAGAAAAAACAAATGATTTATAGGAAATTCTTAATAAATATATTAGTATTACCGGATCGAAAATAAGGAGATTTTTTCTAAAATATTTCTTATATACCAAATGAGTACTCCTGAGAGGGGAACAGTAGTTGCGGTGGAGAGGGAATGGGGAGGGTGATGGAGAGCCACGTGGTGAGCCCGGTCCAGTCAACAATGGTTTCTTCCACAACTTCCCCGCACCCCAAGCCCCGATGCCACGTGGAACTATTTGTTGAGCTCTCCAATCGAGGCGGTAACCTCACCGCTCTATCACCTAACCAGGGATCCCATCACCCGATGCCTCACTGATTACACCTCCATTTATTTATTTATTTTATACGGGGTGGGTGCGCAGACGCTGTACCAGCACACGAAATCCTACGGTCGGATCTCGCTCGCGCGTACACCAAATGGACGGTGGATGCGATGCGGCCACCCCGTGGACCCCACACCCGCCAACTGCCCCTTGGGAAACTATTGCCTACACCAAGTGTTTGACTACATAATACACCAGTATCTATAGTAGACACTCTAAAATTGTAGTCGAGACATTTCTTTAACATATATTAAAAAAAAAAAAAAACTCAACATGTCCCTCTTTTTTTCTTTTTATATTTTCCAAATTAGATGGGTAACACTTAGCAGAATTTTTAAAAATTATGATAAAATTATGCTGAATGTTGTTCAAATTTGTATAGTTGTTAATATATCTTTTGCTTTGTTATTACATATAATAGTCGACACGTCTCTTAATATGAAATATCTAGATAAAAATATAGAAAACTTACATGAACTATGTCGACCCATTTGGATTTGACTATGATCGATCTTTCCAAAATTTCGATTTTACTATCCAATATTTTAATTCGATTGATTTGAATCATTCAACGTCATTTTGACTCCAAGCTTTAAGCTAATAATCTATTTTAACGAATTTATAGTTATAATAATTATATAAAATATACTAATTAAATCTGTGAAAATAAACAACGGATTCAAACTTTTAAATTAAAATATCGTTAACTAACTCGAATCAAACAAATTAAAAAACTTATATAGTAAAATCAAAAGTTTGAAAAAGTTGAGTGATCAAATCCAAAATAGTGCATAGTTTTAAATAAATTTTATTTAGTACTAATAAATCCTAATTACTCTTAATATATTCTTTATTAATTACTTTGTACTTCATTTATATATTTATTTACTTAATTTTTTAAAACAAATAAAATTTTGAGCCACATTATAATTTATTAATAAAGTACAATATAGTAAAGGCATGTGTGTACGAATGAATACTAAATTTTTTAACTTAAATAACGGATTGTCAAAGATTGTTAAATTATATTTATACAGGCACTTCAATATTTTAATATATATATATATATATATATATATATATATATATATATATATATATATATATATATATAGTAGAGCTCGTGTCCTTGTAAAAGCACAAGAGCTCTTGTTCTTGAAACTTTATTACCCTTAGATCGGCTCACCTCGAGATCCGCAGAAACTTTATATATATATATATATATATATATATATATATATATATATATATATATATATATATATATATATATATATATATATATATATATATATATATATATATATATATATAGTAGAGCTCTGTCTTGTAAAGTACAAAGCTCTTGTACTTAGGCTTTATTACCCTTAGATCGGCTCGCCTCGAGATCCGCACAAAAAACTTTATTAGTCTTGCCTTTTTATTTTTTGTGCGGATCTCGACGGCAGCCCGATTGAGTAATAAAGTTCCAGTAAGAACTCTTGTGTTTTTTTTTTACTCTCTCTCTCTCTCTCTCTCTCTCTCTCTCTCTCTATATATATATATATATATATAATTAAAGAGTATATATTTTTTATTAGAATTTTATTTTAATATATACATAATTAAAGAGTATATATTTTTTATTAGAATTTTATTTTAATTTAATGACATTTGATATCCAACTTCAAAATATTTGGTGTGGTGCATAACGTGATCGGATACATCCGGTGCAGGAAATAATTTTTGTCCCCTTCGGCTTATAAAGTTTAAACCGCGGTTTTCCACGCCTCCGAATGGAATAATTAGGCTGCGGCTTTAACGCCTCTCTCTCTCTCTCTCTCTCTCTCCTCTCTCTCTCTCTCTCTCCTCTTTTTTTTATTTTTTTTATTTTTTTTTAATCTCTCTCTTTTTCTTTTCTTTTTTTTCTTCTCTATGCGTCGAATAAATGCTTAGGAGGCTTCCTCTTTGGAAGGAGTGTGGTGGAAGAGAGAGAGAGAGAGTGAGAGAGAGAGGCTTTTTGGCTCGTCTCTTTGTTAGAGCTTCTCCATTTCTCGGAGGCTTGTTTATTAATCTCGACCTCGGGAGAATTTGGGGGAGGAGAATGGCGATTTGGGATTTGGAGAGGAATCTCTGAGGCTCTTTTATGGCTTTTTTTGATCGGATTTCGAGGCTAAAAGAATCTCTTCTTTTCCTTTTTTTTTGATGCGTGCATTTGAGAGCGGGAGGGGTTTTCGATCGATGGGTCGGCTTTGTTGGGTAATTTGTGGGTTTCGATTTGGTGGGGAGGAGACGAAGATGCCGATTTGGTTTTGTTAGGGCAAATTGGGCATGCACTTTAATGGAGGACTCGTTCTTTTTGGGCAGTTGGAGTTGATGCTGTTTTAGTTGGGGGAGGTGGAACACTCCATTGTTTCCATACTTGGAAGGTGTTAAAGGGCTCTTCAAAAAGGGTTCTTTTTGGGTTTGTGGCGACGTACACGACTTGAGAATTGGGAGATTTTAATCATTTCGATGTTAGGTTTGTCCAATACATCAACTGGGAAATTGATGACAAATCGCAGATCACCCTTTGTTTTGCCCAAATTATCTTGTTTACTTGTGGAATTCGTTGGAATTTTGGTCTGTGCAGAGGGAAATGATAATTATTAAGCTTTTGATTACCAGGATCCCTCTTTAGGTGTTAAAAAAGGTTGTGAGATTACAGTATTGATTCGTAATGGAGAGTTTAGGTGATTTTGAGGACTCCCTCTTCTACAATTCAGATGTAGAAGAGGAATTCCGAAGCTGCTGCGCTGAAGACGAGGAGTGGCAAGACACAGAGGAATCGTTAGCCGAAGGCGCGAAAGAGGATCTCGATGAGTTCTCGCTGCGATTGTTCTTTAAAGGCGTTTCGCTCTCGGAAGAAAACGGGGTTAGGGTTTCAGGAATTGGAGTGGTTATGGAGAGAACTTTAGGGGTTCCTATACTTAAAGTGCAAAAGAAGTTGGATTTTTTTGTGGAGGAGTTGGTGGCCGAGCACTTGGCTTTAATGGATGGCCTGCTTGTAGCTTTGCAGCATGGAATTCAGAAAGTCTATGCGTTTACCGATTCAAAGAAGCTATATTCTCAGGCAAGAAATCGGCTTTTCAAAGAATGTTAATAGAGCTAATACATATTGATATTATAGGTTGCAGAGTTACCATTTCATGTTGTTATTGAATATTTTTAGCTTGAATCATCATCTTAAATTTATAAGTATTTTGTTATGATTCACAGCTGATTATGTTTTAATTAGATTCTTCTCTGTCTCACTTGGCTACGCTTGTTTTTTTCCATCTTTGTTTTCTTAGCTCAAAATCTATGCAATTAAATGCATACAGATGAACTTCTCTATTTTCTTTATTGTCGGTGTTGAAAACTCATCCTGTTATATTAAGAAAGAAGCAAATGCAGTTCCTGCTAAATATTTACTCTTTTGTTGCCAAAATGCCCTTGAGATGTATAAATTACAAACAACTTGTTGTCTGCGGGAGCATTCGCTTGTGTAGAGTTTGTGGAAAAATAAACATGTGTAACCAAATGATGCCTTAATTTCATGCACTCTGCTGCTCTTAGTTATGATATCCTTATTGTTTTTTTTTTTTTTTTTTTCATTTCAGATTGTGGAAACACAAATTCTTGAAGACCAACTTTTGGTAGCTCTAGGGCACAGGATTTTAGAACTTGCCGATAAATTAGAGGACTTTGATCTAACACTGGTTCCTAGCTATGAGCTCGAGAGACCTTTGCTTTTGGCGCAAGAAGCAATTGGCATAAAGAACCTGCCTTCTGACAAAAGTGGCTTGGGCGGAACCTGCCCTATTTGTTGCGAGGAGCAGCATAGCTCACAAATGATAACACTAAACTGTTCCCACAAGTTTTGCTCTGATTGCATGGTTATGTATGTAGAAGGAAAATTACGCTCCTCACAGCTTCCTATAAGATGCCCCGAAGTAAGATGCAAATACCACATTTCAGCCAGCGAGTGCAAGTCTGTTCTTCCGCTTACTAGCTGTGAGTCTTTGGAGAGAGCTATAATGGAAGTTGGGGTTCTAAACATGGAAGGTTTATACTGTCCATATTCAAATTGCTCAGCTTTGGTAAACCCAAGTCAGCAATTGTCATCTAGAGCGAGCTCATCGAGTCAGTCTGATAATAATTGTGTTGAATGCCCAGAGTGTCACAGAGATATTTGCCTCAGCTGCGGCGTACCATGGCATTACTTGATCACTTGTGATGAGTATCAAAACCTACCAATAGTAGAGAGAGATGAAGGAGATATATCTTTGCAACGGTTGGCACAAAATAATAGGTGGAGGCGATGTCAGCAGTGCAGGCGAATGATTGAGCTCACACAAGGCTGCCACCACATGACTTGCTGGTATTCTAATTTGAGCTCCATGCTAAATATTAGAATGATTCAGTTTGAAACTTATGATCTCTATTTTGGATCTTCATTTAATGTTTGCTATTCTTTTTCCTCTCTTACTAACTCATAACCGCATATATTCAAAAGGAACTATTTTAAATTGCTCTACTGCTGCGGGACGTAGCCCTTAGCCGCATAATTTCAGATGATTCATTTTTATCTCAAAGGGAATGAACTATAGGATCAGTTTTGTGTTAATCGACATTTTAGGTTTCATTAAACGCGACCCTGTTGCAGGCTGCTTGTATTCACTTCATCCCACAACTGACCTGCTTGTCCCCTGGATTGGGTTTAATATTGTGGACTGCATTGGTTTAGGCACTGTTATTTCTGAAGTTAGTCAAAATTTGTAGTTGTGCGGAGGTGGGCAGGGTTGGGCACATATAGCTGCCATGCACATTTCCAACACTTTCTGCTGTGGTACTATTTGATTGTGCAAATTCCTCGTACAGTCCCAAATGGCTTAGTTAAGTAGTTCAAATATTCCCCAGTTTCCTCCAGGCATACATCCACCTGGAAATTCGAGGGCAGTCCCACCAAGTTATGGCTACTGATCTTCATATCCTCCTGCTGTTGTACTGAGAAAACATTCAAAATGCATAATCAAGTAGCCCAAATGGTAGTACCCCTAAAGTGGCTTTCATACTATCTGTGGGCAACCATTTGTCCTTGTACATGGCATAGTTGGAATAGAAATAGTTCCACGGCATTGCAGAAAATGCTTAGTTTTTTTTTTTCTTTTTTCTTTTTTCTTTTTTCTTTTTTCTTTTTTCTTTTTGCTAGTGCTATGATGCTAGTTGTTTTCTGTGTCTTTAATTTCTTTTTGATAGTTGGTTATTGCATACCTAATTATGCAACTTACTAACAATGTGTTGGAGTCAAACACTCCCAACTATTGCTGTATACACGCCCACTTTGTGACATTGAAAGAAAGAGTTTGTGCAAGGGTGATATCTGAAGCACCAAAATGGTGGTTCTTTTAAGAGGCATGCTCATATGATGTGCATCGGGATTCCCGCTCATCAAGGGCGTGGTCATAGTGGATATGAGGAATGAAAAGTTGTACCACCCATGTATGTATGTATGTATGTATGTATGTATGTATGTATTTATTTCACATACATGCATAAACAAGCATGTCCCTATATATATGTGTAATTTCATAGGCATACATATATTTGTGTATGAAATATGTGTTCATATCCATCAAAAAGTGGAATGGAATTTATTTTTATGACTTAAATAGATACATATATGATATATGTGCATGTACAGATGCATGCATGTGTGCATACTGTGCATGAAGGTTCCCAATACTGACAGCACCTATGTTTAAATGAAAGTGATCAGGCAAAATAGCAGGCAGAATGTCAAAAACAAAAAAAGTTAAGAGGAAGGTGTCATCACAATGTCAATTCCTCTGTCGGAACAATGCTTCAATGAACTAACAATTTAAAAATGTGTCTCTTCTTATATTTAATTTATAGGAAATGTATGAAACTTGTGCTTTAAATTGCCAGTTTATTGTACCCATGAGTAACAACATCCAGTTAGAAATCATCTTGACGTTGATCAGTAATCCCCTCACTGTCAATATAATTAGCAGTTTCTTGTAGGATCACTGCCTCATTTGGAAGAATGCCTTCTGATCTGGGTTCTTCTGATCTGGGTTATTGGCCTACCCTTAGAAACACCATTGTTGCATACATCGAAGCAGTCTGCTGTCTGTCGGCACACTCCATCGCAGAGAATGTGTGTTAAAGAAGCAAAAACAACAAAAATACCAAACAAGGCCTAGATGTGTTGTTGCCATTCTTTTTTGAAACAACATCTCATTCTGATGCATATGTCATGTATACACATGCTATCTTTTCCTGTTTATTTTCCCCATCTTATCTTTTTTCTTGTTGCTAATTCCAAATGTTTTACTATTCTGCTTTTCTCACCCTTGTACGATCAGCTGCCGTTGATGCATGTTTGCATTTAACATTTCTCTAGATGGTCCCCTCAACCCAAAAAAAAAAAAAAAATCTATTTTCTACTACCTTTTTCATAATTTGTGGTAAGTAAATAGTGGGCCTTTTTAGAGCTTCTACAGACAAAATTTCATGTTATTTGTGTTTTTGTTATTTAAGTACATCTCATTATCAGGATTAAGCTGCTTTCTGTCGGAATCATCTTTTTGTTTCTTAATGCGAGTTGGCAGGACAATTTTTCCTTTAATGTAATTTATCTATTTATTTATTTGTAAGGATGTACTTGAACATTAAAAGCTACATATTTTTTCGACAGGTGCGGGCATGAGTTCTGCTACTCCTGCGGGGCTGAATATCGGGATGGAGTCCAGACTTGCCAATGCGCATTCTGGGGCGAAAACAACCTCAACCTCGAACCCTCGGTGCCACCCTCAAATCAAGAAACAGAAATGTGGACATGGGGCTGTTTCGATCCCATGCCAACTGTTTTCGAGGGCTATACTGAGCAGGAAAGGGCACAGCTGGCTCTTATACAGAGATTCCTCGAAGGAGGGTTCAGCCTTAGTGATCATCCTTACCAATCACCTCCTCGATGCTCAGACTCGTATATTGATACGATGAAGGACCTGCACCAGTTACCTTGGCTCGAGAGGTTTGTGTCAGTGATCAGTGATAGTTATAATGAAGATTTCATCCAGTGACAAAAAAAGAATGATGGAAATTGAGAATATATCCATATTTGTTTAATATGTTGCTGGTTTTTTCTCAGCATAGCTTTACAAATGATGTGGTAACTATTGCGACTTCATCCATATAGCTTGCTTCAAATGAATGCTTATTTAGTTTTTGTGTATTTTCTTTTTTATGTATGAGTTTCTTTCTGAGGTGATACCAATATTCTTGGAGATGAAAAATGTTGTGATACTGTTATGAGATGGTTTTCTACCTCCCTGTGCTTGGTGGCGCAACATGGCCTAAACGATTTTTATTAGAGCCGACAGGGATGCCAAGTGCTTGATTTTTTTTTTTTTTTTTTTCAAAGTCGTCCACTGGAGTTTGAGCTTTCCTTTTGACTGCAGATCCTGAATAGGTTTAATGTCCTTTTGGTTGATCATTTCTTAACATTTCTTTAGTATTTCATTCTGCAGAAAGACATCTACTTTTTCGCTCATTGTGCTTTTGATTAAGCTCTATTGGTTTACCTGCCTTGCTATATTTATATCATGGCCAAAATTCTGTAGAAACTTACTTTGCCTGTTCCAAATGTAATCATTTTTCGCTTCTGTTGAGGACTTGTCATTGCTTATTACTTCCATGAAGTGATCACTTTGTGTTATTGCCCAAATTGGCACCCTGGTTGAGTTGTTGTCACTTGTGAACTTTGGATGTGAAACACAAGAATCGGGCTCTGATTTGTTCACCCACATAATATGGGAAATGCAAACCAATATAGGAACCTTTTCTGGTAAGTATTTTAGCCTTTGTATTAGCAGTTGTTTGTTACTGACCCATCCAGGTTTGTTTATTCTTTCACCTACCTGAATCTAGGTGTCCTCATACATTGAATGCCCCTCTGCATTAGATACATGTTTAGTGGCTGCTGATGGTAACTGAATGACAGGGACTTGGAAAAGATGTATATCGCATATTTTGTAATGCCGCCAAATCATCTGTAATCTGTATTTTTTGGAATATGATGAATCATCTTGTAGGTATGATATATTATCTCGAAAAATTGCGAGCACTAGAGTTATGCAGTGGAGTATAAAAAACTCCCAGGTAGATAATCCTGAAAGGAAACCCAGTACAGTATAGCTTAATGCTGGATAATTTGTTCGGACGATAATTTTTTGCAAACATGGCCTATCCGTAGGTATTACTTTACTCTTAGTTTCAAACAGGGTTTGATTATTTTGAGTGACTTTTTTGTTAGACTAATTACAGTCCAGGAAAAGCAGAGTCTCATGGTAAGAAACACCAAGCATTATCATGTTTCCCTGGCACATGAAATTGTGGATTTTCGGCTGTCGAAAGCAAGCATACTCAGAACTTTGAATAAGCTCTTCCCAAAGTGCTCAACAAATGTTTATGGAATCCTCCACTAACTCCCTCCACCTGATTTGTCATCTATCTAGTGCAGAGATTTTGAAATCTCACCTCCATTGGTTGCACTCCTCTTTCCTTGTGTGTCCATTATTTTCCTTGTAACATATGTTCTTGGGGCTCTATGCAAGTGCTCTGCCCACATTTTGTTTGTATTCTTGATCCTTGAGATTCTCCTACTTATTTTGAACCATTTAAACCCAATGAAAGCCAAAAAAGTATGCTCCACCCAATCTGTTTTCTACCTATACAAAACTCTTTGAGCAGTTCATTTGATGCAACAGGACACCAAATGAATAACACCAAAGCTCCCACTACTAAAAAAGTAGTCAACTCAAAGGCAATGTGAACACCCTGCATCCTTTAAAATTCACCTGTAGTGTTCTAATAGTCTCTGGCATGTAAAGTGTCCAATAAGAAGAGCTTTTATTTGGGAGTGTTGGGGAATGATGCAATTAGTGATTGTTGATGCGGAGCACTTAAGGCCAGGGAACTTGTTAAGAAACTAAGGGGATTGGAATATTCCTTTTCTTTTGCTTTCTTTCTCTCCGTCCCTTGTTTCCCATAGTGCCCTAATGGAAAGAGATTTCTTTTTTCAATTATTGTTTATTTAGAATTAGCCATAATGGGAAGAGTTGGTCTATATCAGTTCAATCAGAAAATCCTGAAAAGTTGTGCCTAAGATAAAAGCTATGGTATTTTGATACTAAACATATTGCCACTTTTATTGTCACATGGAGGATGTATGACTTGTGAGGAAGTCCAAAGTTGAAAAATGCTTATAGAAACCAGCATTGTTTTCTAAGATCAGATGAAAAGAGGCAGTGAAAAATGTATGTTTTTTTGGGGAGTAAGAATGGAAAAGGTGAAGAATGTGAGCAGTGTGAGTTAACTGGCCACCTTTTGAGGAGAAAAAAGATTGGTGAAAGTGAGCAACATGAACAGTGCAAGTTATGGTTTATTTGGTTCTGTTTCTATTTATGTTTTTACCTGTAGTCACTTTTTACACATCATTGCAAATAGAAGAAGCCTGGAATTTCTATTGCAACAAGAAGTTCAAAAAGGATTTTCAGTCCCAAAAGTGAAAATCTTCAATTTAGAGCTTCTGATTATACTATAGGAAGCTGATTGGAGAAGATTTTAATATAATGCTTCTTCTATCAGCACAACTCAAACAGTATTTTATCGAACAACACTATACATTAAAAAGCAATTTTTTGGAGAGTAAGAAAGGGGAAAGCCACCAAAGGGGTTAATTAGACAACCTTACGCAGAGTAAATATTTCCTTCGTCAACATTTGCCACTTGTTCCACTCTCACTAATATTATAGTAGCCTTGTTAAGTGGGTGTTTGCATGGCATTCTAAGCTTATGGAAGCAGTGATTCAGTGACTCACCAGACACAAAAATGAAGCTTAGAAAGAACTAAAAAGTATTATTCCAACCAAGCTTTATAAATGTGCTACCCCTTATCTCATGCTTGTTCTCCATTATGGTATCTTTAACATTATATATTGCTTACATCATACGACTTAGTCCTAGAGTCTAAAACAAAATATTTCATTGTTTTTCTATCAGGTATCCAGAACAGCAGGACTCATCAGAGAATATACTACATAAAAAAAATAAAAAAAAAAAAAAAAAAAAGTTTGTCCCCACAATATTTGTCCCAAAACCAAACACCATAATGTAACATAACATACAATTATATCAAAGGAAATATTACTCTTCCTGGAACCCCTGTGAAATTTTCGTGTTCCCTCATAATTACAATGTTCAATTATTTTTCGAATGTCGACATTGCACGACAATTACGTTGATCCAGCTTAATAGTCCAAAAATCTTCTGCATGATCGACCCATCATTTTGGAAATGCAATCATTTGCGTAAGTCCTTTTCTGGGTACTTTGCTTTCTACGCTAAGAAGCATATAGCTACAAGCCTAGAATTAATAGGGGTTTAAAATGGTCCTGTGTATCATGTATATAAACCAACTTGTGCCTTACACATACTTGTCACCAATTGTTTTAATCTCTAAACTCCATAGAAATTATATTTAAAATTCAGACCTTTTTTTTTTTTTTTTTTTTTTTTTTTTTTTTTAATCTGAGAGATAGGTAGCACGCTACCCACTTCGTTTATTTTTTAAAAAAATAAATTTAGCTAGAAATGTGAATCAACTAGGATTCGAACTCGCGTCTCGGATACCAACCATCAAGTCCTTTGCCACTTGCTCTAGAGACCATCGGTAAAGAAGAAAGGATTTTATCTGAACATAAATAAATATATATATATACATATAGAGTAGGGTTACTATACTATTACGAGTAGTAGTAGAGGCCTACTACTCATAAGTTGTTTTCGATGATAGAGCTTCCGAATCGACGATCCACTCCGTTAAATATGATCTAGAGTATTTAAAACTTCTAGAAAATAAATTTCGTGATTCTTCAATTTAAGATCGAAGTTATTGATCTTTATCTAGGTAGTGAATAGAATTTTCTATCAAAAATTCAACCTATTTCAATTCTTTTACACCGTTAAACTAACAAGTATCCCATATCGGTCGTTAAAAATTATCAATTTTGTGAGCTTTTGATCGTAAGGTAAATGATTTTGAAAGCCAAGCAATCACCGGACGGCCGGGCGGTCCAGCTCCTGATCTGCGCGATGTCGGAGCGCCACCCGGGATACAAGAGCCTGAAGCTCATCTGCGAGACGGATCTCGGCGTCGTCACGCAATGCTAGCTGTCTCTGATGGAAATTCAAGGTATGTAAAACAAATCAGAAATTAAATACATACCTAAATCCAGGATCAAAATAACTCATGAGCGTAGTAGAGAAGAAATCCTTTGATCAATAAGCGGAAGCGTAAAGTCCGCTATAATCTGTAAGTCACGAACCGAACTTGGGTGATTTGGTTTCTCCCCCTATCTCATGCACTCTGCCGTATGGTGTGGAAACGATGGTAATTCTTCACCGGAATTCGTATGAGAAGGTGGCAGGACCAATACCCTTTATATAGAGTCCGGATCGACTTCCCATCAAAGTCCGATTAGGATTCTATTTTAAATTAATTAGATGGGAAAGGGATAAAAAAATATACCATATCAAGTAATTCTATATCTGTTAGGATTGACCTTTATTTATAGTAAATCCAGATATGAATATGATTAATTGGGCCACATTATATGGAAATCCTAACAATCTCCCACTTGGCTCATATTAATTATATTCCATGAACGGATTTTCTATACTCCAAACTTTATTGCGCATTATTGGAAACTTTATGGTCAAATACCTTAGAACTCACTTGATCTTTAGCTCAAACTAAAAGACTACAATGATAGGAACTATGGCGGTCCACCTCTTCATAACGAAATTTTCCTTCCATAATTACCGTATCACTTTCATCTCCTAGCCAAGTACTTTATATGGCACAACTTTATGAATGAACTTAAACTGTATATTCATTCGTTAATAGACTAAACTTTATGCCTATTAAAAGGTCCAACACAGCTGCATTAAACTTTAACTGTATTGAAAAAGATAGATGTTACAACCTTATACATCAAAAGAATTAATCAAACCCATAACTTTAACACGGTCTGTATATGACCCAGGTGCCGGCCCCTTGGTCATTGGGTTTGCAATCATACACTTGGTACTGATGTATTCAATTTGTAACATAACCTTCATCTATCTTCTCACAACAAGATATTTGGTGTCCAAGTATTTACACCCCATGTAATCTTGTTGTTATTGGCAAAGAAAATCGCAGCTGAACTATCACAGAAAATCTTTATTGGACGTATACCAAAGTCCACAATTCTTAAGTCTGTGATAAAATTTCTAAGCCAAATAATCTGTAATGTGGTCTCGTAACATGCAATATTATCCAAAATTCCTTTCAAATACCTCATAACCCTTTTAGTAGCCTTCCAATGCTCAATGCTTGGATTACTTTAATACCTGCCAAGTAATCCAACCGCAAAGCAATATCGGACGTGTGCGTCTCGTGCATACATAAGACTACAAACTGCAGAGGCAAAGGATATGTCTTTCATCTGTTCAATTTCTAATTGGTTCTTGGGACACTGAAAAGTATTAAGCTTATCCCCTTTCTGAATAGGAGCAACACTGGGCTTACAATTATGCATTTCAAAATTTTCCAAAACTTTCCTTATGTAGGCCTTTTGAGATAGACCGAGTAAACCTTTATGTCTATCCCTTTTGATTTCAAAATTTTGGAAAAGAAATTCTTTGGTATTATACAATAATCCAAGATCATTACTGGAAAACAAAATATCATCAATATAAAGGACTAAGAAAATTATTTTACTCCCACAAACCTTTAGATAAATACATTGATCAACAATGTTTTCCTTAAAACCAAAGGTTAAAATAGTTTGTTTAAATTTTAAATACCATTGTCGGGAAGCCTGTTTTAGTCCATATATTGATTTCTTTAATTTGCATACCAAGTGCTCCTTTCCTTTTTGCGAGAATCCTTCAGGTTGATTCATATACACCTCTTCATAGAGATCCCCATTTAAAAAAGCAGTTTTAACATCCATCTGATGTAGCTCGAGATCAAAATGAGCAACCAGAGCCATAATAATACGGAAAGATTCCTTTCTTGATACTGGAGAGAAAGTCTCTTTATAGTCAATGCCTTCTTTCTGAGTAAATCCTTTTGCCACAAGACGGGCCTTGTATCTTTCTATGTTACCTTTGGAGTCCCATTTGATTTTATAAACCCACTTGCATCCCACCGGTTTAACTCCAATAGGTAACTCAACAAGATCCCATACCTTATTGTGGTTCATGGATTCAATCTCATCCTTCAGCATTGTACCATTCCGTAGAATTACTACTATTTATGGCTTCGGAAAAACTAAGAGGATCATCTAAACTTTGACCATTCTCATAAAGATAGACAATATAATCACTAGATATAGCCGGTCTTCTCTGTCTTGAGGATCTTCTTAAATCTATCTGATTATCCACCCACACATATTCATGTGGATTATTCACTTGTACATCTTGATGTGAATTATCCACTTGTACATCTTGATGTGAATTATCAATGATAGGTTCACAATCACTTTGTGGTTCCAAAACAACTTGTTGTTCTACTGGAACAGGAACCATTAAATTGTGAGTGACAATAGTGGGCCTGTCATGTACAGAATCCGAATGCTCTTGAATTTCCTCAAATTCAATGAACCGAGGTTCAGAGCTCCCACTAATTGCACCATCCTCAATAAACCGTGCTGTTTTAGTTTCTGCAATCTTTATAGGAAGTGATGGACAGTAAAATTTATACCCTTTGGACCTTTCTGAATAACCAATAAAATATCCTGATATGGTTCGAGGATCCAATTTCTTTATTTGTGGATCATACAATTTGGCCTCAGCTTGACAACCCCATGTATGAAAATGTCTTAAACTGGGTTTTCTACCTGTCCAAAGCTCAAAAGGAGTCTTAGTGACAGCCTTAGTAGGGACCCGATTAAGAATATACAAAGCAGTTTTGAGTGCCTCGCTCCACAATGATATCGGAAGGGTAGAATTACTGATCATACTCCTGAGCATATCAATTAATGTGCGGTTCCTTCTTTCAGCAACACCATTCTGATCAGGTGTCCCTGGCATGGTGTACTGTGGAACAATTCCGCACTGCTCCAGAAACTTAGCAAAAGGCCCAGGAATTTGGCCCTTATCTGTTTGTCTACCAAAATATTCACCACCCCTATCTGATCTGACTACTTTTAGCCTTTGCTCGTGTTGATGCTCTACTTCAGCCGTATATGCCTTAAAGGCATCTAATGCTTCAGATTTTTCTTTAAGTAAGTAGAGATAGCCATATCGAGAGTAGTCATCAGTAAATGTGATAAAATATTTATGGCCAGTAAATGATAAAGGAAGAGGTCCACATATATCGGTATGAATCAACTCTAATGTTCCATCAGATCTTTTAGCACCTTTAGAAGAGGTTTTGGTCTGCTTTCCCTTTATGCAGTCCACACACATTTCAAAGTCAGAGAAGTCCAAATCATCTAAAATGCCTTCTCTGATTAATCTTTGAATTCTCTGTTTCGAGATGTGTCCTAACCTCTTATGCCATAACATGGATGACCTTTCATTATTAATGCCACGTTTTGAACCAACATTTCCGTGCATGGTGAGAAGGATTTCACTAAATGAATCATCTAAAAATACTTTATATAGATTATTTTCCAAAATACCAGAGCCAACTATCTGAGATTCATAGGATAATGAAAAAACTTTATTATCAAAATTAAAACTATATCCCAATCCAACAAGTTTCGAAATAGAAATTAAATTCTTAGAAAAATTTGGAACATAAAATGTATCAACTAAATCCAAAATGTGACCAGTAGAAAGAACTAATCTAAATGTCCCTACAAATTCTACTTTAGTTGGATTTCCTTCAGCTGTATAGATAGTCGCTTCAGCTTTACTGGGTTTTCTGCGATTCTGAAATCCCTTTCTTCTGGAGCCATTTCTGATACTTTTGGCAGTCCTTCTTTACATGACCCTTTTTCTTACAAAAGAAGCACTTAGGAGTCCAATTACTTGATTGGCCTTGAAAACCAGATGGAACCTCCTTATTCTTTCTTTTTGAGTCATTCTTGCCCTTACCATTCTTAGCACGTTTTATTTGTCTCTTTTGAGAAACAAAGTTAACTCCATTTTGTTTCTCCTGTATTAATCTGCCTTCCTCTTGCACACACATGGTCAGCAATTCATTAATTGACCATTTATCTTTATGTGTGTTATAAGAGATCTGAAATGGTCCGTATTCAGATGGCAAAGAGTTCAGAATAAAATGCACTAAGAATGAATCAGAGATGGTTACTTCAAGTGCAGTGAGTTGCGCTGCAATATCTCGCATTTCCATAATATGCTCGCGAATCGAGCCATTTCCGGAGTACTTCATGGAAGACAGTTTGTTCATTAAGGTGCTCGCCAAGGCTTTATCGGAGCAGACAAACTGCTCCTCAATGGCCTTTAGATAATCTTTGGCTTTATCACATTTTGGAATTGATCCCCTTATGCTTTTTGATACTTTTGACTTTATAAGCATCAAACTTAAGCGATTGGATCGCTCCCACTTTTCCTGCACGGATTCCTGCTGTGGAGTCATTGGACCCACTACTTCATGCGGTTTCTCATCGCGCAGAGCCAAATCTAAATCCATATAGCCCAAAATAAACATGATCTGTTCTTTCCACTCCGAATAATTAGAACCATTAAGTATAGGAACAGATTCACCAATAGGAACAGAAAATGAATTCATCGCTGAAAAATAAAATGCATGTTTTATCAATAAAATACCACATCAAAATTACCACACCAAAATTAAAAATACACTTTATATGACATCACAACCCCTCCTTTGGGAGCAGAGTTATGAACATAAGTATTTTCATTCCTTATGCATATGCTTTATATGACATCACAACCCCTCCTTTGGGAGCGAGTTATGAGCATAAATATGCAATCTCTTTATCGAGACTAATTTAAACTTTACGTAGGTCGTGATAATTTTAAATTTTCCGTATGAAGAAAGTGTCAGCTGTGGCCAGGCAAATTTCTCCAAACGTGTTATAAGAGAATTACCATCCTACACCACCCATTTACCTTCATGTCTAGACCTCCTTTGGGAGCAGACTAAACATAATATTAGGGTGCAATTTTCGCATGCACTTCTTTAAAGCAATTAATTTATCTTTTCTTCCGGTCGGGGCCGCTTTGGCTTGCACCCGAACAGTTGAAGCAATATATTAATCTACTTAGTGCTGCATGATTAACATGAAAATTATCCGAAAGCGCTACTTTAAAATAAATTAAATTATTATTTTTTTTTAATTAGGGCCGCTTTGGCTTGCACCTAACTAATCGAAATAAAAATTAATTTAACTTAGCGCCAAATATTAAATAATCAAAACCGTTATGATTATTTAATTTTCATGTTTATCCGGTCAAAAATAAGAATATAGATGCGATAATTTAAAACATAATATCACAATAAAAATAAACTTTATATATTCTAATTTGACCATAAATATAATATAAATAAATTTATGACAAATTAATATTATATACAAAATCAAAACTTTATGTGAATAAATATTGCACATTACCGTATGGAGCATAATAACAACTTTATGACAAGTAAAAGAAAATTTGGGCATAGATCATTAATGGATTGACTTAAACTCAATTATACTTTTCTTGGTCCCAATTATATAACTAAACACCGAGAGTTTAATAAAAGAAACCAAGATTAGTAACAAATCTAATCTTTATCTGAAAAAAAATTAAGACAAATTTAATAATAAACTCAAATTTGAAACAAGTTCAAACTAATTAAAACTGAAATTATGTTGTCTTAATTCATTAAGTAGAATAGGTTAAATCAACCCAACAAAATATACTGTTCATCTTCTCTCTTGATTTTAATTAGGAACTCAATTAAGCAACGATGCGGCCACCTCAAAAAAAACCAAGCACCCTGCATCTCGTGCGGCCAAAATTAATGTGCGGATAACCCCATGCGAGACTCGATTGGCATCATCGAGTTAATTAAAATCCGATGTTCATCACGATCGGAATCTCGCAATGACACGCGGCATAGAGTGGGATTGCCGTTCAAAACAACCTTCCATGCGACCAAAAGTCGCCGAGACGCAGATGCCAAAAATTATTGCAATCTCGCCGCGTCCGCTATAAAATTCATAATCCATAGCAGGAACTTTAAAGTGAGTCTTAGGATTAATTAAAAACATTAAGAAGATGATGAACAGTAATATTATAAAATAATGTTTGCAAATCAAAACGCCCAAATTAAATCTGTCGACTTGTCCAATGCTTCAAGAGAAAACTTTGTATATAATATATAACTTATCGTTAATGCAAGGCTCTGATACCAATTGATGGAAATTCAAGGTATGTAAAACAAATCAGAAATTAAATACATACCTAAATCCAGGATCAAAATAACTCACAGAGCGCCGTAGAGAAGAAATCCTTTGATCAATAAGCGAAGCGTAAAGTCATATAATCTGAAAGTAACACGAACTTGGGTGATTTGGTTTCTCCCTATCTCATGCACTCTACAGTATGGTGTGGAACCGATGGTAATTCTTCACCGTAATGCGTATGAGAAGGTGGCAGGACCAATACCCCGTTATATAGAGTCCAGATCGACTTCCCATCAAAGTCTGATTAGGATTCTATTTTAAATTAATTAGATGGGAAAGGGATAAAAAAATATACCATATCAAGTAATTCTATATCTGTTAGGATTGACCTTTATTTATAGTAAATCCAGATATGAATATGATTAATTGGGCCACATTATATGGAAATCCTAACAGTCTCAGCTTCCACGCCAACAACGCCGAAAAGAGCGACCGTGACCGCTATCTCGCCAACCTCGCGCTGAAGATCAACGCCAAGATCGGGGGCACCAGCGTCGAGCTCTTCGACCCCCTCCCCCGCATCGGCGGCAGCCGTTTCAAGCTCATCGGCGCCGATCGACGTCAACCACCCACCGTGCTGGAACACCGCCAGCCCCTCCATTGCCGCCGTCGTGGCCACCCTCGACTACCCGCAGCCCCACACCTACACTTCCAGGTGTTAAAAATTAATGCCAAACTTACTTTTTTTTTTTCCACTAGATCTTACGAGGAGGAGAATATATATATCCATATATACTTGCGAAATTCGCTTTGCCCGGGTGCGCTGCCAGCCGCACCGCGTCGAGCAGATGGTGCACCTCGGCGAGATGTGCAGCGAGCTCGTGGCCGCGTACGCTAAGATGAATAAAACCCGACCGGATCAGAAGATCATCTACTTCCGCGACGGCGTCGGCGACAGACAATTCGACATGGTGCTGAACAAAGAGGTCAGAGACCTGGAATCCGCGCGGTCGGAACCGATGGGTACTCGCCGACGGTCACCGTCGTGGTGGCGCAAAAGCGGCACCACACTCGCCGACGGTCACCGAACGTACTTCGAAGGCATGTCGGACCTGCAGTCGCCGACAGCGTCAACGGCGTCGGCGTCGTCAGCACCTGCATCTTCGCACCACTTTGTCCTCCCAAAGATACTTGAGAAGGTAGAGAGTAGTGTGATGTACTGAGAGCAAATTTTATACATGAACACTCTCTATAATAAGAGTTGTGCTGTTGGAAGTATAAATAAGTTAATAATTTTAAAATTTTAATTTTTAGATTAGCTTTTTTAACTTTTTGATTAATTTTATTTTTCTAGAAGGACCACTACTCTTCTAAGAAAGACAGTTACATATCATCTACCGTTCTTGATCTAAATGTCAAAAAATTAAAAGCACCAACTCCTTCGTACGTATTTCCAAAGGCATAATAGATCTACACCTATAATAATAATGCTGCAATATTATGAGTAGTTAGTATTTGAACTTTTCATTTAAACGCTTTGGTTGCTGTACATTTTTTTTCAAATACTATAACTTGATATCTTATTAATAAAATAAATTATTTTATAAGCTTTTTTTCTTCCATAAAATAATTTTTTTAACCCTCTGTGCTAAACTGTAGATAGCAGGTATATAAGTGCTTGCACTTTGTGATCAAAATCCAAACTGCATACACTATCAAATTGGTCAAATTGGTGGATACAGTAAATTATATAGATGAAATATCATTATTTCCATAACAAATTAAAATTTTCCACCATCAAGTCCACCTTTTTCAAATTTCAATAGTTTTTCTTTTCTTTTTCTTTTTTAATGTGGCAAAATCTAAGAGAGGCAATAGTTATTTCTCCATTAATATAATGTCCTTTTTCTTTATTGATACTATAAAGTTTAGAGGTGTGTTTGGTTCGAAATAATAATCGGTATCGAAATCGGAATGAGCATAAGTTAGAAATGGAATCGGAATAATTCATTACTTCATTCTGTTTGGCTCGCTACCATAATAGGAATCAAAATGAACCATTTTTATTGTCGGTGTTTGGTTCATATAAATATTAGAAATATAATTAAATTAATATGTCAATTTTATTTTTATAATATATTAGTTTAAATTCAAACTAAAAATTAAATATTAAAAATTTACGCCAAAATTTTAAGACGACATCAAAATTTTAAATATATTTTTTTAAAAAAAATTAAAAATTGAAATTGAATAGATAATTCAAAATATAAAACAAAAAACTTGATTTATTCAAATTCAAACTTTAAATTATAATTGAAATTTTAATTTGAAACCATAAATTTAATTAAAATTTAAATAAAACTTTAGATTTTAAATTAAATTTAAATTTAAATTTAATTTTAAAAATTAGATTTGAAATACTTGATTGAATTTTAATTTTTAATTTAAGTTCAAATTAAAATTAAAATTTATAAATATGATTTTTAAACTTAACTTATACTTTAATTAAAAATAAGCTTAAAAAGTTAAATTTAATTTGAACAAATCCGTTCCGTCAAGATTCAATTTTCAATCCGGTCTCCTAATTAGCCGGATTAAAAAAATGGGTAATTTGGGGGATCCCCATTCTCATGGAATCAAAATCCCGCGCACTAAATATGAACAAACAAATTCGCTCATTCCGCTTCCAATTTTAGGTTGAAAAATGAGGGACACATGTTTAGAACTTTAGACAACTCTTATGGATAGTCAAAAAGCTGTCCAAAACTTCTCAATCACTTGGAAAGCAATGTTTCAAAAATTAAAATGGACCAAATAAAATTATACCCAAATTCGACATTTTCAAAAAATAAATATTAGTCTCCTTATTAATTATGAGTCTATCATCTTTGCTTTTGTTGCTTAAAGGACAATTTTTAAATTTTGTTACTTAAAATTTAGTAAGCAGTGAAAAAATTTATCAGAGCATTAATGCTATAATTAAGCAGTGTAATTCACATGTCATACCATTGCCTTGAAATTTTTATTAATTTTATGCTGTTAAAAAAAAAAGTGATAAATAAATCTCTAAGGCGTACGTGTGTAGATACTATTTTTTATTTTTTATGCTCCTATAAAAAAAAAAAATAGCACATTACATGTGGATCTTTCTATTATTATATGCTCCAAATATTATATATATATAGAAATTAAGAGCCATGATCGCTGGGCCCGTAAGTGGATACGCATAATTATTTTGTTGAAATGGATACGCATAAGAGTCAGAGTCACATAGTCAATAATAGCGGAATAATCAGATTAGCTAATTAATTAAAAGAAGATCGACGACTAACCAATCAAATCCTTAATTTATTTCTTAATTAGCTTCAACTAGTTCTACAACTTTTGTAGGTAAAGTTAAGATGAACAGAGACCTCTCAACTATCGACTATTTTGAAAGGGGTTAGCGGATTCCCATCTTTAATTTATTGCATGTATTTTTAGTTAAGACTATTTGAACTTTCATTTAATCCAAATTATTCTAAAATATAAGTTTACCTTTATAAATTATTAAAATATTAAATAAATTTATATGATATTTCTAAAATCTTGATATGAATCAATTAAGATAAAATACTTTGTATCATATACATCTACGTTACATCAATATTACATAAAATATTATTCTATAATATATATATATATATATATATATATATATATATATATATATATAAATTTGGTATATATTTATATTATTAATGAAAACTTGATCTAGTAAGTTTTCTACCCTCGGATTAACCCCTTTGATTAATTTTACCCGTTAGATTATACTATTCAACCAACCACCCACTCAACCCTAGGGGGTCCACATCATCCTAGCCGCACATCTTTTAATCCAAAAATAGAAAACTTACGACCAAAGTCATTGGTCTTATTAATAGTATTAAATTTTATATATATATATATATATATATATATATATATGCTTATCTATGCTACCAAGTTTTTAGTTGGAATGAAAGATGTGTGGTTAGGATGATGTGGGTCCCGTAGGGTTAAGTGGGTGGTTGGTTGAATAGTATGATCTAACGGGTAAAAATCATCAAAAGGGTGGATCTAACGGTGGAAAACTTTGTAGAAGACGGCAAATCTTTATTGATAGCATAGCAGGACTCTATATAAATATATATATATATATATATATGTCATTAATTATGAATGCAACCTCCTAATTAAACGTGCTACACGCCATGCATGCACCACATCACAATTCCACTCACTCTCTAAAATAGAAAAAAAAATATAATAATATATCTTATTGGGTCAATCATGTCATATGTGTACCCAAAAATCACGCACTCCACGAGTTCAAAGTACAGTTACCGCCCGTGCTCTTACCTTCCAGAAGAAAATCAGGCTATATTTAATTATTTATTATTTATATTTATTTAAAAAAATACAATAAAAGTATTTTTAAAAGATAATTATGAAATTGGTGAATTCCAAAAATAATTAATTAATTGAAGGCATCTCATCACCCTATGCTACTGTTGTATTTAGACTTTTTGTTCAATAATATAAATTTCTAAATATTTATTATTAAAAATTAATATATATATATATATATATATATATATATATATATATATAGTTTGTTTATTTATACCCATGCATATTGAATAATCTGTTTTCTATTTATTTCATGCCGACTTAATTAATAGATGGAAAAATATTTTTGTACACCCAAAAAGTGTGTAGATTTTAAATCCACGATCTCAAAATTGATAAAAATCAAATTAATTTTTAGTCAAATTAAAAAAAAATTGATATGAAAGTAATCTTAAAATAAAATGAGTGTAAAATATACAACCTATTTTAGGATATATACGTAATATTGTTCTAATAGATGATAGTCTTGAGATGTGAATTAGATAAAAAGTCGTCTTTAGTAAATAAATAATAAATTTGTATAAGAAGTTAAGTAAATATTTTTGAAAAAACAATATCTAAGAAGAACGACTAGAATCAAACTTGAAATTGTAAGGATCAAAATAATATTTGGCGAAGATTTTGGGATTAACACGCAATTTAGTCCTAAGAGATGTGAATATGTGATCCACTCACAGGTTCCGGTACTCTCAAAGGGGGTGAGCGTAATCTGATGGAAAAGTCGGTCAATGCCAGTCGCGTACGGCCCAGATAAAAGAGAATAATAATAATAAAAAACTAAATCAAATAAAGAAAAACTTTAGGTGGAAAAGTCATTCCCACTCACCGTCCAAAAATATACCAAAAAAGAAAAATTGACTGCAGTTGACTAAAAATTTAACCCCACGTGGCTCGACACTTTTTCACTTTAGTACTTTATGGTTTAAAATATATCAATTTATTTTTCTGTAGTTTTGTTTTTCTCTTTTTATTATTAATTTTATTATTTTTTTTTTCTTCAATCAGTGGCATAGTTAAAATTAAAGAGTATTTAAGTAACTATTTGATAAATTTAGATAGGTATCTTAAGGTTTTTATATATAATTTAATAAAATATTAATAAAAAAGCTAACGAAAAGATATAAATAAAATTATGGGGAGGCAAATTAATACCTTTTAAATTATAGGGTATTAAAGTGAAAAGTATCGAACCACACGGAGGATTTTAAAATTTTTCCAAAATTTAATAATTGGTACTTATATCAGTCCAACTTGTATGCTTCTAGAAGCACGATGGCTTCAAGACTATCAAATAATGGAAACTTCGAATCTCTAGGATATTGATAGTATCTAAATAAATTTCACAAATTTTTATTATTTATTTAACTAGTAATGGAAAGTACTTAAAATCAATAATTGAAAAATAAAAAATTTATAAAAAATAATGATGTGATACCAAAATTTTAGATCAAAATATTAATTTGTCGTGATAGGTTTTTGTTAAAAATTTTACGCGATTTGAATATTTTACACTATTAAACGTACAAATCGCTTACCATGATAAACGAGATAAAAGATATAAAAATATCACAAAATTTAATTTTTAAATATTTTTAATATTTCATATTAAATATAAGAAAAGATATAAAAATATCACAAAATTTATTTTTTAAATATTTTTAATATTCCATATTAAATATAAAAAAAGTCAATTATCAATTTAAAAGTCTCATTATCAAAATTGATTTGGTATCACAGCAGCAGCTTTGTTTTTAAAAGCACACAAATTTTCACCTTATCTTTTTATTTCGTTTTTCAATTTTTACCTTTTTGCTATTTTTTGGAGATACATTTTTTCCAACTTATACGCTCTTTATTTAATTTAATAAATAAAGCATGTAGCTCAATATCTATTTCTATTAAAAAAAAACACACACACACACACACAAATTTTCAACATTCTCAATATATTACAACAAAATTATTTTGTAATTAATATATACGTGCATTAGCAAAAAGGACTGTGACGGGCGCAAGTGGGGTCCACTTGGTGAGAGGGTCACAGTAGACTTATTATGGTGGGAGATTTAAATAACAAATATATTCGTATAAAGTTTAATTTTTATATATTATTTTTATAAAAATTTTAATAATTTTAATTATATTTTTTTAGTTTATTATCGTTAAAGAATAATTAGAGAATCGCTTATATTTTTAATTTCATTATCACAAATATATCTTTCCAAAAGACATAACATTATAATATAAGAGAGATATAAATGTTAAAAACTAATCGAGTTAAATATTTAGCTTATAATTAACTAAAAATTTTTAATAAATTCTAGCGATAAAGACATAATTTAAAATATCAAAACTTTTATGAATATAGCATATAAAAGTTGAACTTTATATGAATATATTTGTTACTTACTACGGAACTGTTTGATTAAGGTATACCCTTCTACCACCACTGTCTTTCTTATTTGCCCTTAAAGTCAAGGGCACAAAAATATTTCGACTTTTGGTTTTTTCCAATATACCCCTCTACCGTCACCAACCTTTCTTATTTGCCCTTAAGTTAAGGGCAAAATTGATATTTTAATTTTTTTTAACTGTGTTAGATATTTAACTCATGTTTAACCCAGATTAACTTAACAGGAGATAACTACGGGGGTATTTTGCAATAACGATTGGAACGTATGAGGGCATTTTAGAAAGAAAAAAAAAGTAGGAATAGGTCGGATATTTTCGGCGCACGAGGTATATAGACAATTATCCCAAAATAGAAATATTAATGGAGATAATCGAAAATTACTATTCTCGAATAAAAAATTAATATTTAAATATATAAAAAAAAGAAGATACTGTGTCTATTTCTATCTCTGTTCCTTTAAACACTGCTGCAGGGATACGTATAAAATTAATCTTATAATGGGTGATTGATGTAGATTCGGGTCCACGTGGGAAGGGGAATAAAGCGAAAATAGATGAGCAAACAGAGTGTGAAAAGAGTCCTGCGCTGCGCAGGAAGCATCGAGGAAGCCGGCAAAAGCAACGCGGTGGATCGTCTGGCAGTCCACAGTACGATAGTACTCTTCCACAGAGTTTCAGTCGTGTTCGTAAGCGCCACGCATTTATAAACTTTTTATGTATAAATAAAAAAACCATCTCATTTAATATAACTATAAATATAGTATAGACAAAGATGCATGCACGCTGTTTGACTAGATGTAGCAGAAAATATCTTAACTATAAATAATTTGTTTGATTACATACAGTTAAAAAATAATTTTTTAAAATTTATTAATTTATATATATATGTGATGATGCGATTACCTTCGATATATAAAAAGAAATTATTTTAAAAATAATTAAAGAGAACTAAATTTGTATTTGCATGCGAAATGTTTTTTTTTTTGGGCCGATTTTTTGAAATTGATTATTAGCGGTTTCGGCCGGTAGATACTGTTCAAGCTGATAAAATATTATCATGAAAATTATATTTTATTTAGTTTTGTAAATGATATAAGTAGAATGTTGTGATAATTTTGTTGTTGATTATGTGATTCAATTATAAAGAACGTTAGCGTTCATTTTTCTATATTTGCCTTAATTCTTTTTTGCCTAATCGTGGTAGATAGGATATATAACATAATGAGAGCGTTAAATTTGATTTGTCGATACATCTCGTAAAATAGAAATATTAAAAAATATGCTATTAACGTAACTTTCACTTGAATAGCGCTCGACATTCTCATGTGATTTTGTTTTCCTGGGAGACTATCTAAAAGGTTCGAGGTTCAAATTTTCGCATAATATTATGAGAAATGTTGATTCGATGTTTCATACTTTTGAATAGATTTGTACGAAATGGTACGGTAATTGGGAATAAAAAATTCATCATGTAACAAAAAATTCGTCATGTTTCATACTTTAGGACTTATAGTCTACTGGTGGGTCATTTGAGACTTCAGGAATAAAACAATTTTCATGTGATCCAGACTGATCCAACATTCAGTATATACAAGATTAAGTAGTTGACGGATCTGTGGAAGAAAAATTAGGTTGGAGAAGTGACCTAACTGTTAATGTTACAAGGTGAACCAACTGTAAAGGTTTTTTTTTTTTCATCATTCTTTGAGGCTAGTGCTGTTTCATTTATATAACTTATTCACTTCCTAACTGAAAGAAGCGGTTTTTTTTTTTTTGGGTTTGAAACAGAGTCTTAAAAAGAAAATTAAAATATTGAATATTACAAATTACTATGCAAAATGCAATTTGCAATTTACGCCCCCGCCCCCAAGAAAAGGGGGTTTTTTAGCATTTAGCTTTTTAAGAAGGTTGTAGGAGAAATTGTACAACTGGGTTTGTAGAGATTTTGGTGCCCATGGTGGGCGCGTCACTTGTAACGCTCGTCCTACCTCACGACGCCGCCGACGTAAGCAAAACAAACCACCGTGGAGTGACGCCACCCGTGACGTCGCCACACGACTTCGTCATCTAATCAATCAATAGGCGCGGTCACCGCCCCCAACGAAGAAATGAGAAAAATATGATTTAAAAAAAAAACAAAAAACAAAAATAATAGAATCCACCCCGCAAATCTAATTCCCAGTTAAAAAAGAAAAGAAAAAATACTCCTTCTTCTTCTTCTTCTTCTTCTTCTTCTTCTTCTTCTTCTTGTTCTTCGCTTTCGCCTCACGTTTCTTCGATACCTCGAGATGTTTCTCTGATTCTTCCTCCCCTTTTCGCCCTAATTTCATCTGGCTCGGCGCCGATTCGCGGTGAATTTCGTACCAGTAAATCGATTTCAATCGTTCAGTTACTGTGTAATTGGTTGCTTGGATCGTGAATCGTGCGGAGTTTTTGGGTTTTGGAAAGAATTGAGTCGAAATTCTAGGGTTTTTGATAGTTATTTGGTGTTTATCGAATCGAAAGTTTTTGATTCGATCTTTTCGCCGGGTGTTTTTTTTTTTTTTGGGTGTGTGTGGGGATTTTTAAGCTGCGATTTCTGTTTGTGGCACTCCTGGGGAGAGATTCGGGCAGAATTTAGGGTTTTAGATTGGATGGATGACCCGTGAGATCGGATTCGCGACAAAGATCGATTGTCGGGAGCATCGGATGCGACGGAGCGCGCGTTCCAGGGTAAAATCGTCGTAATCTCGGATCTTTGGAGCGCAGAGGAGCATGGCGATCGAAATTTAGGATTTGGTTGTTTTTCGCTTTTGCTTCAATAACCATGGAGAACTTCGCCGAGCCCTCTTCTACGATCACCTCCTCCTCCTACCTCTCCAATGGCTCCAGCGCCTACGGCCCCCTCGCCCTCGCCCCCTCGGCCGCCCCCGCCCCCGCCCCCGCCCCCGCCGCCGCGGAACTCCCGCCGCCGCCTGCCACCGCGGCGGCCGAGGGCGGCGCGAATCTCGAGGTGGTGAGCTTGAGCCGCCTGAGCTCGAACCTCGAGCGCCTCCTCCTCGACTCCGACTTCGACTGCAGCGACGCCGAGGTGGTCGTCGAGGGCACCGCCGTGGGCGTCCACCGCTGCATACTCGCTGCGCGGAGCCGCTTCTTCCACGACCTCTTCGCCCGCGGCGGCGGATCGCGCCCGCGCCCCGAGGGGAAGCCCCAGTACCAGATGAGCGAGCTGGTGACGCATGGCAGGGTCGGCCGGGAGGCCTTCATGGTCTTCTTGAGCTACCTGTACACGGGCAAGCTGAAGGCGGCGCCGCCCGACGTCTCCGTGTGCGTCGACAGCATGTGCGCCCACGACGCTTGCCGCCCCGCCATTGCCTTCGCTGTCGAGCTCATGTACGCCTCCTCGGTGTTTCAGATCCCCGAGCTCGTCTCCCTGTTTCAGGTCGCTTGCGATTCATTACTCCCTCTATGCTAATTTTGCTTCTTGGTAGTTTACATTTGGACCAGGATCTTAAGATATACTAATTTGCTCCATCTTTGTATTTATGTACTGATTTGGAGTCACTCTGAACAGTTAAAATCATTCCTCTCTCCCAATTTCATTTTCTACTTGCCAATTTTATTACCTTCAACTATAGTTGGCAATGTTATTTGCGTATACGCTCTAAATTATTATATAGTGAAATATGGATAATTCTGTAGTAGGTCCTTCGTAGTACAATTCTCCTCTTATTTGGCTCTTTTTGTACTTCCCGCATTGCCGAATGTTTTGCTAAGAATCGTCTTTTACAGCGTCGCCTTCTCAACTTTGTCGATAAGGCACTGGTAGAAGACGTAATACCCATTCTACAAGTTGCTTTCCACTCGCAGCTTACTCCGCTGCTCAATCACTGTATACAAAGAGTTGCAAGATCCAACGTAGATAATACCTCTCTCGAGAAAGAGCTTCCGGATGAAGTTGCTGAGGAGATCAAGCAGCTCCGCCGCAAATCCCAGCCTAATGAAGCTAATAACTTGGTTGCGGACCCTGTTCATGAGAAAAGAGTCAGAAGAATCCACAGGGCCCTCGACTCCGATGATGTTGAACTTGTTAAGATGCTTCTAACTGAGTCGGAGATAACCTTAGATGATGCCTATGCTGTACACTATGCTGCGGCCTACTGTGATTCTAAAGTGGTAGCAGAATTGTTAGATCTTAAAGCCGCCAATGTGAATCTAAAGAATGATAGAGGATACACACCATTGCACATGGCTGTCATGAGAAGAGACCCAGCTCTAATCATGTCCCTCCTATCTAAAGGTGCTTCTGTGTCCGAAATGACGGCGGACGGACGGAACGCCGTAAGCATCTGTAGGAGGCTGACAAGGGCGAAGGACTACAACACAAGGACGGAGCAGGGGCAAGAGTCAAATAAAGATCGGATGTGTATCGATCTTTTGGAAAGAGAGATGATCAGGAATCCTGTGGCTGTGGAAGACTCGGTCACCTCCCCGTTATTGGCTGACGACCTACACATGAAGCTTCTGTACCTGGAAAACAGAGGTTTGAGTTTTTACCAGTCTACTTTTAGATTCTTCCTAACTGTTTGGGAATAATTGCTGCACGTTTGGCTATAATTAAATCATCTACTCTTTTGTTTGTTTGTTTTTCTTTTCCTTGTTTGTTTCGCAAACAAAGCCAGGAAAAGCATTAATTACCCTGTATTTTTTTATTCTGCCTTTTTCTGAGAACAGAAATCCATTATTCAAATTGTATTAGAACAGGTCCCGAGTAGAAATCTGCTAAGCCGATCATCCCTTTAGTTTTAAATTGGTTTAAAAGTTGTGTCTGTTGATTTGCAGTATAGAGTCTAGATCTTTTGCCTTGATGCGCATGTGCATCCTTCTATAGTTATGCATCCTTTTATAGCTTCTGGCGTGAGTATCATTAAATGCTATTAGTCAGATCTAAAAGATCTGAATTCAGCGACTATCAGATTATTTTCATTTTTAGCCGCGTAAAGCTGATGTTATTTCCTTTGAACTACTTAATATTGGGGTCAAACTATTGCCTTTTTTTTTTCATATGATTTATGTTGTTACTTAGTGCCTATCCTCTATGGAGCATTATTATAACTGTCCGGCTGTTAGCAAAAATTGGCAGTTGACAGCTGACAAAACATTGATTTGTCAATAGTAATGCAGTTATAAAGGTCTCAGCTCTGCATCTAGCAGATGCTCCTCCTTTTCTGTGGGAAATTAGGTACGGCCAATCCCAATTTAACAGTGATTGTTGGAGATTTTGGCAACTGTCAAATTGAATTGGTATAACTGTTATAGGCATAAGAGTGCCTTTGCACCATTTAAGGAGTTAATTACTCGAAGTCGATGGATATATTGGGTACGCGAAGATATGACGTTATAACGTGTCTCTTCACATGGCATAGTAATTGCCTATAAACAAGTGAGTCATCCTGTGAATTAAGTAGACAGAATGCTATTATCTCTTAACTTCTCTTAACCTTCTACTAATTTTTAATTGACAACTTTGCTATTCGAGAGTGCTGAAAGGCTTGACTTCTTGTGTGCAAGCATAGTCAAGGTTCATGCTTCATTGTACTCCGGGAAGTTATATGTTGGCCCAGTACAATTCAATTCTCTCAAACGATGGCATCACTACATGCCTTGAGGCCTTTTCCTCTTTCTCCGTCATTTCTTCTCCATTTTGCTAGAACAGAGTGTCCATTCAAGATGCCGAAAATGTTTGCTTTTAAGGCTAGCCTGTCCTAAATAAATGACGTTGGAGCTATCCATTTTTGTTTTATAAAATTTTACAAGAAATGACAAATAAAAGAAAATAAAAGTGTGTGAAACATGTCTCTAGGCTGCAGTTGTGGATTTTCACCTTTTGTCCTTAACTTCATCAGAGAACTTTCTGTAGTTAGAGTGTGAATGCACATATATCAATGCAGAAAGGATAACTACTCAACAAGTTGTGTGATATAATAAGTTGTTCATAAGATTCCATGATTTTTTTCTTCTGCTTTTTAAATATGAATTGTGCTGATAAAATACACTGTTCATATGAATCCATGCGTTTCTTTTTTTTTTTTAATGTGAATTGCGCTGATATAATAAGCTGTCCTGTGAATCCTTTTTTTGTTTTTTTTTTAATGTGATTTGTACTCATTTGCTCACGCAGTTGCTTTTGCGAGATTATTCTTCCCTACCGAAGCAAAGTTAGCTATGGAAATAGCACATGCAGAGGTAACAGCAGAGTTTCCAGGCCTTGCTGCATCTAACAGATCTAATGGTCAATTGAGAGAGGTCGATCTTAATGAGACTCCTACAAATCGAAATAAGAGGCTGCGTGAGAGGGTTGATGCTTTAACGAGAACAGGTAACTTAAAGCAATTATAGCTGTTCGAGTCATGTAAGATTAGCTTTCAGTTTTCAGAGGATTGCATGGTAGATTTGAAGCACTGTTATAGCTTATTCCTCTTCGACATACTTTTTGACAACATATTAAACTCTTGGTAGTAGTAATTTTCAATTTTCACGTTGTAAGTTGTTTTAGTTACTGATCATACCTTTTCACCAATTTCTGAACAGTGGAGCTAGGTCGCCGCTACTTCCCGCACTGTTCGCAAGTCCTGGACAAGTTTCTCGAGGATGACTTGCCTGATCTGTTCTACCTCCAAAAAGGCTCCCCCGATGAGCAAAAGATCAAGAAGATGCGATTCTGCGAGCTCAGAGAAGACGTCCAAAGGGCTTTCACCAAAGACAAGGCCGTGCGCAGTGGGTTGTCATCTTCCTCGTCCTCGTCGTCCTCACTTAAGGGCGAGGCGAGGCATAACAAGGCTACAAGAAAATAATAGAGTTGTAAAGTTTTTTTAGTGAAAATTATGTAATGTTAGATGGTATGAAGTAGAAGCAAGGAGATTGAAGGAGATTTCCACTAGTTTTGACATCTAATGTCGTTTGTTTTGAGCGCAAATTTGTATCTATAATCGTGCGTCCTACGGTACAGGGACGGCAACAAGTACAGCGAGAATAATATATTATATCTATATAGTTGAAAGCATGCCCCTGCGGTAATTTGGTATTAACGGGTCACAATGCTCTGATAGTTGCTTCTCTGTGCGGTGGCGATGCGTCACCGCACTCAAACTTTCTCAAGTGCAGTGCTGATGCCGCGAGTTTTTCGTCTAGTTTTTCATTTCACTCCTTATTTGTCTGTGCTCATCTGCAGTTCACAAGCAGTTGATGAGTGGTTTCTGCTTCTTGGCCTTCTGTTTAATGATTTCAATAAAATAGGTCACTTGCAGAATCATCAGTTGATTAATGACAAAAGGCTCTGGAATGATGTTGCACCTAATTATATATGTTGAGGATGATGTGCTTCTTTTTTTTTTCTTTTTTTCTTTTTTTGGCAATTCATACGAAGAGCTGTGTCTAAATGAAATGGTATAGAGACCAGATTTTCTAAAAAAATAAAACTAAAAGAATTTATTCCAGATTATACATTTAATAAAAAATGATCCCAAATGCATGTGCCAAATTGATTGCGACACCTTATTTGGTAACAGTTGGACTCATTTAATGTGGATGATCGTAATTCTAAGTCTCCAAAATCAGGCTCCGTGTTTCATTATATTCAGAAACTGCAGCAAACAATTAAAAGCATAGAGAGATGGGAATATCCCCGCGTGTGGGTAAAAATACACTCGGTGAGGCGACACAGTTGTACATATCGCATTTTACGTGACACAAGAAATAGTTGAGAAACTTTAATTCCCTCTTTTGTCCCTTCCATGTTATACACATCACTATTACATTGATGCGACATATATCATTTTTAGGAAAGAGTTTGACATATAATTGATAATCCAGGTTCAAAATTTAAAATATAAATGTTTTACACATGGAACCTTTTTTTTAGTTAAAAACGAAATTATTTTTTTAAAATTATTTTTACACACTTTCTCTCGAGAAATCAAACCATACTTGAATTCATTGCTAAAAAAAAAAAAAAGAAAGAACAAAGCTGAGATAACATGCTATAATATTTCTCTCATATAAAACATATTTAGGTATTTAGAAATTTGCTACTTAGATTGTAGAGATATTTTTGATAGCTCCTTTATTTATTTACTTATTTTTAAAATCTGAGTAAATTGTACGAGGGGTTCTCAACTTAATTTCTCATGGAACCTTTTTTTTTTTGAACTCCCAATCATTTTAAACATTATTGTTTCAATTACCCTTATTTTGGTTCGGTCTCATTCAATCCCATAATTTGGTTCAATTCAATATTAAAATACCTTTAAAACTAAACGAAACTGAATTCATAGTTTGAAAAATTAAAGAAAAAACCTTGCAAAATGGTTGGGGATCGGTCCAAGTTGTACCCTTTAATTAAATAAGTAAAGCATCTTTTAGGCCGGAGTATGAGTTAAATTTATTAGATCTGATCAAATTTATTTAATAAACAGAATAAAAACCAAATTTAATTAAATCCTATTAACATCAAAATCAGCTCATTTAATTATACCACGTACCCAACAATTAATATTACTTCCTATTCCAAAAGCTACGCGCTTAACTCATCAACCTCATGTGTTTCCCCCTATTCCAAGGACCCTTCCCTTAAAACACGCAACTACATTACTATTTATAGTTTACTTTTAATATATGCCTTAATTAATTTGTATTCAAGGAGAGAAAAGAACAAATTAAGAAAACAAAAGCATGCGCATGGCTTAGTTGTCCTTGGGAAAAATAAAACAAAAGAAAATATCAGCAACACATTCAACAGCTTTATAACTAGAAATTGCCCTAGAATCTTAATTATATATATATGAGCTAACTCTCTATATATATAGGACACCAATTCAAAGAGAACATGCTCATCTGCGACAACACTTGTTCTCTTTTAGCTTTTGTCCTAATGCATATATGCCTTCTCAAATAGTTAACGTTATTATTTGTGTACTTCCCATGCACGTATCAACCTTTTTTAGTTGGCATTGTAGCAAAACACCCAATCACCACCCTTTGTCAACTCAAGTGGTCCTTATCAGAGCGCACAAATCCAAGAATTTTAAAATATAAAGAAACACCCCCCCCCCCCAACAAAAAAGAAAGAAAGAAGAGAGATGCATGCAAACACCTTAACTTTGTAACCCTACCATTAATTGCCTATAAAACCTGGCCTCTTTTAATCCCCTAGATCTCCATACTCAAGAAATGGTTCACACTCTTCTCTCTCTCCTTCTCCTTCTCCTTCACCTTGTCCCTTTGGTCACTTCATTGCCCCATAGATCTCTATCAAAACACAAGGATCATGGGACTAGTCTGGTGTTGTCTCTAACCCACTCTAGAGCCCTCTCTCTCTCAGCCATGTCACTTGATGAGCACTTGAAACCTCTTGATGCTTTAGACATGATGGAGCCATTAAGAGGATATGGAGATGGGTACTTGCTCTCCTTAACCCTGGGCTCACCCCACAGGTGGTCCAAGTCTACATGGACACAGGTAGTGACCTCACATGGGTCCCTTGTGGCAACTATAGCTTTGATTGCATGGACTGTGATGAATATAGAAACTACAAGCTAGCAACTTCAACATTCTCACCAACCTACTCTTCCTCATGCAGTCGAGATCTATGCACCAGCCAACTTTGCACCAATGTGCATAGCTCCGATAACCCTTACGACCCGTGCGCGATGGCCGGGTGCTCGCTGAGCACTCTTGTAAATGGCTTCTGTCCCAGGCCATGCCCTTCTTTCTCCTACACTTATGGTGCAGGTGGAATGGTCTTGGGGAGCCTCTCTAGGGACACTCTGAGGGTTCATGGGAGTGTTACTAAAGATGTCCCAAGTTTTTGCTTTGGGTGTGTGGGCTCTTCGTTTAGGGAGCCAATTGGAATTGCAGGATTTGGAAAGGGTGCACTCTCTCTCCCCTCACAGCTTGGCTTCCTCCAAAAGGGCTTCTCCTACTGCTTCTTAGGGTTTAAATATGCAAACAACCCTAATATCACTAGTCCTCTTATTGTAGGGGATCTTGCAATCTCCTCTAGGGAGAACTTCATGTTCACACCCATGATGAGGAGTCCCACATACCCAAATTACTACTACATAGGCCTACAAGGCATCAGCATTAGCACTACTGATGCTAGTGTTATTGAAGCCCCTCTAAATTTAAGGAGCTTTGATTCAGAAGGGAACGGTGGGATGATCATCGATACAGGCACAACATACACTCATCTCCCCGAGCCTTTCTACTCGCTCTTGCTGTCGAACTTAAGCGCGAAGATCGCGTACGAGAGATCGAACGAGTACGAGCAGCGAACCGGGTTCGATCTATGCTACAAGATTCCGTACTCCAACGGCTCGCAGCACTCGGACGACCTTCCCTCTGCAACCTTCTACTTCGCGAACGATGTGAAGCTCGCATTGCCTAAGGAGAGTTGCTTCTATGCTATGAGTGCTCCGAAGAACGGCGTGGTTGTGAAGTGCTTATTGCTACAAAGCATGGATGATGGGGATTATGGTCCAGTTGGGGTCTTTGGGAGTTTCCAGCAACAAAATGTGGAGGTGGTGTATGACTTAGAAAGGGAGAGAATTGGTTTCCAGCCTATGGACTGTGCTTCTTCTGCAGCTGCATATGGCCTCCACTAGAAGCTGAGAAGTTCACTACATAATAAAAAAAAAAAAAAGCCCAAGAATATATATATATATATATATATATATATATATATATATATATATATATATATATATATATATATATATAGAAACAAAGCAGTTGCTGTACTTCGAGCTTCAGAAAGGTTCCTAAACTTTTTTGTGGTTTTTGTACTTTTCTATATATGGGTTTTGGATGCTGGATTAAGGTGATTGTTTAGTTGGAAGATCACTTTAATGCAATATATATAATCAAGAGTTACTTGTCAAAGCATTGAATCATGCACCGCCTTGCTCGCTAGATAATCACAAGAGGAATGAATGAATCTATTAAATAATTACTAGTTTGTGTTGGTGTTAGTGCTCGGACTTAATCCACACATTTTTACGTTTTATGTTGGATAAGTCAAAATATTGTGACCTTAATCAATTGTCAGGTGACTTTCGGTGTGAACAGCAGTTTGATGAATATGATAGGTTATCCTGTTGCGTTGAAGGGTCGTTTCAACTACAACTACTATATATATGCAGCAATTGGCAAATGGCTTAATTGCATTCAAATTGTCGGTGACAAAGTGAACATATATACATGTCTCGTATATATGAATCTAAAAAATACGAATGTGCTGTGATTACAGGAAAGCTTTATTATTGCTCTATTAATTGTTAGGTACTTGTGCATAAAACAAAGCGAGCATGTACTTGCAATAAAAGGAACTTCATTTCACGAAAACAGTGTTAGGGAAAAACACGAGAAAGATGAAACAGATGAGACAAATTATGTTAAGTATGGATGGACACAAGAGAAAGAAATTCTTTCAAGGAAGAAGCTCTCGAAGAACAAAAAAACGCAAAACAAAATGCAACGAAGTTGGGCAGACTAGATAGTAAAGATTTATGTTGCTAAAAGGAAGAAATGACCTGCGACGAATAACGATAGGATGAGATGATTAATTCGACCGATCTTTTCCCACAAAGAATCACCACATGAAACTACCGATGATAAATTTAGTGATAGATATTCAAACGAATATAATTAACACGCCAATAATTTCACCATAGTTAACTATAACTCACATTTACAGCAAAATAAATGCAACACTAAATAGCGCCATCGCGGTATATTCATATAGAAACCAGGACAAGAGTCTGCTGAGTAAAACCTCTTTGAACATTTCACTACCGCCAATTTTGACTGGAACGAGTCGTCGGTATTACATTTTATGAGCAGCAGGAAGAAGCATTGACCAATCTCTCGGTCGGTCTCTGATTGAGAGTCATTCCTTGAGGGTTCTGCGCCGCTGGTTGCCCTTGAAGCAATCTCTTTGCTGCAAAAAAAACAAAAGATAAAAGCAACAGCTCGAAGTAAGCTTTCTTTCTTTCACCCTTCTGCACGCTGCAAATTCAATTTTTCACATTGACGAAACGTCCAAAGTTTCTTACTCGTACAAAAATTTTCTAAAAGCAGGATGGACGAGAACAAAAAGTAATGGGAAATTTATTACCAATGAATTCATTAATATAATGAACAGTGGATTTGGTCAGTTTGGAGATAGGAATTACCAATTTCATAGAATATATCATTAACATTGATTGCTGTTTTAGCAGAAGTTTCCATGAAAAAGAGACCGTTCTCCTGAGCATAGGTCTGGGCTTCCTGAAATCACCAAAATAGCGGGAAAATAATAAGAACACTAAATTTAAGAAAAGATGCAAACCACAAAGGTGGTAAAGTAACTAAGGACAATGCATTTCGATATAAACTAGAAGCTATTCATATGGTATTCACAATACAATTCGTCAGCTGCCGCACCAGTATGACATCAGTTAAACACTAGTACCAAATTTGTAATTTGAGAAAAACCATAAAAAAAAGGAATCTGAATTGTTTGTGGAAGAATTTACTACATTACTTTCAGCAGACGATAGTATCGATGAAGTAATTGGTCTAAAAAAAGTAGTGTAGCATTATCTATTGGATAGATATACATACCTCTGCGGACACCTGCCTAGCATCTAACAAATCAGCTTTGTTTCCAGCAAGAGCCATTATTGTGTTTGGATTACCTAAACAACAAATAAGAAAATTAAAATTTTGGTCAAATGGAACTCAACTCACATGCATTACAAAAAGTCACAACTTCACAAGCACTATATAGCACACCAGGTAATTCTAACATGCTATTATTTCACTATAGCTATTACATTGCACATTCAAATCCTAGAGCCAGATCTTGTAAATCTTTCGCAATACATTGACTAACCTGATCCAAGTTAGCACTAAAAACAAGCTAAACTGCTGAAAGGTCAAAATTCTACATCTCGCAGCTCAGAGTAGTAGATGAAAAAAAATAGAAAGCATAACAGAACCAAACATCTAAACCAAACGAGGTAACTCAGACAAAAAGAAGAATAGGCAAAACAAGATGCACTGAATATTCTATAGCAATTGTTTACGTTGCAGGCATAAAAAGAATGAACTGTGGAGTTGGTTACATACAAGACATAATACAGATAAAATATATGCTCAAGCAAAAATTAGTTTATTCACATTAGTGAGAGTATTCAGCAAGCACAACTTATGATGCAGAACAAAAAATCCAACATCCACTCAAAAGTGATAAGACATATGTACAAATAGATTAAGATTCCAATATGCCAGAAGAAATAATTCCTGTAGCTTTAGTCCAAATCTAACTATACCAAATCTAAATAATTTCTGTAGCTTTAGACCAAATCCTTTCATAGGCTTTCTTCCTCTTTTCTTGGTTTTACTAACTTATATTTCAAACCAGTTATATGATTTAGAAGCCTCCGGTGTTAAACTCTTTGTCATAACAAATCATCAAAGGTTCAACATTTTTCATAAAAAGAGACATACACTATAGAAAATATGATTATGGAGTCTCTTTAGTTTGATAGATCTTTAGACTATAGCATTTGAATTGTCCATAATACTCCCTTGCCTCTGAAGCCCTTAAGAAGAATTTTATCTGATCCATTTTTCTCATCACTTCAGTAAAAAAATTAAATAATTTTAAAAAGAATCTGATACAAAATTATGCTTCATCTGAGTTCCTGTGTATATGCTTTTCCCCAAGTAATAGTAAAATGAGAAAACAGGACAAGCCTCATTAACTGATGCTAACACCCATAATACTCCCTTGCCTCTGAAGCCCTTAAGAAGAATTTTATCTGATCCATTTTTCTCATCACTTCAGTAAGAAAATTAAATAATTTTAAAACGAATCTGATACAAAACTATGCTTCATCTGAGTTCCTGTGTATATGCTTTTCTCCAAGTAATAGTAAAATGAGAAAACAGGACAAGCCTCATTAACTGATGCTAATACCAATCTGAGAGAATAGAAAAATATATTAACTGGAGGGTTATGCATTACCTTGAGCTTGAAGTTCTTGAACCCATTTCTTTGCGCGCGTAAATGAAGCCTACAACATTAAACATAATGAGAATTCAGTGTGCAGTTTTCTTAGGTCCAATCTACAAGCAAAATTTGAACAACTAAACAAAAGGATTAAATCATCTTGAGAGAAAATCTAGACAGGTTAAATGCTTTCACAACCATTTCGTAACCCAAATTTCTTCAAACTTTCCAACTTTCAAGAAATCAATATGACAAAAGAGATGGCCAGTTTCATACCCATTCCATCTTAAATTCAAAACATGTAGGATTAACTTTCACAGGCTTCTATAGAACAATCGTGTTTATTCAATTTTACTAACCGCATTTGTTATGTCATACACAACAACGGCTGCAGCAGCTCCCCTGTAATACATGGGGGCCAAGCTATGGTATCTCTCCTGTCCTGCCGTATCCCAAATCTCAAACTTCACCGTCTCATCATTCACCGCCAATGTCTGTGAGAAGAATGCCGCGCCTATTGTTGACTCCTACAAATTCACAATCAAAAGATCGATAAATATCAAAAGAGAAACTATTCCCGCCGCTGATTGTGGAATTCCTGTATATAGCAAACCTGAAATTCGACAAACTGGCCCTTCACAAAGCGCAGAACCAGACTTGACTTCCCAGTTCCCACATCTCCAAGAAGAACCTGATATTTGAAATCATGGTAATCAATAAATATCTATAAATAAGGTGCTCTCCAAGTCTAATTAGCACAAATAACAGGAGAAAACAAAGATTTACTCTATACCATATGCATCAATAAACTGGAATTGCACATAAATCTTTGATTTAGACAACAAAATTTGGAACAGGAGGTACTATACGAAAGTTTATACAACATAACTACTTCCAATAACCAATAACATGGAAACAAAATCAAATGACAAAATTCACCTACGCATGCACGATATAAAGCACGATGCATCTACCTTAATTAAACCACATAATGTTCAGCATCTACGTTAACTAAATCACATAATACTCATCATCAACAACAAATTAACACATAACATGCGGCATCTACACAGAGTTCTACATCAAATTAGCTAAATCAGGCCTTAAATAAGTAATCAAACATTAAACTATTCGAGATGAAGCCGATCACAGAAACCCTAAATATCGATCGCCATGAACAACGAATTAGGAAAACAAAAATTTACCAAATTAATCCAAGACGAAAACGATTACACCAATTTTGAGCGAAATCGAAGTCAAATAATCAATAATAAAGAGGAAAAATCATACTAATTTCGCGTTTCTGATCTTGTTTCCCGCACCCGCCATTGATTCGATCCGCGAATTCGATACCCAAAAGAGGCGAAATCGAAAAGGGGTTTTCGCAGCTTTTTTGGGACGATGGTGGGGCAAAGGACCAAAAATAAACACAAATGACTCGTAAAATTATTATTCTTATTATTATTTTGCTCATATATAGGTGGAAATTGGCCCTTGCATCTCTCACCGTTCATTAAGTTGAATTTTTTAGGTTATCGTTGATCACGACCGTTCACATTTTTTTCTTATTTAAATTTTTTGTTATTGAAATTGCCACGTGGCGTCGGTGGAGACGGTGGATTGGAACCTTCTGGTCTTCGTCGTCGGCGTAACGCGTATAAATTAGATATTTAAAAAATTGAAAAATCGAACTCATGCTTCTTCTACTAGAAAGATTAATGCGAATTCGTTTGTAATACTTAATTAATAAGACCAAATATTTAAAGAACTTGTAGAAAATAATTATTGCAAATTCGTTTGCAGTAATTAATAAGACTAAGTACTTGATGAACTCGTAGAAAGAATTTATTTCGACAAAGTAGCTACTTCATTTTATGTTAATCTTTTTTTCTTTTTTTTTTTTTCTCTTCTAGCTTGATCGCGGTTTACTATCTTATCTGTGTAGTCCAGTTTAATTTCTAATAAATAAAGCTGATACTATGTTAATTTTTTTCAAAAAAAAAAAAAAAATAAAAACTTTAAAAATTTATTTATCTAATGGGAAAAAAATAATAGTCTTTCCAATAAATTTGTTATTTGTTTTATGAGAAAAAAAAGGGGTCAAAATGTGCAGAACTAACTAGAACTATGATAACTTTGAGTCGGCCATCTAACTTTTTAAAATTTTAATTTTACTATTTAATTTTTTAAATTTATTTGATTTAAACCGATCAACACTAGTTTGACTTTAAAATTTGAATACATCACTTATTTTTGTAGATTTAGTTAATATATATTTTATATAATTTTCACAACTATAAAATTATTAAAATAATTAGCTTAAGTTTGAAACTCAAAATATTATTGATTAAGTCAAATCTAATATTTAAAAGATTTGATAGTAAATCTAAAATTTTGAAAGAAAGAATTGTCGATTAAAAAGCATCATCCTAAGTTGGATGGACTTATCTTATTAAGTCATGTCATTTAGAGTTAGCTATATACTAAAATGGTCTAATTTTTCTTGGGGAGAGTGAATTTCCACATAAGTCTTTTTTTGAGATAAAGAATTTCTACATAATTCATTAAAATGTAAAAAGCTACAAAGCTTAATCTCCCGTTTGGTTCAGGGTTAAGGAATGAAATAAATCCTTAATTTCGAAATTATTTCTAAATACCTAATTTGGATGGTGGGTTAGTTAACTCAGTTACTCCACTCTAAATGGACTATTCGGAATAGTCCATTTGGAATTAATTAATTAATTCCCCAACCAAATACTATTTTTTATTTATAATAACTCATTATTTTTTTTATCCCACCTTTATTAACCAAACATTATTTTATCTATATCTAACTAAACTCATTATTTTAATCTTATCTTAACCATGAACTTAACCATATCTTTAGAATAACAAATTTTTACTCAACCCTAAATCAAACGGTGGAACTTCTCAAAATCCCACATTTTTTTTTCCTGAAGAGCTCGCTACTTCTTATACGGATGGAAGTCATGGCACCGTCCAACCGTAGAGCAATGCCGACTGCCCTGAAATCGCGAGTTCGGTCAAGCTTGCTGTACTTGGTTAATCCCGATAGCACCTAAACTCGTATCATCAGACAAGTACGTACGCACTATTTAATTTTTCTTTTTTTTTTTTCATAAAGAGTGAAAATAGTATACCATCCACTTCATTCTAAGTTTTTGAAAGTGTATTTAATTGAAAATAAAAAATTATTAGGTTTCGTTTGAAATTCAATCGGTAAACTCTTTGCCGACTACGTAAGGACTGTCGGTAACAAAAAAAAAAACTATTTAGTGGGCTAACAAGTTACATGTTCAAATACATCTTATATATATATATATATATATATATATATATATAAAGTCATTTCTTTATCTTGCTCGAATAGACGAAGACTTTCTGAGTTTTAAGTTAGATCCATCCCTTTGATGATTTTCACCCGTTAGATCATCTTATTCAACCAACCACCCACTTAACCCTACATCATCCTAACCGCACATCTCTCAATCCAAAAGTTAAAAACTTGGTAAGAAATGATTTGGTCTTATTAATAACGTAGTAATACAGTTCTATATATATATATATATATATATATATATATATATATATATATATATATATATTATTATTTGGAAGAGTTAAAAAAGGTGGATCTGCGGCCTAAGGGGACAAGACCTCCTTCCTTAACAGTACACCATCCCTACCAAATCTGCAGAAAAACAGATACATTGTGGCAAAACTGTAAAATTTTGGGAGGAGATTCCTTTGACCAATCCCTTGGTCTTCTGCATCCTCTGCCTCCTTTTTTTTTTCCTTTTTTTTTATAGTACTCTTTTGTCCACTTTCAACACAACAAAATCATCTCTGAAGCACCATCATAATAAAGGAATGCAACCAAAACCACAAATTCCAATTGATATTTCATGAACTAAATTTATGTAATTTGTGGCAAATGAAATAAATAAATGGCTCCCAACAGGAAAACAATTACAGGTCAACAACAATTTCTCAATCTCCCAGTACTCAATCAGCCAATGGCAATGATATCATGTGCCTCACACAGAGAGCATCTTTCCTTTTAGCTTCTTTTTTTTTTCTTTTTTTTCTTTTTTTTTTTTTTTTTTTTTTTTGGGGTTTCCCCAGAAGCAATTATGGCCTGAAAGTTGCAAAGCAGGGGTTCCTGCAAACCCTAGAAAGATTAATCATTGGAGGTGACAATATGTATGGGTGGATGAAATGGTGAAAAAGGGCTCTTCTCCTTCCTTAGCCCTACAGAGGCCAAAAAATAAATGAGTATGCATGTCTACATGATAGAATTTTAATGTGCTGTGGCTAACTCAGTTCACAGGCTACACTAGCTAATTTGTGGGGCCATTGGTTGCTGCATGGGTTTTCTTGCACACATAACCCTACAAATAGGCAAAATTATACAAATTAATAACTCTACAAAGTTGATATTTGCATGCAAATAACAACTCTACAGTGGTATTTTTTTGTAATTAAGTTTGTAAATATTTGCAGGTAGTGGTGTGTGTGTAGATGGCAAAAATGGCCCATGCTTTGCTTTGCTTTACTTTATTTAGGGTGTGATGAGGCCTTGTCAGAAACCAAGCACAGGATTGAGCTGGCAAGCTTGTTGATGGCAGTGGCTATGCCCTCCATGGACTGAGAGCTGGCCTCTGACTTTGACTGCTCAAGGTTGGCTGCTCTCTCTCTTAAGATCATCAAGTCTCTATGCCTGCTCTCTTCTCTCTCTTCACTTGCTTGGAGTGCTGCTGCTAAAATGGAAGCACTTTTGGAGATTGAGGAGCTCATGCTGTGTTGTTTGGTTCTGGCACTGCTGGTGCTGGGTCCTTCTTCTCTCCTCCTCTTTCTCTCAGTTGATGAGTTTGAATGGTCAATATCATCTGAGTCTGAGCTATCACACATCTCCAATAAAATATTATATTGAATCAAAACATTGTGCAATGGAATAAAGGAAGAAGATAAAAGAGCAGCTTTAAGATAAAGTTTGGTCAACCAAATACTATTCTAAACAGAACCATAGTTAAAAAAATTGAAGAGCAGTTAAACTGTTTAGTTATTTACCAGTTAGTTTTTTTTTCCCCCTTTAAAAAAAAAAAAAGAAAAAAGAAGAAAAGCTTGATACCTCCCTAGTCAGTGGGAGGCAAAAAACACAAAGTAAACCTAAGTAGAGAAGCAATAAAAGATCCACCAAATCTCTAGAGAGAGAGAGAGAGAGAGAGAGAGAGAGAGAGATTTACCTACTGAGTCCAATGGTTGATCAGTTTGGTTTGTGGGATGAGGGGGAGGAGGTGGTGGCATGATCATGCTTGTTTGTGGTCCATGGCTTGAGCTAAGAAGTTGCATAGTGAGAGGAACCATCAAAGGTGAGGTGCTTCCTGTTTGCCTCTCCTTGACCATAACCCCTTCCTTCTTAGAAGCACTAACCCCAGTACCCATATCTTCACCTCCTTTTCTCTCCACCACCTCAACTAAAGCCTCATATATCTCAAGCAACATGTTAGAGGGTAAGTTCCTCTCCTTCCTCTCATGCTTATCAAGCTTCCAATAAGAGAACCCATCATTAACCCTTTCTCCTCTCAAGCTCAACTCATATGCTCTCACCTTCTTGTAGTCCCTCATAAGGTTATCCCACCTATCATTGCATTGGTTCTGGCTCCTATGGCACCCATATCTCCAACAATAATCCTCCACCCATTTCCACCTCATCTCTGGTTGTTTAAGATTGCCACCACTACTACTGCTTCCAACCATTCTCTCCTCACCCTCTTTGACCCTCTTCAGCCTCCTCTCATTATCCATCTTCTTTGCTTCAATCAGGACCATTGTCTCATTCAGACTCCAATTCCCCCTTCTATACTCTCTACTCTTCTCATGCTCTTCTCTCTCCATTTCTCTCACTTGCATTGAGTAGATCCTTAACTAACTATATAAGGTGGCTTTTATTCATCATCTTCTCTCTCTTCTCTCTCTCTCTCTCTCTCTCTCTCTCATCCTTCTCTTTTCTCCTTTCTCCTTGGAGAGGCATGATTTGATGTTGATGGTCTTTACTTTCTGTATCAAAATCTCATAGCTCCAAAACTGGGATCAGAGAATGTGACCATGCTTTTGTAGTGGGCCTATTGGATTGCATGCACATAGAATACCCAAAGCAAGAGAGAGAGAGAGAGAGAGAGAGAGAGAGAGGGAGGGGGGGGGAGGAAGAGGAACAAGGCATGGGGAGGGAGAACTTTTTAGCTTTTTTGTCCCTTTACTCTTTCTCACTCTTTAATGAGCTTTTTGATATGATGTGGGTCTCACTTAGACTTTCAAGTTTCAAAGTTCAAAGTTTTTTTTTTTTTTTCCTCCTTTGGTCTCAATTCTCAAACTACTTATTGGTCCCAACCCCACTGATGTTAGCATATGGGCTACATGTGTTTCCTATGATGAATGTATAAAGATAGCCTTTGACTGGGTCACATAGGTCATTATGTTAGGTCCAATTTTGCATCATTTGCGTGTTGAAAATTAACCGCACATAAGAAGAAAAAGCTACCCATGAAAGCTTCTGTAACTGGCAACTTCAATAAGCCCAATATGTATATATGCATTCAATATATTGCTTTTGGAAAGAAAATTATATGAAAAAAGCATTAGAAAACCCTTTTGGAGTTAAAAGAGGTAAAAATGTACAATTACTTGTTCGAACTAAGGCATTCATATTTTGAAACAAACTACTATTGACTAACTTAAATCAAATAAATTAAAAATTATAATAAAATTAAAATTCTAAAAAAAAAAACAAATTTCCATTGCCGGGATTTGAACCCGGGTCGCCTGGGTGAAAGCCAGGTATCCTAACCGGACTAGACGACAATGGAATTGTATTCTTTTTATGTAGTTTGGATAATATATGATACATAATAATCCATATCTCCCATCCCCTCCTGCAAATAAAAACTTCACTTATTAATTGAAAGCTTCTCATGTTCAAAAACCAAAATTCATACTCTTTCTCACATTTGGGCTCGAGACTTTTACACAATGCACGACACTTTATTTCTAGTTGTACAACTCAATGAGGCAAACATCTGATTCTGATAACCCACCAACCACAATCTGTTTACTTCCCGCAGTCGACCTATTACATATACTTGGCCACATAATGAGACTAAAATGTGAGTAAACTATCATTACCAATAGTCATTGCAAGAGCACAATCCATCTTTGAACTTGTGAAACCTGTTCCGATCCCTCACGATTATTTCTCTTCGATAGAGCTTCGAAACAAGTTTAGCATGTGTATGACAATCCCTGCAAACCCTAAGGTTCTTCACGATACGGATCGGTTGCTGGCGTTCGATGTTAATAATCCCAAAAGCCATTGCCAACTTCTCACTATGATAACTCAATACATTCCTCTTCTCTTCCTCATCATTCATATCAACCAATGCTTGAGAAGTGTCCCTCACATACCCAACTCCCTCCAATTTCCTCTCAATCTCCCCCAACAACGCGTAGATCTCTGGACTTTGAGGGTGAGTCATGTCCCCCACGACAAACTCATGAACAACCCCATTCCACTCTACGGAACTACACCCGGTCTCTTTCTTAAGCCCTCTCTCTTCCATTGCCCTTCTCACTTCCTTCACATCCTCCCACCGACCGTTAGCGGCATATATATTTGCTAACATAACATATCGGCCCCCATCGAGCGGTTCCAAGGCGATCATACGCTTCCCCACACGCTCCCCCACTTCGAGCTTGTTGTAAGTCCGACAAGACGACAAAAGTGCACCCCATTGTGCCGCGTGAGGCTCCATTGGCATTTGATGCAAGACCTCTTCGGCCTCCTCCACAAGACCGGCCCGGCACAAAATGTCGGCCAAACATCCATAGTGCTCTCTTTGAGGACTAACACCGAACTCCTTCATCGACTCGAAAATCTCCTTCCCTTCTTTGACCCGGCCCGCATGACTACAAGCGCTCAACACCCCAATGAAAGTCGACTCATTTGGCGATAACTTCTTCTCCTTCATTCTCCGAAGGAGATTAAGGGCTCGCTCCGTGACCATGCATTGCGAGCCCACCTATCATTGCGTTCCACAACACAACATCCCCATTTCGAACACTATTAAACACTTTCGAAGCCTCATCTATACACCCACATTTACAGTACATATCTACAAGAGCTGTCTCAAGTACCACATTACCATTTCTCGCGATTCCGTTCCTATCAACATAGAGATGAATCCAACGGCCCTGATCGAGCGCGCCCAATTGCGAGCACGCCTTCAACACACTCACCAGGGTAACAACATCAGGCCTCACCTTCTCACCCTGCATCACACTAAACAACTTCAACGCCTCCGAAAACTCACCGTTCGTGACGTACCCGTCGATCATAGCGCTCCAAGAGACCAAATTTCTCTCAGGCATTCTATCGAACATCTCCCGCGCACTCCCCAAATCACCATTTTTCCCGTAAGCCGATATCAGGGTGTTCCAAGAGATCAAATCCAAAACGGAGCTAATCTCAAACAGTTGGCGGGCGTTTTCCAATAGGCCCAAATCAGAGTACATTTTCAACAGAGAATTCTTAACAACAAGCAAATCCTCGACCCCGCACTTGATCACCTGACCATGAACTTCACCTCCGAAGGCGGCGAATTCGCCCCGGGGGTCGCCGAGGGGGCCCAAGATGCAAGCTTTAACGAGGAGGGCGAAGGTGAGTGCGTCGGGGTGCGCGGGGCCGGCGCGCATGCGGAAGTAGAGGGCGAGGGCGCGCTCCGGCGAGCGGCGGCTGGCGTGGGCGGCGATCATGGCGTTCCATGCGGCCGCGTCGGGGTTGGGTAGGGAGTCGAACACGGTGGCTGCAAAGGAGAGGATGTGGCGGGGGAGGGGGCGGGGGCGGTGGAGGAGGAGGGAGAGGAGGAGGCGGCGCGCGGCGGAGTGGTCGCTGAGGAGGCCCGAGGTGGCGGAGAGGGCGAGGAGGGCGCGGGGGTCGGAGGATGAGGAGGAGGAGGAGGAGGAGAGGATGGAGAGGATGGGGACGAAGCTTGGGGAGAGGTGGGAATGGGGTTTGGAGTGGGAGAGAGTGGAGAAGAAGAGGAAGACGAAGGGTGTGAGAGGAGGCTTGAGAAGAAGCTTCTGGGTGGCGCGCGTTTGCATGGATTTGGGAATGCGCTAGAGAGATGGAGAGCCGGGCAAAAATGTTATTGTTAAAATTACTAAATTAGTAGGAGTTGAGCTGGAACAGTACCCATAGCCAACAAAATTTATCGCCACTTTTTTTTTTTTTTTTTTTTTTGATAGAGCTACCAAATCAATGGTTGAACACGATCTATATAACATAAAGTATTTAAAACTAAATTTCATACTTTTTTTCATATTATTCTTTTATTCATTAAGTTGACACAAATATGAATATCCTCTAAAATGTGATCTAAAATGTGATGATAGAAATATTATAATTAAGATTGGGAGTATAAATATTGTTCTAAATAGTATAGAATTTTCTATCCAAAATTTAATTGATTTAGATATCTTTACACCGTTAAACGACAAAATACTTTATATCCATCGTTAAAATTATAAATACATTTTGAAACTCTTTGATCATTAGGTCAATAATGTTGAAAAAATTTGAAATTTAGTTTCCAGATACTTTAAGTGGTATAGATCATATTCAATGGTGCTAGTCCTCGATTGGATGCTCCATTATAAAAAATACATAGATGACAATGAAGTATGTTTGCTACTGAAAGCATTCCGGCTCAACTCAAATTATGAGTATTTATTCTTTAACAATATTTTATTTGTCATCTAAGGGTGTGTTTGGTTTATTTGATTCGGACCGTTTCATGATTCCTAATTTAGGTGCAAGGTTTGTTTACTCTGGATATCTTGATTTTAACCTCTTTTTATGATTTATGTGGCTGTATTTTATCGGAATCGGAATGACTCATTACTTAATTCTGTTTGGTTAATGTAGATATAAAAGCGTAATCAAATTAATATATTTTATATAAATTAAAATTTAATTTAAATTTAAATTCATAAGTTAGATTCAAAATACTTGATCAAATTTTAATTTTGTAATTCAAATTCAAATTAAAATTTAAAATTATATATTTAACTTCTAAATTTAAACTCATATTTTAATTAAAAAAATTAAAAAAATAAATTTAATCTGAATAAATATACATTCCGTCCGAATTCAACTTTCAATCCGGTCTAGGAGGCAGGATTAGAAAAAAAAAAGATGATTGTGGGATTCCTATTCTACTCGGAAAACACTTACAAAAGAATTCGCTCATTCTAATTCCGATTCTAGATGAAAAAAAAGCCAACCAAACACGCTCTATGTTTTTAACTTGTTTGATTCGGACCGTTTCATGATTCCTAATTTAGGTGCAAGGTTTGTTTACTCTGGATATCTTGATTTTAACCTCTTTTTATGATTTATGTGGCTGTATTTTATTTTTTTAAAATAACTTAAATATAAAAAATAGAACATTTGAAGATTGTGTAATCGGATCAAAACAGATCCAAATTGACTCTAATCCATAAATAGTATTATTGGGCTTATTGGGCTAATTAAAAAACCGGCCCAGCCCATTTGAAGGGACAAATACCGTTTTGTTAAAACGTAGCCTCACATGCTTTTTACTACGTGAACTTCGAGATGGTGAATATTTTGGGTAAGTTGACGAAAATAGATATGCTAATAAATTGAACAATATTATTGTTCAAGCAACACATTTTAATTTACTAAGGTTCATATGGTAAATTGCAATTTGAGTAAAGTTCAATTTAATTCGAAGCTTATTTCTCGAACTTGAGCACACCTATTTTTATATGTAACACATTTCTCTCCCATAAGAATTGTTAAACATATATATATATATATATATATATATATATATATATATATATATATATATATATATATATATATATATATATATATATATATATATAGAGAGAGAGAGAGAGAGAGAGAGAGAGAGAGAGAGAGAGAGAGAGAGCTGTGGGGAGAGGGAGAGAGAGGGAGAGAGAGAGTGAGAGATAGAGCCGGGGGGGCCAGGGGGCCCACCGAAGGCCGTGAGAGAGAGGGTGGGAGAGAGAGTAGTTGTTTATTAGAGCTAATTTTAAACCTCCCTCCGTCTTCATGAGGTTATCATTTTTACTATTTAGAGGCAATTGGTAATAAACTTCCGAAAATTTTTCGACCTTTTTGATTTATTTTTTTTACATTCAAAGTTATTTCAAATATACCCTTAGCGTTAAATTTTGTTAATAAACGGTTAACAATACTCGTTATCTCTATAAAATTACTATTTTATCATTTTCAATATATCTTTCTACTGTCATCAATCTTTTTTTTTTATTTGCCCCTAAGTTAGGAATAAAAGAAGTATTTTGATTTTTAGTTTTTTAAAATATATTCTTATGCCATAATCAATTTTTCTTATTTACCCTTAAACTAAGAGTAATAGAGGTAATTTTATTTTTTTTAACTATGGTACATATTTAACTCATATTTAACCCGAGATAACTTAACGGTGGTAAGCTGAGAATTATTTTTGAATAATGGAAGAATATATGAGGGTATATTAAAAACAAAAAAAAAATAGTAAAGATTAATTATATAATTTCGAAGTTTTGAAAGACATATATATATATATATATATATATATATATATATATATATATATATATATATATATATATATATAGAGAGAGAGAGAGAGAGAGAGAGAGAGAGAGAGAGAGAGGTAATTATCCTAACTATTTATTTGGTTCAATCTTAGCATTACATTCTAAGAAGTTAAATCCCATCATCTCTTATTATTATTATATACTAGTGAAGGTCCGCGCGCTTGCGGCGAAAAATTTACGTAATTGTTAAATTTTTTGAAAAAAAGTTTTTAATTTTTTAATATTTAAATCTAATTTAAAATTATAAACTTCAAAAAATTGAAGAGAGAGAAAAAAAAAATTTAAATAAAAAGGGATAAAAAATTTAAAATTTGAAACGCTATTTATTATATGTATTATTAATAAACTAATTAATTATATTATATTTAATATTATTAATAAATATAATTAATTTTATAGATTTTAAAAAGTTAAAATTTTAAACTTTAAAATTTTAAATTTAAAATAAATATTATATGTTAACATTTTAACTTAAACTTTAAATAAAAAATTATAAAATTTTGGAAGTAAAAACTAAAAAGTAAGGAGAGAGAGAGAGCTGTGGGGAGACGGAGAGAGAGTGAGAGAGAGATTGGGGCAGGGGGGCCCACCGAAGGCGAGAGGGAGAGAGGGTGGAGAGAAAGACAAAGCTTAAAAAAATTATAGGATCCACGACGTGACCTGCGAAACGCGAGAAGAGCGCCGTATATCTTCAACTTTTATTATTACTATATGTATATACATCAATTACACATACATAACGTCAAGTAATTACGTACCTAATAAGTGGAGGATTTTTTTTTGCGTATAAAGAAAAACTTCTACGTGTTCAATTTTTATTCAATCTCCAATTCCAACCATTATTTTTCTCTCGTCCTCCTCCCGTTTCAAGTGTATTACGTGGACATAATCCCACTTAAAAATAATCTTAACATTGGAAAATAAAGATAATATATATATATATATACACACATATATAGGTACAAGGACAAAATCATATAATGGGTCCAAAATAAAGAAGAGAATCAATAAGTCAAGGAGAACGACCAAGTAATATTAATTCTTATATGCCTGTGCATATATACGTCACATTTGTCTTTCTAAAGTAAAATGTTTTATTTTTATTTTGCCTCAGTCAATTTTTCACTCCTACTATTATTACAAAAACAACAAAATAAGCCGGGGATTTTGACTCCTATCAAGATATCATTAATGTTGGACTCTTCTTTTCTGTATTGAAATAGTCATGAATATTTTTTTCTCAAATTAAAATATAGTCATGGTTATTTTATTACTAAACAAGAGAATTTCGCTAGTACTACTTACTTAGAAAGTTCTTTTTATTAAAAAAATTATTAATTTTTTTTTTAGAGATAGCTAGTATGTTATTTGTTTTATTTAATTTTTTTTAGAAATAAATTTGGTTGAAAATGTGAATCAATAATAATTCAAACTATCGACCGTCTCTCGAGCAAGTGGCAAAAGGCTTGGTGGTTGGTACCTGAGACCCAAGTTCGAATCCTAGTCGATTCACATTTCCAGCTAAGTTTATTTCTAAATAAAATAAACGAAACGGATAGCGTGCTACCTATCTCTCAAAAATAAAATAATAATAATGATTCGAACTTGGGATCTCGAATACCAACCATCACATCCTTTGCCACTCGCGCATGATTCGAACTTAGAATCTCGAATACCAACCATCAAATTCTTTATTACTTGCGCCACGGTCAATCAGTTTTTATTGGAGAAATTATTGTTTGGACTCAATTTACTGTGTTAGCAGTGAATGACCAAGTAATTTGCTATTCGATGATCTTTTAAATAATATGATATTAGAGCGAGCCAATTGAAAGTTAGGAGTCTTTTTTAAATACCGACGGATTTGTGGGTGGTCTACATCTGACGTGGTGGAATATGTCCAGGTAATAACTTAATCTTTTCCTAAAGTGGAATGTTAGACCTTATTTGGTTTTGTTTTTCCAATCTTCCATTAGTTTACATATGGGCAGATGCTATTTTTCTTTTTGTTTACCATTCTTCTCAGTAAATTTAGGAAAAACCTCAAATACCACCCCTGTGATTTCGCACTTTTTCACTTTAGTATCATGTGATTTAAAATGCATCAATTTAGCACCATGCAGTTTCGTATCTTCTCACTTTATAGTACCCTATGGTTTAAAATGCATCAATTTAGTATCCTGTGGATTCATTTTTTTTCTTTTCGTCGGCTTCTCTATTAATATCTCGTTAAATTATATACAAAAAACTTCTGACGCCCTGCCTAAGTTTATCAAATATTTAGTTTAGTATTTTTTAGTTCTAACTTTATCACTGTTTTTTTTTTCTGGTAATATTTTGTTAAATTATATCCAAAAACTTCATATACCCTATTTATTGTTATCGAATATTCACTTTAGCACCCTTTAATTTTAACTTTGTCACCGATTTAACGAAAAAAATTAGTGAAATAGATAATAAAAAAAAAAAATGAAACCACATCCATGCATGGTACTAACTTAATACATTTTAAACCACAGAATACTAAAGTGAAAAAATACGAAACCACATGGACTATTAATAGTACCAAGTCCTTAATTTGTACTATTGAATTTTCGGTTGTTGGATGAAAGAATTTGCTTGAATGCTATCGGTAGCAAAATGTTTACGCAAATAGCGAGAAAATATTAATCCAAGAGAGTGAACACCACACTATTCATCACCTATATATGTAAAGTGCGTTCAGTAATTCAAAGGACTAATTAAATGTTAAAAATAAATATCAAAGAAACATCACTCTTTGGTAAATACGTACATATCAGAGTAGAGGATTCTAAGTTCAAATTAATTTTATCAAATCTCTATTTAAGTTCACATCTCTACTTAACCTTGAGAAATGTCTCGAGCCTAAACGTATTGTACCTGGTTGTTTTACGGGTAATAGGCGGCTAATGTTAATTTCCAAGTTCTACTTAGATTTTTCTCCAAAAATTGTGGATCTTATTTGAGTTCATCAATAATATTCTTGTTATGCTCCTTCTATTTCTTCTTCTTTGTTGGAAAAAAGACTAGATTTGGATGTATTAGTTGACGCGAGCTAGATTACCTGCTACGAGGGACATATCATTTTCAAATTAAGCACTCTTAAAGTAGCCTGAGTTTCTCAATGAAAGACGTGATTTTGGATTATAGGATTATAGGCTACGCAAAAAAAATCTAGTTTAGTACGTAAAAACAATCAGTTTTGGGGGTAAAAAAGCTTAAACCGATGAAGAATAGAACTTAATTTAATTTACCGATCGTTTCTAGAGCAAGTGGCAAAGGACTGTGATTGGTAGTATTCTAGACCCAAATTCGAATTCTAGTTAATTGATTCACATTTCTCACAAAGCGGGTAGCGTGCTATCTATCTCTCTCTCTCAAAAAAAAAAAAAAAAAAAACTTAATGTCATAAAATTTGTATTGAATATTTTCTACTCTAGTTCTTGCCTTAGTTCATAAGCACTGAGTAATGAGTAAATATTTTCTTTAAGTAAAAGTCTATGGACATAATAGAACTTTCTAGTATGATATTACGTAAAATAACCATTTATGTTGATAAACTAAACAGACTAGCTATAACTAGAGATAGATATATTTAAAAAAATTTTATTCAACATAGCACGCAATGTGGGTGACTACGAGACTAGGGAAGGTCAAATTTCCACGGAGAAGACCAAGAATAGCTTATAATGTTTTGCGAGACAAAAAAGGAGTACTCTAATAACTCCCACTACAAAAAATTTTGTATTTAAGAACACTTTAAATAATATTTAGCGACGCTTTAAAGTGTCGGCAAAAATAATCCCGACGCTTGTAAAAGCATCGTGAGTCGTTAAATAGACATGTCGGGATAAATATGCCGACGTTTTAATATAGCGTCGGAAAATTTATATAAATATTTGAAAACAATATATTTATTGGCGACGCTTAATCATAGTGTCGGCAAATGCTAAATATTAAAGACGCTAGAAGAAAGCGTCTTTTAAAATATATTTTGTTGTAGTGTCCCATACATTGTTGGGGGTATAAATTATTGAGATCTACTAAGATAACAAGGTTAACTAATCTTCTCTTTGTCTTTTTTTTTACTGTTTCACAGCAGTTATTGAACACTATGTGTAGTACTTAATTACTACATTAATTAAATAGTTATGCATCTTTGAGTTAAAAAAGAACACATTAATTATGCATATAAGTAGTATATAGATAGTTTATCTAGAAGATGCGTTAATTCATTTTATTAATTAATCCCTTTATTCTCGGGGCCACCATTATGGACTCTACCTATAGTCACAAGTCCTGTGGGGTTTGACGTAAATAATAAGTGTTGCATTAAAAATGTCTACATACAATAATATATGTGTTATTATTCTATTTGTCATAGTCGAATTTATGCCTTTGTCAATTGTGCCAAAACTAGCGTTAAAAAAAAAAAGGAAAAAAGAGAGAGAGAGATGGAGAAAGGCCAACACTCCTCTTAGTTAAAAAAAATATTAAATAATTGTATTTATGTGAATAAAATGTGTCATGATGAGCTCAATGTTTGAATAGAAAAATTTTCTTATTTTGATCTTTCATGGTCTAAGGAGTAAGGATAAGAGTCCCCAACCATTTTCGTCAGTTTTACACATTGGGCGCGTTTGTTACGGAAAATAAAGAGTAATAAAGCTACGCAAAGATAATAAATAATGAGAGATTTTCTCCGTCAATTCAAGGTGTTATAAAATAATTAATGGCTAAGATACGGCACAGGATTAGTGAGAATCATGTAGAAGTGAAGTAATCAAAAGAATTTAAAGAACATTTTCTACAGGAGCAGTGTGGGACTAATCTGTACATGATAATGACCGCGCCGATAATTTCTCCAATACATGATTACGACGTTCCACGCTAATCAGATCGAGAACAGCTATAGATTTTATTTTTAATTATGTTTTTTTGAATTTGTTGTTTTATAAGATTATGTTGAATTAATATGCTAATGAAGCAGTGCAAAGAGAACAATTCCACAACTAAAATAAATCAGCAAAAATTGCAGGACAGGTATATATATATATATAGGCCCTTGGGGAAAAAAAAAATACAACAAGACCATGTGCTAATTATGAAAATCTGAAGATAAAAAATGTATAATTAATACTTGTCTGAATTATAGATCATTTTGATTAATTTGGCTAGCTAACCTTCCAAACTTTTGATTTTAATATTTAATCTTTCAATTGGTTTGATTTAAGTAATTTAATGGCTTTTTTAGATACAAAAGTTAAGTTAATTACTTACTTTAATAAATTATAATTAATAATAAATTGTATAATTAAAATATTCTATTTAAATCCGGGAAGATTGATAGATAGATAGCGCATTCAAATTTTGAAACTAAAGAGTCACTAATCGGCTGAAATCAAATAAATTAAAAGATCAAATAGTAAATCAAAATTTTCAAAGATTAATTAGATAGTAAAATCCAAATAGATGATAGCAGAGATAAGTTTTATATATATATATATATATATATATATATATATATATATATATATATATATATATATATATATATATATATATATATATATATAAATTTCTTATCTTTATTAATAGCATGATCGTTGGTCTTCTGAGTGGCCGTTGGATTGAGAGATGTGCGGTTAGGATGATGTGGGCCCCTAGGGTTAAGTGGGTGGTACCTTTCCAAACTCAGTGAGTTGGTACAAAATTTACTTGTACGTGCCTTACCGGATACCAAATATGAAATAATCAAAATGAGCCTCATTAATTACTCTCTTTTGTGTTGCGATCCAAATCTAATAGAAATTTATGGCTCTACCAACGATCTATTTTAATTTAAATATAGAACAGTTCAAATTGAGCGTTTAATTAATTGTCTACCTATTCGGCCTTGGTCATGATCCATTGTTCTTTCTTGCTTTCTTAAGCTCATCAATGCGATATAAAATCATGACAACCACCTCGGGGTGTGGACCTAAACAGATCAATTACAAATTGAATTGTCTATTCCCAAAAAAGGATTAAAGAAAAAAAGAAAAAAGAAAAATAATTGATGAACCATTTTATTCCTGTAAAAGTAGTACAGGGAAATTAAGACTTTAATTAAGTTTTAAGTACAATTGGGAGAAGCTATGTAGAGGTTGCCACTATATACGATCACTAGTTTGATATCGCAGTGCATAAGACTTAAAAATTTTAAAAGTATTTTCAATTTTTCAATCGTTGTATATATTAAACTATATTTCTCCTGTAGCTATTGACGTTATAATTATTATTTTATTTTATTTTATATTTATATAACATTAAAGCACAAATTGCAACCTCCTGTCTTCACTACCTTTCCAAACTCAGTGAGTTGGTACAAAATTTACTTGTAATTTTTACCGTGCCTTACGGATCGTTTTTAGTACAAATAATAAAAAACTTAATAGTTGGTATTTCAGATTCCAAGTTCAAAACTATATTTATTTTTCAAAAAATATATATATAAATATATATATATACACACGAAGCATGTAGCATGTTATTTTTATTCTTCTCTCTCTCTCTCACGCACACGCACATGCACACACAAATTTTTCCTTGCCTTTTAAGGGTTTGGAATTTCTAAAGACAAGTATTCACTAATAAGATCCACATATGTGTTCATCATTTGATTGATCATATGAGCATGAAATTCTGCATGATAGGACTTTGATAAAAGTTACATAACTCTTGGGATCCTACAAATTCTTTTGCATGCTGCTTCAAAATCGTTGCTGATATCAGACGATTGAATATTTTATTTGATATATTTTCTTCCGTTTTCTTGTGTGATTTTTTTTTTCTTTTATTTTTTTTTTTACATGATAGGACTTTGATAAAAGTTACATAACTTTTGGGATCCTACGAATTCTTTTGCATGCCGCTTCAAAATCGTTGCTGATATCAGATGATTGAATATTTTATTCGATATATTTTCTTCCGTTTCCTTGTGTGATTTTACACAGCCATGGATAAACTAAATAAGAGAGTACTAAGTAAACAATTAATCACATTTTTGTCAATGTGAGATTTTTCAAACTTTTCAAATTCTAAAGGGCTTAAAATTCGTGCTACGTACTTTTTTATAATAATAAAAAAAAAGTAGCCTCCTCAAATGTTGAAGTAGTTTTTGTGGCACAACTTCTTTTGTGTATTCAAATACTCGGTTGCGAAGATAATCTAAAATTAAATAAGGACAAAATTTGTATTCAACTTATATAATTACTCATTTCACCATCCTAACATGCCCATAATTCAAATCTCGTCTTTTATTCTTCATGGTCTTACCCTTTTGACTCGAACTCTTTCCAAATTGGAAATGATCAATTGACTTAAACTTTTATGAGATAGAAACGTTCAAAGTATACTCAGCCACCATCTTTTACATCACAAGAAAAAATTTGTTGTTATATTGATGATAATAACATAATTAATATTGAACTATAATTTAATTTGGTCATGCTCAAAACTTTTCTCGTTTAAGTTTTGCCCCGTGGGAATGGAGTGAGATTCCGTTCTACAAAGAAAACTTAATAACTTATTAGGGGTTGGAACCATCTCATTTGGTTTCTATTTTCTCGGCACGTGCGAAGAACATAAAACTAAAGCTATGGTTCGGTGTACGTGAGACACTGCATCTACACCCTTCATTTACTGCAGTAACTATATCAACTGTAAAATTAATGTCACGTCGAGGACCACTCTATTGGCTTGCAAATTTTCTACAGTCCAGCGTGCAAAATTTTTCTCCACGACAGGTAATTGTGTAGTCCATCTGAGGCAAGATCTGTCAAAATATCAGATCGACTGCCCATCTAAGGACACAGCATAACCGAAAATTCATGCTGTATATATTCGAATATTCGGTATATTTGATCACTCGAATAACCAAATTATTCAGTATAGTCCCTACCAGTCAAAAGTTATAATTTTTTTTTTGTATAAGTGATGAAATTATTTCAGTTAAACAAAATTAAAAAGGTTAGTTAATTAAAAGCAAGATATTAAGATGCTCAGGCGGAAAGAATAGGATACAACTACCTTAGATCGAGCCATGTGCGATAACAAAATTAATTCGATAGCTTAGTCTCGATCGTTCATCATTCTGAAGCAGAAAGAGCGATAAATCATAATATGGTCGATGAAAGAGATTTCGATTCACAATATAAATGAACTGCTCATCAGTTATGATTGAATCTTTAATTTTCAATTCGTACTTCTCAGGGACCAATTTGCAATACGTGAATTAATATGAGGATTAATAAAGAGACTGTGCACAAATTTTACGCAAAACTCCCTGATGATTTAGCTAAAAGATCAAGCGGTCGAAATCCGCGCTGTGCACAAGTCAAAAGATACGACCCTCTCCTTTGACTTTCCCAACGTTACCAGTACACGCATTTCAAAGCAGCACACGTCAGCGTCATTTAGTTTTTTATTCACACCCCGCTACAAAAACTACAAAGCTAGTCGCCACATGTTATTTTTCTTTCCAATAAATTGCGTACACACTTTTAAACTTTGATATTTAAAATTTTAAAAGTTTTAATTTAGTTTTTAAACTTTTAACACTAATTTATTTTTGTCTATATATAATTATTTTAAGATTAAAACTTATTTTGTTCATTTATTATTTCATCCAACTTATTGAATAGTAAGGCTCCGTTTGGTATTGCGGGGAGATTACGTTACGTGCGGTGAGAATGTAGGTTGAAAAAATACCATGTTTGTTTCCGTACGTAATATTCCGTTTCCACCGGAGAACGCAGAAGCATATCCCTATATGCTTTTTCTACAACTCCATTTTATCTAATAGCGTTAGATAGGCCTCAATACCAAACTAAGCCTAAGTTAATTAGAAATATGCGATAGAAAAGATAGGGAATAAATGGAAGATATAGATACACGGATACATTGGATGTGAGTAAAATAAAATTTGGGTGAATGTTGGGGACTAGAGTTGCAATTTACCCATTTAATTCCTGCGTTTAGAACAGGTCTATCTAAACGGGACATTTGGCACATGTGGGATCCACGTGTCATCGTCACAACGGTGACAAATAAGCTTTTGCACAATATTATTTTTTTCGCCATCCAAATGGAAATAAATTGATGGAATGAGAGAGAGAGAGAGAGAGAGAGAGAGATCAAACGCATGGACTTTGACTAAGGCAAAGTCCAAGATTTTATAGCCATTAAAATGCTTCATATTTATAAGCTAAGAGAGGCTCATATATCCACAGGGAGAAGCAGCTTATAATGAGATGAATAGCAATACATAAAAGAAGAGAAAGAGGGAGAAAGAAGATCGATCGATGGAGAAGAGTACTGATCATCAAAAGGAACAAGAAGTGGTGTTGGTGGAAGATGAGGAGGATTTGGTGCTTCCGGGGTTCCGATTCCACCCCACCGACGAAGAGCTCGTCGGGTTTTATCTCCGTCGCAAGGTCGATAAGAAGTTGCTGAGCATCGAGATCATTAGACAGATAGATATCTATAAGTACAACCCATGGGATCTTCCAAGTAAGTTGCATGGGTTTGATCTTTTCTATTTTTCTTTTCTTTTTGTTTCTAGCTATATAATAGAATTCAGTGTGTTATATATCTTTAATAACTAATTATTATACTGAACCTTGATTTTATTCAGTGATTACATATTTTCCCATTAAGTAGTGCAATTAGTTCTTGATGAGAGTTCATTAATTATTAATTTAAACATATTAATAATTTGTATTAATCAGAAGAGAGAGAGAGAGAGAGAGAGAGAGAGAGAGAGTGACTTAAAGTTCAACAAGAGAATCATGCATGAAAAATACAAGCCAACAAGTGAATCTTGTCCCAATAACTAGTGCAATTAGTACGTAATTATTTAAACATATATATTAATTTGTTCTTTAAGAGTTCATTAATTATGTAAAGATATATATTAATTTGTTCTAATCAAACAAATAAGAGAGATTTAAGTTCAACAAGTGATATCATGCATGAAAGCCATGCACAAACCAACTCGCCATGCCATATAATAGAGGAGAGCAACCTAATTAATCATGTATGCATGTACGTAAAATCTATCCTTAATAATAAAGGATCAATATTTTCTATTAGATTTGTGCAAAGGACGAAAAAAAAATCAAAAATACAAGTACAAGCTTTTTCGACTCTCATTCTTTTTTTAATTTTTACATCAACTCTACAACTTTTTGAGTTAATATTAATTCTGAGAATCATTTGCAACCTAAGGAGAACTGAAGATTCAATTAATAGCTTGATTTAATTTCCCTTTTTCACCCTTTTTGGGGGGGGGGGGGGGGGGGGGGGGGGCGGAGAACCTCGTTTGCTCATTCTTTAATAAGTGATTAATTGCATAACAGAAGCTAGTACAGTTGGTGGAGAAAAAGAATGGTACTTCTTTTGTTTGAGGGGACGAAAATACAGGAACAGCATCAGGCCCAATAGGGTCACTGGGTCAGGATTTTGGAAAGCAACCGGGATCGACCGGCCGATATACTCTTCAACCAACATCGGAGAGTGCATTGGCTTGAAGAAATCCTTAGTTTACTACAGAGGAAGTGCGGGGAAAGGTACGAAGACTGACTGGATGATGCACGAATTTCGCCTTCCCTCTAGCGCCAAAGACAATGATACTCACCCTAGCATCCAAGAAGCTGTAAGATTTCTCTTCTAATTCTTTGAGTATTTCTCGCGCGCACTACATTTGACTTGGCTTCTCAAACAACTTCTTTATTTAGTTCCGAAAGAAGCAAGTTCTAGAAACTAGGGCGCCCTTGACTAACGCAAAAAACTGGAGATTTACTATCGATCATCGTAAGCTCAAATGAGCTCCTTGCCCCAAAAGTAGGACTTGAACTTTGCACCTCCTTTTAGTAAGGAGCTTAATTGCATTAGTGTTTCTTCTATATATCAATCTTCTTCAATAATAGCAATGTGAAAGAAGCTTAGTCGAGTCAAACAAGTACTTTATTAAAGTCATTTTCACGAGCTGGATCAAAGTTTTAAATTGTTGATATAATATTATTAACTCTTTTTTTCGTCGTACTGATCAAATTGCAGGAAATTTGGACAATTTGTCGAATCTTCAAGAGAAACATATCATGCAACAAGAAATACCAACAAGAATGGAATGGATCAAATAGCAAGAAACGGAAACTAATCGAGTGTGCTTCAACAACAAGCAGTTTTGAGTCTGTTAGTGTAGGAGATCAGTATAAGTTCTTTGGAGCCCCCAACAATCCACATGGCGAGTCGCCTAAGTTGGTTTATAACAACTACACAGAGAGAAACAACGAATCATTCCAAGTACAATATTCGAGCGTTAATAGCCCAGTTGTAACAGAGAATCACTCATTAGCAGCAACGGTGCATAATCCAAACTTTGCGAATCCACCGTCGAATGAGTTCATGAAAGATCCCAACTGGGATGAGCTTGGGAGGATAATGGAGTTCTTAACAGATACAAACACAGCTTACTAACGTAGATAAATATATATTTAATTAGGAGATTATACTACGTATGTTTTTTTTTTCTTCTTCTTCTTTCTCCCTTAATTTCTGATCCCATAAGTATGTAGTGAGGTCACAACATAGATTATATACAACTGCTAAACTAGCAAGTATAGGTAATAATCAATCCCTGCAGGGGCATATCTCATGCTGACATTTAATACTTCGAGTATAAATAGAATAAGGTTCTCTTTGTGAATTATATAAATGTGTGCTGGTACTGATATAAATTATACTGTGAGGTGCAAGTGCTTATTTTGTTGAGGGACCAAACTTTGTCAATAATAAGTATATGAATCTTTATGACATGATATATGTACTTTAAAAAAGAGTTTGGCTACTACGCTGTTAACATTATCAAGCTTTTCACCGTTAGATTTAGCATTTTGTTCATTTTCATCTGTCAGATTATATTATTTATTCAACCACTCGCTCAATCCCAGAGGGCTATTATTATCATAATCGTACATCTCTTAATCCAAAAGTCGAAACTTAATAGTATCAATGATCTGGTTCTATTAATAATATAATAGTCTTATTCTGTACTTTGATTGGATTTCTTATCTTATTTCTATGCTGTAAAGCCTCTAAATATATGCATGGTTTTTTTTTTTTTTTTTGGCATGTTAAAATAAAGTTGGGCATGAAGTTATACTTGTTTGGGGATATTACTACGTATCAGTTTGTAAGATGGTGATGCAGTTCTGGCTTCTTATCTCATTTCTGAACCTTCTAAATATATGGTCTTGTATGGATTTCTGTATACATGCGTGCTGCTGTGGGTGGTTGTATTAATGCTGGCGGTTTTTTCATGATCGGCTTCAGTTTGCCTCATCTTTGAGTTCTTTTAAAATAAACGTAACAAGTTTAAACCCATAAATAGATTTAGAATTAATTTAAGTCAAGCTTCTGAACCGTTTGGCTTTATTCAGCTGTCAAAGTACGTAGGTGAACATGTATGATATATAATCTTTCTTTTATTATATAGTTGAATAGAAATATATATATGTGTGTATATATCTGCCGGTCCATAAATTTATATTAAAGTCTGACTGAAATCATTATAAAAAAGTCATCCATCACAGGCTTGAGTTCAAATTGAAAATCTTAATTGTTTTACATTTTTAATCAAGTTTCTTTCTAAAAAAAAATAATCAATGCGCGCCGCATAAGTAATTTGTTAGACTTAATTAGGAATATTTACTCACATTTGAAAGTGTTCTTTATATACAAATAGCTTTTCATTACTTTCCAATTTGGGACTATTCAAGATGATCGTGCCATGACCGAATTTATTTATTTATCTTAGCATTAATTACATGGCCAAGTCCGAGCGAGTGAACCGGAAATGAACTAAAGGGAGTAAAAATGCACAGAACAATTAAAGTTGCACGTACCATCCGACGGGGAATAACCTACTCCGCGGTAGAATAACCTACTCCGCGGTATTGGACCATCCGACGATTGCCGGACAGTGCTTATCCAATACGCCGATGATACAATTTTCTTTTGTGAGCCAAGGAAATGCCACATACAAAACCTCCTTTTCTTTGGAATATTTTCGCTTGGGCCTCAGGCCTTAAGATAAACATGGATAAGATGGAATTATTTTATTTGGGACCACATCCACTAAAAGCTAATAGACTTGCCGCTATTTTAGGATGTAAAGTCGGTAAACTTCCATTCCGCTACCTGGGACTACCACTACACAAGAAGCATCTACGTAAGGAGAACGGGCATCGATCATCAACAACATAGAGGCGAGAATCGAAAGCTGGAAAGCCAAACTCCTCTCCTTAGGGGGAAGACTCACCCTTGTAAATTCGGTACTCTGATCACCAACCTCCCCACTTTTTTTTTTTCAATCTTCAAAGCACCTCTCTGGGTCCTGCATAGAATTGAAGCCCTCATAAGAGCTTTCTTCTCGAAAGGGAGCTCCAAAATTTCTCGTGGCGATTGCCTCGTCAACTGGAAAACTATCTGCAAAAGAAAAAGATAGGGTGGACTAGGGATCAAAGACATGGAATCCATGAATATAGCGCTACTAACCAAGTGGTGGTGGCGATTTTTTACTGAGCCCAACCTAGTTTGGTGCAAGTTGATAAGATCCCTCTACTGCGTCAGAAGAAGACCACTACGAGAGGGTACAACCTTCGTCCCCTATTCGCAATGGTGGAAAAGCGTGGTTCGATGCCGGGAGATCTTTACTTGTGGAGCAACCTACGAGCTAGGCGACGTACTAACATCGGGATGTGGTCTCGATATCCGGTTGGGGAAACCCCTTCGTACTCTATTCCCGAATATTTTTGTGAAGATTGCGAACAAAGAGGCCCGTGTAAGTCAATCTTTGGATCTCTAGCGGATGGAGATGGCGCTACATATGTCGTGGTTTCTCAGCTTCCCAAACTGCCGATGGCCGCAGGCAGCTCGCACTCTTGAAGGGTCTGCTCCAACACCTATGTCCAGGCAATAGAGCTGACTCGGTCAAATGGCGGTGGACCTCCAATCAACATTTCTCCATCAGATCACTGTACCTGTTCATTACGGATGTTGGAATGCGTACCCTGACGAACCAACACATCTGGCGCTTAAAATCCCGGATCAAAATCAAAGTATTCATTTGGCTCCTACTCCGGAAAAGACTACTTACAGCTGACAGGCTGCTCGAACGTGGCATGCTCGTGGATCAACAATGCGTCTTCTGCGCGATTTTAACGGAGAATTGCGATCATCTTTTCTGCAAATGTGTCTTCGTTCGATACCTTCTACTTAGTGTCGACGGAATTGACTCGTCTGATCTTCACTTGGAGGATGTACAACAACTCTGGAATGGAATTTCAGCTAGCCCTGTCGAGTCGAAGAGGGCACAAGGCTTGACTTACCCGGCAAAAGAATCAGCGGGTGGTCCGGAGGGATAGGAATAACTCTATCTTTAGTGGAACATTATCCAACGCTTTCGTCGCTAGATTACGTCAAACACCTCACGAGTAACTAGGATCGCAATGCTCGACGTGATGTACTTTCTTCCTTTTTACTTTGCTTTTCTTTTCTCGCTCTGCTTTCTACCGCCTACTCTTTTGCCAGTTTTCTTGTCCTTTTTGCCTGCTATTTTGGAAGCCCTAGCTGCTTCCAACATGTACACCCAGTTCATTTAGCTTAATGAATGAAACAGGTAGCTTGCTACCTATTTCTCAACAAAAAAAAAAAATTAAATTAAAGTTGCACTAAAATCCTGCGATCCGTATTGTAGCGAACCCGTCACTCGTGGTTAGCTACAGTTACAAAACCCCACGAATTAAAATCTCCCCTATTTAAGCGCCCCTTACAGAGGTGAGAGGTCGGAGGGTAAAGGAAACGACACCACCACAAGTTGCCCGAGGTGTTGCGCAGAGCGCGCCATGGAAAGCATCGTCGCCGCTTCCTCCGCGGCGCGGTCCCTTCTTATCCCCCGCTCTCTCCCCATCTCCGCCACCGCGAACCCGGAGATCGCGAAGAGCCCCTTCTCCTCCCCTCTCTCCTCCTCCCTCTCCACCGCCCCATCGTCCCCCTCCTCCTCCTCCTCCGCCTCCGCGCCTCCTTGGAGCTCCAAGAACCCTAAATACCCTCGGATTCTGCCGCCTCCTCGGTGCTCTTCCTCCGGATCCGGCGAAGAACCCGTCCCTTCGCTCGACCTCGCTCTCCTCTTCGAAGTCGAAGGGTTTGCTTCTTCTTCGCCTCCTTTCGCTAATTCTTCTTTGGTTTCGTCGATTTGCTTCTTCTTGTTTCGATCCGATTACGTAGCATTTCTTTTTTGTTGTTTGAGGTACTGGATATAGGACGAGATCCTTGCTCTCCCCTTGTGGCGCTCGCTTCTGTAAACAATTCTTTGTCACGAACTAGATATTTCAATCTAAGATCGGTATTGGAATGCAAAAGCACTGCCTATCAATTCATGTTTACAAAGTTCTTGAGCGGTTTGTTTGTTTGTTGGATTTTTCATGGAAACAAAGAAAATGCCCGGGTCTGTAAGAACTGAGAGGATATAATATGTTATTGAATTTCCGATATGATATTACTTGTTAATTATCAAGTCAAGGATTACCCAAGAAATATTAGTTACGGAGTTAAATAGGCCTGCAGTGGTCTGTATCTTGAAGTTCGAGTGGTTTTTCTTTATAACAAAGTTGAATTAGTGAATTTCATGGAGGCATTGTTGTGGAGAAGGTGAACATACTCTTTAGAAAATGATAGGGCATCTAGATAAACACAGGCAGTTGATAGATTTAATTGCAAAGAATACTCATTGAGTACTTCATGGGTGTTAGTCCACCAAGTCCTAGGCAGCCTCAAGCTCAAAGGTTTAAGTAATTGTTTCGGATGAGTAGCACCTCAGTCCCGTCTTTTGTACTATAAGATAAGATCTCGTATTGGACTTTGTAATATCACTTCTGTATTCAGTGGCAATGCTGGTTAAAGAATGTACTACAATTTAAAGGCTTATAATGGCCAAGCTTTGAGATGTTTAGTAAACATGTAACTTTGATGTATTTTCCACATGTTTAATCCTTTTATCCGTAGTAACTTTTGATAAGTTAATTTAAAAGCAAGCTGTTGTTTGAGCTTGCCAACCTTTCCCCTTTTGACACGCATCCATCTTTTGATCTGCATAGAATTCCAGGGCAGTGAAATTTATGGGAATTTTCATAAAAAGGTGTAGTTTTGTCTCTTCTTAGAACTTACAACCAACAATTTCAAAAGAAAAGCAACCCCACAGCCTTAGAAAATTTAGGATATTATTGCATATAAGTAAAGTAATTGAATAAATAGAATTAGAAAGCATGCGGATGTGGTTTAATAATTCTCTTTGCCATCATACTGGCATCGTATACTACCGTTCTCATTTTATAAATAGTGTTCAGTACAAGATTTTCCTTCAAGTTGAGTAACAATTATTAGTTTAAGCTTTGTTGAAGTTTTTTTTCCCTTTTTCTTTGAGTGTAGGGAAGTTAAATCAGAGAAATTAAGCTAACAAAGAGTTGTTTATTTGAATTTCAAATGACGTTTTTAATGTCATAAGTAAATCAAGTATCCTTTCCAATTAATGAACTATTAACTACTCTGCTTATTAGATATGGGGCATCTCATCTGCATTTTCCATCTGGGACCTGAGTGATATAAGTTTAGCACTTTTATTGTCATCTAAAGAATGTTTTTTTTTGGATGACCTTACTTTTAGCCTCTCCTTGCAATTTTCAGGGTTCTCACTGATGTTAACCGCTTTGGCAATCGTCAAGCTTTCAATGTAGGTGCGGCTAATGCAATAGCACTCTTTTCCTTACTAGATTATCTCCCTTCCTGGGCTGTGTGTTATTTGATTCTTTATCTTTTTTACATAACTTTATACCATGTAATGAGATCTTTATAAAGCTCTTCGCAGAAAAGTTTTAAATTATTCAAAGATCTTTGTATAATTTGCTAATTGAATGTATCAGGTCCCATATCCTTTTGGTTAACTTCTTACTCCAGATTCTCTGATGTCTTCAGCATTTCAGAAACTTGGCTTAGATTGTGCTAATTGGACTGAGCCAATATATGCAGACTTGGTGAGGTTAGTGGTTAAATATGTTTTTTGTTTGATTTATAGGTTGCGCACCATGTCTCAGAGTTTCTATTGTTATTTCTTGTTTCTTGTCATATTTGAAGTTCTTATATCATCCTGTTTACCAACCATCTCTTCTCTTGTGGGATTTTTAGTAATTTATTTTACTTGATTATATTGTAATAGAGTGTCTCTATGATGGTTTTTGTCTTGATAACATTTGTAAAAATCATATTGCCAGAGGCCTCCTTTTTTTTTTTTTTTTGCAGGAAATCTGGTGGTGATGAAGAAAGGATGCTGATTTTATTTTTTAACAGGGTGTAGTAGCCTTTCCCCTTTGCCTTAATTACATATGGTTGTGCATAATGCTCCTATGTATGGCTCGTCACGAATGCCCTTTCCATTGTATGTGCCTGGTATAGAATACTGGATCTTCTTCAGTTGGAATTGTTGTCGACCTCTACCATGTAGAGGTTTTTTGGTATCTTCCAGACAATTGAGGGTCATTAGGTGGAAAATGGCATTATGGATACAAATAAATGCCAGTGATCTTTGCAAAACATTGGATTCATCACAATTATTGTATTTTAGGTAAATAACATCATCTATTATTTTCATAGACAGAAAACTGTTAAAATGTGAAAAATTAGCAGCTGTAATCACTAGAGAAATGCAAGAGATGCAAGGACTTATAATGCATAGTTCCGTTTAGGATATTGAATATGTCAATCCTATTATTTTAATATTCAATCCGATTATTTTACATGTTGATTAGTATAATAAATGGAAAAGGCGCATCATAATTCATAAAGACAGTACTAGGTATGTATTCACAGCTTCCAAAGGCCCTTGTTCATTCAACACATTATCTAATTAAAAGAACCAGTGTTTAGTCAGATAAAGGAGACTCTGTTATATATTGTTGGAAGGCCTGTTCCGAGATCTCTCATACTGGCAGTATATTATAATTGTGAAAGAAATTTTTAGTTAGGATGGCAAATTCATTATAATAATTAAAAAAAAGGAGAGAAAAGACAAAAAACTAATCAGTAGGTAGGATTTGCGGTAGTGATGGTACTCTGGTAGCAGGTTATGAATTTCAAAAAAGGGAGAAAAGATACTAGTTGTATTAGGTGGTGGGAGAACTGGAATGAAATCTGAGTTAAAGGAGTGAATAAGAGATGGTAGCATGGTTGAATGAGAGGAGTATGAGGAACAATTCTCAAAGAGTCTATAACAAAGATGGGCAACTCATGAAGAGTCTATGACAGGGATAGGAGAAGTGTTTTTTATAAAAGGACTGATAATGAATGTCACCTTTAGGGTTCTGCATATGTAAGCATGAAAGTTGCAATTCCTATGCCAGTGCAGCGTTAAATCATTTTGAGATTATATTCCTTTTATGTTAAATGTTACATACGCATTCTGTCACTTCTAACAGTAAATTCTGCAGATTGGCTGGCCCACCTCATTGCCTACAAATGAGAAGGAAACATTCATGAAAAGCATTATGCGGGAAAAGGTTATTGTGCCTCTGAGAAATCACATAGTTGTTTTATGATATATCAGTTCTTATTTCAGTTTGTAATTAGTACTCTGATATAATTGTTACTGTTGGTGATCTTGAAGATTTTATTAGCATTGATTGGCTAATAATAACCACTTTCCTTCAAGAGCAATAAAGATGACCTTTTGTTTAGACATTCGAGAATATTTTTTTTATGAGAACAAGTTTTTGTTATGTAATATGTATTGAAATTTGAACCTCCTCTCTTCTCTAGTCTATGTTGTTGGCATGAGGTATGAATCACAATGAAATCCGTTGGCACTGTGCATGCTGCCCTGTGTAAGTTGGCATGAGTGGATCAATAATTCATGGTTTTATTGTCAAGCCTTCTTAACTTTTTGTTGTGCTTCAACCAATATTTTGTGGCAAAAGCTATTATAGTGATGATGGTTAATGACCCTCTCAAGTATTTTATTAACTTAGTTTGCTTAACTCCATATTGATTCAAATAGTAGTCTTCATGTATTCTGATCTTTGATATCATCCCATGCTTTGTAGGTGGCTATTTTGGGATAGAATGTTGTGATGATAGGGTCTTCTTTTTGCACATTTTCATATGTTATACGATTGTGATGATTCATGATTTTCGTGCATTTAATACTTGTGAACTCTATTCTTTGGACTGAAGTGTTCCTATCATGTCTTGGTTTTAATCATAACTTTTGCTCAAATCGGGGATTAATGGAGGAATAGCATCTCATTAGTGGACTTCAATTTAGTGGAACCTGAGGCATGGTTATTATTGATGTTGTTAAGTTGCATTCCATATGGTGTGTTTTTTGTACTTTGTCAATTCCCAAAGCTCATAGTTTGATCGTATTGGCACCATTCTTATTAAGGTGATTATTATATCATAAATTGGCTATTGACAATATGATTCTTTGTACAGAGGAAAGCTTTGGAAGAATATGCAGCATCTGGCAGCTTGCCTTTGCGTCCTGGAGTTGAAAAGTAATTCCCGTTTTGCCTTGTTCTCTTACTTCACTGCAAGAGCATTGTCTATAGTCATACTAGTTCTCATAAATTAGTTGAAAAGAAAATCATTGTTCATATATCTTTAACATTTGGGGAATTTTGTATCTGTCATAAAATGGTTTTTTTTTTTTTTTGTATTATTTAGATTGTTTTTCACTATCATAACTCTATGTTCTGTGGTAAATGCACCCTCCTTTCTAGAGGTGCCACTATTTAATTTCTTTGTCTGTATTTCTTTTTAAAAGGTTGATCTAGCCAAAGTGAGATTATTTATTCCTTTGAGAAAATTTTCTCTTTTCTTAAGGTTGATGCCTTAATATCTTTTTGAACTTCGTAACTAATCGCGTGTGTTTGTCTTTGTGCACTCTTTTTACTTTGTTTTATTATATTATTGTGATTCCTGTTTCTAATTTGTGTTTCCCATTTTGAATGGCAGTTTCATTGATGATGCAATTAAGGAAAGTATACCTGTTGTCGTACTGACAACATATGGCAGAAATGGGGAGAAAATGTCCAGGTTTGTCTAGCTTCTGTTCACTTTTTAGTATAAAAGGGTGTAGGTGTACATAATAATCAAGTCTTATATGGCAGAAAGTATACTTGTTGTCACACTGACAACATATGGCAGAAATGGGGAGAAAATGTCCAGGTTTGTCTAGCTTCTGTTCACTTTTTAGTCTAAAAGGGTGTAGGTATACATAATAATCAAGTCTTATATGTCATGGCAAGTAAGAGAGGCACTCGAAATTCCTGATTCAAAATTGTTGTACTATGGGTGATTTGCACATTGAGCTTGGGAACTTGATCTATATGTGCATGAAATTCAGGAGTAATGGCCTAGAATGACAATTCATTACGGAGATTTATGGTCTTCTGAGTTGTTCACTTTTGAATTAGTTAACAGTGAGGCTTGGAGTCCTGCGCAAACAATTAGCATGTTAAAATTCAACTTTAACATTTGCTCTTGATTTACCTTATTAGGATGATCCAATAACTATCTAAAGTGTGAGAACATATGCAAGAAAATTGCACTATGTATTTTAGACCTGACCATAGGTATGCAGAGAAGCCATTAGTACTCCATATGTAAGAAATATCTAAGGATTTTTTTTGATCTCATAAATGCAATTCTGTCCCTTCAATCTTACATGCAGATCTATCACTGAAAAACTTGGACATGATCGACTATCAAAAATAAAAGTAATGGGAAAGGAAGAGGTTGAAGGAAGCTTCTATGGACAACTTGTTCTGGGGAAAGGAATATCATCTAGCTTGGATGAGCAACTGCTCAAAGAAGCACGAAAAGCAGGTAAGAATTGAAGCTATAGATGTTCTGCTGCCATATTACATTTCAACAATTGAAATTGGTCCCTGTGACAAGTCTCCTTTGTAGACATAATGAAATTGTATAATTTGTATTTGTCACATTGCTACAGCATCATTGGAGAAGCAAAGGATTGCTGAGGAGGTTGCTTCCATTCTGAAATTAAGTGTTGACGTTAATATGGGCCCATCTGAGAGGTTTTCAATTTTCTGTTTCTTGTTTTCTTTTCTGCACTTATTTTTTCAGCTGTATTTCTGTTGTGCCTCCAAAGCATCTCAATCAGTTTATGCAGAACTCGTCCTGTGTCATTGCTATATCTAACTAATGTCAGAAGCATTATTTCTTATTCCATCTTTTATATTAATCCCACATAGTTACTTCAATATTCCATCTCAATCTGTTATCTATTAGTTTCAAAAAGCTTCTTAATCTGTTATCAATGCATTGAAGGCATTTCTCCATTTTGGAAGTCGACCACAATCACCTAGGCAAAATTTTCAACTTCATCTTTTTTGGGTTTAGTACTCATGTTTATTTCTTGTGCTTGAAATTGTTTGTATGTCATATAATGATTTATAGTGTTGAATTTGGTTTGCTAGATTAAACTGTTTATACTTGGTTGATCATTGGCTTGCAGCGGCTAGTACTGTACTTCTTATGTCAGCTACCAAACTTCACCATAGATAAGTCAGATAATATGAGAGTACTAGAGATGTTTACATTGTTGAGCTTGTTTGTTCAATTGTAATTTGAAACTCAAAATTATGTTCACTGGATCAATTCAATCTCAACTTCTGAATTCTTTTGCAGCTTCGAAACTATGGTGGCAACACTGCGAGCTGGGGCTGAATATGCAGGGTTGCCTGTGCAAAATTGTGTGCTTATTGCGGGCAACCAATCTGGTGCTCTTGCAGCTGAGCACATAGGCATGCCTTGTGTCGTGCTAAGGAACAGGTGAAGAATTTTCCTGCCTATTTGTCCCATTATGTTAGAATTAAACTTCTATTTTCGGAAATATTGCTCATTACACTTTCTGCATGATGTTCTGATGCTTAACTGACAAGTCAAAACTTGAAAATATTCAACACTAATGCTTCCCATGCCCATCTTTTGTTTCTTAATTAAAGGAGTCCCATTAAATCTCTGAAACTATTAGCTCATTAATCTGTGAAAAAATGCCTATTGATTTCTAAATTCGAATGAAATACAATAAAATATATGCTGGTTGGAGTCCCATTAAATCTCTGAAACTAATACCTCATTAATCTGTGAAAAAAATGCCTATTGATTTCTAAATTCGAATGAAATACAATAAGGACGCCTTTGGTTTAAAGTCGGAATCGGAATCGGAATGAGAATCGGAGTCGGAATAAGCTGGAATCGGAATCGGAATGACTCATTACCTAATTCTGTTTGGTTCGTTATATGAATCAGAATCGAAATAAATTATTTCCATTGTCGGTATTTGGTTTAGGTATATATAAAAAACGTAATCAAATTAATATACTAATTTTATCTTTATAATATATTAATTTAAATTCAAATTGAAAATTAAATATTTAAAATTTACGTCAAAATTTTGAAATAATTTCAAAATTTTAAATCTATTTTTTTTAAAAAAAAATAATTAAACTTTGAAGTTGAGTGGATAATTCAAAATATAAAACTAAATTTCAATTTATTCAAATTCAAACTTACAATTAAAATTTTAATTTAAATCTATAATTTAATTGCAGTTTTAAATAAAATTTGAATAAAACTTTATATAAATTAAAATTTAATTTAAATTCAAATTTATAAGTTATATTCAAAATACTTGATTAAATTTTAATTTTTAATTCAAATTTAAATTCAACTTTCAAATTATAAATATAATTTCCAAATTTCAACTCATATTTTAATTTAAAAAAGTTGAAAAAATAAATTTCATTTAAATAAATATCCATTCCATTCAGATCCTAGGCCGGATTGGAAAAATGATTGATGGGGGATTCCTATTCCACTCGGGAATCGGAATCGGAATGGAACTCCTGCTTACCAAACATTTATAAACGGATTCGTCAATTTCGATTTCGATTTCGATTTCAGGGTAAGAAAGAAGTGAACCAGTTTTCTGCATTGATTTTACACTTTTGATTGTTACAGCTGTAGTTAGTACTTCCATATGATCGACTGCTGTAGTTTTGCTCCTTCCTTCTTTTTTTTTTTTTTTTTTTTCAAGATTTGCCTAATCTGAAGGTTTCAACTGTCTGAATTCCTAATACAGCCGTGTTGTTTCAGCCTCACAGCTCGAGCTGAGTTTCGTTCTGCAAAGGCTGTGATGGGTGGGTTTGGTGGGGCAGATTTAACAATCTCAAAGCTACGCAGCAAACGATGGTCCTGACTATTGATAAATAAATATGCAGCTAATATATAAGAAACCAGGTACACTTATATACGGCATTGTTCATGGTAAATTGTGCATCCAGATGCAAAAGGAGTGGTATGATTCTTGCAGCACAGTATTTTCATGCATTCGCTGCTGATTGTTCCTTGCATATATGGCCTTCATCAACATCCGAGTTTTTATATGGTACATGAAAAATATAAACAATTTCTTTCTCACACATATATATGAGCACGTTTCTTGTGTGTTCGAAAGTACTGTGACCTTCATGCTTGTAAGTTCTTTTCGATAATAGGACATCCGTTTTGACGAGCGGTTCCATTAGATATAATCTACGTTATTGTAATTATTTATAAATTGAATTTTATAATTTTTTGACATTATTTACAATGTGATCAAAATGTCTTAAAAATAATTATTTTAATGATCGAGGTAGTATGTTTTTAAATTCAATGGTGTAGAACAATTTAAATTATATAAAATTTTAATAGAAAATTTTAGTTAACATCTATAACAAGATTAATACATCTGATTTGAAATTTAAATTTTTTATTACTATTTTTTATAAGATTTTTATTTTCAACCGTTCATTTTTAACCTACTCTATTTATTAAGCAAATGAAGTCAAAAAATTATAAAATTTGGTTTCTAAATAGTTTCAATAGTGTAGATTATGTCTAACGGAATCGATTGTTAAATCAGATGTTTTATTATCGAAAATAATTTATAAGTACGAAAGTTTCCGTACTTTCAAAAGTATAGAAGACTAGTTTTATATATATATATATATATATATATATATATATATATATATATATATATATCCGCCTTGAATACTATCGATAACACTAAGGTTTGGTGCTATCGAATTTTTTATTATTAAATTTAATTTTTTAATTATTTTTATTCGTTAGATTATACTATTCAATCAACTATCCACTCAACCTCCTATTATCGAGGGCTTGGTAATGCAATTTTACTATTTAAGAATAATTGATTATACTATTCAATCAACTATCCACTCAACCTCCTATGATTTATGTTGTGAATCTCAAAAAATTCTTTGTTTTACAATTGATGAAGAATGGCTTGGTGGTTTTACCCAGGTTGTTAAGCGCTGGACTGTTCTGGCAATTCTGAGGTGTCTCAGCCACCCTTTTCGTTTGAAATAATGGTGCGAATGAAGTTGAGCAGCGTTAATCAAGGGAAAATTGAGAATTTTCGTATATAGCTCCATAGTTGTTTGTGGCCATAACCTCTATCATGCACCAATTTGTGCTATAGATCATGTATGTAAACCAAAATTGTTATCTCTTAGAAGTTAAAACTGTCTGTGCACAGGTACTCTTAGATACATTCGACGAGTAGAGGCATCTATCGTGCTAACACTAAAATTTCTGAAAAAATACTTTATCTTAAATCTCTAGACGGTGACGCTAGGTTTACACCTCTTTTTCACATGTACAAGTAACGGCTCTCAATTTGAAAAGGCCTTTGCCTTCATTGAAGCAATTTCATCTTCCGGATCCTTGTGACAGCACTTGAATGAAACCGGAATTGAAGAAACAAATAAAAGCTGCATTTCCGGGCTGCTAGCTTTGATCGCCGTGCCAGTTTGCTATATCTGATCTTATCACTTAAAAATTAGTAATACATTTGAGCTAGAATACTTCTAAAAATACTACGAGAGTGTTGTTCTTAAGATTTTAGTCTTTGAAGAGAGAGATATAGAATTGGAATGATGGTAGTAGATGATGGACTGGTGGTAGGTAAAATAGTATTTGATTCAAAAATTATTAATAATTAAGAAGTAGATTCAAAGACTAAAAATTTAAAAGTACCAAGGATTTGATGCTTCTAAAAATATTCTAGATCAATTCTAATACATTTTGCAGTTTTCTACAGCTGTTTTTTACAAGTAGGGGAGCAGTGTGACATCAAAGTTGTGCATAATTCTAGTAATAATATACTAGATAGCTAGAATAGAACTCAAAACAACCTTTGCTATATGAAACTTGCGGGAAGAATCGGTGCAACGCCACTAGAAAAGTATCCAGAATCTAGTAGTCGAACATAAATACTCTTGCATGCAAAACTCCAAAGCGGCATCTCACAGGGCATTTCATATGTAGCTAAGTTCGTTGCAGCACAAAGATACAAAACATTGCCGTATTGAACTCGCATCGAACTGTAGCAAATTAAATCCTGCTTTCTCTGCAAATCAATCAAAATTTCATCAAAACCTTGAGAACCAAGAAGTATAGAAAAAAAAAGAAGGAATAAATCACTGTCTCAATATCCCATAACTCGTTAAAACCGAAGCGAAATTAGGGGGAAAAAGAATCACAAGGAAAAAAAAAAAGAAGGAAGGAAACAAAAGCAAATCATAACAAGGAATTAGCCTTCAGATTCCATCACAAGGCTAGGTGGGCACGGATCCAAAACGGCGCAGTGAATCATAGAGAGCAAAGAAAGAGAGAGAGAAGAAAAGGAAAAAGATAAGAGAGAGACGATCGAAGGTGACGACGAGGTCGAGCGACGGATAGTTGGGATTCAGATTGAAAACTATAAACGAACGAAGCATCACGTTAATCTCAGAGGATTATACAGCGCTTGGATTCGTGTTTTCTCTCATCATCCATCTCATCTATCCGCCGATTCCAAGAGCTCGTCGTCGTCGTCGTCGTCGTCGTCGTCGCCGCCGCTTTCAATCTCCTCCCAGCCTCTCTCCCACCCAAAACCCTAATCGCTTCGCCACTCCCCCCTTTCGCTCCGAAACCCACTTCGAGAGAAAGCGCCTACGCCTATTCATAACATGGGATGGTGAGGTAGGAGGCTCAAGGGCTTGTTCTTTGTTGGGCCGGCCCATTGGGCCCATGCACATCACGGCCCGTTTGGAGCAGCGTATCTGTGATTCTGTGAATAATATAGAATATAACCCGAATTTATTTTGTATTATATAGAATATTTATGCACATACAAATTCTTTAATAACTTTACGTTGAACCAATAGTCATTCGTTAAACGCGCACAAAAATTTTGGCTATTCACATGAGCGAATCTAGCAATCGAAAGATAAGGAACACAAGAGTTGGCTATTCACAACAGCGAATCTAGTGATACCAACCGTCTCTAGCGCAAGTGGCAAAGGACTTGGTGGTTGGCATCCGAGACCCGAGTTCAAATCCTAGTTGATTCATATTTCTAGCTAAATTTATTTCTAAATGAAATAAACGAAGCGGATAGCGTGCTACCTATCTCTCAAAAAAAAAAAAACAATCGAAAGATGAGGAACACAAAAGAGGCGGCAACGGTTAGGGATGCAAACGGGCGGATCTCGGGCGGGAGCCCCGCCCGCCTCCCGCCCGACTAGCACAAATCCGCTCCGCCTCCCGTCCCGAATCCGTGACGGGTTAAAAAATACATTCCATAACCCGCCCGCCCCGCTTTCCGCGCGCGAATCCGCCGCTAACTAATATTTTTTATAAAATTATAATATTATTAATATTTTGTAAAATATAAAATAATAATTTTTAATAATATTATATATATAATTTAATAATATCAATTATAAAAATAAAAAATATCAATCACAATTCAAAATAAAATTAAAAAATTTCAAATGAACTAGAAATGAAAGTACTAACTTATGTGTATTTTAAACTTTTTTTGTAAACATATTATTTTTTAAGAATATATTTTTAAAATAAAATTGATTTCGGGACGGATCTTGACGAGGCGGATTCGGGGCGGGTCAAAATTTCTCCCGTTTTCTGTCCCGAATCCGTCTCGGATCGTAAAATCTGCCCCGTTTTCTGCCCCGAATCAGTTTATTTCCTTCCGTTTATTACTCCCGTCGGGGCAGATCGGGGCGGGAGCTCCACCAACCCGGATCCATTTGCATCCCTAGCAACGGTAGAGAACTTCCCAAAAAAACAAGTGCTTCGAGGGAGTGCTATCCCATGACTTGTACACTCACCACACAAAAATGCTACTTTTTGGAGACTTAGGAACGTGACAAACCACGGCAATAAAAAGCATCTCCTCAAGTGTTAGGGATTTTGTATATGCACTTGTGGCTCATAACTATACTCAAAAACCAATTTTTAGTGATTGGTACAGTTTGATTCGAATGTTAGTTGATTTATATTTTCAATCATATTTATTTAAAGAAAATAAACGAAACGAATAGCGTGCTACCTATCTCTCTAAAAACAAAAAACAAAAAACAAAAAACAAAACAAAAATAAAAACCAACTCTTATAATTTATTAGAAAAAAAAAATTGGAGCGAGTTGTAGCTATTTTTAATTTTGTCAATATTTGATTATAATTTTGCATATTTATTTCGCTCTTAATAGTTGAAATAATTTTTCCAAACAAAGAGAAACCGAACATTAATTTTTGTTTTTTTAAAAAACGAAAGGTAAGAGCATGTTATTCGTTTCGTTTATTTCATTTAGAAATAAACTATCCTCTATTAACTTATACTTTTAGAAATAAAAATTTATAAACTTATCATACAACATCAACACTCAACAGAGTCTGTCACCTGTTGGTAATTAGGTACTAGTTTTTGAATTTTGAGACTAATCTAAGGATAAGTTTTGGAAAAATAATCAAAATATAAATTCCTAGTACCCATTTATTCAAATTATTCACATGGCATGTTTGGGATATTGGGGTGTTTCCTGCTTGTCTTATTAATAGCACAAGAAAGAATTTTAGTGGGAAATTTTTCAACGATATTTCGTTCAAAAGTCTCAATCTATCACTACGTGTTATTTTTATTTCCGTTCAAAAATTATAATTCTTTTATTTAGAAAATTTTTTTCTGAATTTTAGCATTAAAAAATACACAACAAATCATTGAACCGAAATAAAACTAACCTACGGAGATCTCCCTACTGTTGAATATAAAATTATATAAACACCGTTTTTTAACAGTTTAAGCTTTTAGAGTACAACGGTTGTTTCATATGATATCAGAGTAGGAGGTCCTGAGTTCGAATCACGTCAGGCTCCTAACATATTAATTTTCTCCCATTTAATTCAAGTCCACGTCATGAGCCGACTAAAAAATCTCGAGCCCAGACGTGAGACGTGAGTGGGAGTGTTGAATATAAAATTGTATAAACACCGTTTTCTAACAGCTTAAGTTTTTTTATCCGTAAGATGTGATTAATTAAGTCAATGTTCATGAGCTGGACACGCCGGATGTAGATCAGCATCATTTTGTAGCCACCACTTAATGTTAAGTTTCCCTGATAAGATTACTTACTCGACTTAGTATAGTGATTAATTATTCGTTTGTTGATTAATCAAATCATAAGTTGTCTCCGAGAATCGTCAGTAACCAGGATACCGTGTCCGCTGATCTGGTCCCAAGCTTCTGTAGTTTATTAAGCATCTTATTATTCCTCAGTACTAATCCATATCCACAATATGCAACATACATATGGACAAAACAGTCACCTCAGAGTTACTTATCAAAATATATTTTATTATAAATATGACATGTCAGAGGATATGCACAAAATAGTATTGTTTATTGTATTCTCTTGTTATAACATTCAAATCGCACAATCAGAAATATCGTTGAAATAGTAATTCTTTTATTTTAAATTTCTTTTTTTTGGCTTGTATAGATTTATAAAGTGCAATTTGAACCATACTTGGTATTTAAATTGCCACAGTGAAGTGTTATAAATATTTCTTAATACAGCGTAATTTGAAGTTTTAAATTTAAGCGTTTATTAATGTAACTTATAATTTTATTCCTATTTTCAGCTTCCTCTGCCGTATAATTTTTTTAGATCTGAATATTAAAAAAAAAAAAAAAAGGCTAAAAAACCTCTTAGTGAAATTAAAAAATAAATTAATCTAATGTGTTTACACTTTTCTTTCTGGATATATACCCAACTATGAAAGAATGAAATGAGAAAAACAAAAAAAAATAGAAAGTAAGAAAGGTTCGTGTCCGTCCACGTCATTACGTTAGCCAACCAACGGCTAAAAAAGATTTAAAATGGAGCGTCGTTTCCCATTAAGGATTTGGGCCCTCCCCAATACAAAGCTCACACACAGAGGGGGAGAGAGGGAGAGAGGATCAAAACCACACCAAGCTCACTCCTTTCACCATTCACCCTCCTCCTTGGATCCTCTCCTTCAACTGGGTCTCTCCATTTGATCCCATTCTCTCCCAGTTTGAGCTAAGTTTGTGGTTTTTATAAGCGCATATTACGTGTTCGAGCTATGTCCCGTTCGGTCCTATGGGCGGTTTCGCCAAACGAAACTGGTAGGAGATGCTCTCCCCACCGCCAGCTTGTATTCGGGAAGGGGAGGGGGAAGAGGAGCTGCGGCGGGGGACGCGTTCCCCCGAGCTCGGTCTCCGTTTCCCCCAACGGGCTCGCGGCCTCGGCGAGCTTGGTGGCGCCGCCGCCGCCGGTGTACGACGTGGTGCTGAAGCAGGCCGCGCTCGTGAGCGACGGCGCGAGGCCGAGGCGAGCGCCGCTGCCGCCACCGCCGCGGATGTTGGCGGTGGACGACGACGCCGCCGCCGCCGCCGCCGCGCCCATGTACTGGAATTTGCTGAGCGACGCGTACGATCGCTGCGGAGAGGTGTGTGCGGAGTACGCCAAAACCTTCTATCTGGGTAATGCTCCATTTGGACTCCCAATTCAATTTTGAATTCGCAATTACTAAGTTTGTCGGATGTCGTATCGATCTTTCGAATAATATGCCATCAGAGCCGGTCCGAACTCTCGTCTATCATCTACCTACAGTAACAACAGTCTCCTGATTCCAGATAGGGTGATATGTTTCTCATATTTTCATTAGGAGTTTGGAAAAGTAAATTTTCTAGTTTTAGATTTTCTATGAGTTTTTAAGTCAAGATGCATGTGTTTCTGTATTTTTGTTATTTAACTTTCTTTTCTTTTCACTTATTAACTCTAGTATGTTTGCAGACCTTAACAAGCCAGATATAAAGTGTCCTAATATCAGTGCATATATCTTTACATTAAATTTGTCACATAAGTAGTGAAATTAACTATGATGTACTCATCTTACAGGCAATCTCTCATATGAGTCATTTGTGGTAATTTTCAGGAACAATGCTTATGACCCCTGAGAGGCAAAGAGCTGTTTGGGCAATCTACGGTACGCCCATCTATTATTGGGCTTCTTTTGCAATTAGCCCCCTAAAAAAAATTATTTTAAAATAGCTCCAGGAAATTTAAATTTGCAAAAATAGCCATGCCCTGCCACATGGGTGCCACGTCAACGCCATACGGATCGGACTGTACCAGATAGTTAAGTTAAACATGATGAACCATTTACTGTGTCTAAACACGGTGAATGGTTCACCGTGTCTAGATAGGAGAGAAAAATGAAAAAATATACGTATTATGAAAAAGATAAGCATGGAACACGGTGAATCATTCACCATGTTCAAATATGGTGAATGGTTTACCGTGTTTAACTTAACACCCAACCCATCCACGTGGCAGGGACAGAACTATTTTTGCAAATTTAAATTTGCTGGGACTATTTTTAAAATAAAATTTTTTCAATGGGCTAATTGCAAAAAAAGCCCTCTATTATTTTGATGTGAAAATCGTGCGCATCCAGATAGATAGATATAGGTGTCAATATTTTGATGTGAAAAAACTCATATTAGTTCACAACTACTAACAGAGGTAGTTAGTGTCCACTTTATTGCAGTAAAGTAATCGAGGATGCCGATAATTGTAGAAGAGTTATGCATTCATGTGCAGAAACTGGAAACATTAGATGTACATGTGGCTAATCATTTGATCGTCCCGTCATATACATAGTTTCTTTACTTACTATAATAAGGACATAATTTACTATCCTTTGTTCTCATAATTTCCGTTCTTCTGTTCAGTGTGGTGCAGGAGAACAGATGAACTAGTTGATGGGCCTAATGCTACCCACATAACACCCACCGCCCTCAACCGGTGGGAGAAGAGATTGGAGGATCTATTCGACGGCCGCCCTTATGATATGTATGATGCAGCTTTATCAGATACCGTCTCAAAATTCCCTGTTGATATTCAGGTAAAATCCAAAAATCTTTCAGAAAATGGTGATTAGTTACGCCTTTTTCTTAGATAAATAAACCAAGGATCCTATACTTCTCGATCTTCATCTTTTCTTATTTTTCCACAGCCTTTTAAGGATATGATTGAAGGAATGAGATTAGACCTGGAGAAATCAAGATATAAAAACTTCGACGAGCTCTACCTGTACTGCTACTATGTAGCTGGCACAGTCGGGCTAATGAGTGTTCCAGTGATGGGTATCGCTCCGGATTCAAAGGCCACGACGGAGAGCGTTTACAATGCAGCTTTGGCGCTTGGGATCGCTAATCAGCTGACTAACATCCTAAGAGATGTTGGAGAAGAGTGAGTTTCCAATCCGTGTACGAAGCTGGTTTCTATTGGTTTGTCCACAAGGAAAGAAGCATGTTATTGACTTTTAATCAGCTCTAATTACTTTATTGTTACATCACAAAGATCATAGTCGACAAGCCCAAACTTTTGCCCCTATTGAAGTTCATGGAGATAATCTTTTGTATAATAAAGCTCTGTTTCGCTTGTCTTGGCTTATTCGCAGTGCGAGGAGGGGAAGAATATACCTTCCACAAGATGAATTGGCGCTAGCAGGTTTAACTGAAAACGACATTTTCAGAGGGAAAGTGACCGATAAGTGGAGGAGTTTTATGAAAGGTCAGATTAAGCGGGCACGGATGTTCTTTGATGAGGCCGAGAAGGGCATTCCTGAGCTAGATTCAGCTAGCAAATGGCCGGTATGAATTTTTTTTTTAAAAAAAATTCATTACTTCAATTAGGACTCATTTGTATCACTCTGACTTTATTTGGCAATGTGTATTTCAGGTTTTGGCATCGTTAGTGCTATATCGGCAGATCCTCAACGCGATCGAAGCAAACGATTACAACAACTTCACTAAGCGTGCATACGTAGGGAAGGCGAAGAAGCTAGCCTCGCTACCCATAGCATATGCCAAAGCACTTCTAGGTCCTTCAAAGCTTGCTTCTTTGTTGTTATAGTAGAGGTTCTCATTATAGATTTTTGCAGTGCCCACAAAAGTGTATATTGCAATCTTATTGATTGTTTCCACATACGGAAATATACCACAATCCTTTACTGTGGCAAAGTAGATGAAAAAAGAAAGATATCTTGCAGTGTTTTAATGTGTAGTCCCCTATGGGCCCAATATACTTTGTTGGTAATGCAATTAGAGAAATTTTTTTTTGGGTTAACTACATACAGATCCCCGCAAATATGATGAATTGTAGATATATTCCTGCAAGTTCAACTTGCGTAAGTTATTTATGCAAAAGTTCTAATGTATTCAGATATATCCCTACCGTCAGGTTTCGTTAAAAAAATTTAGTTAACCACAGTTAAATACTTAACTATAGTTAATTAATAAGGTAAATTGATAATTTTTTTTTTCTTCATCTTCTTCCTCTTTCTTTTCCTCTTCCTTTTCCTGTTCTTCTTCTTCTTCCTTTTCCTTTTCCTTATCTTTCTTCGAATCGGCCGCACCTTCGTTTTCCGCCTCGTAGTTGCGTGCCTCAGCCTTGTCCTCGTCGGCCGCAACTCCGACAAGCCCCGTGCCGCCGCCGCCGCCAGCTCCCGCAGCCCAAAAAGAAAGAGAAAGAGGAAAATAGAGATTTGTGAGGGCATTCCTATAAATATATACTAGCTGGAGTTTTGGAGGGATATATTTGTAAAGGTAAAATTATCGTTTTACGAATTTACTATTAAAAGTTAAATAGTTATCTAAAGGATGCTTACAAGAGAAAAATATCTGAATATATTATGACTTTTGCAGGAATAACTTATGAAAATTAAACTTTGTAAAAATATATCTATAATTTATTATGTTTGCGGAGACCTGTATGCAATTAACCTTTTTTTTTTTAATTTAAAGTGTTGAGCATTGTTTCCATCAACGCAATGAATAAAGTTTATATTAGAATGATGTGCTCAGTTGATTCTAATACCAAATATGCAAGAACAATGTTTATATGGTTAAGAACAACCACAAGGGCATGCTGATTGGGACAAGTGATCTCTATTGTAAAGGACAAATTATGTACGTAGTTCTCCTCAATATCTCTTTCCAAAAAGTAATGTGCAATTTAGTTCCTCCTCAGTATTCGGCTCTCCGACATGCTTTTCTATTGAGAGCATTGGGGGTTGTTTGGTTCCAAAAAAATATCTCTGAGAATAGTTTTCTAGCTATTTTCGAAAAAGAAAGTTTACAAATTTTATGAAATAATCTCTTTTGGAATTTTTTTATTCAAAAAAGCGAAAATTATGAAAACAAGATTTTTCATCAAGAACTTTGTTTTTTGGTTAGAAAATAGTTTTTCACTATTTTCTGAGAGAAAATATCTATGTACAATTTGGATGTTGTTCTCAAAGGTTTAAAATAAAACAGTTGAATGCAAACTGTAATCTTTACATATCTATGTACAAAAAATCATTAATTTTAGATATTTATACTTTAGTCATCAAGCAAGCAGCTGCAAAGATCAGTTACTGCTAAAAAAATCTCAGAGCACCCATTTGGTTCGGAGTTAAGGGGTGGAATAATCCCTTAATCCCGAAGTTGGGTGTGGTTAGCTAATCCTATCCCAAATGGGTTATTTCGGAATAGCCCAGCCCATTTGCGCCCCACCCCACTACTCCAACCAAACAAAACACAATTTTACACACTATACTTCTTATCCCATCTATTCCAACAAAATACTATTTTATCTATATCTGAACTAAACCCAATTCGCAACCAAATACAAAATTACTCTAACCCTATCTTAATCCTGAACTTAATCATATTTCTTAAATAATAAATTTTTACTTAACCCCGATCCAAATGGTGGCAAAGGATTTATACGTAGATTTTAAAATTCCTATACTCTATCGGCTGTGGTTGATCGGTTGTCCATATAGTAATTTCTTGGTAAGTGGACATATGATTTTCTCCGATCCCACCCAAAAAATGGTGAAGTACATCTCTTATGATTTGATGGCACATGTTCAGTCAAAATATGATTTTTCTAGCCGTGCAACAAAAATGGTGAAACACATCTCTATATGCTTTTGGCCCAGCGCCATTCCGACTAACTACATTTGACGGCCCAACAAAGTATAGCCCGACCCAGAGTTGACACTTGGTCTCGGGCGAGTTGAGGCACCAAAGATATAACTAAAATTTGAAAAAAAAATAACAAGGACCATGATGAGGAAGTACACTTATAATAAGTAACTTTGGTGCAAAATAAAAAAAGAAGAAGAAGAAGAAGAAACAGACAACAACTAATGTTTATTTGCGATTCAAATAACGTGGGATCGGAATTCATTTTCTAGGTTGAATTATACTATTTATGGTCGTCAGTGAACTCTCAGCATCTGTTTAGCGAATTAATTTTTTATTTAGCTTCATTCATCAGCCGATCGATCTCTCATCTCAGTTTATAGAATACGTTCATCATTACCCCTTTTTGTTTGCTAAATCGCGAGTTTAACGGTTCAAATGCAAACAAAATAGGCCACCCATTTTTACTTGATTTGAATTTGTTTAAAATAAAAGCTTGATCAATTTATAGATGAGCTCAATTCACCATGCAGTTGGTTTCAGTTGTGTTCATGGTAATACGAAAGTATTAATTCTTCGTCAACAAAGTTGGATGTAATATAAATTATGTCCATGGTCTCCACGGTACATGTTATAACTAAACTATCCACAACTCTCTTAGCCAAAAGACTTTTTTTTTAGAAAAAAAAAAGGAACATAGGAGAGCACAATACTACGCACTACATTAGGAAGCACTTATGGGAGCAAATGAAAAGCGCTTTTGATTATATGGTGGCATGCTTGCCTCCTCTTTAGGAAAAGAGCTTTTCTTTTTCCTTAAGTCTCAAGTGTATAATTTTCACTTCCTACTATACTTTCATAGTAGTTATGTGCTCATCTCACGTCCATGGTTAAAAATGCCATCAATGCGCATGCCAAAGTTGTGCACGACATGCCCCTAATGCATTTGCTTACTATGTTGTCTTTTTGGGCATACCCATGTCTCCTTTACATGGCAAAAGGATGAGAGCTTTACAGGCGCAAACCCATCCATTCCACTAAAGGGTTTTTATGATCATCTTGGTATCTCATCTGACTCACATTAATTTACTAGGGTTTCACCGATTGTTCCTAGAGAAAGTGGTAAAAAATTTGATGGTTGATATTCGAGATCCAAGTTCGAATCCTAGTTGAGTCACATTTCTAGCAAAATTTATTTCTAAATGAAATAAACGAAACGGATAGCGTGCTACCTATCTCTCTCAAAAAAAAAAAAAATACTAGCGTTTCAAACTAATTAGTTATTCTACTAATAACTAGTGTAAGTTTAGATCTAAAATCATTAAATCTAAGGCAGATCATATTCATTAAATTTGAATAAATTTAGTCATAAAATAATGATCAGATTTAATAAATTTGTACGTATTATTAAAACTGTAACGATACCCACCAACGGCTCTTTTTTAATATGGGTAAGTAGGAGCTCAAGGATATCCTCTCAAACCTCCCACCTATGTGAAAAATGCACCAAAGTCCCTTCTTAATGAATGGTGTGTGTGTGTGTGTGTTTTGAAGTGTAAAATCCAAGAAAAAGAATGGTGGGGAGGGGGCCCTAAACTTTGCAAAGAGAATCTCATAATCCCAGTACAAGGCACTTCATGTTAAGCCCACATACTAATTAACTGAGGTGTCCTATTGATGTTTGATGGCCTTCCAACCAAATAAATTTACTTTACAAAAGAAGATTCTTGGCTAGAACTCAAAGTAACTCATGAACACTGTTGGTGGTTATATCATGAATAGTGAGATGGATCCACTAGCCTTTCTCCCTAGCTTTATATATTCACAACTTTTTCCTGTGCTAGACCAGTCCACAGCCATTGCTTTTTCATTTCTAAGTCATTACTAAATAAATAACATATATATATATATATATATAGAGAGAGAGAGAGAGAGAGAGAGAGAGAGAGAGAGAGAGGTGGATGGGAAAAGACAGGGAGATCTTGTTGATAGGAAGCAAGTGATGAGCTTAGGCACATGGAATGGGGAATGGGGAATGGGAAATTAAAAGCCCCATACATGTTTATTTGTATTCTTCAAGCCAGCATACCCAAAAAATAAAAGTTATCAGTTTTGGATACTGATATCAAACTACAGCAACCGTTTTGGAAGTTTCTTGCCGAAAATATTTTGTGGACTGATATGGACAAAGCCATTCAATAGGAAACTTAATAAAAATTACCTGCATAAGTTTTTAAATTTTTTTTTTTTTGTTTTTTGTTTTTTTTTTTTGGGCCGTCGACAAATTCAACTATTCAAGGAAGTTGTGATGCTGATCAATTTGCTGTAGCAACCGAGATGGGTACAAAAACATTAAGGACATATTTGGTTCATGATTGGAATAGAAATGAAAAATAAAATTAAATTACTTTGGAATAAAAAATGTTTGGTTCATTATTGGATTGAAAATCAGAATGAAAATTTAAAATTTTTTAGAGAGAGTTTTGATTAAGAGAGAGGAAAGTGATGAAGGAAGAGGAGATAGGTGTTGATGAAAGAGAATTTTAAATAGTTTATTTCGGAATTAGTCAATCCGGAATTCAAAGCCGGATTGGATCATAAATGAATTTGGCTATTTTCATTTCGGAAATAAAAATCGGAATCCGATTTCAGAATAACGACAACTATCAAATCAATTAATTACTGATTTATACATTTCATATATATATTTCATGGCCTAAAATGGCGTGATACGCTTAAAGAGCTCAGCATAAAATACATCTCACCTTACCGGTGTGAGCTGTGCCAGTTTGCAAAGCATACCACATTTTACACACATGTTTAAAAATTCCCCCTCTTTTCTTAGTTTTTTCAATTGGGATAACCTGAAATTAATTTCATTATTAAACTTGCTCCTACTTGCTTCTAGGTATCTTATGCCGTGACTCGGGCTTGTAATTAAAGAATTTAATTAATGATCAATATAAAAGTTTAGGCTAATTCACATATTCAACCATTATGCTTCATTAGTTCCACTCTGTTTTATAATGCTTAGACAAAAACTGTCATTGTTTTTCGAGTAGAGTGATAGTATAGCTATATATGCGCCCTTTAATCCTCGGCACACCAAGTAATGCTTTGGATACTCTTTACGTGATTATATGTCAATTATTCAGTGAATTAATTACTTTTTAAGATACTTTGCATCAACACACCTACAGTAGTATTCGCTTGAGAAGTAATATTCTAGACACCGACCTCTCAAAACCTCCTACCATGTGAAAAATGCACCAAAGTCCCTTCTTAATGAATGGTGTGTGTGTGTGTGTGTTTTGAAGTGTAAAATCCTCAAGAAAAAGAATAATAATATTCTAAACTCGATCCCTAACGTAGCTTGATCTTAAAGACGTAGCGCATCTAGATTAATCAATCATATATATTACATATGACTGTTATGGCATCAGCAACTTTTCAGATACCTTCGAGAGCGCACGCATGGGAACATGGCTTTCGTCGGCTATTAACGACGACGAGGACAACAACAATGTGGGGGGTGGATAAACCAATCCATACATCGCACGTGCGGGGAGAGTTTTTCCCACGTCCAATCCGTACACGAAACGCTAGCTTGTCAAGATGTATACGCATTTGCATTGCTTCCATTAGCGACGTGGCTTATGCGAGCTCCGTACGGTCCTGTCCCAGATTCTGTGTGGCCTCCTTTGCGATTTGAATGCGACTCTCCTCCTCACTGCCCCCTTCTTGTTCTTCCGTTTAAATCCATGCATACAAATTAGAACCCTGATATGCATGTATGTATATATGTATATTGTCCTGATCCGATCGACACCGTCAATTTAAACGGTTAGGATTCGAAATAGACCCATCCAACAGATAGAGTCTCTTTCTTATCGGTACGAAACATAACAAAGTCTATACAAACATATTCAAACGAGAGATATTAACATTCAACATTGAGAGATCACAATCACAAATACAAAAAAATTTAACTATCTATTACATCACATTTACACATAAAGTATTGCATTCTCTTTAACATAACATAATTTTTTTATACACAAAAGAAAAATCTCACATCATCATACAAAATGATCACCTCGTATAATATAAGGAATTTTGTGCCACGGTTCGAATTTCCTTATAGAAATTATCGAGCTAGATCGAGGGTGCATGCAAAAATTTCTCGCGTAAAGTGAATCTGATGGAGTCGTGGGGGGGTCCGTGGTAACTGTTGAAAGAATGGGGATGTCCTGGTCGTTGTGGCGGTTGAGTGACAAGTTGTCTTATTGTTGACCGTTTCCGTATATTATTTTACTTCGCCCCCGACATGCAACATGACTCCCGAGGCACAATGTCTTTGCGCGCGCGCTCTCTCTCTCTCTCTTAATAATTTATTTATTTATTTTATTTGAATTATGAACATTAGCACGGATACTAACCACCAAACTCTTTGTCACTTGCTTTAGGGACGGTCGGTCTCTCTTAATAAATTTGGAGTTAAATAGATACATATTCCTGCAAATATAGCAACATATAAATATATTATTATAAAATTTAAATTATTAATATAAAGATTGAACATGAGATAAAAATATTAAATTATCTTATTAATTAATCAGAATTAAATATTTAACATATAGTTAATTAAAATTTTATAACGGATTCTAATGACAAAGGCATTTAAAAATATTAAAATTTTTACAGAAACAACATATAAAAGTTGAACTTTGTAGAATTATATTTATAATTTACCCTATTTATAGGGACCCCTATGCAATTAGTTTAATAAATCTCATTTCAAAGCAACCGCAAAGTCAGAGTCTCTATATATATCCATGCATACAAATTAGAATCCTTGATATGCACGTATGTATACTTTTTTTAATAATCTCAGTTTAAATTCATGCATACAAATTAAATTGGAATCCTGATATGCATGTATGTATATATGTATATTGTCACGATCCGATCAGCATGTGATTTGAGTTGATTGAGAAATAGACGCATTTAGCGGATGAGAGTCTGCTTAAGCGCCATGCAGCAGTAACAAAGTCGTAGCCCTACTCTCTATAGCAACATTGAGAGATCAAAATCACGAATGCACATTTAAAATTTAAATACTATCTATGTTAACATTTTACACATAAAAGTATAAAAACTCTTTCTATTGATACATAACTTTCCATTACAATTAGGGGAAAAATCTGAGAACATCATCATACAACCACATGATCACCTCGTATGTCAAGAAGAGAGAGATTTTGGTGAAAGACAAGAGGGAATTTTCTTATCTCTGTCACACAGAGGGTGCATGCAATCCATCGCGTATGTAAGTGAAAGATGGAGGTCGTGGGAGAGTCCGTGGTAACTGTTGAGTCGCGTGATGTGCCGAGTACGTTGTGGCGTCGACAGAGTTGTCTTATTGTTGACTCGTTTCCGAGGCGACATGCGCCCCGGCATGCAACATGACTTGCCGAGGGGGCTAGGCTTAGACTCGAGCGCTCTCTCTCTCTCTCTTACAATAATAGGACCAAGGAGAGATGGTGGTCAGAGATTCAAAAAGTGGGGAATCCAGCGGATTGACGCCGTCGCGGATCTGCTTAGCGAACTCTTTGTCCACTTGCTTTAGGGGTGAGATCGGTCTCTCTTAATAAATTTAAGGTTAAATAGAGGTCTGTATTAAACACTGAGAGGAGAGAGATATAAAAGAGGGGAGTATAGACGAGATTTAAGAGAGACGATATAAAGGTTGAAAGCAGATAAACAACATTATCTTATTAATTAATCGAATTAAATATTTAACAACTGCAATTTTATAGCAGTTCTACTGACAAAGGCGTGTAAAAATAACAAATTTTTACGGAGAAACGACGTATAAAAGGGACACTTTGTAAAGTTAGGCATGTACATTTACCCTATTTATAAGGGGTTGTACCCCTATGCAGCATTAGTTTAATAAATTAATAGTGTAAAAAATGTATGGAGACCCTTCAGCTATAGGCAATTCTGAAATGGAGCACTCAACTTTTTTCGTTTATATATATATATATATATATATATATATATATATATATTCCGCTGGGCACTTTTTAAACTTCTAATTTTGTTAATTGGGTTTTTACAGTTAATTATGTTGAAAATTTTGTAAAATTTTATAACGCAATTAGTTATTATTTTGGTAGAAGTACTGTTACGGCAAGAGCACAAACTAAAACGAAAAATGACGAACACAAAATAAAAAAACCACAAACAAAAATAGAGGAATACACAGATTTACGTGAAAAATTTTTCGTAGGAAAAAATCACGAACGAGGGAGGAGAAAACTTTACTTTTCGAGGGAATACAAAGTTCAGAGTACGACCAACATTGATCTATCGCCTGAGAAATGAAAAGAAAACTCTGAACGAGTTTTGAATCCGATCCGTATCTTAATTTTCACTACCCACCGTAGGCATTTATTTTTTTTCTTTACAATTTTATTTTCAAATATTTAACTGAAGTCAATTATCAATTTCGAATCACATTTAACAAGCACAAATCAATTCGTAGAAATCCTAATTTATTTGGCTCAAATCATTTGATTTCTAAAAATTAGAAGTTTTGAGGTTTACTCGATAAACTAGAATATATAGAGGGGATATTTAAGAATACCCCGTGGTCCATATATTCTTACCAAGTTAATAAGTTGTCGTGCCCTTCTCCTCGCATTATCACCTCTCATGTGCTCTTTTTATTTATTTATTTTTGTCCCATTTGCAGTATCTCAGGCCCAAGTCAAAGCTTGATACCTACTTGGACCCACTTTTGTTTTTATTTTCATCTATACTTTTGCTTTAATACTAGAATAATTGGCAACCAAAAAATGTCTTAAGCTCCAGCTTAAATGAAAACTTAAAATGAAATTCTCAACTCCTATATATAGAGAGAGAGAGAAAAAACCTCAATTTAAACTATTTTTCTGCTATAAAGAAGAGTATTTGAAGTAATTTCAGTATAGTACATGACAATTTTTTTTTTTTTTTGAAAAAAAAAAACACTCTGATTTGAATCTTTTTTATTTTTTCAAAGAGTATATTTGATGCCCAACTGAAATATAACTTCTCAAACCAGAAAAAGGCATCACATAAGACACTGAGTGGGTAGTAGTAGATATCTCTCCACAAGTTCCCATCTTTATCCCCTTCACACACACACAGAATTTTGATAATTTGCTAAGGACAAAAAAAGATATAAAATTACATTGTACACCATCTTGTCACCACAGATGTTCTTGTCTAGCAAAATCTACACTAAAAACAGTTCCCCTGTTGTGGGGGCCCCCTTTCAATTTCTTTTAATAAAAAAATTCTCCTTCTCAAGCTTCAAATCCCCCTCTCCCCCAACCCCCTCCCTTTCCCTTCCAACCACCTCCCCCCTCCCCTTCTCTGTCCCCTCCTTTGTCCTTTTATCCCTCTCTTTTTCTCTTTGCGTTATGGGTGTCTCTCCAATTTGAATAATACATAAAAGAGGACCAATAAAGAGAGACTCACCAAAGGGAGGGTGATTGATGAGGGAGGTGGGTGGGAGAAAGGCGGGGGCGGCGTCGCCGTGCGCGGCGTGCAAGCTGCTGAGGCGGAGGTGCGCGCAGGACTGCATTTTCGCGCCGCATTTCCCCGCGGAGGAGCCACAGAAGTTCGCCAACGTGCACAAGGTCTTCGGCGCCAGCAATGTCAGCAAGCTCCTCCAGGTGACTCCCCTCTCTCTCTCCCTCTCTCTCTCTCTCCCTTCCTAAAGCTGCCGCTGCTGAAGTCGAAGACTCAATCTTAATCATTGATCACTCTTTAAGCAGAATGTAAAATCTACTACTGACAGTCCTTTAACATTGCCGTACTAAAACCAGATGTATGTACTTTCACAATAGAAGTTCGACTTCTTAACAGTTACACACATTAAATAAATAACTAAGAGAATCAAAATTGAAAGTATATCCCCACAAATGTGATAGTATAGAGACCATCCATATATTTTACCTAAAGAGAAAATAATGATGTAGCCGGTAACATACATACCAGATACAATGCAAAAAGAGGGAGATAAGCCATCAACGGGAGAGATATTAATATCTAACTTTTCACCATTCACATGAACTGATTTGAAAGGACCATTATGTGCCACTTACTATAAATTGACTCCTACAATACATGCCATCACAATACCGCCAATAAACGGTACCAATAAAAGAAGCTACACAATGTATTTCCCTTTTTCTTTTCTTTTTTCCTTGACAGTTTAGCAGGAATAATAATTACCTTAGATATGGAATTCCAAGAACTTGTATAGAGCTAGTAATCTAATCATGGTAATTAATAATTTAAGTTTAAGTATTGGGTTGGGTTGGATAGGGTACGAGCATAATTGTCTTCCTAAGTTACAAGGCAAATCATGCACATTATTATGATAAATAAATACTCACCAGAGCTATGCGGACAATGGATTGCAGGAGATACCGGTGCAGCACCGCGGGGACGCCGTGAGCAGTTTGGTGTACGAGGCCAATGCGCGCGTCCGCGACCCCATCTACGGATGTGTCGGCGCGATCTCCTCGCTGCAGCAGCAGATCGAGGCTCTCCAGGCGCAGCTCGCCCTTGCCCAAGCAGAGATGGTCCACCTCCGCATGCGCCAGTCCGCCTACCTCGCCCACCACCTACGACGCCCAGCCACTGCCAACATCGGCAGCAGGAGCACCACCACGGGCTCGTCATCAAGCCTCTCCTCCCCCAAGCCGTTCTTCGCGCTAGAAGGCATGGCGGTCGACCAAACCGAATTGGATTACCCGCCGATGTGGTCGTGCTAGATCCAATTGATTGATACACTCCTCATTCCAAGTTTTAGGGAAGCTCTAGTTAGTAATTAGATCAGTGTAGCTGCAACTGAGGTATGGCTATAGCATGGTGACATGTATACAATATTACTCTAAAATGAAAAACTTCCATCTTTTGGATAGTGGATATATTTATATTAATGCATTGACTCCATAAACTCAAGTAATATAACCTTATTCCAGTATCGAGTATTATTTATTATACTGCAAATGACAAAAATGTCTTCAGATGATAATAACAATTCACAGAACAAGAAATTTAACAAAGCCGATAACGTAAGTACTCGTAGGAAAGCAAAGATTGGGTATTGAACCAAAATTCTCGGTCACCATCGTGCACTGAAGCATTCCTAGGTCGGATATACTAAGCAGTGTTTTATCAAACAAAATATACACCTGAAAGGTAAGAAAATGGTGATAAACAGTATAAAACAAAATAACATAGGCGAATGCAGGGGAATAAACAAAGAAGAGAATGCAGGTTGAATCGACAATTGTGCCTATATTCGAACTTCTCTTCACAAGAGACAGCATAAATGACAAACATAAGAATAGCTCCTCGACAATTCACAATTTAATTCTATGATCCATTTGTCTTACAACATGGTAATACAATACCAGACAAACAAGAAAAGATCAACTTTCAAAAAAGCCTCTAATCTTACTCAAAAAGAGAGAAAAAAAAAGAGAAAATCCTACTTAGTAAGTCAGCAGAGATGCAAAATTAACCAGCAACTATACAAGATTGTTGCATTTACCTTTCATTCCACCATGAATCCTTGTATACATCAGAACCTTTGCTTGTATACATACCTTTCATTACAGGAAGCAACCTATGTTTACAGGAAGCACCTTGAAGACACAAAAGGGTATCCTTTTTAACAAATTATATATCAGAACCTTCAAAAAATGCTTACTCAATCGACAGAGATCGGGAGATTACACCAAGGACAAAGCAATGATCAATTTCTCGCTTTCAATATCAGACCCTTCAAATCGCTTCTGTTGATGGCAATACCAAACTAATTACTGAATTTTCATCAGCCATAGAGCATCTATAAATGTTAACCAGTCATTATTACTGTTTTCACCAATTGCCAATTCCCACTGCTTGTTGTTCGTCACTCTATATTTCTAATGAAGCTATGAACTGCACATTTCATCAATTTTAATCATATCAGATGCTGAAGGTGCAACTGTGCAAGATCCATTAAGAGTATATTCTCCCATATGTTGATCAGCATATGGTGTTTCACGCATGGATCACATTTTCATAGGCACGGAAAAATAAGTCCTCATGGGATCCATCTGCTTCTTTGTAGCTTTGTCAGTAGAAACAAATAATTACAGTACCAGACATCACAAACAATTGAGGTTTTGAAGTTCACATTAACATCCACCTTTAGTCCTCAATCGGATGTCGAATCTACAAGAAAAGCAGATGCAGCAAATATTTACTCCAACAATGGTTTGAGAAATATACAAAATCATATTGCAGAAAATAAAGCAGCTCAACTTACATCACAGAAAATCCCATAGTGGTATTGTACAGTGGCGTTGGTCGGTGCTCTGCTCACCCAATTGGGGATTGCTAGCAACAAATTGCAAAGAATGCACATCTGGAGCTGGACAACCCTGCACAGCATTCTGAATATGATCCTAGTTAACAATTAGGCGCTTAAGTTATTCTAGACAATTTCATGTCTTAGATATTTCTTCCGTCTTAAATTTTCAAGTACTTACATATCATAACTTTGGGTTACATCATCATGATATATAAGTATTTCAAAAAAAATTTCAAGCACTTGCACATTCAAATACTTGTACTTGCCTAATCTAGACAACTTTTTCAAGCATATAGTTAAAGCAGAGGAGCAGGGGAGGTAGTTAACAATCTCTCTAATTGCTACCAGTAGCATCTGCACTGACTATAGTATCGTCATTTTCTTTCTTGAAAAGGTTGGATGAAAAGGGCAGTTTTCAACTCCTGTTAATACCATTCTACTTTGTCTAAATAAAATATAGACAGGAGATATAGCCTTTTCTCACAAAATTAAAATTAATTTACGGCATCTAGAGGTTGCCACTGCCTGTATTCTATAATGCTTCAGTATAACATGAAAGCATGCATGCCTAGGGTGCTTCTTTGGTCTACATGTGGCATAAGCTCTGGCGAAATATAGCAAGTTTATCAAACCAAAAGGAATCAAAACAACCGGAAAGTAATAGAATTAAATATATGATAAAAGATTTATCCTTTGATATTTATACAGTGAGTTAACCTGGGTCAATTGACTGCTGCTATGAAATGGTTGTGGTGGTAAAGCAGCAGATGATGATTCCTGCATCGCAAATATCGATAATAAGAAACAAGAAACGGAAAATTCTTAGTAACACGTAAGCCCTTGATACTACCTGACTAAATTGTGTCATTTCGTGAATTCCCTGCACAGGTCCAAGTCCAAATTGATGGCTAGGAACATATGGTGTCTGTGAATTTGAAGAAATTTGTTTATAACAATGTATTTACAGACCATTACCAACTATAATTTTTGTGAACTGAAAAATGCATGAGAAATAACTTACCTGCATGAATTGGCTTGATGAAAGGAATAGATTAGGTGGATTCCTGGGATGTGCTGGAATGTCAGGTAAGGCTGCAGGTGGTTCATCACCCCTAACACCATTAGCCTCATCATATACTCCTGAAATTTGTTAAAAGCAAAACAGTTAACAAACAAAGAACATTGTCAATTCATTTACGGAAATGTGTTAGTATTATGAAAGAAACTGAAAGAATCAACTTTGCACGAACCTTGTCTTCCTTTTTGTCGTTTATTTGATTCTAATGGATTCTGATGCCTACAACGATCTTCCCCATTTTTATTCTTCTTCCTACTTGCTTTCCTAGAAAATTCATTTATATTGCCTTCATTTTGAACCAAAGTCTGCTGTTGGCCCTTTGAGACAGCATTTAATCTTGTTTGCAAGATATTCTCAACCTGTTCCAATAGCTGATCTGATTGGCTTTCCATAAAAGCATAAGTATCCATGGTTTCTGCTGCTCTAGAAGCAATTCTGTACAATATCCGCAACAGCGAACCGTAACGTTTTGAGAGAGAAGATTTTGGATCATCGTCGAGGGCAAAGACATCATTTTCTCGTGGAGATCCGTTCTTAGCATCCTTCCTCCATCTTTGTAAGATGTAGTGCTGTGGGAGTTCCTTAATATTTCTAAAATCAAGTACTTTCAGCATATGACAACATGGAACACCAATGTATTCAAACTTTTTACAGCTGCAAAAAATAGTAAAGTCTGATGAATCATATCTGACAAAATGACCTCTCGGCTTCTCCTTGATGGTAACTTGATACTCAGACACCGAACCGACCTCACCGCAACAGTATACCATACAACCCAAGAACAATTCAAACTCCATTCTAAATTGTTCGAAGATCGAGGGAGTAAATGCATTGGCAGCTTGCCAAAGCAATCGCAATGGGGGTATTCTAGAGATACCTTGATTTGCATGATAATCAGCTAGTAGCTCAGCATAGCGTTTCTCCTCCAATAATTTGTCAAGCTGTTTGACAAAACTAGGAATATCTATCTCAGGTTTCAAGTACTCTTTTAGCAAGATCTGCATATTTTCCCTTCGAAGAATGCTTTCAATATCTGCGCAAAATGTCTCGCGCCCATACACCAAAGCCCATTTTTCTCTTTCTTCATTCAATTGACAGAACCATTCGTTGTTTTTTAGATCATACTTTTCAGCTAATGACTCCCATGCTAGTACAAACTCTTCCTCCTCCTCAAAGTCATATAATAATTTGCTAAAATCATGTGCAAAACTTTCGGAGCTTTCGAAAATATGATTCCAGTGCTTAGTGGCATTTTGATAAATATGCCATACACACAGACGATGAGCACTTCCGGGCCATACGGCACCAATTGCCTCTGCTATAGCTGTCAACTGATCGCTCAAAATTGTTTTCGGCTGTTTTCCACCCATAGCATTCTTGAAAGTTTCAAATAGCCATTTGAAAGATTCTACAGTCTCATCGTACAGCAATGCTGTACCAAATACTATGGTTTGCTTGTGATGATTGACACCAATAAATAAAGCAAAAGGCCTACCATATTCATTTATCCTATAACTCGAGTCGAAACATACTACATCACCAAAATAACAGTAGTCCATCCTGGATTTTGCATCTGACCAGAATATATTAGTCAATTGATCATCTTCGTCAACTTGTATAGCATAAAAAAATGCAGGGTTTTCACCCTTCATCTTTTGTAGGTACTCGCATACAGCTCCTGCGTCACCCAACTGCATGTTCTTTGTGCGCTTTGACCTGAGGTAATTTTTATAATCAGAAGGTATTAAACTGGCATTCCTTCGGTTAGCTCTCTGTACCCTTCCCGAAATCTTTTGTGATCTTAGCATTTGAATATCCAATGAAGGAGCAAGCTCGTGATTATGATCAGCTATGAATTCACTGACGCTGTATTTACCACTAGATGTGATTCGAATTGCCATCCGAGCTTGGCAACCGGTTCGTGTTTCGGGTCGTGGCTTCTTTGTATCGGTTGTAATATTCTTAGGGCGGAACCCTTCTCTTGAGCATACATAAACTCTCGATCTTGTGACATTACGACCAGTTTTGTCCCACCAACCTTTTCGAATGTTGAACCCAACAGTTGTGGCATATCGAACATAGAACTCATATGCCTTGTCTTCGTTTAAGAAGACCATTCCTGCTTTTGGCTCTCCTCCGGTATCTGTAGAAATTTCAGTTGCGGCATCGGCCTCTGATTCTGTCACCTCACCCACTTTACTTGAAGTCTAAAAAGACAACCAGTTTATAAATAGAATGCTTATAACATGAGGGAAAAAAGAAAGCAGCTGATGTTGACTTGGACAAGTTTCTTCTGGACTTCAAAATTGACAAACTTCTTTATATATTCTATTTTTAGTCATCTAACAAAAATGGTCCACATAGAGAGAAGGTCAAAAGAAGATTGATCCTAGATTTGTTCATCCTACCATAGCTTTGGAAGGGGATCAGTAATTTATCTAAATCAGAGGCCAAGGACAAAACCAATGTAGTCATACCATAAAACAATTGAATGAACAGGCAGGTCATGTATCAACATATATATTTAATGTAATTGTTTGAGCTTAGTCTCTACACTCCTTACCCAATCTGCTCGATGAAAAGTTTGGCACAAAAAATGCAGTCAATTTGAAAGACATGACCACCGTTCATTACAACAAATAACAAAAAAGTCCACGAGTGAAATAACAGCAAGATGCATTGACAACTGGCACGCGTCAATTACGGCAAGAAAAAAAAGCCCGGAGCTGGTCATACTATATAGATGTACAAGTACAGCTAACACCAACATAAGAAAGGAGATGAGATCTGACTATGCATTAAGCACCACAGTACCACACAACATAATTCAAACCTCAGAAGCCAAGTATGCATAAGATTAAGCAAGGTATCAAAGATGATAAAAAGACTTAGTTATGCAAGTCTTAGAGAGAATGTCACCTGTGATTCTCCCTCACCAAGAATTTTTCCACCCCTTCCTTGTTGACGCCCTTCAGCCAATGCATGATCTAATGGGATCTGTGAAGAATAACGAGAATCTAATAACCAGAAAACAAAGTTTACACAGAGAAAATGACACTGCCAAGATTATCCGCGGTTTCTCAGTGAAAGAAGTTTGCCTGTGATTCTCTTCCACCAAGAAAGCTCCCGTCGCTACCTTGCTGATGCCTTTCATCCAATGCTTTATCCGCTGGGACCTGTAAAGAATGAGGATCAAGTAAGGAAAATAAAGCTTACCAGAGAGAAAGAGAGATAGAACACAGAAAGACAAAACACCTGTGTTTTTGCCCTACTAAGATATCTTCCAGCACTAGCTCGCTGACGCCTTTCAGATAAAGGTTGCCGCGTTGGAACCTGAGAAAGACAAGGGGAAGCAACAAGTAAACTCAAGTGTATTGAGTCGAGTAAAATGTAAACCTTTTAAAAGAAAATGCCAAATGAACATCAAGATTACCTTCGGTTCTCCTGTGCTAAGAAATCTTCCACCGCTACCTCGCTGACGTCTTCTCGCCAAAGCTTGCCGTGAGGGGACCTGCAAAATATGATGAATTCTAATTTACTCGGAGAAACAAAACTATGTTACAGCACGTCAGCAACAGATTTAATGCTGCATCTCCTGACATCAATAATAATAATAATAATAATAATAATTTACCTTGGAAAGCCTTTCAACACCTGGCCTATTATTCCTTTTCATCATGTATTTAAGAATTATGTTTCTCCTTTCTTCATTGGTGTAGCGCGATACTCTCACACCAAGCTCCCTCAGCAACCGCGATTGCGAAGTATTGGCAGCAGGAATGGCCTTCGCGTCGTCCTTCCCTTTCCAATCATCCTTCACTTCAGAGCTCGTGGTCTCTAAACCGACAGCCGAAGCTGCAGCTGCTTTCGCCCCTGCACCCTCTCCAGCAGCCAATGAATCATTTACGGTAGGACTACTCTGCAACTCTTCGATGAGACCATTACTGGCGGCTCCATTCGTAGCGTCCCCATCTCTTTTACTTGCTGCTGTTTCCTGTGCAGCCTTCAGCGCTCTCTTTCTGTACGGCCCCCTCTTCCGCTTCCCCGTGAAAGTACCCTGATTGTTTCTGTACATAAGATAGTTCCCTCTCCAACACAAGAACCTCTGCATGATGAGCGCCCCGCTGCCCGACGACCGCCGGTTGGAGCCAGTCCGAGCCTTGAACCCGGAGCTCTCGCCGTACCCGTAATAGAAAGCCTTCGCAGCCTCCGCCGACTCAAACTCCATTCCCACAACCGGCACGGCCGGCGCGCTAACGCAACCCTCGGGGGGAGGCAACAGGGGATGATTGTGCTCCGCCGCGAGCTTCGACACCGCCCATCTGCCGTGCTCCTTCAACACCACCTCCATCATGGCCTTGCACCGGTCGGATGAACCGGTTGCGGCGTCAGCGGCCGAGGAGGGGCCCACGCCGCCGGATGCAGCAGCGGCGTCGGTGAAGTTCGATTGGTGCATGGAGAGGTAGCTCCGCATGATGTAGGCGACGCGGAGCGCGTACTCGTTGTAGAGCGGCTGCTCCGGCGGCGGCCCAGCTGCGGCGGAGGAGGAGGAGGAGGAGGAGGTCTCCGCCGCTGAGGGAGCGTGACATAGATTAGGGCTATCATCGATAGCGGTTGGTTCCTTCGTCTCGGTTTCGTTATCCGAAGTGGGCACAACCACCTCGGGCTTATCCGAAGAGGGCTTGGGATTATCGCAGTTCTCCTTCGCCTCTTCCGACGTTCCTCCTCCTCCTCCTCCTCCTCCTCCTCGCTCCTTGGAACTCCTCCTCCCCTCCTCATCGTTCGCCGCGTCGTCCAATATCTCCGCGATGAGCACCATTTCCCGCGATCCGTACAACGAATCGAAGCCCTAGAGCCAGAGAGATCGGGTGCAGGAAACACTAGATGGCGGATTTCTTCGGCGAGGAGAATATTTTGGTTTGAATCGGGGAGGGAAATTGATCTGAGAGAATTGGTAACTGTAGGGTTCCGCCGCTCACCGCCCGCCCCTCTCTTTGGATCAGCCGCGGCACGGGAGCAGCGGTGCACCGAACTCGGGGGAAGAGGCGAGGACCTCCGCTCGGAGCTAGCGAGGAGCACTGTGGGCCTACCGGGCCAATGATACGCACCCACATGTCAACGTGGAGCCCACCGGGTTCGCCAGCCCACTTTGTCACGGGGGGTGACGTGTCGATTGATGGTATGATGTTTGATGCTTGGGCCGGGAATTTTTTTTTCTTTTTCTTTTTTCTTTTTTTTTTTTTACTAAAACTCGCATAAGAGGAACGAGCATTAGTGACACGCACAAGCCTGGATTTCTCGTGACGTGGGTCACGGAGTTTTGGTTCTTCGTAGAACGCGCGACGATCTGATAAAACCCAAGGAATTAATTGGTTTAATTACTAATTCCGTAGTTGACATCGAACCTGATAAAACTTGCGACACCTAGCATTGCTCTTTTACAAATTGGATTTCAATCAGTTTCCATCAAGTTGCGCATAAAGAACACAGCACCTTCACTTTGGCCCGATTCATATTTTACAGATAGCATGACATGAAATCAGGTAATGGACCAGGGCCCGATCTGTCCGGGTATTGACAAAGCCATCCAAATTAATCACAAGAAAGGTCAGCTGAGCCAGAAATCTTGAAAACCAAATCATGAAGGGGAAGAAAGAACATAACAAAATCAGGATTTGCGAGAGTTCATCCATTTTCAGTAATAAGCTACTCATCGAGTAGAATGAGAAATAACGCCTTGAGAAATGGCATCAAGGTTGGAGGCTGCTTGATTAACAATTCGGCACCTAAACATTTCACTGAGAGTTCAGAAATAGTAAAACATGAAATTTTCATCGCCGCGCACCGAAATGGTGATTTTAAGTAGGGCCAGAGGTTCACAACCTTCAATTCTTGGCAGCTGTTGCAACAAGCACCGAATTCCACCATGTGCTAAGTTTCTGCAAATAACCTGAGAGAGGTAACCAAGAAATTATTACTTTATCAAATTTTCGAGTGCAGAAATCAGCTTAAGCTCCAATGACCAAAATAGAAGCTTCTGTTACAAGATTTCTAGGGGGTTGGAGCGCAACCTAGAAGAATTTCCAAGTTGAGGTCTAAGGCAGGCTGCGGTTAAGCAAGCCTTGAAAAGATAGGTAGAGATCCTTATTATCAGAACCAAAAATTTCTTCCGCCTTCTTGAGCGTTTCCTGTGTAGAAAAGATTGGCAATTAGGGCATATAATGATGGTCCGACGTGACAACTTCAATAGTTAAATTAAGTCATTGCATCATTTGTGCTAGCGGAAAATGTTAACAAACCTCACGCGATTGCCTGTGAGCATTGAGCTCCTTAATGTTAGCCAAGAATGCTGCAAACTGTTCATATGACAGCCGACTCCTGACAATCACAAACAATAGTTTAGTCTAATGGAAATCCACTGAGCTAATAATTCTGGTAATGTATAGAGGGGTTAACTAACCTAGCTTGACGAAAGAATTCCTTCCCATCAATACGAGGAGTACGTCCTGAAAAGCAAAAGTTTTCATCATTGAGAACTAGGTCGGTTGCTTATCACGACCTAATAGGGCCAAATGGTTTAATGATTTAAGCAGAAGAAATTACATCATCTTACTAATTAGAACTAATAAATTATCAAACTACGACGGTGGCTTACTTATCATGACCTAATAGGGCCAAATGGTTTAATAATTTAACCAGAAGAAATTACATCATCTTACTAATTAGAACTAATAAAGAGAAATCGGTAAGTGAATATTTGTCTTTAAACCTTTCCATTACATGTTTAATAGGAAACCTAGTTTCACCTAGATTGATTTTGATCCAACCACTTGAGCAGGTGGAACATAAAAGTGTAAAACTATAGCAAGGTTACAATAGTACTCAAAAGCTCTTACATAAATAATTTATGCACTATTTAAGAATGAAATGTCATATAGAAATCAATTGTAATTACAGTAATAAAGCATTAAATGCCAACATCACCACGAGGATCTAGTCGGAAAGTTTTTCAAGCTGTGAAAAATGTAAATTGTTGGATAATGGGATAAAACCTGGCACAAGACGCCCACGAGGAGGTGAATTAGCTGCTGAGGTCTGCTTGCTAGATGGAAACCATGGTGACATTGCCACGTGCCCATCAAACCGAGGTTTAGTTGGCGAGGAAGCACCGGATGTCAATTTTGGCGACCCTCCATACCCTCTGGGGGAACCGCAAGTAGATGTTATTTTTGGCGTAGCAGTGGGCGTGAGGCGTGGGGTGATATGTGGCGTGATCGAGAATTTCTGCCCCGTAAGCCTTGTTGCTGCACCACAAAGATCACCTTAAATGGATCAACCAAAAATATACTTAGAATTTAAAGAAGAAAGATAAAAGGTCACAGATATACCTTCTTGCGTCATGTTTCCGGCATCTGTTGATAAATTTGAGGCAGGGTGGCTAATAGAACCTCCATCTTCAGTTGCCAAAAGGGTAAGCATGCAAGCAATTAGTGATTGACAAAAGGCCTCTGAATAGCTTTATGTAAATACAAACATAAGAAGATACGATTGGGAACATAAAAGACCTTTCCAAGCAGATACTTTGGCTACTGATTGATCACAGGTCCGAATATCAACTGTTTCCTGCTGCTGCTAAAACTCAAGTTATTTAGAATAAAGGAACAGTTTATCTCAAAAAAGAAAAACGGAGAAAAGAACAGAGAAAGTAAAATAACAAGAAACTTCAGTTATCTTCTTTCTTCTTTTTTTTAACTTAAATAAGAGCAAGCAGAAATAAAAGATAAAATAACATTACAATTTTACGGACTTAGAAAGTTTGAATAACTTACGGATGAACCATCATCATTTAGAGACAGCATGAGATGCCTCTTGAACGTCTCCAACTGCCATAGAAATTTACATCTTAGACTGCCTAGTTAAGAAACTGATTGCAAATGCATTAAGATTCAACGCGAGACAATTTATATATGAAAAGTATGGTAGAACTGTCTTTTCTAATTTATCGACGTCGCCTATAAAACATAAGTCGGAAAGCATATATCCTCATAAATCATTTATTTATGAGCTGAATCCTGTGTGTTGAATTATTATCTCTTTTAAATTTTCTATTGAGGGCCCCATAAGTTTAACATAATGATGCAAAGCAGCATAGGATTCCCAACTCTATACGTTGTATCCACGCCCGCGATTCATCTCACATTTATAAGCAAAAAGGGGGAGATGGATGCACTCATGTCCCGATAAATGATACACGAATAATTTATTTATGAATGAGAGGAAATGCCCGTACACTAATTTTCATCAAAATTTACGGATTGTTTAATTAATCAAAAGATAATGAGCTCATATACCTTTGCCAAATCCCGGGCTAATTTCTTCGACGTTTGAGACAATGAATCACGGTCCTTGGACAATTTAATCTGAAAACAAAAGGAAAAAGGGGGTTAAAATCGCCCAAAACGAACCAAATCAATAATCCGAGTAAAGAAGAATGAGATCGGGGCTCACATTCTCCTCGAGAGCACTCCGAAGCCGCGTGTCGGCTTCTCGAAACATCTGATCGCGCTGGGAGAGCTTCTCCTGGAGCTCGGCGATGAGGAGGTCCTTCTCCGCCACCCTCTGCCTCATTCTCGACGCCTCGATCTCGAGCTTCGAAACCCTAGAAGCGATCGCCATGGACGTGATCTTCCTCGCCAAATCCAGCTGCTCGTAGGGGTCCGTGGGCATCACGGCCAGGATCTCGTCCGGGAGGTGGAACTCAGCGCCGCCGCCGCCGCCGCCGCCGCCGCTCTGCGTCATATCCGGATCGAGAAGGAGATTGAACCCTAGAGAGAGGATCCTACCGAGAAAGGGGTTCTACAAATGGAGGAAGGAGGTGTCAGGTTATCGAGGGCTTGAGATGGGGGATGTGGTGGAAGAAGCATCGGTTTTCTCGCTCATCGTTTCCTCCAGTGGGATGAAAAGTGGAAAGAGGCGAATGACTTGAGTGAGTGAGTGAGGTTTTGGTGTACACTATTTGATGCAATCGGCGCTTTCGTTACGTGTGCGCGTGTGCATATTTTTAAAAATTTTTTACATAATAATATTTCTACTCCGTCCGGAAGAGTGGGATTGGGTGTCGGGTTTGGACTACCGAACAGCAATTTCAAAAAATTGTTTCCGCTCCCGAGAATTCAAAAAATGAACGGCGGTTTTAGCGCCTAAATTTCGCTGCGGGGAACAGAAGTGAAAAAAAATAACTATTGCATTCTAAACAGTAACTTCGTCACATTACCTATTTATAATTAATATTTTTTTGAAAAAAATAATAATAAGACAGATAAATTTTTTTAAAAAAAATTAATTAGTTGAAAACATCACGTTTGTAATCTAACTATTACATTCGCTAGTATATCTACGACTTTTGCTGATTAAGAACTCTCCAAACAACAAGTCAATACCGTCCCTAATACAAGTGGTAAAAGACGTGGTGGTTGATATTCAAGATCTCAAGTTCGAATCATAGTTTATTCATATTTTCAGTTAAGTTTATTTCTAAATGAAATAAATAAAATAAGTAACATGCTATCTGTCTCTCTCTCTCAAAAAAAAATAAATAAATAAAGGCAGTCAATACAGCTCTCCAAATCGATGTGCCCAGCATGGTCAAGAGTAATGTCAAACTAGAAGTTGCTGTACTAAGTTTTCGCCTAGATTTTGAGCCGTAAAAATGAAGAACTGAAGTAAAAGATTTCTTGACAAGAAGTTGTTTTGAGAAATCTTATTGAAAAATTAATTTGCGCTTCATTAAGTAGCTTTGCTCAAATAACTCTTCGGTCGAAACTTTAACCGGGCTATAACTAGTAACTACCTCTGGTATTTGCTTACAAGTACAGGCGATTTCTCGGGAAACTGCTATGGTTAATCCAAGCTTGAAAACAAGCTCAAGGGAAGATCAAAGCTGCAATTTAGAATTCTATCCACAACTCTTTCTCAATTTAGAATTCTAATAACAACACGACCTGTTACCACCCACAGTTGCAACCTAACTGCTGAATCTATTTAAGAAACAAAGTGCTTGCTGGTTAAAAATTAACATACCCGAAGGCCTTATTTGAAACTCATTTTCAAAACAGCCAAAGCACAAGAGTACACTAATCTTCATTTCCAAAATGAGACAAGAGTGAGAATTGAAACTCGCAGCATGGCCGGTACTTTACACCAACTATCAAGTTCTAGCTCATGGAGTACAAGAGATGCCAAAAACTTTCACAGCTAGCAAATACCAGACTGCTTATACTATGTGACTGCAGTATACCATATATGTTACGCTTATCCATCCTGCAAGTGGTACGAAGTGCCTTTTACTTGCTAATGACAACAGAGAGAAAAAAGATATTGCTGATCGATATAACAACTTAAACATCAAAAACCAAATCGGACCTGTATAATCTGCAAGCTGTGTCCTCAGTGAATCCCGTAATCCTTCAAAGACGGCAAAGGTGATTCTGCTCCAGAAAATTTGGATACTGCCTCTCAAGCATCTGATTACGTTACTCCCAAACATATAAGAAATCCGTTCGATCAGATCTACATAGCTTGTTCATTTTCATTATCACGTGTGGGTGAATCTGCGAAATCTTGGCCCTGATCTCTCACATCTCTGAACATAGAAAAGAAGGAGACAATCCCTTCGGAAGAGCCTCCGCCTAATAACCAGAGCAATAAGCTGTGGCCGCCACCAGGAGCTGCATTTTCTGCTTGTTGAGGGTTTGCTGGATTGGGAAAGGGGAGGGGACTGCCTTCTTCATCTTCTTCATGACTTCTGCCTCTATTTTCAGCTTGGCCGGAGAGATCGGTCATAGAATGATTCAAAACTGTGTGGAGGTCCTCTGCAGTTCCAAGGTCACTGTTTTCTTCACCAGTTTCTGTCGCATTTACTCTAGCAATATGGAAAGTGGAGGCATAAATGGTAGAGGATTCAATCTGCACGCCAGGCTGTTGCTGTGGATGAGCTCGACTCCTGATGAACCGCTGAAGAGCTGGTACCTGACAGGGAGAAAATAAGTGAATGACTAATATTAAATTTGCCGGCATGTTCATAGAATGAATGTTAGCACTTGCCAAGGGTAACTTTGCAGTGAAAACAAGCGAAGTAAAAAAGAATCTAACGTAGCGGCCCTAAGAATTAGAGTAACAAATTTTTTTTTCTTTTCTTTTATTTTTCCACAAACAATGCCAATATTCTACTTTCCCCACTGAGGCCGTTGATCGCTCATTTTCCCCTTAAAAATTAGAAACAAAACAATGGATCAAAAGTGATTGAAATTATGGAGTTCCATGAACTTAACACAGGGCTTATAAACAAGAACTGAATGCATATAAAATCTGAAGCCAAAGAAGATCACCTCAAAGCGGTTCCAGAAGTATAATATTAGGTGCTGCATGAATGCAGCAGTGGCAGAAAAGGCTAGGTATGAGAAACCTAGTTGAGAATGATTAAAGAAATAAGTGAAGGCATATAGAATCATCTCCAACCAAAAAAATATCTGCTATCTAACTAGGTGCCTCAAAGATACTAGATGAAATTGGGACAAAGTCAGAGAGTCATACCATAAGCATAAGAGAAGAAGTAGATGTGAAAAACTAGGAAATAGAGCAAGAAGAAGCGCGGAAAGAACAGCACTGATATTGATGTCCTTACACTGCAAAGCATATTTAGCACAATAAGATTAGCAAAACTAAGAAAACCTAGAATGTCATCAAATAATTATCAAAGAGGTCAAGCGTCCCCAATAGTTCGTATTTTAGTAGCATGTCAGTTTGACTCTTTTCTATATTAGAAGGATAATAGCATACAATACGATACCATCAACATGGCTGCAACATTTCTAGGACAATATTTAGTTGCCGTAATTGGAAAGTTCTAGGAAAAATACTCTTCTTCATAAAATAATTTTACTACCCTTGTCCACTGAGATAAGAGTAGTTGTTCAAAGTCCAAACCACAAATATGCTAAAACTAAAAAGGCTATCAACTAATAAAAAGAGTTCTGATTACCTGATCATCATAAAAAGTTCACACAACCAAACAAGAGTTAATACGAGAAATGCGAGTAACTGGTCATCATAGAACTCAAATAGAAAAAACAGAATCCCGATCATAATCTGCAGTGCATATAAATAAATACGTCACAAAAAGAATATACAGAAGTTTTTGAATATAATACCCTAATACACCATTTCTCTATCTTATTGATTTGAGAATAGAAAAGTTCCTCACCGGTACAAAAACCAAAGATTCAATAACATGCACAAAAATCAATTGAAATGTGGGAAGCTGATGGCGTGCATGGTGTTGTAGCTGCACTGTAAGTTGTTGAGAAAAAAACAAAATGCTTTCAGTGATATCAAAGAAAATCAAAAGCATATAATAATCTGTAACGCACCAAATCTCAATATATACTAAGCAACACAAACCTGTAAATTTAAGCATGCGGGACTGTGTTTCTCTGAGTGTAAATGAAACTGACATGGTGGTTGTGAAGAAAACAAATAGTGACATGATAAGCACACCACATTTGGTCACAAAGTAGTCTGAAAAGCAAATTGAAAATAGTTATACGAGGAGCCATCCCTTTTTAATCTAGAGCAGCATCTTTCTACCCAAAGCTAGATAGCTAGAATTCGAAGCAATGTGCTGTTTCAATAAAGCTGTTGGAAGCCCTATAATCCTTTTCATTAAATTCCCTCCAACAGCCTCTTCTTATTGAATAGAGATATAATGGAAACAATATATTTAGTAACTAAATGCGAGATATTAGAGTTTAACATGATAACAGATAGCCTATTGCAAAACACATATATAATATAAGGACTATACACTTAGGTGGCATGTCTAATTTTACAAACCTCCAAATCTTGTAGGACCTGCTGCTGGCTCATGTCCATAACTGAGATCATAAAGCTCCTTTGTCTGAAAGTTATAAAGATAACCTGCATAAATTAAGCATTTCAAATCAATGTACAAGGTAGCAAGTGAATGGAAACCTAAACTGAGCACTTGTCACAATCACCACAACAAATGACGTAGCTTGAAAGATGTTAATAGCAAGTATGACGAAGATAGACTACCTTGGCCAGGAGAACTCAGCAAGCTATTTATAAGAATAGTATCATAACCAACAATACCGTTTATCAGAAGTTGCTGCCACCTAAAAGAGTAAGAAAGCTTGTGACGACATAATCCACAACAGCTCCAACCGAAAAGCATCATAAATATTGTAGAATAGGACAAAAAAAAGAATTTATAGTATGGCCAACAAATAAGAGAGCTACAGAGATGCTAAATTCAACTAATCTGATATTATTTATTGCAAAATTTTCTATTAAAGACATTCTGTTAAACAAATTAAGTAGTTTAGACTGGATGATGGTCTATAACCTGTTTCCAAAGCAGGAATTTTGAGCAGAAAGAGTAATATTTATAGTTTGGATGCCATGCCGAGATTTCGCACCTTCAGAAAGTAAGAAATATCCCTGCCAAAAAAAAAAAAAAAAACAGCAGCTAAAGTCATCCCTAGACAACTACATGCCAAGATCCAAATGTATACACCAGCACCAGAAATTTTTCCCTGCAAAGAATAGTACAAACCAGCCATGACGGCAGGTTCGGGAGGATTCATCAGAAGCTATATTAAAACAAGTGGGATTTTCTTTATTTTTCTTATTCTAGGCTTACTCAATGTCCTAGCATCAGTGGACCTCAAGTTTTTGTTTGGTCACTGGATATTTGATCTAAGTATTGAAATTAAATTGCAAGATAAATTTGTTAACATTAGGTTGTTTGGGTGGAAATAGAGTGATGTGATTTTTTGATTAATCTTCCAGATATTACATCACATAGATATCTCTAGCTTGACGTGATACACTTTAACCAAGTACATACTGATCCAAAAATAACAGAACAAGACAGTTATATTACCTTCTCAATAGTGTATAGGTACATTGGCTCAAATGCTTGGCTTCTCCTCTCAAGCCACTGCACTGTAATAAACACCAGAACCTAGCCATTAGTTAGAGAAAATAAATATTGGCGTGAAGCAGTTAGAGGTCAATAGGTTCAAATTTGCTTGAATTAGATAGATAGCATAACAAAACTTAAGATAAAAAACTTAAGATATGTTGAATGTGGGTTAAGCCACGTAAACATGCATAAAGATGACTACGAGGTCATGGACTACGTCCAGAAACATTCTGCAGTTGTAAAAACATGCTATTTTGGAGAAAAGGCAATTATCAAAAAAAAAAAAAACCTACCTATCAATGAGTGAAGATGTTCCATACGAAGCATTTGAAGGAAATTGGAAATATCAAGAAACTCATGCCACGTTGAACTGTTCTGTTTCAAAGCAAGGCAGAAGCAAGTAATCTAATTTGTTGTATGAAATAATATAGATGATACAGAAGAGATAAATTAAATTTCCAAACAAAGAACAAATGCATGATATTTTACATAGTTGCTGTAAACAATATTACTGTTATTGATACAATATGACTGTTATTGATTAGAGTTTAATACATACATTTGAAAGATAAAATAACCAGCATAAGTTGTCAAAATAACAAGCTTAATTGAGTTGGTATAAACTCATTCTAAGAATAGGCATGTTCGATGAACTTATGAAAACCGATTCCATCAAAACATATACTGCAAAGGCCTACTTTATTGAGTGGACAAATCATATATTTGAGCACCTTTCACAATTTCGTCACACTAGACTTCACAGTCTTCATGAAACGTTGGACCAGTAAGCAGCACTTTAACATTTATGTATATTTATCCACAGAGAGACAGCATAGACACACTCCATTGAGCATAACAATTGATTTACCAGTAAGACTGAAAATACTGTTGATGCAAGCATTCTCAGAAATGAATATCATCTTGCAGTAGTCAAACTAATAACAATTGATTTAGCAGTAAGACTGAAAATACTATTGATGCAAGAATTCTCAGAAATGAATATTATCTTGCAGTAGTCAAACTCATTGCTAACATAATATCAATGAAGTGGAAAATAGTCAAAACACATGCCTTTAGACAACATAATTATTTTTAGTTATAAATGAGATAAAAGTTATTTTGTAAAATACATAGTCGATCAGCTGGCTCGGCTGCCTAATAAAAGAACTTGGTATCCGCCTAAGAGTTAAATAAATTTCATATAAAGTGACAAAAAGACAAAACCTGCAAAGAAGTTCACTATTCCATATTCTTACCATTAATTGGCCAGCATTCTCGGATAGCTCCTTTGCAATGTTATACATTGAAACAGACCGCCTTTTCCACTTACTGAAGAATTGGGAAATTAATGAATTAAATGAATCCCTTGTAGATAAAGCATGATTATCTATTCCGCCTAGAATGGTCTTTACAATGTTCATATCAGCTGTATTTTCTGATTGAGGTTTAAGAAACTCTTTATCAGCCTTCCAAGATCGAAAAACCAACTTACTCCTCCTAGCAGAACCAATCCAATTTGACCAAAACTTGGTTGTAAATATCGTGAATTCATCACCGTTAACTTCTGGTATTTCAGGATTCTCGGTTGAGCTTTCTTGATTCCAAAGACCCACGAGATTCTGGTCAGCAGATCTTCTGTCCCATAGGCCACAACCTGTAATCTAAAATAAAACAGTGTAGAAGATTTATAAAAATACAAGCTGGAAACATCTTACGAAATTGAGATACAAACAAGAATAGGAAAGATAGTTATATATTGCACGTAAACAAACATACAATGAGGTAAGACATGACTAATAGCCAAGAGAAAATAAAGTCCCATAAGACTAGCAAATATATCTCTGGGAAGCACAGACAAACGATGGCAATTATAGATAACACAAAAATGATAGAGACATGCCAAAAAGTCCACACTCCACAGAAGGACTGAAGCAGCACTGACTATAAAGAGTGACAAGAGGATCATCTAAGAACATATAGATGCTTCAGCATATTTCAGTATCACCACAAAAAATCATCAATCAAACAAGTATAAGTTCTATCAACAATTGCTTTTATAAGAAATGATAATAACAAATTGCAGTGTACCTTAATCTGGACAAGTTGAGCTTCAGTAAATTCAATTCCCGAAAACTCGCTTGAACAGCCCGGCTTAACATGTCAAAAGAAAGAGTATTAAGATGTTAAGTTCAAGAATGTTTCTAGATACTGAGCCAATTAGGCAGTTTAAGTTTACCATTAGATAATCAATGCGTCAAAGAAAAAGCTATTAGGTTAAAGCAAGTAGAATGGCATGGCTGAAAATTACCTGTATTATAATTCAGTGTAAACAAGATGAGAAACAGAACAATAAACCCCCAAACATTTCAATCAGTGATGGAATTGCCTACAATTGCTGGGTTAATAATATTAGCTATGTATGCTTTGGAAGAATTCCTATCTTCTCACTTTTGCTGATCACAATTTCAATTCGAATACTTAGTGGTCAACATATTTGACTGAAACGATTTTGATCAAATAACTTCGAAAACTATTCCCACATAAATCTAAACACTGATCATGCTCCGATTTCACAAAATTCTCCCCAGTACCTTAATTTGCAGCAAACGGCACAACTATACACATTCAAACCAAAATTTCTCCCATTCTATTGAGAAAAACAAATCAAGGAACAAATCGACACCAATAAAATGCTCAGATCAGCGGAGATCGCGTCATTCGTGCCTCACCTGTTGAACGAAGTTGGTGTGCATCACGACGAGCAAGCAAAAGAGGGCGACGGCGATGCCGAGGTAGATGTACTCCAACGCTAAGCGAATCCTCGGCGTGAGGAGCTGCGAGAGCATGCCCGAGAGCCGCTCGTGGACGCGGAGGAAGGTTTGCTCGGGATCCATCCCCCGATCCCCTCCTCTTTCGTAGCAATGGGGACGCTAGGGTTTCTTCGAGGTGTTCGGGTTCGCTCGGAAGGTGATGAATCCCATGGGAGAACTGGGAAGGAATTATTGACTGCAAATCGACGGTCCAGTAGCCTGTGGACCGGACCAGTTACGGCATTACACGTGTCACATTGTAAGCTGGAATGATAATTGGCTAGACCTTGTTTAGGAGGGACCCACCTAGCTTTCTTTCTCTTTGAAAATATTTATTAATTATTATATTATATGGGTCTAAGGTTTTGTACCTCTCTCTCTCTCTCTCTCTCTCTCTCTCTCGATCAGCCTACTTTCTTGACCTGTTATATGCATATCCTTCTTTTGTTATATATTAATTTATTTTCATAAAAAATAAAGCATAAAGTCTGATTAATTAAACACTTGCCTTTATTATTTGTTAGTATTTACGGAAAGCTTGTTGTGATATTATTTCTCGAGAAAAGAAACTCAATACCATTTCAATTATAATTCAAGCACTTAATTCTGTGAGACATATCCAAAAATTGGAATTCATGCTCCTGAGCTAATAATGCCTTCTTGTAAGTTGGTTGCAGTGGTCTTAGCATATGGGCCCGATACGTGGCTGAAGAGGAGGCATATGCTATATGCCTTATTGTTAGCTACTTTATTTGTAATTTATTGAATTACTATATAGTAATGCTCTAGAGCTAGTTTATGCTGTTTTGAATCCATAAACAATTTCATATTTGACATTTTTAGAACTTGTGAAGGATTATTGTGGGGTTTTGTTGTAGTGCTTTAACATTGAGCTTTCATACATCGGATGATTAGGAGGAATAATTTTGCTGAAGATGAATTGAGAAATCATCGTACGCTTGATTCATCCCTTGAAAGCGCCTCAGCTTTTTATCTATTTCCCTTCTAACAAAATCATTTATCATCTAGATTTAATTAAAAACAGCTATTTTTAAATTCAAATTTGATTAAAAATTTGAAGATCCATATTCACTGACATTCCTAATCAGACCCATTAATAGCCCAGAATGTACAAAGTAGGATCCGTTCAGACCCAGAAAAACGGGCTTGAAAATAAGAAAGACCCAAATTGAACTAGAACCAGGCCCATAAATTTAAGGGCCCTAAAAACTCATCCCACAACGAGCCCATCCCACGCGTTCCCGCCTCGTGAGTTAATGGAACCCTATTCCCAAATGTTATGCCAACTCGGATTTCGGGCTGTTGAAGGGCTCAAATTTCCAATCTTATCCCATTTGAATTTCGGACCGTTGGCCCTACTAAGCCCTATAATGGAGCCCCTATTCCCAAATCCTATTCCAACTCGGATTTCGGGCCGTTGAAGGGCTCAAATTTCCAACCTTATCCCATTTGAATTTCGGACCGTTGGCCCCACTAAGCCCTATAAGATCCCCCCACCCACAGAGAGCCGACTCCTCAGTGTCCTCTCTCTCTCTCTCTCTCGTTCTACGTTCCCTATTTAAAATCCCCCTCCCCCTCTCCTCTCCATTTCCCTCGCAAACCCCATTTTCGTTTCGTCTCCAACGGTGTGTTGAGTTGGGGGGGGGCGGGGGCGATCCATCGCTCTCGCGGGGGCGATAATGAGCCGATTCGCCCCAGCGGGGAGCGCGGGGTCGAAAGAGGGCGGGGTCGTCATCTTCGACATCACGCCGCACAAGATCGCTCTATGCCTCCTCATCCAGATCTTTGCCCCTCCCTCTCACCACGCCGTCCCCGTCCCCTTCCCCTTCCAATCCGTCACCCACCACAATCGCCTCGGCCTCCTCCTCTTCTCCCTCACCAAGGTACCTCTCTCTCTCTCGCTCTCTCTCTCTCCCTTCCTCTTCTCCCTCCCTCTCTACCCCCTCCCCCTCCCCCCCTCTCTCGATCGCCTCTTCTCGAGTTGTTGTTGCCGATCTTTGAATCCGGCTAAGGTTTGTGCTCACCAAGGTCTCTCTCTCTCTCTCTCTCTCTCTCTCTCTCTCTCGCTCGCTTGATCGCGTCTTCTTGAGCTGTTGTTGCCGATCTTTGAATCCGGTTAAGGTTTGTACTCACCAAGGTCTCTCTCTCTCTCTCTCTCTCTCTCTCTCTCGATCGCCTTTTCTTGAGCTGTTGTTGCCGATCTTGGAATCTATGAATCTGGTTAGGGGTTGTACTCATTTGTGATGCTGTTAGGTACAATTCAGTGTGCTTCTTGGTTATTTCTTGATTTGATTGTTTTTTCAATGATAATGCAGCTAAATAGGGTTTCAGTGATGTTTTCGTGGTTTTTGAAGAGAAAACGTTAGGATTATTGTTTTGTGTTTTATTGGTTCATATTTCAAGCAATGTATTATGCCGCCGTGTGAAATTTGGGTAGTACTTAGTTGCTTATATTCATCAAACACCTCTTGAGCGTTGTATTAGAGCATTGTCTCACGGCGCATTCTGATTTTGTCCCTCTCAGTTTGTTAAATTGTGGTATACCCGATGTTATTTTTGTTCTTGAAATTTAGTCAGGGTTTCAATCTTTTGTGCAGATGCTATTGTTGCTCCTTGCTCTTCTTGGGTAGCAATTGCTTTGTTTATTTTCCTTTTTGCTTTGATTTCAACTCGCAGGGTTAAGTGAGTTTGGTAAAGTCATCGGAAACTTAGGCTATGACGTATTTATGCTATTTGCAGAGGAAACAAATCCTTATTCTTCCTGCTATCTGTTTTGGGATATGCTTTTACTTTCTTCACTTTCTGTTTGTTAAATTTTGTTAAATTCTCTTATTTTTAAGTTTGAGCTCTATTCTTGAAGTCTAATTAGATCTCAATTTTTGGGGTGATCCTATCATTGTATGCCCTTTCAAATCTTTCTTATCAATCAATTGAAGTTTGCAGTCATGTGAAGATTTTCTGGAACCTCCTTTGGAAGAACTTGTCAATCAATTGAATACTGTCGGTGGCTTGGTTAATAATTGGCTTGGTGAGCACTTGACAAGCAGCCTTTCAGCGTTATGCTCACCAGATGATCTGTTCAACTTCTTCGATAAATTGCGAGGTAAATTGTTTACTTACAATTGCCTACAAACGGAAATTTTCTTTCTTGTACAAAATACAAATCATTATTGAATAATTGTATGACTATTGCTTGTAGATTAATAAATATGGTATGTTGATCAGGTGTGATTGCTGCCCCCGAAGGGTCAAATGTGGAGGATGATCAGATTTTTCTGGATCAGGACAGTCACCTGGGAGTTTTCCTGCGCTGTTGTCTACTAGCCTTTAATATGTTAACTTTTGAGGTGTCACAACTGTACCTTTTTTCCCTGCCCAGTATTATAAATTCTACCGATCTATTAGGTTATAACTATTAGTGGTTATCTCCAGAATCCAACCTGCCAGGTAATCCGAAGCAGCCAATTTACGTTGTACTGATTCAGTCATCTGCTATTGCGCTGATTCTCTCGCTGCCCTTTCTGAACCTAATATGCTGCGTACACCCGATTCCTGATGTAAAAACTTGAGTCAGTGTCTTATACAGGTCTTGGTAGAAATATCCTTTATTAAGATATTTACATACAGATGTTCTGTTGATTCGCCACAAGAAAAAGTTCTAAGCCTCCGTTGATAATAAAATCTCCAAACTGGAAAAACTCCAGCATGCTTAGCACTGCACAGATTCCCAGCTGCATGATTAGTGTGCTGGAACATGGTAAATAACATGCTGTGGGACATAGCGATGCAGTGCAGGACCTCCACAAACAGTTTTAAGTTTCATCAGTTACTGGTTTTGTTATACATGCTCCATATTACACTTGCACTTTACGATGTTTTTACTATGTAGTTTTAAAATTGTCTTATTTGAGTTATAACTCACTGAAATCTTCTTCCTTCAATTGTATATTTCAATTTCCAATTAATAGATTTACCAGAGTGTTTAATGCTAAAAACTTTTTATAATGAAAGGTCTTACATTTGTTATAAAAATCAGGGTGTCTGCCATCTTTTGACTAATCTTGCGGCATACTGTAACTCAACTGATTCGGCATACGAGTTAGCTGAAGGTGATGATTTTGGTAACGAGACAGAGATGCTTGACTCACTAGACACAGATATGGATCTTAGAACTGCTGTTTTTGGCAAGTGCACACATGAATTTCAATCTGAAGCACATCCTGGAGAAAGCTCTTCATTAACTTTTCCTGCACAAAATCTCCTTTATGGTTCTGCTGAAGGTATAGTCTGTTCATTGCAACAATAACAACTATTTCATGGCTCTATGAACACTATGCTGTAAATATAAGACTTATGATTTAATTCTTCATGCAATAGAAGTTTTGCCTTGTGATACTACCATCTTTCTAGTGGGTGTATTTCTAACTGTTATTTGCACTGGACAAGAGGGAAGCAGGGTGGTACAGAGGGAGGGAGGGAGGAAAGGTTAAAAGGAAGGTTAAGGTATGAGGGATGGAGGGAGGGAGGAGGGGAAAGGTACCAATAAGTAAAACTGTTACCTACAGGTTTTGTCCACTCCCTTATGCTGTTGTGATATGTTTGCACAGATTTCTTTCGAGGCTGCTTTTAGTACAGACTGCTTTAACTATAATTCTACCCAGATCACTTGTATGGTGTTGATAATACATACAGTATACTGTTGTGCAAACTTGGCAGAGACTGTTAGCCAGCTGTCTGCTTTAGGCATTAAAGATGTAAGCTGTGTAAAATAGCAATTCTGAAACATCATCGTCTAAGTGGAGCATCTCTTACACTTATTATGGATTTGATTTAATGAGTAAATCATTTCTTCAATAGCTTACTGAAATGATCTTGAAAATTGATTTAATTTACTTAGATACCTTCTCTCTAGTTGCTTATTTTACGTAGATAATGATCCATCATGGAAGATTGTACTTGAAATACATGTTTGCCTACATAAATAATGGTTAGAATGTTCTCACACTAACTAATGTGCTTTATTGCTAGATAATTATTTAAGAGAAGAGGATAATATAGGTTTATTACGATCAAAGTGGCAAGTAGAAGGATACCTCAATATGCAAGCTGACTATCTTGAGAAGTAAGTTTAAGTTCAATACTTTCCTAATGAGTACATACCCTTGATCATGTAGTGACATGTATTCTGTACAGGGATGCCAGTTCATTTCCTTTGAATTCATTTAATGCTGTTCTAACACAGCTTCAAAAGTTAGCTCCAGAGTTTCACCGTGTAAGTTGCAGGACCGGACAAAAGAATGCTATGCTTCCTTTCCATCTCAATTTTTTTGCAAACATTTATGTCTTTCGATTATTGATTGGGTGCACCATACATTGCTAGTTTTATGTAGTGTAGTCTATTTGATTGTCCTGCAGGTTCGATACTTGCAGTACCTGAATGCTCTTCACCATGATGATTATGTTGCTGCACTGGACAACCTTCATGGCTATTTTGACTGTAGGTATGGTCTCGCATTTATAAGGCACAATAGTAATGTTAAGGTGGGTTTTGCCTTTCGTCAATGTCATTATTCTAAACTCTAAAGTACCATTGGCATAGCATATATGACATCCTCTTTCTTTTATTGACGATGAGGGTTTGTTTATATTCTATAGCTTCGTGTTCTAGTCAATTCTTATTATTCCTAAATTTCTATTTTTTGTCAAAATAACATACTTGCAACATAGTCGGGGCACATTTAAAGAAGGCGATGTCTATAATATCTGTTTTGTAGAAATAGAACTTCTATAATTAAAATAAATGTAAATAGCTGTTGGTATATATTTTTATAGCAAGTCCTTTGTCCTGTTCTAATATCAATGATTGGTAATTGTTAAATATTTGAAACATTTGAAGTGTCCATATTCCAGTGAAGAAATTCAAACAATATCAATTGTTTGCTTCGTTAGAGTCTTAAGAGTATTATCAAAGCTGGTAAGAGTGGATGCTCGCAGTTGATGATTTCTAACAGTATTAGACTGCAATAACAATTTTTAAAGGCTACCTCAAACTAAATATTTGAACAGTTTGTAATCAGTGAGAAAGTCATAGATTTGTTTCATAGTAAATTAATATCTTTAGAGCCTTTCTTATGTATTAAATAACCAAAGAATCTCTTGGTTGATATGCTATTCAAAAAATGTTGAAATGGATGGCTTTGGCATACACTAGAGAATTCCAATTCCAATTGTGATATATTACCAAGCGTGGGAAACCTGCTCATTTATGAACTGAAAATTATGCTTAACCTCTTTCAACAGAAATAACTTCTGTTGATCAAAACACAATTCGTAATGGCATTAGATGCATAACTAGAATTAATTGGAAGCACAGCCTTTTAAAGAAAGTATACAACTTGGACAGAGATGTAAAATACAAAACCGCTTGATTAAGAGTACCTTGTTTCAGTGCTGCAGCCTATTCAGGCAACACCTACTCTGCAGGAAAGAGATGAATCTCTATCTATATGCACTTTCTCAAATACAGTAGGCAGTATTTGAATACTGCATGATTAACTAACTAATGGTTTTTGTTGAAAATGTGAAACTCTCACTAAATCCTTTCCATTGTTCAACTATTTTTATTTCTAACTTTATTACTTCGATTCCTATAGTGCAGGGATGGAGGGGCTTTTTACTCGTTCATCTTCTTCTCCCTCTGATATTCTTGTTGGAAGATATGAGACCGCTTTACTTTGCTTAGGCACCATGCACTCTCATTTTGGGCACTCTAAGATAGCCTTAGAGGTGATTTGTGTGTGGAAATTTTTCTTCCTGCTCTGTGTGTGAGCGCGCGCGTGCACGCATGTGTGTTCTCTAGATTTTGATCATTTCTTGCATTTGCTTTGTTTATATGTGTTCGTTGTGTGCACACATGCGTGTGTGCGTGTTCTCTAGATTTTGATCATTTCATGCATTTAATTTGTTTTAACTTATTCTTGCCTTTTTGAACTCCAGGCTCTAACTGAGGCAGTGCGTGTTTCTCAACAGGTAATTTATCAATGCTTCGTTAATCTGGTTTTGGCATAGTATTTGGATTTATTCATGCAGGCATTCACTGTTAGGAGTTTTACACTGCAAGATACTTTATAGCCTCTTTTTTGTATCATCTGTAGTCTCTGTTACTGGTTATGTAAAATGAAGTCTATATGAACCTGGTGTCAACATTTGGTTATGTGTGAGCCATGACTTTTGCCGTAGTGGAGCAATAAAGGAAGACCTGAGTATGACGTATGCTTGTTCCTGTTGTACGTATCCTCTACATTTCTATTTTGGTGTAGTCATCAGATCCTTTCTGGATCTTTCAGACTCAAATTGGAAGCTAATTTTAGTCAGACTCAAATTGGAAGCTAATTTTAGTCCAAAGTCTTAAGGGTGCCACATACCCCCTATAGGAAACCTGCAATCCTTTATAGGCTATTCGTTGCCTCTCATTGACAAGATAAGCCTCCAGAACATAGCTTAATATAGCTGCCTCTTTTATTTATGAGGTATTGAACGACCAGTCTTTTGATCTTATCTCTTGTATTGGATAAAATTTTGGGTTTTGGCTCTTTTGTAGCCTTTGGTTTTTGGTTGAAATGGACTTGAGTTTCAAACTGTACAATAGCGTCAAAAGCTATCATTTACAAAATGATGATTTTAACGTGGGATGCCAACCGGTTGGATTCGGGGCGAGTTTTCAAAAAATTCGAATCCAAGCTTGACAACCAAAACCTAAACCTGAATCCGAACCCGACAGATTTTGCAAATCCATATTCAAGACCAAACCCGACCAAAAACCCGAAACCCGAAATAATTTATTTCTCTTTACCATATTTCAAAATATATAATATTAAAATTTAAAATTCAAAGTACAAATTCAAATATAAAATCAAATATTCATATTTATTATATCATGAAAATCTATTTGGATTGGTGTCAGGTACAGACAAAATACATGCCTCTTCGGGTTTGGGTAAAATTTCGGATATCCATACCCATTGACATCCCTAATTTTAACTTTTATATGTATCATCTTTGTTGCTCATGTGTAATGTATACTAAATTATAAGTGGTACTTGTGAAGTTGCTTAACGAGGTTGTGCTCTGGATTGATAATTCAATCTCCATTGCAATATCTTGAATATGCTTCTGTACTTACACTTTCGGGACAATATTCTCCCTCCCATGAAACACAATTGCTACATTTTGGTGAAAATTATCTTATGGCCATACTTAAAGATTTTGTTTTGTATATGAGATTGCAGCTCTGACTGTGCCACTTCTTTTGCAGAACAATGATGATTCGTGCCTTGCCTTTACACTAGCTGCTATTTGCAACCTATTATCTGAGATTGGCATTTCAAGCAGAATTGAGATAATTGGTTCTCCTTTTTCTCTTGGGACTAGTACTGGTCTCGGTACACCATTGTCCGCCCAGCAGCAATTACTAGTTCTTTTGAAACGGTCACTCAAGAGGGCTGATAGCCAGAAACTAACAAGTCTATTGGCCTTTAACCATCTTGCTCTTGCAAAATTTGATCTAAAGGTAAATTTATAGAAACTGCTTATAAATTTCTGTCTTTGGTGATATGATAGCAACTTTGTAGTAAGTTTACAATTTACATACACTTCATCTTATCAATCAGTATGATTGGTATGATGAGAAGCACAAATTGGACTCGTGGATTTTATGGGGTTACAGCTGATCAAGTTGTAGCTTGATTAAAACCCATAGGAAAGAAAGATTTTGTCAAAAGTGTTTGTTCTCAATTATCAAGAGTTTGATAATCAGGTGAACAGGTGTACTGTTGTAGTTAATATGCGTTGTTACTGTTCCAACTGGTTCAACTTTTCTTTTTTCCAAATCATGTAGTTATTTAACTTTTTCTCCTTTCTGCATATGTTGGCTTCTCAGCATGTTAAAAGACCATTGCTGTCTTTTGGTCCTAAAGCTTCCACAAAGCTTAGAACATGCCCCATTGAAGTTTGCAAGGTACATGGGTAAATCTCTTTGGCTTGTGCTTCTAGGTTAATGATAAATAGAGGGTATCTTCAGATTTTGAAGTAGTTATTACTTTTGATGTGTTCATCTTGCAGGAGCTACGGCTTAGTTCTCATGTGCTGACTGAGTTTGGATCGGATGGCTTATCATTGTTAAGTGATAATGGTGCTTTTAGCACCTCATGGATTAAGAATCTTGCAGCTGCTAATAATTTGTGGCTTGCAGACGCAATAAAGTCAAAATGTTCATCTGTAAATGATTTTGACATATTCCAGTTTCTTGCACAACCAAGTCCTGTACCTAGGTCTGTTCTACAATTAGCTGGTTCATCGTATTTGTTAAGAGCTACTGCTTGGGAACATTATGGAAGGTACATTCCTGTTCTCAAAATAATATTGTCGTGATTGGCTCATGGCATCCATTGTTTTAACTATCTCATCAATTAAAATATTTTGTTATTACATATATTGGTAAATTTTGTTAGGGATCTCTCTTCTCATGGGAGATATGACTCATGCTGGTGCCATACTATATTAGCTGATCCTTTGGTGCCTATTTTACATAATCCAATAATACCATAGATTTTCACTTGTCTTCCTTTTCTTTCTCCCCCTTCAGTGCCCCTCTGGTTCGAATGAATGCATTGGTTTATGCAACCTGCTTTGCCGATGCTGCAAGGTAACAAGATGCTAACCTGTTTTTCAAGTGTTTCTGAGCAGTTTTACACCTTTACTATTATTCTGCTTTGTTCTCATTGAAGTTATCCAAGTGATTTGGATGTTTAGGATGAAAATGACATTGTTTTGGTGTTACAGTTCATCAGAGTTGTCACTAGCATATATGAAACTTATTCAACAATTGGCATGTTTCAAAGGATATTCAGGTCAGTTAGTATGTGATTAACGTAATCTTTGCAATATGCATTTTTTCTTCTCCCTGATCTGTATTTTTACTGTTCTGCAACTGCTCTGCGTGGTAGTTTTCTGCATGAGTCTTGAGACTTGCATCAATATTTTTTCCTCTACTAGAAAATGGACTAAAATGAAACACTTTCAAGAGTTTAGGATCTCAAATATCTAACTTGAAAATTTGAGGGCTGAAACGAAACTTGCTAAAAGTTTAGGGATTAGAGCAATTTATTGTATAATTAATCATATAACATTAAATGCTTTTCTTCCCCCCTTATGCAGAAGCATTTGGTGCCCTCAAGCTTGCCGAAGAAAAGTTCCCATCTGTATCAAAATCACGCATCCAGCTGCTTAAGCTACAGTTGCTTCATGAGCGTTCGTTACATCGGTATGGTTGTTGAAGCTTTTATTTGGCTTATTGATTACTTCCCAATTTTGCCATTATACACTAAATTGAGTCTAATCCAGAGGACATCTGAAATTTGCTCAACAAGTTTGCGATGAGTTTGGTGTTTTGGCATCATGTGTTAGTGGGGTAGATATGGAGCTGAAAACAGAGGCTAGTCTTCGCCATGCTCGAACTCTACTAGCCTCTAACCAGTTTAGCCAGGTTCAACATTTATTTCCTTGTCAACTTTGTCTGGGACCCTGCTTTTTCCTATTCACAATCGCAAAACCGACAAGAATGTCTTACCCTTATCCTCATGAGTGATTTTATTTACCAGTGTAAATCTACTTAATTTCTTACAAGGGAAATTTAATTTCCAGGCAGCAGCTGTGGCTAATTCTCTTTTCTGCACATGCTACAAGTACAACATGCAGGTTGAGAATGCTACTGTTCTTCTATTACTTGCTGAAATACACAAGGTAAAAGAAAATGGTCATTGACGCTCTCTTTCTTCCTTCCATCCGTCCTTTCTTTCTTGTTTTCTTTTTTCATTTTTTTTATGAGCTAATGGGGAGTGTGAACTCCCTACCCAAAGCCTCCCTCTGCCTTGGCATTGTGGTACGAGCGGCTTGCCTAGCTGTTAAATGTTGTTGCCAATTTTGTTTCATGATGTCATTATTGTTATTTTTAAAATTTTTCCATAGAAATCAGGCAATACTGTTCTTGGGCTGCCTTATGCCTTAGCAAGTCTGTCATTCTGCAAATCGTTCAACTTGGATCTACTCGAAGCTTCTGCTACCCTGACACTTGCTGAATTATGGTTATCTCTTGGGCCGAGCCATGCAAGGAGAGCCTTGAGTCTTGTGCATCGAACTCTTCCAATGATTCTTGGTCATGGTGGACTAGAGCTGCGTGCTAGAGCCAATATTGCTGTAGCAAAGTGCCATTTATCAGATCCAATTTTTTCAAGTATATATCCTCTTATCTTTTTAGGTTGTGTCTATGACCATTGTACCCTATTTCCCCATTTTGTGATATACTAACCTTTTCTTCCCCCAGTTTTTAAAGATCCCTCTATTGTGCTGGATCCTCTAAGTCAAGCAGCTGAAGAACTGCAAATCTTAGAGGTGAGTGACCCGTGGCTGCTTCGAGCTTTGGATGAGATTCTTTCTTGTTTTTTTAGTGAGTTGTGACTGCCATGAGACGGTAGTAGCTCAATTGCTAAATAGTAACACTTAATTTCCGTTTTCTATGTAGTATCATGAAATGGCAGCAGAAGCATTCTATTTAATGGCTATGGTGTACAGTAAAATTGGGATGCTAGGCAAAAGAGAGGAAGCTGCAGCATCTTTCAAGAAGCATGTTTGTGCTCTTGAAAACCCAAGGGATGAAGAGGACTCACTTGCGTACATGTTTTGAGGAGACCATGCATTATTTATATTCCATATATTATTTTATTTGGTGCATATTAATTCTGTGCTCTTAAATGGCCTAGAAATCAGCAATAGCCATTAACCCTAGAGGTAAAATTGCTGCTGCTCCCCTTTCTGTGCTCTTAATTTTTGGATACAGGGATACATGTTACGTATGCTATCTTTTGCGGCTGAGCTAATGATTTTTGATACTTGTGGTTGTGGATAGGTTGCAGCAAGTGAGAGATGTAATTGGTTGGTTCCGCTGCACTTTCATGTGTGACAGCATTTCCTCGGCGCGCCTGTAAGTTTCAATTTTCTTGAAGTCGTTTTCTAACTATACTTCTAATTAATTATGTTGTTTGTATATTATTTTGCAATGTCCTGCCTTTTTTTCCCCCCACTTTAGCAAATCCTAAACCACAGAGAGAAACATCAACAGAAAATGTGATATAATTAGACAAAAACTTGATCACGTGAATTATGGAGAAGAAACATGAAGATCAGCAATAAACAATCTCCAAACTAATATAGAAGAGAACATGTGGAGAATTACATGATACAACTTCCAACCTAATTACAACCCTTCGAACGCAAACAAATCAAAGCCCCAATGCCACAAAAAAAGAAAAGAAAAAAAGAAAAAAAGAAAAGTAAATATAGGACTAGAACATATAAAACCATAGGGAAAATCTAGCACCATGCTTCTCAATTTCTCTGCACCCAAGCTCCAAACCTTTAATCTAAGCTTAAGGATAACATCCACAGCTTCCACAGCTTTTAGCTTCAATCCGAAAACTTTTCATCTGCAGGCTGGGTGCACAGGGAATTTTTTTATAACCATGCCATTTGACCATCCGCCTAAGAATAGGATTGATCTTGGAGTGTTGGAGGATTAGTTAGATTTATAATTATCTCAATTAGAATTTGAATTAATTTAAACTCTATGAGTAAGATTGGGTACATTCTTAGCCGAGCTTGTACGGCTGATTAGTGAGTACGTGTGTGGCTTGTATTATTTTATTATTATTATTTTTTTTAGAAATAGGTAGCACGCTACCCGCTTTGTTTATTTCATTTAGAAATAAACTTAGCTAGAAATGTGAATCAACTAGGATTTGAACTTGGGACCTCGTGTACCAATCACCAAGTCCTTTGTCACTTGCTCTAGGGACGGTTGGTACGTTTGTGGCTTGGAGACCATAAGTTTTTGGATTTATGTAAAGAAATCCCCAGCATTTGCACCACTGAATCAGCTGAGATTTTATTCTCAATAGCACATCTAAGGAAAAGGGAATCAGGGAATGCCAGAGACATTCAAAAGGAAACTGAAGGTCTCTAGGATGATGAAGAGAAGACCAGGCAGAGGATATTGAAAAATCGCCTTTAGAAGTGTGAATCTAAACAAGATTATCCGCCTGCTCTGGCAGTTTAATCGTTGGGGTGTTGAAGGATTTCTGCTACTACATCAGGTTGGTGGGTATACCTAGGTCTCTTCAAGCTATTGCTGAAGAGATGGATTTATAATGACAAAGCAATTTAATGCTTCTATTGTGAAATAGTAACAATAGGTATGAAGAGATGGATTTACGCAAAAAGAGGTAGTACAACCCAGCAAAAATTCTTGAGATCTCACAAATAAAACACCCTACAAAAATATAACAAAAAACTATTCACGTGAACTTACCGGGGCAGTCGATCTCCAACCACATAGTTGTGTTGTTCTCCGGCTTTTAGATATTATTAAATCCTTCCTTCTGATAATGAGCTGGAGGTGTCGATACCGTAGCAGGTGGTGGTGGCCGTAGACTTGCGAGCCCACCCACTTCGGCGCGCATCTCCTCCCTTCCCTTCGCCTTCTTTTGTTCTCTACGTAAGAGAAACAATTGTTTTAGTGGAGGTTTCAAAGGTAGTTTTCATATTAACATACAAACATACACAAAATAGGGAAGGAACCTTCGTTAGAACGGTCCAGAAGGATCTGTTGTCCAGGTCGACTCTCTTTGGCCTGCATGGCTCTGATTGACCGTGCGTCTTGACTGAACTTGTTGCCACTTGGCATGCTCCTCCATGTTGACTTACCTTTTTAGTAATAGTTCAATTTGGATGAAATTGCTCTATATGTGAGATTATTGGACCTATTGAGCCTAAACTGCAATATTGAAATTGCAACAATTCTTAATATAGGGTGATTATTGAGATAGAGAAGTGCATGCTTAGGTGACCTAGTAGGCCCAGCCCTCTAGTAAACCACTCTAACCCATCAATTGTAGAAAGTTGTTGGGCCGAGATGTTGTTCAATTAGTGTGGGCCAAGTAGAGCACAATTTAATTGGGATTTTTTTTTTTTTAAAAAAAAGGTAGCACGCTACCTGTTTCGTTTATTTCAGTTAGAAATAAACTTAGCTGGAAATGTGAATTAATTAGTATTCTTTCCACTTGCGCTAAGGACGGTCGATTCAATTGCAGATTCATGTAAGTAGAACTTACTCACCTTAAGCTCAGGCCTAGACGTAAGTGGGCCTTAGCCTGGTCTGTTGACACTCGTTGTTCGACCGGTGTTGGCATGAATTGATTTGTCAAGCTCTTCGAAACTCTTATTAGATGAGCCCAGTTCAGCTGAAGGGTGCACAAATAAAATAAAATTGAATTCCCGAGCCCATCCTTTGGTCACTTTTTAAATAAGAGTTGGTCATAAAATAGTGGTGGCAATCGCTGGACGAATTTTGAATTGTGGTTTCATATGTTCTAGAATTCAGCACCTCTATGAAGGTCTATGACTCAATGTGAACATGAACACGATTGTCATTCAGATTGAAACTGAGTCAGGAAATTGGATAAATATTTGCGAATATTTATTCGTGGTCGAGTCAATAAGTTGACTAACTAGGTGGGATTTGGTGAAGCCTCCTCGACCTTTTGAGTTCGTAAGGTTACGTGTGGGTCTAAACTGGACGTATTTTTTCCACCAAACCTGATGGGTCTAGTTTGGATTGAGCCTTATCAAAATCCTTATTTACGGGAACGCTTCTGGTTTTCGATCAGCTGCTTATGATCTTTATTATCTTAATTCGAACAAGTTCTGCATCCAGCATCTAGTAATGCTGCAGAGGGCTCCTTAAACTTATGCTCAGTTCAATTAACTCCGGGTCTCAGACATTTTCATTTGTTCGTAAACCTTTTCTTCTATAGAAGACCCACATTACAAAATGGGCTGTTAAGTATTTTTGATTCCACGAGTACAAAATGGGGTTTCAGAGCGTATCATCAAGCACGCACTATAAAAGCTGGTAAATGGAGAACTTGTATCGCGTTAACATGTTTGGCCTCCGAAGAGTACTAGAGGAATATTAGAGTTGTCCTTAGAAGGGCAAATACATTAGAACTTCCATCAAATGGAATTATTTATTAAGTTTACAAATTAGCTTAGGAACCAGTCGCTTGGTTTGAAGAATCTTTATGCTAGTATAAAATTCGGTTCCATCGATATTACTACCTAAGGAATAAGAAAAATTATTTCAGCGGTTTTACTTCTATGCATTTATTATTATTATTATTCTCAGTTTTTATCTCAGTTTTGTGTGACCTAACATATATATTGTTATTATTATTGTCATTTTACTGAACTATAAAATAGTTTTAATTAATTATTAATCTTATAAGATGTGTACACATAGTGTTTTCCTTGCTTCAACTAATTAAGGGCATTACCATTGATATGAAGTAAGTGTGAAGAGGGCATTGGTTGGTACCATTGAGGGTTGAATCATAGTTGATTAAACATTTATATTTAAAGTTTATTTAAATGAAATAAGCAAGCGCGAGTAACGTCTTCACTCATTTCTCAAAAATCATTAATTAGAAAATAAAATTTAAAGACTAATTAAAATGTTCAATTTATGAGGTATTACAATGGGTTTGTAATTAATGGGGTCTTCATTTATTCAAAAAAAAATAGTGTGAGCGATGCCATCGAATGGTAAGGATAGATTTTTTTTTTTTTTTTTTTTTGAGAAAAAGGTAGCACGCTACCCGCTTCGTTTATTACATTTAGAAATAAGGTTAGCTGTAAATTAATATGAATCAACTAGGATTTGAACTTGGGTTTCGGGTACCAACCATCAAGTTCTTTGCCACTTGCTTTAGGGACGGTCGGTAAAATGATAAGGATAGTTTTTTGAGAGATAGGTAGCATGCAACCCGTTTCGTTTATTTCGTTAAAAAATAAACTTAGCCAGAAATGTGAATCAATTAGCATATACTCTGATCGATTCAGATACCTTAAGTTAACATCGTTTTAGGATGTGAATATGATGGTAAGGATAGTTGAGCTACAGTAGTGGCGGACGTTTCTAGTCTCCCACCTCAAAGCTTCGAGTCCCTAAAAAAAAACCCCATTTTTCTGTAGCAAGAAACCAAAGGAGAAAAAAGAAAAACAAGGACAAGTCATCTGCCAGTCAAAGAAGGGGGCGCGATCATTAACGTGGATGTTATACCTCCGAGATCACGAGTCCCCAGCTAACGAAAAAACCGACCCAAACGAACACCTAACCCTGCCCTAGACCCAGGAACACCTACGCCGCGCCTCGGGATGCGGTCACCCTTTGGGTCGTTCTAACCCCCTTTGACCGGACACGAGCATCCAAACCGCTGTCGCTCCTTCTGTTTCAATGTACAATTTTAAAATAGAAAATGCTAGATGTACACCTCAAAAGGACGTACATCTTACAATCCCGCTCATTCATAGGTGGGGTATAATTCAACAGTCACATAATGTGACTGGTGAGCAGATTTTCATCCTTGGATGGATGGATTGTAAGATGTACACTTCTTTTGGGATGTACCTCTTTTAAAATAGGGTTAATTTTATTTGTACCCTCGAAAAGTTATGAAATATTATAAATACCCTTTAAATTTTTAAAATTTTACAAATACCCCTCTAAATACAATCTTTCTTTCATAAATATCCTCACCGTTATTTTTTGCTAACTTCCGTCAACATAGCATTTTTTTTTATTTCAAAATATGAGATTACCATTTTACTCTTAATTTGTTCACTTTTTGTTTAAAAATCAAACTTTTTTTACTTATTTTTTGATATTTGTACTAAAACTATTAACTATAGGTCCTTTGAGTAAATCCTTGAAGTTTTTATTAATTTTCTTTTTTGAACAGAAACTTATTTAATTTTATATACTACGAAGTTATTAAAATTATTAAATTTGTTTGAATCATCAATGGATTAGATAAAATCTCTAATTTAATGACAAAAAATCATTCAATTTAAGAAAATAAAATTTAAGAAGACTAATTAAAATGTTCAATTTATGAGGGTATTACAATGGGTTGTAATTAATGGGGTCTTCATTTATTCAAAAAAAAAATAGTGTGAGCGGTGATTAAATTAAAATAAAGGGTAAAATTAGTATTTTGAAGTTAATATAACAGATTGCTAACAGTGAAGGTATTTTTGAAACTTTTTTTATACTTTTGGAGGGTAAATATAAAATTTTAAATTTTGAAGGGTATTCATGAAATTAGAACTACTTGGAAGGGTAGTGAAGAAAATTTTCCTTTAAAATATTAGCATATACTCTGATCGATTCAGATACCTAATTTGCTAGGATGTGAATATGATTGTCAAATTTTAGCATTTGTTAAATTTTGTCAAACCCTAAACCCTAAACCCTAAACCCTAAAATTTATACTCGAAAAAATTTAAAAAATATATAAACATGAATATGATTTTTTGCAAAATTTGATCATATGACGGCTGTCACTTTTAAGATATAAGAGGGATATTAATATATATTGTGAAAAGAATAAAGTTATTTTCTATTATGTTTTTCGTTTATTTTAATATGAATTTCATGTTAAAATTATATTTATAATTATTAAAATATTAAATTTTATTGAATAAAATATCGGTATATGAGGTTTAAACACAAAATATTAAATTTTTAGCTTATATTTATTTATATATACATTATTAGTGTATATTACTATCTGAATACAAATTCCGTTTTGATTTAAATCTAAATCCATTTTAAGAGGATGCAGTATCGAAAATTTAACATCGGACATATATTCACATCCTAAAAAAAATATGGATGCAGATACGGTTTTTATCAAAAATCCGACTTTATTCGACCATTTCACCCTAATAAAAGCAAATACTATAAAAATAAAAATTATATTGATAGAGCAATAAAAGTATAATAAAAATAAATGAAACTTTAAAGAAAAACCAGTAGGAGCAACAGAACTAACATAGTAAAAGAAAAAAGAAAGAAATATACTATGAATCAATTATAAAAGTAAATTTATACACTGCATTTCTAAAATCTTATTATAAAATTTTAAATTATGTAAATTTTATATATAATTTTTTTTATATGATTTGAATTGTATGTATTAAATATAAAATTTGATCTTATAATATTAATATTTTTATATAAACTATATAGAAAAAATTAAAATAAAAAAGAAAAATTGATGAAATAAAAAAAAAGGGGAGAATTGTGTTGCAAAAAAAAAAAAAAAAAACAACAAGAGATGGAAAAAAAAAAAAAAAACATAAAAGAATATTAAAAATCTCAGCCAAGCACCTAACGCTGTGCCGTTCAAATTCTCGTGAAGCTTCTACGTGGATTTGAACTGGGCTTTCATAAATGTGTATAGATTTTTTGTCACCTTCAAATGTTTATAGATTTCGTATTTTCTTTATCTGATATCATACTGGGAACTTCTGAATTACACTAAACTTCTAGATTTAATTTACTTTTACTTAATTATTTTGTATTTTGATTTTATTTAAATATTTTGAGCTTAGATGCAAGAAAAAGTATTGACCATTTAAGATAGACAATATTATTTTTTTGATAGCTTAAATTTTTAGTGACAAATATTTGGTTCGCGTTATTTTCATAGGCCTATTGAACCATTGAAGATTATTATTATTATTATTATTATTATTATCTTCAATTTCAAGTTTATGTTAAAAATGAATGAAATTCCGTATGTAGACAAGCCAATTGAATCGAACACAGTTAAATTTTTTTAAGTAAATTGTAAACTTATACCGAATAAGATAGTTACCCAAATAAGGTCTAAAGCTGCTAGTTATATTGCTTGTACTAAGATTATGTTTTGGTTATTTTCTAGGAAATTGATTTTCTCAGTAGTTTGAAATTGGAGTCAGGTTAAAGCTTCCTCTATTTCAAGTGGTAAATATCATTTAAACTAGCTTTTAATTCTTAAAACCTGATCATTGAGAACAGCTGATTGAATCTAAATATCAAAATTAGTAGAATATAACATCATTAGTAATTTATATTCAATATGATATATCAATGTTATACAATACTCTCTAAAAGAAAAATGCAGTAAAAAAAAAAGAAAAGCCTGAAAAGTCTTAAACATAAATTACCCAATACCAACAAAGAGTATACAAGCGCAAACGCCCCAAAATTGATACCAGATGATGTCCGTGTATATTCATTTAGCAGATGAATTTAACTACATGGTTTAAGGCAACGCGGTCTCGAAAAACAGTGGAGGCAACCAAAACAAAAAAAGCTAAAAAAAAAAAAAAAAAAAACATAAAATTGACACTTATACACCTCACTCAAAATCAAATTTTTTTTTTTTTTTTTTTTTTGAGAAAGAAGATCAGTGCATTTATCGACCGTTTATTTCTTAAAAAATAAATTTAGCTAGAAATGTGAATGTGATTGACTGGTCTGATCTGTATTAGTAGCTTTGTAACACAACACTAGGGACTGTCGGACTTAAAATTAAAATATTAAGAGCTGTAAAAAATAGTCCAATCACATTTCGTATTTGTCTAGTAGTCAAAAAAATAAAAAATAAAAAATAAAAAAAATCAAATGATTGATTCTTAAAAATAATATATATATATTTTTTTGCTGTCGCATCATTCATCAACAGATTACTACGACTCTGGTTAAATCCGACCGGCCATATCATACACAACAATAAAATTATCTCATCAGTCGTACCTTTTGTTGGTGTACATGTTGATGCGTTTAGTATCTTACTGAGAAAAAAAAATCCAACATCACTAAATACGGGAAACCTGTACGGTTTCTTGGATTGGTTGGGTGGTCCAAGAAATATGAAGTCCTTTAGCAAGCGAATGTTGCAACATAGCTATCACGTGACCCAGATTCCCTTCTTTTTTAACACCCCCATCTCGGAAAAAGAAACCGATCGAACGGTCGAGATCGTTCCCCTCTTTCCCCACCTGAAGACGAACCGAGGAGTCAGGGGCATGCTCGTCATTTTAAGGAGCCGAGGAAAAATAAAATGCAGTAAATATGGTAAAATAAAATAGTTTATTAAGTTACTTCAGCAGTAAATTTTAGTAGAAATTTTTTTGGAGAGTAATAAATTATATAATAATAATCACCAAAGAGGCTTCGATGAGCTCTTACCATTCCAGCGTGATTAACTTTTACACAGCTAGCGGTAATATAAAAAAAAAAAAAAAAAAAAAAAGTTAAGGCCAAAAAAAAAGATGGGACATTACATTCCCGAAATTGCCCTTCCTCGGTGAGCACACTCGCGACCGAGTGACGACCGAGTCGCTTGTGCGGGTTAATAAATGTACACACACACACACACACACACACAAGCACCGAGTCCGAGTCGGCAAACGTCCAACCGGGTTTTTCAAACCCGGGGGTCGAACCGGGCCGGTCGAGCGCGCACGCGCTTATCCGTCGTCGAAGTAGCGGAGGAGCTCGGCCTCGGCCTCGGCCTCCGCCGCGGCGGGTCGGTTGTCGTCGTCGTCGTCGGCGGCGGCGAGAATGGCGTCGAGGACGCGGCGGAAGAGCGGGGCGGGGCAGGGGATCCGGAGCACCCCGCGCTGCTCGTACCCGTACTCCTGCGCCGACCTCCGCAGCATCGCCACGAACACCGGCCGGCTCAGCAGCTCCGCCCGCACCACGAACCGCTCCATCTCCTCCCCAACGTACACCGGCACGTGCCCCTCCGGCGCCCGCCCGTGACCCCCCCGCTCCTCCTTCCCCGTCCCCACCACTCCCCCCCCCTGCTGCTGCTGCTGCTGCTGCGACGACGAGTCCGCCACCCTCGACATCCGTCGGATCATCTCCCTCATCAATCGAATCCAACGGCCCAGGAAAAAAACAACAGCAGCAGAAACAAACCAAAAAAAAAAAAAAAACGACCGGAGGAAAATACCACTACGGTGGTGGCGAGTTGGGTGGAGGAGGAGCTTCTGCGGCGAGCGATATTTATAGCGGAATTTAGAGGATTATTATTATTATTACTACTATTATTATTTTTGAAAAAAAAAATAACACGGAAAATGAGAAAAAAAAAAGAAAAAGGAGGAGAGGGTACAAGTGGGAGTACATGGCAGGTACGAAATGTAATAAAAAATAAAATTCGAACACTAAACTCAGCGATTCCGCTGCACGTAACCGAACACCGTACAACCGTATCCACCAATAAACTCTAGCCACGTACGACTCTATCGCCGCAGGGTGCCAGAGTATAGGAGATAAAGCGGCACGATTCTTAGCGTAACGCTGCGTTGTGGCGCCAATCGCGCCCGACGCGACACGTGCCGTTTCCATCGGCTGCGCGTAGCCGAGGAAAAGTCGTAGGTCGTATACTGTGTAATAACTGTGTTGGTGTAATTGCACGGAGACCCCTCCACTATACTCTTTTTTTTTTTTTTTCTTTTCAAAAACAGAAAAAAGTGTATTCTATAAAGTTAACACTTTCTTAGCTTATGATTAATGATTAATTTTTTTTTAAAACAAAAAGTTTTTGTTATTTTAATAATTTTAATGGCTTAACAGTAAATAATAAAGGTATTAAAGTTACGTGTGCGTCGGAAAGCGAGTAGTGCTATTGAACGTAAGTTGAGGTGCCTTTTTCGAAGCGCCCTCTAGTACACTTTTACCCTCGTCAATTAAAGCAAACGGGTCCCACCGGACCATGTGACTCGGGCCTATTTCGGGTCGGACAAACGGGCCCGTCCGGGCCACAGTTCGGTGCAACAATTTGTACGATACGGCGAGATTGCCATCACATGAAGGGACCGATTCCTACTACCACACCCCAAACATATCTCGATCGGGTCCACGTGGGCCTCAAAATACACCCAAGTGTGACGCATGTGAACGTGACTAGATGCTGTTGTTTGTACTGGTGTTCGGCTGTGAGCTTATCGCAAGCCTATTCAATGTTCTTAATTTCACGCTGTTGGGTTCCCACCAACTTGTGTAGTATATTGTGACTTTTTTGAGTTCTAGAATACAACTTATTGATTAATTAATAGAGAGTGGATTAGATACATGCAATGTAAAATATATTGGTGCTAATACGGAAAGAATTAAGGAGAATTAGCTTTTGTCCCAATTAAGAACAGGTGATCTGCTGTACATGGTATCCTGCTCGCATCGCAGTTCACTAGGTAGCGCTAATTAACCACTGCTTAATTATCTTGTTTGAATCAGATTCTAGAACTAATCTTGTTGCAGTTGTGTACGTCTATATAGGACCTGGAGTGGCTGTATCTAGTAATTAAGCTCACATATATAGTTCCCAACTAAGTAAAAAGATACTGTTCATGAATCTTACGGGACCCTGTTGCTTGGACAATAAGGGGCGTTTGGATTGACGAATCTGTAAATCCAACGTAAGTCAAGTGCAGTGGTATTTGAGTTTTTTTAAAGTACGATTATTTTTTAATTGTTTATTTTGACGTAACTTGTACAGTCTGAAAGTTTAATTCAATTAATATTTTTGTTTGTTTTGATATAACTTAATTGGTGCTGGTAAAATTAGTTTTTTGAATTCTGTTGTTTGTTTTGATGTCGAAAAATTATAAAATTTTATTTCTAGAAATTTTAAATGGTGTAAATAACGTTTAACGGTATGGATCGTCGATTCGAAAACTTTATTATCGAAAACGACTTATTAATACGAGGACGATTGTGTTTATAATAGTACAGTAGCCGGACCCTATATATATATATATATATATATATATATATGTATACACACGCACCAAATTTTCCGGTAGTCGTTGGGTTCCGTAGAGGAGATGGGTACGGTGTGTGTGGAATGCATGGATGGGCCCCGTGATTTGCTTTGCGTTTCGCGCCGTATTTCCGACAAAAGGCGCAAAGCGGGAAAACACGTAAAGAGTGCGGTTAGTGTGTTTTTTTGACCCCCCGGTGCGGAAAACCTTCCCGTCACTTTCGGCATCGCATGTGGTCTGGAAGGTCCCACGTCCCCCTCAAATTACCAAATTGCCCATAACTAATGCCACCACTTTTCCTTCCTACTTTACCCCCGTATATATATATATATATATATATATATATATATATATATATATATATATATATATATATATATATATATATATATATATATATATATATGTGATTAGAATGAAAGTGGTTACGGTTAAGTTGATAGTGAGTCCCTTAGGGTTGGTAGGTGATTGGTTGAATAGTATAATCTAACGGATGAAAATATTAAAGGGTAGATCTAACGGCAAAAAACTTATGAGTATAAGAGAATCTATACTCATAATAGTATAGTAGCCGGACTCTATATATATTATTATCATTATTATGTCTAAATTATTAAAAAAATAAAAAATAAAAATAAAACGTAACATAACTATATATAGATCATTGTATGTCGACTATCAAATTTTTTAAAATTTTGAGTTTGTTATTATCGAATTTTTTAATTTATTTGATTTGACTCTGTCAATAATATTTTAATTTTAAAATCTAAACTAATTGATTATTTAAATAAATTTATAGTTGCGATAATTATATAAAATATACTAATCAAATCTGTAAAAAAAATTAGCATATTTAAATTTTGAAATCGAGAATGTCGTTGATCCACTCAACTCAAGTAAATTGAAGGATTTAATATATAGTAAAATTAAAATTTTCGAAGGTTGAATAACTAATTCAAAACAGTTAATAATTTCGACAAATTTGATACATGTTTACAAAAAAAAAAAAAAAAAAAAAAAGGTCAATCCTTATATTTCTGTTTTGCATCTACCTCCTTAATCCTTATATCATAAATTATAAATTACTTGAATTTTAATATAAAAATATTATGTGCTGTGGTGGACCGTATTAATTTCCGTACTCGTCATAAACGTCTGTCGTATTAGGAGATACCAAATTACTTCGTCGACCAATTACAAGTTCGATTCGTGCAAAAACTTATCTACAAATATTTTTTAAAAAAACTATTTTTTTATGCTAATCATCTTAAAAGGGAACTTTTTATATCGCTATGTCTAAACAGTTCCGTTCTTTAGCTAGACACTTTTGGTTGTGACCTTTTTTTTTTTTTTAAAATTTTAATTGGCACTTTAGTTGTGTACTTTTGATCATTAACTTCGAAGGACAATAACACAGCCGTAAAAATAACGGTAGGGGTATTTCTGTAATTTCAACTCAGAGGTATGGGCAACTCTGGTCAATGGCGAGGATAACGCTATCACGAAAGAATCCCAACCGTCGTCTTATCCCTCGGGGAATTAAACGGCCCATCATGATTACACTAGTACCCTAATATACATTGAAATAAATTATTTAAAAATATATATTTTTTTGCTATAAATATATATATATATATATATATTTTTTCGAGAGAGATATATAGAAAATTAACTTAAAGATTCGATTTTGGGATCTCGAATATTAATTATTAAATTTTTTTTCACTTGCTCTAAATACGGTCAGTTGCTATAAATACTTTTTATTATAATTTCAATTTAAGAATTTATTATTATTATTATTTTTTGCCCATTATAGCATATCCGGATATGTCTTTTTGAGCTTGGAATTATGCTTTTTACGTATCAAATATTATAAATTAAGACATCAACAGCGCACTTGTGCATCGAAATCGATACATAATTTATTGAAAAAAAACCTTTACATACTCTTCCTTAGTTTATCTGTTTTTATTTTTTAGCACTATAATTTTAATTGTATTAGTTAAGCACCTTATGCTCTTTATTTTTATTTTCTATTAGCGTTGTTGTTACCTCCTCCATTAACGCCCTCATGTGTCCCGTACGTACTATATATGGACATGGACAAATCCAACAAAGTATCACGCAAGTATTTTGTACATTTTTTTTTTTTAGAAATAAATAGCACACTATCCGTTTTATTTATTTAATTTAAAAATAAATTTAGCTGAAATGTGAAGTAATTAAGATTCGAATCTGAGACCTCAAATATTAATCACCAAATTTTTTACGACTTGTGCTTGCGCTGACACGCAAGTACTTTGTATATTTTTCGGTTGGCATAAATTAAGGCTACTGGTTTTTTTTTTTTTTTTTTGAGATATAGGTAGCATGTTGTTATCCACTTCGTTTATTTCATTTAGAAATAAACTTGGCTAAAAATATGAATCAATTAAGATTCGAACTTGGATCTTGAGTATTAACCATTAAGTCTTTTGCCACTTACTTTAGGAACGGTAAGTAGGCAGTTTGAGCTCACCATTGCAGGGAAGAGGGGCATTTCCGTAATTTCACTTTCTCTGGGCGTGGTGGTTCCCACATAAACGGATGTATCCGTACAGCGATGTGGAACTACACCGGGACAATGCGCATGATCTCGGCGCACGATAGATTCGTGACATAAAACAAGTACCGCCCTTGTCCCCTTATGCGCCTTTTGCGGCGCACGATAAGCTAACTAATTCTAAACGTGCGCTTTATTTTTTTTACTATTAGTAGTAAAATCTCATTATTCTTCTGAGTTTTTAACCTTTGGATCGGTATTATCGTTATTTAGCAATTTGGATTAAATCTTATAGCATTGGGGAATACAACCTGGGGGACTCAGCTAGCTACTTAATAATATCAGCCTCTAATTTTAAATAGGGTTAAAAACTTGGTAGTAAAAAGGGCATTTTACTACTAATAGTATTCCAGCCTAATTCATATTCCATTCCATTTACAAATGACAAGAATGATTTAATTTGAAGTGCTACAATAATACGACATGTTTAATGATTAAAATAAAATCATAACCATCGTATAGCTTTTCGCAACTAAGGCCCTATGGGCCTATTTGATCTGATTATACTAGTATATGCACGTATCGTTGCTGCTAAGCCAAACAGATTCTAAATACGTACTACGAATCGGGATCGAGAATAGTGATCGACGTCGTCGTCCCGCGCTCGCCCCGTTACCTTGGATCGATATTCCATGTACAAAGCGTCGATCACTCGCAACTTGCCGAGATTCTCATATATATCGTCATCTTCTCCCAGGTGATTCTTACACACATTCCACTACCATTGTATAAACTATAAACCACTTCGTGGTGGGGACTGCATGCGTTAACGGGGTTGGTGTAGTCTTGTGGCCGTACGTTCCGGATCATCACGGGCGTACGTTTTGGTTCCTTTTGTTTTGTTTTGGTTTTTTTTTTTTTTTTTTAATTGATTTGCTTTTTGGGCGTGAACATAAAATAAATTCAATTTGGACGCCACGTAAGCCTTAGGATTTTTTATTTGTGGAGGAGAAAAGTTGATGAGCTGTGTGGCATGCCTGCAGTATGGTGTTGGTATTAATTGGCAGGAAAAGTTAGGAGGTATATGTGTGTATGTCTTGTTAGTTAGCTGTACTCATCATGTGTTGTCAGGTATTCTGTGTATATATAAAAAAAAAACATTAAATATTATATATAACTTTTCATAACTATTATTATCTTTATAATTGAGAGGTATCTGATTGATTCATACATATAACCTAAAAATATTATATATTTATCAACATATCAACTACTTATTCCATGGGCTTTTAATTAAAGCGTGTTCTCCTGGGAGAATATGTTTTCGTAAAAATTACATAGTTGCCAAGATTCTATTGAAATTCTCATGCACACAATGCAAAAACAGTACGTGCATGTGTGTATATATATATTCGAACTATATTTAGCCAAACACAAGTGTCTGGCCATAGACTATTATGTTCCGCTCGTTTATTAAACAAGCAATAGATCTCGAGCTCGTTTCCAATAGAATGCGAGCCGGCTCGTGAGCAGTGAGCTGGATTGCCAGCCCTACTAGTCCCATGACTGAGTTACTATATTATTCATTCATGTTCGAAAAATAATATACCTTTTTTGAAGCCCATAAACAACTGGGCCTTTAATGGGCCGGGCCAACAATCACATTAGTGGTTCGCCGTGTTCTCTCATGTGGGCTTGGATTCGTTCAATATATGGACTGTAAATTAAACACTTCCATAATGAGTTTGATAATTTTATTTTTGCTGTATGCTTTCGTCCCAACTCGTTTTGACCCAACAAACTTAAGCGAGTCTCGATATCAAATGCAACTTTTTCTAAATTCAATTTTCTTTTATTTTCGTTTTGGCGAATCACGAGGTTAATTAACTCTCTCTACACTAGTTAGTTTCCCAAAATCCCTACACTAGTTAGTTTCCCAAAATCCTCCCAATTATGTGTCGAACACGCATCGTCACGCATCGCCATCCCCCACGAGGTTAACTAGAACGCAGATCAATTTGATGGTTTAAAATGGACCAGATTCATAAGTTCTTATTTACGACGTGCCCATAAAGAAATTAATGAAATAAAGGACAAGTTCGAATCGACAAATCGAGCCGCCCAATTTCGGGGAAACATGAAGCACCTGTTGAATTATACCACAATAGTGTTCAAAGTTGATTAATATCATTATTTGACTTAAATTTGAAACTTTGTCATGATATATTAATTTTATTGGATATTCGAATATCAGTGACAAAGCTTGCAAAAAGTGGAATTGCATTTTAATTTCGATAGTGGAATTGAGATTCTCCTCTTGTTTTCTTTTTATATATTATTATCTCCATAATCCCTAGTCACAGTCCATTAAACTCGAATATTAAATTAAGAAACCTACCTCTTGGGTCCACTTTTACACTTTTTATACAACTTGTGCGGTGAAGGCTCAGAAGCATCCTGATCGTCTATATTTTGCGACGACTCGCACGTGAGAAAATGAACGTGTAGAGATGCTCATGAGAATATGAGATACTCCTTCCTCTATCACTCTCCACGTTGACACGTGTGCGTAAGGGATCAGATGCCCCCAAAAAACGTGAACCAGTGATCTCGCACGTGCTCGTAACATTCCCGCACGATCGAAGCCACGTTTCCTTCCACGAAAGACCCTCTCATTTGCCTATTTTGTAATATAAATTCCATGAACACGGTCCACCACATCACTCGTGCACCGTAAGTTTTTGTAATTGTTTTAATTCTTAAATTAAAAAAAATTAAATATTGAAAATGCACGGTGAACAATTCATGGCATAACTTAGATAATAATAACATGACGTCGATGTATACTTTAAATTCTGTGTATACGTAGGCGTACGTGCAATTTAAAGCTGAACATCTATGTATTTATTATAATCTTATACACAAAAATATTATACTCACAAAATAATTTTACTACTCATCAACGACAAAACACAATCGAATTAAATTTGCATTGCCCACGGAAATAAAGAGGAAAATCTCACGTCATCGTGACTTATATGGTAGATTTGGAATATATTTAATTAATACACCAAATTAACTTTATTCTCTCTACGTGGCTCGATCGATTCCATACACATTAGCCAAGTCCACAAAAAACGCACATCATTTAATAACACACATTAGCCAAGTCCACATCCTTTATTTATTTAGCAATTAAATAAACAGGCTCCTCCCCTCGTGCTTTGACCGTAGGTTGAACGATCAAGCCCTGAAGCTTCCAAAAGTTGACCCAACCTGTTCTAAACCTCCCCACCAATTAATCCATGGCTATAAAAACCCTTTCCCATCATGCAGAAATAAACCAGTGAGAAACCAACCACTACATCCTCATCCACTTCTCACCGATCTCCCACACTCCTCACTCATAAAATTTAGATCCAAAAAATAAAAAAAAAAAGAAAGAAAAAACGATGTGGTGGAGGAAGAAGGAGATCGAGCCGCTACCGACGCACTACGACCGTCTCACGGAGTGCGACGGAGAGTGCGAGGACGTCGCGGAGAGGATACCGAAAGGGTACGTTCCGATGCTGGTCGAGGACGAGGCGCGCGGGGCGGCGGAGAGAGTTTTGGTGCATGTTAAGCTCCTCAACGAGCCGTTCATGGTGGAGCTCCTCGAGTGGTCGGCGCAGCGGTTCGGGTACCAGCAAGACGGTGTGCTCAGAGTGCCCTGCGACGCTCACAATTTCCGGCGCATGGTCGCGTTATCTCGTCGAAAACTAGATAGATAATCTCATACAAATTGTTGGAGTTATGTTACTTGTGTGCTTCTTAGTTTGTCAATATTTATTCATTCATTTTTTTGCATGTATTAGTTTTGTGGGAAATACATTTGAGAAGGCAAATGATTTGTATAAGTTGTTACATAAATGTACGTGCGTTAATATACGTACGTACACACATGTATCTTCTGAGAAAGCAAGAAGGTCGAATTTTTTTTTTATACAATTAATGTATATACTCTTTTCTTTTATTTTTCCATCTTAGAATATCTATCTATCTATTTAATTTAGCAGTCTAATTAAACTACCCGCGTGATGCACGGTTTTGCATTTTTTTTTTAATAAATTATTTAAAATTTTATAAGATTTAGTATTATTTTTTAATTTTTTGAATTTTGATTAATTATTTAATTTTATAAGATTTAGAGCCATTTTTTAAAGAGATATGCTCTTAATTAACTATTTCAATATTTGCTTTTTGAATTGTGAAAAAAATTCAAAATTAGTTAAGAATTTTTTTATACAAGTAGTATATTTATTATTATTATTATTATTATTATTATTATTATTATTATTATTATTATTATTATTATTATTATTATTATCAATTGGGTTCAATATCTAAATTTTATGCCAGTTGTCATTGTAATTAAAAATCAATGATAAATTAGAAAGCAGTTATTTAGAAGTTAAGATAAATACTTCATAATTGAACTCATAAGATAAAAGTTAAGATAAATACTTTAAAATAAGGTATTCATTTAAACATTTTAGTATTTTACCAAATTTTAAACTTCTTATTCAAACTCAACATCAAAAAAATTATTTTTTTCTTTTTATAATATATAGTATGATTGCATGTCTAAACACAATAATTAGTTATAGCATTATTAAAAATACTATAACTCCTCACTAAAATGTGTCACTTGGCCGTACCTAAAAACTTTACATATATTATTTATGATATTACAACGTGATAGAAAGACGTAATTACTATAATCTTTTATCAACTTTTCAAATTTTATTATTTTTTTTTTTTTATTAAACAGGGATAACTCCTATTTTTTACAGATCTATGGGGGGGGGCGATAAGACTCGACAGAAAAGGAGGCAAAGAGTCAAAACACACCCACGGAGGGGCTCAGACTAAAAAACACAATTAGAAGTGGAAGATAAGACCTAACTACTAGGACTTCCCAACACAGACTTCCAACATAGCGCCGTGTCGAGAATGCATCTACCAAGGGCCTCTGCTCGGACACAGATAAGACTCGACAGAAAAGGAGGCAAAGAGTCAAAACACACCCACGGAGGGGCTCAGACTAAAAAACACAAGTAGAAGGGGAAGATAAGACCTAACTACTAGGACTTCCCAACACAGACTTCCAACAGAGTACTGAGAATGCATCTACCAAGGGCCTCTGCTCGGACCTGCCGATTGTCGAAGATTCTTCTGTTTCTCTCTTTCCAGATCTCCCAGAAGGTAGCTGCAATTCCGACGTCAATGGTGGTTTTGTTCTCGCCTGCAATAGACCTCCGTAGTCGACACCAAGGCTCTGCGATACCATCAGTTGCAAAGAGGGATGGGCCAACAGGGGGTGCAATCGGGCATCTCACCGTAGACCAAACTGATACCGCATAGCTGCATTGGAGCAAGATGTGTTGAAGGGATTCGGTATCAGAGTTGCAAAGAACACAAATCGAGGGACCATGCCATCCACGTTTCTTATTAAAATAGGTTTAAATTATATTTTTAAATTTGAATTACCATTCTGCGATCAAGATCAGGGATATATATGTTTCATTCAAAACTTTTGTATCTATTTATATTTAATTTTTTACTTTAAAAAGTTTAGAAAGTAAATAAAAATATTTCGAACTTAATTAACACTTTTTATACAACTTGTGTGGTGATGGCGCGGAAGCATCTCGGTCGTCCATTTTTACAAACGACTCTCACGTGAGAGAATGGACGTGTGGAGATGCGCACGAGATATTCCTCCCTCTATCACTCTCCACATTGACACGTGTAGCTACGGGATCAGAATCAGATGCCAAAAGTGAACCACGTGATCCCGTACGTGCGACGCCATCAACAACAAATTAATTATTTTTTTAAAATAAAAATATAATAATTTTTTTTATAATAATAATGGGACATATATATTTTTAATAAAAAATATTTGATTTATTTATTACGTCATGTCACCAATATATTCGTTGTATTTTAAAATTTTTCCCCCGAAGCTCATGTTCCTTTCTACGAATTAAGGGCCCTTTCATTTTTTTCGAAAAAAAGAAAAAGAAAAGATCCCTCTCTCATTTGACGTATACTATTTTGCAATATAAATTTTATCATGTATAGTTTAATTTTTTTTCCTTTTCGTTATTTTATCTGTTAATTTTTTTTATTAAATTAGTAAGAAAGTTAAAACTATATAGTACTAAAATAAAATTTTTATAAATTACGAGATATTAAATTGAATTTGATAAATTATAAGGGAGGTATCTAAAGTTTTTTCTATATGTTTTGACATAGCTAGGTTTAACGCAGGTGCTAGCAGAAAGAGAAAAAAAAAAATTATAGGTACTAAATTAATTGATACACTTTAAATTATTTAATATATTAAATTGAAATAGCGCTAAACCATAGATTTTTTTTAAATTCAACGAACACTGACCACCACATTATTCGTGCACCATATGTTTTTGTTTTAATTTTATAAAGAGTTAAAAGATTGAAAACAGAGATAAAACGCAAACAGAGTTAAAGAACACTGACCACCATATTTTTTTTTTAGAGAGAAAGTTAGCATGTTATTCGTTATGTTCATGTTGTTTAAAAATAAATTTAACTGAAAATATGAATAAATTAGGATTTGAAATCAGGACTTCGTTTATTATAATATTATATATACACAAAAAAAAAAAAATACTCTTAATACTCATAAGATAATTTTACTATATATTCACCTGCGACGAAATATAATCAAATTATTTGCATTGCCCACAGAAATAACGAAAATTAAATCACATCATCATGTAGATTTAGAATTTAATACATCAAACTTTGTTCTCCCTACGTGGCTCGATTCCTAACACATTAGCCAAGTCCACATCCTTTATTTGTTTAATAATTAAATAAATAGGCGAAGTCCACATCCTTTATTTGTTTAATAATTAAATAAATAGGCGCCTTCCTTGGTCTTTTGACCGTAGTCGCAACGATCAAGCACTGAAGCTTCCAAATGTTGACCCAAACTGCATGTTCTAAACCTCCCCACGAATCCATGCCTATAAAAACCCTATCCCCTCATGCAGAAAAAAACCAGTGAGAAATTACCAACCACATCCACACCTCATCGATCTCGCACAGTACTCCTCACTCATAAAATTTAGATCCAAAAAATCAAAAAAAAAAAAGAGAAAGGAAAAACAATGTGGTGGAGGAAGAAGGAGACTGAGCCGCTACCGACGCACTACGACCGTCTCACGGAGTGCGACGGAGAGTGCGAGGACGCGGCGGAGCGGATACCGAAAGGGTACGTGCCGATGATGGTCGAGGACGAGGCGCGCGGGGAGGTGGAGAGAGTTTTGGTGCATGTTAAGCTCCTCAATGAGCCGTTCATGGTGGAGCTCCTCGAGTGGGCCGCAGAGCGGTTCGGGTACCGGCAAGAGGGAGTGCTCAGAGTGCCCTGCGACGCCCGCAATTTCCGGCGCATGGTCGCGTTGTCTCGTCGAAAGCTAGATGGATAATCTCATTCAAGTTGTTTGAGTTTACTAGTGTTCTTAATTTGTCTATATTTGTTCATTCATTTTTTCGCATTAGTTCATTTTATTTTGTTTTCTAGTTCCATTGTGGAAATACTTTGAGAAAGCAATAGATTTGTATTATTTGTTACACAAATATGCATTGTACATGTACACATGTATCGATCTTCTGAGAAAGCAAGAAGGCTGAGATCTTTAATTTTTATGCGAGTAATTAATGTGTACTCTTATTTATTTATTTTTAATCTTAGCATATCTATCTATTTAATTTAGAAGTACTCTAAACTACAGCTTCTCTTATTTATGAAAACAGTTCATTTTCTAAGACAAAGATATGCTTTTAACTAAATGAAATATATATATATATATATAGAGAGAGAGAGAGAGAGATAGAGAGAAAAATATCGCATTCATTGTGAGCACAAGAACGCGTACGTATATTTCCTAAGTTCATAATTATTTATCAATTTTGAGAGATAATTAGGATGAGAGAGAAGAAAAATTGAGCAAAAACTGGGTCTCTCAATCTCTCTTCTTTTTGAATTTATTTTTAATTTCTCTTTCATTCTAATACCAGCCTAGGTCTCTCTCTCTCTCTCTCTCTCTCTCTCTCTCTCTTTCTCTATATATATATATAGAGTCCGGATACTATCCTATTAATAGGATAGGAACACTGTCTCTATCGGTTTTTAGCCTTTGGATCAACTTTTTCATCATTTCTAACCATTGGATTAAATACATAATCCGGTGGGGACCACTCAACCCTAGGGGGACCACTCAACTCTAACCGACTAATATCATCCTAACCCTACAATTTCTCATCCAATGGTTAAAAACTTGATAGGACAAGTGCTCCTATCCTATATATTAATAGGATATAGTAGCCCTAGCCTATATATATATATATATATATATATATATATATATATATATATATATATATATATATATATAGAACTAGGCTACTATGCTATTAATAGCACCACGTCATTAGTGTTACCAAGTTTTCGACCATTGGATTGAGAGATGTGCGGTTAGGATGATGTGGCCCCCCTAAGGTTGAGTAAGTTGTTGGTTGAATAGCATGATCTAACGGGTGAAAATTATCAACCAAAATTTGGATCTAACACACAAACTTAATAGACAAAGTCTTCGTTTGATAAACACACACACACACACCAAAATTTGTTTCAATATCCGCCCCCCACACACACACACACACACACACACACCACACACACCAAAATTTGTTTCATTGATATTGTTTGCACACATTTGCAAATATATGAGTAGTAACAAGAAATAGTTTGCAACCGACCATCCCTAGAGCAAGTGGCAAAGGGCTTGGTGGTTGGTATCCAAGATCCAAGTTCGAATCCTTTCTAGCTAAGTTTATTTCTAAATGAAATAAATGAAGCGGGTAGCGTGCTATCTATCTCTCAAAAAATAAGAAATAGTTTGCAAATTATATGGAATCAGTAAGAACATGATGAATTACTTTGTACAATTAACCCCAAAGAATTTTAGGAGAAAATGTTAAAAAATGCCACATGATATACACCAGTTTTTTTATTTTTTTCCTTCCCCCGCATCCAAAATAAGAAGTTTTATCCTTAGAAAACTGATAAGGACCTCCCAATAGTAAGAATAAATTGTGAATTCCACATGCAATTAATATGAACAATTAATAGGGAGCTTTTTAAATTTTTCGGAGAACCATTTTTTAATTAATTATGAAGAAAATTAAGAGGAATTTAGCAAGTGGTTGGATGTTAATTAAATGGCGCCCAAATTATATGTTGATAGAATTAACATACGATCATCTGGCCAATTTATGGACTAGTATATTTTTGTAATTAGTTTGTACGTACGTACGTAGAGGTTGCTGATATAAATTAAACATTGTATTAGATTATACATAAACCTACGTACAGATCCATTAATTTTGATTTTAAGTCACTTGTACTAACTCTTTATCACCATTAATTTGTAGTTAAACTTTTTTATGGTAATCGGAGCACGATCGACTAATTCGTTCTATTTCAATAGTTATTCTATTAGAATGATTTTGGTTATTTTAACACTTAAATTTAACATTAGTTAAACATAAAAATGATTACTAATAATTAATCAACTCACCTAACCCAGTGGGACCCAATCATGCATCACTGGGCTAATGCAATTCCTTTTTAGTTTCCGATGTCATTGCAAAATTTACTATTGGAGCTCTTTAATTAAAATTTAAATTAAAAAATGTATCACTACCAAATAAAGTAATTACAAAAATGTAGACAATTTGGGTAATTTTGCACCACAAGTCCCGTAATATTTGATAAGTAAAAGTACTACACTACACTACTATTTATGTATACGTCTCCAAAACTGGAGTCAAATTTGGTCAACTAAATATGGCTAGTTTCAACCTTTCAATAATAACAAAAAAAAAATCTTGTTTTGATAGCTCTTGCTAGCTTCAATAACCTTATCTCAAGAGTTGATAATGTTGACCATACATTATTTAGATATATATATATATATGTATGTATTAGGTAATTTGTCCACTTCAAAGGCAAATTCGTGGAACCTTTTTTTAAATAAAAACGACAAATTCTCGAACCTACTGCAAAATATTCAAACATCTTGAAGGATCCTCCTAATAATTTTTTTTTTTTTGAAAGAGATAAGTAACACGCTATCTGTTTCGTTTATTTTATTTAAAAATAAACTTAACTGAAAATATGAATCAACTAGGATTCGAACTTAGGACCTCGGATACCAACCACCAAGGCTTTTAGCGCCACTTGCTCTAGGGACGGTCGCGGCAATAATATTGTTGATTACCGGCAGTAGCTAGCATGATTTACTAAGAACTTTAATAATTGATACCTTAGGTTCTATATAAGTTCAAAAATTACTTCACATCTCTAGCTGAGTTCATTTTTTTTTAACCTACAACATTTCTCTCTCTCAAAGAAAGTAGTTAGTTCTAATAATGAAATTCCTTAATCACAACTAATGAACAAATGCTAAAGGAGAGGGATTAAGTTGTCCATGGAAAAGTAAAATAATGCATCCTCTATATGCTAAAATTTAAGTGATAGAAAAGAGTTTAGATTCATCTTAAAACTTTCACTCGCGTACGTGGGAATTGAATTCAAAACACCTTAATTAGAACAGAGGGAGCTTAATTAAGACAAGCTCTCATCTTATGTTTCTAAAAAAAATGATTAATAGAAAATAATTCCGAAATTATCTTAAGTACAGTTGAACTGTGCAAATAAGCTAAGCAACTTATATCACGTTCTAAGAAATTATTAATGGTGGCCCGCATATCTTGAGCAGATTCTAGAAAATGTATGATCTGAAGATTAGGTTATGAATATTATAATAAGTAGGCTCCTACAATTTTAGGTTGGCCCGTAATTGTGAGATCGTACGTTTTTGTTTCCATTGTTTATCTTTTATCTTTCAATAGTTGGTCCACATTTTTGCCTTTTTTTTTGTTTTTTTTTTTTTTTTAAGAAGAGGTAGATTAATGACTGCTTCATTCATTTATCAACTAGGCTCACGATCAACACGAAAGAATGTGACTTACGTAAAGTGGAAGGCAAAGAAAAACAAGTGGAAGGCAAAAGAAAACAAATAAAAGAGGAAAGGTAAAGAAAGAAAAAAAACAGAAAAAGACGAAAAGGAAATAAAACGAAATAAAAACGGAGTAAAAAAAGAGGCAAAAAAGTCAAGGAAAAAGCTGGTGTGCGGAAGGTAGCGCCGTGGGATCAGACTACAAATTAGAGAGGAGATTTGGATCTGAAAATGAGGTTGTTTTTTTTTCCGTCCAGACAACCACCAAGTAGCCGCCAGGGAGGTTAAGGCCTTAGATCTTTGTGCTGAGCCGGTAATTGATTAAGATGTGGTCCAAAGTGTTCGAGCACAGTCGGTATCAACAACCCACCAAATAGCCGCCAGGGATTAAGACCTTTTTTTTTTTGTGTTGAGGCCAAAGTTTATATTCTTCAGTGGCCCACAATTTGTGTGCACAAAAATGATTTTTTAAATTTTATTCTATTGAACAAAGGGAGCTAGCGGGAACTGAGAACTAGCTAGAAATCTTCTTTAAGTTAATTAAAAAAGAGTTTAGGACCAACTCTAGTGATATATTATCCAATATTAACTAGGTCAATAAAATAAAAAAATATCTTATAAATAGTCTTACTGCTTATATAAGGTATCGTTAATACAACGGAGAGAGTTACACACTGAATTTAGTAGCCATATATTCACTAGTTAAATATTTTAATCAAATTCAACAATTTAATTTTTTAATAAAAATTTTAAAATAATTTTTATAGTAAATATATGACCATTATGTTAGTATAAATTAATGATTTGACGCATGCAAACATCAATTAATTAATTTGTATTTCAATTTTGGCGTTCCGCCGCAGCCCTACATACGTACGTACGTGCGCGTGTTGCTGTCACTCGTGTGAACAAACGCAATGCAACTGTGCAATGCAACGATGCTCTACGAAAGCTCCTCGCAAAACCATTTGATCAAATAATTCATTGACCCTTTCTTTGCTTAGACTCTCTATTCAACCACACGTTACTTTCATGGCCCCATAGAATTAAATGGGTTTATTCTCACGTGAGAAATTCTAGCGAAGTAATTATACCATGATCTTCTTTGATTCATACATGTATATATATCAAAGTAAATTACGTAAAAACAACAAAAAAGAATCCTTTGCTGGGGCTTGGTCAATGCAAGGAAAGGCAGGGCCAAAAGATATCAATATCTAGGAATGTTGCATTGTGTGGTTCTTCTTCTTTGAACTATGCTTTCTAAACCCCACGTACTGGTCGAGCCAATTTTTCCAAAGAGAGGTGCTTGTTCAAGGAACTGGATCTAACTAATGGAACAAATTAAGAAGCTAGCTACTTGTTTGTATCAATTTGGAAAATCTCTTCCGGAATCTTTGTAATCTGTAGCATCTGAGAAGAAAAGATCTGCTCCAAATGAATGAGTCGCGTTCGCTGTGACGTAACAAACGAAGAAAGTATACCCGCACTCTATGACCAAGTGCATGTAGTCTATGTATGTATTCAGATGTGTTGGAATTAATATTAGAACCCTAAAATTAACTATCACTACTCTAAATGGTCATTTTCTTATTTTCATTATCTGTCTAGGGGGAAAAAAAGGCAAGGTTTAATTGGTTGGGAATTATATATATATATATGATGTCGCTGTTGTGTGGTATTATCATGCGGGAGAATCGCGCTAAGGGACTGTTTGTTTCGGTGTAAGTGGAGTGATGGAACTCAAAATCCATCACTTTAATTCGTTATTTGTTTTGGTGTAAGTCGGTCAAAAATATAATGTATCCAACTACTCTCGACTTCCTCCTATAAAATGTTGAACTCGACTTCCGCCAGACTTAACCTCCTCTAAAAAATTTATAAACAGTAAAACTTAAACTCTACTTCCTTTATAATGGGTTAGAATTACTTTATTTATAATCAATTATAATTATCTTTAAATAATAATAAAAAAATTAATTATATAATAGATTAAATTTTATAACGGTAGTATATACGGAGGCTTTTGTTTTACTAAATTGTTTTCAATAATCCGGTATCTAAATCGACGATTGGCTTCGTCAAACTTAATTTACATTATTGAATGTATTGAACGGATAGTTTGAAGTCAAGCCACATGCTCCTGTCAATGTGACTGAAATTTTGGGACATTTATATAATTCAAATATATATTTTTAAATAGTGTTTAATTAATTGTCGTACTAAAATTGAACTATTTGATCTAATCCCACCTTCTAACTTGCGTACTCAGTTCATTTGACGGTCTAATTAATGAATGCTCCCTTAAGTTTGTGTATGTCCTACGTAATTGTTGCGGTTATGAAATGATAACTTAGACCAAATTAACCATGTTCAACAACATAGCTAAAATCTCTCTTATCATGTGAAATAACTAGTTTAGTAATGCTATACCCATAATTAATAATGAATTCGCGTGTAGAATAATCCTTAATAAGGTGATGCAATCCATTATGGTTCACAAATTTTCATTATGGATGTAGCATTTTACTACCTTTGTATCCCTAGCTACTTTAATCTTGTAAAATTTCATATGAAAGGAATAGTAAAAAATAATCTTAAAAAAATTAATTAGACTAACATTTTGATACTTTTACCCAACCTCGTTACTTAACAAAATATCATCAAATGTAAAACAAACCATTTGTTTTTTCTCTAAAAGTTTAAGCTACGTACAGAGAATTTTAATTAATATTTAGTATTCAACACTTTTCATTAATATGTCTTGACTCAAGATTTTCAAGATATAAATTTAAATTATATAGAAAAAATTAAAAAAACTAGGATTTTTGTGAGATTCAAACTCAGTATCTATTGCTCGATATCATATGAAACAATCGTTTTCGTATACAATATTCAAACTAATTATTAGTACCGCTCGACGTTAACTGTTTTTCACAAGAAAATTAAAAATAATAATAGAAAACTTGAATTATAAAAGATAGGTTAGTATTGAGTAATTATTAGAATATGTAACGATTACTAAACCATTTCGGAGGGATACCATAACTCCTCGTGCTTGACATAAATTGCCAGAATACGACTTCCTCCTAAGCAAGAATCCAAATTCAATCACACAAATACTTCCTACACACTCTATCCATAATATTTCAAAGCATCAACAGTAATAATGAGGAAGCATGAGTAACTTGAACTTCACAACATATATATGTGAGCCAAAGATCGACCTTTATTTTTTTCTTAAGAGAAAATGGGTAGGAAATTAGGGAAGGAGCCCTTCATGCAATACAAAAGGTTAGCAACGAAAAGCGCTTCTGAAGAAGCAATTCATGAAGAGCGAGTCCCCAAAGGGTACGTGCCTATACTAGTAGGGAAAGATGCAATAATGGAGAGGTTCCATGTGCACGTGAAGCTCTTTAGTGATCCATGCATTGTGGTGCTACTGGATATGGCTGCGGATGAGTTGGGGTACAAGCAAGAAGGTGTTCTTCGAATCCCTTGCGATACCGATCATTTCCGAAGGGTGATCGGAACCGTTCTATCGAAAGAGGAAGTAACGAGCTTTACCGCCCCTACTTAGCTAGTTTTTTTTTTTCTTTCTCGCAAGTGATCTCATGCATGTATGTTTGGGCCTTCGTTTTTGTGTTCCCTTTTTAACTAGGATGGATATGTGTATCTTTAATTTTTGTTTGAAAGGAAGCAAAAATTTGGGGTGTCGACGAATATTGAACCTTATAGGGTTTGATCATTCACTAATTTTGTGTTTGTCGGGCGTCGGTGATCATGAGAAAAGCACAAACTAATTCCTGTATGCATCGGATCATAGAATCCATCTCGATCATTAAAACTTACTTCTCCTACTTTTCTTTTCCCCCTTGTTGATGATCATTATTGTTTGTGGAGATCAATGCTGCTATTTTTGAAGAAAAACCTAATCTTCTGGTATGCAGGATCGGTTTTTCGCTAAACGTATGTAGATGAATGATGCAGTGTTTAAGCATGCATAGATGAGTAATGGCCTGGGTGCTTAATTGCAGGGAACTTTAAAGAAAATGAAAAATAATAATAATAATAATAATAATAATAATAAAACATGTCTTAAAAGATCGATTGTGCATTTGATTCACACTCCAAAGAAAATCAGCATTGCACTAATAATTTATAACAAAACACTTTATTATCGATGGTTTTTGCACTTGAAGTTTGTATACTCAAGTTAATTAGAAAGCTAGCTATTTCGAGAGTACAAGTTATTGTCCTCGATCATAACTAGCTTTACTTCAAAAAGTACGTAAAATTCATAAAAAGATGGTTTTGATGTTGGATAATAATGAAAATTTTACAAGAGTGCAAAGCATAAAATAAAATGAAACAAAGAACAAGCAGATCGATAGATTGAAGAGAATGTTAATAATCAAATGATGTATTTCATGTGTTTTAATAATTTTATTTTAAAAAATTGAAGAAAATTTATGGATTTTATGATACCTTGCTTGCAGAATAAAGTCAATTATTCTGGATTTTCTTTAGCTATTTTGGAGTATTTGAGACTGTAAAATTTCATTTATGTCATTATTCCAAAAATTTAATCGTGTAATTAAAAAAAAGAAGAGCTTATTACAATAAGTTCAGAAATAATTTTATAACATTCAACATAACGTAGAATTATTTTTTTGAAAACAGAAATATTATTTAGGCAAGAAGAATTGAACATAATTAATTATATAAGAAATAGCCTCTAATTAATATTCAGCTTTATAAACACAAGGAATTAATCCTTAAAATTAATCACTTGAGCTCTTCAAGTTGTTTCCTATTGTTTTATATATTTATCTGGAGCTAGCATAAAAAGTTACGAAAAATCGCGAGTAAACGACTTCGCTACATTTGATATTTCTCAACCAGTACTATACTCTCCTGTTCTTATGTAACAATTATAATTAATATGGTAGCTAGGATATATAAGACCAGTGTACAAAATTTCTACTGCATTATTTTTTGCTGATGCACGTGCATCATAGTCAAATAAACAACTTTAATTCGCAACCTTTTTCCTCATATACGTACTCACGACCAATGTAATTAATATTCTCACAAGTTCCCTTCTCTACTAACTCATCTATTAGATTTAAAGTTTATGGCTAAAAGTTCCTATCTTCTAGGCAAAAAAGAAAAAAGAAGAAAAAAAAAGAAAAAAAGGCTTCAAGTAGGGCCATAAAATCAAAAGTTAAACTTTGGTTTTTTAATATTAAAAAACCTTTCTTTGCTAAACTTTTGCTGAGAAAAAAAATGGTTTTTTTGCACCCTTAACCATTGCAGTAATTAATGTAATAGCACAAGGAGGCTTCATAAAGCCCACTAAAATTCTTAGTAGATGGATTAAGCAAGTAAAAATAGGTGCAATATACGGCTTTAATTAATTTGCTGAGGTGATATGACTTGTTACATGCTGTTAATTGAAAAGAACCACTTGAGATGTTTTTTCTTTGTTTAGGTATATATATCTGTGTTTGTATGTTGTAACTATTGGTCATCATCAACATCAAGAATGTCATCTTGAATTGAACTTTTCTTAGCATAACAAAAGAGTTTAACTTCAACTATTGGTCATCAACATCAAGAATGTCATCTTGAATTGAACTTTTCTTAGCATAACAAAAGAGTTTAACTTCAATGCCCTGCAAAACCATTTGCATATATATTTATTTAGAGATCAGAGCCTTTTATGGAAACCTTCTATACATATATGCTGATGTGTTAATCTGTACTGTACAAATTAATCTAAATGCGACACATTAATATACTGACATATAAACATCTTTTTAAAGAACTTCTTAAAAATTAATCTAAAGAACTTCTTAGGCCTTGTTCGCCAAGCTATATATATATAAACAAGATTCGTAACAACACACTCAAATTTAAGAATCAGAAAAGATAAATGAGGAAAAAGCCCTTGGTTCCTCGCAGACGTATCCCGATGCTCATCGAGCAGGGAAAAATGATAGAAAAGATTTTGGTGAACGCCAACGCGGTAAAGCATCCATAGTTCATGGTGTTCTTGGAGCTCACGGCACTCGAATTCAGGTATGATCAGCAAGGGATCTTGCGAATTTCGTGCATCGTCGAGCACTTTCGCATGGCGGTTGATTTGATCACGAGGAACAAGCGTAGAAGTGCGTTGTTCTCGGCTCCTCTTGGCTCTAGCCTTGATGTAATAAGTTGATTGGAGAGGGTATTTTTCAAACATTTTGATGAGGGGGTTACTTTGAATTAAGTGCTTATCTATTTTTCAAACATTTTGAGAGGGACATTTTCAGAGTTTTGAATAAAGTACTTTGAGCTTTTTTGAATTTTTAGTCTAGGTCATTTTTAATGTACCACAAGTGAGATCGATAGCTATTAATTTCAACAAGTACATATATAGAGAGAAATAGATCACGTATATTAGGCTTCAAATTTTGTCGATTGGGCAATGTTTGTCGCATCCTATTCTCAAGTTTTTTTTTTTTAAAAAAAAAATTCCTTTTTCTTAGCAAGTGAAATTTTCCACTCACTTTTGCTTTTTTTTTATTATTTTAGATTTCTTATAAGATTAATTTGTGATTGAGAACTATTACATTTTGTTTGGAAATAATAGTGATCAAAACCAAATCCTTGCACCAAAGACCATGTGTATCTAATTAATAGGCATATTCTTTGTTCTCAACCAAACCACTTTGAACATGCATGAACGATTTTTTTTTAATTAATATCTATTTTCAATTGAGTACAACTACAAAAGAAATAACTGTTTCAAATTAAAGTAGACGTACGCTTCAAAGATTTTGCTAAACTGAACCATTTCAATGCGTTGCAAAGGAGTGGGCCGAGCCCGGTTTGAGCCTGGACCTTGAGGCCCAGGCCCACTTTGTTGTAGAACTTAGTTAATAATAAATAAATGGATGATTAATTGATACATAAAGGATCTGTTCAAACGTCAAAATATAAATTGTTTTCTTAAAAAATAATGTAAAACCATTAAATGATTTCCTTCAACTTCAAGCTCAAGGCAAATTTGAAATCAAATCACACTTTAAACATGAATGAATGTGTTCACAGTGCCTAAGGGCCGGGCTTTTCCGTATTCTAGTTGATTCACATTTCTAGCTAAATTTATTTTTAAATAAAATAAACGAAACAGATAGCATGATATCTATCTTAGAAATCAAATCATGTTTCGAGGACAAATAAAGCCTATGTATATATATATGTACATGCGCCTACGAGGCGACGAACTTTTTCAACTTAGAAACCAATTTATATCTCTTAATCATTTAATCTTAACTATAGGAACTTAAATAATTAATCACTTGAGTTGAGCTATATGTAATCCGCTGAATGGTGATGATTTAACAGGAATTGTATATAGTGGGGGTGGGGATCTTTCACAAGGGGAGAACATGGTGGTGGTTTGGTGGGACCCTTTACACTCCTTGTTTCATTAAATGCTGCGTCGCCAAACAACAAGGCTTTTACCTATATTTGAGAAGACGCCACTTTGCTAATTAATGCAAGAAGGAAAAGTGGGTTAGAGGCTTTAATTGATGATAGAGACTACATTGGACGTGCCTGGAGCTAATTTACCACCTCTTCGAATTAATGCATGTACATTATATGATCTTCAACTGCTCTTCTTAGATTAATCCCGAGTGTCTACCGCAGTTGATTGATATTTGAATTGCTCATCATGTAAGATCAGGATCCCAATTCTTTACATTAATACTCATGAATAAATAGAATACTTTTTTTTTTTTTTGAGAGAGAGAGAGAGAATGATAATATATGATTCGTTTCGTTTATTTTTTTAAAAAGTAAAAATAGTTGAAAAATGTGAATCAACAAGAATTAGAACTTAAGACCTGCTAATTAAGCCCTCTGCTATGGTATGAATAAATGGAATACTAATTGATGTAAACTTAAATATAGTGTTATCGAAGTTGATATTGGTATAATATATATATAGTAGGAATTGTTATTATTATTCGTACCGGATGGTACGGCAAAATTTACATATATGAGTTTTTCATAATCTTATGTTTTAGTTACCTGCAGATGATTTATTATATCTGAAGAGAAATTAAATTATACCGTACGTCTTTTAATTTGTAATCCAAAAAAGAAAAAAAAAAAAGAAAAAGGAAAAAAAAAGAGGAAGATCAGGAATATTGAAAGGTGCATAAACAAGGAGTACTGCTAAGAATTTAAATTGGAGCATGCAGTTACATCAACTCGATCGTATATAATTAATTAATCCAAAAAAAAGAAGAAGAGAGGAGAGTATCTCTCTATATATATATAAGTAATAAGATTAAATCATTGCATATATTCCCATAAACATATACATACACATATGCATGTGCGTATTTATACTTTGTCGGTGGGTGCATGCACCACTTCAGAAGTAATTTCGCGTCGTGTTGAGATCAATCCGGGCCTTCTTCTTCTTCGTCGTCGTCGTCGTCGTCTTTAGCACGGGCACGGGCACGGGCGAGTCACACCGGGGGCACCGCGGGTTCTCCTTCGATATGAGGACGTAAAGAAGACAATTCGAGCACGCGGCGGCGATCAGGCCGCCGCCGGACCAATTGCAGCCGTCCACTCTCTCCGCCGCCTCAGACTCCGCCGCCGCGGCAGCCCCCAGCCGCTTGATCGGCGAGTACGTGATCGACGACGTCGACGAGGGCGAGGGCGAGGGCGAGGGGGAGCGGTCGCATGACCTCTCGTGATGCTTGCCTTGAGATTCGCGCTCGACCCTCTCGAGGGCGGATTTGACCTTCTCGATGGTGCACACGCTCGGGATGCAGGAGGCGGAGGGAGATAGAAAGGGCGCCGACGTCGTTGTCGGCGGCATGTTAAGATCCTGATCGAATTAAATATACACACACACACACGTACACACGCACAAAACAAAACCAAAAATTGCGATTAAATATATATATATATATATATATATATATATATATATTTGAAGTTAAATTTATAATATAACACATAAGAATTCACGATTTTTCTTTTTCTACTTTGCTAGTACGATTCACTATCTCTAAATTAAATTCTTCAACCAAATTAAATTTGATGAACAAACTTGAGCTGTAATCACATCATATATATATATATAGAGAGAGAGAGAGAGATCTAGAGTTCGGTCATTATGCTATCGATCGGTAGCACGAAGACATCCGTCGTACTACTAAATTATTTTCAATAATGCGACTTTACAATGACAATCTCCGATAGAATTAATCTACACTATTAAAAATATTTAAAAATTAAATTTTATATTTTTTTTAATATTATTTATTTGTTAAATGAATAATCTAAAAATGAAGCGAGAGAATAAAAACTTTATATAAAATAATGATAAAAAAAATAAATTTAAAATTAGAGCCACTAGTCGACTCTAAATAATAATAAAAAATTTTCTATAAAAATTTTATTAAATTTAGATTGTTTTACACCGTAAAATTTACAAATGTATAATATCATTCATCAAAACTATCAATATTGAATAATTATACCGTTTAATTTTCAAATACTTTTAATAGTATAGATCAATTTTAAGAAAAACTATCGTTGATTAAGAAGTTGCATCATTAAAAATACTTTAATAACAGGAGGCCTCCTAGCTCTCTCTCTCTCTCTCTCTCTCTCTAATATAATAGAGAGAATATTTTACTTCTATTTTGGAACCAAATTAAGCTACTATTTTACTACTACTACAGAAAATAATTTTGCGATTCTCAAACAAAATATTTTAAATTTTTATGCAAAGTGGAAGAATATTCTTCATAATGTTTTCTAAAGCAATATTTTTTTATAATTTTTCGAGAACGATATATATGCCCCGCTTATATGAAATTCGTAAAACTTATTAAAAAAAAAAAACAAAAAAACAAAAAAACAAGCGCTTCTTAAAATTGTTATTTATACTTTATCTAATTTAAGCAAATCCTAATTAAAAAAAAATTAAAACAAACCAATAAGAGAAAGGACACAAAAAAAAAAAAATCCCAAAAATATATATGTACGTCCCATTAAACCATTCGTATTTTGCACTTGCGAGGAGATTGATAACTCGAGATTGAGAGCACAGCCCCCGAGAAAGTCGCGCGTGATAAGATCCCTCCCTTTCTCTTCCTCTTCCTCCCTGTACAACATTTGCGCCACGGAACTCACTTGGGTCGCCATTAACATATCCACTTCCGTAAACCCCCGGAAACCCACTTACAGGGAAATTGTTAGTAGTACTGTAGTAGTAGTAGTAGTTGTAGTAGTAGTATTAGAAGGAGAAGAGGAGAGAGAGAGAGAGAGAGAGAGAGATAGAGTTGAGATATAAATACAAAAGAGAGAACTTGGGATGAGTTGGGTGGTGGAGAGCATTTAGTTGAGTAAAATGCATGGGAGCTCCCTCTACTATCCCAACGTTTCCATTTAGTTCCTACACTTTTTTTTTTTGTGATCATTTAAGTCCTTAATAGATCTACCATTTATTTTTTTAGTTAAACGATCATTTTTATTTTACCATCGTAATTTATTTCTCTCTCTCTCTAATGTAAATGGTTTATGTTTTTTTATTATACGACCATTTAATGTGGCATTTATCTCAACTTATTTTCTGTCTAGCTAGCTCTTAATTACTCGCCGTGAAATAATTTTTGGATATTAAGAATTGGTACAGTGTTAGAGTATTTGTTAAATTAATTAACTGTGTGAATTAATTAAGTAGATTTTTTATATTATTTTTTTTTTGTCTGTGTTTTAATTAATAACTACAATCCGCATGGTATAAAGTTGGGTGTTTTAATTTTCCACACTTGGTAAGCATAGTCTAGCTTAATTTATATATATGTATATGTAAATTATCAAGAGAATTAAATACCATACCATTTAGTAATACATGTAAAAGTTAGAAACTAAAAATAATTTAAAAAAACATATATATATATATGGGGACCAAATTGCTATATGAAGGTAGCAGTGGAGCCATCATACATTTTCTCCACATCTATTAAAATGTAGTAAAGATCCAATAGAATGCGACAAAGAGCAATTAATGGTGGGATATAAATTGGGTGTTCCCATGGAAGTGAATTGGAATTGGTTAGAGAGAGAAAGAGAAAGGGGGGGGAGCGGGGGAGAAAAAGGCCAAAGAAAACATTTAATGCTATGAAGAAGAAGATGTTGAGGGCTTTGAGTCATGTATTTGGGACAAAACTTTTATGGACGCAGTATCCAAACTAATTACTTTGGGATTATGCAGATCGACGCCACATGATTGATCCTATGATCACGAATCTCAGTTGTTTTTTTTTCTCTTACTCTAAAAATACAAAAAAATTTTATCTTTTCATTCGTGATCGTGGGATCAGTCATGTGGCACTGATCTGTTTAATCTCCAAACTAATTAATTTGGGAACTGTACCCATTAAAATTTTGTCCATATATTTGACCCTTCAGCTGTACAAGGCTTATACTGTTGCACATTAATTGTTTATCACTTAAATAGTGAATGGAATTGTTCTCGGGTTGTTTCCTTGTGTAGATTGTGTGGTCCCTTGTGTGCAAGTATCATCTTTGGGATCCGTAAAAATTGTAACTATCGTTTGTAGTATTTTTATGAATTTAGCTAAAATACTCTTAAAAGCATTAAAGGATTGATACTTTTAAATTTCAATCCTTTGGATCTACTTTGTAATTATTAATAATTTTTAAATCAAACATTATTTCATCTATCACCATCTATCACTGTTATCTTAACCTTATATCTTTCTATCCAATAACTAAAAACTCAAAAACACAAATCTCTTGATGCTTTTGAGAGTATTCTAGCTCAACTCTGTTTTTATTTTATTTATGGCAACAACATAAGTGTGACAATATGATAATGATACTAACATTTTTTTTTTTTTTTTTGAATCGTGTACGCATGAAATACAATGAATCTGACCGATCAAATTTAATCAGTAAATTGTGACTAGACGAGCTTTGCCACCTAAATAAGTGATAGGTAAATAATATATAGCTCTTTTAGTTAACATCGCCAAGTTTATCAATAACGTTCTTACTTTTTTTTGATATGTGAACATGCACGCATGGAATATATTTTGCTAGGAACATAGCAGATTTAAGCGGATATTTATACATTTCAAATCATATAATACCTCATTAGGGAAATAATTTAATAATTATATACTCACATATATATATATATATATATTTTTGAGAAATAGGTATCACGCTATTTAGAAATAAACTTAGCGGGAAATATGAATCAACTAGGATTCGAACTTGGATCTCGAATACCAACCACCACATATCTATATCGTATGATTTGTGTAAATTTCTGTATCAGGCATATCAATTCTAACGGTCCTTGGTTTATAAGATAATTAATTGCGCATGTATATATATTGCTCATGGGTATAATTGTTAGCTAATTATTAATAACTTTCCATTTTTAAGAAAATACTAGTAAGTATTCAATGTCTAAGAACAAATTTTCCTACCTAAGAAGCAAAAAATAAATAATAATAAATAATAAAGTTGAAAAGTTTGTGTAATCTACCATGTGGATAAGAAACGTGCTAGCTATGAATATCAAAATAACAATTAATAAAGTTTGTTGAGCTCCATGCGAAATAAATTAATTCATCAACAAACCATTAATTAAAAAGTGGACCCATTAAAGCAAAGAGTAATTGTAACGCAATAATTTCCCAACTCCAAAAAATTAAATATAAAGTGGGCCAATTTCAGCTCGCCGACTTTAGTAGACATTAATGCCGACTCTCCTTGTGGTGGTGAGACTACGCGGTTAATTAATTAATAAGAACTCGACAATTTTAAATTTGACCACCATTTATGAGATTTTGGACTTTAGTTTAATTATCTTGTGACTTGTGAGTGCGTGATGTCTCATATAAAATAAAATAAAAAAAAACTCTTACAATTGAAACGAATATATCATGTACAAAATGCGTCGTATGTTTAGGATACATATTGCGTGTAATTTGGTGCGAAAATTTTTGATGTACAAAATTGATCTGATCAATCACTATCAATGAGTATGTAGCACGATCACCTTCGTCAGCAGAAAATTCCTGCACATACCGGGGACCGACTGATTGCGATTCATATTACGTATCGAATATTTTTCGATTCGGGCATAGTTGCTTTTAAATTGTATTATAAGCGAATTTACAAAGTCAAAAAAACTTTAGCCTTATCGGTTTTCTTACAACTGATTTTTGCTAAATTGCTTGATTTTGAAAATTGACCAATACGTACGAAGAGATTAGTCATTGTATTATATTTGACTAATGAATTGCTAATCAAACATGTGGCTCGTTTAAAGTGTTTACACAAACATATATATATAATTTCCTCTCATTATATTCAACCTACAACCAAATTAAGTGGATAATAATAATAAAATTGGTGACATATGTATATTCAAATTAATTGTGGCATATTTATATAACCCCTGCAGGATTGCAGAGAACTCATTCCCAACAACCATCCTTAAATATAATACTTAATTACCATTATTATATTATATTATAACTTTTTATTGCTATATCTCGCGGTCATGCATTTATGACATAAAAATATTTAGCAAATTAAAGACGAGCACCTCATTTACAACTTATGGTTGGTGGATGATCATATTATTGATGAATGTAGAGAGAGAGAGAGAGAGAGAGAGAGAGAGAGATAGAGAGAGAGAAATATCATGAATTTGTTATCTCGGCACATACTAAAGAGTAATATGTACTATGTACGGAATGATATGAGAAATTGATACACTTTCCGATTTTGACAAGCAAAATACATGACCGACCGTTCCTGGCCAGTGACAAAGTGGTTGGTATTCGATTAAATCTCTGCTAGCGTCTCTCTCTCTCTCTCTCAAAAAAAAAAAAAAAAAAAAAAAAAAAAAAAAAAAAAAAAAGACCAGCAAAATACATGTCTACTTTTTTGAGAAAAAGATGAAAAAGAGGATTGCGAGGAGAAATTTTACAAACAATGTTATACCCATGCATGAACTTTTTTATAATCACACGTACGAACTTATATATAGATCTTTAACAATTCCAGTCATCACCGACCGTTCCAGAGCAAGTGGCAAAAGGCCCGGTGGTTCGTATCCGATAACCAAGTTCAAATCCTAGTTGATTCATACTTCCAGCTAAGTTTATTTCTAAATTAAATGAACGAAGCGGGTAACATACTATCTATCTCTCAAAAAAATAAAAAAAAATACAATTCCAGTCATATACTTTTGTACAAATATGTAAAGGGAGATTTTTTTCAGAAATTCTTTGTTCCACCTTGTGGGGTTGCAGTTGTGGGTGAATGTACATACTAATTATTAATGTTCTAAGTTAGATATGGAATTGGTGCACCTTTTATAAAGTAGGTACTACTACCTTATATAAATGCTCTAAGTGAAGCTATACAATTAATGTTAATTGTTGCTTAATGTTGATTGTATGTATATATATATATATATATATAGAATTGAACTAGAATCCTCTTAAAAGTACCAATTAATCTCTTGGTGTTTTGAGTTTTTAACCCTTAAATCTACTCCTTGATTATTAATAACTTTTGGATCTAACACTATTCTACCTACTTCCACCTATTACCATCATCTCAATTCTACATCTCTCCATCCAATAATTAAAAACTCAAAAACACTATTTTCTTTATATATATACATATATATAGAGTCCGGCTGCTATGTTATCAATAGCACGAAGCACTCGGTGCTACCAAGTTTTCCACCGTTAGATCTACCCCTTTGATGATTTTTACCCGTTAGATCATATTATTTAACCAACTACCCACTTAACCCTAAGGGCCCACATCACCCTAATCGCACATCTCTCAATCCAATGGCTAAAACTTCAGAAGACTAATGATCGACGCTATTAATAAAGATAAGAAATTTACTTCTATATATACACTTCGCTTCGGGCAAAAGAAATTCTAAAGTACAACATCATATGCATCATCCGTACGTCAATACTTTGAACCAATCAAAATCTCGCGCTTACGAAATTGATTTGTATTTTCAGAATTAATTTTGCTATTCACAAAACATACATATAAAATAATATACGCAGTATATATCGTCATATTTCAAACCGGCTATTTTTGCTCTTAATTTAAACAACAAAATTAAGTAGCTCTATGAATTCATTTATATAAATATATACTTAACATAGATCCCTGTAGCCATTTATGTATCGATCCCAGAACCCAAATCAATCAAGCGGTAGAAACACTCAAACGGCACTATCACGCAGTGAATGATTTTGCATTGATAATAATAGGACCCAGCAAAAAAACTCCAAACTCGTACCCATATATAATGAATAGGTAGGCTACGAGCTCCATTAATTGATTCAGAGAGAGAAACGTGAAGGGTCGGGGCCACAACGAAACGAGTGGAGACAACGTATGTCTTAAGCCGGAGTTGTTAGGATGTTGAGAGAGAGAGAGAGAGAGAGAGAGAGAGAGAGAGAGAGAGAGAGAGAGAGAGGGACTGATGCAATTTGGGAAATTAATGCGCCGAGTGGGCGTTGAAAACGCACGGGTAACAGAAGATTCAAGATACTACCAAGGAAACAAATCAAAATTATATAATATAGAGTCCACGTTTCACAGCGAAGCACAGAGTAAATTAATGGGGCATTTATGATAGGGGTTTGTACCCTTGTTTTAGTGGGTCAACCGTTTTGAAAAAGATCACTGCCACGCGTCAATAGCTGAGTGGCTAAAACACTGGTAATTTATGCGTGAAAACATTTAAAATATTAATATATACTGATAGTTTTAATCTTATAAATTTAAACTTTTACATTAGATAAATTTCAAGAGATAAGATTGGTACCATTAGATATGCCAAGATCTTAAATTGGGACCCGCTTTATGGTGACAGCATAACGGTTCCGATAATTAATTATAACCGGGGAAAAAACAAGGGAGAGGACCAACAATTGATTACAACATATCCCCTGCATTTTCTACAAGGCAATAATCAAAATGTACATTCTTATAACAAATTCGTGATCAACTGTGCTCGATGATGATCCTAGAAAAAAACCCATTTCCGAGAACTTTTAACTTCGTTACCTGTACTTTCCAGTTTCAGGTACTTTATCCGCGACCAAACACTCAAAAAATGATGCCCAATCAAACAAAAAACAGAAACCACACAACGATACAGATCACGTAAATTTTAGTTCCAAAGGTGCGCAATTCAATAAGCTCTATCTCATCCAAGAAAGAGAGAGCAATTTTTAATAGCAATTACATCGATATATGCAGGCAGAATAACCAAGTAATAGATAGTTGCTCAGGATACTAAAGATGTTGACACCACCGGACTGAGATTGGTACGCTCCTTCGAAAATTTCACATTTAATGGGCACGGTCTCTGAGAACATCAAGGTCCAGCTCCGACGGATCAGTCGCCTGAATCTCGTAGTGAATACCATCTAGTTCTCGCCTGAATCGGTCCTTCGAAGTGGCATAAAGCATCTTAGCCCGGATACGGGACACGGAAGGAGACCTGATGAGGAATAAAAGACGCCGAAGCATAAACGTGAGAGAGATGTATTGAAAGAAAAGTGTTGAAAGAACCTGTGGATAAATTGGCCGAGAATATGAATTCCTAGCTAGGGACTTAATATTTAAAAAGACCAAGATTATCACCGCTATGAAGGACACTGTGGCAATGCTTTTGGGATCAAACGATTTACTTTTAGAAGTGAAACAGGATAATTCCACGGAGAAAACCCAGTCCGCACCAAATCTTGTTTCATTTCTCTGTTCTAATTTTCCAAGATTAAGGATAGAATGCCACCACATCTCCAGTTTTAGTTAGGAGAGACCTTGATAAAGTCAAAACTCCCTTCAATTACCAACTGGCTAGTTGTGTTTCAGAATAAAGGATTCCAATGAATAAATACTTTCACAAACAAACCCTCAAAAGAGAAAGGAAGATGTATACAATGAATTTGACAGCTATGGATGAACATCGATAAATAGAGATATACAATCGGTCTGACTAAAATAATCAATAGATAATGCTGGATCGAATCACGTGATTACGAAAAAAAATAAAATCTGTTTCTTTTTCCTAAAATTTTCTTATTTGAGGTATTTCACCACAACCAGAATCATTTGCATTAATCTTCATAAATTCAGAAAAAGATTATGCAGATGGTAAAACAAATGGCTTGAAAAATGACACTCACCAAGCAACGAAAAAGATCTTGCTTTTCTGGCAGTTCTCCTCAGTAACAAAGTCGAAATCATAAATTGCGTATCGGCAATCGTTTTCAGGGAGAGAAGCAATGAAATCATCATAGCTCTCAGCTGCGCCTCCAGTTTTCTCCACTACAACAGTTTTCTGCTTTTCATCGATCTTGAAGATTACATAGCGGTGAGTCTTCTTCCTCTGAAGCTCTAAGAATGTCTTCTTACAATCCCCAGCAACGCCCATCCCAGATGATGCATTTGACTGAAAGAACAAGTGCATTGTTAGAAATCTAAAGACTAGTGTAGAATGACTAAATAGATAAGTAAATTAAATAACAAGAATCAGTTGTCTGTTGCATGCTACAGCTACATTTTGACAAGATCCCACATAGACTCAAAATCTACTGTATATGAGGCCAGATTCGGTTGATAGAACATCACATATTCATTGCTATAAGAGGCCACACTCAAAATTTGCTATATGAGGCAAGATTATCTTCTTCAATTATCAATAGAACAGTTTGACGGTTGCAGCTTGCAAAGTATAGCAAAAGGATCCATTCACCTAAAAATAATGCACAGCTTTAAAGCAAAACTATTTGAGAGTGAATGACCAAACTAAGTTCCACCTAAGCCATCTCAATTGAAAACATGTATAGTTCTTGACATGCGTACAATGATTTAACAGGAAAGGACAATGGGAAAGGGCCAGTATCCTTACAAGTTGTGAATAATGTAGATAGAGAACCTAGTTCCACTTCCTTATATTAGTATGATGAATAAATATCTGAGTCAAAAGCATCTAATAAGTTCAAAAGATCTGCACTGCCAACAAGAGATCAACCAGCAAACCTACAATAACAAAAGTTGTGATAAACAATCACATAATCCATGCTACAATTTTGTATATGAAGAAAGACCCACACCTCGACGCCATCTATCTTTAACTCCCAATAAAAAGCTTAGCACATTTTAGTATTTCAGGGGAGAACTAGTCAGCAGAAATTTAAAAGTTCCAGATGTTTTTCACACGCAATTGGCTTTTCCAGCCAAAGAGGCATGTGAAACAAACTACAAAGATAACCAACATCATCTTCTTCTGTCCAGCATTCATCATCCATCCTTCCCACTAGCAGTAAAGTTTGCAGCATCTTTATGACCCAACCTTTCGACAGGTTCCTAAATTTCCCCAATTCTTCCTTTTAGTTGTGCAATGTCTCCAAAGAGAGCGCTATTGTTTATAGCTAGGACCAGCAACAACAAAACATGACTAAATTCCTCGGCATATTAAATTATAAGCACACACCAAACTTCTACCTAATCAGATTAAGTCGACCTGACACTCTTGAAAGTGTGGCCACCGAGAACTCGATAATCACATTCAAATCCCATTGACTTGCGTATACAACATTATCCAAAAACATTCACGAGAGTATATAAATAAAACATCATTGTACAGACCATCAAATAAGCCTTGCAGATTTGGTCCTTTTGGACCACGCCATTGTTCGCTTAGAATTAAAAAACCAAAAAATATTGACCAGTTCAGTGTTAACTAATAATCTATCATCTAAGCTATTTGAAAGGGATTAACAAGGCATTATATATTTCATAATAAACGCCTAAAGGATAAGTTACATTGAACAGCTATAGGCCCAAAAAATACCTACTCAAACCAGATCGAAACAAATTCAATCACTCGAACCCTAATCCACCGAACAACAACATGAGACTACAAATTCCCACAAAATAGCGACGTCGATCATAATAGTTTCTGCTGATCTCAGCACAACATTAACAAATCCACATAATCCACAAAGCAAGCCATTTCTCGATCAACATCGCGCTAACAAATTTCCTACTCCAAGCACAAAATCCCAAAATTGACGTCGCTAACCAAAAATCAAAAGTAAAGAAGTGAGAAAAATGGAGGAGAAGCTTACACAAGATCGGAGAAAAGCCATGTGATCTACAAGTTCGGGGGTGGAAACGGAGCCCTAGAGGTGAAAAGAGCGAGAGGGTTTCTGAGGACGACGAGAGGAGGAGAGCGCGAGCTCACACGCGAATCCTTTATGCTTAGGCGAAGGAAAAGAGAAGAGGAGAAAAAAGCGACGAGGACGAAGATGGGGCACACCGTTGTGTACGATGCTTCGAAGCTACGCGAGAAAAAAAAAAAAAAAAGTGAAATTTGAATGAATTTTTTTTTAATTATTAGTAGGTTGATCAAATGACTCAACAAATTATTATTATCTCAATAAAATCTAGTTAAGAAACTCAAGTTCATCAAAGAACACAAATTAAAAATATATTATATATTATTAGTACAAAAAATAAAAAATTGAGACAAAAAATATTTAAAAAGTTTGCTATTTTATGAGCGTCTGAGATTATTGGGCCGCTAATGGACCTCGACTGCGCCGGAGCTTATTGGGCCTGGCCTAGTAATAAAATGGGCTTTCCTAATATGGAAGTTTAATTTAATAAAAAAAAAACCACAGAATATTTCTATGAATAAAAAGCCCAAATGCCTCTACTTTCTCCTTTTTTTTTTCCAATTCTTTAGGGTTTCTGGAAAATCTACACACAATCAATCCAAACTGCTGAATTCGGAAAAAAAATAATAATAATTGAAAAAAGGCAATGCCGACTTTCACGCCATCTTGAAAAATATAGAAATGATTTTACAAACATTTAGATGTTTTGACTTTTATACATCCGATAGAAATAATAATTAAATGGCTGATTGAAAATTACTGGTTACATAATCTTTTTTTTTTACACTCTTTGAGGATGACGAGTTGCTATCTCACGAAGGTTCATTTTTTTCTTCCCCTAATAAAAGTAAACTTTATGTTTTGCAATTTGATTAAGATTGCGAGAAACTAGCATATATTCTTAATAAGTTCAGTAGTTGATAAATACTGCAAATTTAGATAACATAATTCATCTTGTAATCATGTTTGATTAAATTAAATTGTTCCCGACCCTTTTCAAGGCAAAAGTTTTCTTTTTTTTTTTGCTGAAAAAGTTATATAAATATTCTCCTCATTATATAGAGGCCAAAAAATTTTGGTCAGAAGAGAACGAAAGCTATGTGTAACAACATTGAATGAATTGTGAATCCCTTGAGAGTGATTTATAACTACACATAATCATGCAATTAAATGTCTAAAAGAAGATAAGAAAACAGATTGGGTGGAGTTGTTTTGGACGCGTCCGTTGGCGTCTCTAACTGGGAGTTATCATCTTCAATTAATATGAAAAAGACTTAGAAAAAAAAAAAAAAAAACACTACATTTAAAATGTATGCACTAAAGGAGCTTTTTGTGTGAGTGGTAGTTGAGTTTGGCCAACAATACAAGAACTGAGTCATTGTGCGGCTCGCAGTGGCCATGCTCCACTCCTCGACTTTTAAAAATTATATATAAATTTTTTATAGTAAATATTAAAATTTTATAATAGATGATCAGTGAACCTGGCAAACTTTTTTTTTTAAATATCGAAGGTCGAATTTTTTTATACAAAATCTAAATCTTGGTCCCTGCGAATCTTAATATATGTTTTTGTTCCTGCAACAATAGCTTTAAAGTCATATATCCATACAATTGAATTTACACTGAACGTGCTTAACCTACTTTTGAGTCATTTCAAAAGCAGAAGTTAGTATATGCCTTTAAGCTTTCATAAAGTCCGATAGTAGAAAATGATGTGTCGAATAAATTTTTTTTCTTTTTGGAATTTGATTGTGATAAATAAGTATTTTCTTTTCATACAACTAATCGAATTTATCAAGTTGAGAACTTGAATTCAACATACTCGTTGGTCAATATTGGTGATCAGCTCCATGCGTCGTATGCTTAGCAATTAAACAACAGATCTGGGCTCGAATTAAACTATTAATTAGACTATTAGCCAGCTCACAAGTTGCAAATAAACAAAACTTGCTTTCACACCAAAGCATGTGACCACAAAAAACTAGTACAATATGTGTCCACATTATCCTTCTCTTTTCAGTGAGAACTTATGTAAACATCGTGAAATATATATTATTGTCATTTATTTGCAAGATATATATATATATATATATATATATATATATATATATATATATATATATATATATATATATATATATATATATATATATATATATATATATATATATATATACACCGACATGCATTGTACGTAATTTTTTTAATTAATTCATGCAATATTGCATTATTTTGTATATATATAATCCTTCAAGATGAATAGTTGATTAAATCTATTTATCTTACATAAAAATAAAAAAGGTTCATTCAAAGTAACTGAACTGTACTGTTTCACAATCTCATCATATAACTCGACAGGATATATAAAATTATATGTATAATAATATTTCTTTTGGAACTTAGAACTGTTTTTTTTTTTTAGCTTCTATTTGGTGCATGGGACAGCTTATAACCAGGAAAATGAAAAAGCCTTGTCCCCCGCATTATTTCCCAAACATGTCTCTGTACGGCGCGACGAGCGCAACACGTGCAACGATTCGATCCCATTTCCCCGTGGTCGGAGCCCGAACCCAACCCCAGTCAACTAGTCAAACCTGGCTCAGTCGCATCATCATCCCGAGGCTCACCGGATCACGCGAGATCAGAGCCGTCCATTCGATCAATCGCACAATAAATTTCGACAAGCGGAGGAGCACGGAAAAGAGATCTCCGACACCTTCCTATTCACGCTTCAGATCATGCCACATTTATTGTCCCTTTTTTTTTTATTCCATTAATTAATATGAAATTTTAAATATACTGATTTTGATACACATTTGGTAGAGAAGTGTATATGTAATTATTGGCTATTCTTGTGCAAGTGTAGATATTATTTTATAATAACATACATATAATTCTACAAAAAAAATTATATTAACAATTTTAAAACTAATAAAATAATAATATTATTATTAATAAACATTAAATTTAGTCGATGTGCATTGCGTAAACTTGTTAGGTAAAATGATATATGCATCGTCGCTCATTTTCAAAAGTTTAAGTGCTAATTAGAATGCTAAATTATGCCTTTTGTCATCAAATTTTTCGAATGAAAGATATTTCGCCTTCAATTTTTAATTTTTTATAAATTTTAGCTAGAACTTTTATATTATTACTACAATTAAATTCAACTGTTCAACTTATTTGATTAAAAAAATATTGACGAATATTTTAAATTAATTTTAACAAAAAAAAAAAAATTACGATCTGTGAGAAAAGCGTTGATAGTGTATAGATCTATAAGCGGGTATAATTAGAAACCTTATTGCACATTCCACATTAGGAATAAATTTTATATAATTTATTGCTAATGAGTTATATGATTTGATCAAAATAATCTGAAAGATTTATGGTGAAAGATTATAATAAAAAATTAAAATTGAAGAACAAAAAAAAAAGTTTCAACAATGGTAGAAAAACTGTATTGTAGCCGTCGCGGAATTGGAAATTTGGAAGGTATACACGAAAATACTGGGGCCCACATGAAGTACACGAAAGTAACGAAACCTCCCACGTTGAACTCAAACGAAGAACACGAAGCCCCCCTCTCTCCCCTTCCCCGCTCTTCTTTAACTCGTCCCCGGTCAGAGCCCGAGTCGCCGCGTTCGCTCGTCGTCGTCCATGATCACCGGCCCGGTCCGATGCCGAGCCCGCCGTGGAAGAAGACCCGGCCCGGCCCTGGACCCGGTCTATCCCGGTTCGTCTCCGGCCTCCGGTCCGACCGGGCCGGCTCGCTCGTCGTCCAAACCGGGTTCCCCACCTCCCTCGCCGACCTCGTCGTCAAGAACCACTCCCGCCTCAAGAAACCCTCGCGCTCCAAGAAGAAGGCCCCTAGGGTTTTGGACCCCGACCCCGCCCCCACCGTCGGATCCTCATCGGACGCTGCGGACCCTCGCTCTACATCACCACCTTCCTCCGAGGAGGCCTCCGACGCGATCGTACAGGGAGCGGAAGCAAACCCTAGAATCCCCCAGTCCGATCGAGGTACGCTGCGAATCGAGCTTGTTGTGCTCGCGACGCTCGTGGTTTTGATCCTTTTGGCGATTGGTAGGGAGAAGCTCGTGGTGGGGATCACGCTCTCGGCCTTCGCCCTGTGCCTGTTCGATGCAGCAAAGCTCCGCATCATTCGGTTCCTGAGGCCGTGTCCCGAGGCGCGCCGGAGCTTGAATTCGATGATGGTCGGAGGGCTCAGTTTGGAGGGGAGAGGATGGGTTTCGCCGATCAGGGAAGCCGCGATTGACGCCCGATCGGATTCGATGGGTTCGTCAGAGAGCGGTTTGGATTCGATGGGATCGGAGAAAAGCTTGGTAGATTCTGTGCCACCAGATGAGAAAACAGAGCTTTTGATGGAGAGGATGGATCTCGTTGGGGTTGATTCGAGTACTTCGAAGGCGAAGAAGCTTCTGAAGAAGTTTGTGTCGAAGAAGTTTCGTAAATATAGGAAAAGTAAGAATGAAAAGGAGACACCTTTGGATTCAAGTGGTAGTGGTGAATTGGATTCCATTAGGAAAAGTAATCAGGAGAAAGAGGCAATTATGGAAAAGGAAGAAGTCGTGGGAAATGGTGACGATGGTTCACGATGCTTTGACTCCTCAGGTGATCTCACTCGGTTAGACGCAGACGAAAAGAAAGTGGAATCGGATACAGAAGATCCACACGAATCTGGAACCAAAGCCAGAGTATCTCAGCTCCTAGTTTTCTTCATTTTAGTTCTTTTAGGCCTTGTCGGAGGGAAGGTCGCCGCACTTGTTCTTACCATGTTTAGTATCTTGTCTATAAGATCAATTGAAGCATTGTGGAATAAATGGAATTTATGGCGGACTGATTCAGTTTTTCGATGTACCGCAGATTAGGGCAAGTTTTTCGGTTCGGCTCTTGTTAAGTGATTGAGGCCTTTTTCCCTTGGCTCATCAATTCTCATGTCTCGTTAATTCGGGCTGTGATTCGAACCTTGAATATGTAACAGGTAGTGTAAAGGAAGGTGAAAGAAAACTTACACATGTTTTCTTGTTCTTTTGTTTGTATCTTCTTTCCAATTGTAGTTAAAATTGCCATATTATAATCCGCTTAATCTGTTTGTTAATATATCCTGTTGATTAGTTCTATCCGTAGACCAGTTGTGCCGGAGTTATTACCGTATAAGCCTCCCAGTGTAGGCTAGAAAATATTCTCATTTTCACCTTTATTTGTGGTTAAGTTCATGTTTTATATTTCATCTATTATGGATGTCTCCTACTTAGAACTTACACCCTTTTCAGTGGAAATTCCTATCTGTGATTGAATTTCCAAATTTTGAATGAATATACCTTCATTTCTTAGGAAGATCTACTATCTAAATTTGAGTCTGACCACCTATTACTTTGAGAACTTATTTTTTTCGATAGTCCTTTTTAATTCCAACTATAGACCTATTTGTCACTATCCCTGTGTGTTTTTTGCTGGATTTTCCCACACTGATAACATCAAAATTTCTAGTTTGTTCAGAAATTTTAACAGAAAGTATTTATCTTGCTTATTCGCAGATGACCGCATAAGATGGAGGTAAATCTTAATGTAATTCCAATACATTCTCAATTTTTGATTTAGACTCTTGATTAAGCCATCTTACTGTAAAGTGACTTGTTTGTTAATCTCTATGCTATGACATCTTAATATTTGAACTGCACAAATTTAAACAATCTACACCACCACTTAAACCCCTACTCATATATATATATATATATATATATATATATATATATATATGATTGTTGAAACTCCAAATTTGCCCTGTTAGCAATTAATGTAGTTCTAAATCTTCTGATAACTAATAGATGTATCTGTTGCTTGATTCTATGGGTCATGAGTGAATGATACCCAGAAAGGTTCTGTGAAAGTGTTTTATTACCTAAAAGGAGGAAGGTGGTGGATAGAATCAAAGAACTTCTTGTGTGGTTGTGACTAACATGCTCTTTTTGAGTAACTGAGTTGATTCTTTTGTTGGTTGTTAGGAAGATATTTAATGATTTGGTTGATGCTCATTGTGATAATTTATTGCATTGTGAAGAAAATGGAGAGGAACTTGTATTTTATGAGAAGCTTATCTATACATTTCTTTCTCATCCATTTTTTTTGTGCAGTATATAAATAAATTCCATAAATTTGCCCTGTGGTTTACCAATTGTGATTAAAAGAATGAACTGTTTTTTGTGCAACTCATACTCTTACCTTGTTCTTTCCTGTAGTCTATCAGGAAATAGCAGCAAGATATTGATGCATCATCCTAGCTGTAACCAATTAGTTAATATATGTACATGAAACTAAAAACAAAAAAAAGGTACTTGGCCACCAAACTCTAGGTCAAGATTCCTAGCCCACTTTTAGATTTTTGTTTTCTTAATTATTATTTTACTCCACTAACTACCTTTGATGCCCACATAGTTCAAAGATATTTATGAATTAGTCTAATCCTAGACGATAATTTTGAATGTTACATTGGGTAATATTTTTTTCGCCACCCTAATTTTTTGCGACGTTAACCCCGTAAAAGCATGTATTTTATCCGGAGAAATATAAAATTTACACTTCACTTTCAAGTATATACTTAATATTTCTCATGTTCTTCCATTAGTTTTTTTTTTTTTTTTTTTTTTTTTTGAGAGAGAGAGAGAGAGAGAGAGAGAGATGATGTATTATAGTTTGGATTTATTCGTTAGAAATAGAAACATTTAAAAAATGTGTGAATCATTGAAGTTGTTAGATGTAGAATCGACATTGATCATTTTGTCGTGCTGAGCAATCAGTATGTAGTTGTAGGATTGATGTGTCCAAATCAAAATTGGTACATGGACTAAGTGGAGCATTAGATCACAGGCGCGCATACTGCTTAAATGTATCTAATGACATCGTTCTGTCTCACTTTATCCACATCTCATTTGGATTATTCATCTCATCTCATTATTCAATTTTTGCTACCGCTATACTTTGTTTCTAAATTAGACGCCAAACAAATGAATGAAACCACGTGCAAAGATTTGGAGCATACGAGGTGCGGATCGATGTGGACTGGGCCTATTTCAGCGTAACATCACACTCCAGGCCCATTTACGGCCTAGTCTTAATAACTCATCTTAGCCTCAACATGGGCCTGTAAAACCGATGATGGGTCCGCTTCTCCACTCCCCATTATATACAGCATCATACGTTTGTGCCTTCAAAATTAGAATCTGGTTTATTAGATATAAAAATTAAACATTAAATAATTATATTTTTATGAATTGATCAATAATTCTTTCTGAACTATTAATGTACTTTCGGATCGACTAGCTGATGCTTTTTAAAACTTTTTAACTTAAATATAAGATTGAATCGTTTAAGTGTTGCAGATCATATCTATTTGATTTATCTTATTTTAATGTCTACTATAATGGAGTGGCTTTTTTATTACTGGGTACACTAGTTATAGTGTCTTGGTCTTCATCTTTAGTTAGGTTGATGGTCACTTAAGGTGCAATTAAAAAAATTCGAGGAATTAATTAATGTATTTTGATATTGATAATGATGTGCACAAATTAATGGAGTTAGGAATTGTGACGTGGCGAGGCATGGATATGAAGAGTCCTTAATTTGCCATTATTTAATATCCCTCACTACATTGTTCTAATCTATAAAACCTACACGTATATATCCTACCTATGAATTAATATTGGATTAGTCATCAACACTAGTCAAATTAACCAAAAAAAAAGTTAAAAGAGAAAAATCATGGCAGTTTGAAGAATTAATCTCTGCTAATCATTTATCTAACTTTTAATAGAATGCTTAAATCTTGAGAATTGATGTCACGTCCCGTTTACAGCGGACGCCCGAATTACGTCAACAGACCCGCTGCATGTACAAAAATACATCTTATACATACAAACAACAATAAAAATTATTTAACGAAATTAACTAAAATTTAACAATAATAACTATCAGAGGAAAATAAAACTATATACTATAGAAACTCTATAACGATTTACAATCATCACCACTCCGGTCCTCAAAATAGAACAACATCTCTGACCACCCAAATATCAAAATGCTATACAGGCTGTTCACTATTAATAAATTAGGTAGAAGATACTAACGGTCTGCAATCCTCTTATCTCGATCCGTCGTCGGTACTAAAACCTCTGAAATAAAAAATTAAATAATAAGATATGAGAACTATAATCAATAGTTCCCAATGGGTACGATCGTCAACGCCGACGGTGTACACCATTAGGTCCATAAGAGACAAAAATAGTAAATAACCGAGCAATATAAAGGAATATAAACTAATATGAATAACTGCTGAAAATAACTGCTACTATCATGCCTATATAATATAGTTGAAATTGTGAATTATATTTTGCATGCATCAATTAGGGACTAAATAAAATACTGCAATAATGTCCAATTATAATGACCGACTCAACGGTCAGGTCTAGCTAGCCTGCGCCAACTCGTGTTTAGCAAGCACCTATAGTAGTCCGCTATCATACGGCGGGAGCTCTTTATACGGTTATCGGTTGCTCATAATAATATCTTATAACCCAACCTGCGGAGTGGCACTGGCTGGGGATTACCCCAACCGAGTATAGTATCACTGTTAAACCCAATATAGTATGCAGACAGTGGTCAAATGCGATGATCAAATAGATCATGATAATATTGTCATAGTGTCCAAAATACAGTTATAATCCCATATTGTATTATCAATAGCACTAAGTTATTGGTGCTATTAATTTTTTAGCCCTTGGATTAAGAAATATGCGGTTAGGATGATGTAGGCCCCTTAGGGTTGAGTGAGTGTATGGTTGGTTGACTAGTATAATCTAACGGATAAAAATAATCAAAGGAGTTATCTAACGGCAGAAAATTTGATTAGCAACTAGAATTTTGGGTCCCAACTATTAATTGTTTTGTCACTTACTCTATAAACAATCGGTATCAATCCACTATCCTTAGTATCTCAAATCTATCTATAACATATATATTAATTGATGGTGTCCATCACATCACAAAAAGAACTTCTCAAAGAGCCGTGCCCGCATTTAGGGCAACAGCCAAGAGAAGCTTGGCACATATCTAACAACATTTTTTTGACCGAAAACCGACTATGAAATATAAATCAATGATACATTTCTATACTATAATAAAATTATTTAAATATTATATATATATATATATATATATATATATATATATATATATATATATATATATTATATTTTTTATATTACTAATTATTAGATATTTTATCAATCATTTAATATATTTTGTGCTGTAAGAAATATTAGTACATATCAGATGCAAACAAAAAAAAATTTCCACTTTCTTAAAATTATATGTGGACGACCCTATAAGTATTCTCTATATATACGGGTGTATATAAGTTCATGCACTACATGCTTAAAATCTTTAATAAAGATTTTAAAATTTAATTCAGTAAACATATTTAAATTATTAAATTTTATTGATGAGATATATTTAATTAAGTTTTTATATTAAAAATTAATCATCTAATACATATTTCGGCGTATGGTGTATTAATATACACCAGGGAATATAATAATTAACTTCTTCTTTCTCAAATCAATTTTAAGAAGATAAACACAATTGCATATATTTGGCAATTTAAAATTATTCCTCTAATTTTAATTTTTTTATTTTAAATTGTATTTATAGCTACTAAAAGTATTGAATTAATTTGATTGAAATTTTTAAGTGAGGTTATAATTCAAATACTTCAACTCTACTAAAGTTAAAAATATTAATAAATAAATTAATTTTTATATTGTATAAAAGGCTATATAATTTTTTTTATATTTATTAATTAATTCTTTATAATTTTAAAATTTTAATAATTATATATATTGATTTAATTCCACACCCTAGCTTACACCCTATTATATATACAGGCCCCCCTCTCCTCCACAAGAACACACAAACACATACCCGATCGATTACTTGTTATATACAAAGAGCAATAGCTAATTAATCCCTAGTCCCTTCACTCACAATGAGCTCCTCCTCCACCAACAGCGCCCTCACTACTCTCATCTTCATTCCTTGCCTCCTCCTCCTCGCCGCCGCCCTCGCGAACGCCGCAAAGTTCACGGTGACCAACCAGTGCTCATTCACGGTGTGGGCGGCGGCGGTCCCCGGCGGCGGCCAGAAGCTGGACCCGGGCGCCACCTGGACAGTCACCGCCAAGCCCGGCACGACCGGCGGCCGTATCTGGGCCCGCACCGGCTGCTCCTTCGACGCCAGCGGCAAGGGCCACTGCAAGACGGGCGACTGCGGCGGCGTGCTGGCCTGCACCGCCTACGGCGTACCCCCAAACTCCCTCGCGGAGTTCGGCCTCAACCAGTACAGTGGCCTCGACTTCTTCGACATCTCCCTCGTCGACGGCTTCAACGTGCCGATGAACTTCCTGCCCGACTCTGGCAGCTGCACCAAGGGCCGCACTGCGCCGCCAACGTGGCCGCCCAGTGCCCCAGCCAGCTGAAGGCGCCCGGCGGCTGCCACAACCCCTGCACGGTCTTCAAGACCGACCAGTACTGCTGCAACTCCGGCAGCTGCAGCCCCACCAATTACTCCAAGTTCTTCAAGAATCTGTGCCCCCAGGCCTACAGCTATCCCAAGGACGATGCCTCCAGCACCTTCACCTGCCCTGGCGGGACCAACTACAAGGTCGTCTTCTGCCCACACTGAGAGGGTTACGTACGTACGTACGTACGTACCCTTGCATGCATGCAACGCATGGGGGCGCTTACTATACACGTAGTACGTACGTACGTACGTGGGATATATATATATATATATATATATATATATATATATATATATATATATATATATATATATATATATATATATATATATATATATATATATATATATATATATATGTAGTATAGATAAACGGATGCGGATCATGATTCATGACACGCACTGATGAGCTAGCTCGTTGTGGCCCGGTCAGTTTGCTTGGATGTATATATAGCTATGGAATAAATTGATGAAGTGATGCGCGCGTGAAATAAATAAATTGGAGAATATATACTTATGGTTATCTCCTGCATATGAATAAATGATTCTAGCTATATACGTAGTATAGATATGATTGAGTGAAATAGCTTTACTTTGTGTATGGGCTCTCGAAGCGTATATGGATCGAACAGATCCGGTGATTAATTCGGTCGTTAATTTGGACTTTAATATTAATGGCTTTAAAAAAAAAAAAAAAAAAAAAACAGTGGGAATTGACTTAGGTTTTGAAAATGAATTGTTCTGTACAGAGAAAAGGAAAAACTTCGAAAATACCTCAATCGGGAGTATGGGAAACTTGCAATAAGCTACGAGAAAAAAAAAATGTTAAAAGTACTAGTGGAAGGTAAATTTTACAACTCAACGTCAATTTGAAGATTCAAACATCTCATCCGGGTTTTTGTTAAAAAAAAAAAAATTGAGTGATTTATACGGTGGGTATGCAAACTGCGACCGCTTGATTGTAAAGGTGTAAGATTAATCTATATCTACTTTTAAATATACAAGTACTAATCCTCATATGCTATTTTGTGATCCTCAATGAGAAAATGCTGTGCTCTGTTGAGTACATCTTCTATATCATTTACGTGAAATATATTTGAAAAAAAAGGGAGAATAACATGTGTTCTTATCGTACTCAAAATAGCAATTGGATGAAAGGATGATAGTGTTATAACTAATTATAAGATTTACATCATGTACTGTACTTGTATATCGATTCAGATATCGATATATGCGGGGTGCACGTACAATTGCACCGATATTCGACCGTATTCGACCGTTTTCGACGGTTTTCACTGCTATATATCTTGCTGCGCCATTAGCGCGGAGTAGAGAATTTCCAGGCGAATGAGTGTGATGAGCAGCGAATCGATGTGGGCTGGGCCTATTTCGGCCTAACATCAGGCCTCAGGCCTATTTCCAACCCAGTCCAAGAGAGCAAGCCCAGTTTCCCTAGCGTATATACCTAAATGTGAACTTAAATTAAATAAATAAATTAGTTACGCTAGGGGTCTGTTTGTTTATTAAAGGGAGTGACTAACTTAAATCTTAAAGTAAAAATATTATTGAGTGACAAAAGTCAAATAAATTAAAAGATTGGATAATAAAATCAAAATTTGAAAGGTTGAGTAGTGAAGCCTAACTTAAATCTTAAAGTAAAAATATTATTGAGTGACAAAAGTCAAATAAATTAAAAGATTGGATAATAAAATCAAAATTTGAAAGGTTGAGTAGCGAAGTAAAAATGAAATTTTGATATCTGTCGTTTTCGAGTTTAACGGTGTAGAAACATTCAAATCAAATAAAATTTTGATACAAAATTTTTTATACTATCTACAACAAGATCAATATTTCTGATCGAAAATTTTAGTGCTATATCATCATTTTTTATAGAATTTTTATTTTCAGCCGTTAAAAAATATTGATTTTGAATTCTTTCGATTGCTGGGTAAATAATATCAAAAAATTGTAAAACTTATTTTCTAAAAACTTTAAATACGCAAAATCAAGTCTAACGGAACCGATCGTTGATTCGGAAGCTCTATCATCAAAAACGACTTAGAAGCACGGAGGCCTCCGTACTCCTAATAGCACACAAGACCTACTATATATATGGTGTTTGTGAATTTTTTACCGTTGGATCTACACCTTTGATCATTTTCACCCGTTAGATTATACTATTCAACCAACCACCCAATTAACCCAAGGGGGGGACACATCATCCTAACCGCACATCTATTAATCCAAGGGCTAAAAACTTACAAGTATCAATGACTTGCTGCTTTTAAAAGCATAGGAGCTCAATACTATTCAACAAACCACCCAATTAACCCAAAGGGGGGACACATCATCCTAACCGCACATCTATTAATCCAAGGGCTAAAAACTTACAAGTACCAATGACTTGGTACATTTAAAAACATAGGAGCTCATTGGTACTTTTAAAAGTACCAAGTCATTGGTACTTGTAAGTTTTTAGCCCTTGGATTAATAGATGTGCGGTTAGGATGATGTGTCCCCCTTTAGTTAATTGGGTGGTTGAATAGTATAATCTAACGGATGAAAATAATTAAAGATATAGGTCTAACGGTAAAAAAATCATAAGCACCAAATGCTTAGTGCTTTTACAAGCACCGTAGCCGGACTATATATATATATATATATATATATATATATATATAGAAATCATCGATAACCTAAGAATTTAGTGCTATCGAGTTTTCTATGATAGATTTAATTCTAGATTATTTTTACCGTTAGATTATACTATTCTATACCACTTAAAGTGTTTAGAAATCAAATTTCAAATATTTTCACATCATTTGCCTAATGATCAAAGGGTTTCAAAATTTGTAATTTTAATGATGGATAATAAACTATATATATATATATATATATATATATATATATATATATATATATATATATATATATATATATATATATATATATATATATATATATATATATAATTGAGCTAGAATACTCTTAAGAAAAGATTTACTTTCTCGAGTTGTTTTCGATGATAGAGCTTTCAAATTAATGATCGCTCCGTTGAACATAATCTATACCTCTTAAAGTGCTTAGAAATCAAATTTCAAATATTTTCGACATCATTTGCCTAATGATCAAAGGGTTTCAAAATTTGTAATTTTAATGGTGGATAAGAGACGTTTTCTCGTTTAACGGTGTAAAGATATCCAAATCAATTGAATTTTGTTAGAAAATTCTTTAAACTATTTAAAACAAGATCTATACTCTTGATCTTGATTACAAGACTCTATCATCATTTTTTAAAGAATATTCATTTTCAACCATTCATTTTCTGCTCACTAGATGGATACAAGAACAATATCGAAAGTGCGTGAAATTTGATTTCTAGGTAGTTTAAATGGTTTAGATCATATTTAATGATCGTCAATTTGAAAGCTCTATCATAACTCGAGAGTAAAATAGGCTCGGTACTCTTAAGAGTATTCTAGCTCAACTCATATATATATATATATATATATATATATATATATATATATATATATATATATATATATATATATATATATATATATATATATATCTTTATATATTATATTCATATATATATATATATATATATATATATATATATATATATAGAAATCAAATTTCAAATATTTTCGACATCATTTGCCTAATGATCAAAGGGTTTCAAAATTTGTAATTTTAATGATGGATAAGAGACGTTTTCTCATTTAACGGTGGAAAGATATGCTAATCAATTGAATTTTTATTAGAAAATTATTTAAACTATTTAAAACAAGATCTATACTCTTGATCTTGATTACAAGACTCCTATCATCATTTTTTAAAGAATATTCATTTTCAACCATTCATTTTCTCGTTCACTAGATGGATACAAGAACAATATCGAAAGTGCGTGAAATTTGATTTCTAGGTAGTTTAAATGGTTTAGATCATATTTAACTAGCTGATCGTCAAGTTGAAAGCTCTATCATCGAAAACAACTCGAAAGTAAAATGCTGATTTTAAGAGTATTCTACCAACTCTATATATACTAAGAATCATAAATAGAATCGGAAAAACAACTTACAAAGTGTGATAGAGAAGAAATTCTAATGGACCATACGCTATCAATAAATACTACAAATTAGGAAACATGGAAATAGATAAAATCATTCAAAACTATGAATTTGTATAATGCTTATGAAATTAATATATTTATTATATATATATATATATATATATATATATATATATATATATATATATATATATATATATATATATTACTCAGAATCATAAATAGAATCGGAAAAATAACTTGCAAAGCGTGATAGAGAAGAAATTCGAATGGACCATACGCTATCAATAAATACTAGAAATTAGGAAACATGGAAATAGATAAAATCATTCAAAACTATGAATTTGTAAAATGCTTATGAATATAATATATGTAAAGATAAGATATATATATATATATATATATATATATATATATATATATATATATATATATATATATATATATATATAGCCTGAATACTATTAGTAGTAAAATTTCATTATTCAGCTTTTTAACCTTTGGATTACTCTTATCATTATTTCTAACCATTGGATTAAATACTATAACCCACCACTCAACCCTACCACTCAACGCTAACTACCTAATATCATCTGACCCTACAAATTTTCATCCGATGGTTAAAAACTTTGTAGTAAAAGGTGTTTTACTACTAATAGTATTCCATAATTCTATATATATATATATATATATATATATATATATATATATATATATATATATATAATCTACTATCCTTTTAATAGGATAGGAGCACTTGTCTATCAGTTTTTAACCTTTGGATCAATTTTTTTTCATTTCGACTATTGGATTAAATACTATAACCCGGTGGGGACCACTCAACCCTTGGATCATTCAACTCTAACCGCTAATATCATCCTAGCCCTACAATTTCTCATCCAAGGGTTAAAAACTTGATAGGACAAGTGTTCATATCCTATTTTTCAGATATGTCCCTGCAAAAGACACGGCAGGGACATATCTGCATAATTTTTGACTTTTGTAAGGACATCTCATCTAGTTTCGCTTTTGCAGGGATATTTCCGCCATTGACTATGTTTGTAGGACCGTATGCATTTGACCCTATATATATATTTATCATTGGTGCTATCAAGTTTTTGACCATTGAATGAGAGATGTGCGGTTAGGATGATGTGGGCCCCATAGAGTTAAGTGGGTGGTTGGTTGAATAGTATGATCTAACGGATGAAAATCATCTAAGAGATGGATCTAACGGTGGAAAACTTGATATAGAGTCTTCGTGCTATTGATAGCATAAACGGACTATATATATATATATATATATATATATATATATATATATATATATATAGTCCCTACTATCCTATTAATAGGATAGGAGCACTTGTCCTATCAATTTTTTAGCTTGGATCAACTCTTTCATCATTTCTAATCATTGGATTAAATACTATAACCCGGTCCACTCAACCCTCGGACCATTCAACTCTAAACTAATATCATCCTAATCCTACAATTTTCATCCAACTAAAAACTTGATAGGACAAGTGCTCTATCCTATTAATAGGATAGTAGCCCTACTATATATATATATATATATAGGCCACTACTATACTATTATGAGTATTGAGCCATCGTACTCATAACTTTTTGACCGTTGAGATGAAAAAATGTAGGCTAGGATGAGAGTGATGCTAGATTGATAGTGGGCCCCCTAGGGTTGAGTAGGTGGTTGGTTGAATAGTATAATCTAACGGATAAAAATGATTAAAGGGTGGATCAAATAAAAGTTATGAGTCTGAGATACTAAAAGTATAGTTCTATATATATATATATATATATATATATATATATATATATATATATATATATCTGATCTGTTGGAGTAAAATTCAAAATTCTCTATTATTATAATCTTTATTATTTTTATTATTTAACTTTTTAATTTATTTTATTTTCAATTATTATTGCTATATTGTTGTTAATAACATCCTTGTATATGGAAAGTCCTTTAAAGTAACGTGGGCGGACGTTGCGCGCTTCATGTGCGCGCCCCTCCTCACGCACAGTTACTTAGGACGTTTCCATCTTCACTAATTAAGAGGATGCATTTAAGAGGTTTGACGTTGAGAAGATTCCCACGTCACTAGCTCTTCTTTTCCTTATATATTAATACATGCTTTGTCTCCTATTGAAAATAGATGAATATACCATAGCTTTAATTTTTATTTAGACTCTAATTTTTATCTTGTTCAATCTCTTTACCATCGGGTGTTGAAAGAGTCTCCGTCAATCTCCTTCACGATCCTGCTCGTAGAAGGAGGAATTCCGTTCGTACCTCGGAGTATTGTTCCTGCTAATCCAAAGACGACGAATACGCCTTTAGCAGTACGCTTCCGGATCAATCAATATTTTTATTTAGATTTTAGCGTCTATCAGTAAGTTTGATTTATTCACTGTTATCACAAAATTTAGTTAGATTTAAATTACAATCAGATTTATGTGCGAAATTTGTTCCATCAATCTAAGGCATAGTTCCGATTTGATTATGATTAAAATCTAACAAGTGCTAATCGGAAAAAATAATAGTTGTTCATATTGTATATAATTTGTTTGATAACTTGCTTGTATGATTAACATACAATATTAATTTAAGTTGGAATTAACATTTTCAAATTTCAATTGCATATAGTTTGCTTGAATTTTTTATTTGTCTTTTACTGTTATTTAATAAAAAATTTTACTGTAGCATTACTTTGTTTTCCAAAAAAATATTGTACGGAATATTTTAAAAAAAATTGCTACAATAAATATAATTCAATTTGTTTCCTGTCTGAGTTTTCTACAGTAAACCCTTTGGTATTTTTTTTTTAAAAAAAAGGTCTTTTCTATTTTGTTATAAATTGAAAAAAAAAAAAAACTGTATGTGATAGGATTTTGCTACAGTACAGTTAAAAGTTTTTTGAGAAGGATTTTGCCACAGTCGAAAATTTTTGAGTGTAATTAAGTATATATATAAATATACTGTTTCGTTGTATAGTACCCAAGTGGGATTTGAAGCCACAGTTTTCTAAAAAGAACTTCGTTGACTGAGATCAACAAACCTACAACATCAATGCTAATTTTTTGCATCATTTACTGTTGCAGTTATTATAAACTCTATCTGCTAGTTTTAATATCACAATTATATGAATTTCTCAGCACGACTGAGTATCCAACAGCACCTCTTTAATATAATTATTTTGTTTGCTGCATATTGCTTACATTATATTTGTAATAAAAATATCCATTTAAGATAAAATTTTAAAATTGTTTGGGTCATCTTTTTACTGTTGTAGTGAATCTATCTGACATGACTAATCTTAAGATTCTAAGTTTTAGTATATCTCTCAAATTGTGGGGGAGCTCTTTATCAATTTGATAAATTTTGTTATCATATTTGTCCTCGTGATTTTTTTTGTTTGTTCTAATGTTTAGCTTATAAATGAAATTAGTATATTTTAAAGTTAACTGACATATTAAATTGAAATAAAAGTATGTTAATGACTAACATCTCCTGATATTATTATTTCAGTTTTGTCAGATTTGATCAGAATTTTGCAGATTATTTGATGAAGGGCCTGAATAGGACTAATGTCCTGATATCATCGAGAGGGATAGAATTTGCCCATAAAGGGCCTTCCTGCTGTGGGAACCCAACCTTTGTAATAGGCGATTCCTTGAAGAAGGTTCAATGTGGTAAAAACAAGCTGTCAGGTTGGCCAAGAGCACTTTCTACAAATTTTATAAAGGAGCTTTAGCTCCAATCTCATCCCTATGGTTATAGTGCTCTGTGTAGTGGATTAGGTTGAGCTGATAGCTCTAAATGGAATCCAAGACGATAATTTTCGCGAGATGTGACTCTACACACATCCCTGAAAGAAACCACCTATATAAGAGTATCCGTATGTGGCCGCGGCTATGTGAATGGACTATACATAGAAGCTCTTATGAAAAATCAAGATACTGTGCATGGCCATTAACGCAAAGATCCGCGACGGAGATTTCTGTACTGTGTGTGTGGTAGTTGAAGTCAGGGCCAAAGGAACGTAGTTCAAGACCTGATTCACTCCGATTCCTTTTCGTAGTTCAAGACCTGATTCACTCCGATTCCTTCTGATGGAAACTATTTACATTAAGTGAGGTTAAGTCTCTTAAAGACATCTTACCTATTGCATAATATAAACACCCGATGATCTATTGATTTATTAATTTATTTTGAATTTAATTATTATTTTGTGATTTTGAATTTTTGTGGGGGATTATTAGAGTAAAATTCAAAATCCTCTATTATTATAATCTTTATTATTTTTATTATTTAACTTTTTAATTTATTTTATTTTCAATTATTATTGCTATATTGTTGTTAATAACATCCTTGTATATGGGAAGTCCTTTTATTAAAGTAACGTGGGCGGACGTTGCGCGCTTCGTGTGCGCCCCCCTCCGCACGCACAGTTACTTAGGACGTTTCCATCTTGACTAATTTAGAGGATGCATTTAAGAGGTTTGACGTTGAGAAGATTCCCACGTCACTAGCTCTTCTTTTTCTTATATATTAATGCATGCTTTGTATACTATTGAGAATAGATGAATATACCATAGCTTTAATTTTTATTTAGCCCCCGTTCGATTCGGGGTTAAGGAAAAAATAGTTATTACAGGAATAAAATTAAGTTTGGGATTAAAATAGGGTTAAAATATTTTTGTGTTTGGTTGGAGGTTTGAGTTAATCCAGGATAGTGAAAATTAGTGTTTGGTTGGAGTAGGTGAGATAAAAATGATAGTAATTGGTAAAAATAGAAAATTACGAAAATGCCCTCAATTTATTATTTTGCTAATGATATTTTGTAGTGGATATTTTTAATAATCTTTTATTAAAAACTAATTTTGTTGATTATAATTTTTATTTATTTAAACGAATATTATGCTGACATTTTTAAATTTTGTCAAATTAAATAACAACTATCCTAAATTATTTTTAAGTTGAAATTTATTTCACATTTGGATATCCCAAATTATTATTTTATAAATTTATTTATTTTTTTCTTTGAACAAAATTTGTTTGGATCATTTTTTTACTTTTTATTTTGGTTTACATTTTTTAAATATTTTATTGTTTAAAGTCAATTTTTAATTAACCTTGGGGGCGCGCGGAGCAAGGAAGATGACAAAGTTAATCTTGGGTTGCGTGCGGCGCTAAAGAAGAGAGAGGGGGTTGCGGGGCTAAAGCGGGTGATAACCCGGTTGGGGTGGGGTTAGTAAACCCCACCCTTGTTTGGGATTAAAATCGGAGTTAAGGGGTTATCCCACCCTTAACCCCGTACCAAACACGGGCTTAGACTCTAATTTTTATCTTGTTCAATCTCTTTACCATCGGAATAAAGAAGCCATCACAACCTCCTTCACGCGATCGCGCCTGAAATACGAGGGAATTCCACCATTTCTTTGTCGTTTCCATTAATCCAAAGACGTAAGCATTTTAATACGCTTATGACAGTTATTTCGTGACGCTCTCCAGATCAATCAATANTTTTATTTGGATTTTAACTTTTATTTGTAAGTTGATTTATTTATTTTTATAATAAAATTTAGTTAGATTTAATCATAATCAGATTTCATTGCGGTATTTTGTTCCAACGGGATCATATCGATTGACTCATCCCTTTGTCATTTTTTTTTTCCAAAGTTGGCGACCCACCACCCTATAATTAAATTGGTACGACCATGACTTAAACTCAAATATAGACTCTCGCGCGATGGTACCGTCAATTACCAGGCATTGCTTCTTCTTTTTCTTTTCTTTTTTTTTTGAAAAAAAAAGCAAATTATCTACTTTATTTATTTATTTAAACTCAATAAACTCCAACATAAATGAGCCAAGAGAGCCTCAGCCCATTATATATAGCGTCACATATACGTGCTTTTGGCCCTAAACTGAACAAGCTAACATGTTTTCTCAGAATTTAATTCATTAGATATAAAAGTTATAAACTTTAAATAATAATTTTATTTTATGAATTGATTAATCAATCTTTCGGAACTATATATTAACATATGTTGGGATCGATCGACTAGCTTATGCCTCTTTAATTATTTAATTTGTTAAGTATTAATTGCAGATCATATCTATTTGATTAATCTTATTTTAACGCCTATTACAGATATTTAGATATTTATAACAGAACACATCTAATGAATTAGGTTTTTGATTACTTTGTATATGTTAGTTATAGTGTCTTCATCCTTCTTTGTTATTAATGTTGATGCATGCTCACTTAAGTGCAATTAAAAAATTTCGAGGATTAATTGATGTACTTTTATATTGCTAATTATTAATGATGTGCACAAATGGGGTTACGAATTGTGACGAGACGTGGCATGGATATATATGAAGAGTCCTTAATTTCCCATTAATTAATATATATCCTTGACTCCATGGTTCTAATCTAAATATAAAACCTACACGTATATATCCTACCTATGATTTAATATTGGATTAGTCATCAACATGTACTAGTCAAATTAACCTTAGCTGTTTGAAGATTAATTTAATCTTTGCTGATCATTTCTTTAATTTTTAATGGAGTCGGTAAATAATGTTGAGAGTTGAAGAAAGGATATACTATTAGCATATACTATTAAGCTAACATTCAAAGTAAAAAAAAAAGAAAAAGAAATCAATTATAATGTGAATCGATTGAGGATTAATAATATAATTAGCATATACTATTAGAGTAATGCTAGGTGTACACTTCTTTGAGGTGTACATCTTACAACTCCACCCATTCTCGTGGCTGAATATGAATTCACTACCACATTACGCGACCTACAGTCAATTCCCATCTACACGCAGGTTATGCATTTACACCCTTTTGTGGGGGTGTACATCTAGTATTTTCCATACTATTAAGCTAACATTCTCAAAGTAAAAAAAAAGAAAAAAAAAGAAGAGAGAGGTGAAGCAAAGAAATGGTTTTGCATGTGACAGATGAAATCAATTCAGCAGTAGACGAATTTGGCATAACAAATTAAGTATCCCTTCCAAAGGCCAAATTAGTTAACAAATTGAGCTTTTCGATCCACGGAATAAGCCACCTATACTAGTCAATTCCACAATCTTTAATCCCTCAAATTCTATTAATCCCACACCCTTCACCCTATATATAACCCCCTCCACAACAAAACTCAAACACATATCGATCCCATTAATTACTTGTTATTTACAAAGAGCTATAGCTAATCCCTAATCCCTTCACTCGCAATCGCAATGGGCTCCTCCACCACCAGCAGCGCCGGCCTCAGTACTCTCCTCTTCATCCCTTGCCTCCTCCTCCTTGCTGCCGCCCTTGCGGACGCAGCGACATTCACGGTGACCAACCAGTGCTCGTTCACGGTGTGGGCGGCAGCGGTCGCAAGCGGCGGCCAAAAGCTGGGCAGCGGCGGCCAGAAGCTGGGCCCGGGCGCCACCTGGACCGTCACCGCCAAGCCCGGCACGACCGGCGGCCGTATCTGGGCTCGCACCGGCTGCTCCTTCGACGCCAGCGGCAAGGGCCACTGCCAGACGGGCGACTGCGGCGGCGTGCTGGCCTGCACCGCCTACGGCGTACCCCCTAACACCCTCGCCGAGTTCGGCCTCAACCAGTTCAGCGGCCTCGACTTCTTCGACATCTCCCTCGTCGACGGCTTCAACGTGCCGATGAACTTCCTGCCCGACTCCGGCAAATGCACCAAGGGGCCGCACTGCGCCGTCAACGTGGCCGCCCAGTGCCCCAGCCAGCTGCGGGCGCCCGGCGGCTGCAACAACCCCTGCACGGTCTTCAAGACCGACCAGTACTGCTGCAACTCCGGCAGCTGCAGCCCCACCAATTACTCCAAGTTCTTCAAGAATCTGTGCCCCGACGCCTACAGCTATCCCAAGGACGATGCCTCCAGCACCTTCACCTGCCCTGGCGGGACCAACTACAAGGTCGTCTTCTGCCCACGTAGTAGCACCAATGACTTGATGCTATTAATTAATAGCATAGTAGTCTAATTCTCTCTCTCTCTCTCTCTGCACTGATGAGCTAGCTAGCTCGTTGGCCTGGTCAGTTTGCTTGGATATATAGCTATGGAATAAATTGATGAAGTGATGCGCGCGTGAAATAAATAAATTGGAGATAATATATACTTATGGTTATCTCCTGCATATGAATAAATGATTCTACATACGTAGTATATATAGATATGATCGAGTGAAATAAATTACCTTGTGTGTGTGGGCTCTCGAAGCATATATATATATATATATATATATATGGAATAGCTGTGGCGCTTAATTTGGTCGTCAATTTGGACTTTAATGGCATTTTTTTAAAAAGAAAAAATTGGAATTGCGTAGTAGGACTGACTTAGGTTTTGGAAATGAATGGTTCGGTACAAAAAAGGGAAAACTTCAAAAAGTGCCTCGATCGGGAGTACGGGCATTTGCAATATGCTTTCTTTTTTCTTTTTCTTTTTTTTGAGATAGATTGAAAGCACGTCACTTAATTTTTTTTATTTTATTTCAAAATAAATTTAACTATTTTGCTTATTTTATTTAAAAATAAATTTAACTAAAAATATGAATCAGCTAGAATTCAAACTTAGGACCTCAAATACCAACCGCCAAGTGATTTGTCACTTGCTTTAGGAATGATCGGTACATTTGCAATATGCTATGAGAAAAAAATGCTACTTAATTATACATTTAAAAGTAGAAGGGAAATTTTCAAGCTTTAGTCATCATGTGATATTTGTTTAGATAAAATTAATTATTTAAATATATTAATTAAAAGTCTTCTTATTATGGAGTGTAGATGGGGTAATTGATTATTTAAATATATCTTATCATGAAGTGTAGATGGGGTAACAATGAATTGTCATGTGATAAATTTTATGAAAAATAATGTATAGATATAAAGGTATAAATAGTTCATATAAGGCTAATAATTTTTCTACTTTCTTTGTATGATATGATCGTGGTTAATAATAAAAAAGCTGTAGTTAATAATAAAAAAGCTGTATGATATGATCGTGGGCCCCGGGTGAAAAGTAAAAAGTAAAAAGTAAAAATTGCTTCATGAACCCAACACGATCGCGATGGGACTCGAACCCACAATCTCCCGCTCCGGAGGCGAGCGCCTTATCCATTAGGCCACGCGATCACAAACATTAATTCTCCTAATGTATAATATTTACAATAATTATTTTGGACGAAGTATCCCTCCCCCACTTTTAAAAATACGGAGATCTCTTTACTTGTAAATTATTTTTGATCCGTTTGATTCAACGATCAGCTCCGTTAAATATGATCTATACTATCAAAACTATTTATAAATTAAATTTCATAATTTTTCGACATCATTTATTAAGTGATCAAAAAGTCTCAAAAATAATTATTTTATCGGACGGTGTGAGCACGTTTATAAATTCAACGGTATAAAACAATCCAAATTGCATAAAACGTTAATAAAAAATTTTACTTAATATCAAGAGAGTGAGAACAATACTTCTGATTTAAAATTCGAGTCTTTTATCACTATTTTTTTTTTAGATTTTTATTTTCAGTCATTTATTTTGAGGTTAGTCATTCACTAGAAAAGAAATAAAGTTAAAAAATTATGAAATTTAATTTTTAAATAGTTATAATAGTATAGATCATATCTAACAGGCCGATTGTCGAATCTAATATTTCATCATCAAAAATAACTTATAAATACGAAGATCAAAAGCCTAATTCAAAGCATCAGATACATTTGTAGGAAAACACTATAGTTCTGATCAACAAGTATAATACAACATGAACAAACCAATCCCTCAAACCAGGACATTAATTTTCTCACATTCAATCCCAATATCAAATCCCAAAAATATACATCTCAAAACACATGATCAAACACAACATTAATATCATAGGCCTCAGAACAAAAAAAAAATATTAATAATAATAAAAACCTCTAATACTATCCTCAACAATCGTTCGCCTTGCACCGAAACAACACTCTCTTCTTCTTGTATGAGCAATTCTCAATGGCGAGAACGACTTTTCCGGGCTCGCTGTTCTTGTATGAGTTTCTGATTGTTTCTTCCTGATACCCAATTTTTTTCGGCTTTTGAATAACAATTGTGTATGATCCTTCATCAAAGGGAACAAATTCTTCTTTGTAGTTCACTTCCCATCCAAGAACAGTTAAATCCCACACTAGAGTTGTCTCAGCCTGTTTACGCAAACAATTAATATTACAAAACAACTCATTTGTTAATGTTTTCGACACATCGAAAGCAAAACACATACAATTCGATCGATTATATAAGCAAATAAAAAGCCATATATCCCTCACATTATATGACAGGATTGGATTCTTATTATTTCTATCTAATATGGGACTAATAGAAGGCAATTAAGTGATTAATTTATGCACCTGTGGTAGGGGGATTTCGACATTTTCCGTCGATCCAGCTTTAACTACGAGCTCGGTAATCGCGACATCGTCACCATCGGAGAATTCGACATCGCCCTCGCGCTTTAGCCCACCGTAAGAAACAGGTATGTTTTCACCAGGAATATACCTGGGGAAAAAAAAGGAAAAAAGAGCTCTTCGCAAGTTTGAAAATGCTCAAATAGTCACAGTTGAATGCATGAAAAGTTGTTTGGGTCAAGTGAGAACGGGTTATATTACTTGAGGAGAGTTTCCGTGACGCTCCGAGGGCGCGCGAACACGAATTTGCTCCTTGTTCTTAGGGTTAGGAAGGGCGAGATGAGGGCGCTGAATGCGTAGAACCAAAAGGGCACATTGATGAAGATCTACAAATTGATCGTTCTCATTTATCATGCACGTACGACAAAGTTTTAGCAAATTAATTTGTCATGCATGCATGTCTCAAAAGTAAAAATATATGAACACAAGAAAACTGCATCAGTGTAGCTAGCTATATAGGATGCATACAATCATCAACAAATTAAACTAACTGATCAGTTTGATATTATATAATGGTAGGAATAGATAGATATATAGATGATCGATTGTTGAATCTAATAAATGAATAAAACAAACTCACGTACGTTCTTTGCGACGAACTCAGGATAATTATCCTGAAGCAGCTGAACTGCCTCCCTCGTCGCGAGCCGCAGCTCCTTCTTCGAGACCCCGGGCGAGTTCTTGAGGTCGATAACCTGCACGAACGACGCGGCGGCCCCCGGCCTGAACTCGAGCTCGCGAATCCCCTCCTCCATGACCCGCACCCTCCACCGCAGCAGCTCCTTCCTCCGCTCCTCCGTCCCGAACGCCTTCCGGTACGACTCCGCATCCCCGAACGCCCCGAAAACGTTGTAGCACACCGGCCGCCCCTCGCAGTCGCGCCCGACCACGAAGCACGCACCGCTCTCGCAGAGCCCTGCACCGAGGGAGCTCTCCTCGAGGATCGAATCAACCTTGCGTTAAATAATATAAAACAACCATTATTCTCTAGAAAGTTTCCAGTAATAATACTAAGAGCCTGATATAATAACTCGAGTTCGGAGCCTTTTTCTCTGATATCATGTTAAAATATAATAAGAAATAACTGTTATATATTTTCTAAGAATTTAAGCCGGTAAAAAACAGTGCCTAAATATTTTTATATTTAACACCTTGTACTCCTTCCTCCACCGGAGCGTGTTGCGGATCATGTCGAACGCCTCTCGCGCTTTGAACTCGCGGGCGCGGAGGAACTTGAGGAGGAGCACGTTGGCGCTCTCCGGGGACTTTGTTGTGGGCACCAGTGTTACTCTCCATAGAGAGATCCCGCGCTCTCTCGTTCCCTCCTTCATGTTCTCTTCTTCCTCCTCTGTGTCGTAGAGCTTATCGTTGTTGGCGACGGCGTCTTCGAGCATCGACTTCAAGTCCATTAAGGCCTTCTTCTCGTGGTCTTTGAGGTCGGTGAGGAAGTAGCTCTCCTCCTTAAAGGAGGAGTTTTTCTCCATTATGGAGCCGAGAGTCGTGTGCTCTTTGTCATCTTCTGGTTCCCTGTGATCAGCATTGTTCGGCTCCGCGGCGGCGGCAACGGTTTCGACCTTGACGAGCCGCGTCGGGTCGTCGACGGGCTCGACGGGTTCTTCTTTCGGAGCGGCAAGGGGATCGGCGATGTGGGTTCCGTTGGATTGGACTTCGACGGTCATGGTTGCGCCGAGGAGGAAGGGTACTGTTTGGATCAAAGCACACCGAGAGGCAAAAGCTCTGTTTTTTAAGGTAGGGGGGGAGGGTGAAACAGAGGAGTTAGTTGTTTGGATATGAGAGAGGGAGGAGGGAGGGGTCTCCAACGGCTAAGTTATATATGAAATGAAAGGGTTGGTTAGGGGAAAATGTATGGATACACCCTGTACTATCCCTATATTGCAACTGTATCGCTCTTTATTCGCTATAAAGTAATTAAATTACTAAAAATAAGATACTTTAAAGGAGTTATTAAAATTATTATCCAATAATTAGTTGGAACGCAATAAGTAAAAAAAAAAAAATGAATAGTATACCAAATAATATAAAATTAATAATGTAAAAAATAAATATGAAACTTCACAAACTAAAGAAACATTATAGGGACCCATTTGCAATATCGATATAGTAGAAGGACTATCCATAAATGGGCCCCAGTAAGCAGCCAATGAACTGGCGCCGTCATTAATGGGCCACATTTCCTTCGCTGGTTAGACCAGCGAGATTGGCGTTGCAAATAGATTCTCTCTCTCTCTCTCTCTCTCTCTTCATGAACGTGGATGTATTATTATACTCAATATTAATTATAAAATAAACTTTTATTATTTTTAAAAAATATATATAAACATGGAGAAATGAAAAGTAGAAGACTAATAATACTGGGGCCAGGTAAAGAGAGAAAATAAAATAATGCAGTTTCCACTCTTGCTTTGCATTGTTATTGGTGTCTCTCATGTACCTAAGCATAGGAGCTAATGTTAATTCATTTATCTTTTTCTATATAAGGGTTGTTGTAACGAGAACAATGTCGTTTGCTTTTGCGAGTATATTACTGTATTTTCCGAATTTTGATGTTAAAAATTATTTCTAAGAATTAAGCTGGAACACTATCAATAATATCAAGCTATTTGTGCTATTAGATTTTTAACGCTTTAATTGAGAACTGTCTGGTTAGTATGATGTTAGTTTTCCACAGTTGAAGTGAGTAGTTACTAGTCAATTTAATTGTGTAATCTAACGGATAAAAATAATAAAAGTTGAGAATAGTGCGCAAGCGGGGAACTTTCCCCTATTTTCTCTCCCACTAATGTATCGCTCGCCTTATGTTACCTGACTAATCTTATTATTATTATTATTATTATTATTATTATTATTATTAATCTTGTGGACCCTAATCCAAATGTGTTTGGTGCACTATAACATGTGAGGAACGGACGAGATTTGCTGTCAAGTTCATTCCCTTGTACTAAATATTTTTGACTAATACAATATACTCTGCTTAACTGGCTTTCGCTGTTATCTTCTTCATCCTCTCTTACTCCCTCATAATTTGAAAGAATCTAATGCAATTTCCTGTACTATTTCGGAATCTCGACGGCGCCATTATTATCTTAAGCCTCCTCTCCTCTGATCACCAAATTGCATGTTGGTTTTAGTGGATTAGGAATCATGAAGAACATTACACAGCATAAAGAAGTGTCCATTCGCTTTCTATAAAAAAGAACACAAAGTTATAAGAGTTATACAGTCATTGACCATAAGCAGTAATCCAGCTAAGAACACCATGACTTTTTCTTTTGAAAGAAAGGTAACACGCTACCGTTTTATTTATTTCATTTATAAATAAAATTAGCTGCAAATGTGAATTGAATAGAATTCAAACTTAAGTCTCGAGTACCAACTACCAAGTCCTTTGCCATTTGAGCTAAAAACGGTCGGTAAGAACACCGTGACTTAAACAGTATATTGTGTGATGAACAAAGAATAAAAACACTGCATGTGCTGTAGCTGTTCAATTTATTGATTCCACCCAACGAGCACAGTTGGTGCCCCGTAAACCTTTTTTTAAGAAAAAAAAAAGAATAAAAAAGAATAAAAAGGCCAACCACTATAAAACGTAAATAGCTCAAAATAATCTTCAATCATGCAAAGCCAGTTCATCCTCTCATAATTTTTGTTGACCATAACATGCTCCTAAAATAGTTGTGTTGGAAATTTTTTCTGGAAAAACTAAAAAATCCAACAGGTAACATCACAAAACATACACCAGATCCCCAAACCCATACAAAGTACCAGAATTTTGTGGAGACAAGATTACAACATAGTGATGGAAACTGGAGAGATTTACGATACAAAGAAAGATGTCAATACCAGGCGTATTCTGCATCATAAGCAAACTCACCGTTCCACTCAAGTGTTAACGGAAAAGATTGTTATTTTTATTGTAAGTCAACAAATAAGAGTGAAAACACCAATGCTATGATCCACATATCCATACCAATGATCTTAACTTTGCAACGGAAGTTTCAATTAATGGCATATATTAGTACTCAAAAGTTGAGAAAATTGTGTCCAGAGTCCTTAAAGGTTGATAAGATAAGATCGGAGATGAATCTCTCTTTGTTAACTCATGTACAACCATCAATTCCGTACAGGTCCACCTCGTGTTCTTCAAAACGGAATAAATATGATGCAAGCAAGGCTGGTGCTGAATAATCTTATGCACTAGCAACTTGAGTGGCAGCAACTGGGGTGTCTGAGTGTGAACCCCATTCGGTCCACGATCCGTCGTAGACTGCAACATCAGTTTTCCCAAGCCGATGGAGGCCCTGAAATAAAATGGAATATGTAAGTTGTGAAACCACATATAGTCCTATATTTAAAATATAATATGGCTAAAACTTTATACTTGGTTGTAGCATTTTGGGCGGTAGATAGGCCCAAGAGGTTAAGAGAGTTAAGCGTGTTAGAACTAGAATAGTTCTGGAATGTGTGAGACCCTAGAAAGTGGGGCGTCACATTAGTCCGATTTAAACAATGATTATTGTTACTTCACTTAGTTACAGCTAATTATCAGCCTCTATACGAAGAAAGCAAAAATGCAGCTAAAGACCCCCGCAGCTGTAGACCGTTATGAAATGACCCCCTGAACATTATAGTTTGTTGATTGGCAACTCACAACGTCAGGATTCAGAAAAAGGGCATTTTAGGGATCCAAAAAACTAGCTCGAAGTTGCAAAGATAAAAAAGAGAGGTTCTAAATTGTGAAAATGAAAATATGCGACTACACAGAGCAAGTATGCAAAATGACCAAACATTTTCTCATAGTTCAGTTACTATGGCACATACCAAAGCAAGTATGCATGCAGTCACGCCAGTACCACAAGAGGTAACTACAGGACTATCGAGAGAGATACCTGAAACAAGTTGAAAAGCCAGAGTGAGATAAGCCAGAGTGAAATATTCGACATAATGCAAAATATTAGTCTAATATTCTTGCTCAACATCCAGTGCTACAACTGAAACAAAAATTGTTAATGACGTAAAGACATAATTTTTTTAAGGGAAAACTTCAAATACCCCGCTTGTGGTTTCACTTTTTCTCACTTTAGTACCCTATGGTTTAAAGTGTATCAAGTTAGTACCCTATGGGCTGTGGTTTTACACTTTCACTTTAGTATCATGTGGTTTAAAATGTATTAAGTTAGTACCCTGTGGTTTCGCACTTTCTCACTTTAGTACCCTGTGATTTAAAAACCGCAGGGTACTAACTTGATACAAAAATAAAACCACAAGGTACTAACTTGATATAAAAATAAAACCACAGAGTACTAACCTGATACACTTTAAACCACAGGGTACTAAAGTGAAAAAGTGCGAAATCACAGGGTACTAACATGATACACTTTAAACCACAAGGTACTAAAATGAAAAAATACGAAACCACAAGTTTTTTTTGAAGTTTTCCCCTTTTTTAATATTCAAGAAACTATCCAAAGTTTTATGGTAGAGTCATTGCAGTGAAATGACCGGTTCCCTTATTATTTGCAGCAAAGACTGTCTGACTTGGTACAAATGACCATCATAGATATAAGATTATCCTCTATGAAAGAAGTACGACGTGTGGATAATGAATTCCTTGCATGATATGCAATTTTACTAATGAACCTGTGTGCCATTATATTTCAGTGTAAGCTAACATAACGTCTAGAATATCATTTATGTATATACATATATATATAAGATACTGTGATATGATGTTCCATTGTTAATATATGATGAGGTGTTCCATTATTATGAGGCTTAATAATTATAGCTCGTGAGCTATTTTGGCCTTTCTTAAAATCATTAGAATTTTCCAGAGAGCTGAAAGCCACAAAAACTCTAGGAGACTAGAAGTGAGTTTTTGAACCTTGAAAAATACTGCATACGAGTCACAATGAGCAAGAAAGATACATTTTGATAGTACTAAATAAATTCCCACCTTCTTGCTCAAACCTTTTTCTAAGTTCGCTTGGAGGCAATAACATCTGAGAACTATCCAGCATCTGCAGAAAGTTAACATACGCTTAAGTAGAAAAAACAAATATGAAAATAAAAAACAATACGAGCGAGTTCAGAACTTTTCAGCCATCAAAAGGACCTCATATATCAAAAAAGGAAATCAGATGCCAGGCTATTGGCCACTTGGAGGGATAATAAATGTAGCCAAATATACCGATGGCACATAAAGGTTGCCACTACGATAGAGAGTAGAAGGCAGAAGTTCAACTAGATTTTAACTGTGTGAAAACATCCAGTTTCTCTTATATGCATGTCATAAGTTATAAGCTTCTTCTAATCCATGCATTTATAGACTTTCTTTACACACTGCTTCGATGCACCAAAATTATAATAAGTCAATTTAAAGCAGTGCGGCCAATACTCAGATAGGTATCTTATAGATATTCTAAAGGATACCGCATATGTATACACACACAACTCGAAAGATATGAAAAAAAAAAATAAAGAAATGAAACAAAAATATAATCAGATACCAAAATTAGGAAATTGACTGTAAATTTCTACCTGAGCAAACGGAATACATTTACTCCCCGGCACATGCCCACCTCGTATTCCCTTTCTTGGCTCTGGAGTCGCACCGTCAAACCTGAATACAACCAAACCATACACTAGTTACATGTAAGTTCCTTACAAAAATATTCTGCTTTTCTGACAAATAAAGAAATCAATAGCTTACCTAGCTTTTGACCTAGCATCTATATGCTGATGTGTCTGGAGATCAATATTCTGTTTAACCTGAATGCAAAGAAAAATCACTTTTGTTATTTAAGTCAAATAATGTTTACTCTCCAAGCATATATTTGATAAAATTAAAGACAGATATCATAGAGTGGGACCAGATTTTCTCCAAGGCAAAGAACATAAAACCAAGAAATTAATGATGTTACGAAGAGAGAGACAGAGAGACATAGCAGAGAAATGTCCCAACCTGTTCAAGTGTCCACAAAAGATGAGGTTGCAACTTTGCCTCAAAAGTGGAAGGACCAACCTGCTAAAAGAACTTAACTCTATAAGCAGCGACAAAACATAAAGCTAATATCATCCACTGATTCAATCCAAAAACAAAGGTAACATCATCCATTTCTACAATCCAAAAACAATAATGCAAACATAGTTCAAACTGGAGTCATATGAAAAATGATTGCTACAACAATTAACATCAGCAAAATGGCTAAGAAGACCGAATCCGCAAATTCTGCACGTGGGCGGGTGCGTGCGCGTGTGAATTTTTCAAGCTTCTAGTGAAAATTCAATACTCTAGTATTTCTCAATTTCCGTAAATTTGTTATGAGGCCAAAATATCATTTTGTGCAAGAAGACGAATGCCATGCCTAATAACTGGACCCATGTGGGACCTCTAAAGCAGATAAAAAGCTCTTGGAAATGATTCAAGGGAATGAATGTTTTTAAGGCGGAGAAAATGATATAGACAATTGACCTACTCACATATTGACACCTCTAGTAGACTGTAAACCTCAGCAAGCAATAAGCATGAGCAGAAAATAGGAATGCATGTTACAAACTTACAACAGAACTCATGAACAAATAAAGAGATCTGCCTAGATAAGATAAATTAATTCGCATTGTTTCAAATAACATACTGGTTGTCCATGGTAAGCTTTCTCAATTGCTTCGCTAGCAGCACTGGCCTTCAAAATTGCATCACCAGAGGCACTAGATTCAACATCATATCCAGAAGCACGCCACTGTGGCAAACCTCCATCCAACACCCAAACCTTATCGTGTCCAAAGACTCGAAACATCCTATCATTTATTCCACAAAGAAAAAAAAAGACTTAGCAATCATCTCATGAAAAAGATAATACGATAAAACCTATTTTTCCATGTGGATAGCATGCAGAAATCATAGCTTAATTCATAAATTTTCAAGCACTTATATTATTTTTATTCAAAGCATTATTGGCAGTCTCCTACTTACGAGTTCTGGAACAATATAAAGTGATAAGGTAAAAAATCATATAGAGTTATTTCCCAAATAAATTTATGAACTACGCAAATAAATTTATGAATTAAGAAGACGTAAGATGTAATGCATTTAAAAAGTGATAAATATTCCGATGAAGTTTTTGTATTCGGTAAAGCTCAGAAGAACATGAGGAGTTCAATAAGAAAAACTTCAGTTTTAGCATCAAATATGATAATCCTGAGCATCTGATACAATCTAAACTAATTGTATAAAGCTTATCAGTTTCCAAGTAACACCTATCGTTAGCTAGATATAACAGCTATCATTGGAGGAAAATGTTTACCACCATACACGAGCTGCACTGAATATCCCCTTTCCATCATAAACAATTACCCCATCCTTATTATAGATACCAAGAGCAGAAACAGCAGCAGCAAAAGCTTCTTCTGACGGCAGCATGTGAGGCAACTGTTTCAAAGACTTGCAAAAGTTAGTAGCCATGCTCTAGATGAAACTTCCTAGAAACAGAAAAAGATTGAGATAACGAAAAAAAGAGAGCTAAAATATTTAATAGTATCAACAGAGTCGTCACTATGTTTTGTGATGTCGATGACGAGCAAAATGATAATTACAGCAGGTTTATGAGCAGTAACAAAGTGATGGATATGGTCGCATTTTCAAGGCCAGTCCAGCATTCCTCATTTGTTCGGATAGGAAGGAAGAAATAGAAGTCAGTAAATTTTCATGTTACTTGTCCACGTATAGGGCCAAAAGAAAGTAATCATTCATTAAGACAATTAATATGCTTTACAATTTCAGATCCAAAGAAGACAAGTAGAAAATAAACCAAAGGCAAGAAACAATGGTTGTCGAGTTCAGGAAACCAGCAGAGTGCTCACAGATACTGTATATGAATTTGTCTTAATTACGCAACTAAATATTTTAGATAGTTTAAGAGCTCGACACACCCGTCTGAATAGGAAAATCAATTACATGCAAATCTGGGTGATGCCAATCTGATAAAAATAAAAGCTAAAGCACAAACATTAGTCAGCCACATCATGAGAGATGAGGTGTAACGAAAAATCTTAGAAGAGCCGAACTTACATTAGTTGTTCTGTCCGAAATTCCATCAACATCAAAGAACAAAGCACCCGGAATGTGGGCCACCTGATTGTAACAGAAAAAGGGACAGTTAGTAACATTAAAGACTAGAAATTTGTACCATTTCAAAAATTGTAAGCTAAGCCTAAAAGTTGACATTCACAAAGCATTTGCAAACATCCATTGTATGCAATCTAGAAGGCTAACTTTAGATATATCTTTGACATATACACCCCGTAAGGGTCCAAATCTCACCAAAGAAGCTTTTACCTGATATTCTTGAAGCGGATTCCGCTGCTCATCTGGCATATACCAAGACGCATCCAACACCTTTGAGAGAATAAAAGGCCCGACATTAAGAAATTCAGAAAAAAAACAAAAATCACTTAATATCTCCATAGTTTAATAATTAAGATCATCAGCTTCACAGATTGGTCAAAAAATATCTCAAGCATAATAAGCACATTAATTACTTTTGACCACACTAGAACCATAAGGCCTACAAGCTTAAAGAATGTTATTGCAAAAGTATGATTACTATAACGGTCACGTCTTCTAACAACAAAATTTCGTTCACACTTCACATGAATTTACTACCCATAATATCTGTATAATAAAACACAAGATTAAAGTTATAACCAGAGCACTTCACGAAAGAAATATCTGTTGAAAGATATTACCTAGTAGCAGATTACAGCACAATTCGCTAATAATAAACAAATCCAAAGTGGAAATATAAGTATACCAATACATCTGGCTCTTTGAGATTGGCATGAAGCCATTCAGCAGAAACAACAGGTTCATTATGCGGCACGGAATGAATCGCCGATGCACTCAGTCTCATGCTAGATGAAGCGGTTACATTGCATCGAGCAAAACCGAAAGATGGGGGAACAAAAGATAAACCATGCGCACGGACATAAGGCTCTTTATTCTGCAGATAAGATTATAAAAGAAACAAGAACATCAGTTAGACATATTAGCAAAGAATATTTGCATGATAAATAAAAGCATGAAATAATCCGAAAGAAAAAATATATCTTTTAAATGCATATACATATCCCTGCAAAGTAGTGACATTGTAGCATTATCCCTCAAAAGTTTTTATAATCAAATATATATGCATCTTTGCAAATATTTCCCTCCCGTACTTGATCAGTTTAAGTTGACTTCTATAAAAATGAGCACTCTAATTCTGAATTAGTATCTTATATAAGTACTAATGACGTTGTTTTTCATTCTAATCAACTCCGCTGTAACTCTCACACAATTCCACATAATCCCTAAATCCTAAACCCTTAGCAAATCGTAAAAAAAAAAAAGTTTTTTTATTTTTCAAAGGCACGACCTTGGCAGGGCAAAGTTGCGTATCTCGGAGATGATTAAACTTTGCACGAATAAATTCGCAGTTTCGCAACTTTATGCGAACCCACGTGCAATTACCCAAGAAATCAAACTCTAAAAAGCCTAAAACCCAAAATCGCCGATGAAAACTAATCAAGCCACACAAAAAAAACACATCAAGAACACGAATTCACAACAGTTGCGATATGAGCAGAGACCGGCGGGATCAGAAACCCCAAAACAAGGAGGAGATGCGATGCGTAACGAAGCAAGGGAAGGAGAGTTTCCTTTGCGAAGTGGCCGCAGAACCTCGTCGCCTCGCGCGAAGGGCGAATCGAGGGCCGGATCGAGCGGAGCCCGCCCGCGAGGGCGCGGCTCACGAGGGCGGAGGCCATTGTTGAGGAGGTGGGAGGAGACGACGATGACGACGACGACGATGATGATGGGGGAGACGATGATGATGGGGGAGACGATGATGGTGCCGCGAATCTTATAAGAGAGCGGAGGAGGACGAGGAGGAATCGACCATCGCCGCTCACTAAACCCCTCGGCTTGTTCTGCTTCGTCGCCCCACTGGTTTTCTTTTTCTTTTCTTTTTTTTCCTTTTTCCTTTCAAATTATTCCAAAACCCCTCTTTTAATTTCCCCTTATTATTACGGTGGGTGGGATTTGTACGTACTTTTGTACTAGATCCTTCCATTTATTAGTTTTATAATATCTATTTATAGAAAAATATTTCACTAATTTATAATTCTTCATATAAACGAAATCTAAAAGTATCTTACTAAAATTTATTAATAAATTTTCCAAATTTAATGGCTAGTTATTAAATCTAACAAAATTTCCATCTCCAATTATTACAAGCAAACTCGCGTCCTGTTACATTACAAACCCACGGTTCGTGGCCCGGTTTCCGCACCAGGTTCTAGTGCGAACACTCGGTCGTTACCTGCTTCAAAAACAAATGGAAACTCAAAACTAGGGGTGGCAATCCAATTCATTTGTTGAATCGATTCATTTCGAAATGAGCTTGAAATCAATTTCGTTTAGTAAGCAGTGAAACATGACGAATTTTTAATTTCGTTTGATAAGCGAGTCGAATACTGAGTCATCAGTGTTCAATGAATTTATTTATATAATTTATTTAATTTATATTTTTATATATAAATAAATAATTATATATAATATATATTTTTATTATTTAATTTTTAGCAAAATAAAAATATAAATGCGAGCTTAATTATAAAAAGACTCATTTGTATATATAAAATTTTTACTATTAGATCAAAATCTAATGAATAAGATTTTATAAATTTATTTTTTTAATATATTTAATCTAATTTTTTTTTATTTATTACTCGGTTAGTAAATTTCGTGTTCGGTTTGTTTATTAAGCAATTTGACAGCGAGTAATTTTTCCGATCTTTAATGAGCCTTTAACATGTTATGTGTTCGAAACGCTCGTTTTACCTCGCTCAAACTAGCATAAGAAATGAGACAAAGTTTTGACCTTTAACAGCTTCCTCCTGCGAGTAACAAGAAAGAAGTTCGTTACAGCTTCTCGCCGCAGCAAAAGTTTTAGAATTTCGAGCTCTCAAACACGCGACCACTGCTTTTCGGGGCGGAGCAGAAAATTCTATCCTCGATCTCTTATAATCAAATCACAATTCCGGGGACTTACTGCCAACCTCTACAGCACTGCAACCTGGTGATTTCCTTAGACCTCTCTCCTTCGCCGCACCCATAACATCTTTCACATTCTCCCACTTGTCCTCAAATGCATAGATATAAGATAACAAACTATAATACCCACTGTGGTCAGGATTCAGCTTAAGCAATTTGCTCGCGACCGACTCGCCGATCTCGGTGTTGTGGTGCATTCTACAGGCCGCAAGCAAAGCGCACCAAATATGCGGGCCGACTGGACAGTTCATGCCTTCGATTATCGTCATCGCCTCTTGTAGCTCTCCGGCTCGGCCAAGGAGATCAACCATAATGCCACAGTGATCTGAATTGGGCCGGACGCCATAGACCCCGCTCATCATACTTTCGAAGATCTTCTTTCCTTCTTCCACCAAACCTGCATGGCTACATGCCGACAAGACCGAGACGAATGTTACGCTATTGGGTTCGATTGATGATTGGATCATGCGATCGAAGGTTGCGATTGCCTGATTTCCAAGGCCGTGGGTTCCGTAACCTGCGATCATCGAACTCCACAATACCACATCTTTGTCGCGCATTGTTTCGAACACTTGAACTGCGCTTTCCAGGCTTCCAGATTTCGAATACAAATCGATGAGCGCAGCCCTCACAAACACTTTGGAATCGAAACCGGACGCGACTAAGTAGCCGTGGAAGCAAAGGGCTTGGCGAAGGATAGCTAGTTGCGAGCACGAATTGAGAATTTTTACTATTACGACTGCGTCGGGATTGAATCCGTCGGAGAGCATGCTTTGGAATAGCTTCAATGACTCGCTAGGCATACCATTCTGGGAAAGACCGCCAATGACTGCAGCCCACGCGACGGCATCCTTTTCCGGCATTCGGCGGAAGAGATCGATCGCCTCGTTGCAGCACGAACACTTCATATACATATCGATAAGAGCAGTAGAAACTGATGTTTCCAGTTCGAAACCTTTTCGAACAGCGACCTCGTGCACCCTCCTACCTTCATTTAGATCGCAAGCAATTGCGCACGCCTGAAGAACGCTAACCACAGTGACCGAACTGGGCTCCAATCCTGCTTCGACCATCATCTTATACGTTTTAAGAGCTTGCGAAGGATCTCCACGTTGAGCATAACATGAAACCATGCAACTCCACGTGATGACGTCTCTCTTAGACATCGTACCGAACAGCCTCTGCGCAATTCCAACTGCACCCAACTTCACGTACAAATTCAGAACAGAATTAGCCAGTGAGAGATCATCGTCAAAGCCCATCTTAATCACAAACCCATGGCACGATTTCCCCGACCGGATATCCCCCAACTGTGCGAGAGCCGACGCTACACTAACGAGCGTCACCGGATCCGGAACCACGCGTTCCCCGACTACAGCACGCGAAAAGAACGACACGGCTTCTTCAGCACAACCATTCTGCTGGTACCCAGAAACCACCGAAGTCCGAAGCACGACATCCGGTTCGGGAAAATCGTCGAACACCTTGAGAGCACTACCCATGTCCCCGCACCTAGAGTACATCTCAACGAGCGCCGCGCCCACGAACACATCGGAATCGGCGATACGGGCCCTCACAGCCGCGGCGTGCACGGCTTTGCCGTGGGCCCGCGCGCCGAGGGCGCCGCAAGCTTTGAGAGCGAGGGGCAGCGTGAAAGCATCGAAAGGGAGGGACTCGACCATGCGGCGGAAGAGGCGGAGGGTTTGGGACCATCGGCGGGCGCGGGAGTGGGCGCGGAGGAGGGCGTTGTAGAGGAAGGTGTTTGGGTGTGGGATATCGTCGAACACCTTGTGGGCGGCGGCGGCGGAGGAGACGCGGGCGTAGGAAGCGGTGAGGAGGGTGGCGAAGAAGCAGTCCGGGGCGGCGAGGAGGCCGCTGCGGAGGAGGAGGGAGTGGAGTTGGGATGCGGAGGCGACGTCGCCGCACGATTTTACTATTTTGGATAGCGATTCTCGGCTCCTCATACATGGAGGAGCCTCAGCTATACGTTGTCCTCGCGCTTAGAATAGAGTTTAAGAAGAAGGTGAAAAATGCGTGGAGACCCCCTTAAGTACATTCGATTCTGAACATGCCCCAAATTTTTTTACATTTATTTATTTAATGATTTTACTGAAATAAATTAAAAGAATTTTATCAAATTTGATAGTTTTCATTCATTTTAAAAAACTAATTTGTTGAGGGGATGTCACAACCAAATGATAGTAACAGAGGATCTTTTCCTTCGTAAAAAGAAGAAAAAAAACGAATGAAAATTGAATAGAAATACATCAGGGCCAGCATATTGTGTGCCAGTTGAAAAATCCACTACCTTATCAACCTTTTGACATCAGATATGTAGTACTCAACTTATTATTCAATAAAGAAAAAAAAAATTACAGAGATTCGGAGGCGAAAAAGTATGGAGAGAATGAGTTTAAATCATGCTTCTGAGCTCTGAGCTTCAAAGTTACTCGAGAACGCTTTACATCGCGCAGACGAAGGGATTACCAAGGAATTTCCCGACCGTCCCAAGCGAAGAACTTCCCATTATCGCTACTCTTAGCATTGTCGATGATGTTCAGAAGCTTTTGCACGGCGAATTCTTTGGTGAAAAGCTTACCCTCCGGTACGTTTCGCTGGAACAGTCGTGAAAGGTCGGTGTCGACAGTTCCCGGATGCAATAGAATGCAAACAATTGGATCCTTCTTCCGAGCAAACTCCACAGATACAGTTTTCGTCACTGCAGATAGAAATAGATGATTCTGTAAATTGGACTAATCTACGCAATTATTGACATTTGCACTGATCATTATCATCCAAACCAGTGAGGCAAAGAACACTATTCCCAATTCTTGGTTTTGAGGCCATGTATTTCCAATCATAGTACCCTCCTACAATGTCGATACTCTCGCACTTGAAATTCCGAAAATTCTTCAGTTTGTAATTTTAGAAATGAGTTAGGACATATCAAATATAAGTCGCAAGTACGAAGCTAAGTGTGTGTATGTAGAATCATCATAACAATTAATACTGCTGCTGATAAAATACGTCAGAGAACGAAAAGAGAAAGCGAGTTAAATTGCATACACTGATTTAGTGCCGCTTTCGAAGCTCTATAGGAATGCCATCCCCCCAAACCATTGTCGCCGATGGAACCCACTCTAGCGCTTAGGTTTGCGACCACGGCGATCTCTCTCTCTGTTCCAGAGCCTCCACCCATCTTCAGTAACGGCGACATGTGCTATTTAACATCTCTTCTCGTATCAATCTCAAGCTGCACTTTTTACATAAGCAGAAGCTGAAAGAAATTAGTGAGAATACACTCTACCTTAATCACTAAGATTGGGCCGACGGCATTAACTTCGTAAGTTAGCAGCAAAGATGACTTCTGCACTTTGCTCAGTGTTGTTTCTGAAACCATCATTAATTCAAAAAAAAAAAAGTTTCAGCGAACACAATCATGAATTCACCTAGGAATCGGATAAATACGAAGCATTGAGTTAGATCCATCCGCGAACCTGGTTGGAGTACATTAGGTATCGAAAGAATTCCCGAAGTATTAACGAGTAGGTTAAGCAATCCGTATGTTTCACTAACAGAGCTTGCTGCCGCCTGCCACAACATACCGTTTTCAGAAAAGTAAAACCAAGACTTGAAAATGCTACAAATATCTATCCATATTAAAAAAGAAAAGAGAAACGTCTGCACCTCCGATTGCAATTGCAAATAATTGGCGCAAGAATACGTCTATGAAATGATGGAAAATATACCTCTATGGTGGTTTCATTCGTCGCGTCAAGCGGGAGTATGTTAAGGCGATTTTCGTATTCTTTTTTCAGTTTGAGAAGATCGGCTGCGCCGTCGGGGTTCCGACATGTCGCGACGACGCGCCCCTCTTCACTCCTCTTCAACAATTGCCTCACCTATCATGCATACATCATTCACTACAAAGTTTTGAGAATGCGAATGCGCCGAAGTTCATACTCAATTTATCTAAATACTATGTTACAAAGTTTGTGAACTGAGAATTTCGTTAACAATTAACTGCTCATACTTGTTGCTTGGTTTTAACAAAAAATACTACTGTATCATTAGCTAAAAAGTGGAGAAACCCAAAAAAAATTAATAAAATTATCGTTGAATCTAAGTAAATTCCCAATTCATATGATAACAATGGCTCAATTAATCAAAATTAACATAATTCGAGAGAGCTAGCGTTTGTTGAAATAAAAATAATAATAATAATAAATAAGTTAAGAAAGCAAACTTATCTGTCTCAAAATTGCTAGGAGTTGAGGGAAATTTCATACATTTTAACACCAAATTTAAAAAAAAAAAAAAACAGGGTCAAAAAAAAAAAAAAAATTGGGGGAGGGGGAAATGATAAAGTATACGGACGAATTCGAGGCCGATTCCTCGAGAAGCGCCCTGCACCATCGAAACGCCGCCTTGGAATCGCGTCGCGGCCGCAGCCGCAGCCGCAGCCGCGGTGGAGAACGCGGCTTTTCGAAACGACGACGAACGCATCGCGAGCCGCGGTGGCGCCACTACAAGCTTCAGCATGGCCCTTTTTTCTTTTTTTTTTTTTTTTGAGTATATAACTATACAGGTTTGGGCCAAGCCTTTTTAATTTTTCTCTCTCTTTTTTTCCCTTTTATTTATAATTTATTTATTTTTTTCCCACAACGCTTTAATGCGATGGTTGAATTAAAAAAAAAAAAAAAAAAAAAAAAAAAAAAAAAAAAACTTATCTCGCAATATGCACTTAATTTTTTAAAAAAAAATAAAAACTCTCTACAAACCTACTAATCATTTTTCTACCGGGCCGGCCTTCATTCTAATTTCATCAAATATTTATTTTTAACGTTGAAATTAATTTTACCAAAATTGTCTTTATGCTTCTGCAATTTCTTTCATATTCGAAAATATCGTAAGAGATCAGAAAAGGGAAAGATATATAAGATAAAAAATATATATTGGTCATTTTATTAGTTAATTTTATTAATTATATTTTTGATCTTCTGGAGGAGTTAATTAATATACCCCTCCAACGAAGTTCATTAATTAAATTATAAAATCTACAAATCAATGTAATAATAATAATAATAAGATTCATGCACTTGTACGTACGTGTACCGCTTCTTCGTTTGGCACCAGGGAGTAGCACGTCTCCACAATCTCAACCACTACTTTTGCACATAAAAATAAAAACGCACGACACTTCACATGAAACAAAGAAACTGGACTAATAATATGAACAATTAAACCAAAGCCAAAGTTAATGACCTTGGTTTTATTACGTACATAACATTAAGTTAATGAACAGTGACCATGAACATGCCATGCATGCAACGCATGCATGCATGCTCATAAGCGCAACTAATTAAAGATCAGTACGCATAAAGCTTTGCTAACTCCTGCAGGGCAACGTCGTCGGCGTCGACCTCGGGGTCCGCGTTCTCCAGCATCCACAGGAGGTGATCAAACAAAACGACCTCGCACTTCACCGATAATATTCCATCCTCCGCGTTCCCCTCCGACCGATCGATCAGCGCATTCAGCAGCGGGTGATTCAAGTGCTTCGATCGTATGACGTATCGGCGTCTCGAGCTGCCCACGAACACGACGGCTTCACGATCTTCATCTTCGTCGTTCATCGTCGCGGTCGCGTCCCAGAAATCCTCGTCTCTAGCGGATTGCGACCGTAGGCTGCTGTAGGAAGAGGATCTCCCCAGCTTTGAGAGGCTCCTGCACTTCCTAAGAATCACACTTATCTTCTTCATCTCCTAAGATAAAGAGAGGGGGGGAGGGGGGGGGACGAGGGATATATCTACAAGTGACATGAACTAGCGTAACTTAATATACACTCGAACTAGCTAGTTACTATATATGATCGTCAAATGAGTATTTGTAATATGGTAGGTGCTATATCGCTGTAGGCAGATAACTAAGAAGGGTATTGGTCCCGTTCCTACGACCTAACGAAGCTAACCCAACCAATATGGGTCCTAAGCCCATCATTAATGTTAGGTCCCAACGACACAAAATTACGCAAGGCTTAAAATTTACTAAAGTGTGCATTAATTAGATATATATATAGCTAAGAATAGCTGTAAAATGAACTTCTTCTACTATATAGTTATATATTTAACTCATACTATACTACAAGCAACCGCTTGTGGTCAAATTATCCAACACATGCCTCGAGCACGGTTTTCACTCAGATTATTAAGCAACTATTTGTTATGTTCTGACTTAATCTGGTCAAATTAGATCCATGCAATCATTTTAAGGTTGTGTTTTAACCACAAATTCTGAAGCAGGTAGGTTGCTAACTTTTTCTCAACGAAAAAAAATAAAAATAAAAATAAAAATAAGCCCACAAATTCAACTTTAAAGCTTAACCTCCAAATTCGAAGCCCATAAGCAATTTATACTCATGAGCTCAGGCTCTCGTATCCACAGCACGGTTGCGGAAGCTTCGGTCTGAGTCCAAATATGTCACCAAAATGATAAGTGGTCCAGGTTAATTTGACAGGGTGCCAGGTCTAAGAGGAGAACCAATTTGGTCCCAACCAGACCCTCTGGGGCCAGTTGGAGAGACGGTCCATGTTTCCTCGTACTTGGCGTGGTGGGCCCCATGGCTGCATGTCTAGTTTCATGAAAAAGCTCGATATATTATTATAACACCTAAATCACATCATCTGTCCGCGGCCAATCACATCTCTTCTTTTGAAAGCAAAATACAACAAAAGTATTTCTCTAATAAGCATGATAGGATGGATTTCGTTGGTTGCGAATACCACATCAGCAATATAAATGATGCATTTTCCACGATGCGGTTGCGGGGGATGGGCGCGTGGGGCCCACTTCAAAAGGTTTGCCTCGCTCGGTTTGGGGTGGGGGGGTTGATGGGTCAGGCTCAGAGACCCGACCTCGAGTTTGGACGGTAGCTGCAACCGCCCATATGAGGAAACGGGCTCGGCTGTCGCCTCCACGCTCCAAAGTGGGCCGTGTTCTCCAAATTTACCACCCATTTTTTTTACACATGAATTTACTTGGGGTTCTAAACAAGGTTTGTTATCTAAAGCTTGAATTAAACTAGCAGTACAATCACCCATTACAAGGGGTTTTTTTGGTGATTAAAATCCTGCCTCATAAGCTGTAGTTTGGGAGCGTGGAGTAGACAACGATTTTAAATAAAACAGTGTTATTTGACTTTTAACGAATTACCGGTCGATAGCGACATAGCCTAACATGGATTTTCAGATGCTTAAATACCGGACATAAGACCGACAAGCAACTGATTTGGTATAGCGACTTTCTGCCCGATCAAGAGTCAAGACCAGTCTGCCAGAAAACCCAACAAGTTGAAAAATAAAAAAGCAGCACCAAAGTAGGTCGACTACTTTTCAGGAAAAGTTTTTTTAAAAAAAGAAGGGGAAAGGAAAGGAATGTCCCTCTTTTATAACCACCAGATCAGGCTTAGTTCCATCAACATGAATCTAATTATAATCAACAGGTTCTAACTTCTAAGGGCCCAAAAAGTGAAATTTAACAGGGTGCAACAACTGATTGCCAACAAGGTTGCTTCAGAAATGGAAAGTAATACAGCTTCCTCTGAAAGCTCCATTATTATCCACTGTATTTAATGGCGGCTTAAGTCCAAGCTTAACTCCGACGAAAGAGCATAATAACTCACGAAAAGAGTATAGATAAGCCCTGAAGCAACAGCAACCACCCATGTTATTATTTAAGCCAATGTTTTAAGATAAATTATTGTGTGTCCTGTAAGCTACCGATTAAGGCACAAAGAGTTTGTAGCTATTCAGCTTATCGAGTGAGCATGTTCTCCAAAGCTTTACAAGACAATATTTTGTGGAATTTTGCTAATATGCAGCTTGTTCTATTTCACGAATACAACACCACAGTATAAGTATTGTCCTTCCTATTGTCAAAAAACAAGTGTTCAACTTGTCTCGCATAGCACATCACTCTATGGTTTACGAATCATGCGGGCGACCGTGTGGGAATTCACACAAGATTGCCTGAAGAATAAATGAGCAAATGTTACTTACTGAAGGTATTATCAGACATTGAAACGGAAGAGCATGACATCTCCCTCCTGTACAACGTAATCTTTTCCCTCCGATCTCAACTGCATTTAGAAGAATTTATTAATTAATGAAATTATTTTACCTATGTAACTTTGCCTCATAAGTAACTAATAGTTGGATTTATTGGAAAGAGCAATCTTACTAGCCCTTTCTCCCTTGCTGCTGCAAGAGAACCAGTTGCAGCAAAATCTTCATAGGATACCTGCCAGGTTATTGTCATTTTCGATCAGCTAAGAACCTAATGGAATACGCTTCTGGAACCAAAAGCAGTTGCTATTTGAAGCATGCTACTTCTGCTCCACAACGAAGCTGTTGGAGGGATTTTATGTAAAAGCAGTCTCTGCTTCTCCAAACAGCTGGAGCCAAAAAGCACTGCTTCAGAAGCCCCAAATCAGAGCTCCTGCTTTTGAAGTCCCAAAACTCATTAAAGCATTCAACAGAAACTGAAGCTACAGAATTTTCTGTTTGCCAAACAGTGGCTCTTATCCATCACAGAAGTAGTTCTAATTAAATGCTCACGGAGCATGATTGCCTTTTGCATATTCAAAGTTCCAATCAAACCAAAAGCCCTTGTCTTCCAAGCCAAAACAGATTGATGTAAATGTTCTCTTCAAACAAACTAACATGCTTTGCTTTGCTAAAGCTGTTGGTTATTCATTGCCAGCCTAAATTAGCAAAACCAGGGGCGCATCAGCATCATTTAATTGCGCTGCTTATTAACTTAAAATCAAATTTTCTCACATGTAGCGCTTCAGCAGCCCCAAGTAGCAAAAATCCAACATATCAAGAAACCTGATACTTACAGTCTCTGCTCGAATGAAGCCTTTCTCGAAGTCCGAATGAATAACTCCTGCAGCTTGAGGTGCCGTCATACCTAATAGTAAAAAATTATTAGTTAGAAATTGACTGCATTTAATAGGAAGAATAGTAGGTAAGTGGGGAAAGAAAACCAACCAGCAAGTATCGTCCAAGCTTTTGTTTCCTGAAGGGAAGGCAGAACAGAAACAAGAATGAGATGATACCTAATTGTAGATTTATCATGATATAGGAATGGTAGTTTAGAAGCTTCACCTTTTCTCCTGATGTAAAGTAAGTCCTCAAACCCAAAAGATTATATGTCGCTCTTATAAGATTGCCTAATCCACTTTCATCAACACCAAGAGACTTCAAGTACTCAATTCTCTCATGTAAGGGAAGTTCAGTCAGCTCTGCTTCAACCTGATTCCCAATTAGGATAAAGAACAGACAAATAAGCACTAGAACAACCCTTCTGATTCTTAATTTGATTCCAAATACAAAAAAACCAAAGCTGATTCCATTTCCTGAACAGAAGCTTAGAAATTACGCGTGGTTTACATAGCATGTTGACAGTTTCATTAAGTGCAACAGAAATTAAGAAGAATTTTGCATGAATCACATTATAATTTCAGGAAGCCGCAATGTAATATGAGTAAAAGATATGCTATCATCATAAGCTTCTTCAGAAAAAATAAAATAAAACAAAAGGATTCAATATTGCTTGTCATTATTAACAGTAGATATTAGTTTAAGGATATGATTGTACAGAAATTAGTAAATTACTGATCCATATGTATCTGCTTTGCCTTTAAATGCAGATGTCCAACCAAAACTTCAGTTCACACCACCTTTATATTTAGCCTTCAATTGCAGGTACAGAAACAGAGCAATATTTTTAGGTTGCAGGTACGGAAACAGAGCAATATAAACTTAAACACATGTATTGCTTAGGCAACTATTGATGGAACTCATATCTACAAAAAAACAAAAAGTGTCTCTAGTACATTAGACTGGCATATAGCGACAAAATTATATGATCGAGATTCTGGAGATCACTTTGTGATCAAAGGGACATTTAGTCAAGATTATCAACAAAACCTGTGCTGAAATTGTAACCACCGCAGATTGCAACTCTGATGCAAGCTTTTCCACATCCTTGACGTGAAGATTACTAGAAGGTTCCGCAAGGTCAGACTCAGTCACATTAGCCACATATATCACAGGTTTCATTGTTAGTAAACAGAGATGCCGTATAGATTCTTTCTCAAGATCCATCAATGAAACAGATCTTGCAGGTTTTCCATCCATTAGGGCCTTCTGAATTTTTTCAAGTGCTGACCTCTCAGCTTCCTCCTGAAATTATTAATCTGGCAATTATGAGAAAGCCCAGAAACACAATGAATTGCAACGTATCTCCATATTTTGTATAGTTTACCTTTAGTTTTGACTGGGAGTCTTTTGCTTTTCCTTTTTTAAGTTTCTCTAACCTTTTCTCTATCTGCACTTCTTAAAGATATATATCAGTCATATCAGTAGAAGGAATATTTACAAGACTTCCAGCATAGGAAACAAGAGCTGTGACAAAATGTCTTTGATGGAAATTACCTTCATACCTGGTCAAGATCAGAGAAAACCAGCTCTAAGTTGATGACATCAATATCTGACTTTGGATCAACTTTCCCATTCACATGAACAATGTCATTGTCCTCAAAGCAGCGCACTACCTGTTAAACCCAGTAAACACCAAAAAACGTCTAAACTAATTGTGATAAACATCCACAACTAGTTGAGTACCAACATCATCTACTTGTGACTGTAGATAAATGAAGGACACTATTAGCTAAATTATAGTGGATCTCACATTCACCATGAAGATATGCCAATATATAGTTTTTAAAACCTTACTAACATAGATATAAGAATAAATATCACCTTATCTACTAAGTTTTTAACATCATGACTATAATTACCAATATCAAATAAATGTAGATCACGAGTTTAACACAAAATTTAGATGCACAGTACAAGGTAAAAGAAAGAATGAGCACATTGTAAGGAAAATAACCTGAAGTATGGAATCCACTTCACGGATGTGCGAAAGAAATTTATTCCCTAATCCCTGTAAGATAGGCATTCACTCAGAATAACACAATAGAAATAAGCATACACATGCTAAAGGAACCCTAAAAATCACAATATATCTAAATACAGGTGAACATACCAGGATAAGAGAGTGAAATTAATTAATTTTCCATTATAACATGTATCACTATACAGTTTCATAAACTGGACTAGATGATCCAGTTATCAAATCACACTTGAGTCAACAAGCACTTCATCTATATAATAACATGCCACGGTACACCATACACCAAAAGCATAACAAGCGAAAAAGGCATTCCTGCCAGAAGCTCGAGTCCTTGAAATTTGACTACAGTAAGAATGTAAGATACACTACATCAGTATTAGAAGGTTAGAGGTCAACTATATGCCCTATATGAAGACAAACCACTCCAACCAAGAATAGCATACTTCTACTGGGAAGGATAATTGATTGTCAATACGACAAGGCACGTTGATAATGATTAAAGTTAGCATTATGAGCCACAGTTGCATTTCCTATATCTCATCCTAGAAAATCAGCTTAGTTAGGATAGTTGCATATAATGGCATCAATCACAATAATAACACAAGAAAGTCTCAGCATAGGAATTTACAGACCGTTCTTCGGAAGAGACTCATGCTGAATATAACTATTTATGAACCGAAAAGAGTGCACAAGCAGCAAGATGAACAACCATTGTTCTAGATTTCTTCGTGGGATTGCGATAATCAACGTAGCATTTCAAAATAAAAAACGTTTCTCCAACACTTTACTAGCAAACTCGATGCATACGAATGTACCTACAGAGGCCACATACTGGACCTATCCATAATTCCATAGTACAGACTACAGAGTCTCCATAGATATTCAAAAATGCAGAATATGCAGGATTGCATCTTAAAGCAGGAAAAACATTATACCTCTCCTTGACTGGCTCCTTTGACAAGGCCGGCGATATCAACGAACTCGATCGATGCTGGAACAGATTTTTGCGATTTACTAAGCTCTGCAAGCACATTCAAACGCGGATCTGGCACACCAACAATGCCGACATTTGGCTCTATCGTACAGAATGGAAAATTGGCAGCCTGCGCTTTCCCATTCTCAACCTAAAAGCCATGAATTATTGAAACATCTAAGAACGTTTAACTATAAACAATAACATGTCATCATATCATCCATCGTACAAAACCAGCTCTCAGAGACAAAACATCAAACAGATCGTTGCGTACAAGTTAAAATGTAAAAAACTGACTTGCTCGCGAAATTTATCAAAAAATAAAAGTGGAGACGAGTTTATCAACTAGGGTATCGATTTGAATGAAAACGTAGTGACTCTGCGAAGTGTGGCGAGCGAAGATTTGAGATTGGGGCGGGGTTTTGTGGGGGAGCTTACGACGGCGTTGAAGAGAGTGGATTTGCCAACGTTGGGAAGGCCGACGATCCCGGCCTTGAGGCTCATGCTGAGGCGCGAGGTGGAGGAGGAGAAGAGGCGGCGCCATTGCCATTGGAGGAGGAGAGGGGGGGAGGAGCACGACGAATAGGAGGATGAGGCGGAGGAAGGGGCACGACTAAACCCTAGAAGAGCCGATCCCAAAACCCTAGCCACCGCCATCGAGGTGCCTGTGGTGGTCGCAGCGGGCGAAGAAGAAGAAGAAGAGGAGAGGGCGGAGGGAGCGACCAGGAAAGGGATGCGGCTTTACAGGCTCGAAAACGGCGCACGTACGATATAAAAGAGGCGGTAAAGGGAAGAGGATATTTTGGCGCGTGCTCGCACGTGACACGCTAATATTTAATTAAAAAATAAAGGGTAAATTGTACTGTTGCCTCCTGAACTTTTGGCGGAGTTTCACTTTACCCCCCAAACTCTTAAAACGGTCATTTACCCCCCTATACTTTAATATTGCATTTTGTTGCCCCTTCCGTCAGTTAAAGTTAACGGAGCTGAACGGGAGTTAACGAAAGGGTTAGGTTTTGGCGGGAAATTTACCGCCTAAACTGTCTCTTGTTCCAACCAACTCACTTTTATTCCTTAAAAACTCCTTTTTTTCCATTTCTATGCCCTCCAACTCTTATTCTCATAGTTTTTGCATTCCAAAAACCGCCAAAACCTAACCCTTCCGTCAACTCTTGTTAGTTAACTTTAAGCGACGGAAGGCAACAGATGCAATATTAAAGTATAGGGGGATAAATGACCGTTTTAAGAGTTTGGGGAGTAAAGTGAAACTCCGCCAAAAGTTCAGGAGGCAACAGTGCAATTTACCCAAAAATAAATAAAAAATTTATCACATACAAGCATACACCTACACAACTACACAAGTGCATGAATAATATTTTTTTTAAAATTACCGACCGTCTCTGTAGCAAGTGATAAAAAATTTAGTAATTGATATTCGAGACCTAAGTTTGAATTAATTGATTCATATTTTTTGCTCAGTTTATTTCTAAATAAAATAAATAAAGCGGGTAACATACTATCTATCTCTAAAAATAAAAAAATTTAAAATTTAATATAAAATTATCAAATATTGTATTAAAAAAATCTTTACCAGAACATTTGCTAATAAATATAAAAATTGAAAACATTGTTGTAATAAAGGTAGAGGTGAAATTTTAGCACAAAAACACAACACAAGATGTAATCTAAAAAAATTTGGTTTCTCTAATCTCTAGTAATATTATATTAAATATATTTATTTGATAAGTATTATAAAAAATTGTTAGTTGAATAATATTACATCCTACGATTACTACAAACAAGACCTTAATCAACCGTTTTTTTTTAATATATATATATATGGGATCAAGAGGCATGTACATGGGAATAGCACTTGATCGATCGCATGGAGGAACGAAATCATTTGGACTCACTGTGGTTATATTAAAAAAAAAAATATGCAAAGTCTAAAATAACAAAAAATATTATAATTCTACAAGTCATCATCCAACAGTGCCCAGAATTTATTAATCTCTTTTTGATTTTTAGTATAAAAAACAATAAGATTAGCGGGAATAAATTAGCTGTTGAATGGGTGTGTTTTGAGTTAAGTTCTATTTTGGATTGCAAATCTAGCAGTGCTCTTCACTAAAATTAATAAAATTGTCACATGAACATAATTAGCACCTAATTGTGAATTCAACAACAGTTTAATGCAAGTACATACTACTTCACTCACATAAGAGACGAGTAGGGCTACTATGCTATTAGGAGCACAGCAGTCTTTGTGCTTCTAAATTTTTAACCATCTATCAAAATTGATGGGTGGTTAGAATGAGAAATAAAAGAGATATTGGGGAGAAATTGAGTATTTTAATTTCTCTTTTTCTTAAATTTCTCCCAATGGTTAAAAATTTAGAAGCACAATGACTGCTGTGCTATTAATATCACAGCAGTCCGATTCAAATCAATTAATATAGTCATATGCATAAATATACAAATACATTACATATATATTATAATTTTTTTTCTAACAGTAGGTTATAAGAGCATGGCTTTGGTACCGTACCCGTGTCATGGTCGAAATTCGAACTCTATACGTTCATGAGCGTGGAATCTATGAAACTAGTAAGGCTTCGTTTTGGAATGCGGAAAGAAAGTACGTTAGAAAAATATTCTGTTTGTTCCAGTACGTAATATTGTGTTATGTATATCGCGATGAGTCAGTTATGATATATTTTTTACGGTACTACCGGATAACGCAAAAATATATTTATATATATTTTTTGTAGAATTCTATTTTATCTAATAACGTTAAATAGGATTCAATACCAACTCCGCAACTAAACGCCAACATCGGAAATAATTTTTAGATTGCTAAATTACAATGTTATACTTTTATTACGTAAACAAACACACTCTAAGATAAAAAAAAAGAATTAAAAAGTTTGAATACAGCATATTGTGCAGCTTAAAAAGTCTGAGTGCCCAAAAGTAAACTCGACTAAGAATTTGGATGTTTATTATCTTCTTTTTAACCATTTATTCGTACGATTAAATTAAATTTCTCCTCGTGCATCACACAAACAATTACACCCTGTTTGACAAGGGTACAAGATGGAATTATACCCATCTTGTACCAAAACATAAATTATGGTGGGTGGGACCCACCCAAACCGAATTGTATCGGTACAACACGGTAAGGGTGGGAACGAGTTGTTCCTATCCTCGATTGTAACAAGGGTGGGAACAAGAAAGAGAATAGTTTTAAATTAAAATTAAAATTTTAAAATTGATCTTTTAAATTTAAATTTTAAAAATTATAAGTTTTTAAATTTAAATTTTAAAATTTTAATTAAAAAATATAAATATAATATTTAAAAATTAAATTATAAATATAACATTTGATGTTAATTAATTAAATAATATAATTTTAATTTTAAATTATAATTTTTATTCCTCTTATTCGAATCTAATCATACAAACATAATTTTTTTAATTATAGCTTATACTCTTAATTTTATTCAAATAAAAAAATAATCTTATTTTTATAAAAATTTATATTTGTACGTATTTTTGATATAACTAGTTCTTACTAATTTGCGAGCTAAACGTAGCCTTATTATTATGAACATCACATTGCTACATTGTTGTTACCTTCTCCGAGTTAATAATTTTATTTTATTTTTTTTATATCGCCATCACCGTCCACCTACATGGAATATTCTAGTTCGTTCACAAACTCAAGCATCTTTCACGCCTCCCCACGCCATTAAAGGCACAAAATTTTAACAATATATGAATGGACCCAGTCCACGAGAATGACTGTAGATTCTCCATAGTATCATTTCCATCTCTTATTGCAATTTTTTTTTTTTAAAGCAAAGTGAGCGAGAGAGTGAGTATTTCTCAAATATAAATTTATTATCTTTATTGTACGGTCACACTGACAAATCAACACTATTTCGTAATTATAATCTTTGACTTTGAATTTTATTATCGTTTTTTGTAGCTAAAGTTTATTAAATTATTATCAATTTAGAGTCTTTAGCACTACATTATTAAATAAAATAAATTTTTTAGTTCAAGAGATAGAAATAGTACCTTCATATTATTAATTATGTTCTCGAGAGAAAAAAAAATATATAGAAAAAACTTTAAAAATCTCCTTTACGGTTTCACACTTTTTCAAAAATCTCTTCTGTGATTTAAAATGTATCAAGTTAGTACCATGTGGTTTCTTACTTTATCACTTTAGTATCCTGTGATTTGAAGTGTATCAAGTTAGTACCCTGTGGTTTTGAACTTTATCACTTTAGTATCCTGTGGTTTCACACTTTATCACTTTAATAACTTATAATTTAAAAAATCATATGGTACTAACTTGATACAAAATTAAAATTACAGGGTACTAAAGTAATAAAGTGCAAAATCATAAGGTATTAACTTGATACACTTCAAACGACAGGGTACTAAAGTGATAAAGTAAGAAATCACAGGGTACTAACTTGATACACTTTAAACCAGGGGGGGTTTTTGAAAAAATATAAAATCACAGGGGAGGTTTTGAAGTTTTCCCAAAAACATATATTGATAAATTTCAATATAATGCTTGGTTTATAGTACTAGTATTAAAGTTAATATATATATGATAAATAGAAAAAAGTAAAGTAATATGCGGTCCTATGGACGATTCGGTGCACCAAGTTTAGCGGATATTTTATCAATAATGAGAGCCGACCCTTTTCTAGTATTAATATTTTGGTAAAAATAATTGGGAATCTTTTAACAGTAGCTGGATTTGAAATGTCTCGTCTTTATTTTTTTTATTTTATTTGATCAATACTTTGGTTTACTCTTGGTTTTTTTTAGATTAAATACTTTTAATTAAATATATTAAAAATTTTATGAAATTTAATATTATTAAATTTGTATTATATTATTTATACTGTATATAAAAGCACGTATATTCAAAGGGTAAATTGCACTGTTGCCCCCTGAACTTTTGACCGAGTTTTACTTTACCCCCCAAACTCTTAAAACCGTCATTTACCCCCATATATTTTAATATTGATTCTTGTTGTCCTTGAGTTGAAGTTAGCAATTTGAGCAGGAGTTGACGGAAGGGTTAGGTTTTGTGAGAAAATCTCTTTTAAAAAAAAGCATTAACTCACTTTTATTCCTTAAAAACTCTTTTTTTTTCATTTCTATGTCCTCCAATTCTTCTTCTCCAACTATATTAAAATCTTTTGAAGTTTTACCTATATTAAAATTATTTTTTTTAAAAAAATAAAAGTTAAGGAGGCGATTTCAGAAGGGCCTCGAGTGGAGGGGGTCTCATACATTTTTACCTATTTATTTATTTATTTTGGCTCAGGCTATAAATCAGCGTCTAATTATTTCACCTCGCTCCATAAATGTTACTCCACCGCCCTCGCACACCATCTCTCTCTCTCTCTCTCTTTTTATTTTTTATTTTTCTTTTTTCTCGGGGGAAGAGAGAGAGAGAGAGAGAGAAAGAGAGCGAAGGTGAGTGTCGAGGAAGGAAGCTAAAACTCTTCTCTCCACGAAACTCCTCTCTCTCTCTCTACGAAACTCCTCTCTCTCTCTCCCTCTCTGTGTCTACGATACTCGTTTCCTTTCTCTCTCCTCGTTCTCCACTCCACCTCTCTCTCTCGGTCGCGTCTCTCTCTCATCCCTCATCGCAGATCTCGTGGCGAGAAACCCTAATCGGATCGGAGGAACCCTCTCTGTCCCCTCGCCTCTAGATGGTCGTGGTCATCGGAATCGAGTGATGCTCACGATACTTCTCTGTTCGATTGCTTGCAGTGCTAGGTTTTTAGTGCTTGAGGAGAGATGATGAGGGGAGCTGATGGCGAGGGTGGGGTTCCTCAGAACCCTAACCCTATTGCCGATCTCGGGGACTTTGGCGACCCCGCGGAAGGTCAAATCGCACCCCTTGATCTGTTTTTTTCTTTTGTTTTTTTTGTTTTTTTTTCTCTCGAGTGTTGATCTATGTTTTGTGGTGTGATTCCTTTCCCCCCCTTGATTTACTATTATGTTCTCGTGGTGAGATTTGTTGATGTTTGTTCATTGTTTCCTTGCAATAAATATTGATTGCTTATGCCGGTTCTTTTAGTTTGGGAATTAGCCCGCACTACTTTTAAATTACTTCTTACTAGATTTTCTTCTTTTTTTTTTTTTTTGGTGGATAGAATACTTGATGGTAGATTCCTATAGCTGTTAATCAGAGATTGCTGTAGTATTAGTAATAAATGTTCATTTTATTGGGTTTTATGTGAAGGGGGATATCTTTGTCGAGTGTTAATTGGCGTGTAACAGTGTTTGGAATGACATTTCTAATGATATATTTATTTATTTTTGGCATTGTACGGGGTTGTTCGGGGCTGAAACTTCTAGCTATTTAGCTGGAATTCGGCGAGCTTAAATTATGAGCGAAGAATTTAAGCAAAGTTTGCTAGTTAGCTCTTCAACTGGTTTCAATTAGTCTGTTCTTCTTAGTTTCTATAGGGCCGCGGTTTCTTGTCGTTTTATTGTTATTTTTATAATACTGAAATGGTGAATCCATGTTGTGCACATCATTACGGCAAGCCATTACTTGTCCCTTCCACGTGCCTGATTGTTAAGTAGACGGCTGCTGTAGTACCAGATGAACTCGCTTGTTCATTGGCTGATCTATGCATGTTCATCTTTTCTGTTTATTCTAGTCAGTAGATAATGTGTTTAAACTTTTTTTTGCCCTTTTTTCTGGCAGAGAACACCTGTTTTGATGCTTCACAGTATGCATTTTTTGGCAATGAGTTGATGGAAGAATTTGAACTAGGGGGGTTAGGAGATGCTAGTGAAGGTGATGGTGCTGCTGGATTTGGTGGGCCTTATAATGAGGAATACGGTTTTTCTTCTGTTGGCAATAGAGAAGAGGTAAGTCTCACAGATGGTATTAAGTAATGTCCTAATTCCTATCGAACTTTTGTGCTGGCCGAATGCATAAAATGTCTTATTAGTTCCCAAGTTTAGAGCTATGCACTCTGTCTCATTTCAAAGTCTTTTTTATTGTTCCGAGTTATGGAATACTTGACGTTACATCTTTCTGTTTACCGTTATTTTTTGAAACATTATGCATTTCATGCATATAAGATTTTGGAACGTTTTAGATTAAAGTGACATTTTTGATTGAACTAAGTTTCCAAATCCTGAAGACATGCATGAAGATTTATCTTATATAATTACATTGCTACCGGTCACTTTTTGAGCACTACATTTGATGTTTTATGACGATCTGACAAGTCTTAAGAAGTTTTTTCCTGTTGCATTTGCAGGATGAAGTTTTAGGTTCGCTGTCTGACATTGACGATCTTGCAACCACTTTTTCAAAGGTTTGCGTTAGGATTTATTATCATTACTTCTTCAGAGCTTCAATTTGCACATCACGCTTGATAACTTCAATTTTATTTGGTTATCTACACCTCTTCTTGATATTCTCATCATTGACAATTGCAGATTTGTATTAGTAAAGGGCAGTTGTGAGAAAAGTTTTTAGCCAATTAGTGTCATTTTTCTCTCTTTAATATGTATTCTCTCTAGCTGTTTTTGACTACCCTCTTTATTTGTCTATTATGTTTAATTTTCCATAATAATACATGCAAACTTGTTCTAGGTGTTTTAAATGCTTATCCTCAAAACTTGTCTCTTTTTTTAAAAAAATTATAATTCTTGATCAAATTGTGGTATAGTTGTTATTTGCTACCCATTGTTCCATAATATTAATACATTATTGTTTATGTGGAAACAATTTATTGAAACTCACATATCTCTGCCTTCGTTATCTCACAGTGACTAAAAATAAATAATATGTAAATTTTACACATGCAATCAAATTCTGATCAAAACCTTTTTTCCCTTATTGATTCTTAATAAAGCTTTCCTAAATTATCTCACAAGTTTTCTAGAAAATGGTTTAAATCTACTGTAGAATTACTTAATTATTGGATATTCCTTATTTTACATGCTTTAGCAAATGTTTCTTGAACTTTTTTTTTTCTTACAAATATCATTGAAACAGCAGTTGATTTTGTGGAGAGGAATGTTAAAGGGCCTACTTTCTGTGTTTGAGAATTTATTTCAGATTTCCTCGTTTGGGGGTGTGCTGGTGCTGATTCTTATTGATTATTGTTTACTGTTCTCTCAAATACATACCATCGTTAGGCACAGCATTTAGACCTATGAGCTTGCAAACATTTAAAATCTTACCATTTCTTACTATTGAAGATTGGGGGCATTACATCTATTTTTGTCAACAATCTATTCTCTCTTTCAGTCATCTACTCATTTTAAGCGGTTAATGAACCCTGTTCTTATTGACTTGGTATTTTTTTTTTCCTGTCTTCTTGCCTCGATCAGTTTTTGCCTTGTGTTTTGAGTTAGATTTTTATGGTGTCTTCATAATTGTGCTTGTCTTAAGTCACTTTGCTCTTCCTTCTTTAGAATAATATTCTTTCTGGCTTGCAGTTGAACAGAACTGTTGGTGAACCAAGGAATGCAGGGGTTATTGGTGATAGAAGATCTTTTTCAAGAGAAAGTGAGTGATAATTTTGTCTTATATTCTGTAGGTTACAACATTTTTTATGTTCAGCTGTAATAGCAAAATGGTTGGCATATTGCTTTTACTTGGTCTAGTATCTCTTCCATTCTTGTTATCCTTCTTTCATTCTCCAGCTAGGTAGAATCTTCAATCGATCTTTCACATTAGCAATAGTGCCAAGTTGACAGAAGTTACCGTTTTCTTGAGTAAGCATATGATAATGAAATGATCACTTGAAGTATGTCATGTTGCTGTCACTGGCAGTGTAAGTGGAGTGGAATAATGGTTGTACATCAAAGAAGTGGAAAATCAAAATCAAAAGAGTCCCAGGAAATTCTGATAGTATTTTTTTGTCCTGTAATAAAATACTTGAAGAACAAATGTACCATCTCCTTTTTCCTTGGGCTCATTTGGTTCTCAAATAATCACCTCTTTATGTAAGTGCCCATGTTGTATAGGAAACACCTATCATAAGGGAGTACACATAGTTCAAAGAGAATGATTTAGTATGTGTACCATGATTTTGAATATTTGAATTCTGAACTGATACATATAATGTCAGAAGATGTTGTATGAGATTAATGCAAATCAACTTTTGTGATTGGAAAATAGTAATGTCGTTAAATCTGCCATACTTTCATAAATTGTAAATTTTTTTGTAACGCGTTATTTACTTTGATTAACATGTCAACCTTTGGTATTATGTTAATAACAGTACTAACTAGGCACTAAACATTTTAATGCCTTTTCTTTAGGTTCTTCAACTGCTGACTGGACTCAGGAATCAGACTATCCTAATTGGACAGATCAGTCTATACTCGATGCTGAGTTCATTCAAGAAGGTAAACGGTGGAGTTCACAGCCGCATCCTTCTTCATCCACACTTTCAGATTCCGAAGAATTGCACAGAACCTCTTCGTATCCTCAGCGACCACTACAACATCAAACTAGCGAACCGATTCTTGCACCCAAGTCTCCGTTTACTTCCTATCCTCCGCCAGGCGGACGGTCTCATCCTTCATCAAACCTCACACGCCATGCAAGCATTCCATCTCTCTCTGTTGACCTGCAGATGCAGATGCTTCCAAATATGTCTCCTTTTCCAGCATCTCATCATCATTTAGCTGGATTACCTCATGGAATGCATTATGGGGGAGATTGGTCTTTCAGCCCCTTAAATATCCCGACTACTAACCGGCGGCTAAACAGCTGGCCAAACCAAGTTAACCTCTTTTCTGCTGATCATCCCAATATAGTACCTAACTTGTTACAACAGCAATTACCTCACCCAAATGGTTTAGTGCCGCCACTGCTATTGTCTCAGCAGCAACAGAGATTACAACAGCTCCAGTCATCTCTTCTTCAGTACCCACGTTTGCAGTCTCAATTATTCAACCAGCTCCATCCACCACAATTGGGGGACCAAAGGTCAAAGCCATCTCAAGGGGGAAGACAGAAAATGCGCAAGTCTCAACAGTCTTCTGATACAATTAGCCAGAGGACTGATAGTGGGCGGCCACAATTTAGATCCAAGTACATGTCAGCTGATGAGATAGAAAATATCTTGAAAATACAGCAAGCTGCAACTCACAGCAGTGATCCTTACATTGATGATTACTACCATCAAGCTTGTCTTGCAAAGAAGTCTGCTGCCTCCGGGCTGAAGCACCATTTCCACCCAACTTCCATAAAGGATGTGCCTTCTAAATCACGAAACAGCCATGAAAAACATGCATTCCTTCAAGTCGATTCACTTGGGAGGTTCTCTTTCTCTTCTATTCGCATGCCTCGCCCTCTCCTCGAGATAGACTTGCCTTCTACTTCGGATGATGGTTCTGTTAAGTCCCTAGAACAAGAGCCTATGTTAGCAGCTAGAATCACCATTGAAGATGGCCTTTGCCTTCTTCTTGAGGTAGATGACATCGATCGACTGTTGGAGGTCACCCAGCCACAAGATGGCGGTTTCCTACTTAGGCGGAAAAGACAGCTTCTCCTAGAAGGTCTTGCGGCATCGCTTCAACTCGTCGATCCTCTTGGCCCAACTAAACCTGAGCTCGCCCCAAAGGATGATCTCATTTTTCTTCGCTTAGTTTCTCTTCCAAAAGGCCGGAAGCTCCTTTCACGCTACATTCAACTTCTCAGCCCTGGAAGCGAGCTTGCACGTATAGTCTGCATGGCCATTTTTAGGCATCTGAGGTTCTTATTTGGTGGCTTATCAACAGATACTAGTGCGGCAGAAACCACAATGAAACTTGCGAGGACTGTTTCTTTGTGTGTTCAGAGTATGGAGTTAAGTTCACTCAGTGCTTGCCTTGCTGCTGTGGTCTGCTCCTCTGAACAGCCGCCCCTTCGTCCGCTCGGTTGTTCTGCTGGTGATGGAGCATCCATAATCATCAAAACTGTTCTTGACAGAGCAACAGAGCTTCTGACCAATTCCCTCACAACAAACAACTATTCTGTTTCGAACCGAGCTTTATGGCAGGCGTCATTCGATGCTTTCTTTGGGCTTCTCACCAAATATTGTTTGAGTAAATATGATAGTATATTGCAAATGTTTCTCATGCAGTTATCAAACACTGCGGCACTTGAATCCGAGGTGAGCAGAGCTCTGAGTAGGGAGATGCCTTTCGAGTTGCTTCGTGCTGGTCTTCCTCATACGAATGAGCAACAGCGTGATATGCTGAATAGGTTCGCTCAGAGATCTATGCCTGCCTTTGGTTTTCGCGTTCGTGGTGGTGGCAGTGGGGCTATTACTTCTGAATCAGTTCCCAGTTAATGCACATGGAAAGAGAGAGAATCAGCGAAGGTATCTCGCTAGTGTTGATTCTGTCCATAACAGTGGTTCTGACCGTCTATGGCTTTCAGGTGACTCTCATAGCCTTTCATTTCGCTCTCATGCTTGTTAGCTAATATTTACTTCTACTTTGTAGACTGGTGGACAAAATGTTCATCCGTACATACTATTTTAGAACTCTTATGTTAAGTTGTTACTGAAACTTTCTCCTGGGCACTTAGTTGTAATGCCGCTCTGCATTAGCACCGGATATAGTGGGGCATAGTTGTACAGGATTCTCATGCTGCAACCTTCCTATCTGTTCTTTTTAAGGAGAAGGAAGCTGCGAATAGAATAGCTCTTTCTAGTTTGCTTTGGCTGGCGAGGATAGCTTCTGTTTGGTTAAAACTTGATGTGATGTTGGTATACTGGGCATCTAGAAATGTCATTGGTTCTGCCCTTTTTATGTAATCTGTTTTGTGGTGAAGCATTGAAACATTTAAGAGTTTTTAATTTCTCTGCGAATGAACTTTTTTAATAATGGACAATATGAACATGTAATATTTCACTGTTTGTTTATTTGATTGGCCGTAGTTGTTCTATTATTACAAGTGCAAATCTGTGAGTATGCACTATTTAAGCAATTAAACAGTGCAGCAAATTATCCAGAGCACTTAAGATGATGTCAAGTTACTGCTAAGTGACTCGAAGCCAATTTCGAAATGATCAGCTGAATAATTTGGATGGTGGTGGTGATCTTGGTTGCCTAAATGTAGTTCGCCGTGTACTTTTGTATATCAACTTGCTGTTTCAGGCTAGATGTTTCTAGCTCTCGCTCTGCTGCAAATTCTGAGGAAAATTTTTCTTATCGAATTCGAAGTGATGGGGGAAAACGTTAGTAGTTTTAATCTTCTTTTGTATTCGAGGGCTTTTGATAAAGAAGCTTGCTCTCTTTTTTTTTTTGTTTTTTTTTTTACTTTTTGGGCTGTGGTGTGTGAATTGGGACCTGGAAGCTTGGGTAGAACTTGTATTCAATCTCTTTCTATTAAAGAGGATCTCGTGATGCTTCCTGTTAGCATCGCTAAACAATATTATCCGCCCGAGAGCAATCTACAGCCCTCAACAGCTTTAGAAGCCTAACGCTCTTTGCCAAGTCAGCATGGAAGTAAGTAGGATTTTATTTTAACAGCGGCACCTTCATAATATCTTGCTATGGTGATCTGTTTATAGTCGTTCTAAAACTTGTTTTTTTAATTTTAATTTTTTTAATACTGTAAAGATTGTATATAATTAATTTATTAAAATTTGTATATGATTGTTGCGTGTTAAAATTATATGAATAGATTATTAAAAAATTTTAGGTTGTTAAGATTTTATTAATTTGTTAAAATATTTATATGATATTTAGGATATATATATATAAAATAGAAAAAAAATGAGAAAAATACATTATGAAAAAGACGGTGGTGATTCGTATGAAAAATTAGAACACACCGAATCTTTCATTGTTTTCATAAAAAATGATAAATAAATTTTTGGCCGTCTTTAAAGAAATTTTTTTTCTGAAGCTTTTTTAACTTAAAAAAAAAAGAGTCCCATTTTTAACCTTGCTCGCGAATTCTTGTGACGGTTCAAATTCTATGCGCCCAAGCTCCAAACGAGGGAGACCCCCTCGGAGCACAAAGGCTATATGTGAGAGAAGCCGATGAGCTCCAAACTCAAATCCGCGGGCGACGGAGCGGCGGCCCTCGTTTTCCACCAGAATCTGAAGCTCACGCATCTCGCCAAATGCGGCCGCCTCGGCGAAGCAGTCGCCGTCTTCAACGCCATGAGCACCCGCAACACCGTCACCTACAACTCCATGGTCTCCGCCTACGCCAAGAACGGCCGAGTCGCCGAGGCGCGGCGCCTCTTCGACGCCATGCCCTCCCGGAATTTGGTTTCCTGGAACACCATGATCGCCGGCTACTCCCACAACCAATTCGTTCTCGAAGCCTCCGACCTGTTCGATAGAATGCCCAAAAGAGACATCTTTTCGTATACCCTAATGATTACCTGCTATGCGCGAAATGGTGAATTGGAGAAGGCGCAGGAACTGTTCGATAGAATGCCTGGGGAGAAGAGCTCGGTTTGCTACAACACACTGATATCGGGATATGCAAAGAGTGGGAGGTTCGAAGACGCTGTACAGTTGTTGAATAGAATGCCTTCTCAGAGCTTGGTTTCCTGGAATTCGGTGCTCGCCGGGTACACGCAGAACAAGAAGATGGGTTCGGCTTTGAAATTCTTTGAGCAAATGCCGGCGAAAGATGTGGTGTCTCAAAACTTGATGCTTGATGGGTATGTTCGGATCGGGGACTTGGACTCCGCTTTGGAGTTTTTTAGGAGGACTGATTCGCCGAATGTTGTTTCTTGGGTGACTATGATAAGTGGGTATTGTAGGAGTGGCAGGATTTTTGAAGCTAGGGAGTTGTTCGATCAAATGCCGGAGAGAAATGTTGTCTCTTGGAATGCGATGATTGCAGGGTATGTGCAAAGTTTGCAGATAGAAGAGGCTTACAAATTGTTCATGGAGATGCCGGAGAAGAATGCAATTTCATGGACAACGATGATAAATGGATATGTTCGTATTGGGAACCTCGATGAAGCCCGTAAGATGCTCGGTAAAATGCCTTTCAACAGTGTGGCAGCAGAAACTGCAATAATGAATGGCTTTGTTCAGAAGGAAAGAATGGATGATGCTCATCGAATTTTTAACCAAATAAGAGCAAGAGATGCTGTATGTTGGAACACGATGATTTCGGGCTATGCACAATGCGGACGAATGGATGAGGCCGCGGATTTATTCGAGCAAATGCCAAGGAAGGATGTGGTGTCGTGGAATACTATGGTAGCAGGTTATGCTCACTGTGGGCAAATGAGCAAAGCTATAAGCATTTTTGAACAGATTGGTCACAGGAATACTGTGTCGTGGAATTCTATCATCTCTGGTTTTGCGCAGAATGGCTTCTATGCGGAAGCACTTCTATATCTCGTGCTCATGAGAAAGGAGGGGAAGAAGCCCGATTGGTCTACTTTCGCTTGCGGCTTAAGTGCTTGTGCAAACCTTGCGGCTTTGCAAGTAGGTAAGCAACTCCACGACCTCCTACTCAAAAGTGGGCACATTAGCGACTTCTTCGCTGGCAATGCCTTGATAACCATGTACGCTCGTTGTGGAAGGATCCTACAAGCAAGACGGGTCTTTAACGAAATGGCGGTCGTTGACGTTATTTCATGGAATGCTTTGATTGCTGGGTTTGCCTTAAATGGTGATGGAAGAGAGGCAATTTCACTCTTTCGAGAGATGGAGAGAAATAATGTCAGTCCCGACGAGGTAACATTTGTTGGTGTTCTCTCGGCATGTAGTCATGCGGGATTAATCGATGAAGGACTAGCCTTGTTCGAATCTATGAGCAAAGATTACTCTATTAGACCTGTGGCTGAGCATTATGCTTGTATTGTTGATTTGCTTGGGAGAGCAGGGAGATTAATGGAAGCATTCGGATTAGTGAAGCAAATGCCGGTCGAGGCAAATGCTGGAATATGGGGAGCTTTACTTGGGGCTTGTAGAATTCACAAGAACTGTGAGCTAGCTAGATTCGCTGCACAGAAACTGTTTGAGCTTGAGCCACATAAGACTTCGAATTATGTGTTGTTGTCGAATATAAATGCGGAAGCGGGTAGATGGGATGAGGTTGAAAGAATGAGGGTTTTGATAAAAGAGAGGGGAGTGCAGAAGCAACCGGCGCGCAGCTGGATCGAGATAAAGAATAAGGTTTGCTCCTTCTCGTCTGATGATTCAGCACAGACAAGGACAAGTGAAGTATGTCGAGTTTTGGAGGAGCTAAGCGCGCAAATGAGAGACACAGGGATTTTCTCCAATTCTTCTGTACTAGATTGTGGATGAGCATTCAAATCCTGTTACTGTTGTCTAACAAATGAATCGGAAAAGAGACTGTTCCCGTAGCATTCAAATCGACTCAACCGCATGCAGTTGAGTCGCACCATGAACCTTTTGAGTCATTCGATTTCATTTACAATCTGGTAGAATTGTACACATTGTACAGTTTCACCACAGCCTCTACTGATGATGGTTTAGTTAAATCGTCGAGTATGAGAGGCTGCAGAAACTTGTCATGTAAATATGCAAATTTATACAACTCATTAAATGTGCAATTTATGCCGTTATGTCTATGGTAAATAAGGTCTTTCATGCTGTCATATTATCAGAAAACAATTCTCTGTAATGCAAGAAAATTTTATACATTAGTATATAATGCTAAACAATTGGTACTGATACAGAGTACTTTCAAATATTAAACAAAATCAAGAGGGTTCATACAAAATTTGTTCTGCTAAAGAATTAAATAATCTATAGTCTGGTCAATCTAGATGAGCATGCATTCCATCGAAATCAGGCCTTTCTGATACATTAATTGCTTAACATGCCGTGGTTCTCTTCAATAATCGGAGTTTTCTCCCTTGAAGTCTATTAATCTTTGATTAGAAAATGAATGATCATTATCAGTACTTCATCCCAGGCACTGATGGAATTTCGTCGATATCGCTCCGATTATCCTGAATGCATACTTTTTGAGGCCATTTTCAAGTCCTGTTTGTTCATCTTTGCCTTCAAATTTCTCCAACTTGTAACATGTCAACCCTATCTTCTGAAATTTGTTCTTGGGCTTCTACCCAACTCATTCCGGTATCCTTTCTTATCCCTTGATCCCTCATCATTGTGCGAATGTGAGCCTTTCTATCCCACATGCCCATTGAAGCATGGATACTCGCCAAACTAACATAAGGGGAAGGATCCTCCGGTCTCATTTCCAATACCTTCTTCGCTGCGAATCTTCCAAGTTCTACATATCCATGGACTTTGCAAGAAGCGAGCAGTGTTTCCCAGACCAGTCGGTCCGGTTCACATGGCATTGCATCAATAAACTCAATTGCATCATTAAGCCTACCTGCGCGACCAAATAGATCGACCATACAAGCATATTGCTCCATCTTAGGCTCCAGTTCATACTTGGTGCTCATTTGTTCGAAGTACTCGCAACCCTCTTCGACAAGACCCATTCGGCTACAAGAAGCTAGGATTCCCGTGAAAGTATAGTCATCGGGTTTAATGCCTTCTTCCTGCATCAAAACAAAGAGCTTCAAAGCCTCGTTTTCATGTCCATGTTGCGAAAAACCATTGATCAAAGCATTCCAGGAGACAATATTTCTTTCGGGCATTAAGAAGAAAACTTTCAACGCAAAATCCACATTTCCACACTTAGCATACATAGTTATCAGGGAATTCTCAACAGATAAGTTATCACCAATCCCCGATTTTACCGCCTTTGAGTGGATTTGCTGGCCCATTTGAAGGTTGGTAAGAATCGAACAAGCCCTAAGAGCACCGGTTACGCTGAAGACCGGCGCGCTCAGCCCTTCTCGAAGCATTCTCCTGAATAAGACGAGTGCTTCTTCTCCACAATCATTTTGCCCATAACATGTCAATAATGCAGTCCAAGAGATAATATCTTTATCTCTCATCTGCTGGAATAATCTATCTGCGCTTTTGACATCACCGCATCTCCCGTAAAGAGAAATAATTGCATTGGCGGTTGATACATCTGAAATGAATCTACTTCTCACAGCGTAGCAATGAATCTCCTTTCCCATTGCTAATTGTCCTAAAGATGCGCATGCCACAGCTACACTAGTTATCACAGATGGGTCAATTGCCACTTTTTCGTCAATCATCTTTTGAAACACATCGATCGCCTCTTTGTTGTATCCATTTTGCATGAAAGATACGAGCAACGAAGTCCGTGAAACAACATCGTGACTCAGTCTCTTAGAGAGTCTGATTATTTCATCCACTCCTCCGCACTTCCCATACATAGAGATCAGGGCGCTACCTAATAGGTTATCAACTTCAATTCCAAGCTTCACTATCCACCCATGAACTTGTTTACCTATACCAAGCTTACCTGGTTCATCGAAGATCTTAAGAAGACTAGAAAAGGTCATCCCAACCGGCCAAACTTTCCAGCGAATCATGTCCTTGAAGAGATCAAGCGCGGATTTTTTGAACATATACCGCTCGCTATTGGCAAAGCAAGTGATCATACTAGTCCAACTCACAACATCCTTATAAGAGGTTTGATCAAAGACCCTCCATGAACTCTCAATCTCCCCGCACTTTGCGTACATGTCGATCAACGTCCCTGCTACGAATGAATCATATTCCACACCAAATTTAATCGTGTGGCAATGAAGCTGAATCCCTGTTCTCGAATCCCTCGCGCGAGCGCACCCGCTGATCATGCTACCGAACGTGAACGTGTTCGGAAGAAGACCACCGTCGTTTAACATCCCCCTAAGCAAAAAGATGCCGTTTTTAAGATTACCCAAGCGGGTGTACCCAGAAATTAGCAGAGTCCACGTGACGACGTTTCGTTGGGGCATTTCGTCGAACACCTTGCGCGCGTCCTGCATCGACCGGGAAACGTAGGCGCAGAGGAGGTGGTTGCAGAGGAAGGTGGAGACCAAGCAACCGAGCTTGAGAGAGAGGCCATGAACGGCCCTGGGATCGGTGGTGGCGCGGCGCTTGAGGTAAGAGGAGAGGTGGTCATGGAGAGGGGGTTCCATTGGTGGGGTGGGTTCGGGGAAGAGGTGGTTAGGGTTCTTGTGTTGTTCATGGCTTTGTGGAGTGGTGGTGGTATTGTATTGGTGTTTGATGGGATTGAGAAGTTAAAATGAATTGCATTGGCGAGGATTGATGCTTACTGTTGAGAGTGGATTTCGCATATTAGCCATGGATAAATGGAGGGACAAAAAGCTTATTTTGTTAACAAAAAGAGCCAAACAAAAAAATAAAGAAAAAGAAAAAAAGAGTACATAATCCGAACTCATATAAAATGTACTTTTTTTTTTTTTTTTTGATAGTAAATCAATTTACACGATATATTAATAATAATTATTTTAATTTATTTTATATCAATCAAAAATTATAATTCATATTTATTAAAAAATTTAGAATAAAATATTTTTGTAAATTTATATATATATTTCATTAGAAAATATCTACAATATCAATTTAAATTTTAATATAAAATAGATGGATAGATTTGATATCAAAAATAAAAAAATTAATTCAATTCACTCAAATTTAAATTTTAATGTAAAATAGATGGATAAGAATGTTATTTTTTAACTGATTAACCATAGCCGTTTATTATTTTTATTGATCGTGGAATTGAATTTATAGATTTGCATAAATATATATTTTTAACAAATTGATCGTAACCATTCGTTCTCATTTGAGATAATTTTTTATTTTCATTACGTTATTTAGTTTACGTAAGAAAAGAGATTTTATTTATTTTTGTCCGGGTTAATCAACGGGACCTAAATTTGAAATATGTGAATTTTCAATTTTGGCACGATAGTTCTTCAAGTTAGTTGAATAAAGGTGTCTCTCCCAGACTCCTTCCAAGCCTGGTATAATATTACGTGATTGGATGATGAATACTAGGTAGGTCACAAATATTACATATGAGAAAGAATACATTTAAAAAATATGTAAATCGCAAATATTATTTGTGATAAAATATGATATTATGTATATTATGTGGGCCACGATTATTAGGAGATAGGGTGTGAATATATAAAGTAAAATTTGATATGCACTATTTGAGGGGAAAGAAAAAAATTATAAAACTTCCTCATTATAGATATATAACAGCATTTTAAGTTATGATTTATTCATTGGCCCAACTTATCTGAATGAAGTTGAAAGAAAATGCCCAGTTAGAACCATCTGTTAGATGGGGCTTATAGTCGAATGGATATTATGCAACGCCCAGTTAAAACCGTCTGTTAGATGGGGCTTATAGGATAACTTGTAAATATTATTTGTGATAAAATACGATATTATTAATATTATATGAGCGATGGTTATTAGGAGATAGGATACGAATATAAAAAAAAGAAAAAAAAAATATAAAACTCCCTTTTTAATAAATAAGTATAGAAGTATAGATATATAAGTGGCCCAACTTATCTGAATGGAGTTGCCGTTTGTTAGATGGGCCTTGTAGTTGAATGGGCCGTTCTAATTTAATTTCCAAAAGTTTTTGGGGGTTTCTTGCAATTGTGCGCACTTCGAACCGGGCGTCTGTTAGCTGTTAATGTATTCCTCAGGTACAGTCGACCCCGCAAAACCCTAGCCCTGTAAACCATCCCGCTTCTTCTCCTGCTCCCTCGCTCCACCCTCTCCCTCGAAACCCTAGAACCCTACGGAATCTAAAACCCTAGCACACGAGAGCCATGTTTACGGGGGGGCAAAGCTTCGTCTCCGCACCTCCGAGCTTCTCCAATGACGGGAAGAAGCTCCTCGTCTGTACGGGCTCCACCGTCTCCATCATCAGCACCTCTACGGGTATGCAGGTAAGCTCCCTGCCATTACATTATTTCCGTACACTATTCCCCTGTTTGTGAAGGGGAATGATGGATAGAAGGGTAGATGATCACTGGGTAGTGATTAAAAATCGCATCTTTGTGTGTAAGATTGCGGAATTGGAGGGTCACACCGATCGTGTGACCTCGATCGTCGTGGTGCCGGTCGCCGCGCCTGCGAGCAAGTTCATGGATTACTGCTGGACCTCGTCTTTAGATGGGATGATTTGTTATTGGGACTTCTCCGTGCCGGAGTTGATAAAGAAGGTGAAGGTTGAACTCCCTATATTTTCCATGGTAAGTAGGTTTTTTTTGTTCTTCGCTACTTTTCTCAGTCGAAGCTCTTTAACTCACTTCAGCTATACACCGTGTGGGACCACTTGAAAAAAGATTTCCAGCAACTTAGATTCCTTGTTTCAAGTTTGAACAAACTGGAGTGGTCTAATAATATATTAGTTTCACAGTTCCATGTATAGAAGATGCAACTTGTCATTTGCTGACTTGATGATATTCTAAGTTGTTTGTTTTACAGGATGAAGTTTGTATGCATGTCATTATAATGTATCTATCTCGTGAATCCATTTTGATCCTTGCTCTGGCAATCTCTGTAGTTGGATTTTATTGCTTTATTATTTTCATTCAGGTGATACCCAACATATCAAATGCATCAATAGGGAGCGGTAATAAGTCATCCACTCTTTATGCAATTGTGTCAGTCGAAGACAAAACTAAGCCGGATGATCAACATAAAGCATTACGTGGCCAAATGCAGATTTACAGCTTAACGAGCTTGCGTCGTGTTGGGGGACTTTTGGCTGAGGTGCGATCATATAACTTTCCGGACTTGCTCATTTTAGTGAAGCCATTCATTGGACTCACTGGGGTTTCGTAACATAACTGTTTATTATTATTGTCATTGTTTTTGCATGTGTAATGCACAAATTGCTTTCATTGATAGTCTGTGCATTGATCTGGTATACGCCCTCCTCATCATCGAAGCCTTTCCTGAATAGTATAGTTTGGCTAGAGAACAAGATGGAAGCATTGACATGTTGCAATACTATGATTGAACATGCAGCTTAAGAAATAAAATTAGAGGCAACATCTCCTTGAGAAATATGATATAGATGTCGATTCATCTTTCAGCTTGTTACTTTGTACTGCTTAATTTATATGCCTATATTAGATTGATAATACCGCATTAATGTATACAGACCCGGAATCCAGAACATATTATTGTGAGTAGATCCGGAGAATTCATAGGTATAAAAAACAAGCGAAAACTTCATATATGGAGGATCCCTGAAGATTTTAAGCCTGACGAAATAAAGAAGATTAAGCTACATCATACAAAGAATCTGAGTGCTCTTGCCTTTCATCCAACTGAGAGAATGGTAGCAGGAGGTGATGTAACAGGGCGGATTTTGATCTGGAGAGGTTTTGGAATGAAAAAGTTCACAGAAAATTTGCGAGAATCAAGAGGAAGGCCAAAGCTTGATGAAGACAGACCTGGGGTAAGGGGTAATGATGATGCAGATTCCTGTTCAACATGGCATTGGCACCCAAGTGAAATAAAATTTCTCCTCTTTTCTTCAGACGGAGCTTATTTGTACTCAGGTTATTCCATACTTAGATGCTGACTTTCTAGCTTTATCATGTCGACCTTAAACCAATTCTTTTGAGTCCCTCACTCGGTAATGATGATACTGTTGATCTTTTTTCTTTTTTTTTTTAAATTTAACAGGTGGACAGGAGGGGGTTATTGTGGTATGGCAGCTTGACACTGGAAAGCGGAAGTATAAACCACGCTTAGGATCCCCACTATTGTACTTTGTAGATTCACCAGATCCTTCTCTTTCTTGTGTAAGACATCAGTTGTATAGTTATAATTGTGTGAGATTTGTGTTTCTACATAATTTGTTATCAGCCACATGTTTCATGAATTTAATCTCATTACTGCGCATTTAATCAGGCAATCCTTGGATTTCATTATATAAATTTGTTAGCACAAATTGTCGCCATGCATTGATTTCCTAGTTTTCATATTCTGTAAGTCATTGTTTATCTTGTGGTGTATATACTGCTTTTTGCATCTTCTAAAATGAGCGTATTCAACCGATTGCTATTTCAGGTATCTTGTGCAGATAATCAAATTCATATATTAAAAATGCCAACAATGGAGATTACAAAGTCTATAGCCGGAATTAAGGTTTTGGCATCAATCTATGTTGCTTAATTATTTACAGTTTAACTTTTTTTCTTGCATTTTAGGTGAAGATTTGATTACTAAAATAACTTCTCACATGCCATTTGCAGCTCCCATTCTCTTTTCCGGATGTATATGATGGTCTGCATAAGGAGTTCGCATATGACCAAAGCAATGGGCTAATTGCTTTGAGAACTGAAGATTATTGTGTTCAGTTTTTCAGCTTATTTGACAACTCTGAGGTTTCGCAGGTCAGCCATCCTATATAGGAGCACCTTTGGCTTGCTTTTAACTTACGAACCTTTTATATTTTTTCTATGATCCGTTTTCCCAATTTTTGCTAGAATTGATGGGATCTTTTTTCTTTTTTTCCTAGGTGCAAGTATGTGAAAGGAATTTTCAGCCAGTGGATGATCCCACTGTAAGTTAATTATCTACGCATTTCTCACAGTAAATGCCACTGAAATACTTTTGGTGGTCCGTGTGTTTTTATTTTCGTTTCTTTGACATGCTTTTAATTTCACTAGCTTGTATATTTCCGCTACCACACAAACCAGGGCGAACATAGAAGTATGTAGTATACAACAAATATATAACACAACCGAGACATTTTGGTGCGAACCAGAATACCTAAAGCTGCAGGATGGTAGTATTAGACTGTGGCCTTATTAGTCTTAACTCTTAATCTTATGCAGTGCTTGAAAGATTTTAGAGGGATATATGAAGAATTCTTCAAGATAAACCATATCAATTCAATAATGTTGAAGATACTATATTGATCTCTCCTATTAGGAGCCGGGTTTGAGGATATTTGAGAATGCTGGTTTTAGTTACATTTCTTCTTTTTTATGGTTACAGGTGTGTGTGGCGTTGGTTGCTCTTTCCTCTGATGGCTTTTTGATGTGTACTGTGGATGTTAAGCTTCCTGAAGAAAGATTGGGAAGTCTTGTTAGCCTAAAATTTTGGACACGTGGCCTTCGGGTTGGTGAATACTCCTTGTCTACTGTTATTTATGAGCCTCACAGGTTGGTGCACTGCTTCCATTAGTGAAGAGCTTCATTATACAGCTATTTAATGAAAGCATCTGACAGTATCCTAAAGATAATACATATCACAGTATATAATGAGGCACTGAGGGGCAGTTCATAAAATAGTTGTGACATGTATTAATAGTAAACAACTTGCTATTTATTTCTTCTTGCATTGTAGTCCTCCAGGTCAAATTTGACAAATTTTTTACATGCTTTCATGTCGTTTTCAAGGCCAACTGATTTTTTTTTTTTTTTAATCTCTGATACCATTTTTCTCCTCTTAGAATCTGGCCCTGTTATTATAGTTTTTCTCTGATAAATGATAATACAACTATTGACATTGAATACAGTGATGCTGGGATCTCAGCTGTTTGCTTCCATCCTGGTCAAAGTATGGCAGTAAGCTCTTCTTTTGGTGGTGACTTCAAGGTATTTGTACTGCTTGTCTCCTACTTTGGTCTCAGTTTTGTTGGTATACATGATTTGACTGTTGAATTTCAATTATGTAGGTGTGGGTTCATTCTTCTGTTAGCCGGCTAAGAGATCAAAAGCATGAGAAAGCTGGTTGGAGATGCCAATCTGTTGGTTCATACAAGTATGAGATTTTAGTTTATCAGCATATATCTTTTGTTAAAATGAACAACCTTTATTGGAGTCAAAAATGTTTTGGCAGATTGTTGAATGCCATTGATGTGCTTTAGAGGGATCAATCAAGTTCAAGTTAACCTTGTGATAGCATGTTATTTTCTATATGACCTTTTTGCAAATGTTATTTGATTTGATTGGTTACGACAAGGGGACCTACCAGTGATGGCATGCCATGTTTTTTTCATTCTTTAAATGTATACTATATTTTTTCTAATGTTGCTTCAGCACTTTCTTTTGTTCTTGTTTCATCCTGACCGTAAATATTTTGATAAAATACCCATAAAGAGTTTATGACAATTATATCTGAACTATGCAGGAGAAAACCTATGACAGCGGCAGCATTTTCTGCTGATGGATCTGTTCTTGCTGTTGCAGCAGAGACTGTTATTACATTGTGGGACCCAGATACTAATATTCTCGTTGCTGTGATTGGGGAAGCTCTCTCGGTAATCATCTAATACCCCAGCAATATGTACAATCATTACTGCTACTTAAGTAACGTCCAGAATAGTTAGCTTGACCTTTGCTTTTGGCAGCCTATCTCAAAACTTTCCTTTGTTGGGAAATCGGAGTATCTCGTGTCGCTTTCCCGGAGTTCAAAACCACAGGTAGCATTGTGGAACACTTCCAACCTCTCAATGTACTGGTCATACAAGCTATTTGCTGAGGGTATGCATTTTTTTGAATTATTTTTGCTTAATAATACAAATATACAACGATTATGTTGACAGCATATAAATTTGTAGAACCTTTTTTTTGGTTGTTGTAGCCATATGTAGTGCCGGAAATGCCGCTCAATTTGCTATCCTAGCCCTCCCAAGTTCTCAATATGACATTGCCGCGAGAGATCGAGAAGGGATTATATTGTTACTCGATGTAGAAAATCCAGTTCCTCTGACCACATGGCTGGTGAAGAAGGTATGTTGTTTGTTTATTTGTAGTAGCGGTTCACTGTCTGTTAAATATTAATGAAAAATCTGATCTTAATCAGTAGTCGTGCCTGTAAAGTCTTACTATTGATTTAAGTAAATTTTTTCTTTTTAATACACGATTCAGGCAAAGGGAGGTGGGCTTGCTTTTGTAACTAAGGATCCATCTCTGCAAGTTAATGGTTATGAAGATAATGCGCGAGGAGAACCATCATTGCTGGCGTATATAAACAGCGATCATGAATATATTGTCTTTGATCCACACAACAAAGATGGCCAAATTGGCAAGAGTGCTCGGAGAAGTCAAGCTCCTACCGAGGAAGCAGGTGAAATTTTGGCCTGATTTTTCTTTCCCAGATCATCAGCACATTTATCATTATACTTTTCTGTCCAATTTGATAGAAGGGAACAAAACAACAGGCTGGTAATAACTATGGCATGTTCTGTGTGATAATTATTGTATTCATGTATCTGCTATGAAACACCTATAGATATAACATTCATAATATCATCTCCATGCGTGTTAAAAAACATACATTTATATACTGATAGAGAAGCGAATTCAGATATAGATATTGCCAATAACTAAACAACCATCTGACATATTTTTTCTGCTAGAGCTTTTCGCGTCAGTACTTTGTATCGTGCTATTATATGACACTTGCCAAAAAGGGAAAATTAAAAATGCAATCAATTTTGCCTTTTCTTCTGCAGTACCGATTGGATACACTTCAATATACGGGGAGCTTCCAAAAATTGAGTCGAATAAAGGCACGGATTGGGATATCCCCTTCGTCCCGTCAGAAAGGCCTTGGGAGACTATTTTCAGCGGATCATCTCACGTTCTTCCGCCCCTCACGAAATTATGTTCGACATTTTTGGCATCCTTACTGGAGAAGAGACCACCGATAGCTGATGAATCTTAATCTCTTGAGATATCTGGTCTTTTGTATATTTCAGCTAGTGGCAACTGAAGTTAACTGAGGAATGCACATTATACATTCTCAATGCATTTTGCCCTCCATGTCGCAGGAGGCAGTTAGCGAATTCGGAAAGTTTGGCGCATCAAAAGTGTGTTTAATGCCTCAAAAATAGGCATTTTTGGCCGGAGAAAATTGTTTCTTTTACTGAGGATAATAGAGCTTCTGAAGCATTATTTATTTTGCATACTTTTTGGTCTCAAAATTTTGTAATCCAGCCGAGCAGTTTGTAACGTATGATCATCGGTAGAGTCATAATTCACTTTGCAGCAGCAATTCACTTTGCAGCAGCTACTAGGGAAAATTTTACTGCAGCATTATCCATTCGAACTGTTTCTTTTTGAGCGTCGTAATTTGTAATTTAAATTCTTATTTATGGTATTCTGTTGAGGGTTACGAGTTCATTTTCCTTTTGGGCTTGTCTCATTGGCGATTTTACAAGTTATAACATAATACATAATATTTTCCTTGTGCTGTGGCCATTAAAATACTGTTCCCTATAGCATCAAATGCATTATTTTTTTTTTTGGTGAACAGTTTTAGTAAACAAAACTTTAATCGTTGATATAACTCAAATCTATAAGAGTGCATCGGCGGGAAAATCTGCATACGTAGAGTGAATCTAGCAAGCAAAATCGGCGGCGACTTATATTTCGCTGCCGACTCTTGGTTCGAGCAACGACTACTGTATTATTTATTTAATGCCCTGAGATAAGAAAGAGAGAGCTCGAGGATGCGTAAACGATTTGAGTGGAAATAAAGAGCTGTGGATGAGCCATTGATGTGGCGAACTCTGCACTCTCCCCTCTCCCCATTCTCCATTTGAAACCTCTTCCCTTTAATTGTTTCCTACAGCACCCATGTGAGAAATCGCAAAACCCATCTCATTTCTCCGCAAAAACCACTTTTTTTCTTTTCTCCTGCTCTAGAAGCGCTTCTGCAAGAATCCATGCCAACCCTTGTCCACTCTGTTTCCCCCCTTCCGAGAAGCACCGCCACCTCCGACGCAAACCGATCCAAACCATGCTTCCTCCCCCATTCCCCCAGAACCCTAGCTTTCCCCAAACCCAAAACCAGGGGGGGCTCTTCTAGGGCTTTGTCCTCGACCCACGTCGCAACAATCCCCTCCGAAGACGCGGGGGGCTTTCCCCTGCCCAATTGGAGGAACGGTAAGAGCGAGTCGAGGAGCAAAGAGCTCCGGCTCCACGACGCTTTCCTTTATTTGGAGTTCATGGTGGGGAAAGGGCACAGGCCCGATCCGGCGCAGGCCACTCAGCTCTTGTATGATCTGTGCAAGCTCAGCAAGATCCGAAAGGCGGTCCGCGTAATGGAGCTCATGGTCCGCTCCGGTAACACTCCCGACCACTCCACATACACTTTCTTAGTCAATCAGCTGTGTAAAAGAGGAAATGTTGGGTATGCCATGCAATTAGTCGATAAAATGGACGAATACGGGTGCCCCCCGACCACGATCACGTATAATTCTTTGGTTCGAGGGCTCTGCGTTCACGGCAATTTGCAACAAAGTCTCCAGCTTTTAGAGAGATTGATGCACAAGGGCTTGATCCCAAATGTGTTTACTTACTCGTTTTTGCTAGAAGCAGCTTATAAGGAGAGAGGGGTCGACGAGGCCGTGAGGCTACTAGACGAGATCATGCGTAAGGGCGGGAAACCTAATTTGGTTAGCTATAATGTTCTCCTCACTGGTTATTGCAAGGAGGGTCGGTTAGACGAGGCCGTGAGATTCTTTAGGAGTTTACCGTTAAAGGGGTTCAGTCCGAATGTCGTTAGCTATAACATTTTGCTGCGGAGTTTGTGTTACGAGGGGCTGTGGGAGGAGGCGGAGGAGCTTTTGTCCGAGATGGGCGATAGGGATTGTTCTCCGAGTATCATAACGTACAACATTTTGATCGGGTCGCTTGCCTATAATGGTCGGACGGAGCAAGCGCTAGCGATTTTGGAGGAGATGGCGAGGAATCGGTTCAAGCCCGTGGCTGCGAGCTATAACCCTATAATCGCGCGGTTTTGTAAGGAGGGGAGATTGGATATGGTGTTGAAATGCCTTGATATGATGACGCATAAGAATTGTGCTCCGAATGAGGGCACTTATAATGCCATTTCCGTGCTTTGTGGGGAAGGGAAGGTGGTAGAAGCCTTCTCCATACTCCAAAATTTGGCGAGTAAGCAGAACGCTTCGATGCATGACTTCTACCGAAACGTGATTTCGTTCTTGTGCAAGAAAGGAAACACTTATGCGGCGTTCCAACTTCTGCACGAGATAACGAGGCACGGGTTTGTTCCTGACAGTTATACTAATTCATCTCTGATTAGAGGTCTTTGCATGGAGGGCATGTTGGATGAGGCTATCGAAATATTTGAAGTGATGGAGGAAAATGGTAACGTGCCTGATTTAGACAATTATAATGCGCTAATACTCGGGTTATGCAAGGCGCAGAGAACGGATCTATCGTTCGATATATATGAAACTATGATCGAGAAAGGCTATGTGCCTAATGAAACAACGTATACAATCCTCGTTGAAGGGATTGCTCACGAGGATGAAACGGATTTGGCTGCGGCGGTTTTGAAAGAATTGCATATGAGGAATGTTATAAGCCAGAATTCCATGGAGAGAATCACTATGCAGTATGACTTGGAATAGCTTTTGTTTCTTTTTTGGGAAATTGAGGACAAAAAAATGCGAGAAGAAAGATTTTAGTGGTTGGTTGAGGAACTCGGTTTCGAAGTTGTAGCATAAAAAGAGTTGGCTCCTTTGCCATTTTTCTGGATCCTGACATGTATCTTAGCTTTGGTTGATCAAATCCTAAAGCTGAACACAATCATATAGGCATGAATGTGTTTCCCTGAATCCTGATGGAAGAGTTATTACACTTAAAGAGCTTCAGATGCTTACTTTTCTTAATTGAGAATGTTCAGCTTAATTGTGTAGGATGGATTGTTACCTCACTCATCCCTGTGCTTCTTGTTGTGGTGATGCTTAAAATCGAGCTTTTACTGTTTGAGAGAGTGATTAGATTATCAGCTAACTGGTTTGTAGATACATAATATTACTCAAATATGAACTTTTTTGATGCCATGAGAACAGTACTAGATAGATGCTGTGAATCATATATTAAACATGAATGATGATCCAACATTTCTCTTTTCATCCAGTTGTGTACTTCATTTTCTATCAGAGCATAAGATTTCTGCATTTCCTCCCAAACAATCTAATTTGTGATGGTTGTTTTTCCACCATGAAATGAAGAGACTTTGTTAAAATTAACCTATGCGGAGTAGGTTAGGGTTATTATTATAAATTTTTTTATATTTATAAATTTTTGACTATTAGATAAAGGGACGTGCGATTAGAATGATAATCATATCTGATTAGATCGAGTGGATGTTGGTTGAATAGTATAATTTAACAAAAAAAATGATCAAATAAATAAATCTAACCATTGAAAATTTATGAGTATAAAAAAATATATGCTCATAAGAGTATAATAGTCGAAGTTAGTACATTTTTATAATTTACTAATATTTTTTTTTTCTTCTTGGTGAGCACGTACCACCCTAAGCTGACCATACAGAACCAAACTCGCATCGTAGCCGTTCAATATTATATACGCCGACTTTGGGCACAAAATGAATGGTCAGGAAAAGTCCCACTGCGCGATTCGCTCACGACCGTTCATCACGACTTATGAGGGTTCGTTTCTCCTTCGTTCCAAACCCTAGCACTATAAATAAGTACGGCTCCACGTCGTTTTTGTTTCTTTTGTTCTCGAAGCCGCTCCAAGGACACAGAAGAGAGGCGGCGATCGGCGTAGTTTCGAGAGCTCGCGGGTTGAGACGATGAGGGCGAAGGTGAGATCATTGTGATCCCTGCCTTTTTTTTTCCCGCTGTTCTTTGAATTGATTTGATCTTGTGTGTCTATCTGTGATCAATCTAACTATTTTAGGGTTTTGTTGAGTTCTATTGGTGTCGGTTTAGGAGCATGTGATGTACGATTTTTGCATGTTTTTGGATGTTCTTTCAATGTTTGGGTTTAGTTCGGTGGTTGATCTCGTAACTATCTTTGTTGAGGAATCTTGGATTATTCGTTTCTTTCATTGCTTACATTTACTGTTTTGATTTTTCATAATCCGTGGGCTATATGATTTTCCTTATGCTTATACCTTTGACTCCTTTGTATTCTTTGATTTGTGATGATTATTGTTGTTTATTGTGGTAGAGAATAATGTTCAATAAGATTTTGTATTCGGGTTGTTAGGCCAATCGAATAGTTTTATGTATTTATTCCGGGATTGCGGTAGAATTTAATTGATAAAAATTGTAAATTGTTTGATAAAGTATGATGGTCTTCTAGACCATTATTTAAAAAAAAAAACAAAATTTTATTCTTGAAATCTTCTGAGGGTAGACATAAGATGGCCACAATTTCAATCCGGGATGTTGAAATCCTATCATTAACTTGCAACCATCTTACGAGGTGTTGTGGACGTTGCAAGCATGAATTCCTTATCTGGGCACAGAAGAATAATGCTACAGCTCTTATGTGGCAGATCAGATGTGGGCATTGTGTTTGTGGATGGAATCAAATTATTTTGATCACCTTCTCTGTATGCATGAATCGTAGCCACTTACTTTGAAGTATGTGATGTTTGGAAAACATGTGGAACCATAAAAAGAATTATCTGATGTGTCTTATTCTGGCACACCCTTCACGTAACTGTCAGATACCAGTGATGTTGCTTTGAGTAAATATTTTACGGTGATAAAGGGTGCTTTAGAGTGAGACATGCGTAATAGAAATGTTTCTGAACTTCTCTTGGTGTATCTGCGATCCAACTAAAAGCTAAATCCTATTAAGTAAGATGTAAAGGAAGAGATTTAGGGGCGACTAGGAAGATACTTCAGTTAAAAAGAATTTTCGTTCTCTTCGGAGGAAAGTAGGAAGATTAGGTCTGGTTGTATCTTGGACTATTGTTAATCCTGTTTAATGCTTTGTGTGCAATTGTTTATTGATAGTAAGGTAAACTTCAATTTCCCCCCTTGTTGTTTAGCTCATTTTTTCATTCTGTGTTTCAAAAAATTGCACTTAACTAGTATATTTTTTTTTCTCTATTCTTATCCAATAAATCTACTATCAAATCGGGTAGCAAAGCGAAATTTTTTGATAACCACATGATAATTAAGTATAACTTTTTGAACCATTGAGTAGGAAAGTGAACATGAGTTAAACCACGGAATGGTTGAGTGCTATTCTTTGAACCACAAGCTAATAAAGTAATAATAAGCTAAACCACAAGAGAGGGCAAATTGAAGTTTTACCCTTGATATTATCGGCGGCTGTGACTCGTTGGACTGTTGCATTCTGACATCGCAAATTGTATAAAGGTTTTTATATTATTCCTTGTCCTCGACGCTTATCGGGGGTCAGAAAATATTGCCCGCACCAAGTGCATCCGTAAGTCCGTGCACCATGCAATTAGAGACACTTTCCTCTTCTTCTTAGTTACTTGGATGGTTGGATGGGTTTTATGAGATTGATGGATAAATGTTGGAGGATGATTATGCCCAAACATACGAATGCGCAAGGTGAAGGCTATCAATTTTCTCTGAGGCAAGTAGTAAATAAAGAACTTTCGAAAGTTTGAGGTGAAATTCAGCAACCGGGTGGTGCAATTGACCATTTGTTACTCGGTTATAATATGTCCTGCGTGTGCTTTTGTTATCTAAAATGCCATTTCAAAATTATCTTTTTGTTGTTCCATATGATGGAGAATAATAATTATTGGTTTGTATTTTTATCTTCTTCAGTGGAAGAAGAAGCGTATGAGGAGGCTCAAGAGGAAGCGCCGAAAGATGAGGCAGAGATCCAAGTAGACGGAGGGACGGATTCAAGGGCTATCTCCTTTGTTTTTTTTTTTTTTCCCTTTAAAAATGTATGTTCTACGTTTCGGGGACTAATCTATTTGTTTTCTTGTTGGAGCCATGGATGTTTCTCTCTTCACATCTTGATTGTGCGCACGCCTGTTGTTGTTGCGAAGCAGATGGTTTCATCACGATGCTACCCCCCAGGTTCAGGTTCTACGTATGCATCATATGATGGAACTGAAATTTAGAGCTTCGAGCGTTATTTATGTAGTAGAGCTTCTTTACATAGTTTCTGTGAACCAATGATGGTACACAACACTCCCTTTGCTTCCTCAGCAAGATTCGTGTTAATAATCTCTCAAAAATCAATCCTCCTCTTTGCCCTCCACACAAATTTTTACGTCAATGCTGCTTGTATATCTAAATGTGTGATATTTACACCACATAATTATTTTTTATTAGTCTATATTTTATTAAAAAAAAAAAATTGAAGGAGATTTTGTGAATCCAAGGATAAGCGAGGTGCTAGCCTTTTAATCTGTATACTATACTAGGAATATATATATATAAGTAAGTATGTTTTCTTTTGTGAATCATCATCATAACAGAAAAGCTTAACAAGAAATCACATGTTTCCGATCTTTTATATATTTGAACAGAAGCTGTTAACTTGGCATTTTATCCTCTGTGTCTCCCTCACGTGCCAAAAGGAGACATTGACCCGCGTGTGAATTTGCAGGAGAATCCCTGCACAATCCAGGTATTGCTTTGTCGCTTGCCACAGTACTCGTGACCCTTTTGCTTTGATAGGTGGTTTTCACGGACCTAACAACGATCTCCAACTCAATATTCCAACGGCTAGTTCAAGCACCTTCAACAGCGCCTGCTACTGCATATAAAAGATGAAAAGGTATTCATTCATCTCGTGATTTTTGTGCAGATTCCTCTTTTACTATAATACTGTTTATAATAATAATAAGGCCCGTGTTTTATTCATTCACAAATAATGATACGTTGCACATAAATCGCAGTAGCTTACTGATCAGGCATGATGATAACAAATTGGTTCTTTATTTTATCCATCACTATAACGCCAGTAGTCTAGTTAAAATGTTTTAGATTCCATTTGAGGTAAAGAAAAATATAATATCTATACTTTTTGATTTTCTTAGCGTGATGAGCTAGTTTAGAATTATCTTTTTCTTATATATATATATATATATATATATATATATATATATATATATATATATATAATATATAAAACTAAATTTAGTGGAATCTTATTAATGGCGATGACTTGGTCTTTAGTAAGTTCTACTTGGATTAAAAGATGTGCGGTTAGGATGATGTGGACACAGGGTTTAGTGGGTGGTTGGTTGAATAGTATGATCTAACGGGTAAATGTACGTCTGAGTAAATTAACATAGAAATTATTAATTTGTTACTGGAGAGTTAAAAAAGTTGATATCATCTAAAAGAGGAGATACCAAAAAAAAAAAAAAGTGGGGAAAAAGAAAAGGAGGGAGCAAATGAATAAAAGGAAAAGGAGGAAACAAGATAATGACACTCTCTTCTTTGGATCTTTCATGCATTTCATGGCTCACGGGGTTTACTTTAATTATGACAACATAAACTAGAAAATAATCATTGCAACACGTAATGCTTATTTCGTACAAGCATTGCTCAAATTATTTTTAAAATAAAATAAAATGATTTATAATTAGTAATCCTAATCGAGTGATTTCATTAATTAATTAGTACGGCTAAACTCAAAGTTTTGACCCCTTTCACAAAGATTTTATTTAGTAACTTCTCAAACTAAAAAGAGGAAGTATATATAGGAATTAACACACATCTTAAAAAGATAATATTTAATAGAGAAATTAATAAATATGCAGTTTTTTTTTTTATTTAACTTCACATGCACACCTGGACTTGCATACATTTACTAAATTAAGAGTAAGAGCTCTCGACACTACAGGGTTATTAAATGTGCTTGACTCATGCAGGTACTGCAATTCGCTCTGTGGAAAAAAAAGGTGGTCAAAATTCCAATGAGGAGACCACTAATAAATATAATAAATAGGGTGGTGATGATGAGCTACAAGAGGATTTGTATGAGCATGGATCCAACTCCACCTTTCAAATCATTAAATTGGACAAAATCATACTGATAATATGAGTCCGGCTGCTATGCTATCGATAACACCAAACATTTGGTGCTATCCGATTTTCTATCGTTAGATTAACTCTTTTGATTGTCTTTATCCCTTAGATTATACTATTCAATCAATCACCCACTCAACTCTAGAGTGCCCATATCATCCTAATCGTATATTTATCAATCTAAGGACTAAAAATTCAATAGCACTAAATAACTTGGTGCTATTGATAGTATTCCAGCCTAGCTCCTGATAATAATGCTATTCACAGTGGATTTTGAGATAGACAGGAGTAGAATGTGAAAAATAAAAACTTTTTTATGAAAATGTTTTTACAAATCATCAAATGTTGGTCTTTGACTTACTATACATCTTGTCTAAAAGAGTCAATTATTTTACTTATATTCTACTTTTAGCAGAAGCGTGCCTAGTATTTTTATTCAAAGTAATATTATGGATTCAGTATATTTGCTTATATTATAGTATTGCGGATGAAAGCTAAAATTTCTATACATAATATGGATAATATTATCACTAATTTTTTTTAATAGCTATATTCATGCAAAAGCTAATGATAATATATATTATATATATAAAAATCCATTAATTTGTGGGATGCATCATTCATTGCAAAGGAAACAGTACTCATTGCAAAGGAAACAATTTTGTGCACCATTTGTGGAGAGTGGACCCATTTTAGTATATTCCATCCAAATAAAGTAAAAAAAAAAAAAAAAACACTAAAAGAACACACTGATCAAACGGCTAGTATAGCTCTCTGGTACAGTGATCCAACGGTGGGCTCACAAAGTAAACTACAGCGTTATTTTTTGTGGCTTCACACAGCGTACTCCACTACTGTATATTATTAAAATAAATTAGAACGTTGGAGTGAGGATCAATCCACAGTTCCCGAGGTGGTGGTGAACCGAGCCCTAACCATTATTCTCCTCGCCCTTTTTCGTTTATCTCTATTAGGATAACTTATTCCCTGCACCTGATATTTCCCAACGCTTTGTGAACCACCTCATTGATTTGAATATTAAATATATTTATTTATTGTTTATTGTTATTCACTGGATATGGTTTGCGATGCGTACGGATGAACCGGGTCCACGCGTAGTTTCTCCTCTTTATTGCACTCGAGCTTTTATTGGGTATGCGAGGTGTTGGGGTTTCCACTCTCGGGCTGGTGCAGAGGGAAATTATTTCGTGCACCGGGTGTATACACTATATCTAACTCCTTAGATTTGGGCATAAAAATAAATACACTGTTGTTAATGACATGATAATTAAACAATATAGGCTCTTTGAATATTATACATGGGATTAGATTTTGCCATAGATGATGATAATAATAATAATAATAATAATAATAATAATAATAATAAAATATAAGGTGTAGTGTACAAAGTGTATGTATACACTCAGTGTAGGCAACAATTTATATCTGCAAAGGAGGTTTATAAAATAAAATAAAATATAAAAACTTCATATATACCCCCACACTTAAAAAAGGACTACAAAAAGGGGCTCCAATAAGATGCTCTCTCTTTCCTCTCTCTCTTTTGTTTTCACACCAATGGCTTCTTTTAGAAGCCCCAGAGCATTGCATTAAGTACCTGAGCCCCATCACAGTGGGAGAATGGAGGAGTTAAACCCTTCTCTATTTGTGGGGTTTTAACTTCCTCTGTTTGGTGATGTAGTGTAGTGAGGAGGCCTAAAAGAGGAGTTTTGTGAGCTGGGCTTGGCTCCTCTGGGGGTTATCTCAGCTGGGTTTGCTTTTGTTTCTGCTGGGGAGTGGAAAGAGGGGTGAAAGATGGGATTTTGCTCGGTGGGTTTGTGTCCTTCTTTGGTTTGCTCAACTGGGTTTGTGTGGGGGGGATTGAAGGTGTTGTAGGATCTGGATGTCTCTTGCGGTGCCAGGGTTGCAGTTCCATTAAATGGAGCTCATTTTTTGGATCAATTTGTTGGTCCTTTCCTTTTCACTTCTCTGTTTGGGAGGCCTCTCCCAAGAGGATGGAGCTGTGTATATTGTGACAATGAAGCAGGCCCCTGCAGTTCATTACAACAGTGACTTGAAGAGGTTTGGGAGTAGTAGCTTAACTAAAGGAGGAGTCTCTGGGACAACGAATATCCTCAGCAAGCCAAGGTGCTTTTTTTTTTTTTGGCCCCTCCCCCCCTCCACTTGCTTTCCTTTTTGTTGTTATGAACATTGCAATTTTTCTCAAGTTGGTTAAATTTGTGTCTCATGTTTGATTTGTCTCAGTAAGAATAATGGGTTTTACTGCTGTAAAAATCTTCAAGGTGGTGTTCAACTGACAAGTACTGTAATCAGGGAAATATAATAGTTGTGTTAGGTAATTGGAATTTGCTACTAATTATATCCTTAGGGGGAGTTCTATGGCTTAATTACGCCGTCGAAGTTGTGCTCGTAATTGTACTATATTCAGATAGATGTAGGTATTTTAACTGCATTCTTGTTCTATTCTTCTCCCTAATCTAAAGAATGATTCTGGGCTTAATCTGCACCCTGCTTATCTACTGTGATTTTTGTTCCTATGCCTTTTACTTGGTTTATTGAGTTTCATGCCTATATTTGTGGTCCATACGCTTTAAATATTTCCGTCCCATGTGTATGACTCTGTGTAAATGCAAATGCAGGAATTCGACAGCGTATTCAGATTACAGCTTATATTTGGTCCGTCTTCAAAATTCGCTATTGAAGAATGCATTAAAAGGGGAGCTCTATCTAAAGCTTTATAGCTATCATTATTTGATTAATGGGTTTGCTGTATTTATCACTCCTCAACAGGTAAATTTTTGCATCCTCTTTGAGCCGTTCTTTCGTAGCCTTGACTTGCTCCCGTGGTATCTTGTCACAGTCATGTTATAGTATCTGATCCTTTTCTTTCTTTTTTTTGGGTCCATTTTAAAGGCAGAAAAGCTCTCTAGAAGGAGAGAAGTAGCAAATGTAGCTTTGGACTTCTCAGTAAGGACTGCCACTACACATACACCTGAATTCCTAGGTTTGCCGCAAGGCGCATGGGTTCAGGAAGGTGGGCCCGATGTTGCCGGCGAAGGAATAGTCATTGGTTTTATCGACACGGGCATTGATCCGACTCATCCCAGCTTTGCCGACGATCTTTCTACGAATGGCTACCCCGTTCCTGCCCATTATTCCGGTGTTTGTGAAGTTACAAGGGATTTCCCTTCTGGGTCCTGTAATAGAAAGCTTGTCGGTGCTCGCCATTTTGCTGCTTCTGCTATAACTAGGGGAATCTTCAATTCTTCGAAGGATTATGCTTCGCCATTTGATGGTGATGGCCATGGCACGTAAGTTCTCCACTTAAATTTTGTAATCTGTGTACTGTTCTATGTACTATTAGAATTGTAAAATCTCTTCCCCAGCTCCTCTACTTTCTTGCTATACATGCATGCACAGAAGCATATATAACATGCACGCATGCATACGCGCATAACATCGATCGGCTCTAATTATAGATGAGTTCATACTTTTACACCAGGGTTTATAAATATCCCTTTTTCGTCTTTTGGCTTTGGCAAGCTGTCAGAGTAAAATTATTCATTCCAATCCATATATGTGAAAAATTAGAACTTTGTATATTGATTCTTTTGTTGGATTTTTAACTTTTGGTTCAATCTGTACTGGCTAGATTGCTCTATGGTTGCTTATGCATTGTGAACTTCATACAGGCACACAGCTTCAATTGCAACTGGTAATCATGGAATTCCTGTTATTGTGGCTGGGCACAACTTTGGGAATGCAAGTGGCATGGCGCCTCATGCACAGTAAATGTCGAATTCTACTTTTGTCCTTCGTAAATCAGTTATTGTGTTGTACTCATACTGTTGCGACCTGTCTTTCACTTTACAGCGTTGCTGTTTATAAAGCTCTTTACAAAAGCTTCGGAGGCTTTGCTGCTGATGTAGTTGCTGCTATTGACCAGGTAAATGATGCCCGCACATGAATTTCGCTCTTTCTGCAAGTGTTTGTACATAGAGTTTTTTTTTCATATAGTGACTTCACAGGCAGCTCAAGATGGTGTTGACATTATAAGTTTATCCATCACCCCTAACAGACGCCCTCCTGGAATAGCAACATTCTTTAATCCTATCGACATGGCGTTGCTTTCTGCGACAAAAGCTGGAATCTTTGTGGTGCAAGCGGCAGGAAATACTGGGCCTTCTCCCAAAAGCATGTCTTCCTTTAGCCCGTGGATATTTACTGTAGGTGCTTCTGCTCATGATAGGATCTATAATAATTATCTGGTTCTTGGCAACAACTTAACCATTTCGGGAGTTGGTCTCGCTCGTAAGTTTTCCAATTCGTGCTTGCTGCTATTATTATATGTGCGGTTTTATTGCTTTTCTTCTGAGTCTGAATTTCTTCTTGCTAATCTCTATAAATGTACCTCTCATCACTGTTTTGAAAAGTTGATTACACCATCAAGCACTAAACTTACTTTGTGGAGTTTCACTTTTGTCACATAACTGCAAAGCGAGACACCAAAATACTTAAATTTTTATAACCAATTAGGTCATTTCGTCAAACTCCGTTTGATTTTCAAAATGGAGGAATGGCGTGACGGCTGAATCATAATGGTATTGAGATGACATGGTAACTTAATGTGCTGCCTTTTCATCACCAGCAAATCCCTCGGAGACTACATGTAGAGAAACTAAGTGGAGTTTCATAGAGTGACCCGGTTGAAATAGAAACTGAAGTTCTGCATGTCAACTGTAACAAAGTGAAGTTTTGTCGCCTTATTTTAATTTCATGATAATTTCGGTGAACTATGGTGTGTTAATGATTTTAATAATCCTCTGATTCTTCTAAAATTTTTAATTACAAAGAGATTGAAGCTTGTGTTACTAAATGTTCTGCTTAACTTACTTGATCATACATGCAGCCGGGACAGATGGCGACTCGATGTACACTCTCGTTGCTGCAACTCATGCATTAAAAAATGATACGACTATATCTACTGACATGTATGTGGGAGAATGCCAAGACCCAACTCATCTAAATCAAGATGTAATCAAAGGAACTCTGTTGATCTGTAGTTATTCCATTCGATTTGTGCTTGGCCTGTCCTCAATCAAACAAGCTTTAAACACAGCAAAAAATGTTAGCGCAGTTGGAGTTATATTCTACCTGGATCCATTTGTTATCGGGTTCCAGCTCAATCCGACTCCTATGGATATGCCTGGCCTGATAATACCATCTTCTGATGATTCTAAGGTATGGCAATCACCTTGTGATACACCATTATTTCATTTGATACTGATCGAATGCTCTGTAACATCCATGTAGATTTTTCTGGAGTATTACAATAACTCGTTGGTGGGAAATCAAACCTCTGGAAGAATTGCTAGGTTTGGTGGGGTTGCGAAAATATTAGGAGGTCTAAAGGCCAACTACAGCAACACTGCGCCAAAAGTAATGTATTATTCAGCTAGGGGACCGGATCCTGAGGACGCTTCTCTTTCTGATGCTGATATCATGAAACCCAATCTAATAGCCCCTGGTAATTTAATATGGGGTGCGTGGAGTTCATTGGGCATGGACTCTGCTGAATTTGAAGGTAAATTTCTACAAATTCGACCTCTTGTACGTCATTGCCTTCTCCCTTTATCCTTGGGGAAAAAAACTAGACTCACTAGCATGTTCCGAGGGTATCACTAGGCTGTCCAGCTCATAAAGTTCATAATTAGACGTCCAAATTATGCCAACATTGTTGAGGGTGATGAAGAGCAACTGAAGTATCTGACAATCGGAATCCAGGGGTTTATATACATGTTAGCATTCTGTACCTCTACTTAACAAAGCCAGTTGTATGATTTTCAGTAATTCAGCAAATGTTTTCCTTTGACCTTCTATCTATATGACTTTAAGTGTTTCAATATATGGTGGGCTACTTTTGTTACATAGTGTAGCGAATGGTGTTGTTTACGATCATTTTGTCCCTTTTCATTGGTTTACCCACTGTGCACATCTATATGCCGGTCTGTGAAATACAGAAAACACCATGTATGCAGACAGACATAATATGTGTACATTTATGTTTTCTACTAAAATTTGTCTGCATACGAAGGTTAGGGATTTATCATTCCATTAACAAACTAGCGGTCACTTGTTCTTCATTTTCAACATAACTTTGATAAACAATTGTAAAAAGGTATGCTTGGCATGAAGAAACCAAACTTGCTCGTTTTGAGCTTGTGGGTGATGCTCATGTCAAACTCCTCTCAGCAGCGCATCAAAAATTTCATTACCAGGAAATACAATATATTGACTTGTGATTTCCCCCTAACCCTCTATATTCCTATGATTTTACTTACAATCGAGGTTTTTCGTGGTATATCTTAGGTGAGAACTTTGCAATGATCTCGGGCACAAGTATGTCTGCTCCCCACATTGCTGGGCTGGCTGCTTTAATCAAGCAGAAGTTTCCCGGTTTCAGTCCGTCGGCCATAGCTTCTGCACTCTCCACAACTGCTACATTATATGACAGGCAAGGCGGTCCGGTCATGGCTCAACGGTCTTATAGCAACCCAGATTCGACTCAGTCGCCTGCTACACCCTTCGACATGGGCAGCGGTTTTGTTAATGCTACTGCTGCTTTAGACCCCGGACTAATTTTTGATTGTGGTATGTTCTACACTAAAATTTCTGTAGTGTGACTCAAATACTAGCTGTAGTATAAATTTCCAACTTCATTTTGGAAAAAAAAAAAGTAAAAAATAATCATGATAGGAGAAAGTTGGTTTGCAAAATTGAACAATGAAAGTTTCTAACTGGCCTGTTATTTTTTTTTTCTTTCTATCAATTTCTCCTTACAATTTTTTTTATTTTTGAGTGCCCCCAGATGTTTTCTCTTATACTATGTGTACTAAACTTTATATTGCAACATGTGATTTTCGTATTACCCTTTCAAAAAGGTGATTTCCTATGCATATATCCTTGTACTCACAAAATGAAAATGCACTTTCTCTTCTTCTTTTTCTTTTCTTTTCCTTCACTATACTGCTTTAAAAACATTTGCGGCTGGGCGATTATAGCTTCCCTTACTTTTTAAATACTGCTTTTGATACATGTGCAGGTTATGACGACTACCTTTCCTTTCTTTGCGGCATCAATGGATCTGCGCCGGTAGTTCTGAACTACACAGGAAATACCTGTGGGATTTCAACAACGACTGGGGCCGATTTAAATCTCCCCTCTATCACAATAGCACTGCTCAACCAATCAAGAACTATAATAAGAACAGTCACCAACATAGCTAATAATGAAACTTACACACTCAGTTGGAGCGCGCCTTATGGCGTCTCCTTCTCGGTCCAACCCCCACAGTTTTTTATCGCCAGCGGCCAAAAGCAGAACTTGACCTTTGCTTTTAATGCTACAGCGAATAGCTCCTCCGCGAGCTTTGGAAGAGTCGGGTTCTATGGTAGCCAAGGCCACAAGTCGACTATTCCGTTGTCGGTCGTCTCGAAGATAACATATAACCATACAGTAAGCTGACTTGTATGAGGACCTCTTTCGCTTTTGCTTTTCCTTTGCCTTTCAAGTTTGACCCATTTTTTTTTTGTGTTTATTGATTTTGGTGTACATTTTGAAGAATGTGAGTGTAATCTTTTGACCATTGCCACTAATTTGTACAGATGGCTTAAGTTTTCATTAGCCCGGGGGACTTGCTGGCCCCCGAAATGTTGTTGTTGAACAATCTGTTGTGGATTTCCTTTTTGGCTCAAACATGAATTGAGTTACTTGCATTTTTAGAAAGGTGGAGTATCTTTAGCATAAGCCCTAACTTGTGGGACAAAAAAGAGATCTTTTGGGGTATCTAAGTTTAGTATATATCAATCTTTATCTACTACTATATATTATACTATTCTTAGGTAGAAATTGAAAATGATGGATTGTTGATTTTATCACAATAGTACTGTTTGTGGGATTCTGTATTAATAGATTAAGAGTGAAGCTGAGAGAGAATGGAGATCAATGTTACTATTGATACTGATGTATTGAAACTGATTAATAGTAAAAACACTTTTGTTAATATTATTATTTTTGCATAATTTTGGTTAATTCATGCACAAAATAAGGAAGAATAAAGCAATTATTAATTTTCACCTACTTAATTAAAGGCGACAAGGATAGATAGAAGCAATTATTATTATTACTATTATTATTATTATTATTATTATTATTTCCACTTGCTTGAGGGACCAAAATTGCTGATGAACACATTGCTCCTGAATGTTCCAGATTCAGAAGTTGTTTTCAGCAACAGCACAAAGTTCATTAAAATCAAGGAAAGGAGTTCCTTGTGGGCTAGCTTTTGGAATTCAGGATCAAACATGTTGATGTAAAATATCTGCGAGAATTTTGGGGAATTTCATGGACAAGCTAAGAGATGAATGCGAAAACTCTCCAACTCATTGAAAAGATTGTTCTGATACCATGTTATCTGTAGAATTGGTACGACCGAGAACTGTTAGAACAAATATCACATAGGAATCTGATTGTGATTAAACATGTCACTAAATTTGTGATAACAATAAATAAATCAACTTACGATAAACGCAAATATCCAAAATATAATTTGATCTTATCAAGTAGGCATTGTTCTAAGGCGTATTTCCGTCCTTACGTGCGGAATTAACCGGAAATAACACTCCAAAATACGACCGGAAAACAGAGGAGGAGTATATAACGGTCTTTTTCCTTACGAGAAAAAAAAGGCGTATCCCGCGCAACGGAATGAGATTCTGTTGGCGCAAGAAATGAAACGGAAAAAATATCCCGTTAGTTTCTTTCCCATTAAGAAACATAATAAAATAAATAAAGTAAATAAAATAAATAAAGTAAACAATAAATATAATAAATAATAAAAATTCAAAGTTCAAATAAAATAAATTCAAACTCAAAATTTTGAGTTTTTCACCAACAAGAACAACTTAATTCGTCGTAATTCAACTCTTTGCATTCCATCACCAGTATTTTTTTTTTTTTTTTTTTTCTTTTTTTTTTTGTTATTATTATTTTATTTTTGGAGCTCTCATAATTAAATGGGTTGGCCAGTTGTGGTTGTAATAGGGAAGATGAATCAGACTACTAGCGCTACTGATTAGGATTCTTTGTAGATTTGTCAAAACCAACTTATACTTTTTTAATCTTTTTAATTATCTTCTTACTTTTTTTTTCCTTTTTTTTTTTTTTTTTTTTTTCCAACCGCGTAGCGTACACAATCCTGTGTTACTTCACAATCGCCAGAAATATAGAAATAAACAAATAAAGCAAAACACTACAATGATCAAATAACATGTACGTACGAAGGATCACACTCATCCGTATCATACCCAAACTCATCAAACACCTTGGACCCCTCGTGCTCAAAACTCTTTATCCCCGAACACCACTTCACCACCTCCTCATCGGCCTCAAACCCCACGCAATCCCTCGCACACAACCTCTCCAGGTTCTTGCACCCGTGCACTATCACCCAGAGCTCTTCCCTCGGCAAGTATGATCTGCTGAGGCACAAGAATTTGAGGCCGGGGAGCCGGTCGACGATCGCGGCGGCGTCCTCTTTCTTGATCGAGCCGTGCATTTTGAGCCCGACGACGGAGTTGGAACTGCGCCCGATCTGGGCGGCGGTTTCTAAGAAAGAGGAGGGTTTCGATGCCATTTCGAGCCATTCGAGCTCTTCCCAGTTCGCCACGATCTCCGGGAGGTGCGGCTCGTCTTCCGACGCCAGGTTCGGTAGGATCACTTTCCTAAGTTTCGTGCACCTGCACGAAATTCAATTTACGGTTTTATTAACTCACTCTGTCGACCAGGAATGATCGTAACACTTCTGATCACGTGCACGATAGATATGCAATTGAGTGTGCATATATATATATGGTAGAAAACGATTCAGAAATAGTCACGTGTATGAGCGGTGCGTACTCTTTCGCGACGTGCAGGTCGTGCAAGGACGCACCGAAGAGGAGAGGGAAGGCGAGCTCGACGGCAGAGCCGCGGCTCCGGGCGACGCAGAGCCTGAGGAATCCGGAGAAGGAGAAGCGCGGGACGGCATAGCGGTCGGAGAATTCTCGAGAGAAGCGGCTCCACGGCATGAAGTCGATGTCGCGGAAGTCGAGCAGGGTCCAGCAGAGGGGGTCGAGGGATGCTCGGTGCCACGACTTGCACACGAAGGGCACGCCGAGCGCCAAGTCCTCGAGGCTGAGCCGCCGGAAAATGAGCGATAGGCAATCGGCCGCCATCTCCGACCACCGCCGCCGACCTTCTGATTCCATTGATCTCTATTCTCCTATTCTCTTTGTTGTGTACGTCGAATGTGTGGGTCTACATAAACATATATGTTACAGGATTTAAGGGAGAGTGGAGAGGAGATCGAGCGAGGCATTTATGCAAACAGGTGAGTGTGTATTTGACTATTTGTGAAGGTTAATTCGGCCCGGGCGAGTCCGGCGAAATTTTTGCATGGACCGTGGTCCACAGTGGACCGGTTTGTTAAGCTCAATTTAGGTAACTGGAAAATACGGATAGGCCCGATTTCACTTACGTGGACCAGGTCCAACCAATGATTTTGTCACATGAGTGGGGATTGGGGAGGGGCTGTAAAATTCGCGCCGGATTTGACCAACGAAACGAAATGCCCGCGCGCGAATCTTAAAGCCCCTGAGTGGCCCAAAACGAAAATACGTGTAATAGGAGGAGTGGAGTGGTAGGTGTCGGCGTCACGCCAACGAGAGGCGTGAAGCGTGCGAGAAAAATATGTGGATGCTACGGACACATTCTAGAAGCTTTTTATGTCTCGGTGATTTAGTCAGGTTAATTAATGCTTATCCGGATAATCTTAATTTCTTATTGGCTGATTATACTGTACAAATCAATCAATTATTATGCATATAATAATATTTCTATCTCATTTGGAAACTCAGATATTTCGATTTGGGTTCTATTCATACAAAAAAATTCAACTCATTTACACTTCAAATTAAGATGGTAATTAAATAGGCCTATTCATATTTTCAAAATAAGAAAAGAGAGAGAGTGAAAAGAAAAAAAGAGTGGTCAAATCAATGGCGTCATTATTTATAATTAAATAATAATCACTTTAGACAAATCCTACTTGCTACAAATATTCTAGAAGGATTTATTTTTTTCACTTACTAGTTATTATTATTAGTCCACATTGTTTAAAGACTTTTTAACCATGCGTGCATCTCCAAAGATTTTTCTTTCTTTCTCGCATGCGATTTATCCTTTTTCTCAATCTCTTACTAAAATACGTAGCCATGCATTTTCGACGGTGGTCACTTTCGTTTACTCCTAGAGGAGATATAATGCGTGCGTGTGCCATTTAGCGAAATATTTTAAGTGAACAATTGAAGAACAAATCCTGGATTTGTACAATGAAGCTTCTAGAATCACATTTTCTCCTTTGGAGCCCCAACATTTTGTGGCTCAGATAGTTTTCTTGTTGAGATGAAGATACATGAGGTTACGTACTAACGTGTTTAGAATGAAGAGCTAATTAGATTGAGATTACTAATTAACGTGTTTAGCTGTAATTGGTCACCAATGTTAATTAATTAGGCCCCTGTGACATATACTAACGTCTTGTTTGGGTTATATAATTTTATCAGCCATAATTAGCTAGTTATTGCAAAAGATATTTTTGAAATTAGTTTAATATCAAAACAAATTACATCCATCGACTCCCGGACCACTAGAGCCTCCGACCGTGTCATAGTCCTGTTCGACTCCTGGATAGAACTACTGTAACTACTGTACCTCGAACTCCACTCCCTTATCTCTCTCCTCACTCCCTCTTTTTAATTTTCCTTTTTCTTTGGATTTCTTGGTCTTTTTTGTCTTTTCTTTTCACCTTTCTGTTTTGTTTTTCCTTTTTTGGATCCTATTTCTCTAGAAAGCCCCAGCTGCTTTCATTTTGTACGCTTAATTCATCTCTCTTAATGAACGGCGCGTTATGAATACGCTACCCTTTCTCCAAAAAAAAAAAAAAAAAAAAAAAAAAAAAAAAAACAAAAAAAACAAATTACATCCATCAAAATTATATATACTAAGCTTGAGCTGTTAGAGAACGATACTTAAACATTTTTATATTTAACACTTCCCCCTCATGGGCTCGATACTTTGTTTTACGACGCGAATTAAATGGGAGGAAATTAATATCGCTAGAGACGCGATCAACTCGCGCTCTCGCTCGATGCGTGACCAATTTAGATTTAAAAGCTTAAATTTGTTATAGAGCAATCTTAAATATTTTTATATTTAACATAAATATGCAAAATTATGTAAATATCATGCTAAAATTGATTAGGATACCTAAATTTAGTCTTTTTTTTTTTTCGATGATTGGATCAAACCAAGGTAACTTTAACATAATTATTGATGTATCTATTTCTATTCAATACATTAAATGAGAAAGTGGCCGTTGTCCTTCAATGTCTCTTTTCTACTTGTCCTTTTTTGTTAGAGTTTGTGTTGTTTTAATACAATGGATTAAATCCTCATATCCTACATCAGTTATTAATTTCATGTGCTTTTTATATTCAGCGAACATGTGAGTGCAAATATTATTATGCATTTTTGAGCTCGTTTTCTATCTTTTTGACAAAGTGAAATTGATGGTCATTGGACATGATTACAAGTAGGGGTGTTAACAAGCCGAACAGTTAAGTATCAAGCGAAAAAACTAAACTCGTGTTTGATTTATTAATAAACAAGCTGAATATGAGTTGGCTCACGAGCTGACCAACGAATAATAAGTTAAATATATAGATTAGATTGAATATATAAAAAATAAATTTGTAAAATATTACCCATTAGACTTTGATCTAATTGTTGAAATTTTATATATAAATAAATTTTTTTATAACTGAGCTCGGTTTAATATTTTTTAAAAAACAAATAATAAAAATATATATAAATATATATACTTATTTATTTATATCTAAAAATATATATAAATATAAATTAGATAAATTATATAAATATAAATTATATGTACATTTGAGTTGTTTTTTAGCTGAACATGAGTGAACTGACTCTAGATCGTATTCGGCTCGTTTATTAAAGGAGCCAAAAAATTTAGCTCGTGTTCAGCTTGTTTATTAAACAAGCGATTCGATCTCGAGTTCATTTCGAGCCGAACATGAGCTGGCATGCGAACAACAGAGTTGGATTGTCACCCTGATGATTACAGGCCCTTCTCCATGTAGACACAAAAAGTGAAGTAGGGGGAGTGTCTCTTTAAAGATAAATCACTTCTTCTTAATTAGACTATTTAGTTTCCTTTAGCAGTGTTTGGTTAGGGGATAGGGATAGGGATATACTCTTATTCCTTTATATCTAAACGCTAATTTTTTATTAGAATAGTAGTTTTTCGTTATTTCCACCAACACCTTTATTTTCTATATAAAACTATCTAATATTTTTCTTATCCTCGGGAACAATTCAATTTTCATCCAAATGTTAATTTTCTTATCCTCATACTTATATCTATCTCTATAATAGTTAGTTCTTACTTATATCCGAACCAAACGATAAGTTAAGAAAAAGACACAACATTCTTGACCATTCATTGCCAAGTTCTCTTTGTCTTCTCATTTTCAAATTAACTTGGTAGATGGGGGCAGTTGGTACAAGACAAAACAGGAACATACCACATGATCGAGTTCAAAATAAAGGGACTTTGTAGGTGGTGCATGTTTCCTTCTTCTTTTTTTTTAAATCTTTTTTTTCCCTTTATTTTGTGGTCCTAGTTCAAGTAACCATCCATTACATATATTTGAAATAACCATGAAGACTAAGTAGGTGCATGATTGATGCATATGTTTAAATAATATTGCTTTGTCGTAATTTCTTGAGATAGTATTTCTTGCGGTAGGTAATTCATATAGAATTCTTATCTAATCAATCTTATTGAGCTGTGTAAGATGCTGAAGATAAAAAATATTAATTCAATGTTATTATTTTTATGTAGCTAGATCAGGCGCACATATGGCAACTTCATTGAATCCTTCTTCAAAATAAAACTTTTTTTTTGAGAAAAACATAGCATGCTATTCGCTTCATTCATTCAGAACGTGAATTAAGCTACATGGGTGAGACATCGAGGCCTCAAAGGTGGCGGAAACAAAAAAAAGAACGAAAGCAAAAAAGAAAGAAAATTTAGGTGTTGATTACATAATAAAACCTGTGTGAATTGTGGGGTGGTGTTTTTACATTTTTTTGCGGCTCGAGTTCAATTAATGGTCAAATAATGGGTCATATATGAATGGTTATTTTGTGGTGGCCTATCCTTTCTTGTGACAGTGTTTCTAAATCTTTTTATAATTAATTTGTTGAAGGGCTATGTTTTCGCATTAAGAAGTTGTTGTCAATTAATGGAGAAGTTGTGACATTAATGTTGGTCTCAGGATGGTCTCAACATGAGAAAATGTAGCTTCTTGGGGCCAAATCTTCTTGGTCAATTAAGTTGTTTAGTCCCTTGGAAATAAAGTTAAAGTTGTTAGGTGAAAATATCTAGCTTACTTAACTCACTTCTACAAAGAAAATTATATGTTGTGCATATTCCCCTTTTAGTGTCTACCACATGCATCTTGCCATTCTTGTATTGTGTGAATAAGAAATCATGTTTAACACAATGCCTTTCTTACTTTTGGGCTTCTTCATTATTAGTTGTTTGGGGTTAAGCACACAAATTATAAGATATATAGAGATTAAAGAATAGTGGGTTGAGAGTAGAGGGGGTGGAACTTACGATTTGTTAGATATATCTCGAATTCTAGAACGGCAAGGTTTTTTAATCCTATTCTGTTTTGGTTATTCTATATATTAAGTTAAATTTATATTATGTTTAATCTAATTAAGATATATATTTTTAGTTTTAGTGGATTTATATTTCTAATCATATTAGGATTTAGTTATCATTATAGATATACATGCACTTTATTTTATTGATTTGGTGAGACAGATGAGAGAAAAGTATGGGTGTATTTTTAAAATTAGAATTTTATGAGAGAGACATATTTTGTACACCACTTTAAATTTAATGAAGAACTCCGTTCCTCTGTCTTCGCTCATAGACGTAGACCGGTTGCCGAATCACGTAAATATTGTGTGCTATATTTTTTTTCTCTCTTTTGTTGATTTTTTTTGATATTTTCGTATCCGACGAACTAGATCTTTTTCGCCTTTGTTATAACACGATTAGCAAGACAAATTCTATGTCATTTTCTACTAATTTTCGCCGTCCTTAATTCCTACATTCACTATATTATAGCATATATTTTTGTTGATTATTTTATCGAAATACATGTAGCATGATTTATCTGATATTCATCATGCATATAAGGAGGGGTGTTACGAACAAAAAAAGAAAAAGAAGAAGAAAAAAGAGCTTATGTTCATATACAAACCATGATATTTGAGGTGGTTGTGATGTTAGTGTTAAGAAACCACAAGTAAAACTATTGTATCTATATATTATTGTTGGCTATGGCAATTAGCTTATACTCACAAAAGCTACATCTGTTGCATTTCTTAGTCATTTGTTCTTTCTTCATGTAACAAAACTATGAAGCTTAAGAATATTTTCCTAGCCTTTATAGTGATGCCTCACTTGCTAGGCCTATCCTAAGTTCCTAACTTTGAATTCCTATTGGTAGTGGTGAAGCTAATGCACAAAAATTAGGTGTTGGTGCAGTGTCTTAAGGAAAATTGCAAACTAATACGAAATGGTGGAACTACTTCCCCTATTCAAATTTAGGTTACTACTGAGGCAACTAATGGTGATGTATAGTTACATTTTTTATATAACATTAGTTGTATAGTATTATCAAACATGGATGGATAGTTGTGTTTTTATATAACATTAGTTAATCAAGCCACTATTACTCTAGTACCAAGGTTCTCCTCGATAGCCTATTCTATGATCAAGAATTTGAGTTGATTCACATTCTAGTTGCATGGTACGTACTCGAGACCCAAATTCGAATCCTAGTTGATTCACATTTCCAGCTAAGTTTATTTTTAAATGAAATAAACGAAACGGTTAGCATGCTATCTTTCTCTCTCTCTCAAAATAAAAAAATAAAAAAGAAAAAGAATTTGAGTTTCTGTGCGTGCGATTATAATTTGGAGTGCGAATCGGAAAGTTTATGAGAGTAATAACTCTAGTTGTATGCTACAAGCATCCTATAAAATTTCAAATAAACAGCAATTTTGTTGGTTCAATTATCCAATCACATTGGTGGTAATTACACAATCTGGGCCCAGGACATTTGTTTAACAAATTTGAAGCCCATCAAGCCCAAAATCAGAGGACTTTGGGCCTTCTCTGGTCCAAAATCCCTTTATCATATATAGAAACAGGAAAACTAGGAAAGAGAATTGATATTATCAAAGATATTTTTAATATTAAAAAAAAATTAAATCATTGCTGAATACAATATATAGGCTCTGACATTAGTGAAACTAGCTTTAGTAATGCTAATTCCAATCGAAAAGCATATTTTCTTATAAGTTTAATCTTATTCATTATCATACTCAAGAGCAAGTATTTGGCTCATCGGAGTTAGAACTCGTTGGTTCAATAGTAAATCATTTGATTCAAATAAGTTATGAAAGTATTGGATTCGGCTGAATTCGAAAGTCGGTTCAGATTCAATCAATCGGTTCGACATAGTCTCTCTTATCTCGAGAAATTAATTTTTTTTTTGTCCACGAACAAAAAAGAAAACGTACATAATTCAAAAAAAATCATATAATTTTATTCTAACTTTTTCGTGGACAAGAATAGATTAAAAAAAATCGATTTTTTTAAAGACAATTTTGGATAACATAATAATCGACTGGATGAAAAAGTAGTGTTTCAAAGTTGTTGCATTGGATTGGATCAACATTATTTAAGAGTAAGGTTGAGCCAGGTGGGACCCATTCTACTCCAGGATGAAAAAGTTAGAAGCACTACAAAAAGTTTTTTTTTTTAATGATTATTATTATATCATTTTGTGATGAACGTAGCTACACGTGTCCACATAACCACCCCTCATAATATGTTCCCCAACTGTAAATATCTTATTTTAAATGCATCTCCAATAAAATAAATAAAAAAATATTCCCCCCGTGTATATTTGTTTTTTTATTTTTTTAATAAGGACCCTGCATTAATTAAAATACCCACGGTTAATTAACTATTTAATTTAATCACCCAAACCACCCTGTTTATATATTATTATATATATTACCGAGAATATCTTAGCTGGGTCCCACATGTCAGTGTCACGTGCCTCCTCCAACAACCAACCATATGGTCCATATCCGTTGTAATCGTAATTACTTAATTTTTTTAATTTTGAATTTTAAATTATTATTCGGCCAAATTAAAGCACGCCTCCCTCGTGCTTCATCGTCTCCTCCCACATGACATGACCGTTGAAGTGAGTGCCCTAAATTCGCTCAACTCCCCCTTCTCCCTTTTTCGTTTCTTTTTTAACTCCTCCTCCTCCTCCTCCATTAAAACCCTAATTAGATCCTTCCCCCTTCCCAAGATCGCGTTTTGATCGATCTCCTCTCCTCTCGTTTCATCTGGTGAGTGGTACTTTTTTGAGGGTTTTGAGAGAGATCCTTGTTATTTAGGGGTATTCTCGAGCGATTTAGTGTCATGCTGTTCTTTCGTTTTATAGTTGTAAAAGTCGTAGCTTTTGTTGACATGATAGTGTATGATTTATTATAATTTCGCAAGTCAAAAGAGTTGGATAAAACCTTTTTGTAATTTTTGGGTTCTAAAGTTGTCGAAACCTGATGCCAAAGGGTGAAATCACTTCGATACCTAACAACTGATTTGAAACTCAAATTCACTGCGTATTGTTTTTGCTTGCAAATTTATTTGCAACTCTTTGTTGGGTACTTTTTGTTCTTACCATCTGATTACAAAGGTCGCTGTCCCTGGAAAATATTTAGCGCTTAAAACTGCAATTTTTTATTTTTTATTTTTCCCCCTTTCCTTTTCGCACTGCAAATAGGAATTTGGAGTTTTCTTTTTGGGTTTTGTTATCATCTTTTTTTTCCTTTTGTTGTGAAATCATATATATTTGGTTGAAAGGTTTAGGGGAAAAAGAGAAAAAGGTCTCATTTTTTTGCCTCTCGAATATTTATGAGGAGTACTACTTTTATTTTTCTTTTGCTTGGTATGAGTAGAGTGCACTAGTCTTTATGTTTTTTATCTTAATTGACTTTCAACTACTTAAATATAACTAATGGTGTAGATTGTTTAATGAGATCTGGATGTTTTTGTCAAGCCAGGAAGAAAAATGTCTGAGCATTCAGAAAATGCTGCTGAAAATATTTTAAACAACATCATGGAAACCATTGCCGATAATATCCCCAAACAGAAGTCGGTGAGATTTTCCGAGGAAGGAAATACGGTCACTGCTCAGATGAATAAACTTTTCGGGCGCCAGAAGTCTGTCCATAAGATTTTGGGCGGCGGAAAATGTATCTCATTTCTTATTCCTTGTTTTCTTCCTTCATATAATTTTATCGGTCGAATATGATATCTTTTCTTTTGTCTGCTCCCGTAGCTGCCGATGTGTTATTATGGAGGAATAAGAAGATCTCATCGAGCGTATTGACTACTGCAACAGCTATCTGGGGCCTTTTTGAGTGGCTCGATTATCACTTTCTGACTCTTGTTTGCCTTGGGCTTGTTGTCGGAATGCTTATCCAGTTTGTTTGGTCCAATGCTTCCAGCATGTTAAACAGGTTTTAAAGCTTTTGAAGTACGCGACTGAATTATTGACATGATGATATAGTTAAATACTGACTTGTTCTCCCTTCAGGTCTTCTGATGTACCTCGCGTGCAATTGCCCGATGAACTGTTTGTAAACATTGCTGTGTCTGCTGGTACCCAAATCAATAAATTTTTGGGATATCTTCAAGATGTTGCATGTGGAAGAAATTTGAAACAGTTTCTGATTGTACGTGATATCCTTCTTTTTCTTTTTTAAGCGGCATTTTTCATTCAAGTGCTCTTTTGAATGTGCATGAAGTTGGAATTCCAAAGAACTAGATGCAGGTTTATTGATTGTATATAACTATATCTAAGCTGCAGTGTTCTTGAAGTGTGGAACTGGGTCTTCTATAGATGTCATGACATCCAAGTGCATCTTCTTTCATTTATATGGTACATCAATGCTATTTTTTATAACTGTAGTGAAAACACACATCAACAATCGAGCCATAATTCCAACAATTTGGAATTTAGGATTAGTATATTTACTATGAACCACACCCCCCCCCCCTGCTATCAGCTCATCTCAGATAAAGGTCTTTTCCATGTCATGCGACTTCAACAACAAAACCTGAAGAGCTTTTGCCATCAACCATTGCAGGTTATCACATTGATCTGGGTTAAATGTGAACATTGCCTATATAGAAGCTCTTTATAATGGAAATCCTCCGTGTTGTGCGATGTTCAATCTTCTCAAATGGGAAAAAAAAAATATATATAGAAGCAATACTTCTTTTGTGTATGTTTTTATATTTCTTTCAATTTTCTTTCAAAATGGCTGTATTACCACACATATTGCTTAGTTTAATTCTTGGTGAATAACTAGGATGCTGCATCACCATTTTCTTTGATATGTTTAATTCGACATGCAAGCTTAAGCTATTGTTCTTCTTTCAGGCGGTGGCAGGCTTGTGTGCTGCTGCCATAATTGGCAGCTGGTGCAACTTTCTGACTGTTCTTTATATTGGTAAATTACCAAACTTGTCTTAAGGCATTTCATTAACGTGTGAGAATAAAAATTGCATGTGTGTGACTTTCAGAAGATTATGCATCTATAAAACAGGAATTATGCTGGTGGAGTTCTTATTGATTCCATCTCATTTAACTAGCTTTATGAGAATTGGCTTCTATCTTTTTGATTTGTTAATCTGTAGAATTGATACAGTATATTATAGCGATTTATTTGCTTCTGTAATTTGTTTTAACCCTTGTAATGTATGAATTAAACATCAAACATGTTCCGTATAGTTAGTTCTTCCATATAAGGCATTAACTGATAGAGTAATGCAACATTGTAATTTGAAGGTTATGTTAACTTGAAGATCATGCAAAGTACATGCTAAAATATGTTTAATCAAGTTCAGAGATAGAAATTATATAGAAGAAAGTTCGTTCTGTTGAATTTTGTGGATTGCTCTTAATAGTATCTTTATTTTTCCTGTCTCTGAGGTAGACAAAAGAAAATCTTAGATCAAATATTTGATGCAGGATTTATTAGTGCTCACGCTCTTCCAGTGCTTTATGAGAAATATGAAGATCAAGTCGACGACTTTGTCTACAACCTTCTTGGACTACTACAGAGCCAATATCACAAGCTGGACAAGAGCGTGCTGAGCAAAATACCAAAAGGAAATGTCAAGTCGAAGAAGAATGAGTAGAGATTTGGCAAGCTATTCCCCTTGTTTGCTTGGTGATTATTTTTGCGCGACCAAATGTTATTATTCCTATGTCTAAACAAATTTGAACCTTACTTTAATTCTGCGCTATGACTGCTGCAGATATTTCTTGTGCATATTGTTGTGGCAGTTGAAGCTATTTATATTGCTGCACTTGTTATTTATATTGTTCTTCATTTTTCTTTTGCTGAGAAATGGAAGTTTAAACAAGGGAGCACGGTTCTGACCATGCTTATGTTTCATTTCACCTCATCTGCTCCGGTCGAGATCTGTGGCTCCTCACAAAATGTCTACAAAATGTTTCCAAAGATGTTGCAGTAATTAGAGTGGTTACAATTCAGTGCCAAAGATTTCTGTTTCTCTGAGATGAACATGTTAAGTTGATTCAGATAGTTGCTTGGGTTAGAAACAGAGCAGATGAGGTAAAATGAAAGGACAAGAGAGATGAATGCGCATGACACACCTAAACAGTCATACATGTGCATGACATACCTAAACACTCATCCTACATTCATGCTGTTAGGTTTTGCACCTGAAAAAGGGTTAACTCTCAACTGTTTCCTTGTACTGCCACTTTATATACAACTCATTATGTTCATCAAAGATCATTAGAACTCAATTCCACCACCACCAATGGTTCCTAAGCTCCAGCTCCTCACGTTCTTCAAACTCCTCATTCTCTGCATTAGCTTTTGCGATGGTGGCCGACCGCTTCTCGACTCAGCCAAGTCCGACAATCCGCCGAACATTCAACCAATCTTCCCGTTCTCGCCAGAATTCGCGACGGTCAATGCTGAACCACACTATCATGAGCCCGAGCGCAAGTCTGAGACTGAACCCGAACTGGACTCATATGCCTTACCGCCGGCATCTGAACCTACACGGCACCCCGACATGACGAACGCAGGAAAATGGCTACCGATTCCGGTTCCGTTCTTTCCTGTTCCGGGCAATCCACCAATTCCTTTCTTTCCACCATTCCCTATACAAGGCACCCCAGTTTTCCCCCCAGGGGTTCCTTTTGTGTCTCCTTTCCCTATACAAGGCACCCCAGTTATCCCCCCAGGGGTTCCTTTTGTGTCTCCTTACACTGGACTGCAGCAGCTGAGGGGCTGGGCCGAGATATCGAACCCGTCGCAGCCGAGATTGCCGATCGGGTCGTTTTTCCGCGCGCACATCACCGATGAGAATATCTGAGCACTAGTTGGTTCCAACTTTGCAAAGTAGGCCTGATTAACTACTTATATTTAGTGTTGGCTAAAGTTTGTAGTGGTGTTTAAGGGTGTTTTGGGTCTTCTTTAAATATTCTAGCTCTCTCTCTCTCTCTCTCTCTCTCTCTCTCTCTCTCTATATATTCAGGGATTAACTTGGGGGAAACAATGGAAAAAATTGTTGGGTGGATTTAAATAATGATCCACGGACCTAAATTAACAAAAAAAATATTAAATATTTTGTGTCTCAATCTTTCTATTTATTACGATTACTTCTCCTTCAGATACTTGTAGTTTATAATATGCACATATATATATATACACTTTGCAAAACCAGCGAGAACAAAAACAACATAAGCCCAAAAGACAAAAGAACACAAAAAAAAAAAAAACACAGAGAGAGAGAGAGAGAGAGAGAGAGAGAGAGAAAATAGGACTCACGTAGCCGTTGACCTGTGAAGGGAGCTAGTCAAAGTAGTCAGAGACTAGTTTGACCACCCGGTCCAACACAGTCCTACGTGGCGACCCGGGCGGGGAACGTGCATGGATCGCTCCCTCCACGTGGTGACCGTGCACCGCGAACACCCCTCCATGCGCTCAACGCTACCATGTGCCACGTACGACGCACAGAGCAAAGCGGAGCCACCCATGACCCGTTACCCCCACACTCTCTCCTTTCACTCTCTCCCTTTTTAAGGAGGAATCTCTTTCCCTTTTGACCCTTTCAAACCTCTTATAGAAACTATTGTGTGCACCGTGGTCTATACGCCTAAGCCTAAGGTCTCCAAAGCTCATATCCTACTATCAAATAAAAAGAAATCAAAATATTATTATTATTATTTTTATTATTTTGGTTGGCTATGCTACTTTTTAAAGTACTAGCTAGCTAGAAACTTCTAGTTTTATTTTATTTTATTTCGATTAATTTAAGTTCCTATATATTTTGTGTCTATGTATCGTCGAAGTTAATATATTAGATATCGTCGCTAGCTAGCTACTATCTCAAGATTACGGAGTAATTAGTTATTTTGCATATCTAAGTACATACCTTAAAATCTAAATTGAAACCATTAATTTCACTTGGTACCAAGCTGAAGGCAAATCCGTAAAATATAGTAAAATAATGATTTTTTTAAGATAGATAGATATATATATATATATATATATATATATATATATATATATATATATATATATATAGAGAGAGAGAGAGAGAGAGAGAGAGAGAGAAAGCTAGAATACTTCTAAAAGCATAAAGTGGGTGGTGTTTTAGAGTTTTTATTGGATGGAGAGATGTGAGATCGAGATAATGGTGGTAGGTGGAATAGTGTTTGATCTAAGAAATATTAGTAATTAAGAAGTGGATTCAAGTGTTAGAAACTTAGAAGCACCAAGTGGGTGGTGCTTCTAAAAGCATCCTAGCTCAACTCTCTCTCTCTCTCTCTCTCTCTCTCTCTCTCTCTCTATATATATATATATATATATATATATATATGTACGTCTTTCATGTGTACGGAGGTCTCGTGCTTCAATGATAAAACATTTGATTCGACGATCGGCTCCGTTTCGACATAATCTATATTATTGAAACTATCTATAAACCAAATTTTATAATTTTTTAACATCATTTACCAAACGATCACGGGTCTCAAAAATGACTATTTTAACGGCCGATGTGGCACGTTTTTAAGTTCAACGGTGTAAAAGTATCCAAATTACACAAAATTTTAATAAAAAAATTTACTTAACATCAAGAGTAAGAATAATACTTTCGATTTGAAATTTGATTCGTTTATCATTATTTTTTATGCGATTTATATTTTCAACCGTTCATTAATTTTGAGACTACTCGTTCACTAGACAAACAAAATCAAAAAAATATAAAACTTGGTTTATAGATAGTTCCAATAGGGTAGATCATGTCTAACAGAACCGATCACCGAATCGGACGTTCCATCATCGAAAACAACTTACAAGCACGGAAGTCTCCGTACTTTCGAAAGTATAGAGCCTAGTTCTCTCTCTCTCTCTCTCTCTCTCTCTCTATATATATATATATATATATATATATATATATATATAGAGAGTAGAGAGAGAGAGTCCGCAGATACGGGTGAGATACTGCTCGAGATAGTACCAAACGTTTGGTGCTATCAAATTTTCTATCGTTAGATTTAACCTTTGACTATTTTTACTCGTTAGATTATATTACTCAACCCTAAAGGGACTACATCATCCTAACCGTTTATTTTTTTATCCAAAAGTCGAAAACCCAATAGCACCAAACGCTTGGAGTTATTGATAGTATACAATATATATATATATATATATATATATATATATATATATATATATATATATATATATATATATATATATATATAGTCCGGCTATGGTGCTTGTAAAAGCACCAAGCACCCACTAAACCTAAGGGCCCACATCATTCTAACCGCACATCTATCAATCCAAAGGTTAAAAACTTACAAGCACCCATGACTCGGTACTTTTAAAAGCATAGAAGCCCAATTATATATATATATATATATATATATATATATATATATATATATATATATATATATATAGAGAGAGAGAGAGAGAGAGAGAGAGAGAGAGAGAGAGGGAGAGTCCCGGTGCTATGCTATCAATAGCACGAAGCACTCATCGCTACCAAGTTTTTCGTTGGATCAACCCCTTTGATGATTTTCACCCATTAGATTATATTATTCAACCAACCACCTACTTAAGAGTCCGCTATGCTATCAATAGCACGAAGCACTCTACCAAGTTTTTCGCCGTTGGATCAACCCCTTCGATGATTTTCACCCGTTAGATTATATTATTCAACCAACCATGCACCTACTTAACCCTAGAGGGCCCACATCATCCTAACCACACATCTCTCAATCTAATGGTCAAAAACTTGGTAGCACCAATGACTTTGCTATTAATAGCATAGTAGCCTAGTTTTATATATATATATATATATATATATATATATATATATATATATATATATATATATATATATATATATATATATATATATATATATATATATATATATATATATATACTCATAAGTTGCCTACTATACTCTTATGAGTAGTAGACCTTACTACTCATAAGTTGTTTTTAATGATGGATATATATATATATATATATATATATATATATATATATATATATATATATATATATATATATGTATAATTTTTCAAAATCATAATAAAGTCCATCAAATGGGGCATAAAATGAGCAATGAAATCGAACGACGTTCTAAAAATAGATGATCGGATCCTTCAATTTAAGATCGGAGTTATTGATCTTTATCTAGGTAGTGAATAGGATTTTCTATCAAAAATACAACCTACTTCAATTCTTTTACACCGTTAAACTAAGTATCCCATACCTAGTGTAAGGTAAATGATTTCAAAAATTACGAAATTTATTTTCTAGGAGTTTTAAATACTCTAGATCATATTTAACGGAATGGATCGTCGATTCTAAGTCCCATCATCAAAAACAACTTATGAGTAGTAAGGGTCTACTACTCATAAGAGTATGTAGCCCTACTCTCTCTCTCTCTCTCTCTCTCTCTCTCTCTCTCTCTCTCTCTCTCTATATATATATATATATATATATATATATATATATATATATATATATATATATATATATATATATATATATATATATATATATATATATATATATATATATATATATATATATATATATATATATGTTGGAATACTACGTAAGCTATTTGTGCTATTAGTTTTTTAGCCCTTGGATTAAGAAATGTGCGGTTAGGATGATGTGGGCCCCTAGGGTTGAGTGGGGCTAGGGTTGAGTGGGAGTTGGTTGAATAGTATAATCTAACGGATAAAAATGATTAAAAGGTTTAATCTAACGGTATATATATATATATATCACTATATATATATATATATATTGATAGTATATATAGGACTCTCTCTCTCTCTCTCTCTCTCTCTCTCTCTCTCTCTCTCTCTCTCTCTTTATATATAATTGAGCGCTAGAATACTTTTAAAAGCACCAACCTCTTGGTGCTCCTAGGTTTCCACTTAGATCTACTTTTTGATTACTAATAGCCTTTAGATCTAATACTATTCCACATATATATATATATATATATATATATAGTAAGGAATGAAATCTTATGTATACACTCATGCTTATTTGAAAGATTGTGGATAAACCACCTCTGCGTAAGTTGTTTCAATGTTGGGATTTTGAATCAGCAATCATTTGTATCTAGAGTATTTGAAGTATCTAGAAAATAAATTTCATAATTTTTCGAAATCATTATTTGCCATAGCGTATAAAATGAACGTTCAAAAATCGACATCGAAAAATGGATGATAGCATTAAAAATTTAGATCAAAGATATTGATCTTGTTTTAGATAGTATAAAGAATTTTCTATCAAAATTTCATGTAATTTGGATATCTTTTACACCGTTAAACTAGTAAGCATCCCATGACCATTAAAATTATTTGATTTTGTGCCCCGATCACTAGGCAAATGATATCGAAAAATTATCAAATTTATTTTCTAGATACTTCAAATACTCTAGATCAAGTTTAACGGTGATCGACGATTCGAAAGCTCGCATCATCGAAAACGACGTGGAAGCACGAAGGCTTCGTGCTTCATAGTATAGTAGCCTCACACACACACACACACACACACACACACACATATATATATATATATATATATATATATATATATATATATATATATATATATATATATATATATATATATATATATATATGTAGTCCCATTGGTATTATCGATAGCACCAAGGATTTGGTGCTATCAAGTTTTCCACCGTTAGATTTAACACTTAGATTATTTTTACCCGTTAGATTATACTATTCAACTAACCACTTACTAACCCTAGGGGCCCACATCATCCTAACCATTCATTTCTTAATCCAAGGCTAAAATCAATAAGATCAACCGCTGATATATATATATATATATATATATATATATATATATATATTATAAAACTTAATTTCAACTATTTGAATCGCATTAAACTGTTTCCATGGGGATGTTAAGATATCACTAAATTTGAATCTTGAAGATCATGTATTGTGTACGTAAAGACCATGGACCATGCAATGTGTACTTTTTTCAACTTGTACGAACTAATAAGCACAGTCCCCGACGAGCATGTACCAGGTGAAAATTGTTATGAAGTACGACATAAACAAAAACGAAAAAATAACAATCACAGAGTAGATAAATCATAGAATAGTAAAATAAAAATAGAACAGAAGGATTTACGTGAACAAATTCTTTTTAGGAAAAACAATTACGGGTTAAAGAGGAGAAAATTTTACTCTACTAAAAGAAATTAAGTATAATATTATGGAAGTATAATACACTGTATTGTCTCAAGGGCAAAAAGAAAAGGAAGTTTTCTATCGGCCCGAGCCCTCCTCCATTACGTTTTTTTCAAAATTTGTCGTATCCAAAGTTATTTGCGAATCAGAAACACAAAATCAAACTCGATAAACAAATTTCAAGCCTAATTAAGATATATAGAGAGATTTTTTATATGCTTCTCCCCTTTTTCAGCTATAAATAGAGAGCTCCTATCGCTCGCTCCGAAGCATCTCCAGTTTGTTCTAGTTGGATATTGCATTAGCTAATGGCTGTAGCTCACAGTGAGAAGAAGCCCTTCTCTCTTCTTCTTCTTATTCTTTGCATGGGGCTCTTGGAGACCCATGACATGGTAATTTCTCATGATCATATGCCCTGCAGAGGAAAACACGGCGATGGGGACGACGACGACGACGACGACGACGATGGCGATGTAGCTCCTGCGGCCTAATGGTTATATCACATGCTTATCCGAGGTTAATTTAGTAGGGTGGTGAGGTCGATCGTGGTGTTAGTTATATATCTTAGCTACTACATACTATATATATATATATAGAATAGTTACAGAATAAAAAAAGGCCTTGAGTGTTGTGTTTGGGCATAAAATGTATACCATGTATGTATACATGCATCGAGAACGGCGCTTTATAAGGAACGTATTTATTGGCCTTTTCTACTCTGAATTTACACACTGCGAGTTCATCATGTGTTAGAAAATATATAAATATGCAATAATATAACCACTGGATGATGTTTTTTTTTTTCCCCCCCCTTTCTTTTCAATCTGAGCCCAACCTGCTGGGTATATATTTTTTGTTTCAAGAACCATGTTGAACTATTGTTAAACAAGTAATTAACTTCGAATTGATTTAGCATATATATACATATAAACTTTCTAAAGCAGCAATTTTATTTTCCATTTGGTTCAGATGCTATTTCAATATTATGTGCTGAAATTGTTTTTCCTTTTTAAACTAAATCTTTAGGCAAGTTGGTGATTCTAATATATATATATATATATATATATATATATATATATATATATTGAATTAAAGTGAACCGAGAGTGAGAGAGAGAGAGATCAGTTCTGATTATATAGGTTTCATCAAGTACTTTAATTTCAAGTTTTAAACAATAATAATTTTGCGGTGAAAGAGTTTAATTAGACAAACACATAAAATTGAAATTAATTTCAAAGAAATTCTGATTATGTAAGCTAACAAACAACTGTTTCTCATGATCGAAAAATTTGTGTGTTAAAGGTTGTGTCTTGGCTAATTGGTTCCCTTAATCGCAAACTTCCAATTTTTAATTCATTCTTTTACCCATTAATGCTTGCTTCTCCGAAACTAGTCTTATTTTACCAGTGAAATAACATTAGCTTAATTCATTTATGTTATACAAAAATATAACATTGATGTTTTCTTGCGTTTATGAGGTTGCCTTTTGATATATGAAACAAAGGAAAGTTTTCGTAGATCATGTATGACATCAACTATTGCAATTTTGCTTGATCGACATCCTCAATTGCATGCATTTCCAAATTGTCTATTCCACTGTACTTATTCTTTGCCTATTTGTGTTTATTTATAGTTCCATAATGGGATTCATTTACTTTTCTAGCTCTACAAACAAATTGTAATTGAGTACCATGGGAATTACACTGGTGTTTTATTTATTTATTTTTGAGGGAAAGGCGTCTTATCGCTTCATTCATAGAAAAGATGAATTTAGCATCAAAAGAAAGCAACAGAGCTTCGAAGAAACTTGAAAAAAGAAAAAAAAAAAAAAGAAAAAAAAAAGAAGAAAAGCTAAACGCAGTACGAGTCCCACATGTTGTACAGAGCTCGTATATGCATATATATATGATGTCTCCTTTGAATTAACTTGATTCACTACATGTTCTTATAAGTTTTTATTCGCATCTCTCTTTCCACGACGATCAAGGGTCAAAATTAGGAGACTCCACTAGATGGATTATTTCTGAATATATATAGTTTTAATTCAGTTTAACATGAATTAGTCGTCAAGGATGAAATACACATTTAATGTATAGAAGTTCTCTTCCGATTTCAGGTAGCCAGGTAGCGACTTCACAAAGCGTGATCAAATTATATAGCGTTTTCGACTGCAAACTTGTTATCGTCGTATGTATGTTGTTTACAAGGAATTGTAAGATTACAGCCAAAATTCGACTGCAGATGTAGCATTAATTAATTGTCCTTTTTGAAATTATCATTGCTGAATAATACATTTTCAGTAGAGATATCGTAATTAGATCCCTGAGATTTTCACTGTATATGGAGTGCAAATTGATGGATATTATCTAGTAAATAGCTGCTTACCTTTTAATAGATAGAGCAAGCGCATTGTACTTATATTTAGTTATTTTTAATTCCAGTTTTTCATGCCATATATGTACTGTACGTTATTACGTACTCTTTACGAGAAGATCTATTTAAGGATAATACACTTTTAGTTAATCCAGGTGACTAACTCCAATCATCTTATTTCATAATGCAGAACACATTATGAAATAAATATGAACAAAATACATTATTGTCGCTGTAAAAGATGGGCAAAACAATAGATTTTCTCACGGCATTTCAAACACTGATCTTAATTGCTTCCTTATCCCGAATCTATGTTCTTCAGATCAAGCCCATGTTTCATCTTGTTTCTAAGGAGAGACTCGACTAAATTATCTTCGGTCAGCAAGCCTTGATCGATATTAATTGTTCTAGCTATTTCGTTTTCTTCGTGATGATCATCTACACTCAGAGTATCCTACTTTGCACAATTCAATTGTCTATGAAGAATGTTGAGATATTCATATCAAATACGAATGTCACAAGTTCACTAGCTAGCTAGTAATTAATCAACCACGCGTGCTTAAGTATCCAACAATAACTCAATAATCAAAAGAACTTAAATTGATCTTCATATTCTAATGTTGTCGATCGATAGCGTGACAACGTGAGCTTCTAGCTTGCTAACCGAACACGCTAGCTGTAGCTGTTCGTGGGCACCACCGATCTCAAGTACTACTTCAACCGATGATTTTACAAACACTCAGAAAAAAAAAATGATGCTGTTATTCCGAAAACCATTTTTACTATATATATGCACGGATTAGATTTATCATTTTTTTTTTGAGAAATAGGTAGCACGTTACTCGCTTTATTTATTGAAAAGATGAACTAAACTTCAGGGGTCAGACAAAACGAAAAAAGAAAAAAGAAAAAAAACAAAGGTCTATGCTCGAGTTTGAAAATGAAGATCCTTTCCCTAATTAAAACAAAGCATGTTACTATTTAATTAAAATAAAGCATTGTGATGGTCCTGCAAATTTATCAAATTAATGCACAAGTTCATACATGCATGTTACTATGTTAGTCATGTTCTTACATAACACTAGGGCACATATTTTGTTACTGTTTGTTTGTATTTTTTTTATTTTTATGTAAAGCCTTTTTTTTTGGATCTCCGAACGAATACAATGATGCCACGTGGCTTACATTCGTGCGTCCACGTTCGGATCTTTTCCATCGCACAGGGAATGGAATCTGTAAAATTGTATTGAAACCCCTCAACTACGCGTTACTTTCAATAAGGACCCTTCTGACTTGGTTTAATAAAATTACTCAAATTTTATCAATGTACTTAAACAAAAATGGACCACTTTCAAATTTTCTATAATTGAGGACATATACCACATACAAAACTAATCCCTTCCCCATCTCCCATTGTTCTTGGCCTTTTTTTTTAAAAAAAAAACAAACAAACAAACAAAAATCTCATTTTGGGGCTACATTTCGATTCGAAGTCCCCGTCCTCGTCATCTTCGTGGGAGTTGGGTTCTCACACTTCTCCCATGGCGCTCCAATTTTGCGGCGTAGGGTTCTCCCCCATTCGTTATCGGGGGGCTTTGGGGGCGAGAGCCGTTGCTTCGGAGAGCAACGCTACGGCGCTGAGAGGAGCGGAGGAGGAGAAGGTGAAGCTCGGGGGTTCGGAGGTGAAGGTGACGAAATTGGGGATTGGGGCTTGGTCCTGGGGAGACACCACTTATTGGAACGATTTCAAATGGGATGGTGATTTTTTTTTCCTAATTTGATTTTATTTTTAATTCTCTCTCTTTGTGTTATTACACTCTGTGATTAGTGCTGTGGATTTTGGCGCCCTAATTTGTGTTAAATTTTGTGATTTGGAGATGTGTTTACAAGTTTCATTACTCAAAAAGAGCCATTTCTTAGCCAAATACATCGGGTTGGTTGTCGTTTTGATTTGTTTGTGTTGAATTTTATGGAACATCGTTTGTTTTTATATTTTGATATTCAACACTTTCCCGAATTCGACTGAGAACATCATGTTTTAATACCACTTTAGAATAGAATATATGAAACAATCGTTGTTCTCTAAACGATTAAGCTATTAGTGAACGATTTGTTTAAGTTATATATGCAAGCAACAGTTTAATTGCAGAGTTTGAAGTAGCAAAAGTAGAGAAACAATTGTAAGGAATGGTTTTGTTAGAATCTAATCAAGCCAAATTCTATAATGCATCTTTTTATTTATACTTTAGATAGAGTGTTGCAAACACCCTGCTCAATTATGTTACTGCTATTTCTGTGTTTTTAACTTGGTATAAGACAGTGGTGATTTATTATTCAGTATGTAGACCGAATGTAGTTTGTTTGCTTTTTAGCTTAGTTTTTAGTTGATATATATAATTGGAGATCTCCGTGTTTCATTTTCTCCTCATCATTATCAGATAGGAAACTGAAGGCCGCTAGGGCCGCTTTTAATGCGAGCATCGATAGCGGCATAACCTTCTTTGATACAGCAGAAGTTTATGGCGCAGGGGTATATACGAAACCAACTATTTGTTTCCTTTTGTTCTCAAAATTCACTTATTCGGTGACTTGGTTGGAAACAGAGAGCTAAATAGCTCGCATGCTTATGTTTCTTCTTTGTAGGTCATGGGAGCCGTGAATTCTGAAACATTACTCGGAAGGTACTACTGTTTACTTGCTTCCTTTGATATCTGTCTGTATAAGTATCTCTTCGACATGTTTTAACTTCTTCTTGAATCTTGATTGCCACTTTGGGGAATGATGTTAATTGGAATATGTGCTTTACATTAGATTCATTAAGGAAAGGCAACAGAAGGAATCAGTTGAGGTAGCGGTCGCGACAAAGTTTGCGGCTCTTCCTTGGCGGTTTGGGCGGGGGAGTGTTCTCTCTGCTCTCAGGAATTCACTTTCGCGCCTTGGACTCTCCTCAGTTGATCTCTACCAGCTTCATTGGTCTGCTTATAAAACCCATTCTTACTTCTTTTGTTTGAAGCTTTTTTAATTAAAATACTAAGGAGAGGTGTTTTTTTTTGTGTTGTTGTTCTTCTTCTTTTCAGGCCAGGGATTTGGGGAAATGAAGGTAGTTCATACTACTAGACATATTTGAAAACAAGGGGAAGTAACGTGTTATCTGTAATTTAATGAACTTGTTACTACAGTACAATGAAGCGAAACTTAAATCTTTGGCAATCATTCAGGATACATTGATGGCCTTGGAGATGCTGTTGAGCAGGGCCTTGTTAAAGCAGTCGGAGTCTCAAACTACAGCGGTTATTTTCTTACTTGACCCTGCAGATCATAAACATACGATTGTGTAAAATATTATTATCTGATATATTTTTCTTTATTGTAATGCGTCAGAAAAGCGTCTTCGAGATGCTTATAATCGACTCAAGAAGCGGGGTATTCCACTGGCCTCAAACCAAGTAAATTACAGTCTCATATACAGACTTCCAGAGGAGAATGGTGTGAAGGCTGCTTGCGATGAATTGGGGATCACCTTGATTGCCTACTCTCCTATAGCTCAAGGCACAAATTCTACTCCTCTTAAATTATAATCTTGTTTTATGTGTATTTGTGAAATTCATTGCTTTTGTGCTTTCTATTTCAAGTACAGCATTTAGTTTGTAGGTTATCGAGTACAGCATTTGCTTAATCATCGGGTTTGATTGACTGTTAGAAAAATTTTCTTCATTTTATAGATTACATTTCAAACGCATTATGACAATCCAGCACAGGAAACTGCTTAGTAGCATACGTAACATGGATGAGTAAATTTCTTTTAATTTAGGTTTCTTGAGTGGAAATTTTATATACTACGTCAATCCTTTTCAGGCGCCCTTACTGGAAAGTACACTCCGGAAAATCTGCCAACTGGTCCTCGAGGCCGTATCTACACTCCTGAGTTTCTTGCAAAGGCAATATCACCAAGCACTGTACTTTGTTCGTCCTAATATTACATAAGCCATTTATATTGACAAGCCTTTTTCTTTTTTTTTTTTACAGCTACAACCTCTCCTGAACAGAATCAAAGAGATTGGACAGAATTATGGGAAAACCCCAACTCAGGTGCTACTCCGTCTTAGAACTACTTGCTTTTAAGTTCTCACTTAAAGCTACAGCAGTATCTTGGCATTTCTAAAGAGGATCTCTAAATGATCAACGAAATACGAACTTAGACTTCGTTTGGTATTAGTTAATATTTTTGTTTTCTAAACTGAAATGCTATGTGATCGTATGTGCTGACAGATGACAGATTCTTTCTTTGAAAACAGAAAAGGGTAAGTACCCGACCCTATGGAATCTCCTCAACTAAGTAAACAAGCTGTTTCGCAGGTGGTTTTGAACTGGTTGATATGTCAAGGGAACGTCGTGCCCATCCCTGGCGCTAAAAACGCAGAGCAAGCCACTGAATTTGCAGGTGCTCTCGGCTGGCAGCTTACCGATCAGGAGATTGAGGAACTCCGCTCTATAGCATCAGAGACAAAACCAGTCGTCGGTTTCCCAGTTGAGAAGCTATAGTCCCATTATGAGAAACAAAGAAAATTTTCGCACGTATGATTGGAAATGTGCCTTCCTATACAAACTTGCAATACTTTGGAGTTTGAGTATACAATACTGTAAATACACAACAATTGTGTGGTGGGGGGTGGGGGGAGAAAAGGTGGCTAATTCTTTTCAACTGTATTAGTACATCTGGGAAAACATGTTAAATTAGAGTTTTATGATGAAGAAAATACGCAATGTTCTTGACTAACTGTTTGTGATGGTTCTTTCTCCTTTGACATTTTGTCGTTATACTTTTGTGTCTACTGCATCATATGCTCGAGTCTGTGTCTACTGCATCATATGCTCGAGTCTGCGGTAATTTCTTACGATTATTCGTTTTCGTTTTGTTAACTTTCCCATTATTGGCAAGTCCTCTTGATTCAAGGAAACTAAAGCTCTACCGATAATATCATGGAAAAGTTAGTTCTAATCATTTTTGAGTTTGGTAAGAGTCTTCTCCCTTTGTAGTTACCATTTTAACAGTATCATGTAAACGGAATAAATTGATTGAACCCAATGCCTTTCTATGGTTCATCTTTTGCGAGAATTTTTTAGCACCTGTTGTGAGTCGCCAAGTAGGCAGAAGCAAGAATAAAACCACAAATCTTTCTTCATCGACGAGTCGTGTTCTTGCGAACGACTCTTGCGTGCACGTTTTGGCCGTCGCTAGACGGCCTACGGAATTTGCTCTGCTCAAGATTCAAGATTCGCCTGTCCTGTTCCTTTTTGTGGATATCTGTTGGGTCTGCGACGGCTGACCCACACATTTCACATGCCCTTGCATGTAGTAGCCCTCAGTAAATTGCATTTGCAGGATGAATACAGGCTCTTTCGCCCGTCCTTCTCAACAGTCAAATCAGAAGCTATGATCACAGAATGCAGAATCTTATTTCTGGTTCACGTGAAAGCGAAATTTCAGCGTTTTCCATCTGTCGAATGCTACCTACATCGTAGTACATCCGAAGGCGGGTAGAAGTACATCAAGAGATACATTGGAGTGATACTTTGGGCGATTATTCGTCTAATATCATCACTGTTAACTTACTAACATGTATTTTTCGCGCTGCTCCTTTCATTGGGGGGGGGTGAGTTCAACCTTTTTGGCAACCTGGGTTGTTCTCAGATCTCTGTTTCTCTTGCAGGGCCAGAGAAGAGACGCTGCGCTGCATCATCTCGGAGTCAATTACTTCCTCATGAATGGCATCACAGAGCTGATCATGGGTAACATTGCCTACCAACTGAAAAACATTAAACACAAGTTTTAGTAGCTAGTCAATTTTTCACAGCAATCAAAAAGCCTCAAAATCGACTATTTTTCACAACCAGTGTAAGTTTAAAGGTTCTGAGTTGAGTCAAGGTCCAAGCCGGACAAAATTTATCTAGCCCTAAATCAGACGAGGCTAGGGTCGACTCAACTTAATTAGCTTATTTTTAGGTCTATTAGAAATGTTTCACTCTCATTTTTAGTCAGAGAGAGTTTCACTAATTTGAAGTATGAGATTTGATGGATAGTACGTGATCATTTCACTACGCGATAAACAGCGATGTAGTACATCTGGTGTGATAAGTAAGACACTAAAAGGACCTTTGCATCTCGCGGAAGGTGGGCGCTTTCGCGAACGAGCTGGGCTTGGCCAGATCCTTCTTCTTCGTCTCTCCTTGCCTGCGACATAATTCTCTTTTCTTCCTTTGTTTGTTTATATTTGGAGTGGATATTAACAAGAGAATTGTGGATTGAGAGAGAGATTATATATATATGAGGAGGTAAACGAGGTACAAGGCCCTGAAAACACTATGGCTAGGGCAAGTGGTTGACCGCGAACAAAAGCCGTTCACCGTTTTGACCGGTTGTATTGGAGAAATTTTAGGGAGAGAAAAAAAAAAACAAAAAAACAAAAAAACAAAAAAAACAAACCTAAACATTATTCAGAAAACTTCAAACTTTTTTACATCATTTTCCTCATAATAAAATATTTAGAAACTACGAAAAGACGAAGTGTTATTTCGGAAAGTACAAAACAATAAATACGAGGAGAGGTTGTGATAGATTTTGAACAGTAGCCCAGCATGTGTGGACGAAAAACTTACAAACTTACTGTCCCGAGCATTACCGTAAGAAACATTTTTTTTTTTTACTACATTTTGATTTCAAAACCTGAGTTATTGACGGCGATTCTTACTCGTCGTTCGTCCTCATTCGCAATCCTTGCTCGTCATTCGTCCTCGTTCGCGATCTACAAGAAGACGGGACACTTCGAGTCTAATTCTCTTATCCCCGAAGATGGAGCCCTCACAGACAATTGGATTAGGGTTAGACCGGAATTCTCGTATGTTATATATTTATATATAACTTAATATAAGGACGTTAAATCACGTCCGTCTATCAATAACGTATCCGGATACATTCTAACCGTAGAATCTTATTATATCTTTATAGATCGACTTAATTAGATTGGCTGTATATTTATGGATCGTCTTGAATATATTACGTAGGCCACATCCAACATATTGGTCCCCAGATGAGATGAGGAGAGGTGGGGACAAGCAACAACTAATGAAAATTGCAAGGAGAGGTGGGGACAAGCAACAACTAATGAAAATTGCAAGTCATTTGTGCAGTAGCAGTGATCATGCATGGATGGGGCACCAGCAGTCACCAGAGCAGGATTATGTAGCCACCAAAAGATGAGAAAGATCTGTAGATGATGATATATATATACTTATTCTTTTTCAGTACTAACACTGTTTGGAACTGTCCAGTGCCACCACCACCTTTGTTTGTTTGACCATTAAAAAACTTCATTTTAGACCCTCCTCTGGGGTCCTCCTCAGGATCAGCTCAATTGTTACTTACTTAATTTACCAATTGATTCCCAATCAATTAATCTTTTTTTGTTTTCTCTATTATTGGGCTTGTGAGTTTTAATTTTACACCTGCCGAGACCCTTTGTAGCAATTTTTTCGATTACATGTGAGAAGCACAAGTTTGGTATTTAGCTAAGCTAAAAGAAACTAGTTTCTTTTTTGGCTAAATTATAGAAAACTCACTTAATAATAATAAAACTTTCTGCTTTTATCATAACATTTAAAAATGTAGCTGCCATAACAAAATGAAAAAATCTTTAGGGGGTTCTGATGTGTAAAATGACTATTTCTGGCCCGACATTACGTCTGCCTCCATGTCTTCTTGGCCTTGGCCAATGCGATTCCTTTCGATCGGACGCGATTTCCTGTTTCCTTCTCTCGCAGCTACTTCTCATATGCATGAAAAGAAAGCCATCGATTTGGAACGGCGGGAAGAAATCGAGGTGGGTGTTGATGCGAAAGTAGGTAAGGCAAAAGAGGATGTAGGGTAGAAAGCGGAGGAGCAAAGGGATGTGGGGAGGCGAGCGATGGAGGACGGCAAGGCGCGGCGAGACGACCAACGACGACGACGGTGGCGGGGCGGCGGAGCCGGATGGAGCGGCCTGTGACGAGAGAGAAATGGCGGATGGATATTTTACAATGAAAAATGTTTTCTAGGAACCTGAACCTAACGATACAGGGGGTGAAGTGCACATTTTCATTTTACGGGGCGAAGTGTAGGTTTTTAAATGTAGGGAGGAAGTGAAAAATCGGGTTATTATATGAGGGTTTTGTAATTTAGTATTCTTTTTTTATTTCACTAGAACGTGCGAGATGTCAGAATCATAATTAAGAAATTAAAAATTTATTTATTTTTGTGGAGAGACTCTAATACCTAATCCGTTAAGACGTTTTTAACTGCATAACATCCTGAAGTATAAAAAATTAAGATCCAGTGAGATAATAAGACCGAGACCAAGGCCTGAATATCAATCAAATACTGACCTATTTATTTATTTATAAAAATAATAGAATGAACGGCTAAAGGGCCTGGTTATTTGCGAGTTTGAATTTTAGTTAAAAGTAAGAGGGTTTGGGACACTACCTGCAAAAATGTGCTCCTGAATCTAATAAGCACGTCCCAATGTCCCCCAATTTTATTTTTTTTTTTTTTTTTTTTTTAGCTCGTGCTTTTATTCATTTGCCAATTATTTATTTATTTTTTTAATGCAACCATGCATCCACTTGTGGGACAAAATAATAAAAGAAATTATTAATAATTTATTTATTTTTGTGGAGCCAACACCGACCAAAATAAATACCTGATCCGTTAAGACGTTTTTAACTGCATAATTTTTAATTTTTTTTTTATTTGTAGAAGTATAAAAAAAAAATGGTCCAGTGAGATAATAAGACCGAGACCAAGGCCTGAATATCAATCAAATACTGACCTATTTATTTATTTATAAAAATGAAAAATAGAATGAACGGCTAAAGGGCCTGGTTTTTCCGGCGAGTTTGAATTTTAGTTAGTTAATTCGCGTTTAATTTGCGATTTTTTAGAAAATCGAATTAAACGCCCGTATTAGTATTTTTTCAAAAAATACGTAAAAAAACTCGTCTTTTTCGTCAATAATAATTATCCGCAAAATTAACTAACTATGGTTTGAATCACCTACTAATTAATTTATAAATAATTTAAAAGCTAAATATAATATGGCAATGCAAATGCGTGATCCTATATTTTATCTATCAAATATTAAAAATTACTTAAATAACGTAAAATATATATTGCTACAAAATTTGATTTTCATATATTGTCGTTACAAAAGCGACGTTTTCAAATATGAGACTCTCTTGTTAAAATCCATTAGAAAAAATTAGTTAATCATAAGTAAAATATTTAACTCTAATTAGTTAATGAGGTGAATTGACCTTTTTATCCCTCTAGTAATTAGATTTTTTTAGAAATATATTTGTGATGGTAAAAAAGTTATTTCACTTGTAAACTAAACAGAGGGATATATTTAAAAATGACTATGGCTGCTATACTCTTATGACCTCCTTGTACTCATAAATTATTAACTATTAATTGATGGGATGTGTGGTCAGGGTTGAATAGTATAATTTAACGGGTGAAAATTAATGATCAATAAAATAAATTTAAGGGCGAAAATTTATACGTATAAGAAAGTTAATACTCATAAAAGTATAGTAGCGAACTCTTTAAAAATATTAAAATATTTACGAGAGACAAATATATAAAAGTAATATTTTATAGAATTATGATCCCTAGAGCAAGTGGCAAAGGGCTTGATGGTTGGTACCGTAACTCTAGTTCGAATCCCGGTTGATTCGCATTTTACTAAGTTTATTTACAAATGAAATAAACAAGCGGAATGCGTCTTCTATCTCTCAAAAATATATATATATATATATATATATATATATATATATATATATATATATATATATATAGTATATATATATATATATATATATATATTTGTAGTTCACTGTATTTAAATTTAAATACAGTAACATGCATAAAATTAATGGGAAAAATAAAAAGGGTGTGTGGGCGCGGTAAGACAACAACAGGGGCGTAAAAGCTTTTACGACAACGAGTGTTATATATATATATATATATATATATATATATATATATATATATATATATATTTTCACTGTATTTAAATTTAAATACAGTAACATGCATAAAATTAATGGGAAAAATAAAAAGGGTGTGTGGGCGCGGTAAGACAACAACAGGGGCGTAAAAGCTTTTACGACAACGAGTGTGACGAGCCTGCACGAAACGACAGAAGCAGCGGCGAAATAGAAGGGAATCTTGTTACCAAAAATAGCAGCAACGGTCACAGCACGCTCCCAGTTTTTCTTTTCTGTTTTTTTTTTTTTTTTTTTTTTTTTAAATGTAAAAATATAACAATAATAAGAATAAGAATAAGAAAAAAGAGTGGGTAAATGGGAGGTTTGATCCGGGCTCTGAAGTGGACATGATGATGGGTTTGAATAGTTTTGTCCCATGTCTAATAACCTCATTATAAAAAATAAAAAAAATAATTCAATCTAGTCTCTTTTTTCTTTGAAATTTTTTTTTCTAATCTAATCTTCCTTTGATAGATTAGAAAAGAAAATGTCACTTAACAGGAAAGAGAATTTTTTTTCTCTCTCTTTCCTCGGAATGATTATTATTATTATTATTATTATTATTATTATTATTATTATTATTAACTATACTACTGTACTATTAATAGCACAAGTCATTGCCTCATTGGTGCTACCAAATTTTTGGTCATTGGTTTAAGAGATGTGTGGTTAGAATGATATGAGCCTTTTATGATTAAGTAGGTGGTTGGTTGAATAGTATGATCTAACGGATGAAAATGATCAAAAAGATAAATCTAACGGTGAAAAACTTGATAGCGATAAAGATCTTACGTCTTTATTAATAGTATAGTAGCCGAACTCTTATTATTATTACTATTGCTACTACTGTTACTAGTATTTAATCTAAGGGGCAATTGCCTATATATTCCTGAAAAGTTTTCGGTTTTTTTATTTACCTCTCTTAGACTCAGCTACAGTTATCTCTGTAAAATTACCATTTTGCCCGTTCTAAAATACCCTTCTTATGTCCCAAGTCTTTCTAATATACCCCTAGTCGTGGCTGTGGCCGTGCGCCGCCGTGTGCGCACGCATCCCGACGATGTGCACCGCATCGCCGCCCTTGGCGGAGCCCTCATCCTCGTCCTCGTCCACGGGTGGCTCCGGCGCCGCCCTGATGATGGAGCGCTCCTCGTTGTCCTCCGCCATGGGCGAGCCAGATTTCGCCATGGGCGATTGGCAAGAGCTCGTCCAAGCCGTGTTCATCGGCCTAATCTTCGCCTTCCTCGTCGCCATGCTCATCTCCATCGTCCTCTCCTCTTTGCCACCTCAAGCTCTCCTGCGACGAGAACGTGTCGGTGGCCTCGGAGATCGCCGAGGCCGGGGTCTTGGGAGCCGCGGATGCGGCGTCGGAGGAGAGGGACCCGTTGAGAGGGGAGAGTTTCTTAGGGGAGAGCAATGATAGCGACTGGGAGGGGATTGAGAGCACGGAGCTCAACGAGGAGTTCAGCGCGGCGAGCACCTTCGTGGTGGCCGATCGGGCGGCGTCGGTGGAGGCGGAGGAGCCGGCGATCATTCCATCAAGGTGGAAGAGAAAAAGAGGATAATTTAAGGAATTTGAATAATAAGATAGGGGTAAAATAGGTATTTTAGATAGGTTTTAACTCTAGTATACATTTAACCCACATTTAACCTGAGTTAATCTAACAGGGGATAACTGCGGGGGTAATTTAGAATAACGGTGGAACGTATGAGGGGTATTTTAGAAAAAAAAAAAAAAAAGTTAGGGTAGATCAGATATTTCCAGACACATGAGGGGTATATTGGCAATTATCCCTAGATATTAACTTGTTCTTTCTCTTTTCAAAATTTAGAAATTTTGAATTTTAAAGTTTAATATCGGCTTAATTATGAAAACTCCCACTGTTCTTTTTTTTTTTTTTGGGTCTTATATATCATCCTATATATAAAATTTAAATAATACGGATCTTGTATTTTAATTTTATTCCAAATAAATTAATCCGTTATAATATTTTTGTTTTTTGGATACTTTTGAAAACCAAATTTTTAAGAGAAATTATGAAGAAAGAGATTCTCGTCATCAATCAATTGTAAGAATTCAATTTTTTTTAATATCATGTGATTTTACCCCACGTTAAGATTTTCTTTACAAGTTAACGAGATCTCTAAATTAATAGAAGATATATTTGAGATGCGAGGTAAACTACAAGAAGAGTTTTTTTTTTTTTTTTATAATTAACCCTTTAGTAATTTAAATGATTTAAATCAAATAAATTTAAAAAATTGAGTACTAATTTTAAAGCCTTTAAAAGCTGAATAGTCGAATTAAAATAAAGCATAATTTAAATAAAGTTTTATTATTATACATTATTACATCAAATGATTCAAATCCATACATAATTAAGTTTTTTTTTTTTTTTTTTGGGTTCCTCTCATACTGCTTAAATAAATAAAAGGCAAGTGATATTCATATATTATTATGGCAATCAAATTCAGTGATGGTCTACGCTCAATCATGATTCATGCATCGCATCGCTGTACACAGTATATATATACTTAAATAAATCATCTCCATATTTCAAGTAAGGAAATAAACTAAATTTTCATTTAAGAAAAAAAGTATAAAATCCGAATTTTAGAAGGATTATTATAGTGGCTAAGCATAAACCCTAATTAAAATAGCAAAGATTCTCGAAAGAAAAATCGTAAAGAAAATTAGCGGAAAAACTCCAACACAGAAAAAAAAAGAAGAAGAAGAAGAAGAAGAACTGCATTGCAATCTACTTATTTACAGCTATCCCCAGAAGGGAGAAAAAAAAAAAAAAAAAAGAACCAACGGAAAAAAGTAGATTAAAAAGGGGGAAAAAACAAAACGAACCGAATTAAAATAAGCTACTATTTCTCCCCCAAATATTCAATCTCCTTTCTCAGAAGATTTTTTTTTTTACCTGAGACTGAGACTGAGACTGAGACTGAGAGAAGAAGCTCCTCCTCAAATTGAATGGCCTGAAGCTTTGTCCTTCTCTATCTTCGACCTACTCCCGCCCTCGCCGTGGCGACCGCCGAGGAGGAGGAGGAGGCCTCGCGCTCCCTCCGCAGCGAGGAGGAGGAGGAGAAGAGCGTTCCGAGCGCGAACACGGAGGGGCCCTTCCCGGAGCCGCGGAGGGAGCACACGGGCACGTTGAGGACGGGGGCGACGCGGACGTTGGCGGAGTAGGAGCGCTCGATGCCCCGGTGCTTCACCCGCGGCCCACCGTTGAAGGTGCTGGGGCTGCTCGAGCTCCGCTCCAGACTCTGGAACACAACCTTCCCCGCCGCGTTCAGCCTCGGGCTGTCCACCGACGGGCCCCTCGACGGCGGCGGGGGCGCAGCGTCCCCCTCCGCCGCCGCGTCCCGCCGCATCGGGCTCCGCCCGACCCTCGGCGCCGCCGCGGACCGCGGCCTCGAGAGGCGGAGCCGCGGCGGGGCCTGGATCTGGCTCTGGGAGAGCTTCTCCGAGTCGAGGGAGAGGCGCGGGTGCTCGTCGTGGTCGGGGCCCGATGAGGACGAGGAGGACGAGGAGGAGGACGACGACGAGGAGGAGGATGAGAGGGAGAAGCGGGAGGAGATGGCGAGGGAGGCGACGTCGGGGTCGCGGAGGAGTGGGAGGCTGAGGGACGCGTCGAGCGCGGGGGTCCTGGGGCTCCGATGGAGGAGGAGGCGGCGGATGGATCTAGGGTTGGGGTTCCGGGACGGGGCCGGCGCGGGCTTCTGCGGCTCCGGCTTGGGGCTCTGCTGCTTCTTGAGCCTCAGCAGCTCCCTCCACCGGCTCGAGCACTTGGGCGCCCTCGGCGACTGCGCGTAGGCCTCGGATCTGAGCCCCGCCGAGATCCGCGGCGGCGGCGCTGCCTCCTCCGCCGGCCGTATCCCCCCTCCCGCTCCGCCGCCGCCACCTGGAGCGGCACCAGCCTCCCGTTGGAGATCAGCTCGTCGGCGGGGAGCATCGCGACGGGGTCGTCGAGGCGGAACTCGAAATCGGGGAGATCCTTGAGGGATCCATCCGGATCCGGCGATCTTGGCGCCGCGGCTGCGCTCTCGTCGGCGGCGAAGTCGCGGCTGAAGGAAACCCTCGGGCTGATCCATCCGTAGGCTCCGGGGATCTTAGCCGGAGCTCCGAAGGCCTCCGGCGACATGGCGACGCTGCTGTTGACGCATGCCGAGGCCATACCCTAGCGTTTTCGCCCCCCCGTTTGTGTTGGTGGTGGTTGTGGTGGAGAGAGAGAGAGAGAGAGAGAGAGAGGGTGGTGGTGCAGAGGAGAGAGAGTGAGGGGGGGGTTCCGCAATGCGCATAAATAAGCGTCCTTTTGGGATGCGAACAAATAACGGACGCCTACGTGGCGCGTTGTACCAAGTGGCTTTAGCTGTAATTTCCGCCACTGTATTCTGTGGCGGTAGCGCTCGCCTCGTTTCTGCGAAATTACTTTTCCTTTTTCTTTTTCTTTTTTTTTTGGGGGGGAGAGTCTCTCTCTCTCTCTCTCTCTCTCTTTCACAAGTAAAATTATAAACATTTTAAAACATATTAATCTTTACCTTAAACGGAAAAAAAACAATCGTCTATATTTACCCATGCATTCCGTACATTACACACCTTATAAAATGCATTTTAATGAACAATGTATCTCTAAGCGGTGCGAGAACAAAATACTGAACATTATATAAGTTATAATTTAAGAATAGAATGAGATTTTCTCTCTCGAAAAAAAAAAAAGAAAGAAAGAATAGAATGAGATTTATATAAAAAATCTGAATAGCTCGCAAACTTTTCAGGAGAATAATAACGCACAACCGGAGTAAGCATGCACAAAGTTAACCCTCATTTCGGCTCCTAAATCGACTAGTCATCTTTTCCTGGTATCATTTAGAAGCACGCAAGCAATTCACGAGATTAGCATGAGCAGAAAAATCCTCTAGTTCACTCTCCTCTAGGGTAGGCACGTCACAGAAATTGCCTAACTCGATCTCTCTCATCTGTCGATTTATGCGTATGTTAGCTCTACATTGGCACAACAAGTTAATCGCATTCGCACTATTTGCCTCACATTTGCCTACCGCATGCTCAAAATCGACCAATCTCCTTTTGTCCCGACTTACAGACTCTTGTTAAACTTTATCTGATGGAAAAATTCTTCAATTGAAAGTGTTTTCAAAATCTTAGAAATGTTATACGTGTCAACTTAAAATTTTGAGAATATTAAGTGGAACCTGGCTAAAAAGGACTCATCTCGCCTTCATTTTATGAATTGTTTATGTATATCCTTTTGAAATCTAGATATATATACAGCTAATTCATTTCATCTTTACGCAATATTCACAGAATTAAGATGATTAGGAGATCGATGCGCCAAAAATCAACAGATCCCCTTCTATGTGTCAGTTTACACGCGCAAACCCTTACGCACTACACCTTGTGTACGTATCCTGAAAATCAACAAAAACCCTAGCTCCATTATAATCTCAATCTGGTAATGTACATGTTGTCACATTGGCATAAAAACCAAACTAATTCACCAATTACAAGTTTGGTATCCCAAAAGTGAGTATCAAATCAAATTTAAACATTTTGGGAATTAAATAATTGATTACAAAAACCTACTAATAAACAACCTTGCACTAATCACTATTCTAGAGTTGAGGACGGGGCCATGCTAGTGATGGCGATGTATCTTGAGACTCGTCACATATCTTTCAATAATTCAAGGTTAATTTGTCGCGAAAACAATAATGTTAATTCGCTCCTCCACTTAATTATGTGCAGGAAATGGGCCAAGTATTTCAAATATGTATTAGCGAATTTGTCGGTTTTTTTGGAGTTTTGTCTAATCGTACTGTTACAAAAATCGCTAGCTTATAAACTGCATTAATGTTCCTCTATCCAAAACAATGCTTGAATCGACAATCCACAAACTAAAGATGCGTAAAGAGTGTTACTTATCCTACGACACTGCTGAGAGCAAAGCTATATATCCTTGCAAGAAATCTATAAACTCGTATATATGGATTATTGAAACATTTTCTTAGCTTCTATCGACTCTTATCAGCGTAAATGATAAAGGATTTGATGATTGATATTCGAAATTCTATGTTCGAATTTTAAGCACAAGTGGCAAAAGAATTAATAATTGATATCTGAGTTTCTAAGTTTCTAATCTTAATTTTTCTAAATGTTGAGAGCTCGTCAATGAAACACTATATATTATAGGTGCAGAGTTTTGGGGTGGTTGTTGAATGTTTGTTTGCTGATTAATACTTTGTCATTAATACTACTACACAACAAATCCTAGAGTGTCTTTATATAATAATTTATTGTACCTCGTGATTTACACCTTGTTTGGACCATTAAGTTATACCAGAGGAAGTTGAGTAGCAGCATATATATTAATTAACACTACTCCAAAATATTCAAGTTCTGGTTATGTAGGCAAGCTTTATCAGCTAAACTTATCTAGGTTAGTAGATGGATCTCTGATCCTCTAATAAGGAGCAAAATTTTTATGTCTCTGCGTTTTATTATTATTTTTTAAGCAGACCAAAAAATTTGTTGTCAAATATGTTAGGAAATTGGTCTAAGATGCTTTTGCATTTATAAAAAGGACAACTTTTCAGATTGGCCAAAGAAAGTTGATACATAATGATACAACATGGAGATCTGTGCTGCATCTCCAGGAGCCGTCTCCAAATGGATTTTTTTTTTTTTTGAAAAATAAATAGCATGCTAAACGTTTTGTTTATTTTATTTAAAAATAAACTTAGTTAGAGATGTGAATCAACTATAATTCAAGCTAGGGTCTTGAATCTGCAGAAATTTCTTTTTATCGACATTACAGGACGGTCGGTTTTATATATATATATATATATATATATAGAATTAAATTAGAATACTTTTGGAAGGCTTTTGGTCTTAAGTTTTTAGCAATTGGATCTACTTTTTATTCTTAATAGCTTTGGATCTAACACTATTCCACTACCACCACCTATTCCATCAACCACCACCTACAACTATCATCTCAACCTTACATCTCATCCAATGGTTAAAATCTCAAAAGCACCACCTCAATGGTGCTTTTGAAAGTATTCTAGCTCAACTCTATATATATATATATATATACTGGGGCTACTATACTCTTATGAGTATAAACCTCCTTGTACTCATAAATTTTTAATCGTTGATTGATGGGATGTATGGTTAAGATTATGGTAATCTCCACTTAGAATGATAGTAGTTTTCTAGGCTTGAGTGGGTAGTTGGTTGAATAATATGATCTAATGGGTAAAAATGACCAATAGAATAAATCTAATGGCAAAAAACTTATGAGTATATGAGAGCTAATACTCATAAAAATATAGTAGGATATATATATATAGAGTTGAGCTAGAATACTCTCAAAAGCACCATTGAGGTGGTGCTTTTGAGTTTTTTGGATGGGGAGATGTAGGGTTGAGATGATGGTGGTAGGTGGTGGTTGATGTGATAGGTGGTGGTAGGTGGAATAGTGTTAGATCTAAAGGCTATTAGTAATAAAAAAAGTAGATCTAAGGGTTAAAAACTTAGAAGCACCAACTTTTGGTCTTAAAAGTATTCTAGCTCTACTCTATATATATATATATATATATATATATATATATATATATATATGTGTGTGTGTGTGTGTGTGTGTGTGTGGCATACATATGGAAGATCCGAACACAGTATTATAAATATATATACACGAGGTTAATTGCATAAAGTTTGCTATTGGATTGAGAGATGTGTGGTTAGGATGATGTGGGCATATATATATATATATATATATATATATATATATATATATATATATATATATAGTGTGTGTGTGTGTGTGTGTGTGTGTGTGGCATACATATGGAAGATCCGAACACAGTATTATAAATATATATACACGAGGTTAATTGCATAAAGTTTGCTATAAATATATTGAATCACAGATATTTTTCTACAAAATTTATTTTTTATTTTTGTCCTTATAAAAATCCTAATATTTTCAAATATAGTAGGATCCTTTAGAAAAAACATAGTTAACCATAAGTAAAATACTTAATTCTATTTAGTGAATCGATTAAATTGACCTTTTTACTCCTATTGACGAATAAAATATTTTTTGGACGGCTATTTCTTCATAATTCTAATAAATTTGGGATATTTGGAGAGATATGTTTGTAAGAATAAAAATATCTTTTTACTTATATACTGTTAAAAAATAAATAGTGCTTAAACACAACAAACAAGATGAGCAGACATGAATATATATATATATCACCGGACGTTTATAGAGATAAAAATAAAAACTTAAACTTTGTAGGAATATATTCGTTATTCGCTATGTTTAGGGGAAGCTGTATATAATTAACCCTAAATATAATTTTACCCTTTCTGAGAAGTCTAAGATCTTAGTGGAACATAAAATTGAAGAAAGTGCTTAATTCCCTAAAAGGAGAATGCATTCAGAAGGTAATTAATTTGTTAAACAGTGCTTTCGAAACAAAGAGGAGTAATCTTTTCTTCTGTATGAATTGATATTATTACATTCCAATTTCTTCCCGATACCTCCCAAGGAAAATCCCGAATTGGATCCAAAATTGACGGGTTAGTGTGAGCTTATCCATACGGTCATGCACTCTTCAAATAGGAATCAATTTGATGAAATTAAGATCCTGGCTTTCGTGCTTACTACACTTAAATGAATGGGACCATCATATTTTATGGTTAGGTAAGTAGGAGATTTGAAAATTATTAAAGCTTTTTGTGTTATTTTTAAAGCCCTTATTTCACTTTCCTTCGTGTACGTTCTAGAACAAGCAAGTTTCAGAAAAAGAAAACGTAGCGTGATATCACTTAAGAGAGTGGTTAGGGTAGTTGTATCTGTTTCCACAACGAGCCTATAATAAGAGATGAATTAGCGAGTCTTATTGCTTAAAAGGTTTTATTAAGATGATCTTTTCTACAGCTGTGATATTGGTTATAATGTTGTTATATATAACCAAAACTTGGATACTCTTGCTGTATGCATTAAACAAATCATCTATTTATTTTTAATCAATGCAAATATAGCTAATCTAGAATGTAATCTATACTTTATTATACTATATATAAAAGCACGTACGTCTGTGAATATATCCCTTTTAAAATTTTAAATATAAAATTAAGAATAGAAATCGTTGAGATTGAATACGTAAGGATAAGAGTATAAACCATTGTTGGAATAAATATATAATAATACATAACAAACAAACTTAATTTAATTTTTTCTCTAACAAATAACGGGTAAAAAAAATATATTTATTTTCTTATTTAATTTCAAATTTTTTTTTTCTATTTCAAATTTTGATATTTAGTGGAGAAAAACAAATAAAAAAAAGTTTGACTATACTTTTTAAGTAAAATAAATAACGTAATAAAATAAAATTTTAATTTTTTTATCTCTAAACTAATAATAATTTAAATTTAAAATATAAATATAAATTTAATTTAATTAAATGTAACGTGCATCTCCCACCACGCGTACACTATAACTCGTCTATAATAAATGTCCATTTATTACATGCAAATTGCAAAATATTAGTTAATTAATACCACAAGATAAATCGAGTCCGTGACGCTTATCGAGTATCAGATATTTACGGTGCCCAGGAACCAATACATCGTCGTTAGATGGCAAATCCGTAATTTCGACCATCAACAGGATCATTTGCAATCGCCGTTCCGTTTTAACTCCGATTTGACGTGATCTCGTCTTTTTCCTAACGGTACTTTCCTGGTCACATCGGGGCCCACACCTTCCCGACCAATCAGAACGAGAATATATTTCCTGCACTCGGTGTATCCTTGCACACGATGAACCATGATGAATTGATAATTTATAGTACTGTTAATGAGTGTAAGGTGTAAGAGGTGGAACTGTACACGGGGTCCAGGGGACAATTTCTGTTTACCAATAGGACATTTTTGCCCCTCCCCCTCGCTCTGACGTTGACCACACCTCGAGTCCCCCGCGGCCCCACCCCACAACCACGTGATTCGCTTCTCCGCCGATCACGTCCGTTCGTTTTCCCTGCTATTCCATCCGACGGCTGGGATGAGATCCCCGCTTATACCCAAACGCAGGCGGATCACCTGATCGCCCGCTGTCAATCTCTGTATACTCTTTTTTATACTTCGGTTCCGATTCCGTACGATACGCTGACGTGGCCGCTTGTGGTGGCGACAGGTAGGCACTGAAGTAATTAAGTGAGGTGAAATTTTTGGATGCACCCGGTGCACCGTACAATGCGATGCGATGACGTACTCTGCTGCGGCCGCGATGGATTGGAGCCTCTGTGAGCCTCGCCGCTCCTGGTTATCATCAAAAGACCACTTTACCCTTCCCCTTTTTTGTCCGTTAAACGAAAATCCCGAAGGCCATTTCCGTAATTTAGTAGCACTTGCCGACATGGCCATGCACCAATTTTCGACGTGATTAATTTACGCTTGATAATAATTTTCAATTTTTACGGAGTTAGTTTATTTCTTAATGATCATCCTAATCATGGCTCCCGCCTCAACGTCGAATTACGCCGATGCCCCTCCTACTCTCTTCGTTTGTCCTACAAATTCTTCATTCACATAGGGGTAATTTGGTCAATTCAGTTAAAAGCGATAGCCGTTAGGGGGGGACAGCGGTGTCAGGGTGGGGGAGTAACTGCCCGTTCCGTACGATTGGACGGAACGGGGCCGGCACGTTGCCACGCGTTACGTTTCCAAATGATTTTAATTTTTGCCATATTTATTATACATTTTTTATACAATTTAAAAAATTAATTTTGTTCGTAGATTGCAATTTCGTCAAAATGCCGGTGATCTTGATCCGGTTACGAAAATTCGACTACTTCGACTCCGACTCTGACTCCGGTCAAAATAAATAATAATATATAGTACTTTGCATGCTATCATTATCTTTCAACGTTTGCTGCAAAAAGCGACAAAATAATAAGCAATAATAATAACAAGATAATTAACTAGATACAAACTCAACCGCTTCTTTGTTTTATGGGATAATTGCCTATATCATAAGTAAATGCGAAAATATTCGATCTATTATTTTTTTCTTGATTATCTTACATTAAGTTAATCTGGGTTACATATGAGTTAAATATTTATCATAGTTAAAAAAAATTAAAATATCAATTTTGCCCTTAACTTAAGGGTAAATAAGAAAAGGCCCTGATGACGGTAGAGAGGTATATTGGAAAATACCAAAAGTGAAATACTTTTGTGCCCGACTTTAAGGGCGAATAAGAAAAACGATGATAGTATAAGGGTATATTTGAAAAGGGCAAAATATTAATGTTACAGAGATAACAGAGTTACTTAACAGATTTTAACTCTAAGGGATCTAATTAGGGTATTTTAGAAATAGGTTTGAACGTAGGAGGGGTATTTTCAATATTAGCCTTCTAAGAGGGGTAAATCGAAAAATCAGAAACTTTTCAGGGGTATATAAGCAATTGCCCCTTGTTTTATTTCGTTAACTACTCGCTAGTTTTTCTCAACTGGAACCAAATCTCCTTCCCCATATCCACTCAACATTAATTAACCATGTACAAATTCACCAAATTAGTTTTGGAGTAGTTCCACTAATTCTCTTGTTTTGTCCCTTAATATATATCATCATCATCATATCATATATAAACATACCGATATATTATACACAGATTAGTATATATATATTTCTCTCTCTCTCTCTCTCTTCTTTATTTCATTTTTTATTTTATTGTATTGTGTTTATTTTGTTGAGTACTGCTGTAACGGTCCAACGTGAATTGATTCTCTTGGATAGTGCAAATTCCATCTGGAGAGTTTTGAATATTATTATATGGCAATTTGGATTTATCAAGCTCATAATTGATTAATTAATTTAACTCAAATTACATGGTTTTAAGCAATGCCAGGATATATATATATATTTATATATGCTTTTGGCACATCTTCTTCGAGGCGTGAACACAGTCAAAGACGATAGTGCTCAAATCAATGCACACAATAAACCATGGAGATTGATTGGAGTGCACACATTATATATTTGATTGATAATTTTTCCAATATCACTTTAGACAAATCACTGCAGTCCGTTGATCTATGCTAGTGCGTCATATGGATTTAAGGTGTACTGTATAATTTTTTGATTTATCCTTTCATAAATTATGCAAAGGGTTTACGCTAATTTCCTTTTCTTTTTTTTTTTTTTTCTTTCTTTCTTTCGTTCTCTCCCTTCTATTAATGTGGAGGTGATATGGTAATGATATGATGAAAATTTTGATATATATTATGCCACTGTCTCATTAATATTCGGTTAAATCTGTTTGATAAAATTTGACAATAACACATAATTATCGATAAGTAAAGGAAATTAAAATTTTAATTAAGAAATGCAATTCACCCATTTTGCTCCCTGCATCCATTGATCCATATGAATTCGGCAGCGAACCAGCTTTAAGTGTGTAGGCCTCCCGTATTCGGCAGCGAAACTGCTCACAGCACCGACTTCATAAACACAAGTCGAGTTGATCCGAACCGGACCCGATAACGGGGTCGGATCACGAACCCAAGACCCTAATTTCGAGCGCCGTGGACTCGATTAGACCCGCTTAGCCCCACCGATTCGCAATCCCATTTTTGGTTCTCATCACCTCGCACTTCGCTTTCCCCGACCTCGACTCCCTCGCTCATGGCGACCCCGCTCCGCCGCTACTCGTGCGATTCGGCGCCGCAAACCCTAGAATGGATGAACGCCATTGCCGAATTTCTCCGCCCTTACAAGCCACTCATGGATGCCCACGTCGTCAACTTCTTCAAGGTACGCCTCAAACCCTAACCTAGCTCCCCCCCTCTGAGTACACTTCGCGGAAACCCTGGGTTTCTTTAGGATTTTTCCGTAGTTTCTGAGATTAAGATTTTGGATTATGCAGGATAGGTTGTGGGAATTGGTGGATGAGGAGTGGATGGAATGTCTCCGGAAGGAATCTGTTGAGATTTTACTGAAGTTGCCATCGGGATTTGTTCGGGTATGATCCGATGATCGGCTCAAATCGTTTTGTTTTATATTTTTAATTGTAATAACTTTTGGTGATAGTATCAGCTCGATTTAATTTAGTATTTTATCATAAGAGTAGGTTAGATTGTTTTTGTTTAATTCCCACATATGTGACAGGACTACTGGCCCAGATCCCTGCAAGAATTTGTACTTCAACTGAGGTCTCTTGCTGTTCATCGGGAGCCATTTTCCCATCCGGTATGTTCTCTAAGATTGTTTCTCATTACTGCAATTTTATTGCTGTCAAAAAATTTGCCTGGTCTCCAAGTTCATGAGAAACAAATAGGCTAATTTCTTTTTTGGAATTAAAAGAATGCTCTTCTCAGGAAAAATTCGGATAATGCACTTCTTTTGCTACCATACGAGTCTTATGCTCTCAAGAAAAGTATTAGAGCTTAAACACCACAATGAAGCATGCTTAATGCGAATTTTAGGCTCCTTGGCCAACGAGCATTGACTTTCTTATCAGCTCTGATTTCATTTCTATATTTATTGTTAAATTATATAAGCCATTTTTATATGAGATTCACTTGCTTGTTATTCAAAATTTCAAATCTTGCAGATTCTACACAATTTGCACATGGCGTCACTCGGTACTGTCATTGCTCAGGGCATGAATTCAAAGAAGAAGCATGAAGTAGGTAAATGAGGTGTTGAGGAGCAATGTGGCCTCGGTTTAACTTAGATGACCTGATAAAGCTTCATACATGTTATATTTATACTTGTAACCTATTGTTACGAGATGTATACAAGCTGTATATATAATATCTTAACTTTTTTTGCAAACAGGTAGAAATTCTCACTGGCGTAATTAGCAGGATTGCTGGTGATTACGGAGCTGAAACAATTATTGATGTAGGTTCTGGTCAGGTAAGATATCTCTAAGCATTTTGCCTATATTTATTTTATTTCTAATAGGAACTTCGCTTGCTCATGATGTGGCTGAAGGTAATGGTTAGAACTTCAAATCACTGATCTACTTGGGTAGATAACAAAAAAAAAAAAAACTTGCTAAAAAGCTTTTCTGGGCTGTGCAAATTGAGTTTGAATCTAGGGCAGGCTTAAATTAGCTTGCCTCTGACATGTCAACAAATGGTAGTTAGTAATCTTTGCCCTATTAGCTTGGTTTAATCAGCTGATTAACTGTTTATTGGGCAAATAGCAGAACCTTTGCAGTTCATTATATATTAGGATTCCTTGTTAATTATGCTCGTTCTTTCTCAAGCTTTCATTTTGCTCACACCTGCTTATTTGTTGTTATCAGGGTTATCTTGCACAAGTGCTGGCTTTTGAGTATCACTTCTCTGTGATAGCAATTGACGCTTCTTTGCACCATGCAGCTGTTACAAATTCTCGTGCAGAGAGAATAAAGAAACATTATGCGGCTAGATGGTATGAATCTTTTAAGAAATAAGGATAATATATCGTCTTCAATTTTTTTCTTTTTTCTTGTCCAAGTTCATGATTATTCCATTAATGTGTTAGTGCAGAGAATCAACATCTGAAGGTGCCACAAACTGTCACTTGCCATGTTCTATCAAGTGAATCATTGACCTCATTTAGTACTGCTGTAATACCTGAAAATAGAGCTGAACAGGTAAAGGAGACTGAGAATAGTTTGAAGATCAATGTTTAAGATATTTTTTTAATAAAATATAAGTAAAGCTTCTTTTTTTTCCCAATGACCAGTGTATTGAGCCTTCATTGGTTCTCGCTGGACTTCATGCTTGTGGAGACCTTTCAGTAAACATGCTAAGGTTAGTTTTTTTTTTTTTTAAACTATATTCTAATCTGTGGAAACACAATTGATTAATTATTTATTATTAATATTTATTGTATGTTAATTTCTCTTAGCATATTTTATGTTCATAAGTCGATATTCTAAGGCTGCCACACACTGTTCTTTTGTAACATTTCTATTTGTTTCTAATACTTTTTCCTATCTCAGGGCATTTATTGACTGTGAGCGGGTTAAAGCATTAGTAAGCATTGGCTGTTGTTACAACTTACTATCTGAAGAAAGCTGTGAGAAGATCAGCGCATCTTTTGGATTTCCGATAAGCAGTGCTGCTAAATTTTCTTCCTTAATCCTTGGAAAAAGCATGCGTGATCTTGCTTGTCAGGTATGCTTCTTCATCTTCTGTTATCATATGCCTCCTTATAAATTGTATGGTTTAATTTCTTTCCCTGCATGGAGGCCTTATGTTTGGAAAGTAATGAAGAGCATTGAACTGTACGTAATATCAGGGGTACTATGTAAAATGCATTATTTTAGCTATTATGGATGCAAATCTTTACTTGAATTGCCTTCATTTATATAAATCTTATAGTAGTGAGGTTCAAATGAGAGATGCTAGTTCAACTCTTGCCCTTTTTTTCATCTTAAAAATTCCCAGCATTCTTTTATTCCACCAGGCTTCCATTATCATTTGCTGATTCATTTGTAAAACTTTCAAGAAAAAATTGAGGAATCAGATTGCTGTGATAAAAGACAGGACATTTTTATTTCCTGACATTTTTTGTAACTTGTACACATTGGATTAGGTTTCTTGCCTTTCTGTCATAGTGCTTTTTGTATATTTCTAGTTGAGAAAGTAGCTGATGTTCCGGCATATTTTAAGTGATCTGGGTACTTTGTAGAGTGCAGAACGATGGAGAAATCTTACGCAAGAAATTGCTCTTCAGAATTTTGATGTTCATGCCTTTCGTGCTGCTTTTCAAATGGTAAATATTCTCCCTTTTGTTCAGTACTTCATGGTGCTTGGTGTGTTTACTGATTGGTTTGTCATTTGAATGCCTAAGTACTTTTTATTATTATATATGTTATTTGTCAGCAAGTTCAACTATGGTAAACGAGAAGGAGATTAATGCGTATTATTTTAAGAAATAAGGTTACCGTCTGTAACTTCATCTTGCTGTCCAAAAAATGAAATATCTCGATTTTATGTTTAATGTAAACTTAGCTGTCTCTTCATAAGTAAGCAGTTCTATTAATGCCTCTTAGCTCTGTTTTATTTGAGATTCAACTTTTATTGTTGTGAGCAACTGATACTTGTGATATCATGTGATGCAATCAACACCCTCAGCCTTGACTAATTATCTGTTTACACTCAGCTTCTTGAGAAGCACTTTCCAGAGGTCCTAAAATCCAGTCCATCAATTGGCCGCCAAGGGAAAGCTCTACGTCGTCAAAGATTTAGGAGAGTGCTAGAATCTCATTTGGTTGCAGAGGCAAGTGACAACTTTCCTTCTGCTTCCAAGGAACATTGTGTGGTTGAAGCTAGTAAACCTGTGGAGACTGAAGAGGTTGAAGCTGTTGTTGGATGTTGCAATCACTTTGAGCCAACAGGTCAAATCGGAAAATTTTGATGATCTTGCGCATGCATTGTAATTGTTATTATCTAAATTCGTCTTCCAGTGGACCTCCTAGCTATGTATCACGGACACTTTTATAATTCTTGCATGTCCGACACTTCTACCGGTTCTCACTTGTCCGTGTCGGGCACGTCCATGTCCATGTCGGACTCGGGTCCTATGCGGACATGCCATGGTCGTGCGTTCGACATGGGCTCATGACGCATACAAATTTTTTTTGGACAATATAAATAAATTTTATATGGTGGAGAATTCTTTCCTTAAAATATATAAGTTATCAATGGAAATTTTATTAAATTTCATTCGTGCGAGAAATATAACAATATTTTAGCAAAATTAATATTTTATATATAACAAAAATATATTATTATCTTAATAATATTATATTTTATTAGCGGTGTCCATGCCATATCAGTGTCTTAACTTTTCGGAAGCTGCTGATCTTCGTGGTCTTTTGAGAAAATGAACTTTGAATAACACTTTGTAGTTTGTTTGCAGACATCACATGTGCGACCTTGGATTTTCCTAGCCAATTCGGTGTGACCAACTCTCTTTTAAAGCCTGATAAGTACATGCTTTTCAAAGAGTTCGGCAAATCTGGACTAGGCCGACTTGGTTGTGGGACCTTACAAGATGCTGATTTCCGTGAAATATGGAAGGATGTGCTGCCTTTCTGTGTATGTTACCTCAAGTACTCTGTTGTTCATTCTTACTGGGATTTTCACGTGCGAAAACTCATTTTTACCTGGCTTTGGTTGCAGTTGATTGTTGCATTTCTCATCTGATGGATGTTACTATTCCACTTTACTACATTTTGTAACTATAGATTGATGAACATTTGGACGACACATTCGTTTGAATCAGCTTAAGGAACATCTTAAAATTGAAAATTGCTGCTTGAAGGTTCACAGACTTCGATGTGTCATGAATCTCGTTGTTGAATAACAAAAAGGTGAAACTTTTTGCAATGAAAACAATTAGCAGAGACCAGACGTTTTATTTCTCTCGAAACAAGAAGTTTCGTATGTAAATATTACTTTGCATGCTTCTTAGGTAACTACTATGTAGCTCCTTCAAGTATTGATCTGCTAAATTCTTTTTAAATCTAAAATGGTTGAAAAGTCTATTTTTTCTGCCTTATCCTTTCCCAAGTGGCTTTGTTTGATTTGTTCCTCAGAAATAATTCCTTAGTCTGTCAATTAGTTCACTGTACTGTTTATTTTACCATTACAAATGTTTCTTTATCAATCCCTTACGCACATGTAACTGATAGTTATGTGTCCAATTTGTGAGAATTTAAATACCTTATCACTCTGTTCAGTAGAGAAAACTGACTGGTGGCTAAACAAGATATCAAGTGGATCATAACTGATGCTTCTGTTGCTGCAGGAACTTATAGGTCCTTTTTGGTCTCTTCGGGCTGCTTTAGGTCCGGTGGTGGAAACTTATATTTTACTAGATAGATTATTATTCCTTCAAGAGCAAGGCAATTCAGTTGAAGCAGTGTTGGTTCCTATATTTGATCCTATTTTATCACCAAGAAATATGGCAATAATTGCTTGGAAGACTGATGCAGATTCACCTAGACTGTGACATGGTAATTACCCTTGCAATCTCTGAATGTGGAAGTGCATAGCAGAGCATGTTAGCTTGTTGATACCTTGCGTTGTTTCTGATGTTGTCTTAATATACTAGAGGACCTCAATCATCATGTAAGAAGACTGTACTTTCCCTGTTAGACCTAATAAGCCCATAATAATTTGCATGAAGCTAATTGCGTATCTCAACAGCCATTTCTGCTGTAGTGTTTCCTTTAAAGTTGTAGGATGACCATATTGAAGGAGCAGCAGCTTCTTAGAAATAAATTGTTGTCTTGGGATAAACCGGGTATGCTTATTCTCTGCTTGACTTTGGACAAAAGAACATGATAAATCTGAGGGAACTTGGTTAAGCGCCCAAACACTGTTTTCTTTCCAAGTTTTCACATTGGTTGCTTTGTTCTTATTCTGTTTTTTATTAGAACAGGATGTTAGTTTGCCAACGTAATGCCACTGTATGTGTATGTCATTTGTCACTTGTCGCGTCTTACAGAATGATTTAGTGCTTCTCTTGTCAAATGTCCTGTTCCCACTGCAAGCGTATGAGCTGCCAATGAAGATAGGATTTTCTTGACTTCGGCTAGATTTTTCGTTTGTTTGATGTGTTACTCTATTTTTCTTGAATAATGAGATCTCCTTTCTTTACTTGAGTAATATCCTTCAAATTTTGTTTGCCCTCTATTTTTAATGGGAAAACTTCAAAAACCCCCCGTGTGATTTCGCACTTTTTCATTTTATTTTCCTGTGGTTTAAAGTATATCAAGTTAGTACCCTGTGGTTTCGCACTTTCTCACTTTAGTACCCTGTGGTTTAAAGTGTATCAAGTTAGTACTTTGTGGTTTTATTTTTGTATCAAGTTAGTACCATATGGTTTTATTTTTGTATCAAGTTTTAAACCACAGGGTACTAAAGTGAGAAATTGCGAAACTACAGGGTACTAACTTGATACAAAAATAAAACCACAATGTACTAACTTGATACACTTTAAACCATACGGTACTAAAGTGAGAAAGTGCGAAACCACAGGGTACTAACTTGATACACTTTAAACCACATGGTACTAAAGTGAGAAAAAGTGAAACCACAAGGGGGGTATTTGAAGTTTTCCCATTTTTAATCTTCATTAGTTTTTAAATAACAGCTTTAGGAAATGCATAATTGTAGGTTGATCCATCAGGCAACTGAAGGCATGCTATTGTAGGTTCAGGAAGAATCTCGAGATGTGGGTTGCTTAGGAGGATCTATGCAAAAGAATAATTTTCTTAAATTACTTACGTGTGAAATGTCATCTGCCTTGTCGCTATATATTTCTCAAACGTGCGGATAAAGATTCATATACATCATCTAGTTCTCGTTGTGATGATCAATACCATCTCCTTTGTTGTTACATCAGTCTAAAAAGGGCATGATATTTCTACATCAACAGTTTTTTGGACCAACCTTTAATTTTTTTTGTAGCTAACTTCACACTTACCTACAGTTACATGTTATAATTACTTGGGTGGTTAGTTGAGAGATTCGACTTCAGTTTGTGCTGCTTTATGTTCTTAGGTGGCTTGCGGCAAGTTGGTTTTTACTATTTTTGGCTACCGATACTGCATTCTCTTTTGATGTGGTGATCTTAGCAAGTTGTACTTGCTATTGTTGGTAATTGATGTTTTATATTTTCTCCGATACACTCTTTTTAGGTTGTTTATCTTCACATAGCCGAGCTGTTCCTTAAAAGATAACACATTGTTTTTACATTGCTCAGCTATTTGTACTGGCTGATTCTAATGGCGACTGGTCACAATCTTATACTTTGAGCATACATCTGTTTGCAAGTTGAGGATGATCACTTGTTTCTTTTTGATGAATAAAATATCTTTCTGAATTGTTCTTCATTCTTCAACTACATACAGCTATGTTAAGCTCCTTATACAAGTGCAATTGGTAACCTATTATTTAGTTTTTCTAAACTAAGCATTTTAGAGAAAGTCTGCTCTTGGTATGGCTGAGAGTGACATTACGTGCCTAACAACTGCTGACTCCTCTGCAGATATTGAATCCAAAGGTTTCCACGTCATCAGCCACCACTTATCCATTGAGCCACACAATCTATTGAGATTTATTAGTAATATGATATCACCCATCGGAGAAAGAAGCATGTGGAGGTTTGACTTAAATCGGGTATCTACTGAAGATGTCTTAGTATATACTGCTTGGGCATGCCATTTTGTAGCTTTTATGGAGTATGATAGTATTTCCATGGCTCGTGTGCTCATGGAAAGTGATGTACCTTTATTGTATTTGGATGTTTTGTTCTTTCTTTCCAATGAATTTTTATTAGGCTGGGTGCAACTCAGTTAAATTTATTTCTCCATCGTGCAGGCCCGGCCCACTAATTGTGGGCTTTGTTGAGAAGGGGCCCAGTTGATTCAATTATCTATTGGATTTGTCGTGAGTTTTATCTGGTATCTTTTCGCTGTTGTTCTCTCTCTCTCTCTCTCTTTCTCTTCCTTTTGGATACCTGAAAAAGGATTAAACTTCTTTGGCTGATGATAGGAAACATGAAAGGGTGGATTAAACTTCTTTGGACAGTAGCAGTTGCGTTATTAATAGCATCATCTAAGATGAGATTGGGTTTACATTTAATTGCCCTGTCTTGCGTAATATATGATCTTTTTCATAGCCAGCTGGTGATGTAATAGCTTGGCTCCGGATGATGTTAACTGATCTTTTAGCCCTCTTGCAGGTTCCAGGTTCTGTATCATTTGGCCTCGTTTAGCTCTATGAGATGAGGACAACTGTGGAGGTCGTGGTCATGGGTGAAAAGGATGGTGCCTCTCTATAGTGCTGTGGAGATTATTCTGCATAATAACCAAGGAACTTCAGAGCCGTCAGGTTTCATCTCTCGTATCGAGAAATTGTTGCCTCGACCTAATCTATCACTTCAGCTGTGAACCGGTTCTCTTGTCTGCATCCATCAATCTCAACTTTGGTTCCTCACGATCCATCCTCAAAACAATGAACTTTAATTTGATGAAAGGTTTCGATTCCTTTGGTGGCGGCGATAAAAGTGGAGGTGGATAACGGGTGGGAGTTAAAGAGAACCAGTCGAAGACTGAAGTGGTGAACCAGTTCTATGCAATAATTTCTTCTTGCACTCTTGTCTCATCAAGCCTTATCCTTTTGCACACACCTGGACTCGTCCTAGAAGGTCTCGTGTCATCAAATCTCATACTTTTAATTGAAAGAGCCAACATCTGAAGTGATCTTCTCTGGAGATCGACCAGGAAACTGTTCCTTGTCTTCTGGTTAATGTGCTGGTTTCACCACAGCCAATCAACTCATACGTAGTGCTAAGTAGCATTTACTCGCTTTCTCTTTCCATACTTTTGTTTGTTTGCAGCAGTGCCCTGTTAGCTCGATTGGGAAGCTCCAAGGTCTCAACCAATTGACTGCAACAGGGTTGGTGGCGGCTGTGACCGCTACAAATTTTACGCCGCGTGGAGGGGGGCCGGATATGCGCATCGGTTAGCCCTATGACCCCTGCCTTTTGTTTGTTTCGGTATGGATGGTGATCATAATACGACAAAATACTACTGATAGAGTAGGTATGTTGAATCTCAATGCATCTCTATATCGCATATTGTTGGTTGGGTAAATGCTATTCTTACAAACAACCTCTACAAATAATTTATAAATTTTAAAACTTAGTAGTTAGATTTTATTCTTTGCCTTGTTAATTACAACAATCACCTCATGGTTGATATCATTTTACTAGTTAAATCTGATACATGCATAAGAATTTGTTTGTGAGTACAGTATTACTCTATTGGCTGCTTGCAATGTAGTTGGAGAATTTGGATAGGTTTGCGCAAAATCGAAGTCGGATTTTGTGCAGGATCAATCATTTTAAAGGTATCGTTTGGTTTAGGTATAAGCAAGAACTAGTTATTACAGGGATAGGTATAAGTATGGGGATAAGAAAATTAACGTTTGGATGAAAATTAGTTGTTCTCGGGAATAAGAAAATAGCGTCTGAATAGATAATATGGAATAAGAAAAATAGTTGGGAGTTTTATATAGAAAATGAAGAAGGTGTTGGTGGGGATAGTTATACCGGCTTATTTCAGGTATCCGAGAAGTATTATTCTCGGATAAAAAATTTGCGTTCGGATATAAAGGGGGGGATAAGGTGTTATTCCACCTCTTATCCTCAATCCAAACGCTATCTAAGCTTATCGCCCTAACGTGGGCGGATGCATCGAATGCGCCTAGTCAGCAGGCCGTGCGCCTAATCAGCAGGCCACGAGAGTTGCCAATTTTTTGGAAGTCTTGGTTGATGGCAATAAGACGGACCAAAGTCTTTCCTCAAAAATAAAGAAAAGCTCCCAGACAAAAGACGGGACCGAGTCGCCATCACCGAAAAAGCTTCCTCCTGCGTGATATTACAAGTGGCGTCGAAGAAGCTCGGATTCGGTGCGGCTCCAATCAATTGCCAAAATGTATGTTCAATTTCAAGCCGAGCCGATTCGGTGAGGGTTCGCCCCTCGCCCCAGCTCGGTCCATTTTTACACCCCTGATTACAAGTACTACTTTGTCGCAACAGGAAGAGCAGCATCCTATGCGTGATGATCAGCAATGGAGATTAGCAGTATTCTGTGTACCTAAGCGTATGAAAGATGGGTAAATTACCCTCAAAACTACGAGGCGGTGGTATTTTGGTTCTCAAATTTCTGAAAATTTGTTATAATTTTCGGCTCGAGTTTTTAAAATTATTATAATCAAGCTGTATAATGTAATTTAGCTGGCCAAGCATTGACGCATCGTTGATATAGAAGTAATGTAACATGTTAATAGTCAGCATATTATCAATCACTTTTACATTTATAATAATATATCAATCAATATGAAGTCGATTATTAAATTGGGGTATTTATCTTCTTATCCTATAAAAGATTGAGAAGTTGCAGAGATTTCTCGCTACTGTTTCAGGATGAGATATGCTTAAACCCTAACAACAGCAGCTACTTTAATTAATATGTAATAGGAAGGATGGACCCAACACAAGCTGAGGAGATATACCCACTTACATTCCTCGGATTCTTGGGGGGGGAGGGGTGGTGGAAATCCCACCGCGCTTTATCCGAAAAGAAAAGCGCTTTTCAACAAAGTTGCAGGAATTTGCTTCAACCCAAAATATCCAATTAGAGTAAACATGCTATATATCTTCGATTAAAACGTAACACCCTTGTTTGAACTGTGATCATAGCGCACAGCTGTATATATGGATAGTTCAACATGCTCGTTAGCCTAAGTCCGAGAGGTGGATCATCATTTTAACATGGGGACTAAATAATCGTAAGTTCCGTTTGGGGCAATTGTTAATTGTTTTCTTTTATAGAATTTTAGATGGACCCAATCCAGCTCCTCTGTTCACTCGTGCTTTATAATAATAATAATAATAAGTGTGTTAGAATTGTCGCCTCTTACGCACCAACCAACATGGAAACGTGAGTATTCCAACTTATTTATAATCCCAGCGAATACAAGAACATACGAGTTACAGGATGGCTGTAAATTGAATTTGATCATTCATAGCCAAGAAAAAATGGGGTGATTTATTTCTTCTTTTTTTTTTTTTTTTTTTTTTTTTTGGCGAGTATTTATTTTCGGAGCTCTGTTTGGATCCGGCCGCGACCGTTGATTGGTTTCTTATTCTTTTTCTTTTATCAATTTGTGAGAATTGTTTGCGAGCCTCATAATTCAAGCCAAAACGCAAATAATCTACTGCTAAAAGAAATTCGCAAAGGTTGAAGAATAAATTTCAAAAAAAATAAATAAATAAATGCGCACATATATGCAGGGGGTAAGAAGTAAGAAGTAAGAAGAAGAAGTATATAGGGGATGCGACCAGTGTGTTGTGGTTGAGGTTGGTACGGTTGCGTGGGGTAATAATAAGACGACTATATATAATAGGAGGGTGGGTAGGTTCTTCTTTTATTTGTTAATAATTAATTATTAATAATTAACTAATAAAGTAAAAAGAAGAAGAAGAAGAAGAAGAAGAAGAAGAAGAAGCGGAAGAAAAAGAAAACAAATTATGATTACAAATTATTTGTTTTTTTTAAAAGAAAAGAAAAGAAAAGAAAAAAGAAAAAAGAAAAAAGAAAAGAATGACCAATTAATCCTTTACCATTTTGCACCACATGATTCCCCCTCCCTCCCCCAACTCTCCACTGGAAGCTCCCAAAATTCCCTGCTTAAAAAGTTGACCTGGGCCACACTATTAATACAGCCTCATAATCCCCTCATTATTTACACAATTCATATATCTCCAACACCAAAGCAAATTAAGCACACCTCAGCTCCCCTTATAATAATAATAACAATATTATTATTATTATTACTAATAATAATATTATTATTATTAGATTTCTCATCAATACCAACAATTAAGCGAGCGATCGAACGATCCTCTCTGCTTGATCTAGCTAGCTAGGTATATGCATGTCTCTGATCTCTAGCAGTAGAGCATCCATGAGCAGCTTCTTGAGCATGGTGGAGGCAAAGCTGCCTCCCGGGTTCCGGTTCCACCCGCGGGACGACGAGCTCATCTGCGACTACCTCGCCCCCAAGATCGCCAAGGATGTTGCCAAAGGCGCCGCCGCCGCTGCCGCCTTCTTCTTCTGCGCCTGCCCCGCCTTGGTCGCCGTCGATCTCAACAAGTGCGAGCCCTGGGACCTGCCTGGTCAGTACTGCACTACTTCATTTCTTCAATTCTAATTCTCACCACATGCATATATGTACACCCATAATTACTTACTTACTTTTCTTACTCAATTTCCTCAATATATATCGATCCTTCATTATATATTACTCATCTCTCATCCTCGATCTCTTTACCTTAATTTCCTCCTTATTAATTAGGTTCATTAATTTCTTTAATTAAGATGTTAGAAATTCAGGTATAGCTTATGTTATTCCCTCACACACACACACACAGATATATATATATATCTACTCTTTTTCATCATCATGCACACATGCACGAGAGAGAGTAAAATGATTGTTGCATACGCTCAAAGTTATGCCCTAATAAAGAATATATCAGGTGTTACACATGGACATGCATGGGGAATAGATCTTCTTCTCCCAATGATATTAATTAAGGTTTTTCATTAGAAAATTAGCAAACTTAATTTAATTAATTTACTGAGAGGGGGAGCTAGCATATATATAGGACAAGGAGAAACCTTTTAATTCATCAACCCTTCACAAAAGTTTTTTATAAATTTTATATAGGCCGGCTATATATATAAGAATAACGTAAGCATTGCACCCTAAATTATGGAAGTGTATACTCACTTTAATTTGGGTGTAAGGAAATTAATTCCTACAAAAAAAATACTTAATTAGTTAGTACTCTAATAAATTACTAATCCTATAATATATATTTCTCCTCTTTCTTTCTTTTGATCGAGTTAACAATTAATTAATTTGTAGTCATATTCTAATTAGTAATCAATGGTACAATCTCTCTCTATTCTAGCTAATTAGTCATAATTAGTGAGGAGCTAGTGGAAAATAGGAATTCGGATGCTAAAAGTAAAAACTCTAATTTACAGTAGATGTTTACAATTTTACTCGAACAGACGCAAATATCTCACAAAATATATAATTTGCCTTTTAATTTGACTTTCCAAATTTGTTCCAAATCAACCATCATTTGTTTTACTAATTAATTCATCATGGAATCAATCAACCATCTCCTTGATAATATTCTTTTGAAATTCCCTTACGGAAAGTGAAATCCATGAAAATGGCATCCATTAATTATTATAACTTCTATATACACCTTTTCCCTGATATATGTATATATCACCACACCTAAACTTTGATGCTGTTACTTTGTCTTTTTTGGAGTGGAGAACTTCTTTTCCTGTAACAGAAATATATTCTTTCTACCAAAATTTTGGCCACTTTTCAACCTCTTATGCCTCTTCATCCCTTCCACACCATGATTTTTTTGCAATTTTGTTTTGTTTGTTTTCATAATTTCTTTGGTCATATAGTTTGTAGCCTTCTCACACCTTATTTAGAAGTTCCAAGCCGAATCTGAGCACAACTCGTACTCGAATCCGGTACTTGTGTTCTCCGTCTTACACCGTACCTGTTTATGGTAGTGGATTGGCACGAAAATGTGAGCTTCACTCTAATTTATTTAAACAAATATTTGATTTCCAATTAAGATCTTTCCAACAATAATGAAACAGAGAAGTTCATTTTGAACTTTCAGCGGAGTAAGATTGAGTTCTTGTATGCTGTTTATTGGAGTGGATCGATCATAAGTGTTCGCATGCAGAATAAAACACGTAGTTTATACGATTTTTTTTTTTTTTGTGTGTGTGTGTGTGTGTTAAACAACTGATATAATTTAAAATTGCTTAGAAAAGCAAATTAAAAGCGGGCCAATTCCATGATGAATTAAACAAATCTGTAAATGAAATGAAGTAGTGGAAAGTATATATATATATATATGCTCATGCTAAAGTACATAAAATGGATGGCCCATTGTTTGAAAGCAAAGTTAGGAGGGAAAACTCCAAGCTACACTTATATCATTTAAAGAAGCAATTTAAATACGAAAAAGACACAATAATGTGTAAAAACAGTGTAGCTCACAACGATTTCGACAAGTTATTTGATTTATTAATTATTGAAAAATATTAATTACACGATTATTGGTAATAAAACAGGCATTTACTTGTTGCTTAAATGAGCTAGTTGAATAGGGACACATTCCATGCATGCTATTGAAAAATAAAGTTGTTATTTAATTTCAATACACACACAAAACATGGAAATTGGAAAAAAATTAAAATAAAATAAAGAAAGAAAAATGGCGTACTGATTGATAACCAACTACACCACGACAACTTATAACGTTCAAATTCAATTTTTCAAATATTTGATTTTTTACTTTTGTTTATATTATTACTAAAACCATACTATAGCATCCTAGGCTAATTAAGTTTGGTATTACAAATTTACAATGTGTAAAAGCATTCAATTTTGTATTTTAAAGATAAAAATGTATGGGATTTATTTGAATTATAGGCCAATTTGAGTTGGCTACCTAACCATTCAAAATATTAATTTTACTGTTCAATCTTAAAAGATAAAAGTACAAAGCTAATGTGTGAAGTAAAAGAAAAAAATTAATTTCTTTTTTTTTTTTTGAGAAAATAGGTAGCACGCTACCTTTTTATAATAAGAAAAACTTCAAATACCATGCCATGTGGTTTCATACTTTCTCACTTTAGTAGCACATGGTTTAAAATGTATCATTTTAGTGTATTGTGGTTTCATTTTTATTATTTTATTATTCGATTCAACTAATTTTTTTTTTTTAAATCGATAAAGTTAAAATTAAATAATATTAGAGTGAATATTCGATAAATCACCGATCGTAGCTAGAGCAAGTGACAAAGGGCTTGATGGTTGGTATCCGAGACCCAAGTTTGAATCCTAGCTAGTTGATTTATATTTCAAGCTAAGTTTATTTTTAAACGAAATAAATGAAGCAGGCCTTAATTAGCGTGCTACCTTTCTCTCTCTCTCTCAAAGAAAAGAAAAGAATATTCGATAAATCTTTTTTTGTATATAATTTAATAAAATAATAAAAAAATTGACGAAAAAATAAAAATAAAAACATATGACATTAACTTAATACACTTTAAATCACAGACATTAAAGTGATAGAGTAAATAAGAAATTATATGAGCGGTATTTTAAGTTTATTCTTTATAATAATATTAGTAATTAATTAATAAGCTCGATCTCAAGCCATTTTATTAGAAAAAAAAATTACTTAATTAAGCTGCTTTATCCTTAAAAAAAAAAAAAAAAAAAAAAAAACACTACTTTGGTCGACATCACAATATCACATGCACGGACAAGTGTCGAGTGCTCGACAAACCAGCCAACCAACCAGGATGGACCGCACGAATCTCAAAGCTGGTACAGAGGGGAGGAAGTTCAAAGCTTTCCCATACAGGCTGGCCTGCGATACATGTATGGAAGGAAGGATATGGAAAGGTTGGGGGGGGGGGCTGCATGACGTTGACCTGCCAACGTTTCCACAGCCGACACGTATCCCCAATTTAATTAACCATCATGGAGTTAGGTTTGATGCTGATGCCAAAAAAGATATCTCTCTCTCTCTCTCTCTCTCTCTCTCTCTCTCTCTCGTCGCTAATGACAAAAGATTTAATAATTAATATTCGAGATACTAAATTTCAATCCTAATTATTTCGCCTCTCGTCGCTATCGTAAATGATAAAAGATTTAGTAATTAATATTCGAGATACTAAATTCGAATCCTACTTATTTCATATTTTTAACTAAATTTATTTTTAAAAAATAAATAAAACAGATAAGACGTTATTTATTATTATTTTTTTTAAATAAAAAAGTGTAAAAGAAAATTTTTTGGCTTGTTTGGTTTTGTATTAGCTTGTGAGGGGACTTTACCTAAAACCATTGTCTTTTCCGATTTCTACATCAATGCTCCCCATCTTTTGTTAGGCTACTATAATGATTCCTTTTTTCTTTTCTTTTTTTATAAAGAATATAGTATATTATTCGTTTCATTTATTTTTTTAAAAATAAACTTAATTTGAAAATATTAATCAATTATAATTCAAACTTGAAATCTCGGATATCAATTATCAAGTCCTTTGTCATTGGCGCTAAGGATAATCGGTCCTTTTTTTTGTATTGTTTGTTTTGCTCGAACTGAGCTGTCGCTTAAACAGTTTTATAATTAATTATCCGAAAGAGTACGTATTGTAATGCATGCACTTCTTGATCATTATACTTTAGAACTAATTAATTATTATAGGAGGTTTGATTAATTGCTTTTTTATTAGATATTCCGCTTTTGCAAATATAAAAGTTTTAAATTAAACTCTTTACTTTTGAGAAAAGAAAAGTTTCTTTTAGCTCATTACAGGGTTTCCACACCACGCACAACAAAGACTATGTTTGAGAAAAAACGTGCACAAATTATTTCAAATAGAGAAGTTGATCGAAAAGCTAGATTAATCGGTATCATTTCTAACCATTAGATTAAATACTATAACCCAGTGGAGACCATTCAACTCTAACCGACTAATATCATCCTAACCCTACAATTTTTCATCCAAAAATTAAAAACTTGATAGGACAAGTGCTCCTATCCTATTAATAGGATAGTAGCCCTAGCCTATATATATATATATATATATATATATATATATATATATATATATATATATATATATATAGAGTCCGCTATGCTATCAATAAGACGAAGACTCGGCCGTTAGATCCACCTCTTTGATGATTTTCACCCGTTAGATCATACTATTCAACCAACCACCCACTTAACCCTACGGGGTCCACATCATCCTAACCGCACATCTCTCGATCCAACGGCCTGTAAAATTTGGTAGCACCAAAAACTTGGTGCTATTAATAGTATAAGTAAAGTTCTATATATATATATATATATATATATATATATATATATATATATATATATATATATATATATATATATATATATATATATATATGCAAAAGCTGTATCTAGTTAAGAAATAAGAAAGTAAATTAAGTACCACACTGAAGAATTTGCTTTTGCTGAAATGCATCTGCACTGAAGTATATAAGATGTTCCTCAATACTAACTATTCAAGTTTATGGATATATATATAGGTGCTTATAATTAATTATTTCTAGCATGCATGTACACTGAGCATTATACGTCCGTACACACACACACACATATTATTTGTTGCTGAAAATAATATATATTTTGGATCAGAAACTGCATGTGTGGGGGGAAGGAGTGGTACTTCTACAGCCTGAGGGACCGAAAGTACGCGACGGGGCAGCGGACGAACCGTGCGACGCTGTCGGGCTACTGGAAGGCCACGGGGAAGGACCGGGCGGTGTCGCGGCGCGGGGCGCTGGTCGGCATGCGTAAGACGCTCGTTTTCTACCAAGGCCGGGCCCCCAAGGGCAAGAAGACTCCCTGGGTCATGCACGAGTTCCGCATCGAACCCCCACCCCCCGCACCCGCCGCCACCACCACCACCCCTCTCAAGGTGAGCAAATTTATCATGCAGTAGGACTGTTTCATCCGCCATTACGATTGATTTTTATGTTCTTTTAATGATTAGCGATTAAAAATATAATACGCACAAAAGTTCGAAACTAAAATAAAAATCCAAAGTAAAGAACCAAGTCTAACATAGAGGAGTGTAGCGGAAATTAATGCTTCAATGAATATAACAAAATAAAGATGCAGAAAAGAAAAAAAAAAAAAAAAAAACTTTAACTAATTCTAACATAGCATAATAATTGGCTAGGTGCAACTTTTTTTTTTTTTTCCGTAGCCGAGCTATAAATTCAAAAATAAAACTACCTTAATATTAATAGGAAAAATAATAAATAAGTAATAGATAATGTGAAACACCATTAGAGATGTTGATGTAGATAAGTCAAAGTAGGAAATTTCTTGTATCACAATAATTATGAGATTAAATATAAAAAAGTGAGATTTTAGTGAAAGAGTAGTTGGTGTTAATATATTAATTACTCTTTTTCTTTCCTTTATTATTATTATTATTATTCAAATGCATGCCTTTCTCATTCTTTGATTAAAATAAAACAAAATAAAGAAAAAAATCTACATGCTAGTTGTTTTCCAAAAGCTATATACCACGTTAATTAACAGTTACTTTCATGATTACGAACCATCTTTTTTAACTATTTTGTCCTTATATATAATATATATATATATATATATATATATATATATATATATATATATATATATATATATATATATATATATATATATATATATATATATATCAGCTATTATTCAGATTTCACAACTAATATTGATGTCACACCCAACTATAATGTTGCACCTATGTCATCCTTTTCCTATGTTGCTTTCACAATAATTTATTTTCTAGATTCTCCAAAAAAAAAAAAAAAAAAAAAATTTACTATCTAAGCACTTTAATTCCATCTTTCATCTACATTTTCTTATGCAAAAATGTGATAAATGGTTCTATTTACTGTCTGGGGCTACTATATTTATATGAGTATAGAGTCCTTTATAAGTTTTCAACCATTCAGATAAAAAAATAAACGATTAGAATGAGAGTGGTTACGGTTAGGTTGATAGTGGGTTTTCTAGGGTTGAGTGAGTGGTTGGTTGAATAATATAATCTAACATGTGAAATTAATTAAAGGGTAGAGCTAATGACAAAAAACTTAAGAGTACAAGAGACTCTATACCCATAATCCTGTGTTTAATTAATTAGTCCAAAAACTCTCTATTATAGTTCCCTAATTTGTTCCACTACTGATTACCACATAATCATATTATATATTCAATACTCTCGCCCCAAGTACGTATGCATATTTCATATTTTGTCTGAATTGTCTTTAAAAAACTTAAAAGTTACCTGCGAAAACAACTAATCCGCCGATACAATTACCTTATGATCTACAACAAGCTAGAGCCTTTTCTTTGGGCAATAAATAATCCATATCAAGAATCAAATTTACCTTTTTTTTTCTTTTTTTTTTTGGTGTGGTGAAAAACAGGATGATTGGGTTCTATGTAGAGTGTTTTCCAAGCACAGAGGAAACAACAACATCAACAATGTGAAACCACAGAGCATGGGAACAACAACAACAACAACAACAACAACAAGCCTCTATGAAGACCCACTCAACTCATCTCTCCCCCCTCTCATGGACACCTACGCCTACACCACCATCACCACCCCCGACGCCCAAACCCCGTTCACACCACAACAGCAGCAACAGCCCCTTAACGGGTTTGGGCAGGTGCCCTGCTTCTCCAGCTTCGCCCGCTACCCGAACCCACTGGGCCTCGGCCTGGGGCCCCACCACCACCACCACCTCTACTCGCCCTTTATTGAAAGGGGCCCACTCACGCCCATAAAAGCCCCGGCCCACTCTGGCCCACTTCCCGAGCTGGGCCCACCACCCTACGACGCGACAAAGGTGGGCGAAGCGGGTTGGGTCGGTTTCTTGTCCGAGTCCAATTTGGCCTCTTCTTGGAACCCGTTTTCATCATGAGATTTTTCTCTTTTTTCTTTGTTATATTTCGAGCGCCTCTTGATTGGTGAGTAAGCGAGCTTAGCTTGTATACGTGCGTACATGCATGAAGTGTGTTACAGTTGTTGTTGGTTTGAATTGCTATGGACATAACTGTTTAATTAAGTGGGGAATGTATGCTTAAAAATTGGGTTTGTGGAGAAAAAAGAGAACGAATTATAAATGAGGTGAGAGGAGGGAGCCAGTTTATAATCTATGTGGTCATCTAATTATGTCATTAATTAACATGAGAGCTTTGTGGCTTTTGTTGCGTGAATCACACAAAAGTTTGGTTTTAATAATATTCCTTGTTCCTTAATTTATTGTGGTAGGCTCTCTATTAGGAATGAAATTTGTTCACTTTACTAATCATATTTTTGGGTTATTTATCACCAAATTAATTAATGTGACTCTCTTTGCTTCTGCTAAGAAAAGCCAAATTTGTTATGTATATATCTCCAATTAAGATAAGTAGATTTGTATATATATCTTGCTCATTTTAGTTGATGCTTTCGTGTTCGAAAGCATCAACCAATTAAACATAACACTATCTCAAATATCTTCTTTAAAAGCTTGTGGATGTAGCAAATTTTGCTGCTAATTTTCTTTTCATTTCTAATGCAATAGCAAGTTTAAATATTGAATATATATTCTAAGGTTGCTTTAATGTGCAATAAATGCCACATGACATGCCTTAATTAATTGTATCTTTTGGTTAGAGAATCCAATTATTATTTTACTTAGCTAGATATAGGATCAATAGGAAATATTAAAGCTTGAAAGATACAGTATGCTATTCAATTTGTATGTGCAAAATATTATATATATATTAACCTATATACTATATAGTCTACTAGATTGTTGTTTTATGCCCTAATAATATATTTAACAATACACTGCAGTATCCTCCTGTTGCTATCAAAAATTGCCACCTTAACCGATAACCAGATTAATTAATACTAATTAAGTAATGACCTCTATCTGTTTTTATAATCAATATAAAAAAACAGTAACACACTTCAAGATGTTGCATCAATATTTAACTACCAATACTACTAGATATTTTATCCCAGCGCATCATTATTCTCTCTCTCGCGCTCTCTCTCTCTCTCTCTCTCTCTCTCTAAGTATATATTTTTATACATGCAAGCTACTACGTGTAAATGTTGTCGCATGATGGGAGTCTAGATTTACCTTTTTTGAGAAACAGGTAGCTCGCTACCTGCTTCATTTAGTGAAATGATGAACTAAGCTCAAAGAGTACCGATGCAACATAAGTCTCGGAGAGGGCAAAAAATAAAAAAAATAAAAAAAATAAAAAAAAAAACCTACTGACTACAAAAATACCAATTTGCTGAGAGAAATTGCTCTCAATTAAAGGTTCCTCAGTTGGTTAATCTTGGAGGCTGCAAGAAGGGATGTCCGGCTAGTCCTTTCTAAAGATCATATCGTTTCTGACCTCTCAAATTACCTACCAACAGGCTACTAGTCCGATTATCCTACTACTCGCTGACTGCGTTCCAATCCTCACCATTCAATACCTATCTCAAATCGATCAAGATTACATTATCTCAAATCGATCAAGATATATAGGGACACATCACATTACATGGTCCTCCTCATTAGGTTTACAACATCACACCCTCAACAGTGTAGCTTTTTTAAGCTTCTCTTTGTTTGCTTCTTTTTGTTGTGTATCTTAATGAACCAACATATATAGCATCCATAGCTTGGTTGACGTGTTCTCTCTCTCTCTCTCTCTCTCTCTCTCTCTCTCACACACACACATAGAGAGAGATGAGCTAGAATACTATTAAAAATACTAAGAGGTTGGTGTTTTTGAGTTTTAAATTTTTGGATGGAGAAACATAAGATTGGAATGACGGTGGTAGGTAGAATAGTGTTTGATCCAAGAACTATTAATAATTAAGGAATATATCCAAGGGCTAGAAACCTAGAAACACCAAGGGCCGGGGTGATACTTCTAAAAATATTCTAGCTCATATATATATATATATATATATATATATATATATATATATATATATATATATATATATATATATATAGTCCGGCTACTATACTATCAAATTCGTCTTCTGAGTTTTTAAGCCAGTTTTTAGCCATTAGATCAACTCCTTTAATCATTTTCATCCGTTAAATCGTACTATTCAACCAACCACCCACTCAACCCTAGGGGGCCCAATCATCCTAACCGCACATCTCTCAATCCAATAATCGAAAACTTGGTAGCACCAATTAATGACTTGGTGTTATTAATAGTATAGTAGTCTAGTTATATAGGCTAGGGCTACTATCATATTAATAGGATAGGAGCACTTGTCCTATCAAGTTTTTAACCCTTGGATGAGAAATTATAGGGTTAGGATGCTATTAGTCGGTTAGAGTTGACTGGTCTCCCTAAGATTGAGTGGTCCTCTGGGTTATAGTATTTAAGCCAATGGTTAGAAATGATGAAAAGAATTGATCCAAAGGCTAAAAAGCGATAGGACAATCTTTCTATCCTATTAAAAGGATAGTAGGACTATATATATATATATATATATATATAATTGAGCTCCTATGTTTTTAAAAGTACCAAGTCATTGGTGCTTGTAAGTTTTTAGCCCTTGGACTAATAGATGTACGGTTATGATGATGTGGGTCCCCGTGGGTTAAGTGGGTACGTGGTTGGTTGAATAATATAATCTAACGGGTGTAAATGATCGAAGGCGTAGATCTAACGGTAAAAAAATCACAACCAAGGGTTTGGTGCTTTTACAAGCACCATAGCCGGACTCTCTCTCTCTCTCTCTCTCTCTCTCTCTCTCTCTCTCTCTCTCTCTCTCTATATATATATATATATAGTATTAAATACAAGCTCACCCTATTAATTCTCGATCATTTAATTAATTAGATTTTTGGAAAGCAACACAGAGCCAACCTGCTAAAATGGCCTATTCTTATGTATGATGTTAGAAGAAAATATATAAAAGAGAATATTGTTAGTGCATGCTAGTTAAATAATAGGGCACTACCATCCAAGTTAGTCCCTTTAAATACAGAAGGATAAAAATCTGACATAATATTTACATCTGCTATATAAAAAGAAAAGGAATTAATGCCATCACTTTTGAAAACATAACAATTAACTCACACATCTTGCTCGTCGCTCTCTACTCACTATTTTATTTTCATGAACAGCTTCTCTACCTAATTAAAAAGCAATAACCAATCAGTAAACAATTAATTAAAAACTCTCAACTGCATGCTACTTTAAATGACTAGTAGAAATTCGAATTACAATGAAATTATTAGTACTTTTTCAAAGAGCTCTATTTAAATAACAATTCGCTAATCGTTCTTAAACAAGCTTTAATTTAACAACAAAAAGAATATATATATATATATATATATATATATATATAGTTTTCTTAATTCCTCCATAAACAAAAAGCCATGCACCCATGATATATGTATACATACATATTACATGCACGGAATAAACCCATAATTAATTAAAGAAAAAAGGCCATGCATGATGTAAACATAATGCGTACGTACACGCGATAAATTAACAATATACTACATGCTAGTACAAATATATATAGATATAAAACATATAACAATGATTGGTATAATCTCACTTAATTCCACAGTTCCACTGTATACATATATTTGGAAATTAAAGCCCGTTGCATCAACCAACCACGTATATATATATATATATATATATATATATATATATATATATATATATATATATATATATATATATATATATATATATATATATATATATATATATATATATATATATATATATATATATATATATATATATATATATATATATATTGAGAGTGTAAGATAATGTAGCTAGCTTAAGTGGAATTAATGTAAACAAATCAAAACCACCCCAATCATGCATTAATCAATGCTATTACAGAATAGCTGCGAGAAAAGGGACTAGTCATGGGCTGCTACATTCTTGCGGAGAGTGACAGTAGAGAGCACATTGAGGATGAGAAGGAGAAGGGATCCGACGAAGGACTCGGCGAGAGCGATGGCCCCGCGGCTGCAGAACGCGCTGAAATTGTCGCATATCGGGTTCCATCTCGCCTGCCGGTTCCCGTTCTTGCCCAGCTCGGCGATGGAAGCCGCTGCGGCGGCGCCCGTGGCCACTACGGCCATGACCACCTGCAACAAAACTCAAAATTGTATCACTTAGTTTGAGATTTAACGTAAAGGCTCAATTACAGAAAATTCGCTTGTAAATACCTACTTTTTTTCGCTGTCCTTTTTGAATTTCAAATATTTTTAGAAGAGTACGTACAGTGTTGACGGAAAGTGCAAAATCACTAAAATACCATTACTTTTTTTTTTTTAAAAAAAGAATAATATATTTCTATCATTTTGAAGGGCATTTTCAGTATAAATTATATAAATAAACGGAATAACGATTGGACTATGACGCGGGGAAGCCAAATGCAACAACTTGAAATGTTGAGAGAGTAAAATATAGAATATAGAAAGTTTGGAGGAAAAAGTGAAAAACAGATATTTATTTAAAAAAAATAATCTCTATAATTTAATCTAATATAAATATACACTACAATTAAAGGCCCAATAAGTTTAATTGCAGTGGGTGTGGTGCATCTCTAAACTCAGTAAAAGGCCCGTTTGATTAGATACACTATAATATCAAGTACACAAAATGTAATTAATTATATATAGGACAAGGCCCAATAGACACTATGGGCCTCTTTAGTAGCCATAAATTAATGGACCGAATAGTAAAATATTTGATCCAATAAAAAAGAGTTAAAATTTTTGGAAAATGAAAGAGTTGGTTAATTGTTACCATGTCGAATATGAGCACCCAAATATTATGCGCCTTGCCTTTCAAATGGGGTTGTAATACAAGCACCAGTAGGTTATAGACGCTTGCTATAGCATTAGCTATTACGAAGTACCTGCACCATTCATGTAATTATCGTGTAATCTATGACTTGGAAAAAGCATTTCAAAAGTTAAGAGAGTGAGAGAAACAGAGAAATTAAGAGAGGAAATTCATGGGACTCTGTAGTAGTGTACAAATTAAAGACCATTGTTTTAGTATGGTTGCAAAAAATTTGAAAAAATATGCAATATGTTTCAAAATTAGAAGGAAATTAAAACAAGCGAATGATTGAAAACTAGTAGTGTAGTAATTAATTAAGGAGTAGAGAGTAAGAGATCTCACACAAAAGCAGGGGTGTCCTGGAACTGCGCAACGAAGGTCTGAGAGATGGGAGTAGTGCCCACAACTGCAACAACTGTGGTCTTGCTCTGCTTGTTTAGTCCCATGCCCAAAGTGGCTCCTCCTGTGGCAAGTAATATTGCCACCCTTAATACAACAGGTAATGACCCACTCATCTTGGCCTTAAATTTCAAGTACTTATTAGAAGAACCAATCTCTCCTCCTTTCCCATTCTCTATAGCCATGGTTGTCGCAAAAGAGAAACAAATGAATGAATGAATATGAATGAGTGGCAAATTAGGCCGCGGATGAGGAGGAGATTATATATTGGATGGATGGGGGCGGGTTTGCGTGTTTAGCTCCTTTTGGTCAAACAAGTTAAGCTAATTTGTTCATCTTTCACAAATTATGGAGATTTCATGAATCGATTATTACTTGCAAGTCTAAGGCACCCCTGGAATTGGGTTTCTCTTTTATTTTTCGTGTTAAAGGCCTCTTTTTAGTTGGGTGTTGTAATACGTATGAGAGTGTATTTAATTCCTCGCGCGGAACCTTTTTTGTGGGAGAATTAAGTGGATTGCCCATGCCCTAAGTATGGATTTGGAGCAAATTCTTGGTTAGATGCAACTAACAGGAGAAAGAAAAACTCTAAATTAGTAATAATAATTTTAAATAATATTACAATGAATTTGATGCCAATATCAAACAGGGGTTAATAGCGCAGTTGGCTAGAGCGCCCGGGTCTCAAGAGCTTCGAACCGTGGGTTCGAGTCCTCTCCCCACCCTAATCCTCTGAAAAATTACAGAGCTGTGATGAGATACGTGCACACGTGAATCGAAGGGTTCGTTCACAACCATCTGATTAGCCAGATGAAACTTAGCACATCTGAGCTCTGTTTTGTTTTTGTTTTTATTTTCCTCTGATTATTATATGTAGCTAACTAATCGTTTATTCAAATTTGCAAAATGCCACACTAAAATGACTATTCGATAGTTCTCTTCTTAGAAAGTATTAGTGTAGTTTCTTCTTTTCTCTGCGTCACATACAAATAATTAGCAACAGGTGCTCAATCTTTTAGCAAACATTCTATAATTCTAGTCTAGTTCCCAGCATAAATTGTTGGCATTATGTCGAAATCTTATGTTTCCACTTTTTGCTTCTTTGTTAAATTGGAAACCATACGTACGATGCACCACCTGAACACCATCTATGCAAAAAAACAATATCAAACAAAATTCCATTCGCTCCGTGCTAAACTCCGATAACATCGACTGTAGTACAAAATCAAAGAAGTAAGAGGGAACAAGAGAAGCACCGAAACAAAGATATAGCACAAATGAATAAGCAGACGCAAACAACGCATAATTATACACATCGGTTTATAGGAACTATTCGTCTTATAGTTGTAACTACACTGGTCCAGGCAACAACTGTAGGACTTAATACACTTCAAATATGACACACAGGTGCACTCATCTACAAATGAAAGAATAGAGTTCCATGGAACAAAAGTTTTCAATGCCCTTGGTTGCATCATATTCTTCAGAAAAACACGTATCGCGTCTTTTATATTTTACAGAGTCTGTGAATTCACAGGGGATAAATAAAGCAGAGTGATACCTGGGAATCTTTACAGTACTACTACATCACTTCTTTCCGGTGGTAACTCCAACTACAACATTGCTTACCTGCATAATGAATTATCATATACTTGTTTAAGTAACGTTGTTTTATTCTTAGCAAAATCAGCACAAGTTCAAGCCGTTAAGTTGTTAACAGAAAGCACGAGGGAGTTACCAATTTGCCCCTCTCGTCCACAGACATTGGGTTCTCTACGACAACAGTCTGGGTTTGAGTTGTTGGCTACAAGAAAAAGAAACAGAGGAAAAACATGGGTCAATCATCGTACACAAAGACTTGAACATGAATTACTAATCAACTTTGTGCACAAAGAAAAGAAAGGAGAGAAATCGACATACAGATGAAGTGGAAGGTGGTGTGTATGGAGCCTCATTAGGTCTGTGCGCTGCGGGGATGGGAGGCCTCATATTATTCATCTGAAAAAGAAAGAGGGAGAAAAAAGGTGGAAAATTTATGTTACTCAAAACTCACACGAATTTGGAGAACAAGAAATCTAAAATCGATTTTCACATACCCCAGTGTTCGTAACGTAATGGCATATGGCACATTTCACAGACGATGCCCCATAAGGATACAACAGGGTTGTACGGCACTGGGCACAGTTAACCTGAGCTGCACCATTTGCTGCATCACATCAATAAAGATCATATTAGAGATTCACGAGATTGCTTCTCCTACAGGGTTAGTAGAGAGAGTAACAGGGAAAAAAAGACATTAGTAAGCAATTATTTTAAGTAATAATGTGTATAATTGCATATAAAGAAAAGACGTATAGAAATTCACATATCCTAGTGTTTTCCGATGAACAAAAATTGTCTACATAAGTACATTAGACTTATCAAACCGTTGCATGGTCGATTGACATTCAAAATCTACAAGAGCCTGATTGACATTACGGAAGATTTGTGGTGCTACGCTTTAACAGAGAAGAGAAATTAATGAAAAGGACCCTATACTCTCTGTCAGAAAACACAACATTACTTGAAAAAGTCGCCATCTATGTCAGTGAGTTTAGCAATTTATCTAAGAATTGCAGATACAACTTGCCAATAGGAAAAGATAAAAAAAGAATATTAATTTTGGTACCTGATCTTACGATATTTATCGTGTTGCAACAAGAACATCTAACACTTGTAGCTCCGCGACTATACATCAGCAATGTTCTGCAACCTCCACATATAAGTTGAGCTGTATCCATTCCTGCAAAACATTTATATTCAACTCTTCGTAATCAAATTAACCTCAATACAAGGGCCAATGAAAACACACCAAACACAACTTACGCAACATGACAACCAACATGACAAGGACTCACAGAACAAAAGCTTTATTTCAACTTAAAATATATGTCATGTCTAAAAAGGTAGTATGATGGTTAATCAGACACGAGGTGGACATTGGTGTGGTCAGTGTTTTACGCACTTGGGTTCTATCAATGGGCCGTAGAGAATTTCAAGCATTCAAAACTCAAAATTACTACAGCGAAATGGGAGGTATGGAAACAGGAAAAAAAAAAAAAACAAAAAACAAAAACCTAACTAACTTGAAAAGTAATAAAAGAAAGTAAAGCAAGTAAATCAAATTAAAATAGTAGAGTTCAGCATGCCTTCTCTCCCATATACAAAGAATGAACACACTACACATCCATATTTTTATAACAGCTATTGGCACCACATGACAAACGACCAACTCTTCCTCCATTCCCTCAATTACACTGAGAAGTTAATAATCCACGGAGAACACATAAGATGAGTTCTCTGTCAAGAAGATTGACCATACCGCACAGTATGATAAGGGGATATTTTTAATACGCTTAGGTGTTTTCCGGCTGTGACAACACATACACAGAGAGAAAGAACGGCGGATTGCCAGTTATAAAGAAATTGTGTAGGCTCAATGCATACAACATTTTCAAAAACAAAGTCGGACGTAATATGCACCCATGGGATTACCACTCTTTACCTAGACAGGCTAACATTGCTTACAAACAGTGAAAAATGGGAACTAATCTAAAGAAAGGACGAAACTTTAATTTAGTTCTCACATGCAGAAGATGTAATAAAGTACCTGGAAGCCGGACGGGAGTCATAGTGTTACATACAGCGCAGCATACGCTGGTGGCTCCTCGTGGGTAAAGAAGAACGGTCCTGCACCCGTTGCACACTATTTGGCTCTGCATACCTATATTTTTCAAGTTTTAGAAGATCAAACAGATGGCCCATGCCGTAGTAGTTCATAATCACGAAACATTTTACATGAATAAACTGTTTATCAACAAGAAAGTATCACCGAAACACGCACATGCTGTAGTAGTATCTGTTCTTAATTGGCGCAAGTAAATTAGAATGGCAGCAATTCCAGTTCATACGGATTTTCTTGCTAATTATGCAATTTCAAGCATCGTACACGCAAATAAAGCATTTAAGCTTCCTGGTACATGTCAAAACATCAGGAAAAATTTCTTTTATGCATGAACTGAATAGATTATTTCAATCAACAGGATGCCACGAGCACGCGTACTAATCAACTCTATTCCTGTAAAATCCATCATCATAATAAAAAGAAAAAACGCAAAAAGAACAAAAAATCACCGATTGAACACAGAACACAAATTTAAAGAGTCCAAACAACGACTCTGGATTACCTCTCTTCCACAGATCAGCAAATAGGCCTCCGAAAACCTCTAAAATCGATTCAAAAAGAAAAACCCTTTTGGCCAACGCGACGCCGCGAAAACCCAATCCGAGAAGGGTTTCCTCGCGATCGATCCTAGCGAGAGCACGAAGAAGAAGAGGACTATGGGGGGAGGGGGATCGAGGGGGATTAGGGCAGGGAATTGGGGATTTTTCGGAGAAAGAGGAACGATGGAGAGGAGGAGGTTTCGTGGATTTGGTGTCGTGAAAAGGATGCAGAGCTTTAATAAATGTGTTATGGAATTTTCCAACCGCAAGAGAGGAAAAATAAATATATAAATATAAAAAAATAAAACAATAAAAATGAATAAATAAACGAAGTAAAATGGGTCGGGTCGACGAGACGCGATATTGAAACGGAGCGGAACGTTCCATCTACCTTCGACATACATAATAATAATAATAATTAGCTTTTAATTTAGATAAAACGTGTGGGGTTGCGTTACCACCCAGTGAGAATTTTCAAACAAAAAAAAAAAAAAAAAAAAAAACTAAATTATGGAAAATCTACTGTCAATATTCTATTTTTTCATCATTTAAAAATTTATATTTTGTCACTTTAAAAATTAAAAAATATTTATTTTGAGTGTTTCGTTAGAATTCCGTTTAAATTTTATTTTTTATATCCAAAATATTTTTAAAATTCTTCTTTTTTCGCATTCTCGGCCGCGCTTCGTCCTCGCCCATTTTTCTGTTTATACCCACACACGCTCTTTGCTGTCTCACCTCGCCTCGCTCTCGCTCGTCCACCTCTCCATCCTCATTCAACTTGAAAAAGATTATGAGTAATTTGATCCCTCTCGCCCATCTCTCCGTCCACGCTCATTCTGAAAAAAGATGAGTAATTTGATTATTTTGTCGTAGCATACGTCATGTAAATATTTTGTTTTTTAAGATGATAAAGTGTAGTATTTTGACTGGTAGGTAAAAAAAAATAAAAAACGGGTATTGACATGAAGATTTTCTATAATTTAACCAAAAAAAAATTGAAGTTCTTAAACTTTGTCCGAGTAATAATAATAATACACCATCTAAATTGGAAACTCTAATCATCTATCCGCTAAGTATTCATCTACGTCAATTTGGTCAAGAGGTATTATTAATCTTGTGATCAGATAATAATATTTATATTGTGAGTAAAATTAATGATCAAAAACGGTGAAATATTACAAAAGAGAAAAATGACGTGATAGTGATTAAAGAAAAATGAGAATGGCGGTAGTGATTAAATTTTCGTACGTGTTTTCAAAACCTGGGCTTGGTCAATGGAAGCTTCCCTCATGGTGTCATCTTGTTGCGTCACTATAAACTTTAGAATCCAAATATCTTTCATAGATTGAAACACATATATAATGAGTAAATTCCTCGTATAAATTGTCTATATTATATCTTAACCAACGTATTTTTGTGCCCCTTCTTCTGGTAAAACGTTTGGTAAATAAAAAATATATATAACTTTTGTAATGGAGAGAACTTAAAATGATATTCAGTGTTTTAAAAAATAGAAGCTACAAGGAGAAAATGCTTTAAATAAACTCAAACAAAGTACTTGTCTTAATACTGCCGAAGAAACGATCGGAGTTGAGTAACAAACTAAGTTACAAAACTACCCAGTATATCCAAAAGAAACAAGTTTAACTATTCCAAATATATCTCTTTATATATAGTCTTCTTGTATCCTATTATATAATGTAGATTATAAAATGGTCCCTTGTAAATCTTATTACACATTAGCAGTTCGCACACTAGTAAGTACAAAGGATAAAAAGGTTCATGTGTGTCTTACATTTACGCGAGTGTCCACCTGAGAACAGAAAATAGCAGCAAATACAACGGCAATAACCAATTTTTTAACTAGTAAAATGAGATAGATATACATTGCAGCAGACATCTAAATTTCATTCTTTAGGTGGTCAGATGCGCCGAAGAGACGCCAGCCTCTTCTCCAAATCATCAACTTCGGAAGAAGCTTCAGGAGCTGCAGTTCTGTAAACACATCACATGTATGTGTGTGAATGTAGTAAAAAACAAAGACTAACCTTGATCAAAAACAAGAAGTTTCTAGCTTAGAGCCAGCCCTCCAATTTTCTAATTGAATCTAAGTTTCTAGCTTCAGAGAATTAAGTCTCATGGAAAGCTTTTAAGTATTTGGCAGAATAGCTTCTGTGATCTATTGTCAAAAAATGTGCCACGAAAGCAAAAATGTTCAGCTGGGGCATCATTGATGTCTATCGAGTAACACATGCATTTTCCGCGTGAGTTAAATAGTTAAAGTAGTTCCCATCACTTGCATGTTTATTTAGGGACAAGCAGATTACAGTTTTCCAACTCCTCTCCCAGAATATGGTTCTTTAGAATGAAAAATTCTTATATGAAGAGAGATCATTTTACACCAGACTATACCTCAGGATTTCACAATTTCTCTCGGTAGCAGCAGAGCTCACTTACATTGCAAACAGTAACTACTGTTATGCTAGCTTGCTTAAGAGGATACTATCTCAATGGTTTGTGAGCAAACGCTATCTAGGCAAAAGAAACATGTATATAGCTAGTGAAAGATATTTGTGTATATACCGCTTTGGGATGTTCTCAACTTTCTTGTTATTCACTGCTATTCGACCTTTAGGAGCTGAAGAGAGCTGCACAAAGCCACAAGAGTGGGTAAAATTTTTAGTCTATCTACATAATCACATAAGCATCAACATACAGTAGTAATCAAGAGAACATATATATAAAGAAAAAAGAGAGAGCTACCTGAGAGGCAACGTCTACCCCAATTTCATCAAGCACCTAAAAAGGGCCGGAGATTAGAAGGAGCTCAATTTGGTTTAAAATTGCAAAATGATTTAGATAAGATGTGAAGCTAAAAACCGCTAAAGATATTTGGGTAAGTGATACGAGTATCAGTCAGTGGGATGGGAAAAAAGACTCCCTTGGAAAGAACAAGTCTTGTATTGAACCTTGACCGACATTCAATGAAATAAGACAACTTACCTGGTTAGTGAGCTCTTCTGTTTCCTCTTCGGCTTCATCTTTATCCAGAGTTTCATCTATGGCCTCTGACATCATCTCAATCTGCATGGCACAAGCACAAATTTCATATTGCAAATGTCTACGAAGGAATAACATAAACATCCTCTTTAAGAAGAAAAGAGAAGAAAAATGAGACCAAGCTTTAGAAGGCAGTTGGCCGGTTGCTACTACAAATCAAGTTCAAAAGGGGTCCTAGAAATAAAGATTCCACAGAATTAGGAAATTGCATCCTACGATAGTTGATGCAGTCTCAGCACAAATGATGAAAATTGTAGCAGGAATCAAAATATCTCGAATCAAGAATGTCATCTTGTGCCATATAAAGAAGCATCACAAAGAAACATCACTGATAACTTGCTCCCTATGGGGTTTCTCTTTATAAATACACTTCAGAATTTTGCAATTTTTAGCTCTTATGAAAGCTTAACAATTATGGGTTTTCAAGATAGGCTATATGTACAATGCAGTAGCAGAAATTTTTTCGTAGACCCAAAACCAATTACCATAAGCCCCTTGAGTAAATAAATATACATGTTAAAAAAGAAACTCATCCATCCAAACAGCCAAACAGGCCTTTAATGGATGCACAAGAGGAATGAATGAAAAAAATTCTTCTATCCTTTAAATCCTCCCATTAGAGTGCAGATTCTTTGAAAATTTCTTTTCTTGGAAACCACGAGAAGAGGTACATAGTAACAAATAAATATAACTAAAACAATGAGGGTGCTGATGAAGAGCTTCCATGAGTTTTTACCGTCATATCCATCTGGGCTGATTGCTTCTGGAATTCCTTCATCACCTTCACCTGTTTAGCTGGTTCCATTTGCTGAAACATTCCAATCAATCCGAACAGGTAAATCCCTTGTTGCATATTACATTTGCGAGAACAATCTATTGTGCATATATTTCTTTATGCACCATAAAATCCTGTTTGTTACCATACCTTGTTCATTGCCGCCATTGCTTTGCTTGCACCCTTCATTCCAGCAGAAATTGAAGTGCTGGCATGCATAGCCTGTTAAAAAAATGCCATAGTACTCTCAATTCTGGGAATATTGCTCGCAATATATATGGATATTATTGACAGTTCAAGATTCCTGACCTGTGTATGAGTTGCTACACCTCTTATCTGTGCACGGGTTCCTTGCAAATTAAGGATTTGTTGCCTGAGGCGAATAAGCTGTCGAGCTAAGATTCGAGTGGCAGCCTGAAAATGAAAGTATCCTGTAAGTTGCAATCTCTTATAGAAGGAGAGTAATTGCCCATTTGGCCCGGGTCCTGGAGGAGTGTCTCTATGTGAGGAGTGGAAGCAAAAATAGAGTCGCTAACTATATGCGCAAGAAGCTAAAATGAGTTTCCACACTAAAAAATATAAACCCTAATTTAAAGCATTTGCTTCTACCTACAAAGTGTACTTCTCAAGAGCTTTTAATTACAAAAGCTGTTAGAGCTCTTTCGAATAGCTCTATCCAAACAACATTTGTACAAAGATCAAACCGAACTAAAAAGATCCTAAACCACTTGTTTCTGGTACGATATTGTAGCTAACATAGTCAACATGATGAAACTCAGCACGTCAAGCAAATGCAAGCATAAACACAAAGAAAGTTGGTGAAACAAGTAACAACAAAGCTAAATAAATTGGAATATGCTTGCCTCATTTCCAGTTTTTGCAGTCCTCTTAATCTCTGCGACCAGTTTTTTCTCCTGAAACGAATTACGTCCGTATGAGATCATAAAAACAACAAACCTTTGAAAGAATTTGACTATATAGATGCTACAACTTGGACAAGCAAGCAAACCTCTAATTGCAGAGAACCAATCTCCCGCTCGATGTCTGAGGATTATTGGGGTAAAAAATGAGAAAATTAGGCCGTACGCTTAATTGCAAACTATGATAATAATATATAAATTGTTTACTTCGATGCCACTTCATGATAAGAATATTGGCATGTGTAAATCAGATTTAATGGGTCATTTTCTTTTCGGGGAAAAATGCCTCGAATGCACCCGAATTTCCGTGCAATTTTGAGATCACCGCCGAGCTTTAAACATGATATAAAATTACTTGAACAATACAATTTTGCGACAAAGGAAAAAAAAAAAAAAAAAAAACTCCGGCGAGCATTCCTTGTGACAAAACAGATTGATTTCAGGCAGTTTAATGTCGCATTCAAAGTTTTGTAGTCTTTTTTTTTACAAGAGGTTGGATCGCATAAACTTTTAGCAAAATTTTATAATACTCAAAGAAATTATATTTAATTACTCAGTTACACACAAAATGAGCACTCTCACCTCTTGTGGCGGCTGACATTTCTCTCTTGCTCGTCCTGAGAGCATCTGCATGACATAAAAGCATAATCGAATTTAAAATGCGTATCCCACGGAACTTGGGGGGCAAAAAAAACTCAAACAGCTAAAAGAAACCATAGTTTGGGGGCAAATCTGAGGCAAACAAGAAGACCAAAAGCCCCTTTTTCCCGTCTCATTCCAGAAGATGAAAAAAAAGAAAACAAAAAAAAAAAAAAAAAGCGAATCATTCCAATCAATATCCCAAATCTCGTAAATGAACATAATATAATAATTGACACATAAAGATCGAACTTGGGAAGCGAAATCGAGACGAATCTCTAAAAAATCTCTCTCCTTTCATGAAGAAGAACAGTATCTCCTAAAACCCACTTTGAATCCATCAAAGAATTTACCCAAAACAAAAAAAAGAACGTTAGATTCCAAAATGGAGAGAGAAATGCGGGAATACCCAAACCAAAACCCTAGCTCGAACCCTTCAAAGCCTCACCTTTCGCGAAGGTCTTCTTCTTAAAAATGTTCATGGCTCCTCCTCCTCCTCTTCTCGCTCGAGAGATCCGAATCGGAGATCGGGGGGAAAGGGATTTGGGGATTTTGGGGGGATTCGAAGCTCTAAAAAGGGCAATGTGGGAGGGAGCTGCTTTGTTTCTCTCTCCGACTCTCTCTTTACATAAAAGGAGCGCTCCACGAGAGTGGGTCGAGTAGCCGTTGCAGAGAGTGGAGACCAAAAGAAGCCCTAGCCAAATAAATAAATAAATAAATAAATAAATATAAAATAGCCCCCTAACTTCTTTGTAAATTACAAACAGAACCTTGCATTTTGAACTTTGTATTGAATTGTTTATTAGTCATATGTAATAATTGTATCAAATCGAGATTTTTATATAGGTAGGTTGAATTTAATACAAATTTATACTACAAAATATAATAACTAAAGACTCTAGAAAAAATTTTATAAATCAAATTCTCCATAGTCCAAAATCTTTTGACAGTCTAAAGCCAATTTCAACTCCCCCTAATCTAAACCCTGAGTAAAATTTAGAATAAAACACGATACAACAAAGACGTAGATGCAATTTTTTTTGTTAAATTTGAAAAAAAAATAATATATTTATTAATTCTATAAGCCGAACTATTTTTGAAATAAATCTGTTCTTCTATGTGTATCAATTATTTTTTTAAAAAAAAATAGATACATGCTACTCGTTTTATTTATTTTTTTTAAAAATAAATTTAGTTAAAAATTTGAATTAAATAATTCAACTCAAACTTGGATACCCAATCATTAAATTTTTGCTACTTACTCTAGAAATGATCGGTAATTAATTTTGACAGCTCTTCAAGATTTAAAAATAATAAGAAAAAAAAAAACGTGGGGACGCAAAACCATTGATCCCCTAATCCGAATTAATGGATAAATGAATTTTCTTTTAATTTCAAAAAGAGAAAGGAAAAGGGAAAGTCCTTTTCCGTAAATACAAGCAAAACAAGGACGTTTTTGGTGCAGCAAAAGATAAGAAGAAGAAGAACCCGAGGGGGCGCTTTAGAAAAAAAACCAAAAAATTAACAATAAATAAATAAATAAAAGGGTTGTGTCGCAGCTGATGCCCAAAGAAGCTCAATCGCAGCGCCGTGGAGACACCGATAATAATGCGAAGATCGTAATTAACTCTCTCTCTCTCTCTCTCTAATTGCTTAAAATGAAAAAGGAAACAAATTTGAATGATAATTTTTGTTTGATTTTATAGCTTGATCATTTCTTGCTCTAATTTGTAGTACACTATTATTTGTTATTACTTCATTTCAGTCGGAAAAGTTCAGATTTTTTATTTTTGTTTTTTGTTTTTTTGGTTCACTTTTTCCCCCTAAATTTTGAATTTGTGTTCTCACCGTTTTTTTTTTTTTTTTGTACTAATTTGCAGTAGAGTTTGTTTTAAAAAAACCAATTTTTATTCATTTTAAGAGAAAAAAATCCTAAATTTTGACCGTATATTGATTCTTCCTAATCTATAAACTTGAGTGGATGGATGGTGATGGTGATGGTGGTGTAAAAAGCAATGTTTGTTGGTTGGTTAATGGCTTTGATGCAGTTCCTCATGATCATAAAAGGAATATTCCGGAGGTATGAGAGGTGGAACCCTGTCCATCCCACGCTGGGCACATTCTGGGGCATGGGAATCGGCGTCGGATGCGGCGTCGGATGGGGCCCGGGGTTCGGCCCCGAAGTCATCGGCTACGTCGGCGCCGGCTGCGGCGCCGGCTTTAGCGTCGGCATCACGCTGCTCGGCGTCGGCATCGGCCTCCCGCAAAACGGCCCTTGCCAAATTCCATTCAATGGTAGTTTAAGTTGCCACTGCTTCTGCACTGCATGAATTCGATTTGTAATGGATGCTCTGATAACATTATCTGCGCGCTCGACTGCAGCTTTTGCGACGAGCACTTTTCTGGAGTGTGCAAGAACATATGCTGTTGCTGTCCTGCAGAGCCTGGTTCGAAACAGGAAGGAGTCTCGCGACAGGTTCCTGAGCTTTAAGCAGAATGTTCGAGCACCTGAAAGGGTCGATCTTTCGAAGCTGCACAACGCCGTGTCAGGGAGCATTAGATCTGCCGCCGAATGTTTAGTAGCTTTCAAGAACCAGCATTGGCCTCCTGGGAAAGTTACATGAACTAACCAACTGCATTCCCTTTTCTTCTTCTTTCTTTTTCGTTGTATTTATGAAGTTGATATGAAAATACATCTTGGTGGTGTGATTCGTAGCTGTGGCCCTAGTTTGCAGAACATTACGCGAACAATGTCAAATTAAGCAGCGTAAACGAAAGTTTAGTTTCAGCAATGTGATAAGTGCAGATGTTCTTTGTTTTTCCTTTCCATGGATATAGCCATTTACTTTACTGATTGGTGGTTTGAAGTGTAATAATCTCACTATTGTGTGAAGTTTATTTAAGAATGAAAAGAAACTGTGTGCGGCTATGCGCGTCAGAGTTGTTATGTTCTCTGATTCCTTTTCGTTACAGTTTATGTGTTGATTTTGGATTCGAACTGAGGCCTTGAAGTGATATTCTGTTAACGGTATGCGTAAAACCTGAGCAACAACTCTCGAAATAACTATTATTATCTAAGTAATACTGAATTATATGTACACATTTTTCTTGGCTTGTGTAATTTTTGCAAGGAATATATAAACTGAACAGTGTCCTGCTTGTTTGTTACCAGTTTCCGAGTGATGCTTCATTTCTCTCTGAAACCAAAACAAGCTTTGTTTGTGATCTGAGGTATCTGAAAAATGGCAACAGATTACAAGTTCTTTCGCCCCAACACTCATCATGCAGCAGTACATACAACAAGATAACTAAAAAAATAGGCCTACATGCATGCACAATGAAACTTTACAAGTTCTGCTCAGAATCAAAAAAAGTTCATTGGGAGTGCTTTTCATATTTTCAGAGTAAACTTCCAAATTTGGACCTTGTGATATAATGAATTTCACAGTGGTGACCATTGTCTTCGATCTCCGTACAAATTAATTAATTACACAAGCGAAGCCACAGAAAACAAATGTGAAAATGTACAACAAAATAGGGGCTGTTAATGAAGTTTACCTATTTCTTTCTATTTTCTTTTAACCCTTGCTTTTGCTATCTCACTGCTGTCGTAGTTAATCGTTTATCCTCCAATGAAGACCTTAAGCAAAATTGCCTTCGGGGCTTAAACACTAAGACCCATTTAAGATCATGAGATCAGGGTACGTCTACATTTAGCCTGATAGGTTTATGGGTGCGAACTTTTAGGTCCATGAAGTCCGAGATCAGGCCTGGCTTCATGATCTCCACGTCGGTGTCAGTCTCGCCAGTGAGCATCTTGACGACTGTTGACATGGCCGGTCTCACTTTTGGCGCGTCTTGGGTGCAAATGAGGCCGACCTTCAAGAACCTGCGAGCTTCCTCAGGATTGAAATCGCTGTTCAGGGAAGTGTCCACGATATTCAGCAGCTCATCATGCTCGTACAATGCCCATATCTTAGGGGGAAAAAATGATTTGTGTGAGCACGCAATTTCTTAGGTTCTGTGTAATCAATTACTTTGAATACTATTGCGTTAAAGGAACGGATTAAAAGTGAATCCTTTACATCAGTTATTACTCTACTTAACATGACCATTTGTCTCAAAAATAAAAGATAGTTTTCAGTTCATTCGCAGAATTCAGTAAGTAACTGTGTCAAAATATGCGAATTAAAAAGTGAATACCAGATTGATATACATAGTTAATGTAAAAAATTTGCACAAAAGTCACCAACAGAAAAATGAATGAGCAAATTAATGTTTACGGAGACGATGCGAACGCTAAACTCGACTCACGTCATATTTGGTAAGTAACTCTCAATTCTTTAAGTCAATTTCCCATTCGGTATTATTTTTCACATGTGAATCAGAAAACAAACGGTTATGAGGCATTATCTTATGCCGCTAGCAGATAAAATAGAACTATCGACTATCAAGTCAACGCATGTTTACTGCAATAAAAAAAACAAAATGCGTACTCTTTCCAGAAGAAATTGATCTTCATAAGGCAATCTGGTATTTGTGTTACATCTCCCGCTAACTATTTCCAACAGAAGAACACCAAAGCTGTAAACATCCGCCTTCTTTGTCAATTTTCCATGAATAGCATACTCCGGAGCCAGGTAACCTCTGAAAAAAGAAAAAGGTTCATATGAAACATTACGAAAAAGCATGAATTGTGTTAAGAAGGTTAATCATCGTTGCTTTAAAGGTGTTGAATCCCTCATCGTTCAAATTTAAATAAGATGTAATAAAATAATAAAATGCGCTAAAGAGATGAAGCAAGCAAAGTCGGAGAACTCACATCGTTCCAGCAACTCTAGTGCTCACATGCGTCATATTATCTGGGAAGAGTTTCGCTAAACCGAAATCTGAAATTTTAGGAGTGAGATCCATATCGAGAAGTATATTACTTGCTTTGATATCTCGATGCACAATATGCGGTTGGACTTCCTCATGAAGGAAAGCGAGCCCACGAGCGACTCCAATGCAAATATTTGTTCGTGTTCGCCAGCTAAACTGGATGTTGCTGCGGTTCCCACCTGATACATGGCAGGGGCCAAAAGAAACACAAACAAACAAGTAAAATCTATTAAGAACAGATGCAGTGTTCTTTAGATGATATTGTTCATTATGCTACTACCTTAACGGGGTAAAATTTAGATTTTTACCAAGGAGAGTTTCTGCGAGGCTGTTATTCTCAAGATAATTGTAGACCAAAATCCTCCGATTTCCTTCGACACAGCAACCACATAGGGTAACAAGATTCTCGTGCACTATATTTGCTATCGTGCTAAGCTCATTCAAAAATTCTCGTCCCTTGCTTTGACTCGGAGGAGAGAACCTTAATAGCAACAACTGAACCATTTTTGAGTTTCCCCTGGACGTACAAAAGCAAATAACTATTAATGCTCATCAAACGTTCACATTGCTTGAAGATTTAAGTTTTTGTTCGGCATTGTTTACGCTTCTCATTTTGTTTCCCTCAACAAAACTGGTATTGCTCGACGACACCAGTATTGTCGGATTGATTACAAATCTATATTTGCGGGAATTGCTCGACAACGTACAACGGAACTCCTTTTTCTTTCTTTTTTGTTCCTTCCATTTTATGAAAACAATGAGTTTTGGAAACTAAGCAATAATTATAAAATTAAACAAGTTCATTACTAGGTTCCTTTAACCATATTGAATTTGAGGAGGAACAAAAAACGAAAAAAATATATAAATATAAACAAATGCCAAATGAGGGCTAAGATCATAAAGTTTAGAATTTACCTTGTATACGGAACCAAAACCACCCTGACCAATTTTATTACCAGGAGAAAAGATTTCGGTGGCGCTACTCAATTCCTTGTAGGAAAAGATTTTCACATTCTCAATCCCCGCAATATCTGTAGTTAACGCGAAAATGCAACAAAATGGTAAGATCTTATGTTAACAGGTTGCGGAGGAAAGTGCATGCTCTATAGCAGGTCACAAAACATGTATTCTATAAGGTATTGTCGCCGTCTTTTTAGTTCTTATTTCACATAAATTTTTCTATTACAGGAGTGTGTAAATGGATACTAAACTACTTGCAATATACTTGTATTTACGATTTTTCACCATCAATCCTGATAGAATAGAGATTATATTTTATAAAATCTAAGTATGAACAAAAAAAAAACTAAAAAGGAAATATCTGGATTGATTTACCTTCATCACTCTGAACAATTTGCTGCTGCAAAGTCCTGCTACTTCTAAATATGCAAGAGAAACAAATCATTACTGTGGGGGTTAAACCAGTGATGGTGTTTGGATAATATTGAAAGATGCTCCAATGAACTACACACTCTCCCTGAAAATTGATTGGATCAAAAGATCGATCAGTATAATTCACAAATATGGCCTCAAATATTGAATATGGAACAAATCCACGAAGCAGAATTTTGAGATTCATAAAAAGGCAGTAACTTCAACAACTATAAAAAAAAAGAGAAAATTTTTTTAAAAAAAACCCCCAAATTTTATGAACTCCCAATCAAAGCATAAGGAGGAAAAATTCAAATCTGCAACAATATTTCAAACAAAAATTAACTAGAAATGGAGAAAAAAAAAGAGGCAAGTAGAACAAAGATTGTATGCTCAAAATAAAAGAAGAAATTTTTTTTTCCCCCCCCACACCAGAAGCTTAAACTATATTCCTAAAATTCAAGAAACACATCTCAAAAAAATAATTAAAAAAAAAAACCCCAAAAAAGTACCCAAAAAAAAAAAAAAAGGGGAGGGCAGGGAACAGCAGAGCCGACAGCAACCTGCAGCCGATGTTTTGACGCGGGCGCAGATTAGCCTGTGTCAGACTGCTGTTGCAAGGAAGGAAAAAAAGCAAACGAATAAATAAAACATATTAGCGCGACTTATAAAGCAAAAAATAGTGATTACTATATAATTTATTAATAATTAATTATATTATTATTTTAATAAGAGTATATATTTTTTATTAATTATGATGGAAGAGATGAATTTTCAAAAAATAATTTGATTTGATTTATTAATAACGCCACATTAGCCATATAAATGATGTGCTTTAATTTTTTTTTATATATTTTCTTAGATGGAGGGTCCCGTGGAAACGGAAGCATTAATTGTTGGCGACAACTAATAAAAGGCGTGAGTTGACCCGGAACTTCACTTTGGTCCGTTTATTTTGGTGCAACTAGATTGATAAAATTTGAGTTTTATTATTTTTATTATTTATTTTGATGTAAGTTAAAAATATAATATAATTTAAGTTATGTTAGGACTTTACTTAACCTTCTCTTGATTTCTTCATCTAAAATGTCGAGTTTGGCACCGACCGTCCCTAGAGTGGCAGCGATTTAGCCATTGACTAAACCCAGTCAATCCTAACATTCACATTTTCAACAAGTTTTTATTTCTAAACGAATAAACAAATGATAAAGATACTACCTATCTCTCAAAAAATATATATATGTCGAGCTTGGCTTACGCCACACTCAACTTTATCTAACAAATTTATTATATAGTAAAACATAAATTTTACTTTCTTTATAATTAGTTATAATTATCTTAATTATAATAAATTAGAATTAACTTTAAATAATAATAAAAAAATTAATTATATAATATGTTAAATTATATAACGGTAAATTTACTACTATATTTAAGAAATAACGAGATTCACTTATTTACATTAAAATAAACAATAGAACTCACAAAACTAATTTCACCCGCATCAAATTACATTAAAACAAACTGAAGAAATAATTGAATTTAACTTTCAGACTGTACGAACTACGTCAAAATAGAAAACAAAAAAATAACCATACTTTAGAAAAACTTAAGCACGATCAACTTGAGTTACGCTGAATCGCATATTCACAATCCAAACGTCCCTAAGTGATTTCACTTCACATTGAATAGTGCCGTAATTAGTTATTATAAAAAATAATAATAAAACATATAAAAATTTTAAGCAAATTTTTTATAACATAAATAACATTGAAAAAAAACATTATCTAAATTTCACTTCAACTAAAAATTATTTTTATGATAAAAAAATTTACGGATATATAAAAAGGAACTAGGCTACTATGCTATTAATAGCATCAAGTCATTGGTGCTACCAAGTTTTTGACCGTTGGATTGAGAGATGTGTGGTTAGGATGATGTGGGCCCCTTAGGGTTAAGTGGTGGTTGGTTGAATAGTATAATCTAACGGGTGAAAATCATCAAAGTTGATCTAACTGAAAACTTGATAAAGACTGGCCGCTTTCGCTATTAATAAAGATAAAGAATGACTCATATAAACAGACCCTTATTAGTATATTTTAATATTAGAAAAAAAAAAGTGTAGAGACTCTCCTAAATTTTAGTAGTTTAATGTACGGCTTCCTCTCTTAAAGTGATGTTACTAATCATACAATTTTTGTAGTTCAACATTTTTAATTGTTATATTTGGAAGAGAAAAATAAGTAGAAATCAATTCAGGATAGGAAATTAATTATCTTATTTGACTAAGACTTAATTTGATATTAAGGCCTATTAGATGAAAGAGTTATGGAAAAAGCATATAAAATATGCATCTACGTTCTTCGATAAATTGTAAAATATATATTATAATATTTTTACAGTATGCGAAACACAATATTACGTACGGAAATAAACATATATTTTTTTAACGTATTTTCTCACCGCACGTAACTCAATCTCAACCGCAAGTTCAAACGAAGCCTAACAAAATGAGTGGAAATCAATACCTTTTCGACTAACAAAAATCAATACAGGAAGAGAAAAATTGTAGGTAATTTTTCTTAAGGAGCAGATAGAAAATGTCATTTTAATTGTTAAAGTGATGTTGACTCTTCATGAATGTTGTAGCCTCTTTTTTTTGTTGGTTTTTTCCTTAGCTAAGATTCAAAATTGCTGAGCAATTTGTATCCTTGAGAATATTTATCTCTGAACCACTAAATTTGCAAATTCTAATAAAAGGTCAAGTTACATTACCCCAAATATTCTTTTTTATGTTCTTGAAATTTTTTTTTTTTTTTTTTTGAAAAATAAAAAGAAAGACGCTATCCGTATCGTTTATTTCAAATAAATAAAATATAAATCAACTGTGATTCGAACTTAGATCTCCGATATCAACTACCAAATTTTTCATTACTCGCTTTTGGAACAATCGGTTATGTTCTTGACGTTGGGAGAGCTCCAAATGTGTATAAGAAAAAGGCCCAAGATCCTATAAATAGGTAAATCACACGCTACGTGAAACGGAGAAAATGTAAACACGCTCGTTGCTCAAAATAGCGTGCTATGCGTCGTAGCTTAAACTTTGTTGAATCTTTGACAATTTTATTTGTCAAACGTTTGACTTTGATCATATTTATTTGTTAATAAATTGTGTTCCTATTCTCAATGGTATTAAGTGCTCAATGCCATAGGATTTTAACTCTTTCTTCTTCTTCTTCTTCTTCTTCTTCTTCTTCTTTTTTTTGTGTTGTTGTTTTAAACAAAATCCTCAGGCATTTCCTTGCCTCGAAAATGCGTCCACAAACAGCGGTCCAAAATTTAATTTTATATAGAAATACAAACGGAGTACACCTGAAACTTAAAAATATTCTCTATTTTATTTATATTTTCTTATTCTGTCGAACAGATGATAATAGAAGCTAGCGACAGATAGTCAGATTAAGAAAAAATCAGAGTCATTGAGACTGTTTACTGTGCCCATTAATGGGCAACAGTGATAGCATTGATACTTCTGCTTAACCAGTTGGTGTGATGTGCAAGTTGCACCCACAAATTATCTAAGCATTTTCATAAAACATATTCTATGTTCGACAAAAATAATGTAGGGATCTTAAATTATATATTTTGCATACAAAATATTATATAGATTTATCAAGATAACTACAATATTATAAATAGAACTAATTATATACAGCTTTTTATAAATATAGCGAATAATAAATATATTTCTATAAGATATCGTTTGGTTCGGATATAAACAAAAACTAGCTATTACAGTAATAAATACAGGTATGAGAATAAGAAAAATAACGGTTGAATGAAAATTGGGTTGTTTTCGGGAATAAAAAAAATATTAGATAGTTTTATATAAAAAATAGAAATATTGGTGGGGATAACCGAGAATTACTATTCTCGGATAAAAAGTTAGCGTTTGAATATAAAGGGGATAAAATGCCTATCACTATCCCTATCTCAAAACCAAACACTGCCATAAAGTTTAACTTTTTTATATTATTTATATAAAAATTCTAATATTTTCAAATATGTTCGTCATTAGTGATTCGTTAGAAAATCTAGTTAACCATAGGTAAAAATAGTTAACACGGGTTAGCCAATGAAATAAATTGACATTTTCTACCCCTCTTATATTACAGCTTTTTATTTCAGTCAAACGGGTCCAGGTTCTTGCAGGTCCGGTTCAAATACTGACCCATCCGCTTACTTGGAACCGGGCTCAATCTAAATAGATATGGGCCGGGCTCAAGCAAACCAAAACAACCCCACTCAAACTTAGCCCGAACCGACCCATATCGGCCCAGTTTAATCAAACCGCTAAAGCCACATATGTATATATATGGACGATCCATTAGAGGCCTAATAAGAGCCCATTAAGAAAAAGTCGAGTATGTGGAAAATTTCTTCGGCCTCGTCACGCTCCCAACTCCGTATTCGACGATCCCCCCACCAGCGACGTGTATGCGTACATTTTCCACTCTTGTCGATCGTTCCCTTTATTGTTACGGGTTTTGATTCGTGTTTATACGGAGATCGAGGTATTTAACGCTGTAAATTTCTTAGGGTTTGTGATCAATTCCTTCTCCAAACCTTTCCTTTTGTTTTTTTCTCGATTTAGTTGTTAATTTGGTGATTATTGATGTAATCTTGTTGAATTTGATCTGCTTGGATCTCTTTTTTATTCAATTTTATGTGTTTTGAGTTGGTTTTTTGGAGTAGGGAGCCTCTGCTGTGTCGAAGATATCGTATTTGAGAAAATTGCGAACAAGAGAGGAGGAGAGGAGAAAGAGCGTTGGGCGATTTGGATTTTATTTTCCAACCATGGTATAATTATTAACATGTTTAAGATAAGAATTATTGTAATCATGATTTTGTTGTATAATGATACTTAGTTTATCTAAAAAGTTGCTAAACCATGGTAAAGTAGTTAGCAAATCGGTGAAATTAATTTTACTTCATTAGATCACCATTTACAGTCCATTTTATGTGTTATGTTGTTCATATAAAATTTTTGTTTCTTCTTATCGATATTATTACATACTCTGCAATTGCAAGAAAACTTTTACTTATTCTGTTGATATTTAATTCATATTTTTTAATTTTGATTTTTTCCAAGCTAATGAAAGTATGCTTTAGGTACAAACAGAGCACACATGTTTAAATTTTTTTCTCTTAATTGAAGTACTCTTTTTTTAAAAAATAAAATAAAATTGGGTGGCGAATTTGATCATTGTAATATAATACGAATGTACCAAAGCTAGTAACCATGATCTGAACTTCCTGTTGAAAAGATATCACTTGCTCGGAGAGTTTTGAATCAATTGCTTGCATCGCTTTCTCATGTCGTAAACATTTTTGCCTCCGGCAGATCAATTTCGTGCTGCTGATCAGCAGACAAGGAAAGGTGAGACTGACAAAATGGTACTCCACGTATTCACAGAAGGAAAGAACAAAGGTAAATGTCATGCAATAATCAGATTTTTATTCCGTTCGGTAGTTCATATTTCTTGTTAGGAGTTTATATCCATATCCTTTTGTAAGCCTTACCAACTAATTAACGGCTCTTCTGTGATCAAACTTTGTTGGTACCGTCGCCAAATTAATTCAATCATAGCATGTTGGCCTTGCCAACATAATGCCAAGACCCACTAATAGTTATAGGTCTGATATGATCCGTTGCTTTTGTGTGAACTTTGTCATAGCATTCTTAAATTGTCGTAGCGTTTGTAATATTTTTCATATCTATGTTTATTGATCAGTCTTGGTACCATATACCTGATCCAGATGCAAATTTTGCGTTTCATTTGTTGAAACATAACCCAGTATGAAGTTATAATTTAGTAAGGCTGAAGCTTCAAAATTTTCTCCTTTTAATTCATCTGTTCATTCTGTAAAGGTCATCCGGGAGCTTAGTGGAGTAATTCTCTCAAGAGGCCCGAAACTCTGCAATTTCGTCGAGTGGAGAGGGTACAAAGTAGCGTATAGAAGGTAAACAGCAAGCATTAGTTCTATCAATATTCTATTACAGGCAAAATGATCTTCTACTACAAATGGTTACCTGCAGATATGCGAGTCTATATTTCTGTATGTGCATTGATCCAGATGACAATGAGTTGGAAATCCTTGAAATTATTCATCACTTTGTTGAGATACTGGACCGTTATTTTGGCAGTGTGAGCTTGTTTTTTTCATCACTTCGTGCTTTTTTCCTTTACGCCCGTCGCTTTGATGGTCATCTTACTCAGATTTTTGTTTTTTTCTCTCCCAATCCTACTCTTTTAGGTTTGCGAGCTGGATTTGATCTTCAACTTTCATAAGGTGCCCTTGTTTATTTACTGCTAGTTCAAATGCTTGATTGATGTCTGTGTAGAAGGTTACTGGTTTTTTTATTTTTTTCCCCTGACTTTTTGTTTCGCAGGCCTACTACATATTGGATGAGATTCTGCTTGGGCGAACTTCAAGAGTCGAGCAAGAAAACCGTAGCGCGACTTATAGCTGCACAGGTACTAAAACTAGCATATAAGCTGACCTGAACTAATTCAATTTCCGTGTTTCTATTGAATTAATTTTGTTTTTGTTTAACAATTTCAAGTCGCACCAACTGTTAATTGAAATTCGGTTTAGTTATACGGGAAAAAAAAAAGTGTGAATAGTTTTATGCTAGACATAGGCGAGGGAATTGAGTTATGCCTTCTCCTTACCAACTAAACTATGGCTCATGCCGAGCTGCTTATTTTCGTTCTTATATTTCTACCAGATAGAAATTCGAGTGACGTTTAAAAATTTCGCAGCGGACCATGTATCTTTGAATCGAAGTAACGATTCATAAAAACTGGTTCTTAATGAATATATACTTGTTTCGTTTGCAGGATTCGTTGGTGGAAACTGCGAAAGAGCAGGCTGGTTCAATAAGCAATATAATTGCACAGGCTACAAAATAGGAAACCATTTCCTCTATTCAACAGGTCCATGCATTTTCCCAACCCTCTTTTTTCTCTTTCTTTTTTTGAAATGCAGCGTTTCCCTTTGCTTTTGATGATGTAGTAGTGTTCTCTTCGTACTAAAATGTTGAGCTTGTACTCTGAAGTGCTTTCTATATTAAGTCCTTATATTTGTTCTCTCACCAAAAAAAAATATAGAAGAAAAAAATAACGGATAGGGACCATCCGAAGGTCAAACTTTGGCAATCTAACGGTCCAGATGATTTTGTACGATACTATGATCATACTCATCCCATACTTCGAGGGATGTCAATGAGGACGGATACCCAAAATTTTATCTGAATTCGAATCTGAATGGAGCGGATATATTTAATGCTAAATGTAAATGAATGTAAAAAATAATGACCCGACGGATATGGATTCGAATATGAATTTTGCTGTACCCGAACCCGAACCCAAACCTGAATTTATTTTGCATTAATTTTTTAGCCCTTGGATCAACTTTTTTCATCATTTCTAACCATTGGATTAAATACTATAACCCCGTGGGGACCACTCAACCCTAGGAGGACCATTCAACTCTAATCGACTAATATCATTCTAACCCTATAATTTCTCATCCAAGGGTTAAAAACTCCTATCCTATTAATAGGATAGTAGCTCTATATATATATATATATATATATATATATATATATATATATATATATATATATATATATATTGATGTTATATTTGAATTTGTATTTTAAAAATTTAGATTTAATGTAATATATTGTGAAATATTAAAAAAAGAAATAGTTGTTTCGTGTTCAAATTTTTGGGTTCGGATTCGGGTTTTGAATTTTTGGTCGGGTTCAAGTTTGGATTTTTAAAATCCATCGGATTCGGGTCTCGGGTTTGGAGTCGGGTTCGGGTTCGGGTCTCGGGTCTGGAGTCGGGTTCGGGTTCGGGTTTTTGAAAATCCGCTCGGAATCCGACCCGTTGACATATCTTGGTGAATGGGTACCCATTGAGAAGTAGGCCCATGAAATGTGAAGGCTGGATCTTAGCTGTCAAATTTATGCCACGTGCGGCCTAAGGCCCAATTTTCTGAGTCGGATAGGGTTGAGTTAACTGGGCTGAACGGGCAATTATGGGCCCATCTCCAGATTTTGCATCTCTTTGTAGACCTACGTTTTGGGTTGATTTCCAAAGCCTTCACTTTTATACTTTAAAAAGTCCAACCACAAAAAAAAAAAACATCAAAATCAAAAGCGCTTCCAATCTTTCCTTCTCTGTCGTTATAAAATTACAGTGACAATCGCCGCCGCGTGAGAAGCATGTAACCATTGCATGCTTTTCTGATGACGGTTGTAACCGCAATTTTATCGTATTTTATAGTACTTTGGGTCTTTTAAAACGTATAATGCACAGGTGCTTTTTAGCGGCTGCAATACCAAACTAGGTCTAAACGACGCCAATCACAAAAATGATTAATTTGTCCACTCTCAATTTTTGTAAAAAAAAAAAAAATTCTATGCCAATTATGTCTCTATCATCCTGTCTCAATACTAATTTGGTCAAATGTTATGCTTATGAATCAATTCAAAAACAATTTATATTTAGAATTTAGTAGTTAGATTTCATTCCGGGTCTTGTAAATATTGTAACTATCATTTCAGGATTGATATATTTCTACCATCAATATAGCCACATAAGTAAGTTTATAAATAATCATAAAATTTATTTGTAAGGATAGCATTTTTCATATATATAAATATATCTTGGCAAAGACATATTTAAGCAGTGTGCTTTTTCTACATCTCAATTGTTAATAAATATTGCTTCGAAATTAGTATTGCTATATATAATATTCATATATATCTTTGTTCCTTGTATAGGAAATAATAACACATAATATTAATATATCCTGTAACGCTCATAATAGAGTTGCTGCTGCTTGTTTAAATGGGATGATCCAACGAACACTACGGATTTATTGCACCACCTTTTCTTCTTCTTCCTCTTTTTTTTTCCCCTCTTTATGTGTATTTATTTATTATATAACTTTTAATTCAAATTTAAATTGTGGGGTGTAGATTTGGGGGTGGGGGTCCACCAAGTAGGGATTCCATAAAAGGAGGAGCACAAAAAAAAGAAAAGAAGAGGGGGCCCTAGTCCCCAACCACCACTCTACAATTGATGACTGATGCAACTTTAATTCAAAAACAACACAACAACAATATGTATCTTAATAGCAATCCCTTTTTCCTTTTGATTTAATATGAAGCAAAAAGGAATGAACTATGGAAGTTAGGGAACACAATAATGATGCCAAGATCAAAAAATATTGAAAAATTTAAAATCTCAAGCCGCCAATGTTGAAGAAAAAGGAGGGGGAGAAGAAGAAGAAGAAGAAGAAGAAGAAGCTACTTTTATCATTGCATGTGGTTCAATAAGTAGAAGTTCAAATGCCCTACCAACCATACAGATGTTATTAAAAAGATCGATCTTATGACAAATGGTTTAGAAAAAGTTTTAATAATCTAGGTTGTTTTCTATCAGATCAATCTTTCAGTCTGATAATAACGTATTAAAGCTGAACTTAGGCCTTGAACTTGCGCCTCTTCACCTACCGCATGCAGATGAGAAGCAGATAGCGAACGTGAAATTGCAATAAGAATGTCTGTAATACCATGTTATCGAAAAGACCGATCTTTCATAAAACGATGGGAAAATAGTCCGGATGTCATCAAATCCAACAGGGTACGGAAGTAGGCTGAAACAATAGGGTGGACCTGTGCATCTGATAGCACAAAGGGCTTAAGTCATGTAGAAGGCTCACATGGTCCCCATGAACCCATATGTGGTAAAATCGGTGCTCATCCTCTCCTCCCTCATTACTTCATCAACAAGCCTTTATTACTATACAAGTTTCCACAATCAGGAGAAAAGGCATGTAAGGTATATGCTTGTCTCATAAGAACCTCTCTTAGCCCTCTCTCTCTCTCTCTCTCTCCTTTTTTTCTTTTCTTTTTTTTTTAAATTTTTTTCTCTTGGGGTGGTTGGTGGCTTTAAATGTTCCACTTCTAAAAGTTTCATCAACAGGGACTGACCCCATATAATTAGTTGCATCAACTCTAATAATCCAATCCCATGGACCATGGGTTTTGTCGTAATTTGAGCAAAGTATAAAGAGGATCGGATTAATTACTAGGTAATTAAAGAACATCCACCATAAAATTTTGTTGAATGCACATATAATACCTACTTTAACTTAAAATAATGTAAAGGAGATAACATATTTTAGCATGGAATCTATATATGGATGTAGCAATATTGTAGTGTCTTACTTTTCTAGCAACCTCCCTTAAGCTCATTTTTTTATACTTATCCATCTAATTAATTATGATTAGTTTAATCGCACAATCTATTTTTTTTAACCAAAAAAAAAAAAAGCAGTTTAAGCTTTTATAGGATGTAATTAATCATTAGACATATATATGTAGTCATCAAAGGACAAGTAAATCGGAGATACAAGATAAAATCCTTTTCGTGTTCTGTGAGAAATATATATAGAGACAAGATATAATCTTCAAATTGCTACCACATATTTATGACACAAAACTATATATATTGGTACGTAGTATTAAATCTTATTATAAGAACTTTGAGCATCTTTAGCATTATATATTACTCAAAGAGATGGCATTAAAGTTGCCTTTTATTGCTCACTTCCAAGTCCATCCATTCTTAGCTTTCAATGAATTGTTCCCATCATATATAAATAGATGTAATCATTAGAACCTATACTCCCTTAATTTAGTAACTATCATATTAATCCCTGCATGCCTTGGATAGCTACTAATTAATACTCTCCTTTTCCTTTTGGCTTGATCTTTTCTTATTCTTGAAGGGTTTGGAAAGTGGAATTTAAATCATGATACCTTTTTTATGAGTTACAAAAAAAAAAAAAAAAAAAAAAAAAAAAAAAAAAGTGGTGGGCTCTCATGACTCAAAGAAAAAGGTGGTGGTGGTCCAAATTTTCCTTTGATAAGGATTTTGCATTAGATAATAATCCCTTATATAGATTTATTAACGAAATAGTAACGCTACAAGGTCTTATTACTGGCCAAATATGAACACCACACATCCAATTGCTTTTTGTTAACAACCGTCGAGTCGACTATCGAATTCCCGATCCTCTGTTCTGATAATATGTTAACAATTATGTGTCTTTGAAAAATTATGCTAGTTTCGTAAGCAATTTGATTTTTAATATCTTGTACTATTTAGATGATTTTCTAAGCAAACATGCATTGAAAATAAAAACAGATATAAACTAATTAGCTCGACATAATTTTAATATCTAGTTCTTAAAAATTTTTTAAAAAATGAAATGGTCGGTGTTCATTCAACGAAGCTTTATAGTTTCTGCTGATCAAGATCCCGAGTGTTGCGTAACCCCAAAAAAGATGTAATTAAGTAGTTCTCTATCGACACCGAGACAGATGCCATGTATCTGAATGTATCACTTATCGCTCTTATTCGGAGATAAGCTAGCATGCACTCTTTATAATTTAAAAGGGTGCATTAAAGCTAACATTACAAATTTAATTAGATTCAGTGCATCTGTTTATGCTGATTAAATAAATCAAATGCGTTAGTTTCTGCTCATGGAGGGGCCAAACAAAGTTAATTAGCTATACCAGAAGTTGTACTAATGAGCAAAATAGTGAATATTTAAAGGATTAATTGCTCTGTTGTTGTACATAATGTTCCCCAAATCTCAAGATACAAACAATGCATTATGGTCCAGAATCCAAAAGCGACTAGTGCGTGGCCCTTGTTTGTTGCATTAATTCTTCATTATTATTATTACCATTTTTATTGCTTTTATTATTACAAATTATTATTCTCGAGAAACGCTTCATTACAGTATTAATTAAGATGGATCTCAAAGCATTATGAGTAACACGCGGGATTAAATTAATGTAACTTAACATTAGTGCCAATTAACTACTAACTACTCTAGTTCTCCTGAGATTATACACCCTTTACGAGACAACTACTTGTGCAAGTGGAAGATGCAGTAAAACCTTTGAGAGCCATCACTGATATGATCCAGGAGATACCCAAATTTCGCTAGCCAAACGGTCTACAACAAAACTACTTATAAAACACTGTTTATAATACATCAACAGAAAGGCGTATCAATCTTTAGCTAAAATTGAAACACTTTTAAAAAGTGTGAGGTATATAAATGATTAAAGAATATCACTATAACCTAAAAAATGCCGCTAATTTACCAACACTTATTTAAGCATTTTAAGAACCGCCGAAACTCTATCTCGTTGGCTGCAGTGGCGTAAGAGAACGACAGGAAAGACTCTTCGTCTAAAATTTCAGTGGATTAAGTGAAGAGAGAAGAGTAGATGGTAATTTATTTTTCTTTTTTTTTTTCTTTTTTGTTTGTAATCGGGCCAAATGGGTTAGGTGTGGTGAGTTGAGTAAAGTAATCTTTTATTTTTGGTTGGATTGGGCTTTATATTCAGGCATTAGTAGATGTTTTTTTGAGTTTTAGCATAAATGGGACACTTACTCAAAAGTGTCCCAAATATGTGCTCCTATTTAATCTAATTCTGTTATAGTGAAATAAGCAAGTGGTTAAATAAATAAATAAATAAACCATGTTTAGTTTTCTTAATTAATCACTTACCTTATAGCTTGCTGTGTTCAGCAGCTTAAGAACAAGGTGTAATGAGCTGTGACTTAGCACATGTGAATTGTAATCTTTATAACCCGTTACTGCATTAGCATATTTTCTTTAAGAAATTAAATAATGTTCCTTCCAGGAGGGTACGTAGCTAGCTTGCTCCTCAGAATCTTAATTAATTAACTGGGTCTAAACTGTGTCAATAAGGACAAATTAATGTTTGTATTATGTGTGTCACAAGTATTCAACTAGATATGCATTTGCGGATTGTTTTCGCACGTGTGGGGGCTCTGTGTGAGATTGGAATCTTAATTAGGAGAGCACAGTTGACCCTGGTATAGTGTGTGGGAAGTTTCCGACGCGCTCGTGCGGATCCAGCTAATAAAGACCCGTTCTTTTCTGGGTCAGAGACTCAGAAACCGTACCCGCGTGTTTCATTTAAGCATAAATTGTTTTAAATGATCAAAGATTCTACTCTATAATGAAGGTCACAGGATCGAATATATTCGCGATAAGATTAGTTAAGGGGATCAAAATTGAGATCCGTAAATATCAGATCTATACGCTCGTGAATTGATTACGTATTTCTAACAGATCGAGCTTTCAGAATACGATCTAACTATTATAAAGCTTTTTACGTATCTATTCTTGTGCTTCCCAAGTAGCGTTTATCTCTGTTGCTTCGTTAGAGGATTATTAGATAGGCCGAGCTTCAAAACGCGGTAGAGTTAATCAGATTTAACATACATACTCAGATTATTTAACAATTCATGCTTGTTATTATCGCGCTACCTAATTAAGTTTGTGGTTTGGCTAATTAACTAATTTCAGACCAATTAATTAATACTCGGTAGCTAAGATGCCCTGGCAATAGCAAATAGTGAAGCAGTGGCCCACTGTTCCTTGTGTTGCTTTTGTTTTTTTTTTATTATTTCTTTTTTTTTAAAAAAAAATTATTTATTTAGAATGAGGTGTTCCTTGGGTCGTAATTGGCCGAGAATCTATCAAAGTGTGATCTGTATATAACATATTCAAATGGAGTTGGAATGGGACGCGTGGCACTTTGCAATTAAGTTGGAATTGGACGCGTGGCACCGGATGCTGTGCAAGGTGCGAGCCAGGTTGGACAAGTTTCATCCAACTAGTGTACCTACTAACCAATCTACCGTCCAGTTCATAAATTTTTTTTTTTTTTTTTCTATTTTCTAAATAGAGAGAAAGAGGATGTGGGGTGGATTTCTCCTTAAGTTTTACTCAAAAATTAGACTAATTTTTCTTTTTGAACTTTTTAAAGAATTAAGAATTGGCCCTAATAAAAAAAAATTATTCCTCATGAAGTCGCAGCATTTTATTTTTTTTTTTAAATACAGCAAATTATCTGTTTTGTCTATTTTTTATTAAAACTGAATTCAACTAAAAATATAAAATCACTAGATTTCGAATTTTGTACCTCGAATACTAGCTATTGAAGTTTTAGCCAACTTCACACTACAAGATAAATTTATGCCATGAGAGCAGAAATGAGAGTACATTTTTTCACATTTAGAAATAAATTAAATAAACAATAAGAAATACCCTGTGCCTCCCACTGTATTATTTAGTGAATAAAAATAAAAAAATACAAAATTTAGTACGCTATCCATTTCATTTAATAAAAAAATTAATTTTAGCAATAAGAGTGAAACAGCCAAACCTCAAAAGAAAAAGAGACAGAAAAGAATAAAAGACAAGAACAACGAGTAAGATAATCTGGCAAATAGTAGCAAAAATAAATGTTGTATATTTGGGTCGTTCGCTCGTTCACAGAATCGTTTTAGTTGGCGTTTGCCTCTCATATCTTCACGACAAATCTAATTCTTCCGACTCTATGCAAAGGGTTCGAACTCTTCTGGTTGAAGATTGTGTTATTTTTGTCTAGTCAAACTGTCCACTAGCTAGCCGTTAAAATATTCTTTTTTTGTTTAGTTTAGTTTTTGGCTCTTAGGCTTTGTTTGGTTAAGGGATAGGGATAGGAATAGGCCCTTATCCCCCCTTTTATGCCTAAACGTTAATTTTTTACTCGAGAATAGTAATTTTCGGTTATCCCCACCAATACATTCATTTTCTATATAAAACTACATAATATTTTTTTTATCCCTGGGAACAACCCAATTTTCATCAAAACGCTATTTTTCTTATCCCCATATTTGTATCTATTCCTGTAATAGCTAGTTCTTGTTTATACCCGAATCAAACGGTACCTTAGTTTTTTTTATGTCATTCGAGGCGGATAGGGACGGACCCGTGGCGTAGCAAGCAACAACCGCGGCGGGCGGGCGACAACTGCAGTGATGAGCGGGCAGCAGGCTGCCGAGGGAGACGAAAGTGGCGGGTGAATGTTGTGTGTGGGAGTGGGAGGGGACGACTGAAGAGTGAAAATTTGGGGGGTGGGCCTCGCGATCGATCGATCGATCGATTCACGTTAGTTTTCCACCGGCCGCAAATCACGTCACAAGTGACGGGAACGTGATTCCGGCCCCACCACTCGTTCTTTCCCTTCTCTCACCCCAGCCAGTCAACGCGGAGGTGGCTCCTTTTTTCGAGAATGTCTCCCAGCCATTTTACATAGTAACTATAATATATATACATATACGGAATCCCGCATTGATAGTATTCCAGCTTAGATCTCTCGAATTCAACTAAGGTACTATCGGTGGTACCAAATATTTTTCGTCGTTAAATTTAATTCTTTGATTATTTTCAACCGTTAGATTATTTTAGCTAATCCGACCTTCTAAATTGAGTATTTGAGAATAACTTCGAAGTTAAGAAGTTATTTCACTCCTTAATTCCGAACCAAACTGTGTCTAAAGAATCAAACGCGATATTCAATTATCATATTGTCTCTGATTTGATTTTTTTTAATTAAACTAACATGAATTTATAAGGTACCGTTTGGTTCGGGTATAAGCAAGAACTAGCTATTATAGGGATAGGTACAAGTATGGGGATAAGAAAAATAGCGTTTTGATGAAAATTAGGTTATTCCCGAGAATAAAAAAAATATTAGATAATTTTATATAAAAAATGGAGGTGTTGGTGGGGATAAAACTAACTACTATTCTCGGATAAAAAATTAACGTTTTAGTATAAAAGAAGGATAAGAGCATATTTCTATTTCTATTCCCTAATCACACGGTGCCTAATTAAAGAATTAGGAGCTGCTTTGCTTATCCGCTTCCCTTTCCTTTTATGAGGAAAATGAAAGCTCATGGTGGTGGAAACGGGGGAAAATGACGGGTCCGAGGTTCCAAAAAATTTTTTGCGTGGATCCAGTCCACCACTTCGGCCAACAAAAATCTTTTTTTTTTTTTTTTGGTTTTTACAAAATGGTCAAATCCAGATAATAAATATTCACTGAAGTAATTCGATAAATTTATCCGTTAATGTTAAAAAATCTCGTATGTTTATAGCAAAGTTCTTTTTTTTTCTTTTCAGAAATCAATTATTTAAATATTAAGTATTTTTAAAAAATAACAGTGATAAATAATCGCCTTAGACATTATAGAAGTTGTCGATCGCATTCGGTAAATTCGAAACATCTATTTACAAACCTCTAGGGTTGAGTATTAGTTAATTGGTCCACGGCGGATCGGGTCTAGGTTTAATTGTTTCAATCCCAAGTCTCCCCCACGGCCCCCACAAGTTAAGAACAAGTTAGAGGAAGTCCTTTTTACTATGCATCAACTTCGACAACAGTATAAAAAAAAAAAAAAAAAAAAGAAGGAAAAAGTACAACTGTTACTAGATCTCACTTTGCGGGAGTTGCAATTTTCGATGGACCCAGTTCGCCCCTTCATCAATCTCTTTGTTTGATTCTCATTTATCTTCAAGGAAACAATATTTTCAAATCAACAGAGTTTGAAATTTGAAGAGAGTGATGAGTATAAAGAGCAGATAACTGGACGGTCCTGTAACGCTTGAAAAATGGTGGACTAGGTTCATGAGTAGTTTTAATTTTGAAGGGGGTAAATAGGGAATCCCCGCATCGTTCTGATCTCACCACGTGAATCACTCACCTCCTGGTCTCCCGCACCCTCCACCAAATGTAACTGTATTGTCCTTCCCTATGTTTTTATCTAGTTAGCTCTCGAATATTTAAATTAGAAAAAAAAAAAGAGAGGAAAATCTAAGAAATTGAGGAGCTTGGTAAACTCCGCCAATTAAGAAAGCAATAGTCTTCTTGAACTATATATTAATAATGTTAACAACAGCATCTAAAGACTAGTCCAGCTAATTTTCCTCTCTAGGGATCTCTGTCACTGCACGTAAACTTAATTTATTTAGCTCAAGCTTAATGTTTTTGTCGATTCTTCTGTAAATCATTATTTTTTTTTTTTGAACAAAAGGTTTGTTTTTATTGAATTCATGACTTTTTCGCTACCGACGTTTATTTCGACGCTAAAATCGTAAATTATCCGAACTCTCCCTCGTAATAGTATGAAAGTCGTAAGTTTCCGGTTGCGATTTCCAAACAGCCTACATTGTTTGTAACAAATACAACAAGTACAACGGATGAATGGAGACATTTAATTGATGGCTTAAATTCTAAATTAGCTATAGTGCAGCAAAAAAAAAAAAGAAAAAAGAGTTATAAATAAAAGGCACTTGATACTACATCTCATGTACGGATAGTCGGATACAGCATTAATCAAGTGTATAAAATTAGGGAAACAGGACAATTAAGGGCGTGATGTGATTAACTTGGTAATTAACATGCAAGCCATTCAATTTGTACATTCGAACATCAATCAAACATGGCGAAGGTCTTTAATTTGATCACCTCAAAAACACCGGTTGATCCAGCTGCATCATCCTCCTCCTATCAACATTCTCACCCATTTTGGACTACCACCCGAGAAGCACACAAAGATCGAGGAGCTTTGCTAAATTGCAAAGACTCATTACATAATCTAACTAATTAAGCATATAGATCATATACAACGTACAAAATTAATCAGTTCCCCAACAATTCCCCTCAGTCTCTGTCTACAACACGGTGGTGGCTCGGCGGCGGAGATGGAGTCGCGGCTGTGGACGAGGCTAAAGAAGAGGTCGTCACAGTAGACACGGTTGCGGAGGACAAGCGCGGAGTCCCCGCCGACTTCACAGCGACGACGGGGATCGGGCTCGCCTTCCGCCGGCCGTGCTCCTTCACGAGCTCGACCGCGCACCACTCGAGCTTCTCCGCATTGGTTCGCTCCGAGAGCTTCTTCCCCCGAAAGAGCACCGACTCCGCATTACGCTGCGCCAGCATATCCTCCGCGGCCCTCGTCGCCTTCTTCGCGTCCGTCGTGGGCTTCGAGGCCTCGAAGGGTTTAGTCGCCTGAAGAAATTACATAATTAAGATTTAATTACGTTTAATTGCACTTTACTGTACAACCGTTAATTTTTTGAATTTTCATCTTCTTATTTACTATTTTTCAAAAAAAAAAACAAAAAAAAAAGAAGGCAATATAGATGTTAGGGGTAATTCGGTCATTTCAGGTGGAGGGGAGAAAGAGGAAATGGTAACCTGGATGCGAATGTAGTTGCTCGTCCTGCTGTGTCCGAATGCCATTGCGACCGCTTGATCCACCTGATATATTTACAAAACAGATCGAATGTTGAAAAATGAAATCGTAGTTTAATTTAGAAAAAATATGATTAATTTAACGGCGAAATTGCCCTGGAAACTGGCTACGGTCGATCTGGACCGTCTATTGACTACTGGAGCGAAGTACAGATCCCGAGCGATGGACGGATGAGATTAACACAGAAAGGGTTATCGACAAACCGACATTTTTGTCAGTTCGTGCAGAGCAGGAAAAATTATTTTAACCCAACAAAGCAATAAAATGCAGATAAAATAAAAAATAAAATATAAAAAAAGATCGAAAACAGCTGGCGGGAAGTAAAAGTGCTCGTCGTACCATGTCGGCCGCGCTCTCCGCGGCGATGCGCAGCATCTCCGCCGCGGACGGCGGCGCCGCCGTGGGGGTGGGCGTCGCCGCGGCCGCCGAGAGGTTCACGCGCATGGCCTCGCCGCACCCGAGGGAGACGACGAGGAGGTCCTCGACCCCGGCGGCGAGGGGGAACTCGCGCTTGTTGTTGAGCACGTGAGTGATCGCCGCGGCCGCGGGGTTCCCCATCGCCACCCCGGCACCCACCGCGGCGATCCGCGCGCGGCCGTCCACCGACCTCATCTCCACCGCCGCCCCAGCCGCCGCGCACGTCGCCGCGCACACCTCGCGGAGGAGGAAGTCGAAGCCCTCGCCCTCCACCGCGTCCGCCCGCGAGAACAGGAACGGCGCCCCGGTCGCCAGGTCGTAGCACGGGATCAGCACCGGCCCCACCGTGTCCCGCAGCGTCGCCTCCCCGAACACCCGCCGGAACATCCCCGCCGGCGAAGATCGCCGGAAAATTCCCCGGAGGACCCGCCTCCGCTCCCCGGAGAGGGCGCCCCTCCGCAGGTTCCGCGCGAGGAACCCCAGCGCCTCCTCGGCCGAGAACATCGGGCGCCCGTCGGGGCCCCGCGCGAAGAGCATCGCCGCGAGGACCCCGCCCGCGCCCGACCCCGCCGCGACGTCGAAGTAGTCGGCGATCCGCGCGCCCGGGTCGCCGGATCTCTCGCGCAGCGAGGCCTCGAGGCGCGAGAGCGCCACCGCGGCGAGGATGCCGTCGGCGGCGCGGCCCCCGCCGTCGATGGAGAGGATCCGGACCCTCCCGGCGGGCGCGGCGCACCTCGCCGGGGTCTTCGTCGGGGTCTCCGGGAGAGACGCTGTGGCGGAGGAGAAGAGCTTGGGCTCGTCGTAGCCGAAGAGGAACTTGCTCTCGAGGATGGAGAAGATCTCGTAGCTGAGCTTGTCGACGTCAAAGCTCGGATCGATCAACGCCGCCGCCATTGCTAGGGTTTTCGAGGTGGGTTTCTACTACTACTACTACTAGAGATCGATAGAGGGAGAGAGAGAGAGAGAGAGAGAGAGAGAGAGAGTGCGTGTGTGTTTGTGTGTGATGGGGAATCACGGAGAGCTCTTCTGCTTGTTTATATAGGGGAAGACGAATCAGCGCACGTTAGCCGCGAAATTGGGCGCACGATAGCACCACGTCGTTACCAGTAACCCCGTTCCCGATTAATCGCCAATTCGGCGTATGGCGAATTTTATGGACGAGAATGCCCTTGTACTCCAGATCAGTAATGAAGTGAATCCTAGCCGTCGATAAGTAGTTTACAGCTCCGATCCGATGGAAAGATGGTCCCTGGAAAGTGGTACGAAGAGTCCTTTGGTTGGTAACTAACTCGTGCCGGAGATCACAGTGACCGCAGTAGAATTCGGTGCACCAGGTGCATCCCCGTAGAAAGAACTCTCCACTGCTCAGCATCCCCTTTCATCTAAACCACCATATTTCTAACAGTTTTTTTTTTTTTTTGAGAAAAAAATAGCAAACTATCCGCATCAATCATTCATTAAGTAAAGTGAACTAGAAGTTAAGCGTAAGCCTCCTAAAAAAAATAATAATAAAAGCAAAAGAATAGCTAAAAGGGGAAGACAGAAAGATCGAAAGAAACAAGCTAGAGAGAAACTAAGGTATGATTGTCTAGGCGGGAAGATACACACTCAAGAGCCCTGGTAGCATTAGAAGAGTACTCATTGAAGATAATATTTCTAATATTTTTTGTCGAGCAAAATTAAGAGCAAAAAGACATATGTGAAAATCTATTTTACTGTTTTTCATAGAATAATAATAACTAAATTTAATTTGGGCCAGATGCAACGTTTTTTATTTGAAATCTGTAATACCAAACAAAACATCAATTTAACAATCTATTACTATCAGATAGATTTTTGAGTAATATATATATATATATATATATATATATATATATATATATATATATATATATGTAGTGCGTGCGCTTGTTTAATACCAATCGCCCGTGTACAAAGTAGGGGCCGATAAATGCGCGTTATGCCGGTGCACGCGGAGTGGGTTCAGGCATTTGATTTGTTCCCTCGTGCGACCGCGGGTAGGGGGGGGGGCACCGGGGGCGCACGTGTGGTGTGGCGAGCCCGGGGATCGGGTCACCACTCACAGTCACCGACGCGGTGCGAGCGCGCGGGGTCTAGCGAGCAATAATAGAGCGGCGTCGGAGATCGCACGGTGGAGATTTGGGAATCAGCGATGTGTCGGGGAAGCGCGGGACAAATGACTGAGCTCGGAGAACGGCCACACCGATTTCGACCCCCACTCCAGATGCCGCCACGTAGCCACGTCTCTGTGTCGGAGAAGCCTAGCCAAAAATTAGATTAATAATAATAAAAATATTAAAATAAAACTCGGACATAAAAGTTACTGCAAAGTAAAATGCAAGAAAATAAAAAGCAAATATATCTCTCTTCGTTTTTCCTTTGGTAAAAAGTTAAGAAAAAGATAATATCTAATGGATTATTGTTTCTGAAAAAATCATGACATATTCATTAAGATCCGTTAGAAAAAATTAATTAATCGTAGGTAAAATATTTAATTCTAATTAATTAATGAGGTGAATTGATTTTTTCAACGCTTCTTTAATTAAGTTTAGATTTTTTGAAAAGATATATTTATAACGATAAAAAATTATTTCATTTATAAAATAAATAGAGTTTTAACAGTAACAAACCAAAGGAATATATTTGAAAATATTAGAATTTTTATAAAAAGTTGAATTTTATAGAAATATATTTGTAATTTACTATATTTATAGGAAAATGTACGAAATTAATCCATATCTAATATGCTCTTAAAATCTAAGAAGTATTTAATGTATTTCTAACGGGCTAAAATTAATGCTCTTTAAAATTTTAAACAAGTTAATTTCTTGAAACATTCCGAAACTCTTATAAGAGTATGGTAATGAGACTCAATTTTAAAAAAAATATTTTCGGCGTAGAAAAGTATAATTAAAATTTTTGAATAGCAGTAAAAAGTAAATAAGCAAGAGCTCCCAAGTAAAATACATCCTTAGTTTTCCCTTAATTACTCGATATTAGCTTCTAGATCTTTCTACAGATAATTTTTAAGGAAAGGAAAAATTAATTAATCTACATAATAAATGAGCTCTTAAATTAATAATAATGAGATTATTTGATCAGCTTGGTACACAGTGCACCAAACACCCTCTTATCGCCGTACGTGATGCACATGCGTGTCATACATATATGTAGTCTCGTAGTAACACATGTTAAACAAGGGCGAATAATTTGTACAATATTAAAAAAAAAAAAAATATTAGAGAAATAGAAACCGAGATTTAAAAAAAAAAAAAATCTCCATAAAAGGAAAATAAAGAGGAATGAATTAACAAAAATTTGGTTTATATGTATATATATGTTTCTTTGCAAGTATATATTATAGTTATTTTTTTTTTTTTTGCCTAAGAAAATACACTATTTAGTAACCCTCTAAATTAACTACTCTTATCTTTCATAATTTAAATCGTTCATTCAATTTAAATTCATTTAATAATATCATAAGTATTTCGGTCGAACTTTAGGAATCATATTATTATTAGCGATCAATAGATAATAATAATTAATGAGGCTAGCTGTTAATTAAAATATAATTGATTGAAAATGACTCAAATTCAAAAAGGTGTGAATAAAATTAAAAAGTTTAAGTTTCTAAGCCTAGCTATTTCAAAATGGCTTAAACTATACAATTGCACCAAATTTGTTTGGTCCCCTTTTATTTAAATACTCCTTCGATTGTTTCATAATAATTTGAAAATTTCCAATTACTAATTAATGTAGATGTACGTTTTTTTCCCCTACCATATATCTTAATTACTATGCATTAAAGTGCCCTTTGGTATCATTAGAGTACGTCCTTGATCATTGTCGTTTTCGATCAGCATTAATCATGTGATTAGTTGTTAATTTTATGCTAATTAATTAATTAAATTTAAGGAAGGCTCGTATTGTTGCGTTCATATATGTTTACATGTGTTGGCGTGCTGAACGGTTGGTGCCATACAAAGCATGATTATAAAAAATAAAAAAAAGAGTAAAAAAATTATGTATGGAGTCCCACTCAAACTATATATATATAGTTGTGCCTTTTTAAAACAAATCACTCAAATTTAATTTTTGATTCGACTTATTTTAGTTAGTTAGATAAAATAGTCTTATTAATTCTAATAATATATTCTATCAGTTATTACTCATTATCTTTTTTGAAACTAATTAAATGTGATAAAACTTTAGTTTTAATAATTTCCAAATTCACTACAGCAGAATTAGGTTATAGGGACATATGTTTGGAACATTTTTGTATAAATGTCTCATTTATGGTAAAACTTAAAAAGACATCTACTAATGTCTAAATATAAAGCCCAGTTCAACCAAAAATACTCTACTCAACTTACCTCACCCAACCCATTTGGCCCGATTACAAACAGAAAACAAACAAAAAAAAATCGATTACCATCTCCCCTTCTCTCTTCACTCAATCCACTGAAATTCTAGAAAAAGAGCCCTTCCTTGCCGTCCTCCTTCGCCACCGCAGCCAACGAGATAGAGTTTCAACGGTTGCTAAATGTTTAAATAAATATTGGTAAATTAGCAGCACTCTTTTGGATTATAACGATACTCTTTAACTGTTACTATATACCTAGCGACCCCACATATAGCAACACTTTTTAAAAATGTCGATAATTTAATTAGCTAGCAACACTTTTTTTTTATATGTACCAATATTTAAAAGTGTCGCTATAGATCGTTTTTATTGTAGTGATTATTAAACATAAAGTAAAATAATTAAATATTTTTTAAGATAACCTTCCGAGTGCTTTGCCTAATCAAAGGCCCCAATCAACTTTAATTATTTTTCCCACCCTTATTAGTGTTTGAAGCCTCTTTTGGCAATACATGAGAGCATGAGTTCATTATTTTTTATTTTACCACATGATGATTTTAATGATATATGATTGGAATTGGAGCACCCACCTTGCCATGGTGGCACGTGGCAAATTTGAACACGACTAATGCTTTGGTCCAATTAATCCCTATCTTATTTTAAGATGCACTTTTTTTTTCTAAAAAAATAAAGAGTGTGATTGGATTATTTAAATTTTGTTTTATATATGGATTACGTTCTCATGATGTTCCCACTAATTATAGGATGAATGTTGTCTAAGTGTGTCTCCTACAATCAATTAAAGTGAGCTGGGCTTTTTTTTTAAAAAAATTTATAACTCTTCTACGCTAAGGAGAGCACCTATTGATGGCTCTTAGCCCCCGTTTGGTCGGAGGTTAAGAAATGGAATAACCTCTTAACCCGTATTTTATCTCCAAACACCATAAAAAAAAAGATGGGGTTAAAAAGTTATCCCGGCTTAGCTAATCCCACCTAACCCCACTAAACTCCAACCAAACACTATTTTTCTATTCATAATAACCCACTATCCTTCTTATCCCACCTACTTCAACCAAATACTATTTTTCACTATCCTCGACTAACTCCAACTCCCAACCAAACACAAAAATACTTTAACCCCACCTTAATCCCAAACTTAACACTATTTCTGGAATAACTAGTTTTTTCTTAACCCCGAACCAAAGGGGTGTAGGATAATGATCTCATTTAATTTAAACTTTGACTTTTGTGTATCCTTAATTAACTTTTCTTATAGTGCCGTGTAAGCCTATTTGAAAGCTACTTATGACATTTTGATCTTTTTGACTTTCCAAATCACAGAATCTAAAGGTTATTCGAATTCCAACTTAATTTCCTATGATGCACAAAAAAAAAATTTAAAAAAAAAAATTGTTGCTACAAGCAACTCGGAAGAACCTTCCAAAAGCTGTTACTGATGCGTCGCGCGTCCTACACAATATAAAGTTTTCGACTTTCTATAAGCTAAGTTTGGTTCGGGATTAAGGAAAAACTAGTTATTCCAGGAATAGTATTAAGTTCGGAGTTAAGATGGGGTTAGAGTATTTTTGTGTTTGGTTGGGGGTTGGAGTTAGTCAAGGATAGTGAAAAATAGTATTTGGTTGGAGTATGTGGGATCGATAAGAAGGACAGTGAGTTATTATGAATAGAAAATAGTATTTGGTTGGAGTTTGGTAGGATTAGGTGGGATTAGTAAGGATAACACGTTGAATGGGATTAGCTAACTCTGGTTATTAAGCATTAACTAACAAAACGGAGGCTAAGAATTTATATGATCAGTCGCTGATATAAATGATTATTATTAGTATCAATTTGGCTTCTGATAGATGCTAAGATAACATGTATGGCGAAAGCAACACGATAGTGACCCTACTCTACAGTTTTAGATTAAAGAAAGAGTTCCTGGCGGTTCCTGGCTAGTAGCTGTAGTAGTAGTAGTTTTTTTTTTTTTTTTTTTTTTTTTTTTCCCTGCTTTTTCATGGGCCCACCGCTTTACTCCTCAGAAATTTCAATTCACTTCTTCAATAAACGCGGGTTTAAGACGCTATCTTTCTCTCAAAAAAAAAAAAAAAATAGAGGACGCGCGTGGGCATTTTTCAATGTAATTAAGTTGTATTAGAAAAGGGTTATTAATTAGTGTTCAACCGTATTAATTCTTTTTTAGTTCTCCTCACCCTACAATTAAGTAGAACATTATGACACTTGAACATCCAAATCCCGCGACATTAGCGAGTAAACAATTCGATATTCATATGGAAGTATCATAGAGAAGCAATTTTTTAAGTAGAAGTGTCTTAAGGACTTTTTTTCCATTTGGATTCCTCAAAATAATTATTTTATAAATAGTTTCACTAAATTTATAATTATAATTTTGATCTCATCCCTGCTACGCAGGTGCAACGTCTAACGAGCAGGTGTGGGAAAGTGGAATAAATTGAACGCAGTGAATCTTCACCGTATATACGTATTGCGAAAAATAATACACATTGAAATAGTGGGAATACAAGTGTGGAACACAATAAGCCATTCACCGTATTTGAATACGGTGGACCATATATTCACCGTGTTCAATTTAACTTTCATCCCAATCCAGTTGCATGGCACCTGCGTGGCGGAAATAAAGTCAAAATTATAATTATAAATTTAATGAGGTTATTTGTAAAAAAAAAATTTAGGAGACAAGATGCAAAAAAAAACCTCTTGTTTAATTATCACGTGTACCATTATTAATCAAAATTGCAACACCTACGTATTAGACTTAGATATATACTGGCCGGGTATATATATATATATATATAAACAAGCTACCAAACATTGGACTCTACTTTTCTACAAATTAAATTATGCCACAAATTATTTTTCGAGTATATGCGTTTGGTGACAAATCAACCTTTTGATTGATTTGGCTTTGGATAAGTACATACGTAACGCTTCCCACTCACAAAAGCAACATGATGATGTACACTTTGTATTGTTATATGGATAATGAAAAAGTTATATATGTATATGTGGGTACCTTTCAATATATATATACACTGCATTAAAGGGGAGTAGTGTTGGAGTGGTCCAATTCATAAGTACTCTTCACCTACAACTAGAATGATGTTCTGCGACACAGATTAGTAAACAAATGAATTACATGACAAAGTATGTTATATATAGATGTGAATTTAATGTAGAAAAGGTTCGTGCTTAATTTGTAGCTAAATTTTATGCATGGAGTCGCCAACATAAATTAATCTTTTGTGTCTTAAGACAATGTGGAAAATAAAAAAAGTTGTAGTAGACATGCATATTATATATTTATATATGATCACAAATATAAATATATTTATACTTAATTTGTTACAGAGATATTTATCAATTCTACTACTGTTACCTACTCGATCTTTTTCTTTGATATCCGAGACCCTAGTTTGAATAATAATTGATTCATATTTCTAGCTATGTTTATTTCTAAATGAAATAAACGAAGCGGATAACGTGCTATCTATCTCTCAGAAAAGAAAAAAAAAAAATTAGATCACCCTACCGACACATTTTCGAAGTACGTTCATCAAATAATGCATGGTTCACCTTGGCACTGTACAGTTAATGTGTCACCTCAATTTGAAGGACAACTTTAACTCCCCAGACACCTTTATGTTCCCACTCAATCAAGCCCTTGTGTAGCATTATTTTACTTATAAAGTTGATGCATCTTGCTCCAATTTGTTAGGATATCAATTATATATGATCAGAACGAAAAAAGAAACCATGTAATTTTTAAAATTTATGGAGTTAAATTTAATTTGTAATTAATATGATCGTTAATGACCGTGTTACCACCGATGGAAATATAAACATACTCAGAGATGCTTTTGTGGCTATTTTCGATTGTATTGTCTCTATCTCCGATGTCGTTTTCGCGCATTAATCGAAACCCTTGAAAAATTGAAGGACATTCTTTAACCCCCTACATACCCTTCTGTTCCACCCTAGGCCTCGTAGCGTTTAGTTATCAAGCTGCAGCATGCCTTCAATTTGTATATATACCAATAACAGATGGTAAAAATTGCGCACATATTCCTGCAATATAGTGAAGATCGTGAAATACTAACTTTTAGCAAATTCCATCCTCATTGCGAACTAACGGTAAAACATTTTCAAAACATCGGAGTTTAATATACGAGTATTAGAACTTCGATCCCCATAATGAATCTGTAATTTTCGAACTACGCAGAATATTTGCCCCCAATAGTATATTTATACACCACTCTCTCTCTCTCTCTCTCTTTCTCATCTTCTGGGGACCAATTAAGTAATTAAAACTGCTAGAGTGAAGAACATAGATCGAGTTTTATGGTCATCTGAACAATGACTTAAATGAAATCCTGTAACACTTCATGAGCTACAAATAATGTACCTAGCTGTCTCATTACTTACTAGTAATTAACTAGCCTTTATTATGTACATGCATATGCATGGGCACTTATAGCTATAGCCTAACTACTAATTAAGAGCATGGTCATGTGGAACTTCATTCTCGTGATCATTGGTAGGTTGCCTTGTCAAATCATTTGGAAACCACCCTTTAGATCGATGAGAAGTAGTGTTTTGGGCACCCCTAAATGATCCTCTATATATGTTCGTACGCGCTATCGACGTATTGCCAAATTAATATGGTAGTTTAGATTGTGTCTACGAAACAAACGAATTTTCACACAATGATTCCACTTCAGGTGAAAGACACGGTAACAAGCTAGTTTCTGAAGACATGATCCTAACTAAACTTCTCAATTTCTCGTACCATCGTTATTTGAGATGTTAAAATTCTCTCCAATTGAGATATAACGCATGTTTGCAAACATATTTGTAATTTCTATAAAACTAACATTACGAAGGACCTTTATATCGGTGTACTGCATGGAGATCTTCATAAATGATTCCGTGCGCCTGTCGATGTCCACGGGAAAGGTTTATGGTGGTTACAAATTATTGCAAGTACTATAAATTTTTTGTCTTGGACCAAAATTTGGAGTAGGAGAATATGTTGGTCGATTGAAACTCGGTATATATCAAATGCTTTGGGGTTTTTGATATCTATAATTTTACATATACTCGGTTTGTTTCTTTGATTTATTGCAACATTGTTTCATATACTATTCATGATATTACGTACCAACCTTCTTAAGGGGAATACCTTTAATTTAAATCATAAAGGACTAAAATTCGCAATACCTGAAAAGAAATTATTAAACAGAATAATTAATTATAAGTTTATATGTTTTCATCCGCGCATGCACCTTCCTTAAATTGTCTCCTTCTTAAACCTATTTTTTATCTGTGTAATATATATGTAGCGAATTATCAAATTATATTGCACAACTTGTTAATTAAATACACTTTATGTAGTAACATCATAGTGTCGACGTTTCATACCAGAGTTGCATGGAATTATTAATTAATTAGCCTAGCTATATAATATATGGCCCTGTATCCAAACTTATCATTATCAATAATTAATGCCATCCGTCCATCACTGTTTCAGGATATTTCCTTGATTAATTCTCTTTTACTGGTATTTGTGGACTCAATGCAAAAGCCTTGTGGTGCAACAAGAGCCAATCATACACTCAAACTTTTTTGAGTTCAAGTAAGGAACTAAGGACATGTATGGTCACAATTAAGTTGGGAGCAAAGAGAATAAGCTTGATTTGTACTCAATCCTTCTTTCTTTCTTGTTATGATGGAGGATATGTGTGTGGCCTAGCATTATGTGGCTTATTGGTACATGTATATAACCTTCATACATCTTTCTTCAAGCAATGGGTAATGCTTTAGCTAGGTACCTCATTTACTCTTAAATTTGATCAGATACAATATTAGAATAACGGTGGAGGTGAGTAAGATCTCGGCGATTAGAACTCACCGAGGGTCACCACAGGTGGGAGTGACTAACACGAACCAGTAGCGATTGTTATGCTCTAGTCTCTTAATCTGACGTTGTTCTCATCAAATCCGTCTGGTTGGTATATTCGAATATCTGATATTAAATATAACAATCCGGCCCCGTTGCAATCACTAACCCAAAATATTCAAGAGCTAGCTATTCGTATTAGGGTTCTGAATTTTTATATATTTTTTTTTTTTTTGAGAATAAGGTAGCATGCTACCCGCTTCATTCATTGAAAGAGTGAACTAGGCTACAGGAGTGAGGCAACTGGGCCTCCAGAACGAGCATGAAAAAAAAAAAAATTTGTAAAACAAGATCTATCTACTGATTAGCGGACAAAGATTGTTTCCAAAAAAATATCAACTTTTTAACCGTACTGACCGCTCTCGGAGGGTCCAACTGGATCGATCTGAAAATTACATCGTTTCTGCTCACCCAGATGACCCACCAACATGCTACTAGTTCCAGGAGTCTATTTGACGTCGAATGCAGCCTCGTCATACTGAATTTTTATAATTCGATAGATATTCATTTCTATCAAATGTGCGACTATAATTATAAGCTCCTAAAAGGCTGAAACCCTCTACATATTTAGTCACAAAATATTTCACATTTTCAACATTATTCTCTTATTTTTACTCGTTCGGAGTGCCGTAACGGATCGGAATGATTCTAAACCAATCAGCTGTAGTCTATCCTGTAGCGGCGTGTCCCATCACCAGTCGCCTCGGTGAGCTTTTATTTGGACCCATTGTCTTAAACGAGGTTGAGCCAATTCAAGGAATCAACAGGGAGGTACCCTTGCATGCACGGGGTACTTAGATATTTGTTAGGAGAAACATCTACATCAAATAATGTTAACATTTCGTTTAGAATTGCAGGAAGATTGTGTTAAAATATTCGTTTGTTACATACATAATATTGCGTTCCGCATATCGCAATGAATTCGTTACGATATATTTTCAGCGGTCCACCGAAAAATACAGATAAAATAGCGTTAAATAGATTTCAATACCAAACTAAACCTAAGTGATTTTTGAAACTTTATCATGGAATTAAGTTGGGGAGACTTAAAATGGGGAGAAAGAGAAAAACAGAAAAGAAAAAAAAAAAAAAAAAAGCTAATAAAAGGAGCCAACTAGGGCAAAGGGTTCCACAAATTATTATCGTGATCATTTGATCGTTTGATTTGAATTACAGTACAACAAATAATTGGAAACGCGACATTGGACTCAAAAATTGATGCCCCTTTAATTTGCATTGTGGACATGCATTTGTTGCCGAGCACTTTGTAGATTTGATAGGTGAAAGAGTTCTCCCTGGAAATGGCTCACATAGTCAGAAGCTTTAAATGACATTACAAAGTTTGCATTTATTTGTAAGTTGAATATTATTTCCAGGAAATAAGAAATAATAATTGAATATTTGTTAACCGTTGCCCGGGCTACTTTGATTCAGTAGTCAATCTCATTTGGATTAAACTTTTAAGTTGAGTTCGACCCTTTTAACTGCTTCACAGTTCTAAATAGTTTCACTACGAATCAATCTTAAGATAAAAGATTTAAGGTACATATATACATGCAGTTATACAGAGATCACTAATCTATATGCAAACTAGTTCTCTCGCTGTGCTTGAATTAATAATAGAGCTAAGCATCTTACCATATCGCACAAAATGAATTATTCATAATTTAAGCTTGTTCTAACTAATTTAATATGGGTCTAAGGATTTAAATTTTTAACTATTTGTGATTATTAGGGATAAGAAAAAATGGTACCTAAACTCTATAATCAAAAAAAGAGAAAAAGGTACGAATCTTTTAGTACGGCTTCTATCAGAGTCAATATTTATGATTCTTGCTTTTTTATTGAATAGACAATATTTATGATTCTTGCTTTTTATTGAATAGACAATATATATGCGCATAAATAATTCATTATTAATAAATTGCCACCCTTGCTTGATTATCCACCGACGTTCCGATAAATTACATCAATGAAGGTTTGAGAGGACAAAAACAGAGATAAAAACAGAGCCCGTATAATCGAGGGAAAGAAAATTCCAACAGGATAAAGCACAAAATACACAAAGGTCACACTAAAAAATAAAAAAAAAAAAAGAAATCCAAAAAGGTAGTACAAAACTACAAAAAGAGATAATGGATGAACAAATTATTTTTTGTTTGGATTTTGATATCCAATATGAAGTTTCGTATATTGATTGGAAATAATATACAGGGGGCACTTGATTCACGCTGTATGACATTTCTAGCTATTTAACAATAGCTATAAATCTAATTTTAACAAATTAGATTACTACTGATATTGTATTTTTTTTTTGAGAATTAGGTAGCACGCTACCCGCTTCGTTTATTTCATTTAGAAATAAACTTAGCTATAAATATGAATCAACTAGGATTCGAACCTGGGTCACGGGTACCAACCACCAAGCCCTTTGCCATTTGTTCTAGGGACGGTCGGTACTACTGATATTGTATTATTTTGTTTGATTTAGTGTAGCAATATAATATCGAATACCCGTATAAGATCACTATATTTGGCTTGTCTTTCAGTAATCTAGTAAATTAAAAAATCAAATACAGTAATCTAAAAGGATTTATATAAGATTTTTATTTTTTTTTGAGAGATATGTAGCACGCTATCCGCTTCGTTTATTTCATTTAAACGATATATTTTATTGATCGCACGAAAAATCTGAGGATAAAATAGCGTTAAATAGATCTAAATCTACATTAAACCTAAGTGATTTTTGAAACTTTATCATGGAATTAAGTTAGGGAGACCCAGAGAAGTAGGAGAAAGAGAAAAACAGAAAAGAAAAAAAAAAAAAAAAAAAGCTAATAGAAAGGATAGTAAAATATACTGCACCTATAATTTGAGCTGGGCCCTGGCATGCATTGGCCCAATCAAGGCCCAAAGTCGCGGGCCTTGAATCATAATTAGATTTGGCACGATTTTGCATCAGTCCAATGGCCCAACGGTTGGCCCAAACTATCCGCATCCGAATGGGTTAAGGTTTAGTTTGGTATTTAGTTCTATCTAATACTATTAGATAAAATGGAGTTGAGAAAAAAAAAAACATATATGATATGCTTATATGTTGTCCGGTAGGACCGTAAAAAATAATCGTAACCGACTCATTCCGATATACGGAACGCAATATTACATACGAAAACAAACACGCTTAGTTTGGTATTCAGTTCTATCTAAGATAAAATGGAGTTGAGAAAAAAAGCATATATGATATGCTTATGTATTATCCGGTAGGACCGTAAAAAATATATCGTAACCGACTCATCGCGATATACGGAATGTAATATTACATACGGAAACAAAAATGGTTCTAACATATTTTCTCACCACATGTAATGCAATCTCTTCGCAATTTCAAATAGAGCCTAAATATTAATTCAAACAAAGTTAATTTCTCCGGATGCTTCTCAAAATTTGTAGTGACTTAAATAATATAAAGGAGTTATAGTCTTTACTGCTTCTCATTCAAAGATATTTTGCTTTTTTTTCTTTTTAATTTTTAGTTTACAGAATTGATAAAAACTAGCAGAGAAAAAGCTGATCGTGGATGAGGATGTTGTAGCATTACAACTTTTTTTGGATTATTCTAAATGTAGCAATGCTGTTTTTATAAATTATTGTTAGAGAGATTGATATTGATATATATTATATTATATAGAATTAGGCTTATACTATCTATAGTACGAGATCTCGTACTTATAGTGTTGTTTTCGATCTTAGGGCATTCAAATCAACAATCCACACAGTTAAATATGATTTAGGGTATATGAAGTTTTTAGGAATAAAATTTTATTTCTTTTCGATATCGTTACTTAATAAATAAATTATGTCAAAATGAACCGTGGGAATTGAATACTCTTTAAAATTTGAGTATAGGACTTTTAAATTTAAGATCAAGAATGTTAACCTTAATCTATATAGTTTAAAGTATTTTCTATCAAAATTTAAAAAAATTTAGATTCTTCTACACCGTTAAACTCCAAACTTGTCATAATAACCATTGAAAATTGACAAATTTGAAATATTTTGATGATAAAATAAACTATGTTGAAAAAATATAAAATTTTATTTCTAAAAATTTTAAATATCCTAGATCAGTTTTAACGGTGTGGATCATTGATTTGAACGCCCGAATATCCAAAACAACACTATAGTACGAAAGTTTCCATACTATAGATAGTATAGTAGCAGGCTCATATATATATATATATATATATAGAGTAGGGCTACTTATACTATTATGAGTAGTAGAGCCCTACTACTCATAAGTTGTTTTCGATGATAGAGCTTCCGAATCGACGATCCACTCCGTTAAATATGATCTAGAGTATTTAAAACTTCTAGAAAATAAATTTCGTAATTTTTCAAAATCATAATAAAGTCCATCAAATGGGCATAAAATGAACGGCCGAAATCGAACGATGTCCTAAAAATAGATGATCGGATCCTTCAATTTAAGATCGGAGTTATTGATCTTTATCTAAGTAGTGAATAGAATTTTCTATCAAAAATTCAACCTATTTCAATTCTTTTACACCGTTAAACTACCAAGTATTTCATATCGTAGTTAAAAATTATCAATTTTGTGAGCTTTTGATCGTAAGGTAAATAATTTCGAAAAATTACGAAATTTATTTTCTAGAAGTTTTAAATACTCTAGATCATATTTAACGGAGTGGATCGTCGATTCGGAAGCTCTATCATCGAAAACAACTTATGAGTAGTAGGGCTCTACTACTCATAATAGTATAGTAGCTACTCTATATATATATATATATATATATATAGAGTGGTATGAAGAGATGGAAGCACGGAGGCCTCCGTGCTTCACTTTGTTTCGATGTTGGACTTTCAGATCGACGATCGGCTCGTTAGACTTGATCTAGAGTATTTGAAGTATCTAGAAAATAAATTTTGCGATTTTTCGATATCATTTGCCTAGTGATCGAAGTGGCTCAAAACAATTGAAAATAAAAATCTTACAAAATATGATGATATAACATTAAAATTTTAGATCAAAGTTATTGATCTTGCTTTATATGGTATAAAGAATTTTCTATCAAAATTTCATGTGATTTGGATATTTCTACACCGTTAAACTTGCAACCGGCTCACCACGGCCGTTAAAATTAGTGATTTTGGGCCTCTTCGATCACTAGGCAAATGATATCGAAAAATCGCAAAATTTATTTTCTAGGTACTTCAAATACTCTAGATCAACTCTAACGGAGCCGATCGTCGTTTCGAAAGTCCGAACATCGAAAACAAAGTGGAAGCACTAAGCCTCCGTGCTTATAAAGCATCTAAAGACAACTCTATATATATATATATATATATAGAGTTGAGCTAGAATACTCTCAAAAGCACCAATAGGGTGGTGCTTTTGAGTTTTTAGCCATTGGATGGAAAGATGTAGGGTTGAGATGATGGTGGTAGGTGGTGGTTGATGTGATAGGTGGTGGTAAGTGGAATAGTGTTAGATCTAAAGGCTATGAGTAATCAAAAAAATAGATCTAAGGGTTAAAAACTTAGAAGCACCAACTTTTGGTCTTAAAAGTATTACAACTCTATATATATATATATATATATATATATATATATATAATAAAAATAACTTAGGAAGTATGGTTGGATTGGTTCGAGCCTGGACTCAGTCAAATCTAAGTCAAATGCCAAGCAAACCACGTTGCCAAATTTTTATTAAAAAAATTATTATTATCTCCCTATAACAAATTGTGCATTAAATTTAAAGTGAAAAAAGGATAATTGGTTACATGCTCCTAATTTTTTTTTTTATTTTCTTATTTATTTGTTTTTTTAATGCTTAATATCAAAATTACTTTTTCTCTTTCACATATATTAGAATTAAACTTTATTAGACTATGTTATTTCTATAAAATTATTATTTATCTTTTCAAATATACTTTATTATTATTATTATTAATTTTTTTTTTTTATTCTTAATTTAGAGACAATAAAAATATTTTAATTTTTTATCTTTTCAAATATATTTTCCTACGGTTATTACTTTTTCTTATTTGTTCTTTAGCTACGAGCAAAATAAGTATTTATAACTATGGTTAAAATTTAACTTAAATTAAATTTGAGATTACTTAACGGACACTAACAGTAAAAATATTTTTAAATAATAGATGAATATAATCTGAAATAAAAAAATTAATAATAAATAAAATATTTTAGGGATATATATATTGGTAATTATATTCAGAAAAAAAGAAAAGAAAAAGAAAAACACATAAAATCCTTCGCTCTCGCCCTCGGCTCTGTCGCGTCGCACACCGATCGGGAATTCCTCTGGTAAGCGATACGGCCTCTCTTCTCCTCTTCCCTGTCCCCTCTCCCCTCTCCCCTCTCCCCTCTTAGGAGATCTCTCTTCGAAACCCTAATCGCCCTCGCTCATTTCCAACAACAAGATCGGGCGCTGCGGCGACACCTCCTCCTCCTCCTCCTCCTCCTCCTACTCCTCGGCCCCGAAGCTTCGTCGTCGCCTCCAGATCCTCTTCCTCTTCTCACGGGATTATAATCTCAGTACGCTTTCTTGCGATTTTCGCCTCTTGTTTTCGAGGGTGCCTGCGATCGGTCCCTCTCTTCGATCCGCTTTAGGTTTCGTTTTTGAGTTGTTGTAATATGGAATTTGCATTCATTTTCTTGCGCAATTTCTTTTGTAGCACTAATTAATACGGCGAGGAAAAACCCTAGGTATCTTTTTTTTTTTCCTGGATTGAGATCGTTTCTTTTCAAGAAAATTACACATTCTTGTTTTCGAGGGTGCCTGCGATCGGTCCCTCTCTTCAATCCGCTTTAGGTTTCGTTTTTAAGTTGTTGTAATATGGAATTTGCATTCATTTTCTTGCGCAATTTCTTTTGTAGCACTAATTAATACGGCGAGGAAAAACCCTAGGTATCTTTTTTTTTTCCCTGGATTGAGATCGTTTCTTTTCAAGAAAATTACGCATGTAGGTTTAAAGTAAACCCGGATGATTCGTTCCGTATGCAACCCGTTAGGTCGATTCACTCATTTATAGAATATTTGGACTGGTGTGGATGGATTAATTGTCATATTGTGCGTAATTGGAGCAGTTATTGTTTTACATCGTACCCATGATCGTGATGCCATGTTTTGGTGTGTTTTATTTGGGCAACAGATCCACGATGGGAAGACTGCAGGCTTTGAGGAACTTTAATGCATTTCCCCACGCAGAGGATCACTTGTTGCAGAAGACCTTTTCTGGGGCCATTGGTGCATACTCTTCCCTACGTGATGCATAACTTTTTTTAAAAATTTATTCTTGATATTGGATATAATTCATATTGATGGGATCCATTTGTGCTTTATCTTACGCATCATAACAAAGTGGCATATTTTCATGCTCATAAACTGGAATTCATTTTCTTTTCTGTCCCGTAGTGTCCATTGTTGGCCTTACTATAATGGTGACCTTGTTCGTACATGAGCTCAAGTATTATCTCACCACATACACGGTGCATCAGGTTTGTGAATACCTAATTCTTCATCAAGATGGTGTGCTGTATCCTCTCATTGCTATGACATTTTGCAAGTTATGCATGCTTGTTATCTGTGGGAAACCTTGAAATTATGGTTTTTGAGATATTATGTCTTGGATACTTCATTGACAAAATTAGTGCTGCAATATACAATTAGCATTTCTCGGTGTCAAAAGAAAATTATGGTAATGAATACTTATAGGTGTGCTTTTTGTTTTTTTTGTTTAGCTGTTTTTTTTTTTTTTTTTTTGAACCCTGATTATACTTTTGAGACATTAACAAGTTGCTTGGTGATGGTGGTGGTGTTATATAAGTGAAAAGAAAAGAAGGTGTTGATAACAGTTGATGCCTTTGGCAGATGTCTGTGGATCTGAAACGAGGAGATACTCTTCCCATTCATATAAATATGACATTTCCGGCTTTACCTTGTGAAGGTTAGTTTGTATATTTATTTACGTGTTACCATAAGTTTGCATTTCCACCAGAGAGATCTTTGGAGTGCTCCTATACCACAACTTTTGTATTAATGCTTCTCTACTGTTACTGATGCCTGATATTCAGTTTTGAGTGTGGATGCAATTGATATGTCTGGCAAACATGAGGTGGACTTGGATACAAATATATGGAAGGTTTGACTAAATTTTTCTTGAGTAATGAATTTATCTTTTCCTTTTTTATTGTGCTATTCTATATAGTATGAAGCATTGAAAGATGTTACCAACTATGCCCTTATTGAATTTCCCTTTAGTAGTTTGAATATTATTTGTTGATTCGTTGATATAGTTGTTATGACTCTTATTTGCAAATCATTCAGTGTGTATTCCAGTTCATATTGCTTAACTTTACCCTATGAAATTGGCCCAAGTGTGAATCATGAAACTGACAAAATATTATTTTAATATTCTAGGTGTCTATGCTCGTACTGTTTTTATTTATGATGTTCTTACTATGAGCCTTATCTTAATATATTGGACTTTGTTCAGTGGGTCCTCCAAACTGTCTTCCATTTCTGCACTTTTGAAAGTGAGAATATATTACCTGACGTAGCAACTTTTGGTGTTAGCCATGATATTGAAAGCAACCTCTGCCCAAGGCAAGGACCTTTTTGCTATCTGTAACCTTAGAGACATAATGCCTTGTTATGAGTGTGGTATTCATATTAGGGCATTATCGCTAGTTGCCTATTGCATTTGCTTGACATCAGAGGATGCTTCTGTTGCAGATCATCTATCTACCAATAGCAACTTTGAAATTTCTGATTATTCATCATTACGGAATTTAGTCCACATGTAAACCTATAACTATTTATATAGCGTAGAACTTTCAATGTCGTTACTCCTTGTGCAATTATTGTCTAATTTTTTTTCCTTCCGTTGTCCTTTTAAATTCACAATGAAGCTTCGCTTGAATAGAGAGGGTCATATCATTGGCACTGAATACTTGTCTGATCTTGTTGAAAAGGAACACTCTACTCACGAGCATGGTAAGTTTATCAAAATCTAATTTGTTGGTATAGCAATTTTTTCTTTTCAATTGGCGTATGTTTTAATGATTAAGTTTCCATTTCTTTTGCAATAAACTAACTGTAGTATGGTTAGATTTAGCTCCCTGAATTATGCTTATTTTTGGTAACTTGAATGTGAGCTTCCTAACAGCCATGAACTACTTTTAGATAATTTTTGGCATAAACTATACCTTTTTTAATTTTGCAAAGATAATAGGTGTTCTAAAGCAATTACAACATATTAGGATAATTAAGAAAAGAACACAAAAAGGAGTCAGGCTCAAAGATGTGCCAAAGCATGTGAGTGAAGTAGCTACATGCAGCGTCTTGCATGTGTCAGGGCAGTACATACCGCAAAATGGCACAGTGCCGCGCACCGCATGGAAATTCTTGAACGAGAGTACTTTGGCTTGGTAACAAGAAGGGTCAATATTTTTTGGTATTGTTACACATTCAACTGTAAAATCCACTGCACTTTAGTGTAAACAGTGATCATTTTATGAACATGAGATAATTTGACAAGTGCATACAGATCTCATCATTTTTTTTGTCATGTGCTGGGGGCATTGACTGGAATTAACAAATATTAGGCAACAATGCTTGCTGTGTAGCACAATTGTAAAAACTCTAAAGGTTAAAACCTTTTTTATGTAAAACAGACCCTCAATCAGCCTATTCTGAATTTGTCTAATCCCTGTTGTAGAAAACATTTGTTTATGTATTGATTTCTTTGTTGATTTTCAAACAGATCATGGTGATGATCATCATGAGGATTCTTCTCAAAAAAAACATGAGCATACTTTTAACTCAGATGCTGAGAAAATGATTAAGAATGTGAAACATGCAATGGCGAACGGCGAAGGGTGCCGAGTATGTTATCTCTATGTTCATCATAATTTCATTCTTTCTACGACAATATTTAACGCCTATGTCCTTTTAGCTGCCTTTTTCAGGACTAACGAAGTAGAATGCCAACTTTCACAGGTATATGGAGTTTTAGATGTGCAAAGAGTTGCTGGTAACTTTCATCTCTCAGTGCATGGATTAAATATTTTTGTTGCTCAACAGGTTACTTATCTAAAACTCTCTTCTGGTGTGCTATAATCACGTAAATTCCTTATAAATATGCCAAATGATTTTTCTCGAAAATTCTGTGATAATCAAACTCCATCGCTATGCATCTTTTAGCAGTAAATACTTATTCTACTTGACTAAATTAGGTGTCAAGTACTCAAGTGGGTACCCAATGTTGACCCACTCCAGCAAAGAGTTTGGGCAAGCACCTCTGATGCTAAATTGATGCTATGATGGAGGGGAGATGCCCCAAACATAGGTTATAGAAGGAATGCCAGACTATCTGATCATGCTGCTTGCTTGCAAGATGTATGTCCTTGACAATTTATGAATTACAAGTAGATCCTGGTACGACTAGGCTTTGTTTTTTCCCCTTGAAGACAAAAACTGGAAGTTCTACCAGTTTGTCACATTTTTAGAGGTAAATTGAGAATCATATTCTTGCGTACTGGCTGATCCGACCTACCTCTTGGTAAGTCATTAAGGATTCTATGTGTAGCAGTTTTATATTTTCCGTTACTAGGTAATTCTGGCTCAAAAGTATAATGGTCTAAATTTTTTACCAAGGAACTCTTAAATTTAGATTTACCGAGGGGATCAATTAAAAGCTTTATAGGAGCTGAACTCTTTAGCTTATACCTGACTTGTCACTTGATAGCAGTTATTGCCTGACTTGTCACTTGTTGCTGCTTTCGTGAACTGTTACAAATTCATGGATGCAGTTTTTCGTCAGATTATCCATCACATGATGGTCTGAAAGTACTCTTTCGTGAATCAGTCATTGGATACCTAGTGTAGAGTTATGAGAATCCAATATCACCTTGTGCTAGGGGAAAAAAAATTAATTCGAGTATTACACTGTTTTGAATTATGCTCTTATTTTCTAGCAAAGTTTTCTGTTCGTATGATAGTTTGTCACGTTTAAATGTACATCTTTTCTGTCTAAATTAGATACTGATATTATCTTTCCTCTGTGTGAAGATTTTTGAAGGATCAAGTCATGTTAATGTTAGTCACATCATTCATGACATGTCATTTGGCCCAAAGTACCCGGGAAATTATAATCCACTTGATGGAACGACCAGGATCCTGCATGATACAAGTGGAACTTTCAAATACTACATCAAGGTAAACCTTCCTATTATCTTATAGTCTTCCTACTATAAAGAAATAGGTAGATAGTTGTACCGTTGTTTTCTTTGTGAACAGGGTAAAATATTGAAGGCCAAACATTTATCAGAAACGAGAAAAATTTGCATAGCGGAAAATTTTAGATCAAATATGATACTCATAAACCTTAAGTTGCAAAGTCTAGGTCTTGCAAAATTTATTTTCTTGAGAATGTGTTACTTGTCATGCAGATTGTACCTACGGAGTACAGATATCTCTCAAAAGAAGTATTGCCTACAAATCAATTTTCTGTAACAGAATACTTTCTAGCTATACGTGAGACCGATAGGTCTTGGCCAGGTTGGCAATATATCGCACATGTAAAAAATTGTCGTTCACCTTGAATTGCTCTATATTTACTTCAACCCTTTTTCATTATGCAGCTGTTTACTTTCTGTATGATCTCTCTCCAATTACTGTGACAATTAGAGAAGAACGGCGCAGTTTCCTGCACTTTATTACACGTCTTTGTGCAGTTCTTGGTGGCACTTTTGCGCTCACAGGTTCTTGTTTCTATGTCATTGCATACTTTATTTTATTCAATTCCTTGTGTTGAATTTGTTTTTTTGTACTGATCGATAATTTTAGTTTCTACCTTTGATGATATTAGTTTTGCTATTATCGGACCTTAATCAGCTGTCAAACTTGATTATAGCAATTTTTAGGTGAATATAAATAATGATTACATTGTCTTTAGGCATTTTATCTCTGGAGTACGAACCCTTTATCTGGGAATGAGTCGTAGGTCAAATCTTTTGGAAGTTCCTTGTTAGCAGATGTAGCAATAATGTTTGAATTAGATATATTGACACTGGCGCAATGTATTTGCACGATGAGGCCTACTACTTTCTACGACTTTTCCAAGTTCTAGAAATAATCGGAAGGAATGTCTGTGGGCTTAATAACATCAATCGAATAGTAAGACCACCCTTCTGATTATTATTACTTTTCCATTTTAATTACTCTAGTTCATGAAGGAATATTGCATTATGGAATGCCAGACCCCAACTCGGTTAGTAACTAAGATTTGTTGTCGAAGAAATCATGATAGGAAGAGATTGCTGGTTCCTGCAGTTTACAAGCCTTGCGAAAATTCCATATGCAATATTCCTGAGAACAAACTCTCATATAGTTTTGGTTACCATAAAATGGTGATCGGCAATTACGAGCTCATTCCCCTCGCATATCATTTGTTCTTTTTATTGGATAAATCATCTTATCAAATCCTCTAATTTAACAGCTTTCTGTAGATTTTGTTCAGGCGTAAAATTGTTGTGCTCTTCTCTATTTTTGCTCGCTTAATATACGAGTTCCTCTCTCTATGTTGGTTGGGGATACGTCATTAGTCTCAGCTATCTTCTTCTTCTTTTCAGGGTCTGTTGTGAAGTTAAGTACTAACATATTTTCTTATCAATACAGGAATGCTCGACAGGTGGATGTACATAATCATCGAGTCGTTGTCGAAATCAAAGACCAGAAGCGTACTTCGGTGATTGGGTTCTCCAGAATCCGAGAAGGCCGGCTAGCGAATATAAAGCCCATGTGCAGTAAATCTTCTTTCATTCGTAATGTTTTCGTATTGTCATTTGTCTATGCATCAGGCTGATAGGTTACCCATCCGTTACAAGTGCTCTGCTGTGGTCGATCCGTTCCAACTTTTCTTAGCTGTCAATTTTGCAAACGTGTTAACTGCTTATCCGTGCATCATTTGTACCAAAAAGCTTAGTAACTGCGGATTTACTTTTTTTGGAACAAACTCTGAGATAAGGTTGTCATACAAGGCATATTTCAGTACTAAAATCTGGCAAGAGACGGTTAAATTTAGGATTGTGAGACTTTATTAAATAATTTTAAAATTTCAAATTAAAAATCACAACAAATTGAAGTTTTGAGTAAAGTGTCACCTAACTTTACCCTGAGATTTTTTAGTTCGCCCCTAGAAAACATTAGTCTTACAAGTGCTATTACTCCTAGGACAATGCAGCTTTAGACTATCATGCAGCTGCAGAAAACCTCGCAGCAACCATAGTGCGCAATCAGAGCTCCTAAATCTAGGCACGAGTCCAGAAACAATAATCAGCGAAGAAAAAACAAGATCAATCACGACGTACCCCATTCTACTATACCATAACATGTCACCGGTTCGATGCTGTGTTCTACTTTCTACTCGCTAGTGTGCAGGCGCATTCACAAATTCGCATGCACCGCTAATGAAACAACAGAGAAAGCAATTTATCCTAATTCGGTTGGATTGCTAGTTTCGTTGCTTCACAACCTCAAAAACCATATAGTTGACAAGAAAGGTACTCCAAATCAGTAGATCTTGCCTACTTTAAAAAAAAAAAAAACATTAAACTGAAAGCCTAAAATTAGCAAACAATTTACGATGCAGCCACATAAGGCGATTTCAATTGCCATTGCCAGCATCAAGGGGATGCCAGCAGTCGCATTTTTCACAAAAGGATGTTTTACACCTACGAAAACTGCTAGCGCTCCCATCCTCAAATAGATGACAGATCCTCATACACAGACTTGATACCTGGCCGCTCTGAAATGGGCCTGATACATCTCAACGCGATACCCAGCACTTCCTTCATCCCCTTAGCTGCGGCTGAGTTAGCTAAATCAGAAGCCATGACTGGATCGAAACAATCCGACCCGCGCCCTTCCGCCACCCTTAGTCGAACCCAATCAGTCAGATCAATACCACCCTCCTCCCCAGAAACTACATCACCTGCACATTTACCGGTCAGAAGCTCCAAAAGAATCACACCAAAGGCATAAACATCCGACTTGAACGAAGGGGAGGGCTTTTTGGAAGCCGCGAGCTCAGGTGCGCGGTATCCGAGGACACCGGAATCGAGGATTTGTTCGACTGTGCCGGATTGGGTCATCAGGCGGTGGAGGCAGTAGTCTGCCACACGGGCATTGAGATCAAGGCCGTCGAGTAGGATGTTGGTTGCTTTGAGATTCCCGTGTGGGATGGCACGGTCGAAATGGAGATAGTTTAGGCCACGTGCAACATCCACAGCTATCTTGAGCCGCTGGGCCCAGGTTAGCGGCGGGCCTCTCCTTCCGGGTCGATCTGAAAAAAAGTAAGCAACTCAAATGAAAAACACACAATCTGGAAGCAGTGTTTGTTGATACAAATAATAAATTTGCACAATTTGTACGTAGGAAGCTTCTAAATTCGGAAGGAGAACAAATCAAGATTGCCGGGTATATACGAAAAGTAAAATATGCTCCCATGTATTACTCGTCAAACATAGCCAAGTAATGATAAAATAATTAAATTAATACGAAAACCATACCATAAAGAAAACTGGCAAGACTCCCTGGCGAAACATAATCTGATAAGATGAGTTTCTCATGCTGTGTAGGGCCCCAATAATACCCCCTCAACCCGACGACATTAGGGTGCCTAATATTCGCAAACTTCCTAGCCTCTTTTGAGAATTCCTTCTTTGGTTTCGCTACGCCTTCTCTAAGCCATTTGACTGTCAAGAAAACCCCATTATCAAGCGTCGCCCTGTAAGAAGTTCCATGACTGCTCCTGCCCAACACTTCAGCTGGGGCCCGCGATAGTTCCTCCGGCGTTAGTGTTATTGTTTCATCCAAGAAGTGCAATTCACCTGCCAACTTATCCGGCGATCGAACATCTAGTTTTCCAAGGCTTTCGTGAAGGTAAGTCTCACCAGATTCAGGTGACCATGAAAATCGGCTGTTTTTAGAAGGCGAATATCCACCGATAGCAGCCAATTTCTCTTCTGGATTTAGTGGGGTAATCATCTCAGATGTCGAGCCTTTCCGAGAAGCCCTTAGGTCATCAGCTGAAACCACAGAAGCCCCTCCACCAGCTTCTTTACCTTTACCACCAGCAGTTTCCGGCAAGCTGTTTCTCTGAGCACTTTTATCTGACACCTTTTCTGAGCCTGATCCCCTTGAAATCCTCTTATAATGGCATATAATGGACAAAAGGATTAGAATTAGTAGAATAACTATACCACCTGCTATTATCGCAACTTTGATGGATGTTTTAAGTTGCTTGTGCCCAAGTTTTTCAGATGGAGTGTTACCAGAACCAGGTGGGCCGCCAGGGAATTCTAACCTGGAGTTTCCAGGGTGGAAAGAAGAATCTGGAAACATCCGTAGGTTCTCCGGGACAATACCAGATAGGTCGTTATAGGACGCATTAAAGAAAGTAAGCGTGTTGGGTAGTGTTGTAGGAAGAAGACCGGTAAAGTGGTTTAGGGATATGTCTAGAGATGTGAGAGAAATTAGCTTAGTAACAGCAGGAGACAAAGTACCTGAAAAGTTATTTGCTGATAAATCAAGCACTTGAAGACCAGTTAAAGAGCCCAAATCATCAGGAAAACTGCCATTAAAACGGTTCCCAGAAATATTAAGCACCTGAAGATTGGATCTATTTGATGCTGACGGTGAGAACATAATGGCCCCTATCAATAAATTGTTTTGGAGGTAAAGCTCTTGTAAAGTGGAGGAGGTAAGCAAATCAGTTCGTATAGGACCACTAAATTGGTTGGAACTGAGATCTAGAACAGTAAGTTTGGGATATTCGGCAATAATTTCTGGAATGGTGTTCGTTAGGGAATTATGCGAGAGGTTTAGATAGTTTAGCCGTAAGAACTGTGAGGTCACCTCTGGAAAGGAGCCTGTCAACTGATTCTGGCTAAGATCGATGTATTCAAGGTCATTTGCCCATTTAGTAATCACAGATAAATTTCCGCCGAATTGATTGCTTGATAGGTCTAAAATAGTGCAGCTTCCTGTGAGCAATGGAAGATTTCCAGAAATGGCATTTGATGAAAGATTAAGGACTCGTAGAGTTGTCGATGTGATCATATTGATATGCCCTGTGATATCCATAGTCATATTAGTACACTAAAAAACAATGGTAAACAAGAGATATGAATAACAATGAGAACACAACATGCATGTCTTGAAGATTCTGCACTATTGCCTAAACTGATAATTTGCGACCATTAAAACTCAAAAGTAATTTAATAAAAAGCTTGCAAATTAAATTAAAGAATATCATACTTAAAAGATGACTTTGTGAGCATCTATCTGCACAGATCTAAACACTGATACAAACATATCAAATAGAATTTAATCTATGTCAGGTAACTATCAATGGCCGCAGCATAGATTGACAAAATAATGCGAAAGAGCAACCATGAAGAGTTATTAAAATGATTAATCAGAAGGATGTAAAACCTTTCAAGCTAGCATTTATAAATGTCAACCTTATCAACAATATCTTTACTGGAGTGAAAATTATGTCTCTGTAGTAGTGCTCAAAGGTAAGAATACTCCAGTTACTCAACGTGGTATTGTATACAATAAATAATACTCAGATTGTTCACCATCCACGGTAGATTATAACACTATGGTTACTCAACTGTTATGCTCGAAGGGAATAACACTAGAGTTGCTCAACTTGTTAATTTATAAAATAATATTCGCATTGTACACCATTTGCAGAAGATTATAACACTTCTCAAAGTCTCTGAGGAGAAATAATCAAAACATGTACTAGCACAGGCAATGAAAGCAAAAAGATGAAAATGGGAAGTATATTCATTTTGTTCAATTCCATTTTTGAACGTAGTATTTTGCATACCTGAAAGATTATTAGCACTCAAATCCAGCTCACTTAACACCAGAGTGTTGTCCTTGAGTAGACCACTAGGTACAAAACCAGTGAAAGCATTGTTCCCAAGCCGCAAAACCTCGAGATCATACACATAATTGAACCCAGGGAGATCCCCTGATAACTGATTATTGCTCAAATCCAGCACTTTCAACCTCCCAAATGTGGAAAGCTCCACTCCATCAATGAGCGTTCCACTCAATTGGTTGTTGCTAAGATTCAAATACTTAACAGTCTCTGAAATGTCTGCCAAAGCCTTGAGCTCCTTTGGGCTTGCCGTAGTGAGTGAATTCCCGCTGAAGTCAACATGAACAACACTTGATTCGACCAGAAATTTCCAATCCACACTGCCATCTAGTTGGTTCCAGCTCATGTCAACATACTCGAGACTAGAAATCATTCCGAGCCCGGAGGGAATTTCCTTCGTAAAGGCATTATACGAGAGATTTAAAGAAACCAAGCTTCTAAGACTCTTCAAGAAATCAGGAACCAGACCCGAGAAAGAGTTCCGGCTTAAATCTAGAGACTGAAGAGAGGAAAGCCCACCAATTGAATCAGGAAGAGGCCCCGTGAAGTCGTTCCCAGCCAGTGAAAGGTTCTGCAGGCTCTGGAGCTTCCCGACGCCATCGGGGAGCTGCCCGGAGAAGCCATTGTTGGAAACATCCAAATACTTCAAGCTCCTGAGGTCACCCAGATTGGCCGGAAGGCTCCCCGAGAAGTTGTTGTCGGCCATGGAGAGCTTCACGAGCATCGTGAGGTTGGCAAAGACGGAGATATCGGCAATGCCGGAGATTCCGCGGTTGTCGAGGATAACACCCGCCACATTTGCTCCATTACAAACTATACCATTCCAGGAGGAAGGGCAACCGTTGAAGTCGATCGACTCCTCATTCCACGAATCGGCGATGAACCCGGTCGGGTCGTGAGTTATCCCCTTCTTGAATGCAAGGAGAGCCAATATATCTTGTGATGGAAGCTGCGCTAAAGATGAGACGAGAAGCAGAGATAGCAGGAACACTCTTACAAGGAGCCCCATTTCCCCCCTCCAACAACAAACTCAAAACTACTGTTTCTTAAAGAAACATCTGAAGCATTTCAAGAAGGGTTTTGTGCATATCAGAGAGAGAGAGAGAGAGAGAAAGAAAGAGGAGCTATAAATAGCTAAAACTCACTGGCCTTTCAATTGAAAGCCCACAAGTTGTGTCCTTTTCGCCCAAAATCTAGCACACCTACAATGAAACATTAACCCCATGTGAGAACCTACCACATTACTCCTTTCTAGGGCCAAAATCCCTTCTCTAGATAATAAATGGGGAATCTGAGGTCGATCAAACGAGAAAAACCTCGTCTTCAAAGAGATCACAGCTCTAGAGCAGCTAACAAATCACAACTTCGCGGAAGGGATCGGAAATTTACCAACGAGATGGAAATGTGGGCACATTAAGAGGAGCAACTACTCCACCGATGCGAGGTACCAAAGCATCTAAAAGAAGCTCCACATTATCAACTCCGAGCAATGAATGGCGCGGGCCCGCGAAGAAGATCCCCCCTCGATGATCCAAAAGCGTTATTATTAGAGAGATAAAAGGGGGAAAAAGATAAAGCAGGAAAAACCCTAGTCGACACAGGAGGGTTGTTAACCAAACCCTAACCCTAGAGACGATCCCACCACAGTGAGAGGGAGAGTGAAGAGGGGAGTGTGCGTGGGAAAATGGGGGCGAGGAGTCGAGGAGCCTCCTCTTTTTTATTTATTTATTTATTTATTATTTTTATTTAAGGTTCTGAGCACTGCGGTTTTTGCTAATTTATTTTGTCGATACGGATTACAGAGGTGGGTTTTACCCGCCAAAAAAGCAGAGGCCTCGCGGACCCCAAATGGTTCTAGAATCCAGCAAATTAATTTAATAGTGGTGGGGTGATATAGTGTGCGCCGAATGGGGTACAAATGTGAACGCCGTTGGCGTCGGGGAATCGGGATGGAGGGAGGGCAATGGGGGGAGAGGGAGTGGGATTTGTGAATAAGGGGGGTGTGCTTATCTTGTCCTTGGAACAGTAGCTCTCTCGTGAGTCGTGAGTGGCTACAATAGCAAGCGGTGCCGGCGTGGCAGGTAGGTCCCACGTCCAGAGTCAATACTTTGCTCTTTGACTGTTTTACTTCGACGTCATCCATTTTACCTGTTAACAACTTTACCTTCCGTTACCATCATCCAAACATTATATTTTTTTATTCAGAGGCGAAAATTTAATAGCAAAAATTATTTGATTATATAGATAGTCAGATCTTTATATTATTAATAAGACAAAATATTTAGATCTTATTAAGTTTTTCACCGTTAAATTCACCCCTTTGATGATCCATTAGATCATACTATTCAACTAACCACTTACTCAACCTTAAAAGGCCCACATCATCCTAACCGCACATCTCTTAATCCAATAGCCAAAAACTTGATAGCACTAATGATTACAGTAGTATTCAAGCAGAGCTCTCTCTCTCTCTCTCTCTCTATATATATATATATAGTTGAAGTAGAATACTCTCAAAAGCACCAAGAGGTTGATGCTTTTGAGTTTTTAACCCTTGGATGGAGAAATGTAAGGTTGGAATGATGATGGTAGATGGAATGGTATTTGATCCAAGAGCTACTAGTAATCAAAGAGTAGATCCAATGGTTAAAAACTTAGAAACTCCAAGGAATTGGTGCTTCTAAAAGTATTCTAACTCAATTATATATATATTTTATAATATTAAATTTTAATCATATTAATATAAGCTTGAACTTCAACTCCGCTCATATTTCTTTTGTCGAAAATTAATAAAATGATCAGTGGAGGTAGAATACTTTGGAAAGTATAAGGACTTACACGCGCAGCCAAACCTGTTTCCAGAGGGAGACGGACATTCCATAATTCTGGCGGCGGTGATTCGCGCTCAAAACCCTTCAAATCCCCTCTTTTACATATCTCAACGCAGATATGTAATATCTATAAAAAAAAAAAGGAAAAGAAATACAAAAGAGAAAGAAAAAGAAATAAGCTGTCACAGGTAGATAGATCATAGATATGTCCATCATTCAAGTGGTTGGTTGTAAGAAACAAATACTATAGGATGCACGCACGCCTATTGTCTCCAGGCTTTTGATGCTAATTTTTGTTGTTAAAGGACCCCAGCACATAGCAGTATATTATATATATTAACTAGAGCATCTTATATATTCTCTCTTTGGCTTTTAAAGGAGATTATTATTTGGAAAAGTGCTTTTGATTGTGAGAGAAGCGGAAAAAAAAGGCAGTAAAAGATGGTATGTATCACAAGGGTGCAGTATTCAAGTGGTTATGAAGTAGCGCACCCTACTAATGAATAATTTCACTGTCACGTGTCAGGTTGAAAGAGTACTCCCCTTGTCCCTGTCGAGGGAGAGGACGTTTTCTTGTTGGAGGATAGTGTGACGGTGGTCTCTGTGGGAGGGATGTATTGGGATCTTCCTTCTCCCCACCCCATGGTCCTCCTCCATTGTATCATCCTATCACAAATCTCACTTAGATAAAAATGTATAAAATTTACCTTAAATTATTATTATTGTAAACAACATTTTGTTATAAATGTATAATCTGCCATGTGTCAGACTATAACTTCATGAAATATATATATGGGGTAAACAAACTATTTTGCCACCTTTTTTTTAAATAATTCAAGTATTTTAGAAGACTCCAAAAGAAAACAAAAATCAGTAGAAAAATCAGTAGAAGACTCCAAAAGATGTAGCATCAAAGCCTTGCATTTAAATTCCAAACCATGTCAGTTTTGAAGGAAAAAAAAAGCTTAATTACACTCTATTACATTGTACTGTAGTGGTATTTTTATAAGCTACATTGCACAAATTTTTTTTTTCCCCAAAGGCATGATTATATTATTATATTTTATCAATCTCTAAACAGTATTTCAACTTCATTTCTATTTTTTTATCTTACACTATTTTCTTTTCTCATAAATACTACTAAACTATTTTTTCTCACCAATCTCTACATTATTGTTAACAAATCTATTATTTTAGACAAAATATAACGACTTTGTTAAAAAAACACTGATTAAATAGTAGAAAAAAATAAAATAAATTTCAATGATAGAGTCATTAAAATTTTCTATCAAGCTATTTTTACTTATTATTTTGTTATTTTTTATACATGCTGTTATTTTTCATGTCAAAATGAATTGAATATATATGCTTTGTCATATTTAACCAGTATTTTTTATCAGTTTTTATATAAAATCATAGGTTCATTGTTTATAACATAGAAATTGAAAAAAGAGAATAGTTGAGTTAGTGCCTTTGAAAAAAGAGAATAGTTGAGTCAGTGCCTTTGAAAAAAGAAAAGTATAGTGTAGACATTTAAAAAAAACAATTTGTAAAGCACAATGTAGTATAGTTTTATTAAGCCAAAAAAATCCAAAATATATATGCCAATTAGGGGTGGCAATCCAGTTTCTTGTTGGGAATGACTCGTGTTCGTGTTATTTCGTGAACACGAAAATATTCGAGCTTCGCATCTCCGCTCGTTTAGTAAACGAACCCGAATACGGCGACGAATTTTTTTAGTCTCGTTTAATAAACATAGTCGAACAATTTGAAAGTGAGGCCGGCTTACTCATTAGAAGCTCGATAACGGCTCGAATGCATATATTTTTATATTTATATAATTTATTTAATTTATATTTGTATATATAAATAAATAATTATATATAATATATATTTTTATTATTTAATTTTTAACAAAATAAAATATAAATGCGAGCTTAATTATAAAAAGACTCATTTATATATAAAGTTTTAACTATTAAATCAAAATCTAATGAATAAGATTTTATAAATTTATTTTTTAAATATATTTAATCTAATTCTTTTTAATTTATTTGTTTTTCATTTACGAATGTTTTGTTTATTGCTTATTAAACAAATAAACACGAAATTAATTTTTTCTGCTGATATTTTAATTTAGTCACCAAGGTTTGAATAACACGAACACCCTTAGCTTCGTTTAAGCAGACTCCTAATGCCAATTCAGAATTCCATATAATCCAAATACTTACTCCAGATATATATATATATATATATATATATATATATATATATATATATATATATATATATATATATATTAAAAAAAAAATGACAGTCAACTACTTAGTGAAGTCTACTCTGCAGTAACTCCATCAAAGAGAATCAGAGATAGAAGGAAAAACACTAACAAGAAAGCAGCAGAAATTATAAGTTCATTGTCCATACAATTTATTATAGAAATTTGTCTTTGCATAATTTCTATTCTAATTTTCCATATAAACCACTGTTAACGAAAGAAATAGCATAATATTACCCATTATAAATTACAGTGATTTTACTATCATATAATTTTTCCTTTAATATTCTGTGGTTTATACGATATGATAATTTACTAATGCCTTAAACAGTCATTTCTTAAAATAAATAAATAAAGCAAAAAATCACAGCAAAGAAAAGTCCTATACCTTTGAGGCTTTGACCCATAATGTAGCAAAAACTGTAAATGGTATATGCAAAGGGGGCAGGACTCGGGAGTTGGTGAAAACATTAATAGCGGCTTTATTAGTTTGGAAGAGAGCACTTTGGATTCTTTATGTCGCATTTCTGGGAATGGGGCAACACACAAAATGCCCCATCAAAAGTAGTAAAAAGCTAGAGTTGCTAGGGCAGTCACAAAGCCATATATTAGTGCACAAAATGGAGCAATTAGCAAAATAAACCTTCTTTATAAAAAGGCCTCTTCGTTTTTTAATACCTGGACAGAGGTTCTCTTTTTACAAGGGGAGTGTGGTTGTTGGGCGGCATCCAATGTATTCTTCACCTTCTAGCTTATGGCCCATGCAATAAAAAAATTTATTCTTTACATTTAATACAGTAAAAAGAAATATTTGGAGTGAAAGGGGGTGCAATTGGTATTAGATGAGGATTCGTCTAATCTGAGTGGACTGGACTAAATGGAGCATGAGTTAAAGACAGAATAACGAATCATCGATATTAGTAGCAGTTGTGTCTGCTAGTTGGCTTTATTGGTCTATGCAAAAAACTTGTCTTAGCTCAAAAGGGCAAATAGAATGTCCAAATTGGTTGGCTAATCACGCAGGAAAAATCTGTTTGGGATATCCAATCATAAGTTTCAACTTTATTGAAAAGGGAGCTTAACTGCTTAAGCTTTTCGGCTAAAAAATAGACAAAAGATCTACTAAAACGAATGGCTCTCTCGGGTTGGCGCTAATAATTCCAAACCTTCTTTATCTACCCAACGATTAGGAGGATGTGTAGGGATGCATTGTAAGGTAGGTTATAATAATATCAACAAAAGTGGATCCTACTACAACATGTGGATTGAATTTGGTCCGTTTCTATACACAAGTTTCACCAGGTTTTGATGTAGCTAATGTGCTAATACTAATTTCTAACTCCAGTAACACAATATGGACCTGAACCGGAAATTTGCTACCTACACTATAGTACTTTTTTAACCGGAAATTTGCTCCGGCTTCAAATCTAGTACTTTTTCTACATACACTATAGATGAAGTGCTATGCCACGCTTCGTCCTTGATGGAGATTTGCTATGTACTATTTAGTTGTCATTAATTTTTTAAGTATATTCTTAGTATGTTCTTGTTAGATTGACTTCGTGGATAACACAACATAAAAGGTAATTCTAAATGAGTTTAGTCAGTGAGGTCATTGATTCCATTTCCAGACATTATCCTTGTTCCAACCAGCACTTCAAGAGGAATGGAAAAAAATCGTACTTTTCTCTCAACTTAAGGAATAATTGTGTCTGCCATCATTCAACTAAGAGCAGCCTTACACACTGATTATAGTGCACTATACATGCTAAGACGCCTGACACTCAAAAGCTTCGAGTACATTGTACTGGCTTATTGACTCTTTGTGCATGCATTTCCTACTCATGCCTCTGATTTTGTTGCTCCTTCATTATAGTTGGAGGAATGCTTCATTATAATGGTCCCATCAAGCCCTGAATCTTTCTAATCCTATGGTCCCGAACCAGCCATAATAGAAAGTCACTGCATACCTCTTCTACACTCCATTAGGATTTAGAGAAAAGGAGATAAAAGAAAAGATAGTTAGAGGGAGAATAAGTTTCTCTCATTTGGATCAAAACTTAAGAGAAAAAGAAGAGAAATGGAGGAAAGGAAAGAGACCTTCCATAATGGTTATTTTTTTCTCTCCATAAGTGGAGAGAGAGAGATTCATTTTTTCCCCTTAATCTAAACAACATGAGAGAATTACTTTCCTTTCTTTTCACCCCTTTCCTTTATCTATTTTTCTATGCTTTTATTTCTATCTAAATGAAGCATTAGTGCATGTTACACCGAAGCAAAAGTTTTTTGTAGTTATTGCAGGGAAACTTACACAAATCCTACCCGCTTGGCCCCCAAAATATGACCCTAAGAATTTTGGGTTAGTTCCTGAAGAAGATTTCCTAATGATATGATTGTGGCCTCACAATTAGTCCAACCTAACTTTGGTAGCACTTTGATCTAGAATCTTGGGTAGACGTGAGCAAAGGGTGCAAATTGTAACTGCTTAGTTTAGGCACAAGCCTAATCCAAAATAACCGGTTAGACCATATCAGAAAGTATAGCCCGCCTCTGGATCGGTTGTGAGGGCCCGGGTTGCACAGGTTCAGGTCTACAGTCTTGGGTGGTCCAACGAGATTCAGACTGGACCAAGCTTAAGCCTGCCACAACCACCTGAACTCTCCGCTGATCTGATAACACAGGAGGTGATTCTAACCCAAGAAAAGTTTGATGATGAAACTTAATCTGGCGTGTATCTTATAAATAACTAGTTAAAATTTTCCTATCCTGAGATCAGGATAACTGACCCACTCCAAACAAAATGGAATGAATGTGTTCTAGCAAAATTTGGAAGGTAGATATTACCTACTAATTATTAGTTTTTCAGTCACTGTTGATTGTTTCCTAACAGATTGATCTTCTAGCTAAAATAGAATCAAAATTAGCCTTATTGCTTCTTTATTTGTCTGTGGCTATTGGTTTAATTCTCTATACTGTCCACATGAGATACTTGCATATTAAATTAACGCTAATTTGGTATCTTTTCAACGAGTTCCATGCGCATGGTTATTCATATCCTCTACATGCACAAACCTAGAGTTTTAAGACTATTCTTGAACTTCATATCAGGAGGATCTTAAAACAGTAATCTTTTAGTGGCAGTTACTACCACATCACATATGAGACATGCCAGATTAATGTGATAGGATGGAAAAGTCGATGAGATAGGAGTGACAGAAAATTGCTTGCCAAATCCAATATATGCAGTAACAAACAGAAAAGAGGAACCTGGAAGGGAGAATAACCCGGATGCTTCTTTTATATTCGCACCATCTTTGATCATCCGTCAAAGGAAGGATAAGGTTTGGCCACAATATATCAGGAAGCTGCCACAAAGTTAATGCCAGGTGTCAGTCAAAGAGCCAGTATCCAACTTACATGCATACACCCCTATATATTGGAGAGAAATTCTGACGAGAAAGCTAAGGTAAAGAGAGAGAGAGAGAGGGGGGGAGAGAGTTAAACCAAATGGCTGTAGCCTCTGTTATGTCCTCTGTTGCATTGAAACCATATACTATACTAGAGGAGAGATCAGAAGTTAGAGGCCTCCCTTCACTAGCAAGAACCACTTCTCTCAGAGTAAAGGCTAGCAGTGGCAAGAAGATCAAGACCTCTAAACCTTATAGTTAGTAACTTAGTATTGCAGGGAATATATCTACAAACTATCATATGTATGAAAAATAGAAATATTGATTGTAAAAAATACTGTCACATGTATGATAAAAAAAAGTGAAGAGAGAAACATATATAAATAGTTAAATCAATAATAAATGGTAAACTAGATCTCATTGGCAACAACAGTAGAGTAACGAAGCTAAGGCTAAAAGCTGAATTGCATCCAAGAACAGCAAGAGTCATCTGCACATTATTCTGACAGAAAAATTGCATAATAACAGGGCTCATACAATTTTTCAGTAGATATTTTATCCTAAATCATATTTCTTACTTCTTAGTCTCTTCCTATACTCTTTTCCTGCTCTTATAGTAAAATTATCATAATTCCTAGGTCCTAGAGGAGGATTGAACTTGAAAGACGGTGTTGATGCATCCGAAAGGAAGGCCAAGGTCAGACTTGCACCTGTACACACACCAAAGCGCACCCCCCCTTCTCTCTCTGCTGATATTGTGAATCAACTTCATAGCCATGCATGTTTTTTTCCAAGGTACTTGCAAAATTTGAAGTATTACATTGTTTACATCTCTGCAGGGAAAGGGTGTTTATCAATTTGTTAACAAGTATGGAGCAAATGTCGACGGTTACAGGTAGGAACTTAACATCAGATTTAAAGTAAAGTAATTATTACTATCATTGGGTTAGCTGTACTTCAGAGCATCTACAACTGTACAAGCAGTGTAAGGATGCAAAATTTTCTTTCAGTTTCACAACAAAATATTGAGGTTCTAAACAGAACTTTCATAACTAGGAAAAAGGAGCTCTGGCTTATTAACATATTCTGCAAACATATCAATCTATTCAACTCATCTTAATACCTTCTATCAGATAATTTACATTCTTTGTAACTTGCAGCCCAATATATACACCAGAAGAATGGTCTCCAAGTGGTGATGTCTATGTCGGAGGTAAGCACTAACAGAACATGCAAGAGGATAAACACTGTACTATGCAAAACAAACTACCCAAAATAAGAGAACTCAGTTAACTCCACCTGATAATAGACGAAATTTGACTTTGCACTTACTTCTTGAACCTAATGCTGGCATAACGGGGTTGTTGCAGGAAAAACCGGACTGCTCCTTTGGGCTATAACTCTTGCTGGACTTCTAGGTGGGGGAGCTCTTCTTGTATATAACACAAGTGCCTTGCCTCAATAGACTTGTAGCTCATATTGCCTAATGGTCCCGCTTCCTACCTCTAATTACTACCACTCTACAAGGTGTTAAAACTAGTTCTGGATGGGCATATAACATAGTAGTGAGAATGTAGCTTTCAATTGATTTTATACAGAGTACAGTTAATGAAGTCTAGTCTACATGTACAACTATAATTTCAACTAGTACGTTTGTTATCAATTTAAGTTACTCAAGATGTCTACATTGCAGTCTTTTTTCTTTTTTAAAAGATGTCTACATGGATAATACTTCTGGTTTTTGAAACGGTTGCGATCCACAGATTGAAATACTCAAGCATCTAAATTGAAGCCACTTATCACAACAGATGAAAAAGAAAAGTACAATTGAATAGTAAATATGCTACAAATTAGGGAACAAATGCACCATGATGATTTGATGCTATCAAATAATCATGCCATGAAATGAGAAAGCACAAATTGAGAATCAGAAGATTACTATGCAAATGACTTAAACATAACTAGTCATGACAACATTTTTGTCACAAAAAAAAAGAAGAGAACAAATGGCATCTAAAACATTTTCAAAGGCTGTAAACAAAGGACTTGCTATTACACAAGAAGATTCGAAAGAAACATAATGCAATGGTGAAATATTTGCTACAAAATAGATTGTTATAAGTAAATATCTGTATTTTGGACATCCAAATGAAATTCTAGCAAGATGCTGTCAATATATTGAAAAAGAAGTGAGATAAAATTAATGAAAAAAAAAAGGAACACACACACATAAGCAAGCATGCATTTAGAAAATCACATAAACTTTAAGAAAACAAGTCGGTGTGCAAAAGCTAGCACTGGTGTGTGCACATTTGCACTAGTTGCAACAGAAACTTCAATCAAAGTACAGTGACTTAAGGGCTTTCTATGCTCAAGTCCAATTTCCTAGACAATTCTTCCAACATATATGTGATTGGTAAAGAATTGATTCACAAATATCTGCTTAATAAATGCTGGAAAAATAAATAAGCCACTAGCTGCATGTGTTAGCCAGTTCAAAATAAGAAAGGAAAAAGCCTCTAACCAAAGTGTAATCGTCATAGTCCCATGAAGCTCCACAAGTCCACATTGGCTACACAAGAACATATCTCCACGAGAATGTTCAGTAATTAATGAAATAGAATCCTGGTCAAACTAGTAAAATTTGAAACATAAAGCAGAACAATTTATACAGCTAAACAAATTCAATTCGTACACAACGGTTATCAGCCCAAACTTCTCAGTACAGAAAGAAGATTAAACAAAGACAAATTCATGCAGCTTCTAAAAAGTATGCATTATTCAAAGTAACACTAGATACAGGCTCCATTTATTTAAGTCATACTAAGCAACCTTGCACAAATTATAGACACCTGAGTAGCAAACTAACCATATTATAAAGACACGAACTGCACAATGACCCATTATTCTATCTCAATCGACGAGATTAACTGCAATACTGAAACAAAGATGCTTGAAGGCTTTGAATCTGCCATCGTCAAGTGAGACAGAGGCCAAATGTTTCGATATTTCTGTCTCAGAGATATTTTCATAGCTAGCTTCATTGTTGCAAACAAAGTAGCCACCACATTCCCATGGAAAAAGCTGACACTCCATTGTCACATTTTTGACCTGGAATATACATAGAGAGAAATTACCACCCCAAATAAATGTCACACAAAACAAAGATATGATATCGTACGTAATAAAAGCAGATTAAATATGAGTAAGTCCGTTAGATTCAGCAAGCATTTTACCTGAGGAAACAAGAATATCTTTGTGCCACAATCAGTAATCAGCAAATTAAATGCAATATTCTGACTCTGTAAGGTGGAGCAGATTTCTGTCACTAGAGCGACTAGTGACTTCAAATTCTTGCTCATGAACACCAAAGTTTTAAGAGGATAGTCCATGACTTCACAAATTTGGGTGTCTGTTATGAACACATCCTCATATGCAGAGATGGTAGGGAAAAGCTCCACAGGTAAAGGGTTTGCAAAGTAATTGGCCTGTGACATACATAGATTAAACATGTCAACACAGTTTTTTTTTATTGTGTTAATGCATTGAAGATATATGGTCAAAACCATTTCAAGTGCGTTGGCATGATGCTTACAACTAAGGCAACGAAGAGAAGCTGTAGACTACATATTTGACATACGATTTTACTCACCTGACTAGTTACAGAACTACAAAGGTAAATGATCCAGAAACATCTTCAAGTAGTGAAATAAGCAAAGTTTAACACTACTAACGAACGTCCCATAGCATATATAGATGGCATTTTTTCTTCTAAAAGACAAAACTAAACTAATTTGAGGACTCTGTGTCATACACTGATTGTAATATGATAATTCACACCAAAAAGCAAATAAATAGGCAAGGAAATCCCTTCAAAAAATGGCCATTTACTTCAAAAAGCCTTACAAGACTCCAAGTAACAACCTCATCAAGGAAATTATCAGGCGGATTAGTATTTAGTTAAATAATAAAGAAAATCCAGGAAATGCTTCATCCGGAACACCCAAATGAGTACTCAGAAAATCAAGCTGCCTGAGTAGAATCATACTTATAAGATGATAACAATCATTATAGAAAGCATGCCCATTAAGAGAAAATGCTCAAGAAATATACCTACCTCCTGGACAAAAAGAAATGGATAGTAAATTGATTCGAAATCTACACAAATAGAGATTAAGCATGCTTTTCAGAGAAATGAAACTCCGAAAGATTGTAAGGCATGATTACATGCGAATTGAGGTTTGGAGGTGCTTAAAAGATGTTCAAAGAATCTAGACCAAATTTATTATCTGTAACCTTATTTCTTGTAAAACAACAAAGTGAATTTGGTTTCCAATCCACCATTGTTGCATCTTTGTCATCCCAACTGCAGCAAACATAATAATGAAAGAAATGTTGCAGACAAAGGGGAAAAAAAAACAGAATTGTTTCATAATCTATGTGATTGCATTCCCTCTAATCATATTCGTAAAACAAAAACAACATAAGAAAACGATAGGTTGTCAACTTCACTAATGTGATCAATGTTTGGTCAGAGAACTCCTGATACAAAACCTGTGGTTTATAATGACCACAAGAAGTGAACACATTTAAAACCACTACCGATTAAGCTCAAATAAGTCCATGTGAAACAATCCGATATCAACGCAGGAAAAATATAGTTGAGACAACTTCAAAATTGTAAACCTTAAAATATAAAAGATATCTAGAAGACCTGTGGAACTCATAAAGTAGGAGGAGGTTTGCATTAGAGAGCACTCCAATTTTTAATTTACATCCATAAATATATTGTGTATGTCATATTTTTCAAGAAATCTTTCAAAATTCTTGCCCATTAACCCATCACAATCATCTAACATCATCACTCTTTTAACTTTCCCACATAGTTATAGTTATTTGAGCTACCCTAAAATTCCTCTACAGCATGCAATTTATTCTATTTCACTCGTACCCAACATCTAGGTTATGTGTAGGCATGCAGGCATGTCGCCTCTGTTAAGGCCATAAGACAGACTCCTAAATTTCCTAAGCATCTGATACATGCAAACATTTGCAACCATCACTCAAAACGAAGGAGCTGAAATTCAAAGATAAGATACCTAGGCCTCACTAAAAACGCACAATCAGGACATTAAAAACAAAAAGAAACTCCGGTCTAACATGACGGTTGTCACGCTCTCCAAAGTCCAAACAGTCTCTCTACTTGGAACGAGTTGTTAAAAGGTATAACATTAAGCATATATAGGTGGGCTTATTCTTATGAGGTCCATATATAAATTACGGAGAAAAGTTTAATAGACTGAGAGATATAGATATGATTTGCACGCTGTACAAAAAATTAAAAATGTCAGCAAGACTACCTGAAAATGTATATGACCAGAAGTTGTAGAGGCATTGTCAAGGAAAACTCGAAATGAGGAATTATTAACTTCAACAGCAATCTGTGTGACTAATCCTAATATCATTCGGTCCCAAAACAGCGGTAGCTGGTGGCTAACATAAGGCACCAAGTAGACATGACCGTACTCGACAGGATTCCCCTTAGACAAAAAGACATGGACCAATCATAACCACAACTCAAAAATTATTCTGCACATAGTTTAAGTTTAATTTGTATGAACTGGAGATTCATACTTACATTAGCAATGATCAGAACTCCATCTTTAGGTAGCACCGTCAAAGGTAGCAGCTCAGAGCTCTCCTTTTCTCCCTGGCAAACACAGAAGAGTATTTCCTCCTTGCAATTTTTCGTGTAGTTTGACTTCACAAATCCCAACGATTCAAGGAAGTTGTTCTCAAATTCCTTAAGAAATTGTGCATTCCATCTGTTATTCAATTGGACAATAAACTTCTTTCTACCACTGATAACCTGCAGAGTGACAGAGTCATTCGGAGAATGTGCTAAAAGCCTAAAAACTAAACTGGAAGACTGATTGTGTCAATTAAAAGCCTTGAAAATGCACCTTAAATTCGCAGGCAGTGACATCGTATTCAAGCTGACCCCTCCAAGCATGATATTCCCACTATGATTGTAAAGTAGAAGATTAAATTAAAATTCAAAAGCAATCAGAAATAGATCCCAATTCTAGAAAGTTATCGACCTGAGAGAGGAGGAAAGTGTCCAGTAAACTCTGACTATCCTCAGCAGTGAAGGAACCTCCGCAGGGACCATTGTCCTTCGGAATAACACCAAGGCCGTAAAGATATGTCTTGATACCTGAAAATTTCACAATGCCCCAAAGCAAGAATCAGACAGGATGCAATTTGAGCTCGACTTCCTTTCTTGTTTTCTTTTTTTTTTTTAAATCTTTTCAGCCATTTTCAAACTGTCACAACACATTACAGGATCCAATTTGGTTCAGGTTTATATGACCATGACCAATGCATACCAAGCATGAAAAATATATATGAGATGAAAATTCACTACTAGTGAAGAGCTATAAGATTGCATATGAGTGATAATATTCATTAACATTTAGTAAAATAAATAAAGAATAGGGCAGACAAACCTTTTGGAGGCACTTGGTCGCCTTTAGACTGCTCTGAGCTAGAATTCTGCCTCAGAAATGGGTATTCACCCTCAACCTGTGTGACTGACACCATATTTTATGACACTTAATAGACCAACTAAAACAAAAAACTATAATACTGAAGCCTGATCAGACTTCAGCACCACCACCAGCAAGGAAAGTCAGATCAGAAGGATGCCCTCCGGCAGAAGGTAGGGCACCCCGACCGCCGTGGAAAGAAGGGGACGCAAGGAGAAACTTAGGAAAACCCTGGGAACATTTTCTTCCCCTTCTAATTAGAACACGGGTTTCTTTGCTCGAAGCCGTGGTTGGATTGCTGAAGCCAGCCCTAATCGGACCAGCAATTTCTTCAAAGAACCAGCGAATTCACAAGAAACTCTGCGTCCCCAGAAGATATAAGCAGGTAATCAACAAAAAGACCTGATGATTAACAGGACAAGGAAAGAATTATATTCCTGTTAGCAATGCAAAATTCAAATGATATCCCAAAATTACGTGAAATGCCGGATATGTTTGTTCAATCTCTTTCTTTTTCTTTTTCTTTTTCCTTTCAAATAAACATTTAGGTTCAAAACCAACTATAAGTCCATCAACAACAAGAAACCAAATTATCCAGAGGTTTCGATTTAAGCAAATTAAAACCCTAATTCAGGAAATTATTGCACAAGAACACAACAATTATGTTTAAACCCAATATTAATTATTATGTATTTATCAGTCCCCATTAACCAACAACAAACCAAATGTAATCCGGCATAGAATGAATAAACCATCACTTTTCAGAACCCAAAATTCACCATACAATGTAAAGAAAGTGACCATTCTTATAAACAAAAAACCAAGTCTAACTCAGGGGAAACCGTAATTTGTTAAACAAAGAAAACTCATAAAATAACCCGATCAAAGAATGCTATACATTTCGGTAACCAAGACAAACTGAAAAGAACATCTCCAAATAATGCACAATGCCGCACAAAATTTCCCACTTCCGCAGGACATTAAAATTTCTAAACCGAAATGCAAGCCCATCGACAACACACAACATTACGCAAACATTATAATCGTCAAGATCCTGAAATTTCTCCGCTAAAAATAAACATAATATATCTTGGAAACCCTAACTCATGAAATTACCACACAAAAACACAACAAGACGAAATCCGAAGCAATCCATTAGAGATCGATCTAATGCAACTCCAAAACCCAAAAGAAAACAACGAGATACATCACACATCACAATAAATCGACGATTCTTGTCAGAAAAAAGAAAAAAAAACATTAAAGCCCAAATCGGGAGAGAGATAGCACAATCGAATCACCGCAACAAAGGGGAATCGAAGAACAGCGGCAAGGGAAGATGATACCGCTAGGGTTTTTTCGGAGGAAGAGGGAGGAGCTGTGTTCTTTTTCTTCTTCTTTTTTTTTTTCCTCTCGTCTCTTCTCTCTCTCTCTCTCTTCGTTGGGAGGGGAAACGAAAACGGAAACGGAAACGGAGAAGTAGATCGTGTGATGTTACGTTGCCGCAGAGGCAGAGCAAAGTATTAATAAACAGAGAGCGTTTTGTGATGATCCCCTGATATTTATAGCCGTACAACGCGGTATATGCTCCCTAGACAACGTTCCGATTACCCAGGAATTAAAAAAAAAAAAAAAGACATATTTTACTGAAAAAAAATAAAAATTTTATTGGTAGCCCTCATAATATCTGATAATTTTGAAATAGAGATATCAGATCATCTGATCCTACCTCCAATCTCGCAATTTACGTTATATGCTAAAATTTAGTTTGATATTGAGATTTATCTAATACTTTTAAATAAAATAAAATATTTTTATATTTTTCGATAAGATCGTAAAAAATGTATAGTAATTAACTCATCATAATATGCAGAATGTAATATTATTTATAAAAATAAATATAATATTTTTTTATCGTACTTTTTTATCGTATGTAACACAATCTCCTCGTGTTTCCTGCCTCTCGAATAACCCCTTGCATATTTTTCCTTTGATCACTTTCAAAGCATTTCGGATTCAAGAGCTAAGCCACTTTCTCGTTAGAGAGCTAGTGAAATAAGCTTGCCCATTGCTTTTCTCAATTTATACTCTTTTATTAATATTTTTGAATTTTTTGGTTTGGACATTAAATATTTTAATTAATTGAATTAGAATTTTTAATTAAATTTATTAATAAGTGTATCAAATTTTAAGTATTTTTAGTAAAGAAAAAAGAACATTTAATCAAGAATTAAGTACCGTGGTAAAGGATCACGTCGGAAACTTGTCGACATGTTCTTACGGTGCGCTCCATGCGTGTCGGTAAAAAATATATATATATACGTATTAATGTGTGATATAAAATGTTTATTTTATTTAGTAACAAAATATGTCAATTATTTAATATATATTTTTATTAAATTTTTTAAATTTTATTGAAAAAATTACTTACTAATTTTAAAAATAAAAATTTTTTGAGTTGTGTCATCGATATATCGTACAAAATATAGATATCTTTACGATCGATCTGTGCGGTAGATACAGTTTATATCGATGAATACTTAAATTCTTACATTTAATTAATATTTCATATGTTATAATTACTATATATTTAATAAAATTTTAGGTGGCAGATTTCAAATTTATAGTTGAGGAGGCTCGGAGAAATTCCTTCTCCACAAAAATAACAAAAAGGAAATAAAAAAAAAACAAAAAAGTCGACCAACTTTTGGAGTTAATGACGTGCGCGCTGACGCCGGTTCAGTACGAAGTTAACAGGAGCTAATCACTTTGCGGATTGCACCCAATCTCGTTCGTCCACTTCAACTGCAGAGTGGACGGCCGTGATTTACTGATCATCTCTTATTCGGATACGTGATAGTGAAACCGAAGCACGCTCCGTAAACACATTTATTTATTTAATCACAAGAGGGAATCTTCTTAGCTTTGTTTAGTTCAGGAAAAAAAGAAAAAAACGAAGAACCAGTTATTTTCCAGATAGATACAAGTTCAAATAAAAGTCTAAAATAGATAATTTTTACATTTGGACCTAAAATAGATAATTTTTACATTTGGATAAAAATTCAATAATTTTTTAGAAATAAAAAAAATAACGTTTAGATATATAAGATGGAATAAGAAAGATAGTGTATAGTTATAAATAAAAAATAATAATATTATCTTCTATTTAAATTTAAAATTTAAAATTTTATATTTAAAATTTTAAATTTAGATATATAATTTTTAAATTTAAAATTTTAAAATAAAATTTTAAATTTTAAATATCAAATTTAAAATTTTGAAATTCTAAATTTTAAATTAAATTTAAATTTAAAAATATCAATTTTTAAATTTTAAAAAATTAAAAATAATAATTTAAATTTTAGAATTTAAAATTATAAATATTAATTTTAAGATTACAAATTATTAGATTTATGTAAAAGAAACTTTTTAGGAAAAAGAGCTTGGCTATCGAATGAAAAACAAAATACAAAATTTAGGGTACAATCAATCTACCGTCTCTAGAACAAAGTGAAGAAGCAAATTCTTAACAAATTTCTATCCATACATTCATTTTTTTTTCTCAAATTTATTTTTCAAATTAGCCGCATCACGAAACTGTCGAAAAGTCAAAGTACCAAAACTAGGAAAAAAAATCGTACAAAGCCTCAGACAATAATATGGACTGCATGCATCTGCGACAAAACATGTCACCTGCTGCTCTGACAAAAAATTATAATTTACTCCAATCATTGCAGCAGAGTAATCAAGTCGAGTACGAATTAAGAGCTACAATTCAATTGAAAAATTTACACGGAAATAACTAAGAAGAAAAAGAAAAACAGTAGAATAAATAGCATGGAAGATCTCTATTTGCAGACCAAGCACAAATGATAATTTATCGAAGCGATCGCAGGAACTCAGAAAATAAATAAACAAATGATACAATAAATGAATATATATTGGGTGAAATTAATTAAAATGAAATTTGCATTACATGCCGAGTGCGCGGATATAAACTACACAGATACTAATCTGCATGCTTGCAGCATCACCTCCTCCATTTCTACTCAGACGCGAGGAACTGACAAAGCCAAGCTCTTAATTATATATTTAGTACCTCTGCGGATTCTCCGTCTATGCTCTGCGAATCTCTACAAGCTTCCTCTCCTTCCTCTTCGATGCTCGAAAGATTCGCGTCTTTACTTCTCAGATAAGCTTGGTGCAGTTGTGAAGCACATTCAAGATGCCACAAGACTTCGCCTATCGAAGGCCGGTTCTTCCCCTCCTCGGCAAGGCATTTCTCAGCTATCTCCCCAAACTTTTTCAAGGACTCCAAAGAGTAATTACCTCCGAGACGCGGGTCCGTGATAGTCTCGATCGAATTCCTCCTCTGCCCGTAAACCGCCCACTCAGCAAGGTTTATCTGATCCCTCGGCAAACTCGGATTAATAACAGGCCGAGCACATAGCACTTCGAATAGCACAACACCAAAGGAATAGACATCTGATTTTTCCGTTAATTGCTGCCGTCTAAAGTATTCAGGATCGAGGTAGCCAAAACTTCCTTTCACGGCGGTGCTAACATGCGTACGGTCCAATGCCGGACCATCTTTCGACAGCCCAAAGTCCGCCACTTTCGCGACAAAGTCCCTGTCCAACAGTATATTTGTTGTCTTTACATCTCGGTGAATTATTCCTCTTTCTGCTCCGGTGTGAAGGTAGTGGAGTCCACGAGCTGCCCCGATGCAAGCGTCGAGCCTTTGCTTCCATGTAAGAGGGGGGAGATCGCTCCCAAATAAATGGCTTCTCAAAGTCCCATTGGCCATGTACTCGTAGACCAAAATCATCTCCTTTTGTTCGTCACAATACCCAATCAAGGAAACAAGGTGGCGATGTCGGAGCTTCGAAAGCATCCCAATCTCCGTCTCGAATTCTTTCAAGCCCTGTTGAGAATGTGGGTGGGCGCGCTTAATCGCTGCAAATTTGCCATCTTCGATCTCGCCCTTGTAAACCTTGCCAAAACCTCCGACTCCAATAACCAATGATTCGTCGAAGTTCTTCGTAGCTGCTCTAATCTCCCCTATTGTGAATCTCCTCCCAGTTCTGGCACTCGCCATCGATCCATTAGGGTTTAGCGGGGAAAGGGATGCAAGAGCACTTGTGTTGCTTCCCACGGTCCCATGGAGAGAGAGCGGACGCCAATTAGGATTATTTTTTGGGGGGTCCTTTACGCGAATCGTTTTCTTTTTTCGGATAAAGAAGCACAATATAACAACAAAAAGTAAAGATACCACGAACACGAAACCAACCCCAGAACCAACTCCAATCCACAAGGCCTTACTTTTTGCCTCTTTCTCATTAACAACAGTCTCATTACCATCGAACCTCTTCGTAGCATGAGCAAGATTACCGTTTCGGCTGATCTTGAAGATCTCAACCCCGCTGAGAAGCGCATCAGAGCCCGTCGGACCAGTTGCCGAGTCCCCGCCCAATTGGAGCCAAAGAGCGCCCATCTGTTGCGTAGCAGCATCGACGTAGTCCTCGTGGTAGGCTTTGTTCTTCCCTCCTGCTTTCACGAACACATCATAATTTGCCGCAGCAGTTTTGTTGTTTATATAAATCCTAAAAATTCTCTGATTTGGCTGATCGTACACCAACTCGCAGAAATGCAGCCGGACTAAGTAATCGAAGTTGGGATCCACGTCAAATTTCCACGACACGTTGAAGCTCTTCTCACGAACTTGATTATCGGTCATCACCCTCGCCGTTTCGTAGACCAATAGAGGAGCAATTAGAGAATCATTTACGGAGGAATAGCTTATATTCGAAGAATTGGTAATAGTATTTGCAGCACTAAGCGAGAACATGAACTTGTCATCCGATTCCCAATTCCTCCAGAAACCAGGATCTTCCTCCGACCCTATTCTCGGGCCTCCAACATTCAATCTATACATAGTCTCAATCCCGCGATCGACCAAACTGAATGCGCTCTTCGTCGTCCCGCCGCCGCCAACTTTAGTAGCGAAGCCGCCGAACAAGTCGTCATCAGGGAAAGGGATTACCTCAATTGCATTGACGAAGGCAAACGACGCCGAATCGGGGCTAAACCCGATCAGAAGCTGATTTGAACTAATGTTTAGGAAATACTCTTTGACAAGGGAGCTGCTTGTCGAATTGCTTCTCAGATTCTTCCAGTAAATCTCTCCTGGGACGTTGAACATCGAAACAAGCTTCAAGTTGTCGGCGGATACGTCGAACAAGGACTCGTTCGCATTGTAATTCGTAAAGAAAGGGCAGAAGTGGAGGCGCACAAAGTAACTTCCGGGAACCACGCTGAAGTTGTAGGTCGACGATGCGTTAAATATGCGAGCGGTTCTATACAGAGTCCCGTACACGGGTTCTCCGGTAATCGTCGGGGTCGACGCGACAATTCCGGTAGAGCTTAGGGTGAAGTTATCGGAAGGAGATGAATCGCCGACCCATTTCCTACCGTCGGCGTTGATGCTTGAATCGGAGCCGCAATTGATCATAAACGGCCTAACTTGAGCTTGTCCGAGTGTTAGAGGCACAAATCCTATTAAAATAACCAGACAAAGCCCATAAAATCTCATTTCTAGGTAGAATTTATGAAGAACTCGCGATCACTACAACTTGTCGAGGATGTGAAATCACCAACAACCACAGCGAAAAGCAGAGACCAGAACCATCTTCTTGTGATCTTCTGAACACTAGAACCAAGCCAATCGCCCAAAAAACGGAAAAAAACAAAAAAACCTAATATAGAACTTTAGGATTCAACAACGGAAACCCTGAAAATCAAACGGCCTCAGCTCAGGATCTGGGTTTCCAGATTTTGCTCCTGTAATTTTGTGAAGAATCAGCAGAAGTTTAACATGGATGGGTAAGAAAAACACTGAAGAGGCAGTATCTTTTGTGCTGCGAAGTAAATCAAACTGCAAGGGGAAAAGAAGAATAGAAGAAGAGGAAAGAAATAAGAACTCTCGCACCTGGAGATTCTGTGAAACAATTGCTCTTGGGAGAGAAACAATCAATTGCTCGTTTTGTTCTCTGCGATGGTAGTGCGTTATGTGGTTGTGCATGTGGGAGGCGAGTGTGTTGGTTGAGACTTGAGAATTAGAGGAAAGTGGCGAAGTGCCCCATTTTCTAATTATTATTAGTTGTTGTTATTTTTATTATTATTCAAATAATAATAATAATAATAATAATCTACTCCAGTAGAAGACGGGGGAAAGAGGATGGGGCCCACCCGGGCCGGCGAGGCTAACACATGGTTTTGTCTACGGGTGGATCAACCGAACAGCTTTTTTTATAATCCGCGGATCCACTTGCCCCTGTTGGCGTGTGTTTCTCTCTCTCTCTCTCTCTCTCTCTCTCTCTCTCTCTATCGTGAATACGCGAGATGGTTCTCTGGACCCTGTTCGCCACGTCACCTAAATGGTCTCCTTCGCGAGTTCGTAGCGAGTGGTGACATGATGTTGGGTGGTTGGAAGGTCTATAAGTGACACGGTGGATACGATGCAACTAATATTTTCTACAATAGGGAATGTACGAACCTCACGAGGGACTACAGGGCTACTAGGGCTTTCTAAAAAAATTTTTAAGTTCATTTTAGAGATTTAAAAAATTTCATGTATTTATCCGTAAATATGATTAAAATAAAAGTTAAGACCAATTAGTTTTCCTGCCCAAAAAAAATCCAATTGGTGAATTACATCTAACGTAGACGATATCATCCTAAGAACCATAACGCTTAAAACGTTATTGTTGTGCCTCAGAAACCATAATTCACACAGGGGACCAAATTGTCGAGACACTGGACTGATTCAATCACCTTGCGACGCTACAGAACACTAATATTGATGAACCTGCAGCGACTAATTTTTTTCATACATAAATTCATCCACTCAATAGCCAGTTAAAATACACACATAATTTAACCACAGCAGCTGTAATAGGAAAAGCCCACCTGGGTGAAATTAGTAGAAAAAGCAGCAAAACTAGTTGCTAGACCAGTTACATCAATTACAAAACGTAAATGAAGGGAAAGCACATGAACTAGCCACTTGTAACATTTTTTTAACTTCCCATTTATAACTTTTAATTCCTTCGACAAGAGTCTTTTTTTAAGCTTAAGAGGATCTGGGAGGAGGTTCTTCGACCAGCAAATCGTCTTCATCATGGTAGATGTTCTCGGCCATCTGCCAAATCTGAAGGATGTTGTCCTCTGCGACGCTCGCGATGACCCAGTCCTCACAAGGGTTCCACGAGAAGTCCGATATCTTGCTAGTGTGACCGCCGTGGATGAAAAGTAGTTCCGGTGGACCATCCTCTGCATCCTCCGGTGTTTGTTCTGCGTCGATTCTGGAAAAGAGAGAAGTTTCATATCAATTTTTAAGAGACAATAACATCCTACGAAAAGCCACCATCAAGATACTCCGTTTTCATGGAGAATTCAAAGTTGAGAACAAACTACAGTAGCGACAACATAAAAGAAAATGAAAAAAGAGACCATGTTCAGTGTGTTTGTCCGGGGTGGAGCTTCTACGAAAACTTTTCCCTTGGACAAGAATAACCAACAGCTTTTTCATTGAAACCCAACCCCACCCCAGCCACCCCACCAAAAAGACCTCAAAAGCTTTGCGATGCAGGAAAGTAGAAGCTTCATTTAGTTTTCTGCTTTTCAGGGCCCAGGAAGTTCATCCTGGCTTTCCCCCACAGTATAAGCTTCACAAGTTTTATTTTCTATTCTCATAGTAGAGATGCTCTATAAGTCAGAGCAAGCAAACCAAATCCTCTTAACAGTTACAAGCTTTCTATCCAATCTGTCATTATTAGGATCTTCAACGTAGAAAGGTAGCAGAAGCAAAAATATTCACCTGCTAAGATCCCAAACCATTAGTCTCCTACCAAGACAGCAGGATGCTAGTATGGTCTCATTGTTGGGGCTCCAGCCAACTTGGAAAACTTCCTCTCTAATGAAATCACAAAAGTCGCAGACGTGAGGATTCATACTAGAGTTGAATCAACTGAACGATATGTTACAATGAATAAAATGACAAATAAGAATGATTACTTGTGACAGTTAAAGGAATGAAGGGGAGTATTTATCTTCCGAAGGTCAAATAATTTGACAGACTTGTCGGTTGAGCCTGTTGCCACTACCCACTCATTAAAGGGATTGAAAGCCAAGCAATTAACCTGCACCAAAATCGTGATGTTGCATTAAGAATCATCCAATTTTCATGTTTTACAATGATGACGATCCAACTTCCAGTTTTCATGTGCAAATTATTAGCTAAATCATAAATGAATTAAGTCAATTACCAAACCCAACAGAAAGATCAACGTCATTAGAATCTACAGGCGAAGGAAAAACTTTGCTACGACAGTCTCCTATTTATATAGAAACCTTTCTCAATAAGATTGTTAAATGGGTGCTGCTTTAGCTGATCATTATTCTAATTCTGTACTGCTTCACAGGAAAACAAGGTTTTTCCTTTTTCCAGAAAATGGACTAAAGAAACAAATCATAACCACTTACTGGCACTCAAAATGGGAAGATATGTCCACAATTCACATTCAGAGCAATGGAAGATAGTCCATCAGCAAACTTACCTCACCTTGATGTGCCGCCACAGATTGGATAGGCTTGTTGGAGGCAGGCGTACGTAGGTCCCAGATCAGCAAATAATGGTCATCACCAACTGAGCCAAACAAGTATTCATGCCTTAAGTGCCATGCAACATCCTCAACAACACCATCATGAACCTACTCAATAGAGACATCGTTGTAACATTTGCTAATTTAGGTATCCTTGCAGCCATCAATGGTTCTTTTGTGAAGAAGCAATAACGAAGAAGACTCAAAAAAGATTATGTTATGCATAAATAAAAGAGCCGGTCAAGTTCCTTGGAAACAAACAAACAAACATGTTCACTTAGTCCTCTCATCCTTTCCTTGTCAGTTTACTATTGAATGATTTTTCATGTCATGTACTAGTACAAGACTAAAATAACAATGTCAACAACAAACTACAAACAAACTAAATGGAAAAGGAAATAGAAGAAGCTAGAGAAGGTGATCCTGGGGGAGCAAAAAAAACAGAAAAAGAGATGAATATTTAAGTATCAAGAACTAAGGAGAAATGCGAAACTTAATTCTTTCCCCAACAGCAAATAATGCACTCTAAATTAGAAAATCAAGATAACTTACACAAAATTGCATAGCTACAAACTGATTTGTCTTTGAAATATATCAAACTCGAAAATATACTACTTACTGACAGTGAAATTTTAGATGTCACTCTACTTTAGGAGCTCTTGACAAATAGAGGGATGATATTTGCTATTCAACATAAATGTAATAAATCTTCTTAAGAAGTTGCATGTTCGAGGCTGCTTCAAAATGTCACATATAGTAAATGTATTTTGAAGCCAGGGCAAAAGTATATAGAAAAAAGATAGAAAACATCCAAGACGTTGATGATAAGCAAGCATTAATTCATGTAAAGCTACCTTGAAAGTCTGAAGAGCATCAAGGACTTTGCCTTTACTATTTGCTTTGATATCCCACAAGCATATTTGAGCATCATCAGAACCACTCAATAAGTGACCTTCCTTGAAGACGCTCCAAGACAAACCATAACCTTCGGAGTTGTGGCCCCTCAACCTTAAATCAGGATTGCACGCACCATCTAGAGGCGGCTTTGATGGATGCTTGCTGTAATCAAAAACATAAACCTCCGCACTGACTGTCTTAGTTGCAATTATAAAGGAATTTTGTGGCATATAGCGGGCTCGATTGACCTCTCCATCATGATTTATTTGCTGAACTATTTGCACCTGCACCAAAAGGTTGAAAAAGTACATGAGAAGCACTACTTGCACATCTACATAAGTTAGTAAAGCATTATATCAGCTTAAACCTGCATATACCCATCTTGCACTAAGAGCTTGGAAAAATGAACTTAAAAATACTAGCCAAAAGTACTTTCAAAGAACAGCTCTTTCTACGACTCAATGACGTGAACACTGTTACTATCCAGGAGCATTATACATAGGATGTAGTTAACCAACTAGAACTGCAGATGATGGAAACACAAGCACCATGCAAGCACCTAGTTAATCTTTCCTTAACAAACTCCTACACAAGATTTCTCCTTCAGCATATACAATGGATCGAGTACCTACTTGGTATAACAATGTTATCATTTGGACTCTATAACCTCCTTTACTGTTCGGCAGAGTTACAGAAATAAGGCCTCGGGTTAATGAATAGATCATAATTAGGAAAAATATGCAGCATATGAAGCTAAGGGGAGCCAATTTTAGAATCAAGCTATTCTTCACTTTATCTCCGGTTATCCCCTTATTCAGTATCGTAATCCATCAACATTACACAGGGACACTACAATTATTCTTATAGAATCTTAAAGCAAGAAAAAAAGAAAAATTGTTCTCAGTGATCCACAGAGTAGCGAAACAACCAAGAGGTAAAGTAAATTATCTCTGATTGAACTCAACACATCATAAGGCAACTTTAGTCGCACAAAACAAAAGATTGAACCAAAAAAGGGGGCAGTTCTGAGATAATTCAAGTCCAATTATTTAACACCGAGCGTAGAAAACCGATCAGAAACTGAAAACCCTAGGCGTTCGAAATCTATCAACTATCGCATCAAGAAGAAAACATGCTACTCAAAGATCCGAACACCGACCTTTCCGCTGGCGCAGCCAAAGCCGCCGATCTCGCCGTGCTCGTCGTCGTACTGGCGCGCGTCGTTCTCGGCGTCCTCGAGTGGCAGCTGGACCTGGGCCAGCATGAGGTAGTTGGGCTCGTTGTCGGAGGTGTGGGTCCCGAGGATCATCTTCTGCACGGAATGGTCCTTCCCCGAGGGCTCCTCGCGATCGGGGAGCCACTGCACCGTGAGCGAGGGCCACTCGAGCGCGTGGGTGATGACGAGGTCGTAGAGGAAAGGGGTGTTCTTCTTCCATATCTTGTACTCCTCGTTGATCAGACGCTCCTCGATCTCGCCCCGGAACTCCTCGTCGTCCTTCGCCATTGCCGAGCTCCTTGCGTCTCGTCCTCGCGATTAGGGTTTAGGGTTTGGGGGGGGGTGGGGATTTTGGAGCGAAAGGGGCGGGAACAGGGACGAAGAGTGAAGGGCCGCAAGAGGAGAGGAAGAAAGGTTTTCGAGGGTTTCGTTGGAAATAGGGGAGGGGTAGTTTGTAATAAATGACAATGACGAGGGTGATTTGGTAAATTCACCCGCAGGATAATATATAGCTGGAAATACGCCACACAAGTAATCATGGACTACTGGAACTTCAACAACTTGGCGTTTACCGATCATACCTGGCCCAGTTACCGTACCTGGCCCAAATGGTAAAAAATTTGATGGTGGGAGATTTTAAATTTGAATTCTAATTGATTCACATTTTCAGTTAAGAAAAAAAAAAAAAAAACAACTTGACGTTCTTGATTTATTACCGTTAGAGATTAAAAAATTATTTATATTTTTAATTTTGATTATAATGAAAGTCTCTGTTCTGTTTCGTCATTAGACGCAGACTAGTAGCTGAACCACGTAGATCTTGTTTTCTTTATTATTTACGGCCTACGAACTAAATTTTTTTCAATTTTGTCGTAACAATTTTTAGTGCTCAGAATCTTATGTTAGCTCCTCGTCATTGTAAGAAAAAAAAAGTTATTGCAGCAAGTTTTATTCCCCTACAAAAGTGAAGCTGAAATCGATAGGGTCCAAACTAGCAACATTATCCAAGCTCTTCTGATTCCTGATGAAACGAACATTCGCTTGTGCTTTTACAAGAAACGATTGTTTCGAATTATCATTTAAAAAATTTCTAACTCTCGATTTATATTCAGGATCTTACATTAGCTTCTTGTCGCTAGGAGACACTTTACGCCATTTCGTCAATAATAGCTATTACGGCAACTATTATTATATATTCGAATTAAACATGCAATAAATCTAATGACCCAAACAAGAGAATCTCTTCCCCACTAGTGAATGTGAGCGCAACATGACATCAAACCTATATTTTTTGTTTTTTTAAAAAAAGTAGTGTGTTTTGCCTCTCAAACTTTCCTATTTTCATTTGTCATTTAGGAAGCCCATGTTTTCACTTGTCATTTAGGAAAACCCAGTTTCTTCTTATTCCCACAGGTGGCATCATAGCACTCTGAATGAGGCAATTGGACTCTTTTTTTGTAAAGTTCTGGGACACTTCACATTGGAGTAAAACGGGACGACAGTATTAACAGAATCATGTTTATTATATTAGTGTTGGCTTAAAAGAGTCTAATCAAACCGAGTGATGTTTGAAGTGATGGACGGTCAATTAAAATTCATGTGTGTTGCATCTGTATATTTCTAATAACTCGAGCTTTTGAAATTAACAATCTCACAGATACAAATATTAGCTCTAATAAAGCCGGTTGATAATAGTAACCAAATTTAATTTTGGATTTTCACAATGTCAGCTGCCCAAAAATAATATTCAGAAAAACATAAAGATGTTTACTTATGCTTTGAGACGCCTTTATTAATTACCCTTTTCAATATTGGGGAAAAGAAATTAAGAAAACAAATGAGCCGCCCTAGAAAACTCGGGACCTAAGGTGACCGTTATCTCGTCACCTCTCTTTAAATATCGTGCGTGCGGGAGCCGCCCCTTTCTTCGCGCCATTTTTTAAATCCTCTCCTTTGTCCCTTCCCTCGTCCCCATCAAATCCCCAATGCGCATCTCCCACGCCCACGTCTCTTATTCTAATCAATGGAGTTATAACCCCCCCCCCCCCCCTCTTCAATATAAATGTAGCAGGAATAGTAGGAGAAAGAGACTAGGGCTAATTCTTGTTTGGTTTGAGCACCAAACATGAAAGGAATGAGGTGGGTGGAGGAGGGAATCATGGAGAAGAAGAGGTATAGGAATGGTAAAATTTGGAATTTTGAGATGGCGAGGGAGGCGGCGGCGGCGAGGTTATCCTTGGCCTCGACGGCGGCACCACCACCACCGTGTGCGTGTGCATCCCCGCCGCTGCGCCTTATCGGGCGGCGCCGGTGAGCCCCTCCCTATCCTCGCGCGTGCCGTCGCCGGTTGTTCGAATCACAACTCCGTTGGAGGTAAAGAGTACATTCAATTGAGAGGATAAATCAAATCTGAAATTCTGATGCACAATGGCTATTCTTGCCTCTGCAGGTGGAACCAGCTGTTGGTGCAGCTCTGTTGGCTTGGAATTTTGTTATGGATGAGTTATACTGCCAAATTGCAAGTGATAATTAGCTCATAGTTTCAGCTGAGAAGATCTCCAGGTTAATTTTTATAAGATTTGTCGCAGTTTGTATTCCTCCCCTCTAGTGTCTGATCTTTTTAGAAGGCTGTGTAGTATCTTTGTATTCTTCATTAATTTACTTTAATTGGGTGTAAAATTATGTTCAGTGAATATTTAATGAAAGTGTGATGAGGGCAGAGTTTGCTTGTTTGCACCTAAAAGAGTTTATATCCTATTATATTTTCATGCTTGTGAATAGCTGAAATTGTTTCTGAGTTGAGGTTTGAGTAGGATTTCACATTAGTAACTGCTTAATTCACTATTTGAATGGAGAGAAGGAGAGAGAGAAGGAAAGAGAGAAAGGAAGGAAAAATAATACTCTGAAAAGCTCTTTTCTCCTCATATTTTCTAAATACCCAAACACTAGAATAGAAATTTCTTTTCTCCTCTCTCCCATTCTCTCCATTTGAGAAATAAGCCACAATTGATTGCAAACTCCACAAAACTAGTCATTCATAAAACTGCACAAATAACTGCAGAAGCCAAAAGGAGAATACAATTTGCCATTTACACTCTACACAGCTTGAGCCAAACTTAGAATACATGTGTTAGTGCCAACTCTAACCATTACCTCAAACTAAAAAAAAGGGGGGAAAGGTAAAAAAAAAGAAGAAATCATTGACAACTGTGAACCGGATACTCAAAGTTTTCGGCTCCTCGAAAGCCTCGGCAGGTTAATATGGTTCAGAATCATCAGCAATCTAAAAGAGGAAGTCACTTCCGCAAATGCCCAAATATGCTATATCCGATGTATGTTCCACGTTGAATTACATCGAACCTATGTTTTCACCTTTCAACTCTCTTTGGACTAATTTTAGAACCTCCATCACCTGCAAAAATGTTGAAAGATGTCTCCATGAGCAATTAAAGAGTTTAGCACCCTTGCGCAAAACATGGAAGAAATAATTAATTCTACAATTAAAGATAAAGAAACTCTAAATAGAGACAGCTCACCCCAGGATAATGTTGCAACACCGGAGAATAATGATCGAGAGCTATGTATATCTTTCCAAGAAGACCTAGAAGAGCATCAACTTCATCCCCCAGCAGATCAACCTGAGTGAAATATAAGATATAAAACATATCAATGTTATCAAATTGAGAAAGTATACGTCAGTTTACGTCAGATCTAAATGAACACCATCTAACATGTATTGTTCCCTCTCATGTAAGCCCTCTACCCAGTTTCCACTCTAGTTATGAAATATGCTTGTTTTTGTCTGATGTTTTGCCTTTAAAAATGTAATCTAATGAAATGTGACAAGATATAGACAAAAGGAAGAGTAAAAGCAGGACCGACGACATAGAGGCAACCATCTAACCAGCATCAGAGTATCATACCTCCGCTTCAGCCTTCTGAAGGTCAGAACATCTTATCTCAAGCATTTGTTCATACCAGAGTACCTTTTTCTTTAGCACGACGGCTTGTTGGACCAGTGGCCTGCACCGATGGCTCAGTGTTTTTAACCTGCAATTGCTTGAAATTTCAGCCTCTACAATTACCGGAAAATGGACCTAGATGAAATATGTTACAAATTCAAGTCTGTTTGAGTATATGCAACTTATATTAACCTTGTTGAGATTACTTTGATTTATTACAAGATGAAAGAGTTTATTTGCACTGCTAATATGAGAATGATATTTTAAGTTGCCCAAGAAATTAATTACAACTTATACAATTAAGTAACAAAAAAGGTAAGTCTGGGAAGAAGGTTCACAGATTCAGGATATCTGGAGAACCGAAAATTTCTTTAGGTCACTTTTGAATGGAACTGCTCAACCACTTAAAAATAAACCTGTTTTTAGAAACATTTTATGACTCAAATCCTAAAACCTACTCTCTTGTCTAGAAAAGCTACTATGTTCAAGTCAGTGATAATCAAGAAAAGCGGACAAAGACATTAAAATGAAAATAAGCACCGGTTTTCATTTCTTCTGATCTTCTCTTCCAATTTGTTTTTGAAATCATCAAATGCTTTTGACATCTCAGCCATAGCGAACATACTGCATTCTAACCACTTCACTTGCTCCTTGTCCTTCGAAACAGATGAGGATAATGTCTTTTGCTTCTTCTCAACAATACCACGAAGTAGGAGGTTTTGCTTTTCTGCTTCATCCAAGGCATTTGTAGTAGTATTTAAATCTTGCTTCAGTTTACTTATCTGCAATTCATAATCAAGAACTTTCTGGAATGTCTCATCCAATCGAGTTTTCATTGAATCTGAGTCCTTCCTAAAATCCGAGATCAACTTCTCGTGCTTGCCTACTTGATCTCTAAGAATGTTAAGGTCATGGCATACTATGTCATATTGCTCCTTTTGCTGAATCAACGAAGACCGTGCCTCTAATGCTAATTGATCCTTTTCCTTAATAAAAATCGACAAAGATGTGATCTCCTGCTTCATCCTCTGGTTCTCTTCATTTGCTAAACTTAACGCCTTTCCCTTTTCTAAAAGCGTCTCCTCTAGAGAAGCTTTTTCATCAAGATATTTTTGCATAGCAGGATTTCTAGATGATAAAGCTTCACAGATAACTCCTTGCAACAAAATGGAATATGTCTCCTTCATAATATTATTCCAGATCTCTACATCCTCCATGCAGCAACTGTAATCATTGAAAATTCCTCTTAAAATAGAGCGGTTTACTACATCTTTAACATCACCTTCTACCTTCAAGTCCTCCGCTTCACCTTTAAGATTCTTAACTTGCTTCAAAAGTGTAGCCTCCAACGACGAATGAAGAAGAGACATCTTACCCGCTGCATCTGAGACCTGCGATGATAGGTGCTCAACCTCTTTTCTTTTATCCGAAAGCAAGCTATGAAGATGCTGGTTTTCAAAAAACAGGGACTCATTTCTTTCCTTCAATCTACATATTTCTTCACAGTCCTTACTAATCACGGGAAAGTCCGCACTGCTAAAGAGTATTTCATCCAGCTTTGAAACGACTTCGGACACTTTTCTCCTAACTAGTTCAAACTCTTTGTCTTTTCTAAAAGGCGCCGTGCCCTTCTCCTTGTGGAATTCTCGCTTGAGTCGAAAGAGCTCTTCGGTCTTCTCTTGCAATGCTACGTCGTGTTCTCTCCTCATCTTGGTCATTTCTGAAATAAAAAACTTCATTATTTCTTCACTTGGCTTGTGCTTTAGATATAAGAAATCAGCAACATCTAACACGAAATCATCAGAGTTAACAGATTTCACAGCCTCGAGATTCCCGTTTTCCGCCTGATGCGATGGAATACCTTCTCCATCGTTCCTTTTGATAACATTCGCTTCTTCGAAACTCTCACGGCTACCATGGGTGAAAAGCGTACCCATTTCCGAACCTAACAATGACGTAGAAATAGCATCGAGTTCTTTACGCAAGGTAGTAAGTTGCGCGATCTTTTTGTGCCACCTCAGATTCACGGTTTCTATAAGACCCCTTTGCTCATACAATTTTGCCCCAAACTCATGATGAAGGCCTCTTATATGATCATGAATCATGGTACTAGTGACTTCTTTTTGGAACTCATGCTCCCACTGGTGCTCAAAGATTAACACTTTAATCATACCAAACGCATCACTTATTTGTTCCAATCCAGACGACAGTATTAGTCTCAACCCATCAATCCTTTCATCGATCTCAACTAATCTTTTGTTAGTATCTACTTCGGCATGAATTTTCTCACTCGAATAGCTGTCTCTTAAATCTGCAATATTCTCCTTAAGCCTTTGAAACTGCTCTTCCACAGCAATCCTCAGTGTAGTGACATGATCAGTGTTAGTAAATTCTTCCGCGCTTGCGTCAAAAAATCCTTGACGCGACCGTGATTCCGTCCTGTCGATTCCCGCACTCATCAAGCTGCGTTTAGGAATCATCGAAATTATCCCCAATCTGTCGCCTAAATCCGCATTAGACTTACAGGAAAGCAGAGTCATGTTCAATATAGCTATCTCCGCCTCCTTCGTCGCAATCTTCTCCGCAGCCTCCTCAACCACGGCATTCACCATTCCTTTGGTAACCGAATCGCTCACCATCCTCATCACGCTTAGACGATCGTTGAGCTCGTCCCAGTAAGATTCCAAATCATCAAGGATAAACTTCTCATAAAAAGCTGAATCATTCGCAGTATTATCGTCCCCTTCTTTAAAACTAGTACTTACTAGTTTAGACTCATTAAGACCAACAACCTCATTATTCAACACCTCAGAATTATCACTTTGTGCCTGCATGTAGGACCGGAAAAATCTAAAAACATGGAAAATTTGGGAAAATTAAGAGTAAAAATGTCTGATTTTGAGTTGCATACGGTATAAAAGAAGCTTATTTTTCTCTTACTGCATAATTTTGACGAAGAAAATAGAGAAAATTACTACTTTTACAGTTACCACGAGATCACATTCCCAAAACAACACGCACAACTCTGAGAAGAGCGAAATTAAATTAAAAACACAAGAGAGTTAGACAATTTTTAATGACTCGACCACTGAAACTTTTGGGCAAAAATGGGCTAAACGGAAACAAATTAATTCCCACGCAAACAAATCAAAATACTCACAAATTGGATCCGCTCCATGAACAGAGCGGATGCGCACGGACGATTCCACTTCGAAATTCCCGCCACGACCGTTGCCGAAGCGCGAAAGCCCTCGTCTTTTTTACTTGGTTGGTACGAGGCTATCTCCGAACAGTGGAGGAGCGGCAAAAGGACGAATCTTTTTGCGAAAAAGCCCTTCAAATTTTCCCTTTTTTGGGCGTTGCGGGGGAAAATTTTAGGGTTTGGAAGCAAAAGGTAGAGGGAGAAAAAGGTTGAAGATAAAGACAAAAAAGCTTCGAAGAAGCGTAGAGTACTCGTGGTAGTGAAATTAAAGCTCTCATCAGTATATATTACATTTTTATTTTTTTAAAAAAAAAACAGGGGAGGAGCGTATCGAAGTGGGGCGAGATTTACGGAACTGCTACTCTAATAATAAAATTAGTAATTAATGATATTTTCGGTTTAATTATTCTACTGGTTATTATAGAGCTTATCACTGTTTGTCGTTTTATTTAGTTAACTACTTTTTAATATATTTTTTGCTCTTATTTAAAAACAATCCTCTAATATGCTTACTTATTAATATATGTGTCCCCACCAAGAGTGCTTTTTTGCAAATACTTTAATAATAAAAAAATACTTAATCAAATGTTGTCTAACTAAGAGCTCATTGGTTTCGCAGATATTTCACTTTAAAGGACAATATATTATTATTATTTTTTAAAAGATAGATAGTAAGTTACCCGCATTATTTATTTCGTTTAGAAATAAACTTGGCTGTAAATCTGAATCAATTAGAATTCGAACTTGGGTCTCGAATATCAACCACCAAACTCTTTCGCCACTGCTTTCTCAGTCGATATAGCTCTATTATTATTATTATTATTATACTAATAATACATGAATAAACAATTTAGAATATATTTGTATAGTCAATTTCTATGGCACAATTAATCCATGATCACCAATTTGGTAGTTTTTTTTCTTTTGCTAAATTATAAAAAAAAATCTCTTTATAAATACATATTTTTTATTTTTTCTTTCTAACTTTCAAAACTCTATATTTTACGCATTCAATATTTTAATTTTGTATTTAATCCTTCTCTGTCAATGTTTCATCGCTATTATATCTATTTTTTTATAATTTATATTAAAAATATTCTTTAAAATAATGAGTATATTAAAAAATTATTTTTTTTATAAAAGAAGTAAAAAAAAATTGGTCATTTTATTCTCTACATTAACATTGCACCCTCTGAAACATTTATAAAATTATAAAGGAACTTCTCTAAAAAATAAAAAAAAAATTATAAAGGGGTAAGTAAAATACAAACTTTTGAAAGTTAGTGAGGAAAAAGTGGAAGAAAAAAAAAGTTTTTACAAGGAGATTTTTTGTATTTTTTTTTTTTTTTTTTTTTTAATGTATGATGACAACAAAAAGGAAAAGAGAAATCTACAATTACTTGCTTTCCTTTGACATGACTGGAGCATTGTGAATTAGAAAAGGTTCCACAACAAATGCATTATAGAAACTAATATCACTTCTCTTTACAAATCACCTAAGTAATGATAGTCTCACTTTTCTTTTCCTTTTCTTTTTTGAAAATTAAACATAGAATGTCTCACTTTTCTTTTCCTTTTCTTTTTTGAAAATTAAACATAGAATGATTTTTATATTCATTAAAGATGAGTGTTAATTATTTACATGTCACCAAACATTAATTACAAATATATGATTTTTGCATATTTTCTTTTGACTACTGGGACCAATATGCACCCCCAGCAAAGTGATAGGCCCTACCATGCTATATCCTTTTTTTGAGGAAATTTCCAACTAACCTCCTATCATAGTTTAGGGACCCCAGGTTCCCTAATAATTAAAGAAAAGTGAAGTGGGGGCAATGGAATGGAATCATGTGTTCTTTGATTGTAGTTTCACTGTTGCTTTGTGGCTTAATTTGAATAAAAAAAAAGTCCCCTGAGGTTTCAATTTTAGTCTTCTAGATAAACTTTCAGCTAATTTTATTAGAATCTGGATTTGAATTGGACTTTTGGTTCATACTAATCTGATTTGAACCGCACTTTGTGTTTGTATTTTGATCTAAATTAAGTTAATCCGACAAGTTTCGGAAATTGATTTTGCATTTGATATTCAGATAGAACTTTCAGAGAAAAATTTAATTCAAATACGATCAGAACAAATTAGTTATAGACAAGACTGATCCAAACGTAGATTTTAATGGGCTGATGGAAAGTTTTTATCGGGAATTGACAGTAACATTTGTAAATATCTAAAAATGATGCTTGAATGGCTCTTAGATAAGCTTGTTAAGGGTATACTAATTAAAATCTCTGTGATGACCAACAAGAACAAGAATAAGAACAAGAACAAGAACAAGAACACATTTATATGGAAATTTCCTAGTAGCTGCATCCTTTTCTCCTTTCTATTCAGCCCATTTCGCGATGGGGTCCAATGGTGTAAATTGGGCTTTGATCTGCATCCAGGCCAGAGAAAAGCCCATCTAAATTATTTTTCATTAATATTAGTGTGTTGGAGGGACCAAGGATCATTTTGAAAAAGATGCAACATTTCATTGCTGGTTGTCCCTTGTGCAAGTGGCAAAGAACTTGATAGCTGATATGGAGGTCTCAAGCACGTGTCGAATGGATCAGAGAGGGTCACTACAATAAAAACGGTGTATAGCGACACTTTTAAATATCAGTATAGATCAAAAAAATATTGCCGGCTAAATTACATAGACTTTTAAAAAGTATTGTTATATATATGTGGGGTCGCTAGATATATATTGACGGTTTAAGAGTATTGGTATAACATAAAAAGATTGCTGCTAATTTACAAACACTTATTTATGCATTTAGTAACCGCCGGAACTCTATCTCGTTGGCTGCGGTGGCGGAGGAGGAGGAGAGCGAAGGCCTCTTTGTCTAGGGTTTCAGTGGATTGAGTGAGGGAAAAAAGGGAGATGGTGATCGATTTTTTTTTCTTTTTCTATTTGTAATCGGGTCGAATGGATTGGGTGGGGTGGGTTTGGTAGAGTAACCTTTTATTTCTGGTTGGATTGGGTTTTATATTTAAGCCTTAGTTGATTTTTTTAAAAAATTTGGCATAAATAAAATATTTACACAAAAATGTCTTAAATATGTGTCCCTATAATCTGATTCTGTTGTGGTGGGTTCCTTACAAACAATTCACGCTAAAATTGAAGCCTTATTGCTTCAAAATCTGTGAGAATAGTTTTAAGTCCAATTGCTTAGTATTTTTTATCTAACTTAAAAAAAAAAAAAAAAAAAATGAACGAACTATTCTCACATATTTTGATGCTTGGTGCAAGAAATTTAGACGATCCTCTCAGGAACCGTGCTAGGTACGCCAATTTTTAAAAATCTCAACAAAAAAAAAAAAAAAAGTTTTCTTATTAAAAAACATGTGACTATGAAACCGAAGGAATGTGATTTACAGGTGTAATTGATTTCACGAAATTAACCAATAATATTACAAGGACCCCACACTTAACAAGTAATGCCAAGGTCATTTTCGCAGGTAATTATGTGCTTAGATTAATTGGTTGAATCCGTACGTGGGCTTGGAGGAGCCACAGAAGAGAACAAAACAAATAATCGATCCTTAATCAATGCAAAGCAACGTGGGTGGTGAACTTGAACTTGACAGGTTCATAAAAAGCACATGAATCTTGTGCATGAGACACGAATGTGAGAGCAATTTTGAACTTGTAAGTAGAGATATTCTCAGCTGTGGAAACAACAGATAAAGTAAAACTAGAGGCCAAACCCTATGATGTTATCAATGACCTATTGTTTCCAACTCAAATGTGGAATAACTTGTCCACATGTGTATTATTGGCCTTGTTCTTTCTCACTCGCTTTAAAAGTTACAGTCATTTGTCATTTATATATAGTTGTTGGCATTTGTTTAAACCAAATCGGGTGCGCTCATGATCCGACTTGATCGATGATTATTATGTTATTTAATTAGATTAGAATTAATTTTGTTTTTAAATTGAAAAGCTAATTAGAGATATGTTCTAGTCGTATTAGAATTAATAACAATCAAAAGCCGATTAGATTTAATCTTTTGCCTCCCTATTAAGATTTCATGATTCCTTATAAATATACAGACTATCTTTCTATTTCTCATAAAAATAACAAAGAATAAAATAAGAAATAATAAAATAATTTGTGAGCGTCATGTGAAAGATAGAAACCACATATTTCATTGTCCACTTATTATTCTAGAAGGTCTTAAACGGTGGATTCGAGATCTTATTCGTTTGTAGTTCGATATACCGCGGGTTCGGAACGTTAGAAGATCTTTGTGGATAATCTGAGGACACATGAATCAAAATCTATGATTCGGACTCATAGATTTTCTGCCTTTTATTAATATTACTCCCGTTTATTTGTTTATTTAAATTTTAATCTTGTATTTCCTTTTCCATATGTAATCTTGTGGTGCACCCTACCAAAATAGATATATACTACCTCTATTCCATGTTAATTCTAAAGAAGATCCAAAAAACTTTGATAAAGGTGTTTTAGGCCTTAATCCGTGCATATATGGATCCATCACCTTTTGATTTTTCTCTTTTTTGAGGGACCTTTAAACGTACGTTCATTGTAACTAAACCTAACTCTAATATAAGAAGTCCAAAGGAGATCATGACTAGTGTTTCAGGATCGACAAGCCAAAATTGCCAACCCAAGACACACTCTCTACGATTACTGCAGCATCAACAAGGACCCAAGTTGAGTCTTTGACTTGGCCTGGAGCATTTAAATTAAAGGGATAATTGTCTATATACCCCTCATGCGTATGAAAATATCCGATTTATTCCTACTTTTTTTTTTTCTTTCTAAAATGCCTCTCATACGTTCCACCGTTATTGCAAAATACCCCCGCAGTTATCTCCTGTTAAGTTAATCTGGGTTAAACGTGAGTTAAATATCTACCACAGTTAAAAAAATTTAAAATACCAATTTTGCCCTTAACTTAAGGGCAAATAAGAAAGGTTGGTGACAGTAGAGGGATATATTGGAAAAGACCAAAAGTCGAAATAATATTTTGAAAAGGGCAAAATAGTAATTTTACAGAAATAACAGAGTTACTTAACAGATTTTAACTCTAAGGGTATATTAGAAATAGGTTGGAATGTAAGAGGGGTATTTTCAATATTAACCTTCTAAGAGGGGTAAATCGAAAAATCGAAAACTTTTTAGGGATATATAAGCAATTGCCCCTAAATTAAAAGTGTTGATTGAATAATTATAGTAGTTATGTAACTCAGTAGAGTTACCTTTTACTTTCACATCGTCTCTTGCGATGACACATTTGCAGCATCGATCATGACCGGCTCAGTTATACATGATCTAGATTAATTATTTGAACCGTGCAAAAATCGAATTTTACGATTTTATCTAATGATTAAGTATTATATCTCAAATTCAAGTTAGAAAGTTTGTTAGAAATTATCGATTTTGAAACACCTAAATGCAAAACAAATGTTGTTGAAAAATAATAAAATTTTTGCCTCCTTAAAGTTGATAATTTTCAATTATCGAAAAAAACACTTAAAATTTGTTAAAATATTATAAAATTTGTTTCTTAAGAAGTTCAAATAGCATAGATTATGTACGACGGTGCCTCGTTATCGTTAGTTTAAATATCGATCCTGTCATCAAAAATGATGCAGCAACAACATTTGAACATATAGCTTTATAGTAAAGTATATGTTTTGACAAATAATCTTGCTATATATAAAAAGGTATACTCATTAATCCATCTCTAAGCTTTTCCATTTTTGGAAAAGTTACTACTACATGTGCTAAGAGCATGTTTGTTTCACCGGGATTGGAAGAGGCTGGAGCTTGCGAGTTTCAGCCGTACACCTAATTTTGATCTTACCGCATATAGTAGGGAACAAAGTCACGCTTTCACGCCGTACATGAAGTTGTGAGTACGTAGTGCTCACAGATCGTACGCTTCCAACTATTTTTTAGGCGATTCGATTGCCAATCTTCTACAAATATATATATCGATCCATGCCCACGATCCACAAGGTGAGATATTTTCACGTTAAAGATCTCTGGTGAAACAAACAGGCCCTAATGGTCTCCGTTCCCGCTCGTCACAATTTACTATGTTTTTGTTGTAGTGTCAAACTCATGACATCGCGCTCCTTCCAACCAACTTTTATATTCTCGGCAACCAAAAACAAAAAAGAAAAGAAAAAAAGCCATCATTATAAATATTAGATTAATGCATTTAACGCGCCATAAGAGAAAGACCAGCTGATTCTTACAATTAAACCAGCAATTTTCCTACAAATTAAATTAAGCACAACCCAATGGACTTTGGTCAGGTAGGGATCGATGTGCCCTAAACCCTCAATCCCTTAGTGGATGGCTTATTTTTGAGGGGGAGCAAAATGTGATGTTAGCATAGCAATTAATTAGTTGTTAGGAACAAATCATGCAACTATATTAATTGAATTCGGTGAACGTACTCTACGTACTCATTTGAATGCTAAGCAATTAACTTTAATCTGTCAATAACCACTTTACATTCTATTATAATCACCGCTAAAAAATGAAGCATTTGAATCTCTGATCGATTAATCAACAATACGTACATTTGCATGCAGAAATAATAATATCTAATCATTATTGCCTATTTGGAATAACCTGAGTAAAAGGGGATGGCCTGGTAATAACATCTGTATTTTGTGTGGCGTCGAGGTGGAGACTGTTGACCATATACTGGCGAAATGTGTGGTTGCCAAGTACCTCTTTGTCTCGTCCCCCTCGAGAGCTCCATGACCTTACTATGCTCGAGGACGTTAATTTGTACCATGCTGGGAGAAGCCGTGGGGTAAGAGGACACCGACGGACAGGTTTAAGGTCCAGAGCCATATCGAGACCCTTTGGTGGACAATTTAGGGTGTTAGAAATAATGTTACTTTTCGGAACAAACCTTTTGACGTCCTCTCTGCAGCCCATCGTGCTGAGGAATTGACCAAGGAGTGGGCCACCCTTTGTTGAGCCAGGGGGCGCGCATGTGGCTACTTCATTCCGCTGTGACGTGTATTTCAAGCTTGCACTAGGGGTCGTCTGTATTTTTGTTTCTCATTTGCTTTCTTCTTTTCATCGTACATGTTTCCCATCCCGAGGTCATGGCTGCCTCAATCAATATAGCTAAATTCATTTTTTTATTGAATGAATTAAGCAGGTACGTAGTGTGCTACCGATTTCTCAAAAAGTAATATCTAATCATTTCAATCCTGCATTAAAAAAAAAGAAGGTATATATAAAGTTAAAATGTACATAATTTCAAAATAACTGGAAAAAAATCATCATACTATTATTATTCTCAATTAATCTTTATCAATATTTGACATGTCGCAATGAGATTAATTGGGGTACAAATTAATTATTATCGCGCGCGCGAGAATATATATATAATTAATATGTAGTGAGTGGTAGGTACTCTGTCACACATGGGCATTGGCTACATAAGCGTTTTTGGAGTGAGAATTGGCCCTGTCCTTAAGCCAAGTAAAAATGAACCCAAACCCAAACTCGACTACGTCCTTAGGCTCGCCGATCAACTGGTGCCACATCCCGGGCACAATCTCAAGGGTCTTGTCCTGGCTCCGAGCCAACTCGTAGACCAACTCGGCCGAGTCCGAGTCGCACACCGAGTCATCCTCCCCATGCAGCACCAGCAAGGCACGTCCACCTCCCTGCACCTCCTCCCTATCTCCGCACAAACCCTGGTGAGCTCCAACGCCGTCGACGCCGGCGGGTGCTCCGAATTTTGCGCCCGCGGGTTGCGCCGCACCAGCTCCCTCTTCCACTCCTCCTTGTACGACTTTCGCCTTAGGGACTGGGTCACCACTACTCGCCAATTCGGCGCGATGAAGGCCGCGGCGGGGAGGAACTTCTCGAGCGGCCAAATCGGTTTGAACTTGGAGGAAACGCCGCACATCGCGCCGTTCAGGATGAGACCGTCCCACCCGCCTTTTTGCTTGAGGTAGACTAGGACGGCCAAGGCCCCACCTAGCGATTCCCCGTAGAGGAAGGACGGTAGCGGTGGTCCGTGGGCCGATTTGACAGAGCTGAAGCATTGAATGCAGTCGTCGACGACCGGCGTCACCGTGGGGACGTGGCCCCGCCGGCCCTCGGAGCGACCGTGTCCCGGGAGGTCGAGCGCGCAGACCAGGAACCCTAGCTTCGCGATGGCCACCGCGGTGAGCTCGAAAATCCAGCTGCTCTCCGAGGCATACCTGTTGATCAGTCATGCAAGGAACATACGTATCAGGCTACGATGATCAGAGCATGAAGTCATGAGTTCGAATTGAGTGAAAATTTCAATACGGTAAAGAGAAACCGATCGATTGATCGGTACTTGTTGCGAATTACCCGTGGATCATGGCGACAAGGCCGGATAGGTCGGCGGAGTGCGGCGCCGGGCGCCAAGTTTGGGTGAAGATCTTCATGTTCCTCTTGTTGAGCATGAAGGACTCTTGGTGGATCACTCTGTGCTTCGCATAGAACTCGTCTCTTGTGAGTTCTCCAAAGGGGCTACTCTTGTTAGCTTGGTGTATGGGATGAGCCATGTGGGGAAATATAGCAAATTATGAGGATCTTCAACTGGAATGAACTCTGAAACTAAGTGAAAGATATTTAATCTGTTGGGTTTATATATATATATATATATATAGGATATATATAGCTTGGGGAGTGACTAGTGAGTGCATATAGTGAATTAGAAAAGAGATTAAGCTTTAGTGGTGTACATAATTGAGTATTTAATAGGGTTGGGAGGTTGTTGTGTGTTCCTAACAATGAGACTAGCAATTATACATATATATAAATATAGTACCTTGTAGTCTCTGAGGGACAAATACTGCATAATAAAAATTAAGAAGCTCTTGAACATTCTTAATAGTGAAATTCCACTAAGTAAGTAGTAAGTAACGCTTTAGAACGTTCTATCTGTTGGTATATTAATGCGATAGAGATGGTTATATCAGCTTGATTTGTTCAGGATCCATACTCAACCTTGGAAAACATGTTGATGCATTAAATGCGCCTAAAAGGACAAATATCTACAAATCAAGCCTTTTTTGTTTTGTGTCCATTTGCTCTCTCTTATACATTTTACCACCTCCTTTAAATACTGTAACTTAATTTATTCATTGCGTTGTTGCGTACGTGCAGTAAAAAAAAAGAAAATTTATGTTGGGTAAATTAAATTTACATAATTCGTACAATGAAATAACTTCTTTATTTAGACCCACTTTAATTTCTTCTTCAGAGACGTGTTGGAAATAAATGAATTGAATTAAAAGGATGTGGAAGCGTGTTACCCGAGTAGTTTTACATCAAATAATTAATAAAAAAGTAAACAATTAATACATATTAGTTGGTTCAGAATTAATAAGTTTAAATTTTTTAAGTTCAATAGATTTTATTAAGTATGCCACCCACATTTTCGGACTCATATAGAATATAGATGTAGGCTTGATCCGGAACTTCCTAACAAAATTAAAATTAATTAATTATAACAACTTTTGATCAGTATATATATATATATATATATATATATATATATATATATATATATAATTTAGGGATAATTACCTATATACTCCTCATACGTTTGAAAATATCCAATTTATCTCTATTTTTTTTTTTCTAAAGTATCACTCATATGTTCCACCGTTATTGCAAAATACTCCCGCAGTTATATCCTGTTAAGTTAACTTAGGTTAAACTTGAGTTAACTATTTACTACAGTTAAAAAAAATTAAAATACCAATTTTGTCCTTAACTTAACGACAAAAAAGAAATGTTGGTGACGGTAGAAAGATATATTAGAAAAGACCAAAGGTTAAAAAAAAAATTGTACCCCTAGCCTGACTGCAAATAAGAAAGACTGTGATGTTTGGAGAGTATATTTAAAATCACAAAATAGTAATTTTACAGAAATAACAGAGTTAATTAACAGATTTTAACTTTAGGAGTATATTAGTAATAGGTTGGAACGTAGAAATGATATTTTCAATATTAACCTTCTAAGAGGGGTAAATCGAAAAGTTGTGAACTTTCCAAGGATATATAAGCAATTGTCCCTATAATTTAAGTTTTGAACATGAACATGGAACATTTTTCCTTTAATTTCCAATCAACTGGTCAATCATGCAACTAGCCTAATACTTCCATGAAGAATCGTCAAATGTACTATATGCCAACTGGTTCTGGGAGCCATATGATTTTGTTTCCGCTAAATAACAAACGTAAAATCCTTGCACATGCTTTAATTAAATCAACCTCAACAATGTACTTTTTAATTTCAACTTGTTCAAATAGTTACCGACCGTTCCTAGAGTAAGTGGCAAAGGGATTGGTAGTTGGTACCCGAGATCCTAGTTCGAATCCTAATTGATTCACATTTCTAGTTAAGTTTATTCCTAAATGAAATAAACGAAACGGATAGCGTGCTACGTATCTATCTCTCTCTCAAAAAAAAAAAAAAAAAAAAAAAAACCTTGTTCAAATAGTTGCAAAAATTTAGGATCGATACACGAAATTATATAGTTACCAAACTTCACTTAAATGCTTCGCATGTCATGTTAGTTTTTAATAGAGAAATTAAAGTTGATCTGCTTTATTAATAACTTTTTAAGCTTAATTACTTGCGTAAATCGTTTGTATTAAATATATCTGCCATTATCCCTCCACTTGAAATTTTGTATCTGAATTCAATAATCATTTCAAACCCTTCCGCCTACGAGTGTTTATAATGTCGAGGTTTGTGATTGACTCGTGCATGCGCCTTAAGATACTATATATATAAATTTATCAACATATCGATAATATATAAAAACAATATTAGAAAAATTAAGGGAGCCCTAATCACTGGTGCTTCTGCAAAGAAGACTAATTTGTACGAACAAAAGCTATCTTTAAATTCCAAAGAAAAAAAGAAGAAGGGAAGAGGTCTAATAACAACCATCTCGCAAGTAAAAGGGAGACAGATGTTAGTTGTATTCATTGCATGAGAATTAATGAGCAGTAGTTGCCTCAAATTTCACGGAAAAAGTCATCGTCGGCCACCTCTTTCACGTGTATGGTTGTGCTTTAGTTTCCACTTCCTGCTACTTTTTCTTTTTAATCTCGTTGTTAGTTGCAATTAACCCTTAATAAAAGGTATCTATAATACGCACCTCATTGATTTATGAGATAATTGCCTATATACTCCTCGTACGTTTGAAAATATTCAATTTATTATTATTATTATTATTTTCTAAAATACCCCTCATATGTTCTATCATTATTACAAAATACTCCTGCAGTTATTTCCTGTTAAGTTAATTTAGATTAAACGTGAGTTAAATATCTACCACACTTAAAAAAAAATTAAAATGCCAATTTTATCCTTAATTTAATGGCAAATAAAAAATGTTAGTGATGATAGAGGGTATATTGGAAAAGACCGAAAGTCAAAATATTTTTTTTTGCCCCTGACTTTAAGGACAAATAAGAAAGACAGTGATGATGAAAAGATATATATGAAAGGATAAAATAGTAAATTTACATAGATAACATAGTTAATTAACAGATTTTAACTCTAGGAGTACATTAGAAATAGGTTGGAATGTAGCAAGGGTATTTTCAATATTAGCCTTCTAAAAGGGGTAAATCAAAAAATCGTGAACTTTTTGTATATAAGCAATTGCCCCTTGATTTATCATCCTTTTGGATCTAGGTAATTGATCTTTAAAAGTTTTGCCTTTTAATTTGTTTGATTTGATTCAATTAATAACTTTTTAACCTCAAATTTTAGATGCATTGTTTATATTTATAGATTTAATTGGTATATTTTAAGTAATTTACATACCTATAATTTTATTAAAATATATAATCAGCTTAAATTATGTATCCATAGAGCCATCAAATCACTCGAATAAAGCAAACCGAAAGATTGGACACTGAAATAAAAATTTTGATAAATTGGACAGTCGAATCAAAAAAAATTCAGAATGGTCTACAATTCGATTAAGTTTTATACATTTTTTACCTTCTTATTAAAAAATAACGTTAGTTGCAATTTGAGTAAAAATAAAACATTCTAACCTTTATATAATAATGGCTCTTGATGCGCTCACATATTTTTATGTTTTTTTTTTTTTTGTTTTGAGAGATAGATATTATGGTATTCGTTTCGTTTATTTTATTTAGAAATAAATCTAGTTAAAAATATGAATCAATTAAAATTCAAACTTAAAATATCGGGTATTAATTATCAAATTTTATTTTGTATTATATATAATATATGTATAAAAATTTGAGGTTATATTTTAATTTATATTTTAAAGATTTAGATTTAATATAATATATTTTAAAATATTGAAAAAAAATAATTGTTTTGATTTGAATTTTGGATTCGGATTCAAATTTGGGTTTCGAATTTTTGGTCGGGTTCGGATTTGGATATGAATTTTTAAAATCTGTCGGGTTCGGATGTCAGGTTTGGAGTTGGAATAGAGTTCGGATTTTTAAAAATCCGCACAGAATCCGACCAGTTGACTTCTCAAGTCCGTATTTATAATATCTATAGATTTCATGTTCGATATATCTTTCATAGACAAAAGAACATTGAATTAAATTTGTACAACCTAACTGTTCATACAATAATAATGGAGGAGAGAAAAGAGGCAATTTCTATTCGTGCCGCGGGTACCTGTAAGTTATTTATAAATTTGTCGATATGAGTACTAATTTTTCCTACCTAAAGTTATAAATAAATTGGGTGGATACCTGTTATGTTGTGGATATTTTGGACAATCCACGAATACCCGCATAATGTTTTTAATTAAAAAAATATATAATTTTTATGATATTGACTCTATAATTATGAAAAATTTATTAATTTTATATAAAAAAATAAGAATAATAAAATGTTTTATATAATGTAATTTATGTGCTTTAAAATTTTATATTGTTTATTATATGCTGTGATATTTCAAACAACAATTTATATTATACTTTAAACACTATATATATATATATATGTGTGTGTGTGTGTTGCATTTATTTAGAAAATATAGGAGCAAAAAAAACCTTATAAATAACCCGCTCACCCGTCTGGAGGTGGGGGTGAATAAAAATATTGATTATCCAAAAAATTAACAAATAAATTTTATTTATGTCTATATATTACTCCTAGATATAATGATTCATCCACGAGTTAACTAATCTGTCCGATTGAAAGTCTGACTCGAAAACAAATAATAACAAAAAAATAGGACCAAACACAATAATCTGTCCGTTAGGAGGTCTATCTCGTACTGATAATAACATGGGACCAAACACAATAAATCCAAGCTTTATTTCCACCTGCTGATGTCCCAACTAATAAAACCCTCCCAACAAAAAAAAAAAAAAAAAAAAACAAAAAAACAAAAAACAAAAAACAAAAAAAACAAACAAAAAAGAAAGAAAAAGAAAAAGGCCCCACCAATTTTTAATGAGGGCCACAAAAAGTCAGTGACCCTAACTTTTTGCAGATGAGGTAATTTAAGTGTCTTTCATGTTGAGCTGTTAACCATGACTTCAGATGAAACAATAATTAATGTGCCAATAAATAAGGTTAGTGGGTCAGGTGTCAACTTCCTAATTTATTTGGATTAAATTGGAGTGATAGCTTGAGTTAGTTGTTGTTCGATATACAAATTAGAAGCATTCTCTAAATCGCTTAAATTTTGAAAAATAAAAAAATTATTTTATATAATTTAATATGGTATTAGAGTAGAACGTTCACTCTTAGTCTTATTTAGTTTCCTCCCATTTACGTTAATATCACGTCCTGCGCCGCGCCTAATAAAAAAATATCAAATCCAAACATAAAGCCAGTATTGAATACGTAAAATCAAAAATATTGTTATCTTGATGGTTTAAATTTTAGAGACACAGTTTTTTCATGTTAGAACAAAAAATCTGACGGTTGACAAACAGTTTTTTCATGTTAATACAAAAATTTCGACGGTTCATAAATACTTGCGGTGCCACAACCTCCCAACTCTTTATTCCCAACTGTTTAATCATGCCATTTATACTACAATGTACCATTAATCAGCCTCTGATTATTATATAATTTAGATTCTAATTATTAGTTTAGTGCTCACAAGAACCAAAAAAAAAAAAAAAAAAGGGTGTCCCTAATATGAATAACCTTAAGATCTTCTAATACACCAGTTTCCATATATTGCTACGAGATGTTTACTAGGGCTGTTGCAAACAATGGCTAATTACTTTTCAAAATTTTGGGTGATTACTCTTCTGCCCCGAATTCAGTTTTGAACAAACACCCCAAATGTGAATACCTGATGAAAACACAAATAAAACTCTTTTAAAAGTAAACTATATTCCAACAATAGACCATGAATCTGATATCTACTGCCGTTCAATTTAGAAAGACCACAATAAGGAAGATGATATCAAAACAACATCTTTTATGTCATTTGTGAGTTAACTTCATTTTCTATTTTCAACTCGGGATTAGGCAAGAAATATGAATTGCAGAAGGATCTTTAGTTTATAGACTTAGCAGCTAAAATAAACTCACCCTTATAAACAGCAGCTGAAGCTAAATAAATTGCATCACAACCATAAATTGAGCTAGCTAGAATGTGTGTATCCTCGCTAATTAATAAGAGCGGAATAACATTTATGTCACCAAAAAAAATGGAATCAGACCAATGTTTTATCCAGCAATCCATGCAGTTATTACGCTCTGCATTTGGATGGTGACTAATAGACCTCTACATGCCATTGCTTGTTCTTCTTGAGCTGCGAGAGCTTCGCGTCCCAGCTCTCCCCTCTTTCCTCAGCAACTCTCTTCAGCGTGTCCTGGATCCCGGGCATCATCCCTTTCAAACCGCAGAAGTATATGTGAGCACCACCATCTAGAAGCTTGAAGATTTCGTCGCTGTACTCCTCAATCTTGTCCTGCACGTACATCTTCCCGCCTTTCTTGCTCTTCTGCTCCCTGCTGAGGGCTTTGTCATACCTGGGAATTGGTTCAGCAAAACGCGATAAGCATTTTCAATTTAGTAGCGCAATATATTATTCATGAGCACATGAGAGAAGGTTCTAGTACCTGAAATTGTCAGGGTGTCCACGGAGATAGTTTGTGAACTCGTCATCGTACAAAAGGCTATCAGTATTAGCAACCCCGAGGAAGAGCCAAGCAAGGCCGCCAAAGTGGTAGTTGGGAACAGACTCCATGAATAGGCGGCGGAGGTAGCCTCGGAAAGGTGCTACACCAGTCCCAGTGGCTATCATGATATGAGTGGCATTAGGGTTATCCTCGGGTAAAAGCATTATCTTGCCAGAGGGACCTGCAGCCGCATGCAAAATTATGGGACTTATATTGAGGAAGAAAACGAACAGTATCTGTAATACGAAATAAAGAAGTCGTTTTCTTGTTGAAAGAATAAACATGAGAACAGAAAACGACATAAAAGATACTTGATGCAGAAAAAGAAATAAAACAAACATATGACACAAGGAAAGAGATGAATATGGTAATCATGTTCTTTGCGCAGTGCAAAAAAGGACAAACAGTTGACTAAAGTAGCAAGTCAGAGGAACATGTGACTGATCATTTGAGAGCTTCCTCAATAGTCAAGACTGGGATTAATTAATTGTATGAACATGCATAGCAGGCACAGAACTCAATCTCCATTATTTCATAAATTCAAACTTGCAGGCAATATCATACAAGACTTCTTATCATACCAGTGAGCTGAATCTTGTCCCCAGGCTTTGCGTCACAGAGAAAATTACTGCATACACCGTTCTTTGAAGGATCCTCCTTACCAGTTTCTGGATCATAATACACGGCACGACGAACACATAAGCTGGCAGTCTTGCCATCAAATGAATCTCCGTACCTTGTTGACGCAATCGAGTAAAGGCGAACATTCTGAGGAGACCCAGGTTTCTTTGGGTTCTCGCCCTGAAGAAATAGATAAAAATGATGAATTAAATGCATAAAGAACACAATGATAAATTCTGTCAGAAACATCAAAAGAGAAAAATAGTAAACAAAAAGTTACTAATATTCTTCAAAAAGTGGAGTGGCACTTTCTGTTGTATCTAAACTTTCCCATAAAACTAAAAGGAAATGTTGGATTAGCAGTTTGCCAAATGGTTACCACTGTTGTCCTCACTCACAAACATCACAATCAGAATGGAGCTTCATGAGTCCTTTCTTAGTAGCAGGCCAACTTTGGTTTTTACTCTTTGCAAGGTGGGGAATAAAATGCGAAAGAACTTCAAGAAGGCAATACAGTTATGTTATTAGATTGGAAAGGAATTCTTATGCCTCTTAAATGTAAATCTTATAAAATTGCAATCTAACGCCTGTTCTACAGCATTGACACATTCATAATGAAATTACGGTGATATTATGTATGATTTAACCATATGGATGCTATTAAAGATAAGACGACACAGAATTACAATACAGTATGACAGGAGAAAGAACATTTCAGTCATTAAGTCTAATTGATGAAAAGGAATGAAACTATCAAAGTGAGGAGAGTATACAATAAAGAAAAGACAGAGACATGATAAATGAAGAGCCAACAATTATAATGATAACCAACAAGTTAATTTTAAAAAAAGAACTTGTTAACACTAGCAATATAGACAGAAAAAAAAAAAACTCTGCACAACAAGTTTTCAATAAATCAAACAGACTCCTAAATTGAGCACCAGAATATAATACTTACAGGAGGAATAATTCCATAGCTTTGCCCTTCCCAGTAAGGGACATTGCCTCCATGATCAATTACAATGTGGCATGTCTCACCAGGAGCTTTGGGGCCAACAAGTCTCTCGACGGAGACAATTGTTGCTGTATAAGGTTCCTTGGGTTTGTACAGGTGGAGAGGCGGTTCCTTAGCATTCTCTAATTCTAAAGGTTTAACTGCAACTTTTTTTTTGCTTGCTTGCTGTACTGTCATGCATACCACCTCGTTTTGATACCTTAGTTGTACATTCCTCTTTTTCAGTTCTAAAGATGTAGAATTCCATGATCTACGGTAGAAGCTGAGATTATTATGACCCTGAAATCATTAAAAACAAAATGAAAAAAGAAGAAGAAGAAGAAGAAGAAGAGCATTCTCAAAATGACAATCTGATGTAACCTGCCAAAAACAATAATCGGAACCAACTATATGCTAAAGCAGTTTCCAGAAACCACAAATGTTTAAGAGAGCATATATAATGCTAAAATTGGGATTTCAACGGAATAGAAAGCAGTGTCCAGCCATTACGCACATTATAAATGCCACAATTTTACTTCCATCCATTTTATGACAGAAAAAGCCTTAGACACTTACGGTTACAAATAATCTTGTTTTGTCAAATGCAAAATCTTGCAGATCTTTTACAATTAAAGGAAGATGACTAATCTGTTTGGATAGAAATGGAATGCCAATCAGATGAAACTAGGCTAATTATGATATCGACAGAGGCGTAATACAAATTATGGGAAAAAGTTAAACTAGAATAGACAAAACAAGAAAGAAGAAAAAAGCAATAAACTGGAGTTCAACATTCAAATTGTTGGCAAATTATTGGAATTTCTGCATATTACAATTTACTTTTCCTTAACAGTGAAAAAAAGCATCCAAATGATAAGTCAAAACCCTAAACCCTACCACCAACGAGAGATTATACATTGATTGATTTTGGCACAATTTACATAACTAATCCCCAACGATGAACACATAATGAAAACAGAAGAGAAACTAAGAACTTTCCAGCACTAAAGACTTGAGTGATACCACCAAGGATCAAATTAGGCAAATCAAACAGGATTTAAATGGATAATCTCAGCGAGAACAACCCATCACCACAACCAACCATGCATTAATGACAACAAATATTTCCCCTAAATCAAAGAATCTAACCACTGTAGAGATCAAAATTTCACAACGAAAACAAAGAATTGGAAAGAAATTGTAAGTAATCAAACCTCGAATCCGTGCTTCCTCAGAGACGTATCCGACCCAATTTGCACGGATAGAGACGCCTGCAATAGAAGTCAAACAACTAAATGAGGCGAAATTTGACAAAGTATCATCCTAAGAAATCGCAAGAGGACGAAGAAATCCACGGACCTGAGCTCCCAAAGCCCGCGCCATGATCGATCAAGGTCGCTAGGGTTTCCTGCTTCTCCTTTCCCACCTCGATCGGAATCTAGGGTTTGTTTTATAGGTACGAAAGAGGAGGAGGAGGAGGAGGAGGAGGAGAAGCCCTTGAGGTAACGGAAGGGACGAGTAGCCTCTTCCACTTCGACCATGTCCCGGGACTTTTACTAAAAAGCCCCTCAAAGCTTGTCGCATTACCGACGCGAGCCGAAACAAGCGGCTCTGGCTCGGCTCGGCTCTGCAAATAGAGATATGTTTGTTTCGAATTTTAATGTAAAAAGTAATTTCTAACCCCAATAAGAAAATACTAGTTTGTATTATTATTATTTTTATTTTTATTAATTATTTTGTGTTTCCGGAGCTCCGCGGCTTAAGCTAGCCGTTTTCGCTTGTAATGGTCAAAAAAAGGCGAAACGGAGCCATAGCGGCTCTTAACAGAAGGTCAAAATGGTAACTTCACATGATTCGGCTGCTAATTATTTAACCCAAGTTGATTAATTATAATAATTAATAATTAATAATTAATTAAATACATCATGTTGTAGGAGCTCGGCTAATGACCGTGTCGCTCTTCGAAGGGCCAACGATTTCGCAGAGTCACGTTAAAATCACATACGTGTTGCTATTTGATTCGCCCAACGTTGATGGTTGGCGTTTAGTGTTTTGCCGCACTTTTTTTTTTATTTAGTTTTTGGAGAAGAGAGCAAACCGTAATTGCTGTTTGACTACATTTCTCTGCCAATTCTTAATTAAATCTTTATATTTTTAAAACTATTATTATTATTAATTTTTAATCCTCTTTCTCTCCTCATGCGATGACTTTTAAAGAAAACATAAACAGAGAAGAAAAAAAAACTAATAACCCAAAAGAAATCAATTACTCCAAATTATGGTTGCCATTTTGGTACGCAATTGATCAGATGAATAAAGCCATCTTAGTAGTCAATACGAATACGATAAACAAGTTCTCATACCAAAATCAGGTTTGCTGCATCCATTTTTCAGATTAGTGTTTTGGCATATATATTTGAGCACTTAATGTCACAATATACACAATCTGCACATTCTCATAAGATCTGACAAGTCCTACTGTCAAGTATCAACCAGGCCAAACAACCTCACCTCAGCAGAAGCTCGCGCCAATCCAAACAGGCACTAAAAGAAAATTCAAGCGCCTCTCGGCATTTCGATCCTCGGAAGATGAAAAATGCAACCATTACACCAACAAAAGCTTCAAGCTTCAAATGATCATGATACCCACACGTAATGGCGTCTACAGTCTCTACTGAAGAGGTATTTCTAGGTCAGGCCTTTGATCGAGCATCTTCGTCGACGAGCCATCTGGAAAAGCATCTGGATATGTTGCTGCTAGCTTTGCCTTCATGCTTCTGCAACAAGGATAGACCACGAAATTAACACAAGCCCTTAAGCCCTTCAGTTCAGAACAAATAATAAATATCTCATAAATTTCACAAAGCTTCGAGTAAAGAAAGCAAAACCAGCAGAGCAGGAAATAGCAGCTAAGAGAATGCAGAAACTCTAGGCATCTTAGGTTTAGTTTGGTATTGAGGCCTATCTAACGCTATTAGATAAAATGAAGTTATGGAAAAAACATATAAGGATATGCTTCTGCTTTCTCCGGTGGGACCGCAGAAAATATAGCATAACCGACTCATTGCGATATGCGGAACGTAATATTACGTACCGAAACAAACAGGTATTTTTTCAACGTACTTTCTCACCGTACGTAACACAATCTCCCCGCAATACCAAACGAAGCCTTAATCAATGTAGAACCGGGAAAAAAGAATATTGAACATGGTTTCACATTTTTCCGCCATGAAGGAAAAAGTTTCAAAAAGATACAAAAGATTAATTGGTAGAGCATGCATACCTCAACTTCATGAAAATGTAGTCCAAATCAGATTTCATGGACTTCAAAAGCCGAGTTTTCTTCGCAAAATCACCAGACAACTCAGCATAACATCGTTCAGAGTACTCATTAAAATGCGATAAGACTGCGTTACTATCTTGCAATCTCCCCAATCTGCAAATTTGAAGAAGTAATGAGCTTGAAAATCCTCGGTCGAAGCAAATCTTAGTAGAAGAGGACATTAGGATATCCAAAAGGAGAATCTTTTTCTCCAACACTACCTAGAAACACAGCAGGGGATTACTATATAATAATTAATGGCTATAGTTTTATGATGCACACGCGTCAAGTAAACTTAAAACTATGGTTTACCCAATTGCTGGTCATAGGGAAAATGTAGTTCAAACAATTTTCTTAACAGCAACTAGTTAATCTTTTGAAAAGCTACTTGCGTATATGATCAAATTTTCCTTGATTGAATTGATTCTTTGGATTTAACGAGCGCGGCAGCTGCTGCAGATGTCAAGTTGCCGACAGTCCTGAATGTGAACTTCTTTGAAATATGTGAGAATCTATTCGTTAAAATAGTGTAAGAACGAATGTAAACTACCTATTGACAATAATGGGCCGGTTGCGTAAAAATCTTAGTGTTGTGGGCTCAGTCATATATGATGCGTGAGGTGATTGGCAACGCAGCAAATGGTGTGGTAATAAGTTAGTAAGCTAACTGAAAACTATCCAAAACATTATCAATCTAGTTTTAGTCGAATCGCTTGAGTTTGATCTTGAAGGACATCAGTAAGATGGATGATGAGGTAATATGCGCGAAACATTGGCATGGAGCCTGCTGTGGTACTACATCTATCACACTAAAACGATTTCATGATAACAAACATAACTGGCAATCTCAGGTAACAAGAGAGCAAAAGATGAATTTTTCCTCAAAATGTGAGAACGAGTGCGGCTAATAAACCTTGCATTCTTGTGTATTGGACATTGGAGTTGGTATCCGATTATCGACTTATTCGAAGAGCCCTTACGAAGTTTTGCGCATGACGGCACCAAACCATGAAATGGAAAATGGGGATACAACTAGTTATCCCCATTGAATTCCCCAAACCAAATGCCACCACTAAACATGGAGATCGTTTCAACTAAGATTTTGCAATTATAGAGGCTCACAAAATAGCTCTTAGGATAATTTCATAGTACAAATTGTCCCAAAATCAAACATTTCCAGTATATCCCTGTCACAATTCCCTGTTGCAACACATTGCAAAGCACCAAAACTCCAATTCGCAAGGATCGGATGATCTAAAAGATCAAAAACTACAATCTAAAGATCCAAAAAGCCTAATTTAAGACAGCGATTACACTACCAAATCGAATCAACTGGGAGAGATCACAAACCCTAGCTCCGATAATCGAATCCCAAAACTTTGAAACGGAATCGCTTACATGAGATGCTGCGTCTGCTTGATGGATTCGACGTCTCCGGAATCGATCAGCGTCGTGAATTGGCGCGCCACCTCGTCCGACGCCGCCCTAATCGACTCCCTCTCCTCCTTCTCCACCACCACCACCCTCCTCTCCATTATCTCTCCCTCTTCCTCCTCCTCTGAGCTCCGTCGCTCCGAACCCTCGATCGATCTGGTAGAAACACGTGGGTCCCGCGGTACATGTGGCGCGCGCATCGCGAGCGTCCATCGTATCTGATCATCTAGATAGCGGTAAATGTTGCTCTTTTTATTTCGATATATATATAAATAATAAATAAATAAATAAATAGCAATTAAAAGACAATTTACAAGCTACATCAAAATAATAATAAAAATAAAAATTTCAAAAACATTTTGAATTTAAATTTTTATACAAAAATAATTTATAATTCAGATATAAATTAAATTATTTTATTTTAGAAAATAAGTAAATAGTAATCAAACACGAGCGACCTCGAGCCGCGAGCCGCGACACCCGAGCCAGAGAGGGGTCAAACGCGCGTCGGGCTCGCAAATCCGACCCTCACTAATAATAAATAAATTAATAATTAATAATAATAAAATCCGAATTTATTCATCATCATCATGATCATGATCCCTTGCTGGGGCGGTGGGGCCCCTAAAGAGCCTAGTGAGATGCAAGCGTAGCGTCCCTGGCTGACAGGGCCGGGCAATTACTAATAAGACCCTGCCCGGGATCCTCGCCGAGCAAATCGCCACGTGTCAGCAGATCCGCTCGGCAAGATCATGTGGCGCATCAGGATGGCGTGCATGACATGCGCTTCGCCACAAATAGATATATAGCGGCATGGCATTCATGTTACATACATTACATTACACGCGGCAGATGCATGCATGCATGCATGCATGCATAGTTGCATACATGATACATGGGGGTGGGGGGGGGGGGGTTGGCAGTACAGTAATTTCGGGGAACAGCGGGGGCGTTTTTGGGCAGAGGGGGCGTCATACGCGTGCCTCTGCGCGCCCTGTGGCGGGGACAGGGCAGGGACCACGAGACGCCGACGCGTGGCGGAGGGGACCACTGTTTCCAGTTGGCGCCGCGGGGGTGGGGAGGGTGGGGCCCACAGCGGGCGACAGCGACAAGAGCTCGCGCCTGAGCTCCGCCCCTTGTGCTGTTAACGCAGCTCGTTTTATTCCCGACCAAAGCTTCAGGTTCTTTTCTTTTTCTCTCTTTTTTTTTTTATATAAAAAATAATAATAAAAATTCTGTATTTTTTTACTTTTCTTTTTTCTTTTTTTATTTCTTCAATAATAATAAAATAATTAGATTTTTTTTTTTTTTTTCACCGTCCCATACCTCGCACCCCGCCACGCACTCTTTAAAGCCGCGGATCGGTGGCCGTACGTTTCGCGGCCCTTTATAAATCCGGCACCGTCCAATCGATGTAACCCCCTCTACTCCTCGTACTCTTTTTTTCTTTTTTTCTTTTTCTTTTCCGCGTTCCGGGTTTTGTAATTTTTACCGTGTTGGGAGTCTTGGGACAAGTCAAATTTTCCATGTTTGTGATCAGAGCTACAACTCGCACGCCACGTGGCACAACTTCTCAAATTGATATTTTTTTAGTCCCAAGTTACTTAAATTTGAGAAGTTTGTGCCATAAATAGTGTGGTGTAAGTGTTAACTGCAAAGGGTAGGAGATTCAAGATTGGCTCGGCGTGGTGACGTAGCCCATCTGGGAAGAGAGAGAGAGAGAGAGAGAGAGAGAGAGAGAGAGAGAGAGGGGCGGGGGAAATTAATGCGTGAAAAAATGAGAAGAATATCCAACGGAGGGAGAGAGTTCGGGTCACGCTGATGAAAAATTAAATACAACGGATATATTGGTAACATTGTGTAATCAAATCAAATATTTTTTTTTTAAGAATATATATTTCATCATGATTGTAAAAAAACATTTTTATTATATTTTTATTTTAAAAAAAAATTGATTGGATTGTTATTAATAATTTGATGTAAGTGGAATAGTGTAAAATTCTTCTATTGGAGTGGGGTATCTCCTGACGTCTCGATTTGCACGCCCGAGGCCCCACGCAAGTTGCAGCGGGTGCAATTTTGTTACTGCAGGCAGCACTGCATCCTCTGCATCGCATCCCATCCCATCCCATCCCATGTCCGAGATGGCATTCTGTCGCTGCTCATGACCCGTAGCTGATGCGGACAGGAAAGACTTGATTATTATCCTAATAAAAATAACTCCTCTCGCGTTTGAATTCTAATAAATATTTTTAAAGATTCAAAGACGAAAAATTAAAGCAAACAATAAAAAAATTATATGAAACAACGACATGGTGTGATACTACATTCATTAATTGAACAAAATAAAATAACGAAAACGTACGGTGTTCTTAATCATTGTACTTACTTAGGTGAACTAAGAACAGATGCAAGGATGTAAGCCGACTAATTAATCCTACATCTTTGCATGTAAAACAAAATGATACACCGGTGGTGGCAGAACAAAAGAATAAGGTACAATTCCAGTCACATATGCAGGTGTAAAGATGGGGGAGATGAGATTATTTTTAATTAGAATGATTACAATGATGAGGCCTATTGAGCTTTAGCTAGGGCTACTTTACAATAAGAACCAAAAGAGATGTACAAACACTAAACAGAATGATAGTGACGTGGGTGCGTGCAGGGTACAGCTTACAGATAGTTAGAACCGACAAATGTCAATCCCAGTCACATATCAAACAACCATCCTTAGCTCTTTCCCTCAATAGGAAAAAGTACACCGCCACCTACACACCACACTGAGATTTGTTGAGTATATTCACCAATATATATATATTAAAAAAAAAAAACAGAAAAATTGCATATAACAATAAACAAAATGAGAATTTGAAGAGAACACACACAGAGGTAGTAGATAATAATAATAATAAAAGCATAGGTTCCATGGATATTAAGTTTACGGATATTGGAAGAGCTTTCGCAAGCCAACACAAAATGAAAGGTGCGACAGAGAAGTTTCCACAACAATCCCAAGGAGGGTTTTTTTTAAGGGTGACAATATTTAGTAGATGACTTAAACAAAAGACCAGTTGACGAACATGAAAGCAAGGCAATGAGGAGAATCCTCTTCGTTGAGCACTTTCCACGCCACGGCCTGTTCGTACGACACCGGCCTCCCCATGCTCGACATGCAGATGCCTCCAGGCAGATAAGCAAAGCCCTAAAACGAAGAAGAGAGAATAATAAGCACTTCGATTCCGGAGAGTTCAACTTTGTGAATCTTTTGAGTCTGGTGGGGAGGGATCAAGAGAGCGGAGTCTAATTTAACTACCTGTTGCATGATCTTGGGAAATTCGGAGCAGAGGGCCTTCCGACCAGTCTCGTCGAGAATTTTCTCGAGAGTAATATCTTGGAGAGCTATAAGGGTTGTCTCGAGCATATCCAGACCGGCTTGATTTGTGAAAGTAAACACGGGCGAAGCCTGCGAGAAGAAAGCTGTAAATTTAGCAAGGAAACGGCACGAAACTAAATAATAAGTTACAGAGTGGAAAGCTGGAGTAAGAGACTTGCCTTTAAAGAACAGCACATGATAGCATCCGAATGGTGCCACAGCAGCTTCAAAAGAGTGTCATTGGTTTGTGAATCAGCTCGGAGGAGCTCTACACCAGAATGAAACCTGCAAAACAAAAAAAAAAAACAAAAAACAAAAGAATCATATAAAACCAGTCAGGCATTCTGAAAGAAACTATACATTGGAACTCCGTTGGCATTTTATATGAACTAAATATAGAAACATTAGTATTAAAACAGAAAAATAAATTGCCCCAAGAATTTATACAAAGGTGTTTCAACACCCACAAATGACAAATGTTCTCCGTACAATCAAAAATAGATATAATACCTGTAGCTCCTAGAAATCCACCTAGCCAAAGTATGAGCTTCGGGAAAGCCAGTGGGATGCTTCATACCAATCTGAGCACCAAGGCGTGAAGGTGAAATAGCCATAGCCACCCTCTGTACTGAAGCGACCACACTCCTAACATATTGTCTGGCCATTGCAGCAACATTCTCTCGGAGGTGGTTCTCGTACATGAACTGAAATGCTATGGTAAGTACTGATCTCGAGTTGTATGCATTTGGAGTGTCGTTAGGAGAGCGTGCCGCACCACCGGATCCAACCTCAAGGGTGGATGCCAGGTCAAGTGTTCGAGTAGCAGTGGGTGCATCCTATAGTTTAAGTTAACAGAGTAGGCATATCAGCACAGAAAAGAAAGCGATGGAGCATGTCAATGATAATTGCACCAAGGTATTAAATTTGAAACAAGACACATCAAGTCATTTACACAAAACTGAAATTCAAATTAATCCCAATTAAAAGTAGTCACTAGAAAGAAAAAGCTTAGAACTGGAAAAGGTAAAAATTTATGCTAAGGCGATACTCAACTGTTTTAGCATCCAGGGGGATCACACGGAAGCCAGAGGGTAGCAGAGGGGCGTCGTCAGCAAAAGATTCATCAATGGGCGCAAAAACAAGCTGTGCGCATGCACCAACAGCATTCTCATCCACTCCGCTACATACCTGCCATAGTAAAAGAATTAGATGCACCAAACACATGCAGATGAATATATACACATGCAAGTATAATACAGACCTGTAGCAAATACATGTCTCTCGATAGAACAATGTCATCTTGATGGAACCCATGGCCTTCGAGCCTAATCACTTCCAAAAACTGCATTTTCCAAGGAGATGTGTTACTGGAATTTCAAATCCTCGATATAACAAAATAGCAAATAAGCAGGCTATGATTGGAAATAATAAGAATTACCTCTTCATGCTCCACTGTATGTCCAAGAGGTAATATAACCTGACTACCCAGAAAACCACTGCTAGACCTCAATCCAGGAAGTGCATATGGGCTGGCCCTCAGAGAGGCAGCAGAATAAGCATCAATACCACAGTCGGCCCACTCAGAGCGATGCTCCCTCAGGAAACGGACGAGTAGAGCAGGTGGAACATTCTACGGACCCGAAAGAGAAAACAAAAATACGTATTAAATCAAGATAGCCCAAAAGAACACTAAAAATCTGAAACGTCATGAAATTGAAAAGTTTCAGCGATAGACCTGAAGCAACATCGATGCCTTTGCGCATAAAACACCACCGCCATTAGCAGAAAAGAGTGGCGAACAGCTGATATTTGACCCAAAAAGTTTGTTAGGTGATGCATTGATAGCGATTGTAACATCCTCAACGCCATCGCTGTTTATCAATGACCAACCATCATCAGCAAATCCATTCACAGCATCGTTGAATCCCCTGCAAATAACAACAAAGTTGCTTCAGTATCAAGTAAAAGAAATGCAGAGTCGCACAAAAAAATATATATATATGCTATGAGAATAAATAAGGGGGTCGTTACTAACCTGCTAAGTCTCTGGCTGAAATTTCTTAGAACAGCAGGCTGACGACCTCCACCATACGGGATTTCACCGCTTGATTCTTGAGCGATTTGTCTAATATGACGCAATGCCTAGAAAATTACACAGGCAACCATTGAGTCGCTTTTCACATAAATCCTACAAAAAAAGAAAACTAAGAAACAGCATAAGACGTACTGCAATTGTCATTTTCTGTGCAACAATCTTTGGTGACTCGTATAGGGGCCTGAGAACCTCAGGTACACTCCAAGCCTACAGTAAACAAATCCCAAGTAAGACATTACCAACGAGTAACAAATAAAAGTTCAACAGGATATGGAGTGAAGATTCGTCAACTCACATCCAGATCAACATGATCCACAATGTGAATCATGGAGCCGCCCCCCTCACATGGTCGAATCAGATAGCCGCTGGGAAGCATCTCAGCTCTCACAAAATTTGGAGCAGGAGGCCCAGAAGGACCACCCGTAGAAGGTGTCAAGGATCTCTCACAAATCTGTGTAGCAAGATTAATTTTACTGATCACCAAAGGTAACAGAACACCAAATAAAATAGTGAATCCCAATAACATAAGAGTACATAACTCCTATAATCACAAGGCACTTAATAAGTCAATGTTTATGTGCAAGAAAAATTAAATTGTACAAATAGAAACAGACATAATTCAATGGTAACAATAAATACCACAAGACTGCCATCTTCTAGACCGGTAGTGTATCTGAGCGTCCAAAAGTCCCTTGCCGCCGCCAAGGTAGTAGGAGCATAGGTCTGCGAAATTTAAAACATTAGGAGCTCAAGAAAAACAAACTAATAGAGCAAGTACATAATACTACAAAGCTTTTGATGCTAATCCTCCCAAGAACAGTGTACTGACCTGCATGTAGATAAGCTCAATATTTCCACCATTTCCAGTAGGAATTTCAGTTAACACATCATGGCAACGGCAATCGCGAAACCAAGATGGACGATCCTTGAGGATCTCCGCGACCTAAAACAGAAAGTCAAATATAAATCACTTTCATTTTAAAGCGCAAGGGAGAATCCACATGAACAATGACCTACCTTTGTGGGTTCAAGACTCACAAGGCCGCAAGCTCGCGCTGCTACCCCACTGCAATTGTGAGAAACAGCAATGATTCCAATAGAATCCGGACCAGGCTACAACAAAACATATATTCAATTACACATTAATTCATCAACATAAGAAAGAATATGGATATTCAGCAAAACAGCATGTTCACAGTTTACTACCTTCATCCCAACCATCTGAACCCAATCGACAGCAGTTCCAGTCGCCTTGGATAGGAACTCTGCCAAGGTCTCCTCAGCTATTGCGAGTAGACTGCGTCGTAAAATGCAAAAAAAAATTTAAAAAAAAAATCTCAAGTTAAAGATAAATAATCGTAGGATCACAGCAGTAAGAACTCATGATCAGTGAGATTAATAATTACCCAGCTGGGTTGTTGGCATCCCTTTGAGGATGCTGAGGTGTTGGGTTTTGCTGTTGGTGGTGTTGACCACTCGTCACTACAGACTCACAGCTTGTGTCTGTAGTTGCCACAGAAGCCTGTAACATTGCATATGCATCAGATACCTTATTTTGAAGAGTAAAAGCTAAAAACTTTGAAACCACCAATCCATACAAACAACAACATTTTTGCTCTGAATTTAATGAAAAGTCAGAGGTGATTAAACATGACAAGATGATGAATGGGTCATATATATTGTTCATTATTCTGCTAAGGCTACACATGAAAACGACCCTGCCTATAAAAATGGAACACATTTCAAACTTCACCAATATAAGACAAGTGATGAAAACTGTGCAAATATAAAAGCTGCCAACATGGTGAAACCCAGAAAATAGCTTCTTTTGGAAGCCATAATGTATAAGAAACTAAAACAACATAAGTAAACCTAACAACAAAAGCTAAAAAAATAAAAAGAGTTTAATAGGAATGATCACATATTGTACCCATAAAAAGAAAAAAAGAAAAAAAAGAAGAAGAGAGCCTCACAGTGTGAAGTTGCTGGCGCATGTAGCCATTCTCATAGACAAGGTGAGACACCTGCTTCTGTAGCCGGTCATTTTCCTCCATCAACAGCTTGTTCATCGCAGATAGCTTGCGATTCACAGTTTGAAGACGAGAGGCCTCCTTCCTCTGCTTCTCGCGACATCTTCGGTAAGCACAACAACCAACATTAGCTCCAAAAGAAAAAAGATCGCTATTTGGTGGACTAAGAAAATACTGTCTTTGTTAGAGACAAAGTGAAGAAATAATAATGATGACGAGGGTGAATAGTATTAAAATCTAACTAATCCCCTGTTTTTCAGGTCATTTTCTACAAAAAAAAAGTCAACACATTTAATTCTAAAACCCTCGTAGGAACACCAAATCAGAGCAGGCCCTGGACACAACCCTAAAAAAAAGCTACCTTTGACGTGGTACAAAACCCTAAAACCCCAAGAAATTAGGGCACAAATCGCTCACCTGCGGTTCTGGAACCAAACCTTGATCTGCTTGGGCTCGATGTTCGCGAGGACGGGGCACTCCCGGATAAGCTGTTGCCGCCGCATCGAGCTCGGCTTAGGGCACTCGGTGTAGACCCTCTCGAGCGCCTCCACCTGCTCCGGCGTGTACCGCACGTACTTCCCCGCGTCTATTTGCTGCTGCGACAGCGCCGCCGCCGCCGCCGCCGCCGCCGCGGCGGCCGCTCCCTTCTCCTTCCCCGCGACCACCATCGCCGCCATGTCCCCACCCGCTTCCCTTCCAACGGAGAAGATCCCGCGCCCAAACCCTAGAAAACCCAAACCCCGCTCTTCTTCCGAACCCTCGGCAGCGGCGAGAGCCCAGCGCCTCCTCGCTCCCGCATCACCGAGCTCCCAACACCCTTCTCCCTCTGCCCCTTCGTTCCGACAGCGCGTAAAACCCTAACCCTAACCCTAGCTCCCCCTTCGCACTCCCCTATCACCCATTATAATGTAGCGAGGGCGAGAGAGAGAGAGAGATGGGTGAGGTAAAGTGGGGGCGAAGAAGACGAGAAAAATGGAGGAGAGAGGGGTTATATTTTAATAATACAACTTTAAAGTAGAGTGAGAGAGAGAGAGAGAGAGAGTAAGAGAGAGAAAGGGGGCACGGGGAGAATATTTTATTGGGAGGGGTTTCTTTGCATTTTTGTCGATACTTTTTACTGTTTAGTCTATTTATTTATTAACGTTTTCTATTCTTTTGAAGGAGATGTTTACTTGTTAGAATGTCTTTTTTATTTTTTTTCTTTTTTTTTGTAAAATTCGTAAATTTTGAGGGGTTTTGTTTTTTTTTTTTGGAGTTGTTTTGGGGGCATCTCACAGCTGCAGCAGCGGTAGCCGCGCTGCGGCTACTGCTGCTGCTGCTGCTACCACTGTTGCAATGTGAACAAATATTAAAAAAAAAAAAAAAAAAAGTGAGTCGTGCCTTTTCTTTTTAGAGTTTTAAATTTTACATTTATTATGGAATCTGTTCCTTATATATAATAAATCAGTATTTTACATTTACATATGGGTTTGTACATGTATACGTATGTGTGTGTATATATATATGGGGCATGCATGCATGATCTGTATGGGCATGATGGTGTTGGGGTCATGCACAAGCACAACATGATGTGGCCCCATGTCACCTACTTGTGCAATTTACATGCATGCACTCTACTGTAAAAAGAAGAGAATAATTTCATTCAGAAGCAATTTTACTGAGTTTTTTTTTTTTTTTTAAGGAGAGATAGATAGGTAGTCACATTCTCAGCTTAAACCGTTATTTCGTTTAGAAATAAAACTTAGTTAGAAAATATAAATCATTAGAATTAGAGACTGGGTTTAGTCTTGTGAGTTAACACCTTCAACTACAGGACGATCCACTGGCTTCTGCGACGACGGATGAGTTTTTATTTATTAAGACAATTTGCTGATGTATATAATTCATTTCGCCTTCAAATTTTAAAAGTTTATTCTAATATAGGAACCTTCTATTGTTTATTGAGCTCCCTTTAATTTCGTCATGTCAATATGATGGTAAAGTTTTACTAAATGCTTTATAAATTAAAATACATTATTATAATATTCATCTAATTACTCTCAACGAAAACTCATTAAGGAGCTCTCAATGAAATTACGCCCTTAATTATAAAATTACAAGTCTTTGTTTAAGAATTATAATCCTATATCTTTACGGGTTTCTTCTTTTTAACTTTCTCACGCGCGACAAGTTAAACAGTAAACTAGAGCCCTCTTTTGAGTAATTTATATATATATGCATGATCAATATTCAAAAAAATATATATTAATCATACTAGGTAAATAGTTAGCAAATAGAGGAGAATTAATTAATGCGTGATGGGAGATTATCTGTATCAATTCAATGTTTAGGTACTGTTGATTGATTTAACTAAATTATAATTTACAGATAATATGTAGAGTTATAGTAGTATATTTAATAATAATAAAACCTTACATAATTAAGAATTTATATTTTTGGGACTCAAAATTGATTATTTTAATGAGATATTGGATAAATCATGAGTGTAATAATATTGATATCACATGCATATATGCTCTACTTACACACATGAATCTCAAAATGTTCATGTTAATAATAATGGTACATGAGATGATGCTTTTGACAAAGTAATTCGTCATCTCTTTACATCAAATTCATGTGACAAGTGAATATATAGCTTCCTTTTTTTTATTTGTTTATATATTTTTGTTTACTTTTCGCTTTTTACATTACTAGATCATATATTATGCATAAAAGAGAATCTATTTATTAGTTCATGCTTTTACTATGAAGTGATGATCACATGAATCATCCAATAAAATTCAAAAAAATCCAAAATCCGTAGCATGTGATCTCACCAAAGGTAGTAAAAGTTGAGAGAGTCACTATAAAAAAAAATTTATGATTTAGCGACATTCACTATAAAAATATAGTAATTCCACAAGCTTATAAACGTTGTGCGTGAAAAAGTGTAATTAAAAATTAAAAAAAAAACACCAAACCACCACCACTAATTATATTTTTTTATTTTAGTGAAAATTAAAGGATAAATTAAATTAATTTAATGCCTTTTAATTTCTTTCTACAGGAATTTACATTTACTGTAACTTTTCACTAAAAAGCATTATTAAGATACCATCTTAATAATAAAAATAAACCAACAAATTTATTTAATCTTTATCAACACTCTTAAGTCTTAATTCACTTCTATTTACAAATTTCAAATATTATATTTCACACTGCAAAAAGTTATAATTAATTAAGAAAAAAATCTGTTAGTAAATTATTCGAACGTAAATTTTTTTGTTTAAAGCAAATTTTATTGATTGAGACGTAGCTAATGAAACTATATATGAATCATTAATTAACTAGGATATAATAGGAATCATAATGTGATTATTATATATGAGAGGAAAAACAACTAAAATGTAATAATAATATCCATGAAAATAACTCTATTTCAAAATTATCTAATAGGTTTTATTGATGCATTTTTTATTTTTTATTTTTTATTTTTTTATTTTTTTACAGCGGGACCCACAAAACTATATACATGTACAACGATCACTTTTTACCTGTGAAGGCCTACAACGAGACAACGTAGGCAGCCCCAACCGTCCAATCAAAAACCACCCGCGAATCCAACGGCCACGATCTCTCATCTCGTCACCATAATTGACCCGAATCTCTGCATCAAATGCAACGAGATCTTTTACCCTCTCTTCTTCGTTTGACCTTTAATTACTATTATTATTATTATTATTATTATTATGGGTTAATTTTATACACGTTTTTATAAATACAGTAAATAATAAATATACTTTTATAAAATTTAATTTTTATATATTATTTCAAAATTATAGTTCATCATTGATTGAATACTTAATTTTGATCAATTTTTTATATTTTTATTTTTTTATAATTAAAGAGACATATTTATAATAAAAAAAATTAAACATATATAAATGATTTTCTAATAATGACAAATCAAAAAAATTAAAAAAAATTAAAATTTTGATAAGAAGAATATATAAAAGCTGAACTTGTAACACTATTAATTATTGTTTACTTATTATGTTTGTCCCACAAAAGTGAATAAAAAGATTCGAATAAACGAGAGAGAGAGAGAGAGAGAGAGAGAGAGAGAGAGAGAGAGAGAGAGAGAGAGAGAGATTTTGTTTGGTTTTCACAGCGTCTGTAAAAATGCAAGTGCTTTTGCTTGTGCGTTGGCGTTTTGTGGGCGCGTATCTCCGTGCAAGTGTTGTGCAATTTTTTTTGAACTACGACTACTACTGTGCATATATTTGTTTGTGTGCGTTGGTCTCATCTGATGCAATTTGACCAAATGGAGACAACGGGAGAGGACAAACTATTTCCCTACACCGCGTGCACCACGTCAGCTGTGGATCACCACCAATTGGTTTACTTAATTCCTAACATTGTTAATAAATGTATTAATTCCTGATCATAGGATCGATCTCTTAGATAAATACATGTTGTACAACGGTAATTTTTAAGCGTTCGATTAAAAAAAATTTCCTCTCTTATCAGCGTACGTGATATAAATCGTTTGACATTCATCATGCTACTTTATGATATCAGCGTACGTGATATCATAGGAATGTAATATTACGTTTGAAAGCAAACATGATATTTTTCTAATGTACTTTCTTACAGCATGTAACGTAATTTTTTCGTAATTTCAAACGAGAAGCGTTAATAGATGCTTTTAAAAATATATATGTTATTTTGTTTTTTGTTTTTTTTTGTTTTTTTTTTTTTGCATTAAAGCTGGTCTAGTTAACAGGGGATGCTTGGGATTTATTGATGGGTAAAGGTGTCAATTGCAACGTCGCAAGTTGAAACTGTGGTGTGTCATGTGTTATGGGGACAAATGGAATAGGCGAATCAATAGTTTTGGAGCTAGGTACACTTCACTGTACGTACCCATGTGTTTTGTCATTTTGGATTGGATTTAGGGCATTCTTTTTTTTATTAAAGAATATTATGTTATATACAGTAAAAAAAAAAGTGCAATAAAAAAAAAGGAGTAATTATTTAGATACCCCTAAAAAAGTTTCGACTTTTCAATCTACCCCTCTTAGATACAGAAGAGATCACAAGCTTTAAGTCTTCTTTCAGCTATATGATGGGTAGTTTGGACTGAGAGAAATAACATGTTATTTCGAGCGAAACAACCTAACTCCTCCCGAGCTCTGGATCGTATCAAACTGCTGATGGCTGATTGGACGACGTAGTAGTAACAGCTGCAGCCATAGTAGTGATAGTTCGTACACCTGTGCTTTGTATTTTCGCTTTCCTTTGCTAGTTTTTTATCTGTCATTTTGTCATTTTTTGTCGCTTTATCTAGTTTTTTGTAACGTCCTTTCATGATCCTTTAAGAAGGCCCTGACTGCTTACATTATATAAGTCTAATTTATTTTCCTAATGAATGAAGCATGTAGCTTGCTACCTATTTCTCAAAAAAAAAAAAACATATTTTTCACGAAGAAAACATCTACGATCTTTTATAAAATTTCATATACCCAAATTTCGGTGTTTTTTTTTTTAAATTTAAATTGCGATTATTAGACCCCCTCCAAATTCCATGTCCACTAGTCGTGCATCTTTCTCCAGCTTCAACGGTCCATTTAAGATATTTGTCACCCTTAAACTTTACATCCCATCATTTAATCATGGGATTTACCATCACGGAACTTAATTAATGATGTTTTCGATCAGCTTATTTTGAATCCGTACAAAGTTTTGATAATAATGTTATATTTTTGTGACAACTGTGTGTGTATATTAGGACTACTATACTCTTATGAGTATAGATTCTTTTGCACTTATAAATTTTCAATCGTTGGATGAAGGAATGTGCGGTTAGGATGATAGTGGTTCCCAATTAGAATGATGGTAATTCTCTAAAATTGAGTGGATGGTTGATTAAATAGTATAATCTAACGAACGAAAATATTCAACGGGGCAGATTTAACGATCGAAAACTTATATATATATATATATATATATATATATATATATATATATATATAGAGAGAGAGAGAGAGAGAGAGAGAGAGAGAGAGAGAGAGAGTTTAGCTAGAATACTCTTAAAAGTAGAAATTTCATTTTACTCTCGAGTTGTTTTCGATGCTAGAGCTTTTAAATTGACGATCGGTTCCGTTGAACATGATCTATACCACTTAAAGTGTTTAGAAATCAAATTTCAAATATTTTCGACATCATTTGCCTAATGATCAACGGGTTTCAAAATTTATAATTTTAATGGTGGATAAGAGACGTTTTCTCGTTTAACGGTGTAAAGATATCCAAATCAATTGAATTTTTGTTAGAAAATTCTTTAAACTATTTAAAACAAGATCTATACTCTTGATCTTGATTACAAGACTCCTATCATCATTTTTTAAAGAATATTCATTTTCAACCATTCATTTTCTATTCACTAGATGGATACAAGAACAATATCGAAAGTGCATGAAATTTGATTTCTAGGTAGTTTAAATGGTTTAGATCATATTTAACGGAGCCGATCGTCAATTTGAAAGCTCTATCATCGAAAACAACTCGAGAGTAAAATGGGCTCGGTACTCTTAAGAGTATTCTAGCTCAACTCTATATATATATATATATACACACACACGCTCACGTACAGTTCATGTATTATTATTGAATAATCAAATAATGGTACTTAATTTCCAATTTTTTGACTAAATTACCTTGCTTCTTAAAATTTTGGCTTAAAAAGTTTCCTCATCAACTGAAAACATAGTCAATTTTTTTTTTAAGAGATAGATAGCACGTTACATGTTTCGTTTAGCTAGAAATGTGAATCAGCTAGGATTCGAACTTGGGTCTCGGATACCAACCACCAAACCTTTTGCCACTTATTCTAGGGACGATCGGTTAGTCAAATTTTTTCTCACAAGAAAAAGTCGTTCCACCGGAAAGAAACGATAGTACCTTAATTTCTACGAAATGAATAAGTTTCTTATTTCAAATAGTTGAAATAGAGTCAAGAATATCATTTCATAGAAAAAAAACAAAACCATAATTTTATTATTGACTTTTTCGCCATCAAATGAAATTATAAATTATGAAAAAGTCTCGATCAGGAAGTATTTAAGTATATAATTAAGTTTAGATGTTATTCACAAGATCTTACTGCTCCAGCGAAAAAATGTATGCTATAACATTATGAATGTAGGAATTAGAGAGCTTTAGGACAGATTCTGATATATATCATATTACTTAAATGATCAATTTAGAATAAATAATTCATAATTAGTGATCTTATTAAAGTTGTGAACTAATAAAAGAGCAGGAAAAATAACTAAGAGACCATGGTCCATATACGGATCTCACTTTTTTTTTTTTAAAAAAAAAAAAATTCTATGGAATCTTTCTAAAGAGGAACCTTACCTTATCGAAGCATTACATTGTTTACATTTTTTTTGGCAATGTTCAAAGTGACATTCTCATCGAACTTCGAATACAACTTTTCCCTCCCCCAATGGCGAAACACGTACTCTCTCTCAATTCGATGTGTACTTTTTGTTACACCCTTTGTATTTAATTTTTCATAGATATATATCCTTTGTTATATATATATATGTGTCTCCCATACTAATTAATTACTACTGGAGATGTTCTCAAACTTAGGGACTAGAGATTAATTAAAATTATTATTAGGTGACAGCTCATGACTTTGGCTGTGTTTAATTTATTAAGATAAAAAAGGCATGCTTTTCACTAATTGCCATGCATTTTGCCACCTTTTATTAAGACACAGAAGAGGGGCAAATTAAAGCACCTAGAATTGAGATACACACACTCTCTCTCATTTGTTTTAATTTAATTTGCGAAAAATTTAAGTTAATTACCTTGTTATATATGATTTAGCACATTTTTACTTTATCGATCATCTTGTGGTTTAAAAAGTTATGCTTAGTTATGTATGATTTAGCTCGTATTTACTTTCTCAATCTATGATTTAAAAGATATACTTTACTATTATTTGATTTTATTTTTGTTTTACAATCAAGATCTATTGTTGATTTTATTTTTAAAGAAATATTATTTTACTTTTATATTTGAGGGGAGATTAATTATTTCGGTAAACCAAAAAAAGAAAATCGTACGATAATTGAGTGTAACTTTTTAAACCACAAAATATCTAAATAAAAGTGCACTAAACCCAGGGGAGGAGTGACAAATTAAAGTTTAACCTTTAATTTTTCTATTATTAGGAGTAAACAATGTAAATAAATTAACAACTACCTGATCCATATAGCTAAATAAGAAATGCTTCGATACTGAATAAAATAATTTATATATATAAACATTGATGTGTCCACAAACTTATATAGTATTTTTAAACTTTACGATATTAAAACATTGATTGTTATCTAGATATAATTGCATGTCTACTGTAAATATTGCACAACTTAAAAGACCATAGTTTTTGTGACATAAAATTCAAAATATTTTAAACCCCTAATTGTGTAATTAGGAGTTATTACCATCTTTTTAAGCAGGAATACACATACACACACACACACAAATAATAAACACTTTTATACAAGTTCAAATGGTGACAAAAAGAGTACTACAAGCCATGCCACAGTAGTGCACAAGTAAAATTAGGGTTTTCAAAAAAAAGACGTGGAGATTCCCCTAATCTTTTATCCGGATTTTTCTCAAAAAAGAATCGTCAGTGTGTTTGACCCACGCCACAGCTCCTCAGACCAAGCCATGCACAGGATTAATTTCATAGATGTTTTTCACTTTGGTCCTCTCAACTTACAAAAATTTTCACCCTTAAATTCCGATATTTACACCTCAGTCCAATACCCACACAAGGTTGCAAGAATAGGGGTCGAAATGTGTAACAACTATTGTGCTCCAAAAGCTTAAAGAATATAAGGAGTCTGATAAGATTTAAATTTAGGAGCAAGAGTTTAGGTGCTAGCTCATCGCGGCATGGATCGTATCCACCGTACTGTATCGTGACAACAAGATATCGGTATAATACAATCTCCGTGTTGATTACACAGCTAATTCAAAATCTCTATTATTTAAATAAGTAATTTTTTTAATAAAGTTAATTCAAAGATTTGATTAATATACATAATAAACAATTAAAATATTTTGTTGGTAAAATATAAATATTTCATGTAATTATATATCGACACACATAATTTTTTTGTGACCGACACGTACTGTGCCGTAGTACCGTGTCAGCAAATTCTCAACACCACTCTGTACTACGGTGCTTAAATTCTTATTTAGGAGTACTTCAAACTTTTAATATTAATAATGAAAAAATAATTATTTTTCTTCAAAAACTTAAATTACCAGATACCGACTTTTTCTAATTATATTATATCAACAAATTGCACCAATAGAATGTACCTAAGTTTGAGTGCAAGTGGTATTTTGGTCTTCATTTGACAAATAGAGCTTTAAGACCCTTTGGTTAAAGCTTAATGCTCTTCCATATTAATTAAGCTACATTATTGAGAGGGGAAAAAGGAAAAAGAAGAAGACACTACAAAAAAGCTTGCATTTAAGGATACTTTAAATAATATTTAGCGGCGCTTAATTTAAAGCGTCGGCAAAAATAATCCCTACGCTTATAAAAGCGCCGTATAAAGAGTCATTAAATAAACATGTTGGGATAAATATACCGACGTTTTAATATAGCGTCGAAAAATTTATATAAATATTTGATAAAAATATGTTTATTGGCGACGCTTAATCATAGTGTCGGCAAATGCTAAATATTAAAGACGCTAGAAGAAAGCGTCGTTTAAAAAGCGTCTAAAACATATTTTGTTGTAGTGAGAAGATTGTGTTCGATTTGAAAATTAAGCACAATCGTCGTTTGATCTCCAAAAATAGTTGCTTAAAAAGATGGTTAACTAATTTTAGAACCTTTTAATATAATAGTAACCGACAAGCCCCACATTTGACAAATAAAGTATCAACATATTGAGCCACTAAAGCAAATTAGTGGGTACTTGGATATGTTAAATTTATGGGCACAAATGGATTAGTGGAACCGTTGAACATGGGCCGGGTTAGGGGCAATGCATGATATATAGATCCTTCATTCTCTTTTCTAGGGTTTACCATAGCTTTGAATCAAAAAGATATGCCACTATTTCCCTCCATTATAGGCTTCTTTTTTTTTTTTACACGAATTTATAATATATATATATATATATAGTGCATGGGTTGGTGCGTTCTTCGTGTTATTACTCAGGAGATCGACTAAATATATCTTCTACAGATCGAAGTACTGTTGTATGAATAAAATTTCATGAAGAATATTAAAAACTTATTCAATTATATTTCATGTTCGCTAGAGTTAATCTTTTGTCTTTTGAACTGATCGAAACCGATTACTTCAGCTTTTACCAATGACAAAAAACTTTTTGAGTTTTTATTAATTATCAAATGTTTTAAATGCTAATTTTAAGAAGCTATTCTTAAAACAAGGCTCAAATATTTAACTTGTTATACAAATCAAAGAATGCGTTGAGCACAACATGACCTCTAACTTTTCTAAGCACCGTAAATTAATCGCGACACATTGGTCGGTGTTTCTCTTTTTAACTTAATCTCTAGAAGCAATTAATGGTGACAAATTCATCAATATGAGTTCTACACTTCTACTCAACTTATGTTTAATTTTTGGTCCCTACATCGATCATTTCTCTCTTTATGTCTTATTAACAAGGCCTCTTTGTGATCGATCTCTCTCTTATTTTTGTTTTTCAATTATAAGAAGTCTTGCTAACTACGCTCACTCAAAAATTTTAATATTTATCGAGTGTTTTATAATTAATCTATTGGTTTTTATCTCTTTTGTTCTACTCCACATGGTACGTAGAAGGTATATATATATATATATATATATATATATATATATATATATATATATATATATATATATATATATATATATATATATATATATATATATATATATATATATATATATAATACAGTGGATAATTACGGTCAATAATATTATTGTGGTGAGCTACTTAACAAACTTGAAATTACTTTTGTTGAGCTTTGCTCTACACTTATTCGCATCCCAATAGTTTATTCTTTATTTTATGGTATTAATAAAGTTTACCATATGTTAGTTGCATTAGGGCATTTGACAATTCTAATTACTAGCTACAATGATGGGTAAAAAGTGATATTTTAAATTACATTGCCTTAAGATTGAAGATCAGTGATTAACTAATGAACTTCATAGTGTCTTCAAACCCTAGTCGTCCAAGTCAATGAGGAAACCAAAAAAGACGACAATAAATATGCTGCTATACTATCGATGGTACCAAGCGCTTGATATTATCGAGTTTTCGGCCGTTGGATGAAAAGATGTGCGATTAGGATGATAGTAGTTACCTAGAGTTGAGCGAGTGGTTGGTTGAATAGTATAATCTAATGAGTGAAAATGATCAAAAGGTAAATTTAATGGTAGAAAACTCGATATAGTACCAAAAGCTTAGTACTATCAATAGTATAACACCCGGCCTCTCTCTTTGTAGAGAGAGAGTACCAATCGATCTCTTGGTACTATCGAGTTAAGATGATAGCGGTCCTCTAGGATTAAGTGGGTGGTTGGTTGAATATTATAATCTAACGGATGAAAATGATCAAATTAAGATCCAACGGCCGAAAACTCTATAGTATCAAGCGCTTTGTACTATCGATAGTATAGTAGCAAGTTAGGCTCCTATGCTTTTGAAAATACGGAGGCCTCTATATTTGTAAACTCTTTCTAACAAGACATCCGATTTAGCGATTAGTTATGTTAGATATGATCTATTGTATTAGAACTATTTAGAAATCAAATTTCATAATTTTTTAATTTTCTTTGCCTATTAAACACGTAATATCAAAATGAACAACTAAGAATAAAAATTATATAAAAATAGTGATAAAGGCTTAAATTTTAAATAAAAAGTATTAATCTTATTCTTGATAATAAGTAACATTTTATATTAAAATTTAACCTTATATATTTGGATTGTTATGATAGAAAAATTAGTTTATGAAATACCTCAATTCCGACTCGAAAATCGTGAGAATATAGGATCAAACCAAACCACTCGCTCCAACGGATCAAATGCAAGATCACCGGATGGAAATTGCACTAGTTTTCACAACCCAAATGTCAAATCCTCCAAGTAGAGAGTAATCTTTTGGAATCTCAGTAATGGGGAGAGAAATCACACAGAGAGAGAGTTCATAGAGAGAGAGAGATCACAGACAGAGAGGGAGTTCACAGTTCGTATTTTTTTCTTCATCCCCTTTCTCCTCCTTTCACTGCACGTACGTAGTGGGTGGTTTCCTAACCGACTTGGGAAACCACCTCTTAATGGGTCGGGTCGGATTTGCCCATCATGGGCGACCCGAAACCCAATTCAAAACCAACATCTCCCACTCGCACGTGATGGGCAAACAATTCCAATTATCTTGGTGATTTTCATACTGACAAATGGGTCGTGTGACCCGCGAGCCAACTCATAAGTCTATCTATGCACCTGTTAGGGATACATAATAGCCGTTAAAACCAAAGACGATATTTTATGCTTATCCATATCATGACTCGCTCTGCCCTAGACAAACTTAGTTATGTCAAATTAAGTGTACCTAATCCCTCAAAATGGCTACGCTTAATCTTTCTTTTCTCACTATGTATTCACAATTATGTTCGAACTTTTCTCAAAAGTAACTTAACTGGTCGACGGGTGAATACATATGCTTGACATAATCTAAAAATGTCTTCCTTTTGTTCTCATACTTATCAGTTTTAGAACAACCGCTTTCCTAGACATGCCCCATAAGGCTAATTATCTCATCACCGTTGGAAACATGCTAAAGTAGCGAACATTGATCTATCACATCAGAATATAGACATAAGTTACTAAGGGCACTTAAGAGACCATTGTTTAATTAAGGTCTCGAGAAACTCACACAATGAGAGTGCAGGGATTCTATTTATTTAATCTCATTTTCTTCATAGTCACTTTTACACACGCGATATGAAACACGTGTTACGGTGTAATTTCTCCTCCAAGGAGCGTATGTCATATAAAATTATAAACACCGTACAGATTTCGGTTAAACACTTCATAGTATCTAACTCGAGTTCTCTATACAACAATTTTATCATATTGTTTATCAGAGATCTCACATCTGGTAACTCAGGCTAACATGATTGTGGGGTCATCATGTTCGGTCCACAACAAAAAAAAAACTAATAAATCAAATACGGACCTCATCTTGACATTAGTCAAGGCGACATATATATATGTACACTTTTAAACTCTCTTATAACAAGTCTTTGGTTTTCTCAAAAAATGAATGTACATTTGTCTCATCTCAGCACGCCTTCTTTGCATCTGAGGCAGTCGCTCGTGTGAGAAAGCCGACTTCAGCCTGGTGACATACCTTTTAACTATTACATAGTTTATGCTAGTATCAATGTATACTCTTCACATAGAAAATAGAGTAGAGTGCAAGATTCATTAATACAATGTACTAATACAACATTGCATGGTCAATCTTAAAGTACAGTACATCATATTCTATGCAATCCTAACGATTCAACATGTGATCTGAATACATCTCTTGTCAGAGGTTTCGTGAATGGATCAGCAACCATCTGATGCGTAGATATATACTGTAGAAACACATCCTTCTGTGCCACAATGTCTCTTATAAAATTATTCTTTATATCTATGTGCTTTGTTCTTCCATGATACTTCGGATCCTTTACAAAAGCAATTGCAGCTTGATTGTCACACAGGATTTTCACAGAGTTAAAGTTATCTTTTGTTATTCCCAAACTCGTAAAAATCTTCTCAACCAAATCGCTCTTGTCTTGCGTGAACATGCTACAAAGTCAGCTTCCATGGTTGATAATGCAGTACAATTTTGTTTCTTGCTATTCCAAGAGATGGCGCCATTGCTAAGTAAGAATACATAACCAGAAGTAGATTTGCGCTCATCCAGATCTCCTGCCCAATCTGCATCTGAATATCCCACCAAACGCAAATCTTTTCCTTGATAACACAATGAATAATCTGCAGTTCCTTTGAGATATCTAAGGATCCTTTTAACACCTTTCCAGTGTTTCATACCAGGGTTTGACTGATAACGACTCACTAAACCCACGGCATAACATATATCTGGCCTCGTACACATAGTGGCATACATTAGACTCCCAACAAGACTAGAATAAGGAACTTTAGCCATTTCTTTTCTTTCTTCTCAGCTTTTAGGACACATGTCAAGGCTTAGGCTTTCACCCTTCGCTATAGGAGTATCAATGGGATTACACTCGCATATTAAATCGTTCTAAGATTTTCTTGATATAAGGCTCTTGTGAAAGACCCAATAATTTTCTAGAATCACTCCAAGAATATATGCGGCTTCCCCCATATCCTTCATTTCGAAATTAGAGTGTAACCACTCTTTGATGATATTCATGAACTCCTTATCATTTCCTGCCAACAGTATATCATCAACGTATAGAGATAAAATTGTAAATTTACACTCTTCACGTTTAATATATACACAATGATCCTCATTGATCATATTAAAACCATAAGACGTTACAGCTCTATGGAATCTCAAATACCATTGTCTGGATGATTGTTTTAGGCCGTATAATGATTTTTTTAGTTTACAAACTTTATTTTCTTGGCCATCAACTTCAAAACCCCAAGGTTGATCCATATAAATTTCTTCATCCAACTCACCATTGAGAATAGCTCTTTTAACATCCATTTGATGTAACTCCAAATCTAAATGAGTTACTATGGCAAGAATTAGACGGATTGAGGTAAAACGTACTCCGGTGAAAAGGTTTCCTCGTAATCAAAACCCTCTTGTTGAGTATAACCTTTCGCCACTAGGCGAGCCTTATACCTTTCAATGGATCCATCTGCCTTGCGCTTGATTTTGAGAACCCATTTGTTCCCTATAGTCTTGCGCCCGGTGGCGATCAACCAACTCCCGGACATGGTTGGATTTCATCGACTCCATTTCTTCTTCCATTGCAATTTTCCATTGTTCTTTTTCTTGGCAAGATAAAGCCTCTCTTACATTCTTAGGTTCGGCTTCATCATGTGAAGCTACCATGAAAGCTTCACCCTCAATCTCAAATCGTCGTCGAGGAATGATTTGACGATTGCTTCTTCGCAATTTTGAACCATGTGGATCATATTCACTCCCACTCGGTTCATGTGTGTCGTCACCAACGAAATCTTCAATTTCACATAATTGAAATTCCTCGTCAATTTCACCTTTACTAGGAAATTCGTCCTCTATGAATGTGGCATCACGTGATTCTATTTCGCTTAAACCTCCCTCGGAATGTTCACCTAAGAACACATAACCTTTTGATTGTTCTGAGTATCTTATAAAGATACATTTCTTCCCTCTAGGACCAAGTTTTCCATACTTGTGGGAAGAATCATGAACATAGGCTGCCGACCCCCATGGTCGCAAATAAGTTAAATCAGGTTTTCTACCTGTCCATAACTCGTAGGGAGTAGATGCAACTGATTTAGAAGGTACACGATTTAATATATAAGCTGCTGTTAATAAAGCATCTCCCCAAAACGAAATAGAAAGATTTGCTTGTGCCATCATGGATCTAACCATTTCTAGTAAGGTCCTATTTCTTCTCTCTGCAACACCATTTTGTTGCGGAGTTCTAGGAATGGTTAGTTGTCTTTCAATACCCTTTTCATTACACAATTCTTTGAACTGTTCAGATAGATACTCCCTACCCCTATCAGTTCTTAAGGCTTTAATCCTTCTGTCTAACTGATTCTCTACAAGATTAACATAACGTTTGAAGCAATCCAATGCTTCTGACTTGTGAGCAATCAGATAGATGTAACCAAAACGGGTGAAGTCATCTATAAAAGTAATGAAATATGATGCACCGTGTCTTGCCCTAACATTCATTGGACCACATATATCAGAATGAATTAATTGCAATGGATATTCGGCTCTTGTTCCTTTACCAAATGGTTTTCTAGTTGTTTTTCCAGCTAGACAGTGTTCACATCTAGGCAATTCAATTGCAGTGAGTGAACCTAACAGACCATGTTTAGCAAGCCTATTCATCCTTTCTTGACCAACATGTCCTAGTCTAGCATGCCAAACATTTGTATTCACATTTGTATGGCTACAAGAAGCAATTGAAGAAAAACAACTACCAACATAATTATACATATTATGTTCACAATCCAATACAAATAAACCATTTAATAAGTAGCCTGAACCATAATAAACAGCGTCATAAAATATGTCCACACGATTGTTGCAGAAATTTAAACCATAACCTAAACCTAAAAGAACAGATACAGAGACCAAGTTTCGTCGAATCTCTGGAGCATATAGAACATCATGTAGGAATAAGGTTCGGCCACCACGCAACACCAATTTGCACGTGCCTATCCCTTTTACGTCAACTTTTGCATTATTTCCTACATATATCCATTTAGTTCCAGCTTGGACTCGACGATACTCTACGAATGCACCTCGGTCTCCTGCTACATTATCTGTGGCTCCTGAGTCTACAATCCACAAAGGATAAGAATCTGTGAGCAACACCGTGCTAGAAACACAAACAGTATTAAGAAAAATAGAATGAAATGCTACCTTTTTCTGCTCGGTACACTCACGAGCAAAGTGACCCAACTTGCCACAATTATAGCACTTCATCTTACTCTTATCTTTCGTTTTCTTCCAGAACCGTTTGCCTTTCTGATTTCCTTTGAACTTGTTCTTTTTCGGCCCCTGACCAGTCTCCATTCCCTTCCCCTTTCTGTTTTTAAATTTCTTGTACCTAGAGCCTGAAGCCCTATGTGAACTAGATTCAGTCATATAAGCATGCACGGGACCTCTTGTAGCCCCAAGACGCTCATCTTCTAGTTCCACATGAAAAGTTTTGATGCTGTCGTTGTGAGTTAAATTCACTTTCATGTGCTCCCAGCTATCAGGAAGAGAACGGATTACTGCTTGAACTTGCTGCTCATCAGTGAGGGTGTGTCCTGCTGACTTCAATTCCCTTATCATGTTAGACATCTCTCTTAGATGTTGTTTGATGGTATGATTAGGGCGCTTCTTATAGGTATCAAATTTGATGGTCAACTGTCTCAATTTGGTTACAGTTGTTCCTCCAAATTTCTCCTTTAGATGAACCCACATTGCATGAGCAGTAGGAAGTTGCTCGCACTCACCAATGAGATCATCAACCATTGAACTTATCAGAATTCCACGAGCAGAGGAATCCTTTGCTTTCCAAGCACGATAAGCTTCTTGATCTCTTCTATGCTGAGCAGTATTTCCATCACCAGGGTCGGTCATAGTTTGATGAATAGTTTCTAATGCTTGTTGTTCCTCGAGAACATATTGAATCTTAGTTTGCCAGATATTGTAATTATCACCATCCAATTTCTCACCCTTATTGAGATCTGCTATGATATTCTTTGATGCCATGATATTTCAAAGCTACATAGAGACATTGTAAAATTAAATACTAGCACTTACAAAAAATTATCTAAAACACCTATCACTTTATGCTATATAATGTACTAAGTTAATCATGATATAATATAAGAAATAGAATCGAAAGTTCACTATGTTCCCAATCATCTTCTATATTCAAATATTATATCATCACAAACTTGACATTCACCATATAAAGAGATAAGTTCTAGATAATAATAAAAGTTCAAGATTTCTCCAAATCTAAGAACTCCCACTCAACTAAATAGTTATCAAACAAATGAAATACTATCATTAACATCCATAAAAAAAAATATGTCATACCATTTATAACTTTAAGTATCAAACGACATGCATATTTTCATTAACACAAGAAAACACTACACATGCTACAACTATATAGTGTTGATTAAGATGCATAACAACAACAACATAAAACAACAAAAAAAATCCTCCGTGGATACAAATACAATTCGAACTAACTTAATTTTCACCGTTAAACACTCTACACCATGGTTCTGGAACAATATCATATGATACTCGTTCCATAATGTCAAGTGCCGCCTTCTCTAAGAATAGGCCTCCATTAGATCTGCTAAGAGCAGTGCGCCTACCATTTCGAAGAGTAGGAGATAGTTCCAAAATATTTGTCCTTCTTATAGCACTTGTAATGTAATGACGATTATATGCATTCCTGAATTCCGATACCAGATCACTATAAGATAGTATAAAATCATACTTATTTTTAAATATATTCCACCAAGTTTTAGCCCAATAATCTGGTATTGAATTTCTTAATGCAAGTGCTCCCTGAAAACTTGAATAATATAATCGTCATTTTCAAGCACATTGAACAAGTCGTCTAAAAACGATATATGTTGTTCCATGGAGTGTGACGATTCATCTTATAAGTCATGATAGGGCAATAGTCTATCACCACATCTTCCCTCAAGACTCTCTTAGTCCGAATAGTACGTGCCATATCTAACAAAAAATTGAACATTCATGAACATGCCATATTTAACAAGATATTTAACATTCATTAGCATGTAAAATTTTCAATGTAAATATTTTATCTACAATATTATAGCATCCAATCAATACATTATGATGTCATTTAAAATAAAATAAATTAATTCATAATTTTCTAAAACTATACATGAGTTTAAAAAATTGAACCATTGTAAAAATACTCCATAAAAAAAATAAAATAACAAATTGCTCAATGCAGGAATTGAACCCTGAACCTCATCAAAAACAAAGACTTAACATTGTTGCTGCCAGCCAACAAGTCAAGTGTCTGAATATTATATATATACCAACTTTAATATATATATACAGTTTCGGTCGTACCATATTATTACAATCCAATAACCCGTTTATATTGGATTAGATCTCGAAAAAAGAGATCCTTTAACAGAATATTACGAACCCATTAAGTCCGTATTCTATTCATCGTACTTTTTTTTCCCGAAACAAAAAAAATTGAGCAATGTGCATATTTTTACATCTCAAATTCAAAGAATTTACAAATAAATTCTCACTTTAGAGTTAAAATATGTATTCAATCTCAAGAGAAACAATTCATACAAATTTCTCATGCAAAAAAAAACATTCATCATAAATTTCATCATAGAAATAATTAAGAGTCAAGGATTTGGTTTCAACATGCTCTGATACCAATGATAGAAAAATTAGTTTATGAAATACCTCAATTCCGACTCGAAAATCGTGAGAATATAGGATCAAACCAAACCACTCGCTCCAACGGATCAAATGCAAGATCACCGGATGGAAATTGCACTAGTTTTCACAACCCAAATGTCAAATCCTCCAAGTAGAGAGTAATCTTTTGGAATCTCAGTAATGGGGAGAGAAATCACACAGAGAGAGAGTTCACAGAGAGAGAGAGATCACAGACAGAGAGGGAGTTCACAGTTCGTATTTTTTTCCTTCATCCCCTTTCTCCTCCTTTCACTGCACGTACGTAGTGGGTGGTTTCCTAACCGACTTAGGAAACCACCTCTTAATGGGTCGGGTCGGATTTGCCCATCATGGGCGACCCGAAACCCAATTCAAAACCAACAGTTCTATACTATTGAACTTACAAATTAATATGCTACATCGGTTATTAAAATAGTTATGCTTTAGATCTTTTGATCACTTGATAAATGATCGATGTCCAAAATTTATAAAATTTGATTTCTAAATAATTCTAATAGCATAGGTCATATCTAACAAGCCGATCGTCAAATCAGATATCCTATCATCGAAAATAAATTATAAGAATAGAGACTCTGTGCTTTCCAAAGTATATGAAACATACACTATATATATAATTAATAAAGAATTAAGATAACATAACAACAACCACAGCACACATTCCATCTAGTGGAGTACCATGAGAAGCTTAAACCCTAAACCCTAGAAGGTCATAAAGCCACTTTTGTGGCCTGAGGCACACCAACAACAACCACATCACTTTCCAATATTTCTTTTATCTCTTAGGTGACAGTGTAGAGGGAGTGTGTGTAGGCCATTCCCATCCCTTCACTCCCAAGCTTGTCATTAGCTTTATTCATTCAAAGAAAAGAGGAGGGGGAATGTGTGAAAAGTGGGGTGGTGCAAAAGCATGCATTGAGCTTTTTAGTTTTCCTAAGGTTTGACATGCACAAAAATACACCTAGCTTTTATCATCAACTAAAAGCATCCGAAGCACAACAAGAAACCCAATCGCCAACCTACCTTTTCCCTGCTTATTTTATCTTGCTTCTGAAGCTGCTTCTCTTCTCTGACCACCACGAGTTAAAATCATACAATATTTGTAAAAATTAACTAGATATTCAATCGGCCTTACTATTTATCAATTCTAGATGATAATTATAAGTTCTACTTGATTTATATGGGAGCTGATCGATATCAACAACATTTATTTTGATAAAGAGAGAACAAATTCATAAATATCATGTTAATTGCTTTGTCCCTAAGATAGGAAATAGTGGATTGTGAGAGCATGCGACATTAATTTTAAATTTTAAAGTGTGTGATTGGATAGCGGTTCCATTTTTATCAAAAGTATATCGATCTGTAATATTAGATTGATTTCTTTTTTTTAGATAAATATGAGATCAAAGTCAGTTCTAAGCCTCTCCATTTCGAGAGAAACTGAGATCAAACTTTACTACATACATTTTTATTCTTTCATTAATTTTTAATTTGTGCATATAACATATAACACATAATATTAATAGTTCTAGTCAAGCAACATTCTTTGTTTTTTTTTTTTTTTTTCCTTTTAAGATTTTAAATTTCATTAGCTTTGCTCCTCAACTACTATTACTAGTACAACAATTAATGGGTCATGATGTGTTGTGGGAGAGTCAATGGCCACAGGGGGCTCCCATAGGGTGTCTCCCTGTCCCCCTCCCTTTGATGGCATGATTAGGGCTCTATCTCACTTTTCCCATGCCTCTCTTCTCTCTCTCTCGTGTCTCTCTCCCTTAACCTTTCCTTTCACCAAAAAGAAACAAGAGAGAGAGCTAGAGAGAGAGAGCTAGAGAGAGAGAGAGAGAGAGAGAGAGAGAACTATATATATTTTGTTAGTAGCAGTAGTAGTACAATGGAGGGGGGCACGAGGGCCCTGCATGTGGCTAAGTAGTGCAAACGAAGGAGATCCATTGCGTGATCTTGTGTATTAGCCTTGTGTGTGTGGAGGTCCCTTTCAAAGCCCCCACCCCCTCACTCCCTTCGTAACAAGCGTGGTGGAGGTTGTGGGAGAGTGGTGGAGGCCCACGTGCCACCCTCTCGTGACTTGGTAGAGAGAGAAACAAAGAATACTGATAGAGAGAGTTTTTTTTTTTTAATTTTTTTTTTAAGAATAAGAGAGAATTATAGTACCCTATCTTTATTTTTTCGTATTTAGTTAAAACTATAAAATAATCAGGCTTTGAACTTACGACCTCATATATATATCACTTATCTAACCTTTTGTCACTTCAGCTAGGAATGGTCGATTACATATCAAAGTATTATACTAGTGATCGAGCACATGCGAGAGATATCTACAGAAGCCGAGAGGGAGAGAGAGAGGGAGTTTATGTTGCCAAGGATTATATACCAAAGTGGTTCTACCAGCAAATGTACATGAGATCTACATATGTTTAGGCTACAATAATTAATAGAGGGCAAAAATTCAACATAATGTACAGTAGTGACATGATTCAACATATGTATCTAGCATTGCAACTTCGTGTTGATGTATCCAAACTCATAATTCCTTTTCAGTAGAATTAATTGTTAGAAACTTCTAAACCAAATCAAGCAAGCATTTGAGTTCAAAAACAAAAGCTTGGATATGAAGTTTCTACGTATATACTTCTGCGACTACGTAAATTAACTTGTTATTCGAGAAATGTATGCATTAAAATTTTCATTATTAATTATTGACTCAACCATCTCCCATAGTATAGTGGAAACATGCACCTTGGACGCGCCACGTGGGCTATGCGCATGTTCCTCGATATTCGTGCGGGCTTTTAATTTACGTGCGTCGACGCTCCCACGACCCAAAGCCAACGAGCGAGGAAGCTCGATCATCACGTACTGTTGTTGTGGGCATGCATTATTTTGTTGGGTGTACGTGAAACTTAGAAAGATATATATTAATTTGCGTTGATATATATTTTGATATGGATGGATACATACATACAACGTCTTAGTTGATTTCATGGGTTTTAAGGGACACTTTAATTTGGAGATGAACAAACCAATTAAGTTGATTTGCATGAGAAAATGATTGAGATTAATCCGGTGAGATCGTGTTCAATTACATGCATGGAACCATGATTAGGGTGCGCAGGAGGACTCCCTACGTTAATGATCTTAGATTATACTTTAGATTGTACGTAATTATCATCACAATTGATTTAAAAGTACCTATATATATATATATGTGTAAGTTAATTTTAGACATACAATCATTAAGGATTGGATTTGTGTTGCTAGATATGATCACTTTGGTATACGAAAAAGCTTTTAAGGTGAGGAGATGGTTGTGATAATTAACTACGAATGGAGACGTTCCTTTTTTCGAAGTATTATTGTCTTAGTTAAGAAGAAAAATACTCTAGGGAGTGGGGTGGGAGTGATAAGCATGCCCATATATGTCCCACCACTCATATGATTACAGGGTCCTTGGTGAGATTTATGAATTGGGTCTTGGTAATTGGTGCTCGTTTTATAATTTATATACTCCATATATTTTTTTTTAAAAAAACTTTTATGCATGCTTAATCTAAAACAATTTTCTTTTTAACTTATCACATTTAAAAATAGTCGACCCATGATGGTCCATAGAAGATAATCAAGATGAAGGCCAAGTGCTTATGATTTCTATTTGATATGTTAGCAGTTTTCGATCTCTTCAGCGATATATATATATAGGTTTAATTGATTGGGCTTTAATTTGCTAATTAATTACCAATGTAAAATCCAAAATATGTTCATGAAGTTCTTCGAACATGATATATATGCTAATTACTTCCAAAGATGTGAGCAGCGAATAATTAATGGGACTATAAAATGTACGTCGATCATATATCGATTCACTCATAGTGTTTGTTTAATTAGCCTAACTTGTTCTTGTGGCGAGAGGTAAATTAAGTGACTTTTAAATAATTTTTCTTAATTAATGTTTTCACAGAAGTTTAATTCAGCTGTCTTAAATGCTTATTTAGTCTCAACTTTTTTTTTCACACATTATATATATATGGCTGATAATTAAATAAACGAAACACTTTGTCGTATATTCACAGGTTGGTGATCGATGTAACTTATTCTGTGAAGCACTGGATAACAAATTAAATTAGATGCATTGATATCTTATCTTATAACTATTATTTATCAATAGTTCTTTGTCACCTTTTGTATTGTTTGTACATGTAATAACTGTGAAGCACAGTTGCGAATGACCACACAGACAATGACATATCACTTTTTGCTCGGCATCATACGCGCTGCAGTGCTGGTGCCTCATCTTCTGCTTTCCAAGTGGACAATGCCATATCTACCTAGCCTTTTTTTTTAAAAAAAATAAAAAAATTAATAAGAATAAAAAATGAAAGGGACCTCAATGCATGAAAATTAATGGAGTCGATTAATTAATTCGCTTTGGTGAATTTATTGCTAGCTAGCATATGTAATGTAGCATTAAATTCTCTAAAAAGTTTATGAATTATGATTGCCTGGTCAAACTTAGTGCACAAAAAGAATAATTTTGCTGAGATTGGTAGTTTCTGGGTTAAACTTCAATGCATGCATGGGACAAGTTGCGAGGAATTGTAAAGCCGAGATCTTAGGTCAACTCAGTATGTAGTAGTCAGTGGGGGGACCAACATGTATAGTTTCATATATATACTACCATGTGAACTGTTTTTTTTTTTTTTTTGCCCTTTTGTTTCCATATGCATTTAAACTTTACGTGCATTTATTTTATAAACAGGGGAACAACCAAACAAAAAGTACAAAAAAAAAAAAGAAGTAAAAAGGACAATATGGTATTTATAGTAGCTAGGTGGCACAGTTCATACGGGTGAGGTCGGGTCGGGTCGGGTTGGGTCGAAGGCTAAGGATTATTTGACCCGAAGCTAACAGGACTTCGGGCTGGGGTCCGATTTGTTTAATTCTAGCTCGATCGGACCTACTTTTGATTGGGCTGTGCAGATGCCAGATGAGGTCTAGTATTTTGTTCTGTGACGGAACGCTAGATTATGCCGAGTCACGTTCGAAATGGCGTAACTCTGGGTTGAGCCGAATCATGTTTGAAGTGGCACGAGACTGGCTAGTCCGAGTCAAAATCGAGATCGGTGGACACTGTGTGTTTATACACTTTAAGTAAATTGATCATCTATTTTTAATAGCACAAGCTCTTGAGATTAATAGTTAGCGCCAAACGATCCGATAGTACGCGCATGAAAAGAAAACAAAACTTAATTGGTACACGACACACACTATGTAGCTTTGTTTGTACTACAATTGTAAGTGTGGTAAAGGTTTGATTGGATTTGGTTTGAAACTTGAGCTCGAATTAGACCGGTTCGCAGGCCAAGCCCGACCCAATTTTCTGGTCTAATGGGCCTAATGTAGGCCCAGGCCAATATATACATTCAGGCCGGGCCGGGCCGGGCCGGGCCGTATCCTGAAACAACTATAACAATTGTTTGATCTTTCCATCCAAAACTAGTAAACGACCAAACAACCACTAAGCAGCTTCTATCATGGAAGTTGTTTATCATGGTTTTGAGGTTCTCATGATTGATCTACTGTATAATTTCAGTTTATTGAACATACTACAGGAAACCTAAGATTACAGAGTCCATCCTAATTCTTACAAGTCAGTCTGAAACATTTCCCAAAAGTAACTGAACATTCTAGTTTCGATCGTCCGAGAACAGCGAAGGCACGACGAAACCTCTACTTCAAACTCCACAAATCTTGGATTGTTTTGCCTCTTAAAGAAAACCTGACTTCTTCCTATGAAAACCCTTATATTTTACACCATTTGGCTTCCCCACAATGAGACTCAGCTTTACCGTCAGAAGCTTCGCGTTTCTCTTCAGCGAAAATGGCAGAGACCTCATTCTGTTTCTGCTGTTGAGATTGGGAATTGAGGTTGTTTTCGTTTTCTTCCAATTTTGTATTAACAAATCTACCACCGGATCCCCGAGCTCTTTTTAAGGCATGCCTGTGGCGAGATTCATGTAGATAAGGCTGCAAAGAGGTTGTAAAATAAACAGGATCAACGAATTTTCACATGAACGAAGAATCATAGAACACACACTTTGAAGTAAACAAGGCAATCTCTTTAATAATCACAATGGAGAAAAAGAAAAAAAAAAGGAATAAGAAAGCAGTCTGAAGATTATTCTTATGCCGCGGATTTAGAGGAGGAAGCAGTAACAGAATACAGCACAACAATTCGGGACATATTTACCTTACGGCCTTTGATCAATTTATTTTCTGACTCAGCTTTAGCTCGAGATTGTCGCCGCCTTAATATACCATGATATTGCTTCGCATTCACAAAGACTGGTTCTTCGTCAGTAGGGAGTGGCAATCCAGGATGCTGCATACCCATCAACGGCGGATGGATCTGGACATGTATACAAAATCAATAGCAGAACAGCTTACCAAACACCCTTAATTATTCATGCATGTGCATTTGCCTGTACTTTACTAATAGAACATACCGCAGTTTGCGCACTATAAGCAGCAAAGATGCCTCCATAGTAAGGATCATGGAACGGGTAAACAAATTGACCCTGCCAGAAAAAAGGTAATCTCCTTAAATGAAGGTGTTCAAGCAAATTTGATCAAAATTGTCAAATACGCAACTTCTTTAAGAACATACATAAGAGAGCCCAAATGCCTTTAGAAATTTTATAAATCTATGCGAGTTTTGCAACAAGTGTACGGGAAATCCAGCACATAACTTCATAGTACTAGTTTAATAATATTACCACAGCTGCTCCTGCTTCACGGTGACCATGGTGTATCGCGTAATCAGTAGGTGTTCCAACCCCAATTTGGCCATTACTTCCAAGGAGAGCTTGCTGTTGAATCTCATGATGAGCCTGTTTCTGCTGTTCATCAGTTGCATGGTTATCTGAACACAATGAAATATACAACGAGTGATACAGAAATGCACTCGAACTCATTTAAAAGAGACCGTAGTACATATTCTTAATGACATAACATATCCAATTATCCCCCCAAAAAATTTTGCTTTGCTTGGAATGCATGCACCATTTGATACAAGGAATTTGCCAAAACACCAATACCCCAGCATCCGAAAATAAGCATATGAGCTAGTACACAGGGAACTTAGTTGATTTCGCTCCATCTGCCTATAAATCAGTTTTCTGCATTGCTTCTAGTATACACGGTAACATAAACTCACACTCGTCATTATAAGTGAATTAAAATGTTTTATATATATATTATATTGAACATATGAGCAGTTGATTTTATGCTAATTTGGGTGGAAGGTGCAGTACCTGACAGATGTTGCACTGAAGAAGTCATGATCTTCTAATTCCAGACTAAAACAGAAAGAAGAAAAGGCAGCAGCTTCAGATTCAAGATAAAAGGAGAAACCGAGTAACCAAACACACAGCCCCGCATAAATATAGCCACAAAAGAAATTAGTTCATGAATGTCCCAAAATAGCAAAGATGATTCTTTTTTTTTTTTTTCTTTTAACCTATAAAATCAACAACTTATCAGCAGAACAAATTTCAATAAGCAGATTGGAATGAAGAAGTCATTCACTACAGATATCACTGTGTTATTTAAACTGAAACAACATAGAAGGAATCTAAGCTCTCCAAATTTCAGCCGACAAACAAGAAGATGAATTCGCGATTATGATATCTCATCACAGACACAATTTTTACGCTTGAAAACAAGAATACTACGCATAGATTCTATTATTTTTCTTTTTGAATGTAAAGCACGAGATGAATTTTCGAGCGAATCATTTAAGGAATAAGAAAAATAAATAGTACGAACTCATACTTTGGCGATCAACCCAAATCAAGCTCAATTATCTAAACCAACTGTAACAATCACAAATGCTATGACCAATCATTCCACCGTTTGCGGAACGACCAATCAAGTATCAAATACTCCACATGAATTCAAATCTCATATAAAATCCTTCACACAAGAGTCATCGGATTCAAGCGGAGATCACTGCAACAAAACGCAGAATCTAAGCTAGCTCAATTCCAGGTTCATCAAAATTTGGGATAATTCTTTAAATCCACAAAAATAAACGCACGATTCTTCAAGGAACAGAGCCGCGTCACAATCGAGCATTTGGGGTTTCAACCGGAAACAAAGATTGATTTGGGATGATTCAATTTGGGACGAAACCCTAGATCGAACGAAACTAATTGTATTATAATTAATTGATAATAATTCGTTTCCGTACCTGAATCGATTTTGGTGTAAGTGGAGTTCCTTCGTTGGGGAAACTCCGAAACGGATCTCCTCTTCAGCGGGAACTGTACTTCCTCGGTACTAACCCCTCCTCACCATTTATCTGCTTCGAGTTAGGCGGATTGCGTTAAGTGCGGTGCGGTAAAAAACAATAATAAAAATATATAATATTTATTTTTATACATAATTTTATTTTTCGCATATTACGGTTAGTCAGTTATAATATATTTTTTATAATTTCGTCGAAGAACATAAAAATATATCTTTATATACATATTTTTAATTTTATTCTATCTATAACGTTAGATCTATCTCAGTACCATAGTTAGTTAATTCGGATTGGGCAAAAATTTGGTACGGATATAATACGCATAAATTTATTTTTTAATTTTTAAATTCGTTGAAAATTTCGGCTTAAAAAACAAATTCGGTATAAAATATAAAATATAAGATATAAAATAATTTATATTTAAGAATAAAAATTATAAATTTTTTTATTATATTTTTAATAATTCGCGAATAATTCGGCCGGTCAAAAAATTTTCGAATAATTCGAATTTTTTAGAAAAAATTCGTAAACGGACATTTTAATTCGGATTTTCAATAATTCGTAAATAATTCGCGAATTATTCGCGAATTAACTAACTATGCTCAGTACCAAACTAAGTCTTAGAGATTCAAAGCATAAATATTTAAACAAATTTATATTTCCCTTCACCACAAAATGTACGAATAGTCCCTGTATTATCCCACAATTGATACTCGGTTCCTTTAGCTTATAGTTTCACACTTTAATCCCTCATGTAAATTAAATCCTAATTATTTAAAATTGGGCTTGTTATTATTATTATTTTTTTTTAAATCAAACTTGTTCTTGCAAAGTGATCACTGTATCCTCGTCAGTTGAAATAAGATTAAAATGATTATTATAAATAAAGTAACATTTTTTTTAAAGCTTATTATAGAGACTAAATTATTGAAGGGCGAGTTGAAATATTGGGATAATACAGGGGATATCCATAAAGTTTACACAACTTCTTATTCCGGAGATAAAACGAGTGATCTTGGCCGTTCGTTACGATAGAGAGTATCGCGGGCAGCGGCAAAGCTGCCCGTAGGCCGGGGACGGGCAGAACGGGCAGCGCCTGGTGTCCACTAACGGATCGGTGGGGTCCACGCTCACAGTTGGCGTGTGATGAGTGGTGAAGAGGCTTACCTGCCCGCTGACCGCGGTCAACCGTGTTCGGTGGTGAGTCGTCCACGTGTCCCGCTCTTTGTTCTTGGTTGGACAGGTGTGCTTCGGTCAATTCCGGCCGTCTGATATCAGATTGATGTGATCGACGGCCTACACGTAGTGCAATGTTGTCCCGTCACCGTCGGATGTAAGATGGAGATGTGACAGCGTTTGCGACGTGGCGTGATTAAAGATAAAGAATATACCGCAGAATTAAATAAAAAAAAAGTCAGTGCTTTCCACTTTTAAGGCAAGTTTGTTTGGATGAAAGTGGGATAGAAATGGGGAGGAGGGAAGTCGGTTTCGTCCTAAACGATTATATTTTATTGTTTGGTTCATCGTAAAAAAAATTATCGAAACCTCAAATAAAATAATACTAAAAAATTATAAAAATTATTTTTTAGATAGTTCAAATACGTTAGATCAAATCTAACGAAATTGATCGTCGATTTAAAAATTTCATCATCGAAAACAGCCCACAAGACCTACTATATATATATATATAGAGAGAGAGAGAGAGAGAGAGTTAGGTTGGTATACTATCGGTCGTACGGAGACTTCCGTGCTACCATGTTTTTTTTCAATTATGTGGCTTTTAAATCGACGATTGGCTCCATTAGACTTGAACTACACTATTGAAAGTATTTATAAACTAAATTTCATAATTTTTCGGTATCATTTAACTATCAAACGAATTGTCTAAAAATAACCAGCTGAAAATAAAAATCTCAAAAAAAAAAAGATGATAAAAGACTTGAATTTAAGATCAGAGGTACTGATCTTACTCTAAATAATAAAAAAAAAAATTCTATAAAAATTTTACCAGATTTGAACTATTTTACACCATTAAATTCACAAACGCATCAAATCTACGATTAAAATTGTCAATTTTGTTTGTTTTTTTTTTTTGAACTGATCGTCTAAAACAACTGGCAAAGGGTTTGGTGATTAATACCCGAGGTCCCAAGTTCGAATTCTAGTTGATTCACATTTCTAGGTAAGTTTATTTCTAAATGAAATAAACAAAGCGGGTACGTAGCGTGCTATCTATCTCTAAAAAAAAATTATCAATTTTAAGACCTTTTAATCACTAGCGATATGATGCCGAAAAATTATGAAATTTAGTTTCCAGATACTTTTAATAGTGTAGATCAAATTTAACGAAGCTAATCGTCAATTTGAAAGCTGCATCATTAAAAATAAATTAATAATACAAAGATCTCTATAGCTTTCTCTCTCTCTCTATATATATATATATATATACATAGAACTAGGCTACTGTACTGTTAACGAGGGTTAAGTTAAGCTCCACCACAAGGCCATGTGGGCTCCGCAAAAGTCGGAGATCGACATTACACGAACTCACGACTTTCGTGTCGAACTTCGGTCTAAACAAACCCGCCCAAACGTTGAGGTGGCATCAGGAGCCAATTTTAAAAAACACGGCACGATTTTTGAGAAGAAGTTTACTTTGAAACCTGCTTGTGGGAAATGCTGCTTATAAATAGCTTTTCGACAATTCTATAAAAACTTATATACTAAAACCAAGATCATCGTGTCTTTTTTACCACTGGGCTTCTATTCTGCGAAACTGTAGGAAGTTCCAAGATATGACATTATCTGAGTTGATTGAGGTTCTTACACTACACTTCTAAAAAACGAAAATATACAACCAGCTTAACATTATTTTGTGCTGATGATGTGATTAGTATACTATCTGAGACATTGGAGGAAATTAAAAAATAGCTGCTATAAAATGTGACCAGAACCAACAACATTTCAAGCATTCATTTGGAGAGAAAATGAAGTTAAAATATAATCACACCTTCCTATCTTCTATTTGTTGGTTAAGTCTCTTATAGCCTTTAAAAGAACAAGCAAACATCATACAGAATTCATCCAAAGAATTGAAGCTTTTGAGACCACAACCATTTTTGTTGTCACACCTATAAATAAGGGAAAAAATAAATAAAGGGAGAAGAAAACTAACTTACAAGCATATGATGTCGAAGGGGGAGAGAGAGAGAGAGAGAGAGAGAGAGAGCTCAGAGATCCGTAGATAACTGTTTCTTGTGTTTCGATGTCTTCAATTGCGGCTTCTCGCTCTTCGGCTGCTCGCTGACAGAACCGTCTTGGGCGCTGCACATCTGCGACTTGATTTTGAATCCCAACTTTCTTGAGACGTTGTTATTCCGGCGATGTGTTATTCGACCCAACTTCTCGATTTCCTGCTTCATGCTCAAACACTCCTTTTCGAGCTCCGAGACCCTCATCCTCATGTTGTCCATGCTCACCTTCAATACTTGGTTCTCCCTGACAGCCGTGGCCCAGCCACCACCGCCTTCGCTTGAAGCCGCTAACCCGCTCCGTAAGGGCCTTGATCCGTCGAGATTATCAGAGACGAGTAAGCAACCGGCGATCGAGGTCCGAAGTTGCAGCTGTTCGAAGAAGAGGACTTGAACGACGATCCGTAGTGGGAGCCGCTCATTTTGAGCGGCGTGAGTGCACGCTTCTAGGGAGAGCTTCTGGCAGTCCATAAGCCGGCAGAGCTGCTCTCTCTCGGATTCCGCTAGCCAAGGGTGTGCCTGTGGGTGTTAAAATTGGTGTAATTTATGAATCAATGTAATGACAGTGCCTTGGACACAGGATCATCCTGGTATTACAAGTGAGTCTATGAAAAGTTCAGCGACTAGGTTGCATCCGTACAGAGCCGACCAAAGAATTAAAGACAAGGAGATGATTTTATCATGACAATGCAGCAGCCCATCGAACTTTGGTTTTGAAATTCTCCGTATATAAGAGAAGAAAGCATCGAAGTAGTCACTTATCTGGGAAAAATCTTCAAAACATTCTAAGACAACGGAGTTCTAAAAAGAAGCATTGCTTTCAACTACCACAAGAGAAATAAAATAGAAGTGTGCCAAGTGGCTAACAATTACCTTCAAATAAATGTCAATTGCATGGTAAAGTCCATCATCCAGCGGCCGGGCATAATCGGGTACAGCAGCAGCAAGAGATCGAAACTTCTGTGGTTTTAAATTGACATCCGGCGCGACCTCTGCGAGATAAGCATCAAGTAGCTTGGCTACATTAGTTATTGACGCCATTGAAGGGGAGCCTGTCGACTGCTCCTCATCAACCTCACATGGGGAGGCCGCACCAACATTAGCCTGATCCATGGCCAAGAAATGCTCAAGAATTCTTTGTACGCAATTGACATCATAAAGCGTTTCAGTCGAGTCGGAGAAGTTCGGCAGCAATAGGTCTTCCAAGGTAGCCTGATTGAGCTGCATTCCGATCCTTCTTTCCAAATTAGAAATGCAGGACTCATCAGCTCTTAGGATCATGGCGGTTCGAAGAAGTCCGAATAGAATTTTTGTAGAGATTAAGCCCTTTTCGAGGGGCAGCAATCTTTCAATCTCTTGAAGAAGCTGCCTTTGTTCTTCTTCAGGTGGCACAGATGTTAAAGGAACAGATCCCAAACTATGCCGCCTATTCAATCCAGGGAGATATTTTTTAGCATAACATGTTAAGGACCCCGCAATAATCTCCCGTCTGATTCCCCGAGATTCCATTACAGAGATTAGTCTTGTATACATGGGGAAACTCAAGGATGAAACATCCTCGAACCACCAATCTGAACTACTATTTCTGGGCCGAGCCCCTGTGCTTATTCCATTCCACAAAACACTCCCTCCCGGGCTCTGCATGGTTCCATGCTCCATTATGGGCCAGCCAAAAAGGTTAGGATCTGTGCAAGCTTTAACGGCTAATGATTCAATGCATTTCTTCACGATATTTAGATTTTCAGCATAAGGGAGGAGATCGTCGCATGTTTGAAGGGCTTTTAGTGAATCTTTCCAGCTACGAAGAACTACTTGGTTGAGGAATAACTCGGTCTGGGCGATCAGGTTGCCCTCGCGGATTTCTTCGGTCATTTCGAGATACTCAGCTGCACATCGGAGGTAGACGACATTCGAGGCGGTGAGCTCTAGCTTTACACCGTAGCAGAACCTGGCCACAAGCTCAAATGATTTCGCGCCGCCTGGAATATCGGGTAGCTTTATGATGCAGCCATCATCTTTGTCGGAATTCTCCGTTATCAGTTTCTCCAAGAGGCTGCTTTTGGATATCAGAGGGAACTGCAAGCATGTAGCCATATAATAGTAAAAACATCATGAATGCAACACAAACATCAGTTTATCATAGGTAAAAACCTACCCATCCTACATGTACAATAGCGCATATTAAAACAGGTACATGAACTTAGAAAATTTTGACGTTAGTACCTAACCTTGCATTGTGGTTGATTTGCATAATTCTACATCAAATTAAAATTTAACAGGATATTTAAAACTTTTACAGAATATTCTGTAACTTGGGTGAAAATTCCACATCTTCTTTGATTGAAATAGTTAAGTTTTAAGAAAACTTTACAAATCTTTCTGAAATAAAAATCAATGAAACGTTAGGTAGGATAATAAAAAAAATTCTAAGCACAGATGCCCATTTCAGAATGCAGCATACGTATAGCAAATACGCATTTATGAAACAATCACCTTGTGAAGGTGGAAGGACATCTCACCAACTTCAACAGTAACATCGCTGGGGAGTCCGGTTGTACAGAACCTACAGTATCCAAAAGAGAATAAGCGACCCGCATGTAACATAGATATCAGCAATTGCAAGAATACATCATACAACTATCTCCAGATCATACTTCGTATTGCAGATACACACCAGTGGAAATGCATTAAGTGCATGCTATGATATACCAGTTCTTATATCTTTCACATTCTTTTTAAAAAAAAAACAGATTTCATCATTTTCAATCGACAATTGAAGTCAAAACCAAAATCTAAAATGGCCAAAATTGCCGAAACCACCAAAACCAAAATTCTGTCTCCATCAGCCCAGGCTGAAGCTGATATTTCAAACCTTGGGTAAACGCAATAACACAACGAGAATGAGCACTTTTATTAAATGGACTAAATTGACGATACAGAACAAATTCCTTGGAATCATGTATTCAAACAGGGTACAGGATGCTGTTGACAATACTTAAAACAACTCTAGCAGTTATCGGGTTGGAAGACATTGCGGATATCTCGATTTATTCTGGGAAAATATCGTCACTCAAAATCAAGACTTCTTAGTGGATTTATTGATGTAAATCAAGTACAAGTGCAAATATTTTGAAGTTCCAGAAAAATTGTCAAGAAGATCCCTGAGATATAAGCCAAAACTAAAGTCGACATATTATCGCTCTTATGAAGAGACTATTGAAGATCCAGAAATCAGAAGGTGCATAGAGAAGAATTGTGGGATAATACTATAAATCCTAGAAAACACTATCCAATTAAGCAGATATTTTGAGTCAATAGAAACTACGCAAAGATCCTGCAACACAATCTTCGCATAATTTGCTTACTAGAAAACACAATTTTGTCGTATCATCATGCTTATGCACAAATAGTATAACAAAATTTTCGATTAGCAGATTATAATATCACTTGCAAAAATTGAAAAAGGAAAATAAACATGGGAAAAAAGCAGCAAAATAATCTATGAAAATGGGAAGCATGGGCATACCAGGCTTGCCCTTGTCTTCGGAATGTATCAGATTTCGATCCCAATTTCATACCGGCCATCTTCAGAAAACGCAGAATTGGAACTACAAGGTGAACAATCTCTTTAAATATTTTTTAAAAAAACCTAATTTTTCACCATTGAAATACCTACCAATCTTAAGGAAACCTACTCTGAATCAGAAAATATGCCCCCACAATTTACTCACAAAGCTGATATTTAAGAAAAGCCCGAAAAAACCATCCTCAACGAGAAACCCCAAAATCAAAGATGAGCAATTAAACCAACCCCCAAAACCCCAACAAACACCCCCTAATCCACTCTCGATAAAACTCGTTCCCCAGCCTAAACTACCAAAATTATTCACTAAATCGATCAATTTGGGTCATATATCCTACAAAAACCTTGACCTAATCCCACCAAAGGCTCCAAAAACTAATCTTTTAGACCAGAAACTACAAAACCCACATATCCAATTCCCCTCCCCTCACCAAAACCCCCATACACCTAAGATTCCCCTTCAAAATATAAAATATATATAAAAAAAACCAAAATTGAACTAATTAAACCACTAAATCCATCACCAAATCTCCACATAACAACCCAAGACACTCCAATCCCTAGCAAATCCCACAGAAAACCCAGATGGGTAAGAGATTAACGCAAAGAGAACCCTCCCAAAAAAGAGCACTTTCTATTCTGTCGCTTCCCCACTCTTCTCATCCATAACCTTCCAAAATTTGCAGCAACATCCGCGTACGAAGAACTAGTGTGCAGAGTTAGAAACCAAAGGAGAGAGAGAGAGAGAGAGAGAGAGAGAGAGCCAAAGCTTCTATCCAAAACAACAAAGTTTTTTTTAAAAAGAAAAACATTAAAAAAAGGTGGGGATTTTGGCCTCTTTTGACCTTCTCCTTCTCTTCTTCACTCTCCCTGTCTCTCTCTTCTCTTTTACTTTGTTTCTCTGTGCTTATGACTTATGAGTAGCTTCTAGAACCTTTGGGTCCACCTCTACAGAGATTTCTCTGGAAGCAGTGGAAAGTGTAACATGCCCAACCTCAATAATACATATTTTGCAGTGAAAATTATAAAACCAATATATATATATATATATATATATATATATATATATATATAGAGAGAGAGAGAGAGAGGCTAGAATACTCTTAAGAAAGTCACCATTTTACTCTCGAGTTGTTTCGATGATAGAGCTTCCAAATTGATGATCCTCATGTTGAACATGATCTATACCACTTAAAGTGTTTATAAATCAAATTTCAAATATTTTCGACATCATTTGCCTAATGATCAAAGGGTTTCAAAATTTGTAATTTTAATGATGGATAAGAAACGTTTTCTCGTTTAACGGTGTAAAGATATCCAAATCAATTGAATTTTTGTTATAAAATTCTTTAAACTATTTAAAACAAGATCTATACTCTTGATCTTGATTACAAGACTCCTATCATCATTTTTTAAATATATATATATAGTTCAGTTATTATCTTTTTAGGATGAGAGAGGCTACCGTCCTCCTAATTCATTTTATATGATAGAATTTTTAAATCGATGATCGAAATCGTTAAAATTGATCTAAAATATTTATAATGTTTAAAAACTAAATTTTATGCATTTTAAATTCGTTATCAAGTTTAATGAAAATCAAAAAAATGAACGGTAAAAAATGAATAACCTAGCGAAAATAGATTTTAAACTTTTTCAATTCATGATCGAAGTTATCAAATATGATCTAAATAGTATAAAAGATTTTCTATCAAAAATTTAATTTGTTTGAATTGTTCTACACCGTTAAACAAGCAAACGGCTTATATACGCCATAAAAAACTATCAATTTTGTGATTATTTGATCAGTACGTAAATATCTTTTTAAAATTTATAAAATTATTTTTAGATACTTTAAATATTTTAAATCAATTTTAATTATTTGATCATTAATTCGAAATTTCTATTATTTTAAATAATTTAGAAGCACAAAAGTCTCCGCCCTCCTTGGATTCTCTATCTCTCTATATATTAGTGATTCTCTATCTTGTGCAGTACATATTTGGGCATTAATAAATGTTCTCCGCTAATCCCATGTTCATTATGGAAGTTTAAGAATATAAAAACAATAATAAGAAAACAGAGTCAATAAGTAAAGAATCACTACAGCAATGGTCCAAACTTTTATTCTTTTTTTAAAAAACTTAATCCTTAACATTTTAATTTTTGCAATCAAATTCATGATGCTTATTACTTATTTCAATCGGAATTGTCCAGTGAAATTACCACGTATAAGGGTTCAGTAACAACATAATTAATACAATTATCGACCGTCTGGTAGTGAAGAAGGGCTTGGTGGTTGGTCGAGACCGAGTTTGAATCCTAGTTGATTCATATTTTCAGCTAAGTTTATTTCTAAATGAAATAAACGAAGTGGGTAGCGTGCTACCTATCTCTCTCAAAAAAAAACATAATTAATACAATTTAGGGCCGTTTGGTTGCATACTTGCATGTAGTTGCAACTGTAGTAGCAACTACATGTAAGTTCAAATTTCGTATTTGATTTGATGTATTTAACTCCAACTGCTATACTAGGAACTGCAAGAGGAGCCTCAAATACATCAGTTCGAACTACACCCAAATTGACCGTAATTCTTTCAACTGCAGTAGTTGGAGAGAGTAATTTTATATAAAAGATATGCTTACCTTCTTAATATTCATTGAACAAAAAATATTATTATTTTTTACAATAGAGGCAATCTTACCATCATATATATATAAAATAATAAAATTTTAAAAATTATTTTTCAATTACATGCAACCAAATAAATTATTTATACTTGCAGCGTTTTCTATTCCATCCGACCAAACAGGATTCATGTAGTTATAATTACTGTATTTCTAACTACATGTATTTCTAATTATACTGTATTTATAATTATATCTAACCATTTTCGTCTAAATCAACAAACATTTTGACAGAAAAAATATTTTAAAATAACCAACAAATGTAAAAAATTTAATGTTTGCAAGTTATAATTATAAATAAATTATATTTATCTTCTCGTAACTTATATATATATTTTATTTATAAAGTATTAAAAAGTATATTTGCAAGCACAATGTTTTGTGGGAGCGTACAACTGAGAAATCACTCGGGTCGGATTCGGGGGCCATTTAATGGACGGATGAGATGGATGGGTCCCGATACGTGGATGGTGCGCTGTGTGGCTTTGTGAGGTAGAGCGATTTATTAATTAAAAGGAATTTAAGATGGAATTTATTTCTCAATTAATATTGGGTATGTTAATAATAATAATAATAATTATTATAATAATAACGGGGTGTCGTTTTGTCAACGCTTTGGGACGCTAAGGCCGACTCCTGCGTGCTGTGTGGCCCTACGGTTTTGAATTAGGCTTAGTGTGGTATTGAGGTCTATCTAACGTTATTAGATAAAATGGAGTTGTAGAAAAAGTATATAGTAATATGCTTCTGCGTTCTCCGATGGGAACGTAGAAAATATATCGTAACCGACTCATCGCGATATGCGGAACGCAATATTATGTACGAAAACAAACGAGGTATTTTCCCAACGTATTTTCTCACCGCACGTAACGCAGTCTCCCCGCAATACCAAATGAAGCCTTAGTTTGGTATTGAGGTCTATCTAACGTTATTAGATAAAATAGAATTATAGAAAAAGCATATAGAAATATGCTTCTGCATTCTCCGGTGGGAACGCAGAAAATATATCGTAACCGACTCATCGCGATATGCGGAACGTAATATTACGTACGGAAACAAACGAGATATTTTTCTAACGTACTTTCTCACCGCACGTAACACAGTCTCCCCGCAATACCAAACAAAGCCTTAAAAAACTACGATACATCGCATATTTCTAATTAAAATTTTATTTGAGATTACTCAGTATTAAAATAATGTTTCTTTAGGCTAAATTACAAAAAAAAAAAATTGTCAAAACTTAATTTTTTACTTTTTTTTTGTTATTTAAAAATCTATACTTTATTCCATTATAAAATAAAAAATATTCACAGAGGTACGGTGTGAACTGTGATGATAAAATAACTATTTTATTTCTCACCATTTTGCCTCTCACCGTATACAAAAGAGAGAAGGTTGAGGACATTTTTGGCATTAAAAAAATATAATAATAGTTTATAAACAAAATCCTAACGGATTATTAACTATAGGGGACGAAGTAAATATTTTTTATTTTATAAGGGTAGCATAAATGACAGGAGAAAAAAATAAAAAAATTGAGTTTTGATATGAAAATTTTATGTAATTTAGCTTTTTTTTTTCTAATTATTGTCGTATCTATAGTATTTATGCTGATATCAATTATAGAATCTAAAATATAATATAAAAGAATTAAAAAAATTAAACTAATAATTTATTAATACAAAATTTAATTATATTTTGGGCGGCATTTTCGGTCTTATGTTGTCATATTTACTGTTGATTTTTTTTTTCTTATTAACTCATGCCTAATTACGTATAGTTGTTAAATAATAACAGATGATAAATCTAATTTTTATAGAATAATTATAAATTTTAATTATAATCAAATAAAAATCTTAAATTTATCTCAAATTATATTTTAATTAGGTTTGAATTATTATTCCAACATGTGAAAATTGCGTTACGCGCGGTGAGAATGTGCGATAGAAAAATATTATATATGTTTTCGTATATAATATTGTGTTTCGCACGTCACGAATCTCGATGAATCAATTACTGATATATTTTTCTTGTCCCAAACTAAGTCTAATAAAATTATTCCCTTAAAAGTGATACGTTCCATCATAATTAATAAAAATTATTTTTATTATATTTTTTTAAATAAAAAAATATGATTAATTTTTTACCGATGACTCGAAGTTCCTACAATGCTACATTAATAACTCTCAATCTATTATTATATAATATTTTTATTTTTATTTAAAATTATTAATAAATATTTTTTAAAATAAATAATATTTTAGTTAATAAATTATTGAATTAAGTTAAAACAAACAAATAGGTGGCAGTGTACCGAATGCTCCGCACTGGAAGTTTTTGTCTCTGTGACGTGGCAGGTGCTTATAGGCTGTTTCTTGTGCACCTGGGACCTCTTCTTTAATTTAGGCCAGCTCATCGCTGAGGCATTAATAATGATAGGACATTTTGGGGACCATGATTTGTGCGGAATTATGAAAATATTGAGTTACGTACGGTGAAAAAAAAATGCATTGCATGTTACCCGTTTTATTTATTTTATTTAGAAATAAATTTAGCTGAAAATGTGAATCAACTAAGATTGAACTTGGGTCTCGGGTAGGGGTGGCAATCCAACTCATTGTTCAGCCAGCTCGTGTTCGGCTCAAAATGAGCTTGAGATCGGCTCGCTCGTTTAATAAACGAATGAACACGAATTTGAATTTTTCAAATTTATTTAATAAACGAGAACACGAACACACACATTCTTCGTTCGTGTTCTCGATAATAATAATATATTTTATATTTATATAATTTATTTAATTTATATTTTTATATATAAATAAATAATTATATATAATATATATTTTTATTATTTAATTTTTAGTAAAATAAAAATATAAATGCGAGCTTAATTATAAAAAGACTATTTGTATATAAAATTTTAACTATTAGATAAAAGTCTAATGGATAAAATTTTATAAATTTATTTTTTAATATATTTAATCTAATTTTTTTTTAATTTATTGTTCGTTCGTGTTTCGTATTGAGCAGCTCGTGTTCGGCTCGTTTATTAAACAAAGCCCAACATTCATAAATGAAGATTTTTAAAACCGATACTTTAATGAGCCGGCTAAATGTTCGGCTCGTTTAATAACGAGCCGAACACAGGCCTGACTCCTCTTCCTTCCGTGTTCGCTCGTTTACACTAGTCTAGGGTACCCGATTATCAAGTTCTTTTCGCATTGCCCGGTAGGGGCAGTCAATTATCACCAGTATTTATTTTTTACGTAATATTACGTTGAAAATATATTTTTGCAGTCACCAAGAACGCGAAGCATAGCATATTCCTTTTTTTAACTTTATTTTATCTAATAATATTAGATAGACCTTAATAACAAATTAAACCCACGTAAAGTTCGAAAAAGTTTTTATGCACATGATAATTTTATTACACATTTGTTGTTGTAGGGTGAATCTGAGCATTTATTACACAAAAAATTTCTTTTGAAGTTAGATTATTGGGCTCTTACCCTAGACACATTCACAACAATATATGTTGAGCTTTGTTTTGAATTACAAAAAAAAAATTATGTAACATATGGTGAATAATATAAAAAAAATATTAATATTACTCATATACTAGTTCTATTAATTAGAAAATAGAGAAGCGTATTTTTATATATTTTTATTTTATTTTATCTATCAATAGTATTTCAAATAATAATCAACTTCTATAAATATTGATTGTTTGTGTGTTAGTAATTCTATAGGCTTAATTACATTATACCGCACTATATTTAATAGGTTTTTTTAATTTTCTATATTGTGCTTCTTTTCTTTTTTTCACGCACCACTCAACTATCATTCTTTTTCAAATCCTTCACTAGAAATAATAAATCTATAATTTTAAATAAAAGTTATTAAGAAATACTAATTGAAAGCGGTAAAGCATATATTCCACTCATTTTAATAAAAAATATATATATATAGAGTCAGGTTCTTTATCTTATTAATAAGTCTGAAACGATCGATCTTTCAAGTTTTCCATTAGATTCATCATTTTGATGATTTTCATCCGTTAGATTATACTATTCAACCAAATACCCACTTAACCCACATCATCCTAACCCGCACATCTAAATTGATGGTAAAAACTTGTAATGATAGTCTTATTAATAGCGTAGTAAAGTAATATATAAAACCAACAACAAAAAAAATACTTAAAAATATCTTAATAAAAAAATTCTAATAGGCCTATCATAAATATTTATTTTATATATATTTTTTATTTAATCAATACTTTTTAATAAAGTTGCTAAGCCTAATTTTATATGGCATCTTCTAATCTTAGATGTCATAAATCAATCAATCACAAATCCCCATATACAAGCCAATAGATTGACTAAGACATTAGATCAAATTTTTGTGCCCACTCTTCCTCGGTAGGGTATACTATTCATCGAGTACATGGCAGTGTCCTTAGTCCTATATCACATTAAAAATACTAAACGTTACTGCATAAAATATGTAGGGACAATTTCCTCGATTGAACATGTAATATTTTAGATTAATTATCTGATTAATTTTTAACATTTGAAACGCATAATAATCTAACATTAATTTTAAAATATTACAATTAAAAATCTATAGTCTATTAAGTGTAATAGTTAAATCTCATTATGATTTTTTGCTTTTAAATTATACAAAGTTATAATACAATTTGTCTATAGTAGAATTCAACATTAACTATTTAAAGAAACGTGTAATATTTCAGAGCTGTTTTACGAGAATCCAAATACTTCCAAGATAAAGTCAAAATAAAGAAAAATTGATAGTTCAAGGTCTCTTAATGTTAAAAAATAAAACTTAAAGAAGTCTAATTCAAAATGATCTATAGGTGAGGGGTTTTTTTATTTTTTTATCCACTAATAATTAGTGCTAGAAATGTTATTTTTAAAATTTAGAAGGGTACTTATGAAATTGCCCCTTAATTATTTGCTATCAAAATAACACCTAACCTTAGTCATTTTGTAACTCAATTTTTATTTAACCAAACTTTAACCATGGTTATAATAACAATCGTTAGAAAGAAGGATAATTGTGAAAAAAATTTATATTTGAAGGGATATGTATGATATTTTTAACTTTGCAAGGGTATCTACGATATTTACATATTTGAAAGGGGTAGTGGTGAAATTGCCCCTTACACAACCTCTGATTGAACAGGCATATATATATATATATATATATATATATATAATTACTTATACTATCAATAAGACGTAAGATCTACCAAATTTTCCACCGTTAGATCCACCCCTTTGATGATTTTCACCCGTTAGATCATACTATTCAACTAACCACCCACTTAACCCTAGGGGGCCCACATCATCCTAACCGTACATTTCTCAATCCAAAGGTCAAAAACTTGGTAGCACCAATGACTTGGTGCTATTAATAGCATAGCACCAATGATTTTCACCCGTTAGATCATACTATTCAACTAACCACCCACTTAACCCTAGGGGGCCCACATCATCCTAACCGTACATTTCTCAATCCAGACCATGATTGAGTCTTATTAATAAAGATAGTAGCCTAGTTCTCTGAGTCTGACTACTATGCTCTATATATATATAGGAAGTGTCTAGCTGTATGCGTGTGTGCGTGTGTGTGTGTAAATAAGTGTAATGCTACAGGAGGAACGTGTCTCTAAAATACTATAAAATTACAATAAAGCGGATGCATATCCATATAAAGTAAAAAGTACTAGATGACTGAACAATATTAATGCTCACTATGTATATGTATATGTATATGCACTAACAAGAGCCTATCTCTATAGTGTAAGGCTGTAAAGCACCATCCATGCATCCCAACCCCACAATATGCTCACCAACATGATTTGCATGGCAATTTGTTCTAATCATTCCAACCTGTAAGTGGTTGCATAAAGTCAATAAGCAAAGGTAAACAGATGGGGACAGACATGGTCATAAAATGAATGGATGATCCGCATGCCATCCCACAATTGCAACTTGATTCCTGCAGTTTTACTTGTACATGTAGTATTGAGTAAAGAGACTTTTTAAGTGTTTAAATGAAATACATGGAGACCAAGATGCAATCTAAGATTAGTACAGGTATACTACAAACACGCATTTACCTTTAGAAAATGAGGGCAAATGCACAACCATCAAAAGTGAAGAGAACAAGTTGCCATTGGGAGACAATGCAGCTAGCTGAAAATTCTCTTTTCTTATGCAAAACAAAGGATGTAACACTGCCGACTAAAAGTTCATCACCATATTCATCGAAGAAAGCTCAAAAGCGAGGCACGGTAGTGTCAATTTTTGATACATTACTCAACTAGTGAAAGAATAGGATGATGATGCTTCCTAAAACTGATACAGTAAGCTCCATTTATTCAGTTTGCTCATAGCTATGGATGATTCTTTTGATTTCTTTAAGGTAAGATGCAACATATCGCCAAAAACAAAGCAAGAATATCATCTCTGGACAGAGAACTGGGTTTGCAGTAGAACTCCGCATCATGTTGTAGCTCAAATGGCCCTCTATTCACATAATTTCAGCGATTAGAGGCCCGGCTCTGCTAACAGCCCAACTTCGGTCTAAGCTGACTACAAGGTATATACAGAACAAACTGCATGAATTACAACACTGCTACTAAGCTGTAGAGCGATTAGAGAAAGTTTGACCTTTGCGGAGTACATCCCCATGATTGCCATCAAGCTCGAAGACTCTGCAGATGATTACCAGATGCTTAGAATTAAAAATATGAAACACCCAAGCTAGAGAAATTCCAATGTGCAGGAAATATCATGAAAAATGCACGCAATAATCAGTGTCAGAACACAGTGCTTCATATAGTCTTTCTTATAAAGCAATAAGTTACCGAAGGAGACCTTATTAAATCTCTCCAAGCAATATGCTACACACACACACACATAAAGAAAACCACCTAAGAAAAGTCAATACTGTTTCATATTTGTGAACAGCTAGTGAAAAGGAATTGTAAAAAGAACTTGAAATTATGTAGGAACATGGAGATAAGTACTCAGATGAAGAATAGAACACGTCTAACTGTGCAGTAAAAGAATTTAACAAAAATCTAAACAAAATTAAAAAAAAAACTACATTACACCAAAAAGGGCAAAAATAATCAGCTTAAAGTGAGCATAAAGGCTTGGAGAAGAGTTTTACCAGATCAGCTGCGTTTCTATTTTTCAGCGTCAACATTGCTGCCTCTGCGAAGGCTTTTGCTGCTTCTGCATCAGCTTCTGCAGCCTCCGCTTCTCTTGCTGCTTCCTCAGCTTCAGCCATGATAGCTTCTGCCTCTGCAACAGCTCGAGCAGCGGCAGCAGCAGCCTCCTGCGCAGTCATGCTTTTCATTCGGGCTAATTCTGCGTCGGTTTGAGATTTCGTGAAAGGTTTAATGTCGTGCTTCTCTGGTCTAGAAGGCTCTCTTTGCAATCCTTCTAGAAGCAATACTTTGGAGGCCTTTCCTTCTTGAAAAGAGGAACTTGGTGCAATCCTATACTTGCGTTTCACCTATAAAAGGCCAACACTACATTATGACAAGCATTTCTAACTAGAGAAACGACCATATAATGATGAGGAACTGCTATGAAGAAAATAAAGGGCATTAGGTTGATAACAAAACAGTTGGATAGTCAAAAAAGGATGGCAACTGATTTTATCTCACAAATCAAGGACTATTAATCTGTCTCACAAAAGCCTGAAGCAAAATAATTAAATAGTGAACAAGGACTGCAATTGATTTGTCTCACAAATCAACACCAAATTATACTTCATTGAACTTCCATACTGTTAATATCATATAATCTATTTGAGATATATTGAAAAAGGAAGTTTGAGTTAATTAATTTCCTTTCACATGATCAACTGATATGCAATGAAAGGTGAGAGCTCAACAAGCTTTGTTAGAACAGAGTGTTGCATATTCTACTGAGAAAAAAAAAATCCTTTAACAAACAAAAGATCATCTAAAATCGGTAAGTTACAGAACACCAGCATAACAAACTCATTGTACCAACCACTAGAATATCAATTTTAACAATACTTGGTCTTAAGGATCTAGAGCTCCAAGGAAAATGATTTTTGATTTCCATACATTTCAAATAGATAATCATATGTAATAACATAGATACAACATGAATAACAAAGCATTATATCAAGCAGGAAGCATCGAGGTCCACAAGCATATGCATAAATACATAAAGCGTGTATGTATACATATGCATATGTAGAGAAAACACACAGAGACACGTGCACACACACAAACATGCATATGCCTATTCACAATCGCATGAGATATTAAAAAGCAGATTACCTTGATCAATTTTCCAGAAGAAGTTAAGGCTTTCAGTTTTGCAGACAGCAGACGCTTAAAATCAGGAGGTGGCCAGTATTGATCCTGTCCATAAATCAAGAGAAAAAAAGTTATGCCTGTATCAAGTATAGGAAATCCAATTACAACTGTCTCAGTGGAAGAAGGATTATCAGCATTTAACATGATGATGGATGACAACCTTCTATACTCGCAATAAAATTTATTTTTGATAGTTACATGAAAATATAGATATTGAACCGTTATTCCATACGTAACGCGCCTTATTTGTACACATGCATATTATCGCAACATATATAACAGAATACCATGAAAATGATGTAGACAAGCACTCAGATTGCTCAGATCCAACCTTTTACTTTTCTTATTATGTTTCTTTGTCTCCTTTTCTTTTCTTTTCTCGCTGAAGAAAAAGAGAAATCATTTTCTGTACAAACATGAAGCATAAGGCAACAATATCCATATACTACTCAAATTCATCTATCAAGCTTGCCCGAAGGTGAAAGAGAAAAAAAGTAACAGGCCTGTAGGAAAACTGGACCCAAAAGGAAAGCTTCATAATCGATGATTCATTTGACAAAATCTACTGAAATTTTCCTTTTTTTCTTGCTTGAGAATTCACAGTATACTCCACTGCATGGGCTCAAGACTGGGTTAAGTTGAAAATAGATAATAAAAAAGTATGCTAACCCTGAAAGAGCGAGAAGGAGAAGCGCAAAAAAGATACAGGAGAAAGTATCCGTATGTTAAGTTTATGGCATAAAAGCAGTTTTTCTTTTCTTTTGGTTGAGCGTCAATGACTACAAAGTCTACTGCTTATCCCCAACACCTCATTAGATAATACAATTAAGGAACACGAGAAAACACATATAACAGGACAGAAACTCCTGATTCACAAATCACTACAAAGAGAAAGAAAGTAAAATGATGTTCTAACTTTGATGGTACATATTCTTGGAAGAAAATAAAAGAAAGGACCTAAATAACAGATGGAAATACACCTCTATATATGCCGCAATGGCTGTCTTGTTGGACCCAGTTGGCTCCTTCAAGGTTGTTATAGCCTCAAATATAAGATTGTCAAGTCTGCATGAATTAAAAAAAACTTCCCATGAATTCACATACACAGAAGATCAGACAAATGTAAACACACAAAATAGCAATCCTGAACCATAACTCACCCATTTTTACGTGTTTAGCAATCTACTTAGAGCATTACCCATTTAACAGTAGAGCGGCACCAAATAGAGTCAATAAGCAAAACAGATCACTACCATGATCTCATTACAAAGCCCTGAAGTACAGATGACGCCCCAACCTATACATATGATAGCATGAGAGCAATAAGTAAGCTAACCTTGGGACAGATCTCTTTGGACTAGCACTTGATAGAGGTCCGCTAGACATCGCCAGAGGCTTGGCATCAACAATTTCTTCATCTCCGTCAGCAAGCACTGTGCTGAGCGCCATTGGGTTATCATCATGCTTATAAAGATGTCGGCTCTTTTTCAAAGCTATTCTGCCCTTCTCTCGAGACCCAAATCCATTTGCCGTCACATTCATGTTACGCCACTTATCCTATACATTTCAAAGATGAGAGACAGTAAGTAATGTTAAATTAGCACGCATTATTTGCAAAAAGCGAACTTGCTCGATGAACCAAGGCGAAAGCGATTCACCTTGAGATCAACATTAGACCGCAAACATAGGATGCTACTAAACTCAGGATCCTTCAATATAGTGCGCCATTTGCCGGCGCCATGCTTCGCAATTCCGGCTTTAAGAGCCGCCTCTTCCTCCGACGTCCATTTCTGCTTTGGAGCGCCCATGAAACAGAGGCTCGAAACCCCTCAACACAAATCTGATGGCAAAATATACCTCTCACCCTGCACTTTCATAGCAATTAAAACGTATTAATCGCACAGGAAATCAACGTATACTAACCTAGGAGTTGCATAATGGAACGAACACATACAGAGTTACACACTTAATTATATAAAAAGAAAAAATAAAACAGTTTGCAGATCAAACCGTTTGAATTCGGATACCACGAGAAGATAAAACATTAAGCAAATTAAAAAATAAAAAAGAAAAAAGAAAAGCAGCTTTTGATGAATCGAATCAGCTTAGAACCGGAATTTCCAATTCTTCGAATAACTACTAAATCCTATAAAATTTTACTAACGAGGCAATAAATCAAACCCTAAATCATTTTGCACTAACACAAGATTCATTAAAAAAAAAAAAACAACAACAACAATGATAGCAAACGATCTGAAGAAAGAAGAGTATGCTCAGTCATCCTCAGACCCTAATTTATCAAATTCGTAAACAAACAGAAAAACATCTGAACGTAAAATAAAATAAATAAATAAATAAATAAGAAGGAAAAAAATTGAACCTCGTGTGGTAATCGCCATTGAAGGAGCTTCATATAGGAAAACGCTTTTGATCTAATTTAAAGCCATAGAAATGAACACGAGAGAGAGAGAGAGAGAGAGAGAGAGAGAGAGAAAGAGAGAGTTGATTCACCGCCCCGTTCGTTTCCGGCTCCACGCGTTGCGGCCGCATGTGAGGAGGAGAAGGCACCGTTCTCGGGTCGGGTCGGGTCGGGTCGGGTGGGGTTCGTTTGTGGAACCGGATCGTATCAGTCTCGAACCCGGTAAGGTAACGGGCTTGACCGACACGCTTAATGTTCGACTTAGAACTGGAGCCACATTAGATTGAATCTTAAACTCCCCTTCACATTTGGACAAGTTTTTTTAGGCCACAACGTAAACTTAAATTCAATAAAAAAATTTAATAATACTAAAAATTTGATGTGACTCGAATTCAAAATCTTTTTTTCCCGATAAATAATAAATAAATGAAACGGTGCTTTTATATATTTATGTTCAAAATATTGAACGAATTTGTTGTTCAATGGGATTTTCCCAGGGTGAATTCTACTACTAGGCCTCAGAACATTTAATCAAATCTCATTTTGGACTTGAGACGATCTCTGCTTCTATACTCTGCAAAACTTCTAATTAAGTTTCCTTTGGACTTAGGTTTTATCATACCTGCAACTTCTTTAAACCGACATTTGATAATTTGAACTTTTAAAATTTTGATGTATAAATATACAGATGTACCAAATGCAGTTTTAAAAGTTTCCGAGTGTAAATTTTTAACTTAAAAGCTCCTAGTCCAAAAGTCCATTGCAGGTGCAGTTTACACGATTTGTAATGCCAAAATTGGCCAAAGTTCATGCTCTAATCTGAAACACAAATGTCACATGAAGAACTTTGTGTAAGGTTATCTCATTTATTTACCATCTCCAAAGTAAACTGAACAGGGAAATAGCAACTAAAACCTGAAGTTCCACATAATATTTTACACAGTTCATTTTTAACCAATTCCATCTATATGACCGTTTTATGAAGATGTGTAACTCCTCATGAAATTCAATCCATAATATAGACAAAAATTTGCCACTTGAGCCTAATTAACTTCCACCAAAAGTTTAACCGTAATTTGGATGTGCAGCTCCAGTAACTACAGATTTAAATTTACCAAAAATTGCGCTTCGACAGAAACATCAATGGCCAAATTTCAAGTACAAGATGATCAAACTGCCCCATATTTTCCACAGAGAAGTTCTTCGGAACCAGCGCGACGCCGAAGAGGGCCTGAATCGATCAAATAAGATTTGTTCGTAAGAATTCTAAACCCTTAAAATACTGAAGAACAAAATGTTAGCTACATGAAGGAATGTTACTCACTCGGAGGTAAGATACGAGCAGGATCCATAACCTGTCAAACAATCAAGTATAATTAATCAACATGTGATTACAACATAGAGCTGATTCAATTTTCGATTCAGTGAATCAGGTCAAATTACGAATGTGTCTATCGAAAGCATCTTACTTGGATCTTTGCTAGTGATGGCGGCGGTTCCGCCAAAGTTACATGCAATGTCAGAGTTTCCATTCTGCTGGTAGTAGCTGTTGAAGGCGAAGGAGGCGTGAGAGAGGAGGGTGTTGGGCTGAAAACAAGGCCCGCCGGGCTGCACCTGGGAGCAGTCGGTGGCCCCCGGACCGCAGGCCCAATCGAGGGCGTTCTGGAGGTCGGCCTGGGACACTCCGGGCCGGGCTACGCACCACGTCGTGCCCTCTACAAATGTGGTGTTGCCCTCCGGCGGCGAGAAGGTCGGGATCGGTGTCGCAGACTCGGCCTTCTGATGTCTTGCTGCTTCAACTGCATAGGCTGAGTTTAAAGTCAGAATGTTAGTATTGAGTCTCAGGTTCAACAATTACAGGAATAACATCTAATCATGTTACTGAAAAGCAGAGGGAGTAGGATTGTCGGATCGTCGGCGCAACTATTAATCTCAAAAGCTTGAGCTATTAGAAAGATGAAATAAATTCACTTAAAGCCTGCCAGACAAAGCATCCACAGGTCTCGATTGTGATTCGGTCCAAACCAGCCTCACGCCATTTTGAACGTAACTTGACCCAACCTGACCTCTTACCATAGGGCAGGATACTGATCCCCTTTAGCCACAAAGGACGAGCTAACCTTGGTTCAGAAACAAGATGAAATTTTATTTTTTATAACTTAGTTATTTGCGAGTTTGATCACTAAATAGGAAAAACCTACAAAACTGACCTGAACTACGCACATTTTTTGGCGACGACCCAACCTTCAGAGGTTATCGATTTTGCTCTCTAACCTTTCAATTCACGGCTGTCAAAATCTTGGATACAAAAACGGTAACTGATTCCAAGGATTTGCTAACATTGCCCAAAATATCAAACTGATCTAACCAGTTTAATGGAGCTCTTTTGAGATTTAAATTACTGTACATTCAGAGATTTTCAGTGTTTCAATGTTTGAACTCGTTAAAAGCTGGAAACCGCTATGCAGAGGTTTCAATTACAACATGTTTGCTGTAGAAACACATACTAAGATGTTTTTATCAGATCATCAATTTAAGATAAACATGTTACTTATTAACAACCCCATCTCCAAACATTTATAAACAACAGAGCATAATTAAGTCCCTTTTGATTTGTTAAACTCGATCAACATACTAATCTATCAGATTCTGTGGGCAGAGAAAGTAAAATGCGCCCCAGAGAGTGTTCAAGTGAAGTGAGTTATGTGCTATTGGTATTATAAAATATTTATTTACCAAAATAAAAACACACGAAAAATAGTATCTCTACGCAGCACTCCCAGGAGTGGAAAACAAGTTGCTATTTCATTAATTTCACTACTTTATAACAGATGAGTTTAAACTTCTTTTACGATATAGTAAAGCAGAGGAAGGAAAAATAGAACAGAGAGAGTATTATTGTGATCAAGAAATCGAAAAAAGAAGAGTTACCCATGTAGAACTGCACCAGGAAAAGGCCATGAATGATCAATCCTTTTCTCTTCATCATGGTCTCTAAGACCCAGTTTCTCCTCCCTCTTCTCTCTCTATGTTATGTCTGAGACAGAGTGTGTGTGTGTGTGTGTGTGTGTGTGTGTGTTGCAGATGCAAATGCAGAAGAAGATACAGGCCAAGAGCAACAAAACTTCAATGAAAAGCAGCTGCAGATGTGTTCATATGAAAGGCTGGATTCTATTACTGCATTTACAGAAGAAGAAGAGTCATATGAGCCAACATTAAATGCTCTGCACTCTGCAGAGAGAGAGAAAGAGAGAGAGTTGCAGAATGATGACACAAAGGTTGGGCTGCAGAGTTCTGTAGCTATCAAAACTTTCATCAGAGGATTCGACCACTGGTTAAAAAGACAGTCTGCCTCAGTGTAACCGTGACACAGCCCTCTTCCCATGCAAATTTACTAATAAGGGTAGTAGATCTAAAATCATGAAAAATAATAATAATTTATGGTGAAAAAAAAAATTCAGTGGAAAATTAGTTTTATATTTAGTAGTGTTTTAGTTTGTAGGGGAAAAAATTAGTCTTTTATCGATATTTTTTTGGTTAAAAATATATCGTTTAGTTTTATAAATAAAAATGAATGAAAAAATTTTATGTAGTTTGAGAGTTTTTGTTTCCCACGGATAAAACAGCGAAAAACGAAAACTTTAATTTTTTTAAAAAATTTATAAAAGTAATTTTACGTTGAGTCAAATAAGCGAAAAAGTATTTTTCATACTAAAAATAGTTTTTCGGTTCGTTTTACGCAGAAACAAATGCCCCTTAAGCCTTTGCAGGCCATAGTTAGATAGTATATGGAACTAATAATTTTTCAATGTAATATAATTAGGAGTACAAAACTTGAGTTTATGCTTTTTATGTACTCAGAATATCATTTTATTGGCTACTAAAGTAAAAGATTTAATATTTGTTTTAATTAGATGCTCTGTTCTAATAATTATTGCTAAAAAAAAATATGAACAAAAGTGAGGCCAAACTCCAAAGATGCTCAAGGAAACCTTGTTGAGAGGATCTTTTATAAATGCCATCCCTAATTCGTTGATTTACACTATCTCTAGAGAAGTAATTAAGTAATTAATCAATTAACCTCCTCTCCACAACGTATAATTTATTAATCAACCACCTCTCTTCAACGTATATATTAATTTATTCATTAACCTCTTCTCTACTTAACGTATATTGCATGAACTAATACTTATTTTTAGCGTTTCTAGCATTTACTATTGAGATAGTGAACGCTTATTGAGCCAATTGTATTCAAGCAATCTCAAACCCAAAAGCATGTTTTTCATATTGTAGCCATATGGCAAACCTGGCTATTCAGTTTGTAAATTTCCGCTGCCATATCATTTTCAACACATATAATACAAAAAATTCATAAATTTGCTCATAAAAGCACTGTTACTTCCTTAAAAAAGGGAAAAACTCGAAAGCTTAAAAAGATGCACTACCATGTTGTTCATTCATGCATACTTTATAAAGAGAAGCTTCTAGTTGGCAGCTATATATGTATTATAGTAGATCTCGATTAACTTAGGAGAAAGTTTGCCTTGTAGACAAAGAAAGCTATGAGATTCTCTCACACATCCTTTTTTTTTTGTTTCTTTTTTCTTTTATTTTTGTTGTAGTGAGTTACTAAAGATTGTTCTTTCATGGTGCAGTAAATGGAAGGAAAAAACTAGTGAAGTTGCAGAGCCGTTCCTTGTGGATTAAGAGAAGAACCCAAAATGTACTTGGTATGAAAAGAAGATGTGCGAAGCTATCGCAAATGATTTGTTTTTGCTGTTAGAGTACCGGCTACTGATGATTATTTTCACCGCAAAGCCAAATTAGAGTAAGAATGTCTTAGTACGTAACTGCGTACGGTCGAAGGATAATATATAGTTTGTTTCGCTTTGTTTTTGAATGTACATTCGCACTGAATGTGCTAAATCAAATTGTTCATTTGTTTCACCTAAAATTTTGTTTCCTGCAGCAGTAGACCTTAAGCACAGTAGATACGATCAGAGCCAAACCAAATGCTAATAGAAGACCAATGTATCAGTTTAAAAACACGAAAATTTGGGCCATTAAATTGTTTGGGCTGCATTCAATTAAAAACAACCCATTTCGTGTTATTTCCACTTAACGGGCCGGACCGGATCCGTTATGGGAGTAATTAATTAATTATTGGTCCAAGTAATTACGGGTTGGGCCTCCAATTCACCCGCTCACGAGCAACGCACGTGCTCCGCAACGTTCCCGCTCGGCTCCACTTCTAGATGCTTCTTCGCCGCCGCACAAACGGCGTAGCTCGTATATACCTATATGTATATAAGCGTGCTTCTCCCGGATTCATCGTCCTCCAAAACCCTAAAACCGCCTCTCACTCTTCTCTCCGCTCCCGCGGCCCATGCGCGAAGCCACCAAGCGCTTGGATTCGTCGTCTTCGTCTCTGATCGCCTTCGTCCCGCGCCAAGTCATGTTGTACTCCCATGGCGTCGCAGCTCAAGCGGAGGGCGAGGAGAGGAGGAGAGATAAGGAGATGAAGAAGGAGAAGAAGAAGAAGAAGAAGAGCAAGGAGAGCGCGTCGGGGACTATAGCCGAGGTTCGAGAAGGATCGGATGCCCTAACTCTGGATCGCTCCAATGGCGGAGCCGTGGCTCCGAAGGGGACGGGGCGAGGGGCTCTCCTCAGATCGATCGCCGTTTTTCTCGAGAGCAGCGGGTTCTCGAAGACGCTCGCCACGTTCAAATCCGAAGCCAAGCTTGAGGTACTCTTTAATGCAGGAATTTTGTCCTGTTTCTACATTCGAATAATTGATTCGAGCTTGTTAATGTCAAACAGTATTTGGATTTACACAGAAATCGCAATGCATCCTGTATGTTTGGATGTTTAGAAATGGAGAATTCAGAGAAGTGTTGGATAATATTCTAAGCTTTCAGCACCAGTAACTGCTGTAATGGCACATAATTTGTGATCATGCTGAGGATGTTTTTACCTGATATATCTTTGTCATATTTTTACTTTCGATACTCGCAGTAAAGAACAGGTATCTCAAGTGGGTCGATATTGCTTGTGACTAAGTTTAAAGGTACTAATAAAAGGTACCTAAAGAGTAAAGGATAAGTACCTTAGTAGATTGTATTTATGATATATATGGGACGATATATTTATGCATCAAATATATTTGTGCTGATGCATGTGTATCATCAGTTTTTTAAAATCTCCTTAATGGCGATAGAGTTATCTGATAGAACCTTGTGTTGACGTGCAAGTATTGTTACATTGTTCGCTCATTTTCTTGAAATCAAAGAGCAGCTTGAGTTTGAGCTTCGGTGATAACATTTTTATTGTTCTGTTGGGAACACGGTCTAAGATGACAAAGTAAGAACAAGTTTGTTCCTATCAAAAGTATGTAAGAACCTGTGAATCAAGGCTACTTCACCTGATTGCTATAACCCTTTCAATAGACACAGTATTGATGGATATTCTATTGCTGTCTCAGAGGCTCTTTTTTTCCCTTCTATTTTCCTTGATAATATGCTGGTTATCTGTGCCTCTTCTGATATTTTTCTTGGTGATAATATTATTTTCTGTTTTCCACCTATATTGCTCCGTGTAGATGAAGTATAGTGATTATGCTGCAGGTCGATGATTGGAGCTCATCAAGTTTGAGCTTGGAAGATATATTTTGCAAGTTCTTAGATGCAAGGTATTGTTCGATATATGTCTCTCTATTTAATTGTCTGATACTGAATTGGAGCCTATTCAGGCTCCAATGTGAACTATAGCAACCATATATCAGATATGAAAGCCTCTATCATTGTACCATCCTATATATACCAAAGTCAGAGAGCCAAATTGACTCTCCGATACACAGTTACCCTTGGATGGTGTCCCCATGCACAATGTGGTGATTCCCAATCCGAGGCTTTCCTTGAGTCGGATTCTCTATTCAGCTTTCTGACTTCAGGGAGAAAAAAGAAGGGGAAACTTTACTTGTACACCCCAAAAGGGGGGTAGATCTTACACCCTCTATCCTAAGGTTCACTAAAACCCAAACGGATTATAGAAAAAAAAAAAGGTGATGTGAAAAAAGTAGGGGAATGATGGCTTGGATGGAGGGAGTGTAAGATGTACACCCCACTTTTGGGTGTGTACTAATAGCATTACTCAAAAAAAAAAAAAAAAAAACCTTTTTAACTTAAGTTTCATCCAATCTCTTAGAAAATCTGCTTTCATTTGGAAGTTTCAAGTCTTGTTGGTGGGCAGCTGCCAGTTAGATTTGAGTAAATATCATAGAATTTGAGTTCTAACAAATTTTAGATTCCCTTTATTAAATTATCTTGTGGATCTTGCTACCACTCAGATTTTAGGATTTTGATATTGAAAATTTCCAGTTAATAAGTTTCCTTAGCAAAGTCATTAAATGTTAAATAAATGAACCTTTCATTCCAGATATTTTTTGCCCAACAAAATAAAGACAACCAAAACAGTTAGCTGTTGCTTGTTGGCATTTCTTATTTTCAATTTGTCCATCTGAAGCTGGCTTTTCCTGCTTCATTCAGTTGTTTTTGACTCTTTTGTATGCTCTTACATATTGTGAACTGTGTTTAGCAAAGAGTTCCGGAAAATTCAAACTTTACTTTCCTGCTTTATTTGCTATAATCCATGTTTTCTGGGAGTTAAGAGGGAATTTCAGTTAACAAAGATTTTTTTAAGAAAAAAACCTTAATATGAGGTACTTTTATCACAACAATCACTTTATTGTTCAGCATCGTGAATCATTTACTGACCTCATGGCTTGAGATGTTCACTTATTGGAGCCTGTACTTGTAGTTTTCTTCATCATACCATACTGATTCAGCAAAGTTCCACTTGCACTCTGCATATTTCTTTTTCCTAACTTTTTTTTAAAAACTGTATGCAGCAATGGTCTTGCAGAAGTTAGTATCAGTTGGCAAAAGGAACAAGGTACAATGTCAAGCCTCTCTATTCTTCCTGACCATTTTGTGCTTTGTTTGCTTGTATTTTTTATAGGCACCGTCACCCCGCCACCCTCATTTTCTCTCTCCTTTTAGCTTAAGCCTAATTCGAGTTGCACAATGCTTGCAGCTCTTGAAAAAGAAGGCATTTTACAAGAAGCTGAAGGGAAGAATATTGATGGGGCGTCTGAACACTCTCAGAAGAAAAAGAGAAAGAGAGGTAGTGAAACTGATGGAACAAAAATTGAGACAAGTAAAACCAGTGCAGAAAACGTTGGTGGTGTGGATGCTTTAGACAAACCGTTGGATAAATTAAAAGTCAAATCTAAGGAGAATAAGTCAGGAGTTTCTGGAGAAGAAGAACTGAAAAAATCCAAAGATTTCAGTGATGAAACTGATTTCATGGAGTTCAAATCAGTTGAAGAATCACAAAGTGAAATCAAAGAGAAGAAAAGGAAAAGAAAATCAGCTTCTAGCTTGTCTGGAGAAGAAAAGGAAAATAGTGAGGAGGCAGTTGCTTTTAAAGGAGTAACAAAGGCTGATGAAGAAAAGCTATTGCCAAAGCTCAATGAAAATGGGAAAAAGAAGAAAGAGAAGAAAAAGAAAATGGTTGATAATTCTTCTAATGAGGCCAGCAAACCTGATGAGGACGAGAAACTTAAAGAGGCTGTTAAAGGTGAAGTAGTGGTGTTGAAGTCACTAGTAAGCGAGTCTTCTGACACAAAAACTACACGAAAGGATGATAAAAAGAAGAAGAAGAAGGTGATTGGGAATGCTGAAGAACTAGAAATATGTGAGGATGGAACTAAGAAAAACTTAACAGAGCTAAAATCCAATGAGAATTTATTGGATGATGATTCTCAGGTTCGGGAGAAGAAAAAAAAGAAAGGTAAATCAACTTCTGAGGATCAAAGTGCAAAAGTCTCAGATTTAAAAGATGCAGGAGTTTGTCCTCCTGATGAAGGTGGAAGAAAAACCGACGCTACAAATGGAGAAGTTCCTGTTCCTGTTACAGAAAGTAATGATGAGAATATTGAAAATAAAATTTCCAAGAAGAGAAAAAGAGTTGCTTCAAAAGAAAATGGCTCCAAAACTGACATTGAAGTTCCAGTAAAGGATGAAAATATTAGATCTGATGGTGCTGAAAATAACAAATCTAGATATGATGATGAAGATAATGTTCTTGCCAAAAAGCAGAAAACTGAAGAAAGCAGTGGAACTTTTGTTGAAGACAAAACAGCAGGAAATAAGCTGGCAAATGGACAACTTGAAAACAAGAAGAAGGAAGAAAGTGCTTCATCAAAAGCAAGAAAAAAGGAAAATGCTTCATCGGAGGTATATACATCCTTTGCTCTTTTTCTTATTTCTTGATGTTATTTTCCTCGTCGTGTGGAACGTACAACTCTCACTAAACTAGGATGCCAATATTCATCTTTTTATTATTTTTTACCATTATTCCGTCTTCCATGCTTGCGTAGAAATTGCATTGCGTCTTGTGCATAATCTCGATCGACATCACATTAAATAAAGTTTGAGTTAATGTATCTCTAATCATGTAAAGGGCTTATGGGCTTATTCTTGTTATGTGTAACTATAACTTCTATCATATTGAAGTTAACTATTAAGCTTTTGATATCTGTAAGTGTAGAATCTTCTTTCATTGACTAGATTGTGTTTATTTTTTTGTTTGATATTTGGAACTTTTGTACCATTGTTTGTGCAGCCAAAATCAGCTAATGCATTTAGAAGGGTAAAGGCGGATGAGGTTAAATTTGCTGATAACAGACTTCAAGACAATTCCTATTGGGCTAAGGCACTTTCTTTATTATATATTTTTTTAAAAAAACTTTTTTATTCCTTAGGTTGTAACTGATCTGATTATCAAATCTTTAGTGTTAACAAGAACCCTGCTTGTTTTCTCCTCTTTATGGCTACCTCTCAGGATGGTGCAGAAATAGGATATGGTGCAAAAGCCCAAGAAATTCTTGGTCAAGTCAGAGGAAGGTAAGACATTAATGTTCTTAACACTCATGTTCTTAAATCCATATAGGAAATAAACACCTAAGATTATTAGTTTGTAGCATTGGCCAATTGTTGATATTTTAGGCTTAATTATTTTGTAGAGTGATTGGTGACAAGTAAGATTTTCTAAGTTTACATAATACTTGTTTAAAGTCTCTTTGATCCTGAAAAGAAGTCAAGTTCATAAGATTTCTTAGTTGATTTAGGTTTGAACTCGTTCACAGTCAACCATGTAGAGTTGTATACCGACCACCACCATGTAGAGTTGTTCCTCAACTTCTAGTCAAGCTTCACTTTCATCCTCAAAATGCTAAATTGGGCATTTGACGCCCAAAACTTGTGAAATGCTTTAGTACTTACCATCACCTACTACTGGATGAAAAATCATTGCTTATATCTGACACATCCTTACATCCGTCCACCATGAGGCCCGTCTTATCATACATCTTGCTCATTCAATCTGACTATCTGAATTTCTAAGATAGAGAAGGTTGCAACTCACTTGGTGGTGGGAATTGAAATATTGGACCCCATAGAGAGCTGAGATGAATATATGCTGCATGGATGTACAGATGCATCAGGTGCAGGCAGAAAAAAAATTTCCTTTAACGACAAGAATTAAAGTGGGACACTTTTGAAAGTTCGGGGCATCGAATGGCTAACTTAAAAAGTTTGAATTCCATAAGGAAACTTGCAGTGCAATTTATCACCAAGCTTAGATGTTTTATTGCACATCAGGATAATAATGTTTACTAGAGGATAGATGTTACTTCATTTTTTTTTTAAAAAAAAAAACCAAAATTGCAGGGACTTCAGACATGAGAAGACCAAGAAGAAGCGTGGAACTTACAGGGGTGGGCAGATTGATTTACAATCTCACTCGGTGAAATTCACCTACGACGATGACGAGTGATAGGCTAATCCTCAGGCAAACCAACTCCCTTCTCCATCTTGTTTTCTCCATCATTTCTCTTGTTGTGATTTATTCAGAAATCCTGAGTGTTCTTGAGCATTTCGAAGAATAAACATTCGAGGACATGGCTCTGGTCAGCAATTCCTCCCACTAGGCAGCCCTGTACTGTATCTAATTCAATTTTGCATCTTGATTAATTACCAATTGCTAAAGCTGTTCTTAAATTACAAACTATAGGTTTGTTGTGTTTATTCCTGGTTATATTATTATCATTTTTATTACTATTATAATTATTTTGGAGTCCCAAATGCATGGTTTTATCTGTACTACTGTTGTCGAAAAGATTTGCTAAAGATTTCGATATTGCAATTCTAATTAGCTCCCCTCTTTGATCTTGTGTATGCACCAGCAGGTCTGTGTTGGCTGGAATTATAAATTGTTAAGCCACGAAGGCTCTGGCTGGGATTGTGGCGAGTATGTGCTGCATCTGCATGTGTGTTGTGAAAATGTCTACGTATTCTGCATGGTTTTATAGACAATAATGTGCTGAGATTTAGTCCCTATTGGATATATATATATATTGATATTGGTAGTATTATGCAGCACTGGATATCAGATTGGCTAAAAGAGACATACGGTGGCTGCATCTGTGAGGATCGTCTAGCAATACAGGAATGCTGTGCAGGAAAAGACCATGCAATAAATGAATACTCGAAAAGATCATTCTAATAAATGAACACAATGTGGCGTTACCTGTAACAAGTTAACAACCTACTTTGCTTCTTAGTCACAACTCGGTACATTGATCTACAACGTTATTGCAGGTTTAAAGTAACTGTGTATTCGTTTTAAAGTCTTAAATTCTTATTATACTTTTGTTCCCCAGCCAAGTCCCACAGCGCTGCTCAGATAATGCTTCCATCGGGAAGTTTGTGCATTTGGAAGAGTGCTGCCTCTGCAGATATCCATTTGAAAAATCTGGCAAACTTTTTTTTGACTTTTCAACATTTATATCATCAGCATCGTACAGAAGAGCGCAGTGGGTAGATCCTTATCTTCAATAGCAACTGAACAGACCTTCCATTAACCTTCAGTGGATGGACAAAAACCTTACACAATGATAACATATTTTGATTTTTGAACCCTTGTGGAAAGAGAGAGCAGAGTCAAATAACCCCCTCGCTTCCCCATTTCCAAAATCCAAACATACGCTCTCCAAATTAATCCCATTTGCGTCCCAATGTGTCGGGGACATTAGAACATAATGATAATACAATTCTTTTAGCTTAAAACCTTTGTATCACTCACAAGTCACAACATCTTGGGGCATTGCAAGGAAAGAAATAATTGTGTTATTGTTTAGTAGGGGTTTTTTCAAAAAAATTATTCTTTGTCTCTGCGCGCCCTCGGTGGGGTTTTAGAAGCATCTGCTGCTCTTCTTTTTAAATTGCTTTATTAGGGTAGTGTGGGGATAGTGATGAAAGAAAAGAGGCTTGTTTGCACGGGTGGGTTGGGCTTGTGGAACTTCAAAAAGCACTCTCGACGCTTCCTTCTTGGGTCTTGGAAAGCGTGTTTGACTCACCCAAGGGAAATAAATTTCATATATTATTATTATGCAACAATATTTTAATCGCGTGTAACACTCTTTTAAAAATTCATCTTGTGATATGTAAACTTGAATTTTATATAAGGTTCAAGAGTGTGGTGTGTGTATAGCTTAAATCTTTGAGCTTCGAGATCTGACACGCACCCTCAAACAAAGCAAAGGATGGGAGAAAAAGAAAATGTCGCGCGTACTCGAAATGCTCGTAATAATGAATTGAAAAAACATGGCAAACCAAACATCTTCTTTTTCACAAAAAAATACAAAAAATGAATGATGATTTAAACTTCAAAAAGGAAACATCACGAACCCCTTTAATTAATTTCGCGCCCTGATTCTTTGTCACCACACTACAAAAACCTCTGTAGCTGAGCTCTCCTGTTCCTGTTCTATTCTTATCATACAAACCCCTCTCTCCCTCTCTCTCTCTCTCTCTCTCTCTCTCTCTCTCTCTCTCTCAATGGAATATGAAAGAATCCACAAAGTTCAGGTTTGTTCTACTAGTCCATTAATTAACTCCATATTAAAACTTATCTTTCTGATGCATGCTAATTTATATGATTCAAACTATGTTTTTTTCAAAAGCTTAAGCGGCTAAAAAATAGTAAATGCCAGAAAATGAAATAAAGCGAGGAGTGTGATACTATGCATGTTAAATTATATGAATAAACCATTTTTCTTTTCCAAAAGCCGAACAGTATTTTCAATATTTATATTCAACAACATCTCAGATTCTTTTAATTTTCAGTTGCTAGTAATCAGTAGCTTTTGCTGTTAATCTCTATTAAAAGTTTACACCAAAATGGTTCAGCAACATTTGATGAACTATTATTGTTGTAGGTAGGAGCAATATCCCCTGGTAAACTCAATATGAGACTATTTGGATCTCACCATATCAGAAAACAAGAATCAGCAAACAATTCATCCAGAGCATCCCCTTCGAAGCTCGGCGACACCGAGTGCTCTAAGAAAAGCTTATTATTAGCCGAAGATCCTGATGAAACATGTATATATGCTATCACCTAAATGAAATTATTTCTTTAGTTTCAGTTTGTCACCTTTTTTTTTTTTCTCCAAAATTCTTTGTTCCAGATAAACTGAAAGGCTATGGAAATGCTTCCCCCTTGATTGCTGTTGAAAATTCAGAAGCTTCTTCAGAAGCATTAAGCGGCGTAAGCACCGCGGAGTATGCGAGATGTTCAGAAGAAGATGGCAATATGAATGACAATAGAAACAGTTATAATTTTGAGTTCCGAAGAGAAAAGAGAGGAATACAACACTCAGTTGTTGGCTCATTCATTAGGCAGGTTCCGTCGAAGTGGAATGATGCGGAAAAATGGATAGTAAATCGGCATATAATTTATTCGAATCCTAATGTTTCGAGAAGGACTGCTTCAGAAAGCCGAGGGACTTGTCAAGTAACTTCTAATTTGGTGAGGGTAGCTCCGGAATTCGCAAGTGCGGAGCGAAAGAATCACCAAGTTCAAAAAACAGGTATTGAAAGTAGCAGCAGAAATGAGATTCATTACAAGAAGCTTTGCGTCTCGCAAAGTCCAAGGAAACATTCAGCTCTGTTTGAGAGCTTAATGTTGATAAATTTATACATTATTTTTTGCTTATGTTTGCCTTTGAACATATGTGAAAACCATGCAAAAACTCGGATCAATCTTTCTAAAGAAACTATGCCAAATTATTGACTCCTTTAGCAGACCATGAAATGCTTCTAGTTGTAATATTTTCACTAAAATTATGCAGTTACTTCCGCCGAACAATCAGTTTCTACAAGAGATATCGGAACAGCGATGACTCCCACCGCAAGTCAGGATCCATCGAGGACTAATACTCCGATTCGGGCCACAACACCCGCCTTTAGCCCGCCATCTTCGATGCCGTCAACTCCTAAAAGGGCAAGGACAATTTCATCTCCTTCGGAGGAGAATGTATATAATCAAAAGAAAGTTTGCGCGGTAGATTCTTCCGAGAGGGAATTGCAGCTGAAAATAAGAAGAGAAATTGCCGCTCTCGGCCTTCAGCTGGGCAAGATGAACATTGCTTCCTGGGCTACTAAAGATGAGTTGATGCAGGCCTCTCCATCTAGTACTTCTACGAACGCGGACCGTGTTGCAAAAATGGAGTTTGAAACCCGCGCAGTGGCGTGGCAGGAATCTCAGAAATCAAAATATACTGCGAAGTACGTAGATGGCGAAATTTTCATTACTCTAACAACAAACCAATGACCTGCTGTAATTGATTTCTTTAATTATTTGATATGCCATCATGCAGTTCCTTAATCTTCTACATTTGTACATTTGCTTAATATAGGAGTCCACTGGGCCACTGAGCATTCCCAGCATACATGCTATAAGGATGTAGCTATTACATTTGTACTTGCTTGTGGTCTCATGATCTGACACTCATTGCTTAACAGCAGTAACAATTTTAATCTGTGTTTAATTACAATTTTCGAGCTCATCTACATGTTCTGTGTTTTTTCATGTACTCATCCTTTAGACATAAGCATGATGAGATCAAGATTCAAGCATGGGAGAGTCATCAGAGAGCAAAATTTGAAGCCAAAATGAGGAAAGTTGAGGTAGCCCCCTCGTCGATTTTCAGTTCTAAGTGCTTGCTCTTTTGCTAGAGAATAAAAGTTAATGTAATATTGAAGTCTCTTTTAAAGCCTTACACACTCTTAACTTACGAAAAAGCTCAACAAGAAGTAATCTGAGATACTTAGTAGTTAATACATTTGCATTTGTTTCATTATCTCATATTAGATGTCAAATATGAAGATAAGTGCTGTGAACAACTCGCAGGCTCGAGCCGAACAGATGAAAGCCCGTGCGCAACAGAGGATGGTCGAAAAGCTCACGAAAACACGGCTTAAGGCCGATGCGAAGAAAGCCACTCTAGAAGCCAGAAGAGATCGACAAGTTGTAAGGTTAGCGCGACAAGTAGAGAAGATCCGTCAAACTGGTCATGTACCGTCATCGCTATTAAGACTGTTCCTCGGTTGTTTCCTATCAGATAGATCTTTCTTGTAACAATGGTACTAAATCCGATTATAATACTCGGTGATTTCGCGAGGTTACAACAGTTCAACTCTTGACAATAGTACTAAGGAGGTTAAATCTTGTTTGTACACACAATATGATTTATCTGATCTCCACTATAAACGTCAAATGGAGTGTTGAGAATACTCCTCGATGATTTTGCGATCTTTTTGGCAATACTCACATGTTTGATGATGTTGTTGGTTTCTTTGGTTCATTCTGTTTTCTCCTTTTACTTTTTGCGTTGTTTGTGCTTGGAATTAATTATCAGTCGAAAATCTAAATGTCCTTAATCATTTAAACCAATTTTATTGAGCGAGATGTAAAATTTACCTTTATCCATAGCATTTTCCTTTTCGTAAAGGGAAGCATATTTTTAAATGACATGGGACCCAATTATAATATTTTAAACGGCCGAGGACTAAACTGAAAGTCCTTGTTTGGTTGGGGTTTAAGGGGTGGAATAACTCCTTAACCCCTATTTTATCCCCCAAACATCCTAAAAAATATGTGAGGTTAGTTAACCTCACCTCAAATGGATTATCCCGACTTAACTAATCCCATCTAGTCCCGCCAAATCCCAACTAAACACTATTTTTTATTCATAATAATCCATTATCCTTCTTATCCCACCTACTCCAACAAAACACTATTTTTTACTATTCTTGACTAACTCCAACCCCAACCAAATACAAAAATATTCTAACCCTACCTTAACCCTAAACTTAACACTATCTCTGGAATAACTAATTTTTTCTTAACCCCGAACCAAACGGTAGCGAAGAGGAGCAATTCCCAGAGAAAAAGAAACTATTACTTGGACCTGGTCCAGGAACATCATCTCTAGACCACACGTAACTCTCTTTCCATGTCCATCGTCCAGTAAATTTATTTAAATAAATCTCTTTTCAATTTCAGAATTTTCGAGCAATCGGGAAAATCGGAAAAAGAAAAAAAAAAAAAAGTAAAGCGGTTCACGTGTGACGGGGTGGACCAAGTCCAGGTAATTGTTTTTCAACCGAGCGGCAACTGGGCTCGAGTCATCTCATCCGGGCCCACAATACGAGAGAATATGGGCCCGTGAGCCGAGCCCATAGAAGCCCATTTATCGGCCCAATATCTCAAACCCCTCATCGCTATCTTTTTTTTCTCAGTAGCTCGATCGCGTAGAGCTTTTGCTCTGGATAGCGTTCTACAAGTAGCTCTTAAACCCTAAACCTAGAAGAGGCAACGATCCACGTATGGATTCAAACTAGGTTTTGAGAAGAGAATTTCTGGGGAAGAGGAAATGGGTTCTTGCTCCAACACTTGGATTTTTGGAGGTGAAATTCTATGCGTAATTATTCAATTTTTACTGAATTTTACACCTCTCTTTTTTTTTTTTTTTTGGGTGGTGGTTTAAATTGGTTGCGTTTTCCCTTTCTTTCACAGATGGATCGGCATATGCAAAATCTCCTCATCGAACGTTTCGGGTATGTAAATTTTCAAATTTCTTGTAGTATCTCAATCTACATGTGCATCAATTAACACTGATGACGAGCAATTTGAAATTATACAGACACCATTTGTAGGGGTATTTAATTTAAACAAGCTGAAATTTCCTGCAAAACTGAGCCAAGATTATAGAAAACGAGATCAGCAATTTTCGTGCGTAAAATGCGCGAAGAAGAAGGATGGGCGGTTCGATCCGTCGTCTGTCGAGCCGCCGCCGTATTACAGTTACATGGACTCCACTTCCGGGCAGCTGGAGCCGGCGTCAGGCGCCCGGGCTAGCATTCCGGGCAGGGAATACTGGCCCGAAGGCACTGCCGCCCGTGTCCGGGCAGCTCGGGCACCCGAACCCCTCGGTAAATCTCAAAGCAGTCCTTCTTATGGCAAGAACCCCGGAAGCCGGCGGAAGAAGTATAAAGGACAGGTGGCGGCCTCGGAAACTGCGGAAACTAGCACGGTTGTTAATGAGCCGCCGCCCGCGGTTGGGAACGAGAGCTCGAATGATGCTCCGGATCAGACGAAGGACCCGTTGGATGAGTATGTTGTTTATCGGACGGAGCCGGAGGAAGAGAATTTAAGTCAGTATGAATTGGATAAGAGAATCGGGCGGCCGCATCCCTTTATCGATCCGGCCAAGGATAAGCCCGTGGAAGAGCCTCGGTCTAGCGAAGATCTGTGGTGGAATTGGCGGAAGCCCGAGAAGGAGCAGTGGTCGAGGTGGCAAAGAAGGCGCCCGGATGTCGACACGGTTAGTTCGGAACGCTCGATGCTTGTTTTAGATAATGAGTCTATGTTCTTGATGTATTATCAGGGGGACGATAGTAAAAGCAACAGCCATTTTGTTAGCCAAAAATGCCTAGTTTCTGAAAGCGTTTGCATTCTAGAGTAGAGAAGTCGTTCCAGAAGTGCTGTGCGCGTGAACGCGCGGTTTGTTCAAATTTTAACTCAAGCCATGTAGTATGCTATATCTAATAATATTTGGAAAGTTGTGTGTGTAGGTGTTTGCAAAAGCAATGGCGGAAACTGGCCAGATAAAGCTTTTCGGAGACCACCCAACACAGACAGAAACTGCCCTCGCAAGGGCCAGAAGACATCTGTACAAAGAAGAGCGGTAGACATTAGCAGCCTCCTGAACTTTCTCGTATCCATTCATTTTACATTCGTGACTGTTGCTTGTAGGATTAGCAAGTACACTACTTTGACACAGTGACTCCTCATATTGGAACGGTCGGTTGCTATTTCTTTGGTTGTAGGCAATATGTTCCTGTAACAATTGTTTTCTTTTCTAATTTGACAGCGTAAATTGAAACGAATATGTTGTTACCTACAATCAAATGGGTATACTTCCAATATCTAATAGACAATTGTTCATAAGTGTTTGGAGATCAATCCTTGATGTGATTCAAAATTCTATTTTTATTTGGAACTTCTGTTACATGATAACTGAGAGCTGTTCTTATGGTTGATACCACAAATGGAGGGTACAAGCAGAACAAAGGAGATTAGAAGAGATTGGCCCGATTGCGTACTATTCGGAATGGGTCAAAGGTTGGAACAAAGATACTTCACGTGAGGCTGTGCAAAAGCATTTTGAGGAAACTGGAGAAGATGAGAACACTCAACTGATCACAATGTTTCAGCACCAAACAGCTGAAGAATACCGCATCATGATGGGCACCGATATTCGCATACCGCGGGATCCTTTAGCGATGCGAATGCGAGAAGATCAAATCAAAGAAAGTATGATATTTCCCACTTACAGATCTCTTACAATTCCATTTTCATTTCTTTGGCTCCTTTGTTTTTGTGTGTGTATGTGTGTATTGGGTTTTGCATAGTGAACCTCGGTTTTGATTCTTTTGTTATCTTGTTACAGTATGGGGTGGTGATCCTGTTTATCCAACTGTAAATTATATTCAAGATCCCGATGAAGTAATTGACTACAGAGGTCCAGATTTTCACGAGCCTACTCCTAACATGTTGGCCTATCTCATGGAGGTAAAAGAGGATGCCATTTTTCGCTTTTCCAAGTAGATGCATAAATATATTTATTATAAAGGTTGGGTAAATATGTACCTACTGTTTTGCCTGCTTTGCTGTCCTTTCTTACATTAAATGAGCATAGCAATTTCAATTTTCTCTTCTCAGTTTCTATATCTCTTCACAGTATCAAAATGAATTTATTTAACTCTTCGGCTTTGAGCTTTATATGCCTCAAAATCCTTGTATTTACTGAGTTTCTGTTATCTCAGCAAGGGAATATTATATCAAGGGCGGAGCTTGACAAAATATTGTCAAAAGAGAAGACTCAAGAACTTGAGGTAAATCTTTTGGTTCTTAACTAGAGCTGAAGTTGCTCGAAATTTTTGTGAAGAATGCTTCAGCACATAATTAGCTTGAATAAAAGAAAGAAATTTCTCTTTTCGCTCTTTTGGTTGATTAACTTGTGGATCTTGCTGCTGTATCAACCAATGCAGATAACTGATATTGACGAAGCTATGGCTACTGCAGTTGACATCGGGGAGAATGATGTACGTGAATCCTGCAGTCTTGTCCCTTTTGTTTGCACTAATATTAGTGTATCTACAAGATAAACTTGTTAACATGTTTCTTTTGCGGCTTGTAGGATGAAGAAGATAACGAGGAAGAGGAAGTTGAAGAAGATGAGAAAATAAGTCGGAATTGGAGTGTTCTGAAAACTACGCCACAGCTTCGCAAATCAAAGGTATTTTTTTCATAATAGGGATCTGAGTCAATATTTTATGTGAGGAAAGAGAATATTAGCTAATACATAATAAAAAGAAGAAGAGTTATCAAATTAATTGCACTGTTTAAGATTTACTGACACTCTGACCTCAAAGGAGAACAGTCTATTCTATTGAATTTTGACTGAAAACACACCCTGCATGTGATCTCTCTTAGATCATTTTCTCTAGCGATTGTCAATGACCGCCGAATAATATTGCTGCTATTTTTCTGTGTTGTAGGAAAAACCCAAGAAAGAAGGTCCCATGTCTTTAGAAGAGGCTGTAGATGATTCAGAGAACTTAACTGATTTTCTTATGGACTTCAATGAAGAGGAGTGACAACATTAGACTACTACAATTTTGCCGCCATCGCTAAATCTACTCAACTGGTGAGTATGAAATATTATCTTAGTTTTACAATTTGTGATGGCGTGATATCCTCGGGAAAGTGAAAAATTGGATTGCATAAAAGCACTCCTCCAAATATTTAAACAATTACTTAAAATAGTACAAAATAAATTTTCTTTTGCAGAATCTGAGAAAAGTACGGCACTTTTTCTTACAGATATTGTTTGAATAAAAATCATTTAACTTGGCCACACCAATCCCAAACTAAAAGCAACCCAACCATGCTCGCATTAGCGGTGAAAAATCATTTAACTTTGCTCCTTCCGTCTTTAAATGGAAATTAATTCATTCTTTAATAGTTGTTAACCCGGAACCGACACATTCTGAGTTTAGTTTTTGTCGAGCCAAGCCGTAATGTCTTTGACTAAAAGCTGTACTTGGTTTTCTTGCAGAGTTCTGCAAGTCATATCTTGGATGAACAGAAATCCACCACTCAAAACTTGATGTGCGGAGTATATGTGGTTGCTTGATTCATCCATTTGAGGCAATGTACCTTCCATAGAGAGCTCTAGCTGATTCTACGTGGTCGTGAATGTTTGCCAGGAATGCGCATATGTAAAGCGGTACACATTTAAGCAACTTGAGTACTCAGATACTACATGGTACAATCAGTTGATAGGTTGAGTTGCAGATTTTAGAATATAAAAAAGTAGAAAAATAAGCGAGTCCAATGAGTCTCTTTACTCTTTAGCATGCATCAAGGTATCAATCAATGTTCATTTTTCTATAATTAGAGAGATGGAAAAGTAAATGATGCTCGCAAGAATTTGCACATAAACACTTGCGTATACCACGAATGTGTCGATTTCAACCTTGCTGCATTTGAACTCGCACATTTCGGTCATAGATACAGAGTAATATCTGCATGTTCAGTGACGTGTGTGCATGTCAATCATATTGAATACATTATTTTGCCATCTATTTTAAACAAGCCTGAGAAAATATTACTGACATATATGACTCGCATCGTTATTGAGTTAATACAGTTTTCTATCACGGTTTTCCATTCGCATATAATATAAAACTTTAGTAAATTGACATAAATTGATGAAGCTAAGCTCTGCTAGACAATTCTTCAAGTTAGAGGCTGCAGCTTGCAAGCAGCTATTGAGTCTATGACCCACGTGTTGCTGGCGATTTTACCGCCGCAAGCATCAGCAAGAGCTTTAGCTTCGGCTCTTCGAAGATCAAACACGACAGATTCGCGATTCGAATTGCTATTCTCTGGATGCTCAAGGCTGTAGATGATGAAGGTTAATGAAGAGTCATCCAACAATTTTTGTTGATCTCTTGAGATGGGTTTTCTTTGTAGAACGGTTCCTCCTGCTGCAGTAACAAGATCTTGCAGATAGCCTCTGTAGGATAGCACAAAGGCTCCACTGAAATAGAATCGGAGGCCATTAAAGAGTTTCGGTTCCTGCAGATTATAGCAGAAGAATTAGGATGGTAAATTTGTTGTCACTTTGTTAAACTACGATCTCCCGGATAGATAGGAACATGTTTGTCATCAAGCTTTTGTGTGACTGCTTTATTCTCTATTTTCATTTGAATATTTTTGAAAAGCCTGCGCACATATTTACTGACATCCACAGTTCCAATGAGTTGATCGATAATGAAACCAAACCTAATGTTTAATACCTCCGTTAGGAACCCTAAATGAATTGGCAAAAGCGATCTTTGATTTTTGCATAGCATCTAGGTTTCTCTACATAATTAGCAGCAAAAGTTTTAAGTGAGAAAAATTACCTTGTTAATGGCCTTCAATCTTCCTAATTTAGGTCCGCCACTAATTCCATGGACATCAACAGTAATTTCGAACTTGTCCTCATCAACTGGTTCCATAGCCTCCATGCAAACTCTAATCCCTGTTCAAGGACATATATATGAAAATAATATGACTGACTTTAAAAATCTTTTAAGAAAAATAATTCATCGAGATTAGTTGGCCTTACAGTTGATATTTACAATCCATTTCCCATTAAGGATGGCCATCAAAAACTTAAGGGTTCTCTTGCATGCCCCACTACCATCTGCTGATGTGATAACATGAGTTACTGCTGGGCTCCAGGTTTTCGTGAGCGGCACACCAGTCATTTTCGTGAATTGAGAAACAATTTCCTGAACCCAAATTTGCAGTTAGAACACTATGTTAACTTGGGGATATTTGCCTTTAGCTGCTAATTAATGAAGATCAAAACAACCTTCTCTTTATTAGAAAGAGCCGAACAACAAAGAACCCACTTGCATGGAGACCCAGAAGGCCAACTCCACAAATTACTTGTATCATAACCAGAATCCCTTGCTGATGAAACTTGAGATATTGACCTGAAAGTGAGTAATGCCGCCCATAAGTAAGAGAAATCTGAGCCACAAAATGTGATATTCCTAATATCTAGTTTCTTATGTAGATACCAGCTTATTTATACCCTTTTGAACTAGTTCTTTTGATTTGCTTTTGGGCTTCAGAAGTTTCAATCGGCAATTTAGACGACCAATGCAGAGGGCATAGCATAACAAAGTTTTCCTGCAATGTGGTTTGTTGAGTGGCAATAATAGATGATCAATCGTCTCAGTGTCTCACAAATAATGATTGTGAATAACAGATAGAAGTAGAAGAATGTATCGCTTACATTATCCCAGCGGCACTCTGGGATCAATTTAGCACAGGTGTAGTGGAAACTCTTCCGACAGCTTTCCTCAAAGCATCCAAGAGCAGCCCCTTTAATGCCACAAACAATGCATTTTATCCTTCTACTTCTTGCCAGTTCAGCAGCAAGATTGATGGCCGAATCATCTTCAAAGTATACATCAGGAGCCCTAAACGCAAAAGTGAATCCTGCATTTTAGTTTCACTAGAAAAAATAGGGCACTTACATGCATATATATCCCTGCAAAATCATCTATTTATTTTTGTACTCCTGTAAAATCCAAACTTAAAATATATCTATCCCTCAAAGAGCTTCCTTTAGTTGAAGGGTCATACAATTCAAGGAGGGCATTGATTTTGTATTTATACAAGGTGCTTCTAAAGAAGCGAATTTCTACAAGTACAAGGGCATTATATGTAATGTCCCAATAGTCCCACATTGGATTAAAAAATAATACCAATTGGAATATATGAAACCTCACACACTAATAATAATAATTAAACTTAAATATTTTAGGCCGGTAGTTTGAGTGCAACGAGTTATTATTGCTGGCGGGTCGAATCATTATAATTAATATTAGATCCGAATACCAACCGAAAGTATGAGAACTAAGTGCTATGCGGGACAATGTGCTACACCAACAGATTTGGTGGTTTCCGAAAGTATGAGAGCTAAGTACTATGCGGGACAATGTGCTACACCAACGGATTTGGTGGTTTCCGAAAGTATGAAAGCTAAGTACTATGCGGGACAATGTGCTACACCAACGGATTTGGTGGGAGCTACCTCTTAAATCCGTACGAGCCACCTCTAGAATTTCACATCGCCTGATAATCCTGATATATATTGTCCATTTTGGTTTGGACCCTACGAGGCGACGAGGACATCAGGGTATGAACAGAGAGTTTGTAACACCTTAATAGTCCCATATTAGATAAAAAAAAATAATTATGATTAAAATATATGAGACCTCGCACGCTAATAATAATAAGTAAAGAATTTTAGGCCGGTGGTTTGGATCCAACGAGTTATTATTGCCGATAGGTCGGGTCGTTACATATATGTACACTAACCTATTGTTCAGGGCATACGAAAATTCGGATGCACAGGTATATAATTAATAGATGCTTTTAAAGTTATGTGTAATAGTAATACCTCTTAAACAAAAAGGCAACAAATTAGATAGAAAACTCAAAGACTCACCATTCAGTGCAGTTCTTGTGAGAGTGTATGACATTGGTCCCTCCACTATAATCCGCAGCTACTGGTTTGCCATTGAAATAATGCATCATCTCTCCAGAATCCTGAGGAATTGTTCAGCGCAAACTTTCTTTATTAGCCTCGAATAAGTTGCAATCAACAGTGTATTGCCAATTGATCGCACAAATTTACCTCAGTGATATCTGCAGACTTACAGAAAGCACAGACAACTTCAGGTGTATTTTCACATTTCTTCAGAACACAATCAGTTGCTATACTTTCCCCATCCTTTTTAAGCTTTCTCACAGCTAATGTATCTGATCTTTCACTAACTGCATTGTTTCGTAACACAGCAGAGTCCATTGTTGCAGGAGAAATCATACGCTTAGCTCTTGCAGTTCTTCCACATGTTTTTGAGTCATGTTTCTGCCTATTTACAATCTTTGTCCCTTTTGCAGCTGTTGCAATGCAAGAATCTTTGCCATCTTTACTTTTATCGTCTAGAAATTCTGGTACTGCTTTCATCTTCATGGAATTTTTTCTGCCCATTTTTCTCTTACTGACAGATCCTGTAGGAATTCCTTCAGTGATTTCATATTTAACACCATCAGATGTTTCCTTGATTCGCTTTCTGTGGGACTCCAAGCTGCTTGTCTTACTCCGTTTTTGAGCTTTTAGCAAAATGTTTGAAGCCACTTTCTCTCCATTCTTATCGTTCACTCCTATTGATATAGCTGGAAGCTGATCAGATGGTTCAGCCAAAGCCTGATCTGTATGGGTTATTGGCATTTCACCAGAGTTTAAATTTTGGTGCGCAAGTAAATGGTTACTGCTGTGAGTATATTTTCCTCTTATTGTTGGAGGACTACTTTTGCCAGTATCCTTGCATACATCATTTGAATTTTGAAGCATTCCACTAGGATTATTCGTAAATTCTTGATGGGCACCACTTGCTATATTATGAGTATTTCCGCAAATGGATGATTTCGCTCTCTTCTTCTTTGTTATATTGTTTCTCTTCCTATTCTTTGAACCTCCTTTTCTGGCATCAACCATTTTAGGTTCAGCATTTGTAAGACAAACATGATCACATAATTCTCCAACCTCCATGATTCCTCGGCAATCTCTCTCTTGCATCTGATCAAGTTTTTGCCTGCCTTTAGTCTAAATCAGCAGAAATCTCTATGTTAAATGAAGATTAACAAGAAAGAATCAGCTAGAAATAAAATGTAGCATGCAAAAATAAAAAAGACTTAAGAGTCCAATTGAATTACACACCAGTTTTTTCCGTGGTGTTGAACATAGTTCAGGAGAGCAAGCCCTTTGAGTCCATTCAAACAATTCGCTGTCAAAAGCTTCCTGAGCCTTGGCTTTGCTCTGCACTCAATGTTGTCAACTTAATGATGTCAAACTTGGAGACCAAAAGAGATTATATTCACTTAATTACAAAAATCTTACTTTTGGAGTGATATTACAGGGCGCCTCATCGTCCGAATCTTTGATATCACTAAAACAAGGAGCATTATGTGATGGAGGTGTATCTATTGTCTGCTGCACACTAGGTCTCTCAGCATTTTCTTCATCATCTTCTTCTCTCAGCCAGAAAAAGGGCGAAAGAGAAGGACTTCCCTTGTTGTCATAAGGTGCACCTGCACAGTTATCTGTTTTAACATCATCCTGGGGTTCACTGCATGAGTCTACTAACTTCAAGGCCTTTTTAGGCCTTTTTGGAGTCTCAGATATGGGGAATGGTGTGACGTGAACCCGTTTCTTTGCAGGGAAAGAAGGCTTTGTTGATGGACTAGAAACAGGATTCCGCACATTAGCTTTGCGCAATCGCTTTTGTTTCTTCTTATTCTTTTCTTTTCCTTCGTGTGCCGCTGAGCTTTCTGGTGCACCGACATTGTTTTCTTCATCGCCCTGTTTTGCTCCATCTTTCAGCATGATTTACAAGAGGAAAGGGTTAGTAATCAACACTCGAGATTATTATTTGATGCGAGCCTCGTCACTTGGCATTTCTAGAGCTTTCAAGTAAACAGTATCTGTATCGGATAGAGGACCGAAAGGACTAGAGATCACTCCATACTTACCTGTATTTTTCACTGCGGGAGCTAATTGAGTTGACAAAATGCTAGTTCCTGTTGCAACCTCCATGCTCTTGAAAATGCTAACCAAGTTATCCATGTGAGGAGCAGCACGGACTTCTGCAACCACATTGAACCATAATGATTGCAACAACAAAGAATTACACGTAATTTATAGCAAAAGAAAAGAACAATCACATATGAAATGAACAAGTTAGACTGATCCGAATGTTTAAGCTATCGCAGGACCAAAGTTCTCAAGGAATTTGCAGAGATCTGTCATAAAATGCTGTATATAATCCTCGCTTAGCACATAAGAGATGAAAGGAGATCAAGAGTATCGATCCGACTGAGGTCCTAGACCAAAATTTAGCAAGAAATTTTTTCCACGATACATTAAAGAATGGGACCATTATGATACTCGATCAATATCATGATCTCAACAAAATACAAAATAGTTGAAGCACAATATCCATGACTCTGTATAATTGCATTTATTATAGATAATCTAATCAACTTGATGTATTGCCCAATCTATCTAATCGCAACATGTTTCATTCAAAATGTTTTTATCCTGCAAAGTATACTATTTTCAAATTCAAACAAACCTCTACGACGAAACGGAACTTTGCAAACCGGGCAGCTGGAGACGGTTTTCATCGACTCGAGAATGCACGAGCTGTGAAAAAAAACAAAAGTGACACAACGCCAAATCAAACAACAAATCACTCCTCTTAATCCTATGGAATTAAAAACACCGAATTACATCGTCGCCAAATCAAACAACAAATCACTCCTCTTAATCCTATGGAATTAGAAACACCGAATTAAATCTTTTACGGAGCGAGCAAATCGAAACTTACTTGCAGAAGACATGATTGCACGAGATCGATGCCGCAGATCGCAGCAGGCTCCAGCTGCAAAAAGAGCATTCGAAAATTGGGAACGAGATTATTGGGAGCAAAAGAAAAGGCCTAAACTAGCTATGAATTGGGGAAATTGACGAATTTAAACTCGAAATCGATGCAACGAAAAAGGAAATGAAAAAGGGAAAAATTGAAAGGAGAGAAGGTAATGAGGCGATAGAGGGGGCAAGTAGTACCAAATGGGGCACTTGAGCTCTCTACCCATCTTCTCCAGATGGGCTACATCCGCCATTGTTGTGCCCTAAGAAGAAGAGGTTGAGAGAGAGAGAGAGAGAGAGAGAATTAAAATGAGGAGATATGCGAAAGTTCGGATGATCGTGTTCGCTAATCCCTCGCGCCGTGTACGGTTTTATCTTTGGGACGTTTAAATTTTTTGGCGGCAATTTTCCCTCCGCCGATACTTTGGTTCGGCTTCGGAGAGGTGCGAAAATATCTCCCAATAGCCCAACTCATTTATTTATAAAATAATTTATTTATACAGAAAATTTCAACCATTAAATCAAAATATAACAAATAAGATCTTATAAATTTATTTTTTATATATATTTCTTTAAATTCTTTTAAATTTTTATTCATAAGCTAGTTTGTATTCAGATCAATACTTTAACAAGCTATGAAATGAGCCGACCCCAACTCATTTGTGTTGGGCTCGTTGACACCCCTAACTAGTATAAACTATAAAATGCAGGAAAACAAAACCAAAAAAAAATAAAGTGTAAAATTGAATCCGACTGGAGTGCTTCTAACAGTATACAGATAATGTTTGCTGTCAATTTTTTAATTTTTGAATGTCTAGAATTTAGTAATAATATGTGAAATAGTATTTGATATAAAAAATTTTAAAAAATTGATAGTATGTACTATTTATATACTAATAAAAAATTTAAAATTGTACCTGTAAAATTTTATAATGTTATACTGTTATTATCCGGATGTTAACTTTTTTTGCATTAATCTTATTATTGTATGATTTTAAACATTAACAAGTTAAAAAATATAAATTCTTGAATGGTGGTTGTAAGATTTACGACCAAAAGGTTGGGCGTTCAAAGACTTAAAAAAGCAAATAAAAAAAAAAATGCATTATAAGTATATAATAATAAATGGAATGTTTTTTTTTTTTTAAGAGAGATAAGTAGCACGCTACCCGCTTCGTTTATTTTATTTAGAAATAAACTTAGCTAGAAATGTGAATCAACTAGGATTCAAACTCAGGTCTCGGATACCAACCACCAAACCCTTTGTCACTTTCTCTAGAAACGGTCGATAATAAATGGAATGTTAAGTAGTAAATTTGTACATTCTTGCATCAGGAAACTATACTCCATCCATCACAAATTTTATTTCTGAACGAAGGAAGGATTGCAAATATTTCGTATGATATGAGATTTACAGCAGGTGGATATTATGGAACTTGGTCAAAATATCTTAGAGATCGAGGAAAGTCAGATAACGAAGAATTTGTAAGTTTCGCAAACTCTACCCTTTACCCTACAAAGTTAGAAAGATCAATCTACGTACAAATCATAAATAGTAGTTCTGATGATTTCACAATTTTGGTACTGAAACAAACGCCAACACTTATGATTTTTTGGAAGTTAAGAGTTCAACCTTCTCACAATTTCGGTACTGAAACAAACGCCGACACTTATAACTATTTGGAAGTTAAGAGTTCAAACTTCGAGACCCACAAAAACAAATAGACCCAAGCCTTTGAATCTAGTCGACGATAGAAACCGGCCTAGTTGTTATAATGTAAGAGAAATGGGTTCATGTTTCGCCGGAACAAATTTGTAGAATTGTTGTTTAAGTAAATCTCTTTCTTAAACAGCTTCACCTTCTTAAATTAGTAGATACATTAACTTTCGAATTGCGAAAGAGAAGTATAGCTTATTTTATGTTCTTCACCTCTTAGCCAAAATTGTGATTTTAAATTACATAAACTATCCAGTTTACCAATAATCTTTGCAAGAACATGCTCCTCCTCTAAAATGATGGAATCTACTCCGATCCCTCACCACAATTTCTCTCTCATAAATCTTCGAAATAAGTTTCGTCACCAAATGGCAATCTGCGCACACCCTCAAGTTCTTCACTATCCGAATCGGCGTCCCGGGCGACGACTTAAGCAGTGCAAAAGCAATGGCCAGCCTCTCACTGTGGTAGTTCAGCGCGGTCTCCTTTTCCTCCTCTTCGATATCAGCCAACACGTTGGTCGTCCGCGGAGCGTACCCTTCTAGTCTTAGCCTCTTCGCGATTTCTTCGAGCTTCTCGTATATCTTCTCGCTCTCGGGATGCGACCTATCTCCCATCACAAACTCGTACACGTAGTTGCCCAATTCGACAAGGCTATGGCCGGGCGTTTTCCTCACTCCACCCTTCAACATGCCCCGTCGAAGCCTGTGCACGTCCGCCCACCTCCCAACTGCGGCATAGAGGTTAGAGAGAAGCACGTAGTCACCGCTATGTCCCGGGTCAAGTTCCACGAGCCGAGCCCATGCGGCCTCCCCGAGATCCAGTTTCTTGTGCATCGCACAAGCGCCGAGCAAGGTCCTCCACACCACGGCATTTGGCTCCGACGGCATGTTTATTATGTAGTCGTGCGCCTCCTCGACCCGACCAGCTCTTCCCAACAGATCAACCATGCAACCGTAGTGCTCAATCTTCGGTACGATGCCGTAATCCTCTCTCATTCTATCAAAGTACCAAAAGCCGTCATCGACCAACCCGCAGTGGCTGCAAGCGTACAGTACCCCAACCAATGTGATCTCCGTCGGGACAAGACACTGCCTCTCCATGGCACGAAACAACTCGAGGGCTTCCTCACCAAACCCATTCAGCGCCAATCCCACAATCAAAGAAGTCCATGACACCACCGTCTTCGCCGCGCCCATTTCATCGAACACCTTGTGAGCATCCTCGACGCTCCCACACTTCGCGTACAAGTCTATAAGCGCATTCCCCACATGCGAATTCCGATACAACCCGACCTTGATGAGATAAAGGTGAGCCCTCCGTCCCAACGCCAATGCGCCCAGCTCGGCGCAGGCGCACAGCAAGCTAACGAGGGTGAACCCGTCAGGCTCAACGTCGCCACCGCCACCGCCATTTTCCGCGGTCATCTCCCTGAACAGAGTGAGCACCTCATTAGGCCTACCATTCAACGCGAACCCATTAATTATCGAGTTCCAGGTAACGAGATTCCTCTCGGGCATTTTCTCGAACACCTTGTAAGCGCTCTCAAAAAGGCCGCAGGCGCCATAGAAGTGGACCAAACTGTTTTGCACGAACACCAAGGTTTCTAGGCCGTTCTTGAGGGACTGGGCGTGGATCTTTTCGCCGTCGCGGAGCGCCATGAGCTTGGCGAGGGCCTTGAGGAGGAAAGGGTAAGTGTGGGAGTCGGGGGGCGCGCCCGCGGCGCGCATGCGTCGGTGGACGAGGAGCGCGGGGCCGGGGATGGGGCTCTCGGCGTAGGCGCGGATCATGGTGTTGAAGGTGAACACGGTGGGGTTGGGGACGAGGGAGAAGACGCGGTGGGCGTAGGGCAAGGGGGTGGGGGAGAGCGCGGCGAGGGCGAAGACGAGGTGCTTGGCGAGGAGCGGGTGGGCGAGGGGAACGCGCGTGCGGATGGCGTGGGCGTGGATCTGCTTGAGCGCGGCTAGGGTTTTGGGACATGTTTGGAGGAGGGCGACGCAGCGGTGGAGGGTCGGGGGTTTAGGCTTTGGGGTTGGGGGTGGGGAGGAGGACGAGGAGGGAGACGACGCCGCCTCCGAACTCGCCACCTCTCTCTCTCTCTCTCTCTCTCTCTCTACCTCACGATCTCGATCTCGGTCTCGGTCTCTGTTGCTAATTGGGAGAAACGGTCCCCGTGTATGCTTCGGTTTAATCAATAACGGAAAATTTTCGTTTATTTTTTTTTTTAAGAGATAGAGAGAGAGATTTTTTCGCTTATTTTTTTTTTAAATAAATTTAGTTTAAAATGTGAATTAATTATGATTCGAACTTAAATCTTATGTACAAACAACCAAATTCCAAATTCTTTGTCATTTACGTTAGGGACAGTCGTAATTTCACTTAAATTTACATCGAAATTATGCCCTTTGCTTCAATTTCTAATTTAATTAAATTCAGTTTATTATTTGATAAAAATAAAAACTACTTTTGCTTTTTAATTTTCTTTCTTGTATTTGAGCTTGCCACTTAAATAACTTTTCTTTTACTCTCTTAGAAGTTTTTTGAAAGTTATATGCTCGAGTGCCCCATTAATAAAGGCAGGCTCATCTAAGAAGTAGTCATACCCCAGAGTTTTGTTTTTAACTAAATTATTATTTTAAAAATATCTTTAGCAAGATCTTTTTTTAACAATTTTTTTCGTCACTGACCATCTCTAGCGTAAGTATAAAAGAGTATGGCGATTAATATTTGAGTTTTTAAATTTAAAATTTAGTTAGATTTATTTTTAAAAAATATAGAAGAGCTAAAAACCAAACAAATAGTCAAGATGAAACCAAACTCGATCATTCCATGACTTATTCGCTTCGACTCTAATAAGAACACAAACATGCATGCCATGCATCAGATACACATATATCTTGGCAGCTACGGAGCTCAGATGCTCCTCCATTTATTTCCAAACTATTTCTTCCTCCAACTCAAGGTATCCTGCACAAAGTTTTTTTTTTTTTTTGAACAAATTAAACAAACCTTTTTAGTCACTCAAAACAACTAAATTCAACATAATTATCGAAAAACTCAAGATGATCACTTAATCCGGTTAATTAAAATAATGAACTCAAAGAGATAATTGTATGTAAAAGAAAACAAAAAACAGTTTATACGAAACAACCATTTTTTCTCGAAAATGATAAATAAGCTATCAGAAAACAGTATTTTAGGCTCACTGGTTGCACTTGTTGAGGTCTATGAAGAAGTTGAGCGGCACGGCACACCGGCGCGGTAGGGCGTTGACGAGGTCGTAGCGGAGGTTCTTAATGCGCGACGCTGCGCCCCTCATGCAGTTGCACGCGAGGCGGCGGTCGGCGGCGGTGGCCGCCATGGCCTTCAGCCGCCTCACGCCGCTGCAGCACGGCTCCGTCGGCCTCGCCTGCTGCCCCGTCAGGTACTTCACGCACTGCGCCAGGTTCGAGCTCACGTCCCCGCACGACAGCGCCTGCGCCGGCTCCGCCATCACGTAGGCCGCCGCCGCCGCCATCACCAACGTCGCCAGTGCACGTCTCATTTTCTCTTTTTTCCTTCCCCTTTTTTTCACGTACTAACGTATGATATAAAACTAGCTATAATAATAATAATTGGATAGTGGTGTGGGAGCTCCAGTTTACTATGTGAATCAAATTGAACATGCTATATATAACATTAATTTTGGCAGGGTATTTATATATAAAAGACCTTTATCTTTGAATAGATCGATTTTGCATGGTAGTACATCAATGTTGGCGATTGATATATATACATGTATAGAGGAGGTGGCTTTGAGTTGAGGGGGACACGTAGAGTTAAAGCGTGGTGTGGTGACACGCATATATACGAAACATATTTAGTTGTTGCTATGTAGATCGATGGCGACAATGTATGTGTATATATTAATGCGTATGCTGCGAAGGAGGGAACAAATTTGAAACGGAATTATGGAAAAGATGTATGTAACTTAGAGGGGGAGATTGCGTTACGTGCGATGAAAAACGAGAATAAAAAAATATCATATTTATTTTCGTACATAATATTGCATTCCACATATTACGATTAGTCGGTTATAATATATTTTCTGCGGTTCGAAGAACACAAAAAAATACCCTCATATACTTTTTCTTAACTCCATTCTATCTGTTAGATCCACCTCAATATCAAATTAAGCCTTATATAAGTTTAATTATTTATCGCTCGTCACTCGTCAGCAACAAAATTATTCGTGCACGCCAAATTTTTGTGCAATTCGAAATTCGGATTTGCTTCGTTAGTTATTGGGCTTATTGCATATCGGGTTAAGCCCAAGGCCCACAAAACCAGATCCGTTACCAATTGTATGCGATTCGTTAGAGACGCAGTAAAACCCAGAGTTTGCATGGGCTCGAAACGCTATACAAAGCCATTGAAATATATATTCATGCAAACCAACTTAAGCCCATTGGTTCCCAACACGTATGGTGCATCAACTCTTTTTCTATATTGTTTCTCTCTTCTTATATATGATGATAATTTTGCTACATCAATTATAAAATATACGGGTATTTTTCGAAAAATTACATACTGATTATTTTTTGCTATTATATTAATATTTTTCTCGCATATATTACAATTTATCCTCCCCTTTCTTCCATATAATTTTATAAAAAAAAATCAGTATGTTTATATATAATTAATATATATATATCGTTGAGATGACCATGCGACATTAAAGTACGGTGGCTCATATATATATATATATATATATATATATATATATATATATATATATATATAATTGAGCTTTTATATTTTTAAAAATATCAAGTTATTAATGTTTGTAAGTTTTTAGCCATTGGATTCATAGATGTGTGGTTAGGATGATGTGAGACTCCTTGGGTTAAGTGGGTGGTTGGTTGAATAGTACAATCTAACGGATGAAAATAATCAAAGTCGTAGATCTAACGGTAAGAAATTCACAAGCACCAAGCACTAATAATGGACTCTATATATATATATATATATATATATATACATATATATATATATTTCAAAAGCATCAAATGATTGGTGCTTTTGAGTTTGTAGCCTTTGGATGGAGAGATGTGGGGTTGAGATGATGGTGGTAGATGGGGGTAGGTGGTGGTAGGTGGAATAGTGTTTGATCTAAGGGTATTAATAATCAGGAGTAGATCTAATGGTATTTAAAAACTTAAGACCAATCATCGGCTTTCTAAAAGTATTCTTACTACATATACATATATATATATATATATATATATATATATATATATATATATATATATATATATATATATATATATATATATATATATGAGCACATTATTGGCTACTGAGAGTGACAGTACTAAAAGAGATAATTAATTACATAAAGTAAAAAAATTAAGAGGAAAAATAAAGTCCACGGCATCACGTGAGAGTGTCAGTCGTGGCGTCACCATCGGCATCAGGCTTCCTTCCCCTTGATTCCTCCGCCAACCTTTTTCAAAGCTCCAGCTCCTCCTTCCAATGATCTATATTAAATTATTAAATATAATTACCTATATATACTCTAGAAACTTCTACAATATTATATATATATATATATAGAGTAATATTTTTAATACTTTTGCCAAGCTTTTTCCAAATTTCTACTTGAATCTACACCCTAATTATTAATACCCCTTGGATCAAACACTATTCCACCTACCACCAACTACCACCACCTATCACCATCATCTCAACTCCACATCAAACCTAGCGCCCAGTGATGAATGCTTTTAAAATATTAATTTATTTCTATATATATATATATATATATATATATATATATATATATATATATATATATATATATAGTAGTATATATATAGTAGATATATGTGTGCTATTAGAGCACGGAGCCCTCCGTGCTTCTAAGCCATTTTGGATGATGGAGCTTCCGAATCGATGATCGCTCCATTGGACTTGATCTAGTGTATTTGAAATTTTTAGAAAATAATTTTTACGATTTTTTAATATTATTTACCTAGTGATCAAAAAGATTCAAAATCAATAATTTTTAATGGTTGATATATGTTGTTTTCAAGTTTAACGGTGTAGAAGCATTTAAATCAGATGAAATTTTGATACAAAATTCTTTATACTATCTACAACAAGAACAATATTTTTGATCGAAAATTTTAGTGCTATATCACCACTTTCTATAGAATTTTTATTTTCAACCGTTAAAAATTATTGATTTTGAATTTTTTCGATTGCTAGGAAAATCATATCGAAAAATCATAAAAATTATTTTCTAGAAACTTCAAATACGCTAAATCGTCTAACGATCGTTGATTCTAAGCTCCATCATCGAAAACGGCTTAGGAGCACGAAGGGCTCCGTGCTCCTAATAACACACAAGTCCTACTCTATATATATCTATATATAGGCTTAGGAGCACGGAGGACTCCGTGCTCCTAATAGCGCACAAGTCCTACTATATATATATATCAAAGTCCTACTTTATCAAAGTATTTAAAAATTCTACTTAGATTTTTAGTATTTCAAAAAAGTGCCACTTAAATCTCACCCATCCAAAGGGTAAAAAGTTAATACCACCAAGTTATTAGTGTTGTTAATAGTATTCCAGCCTAGTTCTATATATATATATATAGAAAGAGAGAGAGAGAGAGAGAGTCCGGCTATGGTGCTTGTAAAAGCACTAAGCATTTGGTGCTTGTAAATTTTTTACCGTTAAATCTAGAACTTTGATCATTTTCATCCGTTAGATTATACTATTCAACAAACCACCCACTTAACCCAAGGGGGCCCACATCAGCCTAACCACACATCTATAAATCTAAGGGCTAAAAACTTACAAGCACCAATGACTTGTACTTTTAAAAGCATAGGAGTTCAATTCAATAGATATATATACAGTTTAATTTTTTTAGCCTAAGCTTTAAATACCATTATTTTCAAAAAAAAATTTTAAATACCACCCACGTGGTTTTGTATTTTATCACGTTAGTACTTTATGATTTAAAATGTATCAAGTTAGTATCTCATAGTTTCATTTTTATTTTTTCGTCAGTTTTTTTATTAATATTTTGTTAAATTATAAACAAAAAATTCAAATTTTTTACCTATATTTATCGAATATTTATTTTAGTATCTTTTATATTACAATAAAAACGGTGTATAACGAAATTTTTAAATACCGGTACATGCTAAAAAAATGTGCCGCTGGCTAAATTACCGACACTTTTAAAAAATATTGTTATATGTGGGGTCGCTAGATATATAGTAACAGTTTAAGAGTGTCGGTATGACCTAAAAATATATTGTCAATTTACCAACACTTATTTAAAAATTTAGCGACCGCCGGAACCCTATCTCGTCCGTTGCGGCGGGCAAGAGGAGGAAAGCGAGGGGCTCTTCGTTTAGAATTTCAGTGGATTGAATGAGGGGAGAAGCGGAGATAGTGATTGATTTTTTCTTTTTCTTTTCTATTTGTAATCGGGCCGGATGAGCAAGGTGCGGTAGATTGAGTAAAGTAAGTTTTTATTTTTTGTTGGATTGAGGTTTATATTTAGGCCCTAGTAAATTTTTAAAAAGTTTTGATATAAATGGAACACTTATGTTTCAAAAACATGTCCGCATAATTTAATTATGTTATAGTGTTAGTTTTAACTTTATCACTAATTTAACAAAAAAAAAAGTAAAATTTATAATAAAAAAATAAAAATGAAATCATATGTAGTAAATTGATACACCTTAAATTATAAAATACTCAAGCGATAAAGTGTGAAACTACAGTTATGGTATTCGAGATTTTTAATTTTTTTACTTAAATTTTATGGTACCGTTTGGTTCGGGTATAAGCAAGAACTAGCTATTACAGGGATAGGTATAAGTATGGGGATAAAAAAAAATAACGTTTGGATGAAAAGTGGGTTGTTCTCGGGAATAAGAAAAATATTAGATAATTTTATATAAAAAATAAAGGTATTGGTGGGAATAACCGAGAACTATTATTCTCGAGTAAAAAATTAGCGTTTGGATATAAAATGAGATAAGGACCTATTCCTATCCCTATCCCTATCCCCTAAAATTAAAAATTTTAATATATATGTTGCTCTCTCTCTCTCTCTCTTTCACATCATCATGGAGTAGTATCTCTAGCTTCTGCAGAATCTCAATCGTAGGGCTGCGACCTCTGCAGAGTCCTCAGATATGATCATATGAGCTTCTTCTCTTTTTTTTTCGCTTTTTCTTTCCATGTGTAGTACTTATGATGCTTAATAAAGGCTCACTGTTTAATTATTAATGCATGGGACTGGTTCATAGTGTGCTCCCATTGTACCTGTACGTATTCGTTTGTCACACGCAATTGGTACAAAAGAAGGTCTCAAAAGATTACGACTATAGAGGAGCATATATATATATATATATATAAGGCATGTTATATAGTTGATAAGCAGCTTAATTATTTGAGTTGTACTAAATTACCCATGGATAATTTTGCTTTTTATGGACTCCTATGAGTCAGGGAAGGATAAATACATGATGCTATATTCATCATCTTTAATTAACAAGCATGCTAAAATGGAGATTTCAATTGGTTAAATTGTTGTGCATTACAGTATATTAAATATTAGTGTTTTAGTTCTCACTTAATAATAGACCAGTGCACACAAAAAAATTCTACGTACAAAATTATTTTTTAAAAAAATAGCATGTTATTCACTTCATTTATTTTAATTAAAAATAAACTTAGCTGAAAATGTGAATCAATTAGGATTCGAACTTGAGTCTCGGATATCAACCATCAAACCTTTTTGTAACACTTGCAATGAGGACGGACGTCCGTTATGTACAAAATTACTAGACGTGAAATATTACGACCACGAATCCAGGCGTAAAATTTTTAATAAATGAAAAAATGAACGTGATTACGTGCATGGTGGGGATTTAAACTTTTGAATCTCGTGCTTCAAAACTACTCTAAATTATGAAAAAAATTAATTAAGATAATGAAAAATTGAGTATATCAATAATAAAACATTGGAGGTAGAGGGCCAATTTCATAATAGAGGACAAATGAGAGGGTCACTCTCCAAACATTAAAATTGTGACTAGTTTGACATTTGTTGCATTTTCCTATTTTCATATGAAAATATTCCATATGATGTGATTTCTCACTCCTTAGCAACGAGCACGTGGACTAAATATATGGACAATAATATTTTATATATATATATATATATATATATATATATATATATATATATATATATATATATATATATATATATATATATATATATAATCGGTAGTAATACTTTCAAGATCAACTTTTGGCTTCTAAGTTTTCAGCCATTGGATCTATTTTTTTGACTACTAATACTTTGGATCTAACACTATTCCACCTACCACCACCTATCCCATCAACCACCACCTACCACCATCATCTCAACCTTATATCTCCCCATCCAATTGTTAAAAACTCAAAAGACCATCTTAATGGTGCTTTTGAAAGTATTCTACTCAACTCTCTCTCTCTCTCTCTCTCTATATATATATATATATATATATATATATATATATATATATATATATATATATATATATATAGAGTAGGGCTACTATACTATTATGAATAGTAGAGCCCTACTACTCATAAGTTGTTTCGATGATAGAGCTTACGAATCGACGATCCATTCCGTTAAATATGATCTAGAGTATTTAAAACTTCTAGAAAATAAATTTCGTAATTTTTCAAAATCATAATAAAGTCCATCAAATGGGCATAAAATGAACGGCCGAAATCGAACGATGTCCTAAAAATAGATGATCGGATCCTTCAATTTAAGATCGGAGTTATTGATCTTTATCTAGGTAGTGAATAGAATTTTCTATCAAAAATTCAACCTATTTCAATTCTTTTACACCGTTAAACTACCAAGTATCCTATATCGTTAAAAATTGTCAATTTTGTGAGCTTTTGATCGTAAGGTAAATGATTTCGAAAAATTACGAAATTTATTTTCTAGAAGTTTTAAATACTCTAGATCATATTTAACGGAGTGGATCGTCGATTCGAAAGCTCTATCATCGAAAACAACTTATGAGTAGTAGGCTCTACTACTCATAATAAGATATAGTAATATATACTCTATATATATATATATATATATATATATATATATATATATATATATATATATATATTATATAGTAATTAAATTTAAGTTTAACAAATCTCATTATTCTTAGTTAATAAATATCATGATCTCACTTTAACATAATATATTATTTTTTCCTATATTAATGTTCCATCACGGGTACCCCTCAAAGAAGGGCCGAGCAACGTACCTGGCCAAGTTTGAGTTTCTTTTAAATTTGAACTTTAATGCAATTATTATTATGTTCTTATTATTGATTAAAAGGCCATGTACAGTTAAAATTACCTTGAGATGATTACTAACATAACAATAATTAAATACAACGTTAATTTTATACATATCCCTATAAATATTAGTGAATAACAAATTATATTCCTACAAAATTAAACTTTTATATATTGTATTCTCCCCACAAAAATCCTGATATTTCCAATATATATCACTATGGATTGCTACTGTTAAAAAATTGTTCGAGAACTGTTTATTTTTTCAATATTGAAATCACAAATATGTCCATATAAAAAACATAACAATAATATAAGGAGATAAAAATATCAAAAATTAATTAGAATTAAGTAACCAAATTTTTTGACGAATTCTAACGAGAGATACGAACTTTGTAATGAAAATATATGAAAGTTAAAATTTATAGAAATATTTTGACATTTCACTATATTTGTAGCGACTGTATAAAATTAACCCTTATATAGAAATATAATACTTAACTGATATAATTTGAATTTTTTTTAAAAATTATATAAATTAAAATTTAAAAATAAAAAAAATAATGTAGCCAAATTAAAATTTAGTTTGTTAGATATTTTTGTGACAGATAAAATAATTTATAGGCATGCGTAATCATAAATTATCATTTTTATTTTTTTTTATAAATTAAACAGCTTTTTTTCCCCTTTATTATTGATTATTTTGTATATAATATTTTGAAAGTAAATTTTGAAACTTTATATTTTTTTATACATGACGTTCTTATATATCTTTAACTTTTTTGAGTAATTTTATATAAGTCCGAGGGCCGAGGCAGAGGATCTAATTTTCAAATTTTATATTTTTTTTGTATATATTTGTGTAAATTTTGCACTCCACGTATTCTAGAGTTGAACAAATATCTTTGAATTTGTAGTTTGTAAAAAGAGAGAAAAAGTGTATGAGTTGGACGGATACAAATACCGGGTCCACATAGGTCGAGTCCGAGCCGATAATAAAAGAGCGGCTGAGGCGGGCGAACACAATGGTCAAGCTCACATGTGAACGGTTCGACTAAAACCGGTAAAAGGCCAACACGTGACCAACCACGTGGTCCTTCTCCTCCCACCAAACTCGGTGGGCCCAAGAGTTTTTGGCTCATTTATTTATTTATTTCGCAAAAATGGTCCGCATCAGAATTTGTTTCCACACTAAGACTTAGTTTGGTATCAAGACATATCTAACACTATAGAAAAAATATATAGAAATATGCTTCTGCGTTCTTCGATGAAAACTCACGTATGATATATTTTCTAAACGTACTTTCTCAACACAGATAACACAATCTTTCTGTTTGAAAAAAAATTTGTAATACCAATCGAAGCCTTCTTACGGGTTTCTCGTTATATGACTTCTTTACCAACAATATTGACGCCACCAATCATGCCGCCCTTCATTACTGTATAAAAAGGTAAATTACGCTTTTGGTCCTTACACTATAAACTGTATAATAATATTTTTAATTTTCAAACTTTAATTTAATATAATAATATCTAAATCAAAATTTATAAATTATTGTAACTAAGCCTCATAATTTATTTAATTTACATGACTAAATATTAATAATTTATTAATATAAAAATAATATAACACTTTACTTACTATAACATTGTTGAATCATCATTCATCACTACACTGCTATATTATTATTATTGCATGAGAAAATTCTATTAGGCCACCAAAGACAACGAGTCAACTCGGATTAGGACGCAAAAAGGTGCAGCGGGACAAAGTCCAGCGTGGCAAGAGTCCTTATAAAACATTGGTTGGTTGGTAACAGCTATCACCCGACACAAAACACTCCCAATCGTCAAATCTTTTTAGGAGGTGTTTGATTTCAAAAAATAAATATATTTCTAAATTTTTTTTTTTTTTTGCCAAATAATTTTCCACACACCCCGTTACACTTCCACCCCAAAAAACTGCAACAGCTATACACACGAGAACGTATACTTTTTTGTGACTAATAGGTGGTGGGTTTGTCGCGTTAGAATTAATTGTGCGGCAATTAAGTGGAGAGTTCCCAAGAGACGAGTAGATTAGTGAACCTTAATGAGGATTAATTAATCGTTTAAAGAACATACGTGGGGGTGTAAGCAGTGGTAACAAAATAGTATATATTACATATATTTATACCTGCTTCCGAGAAAGGCCGTTTCACAAGTCAATGCAAATATTTATATCTACACATACATTAATTCTACGTCTTAGTTAATTTAAGCACCCCACTAATAACCTGCGTCCGAGATTAGCTGAGGGGACACGTGGCCGGGGGAGGAACACGAACCGGGTGGGGAGGGGGGGTTTAGAAAAAGTCGAACCGGGCCGGTCTATCGCGGTCGTGGGAGGAGGCGGACCGGGCCGGGCCGGGGACGACGGGGGGCCGGTGGGTGCGGAGGAGGGCGAAGTTGAGGCCCTTGAAGAAGGGGTGGGACTTCACGTCGGCGGCGCCGCGCCGCGAGCCGAGCCGGGCGGTCGGGTCCTTGACGAGGAGCCGGGCGATGAGGTCGCGGGCGGAGGCCGAACCGGCCGGTCCGGTCGGGGTCGGGATCGGGGTCGGGGAAGGGGCGGGGAAGGCGAGGGGCTGGCGCACGATGTTGCGGAGGGTGGCGTCGGTGGTGGGCCCCGCGAAGGGGGTGCGGCCGTAGAGGAGCTCGTAGAGGAGGACGCCGTAGGCCCACCAGTCGACGGCGCTGCCGTGGGGCCCGCCGGAGGCGACCTCGGGGGCCACGTACTCGTGGGTCCCCACGAAGGACTCGGACCGGGCCGCGACCGGCTCGGCCACGAACCGGCGGTCGGGCCCGCGGCGCTTCCTGGACCGGAAGAGCTGGTCCGGGAGGCACGAGGGGTCGGGGGCGGTGGCGGAGGCGGGGGTGTCGGAGGATGCCGAGTCAGCAGCGGCGGGGTACGCGGTTGGGGTGGTGGTGGGGCCCACGCGTTCGACGGTGGGGGATGAGGTGGAGACGAGGGAGAGGTCGAAGTCTGAGAGCATGATGTGGCCGTCCGATCGGATCAGGATGTTCTCCGGCTTCAGGTCGCGGTACACGATACCCAGCATGTGCAGGTACTCCAACGCCAACAGCACCTCCGCCGCGTAAAACCTGCAGCACCCCACCCCAAACTTAAGACATAATAATAATAATAATAATAATAATAATAATAATAATATTATTATTATTAGTTCGTAAGAAGAAGAAAAGAAAAATTTCTATACCAAAAAAAAAAAAACAAACAAAAGCCAAAATGGGAAATTACGGCTCGGTATAATAATGGGAATGCGATCATTTCCGAGAGGATTAATTTGTGGTTTCGTTTTCGCTTTCCATTTCAATCAACTGGGCGGTGAGTTGAAAAGATGTGGTGGGGACCTGGGGTTGGTGTTTAAGGGAGGGAAAGAACGGTTAAGTTACACCCGAACAAGTGGGTTTCCTTAACCGGAAAGGTTCAGCTACTTCGAGGAACCGCAGTGAATGCGAGTTACTAACGCAAGAGAATTAGAAGAAGAAGCGGAGGAGGAGGAGGAACGAAGAAAACAAAAAAATGGGAAAGAACCTGGCGGCGGAGAGGGAGAAGCGAAGGGCGGGTTGGCGGTGGCGGAGGGAGTGGAGGTCGCCGCCGCAGCAGTACTCCATGACGACGCAGGAGTAGTGAGGGGAGGCGTCGAAATCGGCGTAGAGGGAGGGGAGGAAGGGGTGGTCCAAAACCCTAAGGATCCTCCGCTCCGTCGCCGCGCGCTCCAGCTTCTTCTTCTTCGCGATCGCCATCTTGTCCACCACCTTCATCGCGTACAGGAACTGCGCCGGCGCCGCCGGCGCCGCCGCCGCCGCGGCGGGGCACCGCGGCTCGTCCCGGAGGCGGCAGAGGTAGACGGTCCCGATGTCGCCGCTCCCGATCCGACGGATCAGCTTGAAGTCCCGCGGCCCCAGGGCGGCGGCCCCGCCGCGCCGCGACCGGATCGCGGCCCACGCCGGATCGGACGCGCGGTGCGGCTTCGCCCCCGCTCTCGGCGTCGGCGGAGAAGGGCTCGCCGCTGCGGCGGCGGCGGCGGAGGCGGAGGCGTCGAAGGAGAGGCGGGAGAAGCTGGAGCAGCGGTCGCAGCTCCCCGCGCTGCTCATGGAGCTGTGGCTCGAGTTTAGGGTTTCGGAGCCGATCTCGAGGTCCGAATCCGGTGAGAGCTCTAACATTTTCCGAAATTAGCCGAACCAAATCCGAAAAACACTTTAACACGCCGACTCCTCTTCTCTCCTCTCCCAACAACAAAACGAAGAATCACAGTAACAAACCCCAGAAACCTGGGATGGATAAAGCTTCTACGTACCCCCAAAATCAAAAAGAAAGAAAAAAAAAAAAAAGAGAGGAGAAAACGAAAAACCCTTTTAACACTCCCACCCCTTTTTAAAGCTATTGACGCCATGGGAGAGGAGCTTTTCTTCTCCTTTCTCTTTCTCTCTCACACTCTTATCATTTACTTTTATATTTTTTAACTGGACCAGTTTGCTTGCTTTCTTCGGACTCTGGAGAGGATGCTTGGGTATATATACCAACGGCTAAACGAGGTAACGGGTGGTCTACTATTTTCTCCTATTTTTTAATAAAAAATTTCCCTTTTTTTAAAAAAAAGAAAAGAAAAGCGATTTTACGAAAATTTCGCGTGAGGCGTGCTCCAGGTACCGGGAGTCAGCCTCTCGAAACGCTGGCGTGGCACGTGCGCACCTTCCCAGTGGCACGTGCGCTACGGGAGCTCTCCTTTTTCCTTGCTCACCTGTAGTATACGGGGACTCTATGTACTTTTGGATGCATCCCGTGCACCCATCCCCAAATTCAATTAGAAATATAAAATAATTAAAATTTTCAATCAATTTGATAATTATATAGTACCAGTATAGTATCTATAAATTAATTTGGTATTAAGTTCTATCTAACACTATTAAATAAAATAAAATAAAATTGAGAAAAAAATATACAGAAATATACTTCTGCATTATCTGATGGATCATAGAAAATATATTAATATATTGTAACCGACTCATCGCGATATGCGGAACCATAATATTACGTACGAAAACAAACAGAATATTTTTTCAATTTACTTTCTCACTGCACATAACGCAATCTTTCCGCAATCTGATACGTGAGCTTACGGTTTCATACAGTAAGCTCATTATATATACTTTAAAATCCCGAATAAAAAAAAACAGCTTAGTGTGGTGCAGACAATGTACGGATACAGCGGGTGGAGGCAGTAAAATTGGTATCGTCCCTGGGGAGTCGCACGCTCGCAACGCCACGTATTGTCGATAGTGGCCCCGCATAGAGCGGGAGCGGGGGGAGCGAGCACAGTGGCATGGCCGTAAATAGATGCGTCGGGAGCGTCGCATATGCAATGATCGCAGCTGAAGAAGACGTATGCATGCAAAAGATGCGGGGCGTAGTCGTCAGCGATTAGAAGAGAGGTAAAGTCATAATTTCGCTTTTCGACTCGCTCTCGTATCTGAAACCCAAAAAAAAAAAAAAAAGAGTAGGGTTTCTATTTTTTGATAAAATCCACCCGCCACTAGTAGTGGTCGTAGAGGTAATTTTTGGAAAAACATATTGCCTCAACCAATTAATTCAACTAATAGTTAAGTTAATCCTCTCATTAAAAAAATTAATTATGAAATTAGTGTAATTCATTGATAATCACGGATAGTGTGGTATATATACAAGGAGATAAGATTATTATATGCAATCTTGCATCTGGTTTTTTATATTTGTGCTACATTGTAGGTTGTCATGCAGAACCACCAAATGAGTCTTTATATATATATATATATATATATATATATATATATATATATATATATATTGAACTTTATTAAGTCATTATAGGTTAAAGATTTATAGGATTAGAATAATAGTAATTCTTTAAAATTGAGTGGGTGGTTGATGGAATAGTATGATGTGAGGAATGAAATTGGTCAAAAGAATAAACTAATGGTAGAAAACTTACAAGCACAAAGTGTTGGTGCTTTTAAAAGTCATCATATTGGAGGATCTGTTTGACATAGTGTTTGAACTTACAGTCCATCCTACATAAATGAGTGAAACTGTTCGACAAGTCCGACCGTCCCTAGCAAGTGGTAAATAGCTTGGTAGTTGGCACCCGAAATTTTAAGTTTGAATTCTAATTAATTCACGTTTCTAGCTAAGTTTATTTCTAAAAAAAATAAACGAAACAGATAATGTGCTACCTTTCTCTCTCTTAAAAAAAAAAAAAAGACTGTCCAGTACAACCCTAGCTTTATTACATTCAAAGCAATATGGTATAATTCGGAGCACGACTTTGTTTGGAAACTTCTCAATGAGTTATTAGTGAGACAGTTTGGCGAATTATATAATTCACTCTATATCGGAATGTTGAAGGTTTGTTCCGATCAAAAAGTTCCAAGTCCAAATCTCAACATCGAGTTGAACAACAGGCTTAAAAGGGATCGAGCCAAATAAATTTGAATGAGGAGCTTTTCATTCAATTTTTTTTTCTCTTTTTTAGCTCCATAATCCAGCACCTAGGCGCACCATTAATGAACCAATAAACAGTCTACTTTACTAATAAACTAATCATTAGTTTTGGTTAATTTCTCCTCTCCCTGTAGAAACAGAGGGGAAATGATCATGAGCTGTGGCTAAAAACTTATTCAATAAAGCTAAACTAACTACATCATAGCCCCAGAGGCTGCTTAAAGATAATGTCTTGGATTACATGCCCAGGTGTCTCTCTCACAAGGACACACAAATGTAATGCTTTCTCCAACAAGTCCAAAATTGTTACTCATACCCAGAACCCAAGAAGTTTCTCTCCCCCCCACTTAATTTCTACTCCAAAAATAAATAATTTTAGCTTTGTCCTAATCCCAACTTAATCAATCCTCCCAATGTAAAGCTTTGTCCCATGTGGATCCATTCAACTGTGAAACTACCTTTTCCTAAAAGATACCTCATCGCTTTATCTTTTATGAAGGCCCATGCAAGGATAGAAACAGTACACACACACACACACACAAAAAAATAAAAGTTGTAAAGTGTGCTTGAATTATATAGTGAATAAAAGACAAGTGTTGGAGTTAATGGTGGTGGAATACTTGGTACATAGAGACAAGCATCAGTACTAGGTGTCTCTGATCTTATTATAAACTAATTAATCGAGCTTAATATTATTAATTAATGCGAGCTATATTCGACGACGATTAGATATCATGGCGGCATCCGAGACCGTTCGCGACCCGCGGCCATGTGCCGCGACAAGGGGCATTTGAGCTGCCGGAGACCGAGCCCACAATAAGGAATGGCTTTTAATTGCAGGTCCACTTGAAAGATACCCTATAATAATACGTTAATTATACTTATTATGATAATATCTCACTCTCTCTAATTATTTATTTGTGGTCGTAATGGAATATTACTTAGCAGCAGCTGAGGAGGAAAGAGGGGCCCAATGGGGTATGTGAACGCAACGTTGTCTAGCCAATTGCCTTCTTTAATTAGTATCCTTCGATGATCTCCGTATGAGTTGAGATCCATATAAACAAGAACTAAATCAATTTTGCGTTTGGATAAAAATTAAGTTGTTTCTGAAAATAAAAAAAAAATAGTGTTTGAATAGATAAAACAGAATAAGAAGGATAGTAATTATAAGTAGTTATAAATAAAAAATAATAATAATACCTCTCTTAATTATTATATTTAAATGTATATTTTTAATTTTAAAATATTAACCTTTAAATTTCAAAATTTGAAATTAAAATTTAGAAAATTTAAAATCTCACATTTTAAATTCAAAATTTTAAATTTTAAGTTAAGATCAAATTTAAATTTGACAAATATAAAATATCAAATTTAAAATATCAAAAAATTAAAATTTAAAATTTATAATTATAAACTTTAATTTTGAAATTACAAATTATAAATTATAAAATTTAATTTTAAAAATTAAAATTTAAAATAAGAATAGCAAAGGTTGATCGGGATAAGATATTTCCACAAAAATTATCATGTTTGGCGGAATAGCAGGAATAATTTTGCTTATTTCCACAATGGTACCAAATGGTGTCTTAAAGTGCACAAAATAGAGCCATGTATGAGAAGAAACTATATTCCTTTGTGAGGAGAGAGAGAGAGAGAGAGAGAGAGAGAGAGAATACCAATACAAATCATTTAAGATTCATGTTTCTTTGCCCAAAGACAAGCTTAGAGTGCCCCCATAATGCCTGTGACATGCTTCAACCACACCTCAGTTCTAAATAATACAAGATCAGAGCATTACTTATTTTAATCCATAATCCACTGTTTGGGTCCTTCAACATTGAAGGAACTGCAGTTGTTTATGTCAACAAAATGAGTTGCATGGTCATTAGTTAGTAAGACATATATAAGGTTTAGATATATAATAATGTTGCCTCGTGAAAATTGCAATGTACGTAGTGTCTACAAAGTAGGCCTCCTTTTTTCTTTTTCTTTTTTTTTTTACCCCTTCCTTTTGGCATCATGGCACTCTTCAAGAGCTGTGTATTTTGAGATGATTGAGAGGGGATTGGAATTAAAAATGTCAACATCATGATTCATTAGTAGGTGTATATATATATACTTTTTTGTTTGTACATTTTAATCTCGTGGTTTGGTGCCTGTATGAGGTTGCCTCTCCAGCTTCTTAATTATCTCAGAAAGCAAGAGTCAAAATAATGTTATAACTAAACTAATTCCACTAAGAAAATTAATCAAGTTTTGTTTTTGCTTGAAACTATCGATTAATTTCACCAAAGATCGAACACTTTTGCGGAACGATGGGCATCTTTAGGGTGATTTACTGTAGAATTTTACAGGACATTTCAAACCAACACAAGTGCTTATCAGGCCTCATCTGCTTCTGTTTTCAGCTCTAGCTTATATATTCTGGTAATGCACTTGGTGAACGAAATGATCCGAAGATTGTACTTGTCGCATCACTTGATTCACTATGCAAACATCGCTCGCTTCGTCGGTAACGATGTATCTACAGTAGCACCAAATAGACTCGTACCTCGTAAATCCGGGAAGAAACCAATTATACGTGCTACATTGGCATGGCATAGCTCCACAGGCAATGTGAGATCCACCTCTATTCCTATTCCTATTGAGTAGTCAATTGTACATTTTTTTGACATATCACATATGATTCATCGACTATATATATATCAACGTACGAACAATATATTTAATTTCTCTTTTCTCTAGATAACGAAGAGGTCCACATTGTTTACCAAAAAAACAAAAGGGGTAAAAACCATTTGATTGTTCCCAGAAAAGTTGTGAGGAAACATTTTTACTTTACTTGCATGGCACTTAGAATAAGAATATGCTCATCATAGTGTTAAAACTTTACTTTACACTGCATTGTATATGTTAGTTTAAAATATTAGAACAAGTATACACGTACGTGCCTAACATTTTTGCCGTAGGCCTTAGGCTGTTAGAAAATGGTTAATTGTATACGTAATTGATGGTTAAGATATGGATTTAAAATATAATTAAGATGGGTCAAAATCCCTGCAAAATAACATAAAGAAAACCAAATAAATAAAAAGATAACTTGTTTATCTCTCTCTCTCTATTTATTCAAGATTTTAAACCTATTTGATGTCAGTAACAATAATACTTAATTACACATTCACACTAGATTTCTACATTGACTTTAGCACTACGTACGAGGCTCTGAATCACCAACTCAATGTTTAAGCCACATAATAGTTTTGTCGATTAAATACGCCACGTGATGGATTAGAGTAGAAGCATGTGCATCACTTTCAAATAATTAATATAATGATCATTCACCATTAGCTAAATATACATATACGTGGTCGCAAATTAATGATATTGTTAATTGCCATAATATTGTGTTCATATTGGCTGGTCCTAATTCAACTCAATCCACATAGGATATGAATAAGGCTAGTAAAATAAGTTACACGATCTTATTTCGGTTTCTAAATATATATTGGCTATTCAGTTTGTAAGTTTTCGTTACACTCTAGTTCTAACATATACCTAAAAATTGGTTGTGGATGTTTAATTAATCTCGCTTTTAAAATAACTTTTTTCCTTTAAAGATCAATCGTTTGATATTCTAAAATACAAAATCATGAGCTTTTGTTTTAGCAAAAAGTTTAAATAAGCTTTTTGACTCCAAAAATTTGAAAACATATATCTTTACTGCAGTTTCGAACAAATCTACATAGAAAATTTATGCACGTCTTTTCTATTGATTTTTCACCGGTAACGACCGATAATTCAGTGGCCGGCCAAAAAGAGATGCTGAGACCTGATTTTAAATGGACGAGTAGATTACGTGGCGTGTAGAAAATCTCCACACATGCGAACACATTAATTTGGGTAAAAGTAATTAATTACCCGAAGAAAAAGGTGACAACAAATGATGGATAAATATAAACGTAGCACACAAACCACAAGCTTGTTATTATATATATAATGATAGAGACATTAATCAATCATGAAGAAGCTTTTTCTACCCCGATTGATTAGCCCGAGAAAGATGGAGGGGTTGGAAAAAGAAAAGAGAGATGATAAAAAAGGGACAACTACGCCAATATTCGCGCTGGTTTGATAGGGGGACAAAGGTACATGACAATATTGCCACCCATTTGAATCCTCCCCCCCTCAGAGCCCTACATAAATTAGAGTACAACTCACATCAAGAGGGAATCTTAACCCTTTTCTTTTTGTTTTCTTGAATATAGAAACTAACATTGTTATATAATACATATTATTTTACTATCTGTTTAAAATTTTAGGAAGTACTGTTTAGTTAGATTTAATTATAAATATAGTATAGTTAAAAATATAGCAATTAATTGTAACTTATTTATTTGATTTAAGTACTGATCAAATTGCTACGGTTGAAACTATAGTTAATTTACGTGTAGTTTTAACTACAGCAGTTAAGTTTTGAATACACTTACATACAGTTAAGACTACATTGCATGCGTACAATAACAACTGCATGCAATCAAACGATTTCTGATGATAATTAGTTAGCCATTTAGTTTGATTGGATTAACTCAATTCTTTTCCATGCATATTTTTAAGGATCGCTCGAGAAAAGAAAAGGAAAAAAAAGCAAGCCTTAAATGAAGTGTTTAATTAATTGGATTTTGTTCTTTGTCTAGCAAGATTAAGGAAACGACAAAATCGAACTTCACCTTTGATTAGGGATTGGTTAACTCAAGCCCATGTCTTTAAGATTAACTCACCTGCAGGGAATCCACTATTGAATTAATTAATATTGCTCCAAACAACCCTAGGAATTAATCCCTGCAGTGATGTAGATAATAGATATATAACACATTTTGAATTGCTCTCCTAGAAATAAATACGCCTGAAATAGTGTTATAATTAAGGGTACTAGCTAGTTAGATAAATGATCCTTAGCCATCACATGCTACAAGTATATGCGGTAAGTCGAAACGTCGATCTTCAGTTTAGTCCAGTTTGAAGGTGTTGTTGGTCTTTACCTTAACCATATATACAATTATAGCTCTCGCGACATATATACATGCTTGACTCGTGTTAAAGCGTTATGGCTATGTAGAGAGTGATCTCTTATATATACATAAAGCATACGAAAGAACCTGCACCGCATTCGAACTCTTGGACCATATATGGTTTATAAGAGATTCTAAGATCCTAGGAACATTTCTAAAATTGATTTTCTAAGAGTTCGAAATGAATTAGGACTCCTCCGCTTTGAAAATATGTCTTTTGTTTCATAGAGTTGAATGATCAGATCTGATTGCGATGGAATGACTTTAAGCATGCGGTCCAAATAAGAGACCCTTCTGACCCTCAACTGATCGATCACGATATCTGATTGCTCGAACTTCTCCAATTCTACCAAATTGAGTAGGGTTTGTAATAGGATGGTGTACGACTTTTGGACGACCAACTGCGTAGAGTATCAAAGTTTCTCCCATTGAAGATTCTCATGATTTGAGCCTCTCCTCAAACTAAGAAGCCAATCAAAATGGCCAGATTCTTTTGAAGATAGATATCATGAGGAATCTAAATCCTAAATATATGGATGGACAAGCTACTGTGATCTTTGTGTCAAAAGCATTTTCTGACCAACTTTATGCTCCTTATCATAGCAAAAAGAGAATTGTTGAAGTAGCTCTTTTAAGCCTAACTTTTTATGTTAGCTTAGGGACAACAAGTGAGTCTATAACCAGTGAGATGAGTAGGTCTCCAAAACCATACTGGAAGTCCCACTAACCCTTAAGTTGCACAATAAAGAAAACCCTACAATTAGCATACACCACTTTAACTTGACCAGATCACAAATAGTTAATTTGAAGAATCCAGAAACTCATGTAGTGTTTATATGTTTGTTTACATAAGATAAATTTCTCATAAAATAAAGGGTTAGAAGTGTACTATGCTAATTGGCTCCAAATAAAGATAAAATTGAATTGATTTGCAGGGTTAGTGATTTTATGCGAATTGGTTTTGGAGTTGAAAATATGTTGTTCAGAATGGGAATGTGATTTACTCTTTGTTGCATCAATATTGTTCTTTGGCATCAAGGAGAGTATATTAGTTCTCTTTCACTTATATTATTCAAAGAGGAAAAAAAGGAGAAAAAAAAAAACGTGATCAAACGCCTAGAACGGATACTGCATTCGGCTTTTAATTTTTTTTTTCCAAATAAGATAAATTACGTTGTAGATAAAACATCCTATCCTATCAAATTATGAATATCAAGGCATTTCAACGAACAAAAATCAAACTTTTTAATTTTCAATCACAAAAATACAAATCTTTACGACAACTATTCTATCGTTGGATATCTTATTTCGACATCACAGTAGGCCTTTAATTATAATCCATAAACTGATCTTGAATGATCCATCGGAATCACGCCTCTCATATTTTTCTTTCTACTTAATTACTATCCTTCCATTGATTTAAAATTTTGATAATTTAGCAAAAATTTATTCTCAGAGTGAGATGAATATTTTTGATAGGCTCTTCAATTCCAGTTTATTAGTATATCTTTTAGTTAGTTGAGAAAAAAAAAAGAAAAATATCAAAAAATTTTAAAAAAATTACAGTAAAAAAAAAAAATTCAATGAATAAGCAAAGGCACATGTCCCTGCTTTTCCTCCTTCAATCCGCCCCTGCACGCGGCACGTCTTATCCTAAACCTTAAACCCTAAACCCTATATACGGTGATCGAAACCAATGCACTAGGTAAATGGTTCTTAACAGGGCATTAATGAATCTCTCTCTCAAAAAAAGAGGGCATTAATCAATTAATCCAGTTGACACTTTCGTTTAATTAAGGGAAATAAAGGGGGTTAACTATGCTATTAATTTGGGACTCCCATCTGATTAACTATTTTGTGCGAGTAGTTTTTAGAATTTTATTATTATTATTATTATTATTATTATTATATGTTGTTAGTTTTATTGTAATGGCGACGGAACACATTGACACCACGGCCCGATGTGGGGAGGGAAAAGAAAAGCATCGCAGAGTTCCAACGTGCCGTGGACTTTTTTTCCCTTTTTTTTTTTTTGTTTTTTTTTTTCCTCCACCAACTTTAACACGGGCAGAGCCAATGAGAGGGTGACGCGTGGCGGTCGCTCATTGCCGGGTCAATTCCTCTGCAGGGAAAAACAGTGGTCCCCACGGCGCGCCGCTCCCCACGCCGGTCGCCGCCCCGCATGTACGGAGACCGCTGAACCGTCTGCGTCCCTCCTGACGTCACCCTCGTGGGTAGCCGCAGCATTCCCAGATGCCCCTTTGCGCCTCTCTCTCTCTCCCATTTATCTATCTATCTATATATACACATTACTACCCTTCAATTTATTATATATATATATATATATATATATATATATATATATATATATAACAGTGTTTGGATTGGGGATAGCAAGGGGATATCCTGCTATCCCCAATCTTATCCCCAAACAACTTTTTTTTTTTTTTAACCGTGTTCCCCAATTCAAACACTATCCTCTTATCCCCAAGACCTCACTATCCTCTTATCTCCAAGGGTAGTTTAGTAATTTTCACATTTCACCACCTCACTATCCTTGTATCTCCAAATACCATCCAAACATTTTTTTCTTATATCCCTTTATCCCTATCCTTATCCCTATTTTCATCCAAACACAAAATTACTCTTATCCTCATACTTGTACATATCCCTGTAACAGCTAGTTCTTACTTATTCCCGAACCAAACGCTACCTTAGAGAACTAGGCTACTATGATATTAATAGCACCAAGTTATTGGTGCTACTAAGTTTTTGACCGTTAGATTGACAGATCTGCGGTTAGAATGATGTGGGCCCCCTAGGGTTAAGTGAGTGGTTGGTAAAATAGTATGATCTAACGGATGAAAATCATTAAACTCATTAAGCGAATTGAATCTAGCAGTGAAAAACAGTAGCGAGAGTCTTGATGTATTGATAGCATGTGATACGATTTATATATATATATATATATATATATATATATATATATATATATATATATATATATATATATATATATATAGTAGTCCTATTATGGTGCTTGTAAAAGCACCAAGTCTTTCGTGCTTGTGACTTTTTTACCATTAGATCTACCCCTTCGATCATTTTCACCGTTAGATTACACTATTCAACCAACTACCCACTTAACCCAAAGGGTCCCACATCATCCTAACCGCATATCCCTTCATCCAAGGGCTAAAAACTTACAAAGACTAAATGACTTTGTACATTTAAAAGCATAGGAGCTCAATTATATATATATATATATATATATATATATATATATATATATATATATATATATATATATATATATATATATATATATATATGCTGAAATACTTTTTAATAACACTAAATTATCAATACTATTCAGTATTTGGTCATTGAATGAAATAACATGCGGTTAGAATGATAATAGCTCTTTAAAGGTTGAATGAGTAGTTAGTTGACTAGTATAATGCGAGTCCACTGAAAAGCCGTAAAGCACCAAAGACTTGCTTGTGAATTTTTTACCGTTAGATCTAGAACTTTGATCATTTTCATTCGTTAGATTATAGTATTCAACCAATCACCCACTTAACCCAAGGGAGCCCACATCATCCTAACCGCACATCTATTAATCCAAGGGCTAAAAACTTACAAGCACCAATGACTTGGTAATTTTAAAAGTATAGGAGCTCAATTCAAGATAATCTAACGTAATAACGGATGAAAATTATTAACGAAATCAATTTGAAGGTGAAAAAATTGAAAGCACCAAATATTTAGACTCTATATAAATATAATAATAATAATAATTAAGAATAGTATGATAATTTTATAGTAAAATAATATTTTATTTTTTTATTATACTTATTTTTGATGTGAAAGTTTTTTCTTATTAAATATCACAAATTTTATGTGGAAATCGAAGTTTTTTTTTAAAAAAAATAGCAATTAAATTCCTTATTGTAATATATATCTCAATATATTGACAACCTAAGTTGGTGTTGGTTGTACTAGTAATACTATCTCTATATTTATATATAGAATGTAGATCTTACACCATAATCATTTAGAAACTGATATTTTTTTCACTAATCTTATCAACCTAGGTATTAATTGTACTAGCAATGCTATCTCCACATTTATTTATATATATAAATAGGATGTAAGTCTTACACCATAACTATCCAAAAATTAATATTTTTTTCACCAATCTTATTTATTTATTTTTAATATAAAAACTCAAAAGGACTTCCCTAACCTCTTGTATTAGTGAGTGTAAGATTCACACTCAACTAGTAAGACGTGCAGGTAACATTATCTTCAAAGAAGTTTAGCAAGAGATTATTTTTAAAAAGAAAGTTTGACCACGAAAAGCATGACCAGGTAGGTTGATTAAGTTTAGTGCAAGATTTTAGTAACCATAATTTGCTAAATATAGGCCCCTCTTTCTTATTTTATCTCGTCCTTAAAAATTAGTTTTCTCACCTCTTTCTTATTTTCACTAATCTTTCCATATAACTACTCTTAGAAGCCAAATTAGTAAACAAGGAAAGATGCTTAGAAGTTAGAAGCGGACAAAGTAGGGATGGATATGGTGTCAGGTCAACATTTTTGGTTTTTTTGGACTTAAACTACAAACTTTTACAGGCCGAAGAAGTTACCATTCAGCAATAGCTTTTAAGGAGACTTTTTAAGTTTTTATGAAATCCTCTTTATTATGATACAAACAATCAGTGAAATTGTCTAACACTTAAATCAACAAGGCGAACGAAGTCGTACAAAATACAAATCAAGAATAACATAGTAATTGCAGCAAAAAATATAAGTGGTTACTGCAAGTGCTTCATCAACCTGACTCATTAGTTAATTTTATGCTACTGCAAAGGGTTTCATCTTTGCATTCACATTTCCATACTCAAGAAGCGCCACTAGAAGATTGTATTTTCCCCCTTTCCAAGAAGAATAATGAGAGAATATAGTAGTCGAGAAATAGTTGTCTCAACTATTAAGTGCTCTGTAACTTACCTGCCAAATCATAAAAAACCTATAAACAGCCGACTAAACAAAAAAATTGTATCGAAAAACATTTAATATTGTGAGAACTCTCCTGGTTCTCATCAGAATTCACTTTCTATAGTGATCAGAGTGAAGCAAATTCTAGCAAGCAAAGTTAATCAGGCATACCATATTAGAGGTCCATGTAGAGTCGCAAACCATCATGAGCTAGCTGCACCGGGATCCCTTCTCTGAAATGAAATAGAAGTTCGGAGCAGTTCAGCAATTGATATTATGTGAAACCGAAGCATGAGAAGAAAAACTTATTGCCCGGTTGTTGACTGTTGAGAAAAGAGATGGCAACTTTGGGGCCTCTACCCAAAAACCTGACGCTATCCGACCCGTTTTTGGTAGAGTAAGAACAGAAAGTTTGTACCCGGAAAATTTTCAGGTTGGGTTAGGGTAAGAGGATCTACCGGCATTTGAAATTGGTATTAGGAAAACATGCAGTTCTACCCAACCCTACTGGCCTGCTGCTATTTAAAAAGTTCTAATTAAGTCCAAGCCTTTGTTTGCTATTTGAGGAAGTGAAAAAAAAAAAAACATTTTCCCTCCTCGAGACTCTAATATAGTTTATCTGCAGTCAACCAGATGGAACGAGTCCAAAGTACACCACCTGCTGGACCATGCAGCCAATATGTCGTTATCCTCGTGGTGATCGAACTCATGAGTCATACCAATGAGCAGCGCCTTCTTCGGACATATCCTCTTAACAGCATCGAGAGTCTGTAAATATGACAATTAAACATTACCAGAAAATTTCGTATTTGAGAATTTAAGTTGACTAGCAAAAGCAATATACCAAACCAACCTGATTCCAGCAAAGGTGGGTATTATGGGAGCCTCCCTGTCCAACAAGTGGAGGAGATCACATCAGCTCTATACTGAGAAAATTATCAGCTAGACTTACAGGATTTTATTTTGTCACTATTGCATGTGAATCAAGGGTTTTAAATTAGAAACAAGAAATTAAGTTATTAAATAACATGAAATTACATTATAAAATAAAAACCCAGTGGTAAACAGGAAACGAAAAGGTACAAAAAAAAATCACAAGCTAACCTTGTACAAAGTATCTATGATGAGAAGATCCAATTGTCCAGCCCCCGACTTTGAAATAACTGCCAAATATAAATTTATGAAGATAAAACTAGACAAAAATGATTAATATAAGAGATAGGTTGGGTATACCTAATGTAACAAAGCGGCATAAAGAGGACAAATATTTGCATTAGGGTCATCAAATCATCAATATGTATATGTCAATGATGTTGCATCGAGTTCAAGTATCATCACTATCCAAACCTTTTAAGAAGAATGTGTTCTCACTAGAGCAAAGCTCAAAATCAACAAAATGAAAGATGGCAGCAAATAGAACTTTGGTTCCAATCAAGGATAGGAAGCAAGCCACAAAAGTTCCACTAAATTAAAAGGGTACACAGTATGCAAAACAACAAATAGCTTTTAATGAGGGATCGTATTCATTTTCGAATATAGACAAGCAAAACAGCGAGATAGAACACAGTAACTATTGTCTAAAACTTGATACACTTTAAAACACTTAAAACAGCTTGTAACCATGAAGATAACAAATAATTCCTTACCATACTCGGTGCTAGCAGGAAATCGTGAAACATCAGATACATATGCAACTTTTGACTTTCGTCCAAATAAAAAGCCCAAGGAAATGTAATCCTCTCCATGTATCACCTGGATGAACGAATAGGATTTTACAAGAAGACATTGCATGAAAATAGCTGTTACAATATTCCAAAGGTTTGGAAATGGAGTGAGTTACCGGCAAAGGAACAAATTCTAGCCCCGATGATGTAAATGGTTTCTCACAGTGACTCTCAATAATTCTCCAATCAACTTGAGCAACACGCCTAACTTCTTCGCCCTCCTTTAGTTTCTTCTTGATCAGATATGGGAACTTTAAAGCAATACTGTTTCAAAATTGTAAAAACTACACAAGTGAAACACAACAATGATTTGAATTTGAATAGCCAACAGCAAGCTGAATAATTTTTTAATTTCTCCACATGCAACGATATAAATGACGTTCGTGCTACTATTTAAATTACTTTAAATATGCAGATTATGCAGCTTAAGGAGATCTAATAGTACGATATTTATGTTGAAAGAACTATGAAAGGTATTAATTTAGTAATACGGCAAAAGCATTATTTCATTTACTAACACTTTAAATAACCCAACATTCCAGGCAAGCACATTCTCATTACCTTCTCCTAAATTACCATTTTCTGCATAAAAATTGATATTTACTCGTACTTATTTTTCATGGTTCAAAATACTAATTTCCTTTTCTGTTTTGAATCAACCTCCTAGAATTATTGCGATGGACAGATTCGGTGGTTTTGACTTTTAATCACTTCACACAGATTTTAGTTGATAACTGCCCAAACTTTTCAAAAAGGCCAAAATTAAAATAACCCCCATTTACTTGACATTTTTAAGGATAAAGGAACTATTTAGTTAAGATACCTTCACGTCAACTATATGATTCCAACACATCTGTGGTCAATCTTTTGACACCTTAATCACATTATATGACTTCAACCTAGCTATTTTCTTGCTCAACAAAAATCAAATTTCAGGAAGCCCTAGTATCTGTCCTTACTTCACACATTAACTTCTTCTGACTAAAATGCAGCTGCTTCAAACAAGATGTCACAAAAGATAGCATGGAACAATTCAAATTTGCACCTAAGAAGAAAAAGTAATTTTTATGGAAGCTAGCAGGATGAAATTGTAACATAAATGGTTTCATAAATGGAAACCATCTCAGAGTATCATAACAGCCAAACGAATGTCACTAACATAATAAACTCACGAAATGTATCGAAGGATCTTTTTCCTTGATGATTGAAGAGAATGAATACTTAAAAGTTAAAACCTCTCTGAGTATCATAATAAACTAAAAGATTTTTACTCACCAAATATAGTACCTTATAAATCATCCTTCCACTTTCATGAAAAGGAAAAGCTACAGCCACAAAAAATTTTGCCTCAAAGTAGAGTATGTTTATTTGCAGAGCGGCTTAGCAATGACGAGTATGTAAAGATGGATACATTTGCTAAAACTGAAAATACCTGTCCATTGCAAACTGGGTGAGATAAATAGGAGTGGGATCAATATCATTTGTAGCGCTATATGGTTGTACCACCCGAATATCATCAAGACCTAAGACAGCATCTGCATGTTCGTGAGTCAGTATAATCTGCAAGAAATTACAGCTGTGTTAATCTATGTCCCCAATAAGATCCTAATGAAAATGCTTTAAATATCTTTTTAAATCCCCACAATTGATCCTGATGCACCAGAATGTAAACATAAAAAAGCACAACAAATACTTCTTAAATACGAAGTACTGAATGTGAATATAATTGAAAGACAGCTGCATGACAGTAAAATGTAATAATTATAGTACCCACGGAATCAACACGAGGAATCTTATGGTGAACAAACCAACGCAGAACTTGTTCTCTAAAGGTTTTTCCAACATCAATCAGAATATAGTTGTGCTCTCCACCATCCGGACAGTAGTCAATCAAAAGAGAAGTATTACACCTGTAAAAACCAATAAAAAAAAAAGGTAAAGGATTCAATACAAAGTTCTTAAAATAAATCCAAAAGCAAACCATCTTGCTATGTGCCAATAAGCAGTTCTTCATCAATATCTTCTATAAGGTTCCTCTTCATTCTCAGAGAACTCGGTCGACAAACCAAATCAAGTTCAGTTATGCTGTTTTTACAGAAGAGAACAAAATTATTCTTCTGAGCAATACGCAATGTGCAATACACACTGATTGCATAACTGAATATACAACATGCCATGAAATTTGATATTGACGTGAATCCATATTGACGTTAATCCATGAAATTTGATTTTCATATTGCCGTGAATCCATAAAACAGTAAATATAAAGAAACCACAGCCCATCACTTAAATTTTGGAACCCCGGCAACTTTTGAGCTTTTCTGATTCTTGGTTTTTGGGATTATACTTTTTGAGCAAAGCAAAAAAATTTAATCTCTCTCTAATTTGCGGAATGAATCAAAAAAAGAGCTGGTCAGCTACTGGAGAATAAATCTATCCATCAAATTCAAACTCAGATATGCTCAGATCAAAATCATTCCACGAAATCAATCCGTCGAGTCGGCTCCCCATATCAAATTCGAACAACATAGGGCAAATTCCATCAAGAAACAAGAATAAATCGTCTCAAATCCCTAAGAAAAATAACAGAAGAGATCGAATGTTCGATCATAAACAGGGAAGTAAAAGAACAAAAGAAAAGAAAAAAAGGAGAGAATCGCTGCATCGGACCTGTAATTAGGGTTTCGCTCGGGAGGGGTCGAGAGCGATTGGAAACAGACCTTGCAGGGCGGATCGGAGGGCTGGATCAGGCACCGGGCGTTGGGGACGGCGCTGGAACAACCGGTTCCGAGGAAGATCAGGGAAGAGGATCCGCCATTGTTGGGAGCTTCGTCGCCGCGTAGGATCCCGTTTTGGAGAGATGGTGTTCTCAACTCCATGATCGACCGATTTGGATGTTGATGTAGTGGGAGGAGGAGGAGGAGGAGGATGGTGCGGGAGATCTCGGAGGAGAAGAGGCTATATATATATTAACGGGGCGGGAACCGCACCGTCGACGTGGACCTTTTTTTTTTCTTTTTCTTTTTCCTTTCACTTTTTTATTGGATTTTTTTTTTTTTAACGGCATCTAAGGGACACGTGCCATAAAGCGAGATCGACCGTTGCTTGTTCTGATCTCCTAGATCTCTGCCGTTTGTTTGTCACGTAAATCATCTTAGTGGTATTTAACTTTAAAAAAAAAAAAAAAAAAAAAAACTAGATATGTAAACGTTGCACTCTGGAGTATATAAAAAAATTTAAATAAATTTTCAGTAATAAAAATAAAAAATTATAAGACTCAAAGAGTAAATAAATTTTCGAATAAATAGAATAAAAGAAGGAACTTTAAAAATAGCAATACTATCTAATCTAATTTTGAGGTGTAAATTATAAAATTATAAATAAATTTTCACACTCCGCCATTAGCGTCGTTTTAAGGATTCTTGTAGCACTCCCTCTTCTCTCCCCTCAGCTTATCCCCAAAATTACGATGCTTAAAACCCTAGGAAGGGGTTTCAAATCAACTCTATTCGCTCTATCAAACAACAATCTCAAATCCAAGAACATAGCAACTCCACAAACCCTTATCAGTTTTATCCCCAATTTCGACGTGTCTTCTCCGAATTTCCGTTATAAAAACGCCACCTTTTTCTCCTCCGCTTCATGCTCCTCCTCAGATCTAAGGCCCGAGTTTGGCGATTCAAATGCATCTTCTACGCACTCTAATGATCTCAAAGACGACGATGCTCGATTCGGTGCTTCAGTTTTGAGTGATGATCTCGACGAAGAAGATGAGTCGGAATGTGGAAGCGACGACGACGACGACGACAATGGCTTTGGCGCTTTGGACTTGTTCGATAAAAATGCCGCGTCCAAGGACGAGAAGAAGAGTTACAAAGAAGAAGATGAAGAAGAAGAAGAAGAAGAAAAGGATGAATCAAGAAACCCTATAGTGAGAGAGATATGCAGGTTGATCGATCTCCGCCACGCGTGGAATCCGCAAATGGAGAGCCAGCTTCGGCTCCTGCTGCGAAGCCTAAAACCCCGGCAAGTCTCCGCGGTCCTCCGATCGCAGCGAGACGGGCGCGCAGCCGTAAGCTTCTTCTACTGGGCCGATCGGCAGTGGCGGTACCGCCATGCCCCCGAGGTGTTCGACGTAATGCTCCAGCTGCTTAGCAAGACCAAACTGTGCGAGGCCTCGCGGCGGATCATGAGGCTCATGATCCGCCGCGGGCTAAGTAGGCGGCCCGAGCATTTTGCTTCTTTGATGCTCTCCTACAGCCGCGCGGGAAAGCTCAGGAGCGCGATGAGAGTTTTGAATCTGATGCAGAAAGATGGCTGCGCTCCGGACTTGACCGTTTGTAATGCGGCGATTCTGGTTCTTGTGATGGCCGGACGGTTGGCGAAGGCGGTTCAGTTCTCAGATCGCATGGAAAGGGTCGGAATCAAGCCTAATATTATTACTTACAATTCACTGATAAAGGGGTTTTGCGACGCGGGAAGATATGAAAATGCCCTAGTGATGATTCAACAGATGCCTCTCAGAGGCTGCTCTCCCGACAAGATCACTTACTACACAGTGATGAACTTCTTCTGCAAAGAGAAGAGGATTGGAGAGGCAAGAGAGTTGCTGGAGAGGATGAGAAGGGAGGCGAATTTGATTCCCGATCAGGTTACTTATATTACGATAATTCACGCATTAGCAAAGCATGGGCACGCGGATGAGGCGCTTGAGTTTATGCGCGAGTCGGAGGAGAAAGGGTTCAGGATAGACGAGGTCGTATATAGCTCCGTCGTGCATTCATTTTGTCAGAGTGGGAGGATGGAGGCGGCGAAGAATATCGTCACCGAGATGATTTCAAAAGGTTGCCTCCCTGATGTGGTGACATATAGCGCGGTCATTGACGGATTTTGCCGAATAGGGAAAATTGATCAAGCGAGAAAGATGCTGAAGTATATGTATAAGAATAATTGTAAGCCGAACACGGTCACATACACTGCGTTGTTGCACGGGTTGTGCCGAATTGGGAAATCATCAGAAGCGTGGGAAATGCTCAATAGGAGCGAGGAGGAATGGTGGACGCCGAATAATATTTCGTATAGCGCCGTCATGCACGGTCTGAGAAGAGAAGGGAAGCTGAAAGAGGCTTGTGATTTGGTCACGCAGATGCTGCGAAATGGATTCTTCCCCACACCGGCCGAGGTTAATTTACTTCTCCATGCACTGTGTAAAGAGGGTGACGCGGGAGAGGCGAAGAAGTTCATGGAGGAGTGTCAAAGCAAGGGTTGTGCCATTAATGTGATAAATTTCACCACCGTAATCCATGGATTTTGCCGGGAAAATGACTTGGGTTCGGCGCTTTCGTTGCTGGACGACATGTATTTGAGCAATAGGCATCCCGACGTTTACACTTACACGGTTATGATTGATGCTTTGGGAAAGAATGATCGGTTCGAAGAAGCAACAGAGCTTGCAAAGAAGATGCTCCATAGAGGATTGGTTCCTACGCCCGTTATGTATAGGACAGTGATACATAGATACTGCGAGAAGGGTAAGGTTGAAGAGTTACTGAAGTTGCTCGAGAAAATGCTGCAGAGAAAGGAGTTGAGAACTGCATACAACCAAGTGATTGAGAAGCTTTGCGCCTTGGGCAAACCTGAAGAGGCTTACAAGATTTTAGGGAAGGTTTTGAGAACAGCCTCGAAGATCGACGGACAAACATGCCACATTTTGATGGAGAGTTCTCTCAGGAGTCGTCTTCCACTGCAGTCGTATGAAGTGGCGTGCCGAATGTTCCAGAGGAACTTGATTCCTGATGTTAAGGTGTGTCAAAAAGTTAAGGATAGGCTAGTCTTGGAGGGACATGCGAATGAGGGAGAAAAGCTTATGACAAAATTTGTTGAGAGAGGGCTCCTTTCACCTGAGAACCAGTAGGACTTGTTTATGACATGAAACCTTCGCATTTTTTTCCTCTCCCTGATTTTGGGTGAATGGAAAACAACCTTTCGGTATAAAGTAACACAATGATGAGTTCATTATTGTCCGTGATGTGGCAAATCATATTGGAAAGCAATTGATGTATTAGAATTGTGGTGATGGTTGAGGACTTAAAACAGCATAAAGACCTAGGAAACAACGAGAATTAGATAGATATCTTCTATATATATTGTCCATCCAAGATAATTCTATTTGTATAGGATACAGAAGCAGCAATTTACCATTCGGTGTGGTACTAAAACTCCACTATAATGAAACAAAGTGTAAAAATTTCGAGACTTCCACGACATGCTTGAAAACAAACATTGAGAAGCAGAGCTGTCCTGTTTCCAGAAATTTCCAACTGAACTTGACAACATGCATGGTAAGCAACACAGTTGAGAAAGAAATAGAAAATACGAATTTTGACGATATGAAAACTTTTTCCACATTGATTGCACCATTGACCGCACGAAGGAAAATCCCCTTAACCAAAAACACCAGGTTAAGACAACAGGAAGTTAGAAACAAAAAGTAAATTCTTGAAACATAATATAGCATACAAGAAATAAAAGGAGGATAGTCTCAACATCACAACGTCCCAAACCTAATCAGATGCACATGTTAATCACAGCCAGGAAAGGAAAGATATAGCTCTCTGTTGATAGACATAGCACTAGAGTACATACCATCGTCAATTTACCTGCTAAGATTCTTAAGAAGTCTGGTTCTCTAACATGCTTGAAGAAAATAAATTAAATAGAATTATTTCTGCTGCCTTCTCCCTTTCTGGTTTCAGCTGCAACAATTAGTTTGTTTTCCCATGATAGCCCTGAGTCATCAGAAAAGGAGTCAGGAGTCAGGTCAGCATACACCAGGTTAAGTTTTAATAGAAGAGCAGATGCAGATATTACAGCTTCGAAGATCCTCATTAACTACTACAAAGTTTTTAATTATTCTTGAACTTCAATTTGAAATTCATGTTTAAAGATCTATTGTCTTTCAATACTAGTACGTTCATCATATTTGAAGAATGTAACCCCTCTTCAAGTTTGACAGTATATGCTTCCAGTTGAAAGATGGTACACCAAATATAAAATTTGTTTCAGTTAACTAACTAACCAAATCTTAAAATTAAGCTCCTTTGTGAAAAACACAAAGGGAACTACTAACAGGCATTTGCAGCATAATATAACTGAGAAAGAAGATATGAGAGATATAAACATATCAATACACAGGAGTATCAAACTCACAATCAACGTTTGCCATGGCTTTTACTTGCGGAGTGGCGCGTCACGAGTTTGTGGTTAGGAGTTACATGATCATCCTGCACAAATAAAAATAATGTTATTGAACAACCGTGGTAAATAGTGTGGATATCATCGAGCACCATTCAATAAATGATGCACACATTAAAGAAAAAAAAAAGAAAAACAAGAGAAGAATGAAACAAATATGGTCAAAGCTTACCTTGCAGAGAGAAGCTGCAGATTCTGACTGCATTGTTTGGTTCGGGACATGACCTAGAGATTGCAAAGTGTCGAGGGCATCCAATGTAAGCTGCCAGCCACAAAGAGCAACTGGAGTACTCGAACTAGAAGCAGTATCGCTGTAACAGCCAGCGGCTGCAACATTTCCGTTTACCCAAGGACAATAGCTGTTATGATGCTTAATAGGATCAAATTCTCCAACCTCTGATTCATAGTCATTTTCCCCATTTGCTGTTCCAATCAAACAAACAAAAAGGTTTTCACAAGAGATAAGAGAACCAAGTTACATCTTGTTCACAAAAAGAAAAAAACAAAGCAACTACAGATTGCTAACATAAGGAATAAGGAAAAGTAAAACAATCTGTAGTGACTGTTAGGCCTTGAAATCAACATAAACAAACACACCAAATTCTTGTAGGATGCAGTTCTCATGAATTTGTTCATAGGTTGACACTATATACTGACAATGTCAAAAACTAGGAGGAAATAAATAGCAATCTTGTGAACAAGTAATATATCGTAAACCAGTAATAGAAACTGCCAAACTGGAAGTCTTTCCAACTTAGAGGTCAAAACTGGGGAAAATAGGAGGAAACATAACCAAAGTAGATAAGAGTAACCACTAACCACACAAGTGTGATGAATTTAAAGCAAAACTTCCTTCAATACCTGAAATGATCTTAAAAAGCTCAGTATGGAAGAATGAAAACATTACCTAACCCATTTCCAGGATCGCCATCCGACAACAAGGGCGCCTCATCAAAATTAGACACCTTGCCTCTCTGGGTCACCTCCTCCTTGGACACTTCATAGCCAGAATAAATTACCGCATTGCAAGAAAGAGATGGATGTGCAGTGCTATCATGACCTAGGGCATCACTCATCTTCTCCCTACTTTCAACAGAATCAGCTTTCGTCGAGCCATGAATTTTTGAACCACTGTCAGCTCTGCCCATCGATCGAGACACCATATCCTGGCTATCCCCATGAGGATCCTCTCGACCAACATCTTCTGGCACAAACTCGTCCATTAATCCAGGTCCTGGAACTGATTCACCAGTTTGCCCTATATTTTCCGTGACTTCAGTGATCGGTTCCACGTCGCCAACAATGCTATTTGTTCTATGCACAGAAACATCAACCCCATGGATTTCCGCTTCATGGCTCGCACCCATACCAACACTCCCTCCACTGAGGCCTAAACTAAAACGGTCCCTGGCATAGTTAGTAGCATTTTCTGCATTAAGAATTTCTTCCCCCTCATTTGTACTGCTGCCTCCCATCTCTCTAGCAGCACTTCCAGCAGCAGGTTGTAGGCAGGTACTTTGCTGAGCTTGATTGCTGTAGTTTAAATCCAAGGCATCATTCATGTCAAGGTTCCTATGGATCCTTGGTGAGGGTAAATGAATATCATCAATATCACCGGGATAGTTTTCAACACTTTCCATGGAATCGTCATCAGCACTATGGCAGATCGTGTCCATCGCAATAACAGAGGATGCCCTGGCAGAATCTCTAGTGGACGGGAGGCCTGGGAGGGTAGCAGCTGCATCATTCTCTTCTTTAAAGGGATCAGACCTGTTCACATCTATCTCAATATCGAAGCATAAAGAGCGACTCGGGCCTGCACCAGAAGAATCAATCCTAGACAATGGGTGGTATGTATCGATATTCAACCCACGGGCACGTTTTGCTGGACCATCTGAATTCTGTGTACGATCATCAACTTCATCGCCGTCGCGGTCAATAACAGTCCCTTCTATACTGTCGGCCCGCTGAATTCTATCCTGTGGCCTGTCGACTGTGCTTCCACCATCCTCAAGGTTACGCTTCCTAGAGCTTGGACCCCGTGACTCATATGAAGCAGCACGGTCACCAACCTCACTTCCAGTAGGCTGTCCGATCATTAAATCTCTCCCCATGCCCCCATCATCAAAATGTTCTGAAACTGGTGGGATACCAGAATGGGTGGATGGCAATGCTCCGGCAATGGTCAGATTCAGATCCACGCCAGCATTTGATAGTGATTTCCCCTCACCGGTTGTTGCTTCTTCCTCACGACCTTCTATTTGTTCTTTTTCTGTTCCATCAGCCGCAACCCAGCCGTTTACTCCACTAGCTGCACTTACCCCACGAGTCAGTAGAGACTTTTTGCCTGCATCAGGCGTGTCGTTGTTGTTAGGACTGAACCTAGCAGGACGCGGAACGGTGCGGAAGTCCCAGATTCTGATGGTGGCCCCACATAAACTGCAATCTAATAAGGGGGACCTCATGTTGCACCGAGAGTCTTTAACAGATCCTTTTCTTTCCCTGGTGCCTTTTTTAATTGATGCAGAGAGTGTTTTCTTATTAACCCCAGGAAGGTGAGATTGAAATTGGTCTTTGGTTGGGCCAGTTGAGCACACATTTCTAGCAGACTGAGTTGAGTTTTCCTCGCAGTCTTGAATATTTGGGAGCCATCTAGGCTCCCAACCACAAAGGCTTATGAGCTTCTGTGCCTATTCATAATTACATTTTTTAAAAAAAAGAGCTAAAGTGAATGGAAGCTCAAATTAAAAGATAAAATAAGAACTTAAAAGCATGAAGAAGTGATAGAACTGCATACAAGAGAATAATTATAAAGGGAATCATCTCGAGAGAGCTCTAGTCCCGGTGTGCTATCTGCTTTGTAACCTAATTCCCCAGATAAAAATGTGTATGGTTGTGATAGAAGGCGATCAATCTGAGAGCTCCTTGTGAGCTTCATAGTCTCGATTGCTGTTAAAGCAATAACCGGAAGAGAGATGAACTGCAAGAGCCCATCGCACCTATCTTTATAACCACCAATTAATGCTGATTGGGGAGTTGGGGGAAATTGCACCAAGCTATCAGCACAGCTGCTTCCTTTCCATGGGCAAGTAACTTTGTGGCTTGCATCAAGCTGTTCAGCAAAGGCTTCCGCAGCACGATCAACTAAGAAGAAACACAAATAAGCACAATAAGTACAATCTATCATATGAAATAGCTGGAGACACAAAACAATCATGTTTTTGCTGACAAGAACATTATGACTTCAAAAAATCATCCTACTAGATGTTAATTTGTCTTGTTCTTGTATCTAGGAAAGGAAACACTTCAAAGTTCAGACAACAATTGCATCATTCAATGCCCTCAAAATTGTTATCATATGTCTAAATCACAACTGTATAGTATTATGCTAATCAATTAGAAATTCCTCTGAAAGCCTTTTTATGAACCAAACGTAATGCCCGTCGATTCTATTTCAAATCATACCTTCAGCAGGCGTCCAGGTAGATAGTACAGCGAATATAAGCTGTACACCACATGACTCACATTCAATTTTGTCAACATCAATGTTCAGCCAACCTCGTCGTGAACAAGCCAGCGCATTAGCCGCCTGAAGTTTTCAATTACAAATGTTTACAAACGATAGGAAAGAAAAGAGGAAATTACTTATTCTAAGAGTTCAAGTACAATACATTTGGGGAAGATATGTGAGTTCTAGAAAAGAGTAAAAACTTCAACAGAAGAAGCCAGTACCCGTTAAAAGAAGACCATAAGTGTTCACTGAATTACAAATTACTACACAAACAACAGTTTATACAGGATATTTTTTTGATCATACAATATATGCTGCACAAAACACACACAATATTTCTTACATAACAAGAAACTCATTAGATAGGAAAAGAAGAATTAGATATACTTTAGATATACATGTAAATCATGGGACGGAGCAAGGTAAACTATAACTAGCTGCTCAAATTTAAGGAAAACTTAGATTTGCTAACCTTTGGTTTTGCAAACCAATTTGAAGGCTTAAATGTGGCAAGGCGGCGAAGCAAGTCACCTCGTTCCCATGGTCGGCATGAAGGTTGTGAGGTTCCCAAAGCAGAGCCACCAACATTTGTGCTCAAAGAAGTTCGAGGGGCCGCGGACCGATACCAGACAAAGAACCTGCTTTGGAACCCTGTGCACTACCAAGCCAATCTATGCTGGCTACATTAGTTGCCACAGCAGGAGAGGAAGCACCAGCCGAACTGAGATGCAGATAATACTCGGTGTCAGCATAAAGAAGCAGTGGAAAGTCATGCATCCTTAAGTAAAAGAAAAATTCACATGCATTTCTTCACATCGGATTCTACTTTTGCACCCTTTTATTCTTTCTTACTAGCATTATTGCAGATGTGATGCTTGTTTAGAATGTTTTTCTTATGGGCCCTTTATTTAGATGAGTTATTTTTCCTTTTTTAAAGACAGCATCAGTTAATTTCTCCATGCACTGATCCCAGAGTCCTCATATCCCGACTAACTTCAGAGAGTCATTTCTTGGTTGCAAGAGTTAGGGTTAACCAAAGATGTCTGCCAACCAAGCTAACTCTCTCTCTTCAGGAGTTGGCAGTAGCTCCTAAAAGATACATGCTAGATTGATAATCTCTACCAAAAATTATTCTCACTTACACAGAACTTACTCAAGTCTAAACAGTGACATGAATATTAATCTGCCCACAACATCAATGATGGCTCACTGTTCACTCACATTAAATATTGCCTTCCATAGGAAACTCCCAATATAAAATGAAAACGGAACATGTAAGCTTGACCCATTGGGAGCATAAAACAAAGCAACATTGCCATGTAGAGTTGATTATACTTCTAATCTAATAACAGGAATATCTATTATTGAGCCAGTCTCAATTAGGAAGAAGTCAATTCAAATAACCTGTGTGTAATCTTTCTACTTCAAAACGTAGCCCAGACTTTTGGCAAACAAAAGTCTGAAGTTCTAGCTGTTGCGGCAAGTTAAACGGAAATTTGCAAGCACACCAAAAGCAAAATCACAAATTTGAAACTTCTGCTTATAGTACAGCTGGAAGCTGTCAAGGGGGATTTTGCTGAGAAAATATTGTTAGATCTTCTTCAAATACCGCTAAACAAACAACACTAATTCCAAGGTTCCATCCAGGGCAAAAAAAACCCCAAATCTCACAAATTTAGGGTCAGTCAGTTCAGGAACTACAAAGAGTTCTTTAGAATTCCGGTCGCGCTCCAGTAAACAACCAGCACAAACCTTAACCAAACCTACCATATCCTACTATGTAATGGAATAAAATGGAAGTAAGGAACAAAATCTAGCAGCCTTTCTTAACCAAGTACCACGCGATCGCAGCACACCCTACTAAACACCTCCACCATTAAAGACGAACAAAAAACCCTATCAAACTATCTCAACTTGGAGACTTCATCAAAGAGCTAAATCAATTAGACCTAAGCAAAGACCCAAATCTAAGCTATCATCAATACCCCAGCTCCTACCACCAAATTCTAGGGTTTTAGACCCAGAAATCCCCCAAAATGAGAGACCTCCCGCTATTGAAAGCATTTAATACTTCATCTTCACCATTAGTAAAACGAGAACAACAAATCGAGCCCAAATTTCGCAGGATCCGAGAGAATAGAGCTCGAACGAGGAATCACAGGAGGAGAAGGGGGAGGAGTCGATACCTCGCTGCGGGCGTCGGAGGCGGAGACGATGACCTCGCGAGCGCGAAGGGCTCCGCCGTCCCCGAGCTTATCACCTCCTCTCGCATCCCTCCTCTCTCTCTCTCTCTCTCTCTCTCTCTGAGAAATTGGGGAAAATTCCTCGTCCCGCTCCACTGGGGCCAATTTATACCGGGGGAGAAGGAGAAATCCGGGTGAATGCTAATTTGCGCCCGCACGCACCGCACCGTGCGGCTCTACGCGTAGGTAATAAGGTCACGCGATGGGCCCCGCCCCTCACAAGGACGTGACTCTTCCGCGTAACGGACACGTGCATACATGACGGCCGTTAACGCTGCCACGTCGCTGAGACTGTTGCCTGCAACGGGTCTACCACGTCACTCATCGTCGTGTATACCAATTCCTCTGTGGATAATATGTGCTATTGTTAATATTTTTCCGAGAAAACCCAAAAAAAAAAAAAAATTCTTGTGATGCCACAACGTTCGTTTGATTATAATCGTTCTTCAAATTTTTAATTTTTATTTATTAAGTAATAATTAACTCATCTAAAGCCGGTACAAGAATATGTATCAAAAAATATTTATTTATAATTTGTATAGGTTTTTTAGATCTTAATTTAAAAAGCTGTGATTTTTTTTCTTTTTATAATTCCTAACAACCAATCATGAATCATCTACATCCACCCCACACACACACACACACAAATAAAAAATAAAAAAAAAAAAACATTCCGGCCAATAGACCGTGTCCACGAAAGAAATTTTCGATCATCATTCCGCGCGATCCCGACCGTCAAACTTATGGACCTAGTGATTTAACGATGCGCGGCTGAATTTTCCACTGACGAGTAATCACAGCCGTCCGATTTGCTGTGATCTCAATTTGATGATGCTCGGACGATGAATTTAGGCTCGTGTGATAATTCACCGTTCCATGATTTTGTTTACAGAATAATTACAGGAGATGCTTGGCGTACCGCAATGCGTACCCAAAGTTGCTCCTGGTGAGCGGGATATGTATATTTACCGGTACAATTTAACTTACCAGTGCTGCTGCATAAACCAAAATTGCACATTTTAACATTTTAGATGCCAATATATTGATAATATACATAAAAATAATATAGTGGAAATGAGAATTATTTTTTTTAAACTTAATTATATTAACAACCTCTCAAAATGTTGCACAACGTATTAAATAATTTTATCTTCAAAAAATAGAAACAAAAAATACTATAAAAAAAGTTACCTTGGAGCCATAAATGCATCAGCCGGTTACAGCCTTACAGGAGACATTTTGTGGTACCCAAAAATATTGCCCTTCTTTAATTTGGTTTTTTTTATTTTATTTTAATTAGAGCATTTCAATGATTGGAGAAAAGAAGAACATAAAGTTCACATGCAAAGGGAGGATATTTTGGCAGCTTTTGCTGAGGAATACAATGTGAAGTAAATCAAAAGTCACCTTTGAAACAATAAAATCATGGGAAAATGTTATGTTATTATTAATTAACTCACAAGAAACATATTTTTAGAACCTTCTCGTATAATCCAAATTGTATACACTAAAAACCTACCAAAATAATGTACACTAGAAGGAGAGCATAAATTTAAAAACATTTAATTGAGTGCAATAGTAATGTATGAGAAATTATTCGCCTGCACCAGGTGTATCAGAACATCATATCTATTTTAGGGACATTTAGATTTTAATTTTTAGATATTGTTTATCAGATATTGAAAACATGTATGTGATGTGCTGAAACAGTGTGGGGGTACAGGCAATAAAACACTCACGACTCACGGCTTCAGGTAAATTTCTATTGAATTACTCATACAGGTTAGATAACAGTAAATGCGAAGAGTAATACCTGTATTGAACAAACTAGCTGATCTAAACAATAGCGGTAATTTCTGTAAATTGTAAAGTTTATAATCCGTGCTTTGCTCACACGAACTTGGCACACGCGGTAATCAGTTCGATGAAGCTGCACAGAATACAGCATTAGTTAGATAACTAAAATCATCAACCATTTCGAACCTCATAAACAGCAATGAGATCCAAATAAGTCGGAAAACATCCTACGAAAAGTTTTCACGTTAAATGTCAGCAAATCAGAAGATATTTCTCACAGCACTTGCATGATTCCATCCCCTCTCCTTCTCCCTCTGCTGCTGATTCCTCTGTGCTGCATTGTTAGTGCCGGTCGGCATAGGCACTCTTCGCGCCTTTCTCCCGCTCCCGCCAATCGAAATTCGAAGCTTCTCGATCCCGTTGCTCCCTCTTCGAACCGACTGTGGTAGCTGTGGCCTTACAATCACCTTCTTTTGGAGGCTTCTTCTAAGAATACTGGCGATCTTCTTGTTACTTCTAGGGTCTCTTTTATGTTCGCGATTTTTGTCATTAATAGTTGGGAGTGGTGAACAAAAGGGCGGTGACGGATTATCTGCTGTGGGCCTGACGGTAGGAAGTGGAATCAGAGAGTTTCGACGAGAGGCTCCTGGAATGGGAGGAACACGGTTAATTGTGCTGCAAAGAGAAACTCTGCTGGCTTTTCTTAAGAGTGGTTGCTCTTCTGCCAATTCTGGCTTATTCTCCTTGTCCTTCAGAGGAGAGAAGTGCTTAAGTATGTCGGTATTATCGCTTGGAGGGAATGGCATCGGTCTGTGGATATTGTTATCAGTGAGTGGTGGCCGCATTACATTCGCAAAGTCTTTGTACAGAGTAGTGAATGGAATGCTTTCATCTTCTCTTTCTCGTTGCTGCTGCTGTTGTTCTTCGGCTATTTTGGTGTCAACGTGCTGTCTCGCAAGTTTTCTTTCGATCAGTAGCTGTGATTCCAGCTCTTTAACCTGTATACAATAATATAATGTTAGGTGTTGACCTTTTCAAGCTGTTAGGAAGGGTGACCAAAACTGGATTTAAACTGATCTCTTGTTATTAGTTTTTATACATAATCTACTGTTATTAGCTTTTCTACACAATCTGCTGCAACAATTTCCAATAAATGACTTTACAAAGTAATTTGATGGTTAAACAGTGGCTTGCTTTTGTGTACTTCACCGCACAAACTAAGACAGTAGAACCAGAGAAATAGAATAAGATAGTCATCCGCTAGAATAAAACAAACAGGCATTTTCCACACCTACTAAATAAAAGGTATATGCTGTACTGTGTCAACAGCTTGCAAGGCAGAGTAGAAAAAAGAGAAAAGAGTAAATATACTTTGTCTTGGAGGGTTTTGTTGATCAGATCTTTTGCCCTGTTTTTCATTTCAAGAGATTGAATTGTCTCTTCCATACTTTTAATTTGAACATCTTTATTCTTGCTGTCTTGCTTGGCTTTGCCGACCTGGCAAAACCATAAAGAGAACTTGTTCTTAGAAAAAAAAAGAAGGGGGGGGGGGGGGGGGGGGGTGAGAAAAGGAAAGGTGCAAATTATGTTCATTGTGCGACGACATTTTCAGAATTGACAAAAATAAGAACTGTGGATTCCAGGGAGTACTACCATCAATTTGTATCTGGACAATTCACTGACATCAACTTGCTTCTTGGCTGGACCAAGCTCAATTCCCCTCACTCTACTAGCAAAATTGAGAGAGCAAAGAGTCTCACCCACATCATTCTCATTAGGGCTAATCTGCACAAACATCAGTGTCTTCGAGTCTCCACCTGAATCACTTCTCTGAATCAGTAAGATTTTAACTTAAAATATCTAATTTACTGGAGAAAATAAATAAAACCAGAAGAGGAAGAAAACTTCACTTAGCGAGTCCTGCAGTAAATGTGTTAGTTTTGAATTCCTACAAAATTCAAGAGGGAATCCAAAAGTTAGAATCATGCAACTCGGTATTCAATGAAAGAATCAGATCCTAAAAACATATTTTATCTTCGAGAACCTGAAAGGAATATGTGGACTTTTAGTTGCAAGAGCCGATATCACGTCTCCTAATGCAGAGAGTGATTTGTTAATGTTTTGAGCCTCCTTCAATCGTTCTCCTTGAGCATCTGTCTTCGTTACTCTCTCACTTCCTGCTAAGTCTATTAGCCATAACTTGCTTTTCGTGCATTCCCCATTTACCAGATTCTCTCCTCTCACCATAACACAGTTGATACTGAAACAAACAGTAAGATTTCATATATTAGTTTTCTATCATTTGATAAATGTTAGACATGTTTTCAGAGAGGACGAACTACTAATTATAAATTTGAAAAAGACACAAGGGAGAAAGGCTAACCAGTGTGATCGACTACTGTGTTCATTTGCATTTGTTGATCCTACTGCTCGGGCTTTGCTGCCAGTTTGTAGAACTTCCCAAACCTCATTCATGTTGCCAACATGAGCCTCAACCAGTCCAGGAACATGATGAACACCTTCTGCAAATTGTCTGACTTCTAGCCTATAGAAAATAAGAAATAATTACAAAACTAGTAATAATTTCTATGTCGCTCCAAGGTTATTACAAAAGCAACAAAACTATACTTCTAAGTTACCTTTTTGAAGTTACTCTAGGCTCGGTTCCTGTAAGAAGTAAATCATGTATTTGCTCATTGTAGACCTCTAACACACTTACAGTTAACTCGTAACGAAAAAGCCCCTCCCTTTCTTCGATAATACGAAATAGTTCCTCGAGAGTCCTATAATTGACTCCTCTAGCTTCTTCAGTCCCTTCCATGGTGAATGTTTTCCCAGTCCCAGTCTGCCCGTGCGAATATGCAGACATTGTACCCATCCAACACTGATGTTGCGAAGGGTGCTGTTTTCTCAAATACCTTTTCTGTCCACGAAGTACATATGATAGAATTTTACAGATTTCAGGTTAAATTGTTTGTCATTTTAGATGATAAACTGAGCATTAATAAAGAATTACCTTGGTCATCTTCAGGACTGAAAACAGAGTCAAATTTGAATACTTTCTTGGAGGATACATGACCCCGAACTATTAGTTCACCATCTTTTGCAGATTCAAAATCAACAGCAATAGAAGCTCCAGCAGCTATTTCTTCTGCGTTTAGAGGTCGGCACCGACAAAAAACTCTAATGTTTCCTGCAATTACAAGTTTTAGACTAAGTACCAGCTCCCTAATTTCCACTGGTACCTGTAAAAGTCAAATAGATGAATAACCTTTCAGCTCAATAAGCTTATTGTACAGATCTTTCCGTTCCTTTGTTTCCTCGATGAATTTCTCTTTTAGGTCTTTGCACTCCCTATTTATGTTGGCATAATAGTCCACTGTTTGATAGAAAATGACAAACTCATTAGAGAAAAAGTAAACACTATCTGTGTATAAACTAACATTTTTACAAAGCAGAACAAAGCGTATATTATGCAAAAGAGATGGACAAACAACACATACTGGTGTTCTGAATTGAATTGTTCATCTCTGTAAAATCTGCAACGCATTTCTTGTATTCCTTCACTGCCTCTGATAAATTGGTATGTTCGAGCTTCAGCAACTGTTTACATATAACTGATTATAAGACATGCATATATCCGAGGAATATAACCACATGAAGTTGTTGTTATAGCTTCACAAGAGAGAGAGAGAGAGAGAGTACATAAAATTTCTTGCTCAAGTCTCTTAGGGACAGAAACCATCGGCTCTTCTCCTTCACTTGTCCCTCAACAGCAAAGGCTGCATAAAATCATATGCATCACTTATTCAACTTCCCATAAAAAATGTAATCTAGTAAAGGTTCTAGTACCTAAAGAACCAACATGCATCGACTTCTGCATCAGTTCCATCTGTAGTTCCTGGAGTGACATCCATGCCTCATGGCATTCTTTACTTTTGAGATCATTCTCTCTCTTTAATTCTTGCACTTCTCTTTTAGCTTCTTCTTGATTCTTCAGGAGTAAATCATACTCTTTCTTCAGTTTCCTACAGCTAATGCATTTGTCCTGTAAATGTCGAATTTGTGCTTACAGTTCAATGAATATAATCTATTTTTCCAAATGTTTGCGACGGAAACGAATCGTGAAAACTAGAAACAAAATATCCTCTGTTCAGTTTTACCTCTGTCAGATTTGATATTTCTTCCATCGTTCCTGGTAATAATATAAACCAACATTTGTTACCACACTTTAATAACATGTTAGTAAAGTGTATGTCAGTATGGATATCCCTTCAAACTAATGCCACTTTACAATACACTGCCGATCTTAAATTTTTTATCAGCTTATTTTGATTCGAGTTATTCCCTTCAGTTATACTAGGTATTTTGGTTAAAAACAACAACTCATTTGCTATGGCAGTCCCGACAGCTAACACTATTAAATTCAATGAATTTGCCATTGGATTCAACAAAATTTTCAATTTTATTAAGTGAAATAACTTAAACCAATAAAGAAAATTGAGGGGCACTAATCACAAAATATAAAGGTAAGAAGGTGATTTCAAAATGCTTTATTGTTGGGTTGATCTCCATACACTTTAATTTAACATGAATTTAAGTCCCCAAGAAAAAGATCATGATACAATGACTTCAGATGAAATGGAAGGAAATACATACCTTTAGAAGTGTCGCACTTAATTGAAATACCACAAACAATAGGTCTGCCAACTAACCCTTCGAATCTTATGGATAGACCTTCCTTTTCAACAACTGATGCCCTAAGGTCCGATATTACTAAGGGCTGATTGGCTCTGACCTTTGCGTATATATCTAATGCAGAGATAACCTGTCGAAAGGCGGCATGTGTAGAAAGAAAAGTGGACAAAATATTTCTCTAAAACAGATAAATTACAAAAAAAAATTCCTCACCTTCTCTTCCTGTATAAAGACATCGAAAATTCTCATTCCCGGAGGACCATCAGTGTATACAATCTCCACAAAGTGAAGGTCTACAAGATACTCTCCAGCATCAAAGTTCTCAAACTTATACGAGAAATTTCCTATTCGAGCAGATTGGTACAATAGTACTCCTTTCCCATCACCAATTGGTGCATCTGTTCTAATAGTATCTCCACCAGTATAGAAGTTATCCTTTTCAAACTCCAAACCTTCATAAGCTACAGAATCATCGATTCCACCTACATTTATGTTCAAGAAATTATCCCTATCCATGATCGAAACTTCCAAAGCTTCTCTTTTACTCGAAGATTGCATCTCCGGAGATGATCCCTGCTTTGTATTAGAGCTGTTGGATCTTCTATTTGAAAAGAGCTCAAGAGGTACAATTCTTTTTCTTTGTATGCCTCTTCTAATGTAATCCGGCGTCTCTTGCAGTTGCTCACAAGGTATATCAGGCGAACCCGAAGATCCTACTGAAATCGGATAAAACTCAAAATCCTTAGCAATTTGCTCGTAGAAAAGGTCAAAATGGCTTCAGATCTTACAATCAGTTTCCAAAAATCCATTTTTTTAAAACAAAATTGATAAACATAAAGACGTAAACAAACTTACTAATAGTTGATTCAAAAGGAATGAAATCGCACGTCTCAGCCATTCGAACCGTCTTCTTGATCTCCTTCCCAGGAGAAACACCTACAAAACAAATCAAATCGAAAATTTGGAGTCAAAATCCATTAAAATCCACTCTGTACCATAAAAAAAATGATAATTGCGAGAACAATAAAGAAGTTAAAGGAGAACCATACCTATCCTACCATTAGGAGTAGGGTTTTGCCCAATTCGTTCCATTGGATCGGCACAAGAAACCCCCTCTTCGCCAAGAACATAAAACCCTACCTAAAACGAGGTGCGCGATCCCGCCTAGGGTTTTCAATTGATGCAAAAGGAGCTGGACGGAGAAAGAAGGGTTTGAACTCGAAGAAACTGAAAAGAGAAAAGGGGGGAACAGTCGATTCGTCAGACACACAAAAAAGGAAAAAGAAAAAGGAGGGGGAATGGATTAAGAGAGACGAAGCGACCGTTGGCTTTTTGAAATTTGAAAACTTTGGTTTTACATGATAATAATAAATGGGAGCAATTAACGGTTATTGGAGCATTAATACGATGATCAATTAGAGGCTCCGTTAGCGGGGTATGATCTGGCGTGCGGCCAGGATTCGTTTCCGTGAGCGAGCAGTACGATCCTGTCCGTTTATCCTTATTACAATGTTGACCTACATCTGATGTCCCACATGCAACAGCGAACTCCCGGATAGCCAATATAGTTAAGCCACGTGTAGGTAGAGTTTGCGTGGAAGGCGTTGATCGGTCCGTTGTAGATTTCGGTGCATCGGAGATAGCAGCGGATCCTTCGGTTTGTTGTGGAAAGGATTAGGTAGCGCCAATAGCAAAATGCTCGGAGTGCTCGTGAATGGTTCATGCGATTCCTCTGACTCAGCTACAACAGCGAGAAAACGGTAACGGTTATCTTTTTAATTCTTTGTCAAAAAAAACACTCCAGTTATTTTTTTATTTTTTTATTTTTTTTTTTTAGAGATAGATAGCACGCTACCCGTTTTATTTATTTCATTAAAAAATAAACTTAGCTAGAAATGTGAATAAACTAAGATTGAACTGGCTCAATACCAACCACTGCGCTTTTCTTCTTTACTGACGGTTGGTTCTAGTTATTTATGTATTAAGCATAAGAAGAAGGTGACAAAAGCTACTTACCAATCATCAATTCACTAAACTTTTGGTAGTAAAGCAAGCATGAGAAATTATGAACAAAATTCTATAAGTCCTCCTCGTTGGTGTATTTAACTCCAACTAGCGAACTGAGGAGAACTAAGCAATTGATCATATCTAAATTGACATGATTCAAACAATGATTGGAGAGAGTAGCTTTAAATAAAAATATGCTTACCTCCTCACTATTTTTTAAACAATTTTTTATTTTTTACACCGGAGATAATCTCACTATCAAATATATAAAATAATAAAATTTTAAAAATTATTTCTCAATTGTATGCAACGAAACAAAATATTTATATCAACGCTTTCTACTACATTCAACCAAACAAGATTCATATAACAGAACTACTATATTTCCAATCGCATATATCTCTAACTATATTGTATTTATAATTACATCCAACCAAATGATCGCTAAGATTAGAGCCAGTAAAATGATCAAGATGGTGATTATGGCTTCACCGTGGAGAGTTTGTCCATCTAATATGATCAAGATGGTGATTATGGCTTCACCGTGGAGAGTTTGTCCATCTAATATTTAAAGATTGGCACAGTTAACGCATTTTAATCTAACTAATTATATTTAGTTAATAAATTTTATGCGCCGTAAATTTTTTTATGGATTAGGAACTATTCAGATAGAACAGGGTTCCCTCGCTATCTTATTCATTGTGCATATGGATTCCCAACTAGACGGTTCATATGGGGTAGACCAACCATTCGTGTTTTGTATTTAATTTTGAGAACAAAAATAATATAATGGTAACGAAAAACTTCAAATATCACTTATGTGGCTTTACATTCTTTTATTTTAATATATATATATATATTTTGAGAGGAAGGTAGCATGCTACTGCTTCATTTATTTAGAAAATGAACTGAGCTACAACCTAAGGCAACTAGGCCTCGAGAAAAATTGGAAAATAAAATAAAAAAAAAAGAAAAAAAAATTGACGTTTTATTTTGTCATCATATTATTTAAAAAACAATTTGCTATTTTGTAATACAACAAAAAAATTGACGTTTAGCTAACGCTAAAGTCGGCGATGGAGGTATAATTTCGGCGCCGACTTCAACTGAGATTGACTGTCGACTTGCCGAAACGAATGGTTCATAAAGTCGGTACATGTACCCATAGAATGCCGAGTTACATCACTCGAATTTTATTTTAATGTACCGTTCTTTTTGTCTCCATGTTGGTCCCAATTTGCCCAATTAACTTCAACGTTTTCACCGTCTCTATTATTTGACCTGGGTGCGTCTAGGGTTTCGATCGAAGAGGAAGGGCTCTAGAGATCTCGATCGATCGCAACGCGTCGATTCCGATGATCGCAGACGATCTAGGTTTCATGTCGCGTGACAGCTAGAAGTGGAATTTAGGGCTCCGATTGGATGGAAATGGAGGGAGGAAGCACATCAGGATCCGCGGGAGAAGGTGCTCAGGTGACTCGTCAATTCTCGCCAGCGCGATCGAGAGGTGATTATTCTCTAATTACTCGAAAACTCGGAGGTGACTGGTATATATTTCTGTCATAAGATTAGAATTCCGGTTGATCTCGTGCGATGATGTTTAATTTTTGTTGTTATGTGAATTTGTGGATGCAAACGAGTGGTGAACATTGGGATTGTAGGCATTTTTCTATGTGAAATTTGTTTAATTGTTCAAACTATTAAAATCAGCAATAAGTTCATGTCTCTCGAAATAACTAAGGCAATAATAAAAGTTGCAACTAATTGATGAAAATAATAATTATGTGATAAGTTAGTTATACTGATAATTCTTCAACGTTGCAGTTATACTCCATCTAGTGTTATAGTTTTGATGTCCTATAAGTGATAGTCCAATCACCACGGGATGGTTTAATCCATAGGAATTTAAAATTTAGATTTTTATAGAGTGTCTGTTTGTTGGAGTTATTGAGAAGTGCTATTTGAGTAGAGGCTTTTGAAGATGTCAAAACAAATTTCATAAAATTTCCTCGTCGGCTTTCCGTTGACGCTAGAAATAGAAGTTTCAAATGGCGGCTTCTGTGTTTGCCATTCAGTGAGATCATTTTGGCTACCCTTTCTTGCTAGATACTCTAGAGTTTTGCCCATTGCCTGTCTTTGCTTCTTGAATACAGAAGCCTTTCTTGACTAAAAATTGCGGCAAGTACTCTTCCAGTGTCCCTATGGTCATCATGGTTCTTTTATGTGCAATGATGACCATAGAATTCGTTTAACGGTTTTATTACGTAAGCTATGTGGGCATGTTCACTAACTGCACTTTCACTAGCTTCTGTCTCTTTTTGTCATTGGATGAATTGGTTTTTTCTGAATCATGTCAACATTTTGTTGCTTTTGCAGCATTTTACAGATTCACCCAGCAAAATCTTCCAGCTTGCAAACCTGTTCTAACTCCAGGATGTGTAAGATGACATCGACAATAAACTTCCATACTTAATTCACGAATTTGTTAATTTTACTATAGCAGTTCTGCTTGTTACTTACAGGTGATAACAATATTTTTGTTGATGGGTATTGTTTTGACCCCAGTTGGACTTGTATGTCTTCGTGCTTCAGAAAGTGTAATTCACCTTAACTCTCTTCCTAGTGAGTAGATGTCGTGCAACAGTAAAGCGATGCTGATGTTTGGCTGGATTCACATTGTCTTCCCATTCTACAGGTTGTGGAAATTGTGAATCGTTATGACATTGAATGTATACCTGTGCCTTATAGAAGTAATAAAGTGGCCTATGTCAGGGACAGCTCTATTTCGAAGAACTGTACTCTAAAAATTAAGGTAAATTTGTGCATCCTCAAATTTTATGAGGTTCATTTGATGTTGTTGTTAGATTTAGTTGTTATAAATTTAGTTGTACTCTAAAAATTAAGGTAGGTGTAATTGTAAATTTTGTTGTTGTTGTTAGATTTGTTTCTTATACCTGTCAATTTTTTAACCAAAATTCATGTAACTCAACCTTCAACCTCGACAGTCTGACGCACTAGAAGTATTCTCTTAATCTTGTTTGCTTAAGTGTCTTTTTGGCATAGACTTAAAACATTTTCGATAGAGCTAGGTGAATGTCAATGTCACTTTTGATTGACTGTGTGATAACTTCTCATTAGGAGATATGACTCTTCAAGTGACCATTGGCACCATGAGGTGATCATCTGCTTTATGGTTCCATCATATATAACCTCCGCCTCCCAGAAATGCTCTGCTCTGCATGTTATTCAGAAGCAACTTAATATCAAAAGCATCAAAGTAGATCTTAATGTAAAATATGTTTCCACATATTTTATTCGAAAGAATGTACTTGTGGCCTTCCTTAATTTGTCTCTTTTGCTAAGAGCAATGCTAATTATAGACCCAAACAGTGGGCATAAATCTTACATCCTATTTATCAGGACCAATATTTTTACACTAGTTTTATCAGTCCTTTTCCATTAATAGTAATAACCCAAAAAGTGTGTTTGAACCCCTGGATGGGTGGGTGTAAAATTTGCACCCTACTTTCGGGTGTACAAGTAGCATCTCTCCTTCACTTAGGGATACTGCACTTAGGACCCTGCTTTATATTCATGAATGTACCAACTCTCAAGATAGGGTTTTTTGAGGATGTTTATAATACAAATGAAGTTACTGGGTAAGTGTTTGGATTGGTGATATGTGGAAAGCCGGTTCAGTATCTGTTGGCAGGAAAATTTGTGATCTTACTAGGTCCATTTACATATTCTGCTTCCTCAAAATTCGTGCCTTTTTTTTAATATTATTATTCTTCTTTCTATACTAGAAGGGCATGGCAAGTTTTTTCTTTTCCACTCTCAAAGGTGTAAAACTGAAATTCAGGAACTCATTAATATACTGCTTGAAAATCCTTTCATAATTCTTTTTGAGGATTAATCCTTTCATAATTCTGCTTGTACAACATGATAGTTAATTTAGTTTATAACATCATTTATTATATTTTCTACTTTGTCTTTCACTGGAAAGAAAATGGATGCTGAGATATTTGTAATATTCTGCAGGTTGAGAACCGTATGAAAGCACCGATATATATATATTATGAACTTGACAATTACTACCAAAACCATCGAAGGTCAGTCAGCATTTTTTTTTCTCTCTAAAACCTACGGGGCAAGAACAAGAACGTGTCTTCTCTTCATATTTGGCTGGATTGATTGTAATAGAACTAGCTTGTCCTGTCATTTTATCCTTTATCTTATCATTCAAGGATTCCTTCTGTGAATAGTTTTGATCGTCTTATGTATCCAGGTATGTAAAAAGTAGAAGTGATAAACAGCTGCGCCATGGACTGGAGTACAAAGACACTAGTTCTTGCAAACCTGAGGAGAAGAGCAACGGCCTTCCTATCGTTCCTTGTGGGTTGATCGCATGGAGCTTATTCAATGATTCTTATAGTTTTATACATGACACAGTGGAAATGAAGGTAAATAGAAAGAACATTTCTTGGAAGAGTGATCGGGAGCACAAGTTCGGAAAGAATGTGTACCCTTTCAACTTCCAGAATGGAACACTAATTGGAGGAGGAAAACTCAACCCAAAAGTTCCAGTGAGTAATTAAATTTTTTGTATTTACTATTTGATATTGCAGTTTCAATTCACGTAATAAGTTTCTTTTTCACTAGAGTGCAAAATTTTAATTTTTGCATTTGCCCTTCTAAAACTTTTTCCTGCAAAAATGCCTTCCATCTTTTTTTAAAAAAAAAAATCTACTATAAAACATGACTCCCAACATAAGGATATTTTGTATGAATAGCTAAAATTCAGATTTTACAGGTATACATACCTAAATAGATGATTTTGCTGGGATGTAAGGATAAAATTCCCTTCTTTCTAGTTCTCCATAAGTAACTTCAGATCTGCTCAAGGATATATATATATATATATATATATAGAGAGAGAGAGAGAGAGAGAGAGAGAGAGAGAGTAGGCTACTATGCTATTAATAGTACCAAGCGCTTGGTGCTATTAGATTTTCGACCCTTGGATAAAGGGATGTGCGGTTAGGATGATAGTGGTCCTCCTAAGGTTGAGTGGGTGGTTGATTAAATAGTATGATCTAATGGGTGGAAATGGTTAAATGAGTAGATCTGACAGCTGAAAACTCGACAACACCGAGTCTTTGGCACTATCGATAATATAGTAGCCGGACTCTATATATATGTGTTTGCAAAACCGGCATTCTCTTTTAAAGTTTGAACTCTTATAGCTGAACTGCTTCCTTTGTAAAGCCTATTAGTTCTGTGGTTCTTCCACGACCTCTCGGCTTTTTCTGTTGGCATTATAATGTAATTTAATATCAAAGAAAGTTTCAAACAATCTAATGGAAATATCCTTTATTTCCAAAAATAGTTGAGTGAGCAGGAGGACCTCATTGTGTGGATGCGCGCCGCTGCTCTTCCCAAATTCCGGAAGTTGTATGGTGTTATTGAAGAGAACCTGGAAGCTAATGAGGTGATAGAAGTACGAGTCGCTAACAACTACAATACTTACAGCTTTGGGGGAAAGAAAAAGCTTGTCCTCACGACATCAAACTGGTTGGGAGGCAAAAACAATTTCCTCGGGATAGCCTATATGGCCACTGGTTCCTTGTGCATTGTCATCTCCATTTTGTTTGCATTGATTCACGTAAAGAATCCAAGGTGACTACTCTGCTTCACATGGTATCTTTAGTTAAAGCTACAATACATTATTGAAGTGCCGCATCATTCAGAAAATTTTAACTAAGGTCGTATTTACGAATGAATTGTTCTATCGGCATACATTGTTGTTACTTGTTATGAGTTTGGGTTTCGTTTAATGCTTCTTGTGGCATCTTACACACATTTGATCTTCCAAGAATCAGTTCTTCTTTGCACTTTTTACTGCATAGAAAAGACCATTTCCAATACGGAGTTAGCTTTTCATCTTCTTGTTTCCTTTTGTAGGCCCCATGGCGATCCAACTTACTTATCTTGGAACAGGAAAAGCAACGCTAGCTAAATTGCGGAATTCCGAGGGCTCCTGCACATGGCGGTTCTGAAACAGGTTTGCGCCTTCCTCCAGATTATTGTTATGCTCTACAGCGACATATTTTGAGACGGATGTTAGCTGGTGTGTAATGTATTCTTATGTTGCAAGTATCTGTAAAAGAGCTGCAATAGCTGTTATGTTTTCTCCTCTTTCTCCTAAGTTGCCCTGCTGTGGGTATTGTTGCTTAATCCTTACTCTAGGTGCTCTCAACGAGTACACAGCAGGGCATAAATCACCTTAATGCCATGAAAATCTACTTAAAAGCAACCCATTTTAGGTTAAGATCTTCTCCTTCCGGGCCCCTGAAAAGCAAAACCCTTTTCAAGTAAATTTCTTTTCCTTTCTCGCACCAACTCTTTTCTTATGCATTGCTGCAAAGAGGGAAGAGGGAAACTGCAGCGTCACAGTTGTTCGTTGAACAACGTCATTCACTGTGGAGAAAGAGAAAAGTAGAGGGAAAAAAAGAAAGAAAACTAAAAAGATCAGGTGTAGAACAGTTGCAGGAGACAAATCTTTTGTACAGAGGAATTCCTCTGATTTAGGGCACACTGATCACATGGCCAAGAAGAACATGAGATGCCTCTTTTCTCTCTCTCTCTCTCTCTCTCTCTCTCATGTATTTTCCCTGCTAATGTTGTGCTCTTTATCGTGACCAGGGCCATGCTGGGGCTATTCTCGGAAATTAGAACGGCAGACTGAGACCACGTAATACCTGCCTGGCTTTGACTGCACTCATTATCTCATCCTGTACAACAAGAATTAACAAAAGGGGGACCTAAAACACTTTACTCGATCATGAGAGGGGCCTTTTGCATTAAAATTTGCTAGTGTTGTATATGCCTTGTAGGTTGTGTTGTTATTTTATAAAGTTCATCTGTGAGTTGTGCTGATAGGAAAGGCAATATCCCAATATGTCAAATGCCCTTCAACCGCTCAAATTAGAAGCATAAAATTTGGAGTTTTTGATTTTACAAGCAATCAAGTGTTGGAACTTTTATTTTTATTTTTTTGGCCCCAGGATTCTCTATTAAGATTAGAAGTTGCCAAAGCTGCTAGTAAAGAGGTGAGCCATGTGGATATCGTTTTGGTGGGCCCCGACCCAATGGCTGATTGTCGAGCGAGAGGAGATGAGGCCCCCTGAATTAAGATTACCAGCGCCAGAACAACAGTTGTGGTTGTGGTACGAGCAATCACAAATAAGGAATGATGATGCTCCAGGCTCCGGCCAACGTTTTTAATAATAATAAAATAGCAACTGTAGCATTTTTATTTATTTATTTTTTTGAAAAAAAAAAAAGTTAATCAGAATCGAAATGTGCGCAATACACATAAATGCTCGTGATTTTTGCCATTCGTAACGTAAAATGGGTGGTCATAAAATCGAAAAGATTGACCATCAAATGAATTAAGTAGAAGGTCACGTACGTTAACAAAATAATTAAATTCAGTCTCACCTTCAGTCCTTTATAATGCTGCTTTTTTTTTTTGTAAAAAAAAATTAAAAAAAATGAAGTAAACGTAAATGCTCGATCGGTGTCTTATGAAAAATCGTTAATTCAATCCTTAATAAAGATAGGATTTTAATTGGCCGCTAATATAATTGTTGCAAGCAGCGAAAGCTCTAGTTAAAGTTTAAACGTACCCAGTAATAAATATAGCTGCACTGATGATCTCCTGCATTGCGTAATGCATATATATATATATATAATCTCTTGTCATGTAAGTAAACGTTAAAAGACATGTATATACACAATGGTGTGTGGGCGCGATCGGAGAACAGAAAACATATATAGATCCTAGCTAGATAAAATATAAAGTGGATCACTAGCTATAAGGAGAAGAGTACTCTAAGAACCGTTAATACATATATATATAGATAATTAAGTGGAGGCAGGTAGGTAAGTGGGCAGCTAGCTAGCTAGAGCCAGAGAGCCCCGGCTTGTTTGAGGAGGGGGACGAGGGAGCCGTTGATGTGGCAGGACATCACCTTCTCCACCCCTCCCAGAAGCTTCCCCCCGACGAACACCACCGGCACCGCCGACGCCGACGCCGACGCAGATCCCCCCGAGGCAGCAGCGGCAGCAGGCAACGTGGAGGCCAGCAGGTGGGAGAGGACGGCCTGAATGTCGGCGACGCCGCGGTCGAGCTGGTCGAGCTCGTAGACGGTGGGGCCGACGCCGAGGCCCAGGAGCAGGCGCTTGACCACGTGGCACATGCAGCAGCCGCTCACGCTGAACACCACCACCGCGTTCCCGCTCGCCATCCGCGCCACCCTCTCGTACGCACCCCTCATCACCACCACGCGACTCGCCCGCCCCTGCTGCTCCTCCCCCTTCCCCACTACCCCCTCCTCCTCCTCCTCCTCCTCCACCATCCTCACCACCCTCATCATCGATCCCCCCTCCTCCTCCTACAACCTTCTACTCACCACAAGCAAGGTCGACGCACGAGAGAGAAACGACTCGATCCGTATATATATATATATATACACACACACACACACACACGCACACACACGCAGCGAGAGAGGAATGGGAGTCAAAGGGACGTGGTTCGGTATGTAGCTTTTGCAGGCGCTTTTTTGGCCTCTGTAGAGAGAGAGAGAGAGAGAGAGGGAGAGGTGCATGGAATGGAGAAAAAGAGAGGCTACATGTTGTGTATATATATATATATATATAGGGAACGGAGAGGGGAGGAGAGAGAGAGAGAGAGAGAGAGAGAGAGAGAGAGAGATTTGGGTTTAGGGTATATGTACGGACGATTCTAAAACGGGGAAGGCGACAACGGGGGTGGTGGGGGCGAAACGTCCGTGACGGAGTGAATTAACCGACAACCCGACACCTTAACGTCCTCCCCGCCGCCGTTTGACCCACCTTTATCGGGCTCGCCCAACGCCGTTATCCCGCGACCGTCAGTGATCCCACGACGTTAAGAAAAGAGCCGCGGCCTACGGGCTTACTGGCGGGACGTTTCATCTTTCACGCAGTAATTCGTTTTTCGATCCCTTCGGGGACCATAACCGTCGTCCTTAAAATTTACCCCAGGTGGGCCCCACCCCCCGCACTGAGTACCAAAAAAGGCCAGCTGGACCCGCTGCACCACATCTCACCCGTGGACATCTCTTCTAACCTCCCTCATTCAGTATGAATTCTACATGATATAATATATATATATATACCACTACACTCTTATGATGTACCGTCAAACACGATTTAGAGATTCAAAACTTTTAAAATATTTACTAGTTTAACGGTATAAAATTATTGGAATAGGTTGAATTTTGATAAAAAAATTTATTCACTATCTAGATAAAGATCAATAACTCCGTAATATACTATTAATAACATTTAAGTCATTGGTACTATCAAGTTTTTGGACATTGGATTAAAAAATGAGCGGTTAGAATGATGTGGGCCTCTTAGGGTTGAGTGCGTGGTTGGATGAATAGTATGATCTAACCAGTGAATATGATCAAAAGAGTAGATTTAACTGCAACAAATTTGGTAGAAGACTAAAGACTTCGCGCTTATTAATTAATAAAGATAAGAAATTTAACTCTCTCTCTCGCTATATATATATTCATAATGATTTACTATCTGGCATGAGGTGTTGGGGGGTTGTAATTAAAATTCTCAAATGCGAATTGGAGCAACGCAGTTGGCCGGGACTAACGAGAGTGACCGGTCAAAGGCGCCGAGTGTGGGAGTCAAAGATCACGTCCCTCTCGCTCTTCTGCTGCGCTTCTCACTGTTTGCATGCGATTCGGCGGGTGGTAACTTGGTAACTTGGTAACAATGCCTCATCGCTCATGATTCCACTTTTACCATCCATCCACATCCCATTTCATTCCACTCCCCTTTTTTTTAAAAAAAACTTTCTTTTATTCTATTATTATATATTATTTGTTAATTTCCTTTTACCGCACGCCGCTGACAATGGATAATACGGCGTGCATGCGATCTCTCTCTCTCTCTCTCTCTCTCTCTCTCTCTCTGTTTCGGATTCGGGTGCGTTTTATCGTCTTCTATTTGGTCGGACTCTCGGACTCGGGCTCGGGCTCGCCGGGAGGTGTGAAAAGGGGTCGCGGTAAGTACAGATAAACGCTGCAGTTGCTTTGAGAACTGCACCAAATTTGCTTTCGGGCTCCCGGTGCCACTTGGTGCGCGCCGAGAAACTTTGTCGGTGGACCGGTTCCACCACGTCCCCCCATCCGCGAACCATCTTAATTAAGCTATTCTTACCCGATCCGTTTGATTAAATAGATATTGGTGAGGTTATTTCCGAACCTCTCCGCGATGGAAAGTAGGAACGAAACGGACGGTGCGATTTGAGCGGTGCACGGATGACGTGGTGGATCTGGTCCACGAAATTAGTTCTCGTGCATGGGACACGCTACAGTTGTGTCGGATCCAGGGTGGCGGATGAAAAAAGTCCATGTGTCGTAGTCTTGTTATCTATCTTGTCACTGGAAAAGCAGTGCCTGTGTGTATATAAAATGTACATGTATGTATATTCTATATACGTTTACTTTTTCTTTTCTTTTTTTTTTTCTGAATATAATAGCTTAAGTTTTTTATTTTCTGAGGGGCTCCAGTAATAAAACCCACATAGGCCTGAATATTATTTTCTATCATTAATTTGAACCCGGCCCAAAAGAACCAATTAATTAATTCCGACCTTATTATAAAGATTAACTAAAGTTTAATATTCATTTTTGTAGCACAAGAGAGACTACGTACAAACTTTGTAATAGTTACGTACACCCCTCCTCCTTGAATGTACCTCTTAGTTACACCCACATGGGAAAATAAAATTAAAATAATGCACTACACATAAAACACCACCACCCAATTACAAAGTTCAAACTTACACATGCAATTAATACACACGAAAAGAAAAGTTTTGCATGCATGGAAAATGCGTTAAAAGCGCTTAATTAATTAATTAATTAATTTGCTAGACGAAAAAATTCTACGAGACACATCGATCGATCTCACGGTGCATCAGAGAAAAATAGTTGTTATCATCAGTACGTCGGTTCACAGGTGACAGGTTCGAATCTTAATTAAAGTCGACATCACGAGGCGATGGCCATCCTTGCGGTCGAAGCCCTGACTCCGCCCACGACGCCGGCGAGGAAGGCGCAGACCCCGCGCACCGCCCGCCCCACGAACCTGGCGAGGGCCTCAAATGGGTCGCCGGCGCAGGTCGTGCCCCCCGCGGGTCGAGTGCACGTGCGTCGCGCGCGGTGCCAGAACCTGGCGAGGCAGCTCCGGTCACGGGTCGCGAGGATGGCGGTCGACTGGAGGTACGCGGAGGCTGCATGCTTTACCTGTCCAATATAACATATTAGAAACACCGTTCTCTAGTAACCTTTTATATATATATAACATATTAGAAACACCGTTAGATCCACCCCTTTTATGATTTTCACCCGTTAGATTATACTATTCAACCAACCACCCACTTAAAGGGCCCACATCATTCTAATCACATCTCTCAATCTAATGGCTAAAAACGTAGACTAATGATTTAGATGCTATTAATAGATAGTAGACTAGTTCTATATATATATATATAGAACTAGGCTACTATTATTAATAAGACCGTTCATGCTACCAAGTTTTTGGATTGAGAGATGTGGTTAGGATGATGTGGGCCTCTAGGGTTAAGTGGGTGATTAATTAAATAGTATGATCTAACGGTGAAAATCATCAAATGGATCTAACGCTGAAAACTTTGAGACTTAGCTTCGTTATCGATGATAAGCAAGCATTCTCTATATATATATATATATATAACAGTTAGATCAATTTTTTGACTATTTATATCCGTTAAATTATACTATTCAATCAACCAATCATTCAATTATAGAAATTAATATCATTCTATTCCTACATTCCTTAATTTAAGGATCGAAAATTTAATAATACGATTTACTGGATAAAATTTATAAAACTACGGTACATTATCATCTTAAGTTTTTAGAGAAGAATGATTATTCAGCATGCAATATTACCAGCTGATTGCGGATGCAGATGGTGGAGGAGTCGAAGCCGCCGTGGCCGGCGACGTCGATGCCTGACCCGGCCCGGCTCCCTCGGCTGCAGCCGCCGACGCCGCCGAGGGCGGTGGTGGGGGAGTCGAGGCCGAGGAGGATGTCCTTGAGGCTGGTGTACTCATGAATGCTGCCGACGCTGCTCGACGGCGACTTCAGCTTCGCGGCGTGCGGCGAGGCGGCAGAGTCCAGAAGCTGCAGCTCCGTCTCCATTTCTACTATCCATACACAACTTAGAATTCCTATTCTTTTTTAATGTCTTTTTTTTGTTCCCCCCTATAAGTTTAAGAATATGGTTTGAGGAGGGATGAGAGGGTTTGAGAGAAGAGAGAATGAAGAGGAGGAGTCCATGAATTTGGGGCTCTCTATGGGGTTGGTGTTATGCTTATTTTTATCAACTACTAAGTTTGAGAGAGAGGTGTGGGGGATTTGGTTACGAGAGGAGGAGAGCGCGCGGTTTTGGTGGGTACTGCTTAAATCGGTTTTTGCTAAATCGGGTCACCCTGACGTCAATACCGCTCCTGTTTCCGCAAATAATATCATGCAGGATAGTTATCCGTACATTAGGACGGTCTAATACTCTAAAAGATAAAAATAAAAATTAATAAAATAAAAATTTTAAAAAATTTTGATTTATTATAAGACATCAATAAATATAAATAATATAAAATAATAATAATAAATCATGCGAGCACATTAATTAAAAAGTGGGCTGGCGTGAAAACGAAGCAATATTGGATGGAAATAGGAGTTGAGAAAGTGAAACATTAAGAAATGAAAGGAAGATAAAAGATAAGGGCGAATAAGGGGCTATGAGTGATGCGACAAAATTTATCAAAAAATTGATGTGTAAGTATAGATATATATCGCGTGTACCGTAGTTAATTAATATCCAGTTTATTTGAGTCCTTATTATGCATCGAGAAGTTGTTTATGACGTGAATTTTTAAGAAAGTAATGCTAACTTTAAGATCAAAAATTGGTTGCAATTTTATAAGTACACTCATTTAACGACCAACTCTTTAACATTAGTTTTACAACTTTTTTTTTCATTTTTAATATTAGAATCCATATACAATATGGGTTTTATTTCTGATTGTTTTTTTTTTTTTTTTTTTTTTTTTTTTTTTTTTTTTGAGAGAGATAGCCGCGGCTAAACCCGTTTGTTCGTTTAGAAATAAAACATTAAAATGTGAAATCGGCAGGATTGAGGCCCAGGGTCGTAGATGCAGCCATGACGCTTTTGTCGACTTTAACTACAGAGGCGATCGGTTATGATGGATTTTTTGTAAGATTGCAATGGCATTTGGTTCGTGTAAGTAGCAATTTTTTTCCTTTAAAATTATGACTTTTTTATATATAGGTTTTTAGATCCTGTAAATTACATTCGTTTAAATTGTTTCAACTCCAAAATATTAATTAATAATACAAATATGTAGATCCTATATTTTTTGGGCCCTATGTCACCAACTAATATCATTGAAGCCCCAAGCCTGTGAGGCCCAAGATATGCTAGGCCCAATTGGCATTAACACATTTTCAATTTTCTTTCTCAGTCGCTTCGGAAAATAAAAAGAAAAGAAAAGAAAAAAATAAAAAAAATAAAAAAAAACCCCTCAATCATTGATTCATTGTTATAGTACTTAAGTTGCAAATTAAGTGGGTTGGTGTAGTGGATCAAACCAAGGTCCATGGGTTGGACCTACTTGTTGTCACATTAGGTCCATGTGCCCATTTCCTTGTGCTGGTCTTGTCCCAATCAAATCAAATGGTGACAAAATCAATTGGATAAAATGTATACGGTTGCTGCAAATATAATGAATTATAAATATATTTTTATAAAATTTAACTTTTATATGTTGTTTTTATAAAATTTATAATATTTTGAAATATATATTCCTACGATTTATCTAGTTGAGAAGCATTTATATTTCAATAGAAATAAGCAAAATGTCAATTTTGCCATCATAAAAATATTTCTTCAAAAACCACAACAAGATAATATAAGAGGGATAAAAATATCAAGTTATCTTATGAACTAATCAGGGTTAAGTATTTTATCTATAGTTAACTAAATATTTCTAATGGTAAAAAAATACTTACAAATATTAAGTATTTTATCTATAGTTAACTAAATTTTGTATATAGAGAGTTTTGGCTCTACGAATATTTTAAACTGCATATTTTCGTTGGCTTGTGGTAGTCGATCCAAACAGAAACTCAATTTTCTAGTCTACAGTACTCCATTAATTGTAGTCATCATAGACCATCGCTTCTGATAAATCATATAAATAAATATATATTCTCCCATTATTTCATAATATATGTTACCTTATATATTCTTCATGCATGGGGTTCACACATGATTTGGCCCAAAGAAATGGAAAAAGATATGGGAGAGTTTTCCAAAGGCATAAAGAGGCTGGCGGGGGTGGACGACATCCGAGTGCAAGACCGGGGAGACGCAGTCAATTTACTTTGGGATAGGTGGAGCTGGTGATCAAAAAGGACCTCCACAGGAAGCGATCCAGTCTCGTGATTCTAGCGGGTTATTGGTGGATTATTTGGAAGGCTAGAAACGACACTATCGTCCGGAATATCCTGCCTAACCCAGAGACGGTGGTCAGTAGACTCATGGTACTCTTAAAGGAGTAGGATATGCTGCGAGAGCCTTAGTAAAACTCTTTTTTTTTTTTTTTTTTTTTTTTTCATGTCAGTCGGGGTATGGCTGTCCCACAATTATTGCATATTAATTCACCTATTTAATAAATGAAGCGGGTAGCATGCTACCTTTCTCTCTCTCTCCAAAAAAAAAAAAAACAATACCTCAAGTGTACAAACAAAGACTTGTGGTCCTCACTAGCTACTTATTTTCAATTCTTTGCTTTTTATTTTTTATTTTCTTGTGTTGGACAATAGTATATATATATATTGTACTTTATTTATAACATGATAAGAAAACAAAGTAGTGGGATATATCAATAATGTGAACCTCAACTATCTGTTTGGTCTAGCTAAATAAAAACTTTTATAAAATTTTTAATTACTGAGTAGAAATATTTAAAAATAAAAATTTAATTTTCGTGCTTTATATTTTGATAACTATATATATATATATATATGCTCTATAAAGCTGAAAGAGAAACTTTCAAATTAGATATTTATTTTGAAAATCTTAAAAATTATTCAATTTTTTTTACCCAACTAATCTATATTTCTAAACCCTTAAAAAAGAAAGTTATTTTATTTTATTTTAAATTTGGCTTGAGTTCAACTAATGATTTATATTAATTGCAAGGGTTTTGGAAAGTGGATCTTCCTTGCCATACACGTTGGTTTTCATCTTTTTTCTTTATAACATTAAAGTTGGCATAAATGCTTTTAGGTAGTACTATATATGAGTGTGTTATCATATAATAGTTCATTAACCTAATTATAGGGCACATATATAACAATTAAAACAATTACATCGGGGATTTATGTGTATACTGAAATGACAAAAAAAAAGAAAAAAAAATGGCTCTATGAGAATAAATAATTAGGTTATAATTAATTATAGCATTTGGTTTTAGGATGTGTAATGGAATCAAGTAAGCGGCATCGGTCGCTCAAAGGCAACTAGTGTACAAACTGCCAATAAGAGCAAGTGGCAAAGGGCCGACTCGGTGGTTGGTATCTGAGACCCAAATTCGAATCCTAATTGATTTATATTTATAAATTTATTTTATATTAAATAACGAACTTAGACAATACAAGGCCATCTATCTCTAAAAAATAATAATACTGGAATCGAACTTTTCCTAACTATTCTGGATTCATCTGACGCCTAGTTTATATATAGCTAGGAATTGTTTACGGATTACAGGTAAGATAAGGAATTTGATAAAATAATCAATGATTACGAGAGTAATTAATAATTGTTGTACGTAATCAATATCTCAAGTCCTTAACAAAATCATAAATAAAATCAGATATAGAGTAATTAATAATTGTTGTACGTAATCAATATCAAGTCCTTAACAAAATCATAAATAAAATCAGTTTAAATATTTTAAACATTTTTTGTTCCAATTATATATTATTTGTAACACCCCCATGGTTCCATATCGGATGGAATACTGATTTCGATTAATTTATATGAGATCTGCATGCTAGTAATAATAACTGGGTTTAAACATTTTGAAGTTCTAACGAGTTATTATTGTTAGTCGAGTCGTTGCAATTGGTATCGTAGCCGAATACTAAAAGTGCGAGCTAATGTGTATGCGTAAAGTGCTACAATTACGGGTTTGTGAAGGGTTCAGTCTACCCCACATCATATGAGATACCGATTTCGACACGCCAATAATAATAACCGGGCTTAAGCATTTTAGGCCAGTAATTAGACCCAACGAGTTATTATTGCTGGCGAGTCGGATCGTTGCATTATTGGCACTTTACCATTTCCTGTAAAAATAAAAGTGGCAATTCCATTTCTTTGGGCCAATCATGAGACACCCTTGTGCTATGCTCTTTTTCTTTCATTGGATGTGTTATATTTTCCTGAAATATAATTAAATGGATAATTAAATAGTTAATAGTGTGATAGCGTATAAACTTTGCGGTTCATCACATGTCAATTGTTGAAAAAAAAAGGGATTAATTACTCATTCGTCAGCGAAGAAAGTGACATAAAATTAAATTTGACATGAAGTTTGAACATTATTTTAGCAGGCTTTGAATATTTTTATATGGTTCGATCATTATCGACGAGATAATGACTCGATTACGTCGATAGAAACTTAATTTTCTTGTTGAGATGTTACTTGTTTAAGAAATTAAACCATTTATATTGCATAGATTAATGAATATATGTGTCTTTCCATGAGAGCAAATATTCAAATTGCAGAGAAAAGATATGATCTTTAATTAGAGAAAAGTTAAAATAAATTGGTGACAATTTCAGCATATTGAACATCCACATAAAAGCTACAGAGATAGCCATTCTCTTACAAACAGTGGATGAAAAGAAAATGGAAAACATTTTTTGACTCTTGATCTTGTTAGTAAACAGCTTGATTTATTAGAGAAGTGAGATAAAGCTTACCGAAAAGGATAGAGAAAAAAAAGAGAGAGTAAATTTAAGTGTTATTCATGCAATTTTTATCTTAACATATTGTTCGTCAGATATTAAATGCAGTGTGTGAAATGTATGGATCGGGCGATAATTTCTCCGAAAGCAGAAGCCTAAATTGCCAATTCAGAGATGCGCACTTGGTTACGCACAAAACATGCCTATTTGTTGCCTTCTAGAACAATTTCCTCTTTTGCTAAGAATTTGATAAATAAGAAGCGAAAGATTACAATTTGTGATTCAGAATTAAAATTTGTTAGGAAGATTTTAATAAGAATTTAGCTAGATATCTGAAAAAACTAATTTCCGAACTTGCGACCTTACGTACCGAACATCGAGCTCTTAACCAACATAAAAGTATTAGTAATCTCTCAAATATCCTCCACAAAACAAAATTTATATATATAGAAGGGTATGAAATGTCCAAAACAACATTCAAAAGCTACTCTTATCACCAAATGGACACTAGTTAAGGATGCATTGAATGAATGAACTAAGCTATTTTAACCAATTTCCCCCTCCTCTTTATTGAAGCTCCACATGTGATTCAAACTGCATCTACAACAACACCCATGCATACCTACACCTAACCCTGCGATATCCTCTGCATCTCACCACCCAATATATATATATATATATATACACTATTGAAGCCACATGGGATTTGTTTCTCAGAATGGAAATAACAGAGTGCTTATCCATTTGACAACCATTTCAACAAAACCCACAATAACTAGCTCCTATATATACCTGCCTTTTGAAAATGTCATCCTATTCCTTGGACATTTATGATTTATGACACCACTTCAATTGAGAACCTCAAATTCACAAATTCCAATTTCCAACAAGATTCTTTAGTTCCAAACTAGAGGAATCATAATATGGTATATATAATATATATATATATATATATATATATATATATATATATATGCTTTTGTATAGGCTTGTTTAATTAATATTGATGTGCTATACATGGGTGATATAGTGAATAATCTTGTTTTGGGGGCCAAAACAAATAAATTAACACAAAACCAGGTTCACACTTTTTTTGACCCTTCTTGGTTTTCACTAATATCATGTTTATCTCTTTTCGATCACACACACACACACACACACACACACACACACACATATATATATATATATATATATATATATATATATAACCACAAATCATGGGAGTCAAAAGGGATAGTGACAAATTCGTCCTCTCCTTGGAATCTTGTAATTTTGGGCACTTCTCTCTATCTCCTCACATATTATCAATGAGCCCACTTTGTCGTGTACTCTCTCTACACCTCTTCTTTAGACAAACACACACACGCTTTTGCACTTCCACACAGAGTGCATTTCTTCAACAAAGCGAGTTCCATTAGGAATTCTCTCTTTTATCTCTCTCTTTATGTGTATCTTGTGTTGCATGGTATGCTCATTTGAGGGTCTTTTAGTAGGAGAAGGCCATGGAAGGTGGAGTTCATGAAGCCGATGCGTCGGCTTTTCGAGAGTGCTTCTCTCTTTCATGGAGGAATCCATACGTTCTTCGCCTCGCGTTTTCGGCGGGGATCGGAGGCCTCCTCTTTGGCTATGATACTGGTAAAGGCTTTTTTACATGCAGTACAGGATGTTAACTTGGTAATAATTTTTTCCTGTGCCTACTGTTTAGTTCAAGAGAAACCTCCTTTTAATTCTTTTTTGGTTCAAATAAATGACTCTGCTATTTTTGAGGATTTCATTCTGATTCATACAATAGCCTAAAAACTGACACTATAAAAGAAACGCAAAGTAACCAATAATTTTACAAGACAGAGAAGCAGTTGTACAACAACATCTGACCAAAAAGTTGAGAAATTGAGTTACAATTAGCTGTTAGTTGAAGTGATCTCAGTGCATTAATGTTGTTGTTTGATGGCCCTCTGATTCGATCAGGAGTAATTTCTGGTGCTCTGCTTTACATTCGCGATGATTTCCCTTCAGTTGACAAGAAGACATGGCTGCAGGTAATGAATTACATCTAATCCCTTCCAGTTTTCTTTTTTTTGGGGTGTCAAAGAAGATCTCTGTATTATGTTTCAGTTTGTTGTTTTTATGAAGCAAACTGTTTCATACAAAGGATACTGCAGAAATTAGTTGTATGCAACTTACTCTACATGCCTAGTCTAACTTTAATAAGATCTATGTAGAAGTGTAAATTTTGTATCACACTATTGAGCAACTGTTAAGGCCCTGCCAATATGTAGGTTCATCAGTATCAGTAGATTAAGTTCGAGAAAATTATGTACACCCAACAGTTGTTTAACCAATCTCTTTTACTCTTTTAACAAAGCAGCGGCGATCTTTGTGTTGCTGCCAAATTCATCAGAAAACTGTTTTACTTTGGTTCTCTTCAAACAATTGCGGAAGCAAACATTACAAAGACAAATGTTACAATTTCCGAACAGAGAAGGTCTCAAGGAATGAATTAATTCTAATTGCTGCAAATCCTCTATGTTGATGGTGGAAAATTTTATGTATGCAGGAGAGTATAGTGAGCACTGCAGTGGCGGGCGCGATCATAGGAGCAGCGATTGGAGGATGGGCGAACGATCGATTTGGACGGAGAGCCTCGATCCTGGTTGCAGATTTCCTATTCTTCGTGGGGGCGGTGATCATGGCTTCTGCTCCTAACCCGGCCCTCCTCATCGTCGGCCGTGTATTCGTAGGTCTCGGCGTCGGCATGGCGTCGATGACCGCCCCGCTTTATATATCAGAAGCCTCGCCAGCGAGAGTCCGAGGAGCACTAGTCAGCACCAATGGCTTCCTCATCACAGGAGGCCAGTTTCTGTCCTATCTCATCAATCTAGCCTTCACAAATGTAAGGAACAACAGAAGTAGGGCCTATCAAATTTCACGCGCCGCAACCGTAGATTCAGTTACCATCAACAGCTCACAACTAACAAAACCGACAGTAATATGATGAAACACAACAGAAATAACTGGAACCAAATAGACAAAAGTTGAGGAGCTGTTGATCTTCTGAAAACGAAGCGAAATCTTATGACGCAGAAATATGTTCTTCTTTCAGGCGCCAGGAACCTGGAGATGGATGCTTGGCATTGCAGGAGTTCCGGCGCTAGTTCAGTTTGTGCTGATGCTGCTTCTTCCCGAATCTCCTCGGTGGCTTTACAGAAAGGTTTTGTGAAAGTTTCTCTATTTATATTCGATAGGAATCCGCTTGTAGGTACCTAACTTCGAATACGTATTAAATATATGTTGTCCAATTCCTGTTAATTCAGAGAAGGGAAGAAGAAGCTGAGGCAATATTAAGGAAAATATACCCGCCTGACGAGGTCGAAGGGGAGATCCAAGCTCTCAGAGAATCAGTCGAGGCAGAAACCGAAGAGAAAAAGTCGTCAGACAAGATCAGCTTCATCAAGCTGCTGAAAACCAAAACAGTGAGGAGAGGGCTAGTTGCAGGAGTTGGGCTTCAGGTTTTCCAGCAATTCGTCGGCATAAACACGGTAATGTACTACAGCCCTACCATAGTCCAATTAGCCGGGTTCGCGTCGAACCAAACCGCGCTCGCGCTCTCCCTCGTGACGTCCGGGCTTAATGCTATGGGGTCTGTAGTTAGTATCTACTTCATTGACAGAACAGGAAGGAAGAAGCTGCTGGTTATCAGCTTATGTGGTGTTGTCATGTCCCTTGCTGTTCTGTCAGCAGTTTTCCATGAGACCACTTCACACTCTCCGAGTGTTAGTCGGTCCGCGACCGCACACTTCGCGGGCAATACCTGCCCCGGTTACAGCGCGGCGTCGACGACTTCGTGGGATTGCATGAGATGCCTCAAAGCCTCCTCCCCCGACTGCGGATTTTGCGCTTCCGGAACTGATAAGGTAACCATTCTCAAACTTTAAAAGGTATCCTGATTTGTAGTATTAAGTGTCAGAGACTGAATTATACAGAAACTCAACTGCAGCTATTTCCTGGAGCATGTTTGATCTCGAATTCGACGGTGAAGGGCCTATGCCACGGAGAAGGCCGGCTGTGGTACACCAGAGGATGTCCGAGCGATACGGATGGCTAGCGCTGATTGGCTTGGCTCTCTACATCATATTCTTCTCCCCGGGGATGGGGACCGTGCCGTGGATCGTGAACTCGGAGATATATCCTCTGAGATACCGCGGCGTTTGCGGCGGCATCGCGGCTACCGCAAACTGGATATCTAATCTGATTGTGGCACAATCTTTCTTGTCGCTGACGCAGGCCATCGGGACGTCGTGGACATTCATGATCTTCGGCGTGATATCATTGTTCGCATTGTTCTTCGTGCTGATCTTCGTGCCGGAGACCAAGGGGCTGCCGATCGAGGAGGTCGAGAAGATGCTAGAGCAATGGGAACTGAGTCTCAGGTTCTGGGCTAAACGGCCGGAGAAAATCAAAAACAATTCAGGTGTATGAGTGCTCTGAATTTGAGTTAATGCATTGAGTTTGTAATCAATTTCAAACATTTCAACAAACAAAACAAAAACACTTTTATTAGATGAGAACTACGGTACAAAGCCTATTTGGTTCTTCAAAATAGAGTTTGGCGCGTATTTAGAACGGAGGGATTCGACGGTCGAGATCGCAGGGGAGGAGGTGACCTGGTTGGGCCAGGCCCATCCAAGCGTTTGTTTCTGGCCCAACACGTGATCATATGGGCCTAGAATATATGGGCCTCGGCCACTAATGATTACATTGAGCACGTGTTCAGCTCGTTTAGACTCTATTTGGATGCATGAATATATGATCTTTTCTTTGATGTAATTAATAAGTATGCAGTATTTAGAAGATGAGATGTGTGATCAAATATCTACAAATAATATCATATATTTGACCTTTCGAACTATTTTTTTCGGTACAAAATAAATTACTTGGTAGGTAAAATATATATATATATATATATATATATATATATATATATATATATATATATATATATATATATATATATATATATATATATATATATATATATATATATATATATTGAGAGATAGGTAGCGCGTCGCCGTTTATTTCGTTTAGAAATAAAAAACTTGTTAAAATGTAAATCGGCAGGATTGACTAGGATGCAAGTGCAAACAGCCTTTTTAATAAAACAAAATTATTATGAACATTATTCGACCTCTCAAATATTAAAAATCGAAATTTCAGTTTCCAATCACACACAATAAAAGAACAAAATCATGCCAAGTTAGGCCTGTGAATTTGCTTTTTAATAACACTCCATCAATTCTGATCTATTTTAATTTAAATTACTATCCTAGTCAAGTTAAAACTAAAAACATGCTTAGATCGATCATTTATTTTGTGGAATTTTACTTCAAAGTGTTGTGAATTTCCTTAGTAATTAACAACGAATCGATAACTCATCAATTAAAATAGGGTAACTCAAATAATCTAAATCAAGATCAATTAAAGTCGAAGGAGAAATAATTTTTACTTTAAATCGAGCCTCTCTCTCAAGCATACCATCCACTCACACGGCGAAACGTGTCTTCGAACATCCAATCGCAATCCAACAAGTGGGGAGCTAACAAGCAATTAGCAACGTTAATTAAACCCACTTGCGCCATAATTAAGTTCCAAAGGATCACTCTTTTAATTCCCTCTCTTTTTATTTTATAAAAATAAAAAAAATAAAATAATATTATATTCCGTATATTTACGGGCACGCTGTCCTATCCATGCAACACTCCACTGGGGGGGAAATTTTCTCCTGCTGTTGCTGCATTGCTGGTACCGGCATCGCCATTACTTTTTGGCCGCTTTTTCTCCGGCAAGACGCCGCGCATCGGCACACGCGTCGCCCCCTCGCCGATCTCGAAGGGCTCTCCCTCCGTGGCCGGCCACCGAGAGACAACACACGCCGTGGATCGGGATCGGGAAACACAAAAATATATTTGCGAGGAAGGGATTGGATTAAAATAATGGGCGCTTGTGCGTATCAAAGGACCAGGCTTTATGGTCCACAAATTGTACTATAAAAATGCTCTCGATCGGATAACTTATTTTACTTTTGGTCAAGGACTATAAGACTAGGGTTTGTTAACTTAAAAAAAGATTAAAGGATGTGGATAGAGATCTTATTTGGAGATTGGTTATATCCACTTTTTTAATTAAGAAATGGATTATGATCAATTAATGTCGCCAGCTGAACTAATTAAGAGAGCAAAGGGTAGCAGTAGCTTTTATGAATTGTTTATTTAGCCAATTAAAAAAAAATTATATGGATGAAAGAAAACTTTTAAAAAATTAATTAACTACCCATGGTGTTGATTAATTGTTCATTTTTTTTTTTTTTGGTTTAAACAAACTATAAATTGCTATTTTGTGATTGCTTACGTCTCGTCTAATTGGATGCTTGTGAATTTGTTGCATATCAAAACTATTGAACATAAGTGGACTTTTGATACAAATGCTTATCCAAATATATAGCACTTTTCAAGTGGCTTTTTTTTTAAAAAAAAAAAATATTGCACCCGCGACTAGACCAAACAAGCCCTTAACGACAACATTAGTACTCCTATAATAAAACATCCTAGCTAGTGTATTTGAGTTAATTAATAGCTGATGTTAATTCACTCTAATCTTTATTGCAAGGCATAGAAGGGGAATTAATTAATGATAATAATAACGTGGATCTACATTAATTCTAGGTTATAAAGGATCTAATGCTCTACCCAATTACTACATGTATATACAATGATCTTAATTTATTTGCAAAAGAATCCCAAATGGATGCTATGATTCTAATTAAGATTCTGTGATCTACTTGTACAAAAACAGTTGTCATAATAGAGTAGTACTCTATTCGTAAATGAGTGACAAAAAAGATAATGGATGGAGAGGATATATGCTTTGATAATTCACTACACCCATACATGCATGCATGCATGGGCCCAAGTTGCGACACAAGAGAGTGATAAGTATCCATGATTAAAAGAGGGTACAGGGAGACATGAAATTGTGCGAACGCACTCTCTCTTGCTTGCTTTTATTTAATTTAATTCCTTGCAGGTTATTACACTCGATCGGAGCAGTGTGTCGATGATCGATCACTTTGAAATCATCTCATTCAGATCTCCCTGCATGTGGGTGGTAGGTCCACTTTACGTGCTTTCCTTTTCCCTCCAAGCTGGGATGTTTGATTTAAATTATAACACTTTTGCTTTCTAATGTCCATGATTAATTGTTTCTCTAATTTAATTTGTTCGTTAGAAATATAATGTTAGCGTGCATGTAAACGATAATTATTACTAGGATTAATGAGAGGAGAGGATAAGATGATCAACTAATTAATGGCTTACAATGCGTACGTGCATATGGTACATCTTAGAGAGGGAAAAGAAGATGTTTCTGATCGAGGGGTATTATGATCTACACAAATATTACTCATGTAACATGCACGTATTTCTCATCATGTAACAAGCACGTATTTCACCGACCATCCCTAGAGCAACTGACAAAGGGCTTGGTGGTTGGTACTCAAGATTCAAGACCCAAGCAATTTCACATTTCTAACTAAGCTTTATTTTAAATGAAATAAATGAAACGATAGCGTCTACTTATCTCTAAAAAAAAAAAAAAAAAAATGTAGTGCAAGTTCATCTTAAATAACAAGGTAGATAGGAAAAGAAATTTAATTAAGTAATAGATCCCAGTGCATCTATACATCTATATATACACGCACCATCCATATATTAATCAAGCCTCCGTCTCTAACATTGATTGAATATATGTAACAATTACCGACCGTCTCTAGAGCAAGTGGCGAAGGATTTGGTCGTTGATACCCGAGTTCGAATCCTAGTTGATTCACATTTCTAGCTAAGTTTATTTCTTAATGAAATAAACGCGAATGTATCACCTATCTCTCTCAAAAAAGAAGAAGAATAATATACGTAACAATTTTTAGTGTTTGATGTTATCGAGGACTGATTAATGTGCGACATACCAGACTTATGATTTTAGCAGAGATGCAGGCAATAATTTCACAAGAGTAGGGGCCGGCTATATTAGGGATGCAATCGGATCCGGGTAGCTGGAGCTTCCGCTCCAATCCGTCCCGAATGGGGCAGAAAAAAAATAAATGAATTTGGAATGGAAAACGAGATAATTTTTATGATTCGAAACGAATCCCGCGTAGAAAATGGAGAAATTTTAACTCGCTCCGCATCCGCCATGAAAATCATTTATATTTTTAAAAAACATCCTTAAAAAATAATTTATTTACAAAAAAAAAAATCAAAATGTGCTATTATTTCTCATGTATTTGAGATTTTTGAATTTTGCTTCGAATTGAAATTGATATATTTTATTTTTATAATTGAAGTTGTTAATTATATATATAATATGAACTAGGCTACTATGCTATTAATAGCACTAAGTCGTCGGTGTTATCAAGTTTTTAGCCATTGGATTGAGAGATGTGCGGTTAGGATGATGTGGGTTCCCTAGGGTTGAGTGAGTAGTTGGTTGAATAGTATGATCTAACGGATGAAAATGATAAAAAAAAGTAGATTTAACGGCGGAAAACTTGGTAGCACAAAGTGCTTTGTGCTATTGATAGCATAGCAACCGGACTCTATATAATATTATTAAAAATTATTAATTTATATTTTATAACTATTCATAATAGTATAATTTTATAAAAAAATATTAGTTGATGGGACAGATTCCGGGCTACGAGATAAGACAGATTATAAGATATATTTTTTAATCCGTCACGAATTCGGGACGGAAGGCAGGACGAAATTTTGGTAGTTGGGACGGGAGGCGGGACAGGATTCCCGTCTCCGGACTCCCATTTCCCGGATCAGCCCTGTTTGCATCCCTAGGCTATATATTATATATATGCGAGAAGCTCTTTTGGCCTAGATGATGATGATGATGGAGAGCATGTGGTAATTAACTATATCTTATGAAAAAATATAGTAAGGATTCAAGAAAGATTCGGGAATTAATTAAAGGAGAGAGAGAGATGGAATTTATGATAAGATTGCTTTCATGCTGGTGCAGCTTGGTTCAGTTAAAGAGTGTACTAATTACAAAAGAAAGATTGTTTAACTATCAAAATCATGATAGTTCATTTCTCCTGCCATTTTTCTTTACTATATATTCTGAAACCATCCCCACAATTAAGTTTTTGTCATCATTCACTATTCTTCGATCGTATTTGAAGATTCGTGATGATTAAATAGTTGATCTTTAACACGGTATATATTAAAGTTCGTTTTAAGTGATCTCTTAATTCCTCTTCGATAGTTAATTGCTAAGTTTAATTAGCATCACTTAATTGCTATGCTAAAATTATTTCTGAACTGTTTTATAAAATTAAATTGGTTAGATATAAATATGTATTGTTATGGATGCATTATTAATGGAGGAAATTAAACGGTGAAAATTATTCCATTTTGTGCTTATTTAGCAATTAATTATATAACTAGTTAGTCATTCATTTATATTCTCATGTCGAGTCTGTTAAGTTTTAAAGTGAATTTATTGTCTTTTTATTTGTTAAGTTATGTTTTGTATGTGTTCTCATATCTTGCTCTGCATCTCACATAGCCCAGGGTTCACCTTTCAACTTCCATTCATAAATATACTACACTTTCCAACTTAAGTTTCTCTTGGTCTATGTGAGCAGCTTGCATGCATCTTAATTATGAGAACATGTGAATTAACTTAGTTGGTTTTTTCCCTGCTTTTGGACGTAGCTTATGTAGTGGGTATTATGATAATTAACTAAGTGAGAAAGTTGTCTTGTTCCTCCATTGTTCTTGTTCTTCTTCTCTAACTTGGTATGATCTTGGGTTAGTGGTATTCCTGATCCACTATTTGAAGTAGTGAGTTTCCAATCCGCGGATCTCGCTATTTCGTTACATGGTATCAGAGCCTCGACGGAGGTGACGGTGCATTGCAAGACTTCCCTTAGAGAAGAAGACGGTGTAGAAAATGGAGACAAGTGGTCGAGTTGTCGGACTCGGGGTGGAGATTCTCAACCAATCCAACTACAAAGTTTGGAAGTCGTGTTTGGAGTCGTACCTTATCGGCGAAGATCTTTGGGATGTCGTCGGCGGTGGTTTTCGACGAGCTCCAGCGGATACTCCTGAAAATAGGGAGGCCCTAAAGAGATGGAGGACTTTGAATGCGAAGGCGGAGTTTGTCTTGAAGAGGTCCATCTCTCATGACTTGTTCGAGCATATTATCGGGTGCAAGACAGCGCGAGAAATTTGGGAGACTCTAGATGGGTTGATGAATAAAAAGAACAATGCTCGGCTACAACTCCTTGAGAATGAGTTAGCTAATACCATTCAAGGTAATCTCTCTATCTCCCAATATTTCTTAAAGGTCAAAAATCTCTGTTCTGAAGTTTCAGCATTGGATTCGGATGAGCCTATTTCGGAGGCGCGGATGAAACGTAACATTATCCGTGGTCTCAACAAGGAGTACCATGCTTTTATTACCTCTATTCAGGGGTGGCAAAGACAACCTTCCTTGGTGGAGTTTGAGAACCTTCTTGCTTCCCAAGAGTTGCTCGCTCGACAAATGGGGATGTTCTATTTCCTGGAGCAATGAGGAGGTTTTGTTCGCAGGAAATAAGAAAGGTTACAGCAGAGAAGAGAAGAAAAAAGATTATAAGAAAGATGGAGAGTCCACTTCTAATGGCGAGAAGAAGTGGAAGAAAGTGATCAAGTGTTATCGATGTGGCAAGCTAGGCCATATCAAGAAGAATTGCCGAGTCAAGTTGAAGGAAGGAAACGTTGCCGACAAATGTACCGGCTCTCATGAAGTGGAAGATTGGGGAAATTGTTTCATGGCAGAGACTTCTAATATTGCAGCCTCAACTTCTATTAATTATGAAGAAGATTGGATTGTGGACTCCGGATGCGGTCATCATCTCACCGGCAATGACTCTAAGTTCTTGAGCCTTCAACGACACGAAGGCAATGATGCTATTATTACGGCGGATAACACCATTCACTCGGTGGAGCATGAAGGTCCGGTTACTATTAAAGGCAGCAACAATGGCAATCCTATCAATCTTAATAGTGTCTATCATGTGCCGGGAATGAAGAAGAACCTTTTCTCTGTCGCAAATGCTGTGGACGCAGGACACTATGTTTTATTCGGGCCTAAAGACGTGAAGTTTTTAAAGAACATCACCGACTTGCAAGCGGAGGTGGTTCACACCTGCAAGGGTAAATGATTTATTTGTTTTATCTGCTTCGATTTCTTCTTCTTATGTTGATAAGATGAAAACAAATAATGGGGCATATGGCATGCAAGATTGGGGCACCTTGGTATGGATAAACTCAAGGTTATGGTGTCAAAAAATTTGGTGAATGGTTTACCCAATCTTGCTACCTTTGGTAGTAGTGAATTATGTGAAGGATGTCAATATGGAAAGGCACATCGCCTTCCATTTGATAAGTCCGTCACTAAAAGTAAAGCTCCATTGGATCTTGTCCATAGTGACTTGATGGGTCCTACTTCGACACCTTCTTATTCGGGCTCTCGTTACATGTTATTGTTTGTTGACGATTTCACAAGATACACTTGGGTGTACTTTGTCAAGGAGAAGTCCGAGGTATTTTCTAAATTCATAGAGTTCAAAGAGACAGTTGAAGGCGTGGTCAATCGCAAGATCAAATGTTTGCGTACCGACAACGGTGGCGAGTTCACTTCAAAGGAGTTCCTTTCTTTTTGCCGCCAACAAGGAATCAAACGGGAGCTTTCTTGTGCCTACACCCCTCAACAAAATGGAGTTGCGGAGAGAAAAATTCGGCATCTCGTGGAGACATGCAAGTCTTGGTTGCATGCGAAGAATTTACCCAAAGCCTTATGGGCGGAGGGTATGGCATGTGCGGCATATGTGATAAATCGTGTGCCTTTATGTCCAACCAACTTCAAGTCTCCTTATGAGTTGATGTGGGGTGAGAAACCTACTGTTAAGCACTTTAAAGTTTTTGGCTCTACTTGTTATGTTCATGTTCCAGGTAACTTGAGAGGCAAGCTTGATCCAAAAGCTAAGAAGTGCATATTCATTGGCTATGACGAGAGGAAGAAAGGATGGAAATGCATGGATCCGGAGACCAAAAAATCTGTGGTCTCAAGGGATGTGGTGTTCGACGAGTTATCTTCTTACTACTCTTCTCAATCCACTTCTACAATTGAGGTGATGAGTCATGCACAAGTAGAGACGGTGCCTCAAGTAAGCGAAAGCATGCAAGTTCCTTCTAGTGCTCCTACTTCCCCTATTTTGGAGAGGAGCAAAGTCCAAGGGGAGCCATGATAATGAAGATCATCAAGAAGAAGTACAATTACTTCGACGTTCACAAAGAAATATTGTGAAGCCGATTCGCTATCGGGACGGGAACCTTGTGAGTATGGTTTCTTGTTTTTTTTTGGTCCTATTGATGAACTTGAACCTCCTAATTTCAGCGAAGCACATGGTGTGAAAGAATGGGATGATGCTATGGATGAAGAAATGAAGGCACTCATCAAGAACGAGACGTGGGATCTTGTTCCAAAATCTGAAGATGTGAAGCCAATCACTTGCAAATGGGTTTATAAAGTGAAGCGCAACCCAAATGGTAGCGTTGCTCGCTGCAAAGCTCGGCTTGTGGCGAGGGGTTTTTCACAAAAATATGGCGAAGATTATGAAGAAACCTTCAGCCCCGTTGCCAAAATGACTTCCGTTCGTGTGGTGATATCTTTGGCGGCTAGTCTCGGTTGGAAGTTATGGCAACTTGACGTGAAGAATGCTTTCTTATACGGAGAGATTGACAAAGACATGTACATGGAGCAACCGCCGGGCTATGTTTCGGAAATTCATCCGGATTATATTTGCAAGCTTAAGAAGGCTCTTTATGGGTTGAAGCAAGCGCCAAGGGCATGGTATGGTAAAATTGCCGAATATTTACAATTTTGTGGTTATCTTGCTTCGAATTCGATTCTAGCTTGTTTATCAAGAAAGTCTGGAAACTTGCATATTATTGTTCTCTTGTATGTGGATGACATGATTGTCACGCAATAGTGATGGAGAAGTTGCAAGACTTCGAGCCGAGCTCTCTATTCGGTTCGAAATGAAGGACTTAGGTGAGCTTCACCATTTTCTTGGATTGGAGGTGGAGAAAGTGGAGAATAGAATTTTCATGCATCAAAAAGGCTATGCTAAAAAAATTGTTGGAAGGTTTGGTATGCTCAGTTCAAAACAGTGCTCTACTCAACTTGATACTAATATTAAGTTACGACGAGAAGAAGGCAATCTTATCCCAGATCCTCAACCATATCGGGCACTTGTTGGAAGTCTTATTTATTTGACTATTACAAGACCGGACATTGCGATTGCGTCGGTCTTGTGAGTCGCTACATGCAATCTCCAAGGAAGCCTCACTCGAAGCGGCAAAGAGAATATTAAAATATGTTAACTCTACTCTTGATTTTGGCTTACTTTTCAGGAATGGAGTTTCTTTTATATTGCAAGGTTATGCGGATGCAGACTTAGGAGGGGATTTAGATGATCGACGATCTACATCGGGCTATATGTTTACATGTGGTTCAGCGGCTATCTCTTGGTGCAGCAAGAAACAAGATTCGGTGTCGCTCTCTACCACGGAGGCCGAATACAAGGCATCCTCGTTAGCAGCTCAAGAATGTGTGTGGTTGCGGCGGTTGGTCAAAGATGTTCATTCATCAATTTCTACCCCGACTATAATTTTTGGTGATAATCAGAGCGCACTAAAGCTTGCAACCAATCCGGTTGTCATGCGCTCAAAGCATATTGAGATCGAGCATCATTTTATCCGTGAGAAAGTTCTTCAAAACATCATTCATGTTGAAGAAGTTCAGAGTAAAGATAATTGCGCGGATATCTTCACCAAGTCGCTTTCTAAAGGACCATTCGAACTACTTCGCGGCAAGCTCGGACTTGTTTCTAAAAATTCACTTTAAGGGGGAGTGTTAAGTTTTAAAGTGAATTTATTGTCTTTTTATTTGTTAAGTTATGTTTTGTATGTGTTCTCATATCTTGCTCTGCATCTCACATAGCCCAGGGTTCACCTTTCAACTTCCATTCATAAATATACTACACTTTCCAACTTAAGTTTCTCTTGGTCTATGTGAGCAGCTTGCATGCATCTTAATTATGAGAACATGTGAATTAACTTAGTTGGTTTTTTCCCTGCTTTTGGACGTAGCTTATGTAGTGGGTATTATGATAATTAACTAAGTGAGAAAGTTGTCTTGTTCCTCCATTGTTCTTGTTCTTCTTCTCTAACTTGGTATGATCTTGGGTTAGTGGTATTCCTGATCCACTATTTGAAGTAGTGAGTTTCCAATCCGCGGATCTCGCTATTTCGTTACAGAGTCTAAATGAGTGGAGCATGCCATGTGAGAGACACCACAATACTGTGATGCTTCAAATTAAAGTCCTGTACTCTCCTACAAGCAACCAAATATCGTATAAGTACTTTGTTCAACATGTATTAGGTTTCGTTTGGAATTGCGGAAAGATTACGTTACGTGCGGTGAGATAATACTTTGTTTGTTTCTGTACGTAACATTGCGTTTCCTATATTAGGATGGGTACGTAGGTTACGATATATTTTCTACGGTCCCACCGAAAAATGCAGAAGTATACCCTTATATACTTTTTCCACAATTCCATTTTATCTATGCCTCAATAAAAAAAACTAAGCCTTAATTCAGTATACAATTTTTTTTTTCTTTTTTTTTTTCCCAACAGTTTTGTTACTAAGGTTTTTTAATATTTATATGAAATTTGCATAAATTTAAAGGAGCACAAATGAACACAAGGGAAAGAAAAAAGGAACAGTACTGATGAGGTCTACATATATATAAGAGATTTGAACTACATATATATTCCTTCATGGATTTAGCAATCTCTTCCTAGTGAGTGAAGCTTTCATTTTGTTTGTAGATCAAGGCATGTGGTAGATAATTAATCTGCTTATAACGACAGATCTTACATCAAATCGTTTGGTGCGACAAAACGACATTCTAACATTTTGACATTGAAATCGTAGCAAATTAAGCACCAATTAGTATCTTGATCCTGCAAAGCCTTCTACAATGTTTTTCTCTAATTAGTTCTTGTTTTAAATGTAATGGCTCCAATTGACCATCTCGATGATTAACTGATCTCTAATCTTCACTTGATTAGTACATTCGTTACTAATCCTCTAGGAGAAGCCAAGGCTAAATGCCTATTTTGTTTGTTTGTTTGTTTTTTTTTTTTTGAGAGATAGGTATATAGCATGCTACGTACCCGCTTCGTTTTATTTCATTTAGAAATAAACTTAGCAAGAAATGTGAATCAATTAGGATTGACTTGGGTTCGATCTAACTCATGCCTATTTTGTTGATCGAGCTTATATAATTTCAACTCTGTACAGTTAAGTATTTGATAAATAAAAACTAAAGTGAAATATAAATTAAATTTTATAATTTTTCGACATCATTTACCTTACGATCAAATTTACCTTACGATCAAAATGTCACAAAATTGATAATTTTTAACGGTCGATATAGAATATTTACTAGTTTAACGGTATAAAAGAATCGAAATCACTTAAATTTTTGATAGAAAATTCTATTCACCACATAGATAAAGATTAATAACTCCGATCTTAAATTGAAGAATCTGATCATCCATTTTAAAGACGTCGTTCGATTTTGACCGTTCATATTATACCCGTTTGATGAACTTTCTTATCATTTTGAAAACTTACGAAATTTATTTTCTAAAAATTTTAAATACTCTAAATTATATTTAACGGAGTGGGTCGTAAATTCGAAAGCTCTAATATTAAAAATAACTTATGAATACAAAGTGCTCTATACTTTGGATATAGATTTTGATTGTATCCGACCCGAACTCGACCATAGGGGATAGGAATAGGAATATGCCCTTATCCCCCCTTTATACCAAAATGCTAATTTTTTACTCGAAAATAGTAGTTCTTGGTTATTCCCACCAACACTTTCATTTTCTATATAAAACTACCTAATATTTTTTTTATCCCCCGGGAATAATCTAATTTTTATCCGAACGCTATTTTTCTTATCCACATTTCATACTTGTATCTACTTTTGTAATAATTAATTCTTACTTATATCCGAATCAAAAGTACCATAAGAATATAGTAGCCGATTGTGAAAAAAGAAGATATTCATGTATTTATATATTTAACAAATATTGAGCGGAGTGGAAGAGATGAGAGTAGAGTACCATGTGCTCTCCTCTTTAGGGATGGTCAGGGGTGGAAACGAGCCGAGCTCGAGCGAGCTTACCTCAGCTCAAGCTTGGCTTGAAATTAATTTCGAGCCTAAATTTAGGCTCAAGCTCGGTTTGAAATTAATTCGAATGGAGCGAGCCTAACTTGAGTCGAGCGGTAGAAAGTATTTCTATGGCTATTGAACGTAATGCAATTAATAATTTAATTTTTATAAAATATTATCTTATATTTGATACAAAAAATATCTAATAGTTCAACATATAAAATGAACGCATGAAATACGAAATTATAATATTATAAAAATTAGGAAAAATAACTCTGCGGGCAAGGGAAAAAGAGAAAGAGAGCAATTAGAGTAGAATTTTAATGGTTTGGTTTTGTGGACCCAATAATCTAAATTCTATATACATATAATTAAAATACATAATATATATTATTTTATATAATTAAAGTATATATTATATATAATTATATATAGAGAGAGTTCGGCTACTATATTGTTTTGAGTATAGATCCATTTATACTCATCAGTTTTCGACCGTTGGATTTATCCTTTTAATTATTTCAATCCTAGGGGACTACTATCATCCTAATCGCACATTCAACGACAAAAAATTTATAAGTATAAAAAGATCTATACTTGTAAGAGTATAGTAGCTATATATATATACATATATTTAGACTACTATACTATTAATAGTGCAAATGGCTTGCTATTAGGTTTTGGACCCTTGTATGAAGGGATGGGCAGTCAGGATGGTAGTAGCCCCCTAGGGTTCAGTGGGTGGTTAGTTGAATAATGTGATCTAGCGGATGAAATTAGCCAAAGAGATAGATCTGACGACAAAAACTCGAGAATACCAAATGTTTGGTACTATTGGAATTAAGTACAGTAGCTGAACTCTATATATATAGGTAAATCTAACGATAGAAAACTTGATTGCACAAAATGCTCAGTATTATAGTATAGATAGTATAGTAGCCGGAATATATATAGAGAGAGAGCTAGAGTCTGACTACTATATTATCGATAGTACAAAATGCTTAGTGCTATCGAATTTTGTACCGTTAGATTTAACCCTCTGACTATTTTCACCCATTATATTATACTATTCAATTAATCCTACTCAATTATAGAGAATCACTATCATCCTAACTACACATCTCATCATCCAATGACCGAAAACCTAACAAAGTGGTTGGTCTTATTAATGATTGTAGATATATATATAATCGAGCTTTCGAGCTTTTCGAGCCTAATTCGAACGAGCCTAGTAATACTCAAGCTCGGCTTGAAATTAATTTCGCCTAAATTTAGCCGTTTCGGCTTAATTAATTCGAGCTTGGAATTAATTCGAGCCGAGCTCGAGCGAGCCAAATATCGAGCCGAACGCGAGTCGAACACGAGCCGGCTCGCTCATTTGCCAGCCCGGATGGTAGATTGGTAGATGAGGGTCAGTGGCAGTTGCGTGAATAAATGGGAAGTGGAGGGGGGGATTTTGAGGGGATTCCACTATATAAAGCGGGAGGGGACGGCGCTGTGTCTCTGACCTTTCCCGATAAGCTCGGTGATTGCTCAGATGGGAACGCCTAGGGCATCGATCCTCGAGCTCTCTCTCTCCCCTTTAAAAAAAAAATACAATTAATTAAGAAACTCTACTAAGCTCCAACACATCCCACACCTCCCCCCTCCTCTCTCTCTCTCTCTCTCTCTCTCTCTCTCCCCCTTCTCCGCCCCCGCAAAACCCTAAGCTCGCGTCCTCTTCCTCTCTCTCTCTCTCTCTGTCTCTCTCTATATCGGGGGGAGATCACGGAGCGGAGGGGGAGATCGAGGGCCGGTAATGGCGGATTCTTGTCCGAGGGGGGCGTAGAGATCGGGATAGTGTAGGGGGTTGCTTACCTTAGAAACGACTCCCCTTGAACAATGCGGAGGGGACGGACGAAGAGGGGCGAGGAAGCGTAATGCGGGTGGATCGGCGGTGCTTCGAGGCCGAGAGAGAGCGCAATTGTTGAAGTCCCGGTTTGCCTTTTGGCGTGGATCTGGGACTGGGACGAGAACGGCGTGGATCGGAGATTTCTTCTCGATCGAGGTGAGATTCTTGTTCGACGAAAAGAAGATGGCGAGAGCGTGTTCTTGTTGATTCTTTTCTTGCGAGATTTCGTGCTTAAAGAGTGGGCTTTGCTTCTTTTCTTGTGCTTTTTTTCGTGTTTTTGCTTTGGCTTTCTACGTTTGCTTTTCCCATCTTTCTGTTGAATTCAAATTCGTGCCCTCACGCCGTGGGCAAAAGCTGGTTTCTGCACCCCCCCCCTCTCTCTCTCTCCCTGCGAAGTGAACAGCTAAAGCTTACAGGAGAGAGAGAGGGGGAGTAGGTAGGGGAGTTGAATTGCTCATCTCTTTTTCTCTCTCTCTCTCTCTCTCTCTCTCTCTCCAGGTTGTGTGTGTGATAGGGCAGTGGGAAAGCTGAGGGGAGAGAGAACGCGCGCGAACGCCATCTCGAGCGTCCAAAGGTGCCTCCTTTTTCTCTCTCACACTCTTTTCTCCTTTTTCTTTTTATCTCAGTGTATTAGTACTGCAACTGTGAATATCGTCATCAATGCAAAAGGACAGGTCCACCGACCCTCGCCAAAAAAACCCTAGCTTAGCCACAACTGCTGCTGCTGCTGCTGCTGCTGCCGCTTCTGCAACGCGCCTCCTCCCTCGTCCCCAAAAAGAGAGAGCGAGTAAGGTGATACAGCTGGAGATAAGAAAGGAGAGGTCGGAGAGAGGGAGAGGGAGAGGAGGTAGTAGATACAGAAGAGGGCCGGTGGGAACCCTAATCTTGGCTCGTGGGGAGAGGCATGAGAGCGGGATGGAGGTGGGGGAGAACAACGCGCGCAAGCGTTCTCGGCTCGGCAACGGCCCCGTCCCCACCAGCGTCGGATCCAAGGTAGCGCGCCGCGACGAGGACGAGGACGACGCGAAGAGGAAGCGCGGCGGCGGAGAAAGCCGCGGCTTGGTGTCGTGGCACCACCCGTCGTCGCGAATCTTCCGCGTCTCGCGCGCGTCCGGGGGGAAGGATCGGCACAGCAAGGTGTACACGGCGAAGGGGCTCCGCGACCGCCGCGTCCGCCTATCCGTCTCCACCGCCATCCAGTTCTACGACCTGCAGGATCGCCTCGGCTACGACCAGCCCAGCAAGGCCATCGAGTGGCTCATCAAAGCCGCCACGGCCGCCATTAACGAGCTCCCTTCTCTCGACAGCTCCTTCACCGACCCTCCGAAGCAGGAGGTGGTCGCGGACGCGGACGCGGATGCGGACGCGGACGTAGACGCCGAAGAGAAGGACGGCTTCTCCCAGCAGCAGCACTTGACCAGGTCCGGGTGCAGCAGCACTTCGGAGACCAGCAGGGGCTCGGTCCTGTCGCTTTCCCGCTCGGAGAACCGCGTCAAGGCGCGCGAGCGCGCGCGCGAGAGGGTCGCCAAGGACAAGGACAAGAACGATAGGGACGAGGGCGCCCGCGTGGCCTCCGCCGCCTCCTCCCACCACCACCACCACCACCACCACGGCGTGAGCAACCCGGGACTCGGCTCCCAAACCTCCTTCACCGAGCTCCTCACCGGCGGCGCCGGCGCCCTCACCGCCGCGGCGCAGGCGAGCTCCGGCGCGCCCGCGCCCAACTGCGTCCAGAAGCAGATCCGACAACCGCCGCCGCCGCCAACGCCAACGCCCGTCACTGCCACGGCCGATTACTTCGGGCAGGTCGGCGGGCTCTTTGGCGCCCCGAAAAACCACCAACAACTTTCCTCAGCCTTTTCCGCCCAATATCAGGCCCACCATCTCGGAAACAGCTCCCATCTGGGGATGGTGCCCTTCAACATTGCCGCCGCCGCCGCCGCCGCTGCGGCGGCCGCGGCTGCTGCGGCTGCGGCGGGGAGCATCCGGAGATGCAGCAGCAGTTCTCCTTCCTGCAGGACCACTTCATCCCCGTTCCGGACTACAACCTCAACTTCTCCATCTCCACCTCGGGTCTTGCGGGTTTGAACAGGGGGACCCTTCAGTCCAATTCACAAACATCTCAGTTGCCTCACCACCACCACCAGCACCTACAGAGGCTCTCTTCTCCGGTCGACGGATCAAACCTACCCTTCTTCTTCGGCGCTGCCGCCGCCGCTCCAGCCCTGCCGCCGCCGCCGCCACAGAGAACCCGTTCGCAGCCGGGTTCGACAGCCGCCTCCAACTCTGGGACGGGTACAAGCACGCGGACCTCAAAGGCAAAGGGAAGAGCTGAAGAATGCATGGGAGGGCAGATGCCCCCATTCTTCGACGTCCCCACGCTGGTAAGAAGCTTTTCCTGTTTAGATATCATTAGTTAAGATGATATATTAGTTTACTTTTGTGCCTCTATTTTCTCCGAGTGCATGCTTTTTGGCCCTTATATATGTTTCTATTGCTTTGGAGTTTGCTATCATATATATATATATATATATATATATATATATATATATATATATATATATATATATATATATGTTTGCTCGAGGTTGCATGTTTCGTTGATTCCCTTTGCTTGTCTAACTTGAAATGATGGAACCCACGCTATTAGGAGGAGAGGGGTGGTGAGCAAATTGACGAGTGTCCATGTTGAGCCCCTCTTACAATTTCATTTATTCCTCCACACATAGTTACTGCGGTTTAGTGTTTGTATTACATTACATTACATATTTACATTGGAATATTAAGTACCCGCCAAGCCAATCATGTGTCGTCCACTGTGGCTTAGGACCTGCCACAATATATTAGTTTTGCTTGTATTGGAACTTAGAAATTACTGTGGAAAAGAAAAATGCATGCATCAATGGGGCTCCGCAAAGATAGGACTAATGTTTAAAAAAGCAAGCACTAGCTGTACAGCGGCCGGGTCGTGGCAAATGGTAGATTGGTAGATTGCGGATGCTCTTAACTTGAGATGCTGTCTCGATTCAAATTCAGTTGTCACAACTTAACAACTGAGAGTCGCGAAGTAAGAGGATATATATATATATATAGTGACCTTTCTATGCATGTGAAGTTGGATTTGCTCGCGTGCTAACTCGTTCTTTTCAAGTTCTTTACAATTCCTTGTATGCATTTGTATAAATAAAACTCCATTAAGTGCGCATATATATATATATATATATATATATATATATATATATATATATATATATATATATATATATATATAGCACTAGGCTACTATGCTATTAATAGCACCAAGTGCTACCAAGTTTTTGGCCATTGGATTGAAAAATGTGCGGTTAGGATGATGTGGGCCCCCTAGGGTTAAGTGGGTGGTTGGTTGAATAATATGATCTAACGGATGAAAATCATCAAAGGAGTGGATCTAACGGTGGAAAACTTGGTAGCACGGAGACCTCCGTGCTATTGATAGCATAGCAAAATGACTCTAGGTCGGTCGGGGCTACTATATTTATATGAGTATAAAGTCTTTTGTACTTATAAATTTTCAGCCGTTCAGATGAAAAAATGAACGGTTAGGATAAGAGTGACTACGGTTAGGTTGATAGTGAGTCCTTAGGGTTGAGTGAGTAAATGGTTGAATAGTATAATCTAACGAGTGAAATTGATTAAAAGGTCTAATGGCAAAAAACTTATGAGTACAAGAGTCTTTATACTACTCATAAGAGTATAGTAGCCGGACTATATATATATATATATATATATATATATATATATATATATATATATATATATATATATATATATATATATATATATATATGCTAAAATACTATTAATAGCACCAATGATTTGGTGCTATTAAGTTTTTTGTCCTTAGATTAAAAGATGTGCGGTTAGGATGATGTGGGCTCTCTAGGGTTGAGTGGGTGGTTAGTTGAATAGTTTAATCGAACGGATGATAAAAGAGATAAATCTAACCGTAGAAAACTTGATAAAACCAAATGTTTCGTGCTATCGATAGTATCCCTTTCGGACTCTATATATATATATATATATATATATATATATATATATATATATATTAAAAATACACTAGGTAAAACGAAAACGAGATGCACCTAAGCTATTTCGGGCAAATGCAAAATTGTTGAAATGAATTGACAGGTCAATTGATAAAATATCCAAGCGTGCCCCCATCTAACTAACAAGTTATAAACAAAGTTCTAAGGAATACCAAATTCTAGATTTGAAATCAAATTGCCGCGAAAGCAATCAATCTACAAAGTTCTGAAATAATTGTTTGAACACAAAATTAATCAAAGTTGTAAAGATGAATTAACAGTGGATAGCCCTTGTAGTATCCTCATAACATTGGGACATTGCCTGTACTTCCTAAACTTTTTTTTTTTTACATTTAGTCTTGTCTATATGAAAAGGTTGATTGTTTGTAAATTTTTGTTGTAAAATAACATTTTTGACCCTATTTGAATTTAATAGAAGTAATTTAGTCATTTTGTATGAACGGAGAAATTAGTTATTTTTATCGTATACTTGATTTTTTTAATTATTATTACAGTCAGAGAGGAATTCTCTAATTAATATCTGCAAAAGTTTAGTAAGTTTGTTCGGATGAAAAGTATACAAAGTAAGCTACGTCTAAAAAGACGATATTAATTGGAAAAAGATTGAAGTTAGTTGAAGATACCAACTCGAATTTGGAATGCCATGTCTCTTGTATTTCTAATGTGGTAATGTTCTAGATAAAAAAACCCGTAAAAGGATCTGAAGGTAAGGAATCATGGGGGAACGAAGAGGTTCAATTTGTTATGAAGGTTTATTGTGACTGAGGCAGAAAACAAACTAGATAGAAATAATAACATAATGGAACCAAGGAAAATATTGGACATTCTTGTCAAGTTCATCACTTTGGTTGAAGATATCTATTGTGGAGCAGTCACCAATGCTAGCATTGTTGTAAAAATCACATTCTTGTGATCATAATATCATTCAATCCATGAAACTATGTTTTCCATAGGATCCACATCACATATTGACACCACTTTGGGGGATTGACCATTATTCACATCATAGGATTACATAGGTTTACCTGCCTTGTAAGACAGTTATCCTATTAATGTGATTCTTTTGTACTGGTTATGTGCTTTAGGAATTTTTGTTAGTGTTAGCATCTTTAATGTTGTTACCGATATTGATAATTAATTGTTGATTGATTTAGGTTGGTTTAAGTCATAATTTTCCAGTTGTTGGTTGCATGTCCTGAATTCATGTTGTAATATTTAGAACTTTACAGGGTTTTGTATTAGATTATTTATATTTTCCATTTAGCAGATCTCATGCCATTGTTACTATTTTTTTTCCCTTTATGCTTTAGATTGAGGATGCTACTATACTTGCAGCAATAGTAACAGTAGTGCAACAAATGGTTGATAGTAAGTAAAACACACCAACAAGTGAGACAAGAGGTTGATATTAAGTTCAACACTCCAACCAGTGAGACAAGTGTAACAGTTTTAGAGGTTATTAAGTTGACTGGGAGAACGACTAAGATATGGCAGCTAAAGAGAATCCACTAAGTTATGATGATGTGAGGACGTGACCAAAATAAGCATTATGATCAACATCTATGCTCAGCAATATGGATTTGTTACCCTAAGCTTCAGGTCTCCTGTGCTGGAGTGTGAATAGGGGAAGCTAGGTGTAGTCTCTTAGGAACAAGTCTAGGGTTGTCTTGATAGGGATGTTGAGGTTGTTGATAGTGCTCAAGATAAAGACTGATGAAATGGATGGAATATAGTGGAAGTCCTATGTGAGAGATCGCAATTCTATATTCTTATTCTCTATAGAATGAAGAAAAAGTAAGAGAAAAGATAAGATGATTTTGATGATTCACTATCATGCAATTGATACTGTTGCTTGAGCAGGCACAGCAGAAGAGGACAAAACAACGTCATAATGCCCGTGTCTAAGTGGAACGCTGAGTGGGCGTACTATCAATCTTCCTTGGTCCTCGTATTGAGATTAGTCTGGTGCGAAGCTTGGTCTTGTAAATAGTAAAAACTGGTGTGTTGAGCTGCCTAATGATGCCATTGAAAGTGATTTATGGTGAGCTTAGTGAGTGTAGGGTTGTATCAGATGTTTGATTCTGCTGGTGGGAAGTAGAGAGTAGGGCAGCAGCTTAAAAGCGAAGGCATCTAACTATCTTAGTTGGAGCAAGCTGCTGGGTTTTGCGACCTTGTGAATACTTAAAAACACATAATTCTTTTTATTTTAGAATTGAGACACAGAATATCAGCAGTGGAATATATCATGTTGTTGACTGAATCACAATATCTGTAAGTTTGCTTTGGATCAGATCTATGAGTTCCAAGCCTCAGTTGTCGACCTTAAATTTAGAGTGGGCTCTTTGTAAAATTGGTCGCTCCTGAGTTTCTACAGATTTTGAGGCTGCCGAGGTTATAAGTTTGTGAAAAGGAATCAATGCATTTAAGATTTTACATCAACATCTCGCTTGTTATGTGTCGCTAATATTTAAGTTAATCTAAAGTAAGCATGTATATGCTCCAAGCAACCTTGTTAGTTATGAAAAGTTGTGCGTTTTTCTGATTAAAGTAATTTCCTGGTTATAGCAGATCACCTAGCCTTCTGCCCTTCTATCAAGAGGAATCTTCAAATATGTCAATTCCGAGACACTCTTCAATATGGTGGTGGTGTAGCTTGTCTTGACGTTATCTTTGTTTTAAGGAATTATTTTTTGAATTGTTTCTAAAATTTGCATTGCTAGCTTTATTCACAACATTCAATTCTAATGATCTTTTTGCATTTTGCTTACAAATACACATATTTCCTGCAAATTTTAGTATCCGAACACTAGACATTGCAACTACATTATTAAACCATTCCCTGCTTCAATAATATCGGTTTGGTATTGCTACATGCCTCCAGTGGTCCAAACAAAATTGATATTCCAAGGGTTTTTCTGAACAAGTTTTCAGCTTCTATCTCCATAATTGCCCCGTCCTTACTCACATCTTATAGAAGGCTTAGTATGCTGCTGCTGTTTCCTTGTTGATCTCAATTTTACCATTACCAAAGCATGATACATACTACATTCTTTATTCTAAAAAAAGGAAAAGGAAGACTGCATTATGTGATCTGCCTTTTTTTTTTCTGTGGAAACATTCAACACTGCTTGCTGTATGCTGGTCAATTTTCTAGCTCATCCTACACGCCCAAATGCCAGCACTGATGAGAATACCCACCATGTGATGTGACTGCTGCTCTGTTGAAGTTTTTTGGTGAATTACTCGAATTAGTTAATATCAATGTGGCAGTATGTGTTTTAGTCGCTTAAAAACTTTTGACCTTGAGTATTCAACTGTGTGACAGGAATTGAAGATGGCAAGGCCTCTTCCAGCAATTTGGCGTCGGAATCGAGTTAGATTGTTTTTTATCAAATGGACTTACTATGACTTCGACTATATGTACTGTGGTATTTATATTCCTCTGCTCTCCTGATCTGCATTCATCATTTATCCGATGGATGGTTTTATCTGCCTTTGGTTTGAGTAACGGACTTTTTTTTTTTTTTTTTTCCCGTTTTTAACGTCTAAACTGTCTCGTGCTGCTTCATCATCATGGACCCTTAAATGAGGCCGTTTTAATGCTCTTGTATCCTACGTCTCGAGCAAATTTGGATTCCATTTGGATTGTTGTGCTGTCCCATTTATTTTCTTATTTGGTTTAAAAAGTTTCGTGCAATAACATCCTTTTGTTGCTGCATTGTTAGTTTAAGCTTGTGATGTCTGTTAAGGCATCTCTTCAGATGCAGCAGTTTTGACACAGCAGGTTTCCGACCAAACTTTTTACAACCGCTGGCCGCTCTGATCGTGAGATGTTATCTCCAGATGCACAGATAATTCATTTACCCTGACCAATATCTTCTAGATGCTGATGATTTAGATCGACTAATCTGCGGCTTTATTTGTGGTTTTGACACTTGGTTACTACGTCATTGCTTAGATGCTTCAACTGTTATAACCTCTGATTTACGTCATTGCCGTGTCTACTGTGTGTTTGTGAGGTTGTAATAAAATAGAAACAGTGGGATGATACCTATAAAAGTATAACATACATAGCACAAGATAATTAAATACAACAAATACACTATCCAACAAGAGAGATGCTTCGAGTTATCCACTAAAAGGCAAGGCAAGACCAAGCAAGCAGGCAGCTGGCACATTTATTTAGATTTGTTTTTAATCACTGTTCTGTTTTCTTTCAGTTTTTGTCAATCAGCAACAAGGAATAAAAAAAGAAGCTTCATTTCCGCGGCAGCATCTACCTCTTGTTTCTCTGAGTCTATCTTTGCAGTTGCCTCCTCACACACTTCAATACATATGTACAACTCACCTCCAAGCCTTCGAAAAAGCGGATTATGTTTGCACGAACGAAAAGAATAATGAGAAAATTTCAAGCACATCCCAATCGACAATCTTATCAGCTGACCCTCCTTGTATTTTACCCAAACAAAGAGAAATTTGCGAAAAGAATATTTCGACGTACCACGAATGAAAATGAGCAAGTCACTAACACAGAGGGTAAGATGGGTTTATACATTCTGAACTGAAACTCCCGCAAGACGTACAAGAAACAGTTGAAGTCGCATTATGAGTATAGGACATTTGGATTTAAAAGTTTCGAGTTCCATAAAAGGTTAGTAGCACTATGTAAGATAGATCACCCGTATACGAGCATATGCTACTGCACCAGATACAAACATTTATGTCTCCATTTGATGATACAGCTGATCTCTCACATTATACACATGCCAAGGTGCTTAGGATTTTTCCAAAATGAGGGCTTGCCCCCAGGTTGCACTAATAAAACCAACATGATTAAGGCGACCTATTAGAAATGAAGAACATTACCTCTCACAGACAACATGGCAATACATAGGACTTCTCTTCAGTAAATATATAACAGAAGCAGTCGCGAGAAGTGAGTTACTACTCCGGCAGAGTGACAAAGACCAGCTTTTATATTTGTTATCCTTCCCTTCTAGTTGTACTTCTAATCCCCATCTCTTGAGAAAGATCCAGATCCCATGAGCCTGATTTTTCCAAAAGAAACGGTTAATCACAATAGCGTATCCGCTGGAAAAAGGAAGATAATTTTAACTTGGTAGTCATACACAAGAGGGACGAATCATCGAAACCAACTTAAGAAGCACTAGGAGTGACAACTCTTCAACAAAATTTTACAGCCACTGTGTGACAAATCAAGATTGTAAATAGTGGATAGCCAATACAGGGGGTATCAAAGCAGATAACGGATAAAGGACGCCATAGCGGCTATTATCAACCCATTACAGGATTTATAATAAATTATTTAAATGCTTATATTCCTAATTGCATTTGTATTTAAAAATGATAGCAATAATATCTTAGTTTTAAATATAGAAGTATAACACTTTTAATTTCTTTACACTAATATTCCAAATAGTGTTTCTTTTCTAATATTCCAAATAGTGTTTCTTTTTAGGATAGTGATCCTTAGTAGCAACGATCATCCTTAGTGGTCACCAATAAACTAATGTTGTCACCATGTTCCTTTTCTCTCCACACGAGTAAATTAATTTTCTCATTTGTTTCTTGTGAGAAAGATGATTGAATATTTTCTCCCGCACCTACTAAGTACTTTATTTCCTCCATTAGAACAATTTCTAAGGATTTTACTGATTTTAGGACTTAACTGACTTATCGAATCTTTGGAAAATTGAAGTCCAAAATTAACCCCTTTTTGTCCCGCTATAGGGGCTGCTATAGACGAAAGAACGACCGCTATGATTCCATATATTATGCCTTTAATATCATAGCGTAGCGTTTACTCATTAAAACCGCTATAATGGCCATTGCAGCCGCTATTAAGAACACTGACAAATGGCGTGGTAGTCTCACAAAATTATACAGCATTCTGGTCCTACAAATCAACTTGAGAAATTCCAAGACGACCCTACTAGGTTTAAGAATGAGAAATCAGCACTACGTAGAGAAAGCAACGCAAAAGGGCCAAGACTATCACATACAAGTTATGTATTTCAACATTCTCTCTCATTGGCCAGAAGTCCTTTTAATGCAACAGGCTAACTGGAACACCCAAACGATATTTTTGTATGTTTCAGCCATCCGAGTCTCCTAGTACATAAGCACTCACTAATCTATTACCTACTAAGAGCATAATTTAGCCAACCTTCCAGCAGCTTTTCAATTTGAGAAGTAGAAGCTAAGTACTTGGCAACAAAGAAATATGTAACTTGAAGTTTATGATGGGACACCAAAGTAAGCCACAGGATGCCAAAAACCAGAAGATACCTTAGCGTGTGGCTTTCGTAGGAAGCTATTTAGAGATACTGAACAACTTTTCCCAAATAATACTATTGCAGAAGCTCTAAGCAATTCCTTATCCACTATCCAAACTTATTTTCTACATTGAAGTTCCTGTAACAACTCTACTGAAATGAAGCTATTACAGAAGCTTCAGGCTTCAGCCTCATACATGAACCCCACATCCAACTCTGTCTGGAACTACATTCCGCACAAACCAACGACCTTCCGAGCTTTCTTCACTGCTTGTATGGTTGTCCTTTGTTTACTCTCCCTCTCTTGCCATATCAAATATGAATCCAGTTAGGCCTATGGCCATCATATTATTTCTCATTGTCTTAACTTGTCTACTTTCGTCCCTTAGATGTGGTTCCTATTTAACCAAAACACATAAATACAATTATAATACTGCTCCTTACTGCTATTTTTTATCCATAAAACATGAACATCTACAATCTACAATGGATAAATTAACCTCAAACCCAAAAAGTTCTTCCACCCTGAGATAATCATTATCCAACAAAAATTTATAGAACGCTATTTCGTTACACCCAAGCCCAAAAGAGCTAACATCATACAGATGAATTATCGTTGGCGAACTCATAAGGAAGAGTAGAAAAATACCTCTTGGGATCTATTTTGTCCGGTGTTGCTCACTTGACTCAGAAGGAATTCATCTCGAGGCAATACATCCTCCGTTTCATAAGCATCCCCACCGCCCTCCTGTACGGTTCCTCAAAGGCATTTGAGACCCAGCACCCATCCGAAGAGCCCAGAGGGCCATTTCCCCTCCCTGGTGCGCTCCTCGCTGGGCCGAATGGCAACAAGCGTGGCCCCTTTCAGCGCCATCCCACCAGGGAGCTCCAGGTGCTGCGCATACCACAGCCGCATGCTGAGCGCCGGCATGAGGGTTCGGTGTGAGGTTCCGGACACCGAAACCGGCCGCACCCGCAGCTCCCGCAGTTGCGAAGCGTCCATCGTCAGCACCCCCTGCCCGTCCGCGTCCGTCAGATCCAGGGTTTCGAGCGTCTCGTGATCAGCAATTATCGGCTGCAACAGGTAATGGCGGGCGGAGGCAGCGATTAGGGAGCTGATGGTCCACACAACCCTAAGCTTCAGGCTTCCATTGGTGTAGAAGGATTCGGGGATGCTTCCATTGTCGTCGGCGCAGCCGCCGCCGCTGCTGCTGCCGCCGCTGCAGGAGGCGTCATGGGAGGTAGGGTTAGGGTAAGGATTTGCGGATTTGGGCGAGATGGAGGATGCGGCGAGGATGACGCAGCTGTCGAGTGTGGAGCCGAAATCGGCCCTCCACTTGAGGAGAACGCCGTCATCGATCCCAAGCTCTCCCGCGGGGAGCTCGATCCGGAGGCGGCGGATCTCCTTGAAGTTCTTCAAGACCTCGGAGGGCGAGTGGTGGGAGACCTCGGAGGCGGCGACGGAGGAGTACGCGGCGGAGGCGCAGGAGGAGGAGGCGGCTGCGGCGGAGGAGGAAGAGGAGCTCCTCCGGGGACCGGCGGATGAGGAGGAGGAGGAGGAGGAGGTGGTGGCGGGGGCGATTATCTGACCTAGGGCTTGGAGGGGCTTGACGAGGCCGCCGAGGACGAGGCGGGCGAGGTGGGCGAATACGCCGCGGGACCTCGCGGCGCCGCAGGACGCGGCAGCGCCCGCGGCGGAGGGGTCGTCGGAGATGACGCAGTCGACGCGGACGAGGACGTTATCGACGAGGGGGACGAGGCCGTGGAAGCGCCGCGAGACGAGGCAGAGGCGCCCGAGCGCCTTCACGTCGCCGATCCGGTTAAAGATCACCAACAGGATCGGATCCGGGAGCCGATCGAAATGATCGACCCCATCCTCCTCCGCCGCCGCCGCCCACGGCCGCGCTCCCCCCAGATCCGCCGCTTCCCCGCCCACCACCACGGACGACATCGCCTCCTACACCGCCGATCTACACCAAAAAAATTTCACGATTCGAGGGCTGAGAAACCCTAGAACGCGGCCATGGCCGTCGATCCGAGGATGGGATCAAACCCCAACCCTAACCCTAGGAAACAGAGGGGGGAAAGGGTCGAGGGGTCTCCGGGACGACGAAGACGACGAGATAAAGCGAGGGAAAGGAGAGAGCGGAGATAGAAACCCTAAATATCGACGTGGCGAAAAAGAAATAAATTTTAAAAAAATGGGAGAGGCGTAGGTGAGAGAAAGAGAAGTTCGCTTCCTTTCTCTTTCTCTTTCTCTCTCTACCATTTTATTTTATTTTTATTTTTTTTAGAGCCTTTATTTGTATTTTTTTATATTTTTGTCTCGTTGGTACCAACGCAATTTCAAATAGTAAAACTATATATGATTTGTTTATTAATAATGACTTAGTTTTGTTCATTTGATGGACTTGTTCAACAAAACCAATAATTATATTATTATTACTCTCTCTCTCTCTCTCTCTCTCTCTCTATTTTTATATTAGATCATTAGATGAGATTAATTGCTTTTATTTTCTTGTGGAAAACACATCTTAGATCCTTAATTGCTACATGCCAACTAAAACCACTTATCCTTTATAGGATCTAAGTATAAACTATATAATAATAATGATCATTTGTAACGTAGGTTGTTGTAAAACTGGGGCACATAATTACTTTTTCATCAAGTATAAAGCAAACATGTGGATTCAAGCTTAATTAGTTAGGGATTTTCACAGCGTGACAGAAATTTAACCGAAATGATCTCTAAAAAGTAATTGGAAATGCCTAAATACATATATCATGAATATATATACAATTTAATTATTGTATAAAAAGTCAGAAAAAATGCATAGAAAATATAATAATATCTGTCGATCTAATTTATTCAATTTATTTATTGGGGGTAAACATGCATTAATTAACGGAAAGGGATGTTGTAAGAAAATAGTCAAAGCCTCATCCACTACAGGCCACAAAAAAAAGTCTCCAACCACAGGGGTTGACTAAATCCACGCAAATTCAAAATTCGGTAGATTTGGTCGTGCATGAACATCAATTATCGACAGCTGGGGTGGCCACATCGATCCAAATATGATATATTCATATATTCTTCTTAAATTAACCCACCTAAAAGCGTGTCTTGCGCTAGCTCATCACCCACATGGATATTTTATTTTGGGTTGTGTTGCGTAGGATTAGTATTAGGATGAATCAAGATCAAATTAACTGGATAAGATTATGATCTTATTAAATGCATAAACTGCTGCTTCTGGACATAGAAAAACAATGAGAAAAGCTAGAGTCGACCATTTTCAACATACCTCAAACGAAATTAACTACAGTTGCTGCAAACACCGATTAGCGAAAAAAACACAAAATTTGAAGAGCAAGAGTTAATTGGGGGTTCGAATTCAGTATAATTATTTAAATTCAACAAGCACTGCACCAGAATAGTCATTCAAGTATCAATGCTAATTGAGCATAATTATTCATCGCATGTCTTTTACATTGTTCTTGCATTCTGCTAGGAAGAAGAAAAAAAAATTATTTGTTCATCTGATGATGAAATTTTGTAGACTTCGTGGCATCCATCTCTTCGATGCTGTAAAAAAAAGAAGAAGAAGAAGAAAAGAATACAATTTCTCGAGAAACATTAGTTATCGTTATCAGAGGTATCGTAGAGGTTTCGTCCGCATCTGTCGCAAACTTGCTTTGCTGCCGGTTCTTCTGATTTGGTTATCTCCTTCTGTAGCTTTGGCAGATCGAATTCTAGCACATCAGTTAATGCCTTTGATGCTTCAGTAAGTTCTTCAAGACTGAACGGGGGAAAAAAGAAAACAACCATCACAAAATCTAGCTTAACCTGGAATGGTAGTCTCTCAGCATTTTAAGGTAATGGAGTAACAATACAGGTAAATTAGTAGGTATACCAATGAATGTTGTATCTCATCAACCGGCTACGAACTCAAATGAAGATGACAAATCAACAACTCATATTATCTCACGCAGACAGGCAGAGAATTGTGATAAATGTAACCTACAATTTCAATAATTAAAGCCTTGGACTTGTACCATATTGATCCTCTTGGTAGTTGAATTGTCAATTTTCATTTTGGTTCCCCAGATGGTAACAGTAAAACTTGATGATTAATATAATATAAATATAGCGTAGACCAATAGTTGCAAGAATCTATGTTCTAGGGACTAGTCGAAAGACCCAAACTTCAACAACATAAAAGGTAATTTAGCTGATAGTTTACATACGAATTGCTATCATTTGAATGAGAGCTTTAAAAAGGCATTAAAAAAATCTTTAAAACGCTGTTAAGCGACAAAGATATAGTGTCTAATAGTCTACCACCTATAAGAGGATTAGGACAAAAACAGTAAGAAGAGCGCAAGTAGAGAGCTAATACCAAGTTACCAACAAATTAGATAAAGACATTAGCATAGATGAGTTTTTCTACCTGATAGACAGAGGAGGAGCTAATCGGATTATAGTGTCATGTGTGGGTTTTGCGAGAATGCCTCTCTCCTTCAACTTGATACATAAATCATAAGCAGAAGCTGGAGAGAGTGCTTTGCTATTCAAGTCTACTGCATTGAGCAGCCCTCGTCCACGTATTTCCTTTATTATTTGGGGGAACTTTGTTTGAATCTTTGATAACTGCTCCCTGAATTCCTCTCCTAACTTAGCAGCTCTGTGAAAGAAATGAGATTAGGTTAGGTATTTCTGAACAACGATGATGTTGAAATTTACATTGAAATTTCTATTTTCACTCAGTAGTTCATTAAATCATAGAAAAAACAGTTAGTCTTAAGTCTAAAAGGCGAAGAATACCTCTCAGTTAGTCCTTCCTCTTTGACTACATTCAATGCTGCAATTGCCACTGCACTTGCCAACGGATTCCCACCAAACGTACTGACCATTATTATTTGTATACAAATTAGAGTACGTTAGTCACAAATAATTACATATTGAAAGCAATATATAATAGGAATCACTTTTCCAGTAGATTGTTGAATTATGAATGACCAAGAAAATTGGCGCAGAAATAAAACAGTTTATAGTGATGACTTCTTTGTCATCACACAATTGAAGGGATTAGAGAAAAAGATTTACCTCCCATGCTCTCCAGGCCTGATACACAGCATGATATCCTTGTCAGCAAGAACAGCACTAACCGGTATAACACCAGCACCTAGAGCTTTTCCTAATATCTGGTGCATGTGAAACAAGCTTATTTAAGAAGCTAATAGAATTAAATTGACAGAGATTTCAGACCGGAGCCAAAACAATTAAGAGAATTCACAGTAAACAGAACGGATTATCAGAAAAAAAAAAACCCGGAAATAAATAGATTTCATTTCAAGAAAAACTAAAAATTCACCCTTCAGAATGAAGTTTTAGAATATGACTAAAATGAACTATGTTAAAAGTGTTAAGAAGATCTCACCACCACGTCCGGCCGTATGTCCTCCCAATCACATGCAAGCATTTTTCCAGTGCGGGCTATGCCTGTTTGAATTTCATCAGCAATCATAAGAATGTTGTATCTTGAACATAGATCCCTGACGGCTTTCAGATAACCATTTGGCGGGATTACTACCTGAGTGGAGTTCAAAGAAACACATTATAGCGAACAATGTATCAAGATCATAACTCTGATCAGCTAGGATCTCACATCTCAGCTGAATATCATCACAGGAATTGCGGTGAGAGACTTAGTGTTAGATCCAACTTAATTTCATGTTACTTTAAAGCATTGAAGTGAAAGACTCTCGTTGCCAGGATATAAAACAAAAGGCTCAAGAAAGAATTAAGTGAAAGAAAGAGGACTAATATGTTAGATCCTACTTAATTACTATCATGAATTCATATAACTAACCCCAATACGTATGGGAGTTGGGCTAAGTTAAGCAAAGCACCAGTGTATTAAAGGAAGACTATCAAAATAAACCACTGCTCATCTCATTACTCAAATTTACAGTTGCAAAAGACTCTAAAAATGGAAAAGATGGACGAAGGGTTCTTAAGCACACATACTCCTGCCTCTCCTTGAATTGGTTCAAACAAAAATCCACATACTCGATCTCCATGATCTGAAATGGAAACAATCAAACTAAACATTATCATCAAGACAAACATAAAAAGAATCAAAGTTTAAATTACAGATTCTAACCTTTAAAGATTCTCTCGAGTGCATCTATATCTCCAAAATCGACTTTTAGATGACCAGGAACCAATGGTCCGAAACCACAGGTTGCATCGTTGTCGCAGCTCATAGAAATCACGCCCAAGGTCCGACCATGAAAACAACCACAGCAAGATACAATTATAGCCTGCAAAATACTTTACTCTCAGATTTATGACATTTCAGCAGTATAAAACAGTATGATTGCCAAACACTATACTTTTTTATTCAAGAAAGATGCAAGACCCTTCTTACATTATACTAAGACATGATATGGAATAAATACAGTCAGTTACATACAACAGAAATAGTAACTAAGATAAAGAAATAAACGAATCAAAGAATTTAAAGTCCAATTACCAGAGAGAATTTACTAAGATTTATATGAACAATGAGGATGAGAATTCTGCACACCATCTAACATTACAGGAAAACTTAGAATTTGAAATAAAAATACTAAACCTTGCTCAACTTCGTACCTCATCCCTGGGTATCTTTTTCTTCTCGTAACCCCATTTTCGTGCCAATTTGACAGCTGTTTCAACACCCTCAGCTCCAGTATTCATTGGAAGCATCATTTCATATCCCAACATGCTTGTTAGATGCTCCGCAAAGACCGGAAATTTGTCATTGTAGAAAGCTCGAGAACTGAGAGTTAATCTTTGTGCCTGCTCAACTAAAGCCTTCATAACTTTCGGGTGACAATGTCCCTAAGAACCAATACATAAAAATCTCAAGGTCATCATTTGAGTTACTCAAACCAAGCACTCAAAAGTGAAAAACACCATTGCTGGTTTAAAAACATCAAATATACATAGGAAACAAATTGATGGTCCTTTCATACGGTTTGAGCACCTGATTCACGGCAGAGTAAGCAGATAGGAAGTCAATGTACTTTTTTCCTTCTGGGTCCCATATACAGGTGCCCTTTGCTTGAGCAAAAACCATGGGAATAGGATGATAACTGCACATAATCACGAGTTCAGAGTATTTTCAACTTTTCATGGCTTGTTTTCATACTAAAATCTTCCATGTGAGATATTAAGAACTGGAAGAGAATACAATGAACTTCAGATAAAATTTCAGCTTTTAGCCAACCATTCTGTAAATCCTGGGCTCGTTATCATTAAGACTACCATCTTATCATTAACTTAATCCCACTCTCCCACTCTTGACCACACCATCACCCTGAAAGTAAATCCATTTGATCACACAAACCACAACTCCAAAACCTAAGAAAACCCTGTATCAAGTGATTGGCCTAAATATTACGCCGTCACACCAAAGCTTAAAAATTCGATGGGCAGTGAACCCCGTCAATTCAGAATTGGAACCATGAGAGTTCACTTATCAAAGAGAACGCGGCGAGAGTCCCAACCAACTTGTGGCTCAGCACATTAAAAAAGCTCTCCTCGAATTACCATAGTTGGCCTTAACAAGTCAAATCTAATTTAATATCACAATTAGCTACTTTTAGCAATTATTTGCCAAGCGCACCTTGTATTCATGAAGGTTAGCATGCAAAGAGGAGAATTTTAAACAAATAAAAACGAGACAGAGTATTGATTCCCAGTATGGTTATGAATTTCCATGAAATCGTTCCCGACATATCGTGTGTCAGATATAACAGCGTCATTATGATTCTTCTGGCTAATAAACACCAATCCACAAGCCAACAATTCTATTTTACTAACCAAATATTACCAATTGTTGGATCGTTTTCTAGCAAATCAATCTGTTCGTTCCATACCGATCACGCAGATGAGGAAAGTGTGTTAAATAAATACAGTTCCGAGCTAATTTTATATAAAAATTAAACTTTTGGACAACAATACCGCAAAGAGCGCAAGAATCTCAATCCGTAAACCATTTGAGAGTCCGGGAAACAACGCACGTACATGACAAACCCTCGCTGAGAGCAAAAGAGCATAAAAGGAACGACCAAAAATTGAGCAATTCGCACACCCAACACCAACACCAACACCAACACCACGTACTGGATCAGAGCATCAAAAGGGCATTGGAGGAGCAAGGTAAGCATGGGAATTGAGGGGTGATAATGGAGAGCTCACTTGTGGGCGCTGTGCTCGTGCTCCAACCTCATGAGCTCGTCGGAGGAGAGAGGAGGGGCTCGCTCGGGGAGCGTCCAAATGCTTCTCGCGCCCACGGCTCTCCTCAGAAGCCTCTGCAACGGGCTTCTCGCCGCAGCAGCCATTTTTGAGCCTATCTTCTCCGATCGGAAGAAGCCCCCTTTCACGCAGCGAGAGCGAGAGAGAGAGAGAGGGAGAGTGCGTGTGTCCGAATTATATAATAAAAGTAATTTATTTATTTATGATGATAATAATAGCTCACAAACTAAAACATTGCTATTTATTTATTATTTAATGCCCAAATTTAGAGCTTTTTTAGAAAAGGAATAATATTACTAAAATTTTATTCGACAAAATATCAAATTGATAAAGCAACTATATTTTTAATTAAAACAAATGACGCATAGGTGCACTCATCGGTACAGATTATATCTATCGTGTCATATTGTGCCAATAAAATATCATTACGATATAGTTCTCGTGCCGTAATACAGTTCAAAACTTTCAATTTTTAAAAAATTTTAAATAATTTTCTCAATAAAATTTAAATTAAAATATTTAATAAAAATAATAATAAATAAAGTATTTTATTTTTTAAAAATAAATATTTTATGTAATTATGTATCGATATATATATATTTTTTGATTTTTGATGAAGACGTATTGATATGCTCCGGCAGGTTTTGAACACAATATTGTGGCATAGTATATAAATTTATGATATTGATACTCATCACGATGAATATTATATAATTTTTTCTACATTAATAATCATATAAAAATAACTTCTTAAGAGATACAAAGTATTTTTCTAAAATAATTGGTTCATCTCAACTTATTATTACTGGGACTAATAGTTATTTTTAGGAGTTTGGGCCTTTCGTGTCCTTTTTCATAGGGAAAAGAAAGAGAGAGAGAGAGAGAGATCGCACACACACGCAAATACTCCACACACGTAAACTACTCCCTCTCTCCTCCTGTGTCGGATCCTCTGCAAACAAAGATGTAAGAAGTTGCACCATCCCCCTACACAGCATAATCTGATTGGCTACAATTCTTTTGATAAGAGCCAGTACCATACCACGCCCAGGATAAATAAATACTTTTGACTTATTAAGAAAAATAGAAAAAATATATCATGTAAATGTGCTGGAATAATAATTAAAACTTAGTTTCAAAATATAATAATTAGAGATAATTTAAATTTTAATTACTTAATTTTTATTATTTATGTCCATATTATTGATATTATTTTACTGTGCACGATTTAGTGAAATTGCATAAGTTAACTAGAAAAAAGCCCCACCATAAATTGGGGTGTAATGAAATTGTGTTATTAATAACTAATTTATATTATTTAGTCTTTTTTCACTAATATCTAATTTTTATATTTGTTTTAATTTAAGATTATTTGATCATTCACCTGCTTTTCTTTTCTCAAACAATTAATCCGGTTGTTCGGAGGCTAACGATTAAGGTTGCAGCTGATCCTGACTATTGCAGTGGTGCGTGCACACATTTTAAAGCTTCAAATGGATAGGGAGGCCTTTTGGCGTATTAGGCTTTAATTTGGCTTTATCCCAAAAATCACCAAACACTGCCTAAATAAGGCAACTTTTTTAAATTTAAAAGTACAATTTTTAAATTTGGTTTATAGACTAATTTAAGATTATAGTGTTCAAATGTGTTCTGAATTTTTCAAATTATTTTCTAACTGGTCGTTTAATAGTGTTCCAAATTCTTATTTATTTATTAATTTTTCTTGTAGCAGTAGGACAAAAAGATCCCCCAAATTCGACACACATTTTGATCAAAGCTACAACAAACACTCTGAGCTGTTAAAAATTCACATACAAATTAAAACATATCAGATGATTAATAAAGAAAAGGTGAAAGCTAATACATATTAGTAGGTTTAAATTAAACATTTTAAGAAATTTCATTAAAATACGACATTATTCGATTTAAAATACGACATTATGTGCAGAGTTCACAATCATCTTTTTGTTCGCCAGCAACAAAATGCTAATACATCGGACTAAACAAGCTAATTATACATCTCTACACGTTTTTGATAAATTGACGTAATTAAACATCCTTATATTAGATTATGTATATATTATATAACATATGGAAGTTTCAATCTAACTTTAATTCTAATTTTTTATGACGGAAAAAATTAACTCGAAATTTTGCAGATCTTGAACGAAAACGAATCACAAATAAGAATCGACATCTATAATACTGCTTTAGAAATCGAAATCATGACAAAATATACGATTTAATTTTTATAGCCCCCGTTTGGTTCGGGGTTAAGAAAAAACTAGTTATTTCAGGAATAGTGTTAAGTTTGGGGTTAAGGTGGGGTTAAAGTATTTTTGTGTTTGGTTAGAAGTTAGAGTTAGTCGAGGATAGTGAAAAATTGTGTTTGGTTGAAGTATGTGGGATCGAAGCCCATTTAGAATAAGGGCCTTTGCGCGGCCTAGAATTAAATTCAAAAGTCACAAGTTTGAAATTTAAACAGTACCAAAGAATCTAGAAAGGGAGCATGATTTTCGAGAATTAACAATTGTAGAAAAATGATAAGTAACCACTTCATGGATTCCGTCCTTATTATATTTTTTCAGAAAGAATAACAACTTATCTACTTCATTTATTAGATAAAAGAATTTAAATTTATAAAGAGTGAGACAAAGAGCCTCAAGGGATTCCGTCCTTATTATAAATATGCCTAATTGGAAGCTTAAGACAATATATAAACAAAAGAATAACGAGAAAATTTGATCATCAACCTAATTAATACTTAGCTCTTCTATTTTATATACCGCATTAGAAGTAGGGATAACCTAGCATAAAAATTACGGGCATGACTTAACCTTGAGGACCCGTTTGGTTCACGTCATATAATATTACAAATTATTTCGACATATTCAGAAATTTCATCTAGATATATTGAATTTCTGAATAAAATTACTATCGATGCTATGTTTTTTTTTTTTTTTTTTTTTTGAGAGAGAGATAGGTAGTACGCTATCCGTTTTGTTTATTTTATTTAGAAATAAACTTAGCTGAAAATGTGAATCAATAAGGATTCGAACTTAGGTCTCGAGTACCAACTATCAAATTTTTTGTCACTTGCTCTAGAAACGGTCGGTACTATTGATACTATGTTACTGGCCATATTACATAGTATATGAACCAAATATAGTAATCTCAATAGGATAATTCGAACATATGATCAGTAGTAACATAGCATCAGTAGTAGTCCTTCGAACGAAACATATCATAATTAAGAAACACCCAAAAAAAAAAAAGAAGAGGCCAATCAAAGCACAACAAGATCTATACTTAATTATTTATTTCATATAAAAAACATTTTTATTGATGGGAGAGCGACACCATATTGAAAAGGACAAAAGGCAACGACCAAGTTACCTAAATCCATGCATGGCACGCGATGACTACAGATGAAACGTACGTAATAAGCACCAAATAACTGATCAGAGCACTCGACTAAAACACAGCACACGTACACTAAACACAATTACAAGCTTAATTAGCTACTCCACGCCGAAGCGCTTCTTCAGGAAGCACACGAACTCGTAGACCTTCTTGGGATCGTAGAGCGTCTTCTTGACGCTCTCCCGCTCCATGCACCGCTTCGCCCACGCGACGATCTCCGGGCACTCCGCCTCGACGCTGAACCCGGCGCACGTCTCGTAGGTGTAGAACCACGACGTGAACGGCACGAGGGCGACGTCCACGAACCCGAAGGCGTCGCCGCCGAAGTACGTCTTGTCGCCGAGCTCCGCCGCGAGCAGCTTCAGGATCTCGATCATCTCCTTCTTCGCCTCCGCCTGCTCCTCGCCCTTCAGCTTCCACAGCCGCGTCCCGCACTCGTATATCTGCGCGACGTGCGTAGTTACATATAGTTAAGGATTCTGCTTGTTGTTAATATACATACATATTTATACATATACAGTAATATGAGTCCGACGGATCGTGCTATCAGGTTGTTCTTAATAATGCAGCTTTCAAATCGACAATCTACTTCGTTAGATTATATCTACATTACTAAAAGTATTTGAAAATTAAATAAATAAATAAGTAAAAAATTTAACAAAGGAGATAACGGCGGTGGTAGTAGTGCTGACCAACGAAGAGCAAATTAAAAAAAAAGAAAAAAAGAAAAAAAAAAGAAATTATTACCAAGGATTTAAGCAAGACGGGATTATGTCGTAAACTCACGGCATTGGCGTACGATACGTGCTTGGTCAAAAATTTTTTCTCGTTTAGTACATAATAGCATAAAATATTTATTTTCTTTAACAACAAAATATTTTAATTATTTATTATATTTTTTTATTGTCTTTTTTGAATTTTATTTAAAAAATTACTTACTAATGATGATACGTACTTGAGTATCTTGTTGGCGCATCTGACCGGTAGATCGATCGACGGACACTTAAAACCTTAGTTATTAGTTACGTACGTACCTTCTTGTCAACGAAATCGGCCCAGAAGCGGGCTTGGGCGCGGAGGTAGGGGTCGGCGGGGAGGAGGTGGGGCTTGTCCCCCCAGACCTGGTCGATGTACTGGACGATGAGGAGGGACTCGCAGACGGACGGCCGTCGTGGATGAGGACGGGGATCTTCTTGTGGACGGGGTTGGAGTGGATGAGCAGCGGGCTCTTCTCCGCCAGGTTCTCCTCCACGTACTCGTACTCCACCCCCTTCTCCGCCAGCGCCACCCGCACCCGCTGCCCGAACGGGCTCACCCACAAGTCCAGCAGCTTCACCCCCATTAATTTCCTTCCTCCTAATTAATCAATCCCTGCTGCTGCTTCTGCTACTGCTGGTGCTTCTGCTTCTGCTTCTTGAGGAAGGAGTAGGAGGGAATTTATAGGCAATTTTATATCTCCCTCCATGTTCTGGTCCTTCTGGAGAGTTCCATACCGGGGTCACTGCTTTCGTCAGCACACCCTCTAGGGGGCCCCGCATTTGACCGTTGATTTAGTCAAGGGCGGCGATATTTTTACACGGGGAGCAAATCGTGGCCGTACGTTGCTCCGGATACGGGATATTGCGTTGGCTGATCTATTTATAGCCGTCCAATCGTTCGATCATGTTTTCGAAAAAAAAGATCTCAGCCGTTTAAGACGTCATCGGTGATTACGAGGAAAAAAATATTTTTTAAAAAATTGATCGATAATTTCAACAAAGAATTTTTCTTGTTCAAAAAGATAGATCCTAAATTTTACCAAAAATAATTAATTAAGCAAGCAAACACTAACCAAATACTTATTAGAAACTAATGAATACGAAATCAAAAAGTAACAAAAAGATTAGTCACCACCTAATCAAAAGTATCGCAAAACATAAAGGACAAAAGGGAACGTCTAACCAGAAGAATCGTCCACATAAAGTAACAAATAAATCTTAATAAATTCGAATCAATAATAATGCATGCACGTAAACTAAAATCTAAATAACAAAATATAATTTCTAAATTTTGAAAATTAAAACTATTTATTTTTTAAAACATGAGGTTACTAGGGGAGAGTCCATGGGTCAAATAAAAATTCCAAAAATGTGTAGAATAAGATATCTTTTATTAGCTGAAATAATTATGTTACTTGGGCTAAGTTGCCTTTTGACTATGTCTAAAATGTTTATATTTTGTTCTAAAATTAATCTAATATATTGAATAAAACAAGAACTCTGATTGCTAGAGCGGGACTTATATATATATATATATATATATATATATATATATATATAGTCCGTCTGTTGTATTATCAATAAGACGAAACATTCTGCAACCAAATTTTCTACCGTTAAATTCACTCTTTTGATGATTTTTATTCGTTAGATCATACTATTCAACCAACCATCCACTTAATCCTGGGGCCACATCATCCTAACCACACGTCTCTCAATCCAACGCTAAAAACAGAAAGATCAATGACGATGTTATTAATAGCATAGTAGAATTCTAGTTATATATATATATATATATATATATATATATATATATATATATATATATATATATATATATATATATATATATAGTTGAGTAGAATACTTCAAAAGCACCATTGAGGTGGTGCTTTTGATTTTTTAACCATTGGATGGGGAGATGTAAGGTTGAGATGATGGTGGTGGTAGGTGGTGGTAGGTGGAATAGTGTTAGATCCAAAGGCTATTAGTAGTAAAAAAAGTAGATATAATGGCTAGAAACTTAGAAGCGCCAAAAGTTGGTGCCCAAAAGTATTCTACCAATTATATATATATATATATATATATATATATATATATATATATATATATATATATATATATATATATATATAATACTTATTTAAAATGATATTTTGATTAAAACATTTAAAATTTATATAAATACTCATAAGATAACAAATATTTAAATTTATTTAATATATATATTGTAATTTTTTTTGGAAAAAAAATTGAAATTAATTTTTGGTCCAATGGACCAAAATTATTTTGGTCCATTAGACCGAAAAAACAATGGTAGCAGACCTTGGGAGGGGATCTCCTAGGGAGAAGGGTTTGAAATAAGACCCCAGGCCAAAGGCCACTGGGGCATGTCGTGCAGGCCAGGCTGGCACGGCCTAATCGGGCGGTGCTGTGTCGAGCCAGCGGCCTCTCCTCAGCCTGGCGCGGCCTGGGCCTGTTTCGGGCCGTGTCGTGCAGGGTCGTCGAGCCTCAGAAAAGCGGCCCAGCATAGTCCGAAGAGTCAGGTCAGGCCGGCACGACACGGTTGCTATAGTAGCCATGCCGGGCCATAGCCCGGTCAGTAGTCGTGCGTGGTTGTGCAGCCCACGGGCAGCTCGGCCCGTTTTACACCCCTATGAGCTCCTCAACTTCAACTACGGCTTAGTTCATGTCATACACTAGTAGCGTCTAGCACACAGATAAAACCGATCGATGAACGAATGTGATAATAGCGCTTAGCACGTGTTTTGAGTTTGCGAGCTTGCACTCGACGGTCCATTCTTAACCAATTACGTCCGACGATCGAGACGGCCCAAATTGTTTTGGGCCTACACGATGGACCAACATTAGTCGGGCCCTAGCCTCTCCTTCGTAGCTTAATAAAAATGTTTGCGGGCCCTAGTTGGGTTTTGCTTCTTGGATTGCAACCTAAGCCCCAAGAGTCCTCGTACCGTCGGGTCTCGACTGGCCCCGTAAATAAATAAATATTTTTTTTTCATGTCTGAGCTCAAAACTTTTTAATAAAATTTAAAAATAATTAAATTGAAGATTTGATGGTTGAAAGACTTAAATTATTAAAAAAAATAATATTTTTAATATTTATATTCAGCTTATATACTGATACATGCAGGATTTAAACAACGAAATAAACACTCTGTTGATAGATTCCGCACGATGAATTAAGAATGCGACAAAGGAAGGATGTGGAATATGTTGTGTTCGTACGTACGATTAAACAAGGAATTAATCATTGTAGTTTTTTTTTTTTGGTTTTAAGTTTACAAATAATAATAATGATAATAATAGCTATTAATTTGGAACTTGTTTTTTGGGTGAATCTTAATTAGATAGATGGCTATAGGAGACTGAGTTAATGCAAATCACATCACTATGTTATCAAAGAGGCGTGAGAGTCGACACATTTTGTGGTGTTTATGATATTATGTGTGCAGCGATTATAGATGATGATTGTGACATTGGTGATTCAATCCTTTTCCTGCGACGTACGATTATTCAAATTGGTGAGCAATATTTAGAGCTCGCATTTATTGTGCGCTTAGCATTACTAAACAAACTGCGAACTATAATGTCCACACAAATGATCTAGTATTTTAAATTTTTTAAGCTTTTAAGAATGAGATTTTAAATTCATATATTCAAAGAGACGAGAAATTGAGACATGCAATTTCTTCGTAAATTTTCTTTTTTTTTTATTCTAATTATTCATCAAAATTGATAGATAATTAGAAATTTAGAATCACATGAACTGTTGTACTTCTAATAGCACAGTAATCTCACTTTATATATATACATTTTATACACAAGCGTAGTTATTCAACAGCATAAAAACATTGTTAAAAATAAGGATCAAATTGTGATTCACGGATTGGCAAGAGCTTATAGCATGACCCTGACAATATGCTAAAGGATTCAAATCTAATCCAGAGTCAATCAATAGTGATATTTGTTTATTTTGTTTTCAATATAATATGCACTATTAGAATTATTTGAAAATTAAATTTCATAATTTTTTGACTTCGTTTGCCTAATAAACTAGTAGTCTCAAAATGACAGATTGCAAATAAAAATTTCAAAAAAATAGTAATAAAATATTCAAATTTCGAATCGAAATTATGATCTTACCTTTGATGTTAAATAAAAATTTCTATTCAAATTTTATGTAATTTGAAGAACTTATGAATGTGCCATATCGGACATTGAAATATTTATTTTTGAGATCTTTTGATCACTTACTAAATGATGTCGAAAAATTATAAAATTTATTTTATAAATGGTTTGAATAACGTAGATCATTTCTAATGAAATTGATTATTGAATCGAATATTTTATCATCGAAAATAATCTACAAATATAAAGATTTTTGCATTTTCGAAAGAACAGGAGACATACTGTAAACAAGTAACATCACATGTGGGGATCTCTGTCGGTTCTGGATGGCTCGGATTCAATTTCGGATTAAGTAATTATTAGTGTACGAAAACTTTAAAAATTTTAAAAATAAGGATAATTATAGTAAAAAGCAAAGTGTTATATTATAAATGGACTCGTGGATGGTTCCAGAGTGTGAAATACGTGGCAGGAAACAGATACAAAGAGATCCAATGACTGTGCATTATAGGCTTATGATGATGGGCATTTAAGTACCACTTTGAATGAAACCCATGAAGGTCCCAAGCTAGCTCCAATATATGTTACACCTATCGACCGTTCCTAGAGTAAGTGGTAAAAGATTTCGTAGTTGGTATCTGAAATTCAAGTTCGAATTCTAGTTGATTCATATTTTTAGCTAAATTTATTTTTAAATAAAATAAACGAAACAAATAGCGTGCTATTTATCTCTCTCTCAAAAAAAAAAAATGTTACATCTTTTGTGGTTTTAATTTGCTCAACCTAAAAAAAAGGGACTATCCAATGCTTTGATTTGTGGCTCTGCCTCATCCATGTGGCATACTCCACTCTAGTCACACCAAAGATGAAACTCCTATTTGTAGAGAATTCCTATTCTGTTCTGATACCAACTCTCGTAACTAGATCCCTTTCAATCCTTCAACAATTAATTTTATTTATTTTTAAAAATAAATTTAACTAGTAATGTATAATAATTAGACTTTACATTTGAGAACTCCGTACTAAAATATACTCTCTCTCTCTCTCTCTTTCTCTTATATATATATATATATATATATATATATATATATATATATATATATATATATATATATATGATTAACAATCCATATGTATATGTATAACCGGCAATTCACCTCGTTGTTCGCGAGCCAATTTGTGTTTGGCTGGAAATGAGCTCAAGATCGATCGCTCGTTTAATAAATGAGCCGAACGTGAGCTGGAATTTGCTTTCTTGTGTTCGCCTCAATATAGCTCAATGCTACTTTTTGGATTTTATGCCAACGCAAATATAAAGATGCCGATGGTTTAAGTAAATATATCAGGATAAATATATACACTAATATTTTAATATAGCATTGAAGAATTTTTATTAGTATTTAATAAAAGTATGTTTATTAACAACGCTTAATCATGATATCGGCACATGCTAAATATTAAAGATAATGAAATAAAATATCGTCTAAAAAGCGTCGTCTAAACCATATTTTATTGTAGTGTGACTGTGCGTATATCTAAAAATAGGATATATATTTCACACTTACTCTTCACCCATCTAAAGATTAAAATAATTGTTTAGATTTTAATAATTTAAAATATAATTGTGACAAGGTAAATGTGCTAAAATTGTTGGATTGGTGGGAACAAATATAAACTTTTTAATTTTTTAAGTTGTCAAATATACTTTACTCGTTACCGGATAAATGAAATCAAGTTATGTCTTTTTTGTGATGATAATTAATCATTGTCCGAGAAAAGGAAAAGGTAAGGTGGCGACAATTAATAGGCCATTTATTGTTGAGATATAAATTGCTGGCTCAAAAAGTTTTAACCCCAAATTAGTGGTAATAATAAAATGCTCAGTCAATTTTGACTGATAAATTAATACATGTACAGATCAAATTCATCGTTAATAATTAACAAGATCATATCTACTATTAAAATTGTTATCAATTTTGATCTCCGTATTTAATTAAAATATTATACCACTCTCTCTCTCTCTCTCTCTTTATATATATATATATATATATATATATATATATATATATATATATATAATTTTGATAATGGAATATCGATTAAATATGATCTACGCTATTTGAACTATTTAGAAACTAAATTTTATCATTTTTCACTTCGTTTATCTAATGAGCAGTCTCAAAATGAACTATTAAAAATAAAAATTTTATAAAAAATAATTTTTTATATATATATATATATTCTGTATCATTCAATAGAAAATTATTAAAATGAAATGTATGAGTTTTTTTTTTTTTCTTTTACCTTCTTAATGTGCATTCGTACACTTGCCCTGACTTTGGCGTCAAAGGTTTCCATACAATCATTGCTTCAACTGCAAGCAAGCAGTTGTTACAATCTCCACTCTCTCTCTCTCTCTCTCTCTCTCTCTCTCTCTCTCTCTCTCTCTCTCTCCTACTGTACTGCATTAGTGATGAAAAAAGGAAAAAAAAAAAAAAAAGAGAAAAGAAAAAAAGCAAAAATTGTTTTGTTTTTGTCCTCATTGAGCAAAGCACCTTTGGCACGAAAAAATCTATAATACACCGAATATATTAGTGACGTGGCGTCATAAATCAATTAAATAATTTTTTTGAAAAATATATATATAACATTATGATTGTAAAAAAATACTTTTATTTAAAAAAAAAATATGATTGACTTGTTACTGATAAAGTGGAATAAACGTTACAGTATAAAACTTTTCTTTTTGCACCATGAGTTAGAGATAGAGAGAGAGAGAGAGAGGGGTCCACGTTGAGTGCCGCTTATAACGGACTCCTCGCCACCTCTTTGAAAAAAAAAAAAAAAAAAAAACCTTCAATAGAGAACACTATTAAAAAAATATATATTAAAAAACCTTGGATTTGCTACCACATAATATTTCTTTTATTCAGAAATCGTAATTTTCTTTTTCTAAATTTAAATATTAAAAAATATTTAGCTGGGAAACTTCCCATTGCACCTCAAAGCAAATATCAAAAAAAAAAAAAAAAAAAAAACATAGAGGTGTATGCAGGTGCTGCGTGGTGGTTGGCCATTGGTGTGGGTGTTTAATATCAAAGAATGCACCTAATATATTATATATATACAGAGGAGAGAGCTGTTTTGGTATATATACTATAAGAATATGAGGCCTCCATACTATTAGCTATGTATTCAATGATACGGCTTCAAAACCATCGATCGATCCGTTAGACTTAATCTACACTATTGAAAGTATTTAAACTAAATTTTATAATTTTTCAAAGATCATTTATCTATCAAATGAGTAGCTTAAAAATAAACAATTTGAAGCAGTGAAAAACTTTATAAAATATAATGATAAAAAATTTGAATTTAAGATTGGAGGTATTGATCTTACTCTAAATAATAATAAAAAAATTTTATAAAAATTTCATCAAATTTAAATCATTTTATACCGTTAAATTTACAAACGCATCATATCTACTATTAAAATTATCAATTTTGATCTCCGTACTACCAAAATATACCACTCTCTCTCTCTCTCTCTCTTTATATATATATATATATATATATATATATATATATATATATATATATATATATATATATATATATATATATGGATGGCAATCCAACTTATCATTCACGAGTGCCTTGTGTTTGACTCGATAACAACTCGAATATATATATATTTTATATTTATATTTATTTATATATAAATAAATAATTATATATATAATATATTTTTATTATTTAATTTTTAGCAAAATAAAATTATAAATGCGAGTTTAATTATAAAAAGGCTCGTTTATATATAAAATTTCAACCATTAAATTTTATAAATTTATTTGAGATGTTGACCTCTTCATCAATCTCATATGGTGTGCGTAAAAGGACCATTTAATGATCAATAGTTCAAAGTCGAGTTTGAAAATGCTATAATTGAACTTATGTACATGTTTTGATGTTTTAATTAAGTGCTTTATATATATATATATATATATATATATTATAATTGAGAGACCAACAATGGTTCAGTGTATATGTTGTTGTGATTATTGCTTTTTAGTGTTTGTGGGAGAAAAGGTGAAGCAGAGAAGCTTCTGCTTAGCTTATCTGTAGGCTCTAGTAATATATATGCTTATCCATAGACCATAGGTTTGATATTAATTTAGGTAAGTTTTAGTTGTAAAATTTTTAAAAAAATAAAAAAAGATCTTCGAAAATAATCAGGAAAAAAAAAATGTTTGCAGCTGATTAATATATCTTAGAATGAACTAAAATTTTGTCTAATTTGAGTCCTATATATATAGACTTATAAATTATTCACAACAGTTAATTTTTGGGGAATATATATTATACTAAATAATACAAAAACGTGGGAAAAAGTATACCACTCAAACAAGGTACATCATATGTTGGTAATAATCTATAGGTTACTGATTAAGTGATATATTAGTTTATTAAACGTGGCGTCGTTGATCTAATTTAATCATGTAAATATATTTTGACTTTGCTAACTAATTGAGGTTAGGTGCAAAATAACACGACAAAAAAGTGCCTTATTTAAGTTAAAGAAAATCCCCAAGTCTAGATCTCCTGGCCTAGGAAGAATTTGTAGAACATTGCGGTTTAGTGTTGAGTAATCAAACTACTAATACACACGTAATGCGACACATAAGCACCTCCGTGTCGAAGTTTTTACCGTAATGTTCCACGTCGACAATTATTTAGCTGGACACAGCTTAATCCTCACATCATTATACCAGTTTCAAGCCGGGACAGGGACCGGACAGCGTGCATTGGCGATGGAGTCCAGATGGACGTTTTACCGTGAAATCAACATATTCGGCTTTGACTGATTGGGGTTGAGTTACCCCCCTTTGGATTATAGTATTTAATCCAATGGTTAGAAATAATGAAAATAGTTGATCCAAAGGCTAAAAAGTGATATAACAATGTGATTTTGCTACTTAATAGTAGCCCGGTCCAACTCCTATATATATATATATATATATATATATATATATGATAGATGGAGAGTATATAAATATATATAAAATTGAAATTTGTATGTTTTTAAAAATACAAAGTCGTTTATTCTTTGTAAGTTTTGCTTGGATTGATAGATGTGTGGCTAAGGATGATGTGGGCCCCACTTGGGTTAAGTGGGTGGTTGTTTGAATAGTACAATCCAACGGATGAAAATGATCGAAGTAAGTAGATTTAACGGTAAAAAATTTACAAGCACCAAATTCTTAGTGCTTTTACAAAACATTAATAGGACTATATATATATATATATATATATATATATATATATATATATATATATCTACTATGTGAATAATAATCAAAGTTTAATTAACTATATACGTAAGTAGCAAATTAACTTTAATTTCCTACTTTAATTCATATCAGTGATTAAGCCAATTCCATGTGCCTAGCTACGCTCGAACAAATCACCATATAATTAACACCTGCTCGGCCTACCTTTCTAAACGTAATTGATCGATAGAACAAATTATATAAATGTCTAGATCCTGAATTTGAAGCAGTGAAAAACTTTTAACTCAAAGCTTAATTTTGTTCAAAATTTAGACTATATACGACTCGAACATAAATATCAATCGGAATTAAACTCTCGCTTTATATAATTTCACTCATACTTTGTATTTCTACAAAAACGTACATACATATATACTCCGAACAATTCCTAACAAGTAACAAGTAAATTAAATGATGGAATAGGACACAATGCAACTCATTTACTTAACCTCCTCCTACAAAAGAGAGTTACAATCAATCATGCACTAAAAGGGTCAAATTTATCAAGTACTCATCCCAATTATATATCAAAGCTTGATTAATATTGTCAATAATTTTTTTTTAGTGTGAGAGAGTTACCCGAGAAGCCTAGGTGGCAGTTGAAAACTCATAAAATTGGATTTAACACGTACACAAATTTTGATTCAATGGGAAACCTCATCACCAATCCTTAAAACTGCCAGATAAATGTGATTCAACCTTGCCTTAATTCTAGGTGTGTTAATTTATACAGAAAAAAGTTTACCCAAAAAGAGAGAGAGAGAGAGAGAGAGAGCTCAATAATGAGATCGAACACGCGTATGTGGAGATTTATTTGAGATGTTGACCTCTTCATCAATCTCATATGGTGTGCGTGTGCAAGGACCATTTAATGATCAATAGTTCAAAGTCGAGTTTGAAAATGCTATAATTGAACTTATGTACATGTTTTGATGTTTTAATTAAGTGCTTTATATATATATATATATATATATAGCTTTCCAATTTCTAGTTCCACGTACGCTTTATAAAGGATTAGAGTAGGAAAAGTCCAAAAATGTTGCAAATTATTGAGGCCCGTCCTATAATTATACAAACATCAAAATGAGCGTGTTTGGATATATAATACATTTCCGATCTAAGATTGATATGTTGTTGATATATAAATCAAATATATATTGATATCGACATATAGATTTATTGAATTTGATTAATCTGATCTCTCGCGCGTCCGTGCTTTGTGATTTCTAAAATATTGATGTAATGATAAAATTTGTAGAGTTAGTTAAAAAGATTAGTTGGTCTTACAATTAAATTCTCTATATTCTCTGGAATTAATCAATCTCCCATTTGTTATGGCCCCATTCCAATGTCTACGTAGAAAAAATCTCCAACAACTTATGTATTTAAAGTCATTTTTGCTATCAAATTTTTAATCCTTGGATGAAAAATTGTAGCGATATGATATTATATAAGGTTGAGTGACCATTAAGTATTTAATCCAATAGTTAGAAATAATGAAAAGAGTTGATCCTTTATATATAAAAAATGATAAAAATAATGATTTTTTACTAATTAACTCCTATATATATAAATATATATATATTGAACTAGGCTACAATTAATGCTATTTATAGCACCAAATCATAGGTGCTACGTTCCAAATTTTCAACCATTGGATTGAGAGATGTGAGGTTAGTTAGGATGATGTGGACCCCCTAGGATTGAGTAGGTGGTTGGTTGAATAGTAGGATATAACAGGTGAAAATGATCAAAATGGTGAATCTAACGGTGGAAAACTTTTAGATAAATTTTTTATTTAATTAAATTAAAGGTTATATTTATATATGTCTATATATACGTCATTATCTTTTGTGGACATACAACTAGAACTCATCTATACTAATATATCACTTCTCCCAATCTATATACCTAAAAAGCAATTATTGTCGCCGCCTCTAATTAAGTTTCGTGGTTAAGTTACCACTTGCGTGTGTTAAAAATATGGCTTTGCTTCTCGAATATTAGATTAATATTGTCAATAATTGTTATGTTCGTGATAGGCGCTTATCGACAAACTTAAAAATAATAATTTCTCACTAGGCTTAAAACTGCCACATAATTAAACAGTGAATTTTCAAGCTCGACATGACACAATAGCAACAATATATTAAGACAGGGCCTATATACATATACAACGCACACTTTTGATGGTTTTGTTCTATTCCTAGCTAAGAACGAAAAAAAAAAGAAAAAGAAAAAAAGAGGGTATATATATATATATATGTTGTGTTTTTTCATGCACCAATGTGTGCATAATGATCTTAGAACTCGAAAACTTGGTGGAGATCATATTTGGGTAAACTACACTTACGATCTCATACTATGAGAAGTGTGATACTTCACTTCTCAATTTTTTAATTTTTTGTGCTTTTTTTTTTTTTAATTTGAACTTTATGAATTATTGACTAAATATTGGTAAATTACTAATGTAGTAGCATCGTCAATTTCGATATTGCTACATCACTTCTATATATTTGTAATTTATCAATATTTAGTCAAAAAAAATTAGATTGGATTATAAAATACGACATTGCTAGAAAATATCTCTATTAATTTTTTTTTCAAAAAAGAAAAGGATAAGCACCATTATTATAATGAAATCCTTATTATTCTAATTAACTATAGTTTAAAAATATCTAACTAATATGATTGTCTATCATATTAGTTTAAAAGCAGTCCAAAAAATTCACTTCTATATATATATATTAGTAGTAATTCATTAATATTTAGTCAAAAAATTGGTTTATGGGATCTAATTGTAATAATTTAAAAAATTTGAGTCAAAAATTATAACGAATTAAAATTTAAATATACTATATAAAGTGTCACGAGAACCATAATTTGCGGACAAAAACTGTAATTTGTGGGATATTTTTGTTCGCAACCTTTGGAAGTAACAATTATTAGAGGGTTAGGTGCAATCAAGCCTAAATATCATGACCTACGTAGCTAGCTAGGATATGACACATCACTAAAATTCACTTAATTTAACCAAAACACTAAACTATTGCCCTGATGCATACACTTATGGATTATTTATATAATAGAGTCCAGCTGAGTACTATCGATAGCACCACGAATTTGGTGCTATCGATTCGTGGTGCTATTGAGTTTTTCATCGTTAGATTTAACCTTTTGATTATTTTTATCCGCTTGATTATACTATTCAACCAACCACTTACTCAACTCTATGGGACCCGCATTATCATAATCATTCATTTCTCAATCCAAAGGCTAAAAAATCAATAGCACTAATAGCTTAGTGTTATTAAAAGTATTCCAACCTAGTTCTATTTATATACACCGTTCTTCTTTCTTTTATTTTCCTATTTTTTCAGGATGTCGATCTCTATGTTATATATAAATATAGAGAATTGAGCTCCTATACTTTTAAAATACCAAGTCATTGGTACTTTTAGAAGCACCATCTACTTGGTGCTTCTAAGTTTCTTGCCCTTGGATCTACATCCCAAGTACTAATATTTCTCGGATTAAACACTATTCCACCTACCACCACCTGCCACCAACTACCATCATCATCTCAACCTCACATCTCTCCATCTAAAGTCTAAAAACACTAAAGCACCATCCACTTTGTGCTTTTAGATGTATTCTAGCTCCACACACACACACACTCTCTCTCTCTTTCTCTCTCTATATATATATAGAGAGAGAGAGTACATAAAGCAGAGCGAGAATACTTTTAGAAGCACAAACTCATTAACTAAGTCTATTCCTACTCGAAAACAAGCTTGTTTCAGAAAAAAGATAAAACAACTGTCCCACCCTATTACCCCTCATTCCCCATTTTTATATTTGAACCAAACGCAACCTAAACAAATGTGTCAGTCTTAGTCCTGTAGTATATATATTATTTTTTTCATGTAGTGCTTTTCCTTTAAAACTGTAGTCCTTTTCGTACGGCTAAACGCAAACGCTTTACACATAAACACATGCATAATAAATTCTCATTGTGTCCCTGTAGATCAGTGCAGTAATTACTGATGTATGGTTTCCAGTTGGGAAGATTAAGCAAACCATTTAACTAATTACAGTTACATCATCAAAGAAGTAAATACTGATAGATACTTCTTTTCTTTTCTTTTTTTTTTCGCACCAGCAGATCGATAGTTAAGGATTTAATAGTTTGTGCCGAAGGTTTCAAATTGGAAGTCTAAAGGAGTGTTTAGTTCGTCGGAAATGTATGAAAATATATTTTCCGATAAATAAGTTTTTCGTGAAGAATCGCTTTTTCAATTTTCTATTCGTTTGGTTCTGTAAAACTTTTTTTCTTTTCATTTTTTATGAAGAATTAGTGTTTTCTTTTTTCTAAAAAATCCAAAGTTTTTTTTTTTATTTATGAAATATTAAAAAAAAAGATTTCAAAAAATGCGTATATTCGTATTGTTTCACATTTCTAACTGAATTAATTTTAAAAAAAATAAAACGGATAGCTTACGATCTCTCCCAAAAGGCATAAAAATCAAATTCACCAAAGAGCAAATAATTGTAAACAAAAACAGGGAAATCCAAAACCAAGATCTAGATAAGAAATTTTAATAAGAGAATTTCTTGCACCATAATTAACACAGTAGTTTTGAACATGACATGTTGCAAAACGCATAGCAACCTAGCTAACTGGTACTAGAACAATTTACATTCTCTCGTTCCTCAATTGTAACCTAATCTGTGTATTAAATCTCCTAATAAACTCCTCCACTCTCCGATTAAGCTCCTCATCCGACAATTTCGCATACTGATCATTCTCCTTCTCCTTCTTCAATTCGCGCGGCGGCATTTCGCTCACCACGATACTCTTATCCACATCTTTTTCGCTCCAAACAATTCTTTTATCGACGACTTCGCACGACGAAGAAACAGGCTTGTCCTCTACATACCGGCTTTTTGTAACAGCAGCTGCATCAGAAAGGCTCCGAGTCATGATCTCTCGGTTCTTGTTGTGCTTCTCTCTGTATAAAATCTCCGACGAAGTCGGCCACGACACTAAGCGCGTGGCGGTCGACGTCTTGTTAATGTTGTGCGTCGAGTACGCGTCGTAGGGATGATCGTCGGAGGGGCCGTCGGGCGAGGAGAGGGCGCCGGAGTCGGCGACGATGATGATGATGAGGGAGTTGGACATGAGGAACCAAAAGGTGGTGTCCTTGAAGAGAGTGGAGGGGGGGATGTGGTGGAAAGAGATGTAGAGGAGGGGGAGGGATATAACCAAAATTGAGAGGGAGATTTTTTGGGCTTTTATGAGAAGTGCTTTTGTTTTGGGCTTAGTGGGGTTGTGTGTGGGTTTGTAGTGTTGTTGTTGTTGTTGTTGTTCCATATTTGGAGTGAGAGATTTAATTTGGTATGTGTTTTTGTGTGAGGGAGAGAGAAAGAGAGAGAGAGAGAGAGGGGAAGGGATTTGTTTCTCATTTTAGAGAGTATGGGGAAGGATTGAGGAGGGGTTTTTATAGAGGGGGAGGGGAAAAAAGGACAAAATAATTAGGAAACCAAAAAAAAAAGAAAAGGATTAAATTTTTTATTTTTAATTTTGAAAATTTTGTGGGGATTGAATTTTTGTTTAAAATTTGAGATCTAGAGAGAGTGGGAAGTGTCAACATCTTGGAGTAAATAGGGCTTCTATACATGTTGTTGTTGCCTGAGGAGAGGGGAAGTGGATTGAGGGGCCATTTCTGATGGATCAGCTACCAATGGACGGTGGGTAAGGGTGGAGTCGTTTGGGGAACTGAATTTACTGTTTAGTTCTGCCGCAGGGTATAGTACTGTTCAATAAAATATTTCATCACTGCGACGGTACCGACCGTCCTGAGCAATGGTTGCGCCAAGCCGCCATGACTCATCAAGCTTAATTCTGGGCCGATTCAAATTTATTTACAAATGAAATAAATGAAGCTAGATAGCGTCTTTCTATAATGTCTATCTCTCAAATAAACGTTTGATAAAGACGTGATCAGCAGCTTCTTTCTTGTTCATGTATATAAAACAAAAGTTAAATCACGAAATTAGAAAAACTATCGAACAATTAATTTGCATGACATATTTTGCTGGATGTAATTGTTCTTGAAAATAACAGTACTACAGTAGAGAGACGAAGCAAACATAAATTTTTTATTATTAACATTAAGATACTGTTTGATATGGGTATAAGCGGGAGGATAACGGGTTGGATAACGGGTTATCCCGCTTTTTATACCCAAACACCCATTGCTATGGGTGGATACAGCTTTTCCCACCCATAGCATGGAATTAGCAGGGTGGAAACATTAAGCTGTTCCCACTTCTAAATTTTTTTTTAAAAATAAAAAAATTTTAAAAAATTAAATGTAAAATTTGATAATTAAATTAAATTAAATTAAAAATCTCAATATTAAACTTTATAATTTTAATTTTTTAAATTTAAATTTTACGTTTTAAAATTTTAATTTTAAATTTTAAAATGTTAAAATTTTAATTTTAAATTTTAAATTTTAAATTTATTATTTTAATTTTAAATTTTGGATTTTAAAATTTAAAAGTTAAAATTTTAAATTAAAAAATATAAATAAGAAATTTAAAAACTTAAATTCGAACGTGCTATAAGGAACAATATCATTATTTTTTATTTATAACTAACTACTATCCCTTTTATTCCATCTTATTTATCAAAACATTATGTTTCTTATTCTGAGCCACATAATTTTCATCCAAATACAAAATTTGTAGTTTTCGTTTATATCCGAACTTGTACCTATTTCGTAAATAAAACAGCTATTACTTATACCCGAACCAAACGAAGCCTAAGGAAAAACTTTAAATATCATCCATGTAGTTTCGTACTTTCTCACTTTCATACCTGTGTTTTTTTTTTCTTTTATTATTCCTTCCACTATTTTTTTTTTGTTAAATCAGTAATAAAGCTAAAATTAAAAGATCTTAAAAGTAAATATTAGAGATATTAATGTGGCTATGGTTTTACCTACTTTTCATATATAACTCATGTGATCTCAATAAATACTTCAACTAATTGCCCGGTTTAAATACTTTGTGTTTACATGCCACTTTGGGTAACTTGTATATATATATATATCTGTGACCCACATCTAGACCACAAGTCAAAGTAATTAAATGTGGCGTGACTATTAAAATTTATGTCCAATTTAATTCCACAATTTACCATTCATTAGATTTCAAAAAATTACCCTTTTTTTTCTACAAATTCAAAATATTGAATAGATATTTAAACTCTTTGCTTAGATTTTTATATATATATATATATATATATATATATATATATCTCTTATTGAGCTGTGCAATTATTGTAATATTATATACGAAATCAAATTCATCTCGTCATGCATAGAACTGTAGGTATAATTATAGACCAATTTAAATATACGAAATCAGTTTAAGAATCTGATGAGTCACAAATATGGCCAAGCTATACAAAAGGATTTGGGTCCAAATGGAACTTGGATTATGCAAACTTGTATAGCATAATTCAGTTACACATATACCACATCCAAATCGTGAATCACTTGCTATTAATGTTTCTAGCATATCATGATACATTGTCCCATCAAAATAAGAAGATATCCATTGGAGCTACTCCACCACGTCGCCCGTTCAGTTGATCTGCTGTTCGTTGATCTCTTGCTTCGACTTCCGCTGCTCGATGTTTCGCAGGTTTTCCTCGATTAATATGTGTCGGATCGTTGGTGCTAATTATTAATCCGAAAAGTTCGAACTATTAAAAATACGCAACGAATTCACTTAAAGCGTATGGATACAGCACTTACTTACGGATCTCGATTGTGACTCGACCTAACCAGCCTCACGTCACTTTGAATATGATTTGGTCTAACCCAGCCTCAAGCCATTTCGAACATGACTTGACCCGCATGGTCTCCCGCTACAAGACAGGATGCCGGTCCATTTAAGCCAACAATATGTTGGTTTTTTTTTGGATATTTTGGCTCGATTATGAGTTGCCATCGGACGTTTAAAAACTTTGAATTTACTCCGTAAATAGCAAATTCATTTAAATAAACTGTTCAGCCAAATCTATACAAATATTGAAGCAAATTGATTGTTTACGCAATTCGTGTTTTAAATTATAGGTTATGATTTTTATTAGGCCAAATTTAGGGTAAATTTGAACGCCCTTTTTTTTCCTTTTGAAAGGGAACAGGTTAAAATGGGTACGTAAATTGCACCAGTCTCAAACTTTTAAATTTGATGTTAATGATTCTTAAATTCTTGAAAAAGTTTTATTTAGAAGGTAAAGTATGGTACATGCATGTAATTAATGCATCTGTACTTATATTTGTATGCGTATATTTAACGGCTCTTTTTTCCATCTTATATTTCAATGCTACTAATTAGTATTGAGTTACAGTTTTTTATTCTATATAAAATTTGAACCATTGAATTGAAAATATGTAATATATGAAAAGTAATGTCGTTGTAATGTATGGATATATATATATAGATGAACTAGGTGCAACTTATAATATTTTTACTCTATCATTGATGCAGGGACTAAATGAAATTTGATTACAAATTTAGAGTTTAAATGTCAAAATTTAAAGCTTGATAGAAAAAAATTTTGACCTCGAATAATAAGAAAATTTTTTTATCAAATTTACTGATCAATTATTACTAGCAATAATAACGACAATATATTCCAACAAATTTTATTAAAAAAATTAATGTCCTCCTAAAATTAAAATCTATAATATTTTAATTTTTATTATAAATGATCTTTATGTAATTTTAAAAATTGAGGGGGACCATAGCCTCTAAAAAAATTAATTTGCTCGTAAAATTAAAATCTATAATATTTTAATTTTTATTATAAAGGACCTTTATGTAATTTAAAAAATTGAGGGGTGGGCCATGGCCATTGTCGGCCCCTTAATAGCTCTGTTCCTGTCTAAGATAATGAATGAAACCATATATCATTGAAAGTGCAGGGACTAAATGAAATTTGATTACAAATTTAGAGTTTAAATGTCAAAATCCAAAAGCTTGAAAACTAAAGTGAAACTTCACATTAAATTTAGGAACTAGTAGTGCAATCAACCTGAATTAAAACTAAGATTTAATTATAAAACTCTCTCACACTCTTTTTGTGTCTCAAATGTAGATACCTCTACATAAGAAAATTAAATAATATCAACTCTACATTTTAATTCTATCTCAAATAAGCCCCTCCATTAGTATTTTTCGCGCAATTTAACGACAACATATTGCCATGATACACCTTTAGCCAATTTAAACTCATTCAAGCATACTTTTTTTTAAGTACTAAAAATTTGAAACAAATCATAAAAAGACGTTCATTTGAGGTATTTTTAATGTCAAGTCATTTTACAACATTGTCATCACCATTGAAATTAACTTCTATTATTTGGAATTCCAAATTATTGAATTTACTTGATAGGAGACTAAAGTGTGGAACTGAAATTATTTAAATTATTTTATATATAAAATATTTGAGATACGGAGTAAAGTTGACTAAAGTTGACTGGTGTGTTTTGTTTTATAATTAAGCCTAATTAAGATGAAATTGATGGCAGATCACTATACCGTTGAGAAATTAAGCTCAAGATAACAATTTATCAATAAGAAAAAGAAAAAAATTAGTGAGCTTATGGGCTTTTCGATAACGAAGCTTAATTGGGGGCCCATATAAGGGGCCCACATTATAGTAGCATAAAGATTAAAAAAAAAAAAAAAAAAAAAAAGGGAAAAAGGGGCCATTACGCGGCATGAGTAACTTTGCTTCAACCTGATCCATTGGAACCTTCTTTATTTCTCTTCAAAAAAAGAAAAAAAAAGGAACCTTCTTTGTGTTAGCTTTTTGGAGTAGGTTTTTTTTTTTTTTTTCAGAAAAAAGTTTCAAATAATTATACTTGTGTGGCATGTGATTGTGAATTGTGGGCTTCTTTGGTGGAAAAAATTAAATTATTAATTGGAGCTTTATCTTTTGCTTCATGTGTCCTTTATTTATTGTCTCTTCATATCTCCACTAGCTTTTTAAGCCTTGTTCAATAATAGTAATTTAAAAGCAAGTGTTGTGGTAAGAATTTGTCACATATTCAAACATTGGGTTAGGAAAAATAAAGTAAAAAATTTTCGGGTTCTAAGAACAGTTATGAGCCAAAAAGAATCATAAGATAATAGTTCAAAATTAGTTTCTTTTAGATTAAATGCGTACAATTTTAATCTTGTCATATATATATATATTAAAAAAAGTAGATGATAATATTAATTTTTCCAAGTAAATGAAAATTTTAAATGGTGGGGGATCCATTTATTATCCATTTGTAGCCTCACCACGTGTCATCAAAGAACCGGTTTGGAAGGGGAAAAAAAAACCCCAACAAATGGGTTAGTGGTATTGGGCCATATTGGGCTTGGTATTGGGCTTGATATGGGCCTGTGCTTTGAAATTCGTGATATCAGGCCCACATGATCTCATTCAAATGTATACAAAAATCGCAAGATCCCCTTCGCGGGCCAATTTTAGCTGTAATTATTCATAGCAGAGTATTTAACAAACAAAAAAGTCCAGTGCTTCTAATGAGCCGCAAAAAATAAAAAATAAAAAAACAAACTTCGAATACCATGCATATGCTCTCACAGTTTCTTACTTTAGTATCATGTGGTTTAAAGTATGCCAATTTAATTTTTCGTGGCTTCATTTTTATCTTTTTATTATCAATTTTATTAATTTTTTTCGTTAAATCGTGACAAAGTTAAAACTAAAAAGTACTAAAGTAAATATTCGATAAATTTAGATGGATATTTAAAGTTTTTTGTATATAATTTACTAAAATATTAACAAAAAAGTTAACCAAAAGATAAAAATGAAAACTACGTAATTTGATAATTTGATATACTAAACCACGTAATAGAAACGAGAAAGTGCGAAACCACGGAGATGGACTGATAGTATTTAAATTTTACCATAAAATTTATTTTTTTTTTTTTTTTTTGCAGCTTACATTTGAAGTTGTGTTGCAGGCCCAGTTCTCTATAATATTTTACAAATTTGTAGATATATAATCATTCTCAATTTTCAGTAGAGCACTGATCCCGTAAAAAGTCGTGATTTGAAAAGCTGATAATGAAAAGTTTCACTCATTAAATTTTAAATTCTATAAACTGATATAAAATTTTAAATTTTATTATCATCGCCCGTTTTATTCCGTAATTAAACGCGCAATTTTATCAAACCACGAGAACTTTACAAAAGTCCGGTCAAAGTTGACTGCCGTGGCCCCTATTCGGTCAACGCTGACAGTTGCAGTGCATTTAATTTATTGCCGCGTTGATTTGTTCCCCCATTTGTTGTTATTATTATTATTATTATATTATTATTATTATATATATATATATAGGGTTCATTCTGTACTATTATGAGTGATCACTAATTTCATAAGTTGTTTTCGATAATAGAGTTTCCGAATCGACAATTTATACCGTTAAACGTTATTTACAATATTTAAAATTTTTAGAAATCAAATTTTATAATTTTTAGACATCATTTACCTTACGATCAAGATGTCACAAATTTGACAATTTTTTAATGGTCGGTATGGGATACTTGCTAGTTTAATGGTGTAAAAGAATCGAAATTTTTTTAAATTTTTGATAGAAAATTCTATTCACTATATAGATAAAAATCAATAACTCCGATCTTGATTTGAAGGATCCGATCATCCTTTTTTAGGACGTCGTTCGATTTTGATCGTTTATTTTATACCCACTTGATGAATTTTATTATAATTTCAGAAATTTACAAAATTTATTTTTAAGAAATTTTAAATACTCTAGATCATATTTAACTTGGATCGTCGATCCGAAAGCTCATACGAGGGCTCCAATACTCATAATAGTATAGTAGCCATGACATATATATATATATATATATATATAGAGTCCGGCTACTATCCTTTTAATAGGATAGGAGTACTTGTCTATCGATTTTTAGCCTTTGGATTAATTTTTTTCATCATTTCTAACTATTGGATTAAATACTATAATCCAAAGGTGGGATCACTCAACCCTGGGACCATTCAACTCTAACCGACTAATATCATCCTAACCCTACAATTTTCTATCCAAGGGTTAAAAACTTAATAGGACAGGTGCTCCTATCCTATTAATATGATGGTAGCCCTTGTGCTCCTAAGGTTTTAACCATCCATCAATTTTGATGGGTGGTTAAGATGAGAGAGAAGAGAGATTGATGAGAAATTAAGGTTCTCAATTTCTCATCTTTTTGAATATCTCATCAATCTCTCTTCTCTCTCATCTTAACCACCTATCAAAATTGATTTAAAACCTTGATGGATGGATATTTCACATATTATTAATAATATATATATATATATATATATATATATATATATATATATATATATATATATATATATATATATATATATATATTAAGAACAAAAAATAAAAATATATGCCTCTGCTTGGTCAAATTTGCTATTAACACACGAGAATACTCCTCTGAATGGGTCCTAATTTAATTCCCACAAATATGAAGTATTAACGTTTAATATAATTCGAATTAAGATCAGCAAAATTTTAAAGTTTCGTACATTTTAATTTTAATTTTTTTACAACTTATTTATTTTTTTGTACTAATTATTTTTCTAACCTAACAACAATTAAGGCCTAGCGAGCACCAACTACCAAGTAATGAGCTATAATAATAATTTTGTACGTATATACTGTTACAACTAATTTTTTACACTTTGTTTTTTTTAATTTATATTGTTACATAAATTTGATATATTTTAAAGGAGAAAAAAAAAAGAAAAAGAAAACCCACATTCCAAAATTTACATGTAAACTTCCCAAACTTTGACCACTTCAACAAGTCATCAAAGTACAAAATTATATAATAATAATGTCTTATTTGATTTTGTTATTATATAATATTTATACAATAAGGTAAGAATTTAATAAATTAATTAAAACTTGAATATATATATATATATATATATATATATATATATATATATATATATATATATATATATATATATATATATATTGTTTATTTAAAAATAATATATTTTTTTACATTAAGTTTTGTTCTATATGCAAATTATCCAAATATATAAACTTTTTAATTTTAATTGTAAAAAAAAAGAAAAGTTTAACTAGCCTTCTAAATTATTAGATTTGACAAATAAATAAATTGCACAATTTGTCAGCAGGGTATTGTATCTATGAATTATGTGGGAACAGATTGAATTTACTCACAAATTTTTGAATAGCATCGTATTTTTCGATACCCACATGCTGTATCCGTGTTATCACAAGATAACTTTTTTTTTTTTTTGGCCCTTTATATTCTATATTTTATAAACACAAAAAATATATATTATTTTTTAAAATTAAAATTTAACGTACTGTTTATAACCATCACAACATATAAACAATTTTTTACAACATCACAACATATTATTATAAATAATAAAATAATAGGAGTTAAAAAATTTAGTGTCCAAATTTCAGGAATAGATAAAACAAAAAAAATATTTACTTTTTTTATTTTCTTTTAAAATTATATATGCCCATATTCGTGGGTATTCGTAGGCTACTCAAAATATTTATAATTTAACAAATTTTTACACATTTTATTCATAATTATTTATATAAAAAAATTAATATTCATATTAATAATATAAAAAATTATAAAATTAAAAATTGGAAAAATTAAAAATGCCTTTTTTTTTTTTTTTTTTCTTTAAAGGCGCACTTATTTAATGTTGTACGTTCCATGCCGTTCCATTCTCATTGGTGCCATTGCTTTTCTTCTTGAGAGGTGTCACGAGGCGAAAAAGGGGGGATTTTTTTGTAGCTTCCACCACCTCGATCGAGCGCGATGGCTTCGAATTCCCCTCCTCCAGGTTTGTTCCCCCCCTCCCCTTCGATCAAACCCCTAAATTGTATACTAATTTTTGGGAATTGTTCGCGTAGGGTTTTGGAATCGATACTGAGTTGTCCCTAATCCGTGGGATTGTTTGGATGTAATTTGTAACATCGATCGATTAGATTTCGTCTTGTAACATCGATCGATTGAGGAGAGTGGTTTTGTTCTCCTCATGATGTTTTTGATGTCGGAAGGGTTAAGTGTTGGAATCCGTTTACTGATTTTGTAGTTTCTGCTATAGCAAATTAAAGGAATCCGAATCTCGCTATGTTGATCTTGGGAGCATTTACTAGAATCGTGTAAAAATATCCCTTTTCTCGCCCTAATTCGGCAAATATTTTTGTAGAATATCCTGAAAAAGAGTTGGTTGTGATGCGAATTTGAAGAAGGGAAGTCAATTTAGTAGTTACGGTAACATTGTGCTGTTTGAGGTATATGAAGTTATATGGATTTTACGCACTAAAGTTGTGATTTTAATCAATTTGATATACTGACGATTGGAAAACATATAGTTTTACCATAGATTACTGAACTACTTACAATGATGAGGCGAAGATGCAATTTTTATATCCCCAAAGTTGCGATTTTTACTGAATTGCTGAATTTTACGCGCCAAAGTTGTGATTCTTATCAATTAGATATACCGACGATTGGAAAACATGTAGTTTTACCATAGATTGGTGAATTACTTACAATGATGAGCAATGATGGTAAACACCGTCATCACAGGAAATATGTGCACGCAGGTAGCTTATCAGGAACGATATGCGGTTTCCTTTATGCTGAAAATGTTGACTTGTTTGATTAGCACAAGCACATTTTCCCTTACTTTACGCTGAAAATGTGTACTGGATGTGGAGTTGTGGACCATGTGGTCGAAAGATTAGCACACTGGACATCGTGCAGAGATCTTTTTCTGATGGTTAAAACACAATTAGTCAGAATGCCTTATCCCATCTCACTGAATATTTTTTGTTGAACCAAATGGTTCGTAAAATTAGAAGATGTCATCTTTTATCTGTTTTTGATGGATATAACTATTAGCTATTGTTATCCTTTATCTATTCATGCTTCGTATAGTTATTAGCTGGGGGAATTGCTCTTACGTAAGATTCATGCGGAAACAACTCATTTTTCAAACACATGTATTTATAAACTCTTCTTTTAGATCCTTGAGTGTTATCCATATTTTCATGGCTAGAGGTGAAATGTTTCTCACTTCTCAGGCGGCTTGTTGGTTTGCCTGTGAAGTAATTTACTTCTTTCTCGAATTTAGAAGATTGTGATTTGGATCTGCCTTGTCATTCATGTCAAAAGGATCCACCATCTAATATAGGATTTTGTATCCCTGCATTTCTTCTCCCTTGATCACACTTGCTAGGAATTCAAGTCCACTTTATGTACTTTCTCCTTCTAGTAGGCTTCTGTCTTTGGGTTTATGATTATGCAAGCTTTATCGTTACCAAATAATGCATCATATATGCTGCAGGCAATACCAGACCAATAAAACCATGGGACCGACCCGGGACTTCCTCTGGCCCCACACCCTTCAAGCCCCCATCCAATGGGAGTACTAGTGATGTTGTCGAAGCATCTGGGACTGCGAAGCCGGGAGAAATTGTCAATACTGTAGAGAGGAATGTCCCTGCAAACACTAACACTCTTGCAAGACCCGTACCCCCGAGGCCTTGGGAGCAAAACCGACTTGGAGGTACTATGTGAATTTAAATGTGCTTTACTTGATAGTCATTTCATTCTTCCTGCTTCTTCTTCATCCTCTCTTAATTCCGTCTTAACTACAGGTTATGGTATGAACTACAATACATATGGGTCTGGTATGTATGGCTCGTATGGCGGATATGGAGGATCATATGGCGGTGGGCTCTATGGAAATAGCTTGAATTCAGGGTATGGTGGGTTATATGGGGGTTCTGGAATGTACGGTGGGGGGATGTACAACGGGTTAGGTGGTTCATCATTTGGTGGCTATGGAATGGGAATGGGCGGTCCATATGGTGATCGGGACCCAAATAATCCGTATGGTCCGCCTTCACAACCACCAGGCTTTTGGGTTTCTTTCCTAAGGGTGGTAAGACATTTCTCTCCTTGTAGCATCCTAATTACTTGATGTTCGGCATGCTTCAGCTCTTAATGTATTACTCATCAAACTTTTATGTATGGATATGATCTATATTTTCTTGACTTAACAGCTGCTTTGTTATTGCTTCTGAATTTTGACCGTGTGGCAGCATGTCTATTCTATTTTGTCGTCGCTCTAGAGGTTTTTAGGCTTTGTAATTTTCATTTAGACTAGTTTACATGGTGGATTCCATCAGATTATATTAAGTATATGTGGGTCAAAAATTTTTGCTGTATAATTTTGTTTATGATGCTCCATTTCTATGACCACCTTTAGGTTAGAATTCTGAAACCATATGTATGCCTGCCTACTAATTCTCTATACTCGTTTAAAATTATTGCTCCATAACTTTCGCCTTTAACTAATTCTTGAGTGCCAATGGCAGATGGGTGGTGTTGTGAATTTCTTCGGTCGAATTGCAATCTTGATCGACCAAAACACCCAAGCATTTCACATGTTTATGTCAGCTCTCCTTCAGGTACTATCCAGTTCTTCTATTTGTTATCATTCTTTAATCCTGTATGGTCTGACTTCTGGAACAGCTTCCTACTTGAGAAGCAGAAGCCAAGTATTTACCAAACAAAAATTCCAGATCTTCTTCTGCCTTTTGTAAGAAGCAAAAAATGAGCATCTGCTCCAGTTTCGGGCAGCTGCTTCTTGGTGAAATGAGCTTCTTTGAACACAGCTCTTTTAAAAAAGCACTTTCTCTAGAATCTCAAGCGAGGCCATACATATGCAAAAATTTGAACTGATTCAATTGCTTTAACCTGATAAATGTTGTGGCAGCTCTTTGATCGTAGTGGGCTATTGTATGGCGAGCTTGCGAGGTTTGTGTTTCGTTTATTGGGAATCAGAACAAGGCCCAAGAAGGCCCACCTTGCCGGGTCCGGCGAAGTCCCAGGCAACGATGGACAAGGACGGCGCTATATTGAAGGTCCTAAGGCTAACGACGGATCATGGGACAATGTTTGGGGGAATAATGTTAAGGCCTAAAGGAGGCACTTTGTAAACTGCAAAAAGTTGCTAAGTTTGTACAAGGTCGAAATGTGGTGAGAAGACCCCCTTATAACTAGTTGGAAATTTTGAAACAGACCCCCCCTCTCATATTTCTCTTTTGATTGGCACCTCCTTAACTTCCGATTATTTTCATTTGAGTCATTATAATCCACTTCATTGGTGATGTTGAATTTAATTTCTCTTGAGAATTCTTTTCGGCCGATGGAGATGCGATTTTCGTTGCCATCAATGTTGGCAAATCTGATATTCAGTTTAGGAGTACCTCAAATCGAAATAATTGGGAGTTGAGAGGGTTGCCAATATAAAGAAAAATGATTAAGGGGTCTATTTCAAAATGGCCTATAGTCGACGGTGTCGCCGTACTCGTTTACCTCTATACAAAATTTTCGGAACTTGAGGCAAATACAGAGGATATGAGCTGCTTACATGATTGGGCTTGAAACATGAATGTTTTGTTTTATGTTTACTTAATTCTATTGTGTGTTTCGTGGTATCTATGATCGATAGATTCATCGCAGAGGATGTTCCAGTTTTACTTGTATGTGAATGTGATACAACATATGCTAGAAATTGTTTTGGTGCTGGATGGATAATGCCATTCTCGTGTTGCAGATGTTCAATGTGTTCCTCTTTACTGTTGTATATTTATTCTTATGAATGCTTCTTCGGCAGAGGTGATGCTTGTACGAATTTTAAATTTATTCGAAATTAATCCCTGAAATTGTACTAAAAATCATGTAGACTATTCTGAAATTTCCAAAAGCTTATGCTATTTTCTGTTCTTGAATCTTGATATATCCCATTTTTTAAAATTTTTTTAAAGTTGACCATTAACTTAACTAGAGCGCATAAAAGCGCCAGAACAAGTTCACATCCCATTATTATTGTATCAATCTAAAGCATGTAAAAATTAAGTGAAAATTGGTAACTACTTAAATTGAAACAAAGCAAATAATGATTGTAAATAGTGAGTTACCGAGTTACTGTAGTAATTACTACTACACAAATAAACAGTAATGCAATCAAACCTCCAACACTGTGCGATAAATCACATGCATATGAAGTGCAAAATAGTAAACCACACTTCCTCTGTTTCTATGCTTGTTTTGGCACGAGACAAGTGAGGAGATAAGCCAATAACAGAACATATTTTAATGTCTCGTCTTCTGTGGACGTTATATTATTTATAGGTGTTGGAATAATTTGGAATTTATTGGGATGTGGAAACGCTTGTGGATGAGAAAGTAGTGTTGGAGGAGCCATTCTTAATCCCCACCTCCAAAAGCTGATCCAAAACTAACTCTCTCTTTCCCCCCCTCTCTTTGTAATCTATAAATATTTTTTTTTTCTCCTCTTTTTCTCAGTCCCAACCATTACTACTCTATTCCTTTTTCACTCCATTCTCTCTACCTACTGCTCCTAGAAGCAAAGGTGACACCTTTTCTCTTTCTTTTCTTTTCTTTTTTTCTCTGCTTCTGCTTCTGCTTCTTCTGCTTCTGCTTCTGAGTTTTAGCTATTCGTATATATTCATCATATTGTGATTCGTTCTGTGTGTTGGTTTGCTCAAAGATAAGTCACGGGTTGTGGGAGTGTTTTGCATGCAGGGCTTGATTTTCCCATGTTTTCGTTGCAGAGGGAATTGGAAATTTGGGTGGTGTGTGATCAGGAACAGCCACCAAGATGGAGATAACCAATGTCATGGAGTATGAGGCCATTGCGAAGCAGAAGTTGCCGAAGATGGTTTACGATTACTATGCTTCCGGCGCAGAGGATCAGTGGACTCTCCAGGAGAACAGAGAGGCTTTTTCGCGGATTCTGTATGTTTCTTATTCAACTAAATTAATTCGTTCATTCTTATTTTCTGTATACAAAGTTTGGCTTAATTGATCTGCAAATTATATATATATATATTTCTGATTCATGTTGTTGGTACAGAATACTAAGATATAAGCAAAAGCAGTCCCACTTCTTATGACAAACTGTAAGCAATAGTATTAAGAAGAAATTTTAAGTCTTCTAACTGAAAGAGATGTAGATTAGTTCTTAAAGTAACTCTCCAGTAGCTGTTTCTTCGAATTATTCTGCGCCAAGTTCACATTATCAAATGTTTTTATCTTTCCCATCCCTTCGCATAAGACCACCACTTCTCTTTATCTTTGTCATAAAGATTTGTATGCTTCAACATCTTCATCTAATATGAAAAATGACATATACTTGATTTCTTGTCACAAAGAAATGACCGAACTTTACCGTCCTTGGACTAGCTTCCGCCCGCGCATACTCATCGACGTTTCCAATATCGACATGACCACGACTGTTCTGGGGTTCAAGATATCGATGCCGATTATGATTGCCCCCACTGCCATGCAGAAAATGGCCCACCCAGATGGTAATTTTATTTCTGAAAATTGCAGTTGCTGTAAGCTTTGTTCATGACAAATCTGTTTCGCAGCTACAAGGGCATTTCATGCCACAGAAATTTCCATTAATGGATTCACTATCAGTTGGTTTATTCTAATATCATGATATCCTCTGCTATTCATGAGCAAGATCTTAAAGGAATTCAGGTGAAAATACAACAGTAACTTGATTGAGTCTGATATTGTGTTCTCAGGAGAGTATGCAACTGCAAGGGCAGCATCTGCAGCTGGCACTATCATGGTTTTGTTTCTTTTTCCTATTCTTTTGATCCCAATTATTAAGTTTATTTTAAGTCTTATTCGACGAGCAAATACTACTGAGATTTGAAACTTTTTAAATATACCTCAATATTGTAGTCAGAAAGAGCTCTTTAACTTTCTTCAGCGGAATCCGGTTTCTATAACTTCATTCTTCTGCCACTCGATTCCTCTAGATTTATCGACTCGACGGTCTTATCTGTTTCTGTTATAGACATTGTCATCATGGGCTACTTCCAGTGTTGAAGAGGTTGCCTCGACAGGGCCCGGAATCCGCTTCTTCCAACTTTACGTAAACACTCGCTTGTTCGCCTCTTACTATTCTTTCAAAAAACTTCGATTCTTCATTCGCCTCTTACCGTTCGTTCCTTAATTTTCTTATTAGGTGTACAAAGACAGGAATGTAGTTGCACAACTTGTTAGAAGAGCTGAAAAGGCTGGCTTCAAGGCGATAGCCCTTACCGTGGATACTCCGAGACTCGGCCGCAGAGAAGCCGACATAAAAAATAGGTCTACATACTCTACTTTGCGCATTAATTGATACGACGGAAACATATATACTTGTTCCTATTTGCCTTCTTTATGATCTCATTTGGTAAAAGTTGGGTTTTTGTCTTTTCAACAGTTGTAATTTGGTGCTGATCAATTTATAACTCCTAAGCATTATAATGCCTTCTGAAAGAATTTGTTCTCAAGTTCTTGCGAAACAGTATGATTTTTCAAATTGATGCTGCCCGTGAAACACCAAGTTGCCAAAGATATTGAATCTATGACTGGATTGTTTTACAGATTCACTTTACCGCCGTTTCTGACTCTCAAGAGCTTCGAGGGATTGGACCTCGGAAAAATGGACAAGGTGGGTGTAAAGAGCTTTCTCAATCACGCCCAATTCGAACACTTTTGTTTCTTCAGTTTTTGTCCGCGTCTCGATTTTCTTGTTTATATATATGTCTGCACAATGTGCAGGCTAATGACTCTGGGCTGGCGTCGTATGTTGCTGGACAAATCGATCGCTCTTTGAGCTGGAAGGTTCGTCGATTGTTACGCTTTCGAAAATCTGTATACAATCAACATGATCGATTACATTGCGCGCTTTTGACTATATATATAAATGGCTAAAAAGATACTACAATGAGCTAGACAGGAAATATGAAAGTTCTCTGAGAGTAAGTTTTTCAACATGAGCAGGATGTTAAGTGGTTGCAGACAATAACTTCTATGCCGATATTCGTCAAAGGAGTTCTCACTGCAGAAGACGGTAAGCGATTCTCCGAACTTTTCGTCCCCCCACCCCCCTTTCTTTTTGTTCCCTAGCTAGTGAGAAACACCTGTTGTAGTTAGTAATATTTCTACAACGAAATGCAGCAAGGTTGTCAGTACAAGCTGGTGCGGCCGGCATCATCGTGTCCAACCACGGAGCGCGCCAGCTCGACTATGTTCCGGCTACTATCACTGCTCTGGAAGAGGTAATATTTGCTTCGCCTCTTTCATCGCCTTTCCAATTCACATAACAACTAGTTAGATCAGTAAAACCCCAGCAGTTTGTTTTCTTCAATCTTGGATCTTGGTTCCTGCGACTACTGCTCAATTAGATTTCTTTTCGGATATTAAAAGCGTGCTTACTATTACTAATCCGAGCTTGTTCGAAATTCAGGTTGTCAAAGCTGCACAGGGCCGCATTCCGGTGTTTCTGGACGGAGGCGTTCGCCGTGGAACCGACGTCTTCAAAGCTCTAGCTTTGGGCGCATCTGGTGTATTTGTAAGTAATGGTTAAGATCCTCATGCAACCTGCGTTACTCATAAGCCCGATTCTCGCGCGCGCTTCGTCGTAGACGCCGTTCGTAAAACTATCGACTTAGAAGAAGATATATATATATATATATACATGTTGAGCAAAATGTACGTCTGGAACTTGTTTTCGCAGATCGGAAGGCCCGTGCTGTTCTCTTTGGCTGCAGAGGGGAGGCCGGAGTCAGGAAGGTTCTGCAGATGCTGCGCGACGAGTTCGAGCTGACCATGGCACTGAGTGGATGCACCTCACTCAAAAAAATCACCCGCAACCACATCGTGACCCCCGCGGACGTGCACCGCGCCGTGTCGAGGTTATGAATCATGCAGGGATGAGAAGGTAGGAATATGGCCTGCACATAACCCCTGGTTGTGCAGAGAATATTGTATCTCATATTAGGCTCTGAAAATTCTATATATATACTTGAAATATTTCAAGTTTCCGTGGCAAACAACATATTAATTATACTTTTATTGGCTAATATTAGTTTGTCTCAGCTCTCAATGCTTATTTCGTGTGTCATATGCCCAAGCATGATTCTGCTGTGTATATATATATATATATATATATATATATATAGAGTAGGGTTACTATACTATTATGAGTAGTAGCCCTACTACTCATAAGTTGTTTTCGATGATAGAGCTTCCGATCGACGATCCACTCCGTTAAATATGATCTAGAGTATTTAAAACTTCTAGAAAATAAATTTCGTAATTTTTCGAAATCATTTACCTTACGATCAAAAGCTCACAAAATTGACAATTTTTAACGCCGATATGGGATACTTGGTAGTTTAACGGTGTAAAAGAATTGAAATAGGTTGAATTTTTGATAGAAAATTCTATTCACTACCTAGATAAAGATCAATAACTCCGATCTTAAATTGAAGGATCCGATCATCTTGAGACTCTCTCTCTCTCTCTCTCTCTCTCTCTCTCCCATTTGATGGACTTTATTATGATTTTACTCTCTCTCTCTCTCTCTCTCTCTCTCTATCGCCACTCTCTCTCTCTCTACTCTCTCTCTCTCTATATATATATATATATATATATATATATATATATATATATATATATATATATATATCTTCTTATATATATATATATATATATATATATATATCTTCTTTTGTGTATATATATAGGGTATAATTAAAAAATGAACGATTGAAAATTGATCCACGGTGCATTGAGTTTACCAAAGTCTCTTCAAATGTGAACGAGATGATTGTAAAAGTGGGTGAATTAAGTTGTGTTTCCTGCATATGCATGAATCAAACTTATGCATATTGTCTCTCTCTCTCTCTCTCTCTCTCTCTATATATATATATATATATATATATATATATATCTTCTTTTGTGTATATATATAGGGTATAATTAAATAGATATGAATATGAAAATTGATCCACGGTGCATTGAGTTTACCAAAGTCTCTTCAAATGTGAACGAGATGATTGTAAAAAGTGGGTGAATTAAGTTGTGTTTCCTGCATATGCATGAATCAAACTTATGCATATTGTGTTTGCCAAAGTTTATGTACTCATAGGCTAATTAAAGAATATTGGCCTTGCATGAAGTTGCCAAATTCAATATATATATATATGCAGGTATTCAAATAAAAGGATTGTGGAATTTTTCTTGTAACATGGGAAGGGCCGCAATTAAATCCGGTAATCTCTACTCATACACGCGGGTACCCGCAGGTTAGGTGTTGATTTGCTGGTATGGGCACTAATTTTTTGTTACCCAAAAGATCGCGGGTAAAACGGGTGGATTCCCATTAACTTATGGGTATTTTGGGCGACCGACTAATATATGAGACGGGCTACTATATACTATTATAAGTATGATCTCATTCGTACTCATAAGTTTTTTTTGATTAAACAGGAATATACTCTATTTGAAGGGGTTTACAGAGGTGAAGAGAAGCACCTTGCACTGCACTAGACAAACAGTGCAAGAGTGCGCCCGACGAAGAGAAAGAGAGGGGAGACCAGATAGTACAGCAAGTGTGGACACTCTGCAAACCACCGAGCGGGGAGACCATTCGTACTCATAAGTAGTTTTCAATTATAATGCTTATGAATCGACGATTTGTAACGGCCCTAATAGTCCCACATCGAATGAAATACTGGTTCCGATCAGTTTATATGAGTCCTACACATTAATAATAATAAATGAACTTAAATATTTTGGGCCAATTCGTAGGAGCCACCTCTAAAATCTCATATCGCTTATATATATTTTTGTTCCTAATTTGGTTTGGACTCTACGAGAACGTCATGATCTAAACAGCAGTCAGAGTTTAAGTCCAAGCAGGGGCTCCAATAGTCCCACATCGGATGGGATACTGGTTCTGATCAGTTTATACCCTTAATAGTCCCACATCGGACTGGATACTGGTTCTGATTAGTTTATATGAGGCCAACACATTACTAATACTAGCTAACAAAGCTTAAGCATTTTGGGCCGATTGTTTGGGCCCAACGAGATATTATTGCTAACGGGTAAGGTCGTTACACGATTTATACCATTAAATATTATCTAGAGCATTTGAAACTTTTAGAAACCAAATTTCATAGTTTTTCAACATTGTTTATTTATAACCATCAAAGTTGATAAATTTTAACTTTCAATATGCTGTGAAATTTTAAATAGTAGATTAACTTATGATCTTTTAAAAAATGTTATACATGTATTTTTTGTTTGAAAAGTTAAGGGAAAAAAAAAGGGCATACTTTGCTTATGCTAATAACCCATATGCCTATCTGACCGCCTATATATATATAAAATGAGTATAAGTAAAAATGTTAGGTATCTAAAAATTTACGGATAAATTTTAACGATGGCTAATTAATGATCCGTTGAATAGTGACCGTCCAACACACCAAACTAGTGACGACAATCATAAGACTTTTATATTTAGGTTGAAAGAAATATAAAGATATAGACTTGTATTTAATTTATTAATAACACATGCAGGATGATTCTAACTCGAACAGCTATATATATAGATACTAATTGACTTAAATCCCACCGAGAAAATTCGGAGCGATAATTAGAGAATAATATTTTAATAATTTGCATTCAAAACCTTCTTGCTAATAATTTCATAAGATGATTCAATTCTAAAGGAGACCGAAGACTATATACGGGGAAATAGAATTTCTTAAAGTTGAGTGGGGCACGCTAATTAAAAAGAATTAATGCATCTCCTCAAAAGCGTAGTGTAATGTTTGATCTTTATTCTCCTCTGCAACAGGAAAAAGCACTTTCCCGTACCATATATAAAATCCTAAAAAAAGTATATATGTTGAATGAACATTAACATGTGACGCATCATGCATAATATGGGCTTAGAAAACATTAATTTCTTGCATATATCCCACTTAAAAAACAATTAGCTAGCACTGTAAATTTCAAGCCACCTAATTGCGTTACGAAATCTAATTAGGTCAAAGATCACGACATTTAAGAGGAAGTCATGTACGCCATTTCTAATATCTAATTTGTGCAGTAGCTCCCGGGCGGGTCGGATTATTTATTTATTTTTTTATAGGAGATTTTCAGTTCGAATCACGTCAGCATTGTAATATTATTAATTTTCTTCCATTTAATTCAAGTTCACGTCCGACCTTTAAAAAAGTCAACGTGAGGAGAAGTGTTAAATATAAAAATATAAAAATATCGTTTTCTAATAATTTAAAATTTTTAGAGTATAACGGTTGTTTTACACTAGCGTGTTTAGCGAAAAATAACTTAACATTCATGAATATTTATATATATTCATCATGAATTCTTTTACAATTGTTAGTAATTAAGTTATTAGATTAACTTTTTTTTATTAGAAACTATTTTTATTTGTTTAATTTTTCTTATAATACAGCATTAGAATTAATTATTTCGGAGCTCAATCAAAAGATATTGCTTCTAAAATTTAATGAGTTAAAATGCCAATCTGATTTTTTTTTTTATTTTTTACACCAAACTTCTAATATGGACGAATTATTTTTCTTTTTTTTCCATAATAAATAAAGTGGGAGCGAGGGTACGTTAGACCCAATATTAAACAAGATGATAAACAGTGCGCATGCAATATTATATACTCGCACAATAATTATAATTTGCCTTCAATTTTTGTAATATCAGAAGCCATTTAATAATTAAAGAATAATTATGTATCAATTACAATCTCAATAATTCAAACACAACCAAACATATAATCATAAACAAGATTAGCTAGCCAGGTGTATTTAGAACTACATGTCAATTTCATATCTCAAGCACGATCGAACATATAAAGATAAATTTTTTTTTTGAGAAAAAAGAGAGGAAAGGAAAACTCGATCTACGAAATGGAAGAGGATAGCAGTTCCTTTATGCGAGCATCGTACGGAGCGGCGGCGGCGGTGGTCAATCGCGCCTTCCTCTTCTGAAGGAACCGCTGCAGCGACCGCTTCATCGTGAGCCCCGAGTTCAGGAGCTGCGGCGGAGGATTCACATTGCGACCGTGCGGAGAGATCGAATGCGGAGTTCGCGACGGCGCCGACGTGTTGCATGACTTCTCTACCACTTGCCTATGCTTGTAATGGTTGTTGGTGTCAAATATGCTCGTGTGTTTTCCATTTTTGTTTGCTGTAGTACTGTTTCCCATCGCTTGGTTGGCCATAGTTATGATGGCCCTTGCCTGTTGTATATATACAAGATGTAATGCAAAACTATTAATATGAGAAGAAAAAACAAAAAAGGAAAATGGTAAATGAAATTACTTATTACTAGACTCTGAATATGTAAAAATAATGTAAAACCACATTAATGAAGAATAATAAAAATCAGTATTCGAACTCAACAATTCGTGCTATGATATTATATATACATGAAAGAGTGGTGTTTAAATGTTTCATATTCAACACTAAAGATTATAAAAATAAAGGCATGTGGCTCTCATATATATATGGGATCATCTACTGCTTGATCTATATTAAAAATTCCTCATATTATATAGAAATAATTAACCAGGATATATATATACTAGATAGTAATTTACATTTAGTTTGAGATTTATATTCTTAAATTGCTGGTAAAATGAGATATGGTTCACGACATTTCAAACGCAGTTGGTCAAATAAAAGATGTGCAGTAGTTTACTGCTCACGGAGATCGTGTTCAACGTCCTTTGTTAGTGGAGGTCAAAAATCAATTAGTTTTTTTTCTAAAGAGAGAAGGACATTAAGATTGGAAAATATCGTGTTTGTGCGACAGCTTATTGGGAGTAGCAGGTACGTAATTAAGGACTTTGACCGGGCAACTGCTGTTTATATTTTCCCACTTTAAGTTCTTTGACTTTGAATGCATGCATGTATATATGATTCCATGTTGTCGGCATATTCAAGGCACAAATCAAATTCAACTTCCCCATTTATGTATAAAAATTAATAATATTTGGTGCCTAGCTGTAAAGTGTGACTAAATTATTAATAAAAGTAGGGTTTTGTCCGCGTAAATTAAATTAAATCCCCACTAAGTTTGAAGGAAATTATGTCAAATATATAAAAAAAAAAGTTAAAATATTTTTATTTTGCTCGATCCTATACGTATTAATTTATATATCATGCGAAACAATCGTTTGTTTTATTTTGCTCGATCCTATACGTATTAATTTATATATCATGCTAAACAATCGTTTGTTTGAAATTATGTCAAATATATAAAAAAAAAAGTTAAAATATTTTTATTTTGCTCGATCCTATACGTATTAATTTATATATCATGCGAAACAATCGATCGTTTATTTGCAAAAAATTTAGCTGGTAGATAATTAGAAAGAGGTTAATTATAATAGTTTGTATTTAGCAAATAAATGATCTGATCTGAGATTGGATTCATTGATCGTTCCACGGTTAATGTGCATGGGATAAAATGGAAATTGATCGAGGAAGATGCTGAAGAACCAGGACATATAAAATTTGATGCAAGAACTAAACTATTCGGAGAGTATACAAAGTACAGATGCACGAAGCTAATTAAGCTCTTGATTAATTCTTAATAAAGCAGGAAAAAGAAAAGAAAATTAAAGGTTGTGAACCGATGAAGATAGATAATATATATATATATATATTGCGAGCTCTTAAAAACAGTAGACAAATCTGGAATTAATGGAACCAAACAAATTAACAAACCTGAATCTCTGTGATGTCGCAGACGCAAATCTGCCCCTTGTAGAACATTGTAATCTGCTTATTCTGCTGCTGCTGCTGCTGCTGCTGCTTGATATCTTGAAGCTTCTCATTTATTTCAAAGCATCTCGCATCCCTACAAAATTAAACATCAATTAATTAATTATAGTATCATCATCATCAAATAATCTATATATCTATATAAAAATCAACATGCGCGCATGACCTTAAAGAGATCAAAATCCATGGGAATATAATTAATCACATGAACATACCTGCAAACTTTGGCCGAGTCTGCGTCGCGGGATGGTCGATCGTCGCCGATACCAAGTCGGAGGCGGAGCTCCGGTTCGCCACCGAACATCTTTTTTTTTTTTTTTCTTTGTTATTCCTTAATTCTAGCTCTCCTTCTATTATATTTACTATGAAACAATCTATATCTCGCTTCTTTCTTATATATATGTATGATGTTGTTCGAGAAAGCTAAGGAGGGTGTTTAATGGGTCACAATTTAATATTTGGTATGCAAGAGATATGTATATATATATATATTCATGCTTTTATTATAATAATAACAATAATATACGCGCTTTGTTCCCAACCCCAAAGAGAGAAAACGCACGTGGAGCATGAATTCCACGTGCATGTATATGACTTTAGACTAGTTGGCCAATAAGGATGCATTTATGGTGGGAGATGAGACACGTTTCTATTCTTTTTTCGTACTATTTATTATTTTATTATTTTTATTTTTATTTTTGCTAATTTGTGTTGTGTTGGAACTTGGAAATTTGGGTCTAATTTTGCTACTCACGTACGTTTTCGTTTCTAGGGGGGTCGGATATCGTGCGTACAACTAAACGGGTCGAGATTTTAATTTAGGCGCAGGGAAAATCCAATAAGATTTTTAGAAAACGAAATGTTACTTACATGTTGGACTTTTAATTAGGTGTAATAAATTAATGTAGTACCATCTTTTGATTTCTCGTCTTAAAAATAAAGCACTCATGGAAAATTTCAAGAATAATGTAAAGTGTGATGAGACTTATATTTTTTTCTCACTTTAATGACCCATGATTTAAAATCTATCAATTTGCCTATACTCTTTTGGTTTTTATCTTTTTGTTATCAATTTTGTTATTTTTCTTTCTTAAATCAAATGACAAAGTTTAAAATTAAAGCTAAGATTAAAGTGAATATTCGTGGGTATTTGAAGTTTTTTTGTATATAATTTAAAAAAATATTAACAAAAAAGCTTTAAAATAGATAAAAACGAAACCACAGGAGGGAAAATTGATATTTTTTAAACCACAGTTTTACCAAAAATAAATATAGTAAACACTCATGTGAAAAAGTTAGTTTTTAATTGAAAATAATGTAAAGAAATAAATGTGATGAGACTTATATTTTTTTGTCACATTGGGAAAATGACCCAATTAATAAGAAACTACTGAAAATAAACTATTAAAATATTCTTTTCTAATAATTTATACTCTTTTTTTTTTGGAGAAATAATAATTTATACTTGTAAAATTCAATAGTTATTTTACATATATAGTATTAGAACAGAAAATTAGAAATTAAGCTAAATAATAATTTTGAAATTAAGTCAACAAAATCATTAATTTCTCTCAAGGTAATCTTTTGTTTTTTTTTTTTTTTTTTTTTTTTTTGATAAACGTCAAATACCACCCTTGTGGTTTCGCAGTTTTTGACTTTAGTACCATGTGGTTTAAAGTGTATCAAATTAGTGTCATGTGGTTTTATTTTTATCTTTTCGTCAGCTTTTTCGTTAATATTTAATTTGTTGAATTATATACACAAAAATTTACCTTTTCTAGCTAGCTAGATTTATCGGATATCCACTTTAATACCTTTTAGTTTTAACTTTATCACCGATTTAACGAAAAATAATAAAAAATAAAAATAAAACTACATAAGACTAACTAAATTGATATATTTTAAATCACATGATATTAAAGCGAAACTAAACCACAAATATATTATTTGAAGTTTTTCTCTTTCTTTTTTTTTTTTTTTATTCCACAAATTAAGACTACATAATGGGAGAAAGTAAAAGGCACGTGTCCATTAAAGACTCCTAATATTTCTTCGTCGACTACGAAAGGAGTAAGAAATTTGGCTTTTCTTATGCATACAAAAGCATGTTTTTTTAAAAAAAAAAAAAAAAAAGAAAAAGAAAAATTCCTCATAAATTCAAACAGGTCGAAGCTAACATTTATTAATTTCCAGTGAATTGTACGTTCGTACGAGTAATCTAAGCCGCAAATATGGGACCGTTTAAAAGTCAAATGGTTCAAATTTGGAGCTCGTGCTTCGTCTCTTTTTTATTTTAATTGGTTGCCTCAAAACGTGGAACTTTTAATTAGACCGCCGTGACAGTTACTGCAAAATAAATAAATAAATAAAAAGAAAACATAATTAAAGTGGTTCAAATTTGGAGTTTTGGTTCAGAGTTGGTGGACCTAAATCACGTGCTTGGTTAGGTTTGGGTTCGAGCGAGAATAATTCAAAGATCGAATGGGATTTGAGACACGTTGAACCTCTAATACGTGTGGTCATTGAACCTCGATCTATGATTCGAATTCTAGGGTCTCGGACATGTTGAACCTCTAATACCTCACACTTTAGAAATAAACTTAGTAAGAAATGTGAATTAATTAAGATTCGAACCAGTGCCTCGAATACCAACCATCAAATTCTCTCGTCACTGAGATTATAATCATGTAATTTATATTCACACTATATATAAAATTAAGCACGTCCTCTAATTTGGGTCTCGCCGACCCACTTTTTGGCCAAAATTTTTCAGGATATGGAAAAGAAAAAAATAGATATTGCAGAAGGAAATTTATACGATAATATATATATATATATATATATATATATATATATATATATATATATATATATATATATATGAATAAATTTCTTATCTTATTATGATCGATCGCTCTGCGTGTTTCATGATTGACCTATTCGATGATAAACTTAAGATAAACGATCCATGCTTAGTTAAAAGCGTTATACAAATATTTAAAACTTCTAGAAATAAAATTTTTACGATGTCGTTACCACACATATATATATATATATATATATATATATATATATATATATAGAGTAGAACTATTTGCTATTAATAAAAATTGTGCTCCTAAGTTTCTAACCATCCATCAATTTTGATGGGTGGTTAAGGTGAAGAGACTTGGAGAGAAATTAAGGTTCTTAATTTCTCATCTTTTGAATATCTCATCAATTTCTCTTCTCTCTTCTCTTAACCATCCATCAAAATCCATCAAAAAAAATATATATATATATATATATATATATATATATATATATATATATATATATATATATATATATATATATAGAGAGAGAGAGAGAGAGAGAGTCCGATCGGGATACTATCGATAGCACATTTGGTGCTACCAAGTTTTCCACCGTTAGATCTACCCCTTTGATGATTTTCACCCGTTAGATCATACTATTCAACCAACCACCCACTTAACCCTAGGGGACCCACATCATCCTAACCACACATCTCTCAATCCAATTGTCAAAAACTTGATAGCACCAATAACTTGGTGCTATTAATAGCATAGTAGCCTAGTTATATATATATATATATATATAGGATGAGTTAGGCTAAAATGCTATCGATAAAACTAGCACTTTTGCCACCCATTTGTTTCGATGATGGGCCTCCAAATTGATGATTGACACCGTTGAATATGATCTATATCATTTGAAGTATTTAGAAATTAAATTTTATACATTTTCGATATTGCTCTCTTATCCATCGAGTGGACATAAAAATAAACGGCTGAAAATAAATATTCTGAAAAAAATGATGATAGGAGTCTTGTAATCAAGATCAAGAGTATAGATCTTGTTTTAAATAGTTTAAAGAATTTTCTAACAAAAATTCAATTGATTTGGATATCTTTACGCCGTTAAACAAGAAAACACCTCACATCGACCATTAAAATTACAAAATTTGAAATCCTTTGATCATTAGGCAAATGATATTGAAAAGATTTGAAATTTAATTTCTAAATACTTCAAGTGGTATAGATCATATTCAACGGTGCTGATCGTCAATTTGGAAGCTCCATCATCGAAAATAAATGGGTGGCAAAAGTGCCGGTTTGCTATCGATAGCATTCTAGCTCAACTCTATATAGGATATGTTTCAACCACTGAGGTTGGAACAACATTCAATTCGGACGTAATTCTAACAATTGCAATTGAATCTCCTCATTCGGTTCCAACTATAATAACTAAATTCAAATACATCAAACTTAAAACTGAATTTAAATCTGCTTAGAATTATAATCATAATCAGAAGACAATTCGTAACTACGTGCAACCGAATATCCCTTTATTAGTTAAATTTATAATTTCGCCAATGGGCTGCACGGGCGCGAAATCTGAAATGAACTTTAGAATGCCGCGGCCCACATTATTCTTCTTGATGTGGTTTATATATTGGGCTCGAACTCCATAAATAGATGTAGATCTCTCATCTCTCGTGTTACAAACTAATTTGTTGATAGTGGTGTTATTGGGCTTACTTACCAATTAATTGGGCCGGAACTAATCTGGGCCTCCCATATCTTTCTTTTCTTTTTTTTCTTTTTTCTTTTTTTTTTTGTGTGTTTGTATGTATGTACCTAAAATTGGACTTCAAGTTCAATATTGAAAAACTGACCGTGAAGCAAGTGGCAAAGGATTTGGTGGTTGGTACCCAAGACCTAAGTTCGAATCCTAGTTGATTCACATTTCTAGCTAAGTTTATTTCTAAATAAAATAAACGAATCGGGTAACGTACTATCTATCTCTCTCAAAAAAAGTTTAATATTGAAAAGAAAACATGAGCTAAGTAAATTTGGAGTATTGTTCACAGATTTTAAGTAATGAAATTGGTCGCGAAAAAATAGATTGCATATATTTGATTATTTATTTCTACGGATTTCTAAAATTGACTTCTCCTCAACAGTTGGTTGTTCAACAAGCAAAAAAAAAAAAAAAAGAAAAAAAAAATCATATTTGGATTCTAAAAAGTGCTCTTTTTTGCATTTTCACTTCGCACAACCAACCACTTACTCAACCCTAAGGGGCCCACATCATCCTAACCGCACATCTCTTAATTCAATGACCGAAGACTTGGTAGCACCAATGATTTGGTGCTATTATTATTTTTGAGAGATAGGTAGCACGCTACCCGTTTCGTTTATTTCAGAAATAAACTTAGCTAGAAATGTGAATCGATTAGGATTCGAACTCGGGTCTCGGATATCAACCACCAAGCCCTTTGCCACTTGTTCTAGGACGGTCGGTGATTTGGTGTTTTTTTTTTTTTTTTTTTGAGAGCTTCGTATATTTCGTTAAGAAATAATAAATTTAATAAATGTGAATCAACTAAGATTCGAATCGATTCGATTAACCACCGAGCCCTTTACCACTGGCTCTAGGGACGGTTGGTGTCGGTGATTTGGTGCTATTATTAATAGCATAATAGTCTAGTTCTATTATCTATATCCTAAGAAAAAGAAAAGGGACCAATTCGTAATAAGAGGATAGTATAGGGACTACTTTAGATTTGGTCCGAAACGTGAAGGAGTGGGCCGAGTGGCCCATCATAGTCGATGCGATCGAGGAGGAGTCGGGAAACGCGAGAGCACTCCGTCGTGTTCGTAATCGTACCCTCGCTTCGTTCTCTCCGCCCCTTCAAAACCTAACGCTCACCCAACTCCCCCCTCCATAAGTAGTGCTCAATCCCCCTCCACCCCTCTCTCCCCTCCAAATCCATCCCTTTGCTCTCTCTCGATCTCCTTCTCCATCTCCGTCTCCACCTCGATCGGCTTCGGCAATGGCGGCGTCTCTCCAAATGGCGGCGCTTCTTTCGGCTCCGTCCACTCCCATCAACCCCGACAAGCTCCGTTTTGGATCGATCCCCGTAGGTATTGTCCCGATACTCGGCGCTCTCGAGATCTTCGTAGAATTTGGATCGTAGTGGGTAGAAATCGAGTGACATCGCCTTTTTTTTTTTGGGAGATCCTATCCCCTAGCTCTCACCATCCTATAGATTTCAATCCTTTCCTTGATGTTTTTGGTGTAGAATGGATTTATTTTTTCATATTCTAGTTTTGGATCCGCATCTGTATGTTTGCTCGTCTATTTTCTTCTAATTTTCTATTTTTTGTTCTCTTTACAGGAAGGAAAGTGAGCAATTTGATCGTTAGATCGGATGGGAGGATGATGACCGGTGGGTTTTCCCCTTCAGCTCGCGGCGGAATATTGATTCCGAGCGCGGTCGCAGTTAAGTATCAGATCCCGATTTGTATTGGATTAGTGAGCTTGAAAAAATCGGATTAGTCCTGTGAAACCTACTGGTTTAAGAATTTAGCGCTTAGAAAGCAAATTGCTGGCCTTGTATTTTGAAGGGGAGATATATACGGAGTTATATTTGCTTGATGAATTTATGGGATTGTTTTGTATGTTTTTATTCAAGTATAAATAGCGATTCGTGTACTAAATTTGGGATTTTGATGTGTTCATGTAGGCAAAGTCTGATGCTCCTGCAAGTTCAACATCCTCAAAACCTGGGTAAGCTTCTTGCTATGTGATTTGACTTTATCTTTAATTGTGAATATGGATTCTTCAAACTTCTTATGATGAGCCAGCCTTCTTCGTTCTTCTCTAGAGGCAAGTCACTTTGAAGTACTAATTTCATGACTTGCAGACCAGGAATTGGGCACTTACGTGTTTAGTAATTAAGTGGTTAGAGCAGCAAACATCTTCGTATCGATCAAAATATCATCTTCGTATAGATCAAATTATCAATTTGACTCATAGGTGTCTGTGTGGGGAAAGCGAAGCAAGTGCCCTCCAGCTTGCATTTATAGCACTGAGAATAGTTAGTTGATTCCCGAAATTTAAACAGTAGGTAACATGCCTTTCAACTTTCATTCAGTTCATCCGATAATTGAGGCGCTTGAACCATCTTTTCCTTTTTAGGCATTTTATTTCTAGACATTACTTAACATCAGAAAGAATATTAATTACATAGAGACGATTTAGTCATATAATAAAGTTACATCCAACCAGGATATATTAAGAGGTTTAGTCACTGGTAAAACCTCTGTTTTTGAAGAAGAGAATAAGTGCTATATATTTCATAGACTATCACCTATATTTGGAAAGGACTTTTTTATGTTCGAGTTCATTCACCTTGGCCTATGCTTCTTATATTCATAAGCAAGGATGCAACAATTTCTTTTCTTTTTACGGTGGGACTAGGCTTCAACTAAGTTGAGTATGTTCTTTTACATGTTAACATCCAGTGGTAGCTTATGTCTATTTAGGACTTTCCAGTAGATTGCGCCTGGCTGAGTTGCTGTGCTTTCGAATTTGATGAATTTATGCGAAGATTTGTGCTGATGTTTGTTCACCTTTTGTCATTTTGCTGTTATTGTGATACTTTTGTGATTTATGATTATGATTTGTGACAGAGGTTATAAGCAATCTGCAATAGATGTTGATTGCTAGAAAACACAGAATCAAATTAAGTAATATGAGACTTAAAATGCAAAATCTTTGCCCAAAATATTAATTAGTTGCGCCCCCTTTGGATTTTTGCATGATGATTTGAAATTAGGTTTGTAGTACCTATGACTATCAATTACTCTCAAGCATTGAGGAATCAGGGTTATTCTTTTCCGCATGTTAATTTTGTCAATTATCTCCCCTGCGTTCACTTGGTCAAATTCCTCTTGCCATTCTGCTGATGTGGAATACAACAATATACAGCATATTATGTCTTGAACCTTGATATGCATACCAAGAAGCTTTCTTGCATTGGAGCTGTGTGATGAGTTGTTTACTAGCATAAAATCAGACCTTCCTTGACTGAGAAAAATAAAAGCGCTATCATAGGCAGAACAAAGATACATGCTAGCGTGCTAGACCTATTACATGTGCAAAGCAGAATGTACTTGCTTACAGTACACTTCTGTAAGAAGTTAATCTAAGTAGGCTTCTTTCTGTAACTCATCATTTTATGGGAGATTCTTGCCTTCTTTCTTTCTGTCTTTCTTTCTTTTCATTTGCTCTTGTGGTGGCAAATTTTACCTGCTGCTTTTGGTAGTAATTCTTAATCAAGGGGTTTACCATTCTTTCTTGCCAATATAATATCTTGTATTGCATCTGTCATAATTTAAATCTTTCAACTCCGTTCTCATTTTTCAACATCTAGTCACGAGCTATTATTATTCGAGGCTCTTCGTGAGGGTCTGGAAGAGGAGATGGACCGGGATCCGCGTGTCTGCGTCATGGGCGAGGATGTCGGCCATTATGGTGGGTCCTACAAGGTCACTAAAGGCTTGGCCACAAAGTATGGTGATCTTCGTGTCCTTGACACTCCCATTGCTGAGAACTCCTTCACTGGCATGGGGATTGGTGCTGCGATGACCGGACTAAGGCCCATTGTCGAGGGCATGAACATGGGCTTCCTTTTACTGGCTTTCAATCAGATATCCAACAACTGCGGCATGCTTCACTACACATCCGGGGGCCAGTTCAAGATTCCAATAGTAATTCGTGGGCCGGGGGGTGTTGGCCGCCAGCTTGGGGCCGAGCACTCCCAGCGGCTTGAGTCATACTTCCAGTCGATCCCTGGCCTTCAAATGGTCGCATGCTCAACCCCATACAATGCGAAGGGGCTGATGAAGGCCGCAATACGGAGTGAAAACCCTGTAGTTCTCTTTGAGCATGTTTTGTTATACAATCTCAGGGAGAGGATTCCCGATGAGGAATATATCTGCTGCTTGGAGGAAGCCGAGATGGTTCGGCCCGGGGAACATGTAACCATCCTCACGTACTCACGCATGCGGTACCATGTGATGCAGGCGGCGAAGACCCTGGTGGACAAGGGGTACGATCCCGAGGTGATTGATATTAGGTCATTGAAGCCCTTTGATTTATACACTATAGGGAATTCTATCAAGAAGACGCACCGCGTGCTGATTGTGGAAGAGTGCATGCGGACAGGTGGTATCGGTGCGAGTCTGAGGGCGGCAATTATTGACAACTTCTGGGACTATTTGGATGCTCCGATCATGTGCTTGTCGTCCCAGGATGTGCCGACACCGTACGCCGGGACGTTGGAGGACTGGACGGTGGTGCAGCCGCCGCAGATTGTGGCCGCCGTTGAGCAGCTTTGCCAGTAGAAAAAGAAAACAAGAAGATATTTCCGTAGCTCCGGCTTATTTTGTGTTGTTAAAGCTTTTGGATAATTCTTTCCTAACTGAAGGTTTTATTCATACGTAAGTATGGTGCGGCAAAGCAGGATATATTCATTCTTGTTAGTATTGTACTCGTGGACGCTTCTTTTATTTTTGTACTTTTATTTTTGTAATGTTTCTTGTGCTCCAATAACCCTAGTTCTAAATTTAAATTCTTTGGTTGTAGTCGTTTCAATTATTAAAATCTCAAATTTTTGACTTCATATAATCTTGAAGAGATTTGTGAGTTTTGTAGCAGGGGACTAAACTTGCTAGATTAATGGCTCTTGTGCTTTATATGGTTTACCCACACACATACCAAATATAAAATATAAATATGAAGGAGTTAATGATCCAATTTATAATTTCTGTATATGATTAAAGGGGGAGAATAATAAAAGGGAATTTTCTCGCTCACCAAAATATATTTACAGTTGCTAGCAACTTTCCAGGTTTTTCCATTATTATTATTATTATAGCTCTAGATAAGAAATCATTAGTGCTACCATAATCATCAGGATAGTTCCAATCAAATTTTTTAGTTGTGAGGTCCTCTTCTTAGCCCATAAACTGTTGTGACTCAAGTTAGGATCTCGCATTAAAACACTGTTAAAAATTGAGCACGAAACAATCACGCTGTACTACATAAAAGAAAACTCACTGCAGTTGCATCTATAGTTCATTCGACTTGTCGAAAACAACTGTTAAAATCTTACATTAGTTCAAGCTTAACACAACATCGAAAAATATCAGTCTAGTAGTCAGAACAGAATAAGGAGCAAAACCTACAATGCTGGTAATTAGAACTAGCATCAACCAAACTTACTACATATATCTTGCTTAACACTTTCCGAAAGCCTACTGATCCGACACGGCAAGAACCGAGAGATCACGCGTACAGAACCTGCGTACTGGATGGAGTCAGATCCGCAAAGTCCTTCGGCGCGTCAACTTCTTGCCACCGAATCGAAAAGCTCTTCTTCTTCTTCTTCGAGCTGCAATCCGACGTCCCTACATGCCCGACCACGACGTGCAGTCCCCGCCCGACTACAAAGATCCGAGACCCAACACAGCTCACCGAGAACGGCTTTCGGATCCTCTCGGACATCGGTGACCCTGCAACGGTCTCCCATGAATCGGATTCGAAATCATACACCTTCACGCGCATCCGCTCATACTCGGATATCACAAACAAGTGCCCATCGACCACGGCGCTCGACCCCGTCCACCCTTCACGCATTCCTATCGGCATACCCTCCCAATGGTTAGTTTTTGGATCGTAGACTTGCCCTCTCGGTGAAGACAAGAAGGGCCAGACGCAGCCTTCGGTTACGTACAATCGTCCATTAAGTACAGCCGAGTCCGATGAGGCCATGATGGTGCCCATGTTTGCAATCGGTTGCCAACTACCCTTAACTGGGTCGAGAACCTCTGCCGAGTCGAGCTCAAACTGGTCGGTGCTGTACCCACCGGCGACATACACTCGGCCGTCGATGACACCGCGGGCAAAGAAGGACCGGGCGGCTAGCATCCGGCTCATGACGGTCCACCGGTTTTTATAGATCTCATACTTCAGGACCAAATGTAGAGGGCAATCCATGTCCGAGACGAGCCCGCCGCAAACCAGCAAGGTGCCGTCGGGAGGAACTGCGATACATCCAAAGCCGCGAGGGCACGCACGGTCGCGGCACGGCATGGCCGGAATAGTGTGCCAGGAGAAGTGAATAAGATCGAGCACCTGCCATTGGATTTTCCCGGTGCATCTATGGAAGGCTAAAGTGAAGAGCCACGGGTCGCGGAAGCCGAGGGCTTTACGCTGAGTGAAGAACCGCTCTTTGTTGGCCAAGAGGTGATGCCACCGTCGGCAAACAAGGCGGCAGGCCTTGTGGGTGTCGACGGGGAGGCGGAGTAGACAATTCAGCGCGACATCATCAGGGAGGCCTGGGATGAGGGGGGCCAAATCGAGAGACGGGTCCGGTTCGTAAGAAGAAGATGAAGATGATGGATACGAAGGGGTGGCCGTGGCGAATCGGAATTTGGGAGTGAGCTTCATTTGAGAATCCCCAAGCTTGAGGACCGGGGACTGGTGGGACGAGACTCGAACACGTCGCATGTTTTTGGATCTAACAACTCCAGAGAACAAATTGAAGGCCCCAAATCCAACAAAAAAATGCAATCCTTTGTTATCTACTCCTTTTGAGGACGGTTTCTAAGGGAAGGAGAAAAATCTCACCTTTGAACTAAAAGTCCAAATCTTTGTCAGAAACTAATCCAAAAGTGTGGATTTGGAAAACCCTCTTCCTGATCCCAAATCTCAATCCTTTGTGACCTACTCTTTGTGAGGATTTTGTCGTCAGGGGTGAACTAAAAGTTCATATCTTTGTGAGAAGCTAATCTCTTTTTTTGAGAATAGTTGTTAAGAGATGAAGAAGAAAAGTCTCAGCTTTGAGCCAAAAGGCGAAATCTTCATGAGAAACTAATCCAAAGCTCTGATTTTGGAAAGCCCTAAATTCATCCCCTTATGTTACTCTTCCAGAGGAGGAGCTCAAAACCCAACAAATTTTCCTTTTTTTTTTCCCCTCACCTCCTCTATAAGCAACAAGCAGAGATCATTACAGAACATCTAACAGAAACAAATAAAGCTTGTATTAACTTGCCAAAGCTCAAAAACAAGATTAGATTGGAATTAAAGAACCCGCAAGTGCTTTTGAATCCAAAAAGCTAAGAGAGGAAAAGAAATAGAGCTGCAACCATGAATCTTACAAGATTAGGGGAGCTCTGTGGAGGATTACAGAGGAATTGATTCTCTCCTCTCTCTTTCCTTCTTCTTCTTCTTCTTTTTTTTCGCTTTTTGATTTAGAATTAAGGAGGTGTTAGGATATGATTCAGCTTCAAAACCTGCAAAAGAAGTAGTGAAAGGGGAAAAAGGGAAAAGGGAGAAGAAATTTTCCTCGCTTTTGGTCCTACATTTAGGAGCAAGTCTCTTTCTTTTCTGCTTTGAATAATAGGAGCAAAATTAAAATAAAATGTCTGGATGGTACCTTACCTGTTCTAATATTGACATTTAACCCCTGATGTTTCGATTCTAACAATTTTGTCCTTGTAAATGGCACTTGCTATTAATGGCTCTTTTTACTAGAATAAATTAGATTTTGCTAACTCTGATCAATGTAGAGATAAAAGATCTAACATATTTATATTTATTAGTGTTTATTTTTTAAAAGCCGATTAGTCAGTTATCCACTTTATTCATTAAAAAAAAATAAATTTAATAAAGACGATCAAAATTCAAAGTAGAAGGGAAAGAGAAAGAAAGAATACAAAAAAAAAAAAAAAAGGAAAAAAAGAAAAGAAACAAAGAAGCAAAAGGGTTGAGGCATCACACTTAATTTATTAGACAACATGCTGGGCTTGTTTTGCTATAATATATCTATTTATAAATACTAAGATTCACTACATTACTAACATTACCGTTCAAATTTTAAACTTTTATATATATATATATATATATATATATATATATATATATATATATATATATATATATATATATATATATATATAGAGTGGAACTAGAATACTATCGGTAGTAAAAGCGTTTTACTACCGATTTGTTTTCGATGATAGAGCTTTCAAATCGACGATCGACTCCGTTGAACATGATCTATATCATTTGAAGTGTTTAGAAATCAAATTTCAAATCTTTTCGACTTCATTTGCCTAAAGATCAAACGGTTTCAAAATTTATAATTTTAATGGTCGATAAGAGGCGTTTTCTCGTTTAACGGCGTAAAGATATCCAAATCAATTGAATTTTTGTTAGAAAATTCTTTAAACTATTTAAAACAAGATCTATACTCTTGATCTTGTTTACAAGACTCCTATTATCATTTTTTAAAGAGTATTCATTTTAAGCCGTTCATTTTTATGTCCACTTGATGGATAAAAGAATAATATCGAAAGTGCGTGAAATTTGATTTCTAGGTAGTTTAAATAGTTTAGATCATATTTAATCTGAGCCGATCATCAATTTGGAAGCTCTATCATCGAAAACAAATCGGTAGTAAAACGACCGCTTTTACTACCGATAGTATTCTAGTTCAACTCTATATATATATATATATATATATATATATATATATATAGTCCCGCTTCCATGCTATCAATAAGACGAAGCACTCCGCTACCAAGTTTTCCACCGTTAGATCCACCCCTTTGATGATTTTCACCCGTTAGATTATACTATTCAACCAACCACCCACTTAACCCTAGGGGGCCCACTTCATCCTAACCACACATCTCTTGGTAGCACCAATGACTTGGTGCTATTAATAGCATAGTAGCCTAGTTCTATAGAGTCCCGCCCATGCTATCAATAAGACGAAGACTCTGCTACCAAGTTTTCCACCGTTAGATCCACCCCTTTGATAATTTTCACCCGTTAGATCATACTATTCAACCAACCACCCACTTAACCCTAGGGGCCCACATCTAGAATACTCTCAAAAGCACCAACTCCTTGGTGCTTTTGAGTTTCTACTTGGATCTACTTTTTGTTTACTAATACCCTTGGATCAAACACTATTCCACCTACCACCACCTACCACCATCATCTCAACCCTACATCTCTCCATCCAATGGTTAAAAACTCACAAGCACCATCTCTTTAATACTTTTGAGAGTATTCTAGCTCAACTATATATGAGTGGGGCTAGAATACTTCTAAAAGCACCAAATGGGTGGTGCTTTAGTATTTTTAACCCTTCGATGAGAAGATGTGAGGTAGGTAGTGGTGGGTGGAATAAGATTTGATCCAAGGAATATTAGTAATCAAGAAGTGGATCTAAGGGTTAGAACTTAGAAGCACCAAGTGAGTGCTTCTAAAAGTATCCTACCAACTCTCTCTATATATATATATATATATTACATTTTAGTTCTGGCCACCAACAAAATCTTGAGCACTATTATAGAATAATATTTTTAATCTTTATTTGTAAAGTAATATTATAATTTATCTAAAATAAATTAAAAATCAGTAGGTCATCATGCAAGTCCGGCTACGGTGCTTGTAAAAGCACGAAGCAATTTGTGCTTGTGAATTTTTTACCGTTAGATCTATGACTTTGATCATTTTCATCCGTTAGATTATACTATTCAACCAACCACCCACTTAACCCAAGGGGGCCCACATCATCCTAACCACACATCTCTCAATCTAAGTCTTAAAAACTTACAAGCACCAATGACTTGGTACTTTTAAAAGCATAGGAGCTCAATTCGTCATCATGCAGCATCAACTTATTTTTATTATTTTTTTTGAAGGGAAACACCCCTAAGACGAATTTATTTATCGATCGGAAGGTACATCTTGAGAGAATTCATCTACAGAGGACCAAAAAGACAGTTTATTGCTAGAGAGACCCCAGTTGGCCAATCGATCTGCAACTACAATATTTATTGAATATCTTGAAGACCATCCATAGCTAAATTGCTTGGAACATTCTAAAAAAGTTCGAAGATCCGTGACTCTTGTTCGAGCTTCATCTATTAAGCAATCTGAATAATAGCTCCTAAGGTGCAAGGCTTTGATGATGGATGCTGAATCTGAGTTATATATAAAAAGTTTCTTCCGGATACTTTTGCAGCGTCAACTGTATAGAGAGATAACATGATTATTTTATGAAAAAAATGAGAATACTTCTGACCGTAAAATTTAAGTTTAATTTTTCTCAAACTTTAATTTCGGAAGCGGTAAAAATCTAAACCAGAAGGACTGATTAGTAACAAGGGTTTATCCATAAATCTTACCCCTTAATTAAATAATAATAATAATAATAATAGTAATTGGAAAGTGGGACCCACAGTTGTTGTTTTTCCTCAAATTTTTGGTTGACCAATTAAAGAGTTTTAAGAATTATTTTTATTATTTAATAAAATACACACACATATATATATATATGTCGAGTGTGGCATTTTAATTTTTTAATTATTATTATTATTATTAATTTTCAATTATTTTGGGGTAGTTGATGGGTGGTTGGCCCGTCGATAAAGGTATTGTTGTGTGTAACCGTTACATGTCACGGTTTGTGACACTGAATATTTGGGCCCACGGTGCAATTCTACGTAACACGTTTAGAAAAAAATTCACACACGGAATTAATTAATTTCGTCGCTCATTAATAATAGCATGATGAATTTCCGCCACTAAATTAACCAATAATTATATTAATTTTCGCAACTGTAACTATTTTTTAAGCTGAATTAAGTATTAGTTTTGTTAATAACAAATGATTGGTAGCTTGTAAAAGCAATTAATTTGAACAAAATCTCCAATTCTGAAGATAATTTAAGTGAAAATAAATAAAAGCTTAGAGGTTTCACATTTAAAAAAAAAAATTAAAGTTCAGGGGCCTATTTCAAAATTTTCTCTAGTTAAAGGGGATCTCCATAAATTATTCACTTAACTATATCACCAATTGGGCTAAGGTGGAGCTCTAGCTCAAGTGGTGCAGTACAAAATTGAGCTAAATTTCTAGGCCTTTGTATCAAATGTTTGAGCCCATTTCCAAAATAACTTGGTATTAATTGGACCTAATTAATGGACCCTCACACCTGCATTTAACTAGGGTTTGTTTCATTACCAACGAAATTAATCTTGTAGGTGTGATGTTATATATATAAAAATTAGTGTCTGTGCTTTTAAAAGTATCAAGTTATTGGTGTTTTTTATTTTTATATACATCACAGACAAACTCTCTCTCTCTCTCTCTCTCTCTCTAGATCTATATATATATATATATATATATATATATATAGTGGAACTAGAATACTATCGGTAGTAAAACGGTCGTTTTACTACCGATTTGTTTTCGATGATAGAGCTTCCAAATTGACGATCGACTCCGTTGAATATGATCTATATCATTTGAAGTGTTTAGAAATCAAATTTCAAATCTTTTCGACTTCATTTGCCTAATGATCAAACGGTTTCAAAATTTATAATTTTAATGGTCGATAAGAGGCGTTTTCTCGTTTAACGGCGTAAAGATATCCAAATCAATTGAATTTTTGTTAGAAAATTCTTTAAACTATTTAAAACAAGATCTATACTCTTGATCTTGATTACAAGACTCCTATTATCATTTTTTAAAGAGTATTCATTTTAAGCCGTTCATTTTTATGTCCACTTGATGGATAAAAGAACAATATCGAAAGTGCGTGAAATTTGATTTCTAGATAGTTTAAATAGTTTAGATCATATTTAACGGAGCTGATCATCAATTTTGAAGCTCTATCATAAAAAACAAATCGGTAGTAAAACGACCGCTTTACTACCGATAGTATTCTAGTTAACTTAAAGTTGGTAAAAGTGTCGCAGTTGTTGATTTAGTGGTAGATTTATAACACTGATCCGTCTAAATCGGTTTAGAATGAAAACTATAGAATTTTTAGGGGGTTTGGAAAAATAAATTTAGAACACATGAGATCCCATTCTGAGCTCAACTGCTACATGCCAGGAAAGGAAAGGGAAATTACTTGGCTTATGGAAATTAGAATTGGGTTAGATTTGTAGTCGATTTTCCAGTTGGATAAGATTTAACATTTAAATTTATTGGAGATAAATTAAGATTTAAATATTAATTAGAGTATAAATCTAACTAAATTAGAATATATATATTTAAATTTATTGGAGATAAACGAAATATAGATTTAAATATTATTAGGAGTAGGAATTTTAATTATCCTAGAATTTGGGTACATCTTGAGTGAAGTCTTTTTTCTTCTGTTTTTTGAGAATAAGTAGCGAGATAAATTACCGCTTCATTTATTAAGCGAAATTAACTGCAGGAAGCAGTTAGAGCCTCCGAAGAAGAAAAGAGTAGAAAGAAGCGTAAAAAAGGTAACTACAGAAAAAGAAGAAGAAGAAGAAGAAGACGAAGAAAATGATAAAGATAGAAGGGCGGGGAGAGTCAGAGATGGTCCATGCATGCATCTTGAGTGAAGTCTTATATGTAGCTCCATTGTATGCATATTGTTCAATGAACTTACATGATGTACGGATGCGATCGAAAGAGTCTTTTATATGGTGGTGATCGTACCGTGAAGAAGCTTATGCCTAGTTACGAGCATGTGAGAGAAAAAGAGAGTTATCTTTTAGCATCGTAGAGGAGAAAAAGAGAGTTGTATTTTAGCTTTATAGAAGAAGAGTAAGATGTAATATTCTCTTATTTAGAATCTTATTTTATCCGCATATTTTTTATTCTTTATTTTTTTCATTTGTAATTGTATGAGTTTTTATTGGGAAGACAAATTTATGGTAAAAATTTGAATCGACGTTTTCGCCGCACAATCTCAACATCCGGTATTAAATTAACAATAAGTCGGTATCGAAGTTGATTATGGATTCATAAAGTTCGATAACAATGCGAGTACCGGATTCCCAACAATATTGCGGAAATTACAAACTCATGGTGATATATTTGCGGTGGCTATAGTCATGGCAAAAGTGGTAGTGATTAGCAAGCATCTGGACAGAGATGGACTGAAGTGGCAGTGATTGTGACAATTATATATAGCAATCATCTCAATGGAAATTGAGTTTCTTCATTTTGTTTTTGAATTTTATAATACTTCGAAAATATTATATATTTTATATTTAAAATAATAAGTTTGTTACTAATATAGTAATATACCAGACCACTTACTTTAGAAAATTGTTAAAAATTAAGTTGTATATTCTTATTATTAATGAATTATCGATGGTTTTCATTACGTATGAAAATAAAAATACCTTATATATAACTCATGATATAATCTAATATTAAATCTAATTACCACCTGAAAATCAGTAATAATCTTAATTATTACTTCACTAACACCTTTTACAAACCATCCAACTTGAGTCGAGTAGCAACGAGTTGAATATTAATTTTCAACAAAAAGTATGAAGAATTTTTGAAATGTTGCAAACCGTAAACCAAACGTGCCCTTAAAATAATAGCGATTAGCACCGATGATTCTTGAAAACAAAGGCAGAATATATATATATATATAATAGCTCATAGACAATCAATAATAAAATCAGAATTTAAACTATTTTATTCCATGAATAATCAAATATATATATAATATATATGCTTTCACAGTATTAATTAACTCTATTTAATTAACAGGGGTAGTGTACCCCAACCTAAAAAGAAGGTTATTGATGGATGTCACAGGGGAATCAATAATATCCTATCCAACCACTAACTAAAGCCAAATCTCCTCAAGCTCAATTATACGGATCGATATATCCCTCGCTCGAGTAAAAAACCTGCAACTAATCAAAACCTCATGACTCATTTTAGGCCAAAAAGGCGCATAATTAATCATGAGCACAAAGTATATATCCAACTCTTTGGCCTATTGATGTTAAGGACAATATGTAACTTGAACGTAAAGATCACCAAAAGAGCTAGCCGCATAATTAATTAAAGAAAATATATGATGGTGTCGAAAAAGCTTAAAGAAGGTGAAGTACTTAACACACCAAAAAAAGTTTCTTTTTAAATTTTTAATCCTAATTATTGTCCCACTGCTTTGTTTTATTCCACTTTTAGGTGAATATATGGTAATTAAATTAAGCTGTGTACGTATATGTTGGTTAATTAGTTGGGGTGAGGGAGCATATCCAGTTGCGGCGTGCTTCAGCTTCAAGTTTTTGCTTCATTTCGTCGCGCTTTTGTTAATTGTAGGCACCATTTTGGGCATGCATATATATGTTCTTCTTTTGGGTACGTACGTGCATGGAGCTTTTCCAATGGTATTAATGTTTTGAGAGTACGTACGTACGTACGTACGTACGTAGAGGTACGTACTCAAATTGTATACTATATAATTATGTATATATACATGCAATTAATAGCTTAATTTCTACAATGTTTCTTTAGTTTTAAAGCTTTAATTCACACTTAATTAGTTATTGTGAAACGTTTATTTAGTATGAGTGGTGCGATCTTAAATTAATTGGAAAGAGCTATTTTAAAAAACAGATTAAAAGCACGCCAACTTAATTATGTATTGCAACTATATATATATAGTACTCATCGAATAAATGGTGATGATGGCCCATGAAATTAATTTACGCTGGGTCAGAACTCATGATCAATGAACTATTTGATCGAAAATTGAGAAAAATAAATAATTGCTAGTTTTATCACTTTTATGTTGGATAAATCTCACACCATTAATTGATCCTGTTACCACAGATGCTTGAAATTTTTTTAACCTTTTTACAACTCTTATATCAATAACAATAACAATCTACAGAGTCCATGCACTAAATTTAATTATTTAACAACTTTGTAAAATGTAGATAAATAAAGATTCACTACAATAAAATTAGATTATATATAGTATGGACACATATTTCGGACACTTTTGTGTAAGTGTTTTATTTATGTCAAAACTTAAAAAAATATCTACTAATGTCTCAATATAAAGTCCAATTCAACCAAAAATAAAATGTTACTCTACTCAACCCATCCCATCCAAAATTCAGTTCAATTACAAACAGAAAAGAAAAAAAAGAAAAAAAAATCGATCACTATCTCCCATTCTTTCTTCACTCAATCTACTGAAATTTTAGACGATGAGTCCTTCCTCTCGTCTCCTCTCGCCACCAGCAACTATAGGTAGTTTCAATGGTTCTTAAACGCTTAAATAAATATTCATAAATTAGCAGTACCCATTTAAGATTATAGCAACACTTTTTAACTGTTACTATATACCTAGCGACCCCACATATAGTAATACTTTTTAAAAATGATGATAATTTAGTCAAGTAATATTTTTTTTTAATATATACTGGTATTTAAAAATATCGTTATAAATCGTTTTTGTTGTAGCGATATTGTTTGGTTTTACTAATCAACAGCGGCTTAATGATTCTCCAAGGACATGTCACGTGCATCTATATTTACTCGAGAATAAATATAAAATATTTCGTACTAAAAAAACAGGAGGCTGATAAAAAAACAAAAAAATGTTACAAAATTTGTCTAACTTTAAGATAAGGTTAAAATTATATATTCATTAATTAATAGGAAGAGTGGAAGGTCGAATGTCACGCTTTGCATGCGGTCCCTTCATTCCAAGTTCATTACTATACGAACTCCTACACACACACACACACACACACACACACACACACACACACACACACACATATATATATATATATATATATATATATATATATATATATATATATATATATATATATATATATATATATATAAATATATAATTGAGCTCATATATTTTTAAAGAAATCTTAAGTCGTTAAATCTTGTAAGTTTTTAGTCGCTTAGATTAATAGATGTGCGGTTAGGATGATGTGGGCCCCTTTGGGTTAAGTGGGTCGTTGGTTGAATAGTATAATTTAACGGATGAAAATGATTAAAGATATAGATCTAACGGTAAAAAAAATTACAAAGACCAAATACTTGGTGCTTTTACAAGACCATAAATTTGACTATATATATATATATATATATATATATATATATATATATATATATATATATATATATATATATATATATATATATTAGAATACTTTTAAAAACACCAACTCATTGGTGCTTCTAAGTTTCTAGCCCTTGGATCTACATCCCAATTACTAATACCCTTTGGATCAAATATTATTCCACCATATTAATATCTATTGGATCAAACATTATTCCACCTACCACAACCTACCATGCACCCCACCTACCACCATTATCTCAACCTCACATCTCTCTATCCAAATCCAGCTTAAAACCCAAAACTCTCCACTCCTGCTTTTGTATATTCTTAGCTCACATATATATATATATATATATATATATATATATATATATATATATATATATATATATATATATATATATATATATATATATATATATATATATATATATATATATATATATTACGTAAAAGTACTAAGCATTTAGTGCTTGTGATTTTTTTACCGTTAGATCTACCGCTTCGATCATTTTCACCCGTTAGATTATACTATGCAACCAACCACCCACTCAACCCAAGGGGTCCCACATCATCCTAACCACACATCTATTAATCCAAAGGCCAAAAGCTTACAAGACCAACGACAAGATTTTTAAAAGATAGAAGCTCAATTATATATATATATATATATATATATATATATATATACACACCTCTCACACAATTAATATTCATTCGTATTCTGACTCTCAATTCTATCTTTAATTTTTTGTGGTAAATAATTCAACTATTTGAGTGTGGTTTGCTTGAGTAGTTCTAGAATTTAATTAGGTTTTTTTCATTTTTGGACAATATAAAGTGGCTTAGGGAGCGAGGCTGCAGGTATGCTTCTAGAAACATAAAACTTTTCAAGTTGTTTTTTATGTTGGCTTTTGAATTGACGATCAACTTTATTAAACTTGATTTAGAATATTTGGGATATCAAGAAAATAAATTTTGTAATTTTTCGATATTATTTGCCTATTGATTGAAGATCGAGTCTCAAAATCAATAATTTAAATGGCCCTGGTGAGCCATGTGCAACTTTAACAATATAAAAATATTCAAATCCATGTGAAATTTTGATAGAAAATATTTTATATTATATAAAATAAGATCAATATCTTTAATCTAAAATTTTAATATCATATCTTCACGCCGCCGTTGATTTTGAGCCACTTCGATTATTAGGCATATAATATTGAAAAATCACAAAATTTATTTTTTTAGCTACTTTAAATACTTTAGATGAAATCTAACAGAAAATTTAACGGTACTATTCATCAATTCAAAAAATTTAATATTAAAAACAAATTAAAAGTACGGAGGGTACTGTACTTTCAGGAGCATACTAGCCTTACTCGTGGCCTTGGAATGTTTTTGCAAGATACACATCGATATGAGCAAGCTACTATTTATGGCGCCCACATGGCGAAAATCGAATTGGACGCCAAGTTCACAATTAACACTTGACACATGACTGGTACGCTAGACAATGCAGTACCAATTAATCATTTCCTTTCCTCTTCTATAGCACTCATAAATTACAGTGTGACTGAAATTCAAATCTACTTCCTGCATGCTTTATTAATTTTTACCCGGATTTTTTGTGCTAATTATTACCAATTATCCTAAAGTTTAAGTTAATAGAAAATGAATAATTATTTGTTTAAAATGTACAAACATATACCGATCGAGAATGGCAATGCAAAAAAACTGTAGGGGGGATCGGTGTGAAGGTGAACTTCGAGAATGCTTTTGATAGAATCTACTAGCCTTTTCTGTTTACTATATATATATCCCTTATTGCTGGGGATTCGACAAAAAGTGATGTGGATGGAATTTGACCTATGTGTGCGCCATGCAAAAGTAGTCGTATTGGTTAACGGTGAGACAACCAAAGGATTAAAACGAGGAGAGATGTGCGGCAGCGGATCCTCTTTCTTCCTTTCTTTTCTTATTGGTGGCAGAATGTCTGGCATGAACGACTAACGAGACTATCGCCAATAACCTTATTAAAGACCCTGGACCCTCCAATGAGAGCAGAACTGTCCTTATTCAATTTGCTGACGACACACTTTTTTTTCTGTGAGGCCAGAAACCGCTACATGAGAAACCTGAAGTTCCTATGTCAACTCTTTGAATGGGCTTCTGTAATGAAGGTCAACAAGAAAAAGTCGAAACTTTATTATATGGGACAGATCGAAGGAAAAGCGACAAGACTAGCAAACTTGCTAGCGTGCAAAGTTGGCCGCCTCTCTACCAAGTATCTTGGCCTACCCCTTTCTCCCATACCCTCTTCTAAGGCGGATTGGATAGGGATTATCCACAAAATCTAAAGTAAAATCGATGGCTGGCAAGCCAAATTCTTATCAAAGAGGGATAGACTTATTTTGGTAATTAAACTCTGTTCTATTGGTAGTTGGTACTCAAATTCCAAATTCAAATCCTAGTTGATTCACATTTTTACCTAAATTTATTTCTAAATTAAATAAATAAAGCGGGTAGTATCGCCTAGCTATTTATAAAAAAAAAAAAAAAACTTAGTGGTTCATATCTAAAATCCTAAGTTTGAATTCTAATTGATTCATTTTTTCAGCTAATTTTATTTCTAAAAAAATACACGAAGCGAATAAACATACTACCTTTCTCTCTCTCGAAAAAATGAAAAAGAAAATGATGTACAAACATACCAACCTAGGTAATCTCGATTGTGACTTTTTGAACCTAACATCCACCAAACTTGTTGTTGTAAGTAGTTATATATATAAAAAAGAAGTTACAATTTTTCGGGATTTACATTTTTGAGACCAACTTGTCACGATAAATAGAACCTACTTAATTAAATAGTACATGCAAGAGGCTTCCAAATTTATTACTTCTCTATATTAATTAAATAGTACATGATTGAGGCGATCAATTAACCCTTGTGATGTATAAAAAAAATTAATTACTCAGTTCAAACTTCAAAGTGCTCGTACATGGCACTGGGAGAATCCAAGTACGTACCAACCCAGTAATTAGCCAAAAAAAAAAAAAAAAAAAAAGTAAAAAAAGAAAGGAAAAGAAACGGCGCCTATGAGTCAAGTATCTTTTATGGCTTTCCAAAGGAGAAGTTATCGTGTGGAATTGGCCCGCACCATGCATATTGCTTGCATGCCATGTAACTCTCCGTCTCATCTTTAATTTTAAAAAATTATAACTTCTCGAATTTAAAATTATTTATCATAAAAGTTTGTATCACGGATTGGATGAACTAAGCGCTTGATTTGCCTCGTCTCTGCTTCTAAAGTGTCTGCTGCTTTAGCTACGGTGAGAAGTTAATACGAAATTTAAGTTTACAGAAACAAACATTGAATTTAGAAGACCTATTTGCTTTTGCCGTAAAAAAGAGTCGGTTAGAGAAATTTTATAACAATCTTTCCTTATTCATTTAGGCAGAAATATATCACAGTACTATGGTACTATATTCTACAGTAAAACCAAACAGGTATATATCAAGGTGAATGGTATATAGATGCGCAATAGACCATGTCCGTGCAATAATTTGTCCATGTAAAGAGGCCGTACAAAAAAAATTGAAATCTATAAGCCACAATATCCGTCTCTTTTCTTGCCGAGAAAAGAATGTAAATTCTCCGGCTAGTACCTATATACCGTAGATTAAATTCCCGTAGAACAAGAGAGAGAAAAGTAAGAAAGAGAGAGAGAGAGAGAGAGAGAGAGAGAGAGAGAGAGAGAGAGAACAATGAGAGTATATATATATTCATTAATTGTGTGCCTCAACAAGCAACAAGTAGTACTCAAAAAAAAAATATTCCTATTTGGACTCGAAGCGATCCGAAGAAATGGTGAGTGTTTGCTTTAAATGGTATTTTTGGAAGGGTGAGTGCGAATGTAGATCCAATTGGAGCAAGCATATATCCAAAGAGAGCAACAACACGCGCAGGATGTAGATTCGTGTGACGCTCTCAACCGCTCAAACCGAAATATATTTTAACGGTCACCACATGGTAGTGAGGGGATAATGATAATAATATTATATTACAGATATTTAGAGAGAGAGAGAGAGAGAGAGAGAGAGAGAGAAGTATTGTGCGTCACAAGCGAAACATGCATTCACGTCACTGTTTAATGTAAAAGATGTGTACCTACGATTGGGTTTCGTGTTGCGCTTGGATTTTTGTAGAGATTTTGTACGACAAGAGAATCTAATTACAAGCTGAGCAAATCTAGCGTGTCGGCTGATAGTTTAACACAGGAGTTTAACTCGGGGCTCGCTTATACTTTACCTTATATATAATTATATATATATATATATAACGTGATTGACATGTTTAATTCTCTAACATTGTGTGTGTGTGTGTGTGTTTATATATATATATATATATATATATATATATATATATATATATATATATATATATATATATATATATATATATATATATATAATTGAGCTCTATCTTTTAAAAGTATCGTCGTTGGTCTTGTAAGTTTTTAAATTGAATTAATAGATGTGCGGTTGGAATAATGTGGGTCCTTTTGGGTTAAGTGGGTGGTTGATTGAATAGTATAATCTAACAGATGAAAATGATCAAAGTCGTAGATCTAACGGTAAAAAATTCACAAAGACTAAACGATCTTTTTACAAGCATGGGACTCTCTCTCTCTGTGTGTGTGTGTATATATATATATATATATATATATATATATATATATATATATATATATATATATATATATATATATATATATATATATATAAGTGCTCTCAGGAGTACAAAGCTCTCCGTGCTTCTGAGCCGTCTTCGATGATAAGACTTCCGAATCGACGATCGGTTTCACTAGACTTGATCTAACATATTTGAAGTTTTTATAAAATAATTTTAGCGATTTTTCGATATCATTCACTTAGCAATTGAAAAGATTCAAAATTAATAATTTTTAATAAATTTTTAAAAATAAAAATTTTATAAAAAGTGATAATATAGCACTAAAATTTTTGATTAAAAATATTGACCTTGTTTTAGATGGTATAAAGAATTTTGTATCAAAATTTCATCCGATTTAAATACTTCTACACCGTTAAACTTGAAAACGACAGTATATCCATCCTTAAAAATTATTGATTTTGAAAATTTTCGATTGCTAGATAAATGATATCAAAAAATCACAAAAATTATTTTTTAAAAACTTTAAATACCTAGATCAAGTTTAACTGTTCTACTGCCGATTCAAAAATTCTATCATCGAAAAATGTTCTCAGGAGCTCCGCGCTCCCGAGAGCACAAATGTTCTCGCTTCCCCGCTTCTCTCTCTCTCTCTCTCTCTCTCTCTCTCTCTCTCTCTCTCTCTATATATATATATATATATATATATATATATATATATATATATATATATATATCAATAATTAATATACCGTTGAACTCTCTCTCTCTCTCTCTCTCTCTCTCTCTCTCTATATATATATATATATATATATATATATATATATATATATATATATATAACTATCCATTATTTTTTTTATTCCATATTATCTATATAAATTAATTCTATTTTTCTTATCCTCCTAACAATCTAATTTTCATTAAAATGCTATATTTTTTATTCTCATATTTGTATTTATTTCTGTAATATTTAGTTCTTGCTTATACCCGAATCAAACGGTAGTTTTATAAGAGTACTCCAAAATATATTTTTTTTATAAACTATTGATGTGTTGGTGCTCTCAAGAAGAACTGAAACTCTTATTCCATTTGAAAAAGAAGAACCCAGTAACTTACTATGTAAAAATGACCATTTTATATATATATATATAGAGAGAGAGAGAGAGTCCGGCTACAATCCTTTTAATAGGATATGAGCACTTGTCCTATCAGTTTTTTAACCTTTGGATCAATTTTTTTCATCATTTTTAACCATTAGATTAAATACTATAACCCGGGACCACTCAACCTTAGTGACCATTCAACTCTAACCGACTAATATCATCCAAACCCTACAATTTCTCATCCAAGGGTTAAAAACTTGATAGGACAAGTGCTCCTATCCTATTAATATGATAGTAGCCCTAGCCTATATATATATATATATATAGGGTCCGGCTATTATACTATTATGAGTACGATCGCCCTCGTACTCATAAGTCATTTTTGATAATAGAGCTTCCGTATCGACGATCCACACAGTTAAACGTTATTTACTGTATTTAAAACTTCTAGAAATAAAATTTTATAATTTTTCGACATCATTTACCTTACGATCAAGAGGTCACAAATTTGACAATTTTTAACGGCCGATATGGGATACTTGCTAGTTTAACGATGTAAAAGAATCGGAATTTGTTAAATTTTTTATAGAAAATTCTATTCACTACATAGATAAAGATCAATAACTCCGATCTTGAATTAAAGGATCCGATCATCATTTTTTAGGACGTCGTTCGATTTTGACTGTTCATTTTATGCCCACTTGATGGACTTTATTATGATTTCAAAAATTTACGAAATTTATTTTCTAGATGTTTCGAATACTCTAGATCATATTTAACGGAGTGGATCGTCGATTCAAAAGCTCCATCATCAAAAGTATTAAAGCAGTACTTTATGAGTAAGAGAATACGTACTCTTAATAATATAGTAACCATGATATATATGATATATATATATATATATATATATATATATATATATATATATATATATATATATATAGTGCTACTATCCTTTTAATAGGATAGGAGCACTTGTCCTATTAGTTTTTTAGCATTTGGATCAATTCTTTTCATCATTTCACTACAAGAAGATGATTCATAAGTGACAGTAAAATATTGTCACTAAAACTAAAAAATCTGTCACTAATAGTTTTAGTGACGACAAATACGGTCACTATAAGTTGTCACGGTAGGTCCCGTGGCAAATAGATTTTGTGACGGAAAAAAAAAACATCGTCACTAAATATAGTATTTGTGACAAGTTAATTTTGTCACTAAATGTTACTTATTTGTCACCAATAATATTTATAAAATGGTTGAACAAAAAAAATATTAATATTAGGTGACAATATATGTCGTCACTAATAATTAGTGACATCACCATCCGTCACTAAATATTGTATTTATGACAATAATTCACTACACTACTAATATTTAGTGATAACAAAATTTGTCATAAAATATTACATTTATAATAATAACATTCATCACTGATATATCGTCACTAATATTTAGTGACAACAAAATTTGTTACTAAATATTACTTTTAAGACGTATTCTCAAGGATTATGTAGAATCAACTTATATTTATAACAAAGCAAATCCCATCCGAGCAATGAAAATGTAGTAATATTCTTACATTCGTCATACAAAATACCTCCCAATATCTCTAGTTTCTAAATACATGGCAAATAGTTTTCAAATTCAAACTATATGAATTAAACTGAAATAATTACATTTGATTTTATGGTCCACATTCAAAATAAAGTCCTGTCGAATACCAACACCATGTAGAAATTGCACTATTCACCCTTACCTGCAATAAATTAAAAATAAATATAATTATTTAATGACATATAAGAATGTGCCTACATACTAAAACGGATATAATCACCTTTTCTCCCTCAACAAATGAATCTTGCTCAATTCAAAAATTTCAGCATTCTATTGGCATGATGCCTGCTGCAGATATCAATCAAATAGGCAATAAGAAGGAAGTTTAAAATGTCATGTAATTGAATTACATAAGCTGCATGCTGTGATTACATGCTAAAACTTAATATCACTATAATATTATTAGATCACCTAGTTACAAAAAATAAATAAATTGTGAGCAGTATTAGATCACCTAGCACTAATCACTCATCTACTCAAACAACCAGATATTCCCTCCCGTATTAAAGTGGGAATTATCCTTTTATATCGAAAACAAGTCGAATTCCCTCCCTCCAAATAGATTGTCAGAGATTTATTCATACAATAGTATTTTTCATGGAGTTTAGATAATTAGGTACAAAATAGAGATTACATATGCACTTTTCTGTCCTACAAGTAATTCATGACATTAACTTAAAGATCGTCCTAAATAACATATGCACTTTAAGTTTGAAGTCGACAAGTATAAAATTCAAGATAGATTGCTTACCATCTACATAAGAATCGATTTCCACAAACAAGAGCGACAAGCACAGAAGTTAGCAAGTGTAATCAGTTTCGAGATTTTATTATATATTATTGTTAACCACCTACTTAATTGATAAAATGTATTCAGTGTTTGGCTCAAACACTGAAAGATAAACCAGTTTGAAGTTTGTTAAAAACCGAAAAAAGAAGTTTCTGTTCTGAAAAATTAGAAACCATAATAGATACATATGAAGCTCACAGGACCACCTTCAGAAATTGAAGTAAATTAAATGCAGCTTTGTTAGGAATACAACAGTAAGTAATACCTTTCTCAAGGCATTTAAGCTGTGGAGGAGCACCAGTTTACTTCACCTGGAGCAAGATCTTCGGATCTGCTAATGTCAATGAAGTATTGATGAAAATTGACTCATGGAATGTAGCCACTTCCTATATAAAGTGCATTGTAAGTTGTCCCAAGTCCAATGGCAAAGCATAATCATTATATCAACAGATTTTTTTTTTATTTTTTTTCAATAATCAGCTAGATTTGATAGTAACCAACTGAATCAAATGGAATGGAATTTATGCTCCATTGTAAACTGAGGTATATCAAAACCTCCAGAGATATCTTCAAGAATCAAGACCTAACGACATAGCTGCAGCATGCCAAATCCACAAACAAAGGTTCTTCACCAGTGAATTTGATTTTACTACCTAACCTTACAACATATTTGATTTAACAACTCAAGCTTTTCAGACTTATTATTGCAAAAAATTGGATAACTAAATAGAGATAAGCATAGAGATCATAAATGAGGAGAGGAGAGAAGTACTATGGCATGAAAAGGAAAAGAAATGTTGATGTCCTTGCTCTACTAGGAGATGCTTCAGAAACTGTCTGGAGAACCTGCACCTGCAAAACCGGATTACATAAATAGAAATGATAGTTATTCTCTCTACGAGATGCTTCTCAAATCTTTACGCAACAAAAGCAAAAAACAGACTGCCCATCTAATGAAGTTGCAAAATGAACTAATCATCTAGTATAATAAGCTCAGACAGAGTTACAATTTGAACATCAGCATTTTCAGAGGCACTCTGCAAACAACAAATCAACTCAAAGTATCTCTCCATTCAATACAAATTAAGGTATCAATATAGAAGAATGAGACAGATTAAATCAAGAGTGATTTGCCATGCATAAACTGACTCACTGATTGACAGAATTGTAAAATAAATATTCTTCATAGGTGTCGAATTAGTAGGATTTTCACATCAAAATAATAGACAACGTGTTCAAACCAATGAAAGAAGCAAAAGTATCATGAACAAAAGGCTGGCAGTTGGAGTGGCTCAATCGATTGAGCCACAATAGGAGGCTAACCTTAGAGCTCAGTTATGGCTCTATCGAGTACTGCCCAATTAATTGATGATTGGGATGGTTGCAGTACCTGCATAGTATATAGAATAAATGTGCTGAACTGCTACCCAACTAGTGTTGAAAATAATATATAAAATCACATCAACAATTTCAACTTTAAATATTTTGGATAATATATAAAAGAAAGAAGAGATTTCCACTGATCAATAACCTTAATTCACTACGACAATGCAATTTTGCATGAGAGCACTAATGAACCAAAAAAAAAAAAAAATCAAGGGCGTTTAGCCTCATCAGCTGCGAAAGAACCCATCTAGAAAACAGTGCCTAATTCAAATAGAACAATGTCCTAACACCATTGCCACTACAAGTTAAAAGAGCCTAATTCAGAGTTTTCTGATTAAAAAACTCTGGAAAAAAAAACCCTCAACAACATTCTCGAAGTTATCGTAAAGATCTGGTTTGAGACTTTGATGAAAGTCAATTCAGAGGCTTGCTGAATTTGGCTTCCTAAATGACAGATCTATGAAGCAAATAATACCACATGACAGTGCAAAGTCATCAAACACCTATATTCAGATTGGAAAGAAAAAGCTTATTTTATCACAAACTGTAATTCAGACTATATAGAGAGATCCTGTAAGAACATAGAAAAAGCAAGTTAAATTATGAGAAAAAGCAAGCATGCGTGCACAAGAGGCTAATGAGAACACAAGTAGAGACTGCAATTTTAAGGATCATATAGAGTTATACAACCTCCTATTATCAGATGCGCGAGATGTTTGACAAAAAAAGGGCCAAGAGAGCAACCTGTCATTCAATGAGCAAATAAGAGCATGCTAGCCGGTTGGAAAAATCCAATTAATTTACACATCCATATGAACTAAAACTTTTAACAAGCAATACGGAAGACAAAAGAAAAAGCGAAACGAGGTAACAAGAAAAGGCATCTTCATAACTCTACAGCTAATCCATCATGATCTCCAAAAAATGCTTAAAGTGATCCTAATTCCAATAAACCCGGATCACCTTTCAATGTTTCATCACCAAGTTTTGCACCAATTAGCCGAGACAAGAAAAGAAAATTGAAGGATTGTACCAGGATCTATGGCGATCTCGTTAGATCCAATTAAAATACATCTACTAATGAATTTGGAGATTAGATGGTGTAGTGCCAGTACAACTCCCTGGCAAGTTCTTCGCTACTCTCTTCATTTTTCACGTCAGTTTCCCAAAAGAGATCAACAAAAATAGAACAAAAAAATCATAAAAAGGAGCTCACAAAAATGTTCTTTTACCCTTATAAAGCTTGTTCAGTTCTACAAAAAAAATTTAAGCAATACAGCATAAATCAACACCATACATATCTTAAAAAAATTCAAGAACATTGGATGTTAAATTATATGAAACAATTATTATTCTCTAAAAGCTTAATATATTAGAGAATGGTATTTTTAGTATTTTGTATTCAACACTTGTCCTCACATTTGGGCTGGAAATATTTTAATACGCCCAAGATATGAGCTTAAATTAAACAAAAGAAAATCAAATAACACTAGAGGCCTGATAGAATTCGAACTTAGAACTTATGCTCTAATACCATATTAAATAATATAAAACAACTGTTGTTCTAAAACAATTTTAGTTACGAGAGAACGATTGTAAATTATCAACATTGGACTTTAAGGTAATTAAAGTTATATGGGATGAGCCCTAAAGTTCAATAAATGTGAAAAATAGAAGGTACACCCAAAGCTTTCAACAATTCACACAATGCCTGCCAGCCTAAAATCCAAAAAAACATAGGAAGCGAAAAAGTTGCTAACTACTGCAATGTCTAGAAAAAGCCATATAATGGAGAATTCTTACCTACCAAAAAAGAGAAAGTTTCATTTAACTAGAGAAAATGGTCTACTTTCAAAAAAAATGAGTTAAAAAGCTTCCAAAAAAGTAGCCCAGCGAAGAGTCTCAGTTGTTCATGAATTCTTAAATTAAAAAAAATAGAAAATAATGGCACAGAAAGTGAAACGTATTTTAAATCACAATGCAATGAAATAAGTAATTAACTTCTTTATGTAAATTAAACTCGATCATATTGAAAATATCTTGAAGTGTTATGTATGAATGATCAGCATGCGACTATTGTATCTATATACATCGCTAATATTTGAGAGGACCTTTATAAAGGCATCTATAGTAATATATGCAGTACTTTTGTGTTTTAATAAAGATAGCTTTGGAATGGATGAAAGCCTCTCATTGAGCCTTGCTAGATTCTTATCTCTTTTGCCTTTGAGCCTTGCTGGATTCTTATCTCTTTTGCCTAACAGTTTGAGACCGTCGTAATTGGGAATCATACCATAGTTTGCTAGCCAAAAACTGTGGGTGGCTCTAGCTCTGACCCTTCAGAATCATATATAATATCCTCTACAATTATATATATATATATATATATATATATATATATATATATATATATAGAGTTGAGCTAGAATACTCTCAAAAGCACCAACCCCTTATATATATATATATATATATATATATATATATATATATATATATATATATATATATATATATATATATATTTTTACGGGAACTTATGAACTAGGGCAAGTACTAGCTATAAGAATATAAAGTCTCACTGCCCAAGATGATTTTTTGTTAATTAGATGCCTTATCATGATCATCACGATTGTCTCTTATTATAATTTTTTTTTTTTTGTTTTTAATTGAATTTTCTTTTCTCCATCGATCTTTTTTCTATATGAGTGTATCAAAAATTAAAGAACAGTTATGTTCATTTTCAAAATAGGATTGTAACCTCCTCTATATTCTCGCCTGCTGCAGGCTTATTTGAGAAAACAGGCTCGATAGACATCTTCGCCATTACCCCATCTTCCAAACCCATTGTACTCATCGACGAACTCATCTTTTAGATCTACGTACGCTACGCTCTCTCTCTCTCTCTCTCTCTTTCTCTCCCACAACTACATGGAGTAATTGGCCTTTATAAATAACATAGAATCACAGGAAAAACCAAACAAACGCATATTGATGATAATTTTTCAGGAGACAAAATAAATCAAATAAATAGATAATTAGAAACAGATACGATAAATTTTAGAAAAAAAGTACAAAAGGGGAGCTCACCGGGCTCCACACTACGATCGAGGTTTTCGCCCCGGACTCGGCGAGATCCGGGGCGATCTCCATCCCAGAGTTCCCACCCCCGACCACGAGAACCGCTTTCCCCTCGTACTCCGAACCGGACCTGAACCGGCTCGAGTGGAGGACCGGTCCGGGGAACCCCTCGAGCCCTAGAATCTCCGGCACCACCGCCTCCGCGTTCGCCCCCGTCGCCGCGACCAGGAACCGCGCCGCGTACGATTCCTCTATCGAGTCACCACCACCTCAGATCTCGAAGCCGAAGAGAGAGAGAGAGAGGTTAGGATACAAAAACGAAACCCTCGAATGGAGATATAAACGAAACCCTCGCCGCTCACAACCGCCGTTGAAGCTCCGCAGCGGCTCCCGTCCCCTCCGATTCCGTGTGGTGATTGCCGGAGATCTCTCCGGCGACGATCGCCGGAGATCTCGGCAGTAACAGGAACTCGATACGAATGGGAGGAGTTCGGGAGAAAAAAAATGTCGGGTATGCTAATTGAATTAGGCGAGGGGTTGAAACTTAAAATATAACGTAAAGTTACGAATAAATTAAATATGTATTCACATTTTGAGAAACATTAGATGTGGTATAGTGGTTAAGAGGGAATAAGGTACTATTAAGGTTGCGGGTTCAAGCTTTGGTGTCTTATTTTTTGTGACGAATTTTTTTTATTTTGTAACTAAAAGCTTTTTTGGTGACATACAAAATTCAAATCCGTAGCAAATGCATTATTTTTTTGTAGTGTTTCTAACCATTGGATTAAATACTATAACCCACCTGACCACTCAACCCTCAGTGACCATTCAACTCTAACCGACTAATATCATCCTAACCCTACAATTTCTCATCCAAGCAAGGGTTAAAAACGTGGGAATGATCTTTCTATCCTATTAATAATGATAGCACTTCAAATTTTACCATATATATATATATATATATATATATATATATATATATATATATATATATATATATATGAGTTGAGAGAATACTCTCAAAATCACCAACTCCTTGGTGCTTTTAGTTTCTAAATTGGATCTACTTTTTCTTTATTAATACCCCTTGGATCAAACACTATTCCACCTACCACCACCTACTACCACCTACCACCATCATCTCAACCCTACATCTCTCCATCCAAATTGGTTAAAAACTCACAAGACCATCTCTTTAATACTTTTGAGAGTATTCTAGCTCAACTCATATATATATATATATATATATATATATATATATATATATATATATATATATATATATATATATATATATATATATATATATATATATATATCCTATTATGCTATCAATAAGACGAAGACTCTGCTACTAAGTTTTCCACCGTTAGATCCACCCCTTTGATAATTTTCACCCGTTAGATCATACTATTCAACCAACCACCCACTTAACCCTAGAGTGCCCACATTATCCTAACCGCACATCTCTTAATCCAATCCGGTCAGAAAGCGGTAGACTAATTACTTTACACACAATAAGCATAAGAAATTTTTACTTCTATAGTTACATATATATATATATATATATATATATATATATATATATATATATATATATATATATATATATATATATATATATATATATATTTTCTGGTCTACATAAATATGTATACACAGGGCTTACCTAAACAGGGAGATTTCTCCAAATCGTCCAAAACGTACGGCTTTATTTGAGATGTCAAATCCTATAATTTGCGTGGGCCCGGTCCTATTATTTTGATAGCAACAATTTTATTTTATTTTTTCCTTTAACTTTGTTTTCATTGCTATATATTAGGATCTTTTGTAGATTGAAACATACATATACATTTTTTTTTGGTATCAGGCTCGTACATTATTGAATACGAATATATTATTTTCCGTAAAGTAAAGTCACCAAAATTAGATGTACGCTCTACAAATTATGTATACACTTTCAGCACATGCTGAAGTGTTGGTGATAACTAATTAACCTTCCCTTTTATTCTTTTTTTTGTGGAAACTATCTCAACAACAATTTATTTTAATATTTAAATTTTAAATAATTATAATTTTATTTTACTTGCTCTGTATGTATATATATATATATATATATATATATATATATATATATATATATATATATATATATATATATATATATATATATATATATATATATATATATATATATATATATATATATATATATATATTTCTTACTATACTCGTATGTGTATAACTCTTTGTACTTATAATTTTTCGTACGGATGAAAAAATATACGATTAGGATGAGAGTGGTTACGATTAGGTTGATAGTGGGCCCTCTAAAGTTGAGTTGTTGGTTGGTTGAATAATATAATCTAAGATGAAAATGATTAAAGAATGAATCAAACTACCAAAAACTTATGAAAGTACAAAAGGCTCTATACGTATAATAGATAATAATACTCTCTCTCTCTCTCTCTCTCTCTCTCTCTCTCTCTCTCTCTCTATATATATATATATATATATATATATATATATATATATATATAAGTGGAGTAAGGCTATTATGCAAGACGGAGGGCTCCATGCTTCCACGTCGTTTTCGATGTTGTGGCTTCCGAATCGTCGATCGGCTCCGTTAAATTTGATCTAGAGTATTTGAAGTACCTAGAAAATAAATTTTGCGATTTTTCGATATTATTTGCCTAGCGAACGAAGGGGCCAAAAATCAACGGCTGAAATTAAAAATCTTACAAAACGCGATAATATGACATTAAAAATTTAGATCAAAGATATTAATCTTGTTTTATATAGTATAAAAAATTTTCTATCAAAATTTCATGTAATTTGGATATTTCTACACCGTTAAACTTTCAAACGGCTCACTATGACCATTAAAATTATTTAATTTTATGCCCCTTCGATCACTAGGCAAATGATATCGAAAAATTATAAAATTTATTTTCTAGATACTTCAAATACTCTAGATCAAGTTTAACGGAGCCGATCGACGATTCGAAAGTCGCAACATCGAAAACGAGCTGAAAGCACGGAAGGCTCCGTGCTTCTGATAGCATAGTAGCCTCACACTATATAAGTGAATACAATAAACAAAGGCCAATTGAAAAAGGGCCATTATCCATTAATTTATTGCTAATTAATATCTTATAATGTGATCAACATTAATGTAAGAAAAATTTCTGCACAATAGGTTTGTAGAGATTTGACCTAGTATCAAATATCGATTCGACTGGTAAATCAGAGTTATTCTAATTACGAAAAATTTTTAAATGAGAAAAGAAAAGGAGAAGCAGCCTTGTCCAAAATTACGCATAAATATCCTTAACCTCTTCTACAAGCCAAACTGCAAAAACATGCATGTTGGGTATGTAGGGTAAAAGAAGAAGAAAGATCTCTCTCTCTCTCTCTCTCTCTCTCAATATATGTGCGTATACGGTGAAGATCACGGAGAGATCAGAGAGAGAGAGAGATTGCATGGAGAGATCGGAGAGAGCAACCAGTCATACCGCAACGTGAATTAAAACTAGGCTGCAACCGGAGAGAGACCGGAGAAAGAGAGAGAGAGAGAGAGAGAGAGAGAGCAGCGCGAGGTGATCAAAGTCGACACATCACATTTGGGAGGCTCAATTTTTATGTATTTGTTAGATAGTAATAAAGGTTTTATGTAGTTGTTAGATATAATAATAATAATATAAAGGGTGAGTGAGCAGGATTATTATTATTATTATTATTATTATTATTATTATTATTATTTTGAGAGATCGATATGAGCAGGATTATTGGAGGGGAGGACCAGGAGGAGGTGGGGGCAGCTGAGCAGTGCAGGCGCGCAGAGTACTTGCCCAATGAGCTTAGTCCAGATTGCTCAAAAGTTATTAGCCCCAGGTAGTTACCCCACATGTGATGTCGATTGTTTTTCTCCAAGGAAGAGCTAGCTAGCACATGCCAAAAATGTTAGGTACAACCAAAGAAAGTTTCTTGCTGTAACGCATACAGTGCGTTCGATTGTTTCCAACAACACAAATTTACCCCGATCGTTTCTAGAACCAGTGACAAAAAAATTTAATGATAATTGGTATTGAGGCGTAGTTTGAATCCAAGTTGATTTATATTTTAAATTAAATTAATTTTCACATTAAGCTTATAACGACACGCCACCTATCTCTTCAAAAAAAAAAAAAAACAACACAAATTTACAACTCTTTTTTTTTTGGGTCCAAAAATAAGGTGTGCTTAATTAAGAAGACCTGCAGAAAGTTAAAAGTTTCCTTGGCCTAACTAAACTTCTGAGGTCTTCCAGTATTATATATTATTATTATTATTATTTATCTTTATTTTATTATTATTATTATTATTTTTATATAAATAAATTTAGAAATATATAAAATAATCACTCTTGAATTTAGAATCTCGAATACCAATTAACTATATATTAAATCTTTAGTTAATTGCACTAGATGTAGCCAGTGTCTTCCGATCCAATATTACTATTGTTGGCATATATTAATATATATATATAGTACGGAGGTATTTGTGCCTTTAAGTTGTTTTCGATTAACTTTTAAATCAATAATCAAATTTTAGCAAACTTGATCTAGAATATTTAGAGTGTTTAAAAAATAAATTTTATAATTTTTTTAATATTATTTATTTAGTAATTGTAATAGGCTCAAAATCAATGTAGGAAATAGAAGTTTCACGAAAAATAATGATAAAATATTAAAATTTTAGATCAAAAATATTAATCTTGTTTTAAATAGTGTAAAAAAAACTTCTATCGACATTTCATCTTATTTTGATATTTTTAGACTGTTGAGCTTGCGAATGATTTACATTGGTCATTAAAATTATTGATTTTAAGCTCTATTGGTCAATAGGTAAATGATATAAAGGGATTATGAAATTTATTTTTAAGGTATTTCAAACACTCTAAATCAGGTTTAAGAGAGCCGATCGTTGAATCGGATATTTTATTGTTGAAAATAATTTCAAAGCACACAAGCATCCGTGCTTCTAAGGGGTTGTTTAATTGGATGTAATTATAAATAAAATACAGTATGAAATGCATATAATTGGAAATGCGATTTTTTTAAATTGCATGCATCTTGTTTGGTTGAGTATATATAGTAGCAACGCAGCAACTTTAAGTACTATGTTTGATTACTTTAGTAAAAAATGGTAAAATTACCCTCTATATGAGAAAAAATTATTTTTTAGTTGAAAGATTAATTATTAGGGAGGTAAGCGTAGTTTGTTTAATGTTATTCTTTTTAATTGTTGTGCAATTGGAACTGCAGCAAAACTGGATGTAGTTTTAATTTCTGCATTTTAACCTTCTCGTGCAGTTCCAATTACAGCAGTTGAATTCAAATTCGTAAAATCAAATGACAGATTTCAATTTATAACTATATATGTACAATCAATTAATTAAGCATACCAGTACAACTAGACTCATTAACATATAAATTTGCCACTGACCGTCCCTAGAGCATGTGGCAAAGGATTTGGTGGTTGGTATCCGAAACTTAAGTTCGAATCCTAGTTGGTTTACATTTCAAGCTAAGTTTATTTCTAAATAAAATAAATAAAGTGTACATGTAGCTTACTACTTATCTCAATATCAAAAAAAACATATAAATTAATTGCCGTACAGATTATATATATATATATATAGCTTATACAAGTCATATATATATATACATTGATTATTACATATACTATCCATAAGGGGTTTCTATAAAAGATTAGGCACAATTTGAAAAATTTGATGGATAAAAATACTATTATTATATTATAAACTGTCTAAAAAATTAAAAAACGCCGACAATTAAACTTTCTTTCTCTAATTAATGCCTTATAATAATTGAAGTTACAATCGATCGTCACATATATACTTTTTCGGTGACGATTGCAACAGTAACTTTATAAAATTAAAAAATAAAATCATTTTTAAATTTTTTAAATTTTGCGTGGTAGAAAAGTACTGCTTCTGGTACAAATAAATAAGGTATAGAATACAGTAGGCCAAGTACAAGTACGTGTAGTAGTAGCCTGGTACCGAAACGGATTTATACTCTCCTCATGGATCTAATAATAGTAGTAGTACACTAATACCAAACAATGCATGGCCGTATATATAGCATACAGTAGGGCAAGTACAGGTACGTGTAGTAGTGGTCACAATAGACGAGTGCAAGTACGTGACATTCTCATCTGCGTAGTCACGTGAGGAGGTGGAATCGTAAAAAGGATGGGAACTAAATAAAGAAAGAATAGAGGCGCAGCTTTAAGCCTACATGGGGAATGGAATCAAAACCAAAGGGGATGATAAAGTCAAAAATACCAATAAAAACTTTCATGTTGAAATGAACAACTAAGTTTGTGAGTATGAGTGAGTGAGTGAGTGAGTGAGTGAGAGAGAAGGGGCACCACAATTCACTGGAGAAGGGGACATTGATGTAACAACCCCCCTAAAGAAAACGTACACCCACTACACTACACATCCTTAATTAGTTTCCCCCACCTCCTTATAGCTCCCACACAAAATCACACCCACACACACACACACACACAAACGGTTAACCCACCCTCATCTCTAATGATTTGCGTCTTCTCTTTCCAAAACCATCAACAAAATCAACACCTCCTCCTCCTCCTGCTGCCCCTTCCCATTCTTGGAAAGACCAAGAGGACCAAAGTTTTAGTTACTACCTCTAAAATATCAATTGCACAAAATGCTTAATATATATATATATATATATATATATATATATATATATATATATATGAATGAAATATATATAGATATTTCTATAGCAGAATAAAAAAAGGCTTTGTTTTCTTGAGACGCATATTTATAAATTTTTCGGAAGGTACAGCTGAAATTGGGGACAAAATTTTAAAAACGAAAAAAAAAGAAATAGACGTGTCCTACTGAGGTGTACCCTTTGTGGCGATCCACAGGCATAGAAAAAGGTGTGTCTTACCCGAAAACGTCTCAAATTTTTTTTTTTTTCTAAAATTAAGGACTAGAATCTAATCATCTAATCATAAAAATTAAAATACATTTAAAGAAAAGAAAAAAGGAGGAAGAGAGAGAGAGAGAGAGAGAGAGAGGAGAGGAGATGCATATGGATTCTCAGAGTGGACAAGAGAAAGTACAGGAGCCCAGCAGGGGTGGTTTAATTTAGAGCCGCAGGGAGAGGTCGAGATCGGATTGATCGTCTTCGTCTGGCGATGCATACGGAGGGGGGTGGGAGCCGCGCTGCCAATTGAGCAAGTCGACCATCTCGTCGCGGCCGGCCGGGGGGTCTGCCGCTGCAGACTTTGCGCGGCTGCTGCTGACGGTCACCAGCAGCGGCAGGTGCGCGGCGAAGCGCGGCGCGCAGCCGGGGCCGTGATGGGAAGAAGAGGAGGAGGTGGAAGAAGAAGACAGCTGCGGCGGGGGCGGCGGAAGAGGCTGCGGCGGCGGCGGGGGCGGCGGGGGGGCGGTGATGGACCAGCAGGAATGGGAGGATATGGGGGAGGCGGCGGGCGGGGGCGGCATCATCGGCATCATCGGCATCGGCATCGGCATCGGCGCGGGCGGCTGAATTGGCGTCGGAGGCATGTAGAGGTGGGCGTTCCAGCCGACGCTGCGCTCCTTCTTGTGCGCGTTCTGGTGCCCGCCCAGCGCCTGCGACTTGAGGAACTTCTTGTTGCAGAAGAGGCAGGGGAAGAGCCGCACGTCCTTCGTGTCGCGGCACGAAGACATCGGCGACGACGCCTGCGGCGACGATGGCGCCAACGTCAGAGACAGATCCACGCTCTGCTGCGCCGGCGCCGGCGGAAGCGGAAGCGGAGGACTTTCCATTTCCTCTTCTTTTTTTTTCTCTCTCTCTCTTTCCAAATTTTTTTGTCTTTTTTTTTTTTTTTTTTGTCTTTTTTTTTTTTTTTTTTTACCAGTTGAGGTCTTAGGCTCTAGGTTTTACTTTCGCAGCGGAGAGTGGACTTTTGTTGCTGAGATTTTGGGGCGGAATTGCTCTAGGTTTTTATGTGCTTCCAGTGTGTGTGTGTGTGTGTGTGTGTGTGTGTGTGTGTTTTATGTTTTGGAGGATAATGATGATGGGAAAGAGCAACCTCTCGTTCCCAAAATGTCACACACAAAAAAGTATTTAGGTCCGTTTTTAGCATAACGAGTATTTGCTATGCAGACCCCAAAGTACTGCTATACTTTTTATAGGCAGTTCATGTATCTATCCGTGCACCCAAATGTTATGTCGACACATCAGCTTAATCAGCCATGTGAATTTTGAGTACTGTGATGGACGATCGATGAGTTAGACCATTTCGCATTGAAAATTAGTTTGTACATTATCTAATGGTGTTTGGCCTAGTTTTAAAAAGTGTTTTTGGTTTAAAAGTATTTTTTGGCTTAATAAAATATTTGACATCTTATTTTAAAATATGATTTTGCTTTTTACAATCGGAAAATTGATTCTGATTAAGAAAAAAACTTTTTAAAATCGATTTAATTTTGAATTTAAACTTCATATATATTTTTTTTATTTTAATATTTAAATCTAAATTTAATTTCAAATTTTAATTTTCAGATTAATTTTTAAAATTTTAAATTTTAAATTTTGAAAAATAGATTTCAAACTTTAAATTTCAAATTTCAGATTTCAAATTTTAAATTTCAAATTTTAAATTTTCAATTTTCAATTTCAAATTTTAGATTTCAATTTTCAAATTTTCAAATTTTAAATTTCAAATTTCATATTTCATATTTCAAATTTTAAATTTAAATTTTTAATTTTCAAATTTTAAATTTCACATTTCAAAATTCAAAATTCAATTTTCAAATTTTCAATTTCAAATTTGATATTTTAGATTTTAAAATTTGAATGTAAAAACATAAATTTTAAATTTTGTACAATTTTGAAATTCAAAAATTTTAATTTTAATTCAAATTTAAATTTAGATTTTAAATTATTTTAAAATAAAATTTAATAAAAATATTAATTTATGCAAACATTAAATAAAATTTGCCAAAGTTTTTCAAAATCGTTTTAGAAAAATTAGTTTTATCTAAACTTTCGCCAAACACTCTATACTTTTAATCAAAATTATTTTCTAAACCAAAATCACTTTTTCGTAAGTTAGGCCAAACAAGCCCATATATATATATATCGATAGTATCAAAAATGATAATGATCTTCTAGCTTAGTATTGAGTGGGTGGTTGAATAGTAAGATGTAACGGTGAAAATAATTAAATGGTAGATTTAACTGCAGAAAACTTTATAGTATCAAAAATTTAGTACTATTGATAGTATAGTATTCAGAGTTTCAGACTCATATATATATATATATATATATATATATATATATATATATATATATATATATATATAATTAAATTTGTTTGTATAGGGCGTATCAACATCAACACATCAATGATAGATAGAAATTGTCCTAGAGTATTGTAGTATCACTGCGTGGTCTAGAATTTGGTGGTGGGCTTATATCCTGTTCGAAAACCTAATAATAGTAATAATAACAATAATAAAAAAATGGTGGTGGAAAAGAGTAGTGCCAAAAAGGGCGAACAGGGGATAAAGAAATGTTGATCATCGCTATAACGTGGTGGGTCCTATGGTTGGAGCGTAAAAAGAATTTTTAAATCAAGACGGCCCAGGAGCTTGTTAATGGAGATCAAAGTACTTAGAGACTCGTGGGATCGTTCATCTAGTGATTTGTTGTTTTTCTTTTGTCTTTCCTTCTTTTGTTTTTCTCTTGGGCCAGTGCTGATTTTTTATTTTTTTCTTTTGCCTTGCTCTTGAGGCCCTGGTTATCAATTTGTATAAGTTCACTTTAGTTGAATGAAGCGGTAGCATCTTCTTTTTTCTCAAAAAAAAATAAACAATAATAAAAAAATAAACAAAGCGGTTGGTATCCGTGATTGATTCGAATAGTTGATTAAATATTTCTAGTTTATTTAAATAAAATAAACAAAACGGATAGTGTCTTTACCTATCTCTCTCAAATAATAATAATAATAATAATAATAAAATAATATTAATTGACCATCAGCTGAACGTACTCCAGGTGGGGAGAGTCTCTGCGTACATGGACTGCAGTTGAGAGTTTGTGACTGGTGAGGGGAGGAGTTAGTAGATGCTGGGGGACACCTGCAGGGCCCAAAAATGGGTCGGAATAGGAACAAAGCCGCACTCACAAAACAAGTTCCCAAAGAATCTTTCTCTTCTTTTTTTTTCTTTTTCTTTTTTTTTTCTTTTTTTTTTTCACTGTTACTGCAAAAACAAATGAATAAATGGAAATAAGGTTTTCAGATCTAAAAGGCATAAAATACTCTTCTATCTCTTTGCCCAAGGGTAAATACCTGTAAGTGTAACATCCATGGGGTCGGATGGGAGGTTTTTAAGTTTCCAACTCGTTAGGTATGCTTTAAAATTTGGTAATCGATTTCAGTTTTGGACTTTCGACTGACGGTTTTTGCAGCGCCATGAATTCTGAAAAAATAAATTGTGGAAGAAAAATTGATGTATGTAGTGGGTAGCGAGGTGCTCGGACCGATAGGCTCGAACCCGGTAAGAGATTTTTACATTGTGTTCGTCATTTTCGTTTTTATTTGTGGGCTCGATGTAACGCAACGAGAACTCTAGAGGAGCCGAGTACGAGCGAGCTGTCTCGAAAATAATTTGAGCTAATTTGCTTTCGACTTGAAAGTACAGCGAGATGCCACAATCTAGCTACCTTTTGGTTATAAATTAATTTGAGCTGACTTAAATTATTTCGAACTGTAAACTTAACATTAATGAATAATATGGAAATGCTACAGGTTTTCAGTATCTATTATTAAGGCATATTATTAATACTCTTCTATCTCTTTTGACATTTATTTTTAGCCCAAGGGTAAATCATGGCTAACCAGGCAACTCGTGTCCAGCTCATTTATTCAGCCGAAGCATAATAAACTATGATTAAGATTGGGAGGGACGACATTTAAATTTGATAGGAAAAAATTTTTGGCCTCGAATAATAAGAAAAAAAAATTTATCAGATTTACTGATCGATTATTACTAGCAATAATAGACAGTGCTAGACTTTCAAACATCCCAGTTTGAATTTGCTGCATACAATAGCAAGCAACTGTGATCAATTATGTTGTTACCAGAGCAGGTGAAGGTAAATAAGTTTGTTTTTTAAGTGTTTCACATTTCACTGTTGAAAAGCAAGGTTCAAAGAACAATTTCAAGTGCCATAAAGTTCCGAGTTTTCAACACGATAGAAGCTAACAAAATATATGTGAATTAGAATTCAAAATGTGAATTTGAATTTAAAATTAAATAAAAAATTCAGAATTTGAATTCGAACTTCTTTGAATTTACAATTTAATTCAAAGTATCATTTAAATTTTAAATTCAAATTTATAATATAAAATTAAAATTAAAATTATATAATTAAACTTCCGTTCCGCCGGTTGGAGTTTAATTATAATGAAATCAAAAAATTGAAAACTTAAACCAAAAAAAAGAAGAGAAAAAAGAGAGAGAAAAGATGGGAACCAAAAGGGAAAAAGAAAGATGCAAAGATGGGGGACCAATGGTGTAATAAAATCTCAAGCTATGCTGCATACCACAAACAAATGGAGCGATCATTGCTCGTCATTAATACATTGAAAAGCTTCTTGACCTTTAGCAGAAAAAAAGAAGAAAAAGAAAAAAGAAAAAGAAAGAAGAAAAAAAGAAAGAATAAACAAAATGAAGAAACAGCACCTCGTCTTTTACGCCTCTCCACTAGCAGGGTGGTCCTGCATGAATAGTTAATGGCAAATGTAGCTTCTAGTTCTTGTGAGTTGAAATGCCCCCAAATGACAATCTCTGTTTGGCCTGTAAAGTGTGCAGAATGTTTCACAGAGACATGCCAACCAGACGAATGCAACACTTTACTTCACACCATGTGGCTGAGTAAAACAGTCCAAAATGCACATCCACTGTAAATAGAAAACAACACTAACAAAATATCAAGATGATATTTGTGTATATATATATATATATATATATATAGTATAATAATATATAGTATATACCACCAACACCTTTATATTAGTTTTCTACTGCAAATGTAGCTCGGCGATATCTCCAGAAGCTGCACTTGATTGGGGATCTTGGGTCAAAGGGCATTGGTGGAGTATCATCAGTTCATCACCAATGTAAACCAAAATTATGCACTGACGATTGGTACTATTTTCAGTTCTGCCCACATACTTTCAAATTTTAAATAGTCCCAAACTGTTATTCAAACTACGGGAAAGGACGCAATGTCGCCACCATGACGATATTGGTTTGCTAAATTTCAAACTCCTGGAATGAAACTGAAATATAATCAAACGCAACCAAAAAAAAAAAAAAGGTTAGCCTTTGGTAACAAAATTTGAAATAAAAGTCAACCTTAAAAATCCAGCTCAAACTTAAAAAGTGTTTGAATCTCTAATCAGACCAAACATTACAAAGAAATGTCTCGATCATTCTTCGGTGCGAAAGCAAATTATTAGCCCATAATGACGCGCAAAGATTATCTAAGCTCAAGTAGACGGCCTTCAAATCAATTTCATAAAAAAAATATATATATATCAGAGGTCTCAGGAACAGTCAAACTTCATGAATGTTTTCCAGATCGTCAGGAACACTTTCTTTTACTCTTGAGGACCACATTATTGGTGTGGGGTAGCTGTTAATGCCAGTAGGCATGAGCAAGAAAGGCAAACTCGTATGTGATACTCAGAAGAGCTATGCAAGAGTTAAGTGATTTTCATGAGCACATCAGAAGGGCATTAGAGTGGTTGAACTGACATAAGTTGCATTTCCCTATCATGTTTGTTTTTACTCATAAATTACTATAAAACACTTTGGCGACTTGAGAAACATGTGGACCTTGACCAACAAGGCACAGAGACTTTTGTCCACACACACATGCAAGAGGATTTGTGTTACATTTGAAACATAGCTGTCAACACATAAAAACTACAAAGGTAAAAAAAAATGATAGAACTCAATCAGGATTGCCAACAAAAGAGCATGAAACTGCTGATTATTGAATGTCAGGCATACAACATACACTGCTGGACCCATAAGGCATACTTATGAGGAAAACAGAATAAACAAAAATATGAACTAATTTATTCGACTATCATACAAGAAAAAATGCGAGTAATCTAATGTCTAGCAAGAGAGCGTCTTAAACACTACATGCAATGAATAATTTGTAGGTGCTGTAACTTAGTTTGATTTGCTAAATCCCTGAGTTCATTGATAGCTAAAACCCACATCTGATGAAAGCACCAACTGTGGCTTGAATGGTAATAAGAGTTTGCCAAAAGATACAGGGAATATGTTCAAAAAACATGTTAATTCTTTCTAAGCCGTCTCATCTTTTGATTTTTTCTGCTTTGCAAACCACATAACGATATGATGATGGCGAAGTGAAGCATATGCACACATATTCTTCTATTAATCTGAAATTTTCACGTTATAGCATTGTATGACCCTCAAAATCAAAGCTAGACATCATGATTTAAAGTTATCAAACATTTATCTTCTCGATGTCTTAACTAGTTAAAGCAATTTGGTTTGAATGTCATTAAAATGAAAAATAGGCAATCTCATTCAGTACAATAGTTTGGTTAGGAACATAATATCAAAGCATTAATGCTTTGGTCATTTCCTTCTCTTTCCCAATCTACAACGTTAAACAAGAGGATTTCCCACTTGGCTTGCCCCATTATATGTTTTAACAAGCTAGCACTTAATTTGACATTATTCTATGCGAATTTACCACTAACTTTTAGATCAAGATCCATGAGGTTTATATTTAACATAGTAGATAAGTAGTCCCATGCAATTAATATGAAACGGAGTGTAATGCAAAAGTTTACAAGTTTAACACCCAAATGCCAGATGTGATCTACAAGTTGGAAAAGGCTTACATATGCAAGCAAATCATGAGTTCCGCATATCTTTCTATCATTTAACATGTCATTCTAACAAAAGTAACTAACAAGGATCTGCCTCACTGTTTCCGTCATACCTAGTTAACTAGTAAAGACTAGATTTGAAATCTAGAACGGTAAGATCCCTTGTGGAGTCGATACAAGGGATACGAGATAACACCCCCTATCATATTTTTTTTCCCATGAAAATTCACAAGGAAAGAGCCTCCTAAGTGTTGAGACCGTGCATGTACTTTATCATATTTACCTCAAAATATTATATTGTCCACTTGACAACACCAATTCACTGGCCAACTGCATTGAGAAATTTCAATGTGACTTACTAATCACCAAACTAAAAGAGACTATGATATGGTATCGGTCCAACAAAACTAGGGTCTTCCTAAACTGGGGTCCAGGAAGACAAGTTTAAAGACCATTCTACGCTTCACCGTCTTGCATGAAGTGGCTGCTTTAGAGACTCTAAATCATGAAAGTCCAAGATTTCTAAAATTTCTCAATCGTTTGGTTCAGGAACCTCCAATTAACCTCAATGTGTTCCCACTCTGTAATAATTTCATTCGATAAATGGAAAAAGATTTGATTAACAAATTCAGATAATGCATTGGCCAATTCGGTCAGAGATGAGAAACAAGAATCTCAAAAACCCACATGAGAAAAGCATAGACTTCAATGAGTGGAACTTCTGCAACTGTATTTGTATCATCAGAAAGCAATCAAGATAACGCATGGAAACCACGTATTTGCTCCCAGCCAGTAGCCAAGAAAGGTCAGGTCAGACTCCCTTAAGATACAAAGGTTCTTATTAGTTTCAAATCCGTGGCCATAATATTACAATATAAAAAAGTATGATAATTTATTGATTAATATAGGCATTTCAAATATGTATATAAAGCGACCAATATATTAATTACATACAAAAAAATAATGTAGAAGATCTAAAGCATATAAATTATCTATATATATATATATATATATATATTAAAAATTCACAACACCAAATGAGTTTCTTCTCTTTCTTTTTTTTTTTCAAACAATCTGTAATTCACTAACACATTCTATTGTATAGAATTAGAGTTAAAAATAAAGGCCTAAAATTTGCTGTCTAGAAAATGCCTTCTTCACATGGAAAACTTATATAAGACAAATCTCTATAAATAAGAGGATTGAGAAGCACTTCTTTCTAAAATGTGCAGTCTCCTTTCCAAAATGCACGACCGCCTCCTTTTCTTCCTTTTTTTGGTTAGAAACTTTTCCGTAAGTGCAGCCAACAAGGGACGGAGCTATTTGTAGGCCCAGCAGCCAACAAGGGACTGAGCTATCCCACCCCCCCCAAGCCCAAGGTGGCCATGGCAACAATAATTCAGCTCTCTTTTTCGGATGGACCACTAGGTAGCCATGGCCCCCTTAGCTTTTTACTATTTGCATAATAGCCTGTGATGCCAGCATAACTCTCTCTCTCTCCTTATTTACATACTCTTTTTATGGGTGAAATTATATTAAGAGCCTCTTACTTATAGAGAATTTTGAAATATGTTCCTCTACTCTAAATTTTTTGTTTAATAATTTTTTAACTTCTAATTATCTTAGGTGAGCTATTTTATTTGACTAAATAAAAGATTACACTAAATGTTAATAGCTATGTTTATTTTATTTACTAAAAAAATTAAGAAATTACTATTTTATTTAGTAAAATTTCTAAGTTATTTGAATATAATAATATAAATAAAATAATTAGAAGTTAAACATCTGATAATAAAAAAAATAAAGTTCATGTTTTTATATTATTTATTTAATTAATAAAATTTTCTTATAATTTTTGTTAATTAGGTAACATTTTGTTTATTTGCTAAAGTTTCTATTTGAATATATTTTAGAACCCCTCAGGATTGAATCCTAGCTCCGTCCCTACAACCAGCAATAGATGCATGTTTCAATCAAAGCATGTCAAACTTCAGATACAGAAATAGGTGCTACAAAAAAGGAAAAGGAAAAAGAAAAAGAGTCCAAAGAGACGGCTTAATTCTAAAATGAAACCATTACCACGAACCCAATGAATACATACTTTGCTAGTGTATAACACAAAGTTACCTTGAATGAGTATGTAATTTATCGATTCTTGATTGCATTTGAATCTTTCCTGGTCAAGTGATATCATATACCAACTCTTCCATACAGAGAGAAGTGTGCACGCTTACTATCAACCTGTGCATCCAGATAAATTAAATAAAAAGCAAAGGAAATATCCACTCAGAATCTTAACCTTAAGATCAACGGGAAAGAATACTAGAAATCTCACAAGGATATAACTGTTGCGAGCTTTACCAAAAATATCAAAACTTTGCTCATAGGAGAAACTTTCAGGCGGTTAGTATGATTCAAAAGTCAAGCCAAAATCACTACTAGTAGGTACCAAAACAGAACATCAGATACAAAAGCAGTGACTCCAGGTTTTAGTTAGATACACGGTCATTTAACTTCGGCAGGTGACCCTTACCCCTTCAGTCCTATTTACTGACTTTTTACGGTCTTCAGTGGCTCGCTATTTACGTCTATTCCTAGCACGAGCGGAAAGCATTTGAGGAGTTTGTACGAACAAAAGCAGCACCAGATTTTTGGTTAGGGCAGTCTCGAGACCAGTGACCAGGCTTACCACACTTGAAGCATGTACCTGCAGAGAAAGTCTTCTCTGTGAACTTTCCCGCATATGATGTATCAGAAGCCGATAATGAGTTGGCATTTGGAGAGAAAAAAAAGGCATATAGAAAAAACACATAAATAAGTTTTCTTGTGCTATGTAGCATTGTTTGTTGCTCTATATATTACAGAAACAACCTTCTTTTACCTGAGGTTGAGGAAACAAAATGGCTTCCCCCTTTATCTGCATAGGAATCCGAGGATTGATTAGGACAGTCCTTGGCCCAATGGCCTTTCTGCCCACACTTGAAGCAAGAAGAACTGCTTTTCTCATTAGAAAGTTGGCTTCCTAAGCTGTTATTAAGGCTACGTTTCTGCAAAGCAAGTGAAGGTTGACTGGCTACAGAGATATGGTCGTCGCACCATTTAAAGAAGCCACAAGAACCATTTCCCTGCATGGTTCCAGCAGTAATTTCAACGGAAAGAGTAACATTAATATTTTCTCACATAATACACATCACTGAAGAACAACACCGGGCAGTGGCCATATTTCTTAAAACATGCATAACACAGATAATCATGTTCTTCTATCAGGTGATGGCCCTTAGGCTAGAAACAGAAAAGGTAAGCAACAGCTAAGAACATGAAATTTCACAAGACAATGACTAACATAACAGAAAGATGACAATATGTTGGCTGCTACTTAAATTAATGCTTGCCAACTTATACAATAATTATCCTGGCATGAAAATAAAAATGCAGCGAAATATTAAAACTTCCTAAAGATGTTTTTCTACTGCTTTTGCAAAAACAACTACCATAATATTCGACAATAAATTGCAGAACCTCATTTTTCTGTGAATCTACAGAAAAGCCAAATACCACAAATGTATGTTTACATAACAAGAGAAGTGGTAGCATGCTACCTTTTCCTTCAAAAAAAAAAATCAAGAGAATCATATTGTTACAAGATACTACGAGGATTTAATGAAGTAGAATGAACAATAGCAGATGGAGGGTTCGTCGTGTTAATTAATCATACTAGATTAGAAAATGAAACACAAAAAAATTGATATAGTTTGACTAATAACAGAACATTGACCTTTCATAAGCTTTTTTTTCTTTTTTTCTTTTTTCCCTTAAAATGATCACCTCTCAAATGCATGAAAACCAGATGCCTAAAACTCCTAGAGTCAGAAGTATACATAAATATACCAACTCCCTTCTACACATAATTATAATATACTTAGTAGTACTTTTTTCTATTTATCTTGAGATTTTTATTTCTCAGCAACAGATACAACACGCTAATCTTATGCCCTAGAAAATTCAGGCAAGTAATATGGTGCAACCTAACACATGAGATATACAAAGCAAAGGATGCAATATACCAAGTACAATAGGAAACAGGGAAATGCAAAGCATCTAAGCTGATAGTACCCACATCGGCAGGGCAACGATAATATTGCCTCCCCACATTCTTTCCCGTCTTTGTAGTGAGAACCGGGCAAGATCCAGCACCGCATGGACATGGAAGTTCCGGAGCTGACGAACCAGATTGATAATTCGTAGTACTCGGAGCAGTAGGTATGCTTGGCGATGGGTTATCACACCACTCAAAAAAATTGCAACCGCCGTTTTCCTACAACAACATAGCAAACAAATTCAAAAATAATAACTCACAAAACAGCAAGTGTACTAACAGATAATATAACATAAGTGCAACAAAATGGTTAAAAGGAACGTAATCATTTTTACTCTAAAAGAAAGGGGTTGTTCGGCCCCTACTTTAGGGTGTAGTGTTGTGTGATGAAGTGTTATATGCAAACGCGAGCCTAGTCACAACCACCTTTTACCTTTGTCTGATCCGTCTAAGGACAGTTTAAGTGCCCGATCTAATTAAAAATTTCACCTAATTGAAACACGTCTAGCATATTTTTTCACAGTAGCAAGATCAAAATAACTTACTCCATTAAGTTCGCCGCCAAGAGTTTTTTGTATATAGGGTTCTAAGTATTATTTTTTTGCCTATGACAATTGTACTTTTCTATTGTGTAAAGTACAACTGTGATAGAGATTAAAACTATTTTGTTATATGCCTATCCCAAAACTTAATTGGTTTTGTAAATGGTATCACAAATTAGAAATTATATAATTGTTCCCTAGGATTGGCTCTAGACCTTTCCTGCGCAGCTTAGGTGGAAGATGAAGAAGGCCCCCTTCCGGGGGGGTCCCCAAGCCATCAATGAGATACCACTCTAGAAGAGCTAAAATTCTAACGTTGTGTCAGGACCTACAAAGCGAGAATATCGGCTTGAGTAACGCAAATATTAGTTGAGAATCCAATGCCCCGAAAATGATCTGTCCATGGAGGGTGAGTCAGGGCCTAACATCAGGCCGAAAGGCATAGTCGATGGACAACAGGTGAATATTCCTGTACTACCCCTTGTTAGTCCTGAGGGACGGAGGAGGCCAGGTTAGCCAAAAGATGGGAATAGATTGGATAGGCTGATGGGAAATCAATTAGGAGTTGTGGAAAGGACTGAAGATAATTTGTATCCATACTTACAAGATACTCTGAGTGCTCAAACATTCAATCAGTAAGGTTTTTTCGGCTCTGATCTTACAGAATAACAGAGTGAAAGTAGTGCTATTACGAGAAGCAATATATTAAAACCCTCCCGATACAATTAGACACTCCAAAATGGAGCTTCTGATTCTAGGCCACACAATTTCATTTCCAAAATTAGGGTTTACGCATGCGAAAGAAGACGATTCCAAAGACATGAATTAAAAGCGAGCAACAAACAATCGAATCGAATAAGCACGCTAAGATCAAAATGTACGAGTAATTCCACAAGAAGAGGGCATAAATCACTACCGCTCTCAGAGGGCATCGATAGAACTTGCGCCCGGGATTCTTCGCAGTAGCAGATGTTAAAACCGAGCAAGTCCCCGATCCACAAGGGCACGCCCTCTCCGGAATCTCCTCTCCTTTCCCGCCCCCTTCTTTGCTCCAGCTGCTGCTTCTAAGATCGCTCTTCGTGTTATAGATCGGCTGATTCGGGGTTCGCTGCTGCTGCTGCTTCCGCTTCTGCTGCTGCTGCTGCTGCTGCTGCTGCTGCTGCCACACGAAGCTGTGGCTTCCCTTGAGCGCGGCGGTGTAGGAGCCCTCGTCGGCGAGCTTCGGCCGCTTCGCTCTTCCCGCAGCAGCGGCTTCGGCTTCTTCCACCAGCGCGAGGAAATTTGCGTCGTCGTGCATCGTCTCCACTCTCCCTCTCCCTCTCCCTCTCCCTCGCCTCGCTCGGAGTCAGGGGCCGCTCTCGTCCGTTCCGGGAATAAAAATGCGGCGCGTCCATTTTCCAGTGTGGGTCGGATCTGAATCGGGTCTGAATTTGTCTCAGCAAGTCCCGACCTGATTCGGGTCTGAATTTTATAGTCCGTTTTGGACAAATTGCATGGTTAGTTCTTATATTAGTAGTTAAAGCGTTTGATGAAATTTTCATTTTTGTGGTCCAACTTTTTAAATCGCACATTCGTATTTCAAGTTTTCAACTGTTTTAAACAATTCACGATTATTATCGATACTTTAAGTTATAGTAGTCCGCACCCAATGTACCAATTTGGCCCACCTCCTATTGCGGGCCAAAGGCCCAAAACGTAAAAGCCTAGGCCTCGTAGCACATATGACAGGTTATTCAGTCCAAAGTGTTAATCTAAGGCCCAAATTTGGTCCAGAGCCTAAATAGTCTCTTCACTATAATAATAATAATAATAATAATTATGGGGCCTCGAATAAATTTACCGAATACAATATATTTAATAATTTGATTATCAATGGAGGCGCAATTGTATCGCCGATTGTGCTTATGCCAGCCTTCTGGGAGAGAATGGGCATATGGCTTGCGACGTGCAATTTCACACACTTTTCCATAATGCGAAAGCTTCAAATCGAAGTTCTGCATTATTTGTGCAATATTGCGTGATGTGCTAGCCCACTGCACGGCGAAGCCAACTTATTCTGTCAAGCGTACCAAATCGACAAAGAGTTAGTCGTAATAAGTCAACTTAAAGGTGGATTTGGGCTCTGGGCTTAAACTCGGATTTGGACCGGCCCACATTCGATTCCTAAATTTCCGGACAAAGCTTGATACGACGCCCAAGTTATGTTCTGTAGGCCACCCGGCCCATTAATAGGATTCAATTTGTGATTTTTTTTTCTCTTTTTTGAGAGAAAAATAGCACGCTACCCACTTCGTTTATTTCTTAAAGAAATAAGCTTAGCTAAAAATGTGAATCAACTAGATTCGAATTTGAGACCTCGGGTATCAACCATAGTTAGTTAATTCGGATTCGGCAAAAATTCGGTGCCGGTATAATTCGGATAAAATTCGTCTTCTAATTTTTAAATTCGTTGAAAAATACGGCTAAATAACGGACTCATCAATTATTCGGATACTTGATTTATACGGATATTATACGTTCATCAATTAAAAATTCGGTATAAAAAATTCGGCTATTAAATTAAATTTTTTTTCTCTAAAAATTTATACTATAAGCATAAATATTCATATTTTTTAAGAATATAAAATAAATATCTACAAAATTAAGCTAATTAAGTAAAAAAATTAGGAAAGAGTTTTTTTTTTCCCTATTTTGGGCGAGGTGTTTGGAAAGGGTGTTTTTTTGGTATTTTCTGTTTTGGGCCAGCTGGCCCGCGAAGCCCGCCAGCCTCGAGCGCGCGAGCTGCAAGCGCGCGAGCCGGAGCGCACTGGGCGCAAACGGCGAAGGTGCGACGCATTTTTTTGGCCGAATAATACTGTGCGCGTGTATAATACGCGAATTCGTATTTTCTTTAGATTTTTTCTGAAAAATACAAATTCGGCCGTTTAATTCGTTTCTTTAAAAATTCGCGAATAATTCTCGAATTAACTAACATAGGTACCAACCACGAAGGCACTAGTTTATTTCTCAATTTGTGAATATTATTGTTTTTTATTTGATAGAAGGGTGATATACAGTGAACTTAACGAGAGAAAAGGTAAAGTTACATTTCAAACTTATAATCTCATATATCAACTTATGAAGTCATTTGTCATTTGCGCTAGAGACTTGGTGTTACCACATAGTCAGTATTTTATACTATACTAGTTATAGTGCACGTGCAATGTCACATTTAATTAAATTAAATTTATATTTTAAAATTAGATAATTATTGATAGTATTAGTCTATTTATCAATTAACTTTTTCTAACTTAAATTTTTTTAATGTGTATCCAAATTTTAAAATTTTGAAGTAATTTTAAATTAATAAATTCGTATTTAAATTTATGAGCATAACTCAAAATTTGATGTTAATTTTGAATCCATAATTTGAATATAAATCGTTACGGAGACATTGATTTATTTATCATCCCATCTATTTTTCAAATTTGATATATTTTCAAGTTAATTAATTTTTTTTATTTGAAATACTGCTTACACACTAAAATATTAAAATTTATTTAATTTCAAGTTTTTAATTAAAATATTAATTTACATTAGAAATTATTAACCAAATTTAAAATTTAAAGTTGATTTGATAAGCTTATTTAAATCATTCTCTTTTTTAAACCTAATTTTTTTTAGTTAGTTAATTGAGAGATAGTGAATACTAAATATTTTCAATGTGTTGCATAGAAATTTTCTTTTCTTTTTTTTTTTGATGAGTATGGAATATTTTTTATGGGGTGCTTGTGAAAAATATTCAACAGCAGATATTCTTCGATTGACGTAAATTTGAATAAGTATGAATTTTTTTATATCCTCGTAAATGGAATGCAATATTTTTTTCTATTAAAAAAAGTCTATCAACAACTATTTTAATAATTATCCTAAATCAACAAAAAATTATAAATCACATTTATCCACAAATTTAAACTTTTAAATTATAAATTCATATATTATATTTTATTAAAAAATATCTCATATTTTAAATATTAGTAGATAAAATTTAGATAATTTTTATATATTCACCTTTAAAAAAATATGATTTTGCTGAAGATATTACATAGTTGGATATTGTGTAGGTGGCGGGTATATATAATAATAAGTGTGAGAAAGAAAATATTTTAAAAAATGCGAAAATTACGAATATTATTTAAGATAAAATAGATATTATGTGGGGGCGGTTATTAAAAAATAAAAAATAGGGTATGCATAGGGATGTAATGTGGCCCGTGCCGGGCCGGCACGGCCCACATTTACCGGGCCGAAACGGGCTAGGGCCTGGCCCGGCCCGGCCCGAGACTAAATCCGGGCCGAGCCGTGCCGGGCCCGAACTCCCTACCCTTCGGCCCGGCCCGGCCCGGCCCTCGGCCCGGAAGGCACGGGCCGGCTTCTTTTTAATTTTTAAAAAAAATATATATATAATCTAAAATATATAAATAATAAATAATTTTTATTTAAACTGATATTTTAACTAAAAAATTTAAAATTTTAAAAAATAATTATAAAATAATAAATATTTAAGTTTATTTAATATATTTGTATTATTTAAAAATAAAAAATAAAAATTAAGATAGGTTTTTGGTCCAATGGACCAAAGAAAACTTTGGTCCATTGGACCAAAATCACCCGAGGAGATCTCCTCGAGCCCTTCTCCCGAGGAGATCAGACCCCAGGCCCAAGGTAGCTTGCCTTGGGCCTGGGGTTCAGGCCATGCTGGCCCGGCTGGCACGGCCCAATCGGGCCGTGCCGTGCCGGGCCACCGGCTCTCCTCGGCCCGGCACGGCCCATGCCCGTTTCGGGCCGTGCCGTGCCGTGCCGTGCCGGGCCGTCGGGCCCCAGATCTGCGGCCTAGCACGGCTCGAAGAGCTGGGCCGGCCCGGCCCGGCCCGGTGTGCTACAGTGATCGTGTCGGGCCATGGCCCGGCCCGCAGCCGGGCCGGGCCGGGCGGGCCACGGGCCGCCCGGCCCGTTTTACATCCCTAGGTATGCATATAAAATGTGAAATTTGATATGCACTATTTGAGAACAATTTATAGGTAAAAAAAGTGATAGATACTTAATTCGTCAACCATTGAATTAGATTCGATGACTAAGAATTAATATATTTTATGATAATTCAAAAATAAAATAAAAATTGTACGGCTATGATTTATTCTATTAAAGTTTGAATGAATGATATTGAATTTATATTAATAGAGACCGGCATTTTGGGAAAGGAAAATTTTTTAAAACTCCCTCTTATAAGTAGTATAAATTAGGATATTATATATTAGGATATATTTAGAATAAGATTATAAGATATGATATAGTATTATAAGGTATGTAATCCTGATTGTATAGCTAGTTACTCTAGTAAGCTTAATTATTCCTTATACTATATAATTTCATCAATAAAATCCAAGAGGAGGGTATGTACTTTTATCCTTCTTTCACTTGTAATATGAAATTTCTGACTATTACAATTACTAACGAACCTATGCTTTACAAAATGTGTTACTTTATCTTTTTGCAATCTACATTAGGCAAAATTGTGATCTCTCACATATTTTGACAATTCGTGTCAAAAGGCTCAAACTACTCCATTTAGGGGCCGTTTGGTTGGATGTAGTTGCAGAAACAGTGTAGTTGGAAATACATGCAGTTGCAAATGCTGCAGTTGTAACTACACTTAGTCTGTTTGGTTTTACGTGATTACAAGCTGTTGCAGTTATATTTCTTCTGTTTGGGAATATGAAGCTGATAGTTGTATTTGTGAATTTTGTCACCTCTTCAGATAGAGTGGTGAGATTACCTTCACTAAATATAAAATAATTATAAAGTTTATTAATCATTTAAATTTATTATTTATAAATAAATAAGTATATATATATATATATATATATATATATATATATATATATATATATATATATATATATATATATATATATATATATATATATATATATATATATATATATATATATATATATTTCAATAATTCTTCAACTTATTAATCGACACATTTAAAATTTTTAATTTAGTTAATTTTAATATGTAAATCAAACTTTAAAAATTTAAACGATTCTCTCATTTTTTTTATCAAATTTAATAATTATAATTAATTAAAAATTATTAAATTAACATACACGATCACATTCTATAAAAATTTAGAAAAAAAAACTATATTTATATTTTAAATAAAATAAATTTTAAAAAATTAATTTTTTGCACAAAGCTTGTATTGTCTAAAATTTTTTATTTGTACGTATGAGTTTATTTACAAGTATTTTTATTTACCTATATACATATATTATTTATTTATTTAGTTATTTATTTATTTATTTATTATTGTTAATTTATGGATGATTTTATCCCTCACCAACTGCAGCATTTGGACCTTCTTGTGCAGTTGAGCTCAACTACACTAAACCAAACAAAGAAATTGAGGCTACATGCATTTGCAACTTGCAGTGCGTGCAACCAAACAGCCCATTTGTGGCCTAGCTTTTTGACACTCTAATTATTCTCTTTCCTTCCAATCACCACTCGAAACCTCTCTCACCACTTTGAAGCAATATTAATCATCCATCAACAAGGGCACGAATAAGGGCTTGGTGGTTGTACTGCAGGAGTTCGAATCACAGTTGATTCATATTTATAATAAGTTTATTTAAATGAAATAAGCGAAGCGGGTAACGTCTTAATTCTCAAAAAAAAAAAAAACAAGGGCACGGATAAGTACCAACTTTCCACAAACACGTATATATATATGATACAATATATATATATATATATATATTTTTAATACAGAAGCTTCAAAAATCAGGATAACAATTAATTCCTTTTCAAATATTTATCACATGTGTATTGACTACTTGGATTCAACGACTACATTATTTGCCGACGCTTAGTGAGTACTTCCATTACCATCATCATCAAATTGGGAACCGTTGATTCGACTAATTTTGTTTCTTTATCCAAATATTAAATAATTCTTAGGTGCGCTGATAGGAAAAGAAAAAGAATCTTCTTTATTTCCACCAATTAGTTTGATATAATTAATATCAGTATTTGATATTCATTATAATGTGATTGTTTTGTTATAAATCTTAAGTGTGCAAACACTTAGTACATATATACGAGTCATTTCTTTCTGAGAGGGCCCTCAAATGATTTTTGGCCTTATATATATAGGTAGCTAGAGTCGTCTAATTTTGGTCTACAAAACGTTTGAATTAATGGTTTGCGCTTGTCCCCTTGTGCATGGATGGTGACTGAACATTAGAGGAATGTGGCCGAAAAGGAGAGGAAATGGGGACCCAACATTAATTAGTAATATCGATGTCAGGTACAGGTGGGTTTGGACTCGTCGACCATGCAATGGTGACCCACACGAGAGAACCCTAATCACACATGCATCACCCGGACCCAACTTGTTGGTTTTCAATCCAAATGCCCATTACTGACACGTGGCAACTGTGTCTGACACGGTGGGGGGGCCCACATGTCCCCTGATTCCCACGTGTAAGGTAACGGTGACTTGGACGGAGTAATAATTAAGGCTGTGTATACCGCGGACCCACTGTATTATTATTATTATTAAGAAAAAACGCGTACAAGTCACTGTTTAAGCGTCGGAGCATCCAAGGTGACTTATGCGAGGAGAATTATTTAGACACAAAAAAGTGTGGGCCCTCCCCTGGCTCATGGGGGCGTGCTTACGGGGCCGCCGCGTGTCCCCTCTGGTCTTTTTCCATGTCCCTTGCGTTGACTAGTGGTCATATATATATACATTTATATAATATCCCGGTTATATGCTTTACATATTTCCATGCATTAATTGTGTGTTTATCAACACGGTACTTGCTATATTTGAATATAGGTAAAAAGTTCGAGTGGTCTCTTTCTTGTACGTGCATGTAAACGTGCCCTGTTTCTAACTCGCTACATACGATCGAATAGCATTGCATGTGAGCCTCTGCATGCTTAGCCAGTGTACAAAGGAGGTTTATCACGTGTGATGCCCCTCCTACTCCTATAGTGATCACGTACTCGATGCTCAACTGCTTAGAACATGATCCTAGCGATGATCAAATTAATACAGCACCCATTTTGGTGTGATCAAGAGATATCAACTTTACGGAGGGCCCACGTAAAACGGATAAGCGTGAGTGTCTTTTCCATCTCATGTCTCATTAGGTTGGGCCAACATTCGCGCGCCACGTGTAAATATCTACCCTATTAATATGGGACACTAATAATTACATATAAAAATATATATATATATTATATCCAATATAGGACACTTGGCACCAATTATAAGAGTGCACATATAATAATGCACCAAATTGGGTGATATATGAGTGGGAGGTTGAAATAGCCACATAACAACAAGTGCAGGGCCATATTCATGTTTGTAGGTGGTGCATATGTATGTGCTTCAGTGAGCCCCTCACCACAAAAGAGCAGTGCAATTATCATGTGCCTTGCCAATGTGTGCATGACAGTGTCCCAACCAAAAACAAATAAAGCACGCCATGATCCATGTCATGGAAAAGAACAAGACCAAATTCTAAGTTTCTCCACTCATGTACAAGAACTCCTTTTGACTCCTTATATTATTTGTGTGTGTTACTGTACTCTGTGCTCCTCCTTCGGCTGTGGCTAGCCGGTTGTAATTATAGGCGCCCTTCGATATGTTTTATCGCGCGGTATCTATTTGTCCTTACATGAAGTCGAACTTAAGAGTGCTAGAGGCGCAGTAGGTGTTAGCAGGGCAAAAATAAGTTGCCGATATCTGCAAAGCCATTAGCAATGAATTGTAACAAGCCCATCACAATATTCACATGTCCAGTGTCAATTATTTGCCTGTAGATATATACATACTTGGCAGTTTTAGGGCACATTTTCTTACCGAATTATGGTATCGATCGATCCAAAGTAAGAACTGATAGGAATCGAGACTCTTTATCTTGAATGTTCCAGATCCTTCAATTGCATAATTAATCCACCTATATATTTTATGAATACCTAAACTATTGATAGATAGATAGTATCAATGTTTATGTACAATGCGCGTCACATGCACACATTCAAAGAGGCATAATAGTTTTGATTTTTTTTTTTCCTGAAATGTTTGATAGTGTTGACATTTGGTTAAATCAGATCAAAGCGCTTATGATCGTGCTCAATCCGACAGTTATTATGTTATCTAATTTGATTAGAATTAATTTCGCTTTTAAATTTGAAAGCTAATTAAAGATAAATTCTAATCATATTAGGATAATAATTAATAACCGATTTTACATTATCTCTTATACTATTAGGATTTTGAAATTCCTCATAAAGTTACGGGCGATCCCACGTAAAAGAGAGAATCGTAGAAACCACATCGGATAGGAATAAGGATGTAATTGGATATATAAGAGACTTAGACACTAGTAATATATAATAACTGGGCTTAAGTATTTTGGACCGGTTGGGCTCAACGAATTGTTGTTGCTAGTGAAATGGATCAATTATCGGTAGTTTTAACTTACTATGTTCGAGAGAATTAAGCTTGCACAAATGTAATTCACATATGGATTAATCGCACTAATTGTTATATGTTTTAATTAAATTATTGTTTTTAAAAATATAGTTGAATTTAACATAGATAGTTTGTCGCATCTGCTTGTCAACCAATATTTTGCCATATTTGCACTAGTTTTTATCATGTATTAATTAATATTAACATGTTTTTAGTATATGGTTTAAAAATATCAAGTTAAAGAAATATATCAGAATGGTATTTGATTAATTGATAATTCTTTGAATTTGCTATAGGGGCATTTTTGGTACATAAATTGACAGATATTTTATCTGTCATTCAGTGGATTAGATTGAGTGGTGCAAAATTAAACTATTAGAAATATATATGCATGCCTTGATTGCAATCCTGAAACGTTCGCTTTAAAATTAAGTGACGAATGGGATTATATATTCGAAGTAAAGCCGTACGTATTAGACACAAACAAATGGGGATTTTTTGAAAAAAAAAAAATCAACAAAACTTCTTCTTTTATAAGTAATAAAGATATACATAGATATATATGCATGGGATTTTTTTCTTAAACCTTAATATACAGTAAAATCACCGACTATGCTTAGCTCAAATAGCTAGCAAAAGGCTTAATAATTAATACCTGATGTTCCAAGTTTGAAGTCTGACCGTTGTACATTTATAACTAAATTTATTTATAAATAAGAAAATAAATAAATAAATAAATAGCACGTTATCTTTCTCGCTCTAATAAAAAATAGTAGAATTGAAAAGCAACTAGGTTCCTATAAATTAAAAGTAACTCTATCAATATCATATGCTAATAAAAGAAATTAAATATGCATTATTCATGGCTCATGGTGATATCTGGCATGATATCTTTTTGTGGGGTTTGGCTTGGGAAATGTGCTTGCTTTTTAGGCCTGATTTCTTTTTTCTTTTATTTTTATTTTTTAACCCTTCTATGTGCTACTCGGTAGTACTGTTGGGAATTCGGTACTCGTCCCGGTACCGAATCTTGTGAATCAGTAACTCGCTCCGATATCGATTGCTGTGGATTCAGTATCGATTATTGGAATTTCGCAACGGAAGCGTCGAGTTGGATTTTTATCATAAACCTGTCCTCAAGAAACCGATACAATCATAAAAAAAAAATATATACAGGTAAAATAAAATTCATTAAATAAGAGAATATTATCATCTTCTACACAGAGTAGCTACAATCTGAACCCTCTTTCTGAATCTCTTCTACCATTCCCTCGTCTTCTATAACACCAAAGAAACATCTCTCATCCTGTGCATCCGTGCATAAGGTATACCAATGACCCACAGCTACGAAAGCCGCACACGCCCTCTTGTACCCATGTATAATCAAAATCATGACCATCTTGGTCATGCCATATGGGTGTGGCTAATCCATGCCACCACCGCCACAAAATAATAGCACCTAAAATATATTTATAACTTACATCAAAATCTATCCCAATCCTAGTAGAATTATAATTCCTTCTTCGATAAATATTAAAATCCATATGTAGTTTATATATAATAGATTAATCTAGTTAGATTTATACTCTAATTAATATTTAAATTTTAATTTAGATTTAAATATTAATTATTATCTAATTAGGATTCAACTATAAATCTAACCAAATTCTAACCGGTACGAATTAAACAGCTTTTATTTAGCTTCATTAAGTTCTTCCTTCTAATATGGATTCGACTAGAAAAATTCTAGAGGTGGCCATGACATTAATTATGACAAGAAGCAAGTTGATAGATAGAGAGGTTCACCACATTCCATTTCAGATGTGGGCTGAGCCAGGCTAGAGAGAGGCCCACAAATGGCGCAACAAAAACATGCATTCAAAAGCGGGGGCCCAACCTTTCGAGGAGTGAGGGACCGAGTGCGTACGAGTAGAAGCTTCTAAAAAGTGTCAGAGCTGTTAGCAAAAGCACTGTTTATTTAATGGTATGCTACAGCTCAATTAATTGTAGCTAGCCTTAGATAAAAATGTATACACGTGCGTCAGTCATTTGGCTAGAAGATGAGCTCTTATACCGACTGTCCCTAGCGCAAGTGGCAAAGAGTTTGGTGGTTGGTACTCGAGATCCGAGTTCGAATCCTAGTTGATTCACATTTCCAACTAAGCTTATTTCTAAATAAAATAAACGAAGCAGGTTAGATTTTGATATTCTTAGTCTAATACTAATGTTTAATTTTAAGCAACCCGCGGCCTTCTTGAAAGAAAGAAAGGAGAAACTACTGCTATAATTTTGTGTCTGCGTGATTCAGCAAACTTGGTTAAATAAAGTTCGAATGCAAAAAAGGGAAAGAAATGGAAGTTTTATCTCGGCATCTTTTTATAATCATAAAAGTTCGTAGGTTTTCACTTCTTATTTTTGGAGAGAAAAGCTGTTCTAGCAGCTTGGCCAAACAAGCACTTAGCACAACTATATATTCATCACCTCACTAATGGTTTTTCCATGTAAACTTAATAACCTGGGTACGAATAAAGTTATGTCCCTGATCATGCGAGTTATTATTTCTAATTTTAGCGCTCGACTCGCTTTCGGCCGATAAAAAGCTAGACATTAATAGTATATCACAAGAATAATAATAGTTTAATTTTCTTTAATATTCTATGGCTCACAAAGAGGATTTGAGGCAAAGCAGGGCCCCAAAACAATTAATAAAACATTTCGCATGTATGCTCTTTTCTCTTTCTATGATAGTGAAATGGATAAGCAACTTACAATCAAACTACTTAAGATAAAGCAAATGACCTACTTCTATCACAGGTCAATAACTGTATATAGAACTCAATTCGCCATAGCTTTCTCTTTCGAGAATACCTTTCTTTGATCATGCATGACATCATATATATATAGAAGAATGTTCTAGCCCTTGGAAAGATAAATATCATGATCCACATACTTAATTAAATTAATTAACACTCACTAACAAAGATAAGATAAACAAAAGCAACGCGAGAATCCTGCGAACTTTGTGGCATGTGAACGTTAACTATATATATAATATGATCGCATGGATTATGTGCGCCATTGGAAGATTAATAAAACAAGTACTTGTTGCTATATATAATTGATATATAATTGATATATATGATGAATCCGAGGATGTCGAACTTAATTTGCACTTGGCCTTATTATAAGATGCTGCGCCTAATTAAAAGAAGTGTTCAAAATGTAGCTATCTCTTTCTTTAGTGCATTAATTTATATATTATGTTAGCGCTTTTTAACTTTCATTAGAGAAGGCCTATTGTTTCTGATCCATGCATTAGTATGGGATAAGTATTATCTTATTTAACTGTTGTCCTCTAATTATATTGCTTGTAATTCATCACTTAGCTAGTACTAATTAGAGAGCTACAATTAACCATGCATTTATCTGGTGGCAAAATATATATATATAGTTTCTCTCTCTTATTAATCTAGCTTGTAGACTGATTTAAACTATGTTGCTTTTTAATTGAAGTGATAGTCAAATTAGTAAATATGATGGCTATGAAAGTTGAAACAACAAATATTTTCCTTTTTTTTTGTTTTTTTTTAGAGATAGATAGCATCTTAAACCCGCCGTTTATTTCTTTTAAAAAATAAACTTAGCTAGAAATGTGAATCAACTAGAATTCAAAATCGGGTCTCGGGTATCAACCACCAAGCCCTTTGCAACTTGCTCTAGAGACGGTCGGTGAAACAAATATTAGTGGCTACAGTTGAGAGCTTGTTTTAAGTAATATCTCGTGATGAATAGAAACTAGCTAGTGCGTAAAATTTGTCACAAAAAACACATGGTTGACCTCATGTGTACCGGAAAATTACGAAAAAAATCTCATGAAAATCTCAAATAAGTTTTTTTTTTCCCCTTATTCATGAGACCAGGTTTTTTTTTTTTTTTTTTTTTTTTTTTTTTTTTTTTTTTTTAAGCTACTTGCTATAAAAATAAATCTACAAGCACTATAGCTATATAGCAGTAGAGTGGTAGTAATAATTCAAGCTTGATTATTGTTCAACATGTTATATTTTATTGGATTTGTTTGGTGATTTAAAATTTATTAGGCCTCTTAGGCAGCCCAATACTTAATGGGCTTTGTCTGGAAGCCCAACTAAAATTTTCATATGTGAGATTTAGTTCCACATTGAAAAATAAATGTGTGTTGTTGTTATTTAGATATTATTTCATTCTCAAGCTAATTGCTACGGAGAAAATGAGAGTTATGCTCTCGATTAAACACACGCACGGCACGAGCATGAGTCAAGCCGAGCGGACGGCAACGCGCACGGTCCATGCACCCGATTTATTTTATTTTATTTTATTTATTTATTTTTTTATTTTTTCTTATCATAATTATGGATAAATCTTATCTTGGATATATATATATTGGACGAGCTTGCATGATTTTAACTTGAACTCGGGCATACTCTATCCTATACCTCGCCTTTTTTTGTTTTCTCACCATTGATCCTTCGCGCGGATTTTCACCAAGTTTTCTTATATTTTGCTGAATCTGAAATTTGTTGGGTTTGTCTCGCGCCACCTTGAAAGCGTGTCAATGGGGTGGAACGTGGTCGTTATATTGTTGAAAATAATTGCCAGAGAGCCTCGCACGTAGAGGGACAATTTTGCCTCTAAAATAGTGTTCTACAAGTCTCGATCTACAACTCTTTTCTAATCATTTTCTTTACGGTATTTATTATTTAATTTCTTTTCGAAATTTTTCTAAAACTTACATTAAACTTTCGAATTGTTTTTAAAGAATATTTTAATAAAAGATCAGAAAGATCTTCCAACACAACATATAAAATCGAGATCCTTTTTAGAGATTGAGTTTATCTTTGAGCGAAGATTAGCTAGATTGAGTTTGGTTTTAAGTTGTAATTCCAAGTTAAGATTTTTTTTTGTTGTTATCTACAAATTGAGTTTACGTTAAATAGGACTGATGGTGATTATGCTTGTATTAGAGCATAATGAATAAATTCAGTCGGGTGTACAGAAATATTGATGAATAAATTTGGCTAGCTTTTCTCATGCATATCATTCCTCGATCTCTTTTATATTGCTTTATTATTATTATTTTGCGAGATAGGTAGCACGCTACCCACTTCGTTTATTTTATTTAGAAATAAATTTACCTAAAAATATGAATCGATCAATTAGGATTCTAACTCGGGTCTCAGATGCCAACCATCAAGGCCTTTGCCATTTGCTCTAGAGACGGTCGGTATTGCTTTTTTATTATTGAAATTATCCGGCCGACCATTAGTAAATATTTTTGCATAATTAACAATAAAAGAAACAATTGGAGAGCCACAATTAATATCTAGAAATGATGTGTAGAATCTGCTAATAAAATTGAGAGCAATGCATTCCTAATTAATATACTCAGCGCGAAAAAGTTCGCTAAAATAAGCACATGAAGAAACAGATGGTTGTGCTCAACTCACTGTGAGCACAATTATTGGTTCAACCTATGAAAAATGCTTGCCAATTCATATATATACAAATGTGATGAAACAGACAACTGTGGTAATGTAGTCAACACTTTGTCACCATTATTTGTCTTTTTTATGTTAGAAAAAAAAAGGAAAGAACGAGATTATTGTGTCGTCGATCGATTTGTTGACACAAATTAAATGCTATATATGTCCTTTCCGGCCCCTACCGCGCTCCCATATATATATATATATATATATATATATATATATATATATATATATATATATATATATAGAGTAGAAATTACTTATCTATTATTATGAGTATGAGTAGAGCCTCTACTCATAAGTTGTTTTCGATGATAGAGCTTCCGAATCGACGATCCACTCCGTTAAATATGATCTAGAGTATTTAAAACTTCTAGAAAATAAATTTCGTAATTTTTCGAAATCATTTACCGTACGATCAAAAGCTCACAAAATTGGCAATTTTTAACGGCCGATATGGGATACTTGGTAGTTTAACGGTGTAAAAGAATTGAAATAGGTTGAATTTTTGATAGAAAATTCTATTCACTACCTACCTAGATAAAGATCAATAACTCCGATCTTGAATTGAAGGATCCGATCATCTATTTTTAGGACATTGTTCGATTTCGGCCGTTCATTTTATGCCCGTTTGATGGACTTTATTATAATTTTGAAAAATTACGAAATTTATTTTCTAGAAGTTTTAAATACTCTAGATCATATTTAACGGAGTGGATCGTTGATTCGGAAGCTCTATCATCAAAAACAACTTATGAGTAGTAGGGCTCTACTACTCATAATAGTATAGTAGCTCTATATATATATATATATATATATATATATATATATATATATATATATATATATAGAGAGAGAGAGAGAGAGAGAGAGAGAGAGAGAGAGAGAGAGAGAGAGATAGTTGAGCAAGAATACTCTCAAAAGTATTAATGAGTTGGTATTTTTGAATTTTTAATCATTGAATGGATAGATGTGTGGTTGAGATGATGGTAGCCGTATGTGAAATAGTGTTTGATCCAAGGAGTATGCGAAAAAGAAATTTTTTTTTTTTTTGCTTTTTTTTGTTTTTTATCTGTAAGGAATATAATGATTTAGTTTTCAAAGTTTGGAGGCCATATATATAACGAAAAAAAGAAAAGAAAAAAAATACAAACGTGCGGAAGTGAAAAAAGGCACCGAAAAAACAAGCTAAAACACACACAAACAAGCCCATGCATGCACACAGTTAATTAGTGAGTGAACCCATGAGCCATAGCCCATGCAACGCGTCGCTGTGTAACACCAAACGCACCAGGTCATTTTCGTACTTTAGTAGGCGCGAAATTAACCTGCGCTCGGTGCACCACGTCGTCCTGCACCGGAAAATCTATATCCCTCCATCAGGAACCTAATTGCCAATCAATCCGTTCGATCGGCCTGGTGCATTCACCACGTGATGCACCGAATTCAGGCTATGACTACACATAACTAGCCCGTACAACTCCCAAGTCCAAATTAAGACTCCGAAGCCACCGTCCAAACCGGCCGCGCCCCACAAATTTGTACCCGATCTCCATCCCAGATCTTGCCTGAACCTGGTACACCACGTCACCAATCATCCTACCATTAATGCGCATGGTAATTAAGGGACGGAAGAGAACGATCTAAGTAGGATGACGTGGCGCATCTGGTCCGTCCAAATTTCTCCACTCTCGCAGCCCTCGCCAAGTACCCGACAAAAGTTTGCGACGTGGGCCCCACCGACCGGTACCAGCCGTTGAAAATCCCGCATAATTCTTCTTTTTTAAAAATATTAAAAAAAATCCTCCCTCCATTTAATAATTTTCACTAAATTATTATTTCCAATCCCCTCTCTCTCTCTCTCTCTCTCTCTCTCTCTCTCTCTCTCTCTCTCTCTCTCTCTCTCTCTCTCCACCAAATTGCGAGATGATGATGTCAATGACCAATTGAGTTCAAAGTTTAGTCACAACTTAGTTCAGCAAATAATAATAAAAATAATAATAATTAAATCGTGTGGTATTCATTTATGTCCACTAATTATAGGTGGAATGTTTAATTAGCCTAGTGTTTGAGGCACAAGGAACTCATGAGCGGCACGTCCATAAGTCGGGGGCAGATGATGGAGTCCGGTACGTCTCTCTCGCCAACATTCCTGCGTTGGTCCAAAATCAACCTAGCAAAGCTGGAGTTCGAATCGTACATATATACGCATGCACCATCGATGACGCAGATTTTAAGCGAGAAAATAAGTATCTTTGTTTATAACTAGTTGTTCTACGTAACTCTCCAAGATTTCTTATGATCTATTGATGTCGACAACTCTATGTACATTACGTGAACCAATCCAAACCACGCATTTTCGCCTGAATTATTCCATATGTTGATCGATATATCAACAGCACACCGAGACAAGATTCTGAGAAATCTGTAGCAATGCTCATATATATCCGCATGCATGAAATTATAATCGCGTGCGTGAAGAGGATTAATTTCCAAGAGTGCATTAATTTTTATGGCGATTCCGCAAACCAAGCTAGCTGTGTGGTTGATGAATATCTTATGTGATGTGTTGATTGCCCACCAACCAAATATATTTGCCAACCTTAATTAGTCTCGGTTGCTTCATTGCACTAAAATGCCTATCTATCAAGTGATGTCATCATGCACGTTAAAAAAATATAACTAATTAATTAGGTGCCATGCATTAGCAAACTAGTACTTGAGACCCTAAATAAAATACCAGTATTATACGCATATACTACATGTGTAAAAAGATATATATATATATATAAAAACACTAATTGATATATAACTGGCAATGGAAAGAGTACTTTCCGTCTATCCTAACGAAATTTCATCACCATCACAATACGAGAAGTAAGATCGACGTACGTATGCCATTACTTTTTCAACGTTCAAAGATTTAGCTTCAAGGTCTAATCTAGCGACGTGTACAAAAAGTTTATCTTAATCAAAATGTAGTGACAATGGGGACTATTTCGAAGCTGACTAGCAATATACAATGTGGAGGCAATATTGGTAGTGATCAAATAAGTGTTCTCACCTTTTTCGTGGAGTCCCAATCAATTGGAGAGTTTGATCGAGAAAGGGCCTAAGGTACTGTTGCATTCATATTGCACGTTTTAAGTGCTTCACTATAAATATATCCTCATAATACGGCACTAAATATGCTCGTTAGCGTGCATGTAACTACTGATCACATCAGAGAAAACTACCTTGAATTCAGGTTGTTAGTGATAGACATGCATTGAAATATTGGTTTATCAATGCATGAGAATTTGGTCTTCGTAAGCAACTGAAAAAAAAAAAAAAATTGAATAAAGAATGGCTAAGTGTTAGGCTTGATTCAACTAAATAGAACTTTATACATAAAGGACTCTCAACATTTTCGACGCATTATTCCAATACCTATTCCGTGTAACCTTCATCAAGGAAAAGCTAGCAAAAGAAATATTCTCCCACTATCCTCCACATTATCATTTTCACGTAGCTAGTTTTGGTATATATGCACATAAAAACATAACCCTATTGCTTATTATTAGTTTCCATTGACTAACTTTGACAAGTAATAATGGAATTGGAAGTTTATCTGAAAAGGTGATGACCAAGCTAAGTTCATGCATTTTGAAAAGAATCTAAAGCTATATAGCCTTTTAAGTCACTTGCGTGAATTGCGTGAGAGACTAGTTTAAGTCAAATGCATAACACCGATCGACAAGTCCTTAGCCAAAATGTGACTTGCTCGGACTGGGAACTGGGAAGGTCTAATTTCCCCTCTCTTTAATCTCCACGGGGTCAAAAAAGAGGATTCTTTAACTCCTAGCTAAAAGGAGCTAGAGGGTGCATTTTGACATATATACCCTTATGAATATGAAACATTGCATAAATATCTTTAGAAAATTGGCATATTTGTTCGCATCTACTGCTGAAATTATACGCCCTTGGCGATGTACAAAAGAATCCGTTTTGTGTAGGTATTCCTGATGACACCGACTCATTTGCAAATCAATCGATCTTTTGGATAACATGTAATTATCAAAGCCTACCATCAATTAATTCCATTGGTTTTGAGTGACATACTGGATATATATAATTCTCAGATTTTGCCATATAATAAGTCACATTCTCATCTTTTTTTTATGCTTCATCATCTTTCTTGTCATTTCATATAACATGATTTGTTAATTTGGTCTTAATCATACATGTAAGTACGTTTGTGTTTTTCCCCCTTTTCGTTCCCTTTTTTTTCTAAAGAGAATGATATATAGCATGCTATTATTTCATATATATATATATATATATATATATATATATATATATATATATATATAAACACTAGCTAATTGATATATAACTGGCAATGGAAAGAGTACTTTCCGTCTATCCTAACGAAATTTCATCACCATCACAATACGAGAAGTAAGATCGACGTACGTCATCTCTTATTCTTTTCAATAACACAAATACATAATACTTGATCATATGTACAACCACAATTACCAAATATGTATAAATATTTATCCAACATTGCATATTTACCCGCTTGTCGCCGCACCCCTCTCTTCATTTTTTTCCTTTCCATTTGTCCTTGCCCCTAATTTTCGTCCTCTTATGTTTCGTTTGTTTTTCTGTACATCACCTTTGAAGCCTGGTTGCCTCACTTCTGAATCTAAATTTAGTTAAGGCAGTGAATGAATGGCTAGCGTGCTAATTTTTTCTCGAACATAAAAAAATATCGCATATTCTCAAGGAGCATTATATGACAAAAAATTAAAAAGGGATGTTCTCTCCCAATGTAGGTAAAGAAATTAAGTGGTTTCAACTTGTTGGGGGCGCGCCGGCCGGGGCAGAGTAACGTGCAGGACACTAACTTGTAACAATTGCCTTACAAAACGCACCAATATTGTAATCTAATTCCCCCCTAAGGTGACTTATAACTAATTGTGGTACTATATGTTATAACTTGTGGTCCACTTAAACCTTTTTAGGTACTAGTTCCTAATTCTCTCTTAGTCCATTGCTACTGCTGCTTTATTTTCTTTTTCGCCTTTTCGAAATTTTGTCAGGAGGTAATTCCTACCCTGTAAGAACCCTTAAGAATTTACACACACTTTTTTTCTTTTCTTTTTTTTGAGAGATAGGTAACACGCTATCCGCTTCGTTTATTTTATTTAGAAATAAACTTAGTTGAAAATGTGAATCAACTAGGATTCGAACTTGGGTCTTGGGTACCAATTGTGCGCCAAGCCTTTTGCCACATGCTCTAGGAATGGTCAGTGAATTTATGCACACTTACCCAAGGATTACTTAGGGTTCAAGCCTCATTTTTTGAAACTTATATGGAGGATCAAACACTCTCGATCTCTAAAATAGCTAGCATTCTGGATAACAATCACTTAACAGACACTGGTTATTAATTAACGGATAAACCGACTGTCCCTAGAGCAAGTGGCAAAGGGCTTGGTGGTTGATACCCGAGACCCTAGTTCGAATCCTAGTTGATTCACATTTCTAGCTAAGTTTATTTTTAAATGAAATAAACGAAGCAGGTAGCGTACTATCTATCTCTAAAAAAAAAAAATTAACGGATAACAATCGCTAGCACTTTTAAAACTAAAACATTTCACCTAGCCCATTGTTTTGTTCTTAATTGTTTTTTGAAACGCGCGTACATAGGAGGATCAAATTCTCGACCTCTAAAATAGCTTTTTGGATAACAAATCACTCAGCGGATCGATGCTGGTTGTTATTACTTAATTAGCAACTGCTAGCTATATATGGCTAGTACTCAATCCCTAAACTAAACCATGACAACATATCACCCTCGCCCACTGCTTCGTTCTCGACATTCCCACGTTCTCTCTCTCTCTCTCTCTAGATCTCTCTTTATCTATCTCGTACAGAAAAGTTAATATTACTTTGGCGCGGTCTATATATGTATATATTATATATATATATATATATATATATATATGCATGCATATAAATATATATATGTTTTGTAGTGTGAGAGAGACCCCACCATGCACATTCCACGAGCGCCGTCCATGGCTTCTCCGAGCAGCGACCATGTGACTTGCTCTATACACAAATTTACGCAGTGCTCAATATATACTTGTTGAATCTGGCAGGAACCGCCCATACATAAGTGCTTGTTAATGAAGCAACGCTCTGTTACGTATCTATCATTGGGAGGAGGAGCCAACCTCGATCTTCATGCACCCACCCTAGCTACATGCATGTTTTTTTCTTTTTTTCTTTTTTTCTTTTTGTGTAAACGAAAAAGATTCAATTAATCATTGACCTACTTTTATTAATTAACTTGTTCTAGTTCTTTGCACAATGCACACTAGCTTTGTCTCAATAGGGCACGATTATTAAAGAAAACGGTATATTACTTTACTGGGTTTTTGTAATCCAACTTGGGTAGCATTGGATGCACCATGCATGAATGAAGGACAAAAATTTATAAGCGACTCCTTAAATTGCGTGTCTATGTGCCGTTTTTTTTTTTTTTTTAAATTTCTTGAAAGATAATTTTTAGATTAGAAAGAAAAGTAATTGATTTAACATATAGTTCGATTAATGATCTTCAACCACTCTCTATAGAATTATTTAAAAGGAGCTCCTTGTAGAATATTTTGTCCAACGATCGATGCCATTAACCCGGAAATCACTAAGAACATCTGTGTTAAAAAGAAAAAAAAAATACTGCAGAACCCTCGAATATTGGATAGTTAAAAGAAATTATAGAAAAAAAAACTGCATATATAATTAATTAACTACATCAATCTGTCCAAGTTTCTGTAAGTTTTCTACAAGTTTTTGGACAATAATTTTTATCTGTGCCTTTTAGCTAGCTAGAGAGGTTAAATACATGAGAGAGAATGCCCAAACAAATGGAGTGGTGCTTCGCATGTTCCCTTGTCTCGTAGCAATAATTCCATGTTGGCATGTTGCGACAGTAAGCTCATGATCAAATAAAAAAAAAAAAAAATCTGACTTGGATGTACTTTTACAATAAATATTATTGCAACAAATTGGTGGGTATTGGCAGTTGGTAGTTTTTTCTGGTGTGGTAGGTTGGGTGTTTGGGGTTGCCACATTTATTTTGGAGGGCCACCTGATCGGGGCTTACTGTTAGGATTATTATACTTTTATGAATTTAAATTTTTTTGTACTCATAAATTTTCAACTGTAAGATCAAGAGATATGCGGTTAGTAACGGTTGAAAACTTATAAGTACAAAAAAAATTATATTTATAACAGTATAGCGGCCAAACTCCACCTATATATATAATTATGCTGTTATATTATCAATAGTATCCAGCATTTGGTACTATCGAGTTTTTTTGTCATTGGATGAAAGGATGTGCGGATAAGATGATAGTAATCTCTAGAGTTGAGTAAGTGGTTGGTTAAATAATATAATCTAATGGATGAAAATGATCAAAACATAAATCTAATAGCAGAAAATTCGATAGTATATAAACTATCAATAGTATACCAGCCGGAATCTCTCACACTCTCTCTCTCTCTCTCTCTCTCTATATATATATATATATATGTAACCATATGTGCTATTATTATATACATAAATTTCCATCAAATATATATTTATCGAAGGAACTCATAATACAACAATCCAAATATTATTTATAAGGTGGGCCTCAGGGTAAGAGCATCACATGATTTGCATCCCTTACTCTCATACAGTATTTCCACTAGGTTGGGCATGCATTTAAAGTTGAGATGCAAATATGGAGAGAGACTAAAACATAGAAAATGTGGGGTATAATACTGGAAGAATCTGATCATTTCTAATTATTGGTGACCTCCTCCTATGATTAGATGGTTAGAAACTGTTAGTAAGCTATTTAAAAATAGATTGCCCAAATCCTCATTGGAGACCTCAATGAGCTAAATTATAAATGGATGAACTCACACTTCAGCTCATGTGCCACCATGTGCTCACTTTGTGTAAATCTTTTAGAGTGGTCGCCTGAGGGTCGACGCGGTCCGCGCGCGGGCGGTTACGAACACATGGCTCGCAATTATATATATAGTTATATTGTTGTTAGTTTCGATTAACAATATCTAATTAAGTTGCAGTATTCTAATGATCACTAGATTTTAATTCATTTATATTGCTCGCTCGCTTGAAGATTAATAATAGATAATTAATCATTAGCTAGCTTCTTTTATTGACTAATATTTGATTAGACGGTGGATGCGACAGTTTTCAGTTGATGCTCAGAACTGAAGTAACTAACTAACCTGGCATTAATTAAATTAAAACGAGTGGGTGTAGATAATTAATCTTTTAGCTAGCCCGGTGATCACGTACTCACACCGCAAAAAGAGCCTACCTTAGATGAGACCCAATTAAGAGGCTCAATCTAATAAAGATCTTAGTTATTATGACCACAAGGGGTTATGTATGCTCCAAGTGGGTCAATGTATACACATGCAGGTCAAGATCAAGATCCATGGGGCTTGACCCACTTATGTTTTGTTAATTAACATGGCCATGTTATGGGTCAGAGTTTGGTCCTCTGCAGGAGCCAGGACCCATGTGCTCAACCGCCGAAGAGACCACGATAAAACCTAACCAACTCTATCAAATATATATATATATATATATATATATATATATATAGAGAGAGAGAGAGAGAGAGAGAGAGAGAGAGAGAGAAAGTTTGAGCTAATACTCTCAAAAGAGTTTTAATTCGATCTACTTTTCGCTACTAATACCCTTGGATCAAACACTATTCCACCTACCACCACCTACCACCATTTATTACCACCTACCACCATCATCTCAACCCTACATCTTAAAAACTCAAAAGCCTGGTCTTTTGAAATATACTACAACTCTATATATATATATATATATATATATATATATATATATATATATAATATTATTTTCACCGACTGTCCTTAGCACAAAGAAAAAAAAGACTAGATGGTTAGTATACCCTGAGATCTCAAGTTCGAAATCCGATTTGATTCACATTTTCGACAAAATTTATTTTTTTTAAAAAATATACGAAATGAGTAGCATGTTTTTCCTCGACCCGATATACTACGTCAGCCAAAACCGGTCATGTTTTTCATTATAAACAGTTTGGTATATGTAAGTTCATAACATCATGAAAGTGTTTTATCCAAGCATGGATCAAATATATAGTTTCTAAAAATCAGGAATGCCGAAGAAGCTACGATCTTTCAACCTGTACAGGTGTTTTAGGCATTGTAAATCACAGTAAGTGCTTCACAATTTTATCTTAATTACGAGCTAAGATTAAATCCTTCTTCGAGCGGGATCGATGTCGGCAATATTGATCCACGGTGCACTGTGTCTAAGGAAATTAAGTTTTATGGACCCGAGAGGACAAGCGGGGTCGGTTGGGTCGGTCGGGTCGGTTAGGCTTGGTCTACGGGCTCAAAACTCTCCCACATTATGCGACGCAGCCGCCTATGTACGAGCGGAACGTGCGGTGGGCTCGATCGTCACTCTTTGACTCGGACCCACACGCATGCACTGCTAAATTAATAGGTTTGGGCACAACCGATCGATCGAGTAAAAAGTAATTGCAACAAGTTGAGCCTCCTACCGACCGTCCTCAGAGCAAATGGTAAAAGATTTGATGGTTAGTACTCGAGATTCCAAGTTCAAATCCTAATTGATTCATATTTCCAGCTAAGTTTATTTCTAAATAAAATAAACGAAGTAGGTAGTGTGCCTTCTCGAGCCACACAACACCAATTAACACCAATTTAGTTGTTTGTGGGTTGCTTGGACCCTTAATTTGGCTTTGTAAAGATTCATTCTAGGGCGTTGTTCTAATGTAAAACATGCTAGTTTGATTCTTTAGTTGCATTTTTTTTTTCTTTTTCATTAATTGGCATTCATTTAATTAGTTGGAAATGATATATCCACCATCATTTTACATAAATGTTAAACAAAGCAAAATACTAAATTACTTTACATAAATGTGGCATTAATTAGGATTATACTACCATTTGAACCACTTACAATGTAAATAAATTTGACGTGCATATATGTTAAAGATTATTGATCTATTATTTTTCTATCTCAATCATCACCTGTACAACCATAATGGTAGCTAGTAATTAAATTTGTAGGTGAACTTTATATTATTTTTTAATTTGTTTACACAAGCTTATGACTAAAATGTAGAAGACCCTCATGAATAGGGATGGAAACGGATCCGGATTGGTGGAGCTCCCGCCCAGAATTAAACAATAAACAAAAAGAAATCAGCAGGAAATGGGGTAATTTTTATGATCCAAGATGGATTTGGGCAGGAAATGTCAAAAATTTTGACCCGTTCTGAATCCGCCCTACCATGATGCGCCCTGAATCCGCCGTAAAAATCGTTTATATTTTAAAAAAATATTCCTAAAAAATAATATATTTATAAAAAAGTTTAAAAATATAAATAAGTTGGTAGTCTCATTTCTCATATATTTGAAACTTTTGAAGTTTGTTTCGAATTGTAATTTATATTTTTTATTTTTATAATTGACATTATTAATTTTATATATATATATATATATATAATTGAGCTCCTATGTTTTTAAAAGTACAAAGTCATTGGTGCTTGTAAGTTTTTATTCATTGATTAAGAGATATGCGGTTAGGATGATGTGGGACCCCTTGGGTTAATTGGGTGGTTGGTTGAATAGTATAATTAATCTAACGGATGAAAATGATTAAAGTCAGTAAAACGGTAAAAAATTCACAAGGGTGCTTGGTGCTTTTTTAATATATATAGGACTATATATATATATATATATATATATATATATATATATATATATATATATATATATATATATATATATATATATATATAGAGCTAGAATTTTACTCTCGAGTTGTTTCGATGATAGAGCTTTCAAATTGACGATCGGCTCAGTTAAATATGATCTAAACCATTTAAACTATCTAGAAATCAAATTTCACGCACTTTCGATATTGTTCTTGTATCCATCTAGTGAATAGAAAATGAATGGTTGAAAATGAATATTCTTTAAAAAATGATGATAGGAGTCTTGTAATCAAGATCAAGAGTATAGATCTTGTTTTAAATAGTTTAAAGAATTTTCTAACAAAAATTTAATTGATTTGGATATCTTTACACCGTTAAACGAGAAAACGTCTCTTATCCACCATTAAAATTACAAATTTTGAAACCCTTTGATCATTAGGCAAATGATGTCGAAAATATTTGAAATTTGATTTCTAAACACTTTAAGTGGTATAGATCATGCTCAACGGAGCCGATCATCAGTTTGGAAGCTCTATCATCGAAAACAACTCGAGAGTAAAATGGGCTCAGATCTTAAGAGTATTCTAGCTCAACTCTATATATATATATATATATATATATATATATATATATATATATAACTTTGTAATATTATTTATTATTATAAAAATATTAATAATATTATAAATTTTAAAACATATATTAATTGATTGGGCAGATTCGGGGCACCGACAAGAGGTGGGTTATGAGGCGGAGCGAGATTATGAAATATATTTTTCAATCCGTTATGAATTCAGGACGGAAGGCGGAACAAGATTTTGATAGTCAAGGCGGGATCTAGATGAGTCCCACCCCTGGCCTGATCCGTCCCCTTTGCATCCCTACCCATGAAGTGGCTTCAATTATTATTTATACTCTTCTAAATTTTAAAGTTATTGCCCTTTCCTACTTAATAGCTTAATCCTCCATCAAATAGTTGCTAAGAAGTATAAAAAGAAAATTCCGTAAAAATATGAATATTGAAATTACCTTATCTATTGCCGAACCCTTTTCTTTCCGAGAACGCACAATTTTGGGTATTATACTTTTTAGGTGTTATTTTATATTTTCTACTTATTATTCTTCTGAGTAGAAGATGTATTTTTTGTTTTCTCACCCCTCTCAAAGTACATTTAGGGTTTGTTTGATTCATCTATTTTAATCTATGGAATCAGAATAAGATTTATTGATTTCGATAGTTGCTATTTGTTTTTAGAAATGACATTTGATTCTTATTCCACTCTGGAATATAAATGATCTAATTAGATTCCACTTTGGACTATAAATGATCTAATTCATGTATGGTTTAATACGACTTTAAATTTCAAATTGGCATATTTCAAAATAAACCGCTGAAAGTCCATTTTTGCAAGCACCTCCCTCTCCCCTCCTTTCATAATTCTTCCCTCTAAACCAAATTTTTTTAAAAAATATATACTAAATGTCTGTTCTAATTAATTTCTGAACCAAATATTCTTGAAATGATTCATTATTTTATTTTTTATTTCAGTACAACTGAACTTTATTTTTTATACTTATTTTAATTATGAACCAAGTATATATGTCCTCAACGTGCGTGATAAAATCATTCTTTATTATTATTATTACTGGTGCATAACACGATCTTCGTTGTAAACGGTCAAACCATCTTAAAAAATTTTGTGCAATTTATAATCTATCAGTGCAACACGTAGTATGTCTCGGGATGCAACGGTTTCTTATTTTATTTTCATCAGTGGCCTCCACAGTTTGGTGTTATCATCTGATCATCTCATCTTAGCTAGTGACATTATCTTGTTAATTTCTTACTTCCCCAACAAATTGGTGTATAAAAACATAATTAACTAATCTTATAGCTAGCATTATGGTACTATTTCCTTTTTATTTTGAAAAAGGCGCCATATCGTCCACTAGAATTATTAGAAGTAATTTTTATATTTTAATCACCACAATTTAATTTTCTATATATATATATATATATATATATATATATATATATATATATATATATATATATATATATATATATATATATAGAGTAGGGCTACTATACTATTATGAGTATAGAGCCCTTACTACTCATAAGTTGTTTTCGATGTTGGGGTTTTCGAATCGGCGATCCACACCGTTAAACATGATCTAGAGTATTTGAAACTTCTAGAAAATAAATTTCGTACTTTTTCGAAATCATTATAAAGTCCATCAAGCGAGTATAAAATGAACGGTCAAAATCGAACGACATCCTAAAAATGGATGATTGAATCTTTCAATTTAAGATCGGAGTTATTGATCTTTATTTAGGTAGTGAATAGATTTTTCTATTAAAAATTCAGCCGATTTAGATTCTTTTACACCGTTAAATTAGCAAATATTTCATACCAGCCATTAAAAATTGTCAAGTTTGTGAGCTTTTGATCGTAGGGTAAATGATATCGAAAAATTATAAAATTTTATTTCTAGAAGTTTTAAATGCTCTAGATAACGTTTAACGGTGTGGATCATCGATTCTAAGCTCTATCATCGAAAACAACTTATGAGTACGAGTGCGATCCTACTCATGTAGTAGTATAGTAGCGGACTCTATATATATATATATATATATATATATGCTAGGGCTACTATCCTATTAATAGGATAGGAGCACTTGTCCTATCAAGTTCTTAACCCTTGGATGAGAAATTGTAGGGTTATGATGATATTAGTCGGTTAGAGTTGAATGGTCTCCTAGGATTGAGTGGTCCCCACTTTGGATTATAATATTTAATCCAATGGTTAGAATGATGAAAAGAGTTGATCTAAAGGTGAAAAATTGATAGGACAGTCCATATCCTATTAATAGGATAGTACTCGGACTCTATATATATATATATATATATATATATATATATATATATATATATATATATATATATATATATATATTGCACTAGAATTCAAGTTCTCTTTCTCATTGAATTAATTACTAATGCAAAAGTAATTAATTGAAGTACTTCTTTTCAATGGCTTTCACAGTGGTAGTTAATTACCATTTTATCCCCACTTAGCTTAAGTACTTCGACCCTCTGTCATTCCAAGACATTGACACATGCATGGTGGCATATATCAGTAATCGATGTCGGCAAATCAATTAAAATCTTTATAAATGTGAAATATGTATATATACAGTTCGGTTATTATACTATTTATAGTATCAAGTTCTTAATACTATTAAATTTTTAGATCTATTCTTTAATCATTTTTATCCGTTAGATTATGCTATTCAAACAACCATATATTTAATTCTATGGAACCACTATCATTCTAACTGCGTATTTTTTTATCCAATGGTCGAAAACTCAATAGTACCAACCGCTTGATACTATCAATAGTATAATAACATATATACATATATAGAACTAGGCTACTATGCTATTAATAACGTCATTGGTGCTATCAAGTTTTTGGCCGTTGGATTAAAAAATGTGCGGCTAGGATGATGTGGGCCCCCTATGGTTAAGTCGGTGGTTGGTTGAATAGTATGATCTAACGGGTGAAAATTATCAAAGGAGTGGATCTAACGATAATGAAATTAAGAAGATTTACATTCTCCGCTTATCGATAAGATAAAGAAATTTTCTGATTTCCTCATATATATATATATATCATTTGATGATGAATATGCGAATCTCGAATAAAAGTTAATAACAAAATTATAAAAAAGTTATTTAAATATGATATCATAATAATAAAATGTTAAAGCATGAGTTTAATTTCTTAATTACGATAGTGCTGATAGGTTGTGATTTAAGAATGCAATATATGTACAAGACGTGTTGAACATTCTTTGACAAAATCTTTGAGTTGGTTGAATTAGTATAAGAATAGCGATGTTTCTAACCATCGACAATGCGCTCACCACAAGCCAACCGATTCGACGAAAGCTAAATGCTCCCACTATTAGCATTTGGTTAATTTGTACTGTCATTACAACATAATTAGATTATAGGGACACATGTCTGAAACACTTTTGTGTAAATATCTTATTTATGTTAAAACTTAAAAAATTGTTGTTCTCCTCACATGACCAAGCGAGATAGAGTTTGGACTGTTGCTAAATACTTAAATAAGTATTGGTAAATCAGCAGCACTCTTTTAAATTATAACGACACTCTTTATAACTGTTAATATATATCTGGCGAACATACATATATCAATATTTTTTAAAAGTGTCGGTAATTTAGCTAGTAATATTTTTTGACATATATCTATATTTAAAAGTGTTGCTATAGACCGTTTTTGTTGTAGTGTGTTTGAAATGGTAATTCAAATTTAATCTATAATTTAATTAGAGATAGAGTTTATCCAAATTATGTATTGATTATACTTAAAAATTTATGTAATTAGAATAGAATTTATAATTTTTCAAAATAAAAATTAAATTTGTCATCTGCTATAACTTTATATCTATATATAGCTAGACGTAGATTAATTAGATAAATCAGCCACCATATCTAGTGAACGGACGTATTTTCTTAGGCTTAGGAAAGGTAGTTTACTTATTATATTCCTGAGAGTGTCACCCAGATTATAATTAGATATTTTTTATTAATAAAATATTTGTTTAGTTATCTTCCTCCCCTATGTTAGAATTTTAGATTCCATGTTATATAATCGATATCAGTATAAATATTGATTTCAACAATTGGTATCAGAAAAAAATTTACGCTTTCAATACGTACTGATTGGCCGCAGCATTGCAATTTGCCCGAGCCCATCAATGTCATGACGTTGATAGATGTAGATCGATCAACTTGGATTCAAACCTAACATGCATATTGATGAATACATAAACAAACATTGTTGCTTAATACATCTAATTAAGGTCTGGGTTGATGCATGATCCCCTTAATTATTCCTTTTTTACTTGCTCTTTAATTACTTTTTGGTCCAAATGAGATATAAATTTGAAAAGAAAAAAAAATATATATATATAATGATTTTGGGGGAAAAGTCAACCTAGTAGTAGCTAGCATAAATTGCCCACTAGGATGTCCAATAAGAAAGTTAATAGGTGGATAGGGCTCTACGAGCGAGGTAAGAGTAAGCTTTACGATCACTTTAATTATGAGAAACACATATTCCCTCATGAGTCACTACATCTTATTGGATAGAAAAAGTATAGAAAGGTATAAGACCTGTCCCTGCAGGGCACAATAGAGAGGGTCTCGTACATAATCCACATGGCATATTTATTTACGCGACACATCACCTGATGGTTGACACTGTCGCTTAGAGACCACATCGCAATCACCGAGCATCCAACTTAATTTGGAAGTTGATTTTGGCCGGTAACAAATGCTTCCCTAACTCTCCAGCAAATACCAGAAAAAGTTTTGAGGCCAAAGGAACTCCACCAATAGAAACACGGCAAGTGCCTAACAATTAATGATTCTTTTAATATAAAACTACTAAAGGGCTTAAACAATTAAGTACCTAATCCAACCTATTAACATTAGACCATATATGTATATATGTGTGTGTGTGTGTGTGTGTGTGTGTGTGTGTGTGTGTGTAAACAGCTAGAATAAGTGATGTGATTCGAAAAGTGGGAATAATTATGCCCACGCGGCGGATTGTTAGTGTGCGACGTTAACACCCGATCGAACGATCCGATCCGACAATCACAGAATGCATGACTTAAAAATATGAAACGAGAAATTTTTTTTTTTTTAAGAGAAATGTAACATGCTACCTGCTTCGTTTATTTCATTTAGAAATAAACTTAGCTGGACATGTGAATCAATTAGGATTCGAATTTGGGTATCGGATACCAACCATCGAGTCTCTTTGCCTCACTTGCGTTAGGGACGATCAGTTATGTAACAAGAAGTTAATAGTATTCTTCTTGCCCAACGCGGAGTTTAATGATATCGGCCATGTATATATATATGCGACCATAACCATAAATTTTGACCATATTATGTGTAACGATGGAGAAGAACAAAGATACGTTCGTTTATTTACTAATGATTGGGACGTGAAACCATTTAATTAATAGAAGCTCTAATTTAGAAAGGAGAACGTGGAAAGGCCTACGATTATAATTAAATAAGAAGGGTATAGATAGATGGTAATAGTGTACTCTTGAGAATGAGATCTTTTTTGGTTAGGTGGTGCAATCTTTGCAGCGGCGTTTTCTCGAAGTATAATGGATCGAATAATGCTAAATTAAGTGAGAAATTTGACTAGTATATGGGCGGTGCCTTGTCAAATTATACCTCAAGTAGATATAGAGTTGGAATTTATTATATTTATATTGAAACTTTTCATCTTAATTTTTCTCCCTCGTAGTGTACCTTTCAAACTAACTTGATCGGGCAACTAATTAATTTTTCATGGGTTTGCTTAATTGACTGAAATTGTATATAATATAGTACTGCACTTTTAGGTTAGTTTAGATGCTGGAATAAGTTACTCAAGAATAACTTATTCAGTATAACCTTTAACCACCGGTCTCTTTCCTTCTTTGATATTTTCTCTTGTTTTATTCCTTTTCTATATTTTCAACATGTTCTCTCTTCTTAAGTTGTTTAGTCGTTTAATTCTTGTGTTGTTATTGGGTTTTTTTTTGAAAAAAAAAAGCCTTAGTTGACTCTCTTAATTTTATGGCTTAATTTATTTTCTAAATAATTAATGTGTGTAACCTCAGTACCTTTCTCTTAAAAAAATATTTATTTGGTACAAATTTTTTTTAATATGATTATAAGGAAGGAGTTTGATATTAATTTACTTCTTATAAAGTGTTAGTATTCATAATTTAATATCATTATAATATATTTCACCAACAAAATGGCTAATTTGAAGACCGAATATAGTATCCAATTATAATCATTAATTTAATCACACTTTTTTCCTACTAAATGTAATATTTTTTAAATAAATTAAGAGATATATATGGAACAAAATATTCATCCAGCTAGTCTAAAAGCTTAAGCCTATTAGGTTTGAATCCATCAATCTTTTACTTTTTTTTATTAGTTATTCGATGTAAGACTATTTAAGGTGAACTTTTAGGGGTGCATGCATGGCTTGGTTTTTCTAAAATATTCCAGACAATAGTTTTTTGTTTGAAAAATTAATATCTTTTCATCCATTCAATTCTTTAAAAAAAATAGTTTTTTCAGACTTTTTTTTTTTCCAGATTTCATGAAAAATTAATGTTTTCGTTTTCCGAATTTTTTACATGCATGGTAAACAAAAGTTGTGGCAAAGAATATTTTTCAAGAAATTTTTTCCCCTTTGAAAACAGCTTTTCATGCTTTTCAGAGTAACCAAATCAATATGCTCTTAACATACTATAATTATTTTTTTTATGAGATCAAAATTTTAGATAACATATAACATATATATATAGTATGAGAATCAGTTTAAACCCACTTTGCTCCAAGAGGTCCTAGCTAGCTAGGTTTAAGTCACATATCCACTGAGCACTTTAGCGCAAGCATGCAATAATTAAGATTATGTCTAAATCATTTTTTATAATATCGATCTTTTGAATAATACTATAGTTAAGTGGCAACAAGCAACAACTATAGTATAAAAAAGAAAATCTCATAGATATAGCCACACTACTAAGTTAATTTGTATAAACTAATCGCAAGTTGATCTAGTGGCCAAGGACTAAGCTCTTTTAAGAATCATATATATATATATATATATATATATATATATATATATATATATATATATATTGTCCTTTTGGGATCTTGTCTAGTCCCTAGCTTCCTAATTATAGAATTAATGTAGTTCGTTGGTAAAGCTCCAGGAAAAAAGTGCAGTGCTTGGTCCACTTCGCTCAAACGCAGAAGCCCCTTTAAAGAACTCACCACACCAAACGCGAGAATTTAATAAAGAAATCGACAATAAAAAAGGGCCAATGTGAGCTATCCACGTATTGCTTTGCGCCCTATATGGAATCGAAAGGTGGCAGGCCACGTCACCCATCATCGTCTATCTCACAATTATTTAAAAGAACTATATAGCATTCATTCATAGATCGGACATTCGACGACCACAAAAACACCCATCCACACTCCCTAGCTAGCTAGCTAGCTAGCCAGTTTTCGACGATACCGAACGAAGACATTTCAAGAAGATCACTATTAATTGCTGGTGCGCGGGAACGAAGATTAATTACTACGATAGAGTTAAGTCGCCTCATTAAATTTGTACTAATAATGCGCTAAGTAAAAAAAAGAAAAAAAAACAATATTGGATGGCTTTTAGTGAGTGATTGATCAAAATTCCAAATTCCGCGTTGAAACGACTTGATTAAAGATCGCTTTTTTCCTTCTTTATTTAATATTCTTTGAAATACGTGGGCGGTGTGTTTGAGATGTTTATGGTACGATAAGCACCGCGCATTATGGGTATGCTTATGGGGACCCCATGGGGGAGAAGGGGAGGGGGTGGGGGGGGAGATTGATAGCCACCTTAAGTTGCACCTACGCGAGACACATACACCAGGTAGGACCCATCCAGGATGGTGATGTGATTCACTACGTTCTCCTGTCAACGCGGAGCAGTGCATTGTTTGGTTTACTTTACCTGCAGAAGATTCACTTTGAGTTTGAGGTGACATTAACGAAAGAAATCGTGACTGCCAAAAAAAACACAATATGATTGAGAGAGGCACCTGAGCGCTAGATTTCGTTAATTGCTTCTATTGGAAATAATAATCTAGACTTAATTAAAATATATATAGTTAGATATAAGTTTAAGTCTTCTTCTTCTTCTTCTTCTTCTTCTTCTTTTTTAAGAGATAGATAGACGCTATCTTATTCACTTCTTTTATTTCATTTTAGAAATAAACTTAAAAAAATGTGAATCAACTAAGATTCGAACTAGCGTCTCAGTAACCCATCAAATCTTTTGCCACTCGCTTCTGTGAAAGGCGGTAATCTTGTTCAATTATTGGTATTAGGATTTTGATTTATACCTATATATAGACGTAAATATATGAAAAATTATCCACCATCGAAATTTAGTTTAAGAATATTTAATAAAATTTTAATTTTATACGTTAGGCATGAATTAATTAGAGAATAAGCCATAGTAGGCATGGCTACATACATATTGCCCAGAATATAATTAATTGCTCATTAGCTTTATTTCTTCCTCCTCCTATAACTCTTCTCCATATTATTTTGTTAGTTTTTAGATCTTGGTTTATATAATAATCGGTATCGTAAGACAAATACCGCCCAAAGAATTGGTATTAAAAAAAATCACGCTATCAACAGCTTCAACTAGATTAAGTAGGGATTGAGGGTTAATTCTTTTTCCATTTGGTTGTACATGAGATGTCTCAATGTGAATCCGGCTAACTCCTTTAAATTATCTTGTTGATTGTTTGAAAAAAGTAGAGTAAAATAATAATTCACTCTAACCAAAGAAAAAAAAATTTTATTATACCATTCTTGGCCTCCCTCGCCCCAATGTGTATCAAATTTTAATTTTAAAATTTTAAATTTAAAATTAAAATTTAAACATAGGCTTAATTTCAAGTTTACAAATTAAATATTTAATTTTAATTCTAAATTTTAGATTTTAGATTTTAATTTTTAAATTTTAACAGGTAGAAGTTCAGTAAAATTGTACAATATGTATCCAAATAATTTAATAATTAAAATCGTAAAATTTTTTAAAGCTTCGAAATTTTTCTATTTCACCCAGAGGAAAATTACATGATATAAACTTCACCGAAATTTTTGACTGATTACATTTAAAAATTACTATTAGGGGACGTTTAGTTAGATGTAATTATAAATACAGTATAGTTAAAGATACATGAGTTGAAAATATAGCTGTATCCTGTTTGGTTAGATATAGTAGAAAATATTGCAAGTATAAATAATTTGTTTGGTTGCATTCAGTTGAAAAATAATTTTTAAAATTTTATGTATATGATGGTGAGATTACCTCTAATGTAAAAAAAGAAAATAATTTTTGTTTAAAAAATAATTGAGTAGGTAAGCATATTTTTTACTTTAAAATTACTCTAACTATTGGTCAATTTAGGCGTAATTCGAACTGCTGCATTTAGACCTCCTCCTACAGTTCTTATTGTAGCAGTTAGAGTTAAGTATATCAAATCAAATACTGAATTTATATTTATATGCAGTTAAAACTATGGTACAGTTCCAACTATATGTAAACAAACGGTACCTTGGTGTGGAAGTTAATGGAGAAGTTGAAATGATAGCAACCTGTGAAACACGGGTTGGGCTTGGCTTGGGTTGGGCATGTGGTATGTGGGATGTGGGATGTTCAACAAATGAGGTGAGAGAGTTTCGAGTCATTAAGGTAGGGGACCAAAGTGAAAGGAGCACTTGTACGTATGGACCATCTTCTACACAAGACACCTGAGCCCACCATTTTAGCCATCGTGTCGCCCGAGACAACACCACTCCCACACCCCCCCAACCCCTTCCCCACTACTAGTCCTACTACTACTATCTAGTACTGCACCACCAATTTCAATTCACTTCACTTCATTCAATTTAAATTACCGGATTGTAACAGATGCATGCCAAATTAATGAGGCCCGTTTAGCCACTTACCCCCTTTCCGTCAGATTCCACCACGTGGGCGTCTTCTAATAAGGTGTCAAAACCCCTTCTTTCCTTTTCTTTTTTCTTTTTTTTTTTTTTCCCTCCTCTTTTTTTCCCACCTCCCAAACTCTATAAATACCCTCCCATCCCCTTCCTCCCTCTAACCCAATTCAAAGCACCTCAAACTACTACTCCCAAAACACCACTCCACCGCCCCCCCTACCGTTTCTCCATTCACACCCACCACAGAGCTTAATTAATTCCCCAGAGCTTTTCAAACACTCGGAAGGGAGATTAGAAAAGGAAAAATCTTAGCTTCTTGTAATATAATCGGTTGTTGAAAATAGAGGAGGGGCCATGGCTTGTGCCGCAGCCATTTCGCATTCAACAGCAGCAGCAGCAGCAGTTAATCCTGTACGCCCTAAGAATCGCAAATCGAGCCTTTCGGGGCTCGATCGGTTTAAACCCGCGAACCTTCCCGTCAGGCCCATCGGCTTCCCCGCCACCGGCAGCAGCAGCTCCCTGCAGAGCGCTTCTTCCCCGCGGTGCGTTCTGAACCTGCCAGCGACCACCACCCACTCCCCCGCGAATTACCCGCCGCCGCCGCCGCCTTTCATCAAGGTCGGCGAGGCGGCATCTTCTACAGTGTCGATCCCGAGGCCGGCCGGAAAGGCCCGCCGCGATGGGGAGGCGTCCGGCCGGCCCAATTGGAACGCGTTCCAGCGGCTGGCGGCCGCCGCATTGGACGCGGTGGAGGACGGAGTCATCGCGGGCGTTCTGGAGCGGCCACACCCGCTGCCGCGGACGGCCGATCCGGCGGTCCAGATCGCCGGCAACTTCGCGCCCGTCGGGGAGCAGGCGCCGCGCCACGAGCTCCCGGTGAGCGGGCGGATCCCGCCGTTCATCAACGGCGTGTACGTGCGGAACGGGGCGAACCCCCACCTCGCCCCCGCGGCCGGGCACCACCTGTTCGACGGCGACGGCATGGTCCACGCCGTGCGCCTACGCAACGGCGGCGCGTCCTACGCGTGCCGGTACACGCAGACGGAGCGGCTCCGGCAGGAGAGCGCCGTCGGGCGGCCCCTGTTCCCGAAGGCCATCGGCGAGCTGCACGGCCACTCCGGGATCGCCCGGCTGCTGCTCTTCTTCGCCCGGGGGCTCTGCGGGATCGTGGACCCCTCCCGCGGGATCGGCGTCGCCAACGCCGGGCTGGTGTACTTCGACGGGCGCCTCCTGGCCATGTCGGAGGACGACCTCCCCTACCACGTGAGAATTACGGCCGGCGGCGATCTGGAGACCGTGGGAAGGTACGACTTCGGGGGGCGGCTGGGCAGCTCGATGATCGCGCACCCGAAGATCGACCCGGCGAGCAAGGAGCTGTTCGCGCTGAGCTACGACGTGATCCAGAAGCCGTACCTCCGGTACTTCCGGGTGTCGGCGGACGGGCGCAAGTCGGACGACGTGGAGATCCCCCTCGAGCAGCCGACGATGATGCACGACTTCGCCATCACGGAGCGGTTCGTCGTCGTGCCCGACCAGCAGGTGGTGTTCAAGCTCCAGGAGATGATCCGCGGCGGCTCTCCGGTGGTGTACGACCGCGAGAAGACCTCCCGGTTCGGGATCCTGCCCAAGTACGCGTCCGACGCCTCGGAGCTGAGGTGGGTGGAGGTCCCGGACTGCTTCTGCTTCCACCTCTGGAACGCGTGGGAGGAGCCGGAGACCGGCGAGGTGGTCGTGATCGGCTCCTGCATGACGCCGCCCGACTCCGTGTTCAACGAGAGCGACGAGAGCTTGAAGAGCGTGCTCTCGGAAATCCGGCTCGACCCCCGGACCGGCAAGTCGACGCGGCGGGCGATCCTCGACCCGGCCGACCAGCTGAACCTGGAGGCCGGAATGGTGAACAAAAACAAGCTCGGCCGGAAGACCCAGTACGCCTACCTGGCGATCGCCGAGCCCTGGCCCAAGGTGTCGGGCTTCGCCAAGGTCGACCTCTTCACCGGAGAGCTCACCAAGTTCATCTACGGCGACGGCCGATACGGCGGTGAGCCCTACTTCGTGCCTCGGGACCCCGCCGCCCCGCGGGAGGACGAGGGCTACGTCCTCTCCTTCGTGCACGACGAGGCCACCTCCCAGTCCGAGCTGCTCATAGTCAACGCCGCCGACATGAGGCTGGAGGCCACCGTTAAACTCCCCTCCCGTGTTCCCTACGGCTTCCACGGCACGTTTATTAATGCCGAGGATTTGGAGTCCCAGGCTTAGCTTTTACAGCAGCAGCAGCAGCAGCAGCAGTGGTAAATTATTAATTTTTTTTTTTTTAACTTTCTTCCTATCTTTATGGAGAGGAGGATTTACCTGAGGGAGCTTTGATAGAGGTCCCCGGAAATCTCCCCTACATTTTAGATTTTAGTTTTTATTTTTATTTTTTTAGATTTTTTTTTTTTTTTACATAAGGATGAGAGTGAAAAAGAGGGAGCAGAGGAGAGACCAGCTCGTAGCGTTTGGGTAGTAGTTTAGCGTGCGCAGAGCTCAGCTGGTTTCTGTTTTTCTTCTCCTTTTCTTTTTCTTCTTCCCGTTGCTACGGATAGTGATATTATAGATGATGGTCATGATGATAGGATTAGAGTTTGAGCCTAATAATTTCCCCCGATACTAGACGACGGGGTACTGTGTTTTATCATGTCCGTGTGTGTATTCATGTGCAGCAGGGGACCCTCCCTGAGCTTCTCACTGTTTGTGAATATTGTTCAGAATATATATACATATGATCATATACGTATATATCTGTATTGCTTTGTACAGTTCCTATCTTTCTCTCTCTGAGCACAAAATTCTCCTCAATTAAGTGTTTTCCTTAATAATAAGTCCTTTTCTTTCGACTTCTGCGCCCCCAGAAGAAGAGGGGGAGGCAGGCCCCTTTGATTGCGGATTTTAAGTATGGGACCTTTTAATCAAAGAAACCCTGATTTCGACAAGCCTCTACAGCTCTCGTCGAAGTTAAAATAATAATAATATCACTATTTTGTAATGTTTTCAATAGTTTTGAGTATTATTTTTCGCAATCCATCGCACAAAGCTTTTCCTGTTTGGATAAATATCGAAACGGATTAGAAAAAGACATAATAATATCTTTATTCTTCATTATTTTGTTCATGCCGCTCACTGTCAATGACCATTTTTTAAGTTTTCTTTTCGTAAAAACCTTTTGGATTCAGTAAAATTTAAAATTATGTCGCATACTTCCATATCAGAAGTGCTTTATCTTTCCACCACTTTATACAATCGGTGCTAATAGAGACCACCATCATAAATATCCGTAACTATTTACAGGACCATCGACCCTTCCAATATATCATGGATAATGTGGTAAATTAGGTTCAGGAAATAATCTATGCGCGAAAGCCTAAATTTTTAGAAACTGGAAAGGAGCTCAAGGATCTTCTAATTACGTTTAAGTTCTCAAATTTTAAATTTAATGCAGTACTAGTTTACGATGCAGGTACTTGTTTTGTTCTTCGAACTAGGAACATGGTCTCCACACCACTGGTTGGTCCTAGAGGAAAATCGCCCTTTCTATTGCAAGTATGAGGTTAATTAGCCTTTTCCATAGTAGGCACACCAAATGCACAAGCAAACAAAAGTGACCCAAAAATAAACTTGGAAAAAGTATGATAGTTAGAATTGAAAAGGAACTAAGATTGGTAGCTAAATCGAATCTGTGGTACTATGTCGAACGTCAGCCGTAAGGCTTTGCTTGGTACTCCAAATCAATGAAGCTTGGAGGTTTTTTATCAGCAGCCATAAGGCTTTTCTTGGTATTCAAAATGAACGGCACACCCTGCAGCTCAAAAGAAGGAAGGAGAATGGCAGTTGAACTACAATTCAAAGAAAGTGCCGCACCGCCATCGTGCTATTGTGACATCTAGATAATCTCACATTAGATGAGAACCAAATTTGCTTTGGAGTAGAAGAGACTGTGGAGCTTATTAATAATAGCGGAGTTTAATCACAAAGTTTGAGCTAGTGGATTAGATCGTTACATTAAAGTATCAAAGACAGTTCACCAACCGGTAGTCTCACATCGCGGGTGATCTAATTGGGCTGATTAGGATATTAGGATTTAAACAAAGAAAGCCTATGACACCGGATTTAAACGAAGAAAGTTTATAACATCCCAATAGTCTAACATCAAAAAGTATAAGGAAAAGTAAGATACTATGAACACGGTATATATAGTTGGATCGTTATTATGTTATAACCGTAGGCTGTGGTGCTTTTAGAGGAATTATTATATTATAATCTTTTTGACATATTTTATTAGCTTAACACTACTAGATCAGAAAAACTTAATAAGAGAAAAAGTTTGCAGATGTATACTTCTCCTTTTTCTAGTAAGACCATAGAAATTATACTATATTCAAACGTATGCGGTCAAAGAATAATGACATCTTAAAACTTAAAATTTGCTGCATTGTAAGTACCAAAACTTTTTATTCGGTAAGATCTTGATTGAAAATGACTATGGCTAGACTACAAGTACATTTTCTACAAATCGATCAGTGACCTACTTATTAGCACATTATTATTATTATAAAGAGGAGATTGGTTTACGGCAAAATAGTGGCGGGCATTTCACAATGCCATCCATGTTACATCACCACTAAACCAGGAGAGGAGAGAGTGATGGAGAGAAAGAATATAGGAAGTAGCTTTTCTATATATGCACACCGAAAGAAACCGACGTTTTTGTTAGTGTGTTAAAGAAACAACGAACGTCGTGCGACCCTTTCGTATGTTAAAAGTGCTTTGTGGACTATTCATAAGCCCCCATTTTTCTCTCATGCCTCCAACGACAAACACATTGTAAATAATATATGGTTAAAAAATGAGATTATTTAAGTAGATGTTGCATGTGTTATCTTATAACAAGCTAATATACGAAACCCAAAAAACAGTTTACAAATATATGCATGCTCTTCGTCCACTACATACAGTTGAAACCATCTAATTAGTTACTCTTCAAAACAAATGACAAAGAAAATTCTTACATATGTCAACTTAAGGAATACTATATATGCGACGCCGACAACTTTCCAGTAGGTCATCTATTTTAGAACCACCTCCGTCCTAACGTACTTATTTACCGTCCAAAATACTTAAACCGAATTATTATGAAATATTTTACTTGTTCGAATAAGAAGATAAGCGCAACATCTATAGTCATGATCCGAAGAAAAATATCAAGAGGTGCGTCGCTTTACGAATTCATTTCTTCCCTGTAAAATAAACCCCACCAAATATTTCGCCTTATGCAGTCTTCCAATCAAGTCCACCGACCGCCGTTAGTGAAGTTAACCTCCGTGACGGGCATATTTTTGTTGTCTACCGGAAACATTTTCCCGAAATAGAGAAATCACAAAAAAGGCACATTCCTTTTTCTCTTTCTTCTCTCGCGATTTATCAAAACGGAAAAAGACAAATTAAGCAAACACAAGAGCTAGCAGCGGGACAGTTTAATTTTGGGAGGCTCATCTTTTGAGTTATTCGATCGCAGGTTTCTATCGAAGGTTGCAACTTGCAACTGTTGGTGAAGGAGGCGCACATGGCCTGGATTTAATGTCAAAAAGGTATGCTTCAAGAACCCAAACAAGTGTAAGCAACTAATAAAATTGTTAAATTATTGGTTTGGCCATACTAAGGCCTACGTCACAATGATAGAGTCAGGTTGAGTGAAATATTATCAGGAATGAAAGAATTTTTAAAAATTATATATATATATATATATATATATATATATATATATATATATAGAGAGAGAGAGAGAGAGAGAGAGAAAAGAACGCTCCGTTGCCATACATTTAGTTTTCGATGATGGAGCTTCCAAATCGATAATCGGTATCATTGAATATGATCTATACCAGTTGAAGTATCTAGAAATCAAATTTCATGCTTTTGGGAATGAGAGAGGAATGAGATATTGGGGAGAAATTGGGTGTCTCAATTTCTCTTCTCCTAAAATTTCTCTTCAATATCTCATCCCTCTCTCTTTTTAACCACCCATCAAACTTGATGGATGGTTAGAAAGTTAGGAGCACAAAGACTGGTGTGCTCCTAATAGCATAGTAGTCTTGCTTTCTCTATATATATATAGAGACTTTTATACTATTAATAATACCAAGCGCTTTGTGCTATTAAATTTTTTGTCCTTAGATTAAGATTTATACTGTTAGGATGATAATGATTCTCGATTAGTAAGATAGTAATTCTGGGGCTTGAGTGTATGATTGGTTGAATAGTATAATTTAATGAGTGATAATAGTCAAAGGGTAGACCTAACGATTAAAAACTTGATATCACCAAACGTTTGATACTATTGATAGTATAGTAGCCGACCTCTCTACATATATATTATTGAGAATGTGGCATTTCAGAATTTAATTCTCACAATCATATTATTTAAGAATATTGGAAATATCAAAAGGACATGTTTGTATCGTCAATTAATTTCAGATAATGTTAATTAGCAGTAATGCGAACATCCTTTTCTTTTGAATAATCGTGATGAATTTGTTTTTAGATTAAACTAAAAATATTTAGATGAGAAAGAGAGAGAAAGAGAGAGAGAGATAGAATAAAGTTGATAGGTTAGAGATGTGAAGAGATAAAGAAAGATAAAATGCTTACCTTAAATAGAGAGATTTGAGGGCAGAGGGAAATGAAGTATAATTAGAAAAATAAAGAGAGAAGTAGAGTCGAGATAGTCTTAGAGATGAAGAGATAGTGTTGGAGAGAAAGAGAGAGCTTATATTTAAAGAAAGATAAGAGTACAAGAAAGGGAGATGAGGTTAGAGAATAAATGGAAACAGTGGATTATGAATAGCTCAGCAAATGGCCGACGGGTATAGAGGGAAAAATAATACTATTATTTTAGAGTGATCTTATTTCCAAATAAATTTAATATTGCCGATCGAATCACTTGATGCATTTAACATTATTATATTTTTTTAATTCCTGTTGGATTATCAAAAATCTTAAAAGAATAATACGAGCCAAACCCACCATGAGTGTAAATAGATAGCTATTAAACTTTCGCTTATCAAGGCTCACTCAATGGTCGATATCCTTATTCTTTTATTAGTAATGATGTTTAGATTTTGAGGATCTTTATTCTGAACTTTGTTTGAAAATAAGCTTGGAATAAGCAGAGATTCCATCTTATTCTTCAAATACTGAATAAATCACAAATACCGGCGTTCTCGCCTTTGAGTATACGGAGACAAAAAATTTATAACCTCCTACTACATGATCATCTCAACAAATTAATATAAATTTACCCTTTCTAACTAAATTTAACAAAACATAATTTCTTAGTAATAATGAAAGATAACTGGGTAGTGGGGATTGAAAATTAATTAAGAAACGTGAGAGCCAAAAACGTCCTCCTCATGCCATGTGATCATGTAGCACGATCACCTCGTAGAATTTTTAGTCCATTTCACAAATCACAACAAACGCATTGGCTAATGAGCCCAATCTACAACACAAAATCTATAATTTCCCCGTTTTTAAATTTAAAATTTTAAAATTCTAGAGTCTCGTGGTTTAGGTTTTTTTTTTTTTTTTTTTTAAAAAAAAATCCATTTCTCCACTATGACACCTCTGATTTTTCTTATTCCAATCAATATCAACATCAACATGCGTTAACCAATCATATCTCATCTTCTCCACTATGACAGTAATATCTCTTCTCCTATTGGTCAGCGAAAATAGGGCACCAAATAATACAAGATTAGATAGTAAAATAAACATATATGTTACTAGGAATCTGTCACAGTAATACATATTTTATGGCACAAAAGGACAAAAAAGCTACCATTGTCTCTCTAATCTCTCTCTCTCTTGTGTCATTTTCTCTAAATCATGATTATAATTATAGATGGAGGTTAAAGGGAGTGGCCACTCCCATTTTTTAGCTTCCATTGGTTGGAAAAAGGCGTTAGTTATCATCTCTAATCTCTCCAAGGAAAAGTAAAACTATCATGACAAATATTTCTCTTAATCCTAGACTGTTCTCCATAGTGGGTGGCGTTGACGAAAACAACAAAGGTTAGTTAATTCATAATGCTAAAGAAGTGGCATCAAAAAACAATCAAAGCTCGTGCTAAGCATGACGGTCAATCACACGTCAAATGTGCTTGTATATTCTTGTGCCCTCTACACATTTCCTACTCCACTAAAACTATTTCTAGCTTATTTTCTATCAGATCGGTCATATTCAATAAGATGTCAGATTCAGTCTTAAGTTCTCTCTCTAAGTGCGGTTGCAAGTTCGATGCCTACGTCGCCATGCACCTGACGATTACGTTCTCGTCGAGTACGCTCAGTATGATCCGCTCGTCGCCACAACACGGACCCATGTCTATAAGCTCCGATCTGACAAAGCTGTCGATTATTCCGCTCATCGCTGTCGACAGAGGCGGCAAGGAAACCATGGATAGGGATGACCGAGGACCACCCCTCAAATAGATTGTGAATGGTGACACTCTCACAATGCAGTGCACACAACTTGACCTTGCTAGTACGGCACTTGCCAAAAACATATCTACCAATCCAAGGCCTTAACCGGTATGTCGCTTTCGCCTTTCCATATAACAAACCACCACATCCAGAGCTAAAATAGTTCCGTCGCATATGGGATTCGCACGAGTCAGGATGGAAATGAGAGCAACGTAGAATTGATTAAGCTCGCCATGATCATCAAGCAATATCAATAAATCCACTAAGACAAAGCTTTAACCAATGCTCACCAATTCAGGTCAAAAGAAGTGCTTAAAAAAGCAGCTCAAAACGTGGACCAATAGCATCGAGACACCGCTCAAACGACTACGAATAAGATAATATATATAAATATATTTCTTTAACTGTGCGAATTTGCATGCAGAGATAGGGAAAAAGAAAAAAAAAAAGGATGATAAAGAATAAGAACGATAATAATAGCAAAGGAGGAGACGTATGCGATGATGGCATCAAAAGAGTGAAGGCCATCTGAAGGCCATATGTGGAATGATGAAAGCCAATTAGATGCAAGTGGACGACAGAAAAAGAAAAGCAAATGGACACCTCATGCATTCTTAGTACTCCTGTCTAAACAAAAAATATACTAAAATGTTATTGATCAATCTCCATAACAAATAGTAATATTATTATTCATCAATTCAAGATTTTGAAATATTAGTCTCCTCTCAAGTATTATGGTTAAAAGTTGAATCAATCAGTTCGATGGAAAGAAACAACTTTATTTTCTAGACCCCGAACGTCATCTGCTAGAACGTATCAAACTACTACCGAAATCCTAGATTGAGCTCAGCTGACGACACCTATTTTTTCCCTTACTTTTTTTATTTTTTCCTTCTTAATGTTTTTTTTCTCCTTTCTGATTTACTTTACTTTTCTATCGTTGCTTCGGAGGCTCTAACTGCTTTCAAAATATACGCCTAGTTCATTCCGCTTAATGAATGAAGTAGATAGCACGCTACCTTTTTCTCAAAAAAAAAAAAAAAAAAGTTGAATCAATCATTACTTACCACTTACGAGTGTTCTAACTTTAACAAGAATAATTGGAGGCATCTTCTGAGATGAATGATGTTAATAGCAGTATGTGATTTTAACTTTGATAGCCACTATTTTCTAGGCGCCATGTTCGTTTCGTTAAAACTGAACTTTTTATTGAAATAAATTTTAATGACTTCTCTAGCACTGTTTATTTTTATGATTGTGGAAGCAAAATTTTTTCAGCTCCGCAGTTTGTTTAGTAAGAAATAAATATTATAAAATGATATTATTACGTCCTATATAGCTTGATATATAAATGATAAACTATAATATAAAGAATAAATTATAAAATATGATAAATAAAAATTTTCTTCTTTTATTTTTTATTATTTTTTCCTTGCATATTCTTTCTGTAATTTAATTAAAAATTTCAAGCTTCAACCAAGCTATATTACAATGAACCAAATATGGAAAGTGCCTGTTTAAAGCCGAAACCCCTTTTCCTTTTTTATTTTTATCTAAACAAACAGTCCATAGATGAATTTGATTATGATCCGGATGCCTTTCCGGGTCAAAGATGAGGAGAAATTAAAATGTGGCTTCTACATAATAATCTGTGTAAGTATCTGACTCTTTTAAGTGTTTGGTTGGAGAAATAAATTTTGAAGAACAATTTTTATTGTTTTCGAGAACGAGAAAATATTTTGGTACAAGATAGAACAATTGTAAAATTATGTTTAGATGTATTTGGAAATATTTTAGAGGATATCCTTAGGCGCGATTGGTTCAAGTTATCCTGTCAGTAGTACAGTTAATCCTGCCAGGATTGCTGTGTTTGGTTCATCCGCTATGTAATATACTCGTTAATGTAACATTACAAATCGAGCAGGATTACATCAAAAATATTAACGGGAGGGGGGTCGTGTATCTTGTATTACTTAAATCCGATAATACTACTTATAATGTAAAATGACAATTTTACCCTTCAACAACCCGAAACCCAATTAATTATTTTCATATCTCTCTCTCCTTCTCCTTCTCTCTCGCACGCCTCTTTCTCTTGCTCTCTCTTTGCACGCCTCTCTCTCTTTCTATCTCTTTCTCTCGCATGAACACCTATTATCTTCTATTGTATCGTCCTCCCGAATAATCATCACGATCTCCTTCCCTCTATTCGACATTTCCGCATATATATTTAATTATTTTTCTCTCGCTATCGACACATTATTTTTTGGTAGGAGTTAGATCGATTTGAAGTTTTTTTTTTTTTTTTTTTATTAAAAATTCATCCGGTTAGGTCTTTTATTTTATTATTTATTAATATAATTAATTTTCTAGTGCAAATTATATTTTTATAAAAAATAATATTTAAATGACCACAACAAAGATAATTTTGGAAAAACAACACTTTTATGCCAGGATTACTAAATTTTATAAACTGAACCAAACGTAGTAACGTTATAAACACTGCAATCCAGTATTATATTACTGTATTAAACCAAACGCGCTAATGTAGCATCAGTAGTAATCTCACGTCGAAATTCAAGATATCTGGATATATCGAGATACTCTATAATATTACATAACTCGAACCAGATTACCGTGTTTGGTTCATCCACTATATAATCTACTCGTTAATATAGCATTACAAATCGAACGAGGATTACACCGAAAATATTAACGTGAGGGGGTCGTGTATCTTGTATTACTTAAATCCGATAATACTTATTATGTAAAATGATAATTTTACCCTCCAACAATCCGAAACCCGATTAACAGTATTAATTTCATATCTCTCTCTCTCCTTCTCCCTTCTCTCCCGCACGCCTCTTTCTCTCGGTCTCTCTCTTGCACGCCTCTTTCTCTTTCTATCTCTTTCTCTCTCGCACGAACATATCATCTTCTCTTGTATCATCCTTCCAGATAATCATCACGATCTCCTTCCCGCTATTCGCCATTTCCGCATACATATTTAATCACTTTTTCTCTCTCACTACCAACATATTATTTTCGAACTGAAGTTAGATCTGATTTGGAGTTATTTAATTTTTTTTTTCGTCGATTTAAGGAGTGTTCAAGGAAACTTCGTCAAATAATATTTAAATGACTACAACAAGGGCAATTTTGAAAAAACAACACTTTTATATCAGAATTACTAAATTTTATAAACTGGACCAAACATAATAATGTTATAATCATAATCCAAAGATTACATTCGCATTAAACCAAACACGCTAATGTAGCATCGTAGTAATCTCACATCGAAATCCAAGATACCCGGATATATCGAGATATTCTGTAATTTTACATAACTCGAACCAAACGCGCCCTAAAAGTAGGGTTTGGATAAAAAGTGTAAAATAATGTCTAAATATATTTTTAAAAATAAAATACTTAATTTATATTAGTGTATTTTATATAAAATTATTTCTTATAGTAATTTAAAATATAGAGTCCGGCTTTTATGCTATTGATAGCACCAAGCACTTGGTGCTATCAAGTTTTCTGTTGTTAGATTAATCCCTTTGATTATTTTTACCCGTTAGATTATACTATTCAACTAACCGCCCACTCAACCAAGGGTTAAAAGATCAATAGCAACAACAACTTAGTGCTATTGATAGTATTCCAGCCCAGTTCTATAACATAATATTTTATGTAACAATTTAATTTAAAATAGTATATTTATTTTACTATATATAATAATAATTTATTCATAATATATGTAACGATTTCCTTATAATTTTAATTAATAATAGTATAAATTTTAATACAAATTAAAATTAAAATTAAAATATATATATAATGCATGAAAAATAATTATCTATATAATACTTATTATAAAATAAAATAATTAAATATTAATAATAAAACAATAAAATAAATAATATATCAAATTTAAGTAATTTATATTATATAATAAAAGTTAAGTATAAATAGTTTATCATAAAAATAATATTTATATTACTATATTTATGTATATGTATATATCTATTTATTTAATAAAATAAAGAGAATAACCACGTTGTTCTCGGTTCCTTAGAAATAATTTTTAACGTGTTGTTCCAAGAATCCGCTTTGACCAAAGCAACCCATTCTCCTTTGTTCTTCTACCGTTTGGTTACAATTTGGGAATATCCCGTGTTGCCCAGAGATATCCCCGATACCAAACACAGCCATATGGAACGTGCGTGAGATGGCGCGTGCAATATAATAATGCTCATGCCCCAAATATTGAAATTCGAACTACATCACCGACTGTCCTTAGAGCAAGTGGCAAAAGGTTTGATGGTTGGTAGTCGAGACCCAAGTTCGAATCCTAATTGATTCACATTTCTAGCTAAGTTTATTTTCTAAATAAAATAAACAAAGTGGGTAGCGTGCTAACTACTTCTCAAATAAAAAAATAAAAAAAAAATCGAACTAAATCTACCCAAACACCCTCGATTTCCGAATACACTCTTTGGTTGACACACAACTATTTCTTCAAAAGCATATACTAAATATGTATCTCACGAATCATTTCTAATGCAAATAGCAAAAAGTATGATAATTGATATTCAAGATCCCATATTGGAAATTTAATTGCTTCATATTTTTAGTTAAATTTATTTTTAACTCCAAAAAATATATATATCTCATATATAGTTGTTGTGTTGTTGCTGCTTTCACCATTGCATTTAATTCACTCGTCCTTTCAAAGCACCAAAAACCAATCAAACACTTAGTTGTTCTGTTTTTTTTATTCTCCCCTCTCTTGCCCCTTCAGCCTACCCCTTAGGCTCTTAAAAATGGGCAGAGTACATCAACTCCTCCCCCTTCTTTTTTGCTTTAACTCACACAGATGAAACATTGATGGGAAGGGAAAAGGTCTAGATACTAGTATTTTTGGCACCAGTAAGCCGCGTGCAGGATCCCCAATTCTGCATGCAGTGGGACATATTAAAGAAAGGCGAGAGGGACACTTAATCAGAATAGCATCTATTTTACGGCTCACATTGCTTCTTTTATTATTCTTGTAGATTGTGTGGCACAACAAGGTACACACGAACGACACTAACACCCGTCGCACTTTGATGTTTACACGTCTACACTTTGGTGCGGCGGATATTTGTACTATATTTTTCTACCAAGTCCCTCAGGTTTTCCCTCTGCGCTTCGCAGGTACACGATTTCACTAATTTGTTCTTGCCGACACACCACCTTCAATTCAGGATCATGACACCCAAAAAGTTGGAGGGGGAGAGAGAGAGAGAGAGAGAATCAAGGTTCCGAGGGACCCACATAAAACTACAAAAAGTTAGATACAAATATACTTTTCTTCTTTTCGGTGCGGCTTATCTGATCTTAACCACGACAAATAATTATTGTAAGATGCTACTTCCCATTGCATCCTACTATCATGTAGCGCCAAACTCGAACCTTTCACCAGATAGTGCTCAACAAAGTATAACTTTAACGTGTATCTTTGTGCAGTTCTACGTACGAAAGAGCGCAATCCCACGGAAACACATCTCATATAAATTTTCGTTTTCTTCGAGCCGATTGGATCAGCTCCTGATTTTCCTGTCCAAGAAACTAGGCCTGGCCAAGGCATCTCGCTCGTGTGTGTGTCATCGTCTCCTCCAGATTTTCACTTTTTAAAATGGCACCTTACACGTATACGGCGGTCTCCGGATTCGGTCCGCTGTTCTAATGCAGCCAGCCACAGGAAGGGATGTGCGTGTGGCCACACAAAATAGTAGCAGATAGTTTTTCTTTTTTCTTTTCTATCCTCGACCTTATATTTAAAAAAAAAAAAAGAATTTTTTTTTAAAAAAGAGTTACATCAGAATAGGCTATGATTGAGGATGTCCCCATTTTCTCATTAGCTCGAACGTATAAAGCCAGTTTTGTTCTCTTTTGGCCCACGATTCCGAAGGGTGCAGCTTATCACGCACGTACTAAAATTTATCGCACGTCTGTTCTTGACAGTAACATAAACTTAGAAGGACATAATTCTAGATTCTTCCGAAAGCTACTGTAATGGAATCGAAATATCACAGAAACATCACAACCCTAGAGAGCTGAAATGTCACGGACAACTCGAAGATTTTTTAAGAATAAATACAGACAGAAAATCAAGAAGCCATGGGTGGAAGTTTAAAAATCACATAGCTCTTTCTCTAGGAGAAATAAATGGTGAGTCAATATTCGTAATAATGGTAAGAGATCCTATAAATAGCAAGGAATTTTTTATTTTTTCAAAAGTATCTTTCTTTTTCTTACAAATTAGTCTCAAAACTGGTAGGTCCGAACTAATTGTCGGATCGTTGATGTTAATCATTAATCCCAAAAGCTCGAGCTGTTAGAAATACGCAACAAATTCACTTAAAGCGTATAAAAACGCCCACGGGTCTCGATTGTGACTTGACACCACCAGCCTCACGCCATTTCGAACATAATTAGGTCCAACATGACCTCTCGCCACAGGGCATGATGCTGGCCAACAATGCCCCCCTCCAGCACCTGCACACATTTGCAGTATGCGGGAATCGAATCCGTGACCACTGACTCTGATACGACTTGTCGGATCGTTAACACTAACCATTAATCCCAAAAGCTCGAGCCGTTAGAAATACGCAACTAATTCATTTAAAGCGTACAGAACCAGCGTCCACGGGTCTCGATTGTGACTCGGTCCCATCAACCTCACGCCATTTCGAATATGACTCAGCCCATGGCCTCTCGCCACACGGCAGGATTGAGATAGATTTATCCATCTTCGAGGAAAAGTACAAGTCTGTGACAAACTCTACAATCGAGTGCATAAAATCCTACCAAGGAGACAATTCTTCTGTCAAGACCAATAAATTAAAATTTTCTACTTAGGAAAGAATTGCATGGAATGTAATTCTTAATCCAAGCACACGACTTGATAACTATTATGAGTATTGAAGCCCTAATACTCGTAAGTTGTTTTCGATGATGGAGCTTCCGAATCGATGATCCACTGCGTTAAATATGATCTAGAGTATTTTAAACTTCTAGAAAATAAATTTCATAAATTTTTAAAATCATAATAAAGTGCAGCAAGCGGCATAAAATGAACGGTCAAAATCAAACGATGTCTTAAAAAATGATGATCGGATTCTTCAATTCAAGATTGGAATTATTGATCTTTATCTAGGTAGTTAATAGAATTTTCTATCAAAAATTCAACAAATTTCGATTCTTTTACACCGTTAAACTAGCAAGTATTCCATACCAGCCATTAAAAATTGTCAAATTTGTGACCTCTTGATCGTAAGGTAAATGATGTCGAAAAATTATAAAATTTGATTTCTAGAAGTTTTAAATGCTATAAATAACGTTTAACGGTTTGGATCGTCGACTCGGAAACTCTATTATCTAAAACAACTTATGAGTACGAGAGCGATCGTACTCATAATAATATAGTAGCCGGACCCTATATATATATATAGTGCATCTGGTATGCTTCTGGAAGCACGGAGCGCTCCGTGCTTCCAAGTTGTTTTCGATGTTCGAACTTTTGAATCGACGATCGGCTCCGTTATACTTGATCTAGAGTATTTGAAGTATCTAGAAAATAAATTTTGCGACTTTTCAAATATATATCGTCTTTGCCACCTTGAGAGTTAATATCCGAAATTTCAAGTTCAAATTCTATTTTATTCATATTTTCGATGAAAAATAAACGAAACGAATAGCATACTACTTATATCTCAAAACAAAAAATATACTAACTGTACACCTATCTAAGATGTATAAAAGTTAACATCCCACTAATACAAGGGCCACTATATTACTTACTAGTCATTGTCGTTTTTTTTTTATGATGATACGATTTTTAAAAAATATATATATGAACCTTATTACGAGTGAGGTATAAAATTTATCTCACTACATTCCAAAGGAAGCAGCCACAGGAGGGAGGGCAGGTGGAGGGAGACAGCAGAAAGCATATTTCAAAATCAGCAGCCGCAATCGGGAGCCGCATGTCCGCGGAGACTCCAGACAGTTGGCAGAGGTAGGAGAGGGCAGCTGTTGCCATCGCCGGTTTCGGCATCAGAAGACTGCCGCAACGGGGCGCAACTCCTTTTCGGTTTATAAACTACAAACGGGCAGTGACACCACACGTGTCCGCCCACGCGTCGAGCTCCCAGCGCGCCCTTCCCAGGCTCGGCCAATGCTTAACGCGCTTCCACGTGGCGTGAAATATGAAGTGAAGTAAAATACACGCACAGGAAGGATCCCCGGATCCGGCTGCTCATTACGGGTTAGATACTGAACAACCGGATTTCTGGGACCGAATCCGGTACCACTTACCAGTCGCAAAAGTGTCTCTTTTGCGCTGGGAAAAAATGACAAATGTTTCAAAAAAGAGAGCAACAATTCTACCCAAATAACCGACCGTTTCTAGCGTAAGTAACAAAAAAAACTTGGTGATTGGCATCCGAGATCCAAATTCGAATTCTAATTGATTCACATTTCCAGCTAAATTTATTTTTAAATAAAATAAATGAAGTGGATAGTATGCTATCTTTCTCTAAAAAAAATAAAAAACAATTCTACCAAATAAAAATTTCTATGCAGCAGTGTCTACTACATGTCAACACAAATATACTGTTTAATTTAATATATTTAAACCCCACTACTACAATTAAAACTATATAAAATAATACTACAATAGTTAGAACTACATACAAATTAACTACACTTCCAGCTATAGTAGGTGAACATTAAGTGAAAAAATAAACAGATGGCCTATATGATTTGGCCCTTTAGTTGACTACATGGTTGACTACATAGTTGGATAGGTAGAAAATATTAGATAGGACAAGAGAATTAGCATTTGTATCAGGGGTATTTTAATCTTTGCCACCTTTAAGCAAAGCTCCTCTATGGTCCGCTCTGTACACCGCGGAATCTTAAGTGCCGTCTAGTTATACGTAGTTACAACTGCACTGCAACTATAACTACTTACAAGTCCAACTCCTGTGTTTATTTTAATGAGTTTGAATCTAACTGTTGTAGAAGAAGAAATTCTAACTACAACAATTGAAAAGAGTAATTATTAAAAAAATAAACCTACCTCCTTAATAATAGTTAAAACAAAAAAATCTTTTTTTTTTTCACGCTAGAGATGTAATCTCGCTACCATAAATATAAAGCAATAAAATTTTTCAAATGCACTTCTCAACAGTATACAACTAAACAAATAATTTATAATTACAACGCTTTCTACTGCATCCAACTAAATTCAATACGTATAATTATAACTGCTACAACTTTAACTACACTATATTTATTTATGATTAATATCCAACTAAACCGCCCCCTCGAAGTCTAAGCTTTTGTAATACCGCAATTTTAGCGACCTGCAATCAAAGCCCGACATTTATAGGCCCCCAACAGACTATTGCAGTGCGACGTGTATTTTAAGTTAATTGAAGCTTGACCAAACTTCATCACGAAGTGCCCATAGCACGAGGCCTTGGTTGGTTAAATTTAATTTAAGTTAGTTTAATTTAATTTCACATGTGAGTTGGTTTAGTTCAATTTTATATTATAAATTAAAAACCAAAATAAAATTAACCATAGTTTTAGAAATTTAATAATAGATATTAATCTTAATTTTATAAAATATATATAAATATAAATCTTAAATAATAACCAAATATTTAGAGACGTTAATCACTATTATCTTTAATCTTTAAATCAATAATTTTAATATAAAGTTAATTATAAATATGTTTCCTTTTTAGCAGTTTAAATAAAGTTCAAACCAAACAAAATATATCTATATTAAAATCAAATAAACCAAACTGAAAGGACCAAATTATTTTCAGCTCAATTTGGCTCGGTTTATACTTGTAATTCAGTTCAGTTCGATTTTAAAACATCGAACTGAACTCACGGATGCTTATCCCTACTTACAAGCCCGGCTTTTAGGCACGTGCCTCCAACTCAAAAGTAGGGAGAAAGCAAAGTCAAGTCAATTTAACTACCCAAGTCCAAAATCTATATCTAAAAAGCATGCCAACAGCAAGCCTTGAGTAGCGAATTGATGGTTGGTATCCGAGACCCGAGTTCGAATCCTAGTTGATTCATATTTCCAGCTACGTTTATTTCTAAATGAAATAAACGAAACGGATAGCATGCTACCTATCTCTCTCAAAAAAAAAGCGGACCAACGGCAAGCTTACTGAGAAAGAATATGTCAAGTCAATTTCTTACTGAGAAAGTAGAAGTCAAGTCAATTTAACCACCGAAGTGCAATATCTCATGACCGCCCATATCAACAGGCGTGCCGCATAGACATACCTAATACCAAGAGCTGCAGGGTATGCAGTAACTGATGGAGTCAATGTCATCGGCAACCACCATCGATATGCGAATATCATGTTGCCCCACAGGCCCACACTCACCCATCAACAAGCAGTAACGGGTTTTGTCTTTCAACAGAAAAGGAGAGAGCAAAAGGGTGAGGTTGCTGCACATGGATTGCTCCTGTCATACAGAGCACAAGTGCGTCTTTAGTTACCATTGTTGTACCGCCAAAATTTGGCACCAAAGCACAGTCACATGCTCTCCGACCTGACTACCCAACTATAGTACCTTGTGGTGTACATATTCCCCCGAAGTTCTGCCGCATGGCGCGTTGTGTGATATTACCCATCGGAAAAGAGCAGTGAATAAAAAAGAGCGACTACAATGTGCAGAAACGGTCCGCCAAATCAGCAGAAGTGCTACAAAAGTGTCCTTCTAGTTGTCGAAAGTTTGGAGCAATCAGCTTAACCTAGCATGGAGGGAAATTGGCGGACGAAATACACAAGCAAATAGTAGATATAAGCCCGTGATAAAAAAGTTTAAACAATCTACGCGAGAGAGCAACATCAGAAAATATATGAGTGAAGACTGATCATAAGTTGTTGATGAGCAATAATTCTCGACTTAAACCAGGATGAAGAACCAACAGGAATCGAAGCGTTTGGTATTTGACAAGCTTCATCACATGAACCATCATTGAATCAAGTCACCCGGACGAGACGTCACATGCGTCCGTCCAATGTGGGGAGAACACAAGAAGCAAACAGATGCAAAAATGGACCACAATCCAATCACCAGAAAAGATATGAGAGTCTATAAATGCACTTGCTTCAAAAAGCTAGCAAGCACTGAACGCAAGGTACCCAGTTGAAAACAAAGCCATATGATGGTCAGCATTTGTGAAATCTACTCTCTGTATGCAATACATATGAGAAGAATACAAATGAAGGAAAATTAACGGAGCTGCTCATGATTTGTCATATCGATTACCAGCCCATATTGGACAACAAATACCAGACAAAAATCACATGACCCTTACGAAACTACCAGAAATCAGTTACATCTCAAAGTGTAGACAGCCCATATTCCTTCAAGTAAAATGCATAGAAGTGGTTAGGAACCTAACATAAGAGAATAGCACCACAGATATGCAAAGACACATAAAATGAGAATGAAACAAAGGAGTTAAATGCGAAATGATTCTGAAGCATCATTTTCTTGCTAGTGATGGGAGCATGCATATTATGAAACTCATTGATGACGACATTTCGATAAGCATTCACTTAAAAGTGAACAAAATAAGGAAAAGACATCCTAGAGTACAACGTACTGGTGCCAAAAAGTAAACAAAAAAGATTCGTAAGTTCCCACTGTTGGTATTTTATTTATAAACTTCAGTTTGGCTTATGGGCCTCCTGGGTAGCCCAATTTCAATTGGGCTTTACCTGAAAGCTTGTATATCACTTACTATATGTGAGTTTTATCCTACATTAAAAACTCATGACATGTAATAGTACCTCATATACTCCATCATCTACTAGTTGTTGCTTAGATAAAATGAGGGTGGTGTCATCCGCTAAACACACGCACGTGCTCACGGCACGAGCCAGACCGGACTGGGCCGCGCGCAATCTTGGCTTGTTGGTCTCGGTTCACCTGCACTTTCACTTGGCTCTATTTTATCTTTTTCACTGAGCCTTACTACTCTTCTTTATCTTCTTCTTTACTGGATCTCTGATAGTTCTTTTGGTTCACACTGCGTTATCTTGGAGACATGCCGACAGATAGCTCATGATCATTGTATTGTTAGAAGTGATTAGGGAGGGGCAACCTGACTTCTACGACAGCGCCTAACATACCTCGACTCATAGGCATCATCTAAACTTTTTATCTCTATAATATCTTGTTATTGGTTCTTGCATTTGTTTTTAAAAGAGTTGTTTAAAGCTTGCGATTCAAAATACTTTAAAGGAAATATTTCTACAAAAATAATACACAAATTTTCCAACAACGGAAAGCAAGAAAAGCATAAGCAGCCCATTGATTTGAATCTTAAACCAACACAAAGATTTAAGGAGTACTAAAATTCATCTAACCTATTGAAGTGGTCAAATAATATAGCATATTGCACATGAAACCAACAAAAGCGAGCAAATATAATTCGAATCAAGATATCAGTCCTAGGTTAATAAAAACTAAAGATGAGGTTATAAAACTACTCCAGGATAAACTAAGGAACATGAGTTACGAAATAAATGGTGTGTGATACATGTGCCCTCCTATGTCGTTGGCACTGTAAGTTCAGAAACATAAATAAGACTAATCAAACAAATACATGAATGCTGGGTCTCCAAAATCTGATGTGTCGACTTCTTGATTGCTTGTGTTCCTGTTTTGCTTTCCTATTTGTGCCCTTTTGTGGTTTCGGGTTGTCCTCTCTCTCTCTCCAACCTCTCTCCGAAGCAGATGTCTCTCTCCCCGCACTTTGAGCTGCAAGCGCGATCTCCATCGGTGACCACGGCACGATCTTCGCCGGCGGCCAAATCTACCAAGGATCTCCCAATTAATATCTGAGAGATGACGTGCTAGCTACTCCGTTGCTGCGGTTCCTACTTTACGATTTTTTCCTCTTTTTGTTTGAAGGGCTTTCCCGTTTTCCTTTTGCGCTCTTTCAGTGATTCAGGTCCGCCAGTTGCGCTCTCTCTCCGATCTGGCACACTCTCTCCCAACAGACGAATCTACTAAGGATCTCCCAGTTATTAATGACTGAGATGACTGAGATAGTGGAAACCGAATGTGGTATCTCCTTGGTCGCCGATTACGCTGGTAAACTATGATAATGGCCTCACCCACTATTATTAACACTTATTAATATCTACATTAACCTACATGTTTCTGCTATGGGCCTATGTTAAGCAAACTCCATAAATTCTTGTCTCTGTTCAAGATCTCCTCCATGGATCCCTTCCTTGGAACTAGGGGCAGTAATCCACCTTCCCCTCGTTCGTTAGCCAATTTTGGTCTTCATTTTAAATTTACCGAGATTTGCTTCGCCTGTTATGGAACGAGCGAACACGAAATTAATTTTTCAAATTGCTTAATAAACGAAAGCCTTAACATTTAATGCACAATTTCGCTGCTGTCACTTCGATAACAAATTTCTAATACATATATTTTATATTTATTTAATTTATATTTTTATATATAAATAAATAATTATATGTAATATAATATTTTTATTATTTATTTTTTAGCAAAATAAAAATATAAATGTGAGCTTAATTATAAAAAGACTCATTTGTATACAAAATTTTAACTATTAGATCAAAGTCTAATGGATAAGATTTTATAAATTTATTTTTTAATATATTTAATCTTTTTTTTATTTATTATCGTTCATTACTACCAGCCCACCTCGTGTTCTACCATGTCAATGACGCATCGTCAATTTTCTGGCCTACGATACTTTAACGCAGTACCCAAATCACTGCTTGTCGGGCCATCGCTTACACCCCTACTTGGAACACAAGGTTTGCCTCTTTGATACTTATACCTGTAATTTCTGCAAAGATTATTGATTATACATACATAATTTGTCTAGTTTTGACACAGTTCTCACAATTTCCTTCACTAGTAGGTTGAGACTCTCATTGTCCTCTCTTTTCTTCTTCCCTGGGACACAAGAAGGTTTGCCTCTTTGATGCTTACACCGGTAATTTCTGCACTAATTATTGATTATATATATGATTTAGTTATGACAAAGTTATCACTATTTTTTTCTCTATTGGATTGAGACAGTCATCATCCTCCTTTCTTCTCCGTGGTGCTTTTTATGCATGTTATGCTGCTACTTTGTTGGCAAACTTGCTTAGTAAGGTGTTAGAACTTTGTCTATTCTGCATATGATCTGTCTGTGTTCTTTTCTTACTAATTTCTACATGTTTTGGGCCATGCTTAAGTTTGTTTTTTTCTTTATTATTGGGTTATCACGGCGTGGCAATATGACCGGCCTCGTGGCAATCATTACAGCCATTAAACAATACCAAAAAATTATTTCATTTTTTAGACATTTTTTATTTTTTCTTTCATCATCCTCCTTTCTTCTTCCTTGGAACACGAGAAGATTTTCCTCTTTGATGCTTAAACCTTTAATTTCTACATAGATTATTATTTATATATATGTGATTTAGCTTTAACAAAGTTCTCCCAATTTCTTAAGCAATACCCCAACATTCTCTAGCTTTTTTCCCACTTTTTCTGACTATCTAGCTAAATATTAATGAACTTAATGTAAAATGTAAAATTGTGTCCACATACTGTAAAATCCACCACTAAACATTGGCATCAAAACTGTCAGCAGCGAAGCACAGGTCCTACACTCGCATATTCAAATTGACCATTCTTAAGAATGAAAGCCAACCAACAAATGAAAAAAAAAAATCCAAATGTGTCACCGAGAGAAGTTGTATTTAAAGGCTCACATCTGCTGGATCATTAAGAACTCATAACAGCAACAGCAGTAGAAGCAAAAACAACAATGTCATTAGACCCACCTACTAGAAGTTGCCTATATAGATCTATTCCTCCATTCAACTCTGATTCCAGCAAAATTCTTACATCAAGCGGTCCCATCCTTAACTCCCCATTACTTTCTACAACATCAGTTTCATCTTCTGCTAAAACTCTGATATAAAATAATTGCCGACTGCATCTTAGTCTTAGGCCTACTTGTGCTTACGAACTTTCATATTCTAAATCTTCTTCAAGTTCTCAACTATTAGATACATGCTAAACTGTATTTGATTCATCAATAACATGACACAATCAGGAAAAATGCATACCAATTAAACCTCATGTAATATACTATTAACCAAAGAAAAGTGAGTACACAATTATGAAACTTCATGAATCCCATTGTTATAATAAATTTGCTGGATTCAATACTCACACTACTGCTGCAGGTCCCCCATAAAGTTGCATTTACATGTTGTTGATATCTTGGCATCCATAATGTTAAGGACTTTAATTGGTTAACACACCCACTCCAAAAATACCTCGTGGCTTTGCCAATACATCTGCACACTATAAGGGCAACATTTTGGGGAACCCAAAGCATTTTCATGTGTTTTTCTAGAGTAATCAGTTATTATCACAATTCTTTCAGATTTGCACATCTATTCCTCCCGCACGTGACATCGCCTGCATTATTTTTTCTTCTCCAATCGACGCTAGCACGCCTCTTTAAAATACACATCATATTATGCACAAGGAATTTGCTAACATAGACTCTTTTTGTTATATAAAGCCATGTCAATATTTTCAGTAAACTTAAGAAGCCAGCAGAAGGGCCTAATTAAGTAGGCCTCAAAGCATATTACATGCTCAGAATTGATGATTCACATTAAGCATTACAGAATGATGGTCTGCATTAAACATTATGAAACAGTTTAGCTCTAAACTTCCAATAAGATCATAAGCTCCTCTCTATTCGGTAAGACCATTCCATGTCATCATTGTCATAATTATAGGATAAATTATCTTTTCATGCTCATAGGACTCATGGTTTGTTCTTTCTAGTTACATAATAGTGCTAATATTTTTCACTACAAACAATTTATAGGACTAATCCCCTTTAGTTCCTAGAATTTGATCGGCAAACAAACTTGAACGGGACATAAAAAGTTGCACAATTTTGTACCCTAGGAGCAAGGATTTAAGTGCCGTGGCACGGGGTTATGCCGGAAACTTCCCGGCACAGTACGTTACGGTGCGTGCCGAGCCATGCCGATGCGTGCCGGTCAAAAAAATTATTGTGTGCCGACACATAATAGCATGAAATATTTATTTTCTTTAGCAACAAAATATTCTAACTATTTATTATGGCTTTTTATCACATCTTTTGAACTTTATTGAGGAAATTACTTACTAATTTAAAGAATAGAGGGTTTTGAGCTGTGTCATTGGCACGAGGTCTGTACCGTGCCGGTATCTTGTTGGCACGGTACGGCACGGTGGATACGGTTTGTGCCGACAAACACTTAAAAGTTAAAACCTAGCCTAGGAGGCAAGGAAAGCTCCTAGCCATTTAAATGAACAAGAGTGATGTGGTGGGGTTAGCATGATTTTGATGCACACTTTTGCTAAGGGAAACTTTGGCATTTTAATCACAACTAGTGAATAGACAAGTCCCCTATTCTACTTCGAATATCTATTGTACCCTATTCTCTAACAAAGTGACCTCTATGAAGGAGAGAGTACCTTGTCATTTAAATGACAGGATTTGAGGGCATCAGGAGTAAAAACCAAGTTTCCATTTCAAAGGTACTGTTTGGATACATAAAATATATAAGGATAGTTTAATACTTACAAGGTATTATTGTAAAGAAAGTGTGGCAATAAAGAAATAGAGTGGAATGTATTGATAAACCACAATATTTTAGGCAACAATTTAGATAGCCTAAGTCACCCTTTAAGTGGAATATATGACCCAGAGTATCAGGATATCTTGCCATTTCTGCCCAGAACTTTATCAACTTGTTGGAACTTCTTTATCTACCATAGATAACATCAAACTCCTCCGCATACCCAATGTCCATTCATTGGATAACATATCTCTGCATCTAAACAATCCCTAGAAGACTACGCACATAAAAGCGCCCTCCCAAAAAAGTAAATGAACTTCATGAAGCCTAACAAACATAACCCCGACCAGCAAAGAATGCACATGAAACCCAGCTAATCAGTTGGTTCATACAAAAAAGGACTGCTCAAAGGGTTAGAAAGGGATGGAAGACTCCAACAACAGTAAATAAAGCAATTAAACTTTCAAAAAAGGTGAATAACAAAGTATGAAAAAGATCTTCAAATAAATTCTACAATATTAAACAACTTTCAGAAAATGTTATGCACTTCATTGCATTAACCTCAGTAATATTTACTTTGTACAGCAAGATTCAAAGAGGAAAAAAAAAGAGAGAGAAAAAACAGATGAAACGAGTAAATCAAAAGGTAGAGAAAAAAAAAAGCCCCTAGCTGTTGCTTAGAACCAACGATGGAACTCGTATATGATTCACATGGCATAAGAAAGAAAAAGAGGATAATGCATTTTCTCTTTTAAGACCCAACTAGAGAAATCCTAGTTGATACATACCAGGCTATATTACAGGAGTTAGCAAGAGGATCCCATTTATTGTGAGATCCTGCAGTCAATTACTAAATTGGAATAGAATAAGGAATGATTTCATTCCTTAATCTACTGTGCAAAGAAGAAAGCTAATCATTGATATGACTATATACCTGTCAGCCAAGATTTTGGACAGTTCGTCAGTTGCCTATTACATACAATAATACAAAACATATCTTCACATGTTAGTTCTTTTCCTTATCCTTGCTTTGATATTTGGATTTAGTAACAGGCAAACCAAATAGAGTACTCACAACTAGAACTGCTAGGCTTTTATTCCATGAAACTAAACAGACGCTGGACAGTCGAATCTCAAAACTTTGAGAGCTACTCTGATTCATATGGGCAACAGATTAGTTATAGTGAAGATCGGTCCAGCCACCTTCTAAAGCTCACGATCTTAAGATGAAAAATCAATATTTTGTCAAATCAGGCAGCAGGATCAGACTGGAAAAAAAAAAAAGGCTCAATTTTCCTGTGGAATGGACAATCTCAAAATGACAATTCAAACAAGAAGATCATCAGATTCATGAAATAAAGGTCTATTATGAAATAGTAGAGTCCTTCATTAACTCTTATTGACCCCAGCTTAACTACAAAGATAGGATGAGATCCAAGAAAATATCCATTGAAGAATTGAAAGCCACTAAAAATCAACTGAAAAAGAAAGTGAAATCATTTCTCAGGCATTGGATGGCACCAATATCACGTTTTAGTTAATCTCTGATCTGATGCAAAATGAAGCCGCTTACATAACACACCACCAAGGTGGCATAAAAGAGCAGCAATAATATAGTGGTAGATAGGAATTGTAACACAAAAAATAAGATCTGTATGATATTGGAGCGTCTCTTCAAAAATCAGTTCTATACATATATATCATGAAAACCTGCTCTGAACTCGCAAAAACTGGAATAAACAGAGCATTAGCAATTGGACCTACCAACCATTGCTCGTGATTGTTAAGGCCAGTATAAACATCCTAAGAAAGACTATTGTCTCTCGCTGAATAAAAGATAAAAAATGCTGTATGCACACCCTATATATTAGGCGTAAATCTTCCACCCACCCATCCAAGGATATAAATCAACTACATTTGGATTTTTAATATATATATATATATATATATATAAGGTTGATAAGACTGGCAGAACTATATTGGGTTTTGGATCGATTGATCGGCAAGAACTACAAAGGCAATAGGTTCCTAATATCTTGTCACTTAAATAGAAGCCTTCGTGTGATCAGAATAACGAGCATCTGGAATTAAAACGTAAAATGAATTGTACAAACCGCACTAGGTCTTAATCCACCAGATAGTGTGAAATGCGAGATAGCTCACAAATCCATCTCACGGATAACTAAACCCAGCAATCGATTGCTCTTACCTTCAAAGGATTCTCCAAACCCTCCACGACATCGTCTGGTCCTAGGAATACGAAATAAAATGCTAACTATAAAAGGAACGACACCACTGTCGTCATCGTCGTCGCCATCACAATCAAAGGCATACATCACATCAACAATCGCAAGCTTCTCATAAGGAAGAAACAACTAAAACATCATCATCGATGCATCAATAAGCAGATAATATCATCGTACAAAACGAGGGAAATAATTCGCATCAAGAGAATCGAAGCATCCAGGTTAAAAAAACAAAAACAAAAACAAAAACAAATGAAGCATCCAAGAACAGAGAGTAGAGAAAGGAAACCCTAACCTCAACCTGATGCTGGGAGCGTCGATTTGCAGAGGAGGATCTCGAAAAGAAGTACGAAAACGGAGATAAATTGAGGAGAAAAGAATCGTTTTATAGCGTCGTCGGAGAGAGTGGGAAACGCCGGTTCTTTTTTTTTTTTCTAAAAAAAAAAAATAAAAAATGAAAAAAAAATCGAGAAAATGTATAGAGGGACGGAGAATAGAAACCGACTAACGACCAGTCAAGTGTCGTGTTCGCCACATTCTCTAGTTAGGAACACGCGTCAGCAACCGACCGTCTAGTTTAAATCCGAACACATGGCCTGTTTCAAATAGGGGAACCACCGGTTGCGATTGGTCAGATTAAATTAGAGTCCTCGAGTAAGTAATAAATTATGTAAGGTCAGTTGAAATACGCAGCATTCTATAATTTTGAATCGGAAGGAGGTTAACCCAAACCTGTTAGGATTGCATGAAATCAAGTTATCCAGTTATTAATCCGCCAAACCGCAACCTCATGACCTTTCAAATCTCACACATTTATTGCAAGCAATTATCCATTATTGTCACGTTTCCATCCAAAAATAATATTAAAATATTTCTTAATATTAAAATATAAAAAAATTATAATTTTAAAAAATTTGTATATAATCTTTGGATAAGGTGATCACCGACCACTAGCATTAATAGGCCCAAATAATCAATCTAAAATACTTATGTCCACTTATCAGTATTACAAATTTTGGCTCTTTTTCATTAAATACGAGACTATTCTATTGATGCATCACACTGCCCACCGCCCACTACCCACGCATACTCTACATGCCGAATAAGCTTAAGACACAAATGGTGACACCGAGAGAGACATACCGAAGGGATCTCTTGGTAGAGATTGGTAGGGAACCATCACGTGATGGGGTTGAGGTATCGGTGCATTAATTCATCTTATGCATAATGGGCAGAGAGGCTGGTGGTAGGAAGGATTGGAAATTACATGGAGTTGGTGGCAAAGATGAAAAGGATGAGGATTACAATGATGATGATGAAGAGGAAGAAGAGTCCCCACCTGCTTGTGGCATTGCTTCTGAGGATGAGGAGAGCGACGATGATGATGGAAATGATCTTAGCTACTCTTAACTAAGATGTAAAGTGTTCAGCTTCGTAGAAGAGTGACATTGAAGGCCATGAGGAGAATAGACGATGAGAGCATGAAGTTTACATCTAGTTGAATTTCAACTCTATCATTGAACCGAGCACGTAGTGCCTCGTACACGTGTTAAGCACACCTGAAAGGTCATGGAAGCAGTTATTAGGACAAAAGGTATCATAACTTATTATTGTAGACTTTCGAGCAGTTATTGTAATGTTCCATTGCTTTCCCTCTCTATTTGTTAGATGAGGTGCCTTTGTTTGAGTTTATTGAACATTCTTAAAGCTATAAACCATATGCTTTTCCCCGCAGAACCTGGTCATAACAACACACTTAGTTAAAAGAGGTCCAGTAGGTAAAATGAAACGGTTGGCATGACCTTAACACATCACAGAAGCAAAACATAGTTGGCAACTTAACCCATCAGATATCACATTTGAGAATTTATCCTCTTAATAACCCATCTCACATTTGAGAATTTATCCTCTTAATGACCCTAAAACCATAATACCTTTAGGAGATGGTCTGGGAGTTATCTGAAATATAATTAAATCCTGTGTGCAGATACTGCTAAGATATAACAGTTAGAATAAAGCTACAATGCGAGGTGAACTAAACCATCACATTCATATATACATCTTCCAGGTTGAATTTTCCTGTGCATGAGATTAGATACTATTGATTGTTAGCTGGTCACTAGGAACCGAAGTACCAAAACAAAAAACTTACACGATGGAATTTCCGAGAAAGAGCATATTTTATGTGGCAATAATAGATATGCTATACGAGTTGCAGCGAGCTTACATTCTTTTAGTTATCTTCACCTTCTTGGTCGCAATTATCAGCACAAACCTAAGGATCAGCCTCCATTTGACCCTCTGCTTCGTCAATGGCATCATCTCCATTGTTGTACACTTGCGAACTCAAAACCTGACCATACAAGTCCTTGTGCTTCAGATTCCCTGTGGCGAAGGAAATAAGAAAAATAAATACACCATATAAAAAGTTTTAAGCGTGGCAAATAATTAGGGAGTTATAGAAAAGCACCTAACTCATGTCATTTACAGTACAAAAACAAAAACGAAAAAAAAAAAAAAAAAGCACCTCAAGGCTGTAGTTTGGAAGCTTACCCATCCAAAAAGTACTGCCACTAGACGGATTGTGAAGAAGAGCTTTGACATGGAACAAGAAGCGCTCCATGGACCTCTTCGTAGAAGGAATCTTGCTTGTGATCATTATCCGTTTTGATCCCTTCAAAGATTAAAAGCAAAAAACATCAAGAGATATTTACCCACATATATAGCACACCTGCAAAAGAATCTATTTAAATGTATACCACCAGAGAAACATGAATTACATATATGCCCTTTAAAAACATAATTTTTTCAAACATATCCTCTTGTACTCATAGGAATGCCACAGTACAAATAGTGCAAACTTCCTAATGAATAAGACGATTCCCAAAACTTAAAATAATGGCAACTTTGTTTCTTTTTTGTTTTTGAAGTAAGACAAGCATGTCATAATGGCGACTTTGTAAGAGACTACATTTTCAGGTTTATACACATGGAAAATCTGATTTTATGGGGGCATATATGTAACTAGAAGATTTGCAGCGGCGAGATACGTAAACGACGCAACTCTTAAATCATCAAAAAGCAGTATGCGAATAATCAAACTGCACCTTAGCCTCAGAACATAGAGTTTGTATTATTCTTGTTGCCTTCTGAAGTTCTTTGACCTGCAGAGTACTTTGATTCTAGTATAAAGTAGGTTTATAGGGCTCTGGAGAAGCAGCAGAGAAGGCATGTTTACCATTTGAATTATACTGTCAGTGTGTGCCACAAAGTGCGATTGTAAGAAGTCAAAGGCTGCAACAGAAAATTTTATCAACAACGACATGACAAATCTCAAACAGCTTGCCAAATACACTGCAATTACCCTTAAGGAAAATATCCACAAATTTTCCTCCATATTTGACTGCCATAGCATGCACAGCAACCTGAATCATAAGAACAAATAAGAAACACGACAGCACACCTTGTCATGCAACATAAAACTAGTTCATATATAATCAAACTGCATATGGGAATCAAGATAGTCGAGTTAAACAATATGAAAAAAAACATAGAACTTGAAAATAGTAGGTAAAACATCGCTTCACTATATGATGTCCTATTTAACGCATCAAATAATGCAGAAAAGAAGTGTGTAAACCTATACATTGTATTTCTACTTCTTACATGTAGATCGGGGCATTATCTGCTATAATGCTCTATTAACATCAGTGTTAGGAAATGGGTTTGCATCTATAGTCTAATAGGATACCAATACATTACCATGGAAGGGTGCTAAAAATATATTATTCAAGATATCAACATGGTGTGAACTTTGCAAATGTTTACAAATATGAGTAACTAGCACCTTGTCATGAGCTTTGCACATATTTACTAGAGATACGACAACTTTTACTGATTTGTGGAGTTTCATTAGCACTTCTTCTGCAGTTTCTCTTTCTGAGTTTAATCTGTACCTTGAAATAATTTCCTTGACCTAGAAATGGAAGAAACATGAAATATGCAAAGTTGACAGTTTCTCAATTGGAGGAATACTGTAGCTTCTCTGTCATCTGAGAGATCACTTAGCTCTATAACTTACCATCTTGCTTAAAATGCCGAGATTCTCTTCGTGCTGCAATATAAAAAACATATGTTTCACGATCAATGGAAACAAAAAATAATGACTTATCATGATAAAGAATTTGAAATACTTACTAGTACACGGTACCATGTAACAAACATGGAAGGGCACAAAGTTGGAAAGTCATGGCAAGCTTCTTGTGTGCTTTTAGCCCTGCATGAAGGAACCTAAAACATGAAAGAATGTCATCAAAGGGAGTGTTTTGACTTTCACCTCATAAGCTATAAAGTGCTTGATCTTGTCAAGATAGTTAACAACATTAGGTTTCTACCAAGACTCCTTACAATGGAAGCTTCATTTAAACTTGAGCAGATTATCTAGGTACTTGAAATGGAAGTAGAAAAATATTTGGCAAGAAACTAGATCAATAATCTACAAAACGAATTAAGGTCACTGGTTTCAAATTACCTGAGGCAATATGGAACAAGCTAGCTCATCAAGTAGATTTAAAGCAGATTCACTATTTTTGAGGTATACTTGCAGTGTTTTCTGTATGAGATCACCCTTAAGATAGAGGAAAACAGATCAGAACACCGAAGTATGTACAAATGAGGATATTCTTTAACTATAAGTACCAAATGAAGAGAAAAAAGAAAAACAGTTTCTTACCTTAGCCTTCAATTCGTTTTCATTATCCTCACTACCAAGATCGTGCATTAACAGTTTACGAGCAGAAAACTCAAGCCTATTTCGTAGGAATGGAAGGATTCTCTGATATGATCTTGCTTGCATGTTCTTCACATTTCTGTCTGGAGACTTTTCAACTAGCATGGAAATCGAGTTCACAATGGACTGCATAGTGACTAACACTTCTGATGCTAACAAAAAAGAGGGGCATACTGCAAGGAGATAGCTTTTAGAAGGAAGAGTCGTACCTATTTAAGTGATTCATGTTTTCATTAATATTGATCAAACCGAATAGTTATAATTACCTGCATCAGTAATGCCCTCAAACAAAGAAAATACACCACAGTATAAATAACTGATGTCTTGAGGCATGAGAGCTGGTTTAATCCCTGACAAGAAATCATCAAATTTCTCAATTGGCTGGAAAGCTGCTAGTATGTCCTTGAGAATCGGTAAGTTTTCCTGAAGGAAAAGGTCTGGAAGGCTAAGCAACTGCAGGTAGATTGGAAAAAAAGAAAGAAATTAGTGAACTACTCTCTTGCCATTTAAGAAAATTCAAGAAAGAAATTCCATATTGTTACCTTTCTGTAGCAGCAAAGAACTTCCCGAAACACAGAGGTAGCAACTGAAGATCCTGAAATAACCATATATGGTACATCTGGATTTCCAGCAGAAGAGCAATTAGACTTCCAATGATCATGGTAACTTTCACATCCTACAAGGCAGAGTGGAAGTGACGATTGTATGGCCCTGGAGTTAAAAACCATAGAAAAGTAGATATTTGATTAAAAAATCTCACCATCTCTGAGCATAGTCAGTGCACAATCTAAATGTTTCTTTAGGCCTGCGAAAAATGGTCTAATTTTGCTTAGGAATTCGCATGCAGTCATTCTGCAGCAAGTAGAAGTCTTTGGGCAAGCAGGCAGAAATTGTTTGGTTGTAGGATTCAAAAAATCCAATTTGTTGTGTAAATCTCGAAGAAGGTACAGATGCAATGGCAGCTGGAACAGGTATCAAATATCAGAGCCTGATAGTAAAATAGGTTAGAAAATAATGACTTATTATACTATTACCTCAGCATTAGGATCTGAACAACATAAGTCTTGTCTCTGAAGATAAAGAAGGGATATTCATATCAAGATCAGAATATAAGAGGACTAAGAAATAGGTTTACTAAAAGGTATAGCAAATACAACTTGGACTTTATAAAAGATGAATTGACTTAATCTCCACAGTAATAGGTGGTAGTGGTAGACGAATGAAAAAATAACATGTATGCGGCACATATTGTGACCAAAATGTATCAATATGTGAACATTGAACATAAGTCAAAACTAAATTAAGATAATATTATTGAAAAAGAAGCTCACATAATCACATTTATTAAGAAAACAAGATGTTTATCATGGAAAATGAAATCTTGAATTCAAGATAAAATTGCATTTACTACCTGAGAAAAGGTCAATAGGTACAAGCAAACAGGGAGTAGAGGTCTGCATTTGAATCTTTCTGATTCCAGATTTGTTGCTGCAGCTGATATTTCTATAAGGCCAAGTTCATTAGAGTCAGTGGCATCACGTTCGCATGTTCTCTCACTTGATGATGGTTCTGGAGAACTTGCATTCAAGATTTCTTCGCCCAATATTACTCCAGCTCTTTTAAATGCATCCAAAATTGTGGGCTGCCTGAGCTTGTCATTTGAGCCTGATTTATCTGCAGGTGTTGGGTGCTTTTTATGTTTTTGTTTGCTGTTTGAAGAGGTGCTATGTACCTTATCCTTTTCCGATTGCTTTGAATGATTATTCTTGTCTACAACAGCTGATCCAGAGTGTTCCACAGGGTAGTAGAGCTCCGGCAGACTTTGAGGATGAATTTTGAGGATGGAATTTAATAAATCGTCCAGGAAGCTTGTACAAAGTAGATCCTTTCATTACATTATCACAGAATACTAAACAAACATGTTTTCAACATAATGTGGTGCTAAGGGACAAAATCAGCTGTGATGAACAACCATCAAAATATGACAGCAACAAAAGGACAAAGTAAAGGAGAAGTTTTTGAAAAAGAAATTATCAATTATCGAGATTTAGAGAACCACTCATAAAGATTCAAATTAGTTGTTGGTGAAAACTTCAACAACATTAATCATTCCAAAAAAAAATCAGCTAAAATCGAAAAACTAGGGCCAAAAGAACAAATCAAAACAGAAGAAGAACATTCTTTCAGAAGCTCAGAGTCTTCAGTTTTTGGAAATAGCAAGACACTTTCTTCAACAAACACATCTGCTAGCAGGCATAGATTATATAAAAACGGTCAAAGCGAATTCCAATCCTGACAAAACATTCTTTATGCTGACTTTTTTTATTCTATACTGATGTTTCCATAGATAATTCAATCTAAACAAGAATACAAGATTTTATTGGCTTTTTGCTCTGGGAAAAAAGGACAGAACTATCAATTTAATTTGGTTTATTTGATTTCATATATTAGTTTTTATTTTTGTGCAGAGTTCTGATAGAGATGGTATTTGAAATTTCAAATTACCCCATCATCTAATAATGGTAAATCAACAGAAACATAGCAACTAACATAAGTTTGTTAGCAAAAATTTTCGGATCAGAGATTAAATTCGAGATAAACTATACATAGTTGCAAAAGTAATTTATTAAATAGAAGATTTGAACGAAATCTATTTTGTACAAAGTATCTTAGCATACTTTATCTGATTTACTAATTATCAAAAAATGCTGTTTAACCTGGACAATGTTATGCAATGTGAACCAAACTTACATCAGATTTCTTAAACGTTTAAAAAGTTTTGCAGCTATCTCTTCCCTTGCTGTCGGAGTTACAGAATCAATTCTATCAGCAATTTGTGTGCTGAAAGCATTAAGCTGCATACAGGTAAGAGAAGTTAGACATTTAAAAGACCATAGCTTTCCAAATACAGTGGAATCAAAGTCGAGCATACCAACTCCCTTATCCAGTTGATTGCATAATACAATGAGAAGCAAACAATCTGTCTTTGCTGTCCTGTCAACTTTTTCCAGCTAGTTCCAACCAGGTACTGTCATTAGTCAAGCCAAATAGGCAAATATTTAAGCTAAACACTGAGGTTTAATTACCTTAATATTCACTCAAACATATCACTCGAATTTAACAATCGGGAGTATAATACAATCTCCAAAAATGATAATTGCAATATTAAGATTAGTGATGCCAAGATTGATAAGCTTGGAAACTGTTCTCGGCAGTATAATATGATCTCCAAAATGATATTAGCAATACTAAGATTAGTGAAGCCAAGATTGTTTAGCTCAAAGACTTTTCATATTACCTTCACAGAAGGAAGATTTAGCGGACAACCAAGTAGAGCATCTATTCCACCAAGAGAACCTTGACTTGTCAATCTTTCAATCTTTAAAGATCAAAAAAGAGAATAGGATAAGTATACTTGATCCCACCATTTGACGAAGTACAGAATAACAGTAAAGACACTTACAAGAGATAATAATGAAAATTGGGAAGGAAGAATTTGCAAAGAATTTGAACACCTGAAACCAACAAGATAAGCACTACTGAGGCAACACTGGGGACTGCAGAAAATTTCTTAACCCAAATTAGCATGAAGAAAATCGAGATAAGCAAATAAGAAAGAAACTTTTACTTTTGAACAGGAGAGGACACTAAAGGCAGTATATTGAGACATATGGGAGAAAGCTCGCCATCCAAATTCATCCAAAGTTCTCCTGAAACTGAAACTAATGTCAGTCAAAACTTGTAGGTCCTGCCATAAGGGTACCTGATAAACTGTATTATTTTTGAGAAGTCAGTAGTTCGAGCAATGTTATTTATTAACCTTCTACATCATTGGATGAGTGCTTAAGAGGTAGCCGACCTCCTTCTAAATCAGCTAGGAAAAGCCTCTCAAATTCCCCCACATGAGTACCCACCCTGCATTACTAAGGTGTCATTGATAATCCGAAAATCATGAGAAATCTAATAAACACAGAAAATATTACAAAACATTGACTTTACCCACCACTCTGTAATTTCAGGCTGAAGAGTACTGCACTCCAACAAAGCAATTAATTCATCATATAGCAGGATTAAGGGCAATGACGCCAGCTTGCATGAGTCTAATGACATCTTTAACAGTTCTAGAGCCTCTTCACAATCTGATCTCTGCACAGAGGATATGTGACAAAATTACTTAATACAGTTAACAAATAGGTTAATTTTTCATCCATAGATTGATTTCTTCTTCAGCCATTGGAAAGGAATGAAAAACTAACTAAATGTTAGTATATAACCATTCCTAGAGCAAATCTGTATTTGTTTATGCATAGAGTCATACTGGAGACTGGCTTGGAATTCGAATTTTTACTAGATACTACAGAGCAGTGATACATAATCACATAGAAGATAACAAAGAAAACTACAAGACCATGCATCTAAATAAGACTTTAAATGACCACTTTGCTGTAACTACACAGATTCCATCAAGACTCTTGTGCTACATGGCAAAACCTGTCAACTAGCATCTTCATTGATAAAAAGACAGTATTAATGAATTAAACTGGGGCATTAAGTTCATTATTTTGCATCTTCCTTGTACAAATTAAAAACATTTGTATTCTAAAAGACACTTCAGATGTTAAGCAATAGCAATAATCAAGGTTTTGGCTTTCGCTCGCTGATTTAGCCACAGCATTGCTACTGATCTCATGTCTTATAATCAGCAGATCAGCACTAGTTTTTGAACAAAATTAGAGCTTAATTCACAAGTTTAAGGTTATATAACAGGTTATTATTGTAATTATCTAAGACATTAATGTACATAACTACATTGCATTATTACTTCCGAGGACCACTATATATAGCTAGAACATAGAAAGGTGTCCTGGACCTGAGATGATGAGAAATGAGTAGCGACATTTGCATCCCCAAGTGTGCCGACTATCTTTAAAGTTCCAATTATTCCCATTTTCCGGTACTTCATGTCTGGATTGCTAACCTGCAGTACAAGGAAATGAACTGAACACATCTAACGACAAAAGAAACAAATGTCAACTTACGACCTTTGTGACCTAGAATGCGGGGATACAGTTGAACATTATCAAGAGCTGACTTGCACCTGCTTTCTCACAATCATCAAAAGTTCATTTGCAATTGAAGAGCTACTAGAGCCAGGGTTGGAACGAGCGGACAATGCCAAATGAGAGAAAATTTCGTAGACCTACATCATCAAGAAAAGATAAGACAACTTGGGGCCAGATAGCCTAAAAAGCTTAGTGCGACAGAGCGAACCTTGCGAATATTATCTTCATGAAACCCTTCTAAGTAGTCTAAGATACCTGTACCATAAAAGTATGAAGAATTGAAAATTTTGGTGCAAGTTTCAAGAATAATTGAGCAAATACTAAATAAGCTTAATCAGACAATGTGTAAGTACCATTTATATGGGAGGAAAAAGGAATAAGCTCTTTTGAGTACTTTGATGTCAGCAAGATCATAGTCTTCAGAGCAGAACTAACTTCGTGATCAATGCCAGAACCAATATGAGTGACTAGTGCACCAAGAACCTGGTGAAAATATACATACTTAAGTTCTAATAAAAAGAATGTAGCATCCATTATGCACTTGAAACATATGATTGGAGTCAGATGGCCTATTTTGTTTGATTTTCAACCATATATAGTGAGAGATACATTCGCCGAGCTATTGCTTTGGTCTAGAGATGGCCCTTACATTTGACTAGCAGAGCTGTTGGCATGTTGCCATCTTAATTTGCGACTTAGTTGAAGGAAATACAGGTACATTATATCGAGTTGCTACATATAACTCAGATCTACCAAATATGCCAAATGGTAATAGGCACATAATTACCTCTTGCCTTGAATAAGTATCACTGAACTCTTCAAATAATGCTGTGAATAAATGGGTTCCAAAATCTCTGGCTTCTTTCTCCTTGCATGTCAATAAGTACTCGCTAACCGAAAGAAATGAGGAGAAATGGTCCTGAGCTTATAAAGCATGTGGAAATCAACTTTTCATAAGCAATGTGATATAGTTATTCGTTGAAGTCATATATCACTCGATGCTTTTTTGTGTGGTGAAGTAACTTACCATTACCAATTCCCGGTGCCCATGGATACATTGATCAAACAGTACCTCTCGAAAGCATCCTTCAGTCACTTTCTTTTTCAACACTTTTTCTGCACTCTTCAGGAGAGTGCCTCCATTCATGTAGATGAGCATGAGAAACCAAACATCAATTGCCTTGTGTTCCTGTGGCTGATCAATAGACTTCAGCTCTTTCAAAATAGCCTCACAGAGTATCTGCAGTGAACAGAAACAATAATAACAACATCTTGAATCCAGTATTGCTCGGTTAAAAAAAAAAATCAAGAGATCAACAAAGAAGCGATATAGCATTACATTTTTAAATCGAAGGCCCAATCTCAAAGCCTCAAGTATTGAAGCCTCAGCAGAATTTGCAAAGGATATGCCTTTCAATTTTTTATTCTGAGAAGCATGAGAATCAACCGACCCAACAAATTTTAGTTGTTCCCGAATTTGTGAGACAATCCTCTTGACATTCGCTGGTGTTGCAGAGAGTAGCAGAAATCTAAGCAAATGCGGCATGTGCTCCGCATCAACTGTTCTGATGCAAGATAAAGCTATGGTGACGGCCTTCATGAATCACAAATCAACTTTAATATTAAGTAACTTCTTGATCACAGAGACAAATATAAAGATAAAAGGGTTTGTAGTAGCAAATCCGTAACCTGCTCTTGCAATTGTTCGTCGAGATTTAGATTAGAGAAAGAATCAAGAACCGGAACAATGACCTCTGAATCCTCCATCAGCACGTGCTCCAGTGCAGAGACCACCTTGCCGTGGCTCTGGTCACCGATGATCTCAGGAAGCGAGCCGATGATCTCTTTCTTGAGCTGAGGAGGGGAGACAGAGAGGACGTCCATCAGTTTGTCTGAAAAAACCTGTGGATCGATGAGGGAATCGAGCCATCGGAATTGGTTAATTATTAGCCTGGCCACGTCGTCCTTCAAAGGCAAGTTATTCACAGCAGCAACGTCAAAGTACTCGGGAAGCTTCTCGAGAAGCAGCTCCTGGAGTTCAAGCTGGATCGGCGCCACATGTAAGAGAAGCCTCACCAGGCTATCGCCTCCGAATGGGCCCCCGCCCACTTGGGACGCCGGAATTAGAACCCTAGATAGATGGAAACATATATAAAATTTGCTTCTTTCTTTTTTTGCATAGAATAGCATCAATCAGAAGCAAAAGAAAACAAAAGAATCAAAACTCAATCCCGGTTACACTATAAAGAACGAACCAAAAACACAATCACACAAACCGGACGACCGTCCCATAAATGAAATATTAGAATCTTGAAAACCTCATTAAAATCCTAAAATCAGTTCTGAAATATTAGAATCTTGAAAACCTCATTCAAATCCTGAAACTGATTCTGAAATATTAGAATCTTGAAAACCTCATTAAAATCCTAAAATCGGTTCTGAAATATTAGAATCTTGAAAACCCCATTAAAATCCTAAAATCAGTTCTAAAATATTAGAATCTTTTCTGAAATCTTGGAATGTTGGAAGGGAGGAAAAAGGATAACCTTCGAAGATTGGACGGGGAGCGGACGTAGGATGAGAAACCGGAGAGGAACTCGGATCGGAGGGAGGGGGCGGAGGAGAGGCGGCTCTCGAGGGCTCGGCGGAGTTTGTGGGGGTCGGAGGGGAGGGAGGGGGGGCCGTCGAGGGGGCCGCGGATGGTGCACCCAGCGTCGGCGAGGAGCGAGATCATGGTGCCGATGCCGCGATCTTCTCCCTCTTCTTCTTCGCCCTCCTCTCTTGAGATCGGCGTGGATTTGGGGCTTGAGGTGAGAGAGGAGGAGCGTTGGGGATTGGGATGGGGTTGGGTATGGGGATGGGGATGGAGAGAGGGAGCGGGTCTCTTACGAGGGTTTGGTGGGGCGACGCGTTGGAGAAGAACCATCGCTGTGGCTTGCAAATGGCCAAGATGGAGGGGAGGGAGAAAGAGAGAGAGAGAGAGAGAGAGAGAGAGGAAGATGTGAAAGGGGTTGGGAATAAATATGGCGTGGGGATGGATTTCGCCCGCCAAAACTTAAAAGCATTCACGTTTTTCGAAGTTTAAAATGAAAGTCGGTCGCGTTCCGGTTTTTACATGACCCGGTTGATTGGATCCAATTAGTTCGCCCGACCAGACCGACCCGAACCGAATGTCATCTCGTTTCGGCTTGCTCGATTAAATTGGGTCTTTGGTCGATTTTGGTTCGGACTCTCCATATCGGAAAAAAAAAAAAAAAAAAACGGATTCAATTGAAAGACAGATCACGATCCAATTTGTCCTAACTGTGTGGCGGGCAAGACATTACAGTGACATAAAGTATAAAAAAATAGGTGCTTTTAGCTCTCGTCAATTTTTTTCTATAAATTTACATTGACAGTGCGCAATACGATTTTTGTAATTCGATATGTAATTTACCTTGTTTTTATCATTTACAGTGGTAAAATTTGAGACAAACAAATCTTAAAATTGAGAAAATTGATGAATATTTTATAGGTATTTGAACTTGAATTCTTTTATTTTTTAAGATAGAACTTGAGGGTTTTTTAAATCAGGCGAGTTTAGGATTTTCTTTTGGCGAAACAAAAGAAAGAGGAATCTTAGTTGGGACTTGAACTCCGTAATTTTGTTTGTTTATACTACACAAATTTTATAAGATGGTAGTTTAATGATGAAAGAATAAGGGTGAGATCAGCCCAAGCGCCTCTAAGAAACCAAAAAACAACTATGGCCTCGCCAAAAAAAAAAAGAAAAAGAAAATGGTCCACATAGTCTAATGAAGTGTAGATTTATACTTATAACACATATAATTTCTCCATACAAAATATGGATCAAAGTTTGCCAAAAGTCACAAACTCTGTGCACTCACATCGCCGTACACACCCCCCAAAAACTATTTCATAACTCTACCATACAAAATTATTCAAATCATAGAAGTATACGGAATCAATATCATCCGTTTAACCTGCATTTAGCTATGGATCCCAACTAAACTCAAAAGTTTATCATGATCTCAAAATATAAAAAAATCGATATTTTCAAATTTGTGTCCCATAATTTTGTTTCAGAGTTCGGTCAAATTTGAAGTAACAAACGAACTTTCAACAATAATGGGCCATGAATGGTAGATTAACTCAACAAATTTATGGGACCTTCTACTCGTAGTCCAATTGAGAAAACATATTCCTTATTAAAAAAAACTCAATGATCCACACGTGATATTATGGACTAGGTCCACATAATAATTACTCATATGTGTGTCGTCGATGGGAGATGACGGAGAATTCTACTCAGAATTTCAGCACACCCGAGATTGAGGAGGCAGAAGAAGATCAGAGAGTAGAGAAGGGATAGAGATAGAAGTAGAAGAAGAATTCCAGCACACCCGAGATTGAGGAGGCAGAAGGAGATCAGAGAGTAGAGTGGAGATAGAGATAGGAAGTAGAAGAAGAGAAGAGGATTCTATTTATACTATTACTAGTTTTCGGACTAATATGTAAAATAGTGGCAGGGTATACAGTGCAAAATGGAAATACTGGAGATGGATCGCCTCGGGCCGTTTTGATAAATGGGCTGGGCTCTGGTGGTCTCAGCACAACCCATCTTCTAGTTGCCTTATCGGGTTCCGGATGAGGATTCGGGTCGGCTTTCCCCGAATCCGGCGTCCCGACAGCCCGATTCTCATCCCTCTTAACCCTAACGCCTCTTCTTCCTCCCTCCCTCGGTTACGACTTACGACCATAACGGCGGAGCGGATACATTGATCCGGCCCGTAACCCGCGATGCGACAAACTAGGGTTTAAGGCTTCGTGCGTAGCGCCGGCTACGGAGAACGTGGGGGGGAGAACGGAGAAATATTGCATCAGAAAAATTATTTCAAATAATAGAACATAAATAAATTTAGTTCGAATCGATCGAATCACATAAAACCCGAACTTTCTTTTTTTATATCATCTTCTCCATAATTTTTTTTTATTTGCTTCTTCCGAGCGAGATGGGGGACGTCGGGGAGAAGCTCAAGGGGTATACGATAATCAAGGAAGGGGAAGCGGAGATCCTCATGCATTCGAGCAACAGCGTCTTCTTCAACAAGGCCCAGGTGAATTGTTTGCAACTTTTTTCCCATCGATTTATACCTTGTGTAGTGGTGTTTTGATGATCAATCGATCTATTTTTGTGTAATCCACAACTGTTTGATGCTCCACCTTTAGCTTATTGCTAAAGATTGCGTTCTTTTGCTTACTCTCTCTCGGATTTATTGGCTTTGGAGTGGTTTGGTTTGGATTTTAGAGTCATTTAAACAAGCAAGGTGGAGATATTTGCTGAAGTTTAGAGAGCTTATGATTGCAGTGATTAAAATATGAATAAAATGTTGGCTTAATATTCGACGGATTTGCGAGAAATAAAGCTGCGATCGTGCATTTCATTTATCATTTTAGAGTTGTTCTTGGTGGTAGATTTGGTCGTTCTGATACCAAACGCAGTTTTTTGCTTTCCAATTTTGGTTGAAACTGCATTCCTTAATTGAGCAATGCTTCTAAGGATCATATCGACAACAAAGTAGATGCTTCACTGATATCTAAATTGTTTCTATAGCACCCTGATTAGATTTTGCTAGCATGTCCCACCAGATTGGGTCACAATGATTACTATTAACTGTTAAGATGAATAAGTTGAGTAACTAAAACGGTATATTTAAAAGGGCGAAAGCAGTATGCACTTCCTAAGTTCAGCTTCATTGTGCCATTTCTATTGACTGTGGTGGTAATTTTTCTGTTGCAACGTCTATCCTTTCTTCCAACCTTGACCGATATAAAGTTTTCCAGTGTTGTTTCGCTTCCAATTGTACTATAAAAGATTTCCATGTCTATTTGCTGTCTTCTATTTGACCGCAGATTTTACTGAAAGCAAGCATTTGTTATTAGGTTAACAACAGAGACATGTCCATTGCGGTTCTAAGGACATTTATTGACAAGCGTAAGGAAGAACATGCAGCCATGTTGAACAAAAAGGGAAAATCGGAGCAAAAGGTTCTTGAATGCACTCTTGGAACTGAAGCGGCGGCAACAACCCCCCAATCTCAGAAAACAAACAGAGATTGTGAGATTCACCTAAACCAATCTATAGATGAAGCAGGCGAAACAGTGAAAGAACCAACAATTGCATCATCGTGGAAAGGGCCGAGGGAACTCAAGGCACCTAAAGTTCTTGAGGTGAAATAAAAAATGTTGCACGGTCGCTACTTTTAGTGCATTTGCAGCAATGGTTTCGATCTTAAGCATATTTATTGCAAGTAAAGAGTTTCTCTACTAAATATGTGTACATTGATATGTTTAATTAATTATAATTTTTATTTCAAACGTTGCAGGCTTTGGCTGCTTCTGGATTAAGAGCTTTGCGGTATGCCCGTGAAGTAGATGGAATTGGACATGTGATTGCTGTAGACAATGACAAAGGTTTTTTCTTCAATCTTTTTTTTTTTTTTCCTTTTTTGCATTCTCCTTTTGTAAAACCCTACGATAGGTTTCAACTATAGGAAATTTCTTTTTGCAGCATCTGTTGAAGCTTGCAGGAGAAACATACAATTTAATGGTTCTGTGGCCTGCTCAAAAGTGGAAGCTCATCTTGCTGATGCGCGAGTTCACATGCTCACCCATCCAAAAGAATTCGATGCGGTATAAACTAGTTTATATTTTATATCTGGTATATGCGTTTATATATGTACTCTAGATTTGTGATGATTGTTTGTCACTTTACAAGCATATTGACCTTGACGATTTAGTGTTTGGAAGATGGTGAATAACATCTTTTGATTTGCAATGAATCTTCTGCATGGAAAAGACTTAATTTTATTGTTGTTTGCAATTATGCATAAGCGCATACACATATTTTAATGTCTTAATATACTGGAGTTTTTTATACATTTTTCTACATTTACAGGTCGATCTTGATCCTTATGGATCACCTTCTGTGTTCCTGGACTCGGCTGTGCAATCAGTTGCCGATGGTGGCATTTTAATGTGTACAGCTACTGATATGGCAGTTCTCTGTGGAGGCAACGGGGAGGTCTGCTATTCCAAGTGAGTTTTTCAATTTCTTTTGAAACAGAGAAATGGTGTTGTTGGATCATGGATGCATTTTATGACCATTATTTTTCAATGCAGATATGGTTCCTACCCTGTTAAAGGCAAGTACTGTCATGAAATGGCTTTGAGAATCCTCCTTGCCAGCATCGAGGTTGTTCATAACCATGTCTATTTTATAGTTGATTCATTTATTGCGTGTGCCAAATTTAGAAAGATGAAATATCTTCTTGTTCATTTCTCTGATGCAGAGCCATGCAAATCGGTATAAGCGCTATATCGTCCCCATTCTTTCTGTACATATGGATTTCTACATCCGAGTTTTTGTGCGGATATACACGTACATTCGCTTTACTCACTTTCCTGGTCTTGCAGATTAAACTATTCATTTTGTGCAGAAACTATATTTTACTTACTGTTCTCTTTCTTATGGCCTCTAGCTTAGTAAGATGCACATACAAAAACTTATGGCCTCTAGCTTGGTAAAATTCGTATAATTCTGTATGTTGCACGCTAATCAGCAGTTGTTTTCGAATGTTGAATTCTTTGCAGCTCTGCAAGTGAAATAAAGAACACTCCTCTAAAACTCTCATATGTATATCAATGTGTCGGTTGTGATTCTTTTCATCTCCAAAGCCTTGGAAGGATTGTTTCTAAGGTAGTCTTCTCACTAAAGTGATTCATCTTCCATGTATGTCAATTTCTTAGGATATCTGTAAGACTATAAAGTTAGTATAGTGTCCACTGAAATGTCTTGATTTCTTTGTTTTTTATTCACTTGTGAAGAATAATAGTGTGAAATCTGCTCCTGGTTTTGGTCCTGTTGTTCCTCAAGAGTGCACTCACTGTGGGAAGAAATTCAACATGGGGGGTCCAATCTGGTCAGCTCCCATCCACGACCAAGAATGGGTGCTTTCCATGTTAGCAAATGCCAAAGCTATGAAAGAAAAATATCCTGCATACGACAAGATAACTTCTGTTCTGACAACGATATCAGAGGTATCGTCCGTATTGGCATTCATCAGGGATAACTCTATGGATTGTCCTTCTTTTTTTTGTCAACATATTTACGTATCTACCCTGCAAAATTGTCTATCTACATATGTACCCTATACGCCATTTAAAAGCTTAATTTCTTACATCTATACCTTTTATTCCTACGTAGAATATATGTAGATAAATGATTTGTGCGGGTATATATGTAAACACCGCCTTTTTTTCCCTGCAAAAAAATTGCATAATAATGTGAAGTGTCCTGAGCTACTGGTAGTAAACCGTCTTATAAATGGTTATGCTTTTCTTTTTTTTTTGATTGCTAGGCAAAATTGAAAAGGCAATTATCAGAACCATTTATTCATTTTGCCTTTCTCTTCTTTTTTTTCCAACTGAAATTTTTATGGTCTTGACATGGTACTCTATTGACTTGCAGGAGTTACATGATGTCCCTCTCTTTGTCAGTCTCCACAACTTATGTGCGACTCTGAAATGTACATCCCCTTCTGCAGTTATGTTCCGCTCTGCCGTGATAAATGCCGGTTATCGCATCTCGGGCAGCCATGTGAATCCACTCGGTCTCAAATCTGATGCTCCCATGGATGTCATTTGGGACATCATGCGCTGCTGGGTACTTTCAAATCTTTTCCTTCTTCCTTTCCAATTTTAGGACCTTTTTGATTATCGTGTTGCTGGGAATCAGTTAAACTGTTGTAGTTTGTAGACAAAATCTTCATCTGTTTCTATTTTCTGATTTAACTGGCGGATAGCAGTATAATGTGATTTGATTTTCTCTCATTAATCTCGTATCCTTTACTATAGGTTAAGAGTCATCCGATTAGAGCACAGCCACCAGATCATTCAGGGACAGTGATCCTCTCGAAGGAACCAAAGCTGCAAGTGTGTTCTGATCTGGAAACCTTCATTATGCTCTGTTTGTTCCTGTTTGTTCAAGGCCATTATGAAAATTTATTATTTTTTCTTCGGGGTTTATGTTTTTTTTCCACCATTGTAGGCAAATTTTGCTCGAGTAGTTGCATCTCTGAGCAAAGCCCAAGCCAAGAAGGTGAAGAGATTCCTCCCAAATCCTGAGAGGCACTGGGGCCCGAAGGTCAGGGCCGGGCGCCAGATTACCAGCAAGCACTCCTCTCTCTTGGGCCCACAGATTCTCAATGGCTCTTCTAACAACGAAGTGGAAAACAGAGCAGCATCGGAGCAAGATGTTAATGACGAGCACATCGCAGAGCAAGATGTTAATGACGAGCACATCGCAAAGCGCCAGAAGACTCATGATTTGTCAACCAGCGAGTCGTGATTACCTGATATGCAAGTGGAATGTGAATGCTCTGCTATGTTAGGGACCTTTCTATTGGCAGTGCGTGACATATTATTATTGTGCGAAGTTATCTTGTGACCCAGTTTTTGCAGAGCGGCATATTTAGCAGGGCCTCTTGAGATTGCAGGGTTTGTTGGTGGTCAGTTTTTGATCAAGCAATGTTGTCTTAAGCAACCATTTTGAGCGGTAATTTCCCACGAGAAAGATGTAAATTCCTTTCCACGCCTGCAACTGAAAAGAAATTGGTGCGTTTCTGTTGATATGCTGCATGGTTTCTTTTATTTTTTTTCCCCATAAATTAAGAAAGTTCTGTAATCTTATTCTCCGAATAGTAAAATACTGAGGCAAGAGCAGTATTTTATTTTTTATCCCCTTAAAATTATTTCAAAGGTTTCTATTTTTATTCCTTGAATAGTACTTTGCTGCAGAAATTGGACCACTATACTGCTGATTTAGCTTTAGCATTGCTTGCTTATTATTGCTCAAATCAAGAGACAATGTCATGTTAACTCCAAGCGCTCCAAGTGCAGGGGCAGAGAAAGTTCATCAAACAGCAACGAAGTTCAAGTGATATATAAAAAACGCAAAGTATGATCAAAATTTGAACCAATGGTATTTCGTCGCAGTAATAGCGACCACCTGATGAAAATAGTGGGTTTAAAACTGATAACAAACAATTCCCATGCATTCTATTTGAAGAAGCACCAAGCTGTAGAGCAGAAAAAATATCATCATATCTTCAGAAAAACACAGGATTAATTTTTCAAGTACAACATCACCCTATTTATTGTGTCAAATGGTAGTGATATTCTCCAATCTTTCTGCTTCCTGCTTAGTGGCCTTCCTCTCCCTGCCTCTGCTCTGTTCTCCTTGACATCAGCAAGCTTCCACGCGCAACGGCCCGTCTCGACATCAATTACCTCCAACATGAAAATCCCATCCTTTTGTCGCTGGTGCTTTGAAGTCGGATCTTCTTCCATGTATTGCACTCTCATAGGCATCTCCTTGAAGCGATCCAAGTCTTCCGGAACCTTCAACAGTCGCTCAGCCCCAGGCGATGATACCTGACAAAAATGAAGGAAAAATATTTTGAGATATTTGAAGAGTCGCTCGGTCAATCGACTACAGAATAACTCACAACTCACAGGCGAGGGAAAGTAAATTCAGTTGAATCAGTAGAGATGTATAGATGTAGACATAAAAGCGGGTAGTAAAGGGTCATTTTTGTGCTATTTTTACAGGCGGATAACTTGCCTCTATCGCCAAATCCAAAGGTATTTCTCCGCGCTCTACCATCTCATCCAATCTCTGCTTGTAAATGCTGTTAAATTTCCCGATTTCCTCGATCGCAGGGCACCCAAATCTGTAGGAAAATGTGAAAATGGCGCCGATCGTTACAACCGCAATACGTAACCATATTTCAAATGCTCAAATAGTACTGTGGCGGAATTTAGTCAGATTCGACAATTACAAGAATAGAGGAGCCCAACCTTACCTTAAAGCGCAAAATAAAATCAACAGATAAAAAGATTTCCAAAAGATCCAGAAGAGAACTGAACCTTACAAGTTGAATAAATTCACAATAGAAGTCATCAAAATTTACAAGCTATAATATCCGCAGTAGTATAACCAATATGACAGGGCTCTTGCACAAAACTGGAGCACCAAAAGAGATCTCACAAGACCAAACCCATCCATTCAAGCCGATCCTAACACTACAGACGAATTTCGATGAGACGGGATCCATCGAATAGCTCCCGCGATCAAGTATAACAACAAATGTGACAACAGTAAGCTCAATAGCAAGATTATTACTATTTCCGCAAATCCATCTCAACATACTAAAATACATGCCAAGCACAATTTGGGCATGTTATTGCACCGAAAATCGTACACTACTAGATGAATCAATCACCCTTTTGATCACCATTACTAGGTTTTCGACGAAGAACAAAAGTAATGCGATCCAAATTGCAGTGAAACTACAGGTCTTACTGATTTGTGAGCTTATCCAGCCGCACGTAGACGTATCCTCGGGGCGAAACCCTGAAAGCAAACATGGCTAAATCATCATCAAAATGGAGTTGAAGGACCTCGCGAGCTACGGAGAGGGCCTGTTCGCCCCATTCGACGTCGCCGAGTGCAACTCCGCCCCCGTCCCCTCCATCCCCAATCTAGCATCATCAGCGTGTAAAAAAGACACCTTGCGAGCACAATCAAAGAGACGTGAAAAAGAAAAAAAAGGGGAATCGAACATCCTTAAACTAGATTCACCCACCGCAGGCTCCGCACCTCCCTCTTCTTCTTCTTCTTCTTCTTCCCATTCGGCGATCCACTCCTCCCCTTCGATTTCATCTGCTGATATTTTGATGTTCGGATTGAGAAAAATGAGGGGAAATTAAAAAAGAAAAGAAAAAAAAAAAAAAAAAAAAAAAAAAACAAGAAGGATCTTTCTCCGTGCCTGATCCTTGATCTGGTTCTCTTGTTGTTGTTGTTGTGGAGAAGAATCGGAACGAAACGGGATGGATGGTAGTAGTAGTAGTAGTAGAGAAGCGAGCTAGCAAAGGAGAAGCGCGAGCGCTACAGCAGTAGGAGGAGATGGGAATGTTTGGAGAGGAAGACGCCAACGCTGATGAGAGTGAGCGAGAGCAAGCGCGGCCGGGGAAAAGTTCGGAAGAGCGCCGCCTCGCGGCGAGCAGTAAGCACTTCGGCATCGGGCTCGGCTCACGCGGCAGGACCGGAGTACTGGAGAAGGGTCTTGTAACTCTAGTTTAGTACCACCAACGAAGGCTACGCACTGTCACGGACTTACCCAATTCGACAGGTAACTCGAGGATTATGAAACTACATGGGGATTGTAAAATTTGACTCTTGGACTTTTGGTTTTGATGAGGGCTCATTATGTTAAGTTAGCGGGTGAATTAATGTGTGAGTTGGTGTGCAGGTTCATTATATCTAGGGTACATATATGGTAGTTTGGCTAGATAAACACAAGGAGAGTGTGTATGTGAATTGTAATTCTCATTTTCTAAGTAGTAGTACTTAGTTTTTTTGAGAGAATCTCTGTCTTTTTCTTTTTGTCATTTTCCGTTGTATATTTAGTCGTAAGACGCGAAGGTCTGAGTTAGCAATAGGGACGAAGGGCTGCCCATCTTCGAACAAGGAAGGCAGACGCCGCACGGTCTTTTGCGAACAAAAAAAACTAAAGGCCGTAACAACACGCTCTCAATAAAATATTCGCTATAAAAATTTTAATAATTTTTATTATAATTAAAAATAAAAAAGTTTATACTCGATAATAAATTTTATTCATTATTTAATAAAATAGTTTTTTTATCTATAAAATAATTTATTTTATTTTTAAAAAAAATATAAATTTGTCAACAAAAAAAAAAAAAAGGCTATTATACTATTAATTAATAGTATTAGGCTCTTAGTACTATTAAATTTTTGATAAACACTTAATATTATTATATTTTTTACCTTTAACTGAAATAATAATGTACGATTAGAATAATAGTAAAGTAAATATGTGATTGGTTAAATAACATGGTCTCATCGATAAAAATAGTCAAAGATATAAAATTTGATTACACTAAGTATTTGATATTATAGATCATATACCAGCGCGGAATCCCAACATGATATCATATACTTTTTAAGTAAATCGATTACTCAAAAGGATGCGACAAACAAGAGACGAAGAAGTATGATTCCGTACCTAGAATGGGTAACATACTCCTGTAAATGATTTTTTAAAAATAAAATAAATTAACGTCACTGTTAAAACTTTTCAACAAAAATAAAGAAAGATAAATTATAATCTCATGGATCAGAACATTTTTTTTGATTCTTGCAACAAAATATACAGTATATCTTTCTATCTGTTTCACTTGGAAAAAAACAAGACCGACGGCCAGTGAACAACAAAACAATGTGTTGTAGGAACCACTGGAGAAGAAACCTAGAGATTAAGAAAATCCCTATAGCAAGCTTGTTTCTCTTTTAGAAATTTGGAGATGCTAGCAACATCTCCATGGATCACAATTTGCCCGTCTTCCATGTAAATAGCACCATCAGCATATTTAAGTTCTTCTAAGCGATGCGTCACCCATAGTGCAGCAACTTCGCCAGAACCAGCCACGGAGTTCTTCACCGCCTTTATTACCCCTATCTGATAAATAATAATCAAAATCTGATCATTCAACTTACAGGTGAAGAACCAAAGCATAGTATATGTTCTTCCACATTAATGGCGTGAAACTAGCACCTGGTCATATTCATCCAAAAATGTGGTCAGCTCGTCAAGTAATAGCACTTTACATGCTTCCGCTAAAGCACCTGCAATTGCGACTCTTTGTTTCTGACCACCACTGAGAGTTTGAATTGGCCTCTGTTTGAGACGAACGGATACAAATTATAAAAATTTCAATCTGAAATGTTAATACAGCTTAAAACTGTTCAATGCCGATTACCGACTTGTGAGTAGTCCAACATGCCGACGGCGTCTAAAGCTTTCGATACTCTTGCTTTAACTTCATCTAGTGAAAGATTGAACTTACCAAGACCAAATGCAGCATCTGCTTCCACAGTGGGCATCACCACCTGTGGAATAGTGAAAAGAAGAGAACTGTCGATTAAGCTATATATATAGTTATCGAGTGGCTTCACGACAGAAAAGAGCATGAACGGCAAGAATGAAATGTGAAATATGATTCAGTTCTGAGTAAAATACAGTAAAATAGCAAGTAAAACAAGGTTACAGTAACATTATCAATTCAGCAATTTTGGCACTTCCAAGTCAAGGTTCACGTGAAAAGTGTAGGTCAAAAAGTTTCCAAACTTTCAAAAACTTCAGAGACAAATCATGGTTTAGAGTTGAGAACTACTCGTAAGAAGCAGCTAACTTTCATGTAATTCTCTATGGAAGAAATCAAAACAACAAAAGCAGTAATATACGTGCACCAAACAACTGTCGAGTTTGGCCCTACAAGTCAGTTCAAGCCAGGCTTACCCAGCTCCCTAAACAAAACCAATCTTTAGAGCAGTTACAGTTGAAACCAAGATGTAATTTCTGACTCTAGTTCCAGTGCATTGGCATTTCGCGTTCAGACCATGAGATAATATCACATGAAAGTGATAGACAAATTAGTGAAAGAAAGAGATGCTTTGTTAGAAAGCCAGACTAAAAAGCAATACGGATATTCAGAGAGCATAAAACTTGATCTTCTTCCGCTAGATAGATTTTTTGCGGACAATTGGTAACTAAATTGTTATAGAAAAAGCGGCATTAGAATAAGAAACCTGGTGATCGGGATTCTGAAAGACGAAGCTGCATGGCCTATTTACAAGCACTGTTCCTTCAGTTGGCTCTAGAAGACCTGCCAACACCTAGGAAATCATGAATTCAGTTCACAACTAGCAATATAATTAACAGAAGGTTGCCACAGGCCAAATATGTTAGACTAGTCAGACTGTCAGCCATTTGTTTCGCAAGTAATATCACGTTACCACTCTGTTTGGCCGCCCTGATGCTGCCCCAATTCCTAGAAATCTAAAGAATTCGACTACTAGTTTTCGTAAATCCGTTGTTTAGTACCATAAGTTATTGAGAATTTCAATCCATTCGGACGGATTTGGTGAGATTTCTTACAATAAAAATGACTTTTTGATGAGAACTCATTTACTCTTAATTATACTATATCAATAACCTCAAATACCCCTTCTCAAATTAGTTATGGTATCTTCTTTTTTTTTAAACTATATGTAAGGAATAAGGATAGAGTGCGAAAGGTAATCATAATGAAATGGCTCTCCATTTTTCTACCAAACAGCAAAATGAAATAAAACTCAATTGAACTCCGATTTAATCCAAACACGAATTTCGTTTCTCAATGGATTCAATTGAACCCTTCTTTCACCGAAAAGCAGATTATCAATAACATTAGGGGGCCGCCCCCGCAGTTGAAATCCCCCCCACAAAAAAAAAAAAGAAGAAGAAAAACGCGTGAACGGATTCGGACCTTGAGAAGGGTGGACTTGCCGCAGCCATTGGGGCCGAGAAGCATCCAGAGCTCGCCGGGAGGGACGCGGAGCGAGCAATCCCTGAGGATGGGGACGAGCACCCTCCCACGCTTCGCGTTCACGGCGAAGCTCACGTCGCGCACCTCGATTGCGGCGGCGGCGGCGGCGGAGGAGGAGGCGGCGGCGCGAGCGCGGCGGCTGCAGGCGGCGGCGGCGGCGTCATCATCGGTGAGTCTAGGGTTCGAGCGAAGGTGCGGGAGAAAGGAGAAGGAGAGGGAGAGTGCACTTTACCTTGAGATTGGTAGTGATTTGGGGGGGGCGCGGATGGGAGGGGAATGAACAACGGTAGAGGGAGAAGAGGATGCCAAACGCAGATGCGGTGGCCGCATTGTGTAGTGTGAGAGAGGGAAAGGCCGAGGAGATGATAAAAAATCAGCAATTTATACAAACAGAGAGCAATGCTGTATTTTACTTCTCTATTTTTTTCACACTGATTTTATTATAGTATTTTTTAAAATTTTAATGTTTTTTATTTATTTTTTTTTTTTTTGCATTTAATCCGTTAGATTTTTTTTTATAAATATATTTATAAACTTGACCCTATCCCCGCCAACAAAGCACAATATTAGCGTGAGATAAGTTGAACACTAGGAATAATTCGTTTTGTTTGAACACGATGAATAATTTATTGTATTTAATTTAGACTCATACAATTTATAATAAATACGATAAATTATTCATCGTATTCAAATATGATAAATGATTAAATCTCGTCCAACTTAATATGAGCCACCGGGCTCACGTACCGGCAAATATAGAACTAATCGTGCAATTATAAATTATAAATTTTATATTTATAGAGCTATTTGTAAAAAAAAATCTAGAAAAACTAAATATAAAACAAGCCCTATAATATATTAAATAAATTATTTAAAATTTTGGATCGGGTGAATATAAACTTTACGTTCAACTTTTTACTCTCTTTTTTATTTTACCTTTAAGAAATTTTAAATAAAAGAACTTACCAACCAAATTTGAAAATTTTAAATTTTAATTTAAATAAAACTATAAATCATCGGATAGTTTTCATTGACGGTCAGATTTTATTTTGTACAAAAAGTTTTTGTGTATGGCCGCGCTATAATTTTCTGTAAAATAATTTTTTGCCGCAAGTTTAGAAAACTAGGAGTTAGACTTATTATTTGGTTTTAGAAGCATGGTAATCTTCACGCTTATCAAGTTGTTTTCGATACTACAACTTTCAAATCGATGGTATGCTCTATTAGATTTGATAATTTAAAATAATTAGAAAATAAATTTTATAAGTTTTTAATATTATTTACTTAGTAATCGAAATGTCTGAAATTAATAATTTAAATAAAAGATCATAATAAATTATTTGTAAATTTAATGATATAGAAATATGTAAATCAAGTAAAATTTTGATAAATTTTTTTTATACTATATATAATAAAATTAATATTTTAATTTAAAATTTTAATATCATATTTGTTGGTGGCCGAATGTCCCGACTCTTGATCCGGTCAAAAATCTTTCTCGGAAAACACGTCGGAATGTGAAACGGCTACGGATAGTGACTCTCGATGTTTTGCGCCCTACGATGGTATCAAGTGATTCGTCTAACGAGGAATCGAGCCAGCCGGGTTCGAAAACTCTATCCAAACTTCGGTTTTATCCAAACTTCGGTTCGGTCGAATAAGCCGAATATACAGAACATGCCGAAAACTGAGCCGAATGGCTAACACAGCACAATATGTGGTCGGCTTGAATAGCCAAAGATGATTTTCTATTGAATGAAATATGGGGAAGTACAAGAAGAAATGTTTAGTCTACAACGGAGTGATGCCCGTGGGGCAGACAGACTTCAGAATTCTACTTTAGCAAACAACTCCTAGGAAAATGCGGTAAATGCAGGAATGTAAAATGCGGTAAAATAAGGGTGGTCTTTTGTTCCCAGGAGAAAATATCCTTTTTTAGAGTGTCATGGGCCTAATTATAGAATCGCCCGAGTCAGTTATAGTCCGTGCATGATCGACCACTATCTCATAATATTTCGGACCACCTCCAGATCGAAGCGCTAACAGCGCGCGAGCACACTTCTTTGGTTCGTGCTTCTCTTGGTGCTCCCGATATACTCCCGGTGCGCTACTGAAACCGCTGTCCTGGTGTGGACTTGGCGTACTAACTATTCGCGCCGAATTGGCTCAATAATATTATTATTTTTTTAAATTTTTTTTACTGTTGATTTTGAGACATCGATTACTAAGCAAATAATATAAAAAAAATTATGTTTTAGATATTTTAGATATTCTATATTAATTTCGAAAGATTTAACTATTGATTCTAAACTTCCAATATTAAAAATAATTTAAGCTTAGCTTGGTATTGAGACCTATCTAACGATATTAAATAAAATAGAGTTTGAAAAAATATATATAAAGATATGCTTCTACGTTATTCGGTAGGAACGCAGCAAATATAGTATAACCGATTCATCGTGATATGCGAAACACAATATTATATACGAAAATAAATAAAATATTTTTATAATATATTTTTTTACCACACACGTAATATAATCTTCACATAATTCCAAACGAAACCTTAATGACAGGAGGCCGTATTTTTAAAAGCACGCAAACAGGACTTGAAAACTACGCCACTACCTAAATAGTGCTCCTTCCCTCGCCCTGACAACGGTAGACTCCCATGACCCGAATACAAAATCCGAGCCTAAGTATTGGTTCGGATCCAAATATTCGGACCCGATATCTCCTTCCTATAACGTAGATCCGTGGAGTGTTACACGGAGCGTTTCTCGCGGACATAGAATCAAACACCTCGTATCGCCTCTCCCCCCCTCTATCTCTCTCTCTCTCTCTTCCAAAATTCAAATTTCTCGATCGCTTCGTCTTCTCCATCGCTTGCTCGACCCCGCCGTAAATCCCATCATAATTCGTTATTATTCCCGCGGCATCTTCGTGCTTGATCGATCGATCGATCGATCGATTCCCATGGCGACGGCGACGACAACTACGAAGACAGCGTTGAGCAAGATCGAGAGGGCTCACCAGATGTACCGCGAGGGGAGGCACGAAGAAGCCCTAGGGCTCTACACGGAGGCGCTCGCCATGGCCAAGACCAAGGCGCAGAAGATCGCCCTCCACAGCAACCGCGCCGCGTGTTACCTCAAGCTCCACGATTTCAAGAAGGTTCGCCGATCTCATCCTTTCCCTAATCGATTGTTTCTTGGAATTAATATATTCATTTTTCTGGTATTTTTGGTGAAAATTTTGTTGTCCTGATGCTCGTAGATGTTGCATTAGAAGCTCCTAATTGGCTGTTCTCGGCGTTATTGCTTCAATTTTTTTCTTGTAGATTTAGTATACTCTTGTTGTTCCGATACTCGTAAATGTCTGGTTAGAAATTAGCAATTATATGGCCTATAAGATGCTAATTCAGGTGTGATAAAGATTTGATTCGTTCCTATTTTCATGATTCCGTGATCAAACTTTTCTTATATAAATTGAGAGGATAGGAACATGAGTTAGAGTAAATCAGAATTTAAGTTCTCTGATTGGATAAGAAAAAAAAAATCAAATATCGGTTGTATTTGTAATCGGCTGTTCTTGGCATTAGTTGATTAATTATTTTGAAGATTTGGTAAAAATATTTGTTCTGATATTCATAGCAGCTTCAGAACAAAATGCTGGATAAAGTGTTATAATGATTTGATCTGATGTTTTGGTCATTTCCTGCCTTGATTAGGTTGTTTAGCAATGCCAATTTGACTGTTATTGCCTAAAAACATTGCAGTTTTAAAAAAAAATTTATTGAATAATGAGAGTGCAAGAATCAGAGTTGGATGATATCAGAACTTTTATTCTTGATTGAAAAAGATAAAAATCAAACCTTTGCATTATTTGTAATTGATGGTTCCTGGCATATTTTGATTCATTTTTTTGTAGATTTGGTAAAAATTTTGTTGTTATGATAGTCATAGCAATTTCATTAAACTTTAGCAATGATTAGTTGATTCAAATGCTCAATAGTGTTGTAAAGATTTGATTTGATCCGATTTAATTGATTGCCTGCTTAAATTGTTTAGCTATACAATTCTCTTTTGTTCGGGAGAGAGAGAGAGCAATTTGCTTTCACAATAGGCTCGTAGGCTCTATAAACATTCTAAGGATCAGAAAATACAAGAACAAGGGACATGGCATAAGAATATAATTACTCTTCTCAATTGCAGTATTATTGGCAAGCTATAAATTTGAAAAATTGAAAGGATATTTAAATGTGAAAAGAATATAAAACTGGTAACATAATCAAACAAAATGTGATCAATTCAGTGAGTTTACTTAGTGTTTTTAACTTTGCTCTTTTTTTTTTTCTTTCTGCTTGGTGATTATTGAACTCTGCTGGCAAGGTTAACTGAGAATTTCAAAATTTTAGGCAGCAGAAGAATGTACAGCAGTTCTTGAATTGGACTATGAACACACAGGAGCTTTGATGTTGCGTGCGCAAACGTTGGTTACCCTCAAGGACTACCAATCAGCACTTTTTGATGTGAATAGGCTGATTGAGCTAAATCCATCATCTGAAGTGTATCGGAACTTACATGCGCGATTAAAGACACAACTCGTATGTTTCTTATTCTTCACTTGTCTAGAGGCTGTTATTTTTTGTCTCTTCATCCAAAACCTACCTATATCAATGCCCTCTTTGCGTGCTACTTATATTTTGGAAATGACTTATTATCAATTGAGCAGCCCAAGTCACGAACTCCAGGAGAGTGATAGTCCAAAAAAGTATTAACTTTACCAAAATTTGTGAACGAGTTTGCAGCATGATTGCTTCATGATAAACAAGAAATTTCACGCTACAAGGATCATTTGTTATAGTGTTAGCAGGTGTCATCCTACATAACTAAAAAATATTACAAGTCGTTTAAAATTCTTTCTTCTGAGGAGCAACAACGATCATGTTCGTAAATCAACTTGGGATGAGCACTAGGAGTAATTAATTGAGACGAGCAGGTGTTTCGCTGATTCCGTAAGTAAGTTCATCTGTAAGCATAACTTAGCTTCTAGATAAACTGTAAAATAAGCTTCAATGTAAAAGATTTTAAGGACATTGGTTTTATACAAGTTGTATCTATTTGGAGCTGATGGTCCAATAGGACGACAAACTGAGGACTTATTTTACTGTTGAACTTTGGATCTCTGGTAACACATCTATGTCGCTGCATTCATGATCACTTCCATAATCTAGCATTAAACAAATTATTTGGAGCTGATGGTCCAATAGGACGGCAAACTATTTGGAGCTGTTGGTCCAATAGGACGACAATCTAAGGGCTTTTTTTTGCTGGTAAACTTTGGATCTCTGGTAACACATCTATGTCACTGCGTTCATGATTATTTCCATAATCTAGCATTAAAACAAATTATGGGCATCCATAATGCAGGAACTAACACATTTTAATGTAACATTAAAATGTGGTAACCTTGTATTACTTCATGTATGTTGTTTATTATTTGCATTAGAAAGTTCTGGTTTTTGTCGATTTGACCTTTATGGTATTTACTTTCTGGGGGGCGGGGGCATAACACAAATTTATTCCCTGAAGTTTGATCTCCATTTCAATTTCATCGTCAAAGTTTCAGTTATGGCAATTTAGTCCCCGAAGCTTGTTCTTCATAACAATTAAGTCATTTTAGAGTTTATTTAAAAAGGACTCCACATTAGCGCCTTCATTAGACTTCCTCCGTTAAAATTAAAAATTTTTGTAACAAATCGACTTCATGGTCAAATTTCAAGATCAATTATTAAACTGAAACTCTAAGGACTACGTCCGAATCAGAGTCAAACTTCAGGGATCAAATCGTTAAAATTGGGACTTTGAGGATGAAATTGATATTCTGATCAGCTTCTAGGACTAAATTTGTAATTAACCCCTTTTTCCTTCTGAAGTCTCTAGCCCCAATTCCAGAATCTGACGAAGAAATGTTGCATCTCGAGGAAGATAAAGAAGAAGAAGAAGAAAAAGAAGCTGCGTCTTCAAAAGTGAACAAAAGCGATGAGTCTTCCATCATTAAATCCGTATTGCCTGTAACTAAGGCTCCTAAGCCCGAATCCTTTACTAATAAAATTCCTGCAAAACCAAAGGCCGACTCTACCATCACTAAATCCGTACCATCTGTTACTCAGGCTCTTAAGCTTGAGTCCTCTACTAATAAAATTCCTGCAAAACCAAATGGTTGGGAGGCAATACCAAAGCCGAAAGGGCACTCAGGGCTTGATTACTCGAGATGGGACAAGGTTGAAGATGATTCTAGCGAAGAGGAAGAAGATGATGTAGAAGAGCAGCAACCTCAGTATCGGTTCCGTGTTAGAACTGTTGGTGTGCGGCCCGTGAAGTGAGCTGTATATTAGAGAAGGCTAAATCATCTTCTTTTTTTTTCTTTCTTTTTTTGTGTGTAAAGTTTATAGAAGATTTACGTTAGGCAAAACCATATAGAGACTTCCTGAACTATACTGTATTTTTAAATGGGTTCCTGAACTATAAAAGCTTTGATTTCAGTACCAAATATTTTGTTATTTACTATTTTAGTTCCTCTACGACAGTGAATACTCCATGTACAATCAGAATATTCTGTCGAAATAGTTAGATACAAGACTAAACTTTGATGGAGAGGCGGTGGAATCAGAAGCAACAAAAAGATTAGGCATGGAATTAAACTTTTTGAAGTTCAGGTTCCCATTTTAAAATGCATTATATACAGGTAGTTTTTGTACACTTTATCACTGTGTTACAAGATCAATTAGCTTTATCACAACCAGAAAAAAACCAGCTTGATGATGGGGTCGACCTAACTAGTCAATGGTGATCTTCCCGTTGTTCCTACTTCAGTCGCACTGTATATACACAGGTACTATGTACATTCCAGTTGTTCTCTTCTTCCCTTTTTCTTATTTTGTTCCTCTTCTTCCTTGTTCTCCTTCAGAGACAATTAATACAGCAGTTTTCATGCTTTCAAATTGCTTGATTGTTAATGCAGGAGTTATTTGGTTTCTGAAGTTTTCAGCTACAATCATGTGGCGGTTCTGAACAAACGGTATGACAATCCGTTTTCTGCCATTCCTGCGATGTATTAAATTTGATATCATCGAAGTTGTTGCCCATGTACATGTATGTTCTTTGCAATTGGATAATTTGACTTAAACAATTGATTATACCTTCCAATTCATAATAATGGAAGTATTGTGCTTGGCTCCTCATTAGAGCTGTTCCTTTATCCGCCTGTGTGTAGTTTTGAACTTTTTGACAAAGTAGTGATAATTGCTGCAACATGAGGAATGAATCTGCTAAAGAGTCTCCTTCCATTCCTTCCATCTGCTGAACATTGCATCCATTTTCATAAATTCTTGTGTTTTTATATAAGGAATGTTTTTGATACCTATAGAGATACAGTTGATAAGTTAGCATATAAATGCAGCATGTTTATTCGGCTTAGTTGAAGCTTATGTAGAAATGTTGTTCGGATCAGATCTAATGTTGTTGTTGTTGTTTTTTTTTGTTTTTTATATTTGTTGAATGTGATAGTAAAGACATGGTTACTTGATTGCAAAGAAAAAAACAAGAAGTTTAGGTACATCAAACAAAAAAAAAAAAAAAAAAAAAAAGTTGAAGGGGCATTTTCAAAATTTTCAAAAGTTAAAAGGAACTCTTAAATATATTTTTTTTTTTTTTTTTTTTTTTTGTTGGTGCCTATCAGCCTATGTCCTTCCGACACCTGTCCTTTGAAATTTGATTAAAAAAGTTATAGATTTTTAACAGGGCCCAAAATCCACGTAGTAAGATGAGTCACGAGCATGTGACAGCTAATGACACCTTTAAACAACGTATAAGTATATAACTAATACCCCAAAGCTAATTTCAAGTTAGGGATAATTGCCTATATACTTCTCATACATTTAAAAATATTCGATTTTTTTTAAAAAAAAAATACCTCTCATATGTTCCACCGTTATTATAAAATATTCCTACAGTTATCTTCTGTTAAGTTAACTTGGATTAAACGTGAGTTAAATATCTACCACAGTTAAAAAAAAATAAAATGCCAATTTTGCCCTTAACTTAAAGGTAAATAAAAAATATTAGTAACGGTGAAGGGGTATATTGAAAAGGACCAAAAGTCAAAATATTTTGTGCCCCCGACTTCAAGGGCAAATAAGAAAAATAGTGATGGTGGAAGAGTATATTTAAAAGAGCAAAATAATAATTTTATTGAGATAACAGAGTTAAGGGTATTTTCAATATTAACCTTCTAGGAGGGGTAAATCGAAAAGTCGGAAATTTTTCTGGAATATATAAGCAATTGCCCCTTGAAATTATTTATCTGTTTATTTTCTTACTATTTCTAAAGGCTAAATTACAGAAAACCCTCTATAATAACCCGCTTTTTCACTTTCGCTCCCTAAGCGTTTAAACGCAGAACAGCATACGCATAAAATAGAAAGTATATGACTTGGCCCACTATAGTTAGGGTTTCGTTAGGGTTAGTTAGAAAATATTTTTTTTTTTTTTTTTTTTTTTTTTTTTTTTTTTTTTGAAAAATACCCTCCACCCTCTTTTTGGTTGTTGCGCCTCCCTCCGTCACGCCACCTCGCCGTCGTCGGAAAAAGGGTCGGGTTCGGAGCGGGTGATGGGGGAGGAGGCGGAGGAGTTGGTGTCGAGGCCGAAAAGGTAGTCGGGGGCCTAGGAGATGACGGAGGAGGCCTCGGAGCGGCCGCGCTCGAGGTGGGGCGGAACGGCGGGGGCGGAGCCGTTGAGGGCGTCGAGGAATCACTTGTCGGCGCCGACGTCGACGACGGAGCCGAAGGTCTCGGCGGGGGAGGAGGAGGAGGATGGGGGTGGGGGGGGGCGGGGGGAGGGGACGGCGAGGAGGAGAAAGAGGAGGAGGAGAATGAGAGAAGCTTGGAGAGGAGGAGGATGGCGAAAATGGCGAGGGGTAAAATGGTCATTTTACACACCGTAACCCTCCTATGAATATTTTTTATTTTATAGGGGGCAAAGTGTAGGTTTTTAAATATTAGGGGAGGAATGTAGAAAAGCGGGTTATTACATGGAGATTTTTAAATGATGATCAGAGTCAATGCCCCCAATTACCTCTTCCCCAAAACTACACGTGATTAATATAGTAACAATAATTAGTAATTCTCCATTGTTACATTATTATTATTATTATTATTATTAAAGGCAAGCCGACATGCTGCTCCGTTAACCAAAGGAACTGCAGAGCCATATCTTGGGCATGAGATTACCATGTCTAAGTCACATGGGAAGATTCTAGCTAGATCTTCGCCCGGTTGGTGTATCACATCTATGTATACGTTCATTGTATGTTCCAAATTTATTAGGCTCAATCTCTTATTATTATTATTATTATTATTATTATTATTTTGGAGGAGGAGAAGGTTGAGTAAACAAATATTTTTCATTGTAACCGTAGTCACAACAATATGTTTAAGGGTAAAATTTATCATCAACAGTTTCTGAATTTAAAAATGAACTATATTTTAATGTGAAATAATAATGTTTTAATAATTATGCTTGAAACTAAAGAGTGAGTGAATCATTTTGAAGGCAAACAAATATAATTGTTAAGATCAAATAAACAAATAGATTCTTTTTATTGTTAAGATCGGTGAAAGAAGAAGAAGCACAATTGATTTACGCATGCAGTACTGAAACTTAATTAAAAGTTTACTCAAGTTTTGTTGTAAACTATTCTTTGATACTTTAGGCAATGTACATCGATATTGATTGAAGACTTATACTTCATTCATTTTCAAAAACAATACGAAATAGAAACCTAATTTCCTAGACGAGGTAATTAGCTCTACTTTTATTCTTTAATAGGGCCTAATCTAACGGGTTAAAATTATTAAAACAAAAAACTTAGATAGTTAGACTTATACTCATAAGAGTATAGATAATTATATATATATATATATATATATAGTCTCTATTTTTGTGATTAAGTTGTAATGAGCAGCTGTAGTAAAAAGTCGGCAAAATTTAATATTCATAGCGTTACTGTGGTAGGGAGCTTAAAAAAAAGCTTTTAAAATGCTATTTTTTTTCAAAAAAAATAATATTTACGTATTTTAAAATATTATTATTAAAATACTGGCTTATTGAAGAGTTTTATACCCTATGGTCAAATTAAATAAGTATTAGAGTACGCACATGTTGCTGTTATAATGGACCTGAGACCCAAAGCCGTTTGGAGGCCAATTTCTCCACTCGAGGCAAAATAAAAGAAACTTTTTTTCACGTGTTACTCATATAATTATGTATCAAGTTAATCAAACAAAATGGTTTTATTTTTCTTTTTTTTTTTAAATAAAATGATTGGATGTATCTCAAACATAGCTAAATCAACATGCAGTTGAATCATGAGTTAATAGAGAAAAAAAAAACAAAAAAGAAGAAGCAACAGTTAATTAATTAATTTATATCTTCAATGACTAATTAATTGATGCTTCGCAATATTAAAAAAAAATACTTTAGCCAAACTACATGCACAGTTAATTATACCGTAGACTTTGGTTCTCGTGTGGCGCAAAAAGATTATGGTAAAGTACAATGTACCTGTGTTCATGATATGTTTCTCTCCAAATACTTATTTATTCATAAATTAAATTTAAGCTATCACCCCACTTTGAACAGAATCAACCTCAAGCTATAGAAAATCATCTCATCATATATATACAAGTTTATTATGAGATTGCACAAAATCAATACCATTGAGGCACATTGAAGAATATAAAAAAGTTTTTGGTTTTCCAATAGAGATTGATGCTTGACCAATTATATAGTATATTTTTTTTTTTTTTTGTGTGTGTTTGTACAATCATATACAAGAGGGGACAAACTCAAACCTACTTAGCTGAAATGGACAACCAAATTAGGTTACAAGTTTATACAACCAAAGCATTTCAAAGGTGCCAAGTAAGCGACATTTAATAGGAATTTAGTACCATCAAAATTTTAGAAATATGTTAAGTTTTCGCTGTCAGAAATCGACGCTGGTATATAATCGTACTTCTAAAAATCGGTGAATAATGTTTGCTTGGAAATAAAAAAGAAGAAGAAGAGGAGGAGATCGACGAGTTGTTTCATTAATTCCGCGCGTGTTCGTGACAGTTACAACCCATCAATATCAACTTGACATTTTAATGTCCGCAACTAGTTCTCACCTCTCCCCCCTCCAATTTACAAGAACAACCTGTGAGTGAGACCTAAAAAGATGGAGGTTTAGTTGCAACTACCAAAATTCTAGCTTTCCAAGACCATGCATGCATGATTCATGAACCAAGCCACAGAAAAATAAAAAAGGGCAAAATGAAAGTGATACTAAAAAGTTTCATATTTTGTTAGACAATTGGAGGGGGAATCTGCATACCTACAAACTGATTAATTTATGAGAAACTAGTTACAGGTCTAATCAATCTTATCTAATTACTCCCTTTTTATATACAAGTTCAAAACTAGTGATTTGGATTATCCACTTCAAATATTGATAAACATAATTAAGTTTGACTTCTTTTGGTGGTCTATAAAAATTTGACTTAGCTCGATCTGCTGCAGTTTCTACAATAATATTATTTTAGTGAATCGATTGCAACAAACACTCTACATTTTCATTAACATTACACCCCCTTTATCTACAACACACGCATACAAGTTTTAAAAAATAGAAAAGGCTCGTTGAGATCCTCTTAAAATAGCAAAGTTTTAAAAGGCTCATATGAGATTTCTTCGTTGGCAGAAGCGTCCAGATTTCACCAAACACGTTATTAAAGATGCTTACAACTTAGAGCAGAAGTAGAAGCCAGGTCAACAAGACCCTCTCGCCCTCTCTCTCAACTATAAAGTTATTTTTGAAAAATCTTTCACTTACTTAAAAAAACCCTCCCTTTATGTTATAATCTGCAAGTACGCAACCTCGGAAAAAGAGGACGACGAAATGGCGACGACCGAGGAGTTCTTTCGCTTAACGGTCATAATCTACAACACACGCATACAAGTTTTAAAAAATAGAAAAGGCTCGTTGAGATCCTCTTAAAATAGCAAAGTTTTAAAAGGCTCATATGAGATTTCTTCGTTGGCAGAAGCGTCCAGATTTCACCAAACACGTTATTAAAGATGCTTACAACTTAGAGCAGAAGTAGAAGCCAGGTCAACAAGACCCTCTCGCCCTCTCTCTCAACTATAAAGTTGTTTTTGAAAAATCTTTCACTTACTTAAAAAAACCCTCCCTTTATGTTATAATCTGCAAGTACGCAACCTCGGAAAAAGAGGACGACGAAATGGCGACGACCGAGGAGTTCTTTCGCTTAACGGTCATAATCTAATCTCAAACATTTTGTAAGAGTCACTTGCCCCCACCTTATAAATCTTTCCCCCGAATCTCGATCCGGATCTATATTGTTGCCTCATGCGCCAAACACGTATTTCGAGCACACGCAAAATGCTCTCACTAAGGTTTGCAATTAATCTCACTTCTGAATCTGCATTATTACACTGACCAACTTCGATTATAAAAAGAGAAATCTACAAGACCTTCCCTTTCAAAGCGGAGAACAAACATTGTTTCATTAGAAATTACATTTCAATCCATTAATTGATGCAAAGTCAGCATGATATGATTAATTTAATCTGGTTCCTGAATAAAATAACTTGGATATATTTCTCCATAATTTAAGGTCAATCATTGATAGTAATCGATTAAAATGTGATATTCGATAGCACCAGCTAACTGCTTAACGCAATACCAAAATAAAAGAAAGGTGTGCTTTGTACCGCTATAATTATATACTGCTAATATGCTGACATACTAATTTGTAGCGTGTAAATTAAACTTGTGACTTCATATGAAATTGCACGTCGATTGCATTACATGCCGTAGGTAAATACAACACGAAAATGTTCTATTTGTTTTGATAGTTGATACCAACGAGTCGATTAAGAAATATTTCGTGCAATTCCACTGAAAAACTAAGAAATATAGATGTATATTTCACTCCAACTCTTTTCGACGCAACAAAATTAATTAGTCTTCAATATCAAAAGATCCTAACTTATTCAGTGTAGATCAACATCCTTTCTCTTTCATAAGCAGAGAAAAAAAACGCATATTTGGGTTGCTTTTCTATTGGACCAAAGCATTTATCCACGTGGAATCCCAAGACCCTATAATCTAAACATATGCCTACTTTGCTTAGACCTACCGTACTTAGCGCAAGTAGTAAAAAATTTTGATAGTTGTTATATACTTTAAATTCAAAATTTAGCTACTTCACATTTTCGACTTAATTTATTTTTAAAAACAAAATATACGAAATAGATATCATGCTATATTTTTCTAAAAAAAATAGCGACAATAGAGTAAGATATATAGCATTTGGCTCGGGTATAAAGAGGGGGACAGAGATATCCCCTTTATACCCAAACAATATTTTGAGTTGGTTACAACCCGATATGGTGGGAACACTTGTCCCCACCCAGTGGTGGAGCAATTTGTTCCACCCCCTGGTATAAGATGAGATTTTTATTTTAAATTTAAATATAAATTTTTAAAATTGAAATTTATAAATTAAAATTTTAAATTTTATTAAAGTTTAAATTTTAAATTGGATATTTTAAAATTTTAAATTTTAAATTTGATATTTTTAGTTTTTAAATTTTAATTTTTTTATTTTATATCTTTGAAATTTAAATTTAGTCTTCAATTTAAAATTTGATATTTAAAATTTAAATTTAAATTTTTTATTTCAAATTTTAAAATTTAAAAATAAATTTTTAATTTAAAATTATAAGTTTAAAATTTAAAAATATAAATTTAATTATAGGAGTAATATTATTTGATTCTATTTATAACTACCAACTATTCCTCTTATTTTCAAAAACTATCCAAATATAATTTTTCTAGCCTAATATTTTTTATTACAATCAAAAAAATATTTTCGTTCCTGCAAAAATTTATACTTGTACCTATCCCCAGTATAACTAGTTCTTACTAATTCCCGATCCAAACGAAGCCATGCTCCAACCTCCCAAAACCAAAAAAAAAAAGAAAAAAAAATTAATTTCCCACCAGGACAACTGGTCAAATAGTTGAGCTTCAATTCTTGGCCCAAATCCTAATTTCCACAACCCTCTCTCTCTCTACATCTTCAAAAAATAATTAAAAAATATTATCAGATATATCCATATATATTTTTGAATTTCATATCAGCCACTCATTTCATCTCGCATATTATACAAATCTCCTAAAATATTATAGTTATACACCGTTGATAAGCCCGCGTACTTAGTGTGAAAGACTTTAATTAATTTATATATATAAAGATTAAAATATTGATGTGGTTGCTGATATATTAATGGGTCATAGAAAATCTCTTTTTATATCGAAATTGAAAATATATGATAACAGTACTGGTGTGTTAGGAGGAGGCAATAATTTCATCTCCCTCTCTCTCTCTGGAGGGAGCCAGAAAAGATATAGATAGGATACAACAGATAACTACATAAAGTTATTTATTATAAATAATTATAAAATATCTAAATATATGAAAAATAAAATTATTTATATAATACTTAAAGTTATTTATTATACTTAAAGTTTCATAGCCGTGTATAGTTTTATATATGCACACTGTGCATTTACTATTTTTCTATAGAAATAAAAAATAGAAAAAACTTCAAATATCATTCATGTGATTTCATACGTTCTCATTTTAGTACCCTGTGGCCTGAAGTGTATCAATTTAGTGTCTTGTGGTTTCATTTTTATCTTTTTATTATCGATTTTATTAATTTTTTTTATTAAATCAGTGACAAAGTTAAAATTAAAAGATACTAAAGTGAATATTCGATAAACTTAGGTGAAGTATCTGAAATTTTTTTTGTATTAATAAAAATATTGATAAAAAAGTAAAAATGAAACCACATAATACTAACTTGATATATTTTAAATCACAAAATACTAGAGTGAGAAACTGCGAAATTACAAGTGCTGAATCTGAAGTTTACTTAAAAAATAAGAGTAATGCTAGAGGTACATTCCAGTAGGAGTGTAAGATCTACACCTCATTCATCCAAAGGTAGGATGAAAGTATTTCCAAAAAATAAGGAAAGCCAATAACGTGTGGGCATGTGCCCACTGGGGTCCACACAGGCCCACACCCGCCACTGCTTTCTCTCTCTATCTATATCTCCTATCTGTTTATTATCCTTGGACAGAGTGTACCAAGTCAGCTGTGGACCACCTAAGGAATCTATCTATTCTCCGTCCTATTATTCCTGAAATTCTCTCAATTTTACCAAAAATAACTTTCAAAATCCACAAAACCAACTGTTTTATTATGAACAAAGAAATTAAATTTATAGGTAAATTATACTTTCTCAGAGTATGAGGTGCATGATATTTTAGTTCTTAAACTTTAATTTGGTATAATTTATAATTTTATTGTATAATTAAGTCTCGCAACTCATTTTATTTGACTAAATATTTATAAATCACTAATATGGAGATGACGTAGCTTTTTAATTATTATTACATCATCAGTCGTAACACTCCTATATTACTTTCGCACGCATTATTTGTTAAACAGAGGATTTGATTGCAACAACTTTAAATTTATAATTATTAAACTTTTTATCACTTGCGCCAGAAATAGTCTGTAATTCGCATAGTTTCTGACGCTTAAAAAAAAAAAAAGAAAAAAAAAAGGGCGATTTGGCACCGTCCACGGGCGCGATCACGGGTTGTTGCGTCGGTCTCACCGAGCTGACCCTCCACTTTCCCTTTCCCCAAACTGCTACCCCGAAACACACACGCACGCACACGCACACACATACATATGCTTCAATTAATTTAATCACTTAATTGATTGTTAATAACAATAATAATTAATATTTAATTTAATTAACATTTTATTTAAAACAATTGAATTAAATTAAATTTTACGACATTTATTTATTTATTATTATTAGTGTACAATAATTTACTACTGTGACGAGTTTCCGTGTTGGTTTCGCACATGGAAGCGGACTCTGTATGGCCTATTATATGATTGAGCATCGTCGGCTTCTCGGAATCAGTGGCCGTCCATGGCCCAACCGGTGGATCAGAACGGGCCGTGGTGGGCCACGTGTCTCTGGCCACCATTTGCGGGCTGATTACTCCCAGCACCCGGTGTATCCGTACTAACCATGCACCGGTGGCACATTTCACGATAAAAATGTTTAGGTAGATATAATTTATTATATTTTATGAATCTATGTATGAAAAAATTAATTTAATTTTTCAATTTTCAATGTTGTAATGTGGTTCATAACATGTACGGATACACCGGGAGTAGGGAATGGTGTGGCGGATTTAGGAGCTGAGAATCTTCCCGAAAATGGTAAATAATAAAGTTAAAAAAAAATTAAAAAAAAATGAAGGGCCTTACTAGTTGAGCCTGCTTCTTCTTGTGTTCAATCCTCTTCTTCCCCTTTTGAAGGTTCTTCTTCTTCTTCATCTCCATCTTCTGAGATTGGAGTGGGAAAAAGGAAAATTTCCCAAATCCCATCACATAGTTCGTGGTGGAGATCGCTTGCTTTGATCTCCACCTCGTAGTGTCTCTTGTGGGACTTCTCTTTGGCTCAGATAGGAACATAGAGTTTGATTTGTGGCGCTACTAACTCAAGGTATGCTTCACAATCTTGGATCTGTTTTGATCTGTTGATGTAGTTTTTGTGCGATCCATGGTGTTTTCGAGCTCAAAATTGCTTTTTGATGGGTTTGTGCGGGGTAATATAATCAATCGGAGATGCGAGAGAGGTTAAAATAGGGTTGGGTTTGGTTTGGTTTAGCTTGGTTTGACTCAGTTAGTGGGGACTGCTGCTTAGATTAGATCTTTTTGTTTATAACCTGTATGGGTTTGTTTCATATGATTCAGTGATTAGAGTGGTAGATATCTACATGTTCCTCTTTTACTCCTTTTTTCATTGATAAATGAGTAAAGTGCCTTGTAGATCAAGCATTAAAGAGCCAATTTCAAATGGTATGGGTTCCAAATTAAATACTAATGTAGTGCAAAAGATTACTAATGTAGTGCATAAGATTATACTTGCTAATTGCTAAAAGGTCCCTTTTTTCCCCCATGGATTTAGTTCAATTAGTCACATGTTGATCATTGATCTTATTGCAGGTTGATTGGAGTTTGTGATACTTGTGGGCGCTACTTAGCGCCCAAGATCCAATCTAATAGGCTAGGCTGAAAAAGCTAACTCTCCTGAACATATATATTTCTGATAGAAGATTTTGGGATAACTAAGACAAATATATTTCTGGTAGAAGAAGAATAAGAAATGTAATTTACTGTACAAGAAAATTCTATTTGATGCAGTGTGGCAGAGCCTTTTCAGTTGACCTTCTAAGGTATCTGTTGTCTGTGACGAGCTTTGGATGTTTGTGGTGCTGATAAAGAAGCCGCGATATTGAGCTTTGCGCAGAAGTATCAAATATGTTTGCTTTTCTTGATTTCCTTTGAGATCATGGATGGTTGACGTCAAAATCTTTGAATTGGCGGATGATCCTTAGTTCTTTGGGCAATCAAATACCCTGTGCCACTCTCTGCTGGATATCGTCTTGTATTATCGTTTCTCCAGTGAAATAGTGAAGAAATGGAAACTTTTACGGCTCCTGTCGCTGCAAAGCCTTATCTTTTCCCTTCTCTTGGACCCGCCCTAATGATCTCTATGGGGTATATTGACCTTGGGAAGTGGGTGGCAGCTGTCGACGGTGGGGTGCGTTTTGGATATGATCTTGTGCTACCAGTGCTCTTTTTCAACTTCACTGCAATTTTGTGCCAGTACCTCGCAACTTGTATTGGCATGGTCACTGGAAAAAATCTTGCAGAGGTAACTTTTGGCCCTTTTTCTCTTTTATTCTACATAATGTGTTGTTTCTGAAATCTGTGATTCGAAGCAAAAGATATCCTTATCATTGCTGAGTGAAAATTTGGGCAAATTTAGTTTTGGTGCTATGGAAGATGAAATCTTCCGAGTGTCATTGTGCCAATATAGGGAGGAGCCTTGAATTGGTCTAAAGAGGACTACTTTGAAACATTGTAACCTCTCTTGTTCACTTCTTAAAGAGGATTTGGAATGAACACACTCCAACAGAATTATCTGCTGCTAAGTCCCGGAATGGAAGCTAAAGTGCTGCCGTATTAAAATTAAGGGTAAACTTCAAATACCACCCCTGTGGTTTCGCACTTTCTCACTTTAGTACCCTGTGGTTTAAAGTGTATCAATTTAATACCATGTGGTTTCATTTTTTTCTTTTCGTCAGTTCCTCCGTTACATTTCGTTAAATTATATACTAAAAACTTCAAATACCCCAACTAGGTTTATCGAATATTCATTTTAATACCTTTTAGTTTTAACTTTGTCATTGATTTAACGAAAAAAAATTAGTGGAGGGGATAATAAAAAGAGAAAAAAGAAATCACGGAGTACTAAATTGATACACTTTAAACCATAGGATACTAACATAAAAAAGTGCAAAACCACAGGGGTGGTATTTGAAGTTTTCTCTAAAATTAACTATTTTTTGCCCATTCAAAGCATAGATATCTAGCTTTTGGAATCCCAATATTTCATATTATTTATATTAACGAGCACAATTTGCTCCGGTGCTGCCATGATATTAGTTTAGATTATTAAATGCCTTGTACATGACTGTACTAAAATTCTGGTGCAATCTATTTGTCGTATGGAGCAGATGTGCAGTGAGGAGTATTCCAGATCATCGTGCATACTTTTGGGAGTTCAAGCAGAGCTGTCCATGATTACTTCGGACCTTACAATGGTAAATTATGTGCTTCACTACTATGATATGCTACCCTTTGCTTGCTTCATTTTTGCAGCCCAGAATGCTTCAAATATCTTTGTTGACATGAGAGCACCTTTTCTAAAAATTTCAGATTTTGGGCATTGCACACGGATTAAATCTACTGTTTGATATTGACCTCATCACGTGCATCTGTTTTGCTAGTGTTGCTGCTATATTCCTTCCTCACTTTATTACTACTTTGGTAAGTTCTTACTTTTCTTTAACATTTGTCCACACAGCAGCTGAATAAATGATGCTTCTTCCTTGTTTCTACATGCTTTAGCTGCAGGACAACCAGGTCGCAGAAGCACTGTATGTTGGAATAGCAGGCTTTGCTTTGTTATGTTATGTTTTTGGAGTATTAGTTAGTCAGCCAGAAATTCCCCTGGTAATGAATGTTATTTTCCCTAAATTGAGCGGGGAGAGTGCATACTCCTTGATGGCTCTTCTTGGCGCAAATATAATGGCACACAACTTTTACATCCATTCTGCAGTCGTACAGGTAAAAGTTATAATAATTCTTATTTGGCTTATGAGATTGAACTTGTGCTATAAATCAAACTCCCGAAATTCTTTTAGTTGGCATTAGTTACATTCATTGTAGCTGCCTGTGCTTGTCAAAATATTTGTGGTTCTAAGTTTTCAGTGGCATTCTTTGTGCATGCTATATGTTAGTTAACTTTGATTCACCACAAGCTACTCATAGCTGCATATAGCTAGTTCCTTGCCAGAGGAGGTCTGGTAAGAACGTGCCATCCTCTTATTGTATTTGAGCACAATTAGCTATAATGTAATATTTGGAGCATTTTTTGCCTTTGCCATTTGACGTCAATCTCCATGGCCACATATGATTACACCATTGACGAATGTTTCAACTAGGAGTATAAACCTTTTCAAAGTGGAATTTGGATGAACATCAGAAATATGCTGCTACGACTTAATAATTCAGACTTAGATAAGTTTTCTTGATTTCTCTTCTAAATATTTTAAGGTTGTGTTTAGATGCTGCCGGTTTAAACTTGAGATAATTTAGTCACATCTAGAGTTGCTTTAAGAAGCTTCTTTTATTCAGTTACTCAGCTGCACTCAACTTGCAATGCATTTGCCAAACTACTGTTTCTCTGTGTTTTTTCAGTAGATAGCCTCTTACTTTACTTCTTTTTCATTATGAACTAACCATCTGATAAACGAGTGGGTGTTAGTGCTTATTTTTTCTTTCTGTCCTTTAAAGTGTTTTAGTCATCCATGGAAGTTTCTAGTAATAATCTTTGGCACGTAAGTAATTAAAGCCCTGATATCACAACTACCAAGCGTGAATGATGTAAAATTTGCAAATTGTTTTATGCTTGTCGTTGCAATTCTAAATTGTTCCTTACTGTCACTGCTTTGATTAATAACTTCTCTATTTTTGCTCTGTTACATTCTATTATGCTAAACGCCTCTTCAGAATTCTATCGATTTTCTAATGAAAAATTTTAATTTTTTTTTCACAGCAGCAGAGAAAACCCGATATTGTTGCTATCGGCGCCTTGTTTCATGATCACTTATTTGCTATCTTATTTATATTTACTGGCATTTTTCTGGTGAATTATGTACTGATGAACTCAGCAGCAGCTGTTTCCAGCAGTGCAGAAGTTCTGCTCAGTTTTCAGGATGTTTTTTTGCTGATGGACCAGGTTCAGGATACTTTCTTTTCGAGTATTAGTTTCGTACAGCATGTTTTGCACTTGCATTAATTGCTTCATTGGATAACCCATGCCGTGTATGTTGCAACAGATGCCTAAACAATATAGTTAGGCCTTAGTCAAAGTGTGTGCAGGACTACACTTTTAACTTATATTATTGAGGCATATCTTGACTATAAGGCTACTTTTATTTTTACTCATTTTCAATGCATTTCTCTCTTTAGATTGCTTTATGGTAGACAATTGCCCTTAAAAAGGTTATAGAAACTAATTGTTATTCGGTTAGAATCTTAATTGTATCTTTGTGATCTTATTTTTCTTTCTGGATCATATTATTTAAATTGCATCTAGGAGTTTCATGCTATTGGGCTTTGCATAAATGTTTAGTGAACAAATTCATATTTCCATTCATCAGAATTTATTTGTGATGTGATAGCTGCTGACATAATGTGCTTTCTCTTCCGTTGCAGATATTTAAAACTGCTATAGCACCAGTAGTGTTTTTTCTGGTCCTTTTCTTTGCTGGTCAGATCAATGCTTTAACATCAAACACTGGTGGAAAAGTGATCTTGCAACATTTGTTTGGCATGAACCTCTCTGTTTCGGCTCATCATCTGCTAGTTAAAGTTCTCGCCTTCATTCTGGCTCTCTACAGTGCAAAGGTGGCGGGTGCTGAAGGGATATATCAGTCACTGATTTTCTGTCAAGTTATGCAAGCTATGGTTCTTCCATCCTCTGTTATTCCCCTTTTCCGCATTGCTTCATCGAGACTGATAATGGGTGCCTTCAAGATCTCTTGGTATCTCGAAGTCCTGGCTTTATTTGCCTTTTTCGGATTGCTAGCATCAAACATAATTTTTATCATAGAGATGCTATTCGGGAATAGTGGTTGGATAAATAGCATTAAGGGAAGTACAGGAAGCAATTTTGTTGTCCCTTACACTGTCCTCCTTATTTCTTGTGCATCCATTGCTTTCACACTCTATTTGGCAGTTACACCCCTGAAATCTGCTAGTGAAGAACCAGATAATCAACTATGGATCTCTCCCACCCAGAAAAATTACGAGCCTTCTGAGAGTAGAGAGGTTAATAATACTCCAGAAAATATTGAGTTTGATGACGATCAGGTCTCTATGGTAGAATCTAACTTGGATAATCTGGTAGAGTCTCATCCCGACAAATCAACTGTAGAATATCAAGATCTTTCTGAAACAGCTGTTGAATCCGACCAAGACTCTAAACTATCTATTGATGGCACCAACACTAGTACTATAACTTGTGCTTCCCCAACATATCTTCCTGAAGAACCAAAGTTCCTCCTGGAGGAAACTTTGCCAGAAATAGTAAACAAGGCTTCACCTGGTAATTTACCAGATTCTATCAAAGTCGAAACGGAAGTGGAAGCACAAGCAGAGGTTTGCACTTCTAAAGAGAATGATGAAGCAGAAACTTTGGATTCCGATAAGTCTCTTAGAGGAACTTTTCCAACTTCAACAACTGACTATCCAGGATCTCTTACTAGTGTAAAGGAAAGTGGATGTGATGGGTTTATTGGAAGCGGAAGTTTGTCAAAAATCTCTGGATTGGGTCGTGCAGCAAGACGCCAATTTACAGGTATTTTGGATGAATTTTGGGGGAATTTATTCGATTTTCATGGTAAGCTCACGCAAGATGCAAGCATGAAGAAGCTTGATGTTCTGTTGGGTCTTGATTTAAGAGTTGTTGGGTCTTCGGCCAACTCAAGCGCTGAATTGTCCAAGAATCCCTTTAATGATGCAGATAAGGGACTTGATATTGCTGCAAACTCGAACAACTTCATGTCTCGTAGGCAAGGTAGAATTTCCAATTTGGACCTAAGTTATGGGCAGCAGATTGGTTCCTCGTCTTGGGCTCAGAACATGCAATTACCAAACACACAACTACACAACTCAAGCACCAGCATGCTTGAGGGTAGTGAGAAGTTGTATTCAAATTTCAATTTACCAGCTTATTCCGATACGCGGGATTACCAACCAGCGACCATACACGGCTATCAATTAGCATCCTATCTAAAAGGGTTAAGTGTAGGGCGATCTCCCTACTCTACTATATCACCGGACCCGCAATCAGCTTCTAAGCTTTCTTCATCCTTCATGACAAATTATGGAGATTCAGTTATGTATGCTCGTGGTCAGGATGCGCTTGGTTCGGATGCACTTGGTTCATTAGGAACGTCAGGTATACAGAGCCCAACTGCTGCTCAAATTTGCAGGCTGCAGGCTGAAAACCCCTATTATAATCCTTCACTGGTTGAACCTAGTGAGAGTGTTGGCTCTGGAGCATATACAAAAAAGTACCATACTTCACCTGACATATCTGCATTAATTTCAGCTAGTAGGAGCTCCTTGTTAAATGAAGGTAACTGGGGTGGGCCCATTGCGCCACGGCCTTCTCTAAGTAGGATGGCATCTGAGAGGTTACAATATGCAAACTCTATCTCTAGGACGGGAGTTCCGTTACCTTTCAATGAGCTTTCTCCACCCAGGCTTGATAGAGATGTTTTCTCATTGCAGTCGAATTTGAATTTGAATCCTGATTCCAAATCTCTTTGGTCGAGGCAACCTTTTGAGCAATTATTTGGTGTGACAAAAATGGATCAGAGTAGGGGAGATGGAGGGATTGGGGGAGTTGCTCATAGATTTAGCACAGCTGCCATGCAAACCTCTTATGCGGAAGCAGAAGCCAAACTACTTCAATCTCTCCAATGTTGCATTACGAAACTGTTGAAATTAGAAGGTTCAGAATGGCTCTTTAAACAGAATGGTGGGTGTGATGAAGAGCTGATTGATCGAGTGGCTTCAGCTGAGAGATGGTTACGAGGAGATACAAGTGAGATCAATCAGATTTACATGGGAGAGCCTCAGCATTTGGCTTCTCCTGATCAGAAGTTCGGTTCCGTGCAGAGGGGCGAAGAGTCGGAAGCCCTATATGGTCAGCCATTGCCTAATTGTGGAGATAATTGTGTGTGGCGGGCAGCTCTGGTGACGAGTTTCGGTGTTTGGTGCGTTCGCCGTATCTTGGAGCTATCACTTGTAGAGAGCCGGCCAGAGCTTTGGGGCAAGTATACTTATGTTCTAAACCGCCTTCAGGTAAATATTTCAAATTATTAAGTAATTTCACCAATGAAATTCACTAATACTATAGAGTTAGACCTCAATAATATATACTATATCTATACATTATCAATGTCTTTTTTCTCTTCAACGTTGTTGCATCTTTTTTCAATTGAATTTTGCCCCCCTTCATTTTCCTGGCAGTTACCAATCTTCACTCGATTTCTGTGGTTTCTCCTGGTTGAATGGATTTATTAACTGTTATATTAACTATCTATTGTTTTCCTTGGTAGTCCTTTTCCCCTTCACTAACTCGGCATTAACCTCTTAAAATACTAGTAAGCTTTCCGCGAAGCTGGAATTTTCGCTGGTTGGATTTTCCCTCGAGCATCTATTTTCCCCGTGAATCTCCACAAAAAATCTCATCTGCTTGATATATGTTCTATGATATCACTAATCAATAAATAACTATTTTCATTGATCTTTCATCTAAAAGACTAGAACAGTGCATTGACCTTTTCTATCACACAGGGAATTCTCGACCAAGCATTTTGTAAGCCCCGGCAATCCCTCCTAACATGCTCATGTATTGAGCTCTCGGGAAAGGACATGAGAAATCTCACCAAGCCATTGCAGAATGGGCAATCATTATCTACACTTGGTAAACCAATCAGAGGGTCCTTCACAACTGCAAGTGTGGTCCTCGAGATCATCAAGGATGTCGAGATTGCTGTTTCTGGTCGCAAGGGCCGGACGGGAACTGCGGCCGGGGACGTCGCATTCCCAAAAGGTAAAGAGAACTTGGCATCTGTACTGAAGCGGTACAAGCGGCGGCTCTCCAACAAGTCGTCAGGTGCCCACGAAGGTACTACATCTCGGAAGGCCACTTCGTCGGGTTCCTTGGTCTTATAGCGTTCAACAAAATGTCGGTTTTGCTTTATTCGAAAGAGTCATGGGTTTTTTTCGTTGGAAAACGTTCTTACTGGGGATCAGAGACTCTTCTTCCATTGTCCATGCCAAGTTCTCTCCTCTGTTTTTTTTTTGTTTTTTTTTTTCATCTTTCCCTGTATGTTGTTGTATAACAAGTCGAAAGGAACAATAGTTTAAGAAAGGATGAAGAAATATAGGGGCTGGTGCATTTTCATGTTCGCCCTGCTAATATTTTTCCATTGCTTGTATGTTGGTGGATCCATGCGTGCAAACTTCGTCTTATTTTAAGTGGGTATTGAGGTTGTGTATTTTTTTTTTCCCACTTTGTTTTATAGATAGATGGTGAATTAATGTATTTGTTGCTCATAATGCATTCGTTGGAGATTAACTAGCTCATTTGAATCATAGTTGTTAACTTTTTTTTGTTAAGTATTCATTTTCCAAAATTACGTTTCATGGTATGCGTTTTGAGTGTTTCTATCAGGGTTATGGTTCAAAATATTCCAATGATGAACATTATCTTAAACAGTATCTTAATAGCGGAACCTCTCTCTACTATTGGATAGCACTCAATACTGCTTTGAGATTCGCGTCAAGTGCCATCTACCAATAGAAAAGGATGTATCCCATGGGATGTAACCCATATGATTCAATCTGAAGAGATTAGAAAATGGAGGGAGGCAATAGAGGAAAAGCAGGACACCCTGCACGGCCACCATTCAGATACAGAAATCAATGTCCCTACAAGTCTTAACATTGTGCAGGAAACAAGGTTAAGATACCCAATTATACAATCTTTACAAGATCATCTTTACATTGTTAGAAATGCTATCCACAAATAGACAACATAAAAACTGCACAGCTTGTACTTTTACAACTTTCCATTTACACGAGGAATTTTTTAGGGGGTATGCCAATTTCAAAAGATACATGATTCAAATGCTCGAATGCTTTATGGTCATTAAGCAACCAAGGAATTAATGATAACGATTGACAAGGCCCTCACAATCGCCAAAATTAAGATCTCTGTATGAATTCGCCTATTTCCTTCAAAACATTAAAAAAAAGAGAAGTGGAGAGAACGAACCTCAAGCAGTTATTCCGAATTTGCTGTTAATTTGCACGTTGGAAATTACCCTGAATAGAGAAAATTGACCTTACCCTTTGGTTGAACTTGTACAATGCAGTGACTGATCCTTTTCATCCTCCTTTTTTACTCGAGAAGTCATTCTCAACATCCAAAAGGCAGTATTTAACACCATCGTCAGATTCTACACTCTCAGATGTGCGTGGAGTATCAGTTCCAATTTCGGCATCTTCTCCCCTGACAACAGATGATTGAATGTGTCCAGAGGCACCAATGATAGGTATATTGGGGCGGTTTAGGCTCAAAGATTGCTCCTTAGGTAACATTTGTGATTTCCTTTCGTTAGCTTGAACCAAGTCAGTCACTCTAACCTGATAAGGTATCATTTCAAATATCTTATTATCTAATACATCTCTTGAAAATATCAAAATAGAGGCATCTATCTAGGCCCAAGTACCTGCAATGGCTTCATGACGTCGGATTCTCGGTCTTCAACTCTCTCAAGTGCCTCTTGAGCTTGTATCTCCATTGAGTCTCTCACAAGCTTACTCAAGAAAGTCACATCATCGGACATGACGCCTAGCCCCTTCAAGAGCATTGAGCCTAATTGCAAGCTAGTCTGCAGCAAGAGAATAATATAAAACAGAAGGGTGCCGAGAGAATTTCAATCAGTTATTAGAAACAAAGTTCGAAGTTGCATTATAACTCTACCTCTGCATTTGCGAGAATGGCTTCTGTTGCACCTGCTTTCTTTAGATCTAGAAGATGGGCAAGATCCTTAGCTCTCGCATATATAGGAACCTGAGAATCAATCTTCAGTAAGAAGAGAAATGAATTAAATCTTATTTTCTTTTTCTCTTTTTTTAGCAACATGATGCCTTTTTAGGTAATCCATTGCCTTTCATGTTAGGATTCATTAAGGTTAAATAACATATTCAATCTCACTGATAAGTACAATCAGTATGCCGTCATTAAACCATAATATATCACCATGCACACGAAAAATGGAATTACTTCCAGAAATATTCGCATCCAGGCCCAACATTCCACAAAAACAAAAAGACAAACAGAGAACAAAATCTAAACACTGTTTAACGAGGAGTCAAATGTTACCCCAGGAAAAGCAAGCCGTATTCTTTGAACTGCCTCAATTGTCTTCTCTCTTCCAGTATACATTATCAAGACAGCTTTAGGAGAAGATATACCAGCCGACTGCAGAACAGCTGGCCGTGATCCATCTCCATATAGTATCGAAAACCCCGATTTTCGAGCTGCCTGATTCAAACCAGAAAGAGCATTCTAGTAATTTCCAAGGGTAGAGAGCAACTGCTGGTAAAGCTAGGTTTGGTTGGGAAACTCCTTTTCTAACCTTTACTACACCAGGATTTAGATCAAAGGCGACGTAAGGCCATCCTGCATTATCACCGTCCAGTCCAGAAGCTAATGGAGTAGATAGAAAATTGGCAAGAACCTGCAGTTTAATAATATATATTTAGAAATTAAAGATCTCATAATAGAGCCATACCTTAGTGAGTTTTACACTTTCATACCTGTCCCATTTGCCCAAATCCAAGAATGACCACAGGTTCAGTTGCATCAAAGTTCACCATCTCAGCCGCTTTCTGTCAAAGATCTAAAAGCTTTACAAGACTGTAGTATTCAAAGAGAATATCCAACCTTTTGTATATTAGGCATGGAAAGCATAAACTGGTCACATACTTCTTTTACTTGAAACTTCTCATCAATAATTTCAGCAGCTTTCTTTCCGATTTCGTTGAGTAAAGGAGTTAATGCCATTGACAAAACGACGACTATTATAAGAAGTTTGTTCAACTCGAGCGGCAGAACCCCAAGCCTGTTTGAAAAATAAAGCAACTTAGAACAAACCAAAAAAGGGACTAAGTGGGTACGCCTTATAAATTGCATCTTACACATTAACCGACCTGTTTGCTAAAGAAAATACCACGAAACCAAACTCGCCTCCTTGAGAAAGAAGTAAGCCAATCCTTATACTTTCTTGTAAAGTTAATCCAACGCGTGGACCAATTGCAGTTATTATCAATGTCTTAATTACAATCAGACCTCCCAAGAGCGATAGAACATTTGGCCACTCGCGGAAAAGAAGCTGCACAAAAGAAACTATCAATGTAAGTTTTGATCAAATCCAACTGTAGGTGCAATGTTCTAGATACTATTAGAACTACAAAACAGCAATTATTTATATGTTTACGCTGTCTAAAAATAAAAGAAATTATAGTACAGAAAGAGGAAGAAAACACCAAGTCCACAGCAAGTCCCCGTATTCCGTTGAATTGAGATATTGAGTTTGATCTTTGAAGCAGCAATTTTACTTTCTTTTCCACAATTTCTTAATAATTCAATATTTTTAAATTTTTAATAGTGACTACTGCATTTCAAACAATATTCGTATTAAAACAAAAATGATATGAATGGATTTGCAATCATTCCTATTCAACTTCATTTCCAAAGGCAAAAATTTAGGTCTTAGAGATGTCAGATGGATGTAGGTCTTAGATGTGGATGTATGGATAAAATAAAAGTAGACATCTACTTACGAAAATAATGATGACTAACCTGCATATCAATAGATGTCCCTGTTGTCACAAAAAATAATCCAAGCAATAACCCTCTGAAGGGCCTTATGTCAGCTTCAATTTGCGTACGGAAATTTGTTTCTGCAAGAAGGGCTCCAGCGAGAAATGCTCCTAGCTAGATGATAGCACATTCATTAGCATGTCTAACAGGACTAAACATAAGGGGCTCTGACATACATATCAGATAAAATATGTTTGTCATATGTCCTCCTCAAAGTATAATTTCTGAAAAACACTCTAATGTTGTGAGGTGCCGTCCAATTTATGGGGAAAAGTTGGTTTTCTATTAGAAAACAATTCCTTAACGAGAGAAATGTTTGCAAGTGCAAAGGTACATAAGTAAGAAATTAAGTTTTTGAAGGGCATGTACAAATATTTAGATTTCACAGGGGTCTACATGTAAATATCTCTAAACAGAAAAGAACAGCCTACTTCATGACTTTCATTGAATATCTACCGTGTCACTAAAACCCAATTTCTGGGTAAGAAGCGAAGTCCCTGAAACTGTAAGTAGACAAAGAGCAACAAATGCTTCCGAGCTCCTTGACTCTGCAACAACCTGCAAAAAGGTAATTATAAGATGCAGTAATGCCATCTTTTAATCAACCAATCATGAAATTTGTCTTTCAAAGATGGTTACTTCAAAGACGCGCCGAAGAAGGTATTTTCCTCCAAGAGAAAGTAGACCTAGTCCACCTAAAGCTTTCAAGCTCTCACTTGCTAACATTGGCAAAATACTGTTATCAACAGCAGTCTGCAGTTAAAAAAACCAAAACAGGGTAATACTACTTTATTTTGAGACAATAAGTTTTTTTGATTTATGTACATGTAACTATATAAAATATATGAGCTGATGGAAAATTCACAAAATAAAAGAAAAAACTAATTTTGTTCATGCTGCAGCATTTGTACATTATAAAAATATTACAAATTCTCATAGCAATGATATGAAAATCGATGGAGCTGACACTCTTACATCCTATATAGCACAGAGTGCAGAATACCATGCATCTGGTATTTCTCGAAATATTTTTTTGAAAACAAAGCTGAAATTTAAGACAGCTTATCTCTGAATTCTCTTTTTGTTGACATAACAAGAAACGTATTTGATTGGAACATGTGTGCAGTGGTACCCAAAAAGGAGCTTGCTTCTGTGTCAAATTATTTTATGGGCTAACCTTTTTCATACCTGATTCTCTAGCACCGGAAGTATCACTAGTAGAGGGACAACAGCTATGTCCTGCAAGAATCAAACAATGGTAGCAATCATCACGCAGACAGCAAAGTTCAGAATTATATCGTGCGATTTTACAGACATCACGGTAGAATATTAAAGAAATTTTTTTCAAAAAAAAGATATCTATTAAGGAGAATTCTCATATAGTTTACCTGAAAAAGAAGAATTCCCAGAGTAGCGGAACCAAATCGGGTAGGGAGCTCACCTTTCTCTGCAAGAAGCTGCAAGAAGACTTGCAATTTTAGAGCAACAAGTTGGTGCATGTCTTTGATGTTGCCATCTTGTGGAAAGAGGACACTACCATTCATACAGCCAATAAAGGAATGCATTCTTGTGATGTCCTAATGCCCTTAGAATAAAACTTTCGGCTAGAAAAGAAGACAGTCAAATTTTGTGACGAACAATGTCATTCTGAAATTTCCTTCACATCAAACATCATTTTAGTTGTGTTCTTCTCTTATAATGACAATGATATTTCCTCTTTCCACCGTATGATGTTTTCTATCAGACACTACTTGTTTCTTTGATGTTGATTTATGTGTAAAATTAACCAAGTATAAAAGACCATGCCATAGAAGTTATACAGAGTGAAGCTATTATCCAACATCCAATTTCTAAAATATCTAAAATTATCATTGTCAAGTTCACCACTTAAGTTTGTGTCATTAAAATGTTTTGGAAAGTTTTCATGACATCTATATGCGTATCAACTGGTTCATCTCATAACAAGTGAAACACGCTAAAGCACTAGCTTCTTTCCAAATACCATAACTAAGTATTTAACAATGTGAAAGCAAGCACATTTCCCATTAGAGAAAAGACAATGTTCCAACTAGTATGCGGCATGCACATTGTGAGGCTGTTTCTTTTCCTGTCACATTTAACAGGATCAACATAGCAAGTGAGCTTGTGGCATGTCTAAGGCAGGGTGGATACCCAATTATAATTACTTAAACTGCAACTCGAAATTAAATGATAATAATTCTTACCTGTAAAACAAAAGCAGAAGAAGATAACGAAAGAGCGGCTCCAATTACTATGGCTTCATCAACACTACGAATATTTACCTGCAATTCACACAAACGAACATAGATAAATGCTCCAAAGACACGAGCAGAAATTGCACGATCTGAATAGTATAACACCCATTATTTTCTTTCATATAATAAGAATACTACGAGCTCCTCACAACATAAATTGCATCGTATACTTCATCCTGACTTGCCAGGATCAGATAACCGGGACTCTTCCTAAATTAGCACAAATATCACTTTGTAGCCAATGCAAAAGAGCAAACAGCTCTAACGCATAGATTTGACTTTCTTAATATTTGCTCTCCGATATGAATTATCAGATTGTCAAAGATGAAATTTAATATGTTCAATTAAATTTTACAAAAGAAATACCTGGAAAATATAAGGAAACTATAAAGTTGGTTAGGGATCTTACATATTGGATAACTAGGAACAAACAAAATAATACAAAGTCTTGTAAAACTCACAAGATTTTAAGTTCTAGAAGTAATTCCTTACCAGGTCAGGTCTTGAATGAAAAAGGAACTCCAAAATTTTTGTTCCAATAGCACCATTAGGAGGAAGCTCAAATGCCGTAAAAGCAAGAGTAGACAAAAGAACCTTCAGTACACAGGAAAGAAAAACAAATTAACTTCTTATACGCGGAAACTGCCTAACCATGTTAATTTATCAACATTCTAAGCTGTGGATAGAACTCAAGAAAACTATAGATCTCCTAAGACCCAATCAACAGAAGCAAAAGTAACTAACAATAAGGCAGCTAAATTGTGATGAAGAAGGGGAATGCTCAGACATAAAATAAGAAAAGATAGGGATGGAAATGCTAAAGAAAAGATTAACAAATAACTCGTATTCATTTGAACGGTACAATTACAGTATAATTAAAATTAGATAGCAAAACTACTATCCTATTCAATCAGAGTGGCTTATATTTCCTTTTCATTCAGATTATGATCATATTACTTGGCAGGTAGATGATGTACATGGTAAAAAAGCAAGAAAATATGATAGACATTCTGGACAAGAAGCATAGCTTATTTGTAATGTCAAAAAATGCAAAAGAATTACGGTTTTGAGATGAGGTGAATAGTTTTCCCTCCATCAAATATGTTGAGTCAATGCATGGACAAGGCAAGATAATAAGAGCAATATCATAAATACCAAGGGTTTGGAGTAGTACAAACAAAGGTAAATACAAGCAAAGGCAGAATACAATGTTTCCCAGGCAGAAATAGATATAGGTATTCTCATGATATTCTACCGTGCTCTAATATTGAAATGGTCACTCTCATGTTTGCATAAAAAAAGGAAAACAAGGCGGTAATGTTATATATATTTGATATATCAGACATGCGCTCATTAAATAACTCAGAAGCCAAACATTAGTGGCAACAAAGAACAATATTTTCACATGTAACCTGAGGTAATCCCATGCCAAAGGCATATTTTGCGAGAGCTCTCAAGCGAGCCAAAGAAAGCTCCAATCCCATTTCAAACAGCTGCAAAAGAATTGAAATGTTTATCAAATAGCATTTGTTAAGCATGAACTGAGCATGTCAAAAACACAAACCACGGAAAAAAAAAAATAATTATTCCAACCTTATAAAGTACTATAGAGTATAGACAATTGATGGCAGATCACTTGAAATTTGTCAGAGATTCAAAAACAAAGTAACAGCAAAAACAGTCACACATAATGACAATGCTGACTCTTAAATCATGAATATACTTACAGGTACGTCAAAACTTGATAACTAGAGTTGAGGCAAAAAAAAACAGGGGCTAGCATCAAGTGGTCAAATGCACATCAGGAGATGGAACCATTTTTAAGCGAAAAAAATTTGAAAGTTACACTACAACTCAGGGCAAATGGACATTTCTGAATAGCCATGAAGGATATATTACAGAAAAGACTCCAACACTGTTTAATAAATGGTATGACACTACGACATAGACCTGCTTCCCCTAAGTGAACTCTTTGACTATTCACATGCTTTATACTATTGACAGCCACTATCCTGGCCTGGATGCATAACATTCTTAGAACATAAAAAGCTGTGAAAGAAAAAGGGCTATATACAAAGAAGTCTCTGTCAAGGATATTTTTCGTCATCATAGCTACATGATTGACAACCACTATCCTAATCCAACCAATTCAGAATACATGTGAAATACATTATAGAAGTTTTCGTGGCACAAAAATCTACCTGCAGTAAAAATAATGGTTGATGAAATGATAATTTCATATGAAGTGCAAATCATTTTTAACTGTAATGAAACATATCTTAGTGTATACAGATAGAAGCTGTACCAGGAAAAGTATCCCCCATTCTGACAAAATTTTAACATCTGTGAGATTTCTGATAAAGCCAAACTGATTAAGCACAACACCAGCACAAAAGAAACCAAGTATCTGCAAGAAACAAACAAACGAAAAACAGATGATCAAGATGATGCTTTTTTTTTACAATGATGATGGAATTCATGAACAAAAGAACAGAAACTTGACTAAGCGAGTCGATCTACGGTTGAACAAACTGCACTTTACACGTATACCTTGCATTTAGATTGTGCCATCTAATCTAGAAGGCATATGTCCAGATTTCAAAGTTTTAGAAGTATGTATGCAATATTTGGGCTTTGTGACGTGTTTATGAGCAAACATCCGAAATCCAAAAAAATGGAGTACGTACGTGGGATAATCACTTTTTCAAGGGTACATGTGGCAAGAACTTCGAGTAGAAAAGGCAAATGTTTCTGGGCCTCTGGCTCCATTACTTATTTAGAGTTTTTCAAAATAGGCTACAAAACAAAGTAGTGCTAATTTTGTGTCAAAGAACCTCTGTGTAATTTTTCAGACGATAAAATCTGAAAGGAAAAGGAATATAAAGAAACGATAAAAAGAAGATAAAAATTGCAAAGGTGCTTAAAGTAGAAATTATATGACAAAATTATGCTATCAAAAGAGACTTACAGGACTAGCTCTAATAGTCTTGAATGCAGGTACAATCAAAACTGTCACCGCCAGAAATGTAAGAGTATCAAACCCTAAATCATTGATTACATCGACGGCACTAGCAATATCAAGCTCCGCATTTATTTGGAATTTTCTTCGACAAGCTTTTCTGCTGTAGTAAGGAACTCTCCAACCGAAATTCACGTGAACTAGATCTTTATGCAGACCCTTTGAATAGTGCATTGGCCTAATTCTTTGAAGGCCATGTCTACGAGACACAGATGACAAGTGAAGAGCCACTTTTGGTTCATAACAACAAGATACATTAGTAAATAACTTATAGTGATTTGGGTACATGCAGTTCCGAGCCATTACTGAATATACTTGATACCCATGAAGACCTTCCTGCCATAAAATATCGCAAAAGATTAGAACATCTGAACTTAGATATCAACAACAGGACGTGGAGTGGGAAGGCGGGTAATTCATGGAGAAGGGACCAATATACTATAATTTACAGCTAGGGCCTGTTCTGCTGTGCAGTGCTGTTTGATGGTGCGCTGTGGATAGCTATTAGAAGAAGCACTATGAGCCTGTTTGGCCTAGCTTCATTGCAGGGCCACAAACTGCAGCGCAGTGTGGCGACGGAAAGCTCCAAGTTTGGAGCTGGTTTTTGCAATTTCCTTCCACACTGCAGCCAAGAACGTGATTGCGAACGATGAGCTTCCGCCGTTGCGCGCAGCAGAGTCGGGCCAAATATGCCCGATATTAAGTTCCCTAAGCAGCTTCTCTACACCGCAGAATCAGAAGATCTGAATTAGAACTTCAGCTCTCGGAACTCAAAACAATCCAGCTTCCGGCAAAAGCAGAAGCCGAGCCAAACAAGCCCTAAACTTTTAGTAGCTTGAAGCCCACCACATCCAACAAATTGCACAAACGTGTTCGCGATAATGCCTATGATAAGCGATCACAAACCAAACCATCACTCCACAATCATCCTTCATCAAAAACAGAACCTTTAGAACCCTAGACGAGAAAGCGAAGGCTACGCCGCTAAAAAAATCGCTTCCTGAAAGAATCACCTTGCTGGCGCATTGGAACTCGGCCATGGCTCAGCTCAGCACGCGGAAGCGAGACTCCGCAACAAAAATCTCATATTCGGGGGGAATCAGAGGTCGACATGGCGTATGAGGGAGAAGGGTCCCGCGAAGTAGGGTATGGGACGACGAAGCCCTCTTCTTTTGGAAACGCCCTCGTTTTTTAGAGATATTGATTCGCCATTTCGATTATCCACGAGTGATTGAGAGAGGGGGAAGAAGAAGAAGACAAAGTGGAAGAGGAAGAGGTGAAGAAGAGAGCCGCGCGGGCTACGGCAGGTCCTCAAACTACTTTGGCTGTGAAATTTTCGTCCTCCAAGTTTATTTTATTTTATTTTATTTTAAAATTTTTTTTTAATTCAGTTACGGTTTTTTTTTGCAAATAGTCTCCTGACTTTTTATATTTTAAAAAATATCCCCATTATAAAATTAATTACAAAATATTTTCTCTCGGTAGCATGGCCATGTCCGGTACCAGCGAGTAAGGGGTACAGAAGAACTTCAGTGTTTAAGTTGAGCAGTGAATCATTCATCGTGTCCAATACAATTAAGTTTCAGAAACTTAGTCATTTTTTGGCTAAGTTTGGGGTATTTGTATTGAATGATTAAACATGTTGACTTAGCGTATATTTATTCCCGACAGCGTGGCCATTTGAATAACTTTTATTAAAAAGCGAGAAATATTATTTTAATTTTATGATGAAATTATTTGTCAAAATAAAAAAAATCGGAGGCTATTTGCAAAAAAAGCCTATTTAGTTATAATATAACAATATTATTATATTTTATGAAACTATATTAATGTAAAAAAATTGAACTAAAAAATATGGCCAGCTCAAGGACCAAAATATGGTCTTCCTTGTACTTTGGAGATCAAAAGTGTAATCTAACCTTTTTATTATTGTTATTATTATTTAAAAAACTAATTATAATCTCTACGGATATAGTTCAAAATTAAAAATAAGCAATTTGAAAGGATGCGATTTAAAACCAAAAATTTTAAACATTATCATTTGTAAATACATTTCAAATTATAAATCTTATTGTGATCCAACATCTTATTGGTCGTTTTATAACGCTTTTTTTTTTTACAAAAAATCAGGTCAAAAAGATTTTTTTTTGTATTTAATTTTACTAATTTATATTTGACAAAAGTCATTACAAAATTATTGTGACATAAATAATTATTTTTTTGTTCATGTAAGGATCACGCTGGACATAAAGGACCAACTAAAAATTTTAAATTAAACACGATACCTTATTTACATATTCAAGAGCACGACAATTGAATTAATAGTTTTTTTTTTACTAAGTCACAATAAATTTTTTTAAAATTTTTTGAGCTGTTAAGTCAAAAACAGAGCGAGTAGTTTAATTATCATGGTTTAAAACACAATAAATAAATTTTCGTGTTCAACTTAAACAGTTTTTTTTTTTTAAAAAAAAAGGCACAGGCGGAGCATTATCCATGTTCTACGCCGTAACGGTTGACCGAACCAACACCAACACGACACGACACGAAACGCCACGACTGCACAATAACGTAACGGGGCGCGCGAACGGACACCTCGTGTTCCGTTACGATCGGCGCTGCGTACCGTTATCTTCCGTTACTATCGGCGACATTTTTATTATTTTTTTATTCTCGCCTCTCCTCTTCCTCACCTTTTCAGGACCAAATCCACCGATCCTTTGGCGACGATCCGACACGCGATCGCGGCGATACGAGGCCGCCGATATTTCGGGCGGTATATCGGAGAAAACGAATCGGAGCGACGGAGAAGGAGAGCGGTGGGAGAAGAGATTTGAGCTTCGGATTCGATTTCGACGTTCCTCATAATCGGAGGTATATGATTTATTTCTCTTATATCGATTAACTAGAGGGGATAGTTGTGTTAAAATTATCAAAGATCATTTTAATTTTGGAGCCTCGTGTTACAATTTGGGGGTGTTTGGATTCACTGTGAATTCTCAGTTTCTGAGTTAGTAGCAGAGTGTTTAGTTTAGTTCCAAATAGGTTTTTGGTTGGATTGTATAATAAAATTTTGAAAAAACCTACTCGGAGAAGCTGGTAAAGTGCTTTAAAAATTTTCGGACTCTGTAAAGCATCAGAGTGGTTGCATTCGGACAATGAGTTCCCAAACTAGGCCCGTGTTTAAAGCGCTTTACTAAGAAGATGCTGAAACATAATATGACTGATGAGAATGTCAGTGTTACTGTTCGGCTTCGCCTTGAGCATTTTGAGTTGCATTGTCATCCAAGTTATTGATACTAGGAAGTCGGTACGAGTCTTAACATGTAGTATCGGAGCTACTCTAAATCCCGTGTTCGTATTTTCGTGGCCACTTAATCATGCTTCTGACGCTAGTATGGCGAGCTGTTATGTTTTCAAAAACCTATTGTGGAGTTTTATTCGGATTCAACATCTGTGATTGAGTCCGGTGTGAACATCATAACTTGAACGAACGCTATTATGCGATTTATATCCGTGTTTTAGTGTTCTTCCTTATTGGCTTCTTGCTGCGTTATCACGGTGTTCTCATGCTTTTCGCTTCGGATGCGATTCTGCAGATTGCTAAGATTTTCAAGTTTGTGTAGAGCGCAATGCCTCGCGAGTTGGACATAGGGTGGCAGCATGGTACGATGATTGGGGGGCACAGACACCACGTGCAATGCAACTACTGCCACCGGACTATGATTGGCGGCATCACCAGGTTCAAGAAGCACTTGGCGAGCAAACGAGGTGAGATTAGGGGCTGTGAGGCTGTTCCCAAGGAAGTGAGAGAGATGATAAAGAAGCATCTGGCTATGTCAAAGCCAAGGAAAAGTAAAGAAAGGAAGCATAGAGGTACAAAGGTGGGAGCTCTTGTGGTGCAACATTCCTTGGATAGTAATGTAGAGTTACATGCATCGGATCTGGATCTGGCTAATGCTAGAGAAGAACATGCAGCCGTTCGTGATGAAGTTGAGAGTATGAGCACAAACTCTTTTCTGGCTTATTTCCATTATGTTATAGATATTTAAAAATTTTCGTCAAATTATGAATCAATCATTGAGAGCTAGTTTGGTGCTTTAATAAAACTTTTTTGCAAACTGTAATGAGATCTTAAAGAGGTAATTTTGTGTGATGTGTAGTTAACTATATCTGGAGGCTTCACTCAGGCAAGTTGTAATTGTTAAACAGTGTTGTTCTATCCTCTTCAAAATCTGGACGGTCAAAATCTGGAGGGTTTTATATAATGCATGTAATCTTTTGAATCGTATTATAATCGTTTTAAACTGAACTAAGTCAATTTCTTCAGAGGTCTTCTTTCTTTTGAGTCTTCTTAAAATGACACTAGGCATTAGCAAAAGTGAGACTATAGCTGTGAATATTGAATGTTCTCAACTTGGTCATTGTTATCTCTTCGGTTATTTTGTTGCATTGCTTCTACAATACGTCGAAGCGTTATTTTCTTTACTTTTTTATTGCTATTTTCTTACCTTTGTGGTGTACATCCTAAATTAGCGAACCGACACATAAATCTTGGGAGAAGTGAGGTCTTTGATGCCTTCTCCAGTGTTCCACACAAGGATGAGCAAGTATGTAGTTGACATTTCAGTATTTCTGAATTATCCTTTTCTTTATGTTATTGTGAATCTATTCTCTGCTCATGTTCTAGTACCCTATAAATCCTCGTTTTCACTTTGCAATTGCTCGTCCTCTGCATAATTGTGAAGGGCTTTGCACCCCCTCGAGCCACTGATCTTGGATGGTCGCATGGAAAAATGGTGGATGGGGATCGACAAAAAATACAATGTAAATATTGCCATAAGATAATCTTAGGAGGTGGAATATCCCGTCTTAAACAACATTTAGCTGGCGAAAGAGGCAATATAGCTCCATGTGACAGTGTTCCTGCTGATGTAAAAGCACAAATCCAGCAACATCTTGGGTTGAAGGTTTTGGCAAGATTAAAGAAACAGAAGGATCCAGAAGGATCTAGAAGTTCTTTTCAACACAGTGGAAAGAGATGTAATGACGACTTTCCTAGTTCAACTTTCATAGGAGATGCTTCTGTTAAAAGAAGAGGAGAAAAAGGAAAACACGAGGGGTATTTTCACAAGAGTAAGAGAACAAAGAAATATCTTCCACACTCTACAATAAAACAGAAATTGACTTCTCAAGAAAGCATAGACCAAGCAGATCTTGCAGTTGCTAAATTCTTCTATGATGCGGGCATACCATTCAATGCAGCAAATTCATTTTATTTTCAGAGAATGACTGATGCAATCACTGCAGCTGGTCCGGGATACAAAATGCCTTCTTTTCATTCATTACGAGGCAAGTTATTAAATAAATGTGTTCGTGATGTAGCAGAAATCTGTAAAGAGCTTCAAAAATCATGGGAAGTAACAGGCTGTACTGTTATGGTTGATAGGTGGAAAGATACTACTGGTCGCGTTATGCTTAATTTCTTTGTTTATTGTCCGAAGGAAACCATGTTTCTTAAGTCAGTAGATGCATCTGAGTTAGAAAATTCTTTTGAAGGGCTGGTTAATTTGTTTGATACTATTGTTCAGGATGTTGGCCCGCAAAATATTGTGAATTTTCTGACTGAGAGCTTACCTTACTATAGTACTGCAGGAAAAGTATTAATGGATAAGTACAAGACCTTCTTTTCAAGTGTTTGTGCTAACCACTGCATTGAGTTGATGTTGAAGGGTTTGGGCGAAATGGACGAAGTGAAATGCGTGATGGAAAAGGCAAAAACAGTATGTCAATTCATATATAATAATGAATGGGTCCATAATTTATTGAAGAAGAAAACTGAAGGGATGGATATTATTCAGCCAGCTTTGACGGAGTTTGTTATGAGCTTTTGTACGTTACAGAACATTATCTTCTTCAAAGACTCCCTTCACCAGATGTTCACTAGTAATGCTTGGGAGCAGTCATCCTTCTCTAGGCAATATGTTGGTAATGAAGTAACAAAGATTCTCTTAGATCCACAATTTTGGATATCATTGATGAACATTGTGAAGGTATCAAAACCGCTTACCGATGTACTACGGGTCTTGGAGAGTGAAGATAGACCTTCTATGGGTTATTTATATGGTGCACTGGAGAAGGCAAAGAAAGAAATAATTTTAGCTTTTGGCAAGAAGGAAACTGAATTTATGCCATATTTGGAAGTCATTGAGAAAGTACAAGATGAGCTTCATTGCCCCCTTCACGCTGCTGCTTATTACCTTAACCCTTCTATGTATTATAGTTCCAACTTTTCCATCAATAATGTGATTCAGAAGAGTTTGCTTGATTGCATTGAAACCCTTGAACACAATTTAGCAGCCCAAGATAACATTACAAGACATAAAGGTTTTTACGAGGATGCTTTGGGAGATTTCAGTCGCCCTGTGGCAATAAGGGGTAGAGAATCACTGCCTCCCGGTTAGATTGATACCTTTTTCAATGTATTTTAAGCTGCTGCTTAACTTCATAGCAAAACACCAGATATTGGTTTATATTACGAAGCTTTTACATGGGTATCACTATAAAAATCACCTGTCTTATATGTATCCCTGGAAAACCTGTGTTTCAATAAATACTTGAAAAGCCTAGTTTCTATCAAAAATAGCCCAAGCTTAATGGGAGTGTCATCCTTTTCATTGGAGAAGTTCGTCTTCTATTAGAACTTTTGATGACAAGCATTTTTGCTAGTACAACATTATATATGTAAAAACATGGAGTTACTAGGGTGCATATATGAAAATTCAGATTTAGCCAAGAGATATATGTAAACTGGTAATTCTGCAAGAGTATGCATGAATATCTATTTTCTTTTTTGTATAATTCATAATGTACTGACTCAAATTTCATTTTATCATACAATTCAAACGCCCAGCTACATGGTGGTCACTGTATGCATCAGACTACACCGACCTTCAGCGCTTTGCTGTCAGGATATTAAGTCAGGCATGCAGCATAACGACATCTCGAAAGACGTGGACTATGAATGAATCCAGAAATTCTACTCAAAACAGATTGGAACATGAAAGGATAAACGATCTTAGTTTCGTCCACTACAACCTGCATCTTCAACGAAGGTAAATGTAATGTCTTTGTTACCTAATTTGGTTTCATAGAAAATGTCATTAATGTATACTTCTTCATCCTGTATTTCGACAGGCAAATGGTGGCATTTGGAAACAAGGCCCTTATTGCAGGAAATTATGATCCATTATGCTTGGAGGGGATGAATAACAATGCAAAAGACTGGATAAAGGACCCTGAGGGACTTGATGGGTTCTATGTCGGTTCACTAAAGTGTACTCAAATTAGCAGTCAGATTCCTACCGGGGATAAGTTCAGTAATTCAGGTGATGATAATACTGGTTGTGGTGCTAGAGAAACTGATGAAAATAATGATAGTGACGACCAGTGAGGATTCTTGAAATTTTAAAACTATGAGGAAGCATCAGGAACATGAAAGATAACAAAAAATAGACCAGTTGGAGTTGGGCCAGTGAATGGATGGGCGAATGTATATTAGTCTGATTGAGGAGTTGTGCTGTATTGTTTTGTTGGTTGAGATCACTGTGAAAGAGACTGAGTCGAACATCTGATTTTCTTGTTTTCAATTCTGATTAGCCCCGGTTATTTTGAGAAGTCCTTTATTCTTCAGCCTTCACTACCTACGTACTATCTACAAAGCATTCTGATATATGAAGCACAAGCAGTAACTTAGACGAATATGACAGCTGTGGATGGTGGAATGGTTTCATTTTCTAATTTCCCACTTTTCATCGGACCCAAATTTCAATTGTGTCTAGCGATGCTGCGGGTACTCATGGAAGTTGAACGTCTTGCTGTAACAGTACATGGTCATCTTTCGCAGAAGAATTGCTATATAGAATTGAAGTGGCGTGAAGGCTGATCATATGATTAGTGAACATAAACACGATAAACTTTATCGTGAGTTGTGGAAATTTTCCGTATTCTGTACATTGCACTGTTATTATGCGAGTGGCCTAATGTTATGCACATTCAAGGGGAGTAGCTATTGGGTCCAGTGTAGCATGTTGTAGATTCAGGTGTACATAACTACATATCTTATATGTAATTTGCCTTTCTTAAGCATCTAAATGATCTTTGTATTTCTTATTTGCCAAGGGTAAGTGCAAATGCAGCATGCTGTGTTTGCTTAATAATTTCCTATATTTTGCTGAATGTGATCTGTTTGTGCGGTTGAAAAAGCTCAACATGGAATGCTTTGTTTTACGAAGAATTTGCATATCATGGAGTGAATGATGATAATTGAGATCTTAAACTTAACTCCTCTTCTTGTTCTTCTTCTTCTTCTTCTTCAATGTCTGTTTTTTGATGGTTCAGAACTGCGGCTTTTATTCTATGAATGTGCACTGGAGTATTTTTTGCATAGTATTCAATGAACATGTATCCTCTCTACTTTGTAATTTGTTTTACACTTGTTAGTGCACTATAGAAGGTTTTTTTTATTTTTTACAGTTGCGATGTACTTTGGACATCGCATCATGCAGTTTATGAATTATGATTATCTCGAGTGTAAGATGCAGTTCCGGAGTCCGATATATTTTCATAGCCGAGGGGTATTTTTGTCAATTCCGGTTTTTATGCCACGTGCTCCCCGGGTACAGCGGCATGTAATTGGGCTATAGGCCATATATATTAGTTTTTTTGTTCTTTTTTTGAGAAACGGTAGCATTAATTCTACTGCTTCATTCATGAAAAATGTGAACTAAGCAACAAATTGAGACAACAGGGTCTCAAAAAGAACATAAAAAACAAAAGAGAAAGCACCAAGAAAACCAAAAAGGAACACGGAAGGGAAAGGGCAAAAAACAGGGGATACAAAAAAGTCACATCGGGTCACAGTGCAACTTCCACACATGTCTAAGGCGTCGAGTAGCGGACAGAATGAGGGCCGAATTACGCTTTTTCTGGTAAAAAATTCTCATGTTACGCTCCAACCAGACCAACCACCATAGGGAGGCGATGGAGAGGAGTTCCGACTCCCTTAAGGCACTAGCTTTGGCCCTGCTAGCCCCCCAAAGCACGCTCACGGACGAACAGATAGCGATCGCTCTCTTATTAGGTAGCAGACTTCCCAGGAGGGTCCGTGTTAACTCGCAACGTACGAATAGGTGGTCGGTCGTCTCCGGTTCCGTCAAACAAAAAACGCAAAGGTGGTCGCCCTGTCAGCCCCTTTTAAGCAGATTATCCTTCATCTGAACCTTGTGTTTCAAGACTAGCCAAACGAAGATTTTCACCTTCAACGGACTCGAAATTTTCCACAGTTGAGAAAATCTGCGGTCAATAACCCCTCCATTCTGCAGGAATTTGTAGTTAGTTTTAATTTGCTTTCATAATAAAAGGCCATAGATCCAAAAAAATTAGAAGAATTGTTGAACTAAGATGTAAAAATTTTACTGAACAAGTTGAAACTTATGAATATATTTTCATAAGATAATAAAGTCTATTGCTACAGTTTTCAATTTATCCATGCAGATTATTATTAATATAATGAGGCAAATTTACAGATACAGCCCTATGTGGGACAAGTTGGCTTCTGGGAATAATTGCTCTAATTTTCAATCATGCAGTTCTTAATATCTCAGATTAAAATGATGCCTGGTCTATCCTATCCTATGCAGGATTATTATTATTATTATTATTATTATTATTTTTTGAGAGAGAGAGAGAGAAAGAGAGGGAGAGAATATGCGAGAGAGTTTCACAATCGCAAGAAAGGGTCAAAGAACAGATCAGAGAGAACGAAAGGGAAAGTGATATTTACTATAGCTATACATCTAAGAGGCGTATGCAAGTTGTTTACTGATTAATTTCGCTACTTAATATCAAAATCAACTTTGTTAGTGATATCATATTTTAAAAAATGGCTAATTACATTAGAAACTAATTAAGCTGCTTCATCGTCACAAAAACTCACACATGGAAGAATGTTGCCATTATATATAGATACTTAATTTGTTAGAACATATAATTGATTGGTTTATTTATCTATATGTAATATGTTGCCATTATATATATATAGAAATATATATATATATATATATATAGAGAGAGAGAGAGAGAGAGAGAGAGAGAGAGAGAGAGTTAGTTTAGCTAGAATACTTTTAAAAGCACCAAATTAATAGTGCTTTTGAGTTTTTAACCATTGGGTGGAGAGATGTAAGGTTGAGATGATAGTGGTAGGTGGTGGTAGGTGGAATAGTGTTTGATCCAAAAAGTATTAGTAATCAAGGAGTAGATCTAAGAGCTAAAAACTTAAAAGCACCAATGGGATGATGCTTCTAAAAATATTCTAGCTCAATATTATATATATATATATATATATATATATATATATATATATATATATATATATATATATATATATATATATATATATATATATATATATATATATATATATATATATATATATAGTTCAAGTAGGATATTATTAATAGGAATTGAGCTCTTCCTATGCTTTTAAAAATACCAAGTCACTGGTACTTATAAATTTTTAACCCTTAGATTAAAAGATGTGCAGTTAAAATGATAGTGGTTCTTTAAGATAGAGCAGGTAGCTAGCTGGTTGAATAATATTATTTAATGAATAAAAATATTAAAAAAAAAATAGATCTAACGGTAAAAAATTTACAAACACTAACTGCTTAAATGCTTTTACAAACACCGTAGTTAGACTCTTATTAATAGTATATAAATAATTATTACTATCAACTTTTTCATCGTTGGATTATTACTATTCCACCAACTCTCTTTTAAACTCTAAAGAGCATCTAATGATCAAAAAGTTAATAATAAATATTATTCGCAGATTATTAATGGTATTTTAGCATAATTAAATGTATACGTATTGTCAGATAACTTCTTTTATATTTTAATGGTAGAATCCTTTCGCAACATTAATTTTCGAAAGACTGACGGTGATGTAACGACTCGACCCGCTAGTAATAATAACTCGTTGGGTTCACACCACCGGTCCAAAATGCTTAAACCCAAATTATTATTTTTAGCGTGTAGGTCTTATATAAACTGATCGAAATCAGTATTCCATCCGATGTGGAACTATTGCGGGCGCCACAGGTGACGAGGAAGGTGAGTAGAAAATGAAATAGTTACTTTTGAGAAGAGAACGTAATCGTTATTGATGTGATCCAAGTGCTAAAGAAAGGTGAGGAAGTTGCTGGGAAAATGGTTAAAAAAAAAGAAAAAAGAAAAAAGATCATAAATTCATAATCAAATCAAAACCAGACTAAGACTTGATATCATCACTCACCTATTTTCCTTTTCTTCTCGTTCATATGCTTCTACGTAGCACCAGTGAGTACAACAAGTAGAGGTAAACCCTTCGCTATGATTTAGGGTCCACTATTGCATTAATAAAATTTCAATATAATTAGATGGGGGCAAACGATCAGATAAATTGTAGATAAAAACATGCAAAATATATTTTAACTATGAATTATTTTTAGTCTACTATCCAATATTTTAAAATTCTAAATTTACTATCCAACGGACTAATCTTTAATATATTTATAGTTACGAAAATTATATAAATATACGACTAAACATGTAAAAATAAACGACACATTTAAAATTTAAAATCAAAATATTCACCACTAAAATAAAAATAAAATTTTTAAAAATTATTATCAAAATTAAAATCTTAAAAAATAAAATAACTGACTCAACACGGTCCATATATAACACGATTAGCAGTTAAATTTAGTATTTTTTTTTACCAAAATATATGAAGAGAGCTATCCGAGTCAACCGTGTAACACTCTGGAAACTATGAGTGAGAATATCATTCACCGGCCGTTTAGAAATTAGAACAAGATGTAAAAGTAATAATACATTTCTTTTTTATATATATATTTTAATTATCATTTTCAGAGCTTCTATTTCCTTCTTCTAAACTATACTTTGACTGGTCCCTCCTCCTCCTCCATTTTCCCACCCATCGCCATTGACGACGAAAAGGTCATTGATTAATAAACAAGTACTACTTAGAAGAAGAAGTAATAATAATAATACTAGTATTGTGGCGTCGCCCAATTCCATCCTCCAAGCCCATTCAAAACCGCGTTTCCTTTCTCTCTTTCTTTCTCCCTCTCTCTCTCCCTATCTATATTCTATAACCTATTTCTTCTTCTTCTTCTTCTTCTTCCCCAATATACTACCGCCCCCTCGATTCCCAGATCCTCAAATCCTCAAATCCCAAATCGCTCTAGATTCGAAATCGAAATCGAAATTGAGATTCTGTAAATTTGATTGAGTAGAGATGAACAACCTGTTCTCGTCGTCGTGGAGGGGCGGCGAGGACCTGGAGTCCGGGGGAGGGGGAGGGGGAGTGGAGATGGGGGGCGAGCGGGGCGAGCTTGGATAGGTTTTTCGAGGACGTGGAGGGGATAAAGGAGGAGCTGCGGGAGGTGGAGGGGATCCAGCGGCGGCTGCAGGAGGCGAACGAGGCCGGGAAGACGATGCACGAGGCGGCGGCGGTGCGGGGGCTGCGGGCGCGGATGGACGCGGACGTGGCGCAGGCGCTGAAGAAGGCGAAGGTCATCAAGCTCCGCCTCGAGGCGCTCGACCGCGCCAACGCCGCCAACCGCTCCGCCCCGGGCTGCGGGCCCGGCAGCTCCACCGACCGCACGCGCACCTCCGTGGTGGCCGGGCTCCGCAAGAAGCTGCGGGACTCCATGGAGTCGTTCGCGGAGCTCCGGAAGCGGGTGGCCGGGGAGTACCGGGAGACGGTGCGCCGGCGGTACTACACGGTGACTGGGGAGGAGGCGGACGAGGCGACGGTGGAGGCGCTGGCGGAGACCGGGGAGGGGGAGAGGTTCCTGCAGCGGGCGATCGAGGAGCAGGGGCGGGGGAGGGTGGTGGACGTGATCGCCGAGATCCAGGAGCGGCACGGCGCGGTGGCGGAGCTCGAGCGGAGCCTGCTGGAGCTGCAGCAGGTGTTCCTCGACATGGCCGTGCTCGTCGAGGCCCAGGGCGAGCAGCTCGACGACATCGAGAACCACGTCGGCCGGGCCAAGTCCTTCGTCGACCGCGGCCGCGAGCAGCTGCAGGTCGCCCGCACGCACCAGAAGAACACCCGCAAGTGGACCTGCTTCGCCATCATCCTCCTCCTCATCATCATCCTCGTCATCGTCCTCCCCATCGTTCTCAAGAACAAATAGCCTCCTCCTCCTCCTCCTCCTCCTCCTCTCTCCTATTTAATTTTTCTCTTCTCTTCTTTTTTGTGTGCTTCTCTTGCTCTTGCAGCGGATTTGAGAGTTTTTCTCTTTCTTTCTTTCTTTCTTTCTTTTTGATTCCTTCTTTTATGTTCTATTTGATACGTTATATAAATGTTGTTGTATGTAGATTGTTATTGTGATGAAGAGTTTATTACTCCCTTCCTGTTACAGAATCAGAGGGCGCGCGTGCTTCAGAATGTGAGCAGTACTGTAGGATGTTACTATTCCATTATTATTATTATTATTATTGATTCTGAATCCATTGATCTATCCCACCGTTTCTCGTTTTCGACTATCAAGCGCGGTCGCCACTCAAGAGCAGCGACAAAGCGTCTATAGTTTTAAGTTAAATAATCCGTCTTCCGCGTCATGGCGGCGTGAGGACGACGAACTTATTTAATGCCGGTCCATTTGGCTGCTAGTAGGAGATAGAAAACTCCCAATTTGGTTTGTTTTAGTTTGTTTCTATTAATCCATTTTGCGACGAGACTTTTTGCGAGATTGACTTGCGGAAGGGAAATAATACAATGCACCATGCCACTCGAGCACATCGTTGTATTTTTTTTTTGCTTATAATACTAGTAGATAACCCAAATAAACACGCCCCCATTAGAGAAGAAATACCACTGAGTCTACAATCCAAAAGAGATTTACAGGACTACAATCCTTAACACAAGGATTGTAAAGCTCTCTCCCCATAGCCGTTAACAAAAAAAAAAAAAATTTTAAAAAAAATTTAATAGTAAAAATAGAGTGACAAGCCTAGCGCATAAAACGTTGGCTCTAGAATAATAGAATTGCACGATTGCAATCCCATTTTAGTTGTAGAGCTCCCATTCCTCTTGTACTTTTATTCTAGCATTTGCTATCAACCTGACGAGAAGCAAGCAAAACATTGATGCTAACCGGTCGTAGCGCCCCTGGATTTGCTCATTACAGTACAGGAGATCAAATCAAAGAGAGGACAAACTTTGAACAACTAAGCAGGGCATTTGGAAGAAGAGAAAAATTATGCAACACCAAAATTAATAGAAAAGGGAAACTAAATTATTTTCTCGATCAATACTAATAATACCAGCACCTCCGCTCAAAACTATCATTTTACATACATAAACAGCACCACAAAGATTACATTGAAAATGTGCTGCAATAGGGCTATCTATAATACATGATTCCATCATGGTCGCAAACTTATACTTTTCCACAAACTCTAGTAAGCTCTCCCACGATAAAACAGGAAAAAAAAAGAAAAGAAAAAAAAACATAAAATAAAATCTGAACATAAGAAAGAATAGAGTACCTAGTATAATAAGCCTAAACATTCAAAGTGAGACATAAATACACTCACCCATCTGCCAGCAGCTGAATATACAGAGTGAAGCTTTGTAGCAGCGGAGGACAAATCCAGATCAAATTCATTTTTCCCACATTGAACCGACTAGAAGGTAGGTTTGTGTTTGATTTTGTGGCCATTCATTTCATTCCCAGACTGTGGTGCCTTAAATGTGATCTTCCTGCTGGCCCCTCCCAGAGATTTAATCATCAGCCACGACCGGCTCATTAATCTTTTTCCGATGTAATCTCAATTGCGCCAAAGAATAAAAAGAACCTATCCCAGCAGGAACCTCACATTGAAAAGAATATATCCACAAACTGGCATTGCCTATTATATCCAAGCGAGAGAACCTCGATCATTAGCTGATTGAGGGCGGCCCCTGGTCGGAGTCGGTGGCCTGTTGGCATTAAGCTCCTGATACCAAAATCATGGAAGAATTTTTTTTTTTTTTAAAAAGAGTAATAGCAATTTTCTTAACACAAAGAAAGGATGTATATTAGAATCCTCGCAGAAAGAAAAGTTGCACCTGCATCCATGTATCCTCAATATGGTGCTCAAGGGAGGCTTCGGGTGAAGTCATAGCAGGGGGCAAAGGATGAATAAGTTTTGGAACAACCACAAGGTCTCTTCCCAAAACTAGAATGGCCCCCGCATTATTTGCCGTACCTGGATACAGGCTCAAAAATATCACAAGGGGGAGATCATAATCAGCAAATAGGGCCTTTTAAAACTAGAATCGCCCTCGCATTTTTATTTATAATTCATATATTTTAAGAAAAAAAATTCTACACCATATATAATTTATTTATATTGTCAAAAAAATTGTATGCATTCAAAAAGCTAAAATATTTATCAACTTACATTTATAATGCATAAAAAAAAAGTAAAATAAAAACATGTATACCTTTTTTTTAATTGTTTGCGCTATGGATCGGCATTAAACGCGCGTCCAAAAAGTGTCCACATCGGACACCTGTCCGACACGGACACGCGAGTGTTCGACACGGACACGCTAGGCTAATAGAAGTGTCCGTGATACATAGATAGCAAGAAAAACAAAAATTTCAAATTGGAGCTTCTACTTTTGGAATCCAAAAGTACAGTTTAGCTTCCAACACAACCAAGAGCCAAAATTTTCAGTCAAACATCTAGTTTGTAGAAGCTCTTTTCTGTGTAATAAGCAGTTCCAAAAACCATGCCAAGCACAAACTGTAGATATCCAAGAAAAAGATCCTTACCGCAGTAATTAGTAGCAGAGAAAAGAGTAATAAGGTGACCTTGGGCAAAACGCTCAAAACCATCCATCACACACTCATGAGCTCGTACTATCAACTGCAGGTCATTGTTATTGCAGAACTCCATAACTCGATCAGGCTGCAGTTAGAGGAGTCAGAAAGAAGATTTTAACTATATTTTCACAAAGAAGGCGAAATTTAGGTCGACAAAGTAAACAACTGACCCCAAATGTGACTAGACCAGGACCCCTGGCATTTGGTCTTAGCCCTTCAACACTATCATTTTCAGTTGGATCGGACCTGTAGATGCAAAAGAGGAAAAAGATGTTATAAGAGCAGTAGAAATAATAGGAAAAAGATACGAAACACAAGCAGCATATATGTGTGTCTGGAATAATTACCATAGTAGATCCATCAGAATAATCGAGCCTGCTTCCATTGTAATTGGCCTTTGAAGGTTCTCGATTTGCTCTATGTGATTTATGGATCGACCAATGCCACCATGCATACATATTATTTTCTTTTCAATTAAAGCAGCCAAAGGGAGCCAGTTAAATAGTCGATTTATGCGGTGCCAAGTCCAGATCCCATCTCGTTCTCCCTGTTCCCAAGCAACAAAACTGATTATCCACAATATGCTAGCAAGAAATAAAACAAATATAAGAATCTATGATTACCATCCGCTCAATGCACTCGATGCGGAAACCAAACAGTGCATTAATATCTGCAGCCTCATGGTTTCCACGAATTAAATGAACATTATGGGAATGCTCAACCTGCAATATAGTAAACAATGATAGTTTGACTCGGTCAGCTAAACATCTCATCTTTTACATCCAGTAGGAAATAAAAGGCAAAAAGAGCATAAAATACACATGCATGAGCAGAGTGATACCTTCAATGCAAGGAGAAGAGTAATAGTTTCCAAACTATGCTGACCACGGTCAACATAATCTCCCAAGAAGAGATAATCTATATAACTGACATAGAAAAATGGAGAATACATTTAATGAAAGTGGACAGCAGAAAAATGGAATACATTTAATGAAAGTGGACAGCAATACAAAAGAAACAAGTTCTTAATTTACACCGAAAAAGGAGATGGTTGACTGAGGCGTATAAAAGAAGAGAAGGACATGCTGGGTCTCAATACAACAAATGTGTCTAAAAGATGAAATTTTAGAGCATCATTGTACTTTCTGAGAAGTGCACTTTTCTTTGAAAATAGATGTACTTACTATTATACCATACACAGTGCCAAAGTCCATATAAAGGATTAAATTTAGGTTAAACTTCAATTTGCCCCCGTGGTTTAGCTCTTTTTCACTTTGCCACCTTGTGGTTCGAAAAGTTGTACTTTAACTAATTTGTGGTTTTATCTTTATTTTTACCCAAAAAATCCATTATCAAATAGGGTAGCTAAGTAAAATTTTTTTGATAACCACAGGATAGTTAAGTGTTTAACGGTTTAACCACCAGGTGACAAAGTGAAAATGAAATAAACCATAAGATAGTTAAGTGCAATTTTTTGAACTACAAGGTAGCAAAGAGAAACTGAGTTAAACCACATGGGGGCAAATTGAAGTTTATTTACCCTTAAATTTATGAAGTAACCATCCTCCAGACGATAAATAATATTATTAAAGAAGCACCTTAATTAACTAACATTGTGGCGAAGCACCTTAATTAACTAACATTGTGGCAATAGCTGCACTATCACTATCAAAACTTTATATCTTCAAGAATGCTGTGGATATACTTACGCTATGTCCCCTGCTGTTGAAGGAGCACCATACTCATCAAACAACCGCATAAGATCCCCAAACTGACCATGTAGATCACCAAATATCTTTACAGGAGCTTTAATTTGCAGGACAGTTGGCTCACTTGAAAATATTCTTTCAGCACTATCACACAGATCTGCAATCTCATTGCAGTCTAAGAAAAATTGCCTGCGTACAGGGGGCTTCCAACCACGTGGCTTTAAAAGATGTGCAATAACCTATATTCGCAAAAAATAAATCAGAAAATGAGATGAAGATATCATCAAGTAATCTTTTAATAACCTTCTTCTTTTTTTTTCTCCTTTTCTTTTTCTTGTTGGAGTGGGAAAAACTTTCGCGAGCAATTATCCAAAACACTTCATATCATATTATCATGCCAGTGTTCAATAGAAAACAGAACAAAATAGAAAATTGCCTGCTTATCCATTCAAAGCCAAAATGAAAGATGGAATCACTAGCAATTCTTAGCAATTTTCCAAATTTAGCAATAGAGTGTACCTTTTTAGGCACACTATTTATAGACATTTGTCGGTCTAATAACTTCCTTGCTGCTGTGGCGCTCTCAGGAGTACCGTAGCTGACCCTCCGTCCTTCATTTTCAAACTGGTCAATTGAAAGCTGCCTGACCATACCACCCAAAGCTCCCCCTGTCTCCGCAGCAATAACCACCTACATTATTAAATAATTTCATTGTAATGTACCATTAAATATTGCAAAATGGTCGGAACTCAACAGAAACAAAATTGGAGCTTTTCCACAGTTAACCATCAAAGTAAAAAAAATTGAATCCAAAAAATCTGGAAAAAAATTGAAGTGTTACATACCGCTCTGTGATGTAGCCGAACCCCAGGTGGTGTGGCATTATTGGCAAAGGAAAGTTCTGGAACTTTAATCAGGCTAGGCATTTCCTTACCACTTGGCGTGGCCTCTGAACCTCGATCTCCATCAGGCAAATGCTCCACCTCACCATTACTTTGCCGAGCCTTCACAGCAGCTAGCGTAGCACTAATTGCCTCAGCTTCGGCCGCTGAGGCTTCAACCAAATACTCTACACCTTTGCTCAATCTCCTGAACCAAGATAAATCCTATGTAAAGCACTCCAATAAACTAGGGTAATAATGTCTTAAATCAGATTTATTAACCCATTACCATAAAAAAAAGGGGAGGATATTTATAAGTTAAAGCTAAGGCCTAGATTGGTGCGGCTTCTGTTTTTTTCATTCTTTTAGACTGAATTACTACGTGATTGAATGCACCAAATGGAAGATTGCCTGAAATCTGTACGCTGAAGGTTTTGCTCCAAAAAAAAAAAACACTAAGTAGTATCTGTTTTTTGCTTCTTTGAGAAGATGCCATTCTACACCCAGCCATGGTGCATCGTAAGCTAACCAATAATAGAAAGGGAGGAGTCGTTTGTCTGGTGATGCATTCAATTGTATAGTGAGTCTAAAAACAAAAAGAAAAAAAAAAGAAAAAAAAAAAAGTAAGCAATACAGAATGAGGCCTAAGAAATTGTAGGTTACCTTTGTCCCTGAAGGATGGCATTTTCAGGACTAATATCAGTATTCATATCGCCGTTAACAGGAGGAGCAACTGGTACTCCAACAACAATAGGACTATCAGGAACTGCATCGGGAGAAGATTGTCTCATTCTTTCATCAGCATACGTAAATCCTCTGGGCGATCTGGCTACTTGAGCATTGGTTGCAGTTGTACCAGCAGCATGGGAAGCTGTGCTTGTTGTTTCACCAGCAGCCAGATCATCAGCAACAAGAAGGTCATCAAGCAGCACACCTGAAATAAGAAAAATTGTGTGACACGATACCCAGCCCTAATGAACATCCCCTGAACTAGAAATAGTTGGCATAGTCATCCTAACAAGCTTAATAAGGATGAGTATTGGATGTAGGCTCAAAAGCTTGGCAAAATCTGTGTCAATTATAACAGAGACCACACTATAGTGATATTGGGGCTTATGCATTTGGGCTAGTCATACTGCACCTCGGTTTTAACAGAGAGTGTATCCCATCTCATCTCCCCCACCACACAACTCCCCCCACCCCCCCCGCAAAAAAAAAGGAAAAATGTAAACCAAGCAAAGGAGGCAGCTCAGGATCTTCTTTGAACTACTTTCTTAACTACAATGAGAAGATAGCTTCACGAGGCTCGAACAATGCTACCAAAAGAGAGAAAATACAGACAGAACTTGATATTTCATATCGACCACATTAAATACTTCAAATCTACTATATTGACATATTAATACTGATGAATCAGTGGACTTTCTTACCACCACGTAACCCTCCATATATGAAAATTGATTCACCAACAGCTGCAGCTGCATGCCTACATCGCCGTGTTAGCTCAACGGAAGCATCTCCACCAGCCGCATCAGCACTATATCTCCCTGTTCTGGGACTTGTCACAACAGATTTTGTATCACACCAGACTCCAGCAGCAGTATCAAGAACTATATCAAAGAAGCAGAAAGAACTAAGATTTTCACAAAGATATCATCAAAAACAGGAACTCGAACCATAAAGAAACCAACACAAGAAGAGAAAAAAAAATGGAATAATTATTTTCACAAACACTATTTAGGTTTAATTTGCAATTAGCAAGTATATCAAAAAATCACTGTTGGATCTTAGTATCTCACTAACCACAACTGCCACATAATAGCGAACGAGGTAACTAAGAAAAACAGCTTTTCAATTTCATTCGTTGTAAACAATCATGTAGATTACATGGAAATTACTTCAGAGAAAAGGTTCAAAGATACAAGAAATAGCATGTACACCTGAAGATAGATAGGCATTATATGTCTCACAAGTAAACTATGGGGTTAAGATGGCAGACAAATTTCACGCTCCTTGTGTGACCTACTTTTTAGGGCAAACCAAAGGATCGTTTCAGGGGACTTTCAAGCTTCTTGTGATTTAAATTCCTCCACATTAGTCATAACAGAAAGGAGCAAACTAAAAGCCTGTTAAGTCAGGTCTCATTCAGATCTGGCTTAAGAGATACAATATCAAGCTTTAACTCCCGATCTACATTATACCTCGTTCAGTATGGAAGAGGGTTGCTCCTGAGATGCACATGTCTAAACTGCAACTGAGCTACCTATTAACTATTGTTTTCTGTTTTCATTTTGCTAATAGGTAGGGAGTAGCACCGACTTCCAGAGCGTTAATCTCATGTTACCTGCAATACTTGAAGAGTCCTCTACCATGCGTCCGCCTCCGAGAGCCCCTCCAGATACATGAAGTCGTGCATTAACAAAAACCTAATAAGAAATCGGGATGACAGAATTGAGATGACAGAAAGTAACATGATTGTGATATCCGGAAAGGACCAAGGAAGGTTGTTTAATATAGTTGACTCACAGCTGCATGTTGATATCTAGGAGATGGAGAAACACCAGGAGCAATCGCCCACTCCCAACGCCCATCCCTATGTTTCGCAAGACCATATGCACTTGACAGGGGCTTCAGATATTAAAGAAAGCGAGATATCACAGGAAGATTTCAAGTGGATCAGTAGTTGTAATTGAAAAAGGATTATCTGAGTTATACACCAACAAATAACTAAATTATATCAACAAACATTAGGTCTACCAAGATCAATAGGTGCGTAAGTCTTCTGTAAATTTGCAACATCTAGGAATATTTGCATATAAGCAATAGTTACTCTCGAACGAGCAGAGTTCACTGACTATATGAAAATGCTTGATTACCTCTACTAACAAATATCTTAACATGAAACACTAGCTGTCTGTGATTTTTTATTCCATCTGTTCTGAAAGTCAATTAATTTGCACTTTACAAATTATTTAAAATTATTCGTATTGTGCCTACGGTTTGAAAAAAGCATAAGTGCCACTGTTGCATTTCCCCTATGAGAGAAAAGGGAAACAACGCACTAGAAGGCACACAAACACATGGACAATCATGCCAACTACCCAACTCTTCACATTTTCTCTTCAGCTAGCCCAACAACCACAACCTCCTCCCACCAACACTCCCATGGGGTAGGGGGACCACCCAAAACAAAAAAGGCCAAACAGAAATAGAAAAGATTGTTCCCTCCATGCTCCACAACGATACTTAAGAGGAATCCTTAATTCACACAAATTGACAAGGAAAAAACACTCTCAATTTGTTTGCTAATGAGAGAGAAACACCACAAAGGTCGATAGATTTACAATTCCCATATTAATTTTGGTAAGTAAACAAAGTAGGTGTAAGAAACTTGTCTTTTGGCAAGGTAGGCTATTGATATAAAATTAAAATGTATAAGAAGTTTGTCAGAGAGGTTAAAGATCAAATCCAACACTGATAAATTTTGGCTTTATCCTGACCAGTCTTGAGAGAAACACTATTTAGATAAAATCCAAACAGTAAAAATATGTATATTCGTATTACAAGAAAGTCCCAATCTGCTAGCTTGCTGCTATCACCATTTTAGAGATAGTATAAGATCACCATACTTCAATAAGATAGTCACGTTCCACAAACATGCGCATCATACATGGACCACTCCCACCGCAAAGCAAAAGATCATCATAATTTGTAAAAATAAATATTGACTTACCACACTATTTGCATCCCTCCCACCACAGAGCAAAAGAAGGCCATCCGAACGTGCACTTGCAGTTGCATACCTGCCAATGAACTTAGAATATACTAAAAATCTCATAGAAAGATAAGAAACTTATAAACACAATCACTACAAGGTGAGGCGCAGAAGAATTTACAAACTACTTGTAACTCATAATAACGAAAACGAAACTCAAAAGAATACAATACTAATACAATATGGATTAGAATGGTTAAACATATTACAAAAGGTAAAGTAGAAAATGAGATCCGCATCACTAACCATTGGAAGAAAATAACTAAATAAAGCATAAAATGTAAAATGTGTGTATAATAATAATTTCCTTGGTTTTGCTCAAAAATCTAACTTAGAGCTTCAGGTTGACAAACTGTCCAAATAGAGTGATATATAAAAACCTGCAGTTGCTCCAGAGCGAGTTGATTTTTCTCAAATTATTCTTTAATTAATCTCTTCTTTGATCAATGAAGGATTTTTATTTTATTGTACACTTCTTTCATTATTACCATTTCTGACTCACGTATCAAACTACTCTGGATCAAAATTCTTCTATCGGAGGTTTGATATTAATTTAATAGTATATTGCCGAACATGCAAGCTAGAGGGATTAAAATGTTTGCCCTCATAAATGGAGAGATAGGCTGAAGGGTGTTAAATGAAACCTCACACATGTAAGCACCTATATAGTAAGCATCATCAGCAATAGGCTATGTTGGACATTACTACCAAGTGCTATGATATATCCACAAAAGTCCCACCACATGAAGTCAAAACAATATTATATAACAAAAAAGAGTATATATTATTATTAGATTAATATTGCAATCTGATCAATATACTCACATGCACGGAGGTGGGCCTTCGCCTTCTGGTTCCAGCTTCCTCCATTCATAGGGCTTAGCAGCAGTATCAAGGGCCCAAACATCAGCTAAAGGCCGCTTCCCTGGAAACATTTATGCAATCTTGAACTCATTGATCACCCAACATCCACAGAAAATGCTGATATAAAATAGGTGCAAATGGAGATAGTTTGACGTCTACAGGGAGAATACGCTACCATCATTTCCACCAATTGTTAACAAAAATCTTTGTCCCACCAGAGCCATCACATGTCCATATCGTGGGCCAGGACCAGGTCCTTGCACGACAACCCTGAACTCAAGCACATAAGGCCTTAATACTGAATTTTGAGATAATTCATATACAGAAGCACAATGGCGAATGCAAATCAATCACCTATGCCACCGGGGCCGCTGTTGTGTTAAGTCGAGGACATGAAGATCCTCCGCAGACAAACCAGCAGGTCCAATCCCACCCTGTATAGCAACACGAGGAAAATAAATAAATAAATAAATTCGAGATGACCATCATCATTAAAGGTCAGATGATATTCACCTATGTGAAAAAAAAAAAAAAAAAAAAAAAACAGAAAGGAAAAAAGAAAAGAGAAAAGCTTCTTTTTGGACCACCTGTATGACCACCATAGTCCCAACAGCAGTTGCAACATGTGCAGCCCTTGGTGAAGGTGGTTCTCCAAGTGGATTTAGCCTGAACATTATGCCATTCTCATTAAAGAGAGTTCAAAGATAATGAACCCAAGCAATCTAATTCTGCATGTAGGTATCAAGAACCAGCATACTCTAGCTTCTTGAAGTTTAATCCTTACCTTGTCCATCTTTTTGACTGCACGTCATAACAATGGACATCAGCTGTTGCACCAGCAAGACCTGCAATCCAGGAGAAGATAAAAATTGCAAAGCAAAATCTCTTATAATGAATCTTTAAAGATCATATTATTGTGCTCCGATCATTTAAATTAGACATGAGAGCAAGTGCGTCCCATTTGGCCCTATTATGTATTTTCCTTTGTCACCTTTTTCCCCAATTTCAATCCAAATCCCATAACAAGCTAAAGGCAATCACAATTCAATCCTCACAGCAGGCGATTTCCTCGAGAAAACTAGGGTTTAGAGGCAGAGAGTGATTAGGAGCAGATAAGGGAGAATTGGGAATCAAGAACGTACGGATCCCAGCGCCACCAGCGGGCGAAGGTGGGGCGGCGGCGGAGTTGCCCTCGAGAGCTGTGGCGCCGCCAAAGAGGATGAGCCGCGGCCCGACGTAGCCGGTCGTGCCCTCCTCCCCTACGGCGGCGACCGCGGTGAGCGTGTGCCCGCACCGGCACCCGGGCCCATCCTCCTTCTTCTCTATGACCGCGTCCACCGCCCTGTACGTCGGCGCTGGCCGCGGCGGCGCCGGCACCGGCGGCGGCGGGTGCTCGCCTGGAGGATCCTGTTGGTGGATTGGGGCGGCGGAGGCCGCGGCCGCGGCCGCCGGATCGCGGCCGTGCTCGGCCGTCATGGCGGTGTCCACCTCCATTTCTCGCGGCGGCGGAGGAGGCGATCGTCGAACGCGGCGGCGGCGGGGGCGGAGCTACGAGGCGGCGAGGATAAGGGGAGCACTCCTCCGCCGCGAGGGGGCCGCCATAGACGGAACCCTAAAGGAGGACGAGGGTAACGGGATTCGTCTCCGTCGCCACCACGCCCCGAACCCTAGAGAAAGGGAGAGAGGGATCTCGTTTTTCCCACTTCTGGTTTCGATTATATTATATCTTCTCGATCTCTCTCGATCTCTCCCCTAAAACTTCACGAACGAAAGAAACGGGGAAAAAGAATCGAAGAGGAGATAAAAAAAAAGAGTTATAGATTAAATTGGGAAAGGGGGAAGAGACGAGGAAGAGATTGCGACACTAGAGAAGAGGGCGGGGCGAGAGATAACTCTCTCCTTTTTTTTTTTTCTTTTTTTTTTCCCCTCAAAATTTTCAACTCTCTCTCTCTCTCTCTCTCTCTCTCTCTCTCTCGTTTCTTGAACCGGACGAGGAATATTAAAAATAATAATAATAAAGGAAAATAAAAAGCATTAGAATCATGTTCGGTCGATAGTAGCCGTTCGTTTGGAACAATGGTCTCGATGTGAACGGTTGAGATGCCTTGTGATTTTGGGAGTTCAAATTTGGGGGAGAATTGGTTTACCGGGACGTCCAGTAGGATGTAGCTGGCGACGGCGGACAGCTGGTGGGGCCCGCGGGCGGTTTACCGTCCCGGCTGGTAACCCGCGGAGACATGGAATTACCGGCTTTTGCTGTGGAAAAATTTTATTGTGTGGACCCAGTCTACTACGTTATTCGTGGACCAGCCAAGTCCTCGCTCCCCAATCCATTCTCATCACATTTCAATCAAAGCCACTCAATAGTTTTCAGGATTTACTAAAACTTAAATTGTTTTTTATTTTGATCATCAAATTTACTTATCACAGTATTTTATCGTAAATGACTTTCTTGTCCTTACGACGATAAAATCCAAATTAACCCTTATTTAAAATAAACTTTGTTACTATCGTAATTATAAAATACCAGGACAGTAACATTCAAAGAGTAACCTTTTTAATAAAAAAAATTTATTATACGTATTTTATTAGACAACTATTATCTGTATGAGTTAGAAGAAGATGAATATGAGCTTGGATGATTCATGGCTGATATGAAGGACTGATCAGCCCATGCAATCAATTCTTTGTAGATTTGAAGGAAGCTTCGCTGAGGGGATAAATTTGATAGGGATGGGAATTGGGGCTAAAGTTTTTTTTTTTTTTTTTTTTTTAAGAGATAGATAGTACGCTACCCGCTTTGTTTATTTCATTTATAAATAAACTTAGCTAGAAATGTAAATCAACTAGGATTCGAACTTGGATTATGAATATCAACCATCAAATTTTTTGCCACTTACTCTAGGACGGTCGGTTAATTGGGGCTAAAGCTATTCCACAGCTTGTGATCTTATCATAGTAATTAATGGTCTACCCCTTTTTTAGTAGTGTTTCCCAGTGATATCACGGGACACCATCAATATATAATATAGTTTGAATGGGTCTGGACTCTGGAGGAGATGTAAAAGTGTCAAATAAAGTAGGTTGAATGGGTTGGGAGGGAATGTTCTAAACATGGTTTTAATCCAAAAGATGCCATTTAGGGTGGTGGGGAGGTACAGTACACTCTTGAAGTGGTGAAACCGTGAAAGTGGTATGATCAAGGAGCATAAATGAGTTGAATAAGATTGTAAAAAGAGCTTAATGCAAGCAATTAGCCTGTATTTATTAGCTTTAATAAATCACATGAAATATGAAATATATAATAGAATACAGGAAATTGAGCTAGAATGTTATCGGCAGCAAACGAACTCCGTTGACATTCATTTATTTTCTACGATGGAGCCTCTGAATTGATGATCGACACCGTTTAATATGATCTATACCATTTGAAGTGTTTAGAAATCAAATTTTATACATTTTCAATATTATTTTTCTATTCATCAAGTTGACGCAAAAAATGAATGACTGAAAATAAATATTTTTTAAAAAATGATGATAGAAGTATTGTAATCAAGATCGAGAGTATAGATCTTGTTTTAAATAATTTTAAAAAAAATTCTAATAAAAATTTAATTGATTTAGATATCTTTATATCGTTAAAATAAGAAAACACATCATATCGATCATTAAAATTACAAATTTTGAAAACCTTTGATCATTAGCCCAATAATATCGAAAATATTTAAAATTTGATTTGTAAACACTTCAAGTAGTATAAATCATGTTCAACGGTGCCGATCGTCGATTTTGAGGCACCATCATCGAAAACAAATGGATGACAACGAAGTCCGTTTACTATCGATGGTATTCTAGCTCAACTTGAATGCAGGAATTTTTTAAGAACAAAAATAGAAGAAATCTCAAATATCACCTCTATAGTTTGTGCTTTCTCAGTATTATTCTCGATTTAAAATATAGTTTAAAGCATGTGGCGCGACAGATAAAAAATATAATAAAAATTTACAAATTAAATATATATATATAAAAAAAATAACAGAAATAATTGAATAATAATAATATAAAAAGCATATTAAAATTAAATTTTAAAAATATAATTTAGTGCAGAAAAAAGAAAGAACTATATATAAAATAAAAAAAAAATTTATGGCATAGATAGAAATTAAAAATGATAAAATTCCCCGACTCTTCTCCTTCGAATCCACTCCACGCCACCGCGCGCGACACACTCCCTCTTCTCCGTCGCCAATGTCGTCCTCCGCCATCAAATTAATAGGCAAGTACGTCTCCCCCCACTCCCATTACACCTTCTCCAATCTCTCTAATCTCTCTCTCTCTCTCATCTTTTCTCCTCTACCGTTCGATCCCCAACCAACCGCAGATATCGCTGCAAACCTCGCCGGTGAGTTCCACTCCACTGCACCATCCTGCTGATCTCCTCTTCTTCGCGAATCTTAAAGCTCAGGCTCTCCGTCTCAGATGGTATGTTCAAGGGCATCTACAACGGCAAGCAGTGCCACGTGGCTGACATCCCCGCCGTCCTCGCCCGCGCGTGGAGCGCCGGCGTCGACCGCATCATCGTCAGCTTCCCGCCCCCTCCTCCCCTCATCGTCTTTTAATTCTGCGTCCTCTTCAATCTCTGTGCGTTTGATCACCTCCAATTCTTTTAATTGCTCCCAAAAAAAAAAAAAAAATTAGGTCACCGGAGGTTCGCTGGAGGAGTCGAAGGAGGCTCTCGCAATCGCGGAAACCGACGGTGTGTTCTAACGCCGCCTTTTACGTTGGTGTATTACCATTGCACCCCAACTGTTTGATGTTTTGCCTCAATCAACTTAGTTGTTCTGAGCGTTTTTTATTTTTATTTTTATTTTTTTTTTTTTTTTTTTTTCTGTAGGGCGGCTTTTCTGCACCGTCGGCGTGCATCCGACCAGATGCAAGGTGGTCGATCTGATTCAGTTTGATGAGAGTAATTATTCGTTCTTTTGCTGTAATTTGGTCGGCTATTTAATTCGAGTCCGGTTTTTACGTTCAGGAGTTTGAGGAGAGTGGGGATCCGGAGGGCCATTTTCAAGCGCTTCTGTCGTTAGCCAAGGAGGGGATTGAGAAAGGGAAGGTCCGCATTCTGATATCGACTGTTCGCAGTAGCGCGCAAAATGGTTTAGTGAAGAAAATTTGTAGGAGGAGATATTAATCTTAATTTTTTTTGCTTTCCCCGGCTTCCGGTTCAAAATTGGATAAGGATTGTCGCAATCAATTCACCTTGCTGTCCTGATAATCATGTGATGGTCGTAATCGTGAAAGTGATTGCAATACAGGTGGTGGCAGTTGGTGAGTGTGGCTTGGATTATGATAGGCTTCACTTTTGCCCTTCTGAGACACAGAAGAGGTATGGGATCTCTTGTGCACATCATGGTATCTATATTTACTCTTAAGATACACTACGGTCCTATTTGGAGCCATGAATATTTTACATGAAATATCTCTTTAATTTACTCAAGAAGCATATGGTATTTGGTAGATAAGGCGTGTAATCAAATGGCTAGAAGAGATACATGGATGTCAATACCTTTAAAGGAGTAAAACTCAAACTCTTAGCTTCAATAACACATTGTGTTATTGCTGGCTATCTTATTCCGACATCCAAACATGGCCTACGTCAATAGTTGTATTAAGCAGTCATCTATAAGACGATTGCAACTATGTTGAAGAGATTAACCAAGAAGCAGCACCTAGTTGGAGCACTCTTATGATATTCTTAAGGTGAACTACATCAGACGTTCCAAAGTGTTTTGCTATCATGCACTTGAAATGGCTAGGCAGGTGGATCTTTTACTAGATAAAGTTTGAATGAAAGTTGGTAACAAACTTGAATGCAAGTTTGCAATATTACATTACCTCGAATGCAGGATTTTCTATTCAAGATTTTGAAATCATTACCTTGAATGCAAGTTGGGAAGTTATCAGAGTTGTTGTTGAAGTAGTGGAATCATTATGAATTCCCATGTAATAGGTGTATTACATTATCATGGGTTAGGAGGTTATGTCATTTCAGGGAATCATAATTAGTCCATTAACAAAAATATTCAAGTTCCTAACATCCACCTAACCCAATTGGATGGTAAGTGGTGACAAACTTGCCTTTCCAATAGTGAAATATACAACATTCCCCGAAGGCCACAAACCTTGAAACAAACTATGCTTATTGAACGCTAACGAAAGGATACAAGAAATTAATTCTACAACTCTATACTTATATGACCTCCTCATTCTATCATGACTACTGTGTGTTTTTTCTAGTGATTGCTCTTGTAATTATGCTGTGATGATATCCACACTGTTCCTCATTTAGGTACTTCGAGAAGCAGTTCGAGCTGGCAGAAGCTGTGAAGTTACCGATGTTTCTGCACATGCGTGCTGCTGCTGAAGATTTTTGTGAAATTGTCGCTCGAAATAAGAAGAGGTAATGTACTAGCTGCTGGAATATGAAACTACTTCTGTATAATATACACTACAATTGCCTGTACACTCAAATTTCATCAAGATTCTGAAGTTTGATTATTCTGCATCTGCACAACACTTAATCCTTAATGATTTTAGTTATAGTTTTTACAAAATGCTGCTCTTTTTACTTGTGTACATATGTGAAGTTCATGAAGTTGTACTACAGTTGTACTTGTGTACTCAAATTGAAACACACGCAATGTTTCCAAATTTTGTTTTACCTTTTTAGAAAATAGTGAAATTGAAACACACGCAATGTTTCCAAATTTTGTTCTACCTTTTTAGAAAATAGTGATTAACTACATGGAGCTATTTATTGTTTAATTACAGGCTCACTGCTGGGGTTGCTCATTCCTTTACCGGCAGCTCAGAAGATCGTGACCGGCTCCTGTTATTTGATAATATGTTCATAGGTTATGTTCTCATGTTCATCTTTATCTGGCTCATTTGATATGTGTTGCCTTACATGTGGATCGGCTCTTTGCAAAACATTGGTGCCTTTTAAAACATTGTGAAAATTGACGAACAGGACAGAAATCAGATAAATAAATAACTGATCTGATGACTGTACACTTCAGGGTCCTTTTAACTTCCATTAAATTGATTGTCAAGTTTGAATTTCTGATGAACAGGTATTAATGGCTGTTCACTGAGGACAATTGAGAATCTTGAAGTTCTGAGAGGCATTCCCATCGAAAGAATGATGATAGAGACTGATTCTCCTTACTGCGAAATAAGAAATACTCATGCTGGAATACAATATGTAAAATCAGTACGGCCTTCAAAAAAGAAAGAAAAGTATGAGCATGATTCACCTGTTAAAGGTCGCAATGAACCTTGTTTCGTAAGGTAACTGCAAATCTTTGCAGATATTTGCTATTTGACTGTTGATTTCTTACTAAAACTGGTGGTCAATTTGCTATTCTATATTTGCTTACCTGAAGCTAACACTTCAGTTTATAGTTTATGCCGATTGAATTGTCAGTTTGGAATGCTATGAAACTTGTAAACAACATTTTCTTGAAGAAAGGCACTGAGATTCACTATGGAAATTGAAGTTCTAATTCACCAGTGTCTTGTCCTTGTTCACATTGCTGATACAGTTTCTCTGACCTTCAATGGCGAATTTTCTGGTGGATTCTGAGAACAGATGCACTGCACCTTTACTATTAGTTACCAGCAAATTTGTCTGCCTGACCTTTGTTTTCTTCTTTTACGCACTTGACGAAGAAAATTTACCGCATTCCTTTTCAGGCAAGTCCTTGAGGTGGTTGCCGGCTGTAAAGGAATATCTGATTTAGATGGCTTGAGCAAAACTTTATATTACAATACATGCAGGTAACCGTTGTCACAAATATCTGAATAATGTCTTATTTATTGTACCCAGAAATAGTATATCAAGATACCGGATACTTACCCTCCAAAGATGATGCCAGAGTTTAGCTGTATATCTAAAAGTGATATATCTTACACAGTAGCTTGTCTTGCAGGGTCTTTTTCCCTCAGGACTTGGATACAGCAGCAGAAGCTCTTCTTGAAAGTGGCGCAGTTCCTAATACGAAGAACTGCTAGCACATTCTTTTCAAGTTGGCCCGAAGATGGAACCAGATACCTGAGCAATTACCAAACCATCTGTTTCTAGTTTATCTAAAGCAAAACGAAGTTGGATTCTTGGTAATTTAGGATTTCAAGCCTGTTTTTTTTTTTTTTTTGATGTGTACTTGTTAAAATGAGCTTGCTTATACATGCTTCACTGTATTATTTCATGTACTTCACTTTTAGTCAGTGTGCTGGATGTTGAAGAGGCTTACATTATATTTAAGAAATAAATGTAATGGAGAAATCTATTGCTGTAACTACATGTCCTTTTTCGGATTTGTTTTGTTCTTTAGGCACCGTTTGGTTTGGGATTAAGTAAAAATTTATTATTTTAGGAATAGAATTAAGTTTAGGGTTAAGGTGGGGTTAGAGTAATTTTGTGTTTGGTTGAAGATTGAGTTTAGTCCAGATATAGATAAAATAGTATTTGATTGGAATAAATAAGAAGGATAGTGGATAAAATAGTATTTTGTTTGGTTCAGAGTTAAGGGGACGATCGGTACCATCTTAAACATCTAAGGATAGTGTATTTTATTACCAAACCATCTGTTTCTAGTAAAATTCAATTGATTTTAGTTTTAAAAAATTATTCATTTCAATTAAAAATAAATATTTTTATTTGGAATAAATTATAGCTAAATTTAATTTTATTTTGCCTCATTGTTAATTTAACTACAATTATTCCAAATAGAAATATTTATTTTTAATTGAAATGAATAATTTTTTTTGAAATATAATAGAGGATATTTATAAAATAAAATAATTGACCATTGAATATATAAGAGGGGTAAAGTTGAAATTTAAATACTAATTAATTTTAATTTAGATAAAAATTTAGATGGTAAGGGTCATTTTTGAAAGTTTTTCAAATTTGGGGGATATACATGATATTCCCCTTTTAATTTTTAGACGGGTATTTATAAAAGTAGATGGTTTTATAAGGGTATAAAGGAAATTTTCCTTTTAAATTCGGCGTTCTTGAACCTAAATAAATTGTAGTGCGAGAGAACCCGTTAGCTCTCGGGTTCGAACCGTTAACCCGCGGACCGAGTTCTCAACCGGGTTCGGAACGTAATTCCGGTTCATTTATTAGAATATATCGACCGGCCCAATTGCGGTTCAAGAGGTTCAGGGCTTTTCTCCTTTTTTGTGTGATTCTCTTCTTCCTCTTCTTCTTCCTCCTCCGAGGGCCGAGAAACCCTAAAACCCATTCGCCCTCGCCATGGAAACAGCTGTTTCCTCATCGTCTCCTCCCGGTCCCGAGCCCGATCGCGGAGCAGAAGCCGATGCGTCCTCGGCGCCGGCGAACACCTCCGCCGAGAGAGGAGAAGGAGAAGAGGAGGAGAAAGAGGAGGAGGAGGAGGCGGAGTGCGGATTCTGCTTGTTCATGAAGGGAGGAGGGTGCGAGGAGGAGTTTATAGCTTGGGAGAAGTGCGTCGAGGAAGCGGAGAAGAGCTGGGACGACATGGTGGAGAAGTGTTTCCAGGTCACCTCTCTCCTCAGGAAGTGCATGGACGCCCACGCCGATTACTACGAGCCGATCCTCAAGGCCGAGCAAGAAATTTCCCTATCCGTTGCCGCTGAGATCAAGGATCCGCCGCAATTGGAACCGGAGGAGGTAAAGGAGAAGGTATCGTCCACAAATTGATCTCTGATCTCCATTAACTATACGATTTTGCTTAATTTGGATCCGTTGGCGCAGTTCCTCTTCTCTTTGTTGTTCTTAAACTTTTGCTGATCTTTAGTGTTTCGGAAATAATCCGATGCTGAGATAGTTATGCGCATTGCGGACAATTGAGACCTCTTCATTTGTATTCGTAATACTCAACAATTTTGAAAATTTTGAGGTGTCTTCGATGATCTCTTGATGATACTTCTTACTGTGATGGTTGATGCTTTATTTAATTCAGCGTCGCAAGTTAATTCAATCACGAACTCATCTAATCATCTAAGTCGCGTGGTTCTGAGGTAGTAGTAAACCCTCTATTGGCCTATTGAATAAGTACATAAGAATGTGATTGCATCCGATTGTGAGGCTTACGAAGCATTTATATATAGGTGAAACCACAAATATTTGTTCATGCGTATGCCGTTTTCATGGAATAATAATTGAGAGAAAATTAGCATGGTTCTAAACATAGGTATATAGCATTATCATTGTATTCTACATGGCGGTATTGAAATTTATATCATTGCATAAATTGGCATTGTTCCCTAGTCCCTAGTGAATGTTTCTTCACAAGTGCCTTCAAAGCACTCTTTAGAAGACTTTTCTTGTTTTTAGAAGATCATCTAGAATGCCAATCAGCCAGTCTATCTTTTCAGTCTAATTCCTCAGTTTTCAAGCTGTTGGGAGTGAATACTTCCAGATATCACACGCCAGCCGGTAATTCCTTCTAGATATAAGTTCAAATTAAGTACCCCAGTGCTTAGTGATTTGTGTCTTACTTGTAGATGTCGTTTTGCTACGTGTGTTAATGTAGACGCAGAGATGGTATTCGATAATTGCATTAGCGGTCGTGGTTTCCCAGTCTCTTTTGTGATCTTCAACATAGGGCAGCTCGGAGTTAGTAATTCAATGGTCAGAATCTAAGACTAGGACCAAGACTTTTTGAGCGGACGGATGGATTGTCCCCTTGACCATCCTGCTCGGAGTGATCTTCGTTTGAATTTCCACTACTTTGTTAATGTTTCAATACAAATCAATTGGTAGACGAACTTGGAGCCTGTGAAACCGTTCGCTGTGAATGATATATTGATACCAGAATGAAAGCGCCGCTGTGTGAGTTTGATTGATTGAACGAAACCGCGTAGGCTGCTTAGTACTTCACTTCAGAGTGGATTGGTATACTGTGACAGTGGAAAAGTAGTTAGTTACTAGAAGATGCTGCTGGGAAAAGGACATTGTACATCGCATAACGACCTCGATGGTTTTGTGCATTCGTGCTTGTGATTAATTAATGAGTACATATTGTTTTCAGTTCAGTGATGATCTGGTTAAGAACACTTTGTTTTTTCTCTTTGTTTAGCCGTAGCTTGTGTGCAAGCTTGAGCTCATGGATAAAATGTTTGTTGAATAGCATTTTGCTTTCATGGATGCGCATAGTCGTTTGTGAATAGCTGTTGTTTTTTTTTTTATTATTGAAGAGGCCTCAGAGAGTATTAATTGCAAACCACTTTACCATTTTTTAGACAATTCAACCATTTATAATGAAGTGTAAAAGTATGAACAAAACTATTCAATCATATAAACTTCGAATTAAAAAAAAAAGAAAGAAAGCAGTCGTAGACTTGTAGTAGTGAACAAAACATAAATGCCCAACTCTCAGATGAAAGCAGCTCAAAGCCACCCAAAACAGTTATTTTCTCATCGAAAATAAATACAAGTTACACATAAATAGTGCCAAACAAAGAGAAGCAGGACCCAGGTATCTGGTCAAAAACATTATCATTGCATAAACACCACTCGGCCCCCACACTCAGGCGGTATTTACTTTTCATTTGGCCTACTTATTAGCACTAATTGCAGCAAAATTCACAGCAGGTTTTTGGAACACCCTCACCACGGGCATTCCGTCGCCGTTATCATTTCCGACCCTCCACGATCTATCTTTCTTCCTCTGCACCTTTTTATGATGCTTGCCTGACGTCCCTTTGTTCTTCTTCTTGACCGCTGCAGCATTCTTAGAGTTAATCTCACCTGCCAAATCGAACGACTCGAGATCATCCAAAACATCCTCAATGTTCGAATTATTCCCATCAAACTTAATAGAGTCTGAATAGGGTTCATTCTCATCATCCGAATCATGTGAATCCGGCTCCTCACTCGTCAAGGAGCTAGAGCCTTCGAGTACATAGTTCTCCGCTTCTTCCAAATCCTCATCAGTTACTCCAGGAGGCAATTCGAAGTGTGGGAGCCTTCCATCTATGTAATCCTTCAAGATTTGCCGAGCCGCCCTAGTCTCATCCGGCAACCCACTTGAACTAACATGCCCACGGGATGAGCAGTAAGCACGAAGCAACTCTGAAGCTAAAGGCGGTCTAGACTGTGGCTCGTAGGGTTTTGGTTTGGGCAAAGAGATATTATAAATCCTCTCCAGCGTTTCCCTTGCAACCCGATTTGCTACAACCTGAACTGCTGCTCTGTGTTCCGTCATCCTATCAATCGGCAATACTCCGCAGGCGACCATATCGTGCCTCGAGCTGGAGAATGAAGGGAAGACTAAACCAGGGCAGTCACAAAGAACAAGCTCTTCAGAAATTATCAGTGTTTGAAAATGCTTCGTCTTGCCTGGAGTTGAAGTGACGCCCGTACGCTTCTCACCCACCAAGGCATTTATTGTAGAGCTTTTCCCAACATTAGGATAACCAACAAACCCTACTACTACGTGCTTAGCTGTCGGATTTACAGAACTAGATTGTGAAGAACTTGATGCTAGGGTTTTCGTGGTGGATGAAGCAACCCTCCTTCGTGCTGCGATAGCCTCAGCTTCAGTTTGCAATCGGAGCAAGAGTTCATCCCTGCCGTAAATCTTGGTATCCAAATTTGATGTCAGGGATTTATCTTCATAAAAGTGGCCTTTCAACTGTTTGCCCTCCAGAGCAGCAGAAGCAGCTTTCGCAGACCAAAATACAAAGAGTATATCATGGCGGTGGAAGTATTCTGCCCATTTTTTTCTGTGGGTGCCATTTTGGGAAAATGTTATTGTTGATCAAGAATAACTTAAAAAGGATTTTAAACAAGTCGATACTTCTAACCTGATGTTTAGGGGTAAAAGGTCGGCCTTATTAACAAGAAGCAATGTTCGCTTGTGTTCATCGATTTCCCTTACGTATTCCTATAAATCAGAGAAGACAATTTTTATCCAAGATAAAACACAAAGAAAAAGGATTTTAAAAAAAAATCTTGCTACATTACAAAAAATGGTTAAATAGTTAACATTAGCAGGATATTATCCAGATAAAATGCAAACATGAGGTTTTCTCATTATCGCAGATGCTACCCAACTACAGGGAATAACTTGGTAAGCTCAAATTGAATGTTGCTGAGTTTCTTAGACAATATGGATGTCACATTTTCTGAGACTAAACAAATAAAAAATAACAGAAGCAACATATGGACGTATATAGTATACATACCTCAAGATCAGGGCACCGATAGAACAAAGGATCCCGAGCATCGACCACCATTACCAGCTTCAAATTGTAAATGGAAAAACAATTAGCAAATCAATGAGCAGAAAAAAGAACAATCATATGAACTACCAAATGCTGAACCAAATGAGAGTTGCTCCGCAAAGATATTGATGACATTCACATTTTCCACTGTCGAATATTTCTCCCGAAGTAGTTTGGTTTCTATGAGCAAGTAAATGAGACGCTATTTGTAGCAAAAATCAAATATGTACGAAATTTCTCATGCATGGCATGCCAACCAAGCAAGTGAAGCACAAAGGTTTTAAAAGATCTATATTACAGATATATATATATATTTAGAAGAGTAGGGCTACTATACTATTATGAGTAGTAGAGCCCTACTACTCATAAGTTGTTTTCGATGATAGAGCTTCCGAATCGACGATCCACTCCGTTAAATATGATCTAGAGTATTTAAAACTTCTAGAAAATAAATTTTGTAATTTTTCAAAATCATAATAAAGTTCATCAAATGGGCATAAAATGAACGGCCGAAATCGAACGATGTCCTAAAAATAGATGATCGGATCCTTCAATTTAAGATCGGAGTTATTGATCTTTATCTAGGTAGTGAATAGAATTTTCTATAAAAAATTCAATCTATTTCAATTCTTTTACACCGTTAAACTACCAAGTATCCCATATCGGCCGTTAAAAATTGTCAATTTTGTGAGCTTTTGATCGTAAGGTAAATGATTTCGAAAAATTACGAAATTTATTTTCTAGAAGTTTTAAATATCTGTATTTTATCTACTTCAGAGCAAAGAATACTTAGGCTGTACACGCCTCTATTTAGAATACCAATAAGTTTCCATCCAGCACAGCTCAAAGCACAAAGATGAGAAGTACATGAAAATTGAGTTGTGCTGCAGGCAATGTTCAAAGCCAGATTTAAAATTCTTACCAGGTCACTCCGTTCAAGCACTCGCCAAAGCTGTCTCCAGATATCAAGATTCTTCTCGAAGGGAGTAAGGACAAGCCTTTTATTCTCCTGCAGTCTGAAACAATAAGTTTATTTTTCAGATACAAGAGTGCAGTTGGTAATTAGTATCATAACTACTTGACACTTCAGGATATGCAACTACAGCAAAAATAAATTTTTTTTCAACCCAATTTAGGTATCTGTATTTTATCTACTTCAGAGCAAAGAATACTTAGGCTGTACACGCCTTACAACATTCCGACCATTCCATAATCTTTTGCTTCAGGAGAAAACAACCAGGACAGCTTTACCATGAAAACACCTGATCCCTCTTAAAAGATATATTTCTCATCAAGTTATTAGATTTACAATGAAAACACTATCTAAGTTCTTATCAATTGAGACAATCACCTCGCACTTGAGACCTAGGACAACATCAGCTGGGAAAAGTAAGTTTGAGACATGGAACCTTAAAACAAATTATGAACCATTGCAACACTCCAAAGTTGGTCTCATGCAAGAACCTCGCATGATGATGTTGTTCATAAAACATCCTCCTCCCCGCAAATGTAAACATTCTCAAAAAAAAGCAAATCCTCATATGTTCTTCCAGCAACAAGCACTGGATTATTTTAAGCTCAATTCACATGTACTAGTTTGTAAAATTATATTTCCTCTCTCAAATTCAACCATTACCTCGCGAGATTTCTGCGCCACTCCAAGAACGCCCGCCGTTCGTTGGCGTCGAGTTCTTCCACCGACATCCGAGCATTCCAAGGCGGCCTGGCCAACACCAATTCCCCCCCCAACACAAACGTGAATTAGCATCCTAAAACCCTAAAAGACAACCGACCACACCGCACCGTACCTGCGCGGAACCCTAAGGCTGCTGGCGTGCAGGGCCTCCTCCTCCTTCCGAGCCTGCAGCCGCTCCTCCGGCGTCATCTCCTCCGTATCCGAGCTCGCGTCCCTGCACGCCAAAGATTATTGAAAACTAGGGATTGTGAATCAGTGACCAAGCAATACATTAGGTCGACTCTACGGCGTACAGATTGATGAGGAGATTGTCGGTGTCGGTGTTGGCGAAGGAGGACGAGGAGGAGGGGATGAGGAGGGCGTTGTCGGCCTCGTCGGCCCTCTGGACGATGGCGTCGATGTCGCTGACGTCGATGACGGACTCGAGGGCCCTCCGGCGGCCGGCGGCGGCGGCGAGGCCCTTCTCCTTCGCCTCCTGCGCCATCTTGTTGTGGTTGCGAATTAGGGCACGGCCGAGGCCCTCCGATTTGTCCTTCTTTCCCCCCATGTCTCCGATCTCTCTCTCTCTCCCTCTCTCTCTCTCAAACCCTAACGGGGTCTCTCTCCTCTCCTCCTCTTCGGGCGCGAAAAACCCTAGCAGGGTACGAGGGAGAGGGGAGGGAAAAGAGGGAAAGACGCGATTTTTATTGAATCGAGCTGAGGCGGCGTATGCGCAAGCGCATGCGCAAACCGCCGTGGATTATGGAAAAAAAAAGAAAAAAAGAAAAACAAAAGGGGGTGGGAAAAATAAAAAATAAGCTACACTTCACTCGTTATTTATTTATTATTATTATTATTTTAAGAAGAAAGAAAACCTTCGCTGTAATTTTATTAAAACCTTGTCATATGATAAATAGTTTAATTAAAAATAATAAAATGTTTTTGCATTTAAATTATATAAAAATTATGCTTGTATAAAATTGTGTAAGATAATAGTTTTTTAAATATTAGTGTTTTCATGTGAATAAAATATCTGTTGCGAAAAAAAGAACATTTTTTCAAAAGATTGACGCTTTTGGTATAAAACAGAAAACCAAAAATGGGCCAACAACTTTGCTTCCATTCTGCAACCAGATATGCAATGTTTTAGCTACTCGAAGAAAACAAAATTTGCTTCTTAAATTTTTTTTGACTAGTGTAAACAGTCTGCCATCCCCCAACCTATTCAGTTGGGTGGAAGTTGACCTTCTGAAAACAAGATGGCAGCAGCACAAAACGAAGCTTTCTCCTTTCAAGAGTGCAGAAGGCAGTATCATACTACAGAAAGTAAGTTTTCCCAAAGCCAAATTCAAATTGCAACAAAACATTATCTGATTATCATCCTGTTAGAAAATAACATTATCGCGCCAACGCAACAGCAAGAGCAACAGAATCTCAGAGCCAACAAATGAGTACTGCAAAGTGCAAACTAAGTAAAAGGAAAAAAAAAAAGCACTCAAAAATTCAAACATTATAAGCTTCTACACACCATCAGCAATGTACATGACATAGTTCTACATAGCATACCTAACCAAACAACAGAGTCTCCAAGTCATCAAACACTACCATACAATTCTGGTTTCTTTTATTCTGACAAACTATTGGCAGAAGCAGAAGATAAGATAAGAGATAAGCGGTAATAATGTTGTTTGTTAACAAAGCAAAGAGGACTTAACCACCCACGCCTAAGCTGTTCTGAGACTGCTGGAGTTCCGGGAACAGTTTTTAGAGTATTAGGCGGAAAGACCTCAATGCAGTACAAGCCAAGAATGAATTGCCTTCAGGAAACAACCAAATGATGGTAGGGACAATCCCTTAACCAGGAACAGTGGCCACAGCTAGCTGAGAAGCACACTGTTTCCACAGTTCCTCCATTTAGCTGCAGAAGAGAGCTTTTGGAGAGGCTTTTCTGAAAAGCCACTCCTCTCCCCAGTGCCTGTTTTCATCAGATCTTGAGGAGGTTGCAGCAGCCGTTGGCCGCTGGGCCCCACTTACCATGGATGATGCTGGTTTGATGCTCCCCGTCGATCATGCTTGATAAGGGGTGGATCATCGACGAATGGAGATGATCGGTCGAGTTGAAGTGATCGAGATCGTCTCGGCCGTAGATGCTCGTCACCTCAGATCCAGAGAAAGAAGAACCGCCGCCGCTTCTTGAGTGCGGATTGCTGCTGTCTGATTGGAGGATCTCAGAGCTTGGTGATGTGGTGGGGCGTGTGGGCGGCAGCATGGACTTTGATTTGCAATCAGTGCTGCTAGCCTGTCCGTTGACTTGATTCTTTGTGTTGAGAAAACGGCCGCCTGAGCCTCTGGCACGTCGCATTGCATGAAGATGGCGCGACTCATGAAGATATGGCTGCAGCAAGGGAAAATGCCAGTATCAATGTTAGTGGTACTTAAGTAAAAAATTATAACTTTTCACATATGCTCTTAATAACCTTTTTTTTTTTTCCTTACATATGCATGCCCTTGTAGTCAACCCCCACAAAAAAAAAAAACACTCATTAAAAAAACATTTTTAGTAGCAAACCATTCTACCCCACAAATTAGAAGAATCCCCAACTTAACATAAAGTTATTTTCCTGAAACTCTGCACTGACGGGTATGTGTGAAAATTCAGCTTTACAAAGTTGCGCAAGTAGATGATTTCACAGGGATACGTACATGAACATCCCTTAATAGTATTGACCAGTGACTGTTAAGGGAATTACCACACATTTAATTACCTATCTCATTTAGTCCTGAGCTCTTAAAAACAGAGCTTGGGGTGGAAAATTTACTGGCTGCTGTAGACTGTTCAGTTTGCACACATGCGCAGAGAGAGAGAGAGAGAGAGAGAGAGAGAGAGAGAGAGATGGGCTGATGGAGGTGTTTAGTAGGATGAGTTGATTTGGTCAAAGAAAGGAGATTGACATATACCCAAACAAAGGACAGTAAGTTTGCACCAATACATTGTTGACAAAAAGCTTATTAGTAGAGTGAAGATATACCTTCCTAAGTTTGGTCTGCTTATTCTCCTTCTCAGCCTTAGCACGAGCCTTTCGACGCCGAAGGATACCATTAAACTGCTTTGCATTCACATATATTGGTCCATCGGCTGTCATACTAAGTGGTAGAAGCATACGTCCGTGCTTCACCACAGAAATTAAGAACAAGAGGAGAAAAAAAAAGTCATTCCAACTGCCTGAACACTGAAAATTAGTCAAATACAAGCAGCTCATTCCCATACTGATGACGTTTTTGATATTTCAAAGACACTTCGCTCATTATGTGATTACGCTTTCTTTCTAATGTAATACGTGGCAGCACATAAAGGATGAATGCCACACTAAGTATCTTATGTCCAGAATGAACAGATAAAGAAATTTTATTTCCCCAAAGGGAATACCAGTGAACATGATGAAATTCAATCTATCTATCTATCTATCTATCTATATATATATATATAGAATTGAGCTCCTATGCTTTTAAAAGTACCAAGTCTTTAGTGCTTGTAAGTTTTTAGCCCTTGGATTATTAGATGTGTGGTTAGGATGATGTGGGCCCTCTTGGGTTAAGTGGGTGGTTGGTTGAATAGTATAATCTAACGGATGAAAATGATCCAAGTCCTAGATCTAACGGTAAAAAATTCACAAGCACCAAGTGCTTGGTGCTTTTAAAAGCACCATAGCCGGACTCTATAGAATTATATATATATATATATAGAACTAGGCTACTATGCTATTAATAGCACCAAATCATTGGTGCTACCAAATTTTTAGCCATTGGATTAAGAGATGTGTGGTTAGGATGATGCGGGCCCCCTAGGGTTAAGTGGGTGGTTGGTTGAATAGTATGATCTAACGGGTGAAAGTGATCAAAAGGGTGGATCTAATGGCAGAAAACTTGATAGCACTAAGTGTTTCGTGCTATTAGTAGCATAGTAGCTGGACTCATATATATATATATATATATATATATATATATATATATATATATATATATATATATATATATATATGCCATTGTGGAAAGTCTTTTATTATCTAAATTCAGAATATTGATAATAAATTCTCTATGGAATATAAATACACATAAATCAGCTGGTGCGCGTAAATGGTGGTCCTAAGTTTGTCTCAGTCCTTGAGGTACCTCTTTAAGCCCAGTAATGTCTGAGAGGGTACGGGGCCCTGTGCTATGTGACAGAGTGAGGACAATGTATAATTTAGTGATCCATCTAAGTTCTACGGAAAAGCTTGAACACCCATAAGAAATTGAATCTCACATCATCTACGACATTCTCCAATCTCCAATTGTGGATTTGAATTATCTCCATCACTTTGTTGCGTGACATGAGAAAAAAATACAGCAGCTATTCTCCTATTGCTCTCTCAATTTCTCCTTACGAAATGCTGTGCAGAACTTATCTGGAAAGCAATTACCAGTTGTCGTGCTTTGATTACCGAAAGAGGCAACAGTAGTACAAGTATAGAATAAGAAATGATGTTCTTTGGTGTTGGAAGGGAGTACATCCTTTGCTCCATTCTATGTGCCTTTTAGAATTGTCAAAACATTCAGAAATATCAGTCTACGAATTTACCAGCGATTCTTATTCTTTCTTCTAATCAGATTCGACGATTATAAACCAAAGGCGAAACATCCAAGCAAGGTTTTCAAGGTTTAACACTGCCAAACTTTGGGCTAACTGGAAGATAGGTAGCTATGAATTTCTCTTTTAAGGCATGGAGTTGCTATTCACAAGTCCAAGTTTCATCTACCAGATGAAATATCTCGCTTAACATGAAAACACGGAGCTTATGCAAAAGTTCAAAGTAAATCACAATTCTTAAGTTTCACTGGAAACAAATCAGATAAGGAAAAGAACAATTATGCAAATAGTGAGCAATATCAAAGGAAAATAGCACACCGTTGCTTGCGCTCCATAAGTGGCATATAGACCATAACACTGGTCCGCAAAAGAATAGTTGGAGCAGACCTAAAAAGATTAGGTACACAGTCAAACATAAAGCAAGGCAAACAATAGTATAATCATGAAATTCAATTAATTAAATTCTTATTCATCTTTATCTGTCCAATTACCCAAAAAAGGGAAAAGAAAACCTACTGGAGATTGACCAAGTCCCAGCTCAAAGCAACCTTGATATTCGGGAAATGGTGACAGTTGAGAAATGGTGGGTGAAAGTTCCTGAGATTTTTGTCCCTTTCCTGAATCCGATTGACCTAAAAAAAGAAGACAATACATAATCAAGATTCATAATAAAGGACATTTTATGCAAAAATTTCTCCTACTCACAAATATTAGAAGGGAATGGTCCATAATAACGTCAAGGTGATTATTTTTCCCTTTCATTTGGAAGACAATTTTATTGACTCCACAACTTCTACACATCAGTTTCAAAGCCACAGAAATCTTAGTAGCACTGTGCTCATCAGTGACTTCTTCAATGCTTTCGCTCATTTTATCCTACAGAGTGAGTTTGCAACATTCTTTTGACAATGCTTGCTGTACTATATATTTCTTGATTCAATTCCTAATTCTATTATTTATTAAATCAACTCGTAGTTTGGCTTTTCGTGAATTTTTGTAGCATTAACTCCTCAGAAAAGTGCAAAATCCATTTCAGGAGGTTCCTCCAATATCTATTTTTTGGGCTGCCTATCATCCTAGCTTTGTAACGCTGCTTTAGCTTCTCTAAACATTTTATTGCAGAAGTTCAAGCCTCTGTCACATTTACAATCATACCACGAAAGGTAAATATTTAGCAGGAATCCGAAAAGATTTAAGAAGTTGTCTTTTATTTAATTAAAATAGCTATATGCCTTTCAGCATGCTTTCTAGATGATCCGCAACATGCTGCTGGTTAACCATGGCTAGAAACCACTTCTGACACAACCTCAAATAGAAATTTCATATAGATGGTCATCATGTATTCATGTAAATAGTGCCGCTTTCTTAGAAGCTTTTGTGTCTTTACATCATAAGGACTAATCTGAAAATGCCTTCTTTACTTCTTTTGCTATAGAAGAAGCGAAAGTTGCCTATCAATATCGACAGTATGATATCTAAGGCATCAAAGCAAGAAGGTTTCATGAACCATTTTAAGCAGCTACTTGGTTAGATCTCGGACTGATGTACTGTGTATCGGAACACAAGAAAAACCCCATTACATTACCATAGATCCGGGATTTTTTTTTTTCTTTTCTCTACTTTTTCATTTAACACAACCAGCATATTCTCTACCTTTAAGTTTCAAGAAGAATTTCATGGAAACAAGCATCATCGTAAAGCCGTAACTTTTTTATTTCAATTTCAGGGCAACAAACTCAATATTACTGGTCCATACTCATAGGCTTATCAACATGGATGATGGTAATAGAGTAAAAAGGACTCAAACAATAGTAGAAAAGGCATATGGTTATGTCGATTACCACCATAAGAAGAGGAAACATTACCTGGAAATATCGAGAACATAACAGTACCATTAACCTCTTTCTCCGCCACTGCGGACCCTTGTGTCGGCATCGGTCCCATAGCTTGATTCATTTGTTTGGAAACGATCGAAACTTGATCCTCCCTGTTATTACTGTTCTCCAGATTTAAGGACTTAAACTGGGAAAGAGAATCCCCATAGAGAGCATGAGATCCTCCTCCAATCCACCAAGGAAGTGGAGTTCCATTGGATGGTTGAGTTACTGAAACTTGACCAACTCCTCCTCCGGGGCTTTTGAAGGTCATTGTTGCCTGCATAGTTAGGGCTTTTCTCAACAAAAGACCCAACTGCTTCAAACAACTCCAAATCTTCTTCAAGTTTGAAGATCACACACCACCCCCTTTAATTAACTGCACATGAAATCTATGAAACCTTATATTATTATACTCAAAAGAGAAGAAGATGGTGCACACTACCTCATATTCAGATAATCTAATGCTCTTAATAATTGGAACCCATAAACCAACATACCCAAAGAGGAGAGTAAGAGACCATAAAAAGAAAAACACTAAAATTTCCACAACAATAACTGAATCACCGAGTAAACTAGGGGAGAGAGATAGAGCGAAGAAGCGCATAAACCTAAAATAAACTATGGTAAACACTCAAACAGGACACTAGGGCACTAAGACATCAAAACCCACCATACCAAGATCAAATTTTTATGCCTCAGAGCAAAACCACATGAGAATCCACCCCAAAAGAAGGGGAAAAGAACCCATTTTGAGCTAAGAAAACGCACTAAAACCCTTAACTGGGACCTTATCGTCTTCATCAAACACCTCAAACCTCCTAATCAAGGCAAAACAAGTCCAAAAAAAAAAAGCGAAAAATGGGAGATGATTAAACTTAGGATTCGACTCACATTTCAATCGGAGATGCCACCACCGATCCCCTGCCCCATCTAGCTCCCGCTCTATAGAGAGAGAGAGAGAGAGAGAGAGAGAGAAGAGGAGGAGGAGGACAAAGAGGGGAAAGAGAGAGAGAGAGAGAGAGAGAGGAGAGGGGGAGGGAGGAGTAGGGATAGGTGGGTATAATATGTGGAGTCAACCAATAAGAGGAAGCTTTCATGCAGCAACAAAAAGGCCTCTTGTAAATATTTGCAAATGGGCATAAGCTTACCCCCACCTCTCATTTTCTTATTTTTTTTTATTTTTTTTTATTTTTTTTTATTTTTCTTTTTGTTTCCTAATCACCTGTCCTCATATGCAATTATTTATTTATTTATTTTTGACAACATCCCTTTAAACATATTTCTCAAAAAAAACATCCCTTTAAACATTTCTAATTTATCATATAACTCTTTCAAAATTTTATTAGACCAACTAATCTGAGCAACAGCGTGCATCATTCACGTCTCTAAAAAGTGATAAATAATTTGTCATTTTCGTATTGTTATCATTTTTTTTTTAAGTTGTAAGAAATTTTGTTGGATTGTTAAAATTATATAGAGATTATTAGATTTTTTGTATTGTTAAAATTATATGGATAGATTGTCAGTATGAAAAATAAAAATAAACCATAAATTATTTACTAGTTTCTCCTTTAAGAAAAAGACTGTATAATTTACTATCTTTAAAGAATCAGAAATGGATGGTGAGTTATTAACCGTCTTTTTTTTTTTTGAGAGATACGTAGCACGTTACTCGCTTTGTTTATTTCGTTAAGAAATAAACTTAGCAAGAAATGTGAATCAACTAAGATTCGAACTCGGATCTCGGGTACCAACCACCAAATCCTTAGCCACTTATTCTAGGGACGGTTGGTGTTTTATTCACCGTCTTTTAAATTACATTAAAGGTGATAAGTAATTGATGGTCTTTTAATTATTTTTTTAACCCTACATTTGCTACATTTGAGTTAAATAAAATAAAATTATTTGACTAAATAAATTTTTTTTAAAAGACTATTTGACTAATATTTATGAAATTTTAAAAGATTAAAATAAAAAAACAATCCTGCAATTGTGTGACTATTTTAGTGCCCCAAGAGGGAGGCTTGGAGTATTAAAACCCTAAAAAATAGGTTGGTGTTTGTAGAAGTTAAACAATCCAACAAGGCAATGTAAATTGTTCCCCATACACTTTCTAATAATAATAAGGAAACAAAAGAATATCTATGCCTCCCTATGTAGTAACAGGAGTAAGAATAATGTTATTTGTATATCTATTATAAAATTATTACAAATTTTACACCCCAATCTTTTTAGATTTACTTACTTAATTATCTTATCAATCTCTTTTTTACTATTTAAATAACGAGGTGTAAAATATGTACTTTATAATAGAATGTACGTACAAGTAGCACTCTCGAAAAATAATTCTGAATATATTGTATCTCTTGACACTTTCTACACCATTTTATTACTAATATATTGTAATAAAATATTATTGTAAGAAGAATGTTATAGTTTAATATACGAAAGAATAATAATTACAGTAGTTTGAAAGAACTAATAAATAAAAAAATTTATCACATCATGTAAATAATTATAAAAACTCACATATATATATATATATATAGAGAGTGGGATTAGTAATAGATCCAAGGGCTAGAACTCAAAAGCACCATTGGTGCAGAGTATTCTACTCAACTCTAATTATAAAAACTCATATATATATATATATATATATATATATATATATATATATATATATATATATATATATATATATAGAGAGAGAGAGAGAGAGAGAGAGAGAGAGAGAGAGAACTCTCTTATCTTATTAATAAGACCAAGTCATTTGCTACAAGTTTTAGCCAATTGGATTGAAAGATGTGCGGTTAGGATGATGTGGGCCTAGGGTTAAGTGGGTGGTGGTCAATAAGATAATTTAACGGGTGAAAATTATCAAAGGGATGAATCTAACTTTGAAAACTTGGTAGAGTCTTGTCTTATTGATATAACTATATATATATATATATATATATATATATCAAAATAAAATATTTTATTGATTGAAAAATTTTGTACTTTACAAATCGCACGTATGCGTAAACTGGAATAATATTTCTTATTGGCTAAAACGATATAAAATTCGCACCATTTATCATTTCGTGGAAATTTTACGAGAGTCTTCTAAATTACATGAATGCTGTGAATTTACGTGCACGTAATTGTAAGTGTAAATAACAAATTAAATTAGTTTTTAGAAATGGTAAATTACATGAATACTGTGAATTTACGTGCACGTAATTGTAAGTGTAAATAACAAAATTAGTTTTTAGAAATGGTGTGAATAGTCTCAATTTTGAGAGAGAGAGAGAGAGAGAGAGAGAGAGAGAGAGAGCAATGAATGAAACATCACTGTCCATGTCACTATGAAATGTTGGTTACTTGATCTTGCTATTGGAGAGTTAAGAGAGAGTGAGAGAGAAACCACTTTTTAAGTCATCAATTAAATATATGGGTACAAAATGTGTGGTATAATAAATGTGGTCACCAACAATGTTTTGTCGCGTTTCTTCTGCGCTTTTGTGTTCATAAATACGATGAAGCATATGTAATTAACAACTTATAATCTGCAAATTTTCATACAATATTAATTTCTACTTGAAAGCTAGTAAAATATATGTGATGAATTTTCTAAGTTATATATCATCCTAGGTTTTATATGCTTCCGAAATGTACGTTGAAGTAATCCAATATTTTTCTAATTCTAGATGAGTATATTTTGTTGTTGATTGTCTCAATATTATATATATCCGCACAATATGTCGCTGTAAAATAGTTTAAAATTATTAAATTATTAGCCTATGGTGGAAGGGGTCCCCCTACATTTTGTCTAATCTACAACTTTGCACAGTGATCAACAGGACATATTATATTATTATTATATTAATTATGACACGACAAAGCTGTCCTATTGAAGATAATGCAAATTTGACCCTTTATGCATGCGATATATTACTGTGCATGCATGGTAAATTACACTTTTTACTCTAGTCAAATGACTCAAATTATGAGACACATAATAATATTTTTTAATTTTTAAATTTTAACTTTCGAGATTACTAGAATTAAGTCTCTAGCAATCCGATTTAGCCGGACTTGACGATAACAATTTGAATTTCAAAATTATAATAAATAAAAGTTTGAGAACTAAAGTGTTATATATGCGTCTTATATACGGTTTTAGTTTGAGAAAGAAAAGCGCGCGCTTTGTGGTGCATGTACCTAATATTGTACCTTTGTTGGTGCTTAAGAGCCATCATGGATTCAATGTCAATAGTATTCGTCAATGAATGGCACTTACATGCAGGTGCACCAATAATAATCTGCTTGTCCTTTTTTAGGCAATCCTACAATGTAATAACTCATGTGGTCCACTATACAAATTGCTCTCATTAAATAGTTCTTTAATTTTTTTTTTATTTTTTATTTTATTTTTCATTTCTTATTTAATTACCTTTCCCTTTCTCTCTTTTTTCTTTTTCAAAAGAGTTCCCTTTTTTGACACACAATTTTGATTGAGTTATTTGTATGTAGATTAATTAATTACTCCAAGGTTCATCCATGTATCTAAGTATATTATAATTGTGACGTGATGAAAGAATTAAAGTTATTATTATTATTATTATGAATCATTAAAGAGGGGGACTAAGATAATCTTTTGGAATAACTAATTGGAGTCGCGATCTACGTGGATTGAATACGAAAGTACATGCGGTATACAGTTGCAGATGGATAAGTTTGTGCACTTTACATGTCATTGGTGTCATTAGATTTTCTGACTTCGGATGAAGAGATTTGCGGCTGAGATGATAGAGATTTTTCAGAGTTGAGTGGGTGGGTACGTAGTTGGTTGAATAGTATAATTTAAATGGTGAAAATAGTCAAAAGGATAGATCTAATGGTGAAAATTTTGATAGCACAATGTGTGGTTGGTGCTATTGATAATATTGTAGCCAGAATATATATATATAGAGTTGAGCTAGAATACTTTCAAAAGCACCAATGAGGTGGTGCTTTTGAGTTTTTAACCATTGGATGGAAAAATGTAAGGTTGATCAGATGATGGTGGTAGGTGATGGTTGATGGGATAGGTAGTGATAGGTAGAATATTGTTAGATCCATTAGTAGTCAAAAAGTAGATCCAATTTAGAAACTTGAAGCAAAAAGTTGGTCTTGTCCAAAAGTATTCTACTCAATTATATATATATATATATATATATATATATATATATATATATATATATATATATATATATATATATATATATATATATTATTCTTATCTTTATTATGAGTAGTGACCCTCTACTACTCATAGTTGTTTTCGATGATGGAGCTTCTGAAACGACGATCCACTCTGTTAAATATGATCAAGAGTATTTGAAACTTCTAAGAAATAAATTTCGTAAGGTGTCGAAATCATAATAAAGTCCATCAAGTGGGCATAAAATGAACGGTCAAAATCGAACGACGTCATAAAAAAGGTTGATCGGATCCTTCAATTCAAGATCGGAGTTATTGATTTTTATCTATGTAGTGAATAGAATTTTCTATCAAAAATTCAACAAATTCCGATTCTTTTACATCGTTAAATTAGCAAGTATTCCATACTTAGGTTGTTAAAAATTGTCAAATTTGTGACCTCTTAATCGTAAGGTAAATGATGTCGAAAAATTATAAAATTTTATTTCTAGAAGTTTTAAATGTGTAAATAACGTGTGTGGATCGTCGATACTAAGCTCTATCATCGAAAACAACTTATGAGTACGATGGCGATCGATCGATAATAGTATAGTAATTTCTATTTATATATATATATATATATATATATATATATATATATATATATATATATATATATATATATATATATATATATATATAATTGAACTTGCTTTTAAAAGTACTAAGTTATTGGTACTTATAGATTTTTAACAATTGGATTAAGGAATGTGCGGTTAGGATAATGTGGGCCCCTAGGGTTGAGTGGGTGATTAGTTGAACAGTGGATTTAACCTAAATTTGAGTTAAATCCTAACCTAATTGGGTTAGGATTTAACTTATAAATTTTTTGTATATACAATTCACAGGTACTGCACATCCTTTCATCTAAGAGCCGAAAACCTAATAGCACCAATAACTTTGAAGCTATTGGAAGCATTCCAATCTAATTCTACAGAGTCTGGGTAATGTATTTCTAATAACACCAAGCACTTTATATATATTACTAAGTTTTCTGTCGTTAGATCCATTATTTTAATCATTTTCATCCGTTAGATTATACTATTCAACCAACTACTCACTCAATTCTAGAAAATCACTACCATTCTAACCGCACGTTTCTTCATCTAAGGGCCGAAGATCTAATACCTCCAATAACTTGGTGTTGTTAGAAATATTTCAGTCTAATTATTATTATTATTATTTTTGAGAGATAGGTAGACGCTAACTGGGATTCGAACTAGGATCACGAATACCAACCACCAAGTCCTTTGTCACTTGCTCTTATACAATGATATGATAATTGAGGATGTAATAAGGTAAGAACCAAGAAGGGGAGTTTCATGCGCGTCGACTCCTCTCGAGAAAAAAGTCCAAGTGGAATACTCACCAGTAAAGTAAAGATCGAGGAGAGCATTTTATATGTGGGGGGTAATGTTGTGGGTTCTATTGGTGTTGGGATCCACATCATCAATACCTTGTCCAATGAATAAATCAATATATAAGAATAGTAAATATGAGAATACCATAGTGGGTTCTTCACTTGCCTTAAAAGGTTATATTCTACGTTGGAAATAATAACGTTCCATCAAAATCTTAAGGGTCAATTTGCATTAAAAAAATTCCCTAATTTTTAGCTTTTACAAAAGTTGGTCACTTTTTTTCGATTCTACAGATAGATTCATGCCGGATTTTCAGCAAACTGATCAAGCGGAGGCGAAGACGGAAACAGCCCGCCTGCGTCCTCGTCTCTCGATTCTGTATAGGTAGTAACTCAGTAGATCAAATTCAAATCACCGACTAAATCGATACTTATAACCTGATATACAACAAGATAGAATTGTCATTTTGGAGTTTCACAACCACAATTTATGCTCATATTATTGATTGGCAATGTGCTGCAGCCACCTATCTATCTTGTCCATTTCCTGTAAGGAAGAGACTCTGCTCAGTAATAATTCTAAAAGAATCTGCACCTGGAGAAGGCCTTTTCAGAGCACTGTTGAGCTAAACTGTTGATGGAAGGGCCAATAACACTAGTGGGGAACCCTTTTTTGTTAGTTTAAACACCTATTTTAGTTTATAATCAGTAGGTTAGATTCTTCGATATCGAAGAACCTAACGGTAACCAATGACGGGATCTGATCTTAGGTTGTGCAAGCTAGCTTTTGCTGACGGTAACGGCGTCGGCCTCTTGATTCATACTCCATCATTAGTTTTCGAGGATTAAGAGCCTGAGCAATTACAGTAGATGATTGAATCTCGCCTCCTCGAAGGTAATATAAGTAGATGATTACATTGGTGGATCCGATTCGAAGGCCACATTGAATGGTGTGTCACATTGTTGTTTTTTATTCTTTATTTAGATGCAAAGGATAGGAACTTTAGAAAGGTCAGTTGGTAAAAATATTACTTTTGTTTTTTTTAGATGCGACTCGAAATTGATATTCGACTCAAGTTCGGATTTCCGACTCGCCGACAGTTTCGCGGTGCAATCAAATTGGAAAAATAAAATTGAGATGGAAAAATAAATATCTGTGGTAGGTAGCGGAGGGCTCGGGCCGACAGGCCCGCTCCCCGCGGTACGGAGCGGATCCGAAACCTGTTATGAGTTTCCTTTTTCGTTTTTGCCCTAGAGGCGTGAGATCGTGGTTGGTTGTAATCTGCAGAACATTATATTCCTTTTTTTATGCGATAGTGAAGTTCTCTCCTCCCTCGCCCGTGATTTTTTCCTGCAAAGGATTTTCCACGTAAATCAGTGTGTTATTTTTTTATTTTCTGCTTGTGGTTTGATTATTTCGTGTTCGCTATTTTGTTTCCATTTATGCGTTTGTCGTAACACTTTTTATGTATACTGTGCAGGTATCAGCCCCAAAACAAATCAATGAGATGAATTAAGAAAGACAGAAGGGGGAAATTTTACTCAGTTTAGAAGCAACTCTTGCAATAGAAAGAAAATGAAAAACAGATCAGCTTGTAATAAGTATGTGGGTAATATAAATGGGAAAAAAAAAAATAGTTTAAATCTCTGAGCACTTTAATTAACACTTTGAGTATATTGTTGTCACCATTCATTCAGATTAAACTAATTGAGAACAAACCAAAACATGCTTGCATCAACAGGCACCTCTTGGAGATTAACATAGTACAGCTCAACTGTGGACCCCAAAAGCTCCAAAAAAAACAAAAAAAATATCTCTTTGTGCTTCATATGTGGCTGCCACTATTAGCCTAAACATTTCATCTTATCTTCTTTACTTTACTATTTATAATTTCCCTTTTCCAACATGCAAAATGTTTACGTACGTACGATATAGCGATGTTTAATAACGTACAACTTAAACAATTCCATTAGAAGAAATATCATACCATTATCTACCTAACAGCTTTATGTGGCGGTTTATCAAGACAAATGGCTAAGCCTTCAACAGTTAGTGATTACTTTTGGGTATGAAAATCCTTATCTTTTTTTGCTGTCGATCACAGCGCAAGCTAAGAACTTGTTTCAACAAATACCATATTTCCAAATACATAACAAATGTGCCATATATAGTTTTGTTGAAAGAAAGATGATTTTCATATCTCAGAGACCGACAGCGCGGAGCCAATTCAAGTTATATTGATTGTTTTGCCTCTAAAACAGTTAATAATAGCCCCAAAAGTGATCAGACACCTTATTGAAAGCCATTTGGGGATTAATCTCCTTAAAGAGTGGTTCCAGATTCTTCTTGTAGATTCACTTATATCTGACTTTGAATGAGTGAAAAAGTTAGCTTCAAAGAATATGTGCCAACAGTCACTACAAGAAATACATTCTTTTGTGGAGACGTTTTTGTGGCGACGCTGTGGCGGAATATATTTCGCCACAAAAACGTTTTTGTGGCGAAATATGGACTTTTTGTGGCGAATAGTTTCTCCACAAAACATTAGTTTTCTTGTAGTGAGTAACAGTCCAGCTAAATGGATTTTTTAAGGCTGTATCAAACAAAGGATACAAAATTCGGAAAATCCAACTTGCTAAAGTTGTTTTATTTAGATGTTTATATACCTCTCAAACTACTTGCAACTAAGAAAGTATAGTTATTTCAGGTCTCATTTGGTTGCGCACATTTAGGTTGCAAGTAGTAGTAAATAAAAAAAAGTTAGGTAAGTTTAATAATTTGGGCTATTTTGCTATTACTTTTGTGCGAATACTGCTGCTGAGCATACAGAACAAGATCCAACAAGTATAGAGATTAATTAATTATAATAAAGACTAATTCAGCTAATTAAACAAAAACTAAGAAGTACAAACATAACCATCCAACAATCTTTATCTGACTATGTTAAGTACATCAACTAGCATAAGAATACTTGCTTAATTAATATTTAATTAATAGAGATGATTACACAGTAAAATCCTACAATATTATGTAATTACATTTGAACATATATATCCATATGTATCCTCCCAGAATGCATCGAAACATTTTTACGGTTTTGAATTTTATTGAGCACATATTTAATTATTAAGCAAAGTTTTCAGAGAATTTATATCTGCGATTTTAAAGTTTTCAAAGTTTTATTTCATCTGAATTTATTAAGCAAATTTTATTATTTAAATATTAATCCGAGGAAACAATGATGTTTCAACTATAAAGAAATAATTAAAAAAAAACATTAAATTAGAGCAAGTTTGTGTTTCTTAATCACACTTTGATTAGAACATTAAGCGTACACAATAGGCGGCCTAATCATTGACAACAAAATATATGCTACTCACCACCTCGATCACATCAACAAACCGTAATGCGCGAGTTTGATCTCTAATAATCCAGATGAAATAAAACAAATTAAGTTAAGAGCCCATAATGACCAACTCATTAGCAGATACAGATGAATGCAAACCACCAATGCAAAGGAAATAATTACAAGAAAATAGGTACAGTAGGTGAACATCAATTACAGCTCAGAAACATTTGTTTTGGTAGCTTGTGAGAATATATCCAAGGTTTATTAGAGTCCATAGAGGGAGTATCTAAGCACAGCTGTAAACTAGTTGCTGAATCAACTGTTACTCTGTTCTCTTTTGCAGCACAAATGTTTTTGCAGTACATGTTGGTTTGTTGAATTTATTAGCAAAGGAACTGTTCTGGGGCGCCCACGGGGCGGCATATGGAGCCATAAATTACATGTCGAAACTGATGGATAATCCCCTTCTGGTAATATAAAGTTTAGCAAGTGTAACAATTATGTTCTTCCCAGTTTTCAAATGTTACATTAAAGGCCTCAAATTTTGAGTGTCGATTTGAGCATATGCGCCGCCGACGCATCATCGCGCAAATACACCTGCTGAAGCTTCCACGCAACTATGCTGTGCATGTACAGATCGATTCGAAAGAGGTTTGATGGCCTTTTTCATTTAAAGTCCCCCCTTCGACGGTGTAACCGAAAAGACGTAAAATTTTGAGTTTTCGCCTTATACACTTGAAAGCTCATTTTGATTTTTTTCCAAACTGGCCAGAATTTAGACATTTTTATCCCATAAAGAAGCTTACTTTAAAGGTCAGCTGACATAAAATTTTACCTCTCCTGTCTCCTAAGTCTGAAATTAGCAACATTTCCAACAGCCACTAATGCAGTAAAAAGCAAGCTTGTAAGATTTCAAACCATAAAGTAAGAACAGAATGCTAGAACTTCTCAACAGCTATGGATGCACATCTAATATTCTAAAAAGGGAGAATTAGTTAAGATTGCTAATCAACAATAGATGTTTATATATATAACACTAATAAGATCTAATGAACAGCAGATAAAAATGCCAACGACATCGTGCTCAGACAAGAAAGAATAAATTCTGCATGAGAAGATTGAAAAAGAGTACAGAAATAAAAAGATTCACTACTTTATATACAGAAAAGCCAAATGCAGAAGCATAACAATCCGCTTTTCAATTGATAACTGCAATTGACAGAAAACGGCTTCTCATATCTGCAGTTCAACTCTCTTCACGGCAGGTTGATCTACAGGACTGGGACGATGTTTTAATTCAGATTTAGATACATCTTTATTGACCTTTTCGGTATTTGCTGATACGTTAACTGAAGTTCTGTTTGCTGGATGCTTTCCTGATTTGACACCTGCTTGTCATTGATAATATGTATGTAAAGAAAAAATCCCAACAATTATAGCATGTTATACTAAATTAAAAGAAAATTAGTGTCAGCCAAAGTGCAAGATTTACTAAACCAGAATCATATGTGACTACGTTGCAGTACTTAATGAATAGGCCCGTTCGGCCTAGTTAGAGCTTCTGTAAAAACATTGTTTGAGTAGAGCCTTCTGAAGAAGCACCGCCGACGTTTCTTTCCAGCGAAAACCCCTCAATAGCTTCCCCTTACAGAGAAAGCAGTCATGGAGACTTAGTTCCTAAAGCTATAGACTATTGTCAGTTGAATACCTAGTTTTTGAAGTCTTTGCTTTATAGGGTAAAGAATCTACTTCAAAAGCCAGGCTAAACGGGCGCTAAAAAATATATAAGTTAATAATAATCCTAATAAATATAATGTTTATCTATGGATGAAATGCAGAAGAATTAAAAGAACCAAGCATATAACTGAACCAAACTTACCACTGTTTGGCAAGGATAATCTCTTCTTTGCCTGTGAATCAATCTGTACCCGCCTCTCTTTTGGATTACTATACGACCGAGCACCGAGTCCAGTAGGCTGAGAAACAGCTTCCTCAGAAGCCTCCTTCGATGATGTCTTTAGCTTTACTTTACTTGTTGCTGAAGCAGAAGCAAGCAGATTTGCAGACCGGCTAGAGGAGGAAGCACTTCCCTCAGAATGTGATGGCCCAGCTTTCTGGTTAAGCATATTCGAATAAAGAGTTGAGATGGGCTTTTTTGCCATTGGCTTGTGCAGGGATTTGGCTCCCTTTTCCTGTTCATTATCACTTACCACCACCCCTTCTTTAACATTAATGTCGAGAAAACGGTTTTCCCACGGGCGAACCGCCATCCATCTCTCCAACCAATTCCAGCCCCAGTTGTTCTTATCTGGCTCAAACCCTGCAGCAGCCACCTGTTGCCTTGAACCCGCTTGCCACTTTGATGGGGAGAAAAAGGCAAATCATTTGCTCAATTAGTTAGCAGAACTAAAAGTGTCAACAATTACAGCTACTATTATGTCAAAATATACATTTAAATGCAGTTACTCCTCTAGTTCATGGTGATCTGCTATTTAGTAATATCTCAGTTATTGTTATTACATTGGAAGAAGCTAAAGGAGAATTAGCATGTAACAAGTTTCCTAATATTTCTATTTAAAAAACAGATAAGTCCTACAGTGTTGAATGTGTTCTATTATCCTTCCGTTACTTTTAGATTGGCAGGTTTTTAAAATTAACCTTATTAAGAATAAACTTAGAACCTGATCTTTTGTTTTTACAGAAAGATACCTGATGAGTCAGAGCATATGCCATGGCTCTCTCACGCTTGGCCGCGGCTTCTTGCCTCTTTAGTAATTTGACCTGGATTTCCTCCACGGAGCCTATACTGTCACACCATCCTTCCTGCATTTTAATCGTAGGTGTGAAAATTACTTAATATTCATAATGAAAGGGTCGGTCCAACTATAAACAATAATAAGATATTTGCTACATTCTGACAAGTTAGATGTTAACAGAAAATTTTTGTTCCAAAGACTAACCAGGCAAGAACAATTGCTAATACAAATATCACACATGGCCATAAAGCAACTATACTGCTTAGTAATAAGCCTTTATCTAGAAATTATCCTTTTCAGCATAATCTGAATAACACCATTTAACTAAGAATGCTACATACGTTGACGAAGATAATAGTATTGACTATGTACTTTTGTAGCTCACCTCAATTTCCCGAACACAATCCTCATGAGATTGGTCCTGTTGTTGAACCTTCTTCCGGCCCAATTGACTTTCTAAAGCCATGCGAACTCGCCTTGCTCTAACCCGAGCCTGAACTCTTACAAGAGCTTGCATGCACCGAAGTGTTATAGCTGCTTGCTTTCTCACCGCATGGCCCCTGACAAGAGCCTGAAGTCTAACCAATCCCTTCAAAGCCCGTAAAGCTCGTCTAGCCTGGATAGTTTCAAATTATCCAGAACATTAGGAACCATTCGGAGAAGGCGTATAACATCCCAAAGTGATAACTGAGATGCATGAACTGGCATTTGTAATGTCTGGTTTTATATTATGATAAGAATTAAATCTAGGAGAAACTCAATCTCAAAATAAATGTTGAATAAGTTCGCAATTTATTTCAGATTAAGATAGTTGTCCTTCTGAAAAATAATAGGTGTAATCTCTAAAGAACAGATTTACCTTAGAACAACATACAGAAGCTAATTCTGGTCAACATTCAGGACTTATTAGTAAGAAGACTTTATTAGACAATGTTGAGACGTTGAGAAGAAATTCCAAAATATTTTGCCAACAACAGCTCATGATATTGTGCTTGGTCCTGCGATAAATTCTATAGGGGTAGCTTTTTTGTATCCGTAGATTATCCTGCTATCCCTGGATAATCTACAATGATTCTACAGAATTATATCACCTCATGGCTGGAAATATACAGTAATTAAGGATAAGGATAAACTGCGGCCTAAGAGAGAAAATACTATACCAGGAAACCTCGAAATGCAGTCTGAACAACTGTGGCGGCCCAATCCTCTTTCACAATCTGCTCAGTTTGAGAAGACACCTGCACTTGAAGAGAGGAAGTAGGCGAGGAAGAAGGGTTTGCACTTGACTTGATACTGGTTTCACCAACCAATTCCGCAGTTTCAACAGTAGATTCCTCTTCTATTACAACACTATCATAGTTGATAGAACGTTTCCTTCGGTGTCTTGACCGATCACTAACAACCTTTTTCTGCAATATTACCAAATCATGATGCAAGTAGGCAAAAAGATGAACAGATGCAATAAGAAATACTGTATTGCTAGTTAAACAGAAGAATTAGGGAAAACAAAGGGATATAATGGCAAGATTGGTATAAGCATTACTCACGTTCTCATCATTCTCTGGATGTTGTGAGTTCTCTTGTTTTCTTAGACCGACCAATGATTTAAGCCACTTGGTAGAAATACCCATGATGGCATCAATTTGGGTTCATAAGATTAAGAACTGCAGATCGAAGAAAACATAGCAATTATTAATTCATGAACTTCAGTGATAGTTTCTTTTACATTTAACTATGAACAAGAATATTTTGTAACAATTGCATAAAAGGACAAAATGAAATGATATATAAAGGTGTGGCTATAACTTTGAACTGCCCATAGAAATACACAAGATTATTTTCAAAACAAGTGAAACATAGAAAGTAGTATTATTCAGTAACGCTCTGCAGAATCTCCACAACTTTACATGACGACTGCATCTGTAAGTAGTTTTATTCAGTAAAGAATTTCAGTGGCGCTGCCTATTAATGATTATAATAATAATGGCATTTGCCTCTTCATTTCAATAGAAGAAAATTGCCTCACTAAAACTACTCAAAATAGTTCAAGAGGTTGTAAAGTATAAAAATGATCAGGAAAACCCCAAAATGCCGTGTACTTATGTGCGCAGTTGGCTCGTAAAGACAGTGAGGTGCTCATCAAATGCATGTTACTGGATTTCATTGGATTAGTTAACGGGACTCTAGAAGAAATGATCATACATGTACATAGACGAATCCCCATATTATGGTTGGGAAGCTTTGCTTTGGCAAAATCATCTACAAATTTCTCCCAAAACAGAAGCAAAGCAAACCCTAGTTGACTACTTAATAGCCAACAAACAACAACCTAAACTCATGACAGGGGTGTTTTTAGATTAAAAATGGAAAATATTACATTAAAGCTTCTACCTGACATTGAGAAACAAACTATCACCTAAGCTACCATATAAGCTTCTTTCCAAATGTCAGCTCTAGTTATTAAACTTAAACAGCATTATTCAGGAAACAGGCTCAAATTGAAAATGTCCTAACAAATAGGATGAATCAAATCTTTCATATTTGTACGCATTTATAGATTTTATTCAACTACCTTAACTGCTGAAAAACTAAGGAGAGTTAATTAGCAGAACCAATCACAAACATTAACAGAAGGGAAATGCAACCCAAATAACAGATACCATGTACATAAATTCTCCTACCAAAAAGAACCAATTTTGAGCCCTACACATTACCCACCAAATCACACCTCACTTTCATTCAATTTACCTCATTAACCCATGCTGCTTAATACAAAGATCTCACTACTCAAAGCAACTAACTAAATTTAGCCATTCTTAAAAAGATAAGTAGTAATGAAAAGAACTCATTGCTCACATTCAAGTTAACTCATCAATCCAAGCTACTCGCTACAAAGAACCCATTGCTCAAATCTTCCAACAACATTTCACCGTTCTAAAATCCGAAAATAGAAAAGAAGCAAAACCCAACGATCAAATACGTACCATATCAATTCTCCGAGCAAAAAGTGCCCATTTTGAGCCCTACCCACCAAATCACACCTCATCAAAACAAGGACCCACTCAATTTACCTCATCAATCGATGCCGCTCGCTACAAAGAACCCATTCCCCAACTCTCCGAACTAAAACAAGCCATTGTTGCGCAAAATTGAAGCAGCGCAGAGGAAGCAAAGGAGAAGGGGAAGAAGATGCAGTAGATCTAGGAATCCTATGCTCAAAACAACATCGAATTGGAGAGGAAATAAATCGGATGCCCCTATTTACCTCGTAGCGACATAGCACGGTATATACCCCACTCTCTCTCTCTCTCTCTCTCTCTCATATATATATTTATCCCACAGTGGACTAGTGGAGTACATGGAGTTAAAAAAAAAAAAAGTCACCTTTTTCTCTATCGCCTTTTTCTCGCATTGTCGGAGGTTATATCCCGATAATAATAATAGCTCGAGGATAACTTACTCCGGAGAATAAGAATAACTTATTCCGTATGTCTACGTGGCGGATTTTTACTGGTGGACCGTTTGGACAGCGAGTCCGTGTATTTACGCCACGTGTCCTTGCTAGGATTGGTTAGCTTGAATCTAGGGAGAGGAGAAGCGGACTCTTTCACTTTGCGGTTATTTAAACCGACGCGGGATTAGGTAACTAATTCGGCGCGGTGGATCGCCGAGGAATTGAAATGCTCGGGAGAGGAAAAGCAAAAGATCGGGCGCGTCCGCATACGGCAATTTTGTCTTATTTGGAGGACATTAGGTGTGGGACTGGCTCCGATGAAATGTTTCGCTGCACCAGGTGTACATAATTCGTCGTATACACCATGTCGCTCGACACTATTCTATGGTCTTAATGCTAGGTATCTAAAATTCCAAATTGGAAGCTCAATTATTTTATATTTTTAAATAAGTCTATTTTCTTTGCACGTTCAAAAAAAAAAAAGTGGACGCTAATATTTTGTAAATAAAATAATGCATTTTTTCTTGACATCTCATCTTTTAGACTATTCAATTACTAGTTAATAAATTTCAAAAAATGCATAATTTTTTTATACAATTTTTTTTTAGATGATTATGCTTTGATTTTAAAACGTTAGAAATTAAATATTAAGTGCAGTACATAAGAGATTCTGATATAATACCTTACACATATAATAATATCAGTGATTGTATATATCTCTGCAATCCATCGACCGTCCTTAACGTAGCTGGCAAAATGATTGATGGTTGATATTCGAGATCTTAAAATTGAATTTTAATTTATTCATATTTTTAAGCTAAACATCTCTGCAATCCAAATACACATTAGAATAGTTCTACATGTTGACGAGGGGAAGAACCAAAAGAATATACGTACAAAAATAGCTGTGGATAGATGTACTCTAGTTACAATTTATAGTTGATCCTGTAGATTTTGAACATATAATAATACTTTGTCTTACAATACAATAATGAAACTGCAGGTCGTAATTGCTGATGCCGCAATCAATGCGTTCAGAAGAAATTAAGATCTGTAACATGTACAGCAGGTCTGCAGTTACCCGATTCGGCCAATCACACTGCAAGAACCACCTTTTCTGACAACCAATAACATGCTGATCAAAATTAACATAATGTATTATATATACTATATAGCATATTAGGTAGGATTAATTAATTCAAAGCTGTATGCACCAAAATCTTGGTTTTATCTACGTTTTGTACCTGCATGTTAAATTTATCAGTCTTATGTTGTTTCTACTTTTCTAGTATATTGTTTTTTAGATGTCATTTGATTGCACGTAGTTGTAACGGTCACTACAACAAAAACGATATGTAGCCACACTTTTAAATATCGGTACAGGTCAAAAAAAATATTGCTGGCTAAATTACCGACACTTTTAAAAAGTGTTGCTACATGTGGTGTCGTTCGGTATATAGTAACAGTTAAAAAGTATCGGTATAACGTAAAAGGATTGCTGCTAATTTACCAACACTTGTTTAAGCATTTAGCAACCGCCGGAACTCTACCCCGTTGGCTGCAGTGGCGGAGGAAGATGAGAGGGAAGGTCTCTTCGTCTAGAATTTTAGTGAATTGAGTGAGGGGAGTAGAGGAGATGGTAATCGATTGTTCTTTTTTTTTTGTTTATAATCGGACGGCTGGGTGGGATGGGTTGAGTAAAGTAATTATTTATTTTTTTTGAATTGGGCTTTATATTTAGGCATTATTAGATTTTTTAAGTTTTAGCATAAATAAGACATTTACACAAAAGTGTTTCAAACATGTGTCTCTATAACCTAATTCTGTTGTAGTGTGTATTATAGTTATAATTGTATGCAAATATAAATTCAGTGTTTGATTTTATATATCTAACTCCAACTGCAGCGGTTGGAAAAAGCAATTTTAAGCAAAAGATAAATTTACATCATTAATTATTTTTAAATAAAAAATATTTTTTTTACATTAGAGATAATCTCATCATATATATATATATATATATATATATATATATATATATATATATATATATATATATATATATATATATATATAATAATAATAATAATAATAATAATAACTCAATAGAATGCAATCAAATAAATTATTTGTATTAGTGTAGCACTACTATATCTAACCAAATATGATGCATATAATTGCAATTGCTACATTTTCTACTGTATTCATCTTCAATTATACTATATTTGTAATTATCTGTACTTCTCTATATCCTTCTTTTATCATAATTTTTTTTTATCAAACTTTTTTATTTTTTTCTCTATTTGCATATATTGCGTCGGTGTTGATTATAAGCATAAATACCGGTGTATTGTAAGTTATTTATTGCATCTTCGTTGGACAATGCCCTCCCTGCATGGTCATTAATGACAGTTGTTGATATCCGAAATTCAAGTTCGAATTCTAGTTGATTTACATTTATAGAAAAGACAGTCGTTGACGAACGCATTATCAAAATTTCCAACTTAGATACACAAGTCTTGGCCAATTAATTTACTTGATATTTTTTTTAAAAAAAAAAAGCTAACGAAATAAGAATCTTTTCACTTTTCTCTTTTTCTTATCTTGCTTTCTATTTTTTTTTTTTATAATAGTTGATGTTTTATTTTTTAATTTTTAATTTTTTGACACTAAAAGAACAATTCAAATCTCAAACGACAAAATCCAAATTCATTTTTTTTTTTAAATTAAATGAAAACTATCAAAACCTATTCATGATAAAAAAACCCCTAACAATATGAAATTGAACAAATAATCTTTTTTTTGAAAAATTTAAAAAATTAGATAATTTTTTTTAAAATATAAAATTAAATAAATTAATTTTAATTTTTATTGCACGTACACTAAGCTAGTACACCCATGTATTTCCTCAATACGACCAAATTAAGGCCCATGTTGCCTTAATGGATCGGACTATCCAACACAGCCCATTATGAAAGCCCGGTCCATTTCACTCGTTGCTGCCACGTGTCGTTTAAGCAGCTACCTAACACAGCTATCTCCTATTCTGAGTCCATCACCTCTTCCGTCTCGAACACGGGAGAGTCCCATCGTGCAATGAAGCGAAGAAGCGTCTAGAAGCGCCATCTCATCCGTCCATTTACCATCGGACGAACGGGACTCCACCTAAGCATCAGCGAAGACCCGGCCCTTCTAGAGCGTTCCTCTCCACCGCCTATGTCCCTCTCTACTCCTCTCCCCCCACCTCCCCACCCTTATTAATCTTGTTCTATATTCTCCGACGAGCCCCAAATCTCGGCCTACTCCGATCCCCTTGATTAGGGTTAGGGTTTTTCCGATCCCTTTTGATCGCCTCCCCGAGTAGCGATCACGGTTTCGGTCCCGTCGTCGTCGTCTTCTTCTTCGTTGGATCCGGGGGAGACGATTTAGGGTTTGGTCGCGAAGATGTTCGGGAGGGCGCCGAAGAAGAGCGACAACACGAGGTACTATGAGATCCTCGGCGTATCGAAGAGCGCGTCGCAGGAGGATCTGAAGAAGGCCTACCGCAAAGCCGCGATCAAGAACCATCCCGACAAGGGTGGAGACCCCGAGAAGGTAAAAAGCCACCCCCCTTTGTTTTGATCGTATGTGACCTCTCTCTGATTTATAATGGCGGTGTGGTTATGAATTCGTAGATCTGTGAATTATGTTGCTGATTTTGTCATTTGGTTTGATTTGCTCTCATTATTTTTATTACTTTTTGATGGATCGGGTATTGTATCTGAGTGATCCTTTTCGATCTTGGTTCATTTTTGCATGCGGTTGCTGTAACTTCTGATATATGAGATATCAAATGGGTTTTCTGAAACGAAATATCATTTCAATACCGAGTTTTAGAGATTTAGTATCTCTGATCTCCTTATAACTCGCCTGGAACCACTTCATTTTGTCCTTAACTTACTAGAAACATCTGGGATTGTGACCTACGTAATCTGATGCACTGTGGATTTTGTTCATCTGTTCTAATTTGCCGGCACATGCATTGGATCTTGGCTAGCGAAGATGGGGCTTTTATTTGGTATGAGTTGCATGGTTGAAAGTTGAATCTATCTGCATGTTATGTTTTGTTTGCAGTAACAAATAGTTTAAGAGTTGTTTCCTGTTTTTGACATTTATGTTAGTTTGTTAAAGCTACTAGGCCGTCGCTGTACCAATTTATGTTTCTTGTTAAGCTTGAGTTCTATATCTGTCAAATGGATCACTGACGCGTAGTGTCGTCGGTTTCAGTTCAAGGAACTGGCCCAGGCATACGAAGTGTTGAGTGATCCTGAGAAGCGTGAGGTCTACGATCAGTACGGCGAGGATGCCCTCAAGGAAGGAATGGGCGGAGGAGGAATGCACGACCCGTTTGATATCTTCCAATCCTTCTTCGGCGGGAGCCCCTTCGGAGGTATGCATCACGTCCCGGGGCAAGAATTTCTATATCTCTTTTGTGACTTAGCAATAGTGTGCATTGATGTGTGAATGAACAGGTGGTGGCAGCAGCAGGGGCCGTAGGCAGAGGAGGGGAGAGGATGTGGTTCATCCCCTAAAAGTTTCTCTAGAGGACCTTTACAATGGGACCTCTAAGAAGCTCTCTCTTTCTAGAAATGTTATTTGCTCCAAGTGCAAGGGGTGAGTGGTAACCTTCTAGATTCGCTTAAACTCCTTGTCTATTCCTGCATCACTGCGGATAACATAGGTTCTGGTGAAATTTGCAGGAAAGGTTCGAAATCTGGTGCATCGATGAAATGTGCGGGATGTCAGGGGTCAGGCATGAAGGTTACTATTCGTCAGCTGGGCCCTGGTATGATTCAACAGATGCAGCACCCTTGCAATGAGTGCAAAGGGACTGGCGAGACCATCACCGAGAAAGATCGGTGCCCACAGTGCAAGGGTGAGAAGGTTGTTCAGGAGAAGAAGGTTTTGGAGGTTGTTGTCGAGAAGGGTATGCAGAATGGACAGAAGATCACTTTCCCTGGAGAGGCAGATGAGGCGGTATGTTCTACTATCATTTTTCTGAAATAGAGGTGCTAGAGTTGCTTGTGTATTTTGTAATCGCTGAGGACATTGTTACCTATTTAGGAAAAAAATTAGTTTGATGTTTGAGATTCTGTGCTCTGTTTTGATGAAGAGAATGGGGGAGAGAAGAGAAAAGAACTTGCAAGAGAAATTATTTTGGGTTGTTTGCATCCAGTTGAAGTTTTGGTTTGAACTTTACGACGATAGAATGGATTAGGAGAAAGTGGTAGTTTGGGAGAATTTAAATTCCTGGAGACTTGAAAGCTCATTTTTCTTTCTTGAATAGCAGAGAAAAGGAGGGAGAGGAAAAGTAGACAATCAAAACGCATAATTCTCTATTCTCTTATTAGTCTCTTTACATGAGTCCATGCAAACAAACAACTTTCCATCGCTCCAAGTTTGGGGCATTGGCTCTCTGCAATCTTTTGTTGACCTACTCTGTTGTTGTCATGCAGCCTGACACGGTCACCGGTGACATCGTATTCGTCCTCCAACAGAAAGAACACCCGAAGTTCAAGAGAAAGGGCGACGATCTCTTTGTCGAACACACCCTCTCACTCACAGAGGCCCTATGTGGATTCCAGTTTGCTTTGACTCATCTAGATAACAGGCAGCTGCTCATCAAATCAAACCCTGGTGAAGTAGTCAAGCCAGGTATGCACTCTAAAACACTCTCCCAGCTGATCTTCAGTCAATACCCTTTCCTTTGCTAATTCTAATATGATTTCTTAACGCAGACCAATTTAAGGCAATAAACGATGAGGGCATGCCGGTGTACCAGAGGCCGTTCATGCGGGGAAAGCTCTATATCCACTTCACTGTGGAGTTCCCCGACTCGTTGACCCTAGAGCAGGTCAAAGCACTCGAGGCCGTGCTCCCGCCAAAGCCCGTGTCGGAGCTTACCGACATGGAGCTTGACGAGTGCGAGGAAACCACGCTGCACGATGTCAACATCGAGGAGGAGATGAGGAGGAAGCAGGCGCAGGCTCAGGAGGCCTACGAGGAGGACGAGGAGGCCCACGGCGGCGCCCAGAGAGTGCAATGCGCGCAGCAGTAAAGGGAGCGTTACCTGCCTTACAGGTATTGGCCGGGGTCTATAACTATGATTTTTGGGTCATAAGACTCGCGTAATTGCTTTTTATGTCATAAAATCTTGTGGTTGTGGACGGTTTATTACCAGCTGAAGTAGTGAGGGTGCTTCGGACTCACCCTCAGACTTACTTTTCCCTCTGTTGCTTCGCCGCCAAATATCTGAATAGGAACTTCTATTACCTTAGTTTTTCTGTCTGTAATGCCCTCGACGGTGGTGAGCGCGCGCTTTTTTTACGGTTAATTTCTCATTTTCTTGCTTGGTGGAGTTGCGCACAAGCATTTTCTCTCGAGGATCCGACAGGCCATGGCATGTGTGAAGCACCTGAGAAGAAAATTTTGATTTTGATTTTGAATGAAGTGCGGGGATTGTTGCGGAATCTGAGTCTCTCTCTCGCTCTTTTTAACAGTACACGATACCTGTTGCAATTCAATAGAAAAAGGCAGCGACTCGTTAGATATTCTCAAAGAGCGAGCCGGAGGGGGGTTGAAGAGTGACGGCACCGTGGTTCACTGACCGGGGCATGTTTCGTGGGTTTGGATTTGCGTTGTTATGAAAGACATGAAGGTGCAGCAGTCTCAGGGGGGCATGTGTTCGTGTGTATGATGAAGGAATTCCTCTTTTTGTCCTAACCCGGCCTGCTGCGCACAATTTTAATGGCTGTTGTGCATTGATACTTTGTCACAGGCAAACGGAAATGAGTAAGAATGACAGACGCGGCAAGCAACCGAAATGTGCCGTATCCCCCCTCTCTAGTGGTGCTTGTTTTCAGGCAAGTGTTTCAGATTCTTAGACCTGTTTGGCGTCGGTTCCGCCATTCGTATTTGGTTCAGATTCTTAGACCTGTTTGGCGTCGGTTCCGCCATTCGTATTTTGTCTCTATCGTTTGGCTCTGTTCCTTGTTTGAGGACTTTTAAACAGATGAAAAATGGTAGGGGCCTTCTCCTCCAGGGAGAGGGAGGTATGAAAATTTTATTATGGATTTATTTAATCCTGCTTTGTTTCGATTGAGAGATCTGCTGACCTTGCCCTCCTCAAATAAACACTTTGAGGAGAGTTTTAACTTTCAGAAAAAATCGAGGGACTTGCATTTTGCTTGGTCTACATTTATTAATCCTTCTGCCTGTGTGGCACTCATAATTGTGAGGTTCTTAATGGTCATAATAATAATAATAATAATATCATTATTCGAAAACGTGGAGCATGTGGAGATTTTCTTTTTCTTCCTCTTTTCCTTTCACATACTGCGGGACTTAGAAGTTTAAGGTGCCATCGGCGAGCACAGCTTCACCATTATTTAGCGCAGTTGGTTTGGTATTTGAATTACCAATCTGAATTACCAATTAAGAGGTTAGGTGCTGCAATCTTCTCCATTAGATTTTATACTATCACAAAAACTCTTCAATGCAAAGTAGTTTTTCTATTTTTTTCATTTTATATAGGCTCATAAGACTTTTCTCATCATGTGGGCCCGTGTATAAAATATACTAGCATATCAATAACCTGTGGCCACGAGAAACGCACACGTCCCGTTTGTAATCATGCACCAGAACTGTTAAAATTAATCTAAAATTTTTAAAAATAAAATTTTATATACTTTCGACATAATTCATTTTTTCCGACTCATTTCGATACTGGAAGGCATAGGCACCACTCTCAGGAGTCACTTTTACTTTATAATCAAACCGTTTCAAAATTATCAATTTTTAATAGCTATTATGTCGAGTTTATAATTTAACAGTGTAGAATAATCTAAATTTATTCAAATTCTGATAAAAAAGAAATATTTTAAACGATCGAGATTAAGGTTAGCATCCTTAATCTTGAATTAAAAAGTCTTATCCTCAAATTTTGAAGATTGTTCAATTTTTATTATTCACTTTTACTTAATTTACTTACTAAGTAAATGACATAAAAAAATTAAAATTTTATTCCTATAAATTTTATATATTTTAGATCATATTTAACGGTATGAATCGTTGATTTGAATACTCTACGATCGAAAGTGAGATTATTGTACCGGAGCTCCATTACTTGCTAGGGGACTATTATCATCGTAATCGAAAATCACTATTATTTTAACAGCACATTTCTTCATCTAACGACCGAAAACTTATGAATATTAAGATATTTATATTCATAAAAATATAGTAGCCCCACTCTCCCTCTCTCTCTCTCTCTCTATATATATATATATATACAACATATATTTACCATATAAAATTTTTTTTTGAGAGAAATATTTACCATATAAATAATTCAAAATTTTTGAGTAGAAACAAAGTTTTGAGAATCCTAGGTGTTCAAGTAAAGTGTTTTATAGTTGGGGAAGCTAAGAATCCTGCAAGATAGAAAATGCCTTTCAAAAGGTGTTGGATAATGTTTGCTTTACTCAACTCTAATAGCCAACAAATTAAACACCTCAACCAACAAGCAAGAGGAAAAAAAAAAAAAAAAAAAAAAAAAAAAAAAAAAAGAAAGAAAAATTAAAGTGTGATCACTCCTCTAAGTGCTATAGCTGATTTAGAAATAGGCCCATGAACTCTATTTTGTAGCATTTTGTTACAGTTTTAATAAAATTTCAGATCTGGGTATATCAGAGCAAGACAAAGGCTCTCAGAGTTTATTATTTACTTTAGTGAATTTATAATTGCGAGAATTATATGAAATATAATAACTAAATTTATAAAAATAAACAACGCATTCATATTTTAAAATTAAAGTGTTATTGGCCGGTTCAAATCGAACAAATTGAAAAATTGGCTAGTAGAGTCAAAATTTTAAAAAATTAGATAATCGAACGGGTCAAAATAATTCATACTTCAGATCAGTTTTGTATGTTTTTTCCTGTATTAATATGCTAGCCGAGAGCAAACTGTTCTAGTATTTTATTTTTTAAACACACATGCCAGAATTTTAATGTCTAGCCTTACAAATAGTATCTCTCATAACAATTATTGTACCATTCTAAAAATTATTTATTATTGGTGTAGAACGTAACGAAAGTATTTGTTTATATCTTTTGTGGAAGCGACTCGCACTAGAACGCGATGATGATTTCAGATGGTAGAGATTGATTCCCGTATCGTCAAATCGTCCACGAAAGTCTTCTAATGCTTCGAAAAGTACGATCTCTAATCCACTATTACAGACCCTCTAGAATAATAGATTAATGGAGAATGTAATTTTTCTCTCTAATAAAATGACTGAGTAATTTTTTATTTTTTATTTATTTCGCTTGTTATTATTTTTACGAGAGAATAATCCGTATATTTACAAGAGATTTCAAAATCCTAATATATAAGTAAGAAATTAGGACGAATTAGTTTATAATTGTTATACTAATATGGTTAGAATATATCTGTAATTAGCTTTCAAATTTAAAAATGAGATTAATTTTAGTCCAATTAGATCGAGCCTGATGATGAGCGCACCGAATTCAATTCAATTGAACACCAACAATTGGAGTAGTCATATATTTTAGCCATATATGTAAAAAGATTCAACTGCATCTCGAGTTTAGAACACTTTAGAACGTGAAGTGCACGTCAAAGAAGCTTCGGAACAAAGAGAGCTTCACCATTAAAAGAAAAAAAGAGAAACTGCGAAAGCAACACATATCTACAACACCCTCCTCCTCCACCAAAAATACCCCAAAAAAAAAAATTTAAAAAAAAAAAAACAAATAAAAACTTCAGATGCATGAATAGAGATCCATTGTGATAACCATGACATTGAAAAAATCACATACTTCGCAGGTAAAAGCAAAAGGGCAATTTTTTTTTTTTTTTTTTTTTGAAAGATAGGTAGCACACTATCTGTTTCGTTTATTTTATTTGGAAATAAACTTAACTGAACAATGTGAATCAATTAGGATTCGAACTTGGGACCTCGGATATCAACCACTGAACCATTTACCACTTGTTTTAGTAGGGATGTCAACGGGTCGGATTCGGGTTGGGTTTTTAAAACCCCGAATCCGAACCCAACTACAAAATCCGAAACCCGAACTCGAATCCGAACCCGATGTATTTTAAAAATCCACATCCAAACCGGTACCCAAGCAAAAACCCGAAACCCGAAATCCGAACCCGAATCGGACCAAAAACCGAAAAACCTGAACCTGATTCTAAACCCGAAAATCCAAACCGAAAATAATATTTACCACTTATATTAATGTATATATGTATTTTGATTTAGATTACAAAAGTGTAAGTATTTTTTTGGGCCTTTAGATTCAGATCTAAAACTTGAATTTTTTTCATGTATTATATTATATTTTTATTCGGGTTTGGGTTCGGGTCGGGTACAATCAATATTTATATTCAAATCCATATCCGTTGGATTTTTATTTTTGATATTTATATCCAAATCCATATTCATTTACCTCGGATAAAATTCATATCCGTTGGGTTTGAATTCGGGTTAAAGTCGGTATCCATATCCATATACATCCCTATGTTTTAGGGACAATCAGTAAAAGGGTAAATTAATGGATATATATAATTATCATGATTTACTATTTAGTTTGGGTCCTTTTTCATATAAAATACTCTAGTATTTTTTTTTAAAAAAAATACTATTTCATAAATTAAGTACTTTATTCTTATATTAGTTTTTTTTTTGTTTTTCAGATATGATTAGAAGTTATTTGACAATGGAACTTTGTTTTTACATAAAAAAAACTCTCAGCAACTGAAGCCATTATTATTTTAAGGGGACTAAGATGTCACAGGGAGATAGGAGAGGGGCCTCTGTAAATTTTACCCTAAATAAAAAGTAAATTAAATGCATAGATCCAGAGAGATCATGCATAAGAAAAAAGAAAAGGGAGTGAGCATTGACCTAGAAAAACCCTCCCCAACTAAAACTTAGAAATTTTGGTTTATAGATTGACCATATCTAGCACAGCTGTTTAAGTACTCAGATGATTAGTATTAAATATTTCAAATGCAAAATCTAATTATTTTATATTTTTAATTTAAATTTTTTTTTTGAGAGAGAAGATTTAAATTTATTTTAAAAGATAAATACAGTGAATAGTTTAGTGAGGAATTGATAGCATAAGTAATAAATCAATAAAAAAGAAAAGTGAATAGTAATTACTATACATATACTATTAAGTGTAGAGCTACTATGTTATCGGAAACATAGAGAATTTGATACTTTTGATTTTTTATCTCTTGGATAAAAAATTATACGGTTGGAATGAGGCGATTCCCCCAGAATTGAGTAATACCTCTAGTGTTGAGTGGTCCCCACAGAATAAATAGTAATAATACAAATGTTAGAAATAATCAAGATCTAAGAGCCAAAAAAATCGAAAGCACCAGATCCTCTGTACTTTCGATAATATAGTAGCTCTACTCTACTATTAATAATATATTAGTTGAACTCTCTCTCTCTCTCTCTCTCTCTATATATATATATATATATATATATATATATATATATATATATATAATTGAGTAGAATACTTTGTAAGATCTTGACCCTTGGCTTCTAAATTTCTAAATTTCTGATCTACTCTCGATTACTAATAACTTTTTGATCAAACACTATTCCACCTACTACCACTTACCATTACCTACCACTATCATCTCAACTTCACATCTCTCTATCCAATGACTAAAAACTCAAAAGTTAAAGATCTTTACTGGAGTATTAAATATATTCTCTCTCTCTCTCTCTCTCTCTCTCTCTCTATATATATATATATATATATATATATATATATATATATAATGACTCCTCTCCTTTTTTATTTCCTTTTTGTTTTGCCTACACAACATGATAATATTATTAGCGTTGACATTTCCATCTAGACTAACACACTTGCTTCTCCCCTCAGATATCAACTCCCTTCAAAAAAAAACCAAAACAACCCAGCAAGTATCCAATATGCAGCACCCACCCTCTAACCATCCTCTCCTCCTCCTCCTCCTCCTTAATTTTCCTCCTAATCAGTTCTAACTAATTTGATTAGATTAAATTGGATTAGATACGATCAGATGAGCTCCAACAACACGTCGGCGTCATTCGGCCCCGACAGCAGCGGGGACGACGGCACGGCCGGCATGTTCGCTTCGGACCGCATCGGCGGGTTCGGGTATGGAGTCGGCGTTTCCGTCGGCATCCTCCTCCTCATCACCACCATCACTCTCGCCTCCTACTTCTGCACCCGGTCCACCGTCAGCGACTCCGCTGTCGACCCCCACAGTCGGCCAGCGCGCCGCGCAGGCAGACCGGCGGAGGAGATGATGGTAATGTTTGATTGACGTGAAAAATAAAAGTAGGAACGTACCATCCCCTCAACTATAGGCCACATTTGAAAGGAATTTCTATTCTGCATGCATGCATATAACATTTGACAGTTCCTTATTTTCTCTATCTATCAGCTTAAGCTTTTGCGTTGATACGAATCCTTTCCTTCTACGTGCAGGTGATAGCCGACGACATCGAGCTCGGGCTCGACGAGGGGACGCTGATGAGCTACCCGAAGGTGCTCTACGCGGAGCTGAAGAAGAAGAAGAAGGGAGGGGACGGCGGCGGCGGCGAGAAAGAGTCGGCAGTGATCGCGGCGGCAGCATCGACGTGCTGCTCGATATGCCTCGCGGACTACAAGGAGGCCGACTTTCTCCGGGTGCTGCCGGAGTGCGGCCACGCGTTCCACCTTACGTGTGTCGACAAATGGCTGCGGTTGCACCCTACCTGCCCGCTCTGCCGGACCTCCCCCGTCCCTTCCCCCCTCCCCACCCCCCTCGCAGAGGTCGTACCTCTCGCGAGGCAATCATGATCTAGAAGGTTCTTTTTTTCCCTTTCTTTTGTACCTTTTGATTTGTGGGTAGGTTCATTATTGTGATTCAAGAATGATTAGATTCAAGCTAGTGTTATACATATCAGAAAAATGGAAGCAATTCTCTGCTCATTCCTCTGAGAAGCTGGGGGAAAAAACAATTGGAAAAAGAGAAACTCTGGATCCATATTTGGTGCAACTTAAAATCACTATTTTAACTTTGGAATGACAAAAATATACATGATTTTATCACCTTTTTTTGTGGGCTCTGCTCTCAAATTTGTGAGTTAGCCCCTGTTGTCCCAAAACAAATCAAATCCTAAAAAATTAACATGGGATGGGATCTTCAATAACTTAAGCACATGTTTGGAACTGAGGATAGAGTTTAACAACAATAAGATAGCTCTGGCTACAACTGAATGAGACCAAATCATAGCTGTATGCAGGCATTTTTAAGCCCACAAAAAGTATAGGAACAGAGGAATAATGATACAATAAACAGTGGAAACAGCTATAATCCCATAGATTTGATAGTTGTTAAGAGAGGTCCCAGCGGCAATTATCGTATTCTGGTACTACCAAATCGCCGCTTAAACTAATCTAAACTAATCTTCTATTTGTTTATTCCAGTGTCAGAGTCTACACACATAACATTGCTTAAGAACCACAGTTTATGAAATTTGCACCTAACATGCATCATTGCACATACTAATACACCGCAACTCAAACAACTTGAACATCAATTATATCTCCAGGTAGGACCCTGCACTACACTTTGTCAATAGTTGAAAGTAAAGCATCATTCCTCCACTAGTTCAATTTACAATCTCAGCAAGTAATGCTCATAATTTCCTTCTTTGTTTACAGAAAAGTGTTCACAAAACATCACTCGAATTTCAATTTTTCTGAAAAAAAGACAAGACCCATATATTATATTTACACAATCATACAGTCTACATGTATTCCAGCTAGTTTTCTCTGTAACTCTGAGATCAAATTTTGTGTAACTCAGCAAAATATCACTATTTCTTATCCTCTATATCTTTCGCCGTACATTTTAGTGACCAATGATATCAGGTGAACAAATGCCTAATATCGAGAGCAATTCTCAAAATAAAATAGCTACAAAAATGCACATAATACTGGAAGTCCACAAGATTTCACGAGTTAGCGGCCTATTTATGAGCTATCATGAGCAGGGCAAGGAAAATAAATAACACATTGTAGCCTTTCTACATCAATTATGAAGTACTAAATACACAAGGAATACAGAAGGACGGGGAAAGGAGACTAGCTTCCATCAGAATTAGCTTCTGTAAGTACAGAATAAATACTAAGTATCAGAAAAGAGAATGAAGAAAGGAAACAATAGGCTCGGTAAAATTCAGCTACAGTCGTACCGAATCATTCAGCTAGTCTCCTCTTTATTCTATTCACATTCTAATACAAGCGCGTTTGATCTGGAAAAATTTAGGGTTATAAAATTGAAGGTTCTACCTTTCCCTGTAAGTAGCGGAGTATCTGCGGAATCGATATTTCATTTCCCATTCTGGTACACAGTCTTGCTACAATAAGAAGACTTTTAAGCTCTTTGGAATCATAACTATCTCCAAGATCAGCATCTACCATTTTGTGCATCGAACAAGCAAATTCAGATTCCTGGACCCAATGGACCACTTCATCTTCCTCGCCCAGTGATTGACCAGTTATGAGCTCAAGGACCAGCACGCCAAACTGAAACACCAAATCCCTGTTTCCTTGATCAATGTGACCTGTAAATAAAGGACCAGCGAAGGACCTTATCATATAAATGTATGCAAGTAAACTAAATCAATTTGTTTATTTAAAAGAGGTGGAACCTGTAGGGCTTGTTGTGTTCGGTTCAGTAGAATGGTTTAAGTCACTGTCACTAAATCCCACATCAGAGAGCTGTTACAAGAAAACCAGGTTGTTAACTACAACTTGATCGGTTCATTTATGTGCTTATATCTTTATTAGAAGTACTGTTTGCATATTTATTTGTCCAATCACAACAAGATTTTCATACTTGAATATGAAAATTATCACCTTTGCAGCATAGTTCGCATCAAGCATAACATTACTTGAGCTGATCGAAATGTGGTATACAGGAGGATCACAGAAACAACAAAGATATTCCTGCATTAAGTTCATGAGAACCATCATATACAGCTTCCTCTTGAGAAATTAACTATGTTCTCTTTGTGTCTACGCTGTGCATGCTAATAGGATTCAAAATATTTGGCGAGAAGAGTATAATATTGCTTTCAAACAAGCCACTTACCAAAGCAGCTGCTACATCGATAGCGATTTGCAATCGTGTCCGCCAATTTAATGGGGTTCTCAGAGGGTCTACACAGGAAAAGAAAAAGAAAGTAAATAGATATAGTTAATCACAACTACATAAAAAACGTTTCTACATCTTGCCACATGTAAAGCATACCATGAAGATACTCCTTCAAGCTACCATTCTCCATATGGTCAAAGACGAGAAATCTGAAGACAATACCGGATCATAACAACCTTCAATAAGATATATTAATACCATCTGGGCGCGATAATGTGATTCACTAATTAAAGGTTAAATTGCATCAGCGGTCCTCAAACCTTTTAAAGTAGTTTCACTTCAGCCTTGAACCTTTCAACTGTTACAACTGGGTCCCAAATCTTTGCATTTCGTTGCAATCTTACCTTTAAGCAACTTTTGCACTTCTCATACAACAATATTGTGGGCAATTTCATCCAACTTAGCAAGATTGCAATGAAATGCGAAAGTTAGGGGCCCAATTGTAACAGTTGAACATTGATCAAATTGAAAATTTCAACGCAATTTACCAATCAATGAAAGGGCGGGATGATGTTCTGCGCATATTTTACATTCAAACCTATTAACTCCCTCAGCAAAACCTTGAAGCTTGACGAGATGGCAGTGGTGCAGCCGACCTAGTAGTTGCACTTCCTTATAGAAGGTATTCGTTCCTCGTTCCGTAGATCGTAGCTGTTTAACTCTCGCAACCTGTCCATCCGGAAACCGGGCTTTGTAAATTATCCCGCGAGGACTAGTTTCGAGAATCATGCTGAACTCATCGGTCGCTCTCTTGATCTCCCTGAGAGAGAATTTTTTCACAAACGGCAATGGACCTGACGCAGCGAAATAACAAGTGAGGGAGATTGTACAAAGGATCTTATGTTCCTAGGCAAAGATGTTTACTTTATTCAGTGCACAATTTTAGAAGTATAGCTGATCTAAAAGCTCAATCTATCAGAGAAAAATTCCACCGGTAAATACGAAAGCAAAACGAGCCGCTGAATCGGCATCTCTCTTCGAATTTCAACTTAATGGAAATTGTTCAGAAATTTAGTTACTGGATAAACAGCAACAGCAACAGCAACATCAGTTTCATCTTCGGTAATTTGAATTCATCATACAAGTTCCCTAGTCATAACTAATCAATGTTGCTTTGTGTTGCTACTACTCACATTGGATTCAGCAAAATCAGAAGAAAAATTGGAAATTAATCAACTAAATGGTTGATGGAGCGAACCTTTCAAATCAATCTGACAAAAAATTGCACAGAAATAACACTTGCACTCTAAATTCTCTAAAATTAATAATACCAAGAAGAACACGGAGACATTTTCGCATCATTCAACAAAATTGGTAAAGTTTTCTCAGGATCTTCGCGAAACAACCTTCAATTTACGGCACAATCAAACCATAGATGATCAATTTGAAACCTATAACTAAGATAAACAAATTCTAATACAAAGAAGGAAAAAAAAAAAGAAATTACGGGAGGAAGAGGAGAGGCGTCGCTTCATCTTGTTCATCGTGGAGAGTGGAGGAGAAGGGAATCTCGGAATTCGTGTACAAAAAATGCCATTTGGTCCCCTCAACTACTACTATTTACCACCACTCACCCTTAACCGTAGAATCGCACAAACCTTTTTATTTATTTATTTATTTTTTTAACCGCCCACGTTCTCTTCGTCCTTTGCCTCCCACTAAATAATTTATTTTTTAAAACCAAAAAAAAAGTAGAAGAGTATAACACAAGGCTCGACCTTTTGTGGTGAATCTTTTCCTTTTTATTTTTTATTTTAATTTTAATTTTTACTGTAGCATGGGGTGGAGATTATTCATGAACCCGGTCCACATACGTTTACGCACATTACTTTTTGATTCTGTAAATTTTTTTTTCCATTAATTATATTTAACATTTCCGCGAGTGATCGTGACGTGTGTATGATTCTATAAATTTAGAATGTTCCAAATTTAGGGTACAAAAATAGATGTGATGGATTTGGACATATTCGTCAATAATTTCGTTTATAGGTGGCCTAATTTAACTGGTCCGGTCCATGGCGAATATGGTAGACCAAATCCAGCTAATAATTTTCAAATGTGGGCCTCGGCCTTGGGCTGGGCCTTTATTAGTGAACGACAATAAGATAAAGAAGGATCGCGATTTTTATGCACCCACGTGGGTGGGCCCCGTTTTCGGGATCCAATGGTCCACTCCGTTCCAAAACAATGGATTTGTTTTTCTCTTTATTTATTAAAAAAAAAAAAATGATGAAGAGCAGGTTTGCTTAAGTTAACGCAACATCAACATCAACATCAACATCAACATAGTTACATAATTCTTAATTTCTAGTGGGATAGGACCTAAAAATAATGGAGAAAGAAAAAATCCAATCTAGCTATTACACTTTCGCATCATTTTCGGTAATAAAATATCTGTACCAATAATTAATTCCGTTAGATATAATTTATACTTTTAAATTTTAAAATATTGAATAGTCAACCAAAGAGAATTCATAATATAGATAAATTTTATATGTTATTATTATTATTATTATTTATAGCAAGCACCAGTGCACTGAGTTGGTTCATGGGTGCATGGGCCAGCCCATGGGCCGTAATTTTTGGGCCCACTAATATAAGCAACTAAGGTTGGTCAAGCGATAACAGATCGGGCTTCGCCTCGGGCTTTATCCGGCCCAATAAGGCCCATATTACAAATGATTCCATGGACATGGTTCATAGACCAGTTGAGCGACGTGGATCGATTGGATTACTAAATGGGATGGTTCATGGCTCTTGTGTACTGGTGCGCCTAGTTCACGCAATAATTATGGAAACGATATATTCTAGAACTCGCTGGAGCTACGAGGAAAAGACGCGGAAACTCCCCCCGCCCCAGAAACAAATATCTACAGCGTGGAACACATTATTCGTCCTATTTTTAGTTTTTTTTTTTTTTTTTTTCCCAATTCCGAAGTTAATACTACTTAACCCCTCGTCGAGCTCAAAATTACGGTTTTACCTTGCCACCGATGCACCCACCGACCTTCTATATAATATATCTTCTAATCCTATTGACCATTTTTTTCCATCTCCTCATTCCACAGATCGGAAAAGGAATCGAGTCCAAAAATGGCGAACCGCTTCGCTTCTCTTCTCCTCGCTCTCTTCGTCATCTCCCCGGCGATCGCCCTCGCCACCTCCGTCGAGTACTGCAGTGAGTTTCCCGATCTTTTTAGGGTTTTTGATCTGTTTCGGTCGTCGAAAGACGAGTTTGTAGAGCGACTCGTGGTGTTCTAGGGTTGATTCTAGCTTTGTTGTGATATTATTACGCGTTGGAATCGATTTTCTAGTATATCTTGTAGATGAATCCTGGTTAGGCGTGTTTTGATTACTGTGAGGGTTCTGAGGCTCTCTTTGCAGTGTTAATTAGTATAATTTCTCTCTTTATCAGATGAGGTTTAACTTTTAGGGCATAATATGTTGAATCTTACACTTCTTCTCCTTTTGTGCATGTGTAGTGTTTCAGATTATTTAGGGTTTTGATCCGTTTAATTTCTGTTAAGACGAGTCAATACTCCCTTCATAGTATTAATTTGTATGAATTTTCTATTGATGAGCTTAATTTTTAGTGCTTATAACATGTTGCATGTTGCGCGCATCTTTCTCCTTTAGTGCATGTAAGCTTTTTCAGTTTTTTTTTTATTTTTTTTTATTTTTTTTTTTAAAGGTTTTGGTCTTGTTTGTGTACAGATGAATCAATGCGCCTAACATTTCTTGGGTTGATTCTTTCTCCGTTGAGATATTTTGACACTTTGATATCAATTTACTAGTATCTCCTTCAGATGCATCTAGTTGAGCTGTTTTTCAACTATTACAATGGTTTTGATAGTCTTATATTCGTTTATGTGATTTGCCAGTGCATATTTTGTTGAATCACATGCATCTTTCTTGCAGTTGGTGTATTAATTTTGCAAATGTTTCCCTCGGAGGTATAAAGAAAAAATAATGTCTTATTCTTTGGTCAAAGGAGCTTTTCTGTGTGTAGTTGTCAAGTTAGGGGAAAAAAATGTAGTAACATATTCTTGTAGTGATAATCATAACATCGAAATGCATTGGTCTTCTTTTTTTAATTTGATTTTATCACCATCTGCTGTCATTTTATTCACAGACAGAGGAGCTAATTATCCGGTTAAGGTTAGCGGCGTAGAGATCTCTCCTGACCCAATTGCTCGGGGTGAGCCAGCAACGTTCACCATCTCTGCATCGACTGGTAAGATCACTTACTTGCACTCGTTCTTCCCTATCAATTCCTGTCCTAACATGTTCGTTTCACCTTTATTCCTTGCAATAATCATGTTAGGCATAAAATTCTTGTAGTCAATCTAGGTAGGATTACTGTTTAGTGATTGCAATATCCATTCTGATTGAATTTCTCAGATCATTTCAGTTGATAGAATATTCATGTGAGTCACAAAATTTTGCCTTGTTATTTTTATAATCTCCCCAGCAGCTCCATGAAATCCATTTGCACCTACTACGCAGTTGGCAATAGACTAATCAAGAAGAAAAGGAATTATTAGGGTAAATAGTTCAATGAAATTCATCAAGTAGTCCAAGTGCTCTGCAAACATGCATGAACTCATTGAACTGGCTAGGTGTTAGTGACGTGTTCAAGTTGGGTCAAACTGTTGCACTAGAGGGGTTGCCTGAGTGATTAATGCTTAGTGGCAATGGGAATCTATCTTTTTTATTGCACTATCACAGTTAAAGCTTGTTGATCAAAATGAAACTCGGATCCTGTTGGTATTTTCAGTTGGAATAAACCTGTATTTTCTATTCTTGTTGTTTATTTTTAATATTTTATGGTTCTTCCACAATAGCTGCAGTAGATTTTAACATCATACTCATTTTGACCTGAAATTCAAGGACTAGCAAAATTAATCGGATTGCTGGAAACTTAAAACCCATTTAGGTGGTTTGGTTTGTGCAAAAGATGTCTTAATAGAGCCATATTATTGTCTCAAAGTGCATCGTTTTGTTTTTTTCAGGTGGATTGTTTAGATAATTACTTGGGTGGTTAGTTAAATGGTTAACTAACCCTGATTCCTTTCTTGCAGAAAATGCCATCTCTGAAGGGAAACTTGTGATTGACGTCAAGTACTTCTTCTTTCATGTCCACCAGGAAACTAAGGATCTTTGTGAGGAAACATCTTGCCCCATCTCAAATGGTGATTTTTCGTTAGCGCACCAGCAGACGCTGCCATCTATTACTCCTCCGGTAATATTATTTCTTCTAACGCTTTTGAAGTTAGGAGTATTATCAAGAGAGCAGAAATGATGCTAAAGCTATTTAATTTTTTGTGAGATCTAATAAGACATTCAAAGATACATGCTTTACATCCCTCATTGGTTTCGTCACAAGTATGATTTGTGATGAAATGTCATGGCGCAAGCTGGCCCTGGCCCTCATAAGTAAATCTATATGAACAAAAGTAATGGAAGGCAATCTTCTCTTTGACTTTATTTAAAGTGATCAATCCTCCATGCCCAGGTTCAAACAAACAAACAAGTGTCTATTGTTTCCAGTTAATACCTGATAGTAATAACCATGGAGTTGCCTTATTGATTGCCCTATTTAACATGCTTATTGGTTCTTCATAAAATTATGTGGGGGTAAATTTTTAGCAAGGAAAGGAAGCTATGCCTATACGGACTATTCCTTTTTCATTAGAGAATAGCAATTCTCTTGTTTACCACACAATTTCAGTTAGATGAAAACTATGAGTTTCCTAGCCTAAGAAGCATAGTTGATACTAGAAACTTTGTTTTTGTTGTTGCTGCTGGTGTTGGTGGTTTTGGTTTTGTAGGTATTGGGTGGTACTACTGTGGGCTTTGCCCGGGTTTCCTCTAACTATTATTCTTGTAAACTTGTCCCAATATGCATCCATGATTTGTGATCTTTGTGAGTGAGTTTTTTGTATCGAGTCATTCTGAGTAAACAAGTAGAGCAAACTAGGTGAAATAGTTCCCTTCAGACTATAAAAACTTCATTTCTGTTTTGGGTTTGCTGTCCTCGTGATTTTTCTTTACAGAATGTAACTTTTTGAACTTTCTGATATAGGCTATTTATAGTGCAAATGCTGTGCCTGTATCTGTTGAGTTTATGTCATTGCTCCTTTCTGCCCCTGCTTTCAGCATCCCATCATTGGAATTCTCTAGAACCGAAGAACACATTTTCGTCCGTAATACCTGGTTCCGGCTCGAAACAATGTGAAAATCGCTACTGAGGAATTTGGTCTGGTCATTTCATTGCTTTTTTCTGTTTGCGTAGGGTTCATACACGATTACCATGAAGATGGTGGGAGATGGTGGGGAGGAACTGACCTGCATCACCTTCGGCTTTAGCATTGGGTTTATCGCGCCTGTTGCTGATACTTAAGACGCGCGTCGGGAATACTTTCACAGAGTATGTTGTATGGTGATTACACTCTCTGCCCTTGTTCCCGTCTCTACTTTCACAGAGTATGTTGTACGGTGATTACACTTTCTGCTCTTGTTCTTGTCTCAAAACAGTTACGCTTTTGAACATCTATAGCTTTCCTGCATGTCCAATGTGCATTGTACCAACTATGTTGAATTTCGAAACTAAAGTGCCTTAGCTGTAATTAGCTGTAATTAGTCTCTCAATATCAACCTTTTCTTTCGTGTGTCCAAGTTTACACCCTAATAAAACACTTGCATGCACGGTTTCATATTCTCACTTATAGTGCCCAAATTGTTAAAATTCATATATGCTCCTCCCCAAAACGTTGTGAATGTTCGGTAGGTGGCATGCACGTTTAGCACGCGTCAGTTTTGGCACAAGAACAATTAAGTCCGCATTAGCAAGGGAGAGTCGACTTTTCCGTGTGTGAGCTTGAGCTTCAATAAGCTGCATGTTAATTTTGTTATGTTAAAGTTGATGTCAATTTTTGTCGTAAAGAGAACTTCAAACTTGTTCCCGAATGATTTTTTTCTCGGGTTGAATAGTGAAAAATTCTATTTTGTAGATTAGTAAAATAGAATATTATTTTATTATTTAATCAGATATATTGTTGGAAACTTAAAAATCCTATGTCCAGATGATCTATATTTGAAGAGACGTCCATATTTTTTAAAACTATTCGCACCAAACTTCCTCTATAATTAAGTGTTCTCGGAACACATTTGGCAACTTATTTTAAAGAATTGTAACGAGCATAACTCTTCGGAAGAACATAATTATTATCCAAATTACGAGTTCGCTGATTATTTTTATATCCTATATATATGTACGATCCAGTTAAGACGTGGCAGCGCGTAGACCGCGCCATTTAAGTCGATTGTAAATTCGCATCAGAGCCAATAAAGTTAACAACTTTACACAACCCTTTCTTTTAAATTTTCTTATGAAAAAGTGTGTCGAAAAAGTGCGCAGGTGCACACGCGTTTATGCTAAAGCGCGGCTTAGAACTCATCATCGTCATTGATAGCCCCGTTGTTGGAGGCACCACCAATTACAAACATCTCAACTTAACAAAAATATTATCGAATCAGTAAAGCAAATATTAAAATAGTTATCCATGTAAGAATCATCATTAGAAAATCTGGGACGGTCGATCATAATGCGTGCCAAAAAAAATGCATTTTGCATAGAAAATAACTGAAGGACACTAAACAGTGTATTTTGCTATGGGGTAAATTTTGGAATACTCGTGTGTTGCGCATTTGGGGCTTCTTTTGCTCATCTTGATTGTAAGAAACAAAGAACAAGACCTTTTAGTATAGGGAGAAAATAAATTTTTTTTAAAAAAATGTACACTGTGTACGTACAGTGATAGTACAATAATGTTTAAATGTGTGTATAGGAAACCCATTGTTTGGAGGGGGGAAATGGAGTAATTGCCATTAAACTCTTAATCAATTGCGTTAGGTGGTGATAAAATCGATCCTACAATTGTATGCTTTTATAAATATCATATCAAGCTTAATTCTCACTTAACAATAATAAAAAAGATGGCCTCTTAAAAGCGGTCGCATCATTTATATCTAGTTAACCGCATCTATTAATAATTTTTTTAAAAATAATTTGATTGATTTGAAATATAATATCATCTACATGATTATTATATATATTTTCTCTCTCTCTCTCTCTCTCTCTCTCTCTCTCTTTTCGCACGCATTGCGAATTATGACCGTCCCACGCGGCCACGCCCCACTTAGCTTTTGAGTTTTATATATATATATATATATATATATATATATATATATATATATATATATGCGCTACTATACTATACACATATGATGTCTCGTACTCATGCTTCTGGGCCGTATTTAAAAATATAAGTAAGGTTAGGATGAGAGTGGTTATGGTTAGGGTGATAGTGGGGTCCCTAGGGTTGAGTGGGTGGTTGGTTGAATAGTATAATCTAACGGGTGAAAATGATTAAAGAGTAGATCTAACGGAAAAAATTTATGAGTATAAGAGTCTTTATATTCATAAGAATATAATAGTCGGACTTTATATATATATATATATATATATATATATATATATATATATATATATATATATATATATATATATATATATAAAAGATCAATAACTCCGATCTTAAATTGAAGGATCCGATCATCTATTTTTAGGACATCGTTCGATTTCGGCCGTTCATTTTATGCCCATTTGATATACTTTATTATGATTTTGAAAAATTACGAAATTTATTTTTTAGAAGTTTTATCACTACTAGGTAAAGATCAATAACTCCGATCTTAAATTGAAGGATCCGATCATCTATTTTTAGGACATCGTTCGATTTCGTCATTTTATGCCCATTTGATATACTTTATTATGATTTTGAAAAATTACGAAATTTATTTTTTAGAAGTTTTAAATACTATAGATCATATTTTATATATATATATATATATATATATATATATATATATCTATAGAACTAGGCTACTATGCTATCAATAGCACCAAGTCATTGGTGCTACCAATTTTTTGACCGTTGGATTGAGAAATGTGTGGTTATGATGATGTGGGCCCCTTAAGGTTAAGTGGGTGGTTGGTTGAATAGTATGATCTAACGGGTGAAAATTATCGAAGGGGTGGATCTAACGGTGGAAAATTTGGTAGCGGCAGCCGTCTTATTGATAACATGCTTGATAGGACTCTATATATATATATACATCCTCTAATATCCTCCCCCTGTAGCCTGTAGGCCAGCTCTAGTGCCCATTCCTTTCAAAATATCAAAACACCCAAAAAGGTTTGAAAACTGCCTCCACCCCACCGCTCGCGCTCCCCCCATCCAATCTCAAAAGATATGGGCGAAAGTGGTTAGGTTTTTAGGATAAAATTTTGATTGAATTTGATACCAAATTCGGTAGGATGTTTATGTGGTTGTTGAAACGTAGTATTTAATACATATTGGTGTTCAAATTTTCATATAAAGAAAAATATATAGATATGAATATAAATTTGTTTAAAATTCGACCGTGTATTTAATTGTTTGTTTTCATCCCTACCTAAACACTTCTAGTATATTGTAATTCGGTAGCTGTTTTTGTGTTTTCAGCTTAGATGCTTTGCGTTCTAAATTTTATATCTAAATTGTAAAACAGTGAGCATGACTTAATTCTACAATAAAAATTATTTTCCTAATATTTTTTTTTAATAAAAAAAAGAATAACAAACTGACATTTTTTGCAATGTTCAATCTTTATCTTTATTCACAGTTTGTTAAAGATTTGATTTTTTGGCAACTGAAATTTGAAAATTTAAATCGAGAGATTAGTTATTTAATATTGTTAGCTGATTCTCTCTTCTTTCTTCTTTTTTTGTTTTTTTTTTTTTTTTTTTTTTTGAAAAGAATTGCGTCAGCGCTGAGAAAGAGGAAACCGCCCACTTTGTTGTTGTGGGTCCCGCACAGAGAGATGAAATGGGACGGTTAGATATATATATATATATATATATATATATATATAAATATAAAAGTGTATGAGCACAAACAAAACAAACAACCACCTCTGTCTCTCCCTCTCTTCGTAAACTCTTCTTCTCAAGACTCTTCCAAGAAAAAGAAAAAGAAAGAGAGAGAGAGAGAGAGAGAGAGGAGGAGAGGATGAACAAATTGAAGGCGAGGATCCTCCGAACACTCAAATCCCTCCCCACCCGCGGCGTTTACGATCCTCCGACGACGACGAAACAACAACAACAACAGCAACAAACCACCGACGCCGACGCCGACGCCGACGATCTCTTCTTCTTCGACGCCCCTCCCTCCCCAGATTCCATCCTCAACCCTAAAACCGACCCCTCCCCATCCTCCTCCTCCTCCTCCTACGTCCTCGTCCACCTCCCCGACTCCCCCCAACCAATAGCCGCCGCCGCCGCCGGAGAACCAAACCCTAGCAGCAGATACGACGACGAGGACGATGATCGTGAAGAGGAGGAGGAGGAGGATTTGCTGGGGGGATTCGAGGTCAGGTGCCCGCCGGGAGGGGAGGAGGCGGTGATCGTCTACACGACGAGCCTGCGAGGGATACGGAAGACGTTCGAGGACTGCGGGCGCGTGCGGCTGCTGCTGCGGAGCCTGGGAGCGGCGTTCCACGAGAGGGACGTGGCCATGGACGCCGGGTACAGGGACGAGCTCCGCGGCGTCCTCGGCCGGGGCGCGGCCCCGCCGAGGGTGTTCGTGAAGGGGAGGTACGTGGGGGGCGCTGACGAGCTCGTCGCGCTCCACGACCAGGCCAAGCTGCTCCCGCTGCTCCGGCGCGCGTCTGCGGAGCGCGGCGGAGGAGGAGGTTTGTGCGCGGGGTGCGGCGGCGCGGGGTTCGCGGTGTGCGCGAGGTGCAGCGGCAGTTGCAAGGTGTTCGATGAGGGGAGAGGGGTCGCGATCCGGTGCGCGATTTGTAATGAGAATGGTCTGGTTGTGTGCCCTCTCTGTTTGTAGCTGCTCATGTCCGAGTGTCTGTTTGGCTCCGCTTCCGCTTCTGCTTCTCGCCGTAAAAACCAATCGAGTTCTTGTCTTATTATTGTCTTTGGAGATGGGATTGTTAACTTCGAAGATGATATATGATGGGGACTGTAATTATTCAAGCAAATTGGATTGAGATTGATTCGTGTGCATCCGACGGATGCATGTAGATTTGAGATTTCGTAGATTTGAGATTTCATTCTCGGGTATTGGCTTTAGAGAGAATTATAATTATATTATTATTATATTTGTGAAAAATAAAATGTATATATCGTGCTGGAATGTTTCTCCAACTGATTTGTCCTCACTACGTGGTCTTATTATCATTTTCTGAGTTGACTTTTGAGTTATTATTATTATTAACGTGCAATAATCCAATCTAGTTTCAGAGAGATAAGAGCATTTATTGCTTCTGCTGAAACGAGTCGAGTGAGTGGTCGATATCTTGGCTCGGTTAGCAAAAACTTATCTGCAATTTTTCTTTTTCTTTTTTTTTTATTCTTTTATAACGAGCAGAACGTCTAAAAATACTGCAAAGCCTAGTAGTACCTTCTCATATTACAGCTCAAATAATTGCACGACTTCAGATAAAATAACCACCAAATTTGTCTGATGCTACAGGCTACCTAGCAAATTTTTATATATAGAAAATAAGAAACAAAATTCAGAAGAAGATCAGGCTAACATCGAATGATTTCTCCACTTAACATTATACTGCCATCTAATATCTCCTTCCAGTTCCAGAACCTAATAATGTGAACAAAAGAGTGGCAGCAGGAGTGCTATATAACAGAAACAAACTTCGGTTACAATCCAAGTCTGAGCCTGGAACATGCAGGTAGGCCTTCAATTTTGTCGATATTACAAGAGAGCTACAAAATACAACAACAATTATAATTCTACATGTTAGGGTCGTCGCTGTAAGATCAAATACCCTAGTTACATGCTATCGATCGCAACAACCGACCGAAGCAGCACTAACCTACAGAAGATTCATACATAGAGAGACAAACAACACCGGACTCGAACACTAACCTACGACCGCCTGATAACTCCAGAGGGAGCTCTGGAAACATAGAAACTATTTAGAAGAATCCGCCATTTTACGAGTCGGGCGGATGCTGCCCATCGTCGGAGTTTGCTAAAGGTGCTTCCTTGTGGTCCGCATCATGTTTTTCATCGTCCATTTGGCCGCCGTTCTCCGTCGAAACCTCCCCTTCACCTTTTCCTTCCTTGGCCGAAGTATCCCCCTTGGATTCCGGCTGTGGGGGGAGTGCTTCTGAGTCAGCCGGTTCCTCTTCCACTTTCTTCTCTTCTACAAGAGGGCCATCCTTACTAGGTTCTTCGGAGTTTTCGGCCTTCTTTGCATTTTCCTCAGTTTTCTTCTCGTCATTCTCCTTCGTCTTGTCTGCCGAATCTTGCTCTACAGCAGTTTCATTCACGGCTGTTTCTGTAAGACCCTCTTTAGAAGTTTCAGCTTCTTTCATCTCTGCGCCAGCAGTTTCGTTCATCTCCACATCAGCAGCAGCATCTTTAGCTTCTTCGTCTGTAGCACCAGCATCTTTCTCAGCTCCTGCGGTTTCGTCTTCTTTCTTCTCCTTTGATCCTTTTTTTGAGCTTGATTTCCTCTCTCTTTTCCTCGGTTTCTCGCCTTCCGGGGTTTCAGTTGCCTTTGCTTTCTCGCTGATCCTTGCCGAGCGCCTTGGACTATCACCTGTTTATTTTTTTCTTTTCAGTCATTTGAGGAGGAAGGCAAAAACAAGCGTACACACATGCATAAGAATAAAAGCAAGCGAGGGAAAGGAGGTTTTACCCGTTCCCCAATCAAATTCAGATGAAGAGGGGCCTCCAGGATGCGACTTCAGGTACTGATCCAATTGCTTCTTATTCTTAATCTCCTCGCCAGTCGGTGAAATGAAAACTATTTCAGTCCTTCTTGGTGTTCCACCCATTTTAGGAGTGAACTGCAAATTCAGAAAGCAGAGACAGCGTATTGTTGAATTAGTCCATGCTCACTGAGGGGTTTCAATTTCTCATGATATTTCGTCAAAGAAAATATTTCTCAGCATAAGCAATCATCTAGGGACAGTTCAAGTAAACACAGCTTTAAATGTGACAACCGAACAGATCCTACAAAAACAATTTTGTCGGAGCAACTATTCTTTCCTTCTTTTTTTTTTGAAGTGTATATTTTCCTAGAACAATTATCAATATGCTTTAACAAGGATCTTATCCTTCAAAGTTTTTCCTTAGCAATTTTAAAAAAAATTACAAACGAAGGTTTTCAACACCAGTGATCTATTCGTACAAATCCGGAACATCATATGATAAAAGATGCAATTAAAATATTGTTTTCCTTTCTTCGCTTAGGCATTACGGTGAAGTTTTCTAACAAAGAAAATGCTGCATCACAACATTTAAGGCCTTGGTACTTGTTTGGCCATTTGAAAGTTGAAACATTCATTAAGGGACGTGTAAAATATATGCAAGTCCAGCATATAAGTCATAAAGAAAGCAGTTTAAATATCATCAATTTCGCAAACACACTCTAATGACCTCATGGTCACCAAGCAGCCAAGCTGGGCTCCACCAGGTCGGTACCCTGCCACCAACCCCCCGCACCCAGTGGCCTTACCAGTTCTCCATCCTCGCATGCTACCAGTGTTCTAGTCCAATGGTTCTGTTGGTCCACTTGCCAATCATTGCATAGCAGATGCATTGTTAGTCACTAGTACATCGAGAAAATATGTTCTGAGATTAAGTCCATTATAATTCAATCTGTGCTTCTAATAAAATATTTTATTCAAAGAGGGATGACACAAATTAGGATAGAAGTTAAAACAGATATTATACACATTTCTAATGTACAAATACACGCAGAACATTTGAGTTTCAATTTTGAGATAAGTGAAAAAGGCACAATGGCTTTTTATCATGATAATAGCTGCATCCCTTGGTAGGCAGAAATGATCGAATTGCAATAAATATTCATCAAGGTAGCATGGATCAATGAAGAAATTTCTTGAAAGCTGAAGGAAGCAAAAGTAGGAAGTGTACGACAATCAACCATTATGGGCCATGTATTCACTCTGCCTTGCTATCCATTTTGCTCCAGAAGTCAAAGAGAAGCCATCAAAGAGACAAAAGGGGCATTAGGCTGATGGAAGTTTGAGGTCAGGACAATGGGTTTAAGGCTAGTTTCTGATTTTCAGTGGCCATATGCTTCAGTGGCCATAGGTAAGGCTAGTTTCTAATTTTCTGAGGTGATGAGTATTGGCTTATGCTTCAGTGGCCATAGGTCAATACGGAAAGAATCAACAGTGTTATGAAGTTCCAAATTCTGTGATTCCTTGTCTGGTTCTGATAAAGAAAAGAAAACAAAGTATCTCCAATAGAGGATAGCTAGTTGTACGCTAAATATCTCCCTTATATTAATAATAAAATCCAATCCCTCTGCCAAAGAATTGCATGCCAGGAAGCAAAAAACAGGGTAAAAAAGTTGCATACTGTGACATCACAAAGCCAACGACTCAATCGTGGAAACAAATTCACTAGATACAAGAGTACAAATTTGCTACAGCTAACTCAATTATGGAGACTTACGCACTAGGTTGCCCATTTCTATAATTATTATACTTGCCTTAGTCTAACTGTACTTGTCTTAGCAGGCTACTAGCTTCGAGACTAGCCATCTTCATAAACGGCTACTTTGGCACTTGTTCTTTGTTTTGCTTAAAAAGAAGCTGATAGGATATGAACCAGTTTAATGTTTTCTCAAACTATTCAACCAAAACTCTAGAAGAGACTAATAAGCCCAGATACAACATCCTTGCTCACAACCTTACCATACAATCTTAAACATTAGAACAACCAACTTGGCAGCAACCAAAGTTTAATCCAAGTGTTGAAGAAGCCACATACTACAAGTATGATAGAAATTCAGGGTCTACAGTTAAATAACAAGCAAATTAACATTGATACATATCAAAGATGACACGAATAGATACCAAAATGTAAGAGCAAAGTGTAAATCTAATTTCTCTCCGTAAGAACACTAAGCATAATAAATGTGAAAGGTTCACTAACTAAAAATGAAAATAAATTCAGCATTGTAAAGGTATAAGATAGCATCATAATCACATGTATATTTATTCTTTAAGCTCACAATTCAGTTGTTCAAAACCTTAAATCACCTTGACTGTTAGAAAGTCAATAGGGCATCATTTGCAAACAAGATAAAGTAAGAAAAAGTAACTATTGAGACAAAGCAGCTCGTTATCAACTATCAAGTGGCTTTGCATAACTGATGTCAAGAAAAAGACAGAGGTGCGTAGAAGGACCGGTTTAGCGGGAATCAGAGTAGAACGAACCAGTTACGAATCCACATGTGAAGGTAATGTGCCAGGTATAACCATTAGTGAATATAGTAATCTTCTCAACTAATGAATATTGTAATCTTCATAACAACTTAGGTATACTGGTCAGCCAAATCAAGTTCCACTGATTTCTTGATTAGAGTTATAGTACACTACAACTACGTGGTTGCCTTAGCCTAATTTCCTCTCATGTAATAGTTGAAGACAGTAAGTGCTTGAAGATGCAATATCATTATGTGCCTCATCCATCATGTCCCAGGTAATGAATCTTGACTTTCTATGTATTAGTTCGAATCTCTACAATTTAAAGTGCGCTCAGCGAGGAATTTAACAAATCCAAATGTGCTTGCAATCGATGTAACAGTATTCTTACTGTGCAGAGTAACTGTTGCCATAAAAATAGATATCTCTGCAGGATATCAATAAGTACTAAGAGACATAATCCACAGCTATAACATAAAATTGATTAATTAGCTACCTCTTCTGCCGCTGCCTAAGCAGGAAAACCTCGATAATTTTGTATGCAGCCTAAAATTACCTTATATAACTGGCAATTAGATCAGCACAGACACTTCAATCTCATCTTCCTATCTTCCTAGCCATAAGCAGGAAGTTTATACCTAGCCCTAGCTAATCTTCACTAGTTTAGTACGGAACAGCATAATTTTCCTCAACGACCATTCATAACCTCCAAATTTTACTAAACCCTAGTTCAAGAGTCACCTGGCACACAAATTCACATCGGATTCACATCAAACGAGCTCAGAAACCCTAGCAACCGAATCACGAGCACGCAAGCAACCAAACGAGGCGAAATTTGAGCCAAGGAGAGCGAGAACACATCGAGATCAAAGAATTCAACAAGAGCAGAGAGACCAGGAACCCTAACGAGGGGAAATCGCGTAAGAGATCGAGATCGAGATCGAACCTTCTTCTTCCACCCGGGGGGAGCGGGGAGCTCGACGGAGACGACCTCGGCCTCCGCCTCCGCCTCCGCCTCCGCCTCCGCCGCGTCGGCGCTCTCGATCCCCCCCCTGGGCTCGTCGCTCGCCATCGTCGCCCTCGTCCTCGCGCCCTCTCCCCCCACCCTGTTTTCGAGTTTTTTTGGGTTCCCGCTCTCGCTCCTCTCGAGCGCAAATCACCTGCGAAGGTACAAGAGAAAAGGGAGTACAAATTTTGGATATATCTAATTTTTTTTTAAATTATTAATATATATATATATATATATATTAAAAAAAGAAACGGCGTTTATACGTGTCCCACCGCGGCCGCAAACGCCGTTACGGAAATTTACAGTGTACGTGTACAATCTCGTTTAACTGACATGTGGGCCCCACCCCACTGGTCAGCGAGTGGACCGTTTAGATATAAACTGAGGGTATTTTATTAGGCTTGGTGTATGGGTCTATCCCATACACCGTTGCACATGGTTCTCGAAGCCATAAGTTAATTCATAGATTTTGTATACTATATCGGTTTTTATTATAAAAAAAAAAAAGAGACATTATCCAAAATTAAATAGCAAAGAAAGATTAATCGTGGTGCACGAACTGTACGGATACACCATGCGCAGCCAATTAAGGTGCTCTGCGGATCCACCGGGTCCATAGACCGACGCGTGGTGGAGACGATGGTGTAACGGAACGGGGTTACGTGGGAACGGTAGTGGGGTGCGTGCGCGTGGGGTGAGGGGGAGGGACACGTGGAGAGCAGTGGCGACAAGAAATCATAGCTCGGGATTATATGGCTCGGTCTAGGAGACCCTGGACCGGACCTTACTAGCGAAAAGAGGGCGTGCTATTATTATTATTATTATTGATTGAAAAAGATGCGGCGTGGATGCGAATCTAGTTGCTTGGCCTCATCCGTAGAGCTTATAACGACGAAAAAACAATAATAATAATAATAATAATAATAATAATAATAATAATAATAAACAATCTATTAAATAAAAAACTATGTTGTACTTGTAAATAATTTTATAATATTTTATGAGAACACGCGTGTTCGAGATCTTCTTTGTGCTTGATTCAACTAGTTTCAGGGTCGAACCAGGCTCGGACCTAAAAAAGGCTCAGGGAAGCAGTTTTGGACCTATTCGGGCCTCTCTAAATCTGGCACGAGTCGAATCACAAGTCACAACCCGAAACTTCGTGTCCGTGGTACGTCGATGTGTGTGTGCGTGTATGCGTCTACACATATATACATAAATACATACGCACATACATATATACATACATATTATTTTTAGTGTGTACTATTTTATTGTAACTATTCTATAATGTTTCCCTTTAGGTTGTGTTGACTAACAACAATGACGAAAACAAAATTGCCCTTCCAAGTAATTTTTCTCTATTTAAATATTGGGTAATTGTATTGAACCACAATTCATACTCTTATGTATGTATATGTAATGTTTTTTTTTTTTTTTTTTTTAAAAATAGGTAGCACGCTACCTGCTTTATTCATTAAAAATATGAATTAGGCTACATGGGTGAGGTAACTAGAACCTCAAGAAGGCTGAAGAAAAAAAAAAAAAAATGACGAAAGGAAAATAAAAGAACGTCTTTCCAAAAGTCAGTCAGTTGCTTGAGCCTTCGCACCGCTAACACGGGGTCAAACTGAATGTGACGAAAGAAAATGTCGTTTCTGACCTTCCAAATGGTCCACCAGCAAGCAGCCAAATCCGATAGTCCGTTCCTTCTACTTTGTCTACCAACCCTTCCCTCCCACCTATTCCAGACGATATGTACGTCATCACCCAACTCTCTCGACTGAACATTCTTGAGTCCCGTGACCAAGATAAACTTGAAAAAAGACACATTGGATGAACATGTGGTCCACCGACTCGTCATAAACCCTACACAGCACACAAGCCGTACCTCCCGACCAAACATTTTGCTTTCAGTTGTTACTGTGATGGTACAACTACTAACTGCAGGAGCTTCGGCTTCTTATTAATCGAAAAAGATTTTAGTGTGAACCGCGCGTCATAAATGCATAGTTAATTCCCTGCATGTTATTGTAGATTACCATGTAAGTTCTAAAAGGTAAAAATTTACAATGGGGATGATAAATTTGGCTCAACCAAGTTACCAACCACTTAGCTGAATCTTCCTAAAATTCTTTAAACATCATCAACCATTTTAAACTTCAACTTTTGATAACAATAGAAAACCTCACAACAAACACAATCTTTCCATCAACAGAGACTTACAAACTGAATGTATGTCTGATGTTTCAGTTTTTTAGACTTCAGATGATTTACAATCAAACCAATGTTCAGACAGATCTCCCACCTGTTCTACTATAAATCACATTATAGATGCTATAATAGAACACTTTTTTTCTTTTGTGTTTTCCCTCTAACTACTAAGCCATAAATAAAATGTGGCAGTCTTCCCCCTGCTGGGGCCCTTGCCTCCTCTAAACAAGTCACAGACAGCTCAGTAAACCAATGAGTCTCAACCTGACTTGAAGATGCCAACTGCTACACACATTAACAATTAATCCACATTGTACGTAATCTCCCACGGATTTTATTATGTAACAGATAACGCGTTCGCACGCATGCGATAGATATATGAATAGCTAATGACAGCATAATAGGAAGGACTAAAACAGCTAGTAATTGCCACATGCAAACCCATATAGTTGCATCAACACTCAAAACCAAAATAAATGCAAAGATTCCATACACACAATAACTTACGAAGGACGGGATTTAAGAAGAAGATATTGATTAATTAACAAAGTCGAGGAATTAGAACACGGGACACAGTTAGTAGGCAATGGATGAGACAGAGAGAGAGAGAGAGAGACTAAACAACTCTTCTATACAAAATAAAAACGGGAGGGGAGTCGGAAAACACAGAGGAAAAACACTACACAGCAGTCGGTTTAAATTAAGAGGCGGAGAAAGAAAACGATTAAGGAACCTCTCTTAGATGGGCTTCCTTGATGCTTTCGCCGGACGATCTTACACGGACTGATACAGGCTAGTGATAAGATAGCACGCCCTCACCCTCGCTTATTAGTGTCCCCCCTGCAGAAACATTCTATACAGCAACTGCAGGTGCTACGGTTAGTGCTGCGCTTGTCTCTATTGGCAATGGGAACTCCATGTTTGTCTCCTTAGATGAGTCGGTATAATGCAATTCGATTTGGAGTCGGTGGTGCAGCGGGGTAGCGGAAGCCATAAGCCCTTTCTTGATATCGACCAAAAGTTCCCTGATCGGAATGGCCGCCAAGAAGCTCTTAATGTACTCCTTGCACGACTCCTTACCCTCGCAAACGAGCTCGCCGTCTACAACAGCACTATTTTCGCCATCGTCCTCTCCTTTAGAGTTAGAACCCTCTGCGCCACTACTCGCAGCTCCATTGGAATCAGAATTGGCAGTTTTTTCCTCACTTGGAATTTGACGAATCGATGTACTCGCATCAAATTTGAGAATGTAAGCCTGGTCACAGCCTTCATAGAGCCTCTCCCCAAGCGTATCTATAATGTAATAAGCATCACGCTCGACCTTTAACACGAAGAAGTGATCATTCCAGCTCACAATGTAGAGACACTCCGGCCCGCCATCTCTGCTAATCTCATCCCAAATGCAATCGAAGGACATGGCCCCATGTAAAAACTCAAAGCCGCTACTATCCTCGGTGCCTTCTGGATGGAAAAAACCAATAAAGGACTTGCTAGGGTTAACAGATAGCGGGCGGACATTCGCATGAAGAACAGTTTCAAGGTCAAAATGCTTATCAGGGAAGCGCTCTCGATAAGATTGATTGTCGCAGAGGCTTCTCCACTCAAGGGAGCCGTCTCGAATAAGGCTGTCGAACTGGGACTTAATAGGCATCATGTTAGGATTGTTGTGAAGCCAGTCAGCGATGACGGCCACGAGGGCAGTGCACGCACTCTCACCGGCAGCCCGTTCGCTTCTTTGATCGATTGATGCGAAAAAGACTTGGGTGGAAAGCTTCATGTGGCCGTCGCGGCTCACTATCTCCTTTGTCTCCCAGCTGCCAATTACAAAATTGTCATCACCAAATTCTGATACTGATGAGTGGTTAGTAGAACCTTCTTCGTCCTTTTGCTTCTGCAAGGGAAGAAAAGATGAAATATTCTCAATATTCCCCCAAGAACCATATGAGATCATAAAACCGAGATAAGAAGCATACCAGGGCAGAGAGAGATTCATCGGATGAACTCAGAACCCTCCGATCATAGTCGATATCGTCTCCTCCCTCCTCCCCATAAGCCTTCTTCAACAAAGGTTCCCCTTTTGCCTTCGGCGACCGAAACCCTAATTTTCTCTTCCTCCATGGGAGGATGATGCTCCTCTTTGACGCCTGCGACACAGATTGCTCCTGAACAGATGGCGCTGTCTCTTCATTACGTGAATAACCAACATCAGATCTCCGATGGCTGTAATAAACCCAGTCCTCGTACTCCCCATCAAAACCAACATCAGCGCAAAATGAACCGGCAAAGTTAGCATACGCTAATGTCCCGTAACTGAACGACTTCCTAACCCCCTTGCCCTCTTCTACTTCTCCTTCATCGAGATCATCATCCATCGAGTCTGTATCGAACGGGTATGCTTGCTCCACTTCTTCACTCCTAGCGGAGCACTTACCTTCGCTGCCTTCGTCATCTCCACAAGTCTTTTTAGGTTTACGAGTTGACACAAGCTCTCTAAAGATTTTCACCTTTCTCAGTCCAGCTTTAAGAGTGGATAGCTCGTCCTTTTCAACGGGATGACCGTCTCCAGAAGAAGGCGATGACAATGGAGCAGGCACTATGCGCCTCTGCTCTGCCTCTGATGTTTCTTCGCCGAGTCTCAATTCCAGTAGGTTGAGAGAAATCTGCAAATAAGTAGCCTCCGAAGTCATAAAAGAATATTATTTTTGACAAAGAGAATGTTCAGAAACTCCTTGCAAAGTGGGAATGTCCAAAATTAACAATTCATGGAAAAAAAAACAAAAAATAAAGTAAATCCTGAAACAGCAGGAGCTTTATTTTCTGAAATTGCTAGCTGTAAGATGTACCATAAAGCCGCTATTGGTCGGGTACAAACCAAATATGCAATCATGTGACAACTAAACCATATGAAATACGTACATGAAGTGATGGAGGAGATTCGGTGGTAACACCAGGCAGAACCAATGGAAGCTTTATCTCAATCTCCTCCTTTTCTGTCGATGCATATTCAGCCAGGTTCAGCGTAGCAGTTCCAAGAATGGATGCCTTGTTCTTGGATCCTTGATTTGCGCCCTATGGCAGAAGAAAGAAGGTTAAAGATCAACCACAGCTTGCATAAGAAAAAACCCAAAGGGAAGATGCCGTAATGCAAATTCCTTTTACAGTAAAAGCAGAAGAAACGCTAAAAGTCAGGGTAACCTCGATGTTTAACATCCTCATGGAGGATGTGACTATTAACCTAAATATAACTTTATCCTCGGACAAAGGAAAATAAACTGAGTTTTTAATGTTCCTATGCAGTCAAAAAATGTTGGGAAGTGAAGATGGAGTTTTTTACAGCAAAATCCTTTCTTTCTTAACATCATAACATGCTCATAAACCATATCGGCGGTGAGGCATATGTATTACAAGTGTTGCCCACTGATATGTTTACCAATTTTTGATATTTGTAATCAATCCTTTCTCATGCTAAACAAGAATCTGGACCTCATCAAAACTGTAGGAGACAAGTTAGTTTTGTTGACCATCAACAGGTTCCTCCTATATTTTAATCATCAAAAACTCTGAAGAACCAAGCAATTAACATAGTGATGATTTGTCTTCAGAATCCTCAAATGACCAAAAATAGAGTAATCGAACAAGTAGTGCTCCAAGCAACAGAGAAGCAGTGTATATCATCTCAAACAGAATAGGAAAAAAAAAGAGATAATTTTGATAAAAAGATTCAACTGACATAGGAGGAAAATAACTTCATACATCAAAGATTAGCAAGAAAAAATAGAAAATAAGAAGAGAAAATAACTAAAATTAAAAATCCAGGGAAAAGAAAGCTGCATGCAAGAGTATATAAAATATCCAATCTTTTTGTGAGAAAAATTTGATGCTAATATCAATTCCCAGATGTAAGATGCTTGTGACTAATAAGCACCTATTAATTCCAAATCGAAACATTTTATATAGTAATTTGGGAAACCCTATACACGACAAATTGCTAAAGAAATAGATCAACATAGAATAGAGTTTAAAAAAACAAAAGAAAAGAAAAGAAAATGCCCTAATTTCAAATTCACAAACTATAATTTGATTGAAACCCTAATTCCACCCCAATCGAAACCCCAAGGAGGTAAAAAAAAAAAAAAACTAGGAAAACTACTTCAAAGAACCCTAATCAAGCATCGCGAAACAGAAGATTCGAGAGCAAAATTGGTCAAATTCGAACTCACATTGGAGACGACGAAGGACAACTCCCACGGGTGAAACGCGTTCTCCCTATACGACGTTAGGGTAACGACGCTCTCGAAGTCCTCGTTCCACTCCACGAAACCCCTCCGCTCCTCCTCCTGCTCCGCCTCCTCGCTCCTCACCCCATCGCCCTTCTCCGCCATTACCTCCTCCTCCCTCGTGCAGTTCCTCCTCACCGTCCTCCTCAGCGGCCCCAGCGCCGCCCTCGGTCGCCCCTTCCACCTCACCTCCGCCGTCACCCTCGCCGGCGCCGGCGCCGGCGCCGCCCCCTCGAGCCTCCGCACCACGAGCCGCACCCGGAACTTCCTCGCCGTGAGCGGCGGCCATGGACGCCACCGCATCATCCTCACCACCATCTCCGCCGCCTCCGCCGCGGATTCCCCCCTCTCCCCCAAATCGCCTCACAATATCCTCAATTCCCCACCCAAAAAAACCACAAAAACCTCCCCAAAATCGGATCTTGCGGGATCTCACGAGATTATTCCGGCGCCGAAACGAAGGTCGAAACTGATTCCCCCAACGAAATTGGATTCTGGTATTTAGGGTGAAACGCGAGAGAGAAAGAAAAATAAAATAAAATAAAATAAAAATAAAAAACAACCAAATATATATATATATAATTTTCTTTTTTTTAAAAAAAGAAAAGAGTGGAGATGGAGAAATAGGAGGCACCGCCGGCTTTTATGTGTCGTTGTTAATCCCGAAACCGTTTATTATTATTATATAATAAATCTAATCCAACGGTAACGCCGTGGTTAGCACTTAATTAAACACGCAAATGGATTAAGAACCGACCGAATTTACCAAAATACCCCTCCACGAGTAAAATATTTTACCAAAGCCCCTAAACTATATTCTATTTCGAAACAAGTACCTAAGCTTTACTTTTTATTACTTCTAGTTCTACCGAGAGCCATGAACAGTGATTAAAATTACTAAATATGATAAACAAATAAACTGACTTAAAATTTTAATTTATTTAGGTTAAATTACCTGAAATCTTTAAAAATAATTTACTGGGCCATATTTAAATTAGTAGAATAGCCGAGGGTTCTTGGTACAAAAAAGCGACAACAAAGTGGGTGAAAATTAAAAAGGGAATATATTAATGGATTCGAGAGAGAGGGAATGGAATGGAGCGTTGGAGATATCTTTCGAGGATATTTTGGAGGTACAGCTGGAGCTTTAATAAAGGGCAAACATTTATAATAGGGATATATATAATATAATAGATATATTCCACAGTGATTTCTAAATAATAATAACAATAATAATAATAATAATAATTCTACAGTAATTTTTATATAATAATAATAATAATAATAATATGGCTAAATTATAGAAAGCATTTCTGTCTCAATTTTTAACTTTTTCTCTTCTGAAATTTAAAAACCTACACTTTATCCATTGTAAAATAAAAAATATTTACAAGGAATACAGTGTGAGTTATGGTGTCAAAATGACTATTTTGTTTCTCACTATTTTGTCATGTTTACAGAAAAAAAAATTGAGAGTATTTTTGGCATAAAAATATATATAATAATATTTTATAAACGGAATCTTAATTGTTTACTAACGGCATGAGACAAAATGAACATTTTTTTATTTTATGGGGAGTGTTGGTTTTTAAATCAGGGGAAGGAAAAGTGAAAAAATTCAATTTTGACAAAAAAAAAATTATTTAATTTAGCCTAATAATAATAATAATAATAACAATAATAATATATATAATGATGATGATGTTTTGTAACGAATTACACAAAACTAGGGAGGGATATTTCACTTTATATTTTGGTAGTTATAACAAACAAATTGATTCAAAGATACAAAAAGTATATTGTGGGGTTTTTTTAAGTATTTATTTATTATTATTGGGGTGCAAAAGTTTAAGATAAACTCCGGTTGAATTCCATATCAGATTCGATATAATGCAAATATAAATGTTAAAAAAATTTAGTATTCGACGTACATTCGTATCTGAGTTCGCATTCGAAAAAAATCAAAAATACGAATATAATATTTTTAGAAATCTAACTGTATATGACTGTTTTTAATCCGGAGATAAGAGGAATATTACTGTAATCTTCATTTATTTTAATGTGAGTTTTATATTAAAATTACATTTATGTTCATTAAATATTAATTTTTTAAATAAAATATAGGTCTACGAGGTTTTAACAAGATCTTCTAATTGTATTTTATTTTATATTTAATTTATGCTAATTTTAGCTCCTATTGATATATGTATATTCATGGATATCATCATTATCTGAATACAAATTCGATCAAGTCATATCTAAATCCTAATCTATTTTTAAGGAATAGGATAATAAAAATTTAGCATCCAACGAAAATTCACATTCGAAAAAAAAAATATGAATGTCAATATGATTTTATTAAAAATCTGACAGTATTCGACTGTTTTCACTCATACTTATTATTATTATTTTATATTATTATTATAAGTATGATAGATCAATATATTTATTTTTAGAATATCTAGTGCTTAGATATACATATGCAATACATTTAAATACGGGAGAACATAAAAGTACTCGACTAAGAGTAAAAATAAAAACATTGGTGCAATTTTTTTTTACCAAAGCTTTCCATAAAAAAAAAAATACTTATAATCTACGCACATAAATATTTAGCATTTTTTGAATGAGATACAATAAAACTCTACTGTTATTGTCATATTTGTTTTTGGCACCTGTAGTGTACATTTAAGGTGAGCAAATAAAAGCGTTTATTATTAGATGCATCTTATCTATATCTATATCTATACTATATATAAAAAGACGTATATTCAAATTTGGGTGCTCGACGTATCCATTTTTCTTTAAAAATTAGTGCTCATTTTATTAGTGTCATTTTCCTCTTTTTGTACTTAAAATTTTAAATATAAGAATAAGAATAGAAATAAAACCACAATGAATACGTAATTTCTCTATAACAGATTAAAAGTGTGAAAATCCTAAAAAATATATTTTATCCAGTAAAAGATTATTTTCTATATATATTTACGAATTTAAAAATATTTTTTTCTTTTTAAGATAATAAATTTTATTTTTCTATTTGAAATTTCAATAGAAAATTTTCTATAACGGATTACGGGTGTGAAAATGCTATAAAAAATATTTTTCTATTTAGTTTTAAAATATCTTTTTTTTTAGATATTTTAAAAATCTTATAAAAAATTCTTTTCTCCATATATTTTCAAATTTCAAAATATTTTTTTCTTTTAAGATATCGATTTTATTTTTCTATTTAATTTTAAAATAATTATTAGGTGCAGCACGTACACTCAACTAGTAATCAAAAATGCATAATAAAAAGTAAGCATTTTATTTGTATTCAATGAAGCAGTGGCTATCAAATTCAAAACTTTAAATTTTTAAACGAAGCAGTAGCTATCAAATTTGCTTACCTTAAAATCAAGGAACTCCATAAATAAATAAATAAGAATATATATAAATATAAATATATAAAATATAAAAAAAGCGCTGTAAATAAATTTGTTATTGTGATAGGAATGGGGAGTCGCAATCGAAGCAGGGGAAGTGGGCACGTCGTTTTAGGAAACTTTGGTTGTTTTCAATCGCAATCCCTGTTTTTTAATTCTTGTTTTTAGTCATTTTTCACTTCAAAAAAGTCTTCATGGAATCCGCGTTTAGATTTTATTATAGAACTATATATAACCATAGAATAATAACATGTACACAAGTTCACATTACCGACCGTTCCTGCAGTTGTAGGGTTTAATGGTTGGTCTTAAACCCAAGTCAATTTCTGATTCACATTTCCAACTAAGTTTATTTTTAAAATAAAATAAACAAAGCGGATAGCGTACTACCTATCTCTCAACAAAAAATTTAAAAAAAAGGTTCACATTCAACTATTCAAGGTCTCTCTCTCTCTCTCTCTCTCTAGATCTCTTTGTTCATTGAACTTAATCACCATTTATTAATTGATTAATTTGATTGTATTTAATGTAAATGTTAAAAATATACATAGACCTTTCAAAGATTTAATTTCACTATCATACTTTTTAATTTATTTAATTTAAATCAGTCAACAGTGTCTTAACTCTAAAATTCAAGCTAATTACTTATTTTAGTAAATTTATAGAGGTTAGAATTGTATGAAGTACTATACTAATTATAATTAAACTTGTGAAGCATTCAAATTTTGGAGTCGGAATATTGTTGACTGATCTAAGTCAAATCAAACAAATTGAGAGATTAGACCTCAAAACTAAAATTTTAAAAAATTGAATAACTGATTCAAAATAATTCATAGTCCATATATATATATATATATATATATATATATATATATATATATATATGTATATATATATATATATATAAGTGTTATGTGCATATTTTTACTTATTTACTATTGTTTACCCATCTATAACAACAATAACTTTGTTAATATCACAATTCTAAAAGAAATATGTAAACTTTTTGCAAGTTCTTTGGACAACCATGCCTCCTAGAGAATTTTAATATTAACTAGATGGAATAGTAGTTAGCTTACGTGACTAACAATAATTTTTGTGATCAAATAAGCCAATAAAAACTTATAAATGTCACATATTAAATAGGCTAAATTACAGAAAATTTTTCTGTCAAAATATGATTTTTCACTTTTTCCTCTAAGCCATTTAAAAATCTACACTTTGCTTCTTTATAAAATGAAAAATGTGAACTTTGTTCTCTCGTTAGTGATGCGTTAGGGTTAGTTATAAAATATTTTTATGCCAAAAATATTCCTTCGTCTTTTTTTTTTTTTTTTTTTTTTTCTGTTGCTTCGTCTTCCTCCGCCTCGCCGCCTCGCCTTTCTCCACTGCCTCGCCGTTGCCAACATCCCCGTCCGCACCCACAAGCACTCCTTCGCCATCCTCCGCCGTCTTGCCTTCGCCCTCGTTGCCGTTACCCACCTCCATCCACCCCCACCTCGATTTCCGCCCTATCATCCCAGAAATCGAGAGGCGGCGGGGGTGCAGGAGGAAGATGAGGCATGAACCGCGAAGAAACTGCGGCCGATTGAAGCATGAACCGCGGTCAATCGAGACTACTGTTGAGAAAGATGAGGGAGGAGACGAAAATGGTGAGGGGCAATATATATATATAAATATATATATATATATGCTAAGTTAAAAACTGGAATGGAAAAAAACTATTTTGAGTGGGGAAATTAATCGAATCCTCTCATTGGAGATGTCAACAAACTCATATTGTTTACCAAATTCCACAAACTCATGATGATTAGAAATATTGTTCTTCTCTACAGTTCAGAGGTTGAACACAAAACACTAACTAGTGGGATGTGGTGGAACCCTTTTTTTTTCTATAAAAAAAAAAAAAAAAAAAAAAATTTAGAGTCCAACCACACATGCAATAATCTTTTTTGAGTTTCCTTTCGAGCAAAGTAAAGGCGAAATTAGTGGTGGCAGGTACCAACAAGTTAATTCCTTCGTATATTGATGATATCTATGTAGAAAATATTTAATTTCGTACCATTTTTGATAATGCTCATGTGATGTGATTCGCATCACTTTTCGATTTCGCGTTGTGATTTAGTAATTAATCTCATCCCTAGATAATAAACAAGTTCAACCATGGACGTACTATAGTTTTTTTTTGTTTCTGAAAACAAATACACACACGTACATGTACAATGTATTTATTTATTAATTAATTTACTAAAGAATAAAAACAAGTGATTATATATGACAATCACGTACTTGCTTTTGAGCTTAATTTCTCATGCTTGCACAACTAAGCATTGGTTGTGTTTTAATTAATTTAAATTAATTTTCGTCTTCTATTCACCCACGCTACAACAAAAACGATATATAATAACATTTTTAAATGTCGATACATGTCAAAAAAAAAATGCTGCTGGCTAAATTACCGACACTTTTAAAAAATACCGTTATATGTGGGATCGCTAGGTATGTAGTGATAGTTAAGAGTGTCGGTATAACTTAAAAATAGTGCATCTAATTTATAAACACTTATTTAAGTATTTAGCAACCGCCGGAACTCTATGCCGTTGGTTGCAGTGGCGGAGGAGGAGGAGGAGGAGAGGGAATGGCTCTTCGTCTAGAATTTGAGTGAATTGAGTAAGGGGAGAAGGGGAGATGGTAATTGATTTTTTTTTTTTATTTGTAATCGGACCGAATGGGCTGGGTAGGGTGGGTTTAATAGAGTAACATTTTATTTTTTATTAGATTGAGCTTTATATTTAGACATTAATAAAAAAAATTATAAATTTTGGCATATATGGGACATTAATTACACAAAATTGTCTCAAATATGTGTTTCTATAATTTAATTCTGTTGTAATGCCACGACACGCATTTTTTTGCATTTCGTGAACTTTGAATTGTACTTAAATTCTACAAATATTATTATTTGAGTTCCTTGGTCTTAATTTTAAAGTTGCTCAAGAGTTTCAATGTGCATTATTATATATTTTGATCACACGAGTATTTGGATTTAATAACTAGTTTTAATTTTAATTCTATAAAAATTTTCAAAAAAAGAGTTTTTGATTTTATGAGATGTGTATATATATCTTAGCTGCCTAAAAAAATCTTTTAATTGGGAAACAAATATCTCCCAAGGAAAAGACACATACCAACACTTAATTAGGACTTAGAAGAGTCATAATTAATTAATTAATAGCCTACTACTGCCAAGTTTTAGTGTTCACTCTCGGTTGCTTTAAATTTCGCACGAAATATTTATTTTTGTTCATATATTTAGAACAACAGTACATTAATAATATATAAAAAATAATATTTTAAATAAACTGTAGTAGTACTTTTATTTATTAGTTTTGTAAAATCCTAATTGCATGGGCCTCACAAACAAATAAATCAAAGCACTTCGCATTATATATGCACGAGAACGACAACATATTAATATCTTATAATAGTAATATCCTTTTCTTTTTTTTTTGTTATTATGCAGTATTTATATTATTCTTATATTTTTTCTAACTCAATATTCGTTGAATGGTCGCGGAAAATTTTTTCTATGCATAGAACTGTACGTACATATATATGGGCATGCACTCAAATGGTACCTTAATAAAAAGAGCAATGCTTCAATACACCATAAATATTAAAATTAAACTCTTAATTAGTAAAGGATATAATTAGATTTTACATAAAGTAACTTAGTTAATATATATGATAATATTGGAAAAAAAATTAGTAGTATATATTAAATTTGTCAAGATCTTTTATTTAGGTTTGTTACTTATCAAATTAAATAATACCCAATTTGTTAGGTATCAAACTGAAAAAAATATTGAATTTAAATTTAAGTTTTGAAGTTGGTATTGTAATATAAAATTTTAATTTCAAATTTTATATTAAATTTTAAAATTTTGAATCTGCATTGTACTTTTAATCTGAAAACCAAATTTTAATTTTTGATTTAAATTAATATTTTGAATTTGAACTTAAAGTTTTATTTAAATTTGTATCTTATATTTAAAAATTGAATTTGATTTATAATTAAGTTTGTTATGTTGTTTTGCATTTAAATTTATAATTTAATTGTAATTTGAATTCCAACTATTGTTGTAGGTATTTGAGAAGGTTATAGTATTTTTTAGTTGGATAAAACTGATTTTGTAGATCAAAATATTTTTCTATGACCAAAATACCCTTTAAATAGGTACCTGGTTAATGGTACCTATGCCTAAATGGTAAGTCGCTTTTAGAATCATATTACATCTCAACCATCTATGCAAAAAAATAAATGGTCAAGATTTACATAGAATTTAATTTTAATACTTATGGTGTATTGAAGCATTACTCTAATAAAAAACAAGCACAATGCGTCATTTATTTCTTTGATAGAAATTAATATACTAAACTTGAAATATCAAATTTAGTGGAATGTTAGAATAACCAAGTGTCACACATCCATATTATTATAATCATACATACATATATAAAAGTAAACTCTCTTAAAATTAACAAAGTTATATATCACTGCATAATCCATACAAGTAACCAAAAGTATGAAGCTAGATGTAAAAATGACACTAATTGATAATAAGGGAGTGTTTAGTTTCTTGCAAAAATAAAAAAAAAAACTATTAATTTCTCAAAACGATATAATTTTTGTCCAAATAAAAAATGTAAAAAATATTTTGCATAAAACTTGGGAAATATTTTTCATAAAAATTAAGTATGTTTACTAGAAACTAAACATACGAAAAACACTTTTCTTGCCGGAAAACTATTTAATTTCTGATTATTTTTTTTCCTGTGAGCCAAACGCCTCCTAAATTCTTTTAGGTATCGTTTGGTTCGAATATAAGAAAGGACTAGCTATTACAGGGATAGGTACAAGTATGGGGATAAGAAAAATAACGTTTGGATGAAAATTGGATTGTTTCCCGGGATAAGAAAAATATTATATAGTTTTATATAGAAAATGAAGGTGTTGATGAGGATAACCGAGAACTACGGATAAAAAATTAGCGTTTGAATATAAAGGCGGGGATAAGGGCCTATTCCTATCCCTGTCCCCTAACCAAACACTGCCTTAATTGCGAGTACGTAGCCCCACTTTGTCCTATCTCATCTTGTTGACACGAGACCCTGTCACCTATATCACCATTAGTTATTTAAATAATTGAGATTAGGTTAAGATAACACTTAAAAGTTTATGAAACATGCATATATATATATATACCAATAATCTTGCGTCACTAAACACAGATTAAGTACACATGCATGAGATGCTACATATGGTTTAGGTGATTGAAGTTATTTATACCAAACTTTTTTGCTTATCCAGATATAGAATGTTAGGGAGATATGGGCGCATAATTTGGTCTCCAGCTCCATCAAGCTAGATACAAAACTTCTGGATGAAATTATATGCCAGAACAACAAAGATTGAGTAATGTCTATTAACTAATTATTCTATAAAAATTTTATTTTAACCTTACATCCACTACCGATGTATAGCGACACTTTTAAATATCGGTATATGTCAAAAAAAAATACTGCTTGCTAAATTACCGACACTTCTAAAAAGTGTTGTTATATATGGAAGTCGCCGTCCGTTTAAAGTATCTGAGGCTGAGGAGTCGCTAAGTATATAGTAACAGTTAAAGAGTGTCGGTATAACCTAAAAAGGATACTGCTAATTTACTAATATTTATTTAAACATTTAGCAACCGTCGGAACCCTACCTCGTTTGCTGCGGTGGTGGAGAAGGAGAAGAGAGGGAGAGGTTCTTTATCTAGAATTTCAGTAGATTGAGTGAGCGAAGAAGTGCAGATGGTAATCGATTTAATTTTTTTTTTTATTTGTAATCGGACCGAATGGGCTAAATGAGGTGGGTTGAGTAGAGTAACATTTTATTTTTGGTTGAATTTAGCTTATATTTAGGCATTAGTAAAATTTTTTAAAAGTTTTTGTATAAATGAGATATTTACACAAAAATATTCTAAAAATGTGTTCCTATAATCTAATTTTATTGTAGTGGTCTCACTTCTTTGTTAATAGTAAATTATAGCGTCGCGTCGCACCAGTAACATAGTAAATGCGGAAGAATTAATACTTCTCAGTATAAATGAAAATAAAAAAAATAGTGCAAATTTCCAAGAACGTAAAAAAGGTTGTGGGGATATAGCAAATGCTAAGCATTGTTTAAGTTAATATATAGAGTTCGGCTACCATACTTTTATAAGTATAGATTTTTTTGTATTCATAAATTTTCGAACGTTAAATTTACTTCTTTGATTATTTTTATCCGTTAAATTATAATATTCAACATATCCATTTAACCCTAAAGAATCAATATCATTCTGATAAGGAATCATTAATATTATCCTAACCGTACATTTTTTCATTCAATAGCGAAAAATTTATGAGCACAAATACATTAATACTCATAAGAGTATATATAGTACTCCCACTCTTACACACACACTCTCTCTCTATATATATATAACTAGACCAGTATATTATTAATAACACTAAGTTATGTACCAAATTTTTGGTCATTGGATTAAGAGATGGAAAGGTGTCAGAATAATCGAGTAATTAGTAATACCTAAAACCGTCGTAATTAATTAATTAACTAATGAAAACTTAATTAATTAAATGCGACCAGGAAATTTAAGAAAGCTTGTGAGCTTTAAACTTTTCATCAAAAGAGAAAAACAAAAAAAATAAAAAAGGTGAAAGCACAGCCACAAAAAAAGAAAAAAAAAAAAAAGTGGGACCCAAAAAAGTTCAACTCCATCCAATCACGGGGCGAAAAGCAGCTGCTGCGAACCACAGCTTATTTATAGGGTTTCGATGGTGCACTTTTGTTTGTATTTATTTATTTATTTGGAACAGCTTTTCCCAAAAGCGTTTTCGAATATTCTTAATTTTCCTTCCTATTTTTAGAGTTGAATTTATTATTTACGTACCCATCGTATTTTATTAATACTGTACTTGTTTCAATTGAAGGATATTAAAAACTAGAGTATTATTATTTTATTGTCTTTTTTTTTTTTTGAGAAATAGGTACGTAACACGCTATCTGTTTCGTTTATTTTATTTAGAAATAAACTTAGCTAGAAATGTGAATCAACTAGAATTCGATATAGGGTCTCGGATACCAACCACCAAGCCCTTTGCCACTTGCTCTGGGGACGGTCGGTATTTTATTATTTTATTGTCATTTAATCAATATCCACGCTCTAGGATTCGAACTTAGATCTCTGATCAACCAACAATCGCTTCTCATGGACGATCGGTATTTGAATCAACTATTATTATTTTATTGTCATTTGATCGATATCCACCCTCTAGGCTAAATAAAGAAAATGAAAGAGTTGTTACGTAAGAACACTTAAGTAAATTTATTTTGGCTAAGATATATAAAATTTTTCTGTCAAAATTTGATTTTTTATTTTCTCTCCCAATCATTTAAAAGCATATGCTTTTTCTCATTATAAAATAAAAAATATTCACTTCGCTCATTAGGATTCTATTTATAAAATATTATTATATATTTTTTATGTCAAAAATATTCTCACCTTCTCTCCCCGTGTACGGGATAAGGGACAAAATGGTCATTTTATCATCACAGTTCACACTGTACCCTCTGTAAATATTTTTTATGAGATAAAGTGTAGGTTTTTAAATGACAGAGAGGACCCTTTTTTTTTTTTTTTGCATAAATAGAACCAATATCTTTTTTTCTTCAATATTGATGGGATGATGAGATGAAAAATTAGAATATATATTTTATTAAAAAGTTAAGTAAATTTATATAAAAGAATAATTTTAGAATTTTGTCACTTTTCAGTACCGTGTGATCAAGCAACTGTTAAACTATTAGTCAAAAAAAATAATGAAAGAATATTTTAAAAAACTTGGATATTTTAGGGATTTTCTAATTGTTAAAATTTAAATTGCAAGGAAGATTAGTTCTAGTGAATTAATGCATTGTTTAATGCTGGTGCAAACTAATTAATTGTGACAGTTTTTATTGTATTACAAGTGTTAATTTGGCTTTACTATGTTAGGTCTTTTTTTAATTTTTTTTTAGTTGTCCTTCTCTACGTACCCTTGTTGTTTAAGGAAAAGTAAGAGAAAGAAAAGGACATTTTGTATGCATCTACAAAGACTACAAAACAACCATGAATAAATAGGATTTCATATGACTTGGCAATTTGATCATTGCATGGTTCATCTCCTCCTCTTTCTTTATCCTGCATCACAATTTCCAAGAAGATGCTCACAGGGACAAGAGACTAAAAAAACACAAAATAAATTTTTTTTTTTTTTTTTTTTTTGAGAAATAGATAAGACGCTACTCCCTTCGTTTATTTCGTTAAGAAATAAACTTAGCTAGAAATGTGAATCAATTAGGATTCGAATTCGGGTCTTCATCGTACCAACCACTGCTCCACTTCCTCTACACACACACACAAAATATTAATGTTGTGATGCCTATACATGCACAACACACCAATTATTATTTAAGCTGCTTTGTTTGGTTTTGAGATCTATCTAGCATTATTAGATAAAATAGAGTTAAAGAAAAAGCATATAAGAATATGTTTCTGCGTTCTCCGATTGGACCGCAGAAAATACATCGTAACCGACTCATCATTATATTCAGAACACAATATTACGTACAGAAACAAACATGTACTTTTCAAACGTACTTTCTCACCGCACGTAATGTAATCTCTCGTAATCCCAAACGAAACCTTAGTCTATAAAGTTACTAGAAAAAATAACTATTATATATATATATATATATATATATATATATATATATATATATATATATATATATATATATATATATATATATATATATATAAAATTACTTATACTATTATGAGTATGATCGTATCTCAGTGTTTCCGATGATAGAGCTTCCGAATCGACGATTCATACCGTTAAATATTATTTATAGTATTTAAAACTTCTAAAAAATGATAATAGGAGTCTTGTAATCAAGATCAAGAGTATAGATCTTGTTTTAAATAGTTTAAAGAATTTTCTAACAAAAATTCAATTAATTTGGATATCTTTACGCCGTTAAACGAGAAAACGCCTCTTATCGACCATTAAAATTATAGATTTTGAAACCGTTTGATCATTAGGCAAATGAAATCGAAAAGATTTGAAATTTGCTTTCTAAGCACTTCAAATGATATAATTCATGTTCAACGGAGTCGATCGTCAATTTGGAAGCTCTATCATCGAAAACAAATCGGTAGTAAAGCGACCGTTTACTACCGATAGTATTCTAGTTCAACTCATATATATATATATATAAAATTCTTTCTATACTATTATGAGTATGATCGTCGTACTCATAAGTCGTTTCGATAGAGCTTCCTTTTATAGTATTTAAAACTTCTAGAAATTAAATTTTATAATTTTTCGACATCATTTATCTTACGATCAAGAGGTCACAAATTTGACAATTTTTAATGGCCGGTATGGGATACTTACTAGTTTAACGTTGTATATAGAGGGAGGTTAAAATGCTTCTAAAAGTAAACAACAATGTTTATTTCTGCATCATTTTTAATAGCAGATTATCTGAATCAGCAATTCATATTATTAAATTTAATCTAGACTACTTCAGCTTTCATTAGGTTTCAAATTTTGTGATTTTACAACATCACTTATTCACTATTGGAGTGGTCTCAAAAATAATAAATTTTAATGATTAATATATAAAGTGAATTTGAGATTGCTTGATCACTAGGCAGATGGTATTCTAAATTCACTACGGTACCGTTTGGTTCGGGTATAAGCAAGAATTAGCTATTACAGGGATAGGTACAAGTATGGAAATAAGAAAAATAGCGTTTGGATGAAAATTGGGTTGTTCCCGAGGATAAGAAAAAATATTAGATAGTTTTATACAAAAAATGGAGATGTTGGTGGGGATAACCGAGAACTACTATTTTCGGATAAAAAATTAACGTTTGGATATAAAGGGGGATAAGAGCTTATTCCAATTCCTATTCCCTAACCAAACGGTAAAAGATAAATTCTTAATAAAAATTTAAATAGTTTAAGTCGTATTCGGCTGTACCGAGTGTTGATTTGGATTTTTTTTATTGTCGGAAAATGATGCGTAATGTATGAATATTCATTCATAAATAAACCCTCAATTTTACTTCTCAAATATATATGTATTGATAATATAATAAACCCTCAATTTTACTTCTCTAATATAACCATAGCAGAGGATTTTTTTTTTTTTTTTTTTTTTAAGAAAGAGGTAATTTCACTGTTTCATTCATTAAACGTATATGAACTAAGTATATACGATGGAAACAACTAGGGCCTCCTAGAAAAAACCGAAAAAACCAAAGAAACCAAAACAAAAGCCAAAATTTTTGCATAATATTTTTATGGGTAAATTGCATCATATTTTTATGGGTAAACTTCACCTACCATCTCTGTGGTTTCGCACTTTTTCACTTTAATACCCTATAGTTTAAAGTATATAAATTTAGTACCTTGTAATTTTATTTTTTTCTTTTCGTCGTTCCCTTCGTTAATTTTTCGTTAAATCATATACAAAAAATTTCAGATACCAATCTATAGTTTATCAAATATTCACTTTAGTATATTTTAGTCTTAATTGTCACCGATTTAACGAAAAAAAATAGTAAATAAGATAACAAAAAGAGAGAAATAAAACTATATGGTACGAAAATGATACATTTTAATTAACCCACAGGGTAATAAAGCGAGAAAGTATAAAATCATATGGGTGGTAGGTATTTGAAGTTTTTCCTATTTTTACAGATGCTCCATGTCCATTTGATTAAATTCCTTCTAGAAGGGACTAGAACTAATACAAGTTGTAACAGGGGAAATGTGGATGGAGTGAATTATTGAAACTCATGTTTGTATATATCTTGATTATTCAAAAGAAGCCCCTCATCATTGCAGTATAAGTTAGCATCTAAGAAGAAGATGCCAAAAAATATGCTAAATATTTCTCCTGCCCCATCAAGGATTTTTCAAAAATCTTAACAATTAATTTGAATATGTTGGGCTCTTTGGGGTGTGACATGTACACTACTCATCAAATCAAATGTAACCTAAAGAGGCTTTAGAGAAAAGATGGAGGGAAAAAAAAAAGAAAAGAAAAAAAGTGGACAACAATACTATGAGAGTGATGATTCTCTTAATTAAGCTACCGTTTGGTTAGGGGATATGAATAGAAATAGATCCTTATCTCCCTTTTATACCCAAACGCTAATTTTTTATTCGAGAACAGTAGTTCTCGGTTATTCTCACCAACACCTCTATTTTTTATATAAAACTATCGAATATTTTTCTTATTCTCGAGAACAATCCAATTTTCATCCAAACGCTATTTTTCTTATCCCCATACTTGTATCTATCTCTGTAATAGCTAATTTTTGCTTATACCCAAACCAAACGGTACTTTTTTTCTTTTTTTTTTTTTGGGAGGACTTGGTCAACAAACTTTAAGCAATGCCCAAGTCTAATCCACTTTAAGTAGGCCATGCTTAACTAATTTTCATGTACCAAAGAATATTGAAATCATAAGGAATCATAAAAGATGATATGGATGTGGTGCATGTTACTATTTTACTCCCTCAACTATAGAACATTTTGAAAATAGTCTCACAAACTTTATAATTAATATTATTATTTTGCTTAAACTTTAGCTTACGCTATTATTTAGCGCATTTTTACTTTGGTATTTTGTTGTTAAAAAGTTATACTTAGCTATTCTGTGATTTAACATACTTTTTACTTTGTCACCGGGTGATTCAAAAGCGACACTTAACTATTATATGATTTTATTTTTTTCACCGTAAGAATTTATCGTTAAACAGGATACTATCTTATTATTTTTTTAAAAAAAATATTTTATTATCTCATTAGAAGGTAGATATTTTTGGTGAAACCAAAATAAAACTACAGAATAATTAAGTATAACTTTTTAAACTAGGTGGAGTCAAAGTGAGTTTTCCCTATTATTTTTTATTAACACCAATTTAGCCTTTTTGTTATTTTAAATTGAGTTGCTGGATTAAACTGAACATCTATAGTTGAATACATAGGAATGGTTCAACTATTAGCCAACAAAATATATAGTTCAATTGGTTGGACAATAATAACCGACTGTTCCTAAAGTAAGTGATAAAGGACTTGATAGTTGGTATCTGAGACCCGAGTTCGAATCCTAGTTGATTCACATTTCTAGCTAAGATTATTTCTTAACGAAATAAACGAAACGGGTAGCGTGCTACCTATCTCTCAAAAAAAGAAAAACGGTTGGACAATAATAGGAATGGTTCAATTTAATAGAATTTCTATTGAATTTAAAAAATGATTTAATTTTATTGGTAGAAATAACATTCATACAAATAAGGAATCAATTTAAAAAAAAAACAGTTGAATGGTCTACTTCAAATGGCTTATAGTTGAGGGGCCAAAACATATTTACCAAATAGAATTACAAATATAAAATAACAAATAAGCTTTTTTTTTTTTTTCCTAGCTTTATGTAGTTGTCATTTGGGCACTCAAAATTCTTTGTCAAAAGAAGTAAAGGGAGAGATAGGTGGGGCCCTTTTTGTGAATTAACTACAAGTTTACATGTGTAAGCTTGAAAACTCTTTGGATGGTGAGAGGGAGAAAGAGAGAGACGATGGGTGGAAAAAAAAAAAGAAAAAAGAAAAAGAAGCTAAATGTATATATATTCTCTGAGAAATGCTAAATCTACGACGAAAAAAGATTGTAATATGTGTAACTTTTCATCCAAAAAATATAGAATTAATTTATCGGTCTTTTGATAATACAAATAGAGACAAAAAAAAAATAATTTTTTGGATGATAAGAAAGAATTGTAGGGTTACAATTCAGAGTAAGCTGCTGATCTAGCACTCTTCATATTCTTTTTTCATGATCTAGTATTATTAAATATAAAAATATATAAATATCGTTCTGTAATAGTTTAAATTTTTAAAGTACGGCGGTACTCTTACAAATACCAGTAGTATAATTTTAAAATGATAAGCAAGTGAATTATAAAATTTTAAAGATTATTACGACATAATACTTACTAGCGTAGGAACCCGCGCGATACGACGGATAGAAATGCCTTAGTAAAAATCTATAGTCTACCAATTTAGCAAACGAATAAAAACGTTAAAAAGAAACAGAAGAAATATTTAAAATATTATGAAGGGTAATAAATAAATAAAAAAAAAACTAAAGAGACTCAAATTCAGTGGCGGACAGTTTTGGAAGATGAGGAGTCTTGAGGATTGGGAGATGAGGAGGGAGCGGTTTTGGAAGATCAGGCAGGGGTCTCGGGGGTTGGGGGATGAGAGGAAAGCAGTTTTGAAAGATAAAAAGGAAGCAGTTTTGAAAGAATGAGGTCTCGTCACGTCAGCAAGATATTGAAAATTCATAGTTTAATATAGATATAGATGTTTGTATTATAAATGTACAGATAGCATTATTCTGGATGCGGTTACGGCTCCCCAAAGTTAATGGAGGAGGTTGTGCATAGTGCATGCTAGGAGAAGACTTCTAGTGTAGGGACTAGGATGTTCCACCTCTACCCACTAATGTCTCTGACTTTTTTATTTTGTTTTAATGGAAAAAAATGGAGAAATTAAATGGATTGGTCCCTCTAATGCCAATAATTCAACTTGGTAACCTCACTACCATAACTTGAATATGGAGAGTGTGTGCTTCATTCAAGATGAAGAGACCTTACGGGCCGTCTCTAGAGCAAGTGGCAAAGGATTTAATGGTTGGTATTCGTGGCCTCTTCGAATGGTTGATTCGCGTTTACATTTAAGTTTATTTCTAAGGTGCGTTTGATTAAGGTATAAGCAAGCCCATTTATTACAGGGATAGATACAAGTATGGAGATAAGAAAAATAGCGTTTGGATGAAAATTGGATTGTTCCCGAGGATAAGAAAAATATTAGATAGTTTTATATAAAAAATAGAAGTATTGGTGGGGATAACCAAGAACTACTATTTTCGGATAAAAAATTAACGTTTGGATATAAAAGGGGGATAATGGCCTATTTCTATTTCTATCCCCTAATCAAAGGGTGCCTAAATGAAATAAATGAAGCTGATAGCGTGCTACCTATCTCTCTCTCAAAAAAAAAAAAAAGAAAAAAAAATGAAGAGACCAGACCTTTTGGGAGGGTGTGGGATGTCCACTAGATTTGACCTGGGCTGAAAGTGAAAAAGAAAATTGTATGAACAGTCCCTATGCTGTCTCAATTATGAACCTTGGTCCCTCCACCTCTTACTTAAACTTTTTTTCTTTTCTGTTTTTTCCCCTTTGTTTTTTAGGCTATCGTCAGGCCCTATCGGAAAATAGCCCCGTAGTATAGTTGCAAATATTTTTCTACTAAAAGTCGGAAACTCATGCGCTTCGGTAATAAATACAAGAGATCAGCAACTAAAGTACAACTATTTATTATTAAATATGTTACGTAAGAACAGTCCGTCCTTACGGACTAAAATATAATATACGAAAAAGTTTAGAAAGTATTGGCACCACAGGGACCAAGTGACAATATTAGGATTGCATAGGGTGCTTTCATAAATTTTTACCCTAGCGGGCCGGTGTGTGCTTCGACCCGGATGTTTTGGCCCGGCCCAAACCTGGCCCAAATTGCGATCCAATTTGGGCCCAGCAGCAGCCCAATCACCATTGCTGCCCTGCTGCAGTAAATCAAATAGCAATCTATTTACAAAACATGAACATTCCAATTGAATTGGATTGGATGATGATGGTGAAATCTAACCACCATCACCTCCTCTTCTTAAAAGAAATTTGATGAAATTTACCAAGTACCGTAGTTATCTTGCGCCGATACGACTTCGAGAAAAACTCCGTCCTTCTTTAGAAAATGGAACGAGAATCGAAACAAAATCCAACAAACAAAGAAAATGGAAATCAGAACGTCGCGTCATAATAACGTCTGAATTGAGAAAATAGAAAAAAAGGAGAATTGCTTCTTGATCTAATTAATCTTTCTTTTTTTTAAAAAAAATAGAAGTGTTGTTGGGATGGAAAATTCACACACAACTATTATTTATTTATTTTTAAGTTCAGAGACCAACAGTTTAATTTGTCCTAAAAAAGTTATCCGGCAAATCGTAACCGTCCATTGCAACACTACTCACGGTCCGCGCTAATCCGGTCCACCGGGACCACCCTGACGCTGACGAGAAACATTCCATGGGCTCCGCTTCTCTTTGTCGATAGACCCGCGTAGACTGGGTCCACAACTTTTCCTTTTTTTGTGGGTCCCCTTTTCGCCCTTTCCAAATCCGGATAATAACGAAAAAGCAGCTCCAAACACTGTAATCCTCCCCCCCCCCTTAATCACCGTTAAAAACCATCCTATGTCCCAATCCAACGGGCCACCCTACCATCCGCATAATGCGGCGTACGGAATAGGAGAGATTACTACATGCACCGGCTGTATGAGATGTGCTTGTACACCCGTTCTAGTGCCCTTCGATAGACGTAATCTATTAAAAGGTCTACAAGCAAAAAGTCACAAATAATCATCATATTTGGTATTTTAAAATCGTAATCAGGAATAATAGAGTGCGGTGCATGACACAGAAGCATACACCGGTTGCAGCCGACAATTTCTTGCCGAATCGTGAGAATCGTAGCCGTCCATTAATGGACGGTGGTTCTTACACGGGGGGTAGTATCGTCATTTTACGAAAGTCCCTGATCCATCGTTCGTTCTAACTTCTAACCAGAATATACCAAGGTTCCTTCGTTGCTAATCCAGTGTTGCTGTGCCCAAGCACACACACAAAAAAAAAAAATTAAAAAATAAAAAAACCCAATAACTACCCAAAATAATGGAGCAAATTAGAATAAACATGTAAAATTTTTATTTTAATATATTCTATAACAATTCATTATTAATGTAATAATAATAATAATTATAATAATACGTTAATGTTATGCTGTATAAACCATATGATTATAGTACATAAATCACAAAGTAATGGAATATACATTTTTCAAATTTGGGTAGTTAATTTGTTTTCTTACACAAATACTTTTTTCCGAAATAAAAAATAATTATTATTAAATAAATATTAGCGCCTCTGTTCCCCCACTCCTCTCTCCGCATATCTCCTCTCATTCCATCTTCTTACCCCCCTCTCGTTTCTCTCTCTCTCTCTCTCTCTCTCTCTCTCTCTCTCTTCGCCATTTCTCTAACCCTTGCTCCCCCTCCCCCAACCTCCGTCGACATGGCCGCCGCCACCGCCGTCGCCGACGCCGCCGCCGCCGCCGATCACCCTCCAGCTCCTGACGACGAAAGGGTCTACCTCGTTCCGTACAGGTAACGAAACCTCCCCTCCCCACTCTCAATCCCCGTCGATCCCGATCGATCGGTCGCAATCTCGAATCCTATGACACCAATCCCCCAATGCGCCTCCTCTCGGATCCCCCGGGGCTTAATTTGATCGGTTTCTTGGTCTAAATCGGCGCCTAGATGGTGGAGAGGGGCGCAGGAATCGGTGGCGGCGGTGGACGGGCTCAGGGGGATCCCCTACGCCGCGACCCCCGTATCGGCGTCGTACGGGATGAAGATCATTAGCATGTTCAGCTCCGATCTGGCCTTCAATCTCCGCCGCAGCGAGGATTTGGACCAGGGCGATGCGGAGGAGGAGGTCTCCGGGCGGAGCTTCGCCTTGATTCCGTCGGAAGTGTGGCTGCAGGCGTTCAAATGGTGAGTGCTTGAATAAATTGCTTTTGATGGCATGCTTGATTAGGATTGTGGACTATATGAACTTATATATTAGTTTTACATGCTCTAACTTTCTTTGTTTGAGAAGCTTACTTGTATCTTGATGCTTCAGAAGTCGTTCTTGATGATTATTGTGGGGTATCTGTACTTCCGGATTAGTTTTCTGCTCTAATTTGTATATCGATTTTTTAACTGGGGTTTTGCAGTCATTGTTGGTGTTCTTGAAGGGAACACCACTATAAGCCTGTATGTATAGCAAGTTCTTTAGGGCATTCTTATCTTGGATGATTTTACGAAAGAATTTATAACCGTATGTTGTCTACTACACAACAAGAATTGAGTGAATGCAGCTCAAATTTTAACCTTTCTAATATTGAATCTCCCCATGAGTTTTTGAAGAGGGTTTTCAAAAGAAATCTGCAATACTGCCAAGAAGCTTGGCTTGATTGGAGGGTTACAGACCCCAAACCTTTTCTGCAGGACCTAAAACATTGCACATGCAGGATTATAATGCAGTGTCTTAGCATCTCATAGACTTTCCTTTTATCTGTACCTTTTGTTTTCTTTACTCATTTCTTTTTTCATTTCTTGCAGCTAAGGTTAAATTGTTCTTCTATGCTTTTTTGTGTTATTGTTTGTCCTTTCTTTCATAGGCATACTGACTCTAATATGGCTTTCAAGAACAACAAGAACCTGTCAATCTCTGAAGAAGGCTTTGGTGGTGTTTATCCTTTATTGCTCAGGATATCTGTTATAAGGGAAACAAATATATTGGCTGTGAAGATTAGTAAAAAGGTATGTCTGTGTCATTTAATCATTATGGTTCTACTCGATGTAACTTCTAAATTTGCATGTTTGCAAAGCTTACAAATATTAGACCTTTTTATGTTTGTAAATAATTTGCTATTGAAGTACTAGAATGGTTCAACACATGCAGAGCATTGAACTTTTGATTCAAGTACTTGTAACCCACGGCATACAAATAATCTGCTAGTTATTTACAAACAACTTTTGATTCAAGGGGTTTCTTTGACTACTTCAGATGCATTATGCACATTATTTTGGCTGTAACTGATGATCAATGAATTGACTAGTTACTTGCTGATTGTCAGTTTGGTCAATTTAAGCAAATTTGAACAAGTTTCTCTCATTTTTATTCAGAGAGACTTCAGTTTTTCTGGTTATTCAACCTAATCCTAACCTCGCATACAGCTAAATTTTATAAATTATAGAACCTATATAAAATATACACTGCACTAAGAATATATATTATATTCTTTTTTTCTTCTTTTCTGTTATACGTGAATCATAGTAGAAACAAAATTCACTATTTCATGTCTTGTTGTTGTAAAAAATGAGTTAATTTTGTGCTCGGAAATTTTCCCTTGTTAATATTGCTTTTGTGAAACCCGAATAACTAGAACTGAAATTGCGGTTTGACCCTTTCCAACCTGAGGCCAGGTTGGGTTAGCATTGACAAAGGCCCAAATTGAAGATGGGTTTGAATTGGGTAGGGTTCAGAGGGTTTTAAATGTTGGGTTGGATCAGAATTGACTGTCAATCTGACCCAACTGATGCCAACCCAGATGCATCAAAGGTAGTTCTTTCATGATCATTACCTTTTGAAAGCACTAATTTGGTCACTTCGTACATAAATGGTTAGTCTTTAGTAGGTCTTGTGATACTAGATAACTTTAGTGTCATTCTGGTAGTTTTTAGTTTTGGGAGCTAACATGCAATATTTGCATTTTTCAACGAATTAACATGGTATTAAGGGTTTCTAGAGAGAGATGCAAATTTTTCCTTTCATGATTTCCAATACAATTTTCTGAAGCAAAGTCACCTTTCAATTTTTTAAATATTGTTAAGCTCGGCATCATGTGCTCTAAAAGACTCCTGGAAAGTAAAGGTGGATAAACCTTTGTTAGTTGGCATATCATATGATTGAGAGGATGATGATGAAGATAATATTGTCCTTAATGATTTCATATGCATATTATGCCCATCTGGTATTTGGCAAATATCCTAATTTAATGAAACACAGCATGCTGTTTCTGTAGCATTCACTTTGAGTGGTTTAATGGAGTTTCTCCTCCTCATCTTAAATTTTATTCTAAATAAGTATCTTGGAGGTGTGTCTTATCAATAGTATAGTTTGGCAAGTTGACGAAAATTTTTAGTATACTTGGCTGACTAGTTTACCATATGTCATTGCGCACAAATTATTTACAGAAGTTTTGTTAGTTCTAACTATTCATGAAATATGAACAAGTTGAGAAATTTATTAGTTATTTGTTGCTAAGAGTGTAAATTGTCCTTCTGTTTTTAACTTTTGAAGTGAGGGGAGAGAAAATAGTATTTATTAGTTTTCCATGCATTGCAGTGTCTATAACTCTTATGTTTCAATTTGCCCAAACTTCTGCTCATTTTGTCTAATGTTTTACCAAATTCCAAACTTTTCAAGCTTGTCAAGTTTGTCCGTTATTGCCTAACTTGTGGCTCTTATCTATATCATCATGTTTTCAAATGACTACCTACTAGCACTATCAGTTCACGCAGCTTGTTATTTGTGAGTTTTCTTGCTATATTGCTTATTTGATAATTATTTTAGCATTAGCAGTCAAATGTATTCATTTAAGATATGACATCATATTCCTAACGGTTAAGAGTGCATTAAACCTTTTCAATTTTCTTCATAAACATTAATGAATCGTGTATTTTCAGGACAATGCAGTCGAGAATTATAAAAGAGCAAGCAAAATATTTGCTGTAGATGCTGAGCCAGTATGTTTGCCTGCTTTGAATATTTACTCTCTATTTCTAGCACAAGGATGCATACTATTTGGGGCTTATATGCACTTTGTGTTCTATTGGATTAGGTTCATATTTGGGATTTTTCAGGACAAACAAATCTCATCTTAATGAATGAGTGGAATAGGCTACCTCAAGATTGTCGCCAGTCTGATCAGGAGGTAACTCTCTAACTATTTTGATCTGGTTCATCACCTATTGCCATGTTTGGCTTTGGCTATGAACATATTATGGTAAATGACTAAATAACGGGTACTTTTACTCGTTATCCATTTCATTTAGTTCGGTAAATCTAGCAGTTTCTAAGTGCATCTTCTTAGCATCATCTTGCCGTAGATATCGAGCTAAATATTAAGTGTCCTCTCCACTTCTATAGTTTCAGTTCTTGGCTTAGACTACGGAACTAGTAGAATTGTAAAACTGTAAAGCTGTCCACTAAAACTGCCTGTCTAAGTTTTTTAGGCGAATAATGGTGCAAATTATTTTAGATCATGCATTCAGAGTTCCAAACAAGCAGCAAAAGTTAGAACAACAGAAACACTTCAGACTTTCTGAGTGCTTTTAGTGGAATTACTTTTACCTAATGGTTATGATGATGAAAAATAGTCTTAGAAACAATTAGTAGAGCAGTTTGCGGGATACTATGCTGTAACTTCTCTATCTCTTCATTGCAGGATTTGTGCAGATGTGTTATGATGCTTGGCTAATATTAATATGGCAACATTTTCTGGGATATTATGATTCATATTTGTGTTGTTTGATTTTCTGTCTTTTTCTCTAGTGACTTTTTGTATAGCATAGAATTGTCCACAACAAATTTCAGTCCTTAGATTACCACATTCTCTTAATTTGATCATGTTAGTCTCAACTCAAGTGGCACTATTCAATTTGCTCTTAGTTTTATATATATATATATATATATATATATATATATATATATATATATATATATATATATATATATATATATATATATATATATATATAGTTGAGCTAGAATGCTATCGATAGTAAACGGGCTCCGTTGCCACCCTCCAAATCGACGATCGGAACCGTTGAATATGATCTATACCACTTGAAGTGTTTAGAAATCAAATTTCAAATCTTTTCAACATCATTTGCCTAATGATCAAAGGGTTTCAAAATTTGTAATTTTAATGGTCGATATGAGGCGTTTTCTCGTTTAACGGCATAAAGATATCCAAATCAATTGAAGTTTTGTTAGAAAATTCTTTAAACTATTTAAAACAAGATCTATTCTCTTGATCTTGATTATAAGACTCCTATCATCATTTTTAAAAGAATATTTATTTTCAGCCGTTCATTTTTTTGTCCACTCGATGGATAAGAGAACAATATCGAAAATGTATGAAATTTGATTTCTAAACATTTCAAGTGGTATAGATCATGTTCAACGGTGCCGATCGTCGATTTGGAGGCTCCATCATCGAAAACAAATGGGTGGCAACGGAGCCCGTTTGCTATCGATAGTATTCTAGCTCAACTCTCTCTCTCTCTCTCTCTCTCTCTCTCTCTCTCTCTCTCTCTCTCTCTCTATATATATATATATATATATATATATATATGTTCTTTCTTTGATTAGCGCTGTTGCAGTCCTAAGGTGAAAATGTATGGAGGTCCCTCGACTTCACGAAATTTGGAGATTTATGCCTCAACTTCTTTCTTTCTGGTTCTACCTCCTGTACTTTTTATTGATCTTATTTAGCAACACAATTATCCATTTTGGGGCTGCTATTAAGATTTAGCTCCTTATTTCTCATGTGATAGTACTTGCAACTTTTAGCATGTTTCTGCCACAGAATTGAGATGGAAATGACACACAAATAAAAAGAACAACACTCTAGTAGCACCTGACAAAATCGAATCTAAATAGGGGAAAGAAAGCTTGAAGAAAATTCACATAAACAACCTTTTCCATGATAAAATACCATCTCAATGCACGCATACAAACACAGACCACACACAAAACAACCCAATAAAAAGAAAAAAGCAAAAAACCCACTAAGACCTTGTTCGTTACCTTTGTCTTTTATTTGTTTGTTATTTGTTAAACACATTTTATGTAATCTATACGGCTGTGGGGTTGTTTGGCAACAAAAAACAAAAACTTTGCATCTGGTTGGGTCATATTATAAGCTAATTCACAATGACAAGAACAGAGAAGCATAAATACTCATCCAACAACATTGAATTTGTGTTTGATAAAAAACAATACACAGCAACAATACCAAAGGACAAATTAACAGCTAGATGCCTATAGTAAGAACTAAGAAGGTACTCTTAATGCTGCAGATAAGTATTATTAATCACTTTTGAGCAGTATTGTCCCTCCAGACTGCAGTGCTTGATGAGCAAGTAAATATAGACTTACTCTACATGATCAGAGTGTTTACATCTTTTATGATAAGCAACTTCATATGCGGGGTTTACATTTTTAATTGTTATGATGTTCTATATGTGCAGATTCTTCTAGAACTACAAGTCTATGCATTATCTGAGCCTATGGGTTGTAAAGTTGACGGGAAGAAAGATGAGTTGACACTGCAACAAGCTAATATTACTGGCTTTTCTGGTGATGATTTAATGATGAGCAATGGCTGTCATGCGGATGTGAATTCTGACTTTTTAAGCAAAATCTCAAAAGGAGTTGGTTCCTTGGGGTTAACGGGATTAGAAAATCTTGGAAACACATGTTTCATGAACAGTGCCATCCAGTGTTTGGCACACACACCAAAGCTTGTTGACTATTTTCTTGGAGATTATGACAGAGAAATAAACCCACACAATCCATTAGGAATGAATGTAAGTTACATAGTCAGTCTGTCATTATATGTATCAGAAATATTTTAAGTATAGCTCTGTGTCATGGCCTCAGCTGAAACTCATTACTTTTCATTCTATTTGCATCTTGTTATATGGACGGTATCAGGGTGAACTTGCTTTGGCATTTGGAGATCTATTGAGGAGGATATGGGCTCCTGACAACAGTCCAGTAGTCCCACGCCATTTTAAGGCAAAACTTGCACGTTTTGCACCACAGTTCAGTGGCTATAACCAACATGATTCGCAGGTTACTGTTTACTTGTTTTCAGAATATAGTTACAAGTTTGTTTTGAAAAAGCAATATTTTACTTGGGAACTTAACATCAAAATTACAGCGGGATTTTGAAGAGGGAAGTACTAATTGGATTTTAATAATGATTTGCAGGAGCTTCTTGCTTTTCTGCTCGATGGACTCCATGAAGATCTAAATCGTGTAAAATCTAAGCCGTATATTGAAGCTAAGGATGCTGATGGTCGTCAAGATGAAGAGGTGGCAGATGAGTACTGGGGAAATCATTTAGCTCGAAATGACTCTATTATAGTCGACATATGCCAGGTGAATAGGGCCTTTTTCTGTATGGTTGGAGACTCTGTAACAGTTTTTGAGATTTTCTAATCCCAAAGATGCAATGTCTTGGTTGAAACTTTACTGTTGCCAACCAAAAAACATGGTGCTTTATAGGTCTAAGTTTCAACTTAGCTTACATCCCTCTATGCCTACCACGGACTCTTGCTCTCATGCTTCTAAATTACATTGCAGCATTTTTCCTGTAGCTGAAAGCAAAATTTACAGATACTTCCACTTGTTGAATCTTGCCATCCTCGTTTCTTTCTTTTAATATTCTGAAATTTGAATGGTTAACTTTACAAAGTTTTGGCAACGATTGCTTAATTTGTGTATTTGGATGACAGGGTCAGTACAAGTCAACTTTAGTCTGCCCCATTTGCAATAAGGTGTCAGTCACATTTGATCCTTTCATGTATTTGTCACTGCCCTTGCCTTCAACAACAATGAGAGCAATGACTGCGACAGTTTTTAGTTCTGATGGTAGTTCAGAGCCATTTCCATACACCATTAGCGTTCCAAAGTTTGGAAACTTAAAGGATTTCATTCAGGCTTTAAGCATTGCTTGTTCATTGAGAGACGATGAGAGCCTCTTGGTTGCTGAGGTGTGTTTGCTTTCTTACGCCAAAAGTACTCTCATTTGTCCAACCTGTATACTCTGTACGTGCAAATCTGTGTCTTTGATTTTCTGTCTAAAAGATGTAGTTGTGCAGGTTTATAACAATCGCATTATCCGGTACCTTGAGGAGCCTTCTGATGCAATATCCTTGATTAGAGATGGAGATAGGTTGGTGGCATACCGGCTACCAAAAGATAATGAAAGGGCTTCAATTGTAGTGTTTATGCATCAACGCAAGGAGGAGTAAGCATTATTCTGTTTAATAGATTCCGAACTGTTTTGTTCTTTCTTGTTGAAATTTTAGTAGTATGCTTATTTTCATAATTTGGACTTTCTCTGTGTTTGATAAGCAAGATGTAAATTTCATTGCTGCGTCTTGCATGAATCTGATCCATCGTCATGTCTAACCTGCACTGCACTTAGTTAAAAGAAAGTACTGACATGAAAAGGCTGTGGAGAATATTATATTTTAATCTTTTCTATTAACTTCTATGTTGGCCCCACTTCTCTAAAGACTAGCGAGGCGACTAAAATTGCAAAACATTGTGCATGCTTCTAGTGTTTTTTAATATTTATTCTCTCACTGAAAGAACAAAATAAGTTGAATATAAAAGGGAAAATAAATATGATCGACACTTCTATGACTCTGTTAGCATTTTTATGGATAAATTGGTATCTGATATTTCTTTAGTAAATGTCTTTAACTATCACTGAAAAACTCCGATGTTTTTCTTAATTGGAAGGATCGTTCTGAAATCTTTATTTGATCCAAATGGGTTCTTAGGGCTTTTATGTAACTATCTTGAATCATCTGTTGATTATAGCATTTCATCTTGCCTGGAAGACCGGGTGATGAATTTTCATTTCATTCTTTTGAGTGTTATAGCTCAGGGCGAAGTCAGCTAATGGTAGAAGCAAAGAATGATTAGGTGATGCCCTTTTGATCACAAAAAAGAGGATAATTGGTCTTCCAAAATGGTACAATTAATCTAGTGGGTTGCATTTTGTTTAACTAAAGCCATGGATTAAACAATCTTTATGGTTTTATAAGCAATTAGCTCAAGAGAAGTAATGTCCTAGTTACATATTTTATATTTCCTTCCGCACCGTAGCATCAGCCAATTTTCTTTTTTGTTCTTGTAAACTCTTGGGGAGTGCCCATGTGATATTTGAAAGTAAATTTGTACTTATTAATACCAAATGAATGGTATTGCATCATGCACTTCTTCAATCATCATCATCATCATTGCTATTATCACTCTTATTATTTTAGTTGTTATTGTTTTTGTTATCATTATTATTATCATCTGATACCCGTTGCATTCAGGAGTTCCATTTTTGGTAAAATGACTACACGTTGGAAGAACTTTGGTGTTCCTCTTGTGGCGAGGCTTCCTGAATTTGTCAATGGATCGACTGTCCACAGTCTATTTCTGACAGTAATGAACCCTTTTCGACAATCGAAGGATGTTGTTTTCGAATCTGATAAACAAAATTGCGACCAAAGTCATGTTAACGAAGTTAGTGATATGGATGCAAGCTCTAGTGTGGCAGACTGTGATGGGTCGGCTGATACCCTTGAAGGCAACTGTATTGAGGATGAAGTGCAATTTTACATAACAGATGAAAGGGCTCTAGTCCAGCAGACTAAGATTGAAATGGATGAACCGATTTCGCGTGCTAGTTCGGGAAAGCGCTTGCACGTGCTTGTCTGTTGGCAGGAGAAGGCAATGGAGCAATATGATCTCAGCCTTCTGAATACCCTACCTGAGATTTACAAGTCTGGGCTTTTTGCAAAGAAGCCTCAGGACTCTTTCTCGCTCTATTCATGCCTTGAAGCCTTTTTAAAGGAGGAACCACTTGGTCCAGAAGACATGTGGTAAGTGTGTACTGTTTTATGTTTCAGTATAAGACCTTTGAATTTACTGGTTGATATCTGCTGCATTGACCTTGAAATAAAACTGCATGACAGATTTGATATTCTGCTGTGCCTTTTAGCACAAACCTCTGTGTCAAATCATGATGAAACTAGACTCAAGAAAAAGAAAGGGCCACATCTGGCTGAGGCATAAAAAAGACAGCTGAAGTAATACAATCTCATTATAAACTTGATTGTGATACTTCTGAGAATAGAGTTGAGCTACAATCCTTCTGAGAAGTGTGCCTCCACTAAAGCCTAAATCTTAGACCCCATTGATCCAAGGGTCAAAAAGTTGATAGTAGCAACCAGTTTGCTACTATCAAAAATATTCTAGCCCCACTATCTGAGAGTATACTATTTTCTTCCTGTTTTATGCTGTCTTTGAATTGTTGACAAAAGTAATAAATGCTGATTACAAAACAACTTGATGCAATAAATGCACTAGCAGCTGCTAGTTTTCTGATGGTGGCTAAAAATGGTCTTATTAAAGTTCTATATGTCAACTTGTGGTACTTTTTCTGAGATGTTTTTAGTACTCCTAATGAGGATCTCTATCTCTCTCTCTCTCTCTCATAGTTAGTTAATTCAGATACGGTAAAAGTTTGGTACCGATAAAATACAAATAAAATTTGTATCTTGATTTTTAAATTCGTTGAAAAATATGGTTTAAAAATCGGATTCGTCAATAATTCGTATACGTGATTTATACGAGAATTTTACGTTTATCATTTAAAAATTCAGAATAAAAATTCGTCTATTAAATTAAATTTTTTCTTTAGATTTATAGTATTGTCATAAATAATTATAATTCTTATAGATATAAAAATAAAAAAATATATATATATATATATATATATATATATATATATATATATATATATATATATATATATATATATATAGGCCATGGCTACTATACTATTATGAGTATTAGATGGCTACTATACTATTATGAGTATTAGAGCTCTCGTACTCACAAGTTGTTTTCGATGATGGAGCTTCTGAATCGACGATCCACTCTGTTAAATATGATCAGGAGTATTTGAAACTTCTAGAAAATAAATTTTGTAAATTTTTGAAATCATAATAAAGTCCATCAAGCCGGCATAAAATGAACGGTCAAAATCGAACGACGTCCTAAAAAAGGATGATCGGATCCTTCAATTCAAGATCGGAGTTATTGATCTTTATCTAGGTAGTGAATAGAATTTTCTATAAAAAATTCAACAAATTCTGATTCTTTTACACCGTTAAACTAGCAAGTATCCCACCGGCCATTAAAAATTATCAAATTTGTGATCTCTTGATCGTAAGGTAAATGATGTCGAAAATTATAAAATTTGATTTCTAGAAGTTTTAAATGCTGTAAATAACGTTTAACGGTATGGACCGTCGATTCGGAAGCTCTATCATCGGAAACGACTTATGAGTACGAAGGCGATTGTACTCATAATAGTATAGTAGCCGGACCTTATATATATATATATATAGAGTGAGGCTGGTATGCTTCTGGAAACAGTGTTTGAAAAGGGCGCGCGCCTCAGCGCTCTCAGCAAATTCTTTCTTACTGAGAGATTTGAAGCACGTGAAGATGCAATAAATGTTATGAATGTATTAATATTGTTATTTTGCAGGTACTGCCCTTCCTGCAAACAGCATCAGCAAGCGAGCAAGAAATTAGATCTTTGGAGGTTGCCGGAAGTTCTTGTTATACATCTAAAGAGATTTTCATACAGCCGGTTCATTAAAAACAAACTGGAAACTTTTGTAGAGTTCCCTATTCATGATCTCGATCTGTCATCATATATCACTCACAGGACGAATCAGCCATCCACCCATTATAGATTGTTTGCTATTAGCAACCATTATGGGAATATGGGAGGTGGTCACTACACCGCATATGCCTATGTAAGTTGCATTTCTCCTTGAACTTTTGTATCTTCTTACATGTTGGTGTAGTGATTTATATTAGCAATCACTGAGCTGTATAGCCATCATTTAATTAATTACAGTTGATTGGCCTCCCTGGAGAATGCTTCAGTTAATTCTATGTTGTTCACTGGCAAATAATTTAGTAAATGACAACCTTATATATACAACTTGTAATAATTCATCGTGCACACTTATGCGCAAGCTAGATGATGATAGAACACAATTCTCATAACTTCTCTTATAGGAAAATAACTTCATTATCCATCCGATATTTATTGCGAGCCTTCTCAACAGTTAAAGACTTGTTTCCTGTCTAACATTCATGCAAACTTTTCTTTAATATTGACATGGTTTTTACTGTTGTAGCACGAAGGAGAAAAACGGTGGTATGACTTTGATGATCGCCATGTCAGTCCTATACTCGAGAACAATATAAAGACATCTGCAGCCTATGTTCTTTTCTACATGAGAATATAAAGCAAAGGAGTGTTCACACCAAATGACTTGATTCTCTTACCATGTCAAAGATTCAAGGTGAAGTAGCTACTGAGTGACGATCTGAAATAGTGCAGCAACTATTATGCTCTCTCCTTGTTTTCTTTGCTGATTTGGATATGAACAAAACATGAAGATCTTGGCTGGACGTTGAAACAAAGTGGAAGTGGAATTATTCGTGTATACAACTTAGTGACTAACAAAAAGCAAGACCGGATGGCTACTGTATGTTCAAATTCCTTTCTCACCCAATTTTTTCTTGAGGGGAAGAGTTTGTTCTCACTCCCTGTAATTATCTGATCTCATCAGGTATTAACTGTAATCCCTTTTTTTTTTCCTGCATTCTTAACAAGTCTCACCCTAATAGTATTTCAAAGCGTTGTCCTTGTAGTGGTTTTCACCCTTTTTCTATTTTTAGCTGATTATGATCTTAATCACCGATCAATTCGGTCTGCTGAAATTGTTTCTGGTGCAATTTTTGTTATTTATCTTCTTTGTTGAGATTCTTTCTGTACCATTTAGTTGATTGTGAAACTGTAACTGCCAATTTGTTCATTCATGTAAGTGTACTCTCATTTCCTTCAAAAGAAAAGAAGCTGACTATATCAACTATATTAGCTGGATTATCTGGGTTACCAATCAGATGCTGGCACTTCCCTGACGCTTTGCTGTTGCTGCATGATTTAGTACAGTATTGATGTTCTTGTACCAGTTAAGTAGTATGGTTTCAAAGTGTGATTATTATGTTTCACTGTTCTGTTCGTTAGGCTTGTGAATTAGCACGGAAGTAGAAACTGAAAGACTAATAAATGGAGATTGTGTGCTTTTATTATGGTCATTGGAGTCTCAGTATACTGTTATGCTCGTGATAATTTTGTTGGTGTAAAGTGACTAGGCTGGGGTGGCCCAGCCCAACAACTTCAGTCTCAGATCTCTCTCTCGCTCGCTTGCTCGCTTGCGTTCAAAACTTCAGCTGAGGTTGAAAGTCCCAAACTTTCAGGGCTCAGGCGAAGTTGCGCTGTGAACTCGGAGGACCTGATGATCTCGCGGGAGTACTTGTCGGAGCGTGCGGTGCATGGATGTTATAGATGTTCTGGCATGTTATTGTACAGTGCGGAGCTGTGACATCGTCCAGGTACTCAGCAAGTCGGATTCTTGTGAATCTCCAACTTTGCGCGCTCATGTTTCGTTCTACTGTACAGGCCACGGGAGGGAGGCGAATGTTGTCGCTGGAAAGCCAAAACCATCATAGCTTGCCCTCAGCTGGACAGCCTGAAGAGTCTCATCTTCGCTCGGCTGTCATGGCTCTCGAGCATATGCGTAAAGGCATTAGGGCCACCGGGCTGGATCCGAAGCTGAGGCTTCTGATAGCAACATAGGTACTCCAACCCTGGTCCCACTAATTTGTCCTCATTGTTGTGGCGTGCACAGTGGAGTCTTTACAGGGCCCATTTGGAGCACCTGATTGATTGGATAAAGACGAGAGTAATCAAGCAAGAGGCCATGGCCAGTATGCATGGACTACTCCTCTTTCCCTTAATTCTACGCTGCTCATTCAACTCATCCTATTCGATCCTCATCTGCCGCCGCGTCAAAGCGTCTTCGTACCTGTGAAAGAAAGACTCGAGATATAAATGGCACGGGAGTACTTGCTAGCCATGTGCAATTAAAAGTTTCTGTTTTTTTTTTTTTTTAATCTCTTTTCCTTTTGGCGCTTGGCTCCTGTGGTTGGCACTTGGCGCTCAAGAAGTAAGAAGCACGGCGTCGTCGCTCCGTATCTTTCTACGGCGACAAATAAATTAACCATGCGTGCGAAGAGGGAAAGAGTAGTACTCCAGATTCCCAAAATATTGCCCTTATTACAGATTAATAACGTGCAATTAAAATTTATATAATATTTTAAACAAGTGCGCCGCATTAATCAATTAAAATTTTTATATTGTAAGTGCTAATAAGACAACACTTATCCCAGTATGATCGCAAATTAACGAAGCAAACAAAGAGTCAAAGGGGCGGGCCAATCTCCCGCTATATATTTATATTTAGTTTATCAAGCAAGTATTTGGAAGTATTTGATCTTTTTTAGTTCTAGATCCACCCCTTTTATAATTTTCACCCGTTAGATCATACTATTCAACCAACAATCCACTCAACCCTAGGGAGCTCACATCATTCTAACCGCACATCTCTCAATCCAATGGCGAAAACTTGGTAGCAATGATGACGCTTATTAATAGCATATATAGTAGCTTAGTTCTTTATATATATATATATATATAGAGTCCTGCTGCTATGCTATTAATAGCACGAAGCACTCGGTGCTACCAAGTTTTCCACCGTTCGATCCACTCCTTTGATGATTTTCACCGTTAGATTATACTATTCAACCAACTACCCACTTAACCTTAGGGGCACATCATCATCTAACCGCACATCTCTCAATCCAATGGCCAAAAACTTGGTAGCACCAATGACTTGGTGCTATTAATAAGATAGTAGCTAGTTATATATATATATATATATATATATAGTTGAGCTAGAATACTTTCAAAAGCACCATTGAGGTGGTGCTTTTGAGTTTTTAACCATTGGATGGGGAGTTGTAAGGTTGAGATGATGGTGGTAGGTGGTGGTTGATGGGATAGGTGGTGGTAGGTGGAATAGTGTTAGATCCAAAGGCTATTAGTAGTCAAAAGTAGATCCAATGGCTAGAAAGAAGCACCAAAAGTTGGTGCTTAAAAGTATTCTAGCTCAACTCTATATATATATATATATATATATATATATATAGAATTAGGCTTATCTTATTAATAAGACCAAGTCATTCTACAAGTTTTTAGTCGTTGGATTGAGAGATGTGCGGTTAGGATGATGTAGGGTTAAGTGGGTGGTTGGTTGAATAGTATGATCTAACGGTGAAAATCATCAAAGGGTGGATCTAACAATAGAACTTGAAAGACCAAATGCGTATTGATAATGATATATATATATATATATATATATATATATATATATATATATAGTAGAATTAGTGTTCGACAGAATAAATCACACTTATGTTGTTGCCCATAATAAATTCAATTCAATTCAATTCAATTTTAATTCGTAGTACATAGAAGAAATAAATTTAGAGGAAAGGTAAATTATGAGCGTACGCGTCACAAGCATGTGGCGAGCTAGCTGTGCACGCGAGATGCCCTCAAGACCTGCAGCTTCTCCAATCCTGAGAAGTCCAAGTGTTGTACCTCGCCTCAGGGTTTTCATTGGAGAGGTGTGTGGGCCATTTTTTTCATGTCGCCCATTTCTATTTACTCGCTTTCAAGCTTTGAGTGCAGGACAGTAGTGTCCAGCATTTGCTTTCTACCCAGGCTGACTTCTGTATTGGTATGAAAAAAAGCAGATTCGCTAGCAACAATAGCTCGTTGGGTCTAAATTATCGACTTAAAATGTTTAAGCTTAGTTATTATTACTAGCGTGTAGGTCTCATATATTCTAATTAAATTTTTTTTTTTTTCCATCCGATGTAGAATTATTAAGGACGTTACAGTTCATCAAACAAGTTTACTCAAATAGTACTTCTATGAAAACTACAGACGAAACAACACATCATATACTTAACTGCTCCGTCATATAGAACTAGGCTGGAATACTATCAATAGCACTAACGGCCCTTGGATTAAAAAATGTGCAGTTATAATGATGTGGGCCCCCTAGAATTGAGTAAATTATTGGTTTAATATATAGTATAATCTAATGGGTGAAAATAGTCAAAGGATTAATTCTAACGGCAGAAAACTTAATAGCACCAAATGCATGGTGCTATCGATAGTATTTCAGCCGGACTCTGTTATAAATGTAATTAATAAGTTAAGACCAAGGTCGACATGCTCCAAGATCAACATTACTGATTAATGGAGAATTAAGGATCAAATTTGTTGGCGGGGCCAACAAATTACAGGTGAAGTGAGAGAACCAGAGGCCGAGGTTGATCTGTGGTGAATCATGCATGCTTTTAAGAGAGGGAGAGGATGGGGATGAGAGGATATGGCCATGGGCATTTTAATTCCCAATAATGGGTCTCTCCAAGCCCTTTTCACTACACAACATATATATATATATATATCAACCTTATCTTGAGGAAAGGGACATGGGCTTTGCCCCCTCATCTACCTTGTCTCTTACCTCCCACGCAAGAAGCCAACGTGAAAATTTCTCGCTAGAATACAAGAACCAACACATTCATTCACACTTTCCCTTTTTCATGTTTTCCTCATCTTTTAATCTTTTTATCTGCAGGTGCATGCATCACGCGCATCGGTTGTTTCATACAGCATTAGTAACAGTTTGATCACATGGCAACACGCCTAGATCGAAAACGACGAACAATATCGATCGATCGGCATTAATTATTGTACAAGCCACCGCATCCAAAGCGACCGATCGATTAGACTTTTGCAGAGCGAAATATATAGCGGTGCACAATAACTCTACTAGGACTAAAACTTTTGCAGATCGAGCGCATATATATACTATAGCAAGTTCAGATTTCGAAAACGCACGTTGGACCGATCGACCAAACATCGTCACCCATTTTGCAGGAAAATGCTCCAGATGAGAGCAAAAACTAATCGATCCCCAACGCATTTGAACGTGCAAACCCTCCGCAAGCTCTGCGCGGTAGGAAACTCCGTTTGACATGAATATTTTGTTCTCCATTGGATCGGACGGCTGTAGATTACGAGATACGCATGCATACTTGGGTTGTTTTGCGCACTAGATCCAGAGAGGATTGCCTCTGATCTTTATTTTCATGGTTAGGGAAGAAGCACACGTGATACTTCTTGCCCCAAAGTGGAAAGCCTTGAGCTTGTCGGCTGCCGATTGGTTGCATGCCAGCAAGTTTATTGGATATCGAGCTAGATTTCTCCATATAATGCATGGATGATTAATTGATTGCAATAGCCGTGATGTGTTTGATTGGATATATATATATAGTCACGTCACGTATCTATAAAGCATGTGCGCATAATTAATTTAATTTTAACAAGGTTTGATTTGTTAGATGCTTTGTTAATTATTTAGGATTCGTTTGGTATTGCGGGAAGATTGCGTTACGTGCGGTGAGAAAGTACGTTGGGAAAATAATCCGTTTGTTTCCGTACGTAATATTGCGTTCCGCATATTGCGATATATTTTCTGCGTTCCTATCGGAGAACGCAGAAGCATATCCCTATATGCTTTTTCTACTACTCCATTTTATCTAATAGTGTTAGATAAGCCTCAATACCAAACTAAGCCTTAGTTAACTAACTAAGCCGGTGAGTACTTTAGTGCATGTAGAAGAATCCAAATTATATAAAACTTTAATAAAAGAATTCTACTTAATATCAAGAGAAAAAACAATATTTTCGATTTAAAATTCGAGCCTTTTATCATTATTTCTTTGTGAAATTTTTATTTTCAACCGTTCATTTTGAAACTACTTGTTCACTAGACAAATAAATAGTTTTAATAGTATAGATCATGTCAAACGGAGCCGATCGTCGAATCAGATGTCCTATCATCGAAAATAACTTTACAAATTAACACAAAGATCTTCGTACATTCGAAAACGCAGGAGCCTAATTCACTACAAAAAAACGGTCTATAGCGACACTTTTAAATGTCGGGATGGATAAAAAAAATTGCTGCTGACTAAATTGCCGACACTTTTAAAAAGTGTTGCCATACGTGGCCGGGTCGCTAGGTGTATAGTAACAGTTAAAGAGTGCCGCTGTAACTTAAAAAAAGTGCTGCTAATTTATCAATACTTATTTAAGCATTTAGCAACCGTCGGAACTCTACCTCGTTGGCTGCGGTGGCGGAGGAGGACGAGAGGGAAGGGCTCTTCGTCTAGAATTTCAGTAAATTGAGTGGGGGGAGAGGGAGAAATAGTAATCGATTTTTTTTTTCTTTTCTATTTGTAATCGTGCCGAATAGGCTAGATGGGGTGGGTTGAGTAGAGTAACATTTTATTTTTGGTTGGATTGGAATTTATATTTAGGCATTAATAGATTTTTTAAAAATTTTGGCATAAATAGAACACTTATAAAAAAATATCCTAAATATATGTTCTTATAATCTAATTCTGTTGTAGTGCTAGCTAGCTCGTTGAATTATTTTCTTAGTTATTTTGTCATGCAATTGCACTAAAAGGTACTACGCGCGTCTAGCTACTTTGGCATGCATTAATTATAGGTTTCCAATGTCTCCCAGATGCGATGTTTCATCAGATGGCGAGGGACATGAGTAATTAACATCTTGAATTTAATTTGAATTTTAAAAAGTTTTTCGATTTTGGATCTTAATTTGTTCTAGCTAGATTCCTTTCAGTAGAAGAAAATTCTTTTGCACATTTTTTTCCCGAAAGATGAATTAAGTAACGAGGTTTTAGGGTGAGACCATTTAGAAATTAATTTGCGCCCTTTATATAACTCGTTTTATATACTTTCACTTGGATGTGTTCTTTGATAAATTGTAGCTTTTATTATTGTATTTTCTTCCTTTTAATTAATATAAAAACATGTACAATCACGTACGTACAATCAATTTTGTGCTTGATTTTGGTCGCAGCATTAACGGTAGGATAAAGCTATAGCACAATATTTTGGCCTACTATAATAGTTCAGTTACTTTTAAATAACTGAGTTTGATTAAGTTCCTTAATTTCTTTTAATTTTTTTTCCTTCTTTTTTATAAAGAAGAGAAACATATATATGTGCTCTTAACTATATATCCAACCAAAGCTATGTACAAATTTAGTACCGCACTAGCTAGCTCTCCTTTTGCTACAGCTAACCTCTCTTTCGCGCATTTCACATGCATGCGACTGTTCTGATTTGCTTAAATTAGTGTATTTTTAGGCAGTATTAAGATGTTATACACATGCAGCTTCTGTTTGCTGGTTGAGTCGGTCGTGTAACCAGTGCAAAAATTGAGGTCAGATTCGGAGGTCGTTTGGTAGAAAACAACACACCGAACGCCTCTTACCGTCGGTTGATAGCCATCTAATTGGGGCTGATTAGACCTTTTGATGCCACACAATTAACGCCTCGCAATCGCTCGAGAATCCGAGTATGGTGTAGCAATGTTAGGTTGCTGAATCATTCTTGACTCTTCTCTACAAAGTACATAAACACTCTTCAAGCTCTTTATGAGAGCACTGCTATATAACTAGCTCTAGCTTTTGAGCCCCTGCATCTAAGCATGTCTCCTTGCCCTAAACCTTTTCACCAGAGCCACAAGTACTTAATTTCTATATACGGATCACACGGATTTGTCGCGTTATCTTGCCTCTCGATCCCTCCACTGGCCTGTCAAGTTCACAAGAGCAGCCAAATTGGTTGCGTCCTATCGATCCCTTGAATACTAGCCCAAGATCACCAAACAGTTTGTCGTGTTCCCAATCGCGCGTTAACGAGATTAGGCCCAACCTTAGCCCAAATATGCCGAAGAACGTAACGTATCTATCTATTGAAAGTCATCTAACCCAAAAGCTTAAACATGCAAAAGTTTAATTAAGCCTCACAACTTAGTTAAATTTTAGAGTAACTTACAAAAGTACATCACCTCAATTCGCACTTTAACGGTGTCTGATCATCACTAAGATCTCCTTACACAAAAATTGCATCAACTTTCACCCCGCCCTTTGCCAGTCTCTTGTGGGCCCAAAAATTCAGAACAATTGTTGTATTTATTTATTTTTTTTTGTTTTTGTTTTTTGTAAACTTATAAAAACAAGTTTTGTAGATGGTGCTAGTGATCATATTTAATGGAGTATAATTAGATAAGTTGAAAAAAGAAATTTGTTCAAGAAACTATCGGTTTTGTTATTCTTACCAAAGAAGAAAAAGTACTCTTTTATTTAAGTTAAGTTGCAAATTAGATATTATAGATTTTAATATGTTAATAATGTGACAAGACAACTCATTTTAATTAGTGAAGTTTTACAACCTAGTTTAAGAAGATCCCAAAATTTTTAGGCCTGATTGAGACAGTAAACGTAACAAAGTGCCAAATAAAAATTGATATAATTTTTGATACATAAGAATAAATGGATATACAATTGGGAGTTTGGGACACTAATAAAATATAAAGGAGATTTTCGTTATTTAGCCTATATTTTTATTCGACACTTCTATACTTGTCACCTCAACAAGGAAAATCTCTTTAATGATGAACAACTTGAGCGCATCAAAAGATGGATCGAGTCATATATACATGCAAAAGTAGTAAAGGACGAGGCATACATACATATACAAGCACTGTGAGGAACAGAGTTAAATTATATAATAATATATAAGCAACAAACATTATTTTATCAATGATCCATCGAATCTACGCAAGATAATATTTTATTAGGTTAAGCGCACACACAGTCTCAATCATTGCACGAGCTCATGCACCGGGGATCCAAACTGTCCACTCGAAGTGACACCACATGGAACGGAGACATACTGAATCACTGACCCTGACTCGTACACTTTGTTTCCGCACTTGAGATAAAAAAATAAAAATAATAAAAAAAGTTAAAAAATATAAAAAAAAAAAAAAAAAAAAAAGAAGGGCATTCTCGTCTTTTTTTTTTTTTTAAGAAGAAAAAGAGAGCCATATATATATATATATATATATATATAGAGTTAATTAGAATACTTTAGCAATAAAGAGGTTGGTAGCTTTTGAGTTTGTAGTCTTTGGATGGAGAGATGTGAGGTTGAGATGATGGTGGTAGGTGAGGGTAGGTGGTGGTAGGTGGAATAGTGTTTGATCCAAGGGTATTAGTAATCGAAGTAGATCTAATGGCTAAAAACTTAGAAGCACCAAATGGTTGGTCTTAAAAATATTCTAGCTCTACTCTATATATATATATATATATATATATATATATATATATATAGAGAGAGAGAGAGAGAGAGAGAGAGAGAGAGAGAGAGAGAGAGAGAGAGTTGAGCTAGAATACTATCAATAGCACCATGTGGGTGGTGCTATTGAGTTTTTAGCCATAGGAGGGAGAGATGTGAGGTTGAGATGATGGTGGTAGGTGGTGGTAGGTAGAATAGTGTTTAATCCAAGGGCTATTAATAATCAAGGAGTAGATCCAATGGGTAAAAACCTAATAGCACCATGGGGCTAATACTTCTAAAAGTATTCTAGCTCAATTCTATATATATATATATATAGAGTAGGGCTCTTGTGCTATTAATAGCACGAACCATCCATCAATTTTGATGGGTGGTTAAGGTGAGAGAGAAGAGAATTTGAAGAGAAATTAAGGTTCTCAATTTCTCATCTTTTTAATATCTCATCAATTTCCTTCTCTCTCTCACCTTAACCACCCATCAAAATTGATGAATGGTTAAAAACTTAGAGCACAAGCTGGCTATTAATAGCTATTATATATATATATATATATATAGAGTTGAGCTAGAATACTCTTAAAATCTTGAGCCCATTTTACTCTCGAGTTGTTTTCGATGATATAGCTTTCAAATTGACGATCGGCTCCGTTAAATATGATCTAAACCATTTAAACTACCTAGAAATCAAATTTCACGCACTTTCGATATTGTTCTTGTATCCATCTAGTGAACAGAAAATGAATGGTTGAAAATGAATATTCTTTAAAAAATGATGATAGGAGTCTTGTAATCAAGATCAAGAGTATAGATCTTGTTTTAAATAGTTTAAAGAATTTTCTAACAAAAATTCAATTGATTTGGATATCTTTACACCGTTAAACGAGAAAACGTCTCTTATCCATCATTAAAATTACAAATTTTGAAACCCTTTGATCATTAGGCAAATGATGTCGAAAATATTTGAAATTTGATTTCTAAACACTTTAAGTGGTATAGATCATGTTCAACGGAGCCGATCATCAATTTGGAAGCTCTATCATCGAAAACAACTCGAGAGTAAAATGGGCTCGGTACTCTTAAGAGTATTCTAGCTCAACTCTATATATATATATATATATATATATTTATAGAACTAGGCTACTATACTATTAATAGCACCAAGTCATTGGTCTTTATCAAGTTATTGGCCATAGGATTGAGAGATGTGTGGTTAGGATGATGTGGGCCCCCTAGGGTTAAGTGGGTGGTTGGTTGAATAGTATGATCTAACAGGTGAAAATTATCAAATGGGTGGATCTAATGGCTGAAAACTTGGTAGCGCCGAATGCTTCGTGCTATTGATAGCATAGCAGCCGGACTCTATATTTATATATTATTGTAGTTGGAAGTGCTTCTAAGCATATATATCAGAGAAGGTGGGAATCATATAAACTTATTGGAGAAATTCCAGGACGTGAAATGTAGGAATGGCCCACATTTTGGGGTGACATGAAAAAGAATAGCAAGTACATGAATGATTTGGCATCTTAACTTTTTATGGAAAAATATTCTTATCATGCGCACTAGATAGATCAAGATTCCACCAAAAGTGAAAAAATATCTATTACTCGGAAGCTGAAACTATAACACAACAGTTTTAACCGACCGTCTCTAGAGCAAGTAACAAAGGGCTTGGTGGTTGGTACATGAGACCCAAGTTCGAATTCTAGTTGATTCACATTTTCAGTTAAGTTTATTTTTAAATGAAATAAACGAAGCAGATAATGTCTTCCTATCTCTCTAAAAAAAAAAAAAAACACAACAGTTTTAAGATTTTTTTTTTTTTGAGAAAAAAGTAGCACGCTACCTACTTCATTTATTAAGCAAATAAATTTAGCTACATAAGGTGAGGCAATCAGGGTCTCAGAAGGGTGGAAAAGCAAAAGGACATAGATAATTCACGAAAAAAAAAAAAAGTAAGAAAAACCAACAAAAAAGTCAATATATATAAGAGTCAAAAAAAAACTATTAGGTTGCGTTTGGTTACATAATATAATGGAAATATAATACATTTTATTCCTGCAATTGTACGAAACATAATTAAAATTAAGAGGAATATTTTATTTCAGTCAAAACGGATTATTCTAAATAATTATAGAATAATCCGTTAACAACTATTTCTCTCCAATTAACGGTGGAATAGCTTTGTCCTTCAATTTATACCCAAGGCAATAAATAAAAAAGTTGCCTCGTTGTTTGAGCCCACTATCCTACTCTATACTCCTTAGCCAAAAGCTTCTTTAGTTAAAAAAAATTTTACAAAATTTTATATTATTTTATATACTATTTTTGATTAACTATATTTAAGGTAAAAATATTTTATAATTAATTATTAAAATATTTTATATATAATATGAATATTAAATATTAAATATAATTTTCTTTCACCAAAATATTTTATTGCATATATTATATTTTATATGAAGTACTTCATTTTATTAAGTATTACGTATAAAAGAGGCATACACAAGGACAATATTGGCATTTTAGAAAAATTCAATCTACTTTTACTACTATATATTCTCTATTATTCCTAAGCAATTTTTCAAACATAAATTTTCTTATTCTTCTGAAAAAGAGAATTTCATACTAAAACTAAAATTCATTTTATTCTTCTGTATTCCTAGAATACACCATAAATCCAAGAATACAAATATTTATACTTCTAAACATTATGTCGTTATCAAACGCAACCTAAGGGTTTTGTAATTTGATAAAATAACATATTACAAAACTCTCAAGAAAGGATTTTCCCCTCAAACTTTAAAGATAATTAAATATATTTTGAGGGAAATAATTTAGCGGCAAGTTCAACTAGCTACGAGTGTTTGTCCGAACGAAGAGAAAAACTATTTGTACGGAATTGAAATTAAAAGGTTGTTTGGTTGTATGTAGTTGTACATGTATTGCAATTGTAACTAAAAAATAACATCCAAATTTGGTATTTGGTTTAATGCAATTAAATTCAACTATTATAGTTGAAACTACATGAGAAGGTCCAACTACGTACGTACTCCAACTACAGCAGCATGCCGAAGAGAATAATTTTAAACAAAATGTAAGCTTGTCTCTTTAATCACATTTTAAAAAGAAAATATTTTTCTTTTATACATTATAGGTAATTTTATCACCGCATATATAAATTGATAAAACCTTGAAAATATACTTATCAACTCTATATACCAAATTAATTATTTATACTCGCAGCATTTCCTACTACATCCAATCAAATAAGATGTATATAAATGCTGCATTTCAAACTGCATATATTTTTAACCATACTGTATTTCTAATTACAACAAATTAAAAGGTCCCTAAATGGATTGCTTTTTTCACACACAGAACTAGTAAGATTCTATACATCAAGATTTTTTTTGATAATTAACGAATGTTTTTGGCATGCATGGAACCAATTAATTCTTTGAGTTTTGGGGAACAAATTAATTATTAAGCGAACCGAGCTCAATTAGTTCTTCATATACTGATATCACTTAAATTTACACAATTTTATTTCTCATTACTTATAATGACGTTAATTTGTCTTTCATCAGTACCCTTGGCTCTTTTGATAAAATTATAAGTGCAACAAATTTGATTAGACTCATTTAGAAGCACTATTTAATTTGGTACTATGTTAAATAATATAAATAATTATTATTTTCTCTCACAGTTTATTTTTATGGAGATTGAATGAGGATTATTTCACATCATTTAAGATCCACAGCAAACTTTTGTTAATTAGCCAAAATCCTATTTCTCAATAAATAATTATATATAGCGTACGTTGATTACAAAGGAAAATTAATTACTTAGTCTACTTCAAAAAATCTTAGATTTTTCTAGTTACGCTAATGCCCAAATTAAGTTATCTATTAATTTTATGTGGCTATTATAATTATGATCATTTTACTTAAGTGCGTGTCTATTCTCAATGATAAAGAATAGAAAGTGAAACTGAACTAAATAATATGGTCTATAAAGTTGCCCTATTTGGATGTCGCAATAAGATATATATATATATAATAATAACTTATTTTGATACGAAGATTTTAATGTGAATATATAGAAGTTAGAAATTTAACTTTTACTCCTTAAATGGTCAATTTAACATCCGTAATTTGGCAGCATAGCATGTTTCATTACGATCGAGATGATTTATCTTAATATTCTAAAAATATAAATTGAAGACCTAATATGATATTCATTCTATAAGACATTTAATCGCGTTTCTCATTCACCAACTATTATATGCACGTTTCTTGCATAAATCAAAAAGATATACCGCATTAGATATTCATGCATCCAGATAGGTCCGTAAGGCATACAATCGCTTATATATGTACAATATTACTTTGGAAGAGAGCTAATAATGCATTTGTCACTGTTCTGACTGGGAACATTGTATCTATATATGTCAGGTAAACCTAACCCCTCAGATTTCGATATTTCTCCATCCAATAACAAGATCCTAATATGCATGATCAGCATTATCGTTTTATTGATTGCGTTACCAATACGTACTACACCATTTTTTAATTAAAAATGCGACCATTTGATAACTATATGTGGATATTATTAGTAAGCATCTAACGATGGCAATTTGGATTAGCAATAAATTGTACTATTCGTGTTTGATAATCAGGTTAGTCTAGTCAATCTAAAATTGTGGCCAAATTAATATTTATAATATTTGTGTTAAATTCACAATTAATGATATATTATTAATTCCCCTGTCTTTGTTTTTTTTTTTTTTTTTAAAAGGAAGAGGAATTGTGTCTAAATATTAATTTGTAACTTAATCTTAAAAATAACGTAATTGATAATTGTGGCCATATATATATGCTGTGAAATTTTCAGGTTAAAAATGGATTCATGTTGCGTTAGTTTTCGATTTTTCTAAGTAATTTGGAATCATGTTCAGGCTTGGAATTCTCCGAGCATCGATCGATCCAAGTACAAAACCATAAAATGAAATTTTACTGTTTGATGTTTAAGATAGGCGTGGCAAAATCGTTCAAGGATCCAAAAACGTACAATACAAACTGTAGATGTGTATTAATTGACATATTTTAGCCTCACTCTATTGACTTCATGATTTGTCAATGTCAATTAGGAGCCCTATGCATAATTCCAATCCCTTTCCATTTGCTCTTCACTCAATTAATAGTGAAACTTACCACTGCTAACTATTTTGTTATGATCATTCATTGGCATTATATATGTATTTAAGACAAGGACCACAAAGCAATTTATTAGATTGCTGTAATTTCTTAAATGAGAAAAGATTTGATTGATTATTCCATCTTATGTCCAGATGAATTACTTACTTTGTTGAAAATCTAATGCATTTGATAATCCATGTGTCACGTGGGTTTCAAAAGGGCGCACTAATTTTGAAGCAACTAGCTAGCTATATTAGATAACCAGGAAGCGTTTAAACCATATATTGCGTATGCCGTTAGCTAGCTTACCACTTTCCTGTTTTTGTAGCCTAGGGTTAGGGTTAGGGTTAGGGTTAAGGTTAAATTTGGCCGCCTTAAGAAAGCAGAATCAGAAGCGCTTGGCATCTCTCTTTCCCATTATTAAATATTGTCTCCTCGTACCCACCTGTAAGGACAAAGAAAGAGAGAGAGAGAGAGAGAGAGAGAGAGAGAGAGAGGTAATTATTGCACCATACCGATTTTTCCTACAGTAAGTGGTAAAAGGACATGGTGGTTGATATCCGAGGTTTCAAGTTCGAATCCTAATTGATTCACATTTCTAGCTAAGTTTATTTCTAAGTGAAATAAATGAAGCGGGTAGCGTGCTACCTATTTTTCAAAAAAAATGTATTGCACTGACCATGCACGGCACTCTCAAGATTCAAGTCTAATTGATTAAACCTTAAAATTAAATAAATCTTAGTTAGTTTACATAATATGATTAATTAGATATTCTTTTTTTATAATTGTTAATTTGATGTCGAGTAGAAAATTGATATTGCTAGAGATCCTTTCGATAGTCATAGAGTAGGTACATTATATCTACTCAGAATTTCAAATCGCTTAATTTGTTAAAAAAAAAAATCCTGCATGTTAACGTTCACAGCAGCCTAAGAATATAAGATATTCAATTTAACGTATCCAATTTAAAATTCAAGGATTTAAGGGCCGTGGTACGGAAGCGTGTGAAAAAATTGCCCGCACAGTGTATGCCGAACTGTGCCGAGACGTATCGGTCACAAAAAAATACATATGTGCCGAGACATATAATGAGATGAAATATTTATTTTTTTTAGGAATAAAATTTTTAAATTGCTTATTATGTATTTTTATCAAATTGTTTGAACTTTATTAAAAAACGTATTTATTAATTTAAAGAAAAGAGTGTTTTGTTTGAATTATGTCATCGTCACAGGATCGTGTCAATATCTTACTATCACGATACTGTACAATAGATATATACTGTCTAAATCCCTACTAATTAAAACCTTAAACCTATAGACAATATGTATAAAGTCTCCACACCAAACCTCTAATTATTATTAGATATGTAGGACTATCTAGTATTTACATGTGTCTATAAACTCTGAAAACTATGCTTAAAATCTTTAACTTTGTAAACAACTGTCACTCATGCTGGTATTAAATTCTCCATTGAATATAAAGTACATGGTGCACCGGATACATACAATAATTTTCTCTGTGTGTGTGTTGTGTGTGTGTGTGTGTGTGTGTGTGTGAGAGAGAGAGAGAGAGAGAGAGAGAGAGAGAGGTAGTACGTAGTAGACTCCCACCCACTCATTCCTTCAATCATAACCTTCACCACCACCACCTCACCTTCACTTCTCTCCACCCTAAACCCTTTGATAGAGTCACCACCTCAAGAAAACCACTCCACACTACCCCACCGTGGTTATTTCCCCCCCCCACTATCCTTAATTTGTACCCTCCCCTCTCCTCCAAAAATTAAAGCAAAAGACAACAAAAAAAAAGAAAAGAAAAGGGAGAGGAGAGGGGAAAGGTGGCCTTCTACATCTTGTATATAAAAGATATATATCATACACTTTTGCTTCTCAAAATCCTCTTCTTCTTCTTCTTCTCCTTCTCCTTCTTCTTCTTCTTCTTCTTCTTCTTCTTCTTCTTCTCCTTCTCCTTCTCCTTCTTCTTCTTCTTCTTCTTCTTCTTCTTCTTCTTCTTCTTCTTCTTAATTTGTTAGCATATATATGTCCCTCGACTTCTTCGGAGATCGGAAATGTCGTCGCAGATTACACCCGAGCATGTTTGCTACGTCCACTGCAACATCTGCAACACCATCCTCGCGGTATTGATCTTAATTGTTGTTGTATCCCTCTCCCTCAACAACAACAACCCCCCTCTCTCTCTCTACCACAACATGAGTCCTATATCGATCGGACGATCAGATCCATCAAGCGCTTTAAAGGCTTTAGCGTTTGACCTCCTAATTGTCCATGGAGGTCTCAAAAAATTTAATATTTTTCAGTTTCAAAAGAGTCTTGGAACTAAAATTGATACTTGTGCTAGATGATTCTTTTCTCTTTTTGGTTTTTTCCCTTTCCTTTCAAAGGACTAAGTTCGTGTAGACACCGACAAATTCGTGATTTTTTTATATGCTGCATTGCAAAGAGCTAAATGGTCGGTTTGGGGACATCGAGGATCGAGTTTAATTTCTTTCATGCATATATCTCATGCATGCTTTTTCTCTTGATTCTATTTCCCATTCCTTTTCTCTTTCTTAATAAAAGGGTAAAAGAAATTTAATTCTATATCTCATGTCTAACTTTTCTGAAGAAAGGGGTTACTTAATTCCCATAATAAATGTCTCGTGCTTTTTATTAAGAGTTGATTTTCATCACATAAGATGTATGGTTTCTCTCTTTACCCATGACATATCCATGATCTTCAAATCAAAGCTCTTTGATTTGATTTGATTTTATGAATGTTTTACACTTTCGAACTTGTTAATACGCGCAGTTAGGATCCTTTTTTTCTTTCTTTTTCTTTCCTATGGAAAAAATGACATCTTCAAAGAATTAAGGTTCCATATACTTCTCTTAAAAAAGATAATAATATCCTTGCAATATATAGCATTTGTGTTTGATGGATAGATCTGTTGTACCTACACAATTTTTCGTCGAGGGTTTGTAGCAATATCGGTTCCTCGTCGCTGAATTAATTTTATTAGCTTTTTCTAATTGTTGCCTAATTTTTTTGAAACTTTTAATTGGTGATTTTATTTAGAGAAATGAAATCATTCAATTGTTTCAGAAAACTGGTGCGCATAAATACGCGGTTTTAGTGCTCTATAGCATGCACAACTTCAACATTATGTGTTCCTCAAAAAAAAAAAAAAAAAAAGAAACCTTTTATCTTCGTTGGCTTGACTTTTTTTAAAAGCATTTATTTCTTTGATCTGTTTAAACAATTCCATTTTTTTTTTTTTTCAATTCTTATATCACCTAGTTAATTTCAAAAGTCACAAAGAAGGAAAATGTTACTGGGATTCTATCACACAGGAAGTTCATGATTTTTACATCTTGAAAGATGTTATTCCTTTAATTTTGTAATCTCTACATATAATGCAAGTTACCAAGCATAAAAAATGTCTCTTTGTTAATAATATATACATGAGATAGCTAGTTCCTGTATATTTCCATATTGTGTAGCACTCTTCTCCTTGAAACTTTTCATATTACCAAATACATGTGAATAATTTTTGCATACTCGAGATTTAATTAATTCGGCATCTTTTAATTTTCATGGTCCACTAGATGTCACTGATCACATTTTGTAGTTTCCTATCTTTCATGTACTACTGCATGTGAACAATGCAACCGAAGTCAACGCATTCATAGAAGCTGCTTTAAAATATGCCTCTGAGCGAATTATATACCTTGCCCTCGATCATTCAACATTGCGAGAGATTATTTGAAGATGATGTATCCACAATTTCTTATTGCATCTTCCTTGATCATATCAATAACATGAAAAAACCTCTCTCTCTCTCTCTCTAGATCTCTCTCTCTCTCTCTCTCTCTCTACCCCATTACCCCACCACACAACCACACAGGCACTTCTTTGCAGGTGTGGGAGTGGGTCAATTTGTCATGTCGTTTTCTTCTTTTCTCTTTTTAATTTCTCTTGACATTGGTGTAGCTTTTTACCTGCTTTTGTGAACTTTGAACTATGTGTGTGTGTGTGTGTGAGAGAGAGAGAGAGAGAGAGAGAGAGAGAGAGAGAGAGAGAGAGAGAAGAGTCAGAGGGTGCAGAAAGAAGAGGGAAAGATTAGATGGGTCTTATTATATATATATTTCCTTTCTCTTTCTTCACATCTCTTATATTGCATTTATCCTTTTTAGCAAAGCCTATACACCATAGATAGGTTTGTATTTGTTCTCATTTCTTGGAGTGAGTGCATAAGAGAGTAGACACCTTTTTTGCCCTTTGAGAGATACGATTGTAGGTGTAGCTAGAGGGGCCTCCAGGTTTTGATCTCATAAAAGCTAGCACATGAAAAGGTATTCCATCCAACGAGTAGTGATAGAATTAGTAATACACTAACCCTATTTCATGAAAAAAAAGTGCACCCTATATAACAAAGAGTCTTTCCTTCTTCCAAACTAGCCTTCCATTTTTCAGGAATCAATTATATATATATATATATATATATATATATATATATATATATATAATTTTTTTTTTGACTACTTTTGGATCTAACACTATTCCACCTACCACCACCTATCCCATCAACCACCACCGACCACCATCATCTCAACCTTACATCTCCCCATCCAATGGTTAAAAACTCAAAAGCACCACCTCAATGGTGCTTTTGAAAGTATTCTAGCTCAACTCTATATATCTATATATTAGCCAGAATACTTTTATAAGAAGCATCAAGTTTTTGGTGTTTCTAAGTTTCTAGCTCTTGGATCTACATTCCAATTACTAATATTCCTTGAATCAAACACTATTCCACCTACCACCACCTACCACGACCATCTCAACCCCACATCAATCTATCCAATGGTTAAAGCACCACCTCATTGGTGCTTTTGAGAGTATTCTAGCTCATCTCTCTCTCTCTCTCTCTCTCTCTCTCTCTCTCTCTCTCTCTCTCTCTCTATATATATATATATATATATATATCCTTTGCAATTCCAACACTCTTTTCCTGCTCTATATAAAGCTCTTTATGCAGCATATTCTTTTCCATTCTCCTTATAATGCTTCATATATCACCTCTTATTTTTCTTTGTTTTTTTTATCTCCTTAATTTTGTTTTCTCCCTAAAACAATATATATGTAATACCTTAAGAACCTTTAGTTTTATGTATTATACATATATACTATGCGTACATTATACCAATGTTCCAACCTGTACATTCACACACATATGCAGATAGATATACATATGTAAGGTTGAGATGATGGTGATAGGTGATAATAGGTGGAATAGTGTTTGATCCAAAGAGTATTAGTAATTAAGGAGTAGATTCGAGGGCTAGAAACTTAGAAGCACCGAGGGATTAGTGTTTCTAAAAGTATTCTAGCTCAATTCTATATATATATGTGTGTGTGTGTGTGTGTGTGTGTGTGTGTGTGTGTGTGTGTGTGATATGCACTGTTTATTATTTATCATTCCGAAATCAAGCAGCAAAATGAGTTCGAGCTTTGTATTGCATTAAAATGGTTAGCCATGTTTATGCTTCAGGTTAGTGTCCCCAACAACAATATACTCAACATTGTAACGGTTCGATGCGGTCATTGTGCTAATCTGTTGTCCGTGAACATGGGAGCATTTCTCCAGTCACTTCCTCTTCAAGACGCTCAGGTAAATTAAAGAAAAATCAAAAATAAAATTTTTACTGTTTTTTGAAGTTCTGTTAGAACCCTAGGAGCTAGGTTATACTTATTCAAAGTTATACAGGATCCGAACACACAACTGGTGTGTATTCTCAGTTGCGTTTACCAATCAATATCGTTTATCTATGCAACGTATTAATTAAGAGCCTAACTTCAATTTTTCATTTGTTTGAGAACGAAGAGTTTTATCCCCGAGTTAAAACTTTTGAAATTAGTTAGTTTGTTTATTTCATATATAGTTATTTCTTTTCCAACCCATTCTTCATTCTTTCCCTTTTGGCAGCTTTATAGAAGGCGTATTTTTAATCCACAAAAGAATTTAATATGCAAATTAAACACATTTCAAACTATGAATACTACCGATCGATCGATTTTTCAACAAAAAAAAAACAATACATTTACAATACTACGTACTAGCTCTTCAAGTAGTAGTATTGTTTATTTCATTTTTGTTATAGATGACTCTCCCTTTGCTCTCTCTCCCTCTCTCAGAAGTTTCCTTAAGTTTCTAAGCTACAACGTCGACTACTAAAGATAAATGTAAAATTAATGGTAAACTACATCTAGTCGATTGATTGTTCAATTTGCTTAGTCGAATGATTGTTCAATTTGCTTGGTGGGAGAATCTGCAGGTTCATAATATTGGCTTTCATGATAAATGCGAGTATGGATCATCTTCAAAATGTAACAGGACAACAGTAATGTACTCGATGCAAAGCGAGCAACAACCTACGGTACCCATACGCCGTAAGCATCAACAAAATTTTTTTTTTCTTCAGCATTCAATTTTGTTTCCTGTTTTTTTTTTAAATTTGTAACTACTTCCTATAAAATTAGCTGATTAAATTCTGAATCACCCCTCATTTTTCTTCGTCAAACTTTTGATTCTCTACAATTAATAGTCACTATGCATGTATCTCTCTCCGAAAGAAAAATGCCTCTAGATCTCCAGATGAAAATGAAGCAAATTAAGATTTTTATTATAACCAAAATATTAGAGTACAAAAAAAAGCCTCGATCTCCGAAAATCCTAGTCCCAAAATACAAACGCATACCCTCCCTCATCTGCTGCATTAATAAGTAGAGTAAAGAGTATATATATTAGTGACTAAAATCCAGTAAACTGAAAATAATCTCAACAAGATTATGCATAATACTAACTTAACTTAATGTGTTGGCCAAAATAGAATAAGATTAGAAGATCATGTAGTTCAGAATTCGAGACACATCTAACAGTTACCAATCAGCTACTCTAGCGATTACCGAAAATAGGTCACATGTCTATATATATGTGCAATACATTTGTTTTCTGAGAAAGGCTATAGAGAAGCAATGGGAACTTGTGTGGATATTGCTATAACAAACATTTTTCTGAGAGCTAGCAGCTTCTCTGTATACTTATATGCCATCATGAATAGTGTTTTTGAGCACTCTGCCATTTAAGACTTCCAAGAATTTCGCCTCGAATCCTGCCGATTCACTTTTCTAATGTTTTATTTCTAAATAAACGAAATAAACGGCTATATGAAGATGCTACTTATCTCTCTCAAAAAAAGTTGTATTTCTTTTCATTTTTTGGGGATGATACAATTTATCTTATTAAAGCAGCAAGTAGGGCGTGATATGAAACAAGAAATAGGTTTTTATTTTTTTATTTTTTTCCCCGAGTTTGCTCTCAGCTATTCATAGAGTTTCTTATATATTAATAGTCAATGTGTAAATAAGACAATTATAGTACCCCCAAAACTGAAAAGAGTTTAGCAATATACTATGGAAATTTGGCCTTCAAAAACATGATTTTATCCATTTCTCTGCAAGAATACGATAGGTGCACGGCTTTAATAATAGTGTTTGTCATAAAATTCTATCTTTTTTTCACTTCATCATGTTACTTTTCTTATTGGGTGCTTAATTACAAGTCCACTCAATATTGAACAGCAATCATAGTAATTTTATGTTTAATAGTACTTCACCTTTGAATGTTTTTCTTATGAAGCCCCAGAGAAGAGACAGCGTGTTCCTTCCGCATATAACAGATTTATCAAGTGAGTTTTTCAAAATATATAATCCTTTCAATTTGTTGTCCCCTATTCATTGTGTTTTAATTAGAATATTAAAAATTAACCAAGTGAGTTTTAAAGGGAGGAGATACAAAGGATAAAGGCTAATAATCCCGACATCAGCCATAGGGAAGCGTTCAGTGCTGCAGCAAAGAATGTAAGTATTAGAGTTTTCATAATAATGTTACATATAGTTCATATATAACTTCATATATATATACTTGCATGTTTCATCCATGCATCAACTACATTGGTGTGCATTGTGTGGGTGCGTGGCATCAAGAGTTTAATTTTCGTACCGAGCCGTAAGAAATTATGAAATAATGAGAACTATCGACATACTGGTTACCACTTAAAAGTATAACAATATGAAACAATGTTAACTAACAAGTTTTCACAATGTAAGCAATTATATGATCAAAACAAAATAAGAAGATGTAGTAGATGCTTGCTTTGGTTAAGTTATATTTTGTTCTGGTACCTTTCTTGTTATTTATTTCCCTTCCTGAACCAAATTAAACTGGCGTAAAAAGTAGTGAGATCACACAAATAATGGTGTTAATTAGTTTAATTAGCAAGGAGATCTTCCCAACCTAGCTACATAAAGGATATATAATCCAACAATTATCCCCTAAAGAGATTATGTACATTCAATAAGTATTCCTAATAATCATGTTTATATTGATTTAAATTTTAAAGTTTCAGTTTCTTTACATGACATTAATTCGTTAAGATGAGCTATCGGCCGCTAAGCTCGAAGGGGCTATATAAATCTAGGCTACATAAATTTTCTAGGAATTAAAGTTCATACCTAAGATACAAATTATAAGATATATAGAATATGGCAATGAGGTCAGAAAAAAGATGTTTCCCAAATATTTCTATAAGCAAATTACCTTCTCTTCCTTTCATTGCGATGTCATCTTGGGGAATTAGAAACCACCGAATGATTAATGAGACATGAATTATTATCTTCTAGCTCCTCATATATATGTTCATCCTTCTATAATTTTGTGGACCAATTAAGCAATGTTTCGACCGATACTTTTTCTTCTTCTACTTCCTCCAACTCGCGTCATCCGACTTCACATGTACCAATGGATGATCCGTGTATCGTTCATAGGATTTTCCAATATCTATGATTCATTTAGAGTTGGTGTAGATGAGTAAGAAAAGAAGAATGAGTTGATGGATTTTCTGTTTAAGATGATGGTATACTGCATTCTTGTTAAGTCTATCCTGTAAAACTAGCCAAAATGCTGTTTAAGACATTTGATTCAATAATTTTGAGCAAGAAAAAGACCAAGAATTAGATAGATATAGAAGTATATATTGGCTTTAGTTAGGAGTTGTTATCAATCCAAACACAAATACACACTCTTGATCAAATCTATAGGGGCCGTAGATCATACTTACACACGAAAGAAAGATCGAGTTGTCTCAAAATGTATAATTTAATAGTTGATTTCATTTCTCAATAAAGACACTTACTCAGGAATCACCCCTCACAGGTATAGGAGAGTGGGTGATACTAAAGGAATCACCCCAGTGACAATTTTTGTTCCTTATAGTCTAGATCAAGATTAATTGAATGCACTCTCAATTGAAGACTGAGTCTTAATTATATAACCTCTGTTTTAGTAGATAAATATTAAGTCTACAATCCAAAAAAGGTCATAATTAAGACAACAAAAATTGGTATAGTCTTTTTTGGATTTTAGTACTTGAAAAAAAAAATGAATAATATGACTAGTGAAAAAAATAAGTCGTTTGAATAGATAGATATATAGTTGTAAGATTATAACCACAAAGTGATTGTATCTCTAGCATTGTTTTGATTTTAAAAAATGCTACCTGAACATCGATCGATCTGAGGCGTAAATCTTACACCACTACAATCCAAAGATTGATAAACAAAACAGATAGAGAAATATTGGTCACGATATCCTAAGGTGTAAGCTTATACGTACCTATACTATAATTTGTATAGATAGCATTGCTGTTTTAATTTACGATTTTTAAATGTATTAAACTTATATGCATGTAGTGTTATAGATCATTCAACCAAGATGCTTTATCATCGACATCGAGAAGAAATTAAGTATCAATATTTAAGACCCGAACTAATTAATTTTCTATTTGACCCGGCCCCTCCCCCACGTACCCACTCTCTCATTCCTTTATGTGATTGTACATGACAATTAAACACCGTTCATTTTGATGCAAACTGTTTAAGTTAGCTCATTAATCTCATAGCATCGGAGTGTACTTCATATTTCATGCATTAGGGCAGTGGATGCATGATAAGGTTCACCAAAAATATCATCATGCCCTTTTGTACCGTGGACACATGACCTTGCATGTGCAATCCCTCAATGTACAATCACATCATGGTCATTTAAACTTTGCCTCTTCTTGGAAACAATTTTTAAATGTACTTGTACGGACCACTGCCATTTCTCTCATTCTATGTCAGCTTCTCCCACGTCAAACTTCAAAGCACCAGCTCAATTATTGCACCAACTCGATCTCAAAATGATAATAATTAATTAAATGTATATAGTACTGCTGTGGTTCTTTCGCAATAATAATTACCTCTTGGCCCAGCAAGCTATAAAGCAAAAACTTTGCCATCTCAAATTAACTTAATTTGATTCATGACAAAATAGTTCCTACGTATCATTTTCTTCTTCTTAAATCTAACATTGTGTACTCTAAATATTCCACTACACCTTACTATATTTCAAAGACGTAACACTAATGAGTCAACTTTAATAAGAACAGATTAGCTACATTGAATCTGATTAAATTTAATGAGTGATTAATGATAAGAGCTAATCAACTTTATTATTGATATCAAAATTATATAGCTCCATATATATGTTGAATATAAAATTGCATAAACACCGTTCTCTAACAGCTTAAGCTTTTAGAGTACAACGGTTGTTTCACATGGTATCTGAGCCATAAGACATTTGAAATTAATAGTTAATTTTCACATTTTATATTCAACAATATATGTGCCATTCATAGAGGACAAGATTAGTAGTTAATTTTCTCTCTCATTTGAAATTCAATTGCTATTTTTACTTTCGTTTTGGTCTCTATGCATGTCAATGAAATTCTAAACACGTACTATCATCAGCAATTTACATGCATGAATTATATATGTTGCAATTAATTAGGACCTTTTTTTTACAAAAATAATTAATGATAAATTTGAACGATCAGTTGCTGCTTAATTTACAGTGGGCGCATTTTCCGCATATCCATTTTGGGCTAACCCTTGATAGCAAAAAGCAAGTAAAGTTGGATGACACCATTGCTACACCAGCACCGCAAAAGGCGAAGGGTTTCTATTGAGAAAGATTATAATTAGCTGCACCTCGATGCTCTATATATATCTTGTGTACTAAACTATATATATATATATATATATTATTGAACTTGTTGCCACCAAGTTAAAAGTACGAAATCGATCCTAATTCTGAAACATTATGCCACTGCCTTTATTTCAGATTCATATTATGAAATGAAACAGTGGAAATATATATATTAATTAGTCCATGTGATATATATATATATATATATATATATATATATATCAGGACCAATGTACAATGGATCGGCTTCAATTGTACGCTCGCTTCGACCTCCTTTTCCAAGGTGAGACATTTTATGACCTTGTAATAACTAATAAGATGTACAATGCATTGCCTTGTATTATTAATTGTTGTTGTTGTATGTGTGGGTACGTATATATGTATATTAGTAAACAGTGTTGTGCGTGCCTTTTGATACAAATTATACATGCACGTGCGTTTCAAATTCATTAAACCAAATATATTTAATTTAGTCAGTTATTAGTACCTAGATTCATCTATATGCATGTCTCAATGGTAAAAATGACTCATTTATATATCATATAGTGCTCATAAAAAAGCATGGACTTTAAAGGAAATTAATTAGACTTGCAATCTAGTGGAATTTGAGATTACGACATGGGCTTAAATTAAATGAGTGAAAATAAATTAATTAAGACTAGCTAGAAGCCTAGCTAGTGGGGTTGGAACTCACAACCTCTTCTATTATAATATCATGTAAATTAAACTATATATAGTTTATTGGGAAAATTTAAGCTGCTTGTTCTCAACAGTATCTAACAAGTACATTTTACAGTACTTAATTAATTTCATCTTCAAGTAATTAATTCTATAGGGACTCTCATAATAACAATATGAATAAGCATCATCAGTGCATTACATATAACTGTGGTAGTATAAGTTCAAAGTTCTCACTAGAGAACGTGACATTGGGGCAAGTGGAAGAGCAAAAAATATATATAAGCACTTTGGAACGAATCTTATCTACTGCAATTATAGAGATCAAGTTCATAATTTCCAATATATGAAGCATTTTAACCATGCCAAGTACTTTTTTCTAAAAAAAGTAAAAACTTACTTTAACAATGGGCTATTTTGAGTTGCTACCCAACATTTTAAAAATATTTGATTATACTACCCTGTATTTTAATTTGAAATTAATTTGAATTAGTTAACTGTATTTTGACTTTAAAATTTAAGCTAATTATTTATTTTAATAAATTTATAATTATTAAAGTACATGAAATATATTAACTAAACCTATAAAAATTAATAAACTACACATTCAAACTTAATTTTATAATTAAAGTGTTATTAACTGATTCAAATCAAATGAATTAAAATGTTGGATAGTAAAATTAAAATTATAAAAAAATGGACAACGAACTCAAAATTGTGCATATATAGCTCAGTTACCGTTTGGTTCGGGGTTAAGAAAAAACTAGTTATTTCAGGGATAGGGTTAAGTTCAGAATTAAGGTGTGGTTAGAATATTTTTTGTGTTTGGTTGAGAATTGGAATTAGTCTAGGAATAATAAAAATAGTGTTTGCCTAGAGTAAGTGGGATAAGATGGATAGCGTGTAAAATAGTATTTTGTTTGATTTGAGTAGTGGAGTGGGGTCACCCCACCCCAAATTTAGGGTGCGATTTGCTAACCCCATCCCTTATTTGATGTGTTTGGAAATAACACTAGCTAAAGTTGGGGGTTAAGGTTTTAAGAGTAATTATTTGTCCGTATATGCATCTTTAAGAGAGAGAGAGAGAGTTACTGGATGGAATGATACATGTGAAGATATATATAATGTGATGTCGAATAATAAATTGACTGGAACCTGCTGGGAAAGGTGCTTGCCAATAATCAACAATAAATATGAAGATCATACATTATCTCCTATCACACGCACACACACAAATGTGTACATGTGTGTGTGTGTGTGTGTGTGTGTGTGTGTGTGTGTGTGTGAGAGAGAGAGAGAGAGAGAGAGAGAGAGAGAGATGTGGGTGGCCATGAAGTGTCACTTTCAATAACGATTCAGAATGTGTAAGGCGTACGCTGCGGCACCCACAAGATGCCAACCACTCTCCCGAGGCCCCCCCTCTCTCCATTAAATTATTCTACTATGCACTCTTCCTTTCTTTCTTTTTCTTTTTTTTCACAAAGTTATTATGAAAATTTGTTCAACCTTACTTAGTTGTTTGGCTTACTGCATTCGCCTCAAATCTTAACTATATATATAGAACTAGGTTGCTATGCTATTAATAGCACCAAGACATTAGTGCTACCAAGTTTTTAACTATTGGATTGAGAGATGTGCGGTTAGGATGATGTAGGCCCCCTAGGGTTAAGTGGTTGGTTGGTTGAATAGTATGATCTAACGGATGAAAATCATCAAAGAAATTCGATCTAACGGCGCAAAGCTTGGTAGCAGAATACTTCATACTATTGATAGCATAACTATATATATATATATATATATATATATATATATATATATATATATATATATATATATATAGAGCCTTCCGTGCTAGTTTTCGATATTGTGACTTTTGAATCATCGATCGGCTCAAGTTAAACTTGATCTAGAGTATTTGAAGTACCTAGAAAATAAATTTTATGATTTTTCGATATCATTAGCCTAGTGATCGAAGGGGCTCAAAATCGATAATTTTAACGGCCGTGGTGAGCCGTTTGCAAGTTTAACGGTGTAGAAATATCCAAATCACATGAAATTTTGATAGAAAATTTTTTATACCATATAAAACAAGATCAATAACTTTGATCTAAAATTTTAATGTCATATCATCATATTTTGTAAGATTTTTATTTTCAGTTGATTTTGATTCCCTTCGATCACTAGGCAAATGATATCGAAAAATCACGAAATTTATTTTCTAGATACTTCAAATACTCTAGATTAACCGATCGTCGATTCGAAAGTCCGAACATCGAAAAAAGTGAAGCACGGAGCGCTCTCCGTGCTTCCGATAGCATAGTAGCCTTATTTATATATATATATATATATATATATATATATATATATATATATATATATATATATATATATATATATATATACATTATCTCCTATCACACGCACACACACAAATGTGTGTGTGTGTGTGTGTGTGTGTGTGTGTGTGTGTGTGTGTGTGAGAGAGAGAGAGAGAGAGAGAGAGAGAGAGAGAGAGAGAGAGAGAGAGAGAGAGAGAGAGAGAGAGAGAGAGAAAGAGAGAGAGAGAGAGAGAGAGAGAGAGAGATGTGGGGGGCCATGAAGTTCCAAATCACATGAAATTTTGATAGAAAATTTTTTATACCATATAAAACAAGATCAATAACTTTGATTTAAAATTTTAATGTCATATCATCATATTTTGTAAGATTTTTATTTTCAGCCGTTGATTTTGATTCCCTTCGATCACTAGGCAAATGATATCGAAAAATCACGAAATTTATTTTCTAGATACTTCAAATACTCTAGATCAAGTCTAACGGAGCGATCGTCGATTCGAAAGTCCGAACATCGAAAACAAAGTGGAAGCACGGAGCGCTCCGTGCTTCCGATAGCATAGCTTTTACTCTATATATATATATATATATATATATATATATATATATATATATATATATATATATATATATATATATTTGAGCTAGAAAACTTTTAAAATCACCAAGGATTTGTAGCCTTTTGATGGAGGTGTTGTATTGGTTAGGATGATAGTAGTCCACTTAGGTTGAGTGGTGGCAGATGAAATAGTATTTAATTCAAATGATATTAATGGTCAAGGGTAGATCTAATTAAGGGCTAGAATCTCTCTCTCTCTCTCTCTCTCTCTCTCTCTCTCTCTCTCTATATATATATATATATATATATATATATATATATATATATATATATATATATATATATATATATATATATATATATATATATATATATATATATATATATATATATATATATATAGTCCGACTTGTCATTAGATCTACTTCTTTAACTATTTTCATCCATTAGATCATACTATTCAATCAACCATATACTCAACTCTGAAGACCACTATTATTCTAACTGTACATTCCTTAATTAATTCAAAGGCCAAAAACCCACAAGTACTAATAACTTGGTACTTTAAAAAATATAGAAGCTCAATTCTATACATATATATATATATATATATATATATATATATTCATTCTAAAATCATTATTAAAATAATACTTTGTCAGTTAACACTAAACTCTGTATAGCAAGTCCAAATATGTTCAATAATTAAGTATCAATTTAGCCTAGGCTCTATTTTTGCTTAAGTTATATATATTTATCTTCAATAAAGCATTTTACAAATTTCAAAACTCAAATAAAAAAATAAAAGTTTTTTAAAATTTAAGCTTCTACATTCTACCACAGAAAATTTAAAGCTACATTGGATAAATATAATCGTCAAACATATATAAACCTTCAAGAAACATAAACATTCAACTTTGAGACAAGGCAAAGATTCTGTGTGGGACCCATCGAAGATATGCATGCTACACCGAGGGCGAGATTCGAATTGTGAAGGAGCTCGAGGGTGTAGATGCAAAACAACAAGCTACGAAAAAAAAAATAATGAAAAACCGAAGGGCTTTTCTGAAAAAAAGGACACGAATCGGATCGGATCCTGGTGTTCCGGTTTTGGCGGGAACCGAGTTACGGCGAACCCGAACACGGCCACCCACCTCTTTCGCCACCAAACTCGCGCGCTCTCCAACGGCCCCTCGGTGGGACCCACGTCGAGAGCGACGTGTCCACGCGTCACACCGAGAAGTGCGTCGGTGCACCCGGTCCACCACGTCACTCAACAATCAGAGCGTATATTTTTAGCTGTACAGTTAATTAGATGTAATATTTTTCCCTACACAAGATCTATATTTCGAAGATTGCCCGTAATTTTTTTATCCAAAATATTTATTTGAAAAAAAAAAAAAAAATTAAATTAAAAGTATCTTTTTTAGGCTTTCAAATTTTTTTTAAAAAAAAAATTATCATCAATCACTTAGTATATGGTGCATTAATTATAAACTATTCAAACCTGACAATAAAAAAATATTATATCAACAATATTAAATTATATAAAATTAATGTTTTAAAAAATAAAAATGACAATAACGATATTAAAACGAGGCCAAAGCTTAAAGTAACTATGCATACGAAGGTTTCTATCTATAAAAAAAGATTCGTAAGAAATATAAAATAATTATACTTCGAACTTAAAATTTTTAGTATTAATTATTAAATTTTTGGCTAATTATATTGGGCAGGGTCGTTTGGTCAGTGGCTCATGCTATTGTAGTTTCCAATCAAATCTGTCACGCTTCGATTCCACAGCAGAAGCCCGCGGGAACGTCAACAAACCCGCCAAATAAGTAGTGTTTTTTTTGTCGGGACGAAGTGTTAACACAACACAACAATAGCAAAGCAATACTAGATATCGCAACTAAAAATTTTTCAAGTAACAAGAACAAGAATAAAATCACTAAATATACGAACTACAGATACCAGATACCAGAGCACTACAAACCAAACCAAACAAAAATCATATACATCTCAAACTCCGAAAAATAAGAGTACTAGTAAAAGACCCTGACCATCGCCGATCCAGAAATAGTATAAAGCAACTCTCTATCCGATAGTTCTCTATAAAATATGCACACTGATAGAAGATGCTATCTACTGCGCGATTTGATTTTTTTTATCTCAGTCAGCGAATGATATCGCCTGTCTTTAATCTCAGGACAGTTGCCAGCTTGGATCTGCAGCATTTTTAGTGTTCAGGTAAGGTAAATGCCGAGAGATCGCATTGTCTAAAGTTTTTCTTTTGTCTTTTGAAAAAGAAAAAGAAAAAAAAAAAAAAAAAAGAGTTTTTTTGGAGTTTACTCACAAGTTCCTGCAACGAACCTGGTCAAAAAAGAAATTGAAAGCAACAAGCAAGTCTTAAAATTAACCAGACTAACAACAGATTATCCGAAACACATTCATGTAGCAAATTTTTATAGCAAACTTTTTTATGAGCGCCTCATTAATTAATTATGCTATGATGAATAATTAAGGGAGCATAGTTTTGATACCTAATAAGACTTTAATCTAAATATCACATTCAAAAAAAACATTCATTCAACTTAATTAATTACAGTACGAAAGTGAATTACAAAGTGAATTACCATACGAAGAAAAAGGGCAAAGAAAAAAAAATATTAACGATGACAAGCTTTAGCTTTCGTATCATTCATTTTCTATCAAACAAATAGCAGGAGTAAACAATATTCAATTCTATTAATTATAAAAATAAATAACAAACAAAATAATAATTTTTATTTGAATTTTAATTCACTCAGAAATTTTAGTTCAACCTGAATTTCACCTTCATCCCGAGGGATTTTTTCATTTGATTTGATCTTAGTTTCTAGCATAATTTTAGTAACAATAAACATTTTAAAAAAAAAAAAAAAAAAAAAAAACTAAATCTGAATCGTCTAATACGGCATCCTTCTCTTAGAGAAATTACGCGCAATTTGACAAAATATTCCATTCTAAACAAAAGTTGAGATCCAGTGTCTCAACTTTTGTGGGGGAAAGGTGAAACCACGATATGCCCACTCTAAAAGCAGTCGGTAGTTGATTCATTTTATTAAGTTTATTTCAAATGAAATAAATGAAGCGGGTAGTGTGCTACCTATCTCTCTCAAAAAAAAAAAAAAAAAAAAAAACAAATTGTATGGCACACAATTCCAAATATCATAGACCAGCAAAATGAATAACTTGTGATGGAACCCTAATTAGCCCATTTAATGTTAACTTTTCTGTGACCTAATCTAGCTGACGTTTCATGGTCATCTGCTGGGGATTGGAATCCGAAATGTCATATCGTCTCCTGCTGCTGCTGCTGCTGCTGCTGCTGCTGCTGAATTTATTACGCGCCCCCACACAACCCAACCAACCCGACAAAATGCCAGGCTCATTTTCATTTCTACCCAAAATTTTTTGTTTTTTCTCCAAAATTTTCAGAATAAATTTAAATTTTTAGATTAAAAAATATTCAACATGTTTGATGACGACAGAATTAATATTAATACGTGACATTTAAAACACGTCGCAATAAATTCCAAGGCTCTTCCCACTAAAATTTTATCATAAGAATACATTAATTAATAAATAAATCTGCATGAAGAGACATCTCCAAGGCCATAACTTGAACGAGTCATGTCCAGGGTATCATAAGACATAGATTTAGGAATGTCAATGGGTATGGATACCGAAAAAATTACCCGAATCCGAACCCGAACGGGGCGGGTATACCGGAGCTAAACGGATATGGATTTGGTTATGGGTATAAAAAATAAAAACCCGACATAAATGGGTACGGATATAGATTTTGTGTATACCCGACCCGAATCCGAACCCGAAAAAATTATATATATATTATTTATTTATTTATGTAAAATATAAAATATATAAAATATTATAGTAAAATATTTAATTATGTTTATTTATATAACATGAATGTATTATTATTGTATTTTATTGTGTTTTAAAATTTTGATTTTACTATAATATATTTTAAAATATGATAAAAAAATTCATTATTTTGGACAGAATTAATATTAATACGTGACATTTAAAACACGTTGGATTCCAAGGCTCTTCCCACTAAAATTTTATCATAAGAATACATTAATAAATAAATAAATAAATCTGCATGAAGAGACATCTCCAAGACCATAACTTGAACCAGTCATGTCCAGGGTATCATAAGACATAGATTGCTAGCTCACTACTGTTTGGGTCAAGATTGTGCCGTCGTAAAGACGGGTCATATCCACCGTGTCGTACCGTGCCAATAAAATACTGGCACGATACAGATCTCGTCCAGATGGCATAGCTCAAAATCCTCTATTCTTTAAATTAATAAATAATTTTTTCAATAAAATTCATAAAATATTATAAAAAATATAATAAATAATTAGAATATTCTATTGTTAAAGAAAATAAATATTTCATATTATGCGTTTCAAGACACAAAAAATTTTGATCAAGACATATCAAGATTTACCGAAATAAGGCATCATGAATAATAAGAAATTTCCGAAGACGACACCGTACCACGGCATTTAAACCCTTGGTTTGGGTGTCCCGTGTCCGTGTGTCATTTGCACGCTACATAAACCTGTAGGGACATTAAAATGCATAATAAATATCAAAACAAAAATACTATTATGTTAGCTTAAATGCAGAGAGTATTATAAACCCATTCTGAATGTACTGGGACCATATCTCTCAAAAAAAAAAAAAAATCACATCAGTTAGAAGGCATTAGAAGGTTTCAATAATGATATATCTGTCAAATTATATATTGATATATTCTAATAGTAAGGCATCCCACAAGAAACCAAATATTATGGGTTCGAATTTCAACACGAGGATCCTAAATTGGATCCTATGAAACCGAACTTCCCAATTCTCACGAACAAAATAAGGAAATATCTTCTATACCATTTTAGTCACATAGTAACAAGCATTTTAATTGGATGACCAATACAATTTACAAGAATAGGGATTCAATTCAAAGATAAAGTTCATATAATAACCGAAAGAAACTTATAATAACTAAAAAAGAAAAAAAGACCACATCAACATATGGAAAAAGTCATATAAATTTATATGTGGACTGCTGCTTCGTTACTTCTTCCTCTCTTATTTGTGTAATGTCACGACAATGTCGATATTATAACTGAGAAATACAATAGCAAAGCATAAGACTCAGCTGAACCATAAAAACAAAATCCTCGCGTTATTGCTTATATAAGCTTGCCCCTGAAAAAACGTATAACACCAGAAATTCATCGTCCCTTATTATGCATAAAAATATACGATCACGGTTAACCATCTAACACGGAGGATTCAGATAAAAGAGCAAACGTAAGGCATGTAGAACAGAAATGGCATAAGTATAATGCGACGGGATGACGCTTAAAAAAGTGCATACGTTTCTATGGTACAACTAAAATAGCAATATGCAACGACAACATAGGTGCCAGTCCCCTGTCACGCCACAAAAAGGGATAACTCCACAATCACTGAAGCTAGATCAAAACTGGAATATTATAGTCCAGAGGCAAGCAGTGCAAAGCACAGATCAAATGGCGTTCTATCACCTAGAACAGCAAATTCACCTGCGCGTGAGAAAACTCTACAGCATTGACAGTAGGAGGGGAAAATATATGCTCACCACTTGCCTGCAAATGTTTGGGTGCACACAAAGTAATGATGTGTACCTCGTAATGTCTTTCAAAATAATTTTAATGAGTCGCCTTTATGCATGTGATAGCTAGCAATCGGTTTAGGCACATAATAAGAAATCAGCTACAAAAAGCTAAACCTTCTAGAGGCTGCCATGTGTACAAATCTAACTCAAAATTATCATTCTGAAGGATATTCCAAGGTACAAAAAGTATTACCACCGTTCGCAAAAACAACTTGAACCGTCCTTGGTTGGAGATACGTACCTTATCTTTTCCTCAATTTATCTCGTCTAACTTTGATTATTCTCCGACCTGACTTATCGCCACCTCCGGTTCCCAAGGAGAAGCTGCTCCCTCCCGGAGAAACCCCTAGACCACCCGCATCTTGAAATGGGAATGGGTTCTGGGCAACTGAACTCTGCTGACTGCTGAATTGAAAGACAGGTAATCCAACAGAGGAGGTAGTGGGAGTATCAAATGCCAGAGGAGCAGGTGAAACACCCGGTTGGCCAAACACAGAAACTGCATCCTGCTTAGGGCTATCATCAGCCATCCTGTCCTCCACATTCATCTGATCACTTGCAGGAGATCCTGAACTCGAAGGGAGCAAAGGGATCGTACTGCTAGCTGAAGTGAATGGAAAGACCGTAGGTAAGGATGAGTTGGATGAAAAAGGTGAACTGCTTGAAGCAGCAGATGGTGTGAATGTGAACCCAGTAGCTGAGGGTGGAATAGAACTGATATTAGTGTTGAAAATGGATGGTCTGGATGGTGTTGAAGTCGAGGTGAACAAATTTGTGCTCATATTTGGTGCAGAGGAAGTGTTGGTGCCAGAGCTGGAAGCAGCAGCAGCAGGTGAGGAAGAAAAGCTAAAGCCAGAGTTAAGAAGCCCAGATGCTGAAGATGCTGAGCCCAATGGAGCAGAAAATTGATTTTCTGAGATTTGTGGTAACTGTAGAACTCCACTTCCAGATTGAGCTGGCTGAGTCGTTAAAGCAAAAGCTGTTTGAGAACAATTATTAGCAAAAGAACTTGAGCCAGTAGATTGTGCAGGAGCACTGTAACCGAAAATGCTGTTTTCTGTTCTTGAAAAGGTGAATGATGGTGCAATAGCAGATTGAGAGCCGGATGTGCTTGTAAAGAGAGTTGACACAGCTGGAGCACTTGAAATTATAGATGGTGCTGCTGAGGAAGAACCATTTTCCAAGCTTGATAATACAGTACTACCACTGTTTGAGAATGTAGATGCACCCAGAGTTGAGCCAGCATCTACAGCAAAGGCTAGTGGCGAAGCAGCTGTTTGAGAAGCCATAGAAGTACTAGAGCCAAAATGAAACGAGGGATTTGCAGAAAATAAGGGAGCTGCAAGAGAGGCTGACAGACTGGTGGGAGTGGTAGAGGTCATTGTGCTAGCAGAGAAAACCAACTTGGGAGGTTCCGGATTAGGTGATCCAACAGGGAATAAAGACACAGTTAAGTTTGATGATGAATGCACGGAACCATTGCTTAAGTTTGGAGTGGCAGAAGCACCAAAAGCAAAAACAGGAGGGTTGTTTGATGTCAGTACTCCAGAAGAAATAGCATTTTCAGATGATTTTGAAAGATCAATTGTTGATATTCCTGACGAGACAGCAGTATTTGCTGATTTTGATGGATCATTTGTTGGTTCTGCACCACTGCATCAGAGAAAAACCAAAAATTTTAAAAGATCACAAGATTCCACAAGAGCTTTTGGGAGATAGTGAAGAAACAGAAATGCAGCTAAATCCCGTCAATGATCAACAAGATAATAATGATCAACAAGAACAAATAGGGCTCAAATTCAAGATTCACGAATGCAAAAGGACTATCGTATCCTAAAGTGCAGATCTAATGGAGTTCTTTTACAGGAAGTGCAAGATCATTCATACAGCCATTCTTCACAAGAAAGAACTTCATTTTGACAGCAGCAGTCATGTTGCATTGCAAAGACCTACTTATAAAGAATTGATTTGAGATGATCAGGGATTGCCTCACCTGACAGTTGCTGCTAAAGGGAAAGAAATCGGCAAAAGAAAAGGTTTTCTGGCTCAAAGGAAACTGGTTCCTTCAACTTTTCATACATAACATCATATAACAGAGAACAAACAAAGAACACAGAGATTAAATAAAGGCCTTTATGTTTTGTTACTCAAAAGTAATGCTAATGATCAAGAACTCCTGAAAGATGGAAAGAGAACTTCAAAACTTCTATATCTAAACTAAACATCTCAAATTGAAATTAGATACCTATTGCCACAATGGAGCCAAATGAATCAATGCTAAACTAAGCTATTAAAGCTGAAATATTGCTCAATCAAGTTGATGTACAAAGTCATAATTTTCAGAAAAAGAAGATTTACGAGTGAAAAGATTAATATCCTCACTCTGCAACTTCTGACTTAATGAGCATATTTAATGAATATGATGAAACTACACTGACGATACAAATATGGTCCTTACCTCACACCATCTTTTACTAGAGCAGTTGCCGTTGACAACATAGGTGTATGAGATTCCTTGCAGCCAAAGGTAAATGTGGGAGCGGGAGTGGGAGTTTGTTCCTTCTTTGTAGGTGATGTATCAGGTAAAGGTGCTGAAATAGTACCTAATTGAGGTGGCGGAGTGCTATTAGCTGGTCCAAAAGAGAATGTAAACCCAGTACTATTATTAGAAAAAGGAGGTATTGCTGCCATTTTATCTGTATTCCTGGAAACATTCAAGCTAGATGAAGGCCCACTTTCCAAAGAAGATATCAGAGGTCTATCACCATCTCTTTCAGGATTCTCAGCCTTGTCGAGCTCCACAAAATCCTTAAAAATAATGAGAAGAATCGAATTCAGTCTAAAAGAAAATTGTTCTCAGTAACTTAATTAGCGACCATATCTATTCAGAAGCTTCTAATTTCTTAAGTATACAGTGTAATAATAGTACCTCGGGTGCAATCATCCGAAATCCTTGCTTCCCTCGTAGAGGAACAGGAACAGAATCTGAACAGACATCAAAAGCAGACTTGCCAGATGTGGTGGTTGAGACAGATTTAACAATCTCCTGGATGCTATTGCTTCCATATGGTAATTTAACTCCTGATGTAGAAGGTTTCGCAATATCCTCTTCTATGACTTGCTTTTGAGATAGAGTATTTCTTGTGACAGGAGAGCTATTGGTAGTAACTTCCCAATTACTAGCTTGTCCTACCTTGAATGGTGATTTGTCTCTGGTAATGCACTCTGTTTCAGATCGTTTATCCTTTGGAGAAGGCATTAGTTTATCAAGTTGGTTCAGTATTTTCATGGCCATCTTAGTCGACTGAGGAGCAATAGGAGTAACACTATCGTTATATACTTCATCTTCATATTCCTTGTTCTTCCCTTTCATTGTACTATAATTCAGATTATCCAGGCCAAAAGGCTTTGGAAGCGACGCAGAACATTGGATAACATCTTTGTCACTTGTGCTTGTGCTTGTGCTAATAAGAAGATTTCCATGATGGCTAGGGCGTGGTTCCCTTGCAGGAGATAACATGTTAGACTTATGTCTTATCCTGCGTATGGAACTAATGGAACCAATTTCGCTATCCAAGACAGAACTTATTCGTTTCAAGACCTGCCAGATGATATTAGAAGCTACAGTTACAAGATGCTTCACTACTCAGCAAAATGAATTAACGATATATGACATTTCAAATACTCCACACTCACAGTTACGAGAAATTCACTCGTAGAAGGATGAAAGATATTTGCCTATATCAATGGACCAACAATTGGTTTACCACTACATTGTTGGAATTTAAGATGCATCCAGTGGAAAGAAAAAAAATGCATGGACTGTCTGGTAATGCATACCACTATATTTAGATAACAGGACTAAGTCTGTTATTGTCACAAGAAAACATACATATAGTGTGCGTACATAAATTTTAATGCTATATATAAGCTCACTAACGCACATGAGATTTTAAATGCTTAATTTTGAGCTAGAAATCAACTGGAACATAACACTAGAATTAAAGAAACAAAGCATGTGACCTATGTATATAGTCTAAAAGAAAAAAGGTACTCTAAAATAACTCTGCAAATAAATTCACAACGACTGAGACTTAATGCTTGAGCTACCTGCCTGCGACCGGAATATATGTTGGCTGTTGGGGTGTGATAAGATGTCAAGGAGAATGGGTTAACCTCCTCAGAAGATCCTATACCCTGTAACATCATAATGGAAATTCTTAGTTGGAACAGATATGCACAAAAATACACATACAATTAATCAAAGTAAGAACATTAGGATAATTATCTCTCTAACTGCAGAGAAATTTAACAGAGATTGACTGGACCTTAAAATGTGGAGATTGCGCCATTTTATATATTGCTGATCTCCCTCGAGGTCTTGGAGTCACATAGCCACTTTCGGGTAGTCTAGAAAAATGGACTGTAGAGCTTGAAGCGAACGACAGTCCAGATGGTTTCGTTGCATGAACTGCACTACTTGGCACTGCCTTGTCCTTCAGATGGACTCGGCTCTGCAATCTTAGTGCCGAATGGAATACATTTGAAGACCTAGAACCCATATATGCTTTTGCAAGCTCTGCAGGTGAAGCAATTTCATCCTCAGGAATCTGAAATTTTTGACATAAAAATAAGAAATGAGAGTGAATACAAAGCGTATAAGCAAAATTATATCAGCAACTATATGTAGAAACATTTTTATGATTTTCACACCATTGATGCACTGATTTTGAACAATACTGATTCTGATTTACACAAGGAAACTATACATGAAATGAGATACAAGCAAATACTACAGAATACTAAACAGTAATAATCAATTTCACATAATAGGAATGTAAGTGCAGAATTTACATCTCAGATATCTTAATGATAACTTAGAGAAAAGTCCTCGATTTTGAGGATACTAGAAAATAATAAATAAGCCAAAAAAAACGGTAGCACATAAACATTTAGCAATATTCTATCTGCTATAAGAGTGTCAGCAGTAGAAGTATAGAGCTTTAAACAGGATACATTGAGTTGTTGTAAAGTGGGCTAGCAAACAATTGGATTGATAACTTACAGTTACATGCCCAACAGCATTTGGCAAATTCTCGTCTGTTCTAGAGGTTCCCACTCCCTTTTCTCTTGCTGGCACATTTATTTCACAATTTTTCTCGTTATTAATAGCTGGCTTTGACAAATTAGGTTCAACAGTTCTTGAAAGCAGCAATTCTTTCAATTGATCAAACTCAGCCCTGTATAGTACCAGTATATTATTAGAGATGCAGTTGGCAATGACAAACAAAATAATCTGAAAAATAGAATGACAGAAGTCACAAACGAAATGAAAAAAAAGGGCCTACAAGAAGAGCCATAAGGAGACAAGGGAAAGATATGTTCACCACTAGCGGCATCTACTATAATTATGATACTCGTAAGATACTTGATAGGAACAGAAAGCCAAGAAGGTAGAATCATCAATGTTTTATAGCTGTAAGAAAATAAATCAGGTGAATTGAGAACCAAGGATACATGCAGATGGCTTCCATATAAAGCAAAGAAGGATGAAAAGATACAGCTGAATTAAAATTAAAAGATATATTTATGCAGCTAGCTTCTGGGATAAGAGATAAGGATCGGAATTTTCGTGCCCGACAACAATACATGCACACTGTTCACTGGTGAACTCTTATAATCCATATTTTGCAGTTATAAATATAAAAAAAAGGATGCATTGAAAATTAAAAATATATTTATGCAAATAGTTTCTGTATATGAATAAATAACTGAAGTAAGATGCAAGCTAAAAAGAAACTTTCAGCACCAATGGCAATAAATGCATATCATTCACTGGTAAACTTTTATAACTTGAAGCACTCGGTCAAGTCAAGAGTGAAAAGGAAGGAGAATGCGAGAAGATTGGCCTGCAATGCCAAGCTTTTATGGATCCCAGAGTAATTAGAAGGTCAAATGCCACGGTGAAAAGAAAGAAGATATGAGGACCATTAGTAGGTTCTCCATACTTCATGGTAACTTCTTTTTGCTTTCTTTGGCCAACTGCTAGGTTCCATCAAATACTTTCATGCCCATTAGGGATCTCAATACAGTAGCCAGGAGTCAAATAAAGATTTCTATCAGAGCATTAATAAATTTCACAGTTAATTAATTTATGCCAGAAGATTCAGAGTCTGATAATTTAGAAAACCAGCAGATACTTTCTTTGTGAATGTCTTCTGCTTCAGTAGTTGTTCTAGTTCAGATATACCCTTGTCATCAGGACATTTTGTTGGATCCGTATGTTCAAGTACACCCTTGTCAAGAGGACGTTTTGTTGAAACAGTACCAGCATCCAATATTTCAGTTGATGGATTCTGCATATCACAACCCAATCAGCATTAAACAAATAGCCAATAGAAAACTTACAGGATTATGCTCTTGGCAGAAGGCTTTACATTTAGTGAAGACAATAAATAAATAAATAAATAAAAAGGTAGCCAAACAAAAAAAATAGCACTTTACAGTGGTGTAGGAGACTATTCACTTTCTACATAAAGTACCTCCTACATAAAGCATGTCGAGATCGCATTAGGAGCCAGAAGCAGTAGTCGAACATTCCTAGTTTTTGACTAATCCGTCCATCAAAATGGATTATTTCTATAATTTAAACCTCGCACAGTCCTAGGAATCTGATTCCTTGTAGGGTTTCTCAATTCAAACTCACTCCTTTTAACAAAAATTTACGACCTGGTAAATGTGCTTCTGCTTTTAACATAGTCAAGTCAAGCTATTACATAGGTGCATGGGTAGCTATGTGGGTGCATCCAATACTGCAATAAACTACACAGGAAAAACACCTAAAGGAAAACAGTATAGCCCAGTGAAAACCATATTGCAAGCATGTCAAAATTCTGCCAGCAGTATTATTCTATACCATCCAAGCTAGAAATCTAGAATATGATCAGCATTACATAAGAGGGCAAGAATAAAATTGCATATTCATCACAGCATAGTGAACTATCCAGAAATTCTCATAAAATTAGAGAAAGGGATATGTATCAAACATAGAATTTAAAATATGAATGCACACACAAATCAACACAATTTAATGTTTTGATACTCACAATGCAAGTAACTTCAGGAAGTTCTCTGGATTCAAGCTTTCCCTCTGCGAACATAATGGACCGATCGAAATATGGTTAAATCAAGAAAAAGATGTTATCCCAGGAAATTCAGCCAACAAAATGGGAGTACATGTCAGCAACTGAGTTGCCGAATGAAGAGCATATACCAAGTTAAAGGGTAGAAAATACACAAAACAGAGTAGGAAATATTACCTGTGACATAAATACATGTAAGGATACAGAATAATTTCCGTTTTTATATGAACGCAAAATAAATAGCCGTTTTTAGCAGCAAAAAGGTAATTCAATGTACCGACACAAAATACATTATTCATCAAGGAGAATATCTTACACCCGAGATCACGAATTGAAAAGCTAAACTAACATGCATTAGTGAATAGTAATCAAGAAAGTGGGAGCACCGGCCAGTCTAAGCTATCATTCCAGCGTGAATATATTCGCAACAAGCAGCTAAAACCTTACCAATCAAGAAGAAAACGAACGAACATTGGTGTGATTGTGAAGGCCTTGTACCTAATGCTACAAAGATTGTTCCTTTTACAAAATACTACCCAATAATGCTATCCTATGTTCATTGACCTAACCCGGAAATATTTCCAGAAACAAGCAAATGAACAATGACGTCTTTTTATCAAATATTTATCATTCACCAATCACAGAATTCAAGAATGCCGATAAGGAACACCAAAGATCACGAAAGCAACCCTAATCCACCAAAACCCTAATCCGAGCCAAATTGAAGGAGAACAAAAAAGGGTAACCAACAATGATAAATCCAAGAAATTGAGAAGTATGGCAACGAAACCTGGGTGGTTCGTAGGCGGAGGGAGCCGCTTCCGGAAGACGGAGGAGAAGATCCTGGAGGCGCCACCGGTGATGAGGCGCGAGGCGGGGTCGACGAGCTTAGAGAGCCACCCGCTACCTGCGCCGGCGCCGGCGTCGGCGCCGTCGGGGACGACCCTGGTATCGCGCGCCGCCACCGGAGGCCGATCGTACGGCGTCGCCGCCGCGGCCCTCGGCTGCCGCCTCCGGATCTTGCCCCCGATCCCGCCTTCGTACGCCGGAGCCGCCATGGGCGGACCCAATTGAAGCTACAAGAAAGAAGGATCGAAATAATGGAGAGAGCGAGCGAGAGAGAGAGAGAGAGAGAGAGAGAGAGAGAGAGGGGGGGGGGGAGTGGGAAAGGAGGGGAGAGGGAGAAGTAACGAGTGGGAGGGGACGATCGCGAAACTGCGTATGTATGTATGTATGCTCACCCCCGCCGTACATATAGTGTATCGCGTATCTTTATACGTATATATACTCAGGGTCTCTAACTCCACCGCCTAATAACCGTAATGTTACACGTGTATGAAGATAATAAGTGGGCCGTGTATAGTTTCACCTATCATGCTATCGAGTCTCATTTTAAAGTCAATTCTGCGGTGACCATAAGATGACTCTTTTATTATTTACCGTTATATTGCGGTGCGGTGGGTCTAGTCACCGCCACACAGTGTTGTTACCTCCTTCGAATACAGCTTCATCCGCCAACCTCTGTCTGCCACGTGGACAATCCACGAAAACCCGGTCGATAGAATCCGACGGTTGGGGTCATTGATCGACTGGCGATCGTACGGCCAGGGTTTGTTCGAGGATGGAAATCGTAGAATGGTGTGTGGGGCCCATGGCGGAGTTGCACTTGGACGAGTGGGCGGGAGCTTTTCCACCTGCGATCTCCGCTGTCGAACGCTCCTCCGTTGATTTTTTTTTAAAAAATAAATAAATAAATAAAAATGTGTGGAAGTCGCCCACCCGGAAACAAAATATATTTTTTTGAATATTAGGCGAAGTGGCGGGGTCCGAAAATTTGCGTGACCCCGCCTATCCTGATTGGAAAATAATATTTGTATATATTTGTATCTTTTTAAAAATTTAGATTTTTTAGAATTTAGAGGAATAAAAAAAATTAATAAGACTATAATTTAAATTCTATCTAGAGACGATCCACATTATTCAGACCGAAACAGTCTAGAGGCCCAATTCACATTCCGGCCTTGCCGTCCTGGGCTGGATGCAAGCAACCATCCGGCCCAGCACGGCCCCTTGGCGCGGAAGGTCCGGTCGGGACCGGGCCGTGCTGGGCTCCGGGTTAACCCCTTAAAATTTTTATTCTTTTATTTTTTTAAAAAGATAAAAATTTTAAACTATGATCAAAGAAGTATTTCTATTTAAATCTATATTTTGATGGAAGATTTTGAAATTTATAAATATTTAAATTTTTTTAAAATATTATAAATTATTTTAGTTTTATTTTAAATATAAATTTAAGTGAGTTGAGCTTGGGGTCCGAGCCATGTTGGCCTGGTCGGCATAGGACAAGGGGCATGCCGTGCCGTGCCGTGCCGTGCCGGGCCGCCAGCCTGCCTGCCCTTGGCCTGACACAGCCCAAGCCTGTTAGGTGTCGGGCCGCGCTGGGCCATCGAACCAAAATATTGAGGCCCAGCACGGCCTGAACTATCGGGCCGAGCCAACCCAACACTGCAGCCCGGCTTGAGACCATGCCGAGCAGCTACACAAAATTTAGGATATATATATATATATATATATATATATATATATATATATATATATATATTACACTATATTATAGGTGCACACGTAATGTCAATGTTTTTTTTTTTTTTTTTGAGAGAGATAGGTAAAGACGCTAAACCGTTTATTTTATTTAGAAATAAATTTAGCTAGAAACGTGAATCAACTAGGAATCGAACTCGGGTCTCGGATACCAACCACCAAACCCTTTGCCACTTCTCTAGGGACGGTTGGTGTGATGTCGATGTTGTCGGTACATTATGTTAGTATTTATTTAATTTTTGAAGTGATTTAAATTTTTCTTTTAGTTTATAAGTTTTCTGGACGGTGGTCTATATACGAGTTTAATCCCACATTGAATATTGTGCTCAAAAGTCGGGCAGATGGTGTGTATAGTTTTGACTACTGAGTTTACCTTATCTTTTCTTCTTCTATACAATATATACATATAGGAGAAAATAATGTATTTTCAAAAGAGAAATTTAGTTATTTTTATTTAAGATTATTTAAAAGTAATTTTATAAAAAAATAGAAAGATTTTTCAACATATGAGATATCATATGTATTGGAAACGTGAATGAATTATTCCCAATTTTTTCCCGTCAATCTTTGCAATAGTATCAACAAATCTACTATATTAGACGGAAGCTAACAATTCTATAAAACTTTCAAAATCAATTAAAAAAAAAAAACCTCTATCAAATTGTTTCAACTATTTTCTAGCTATTTTTAAGCCCTTTTTTTTTAACAAAATAAGCTGAATATATGCTTATACTATTTGCAATGCGTATTTCTCAAAAGAGCTGATAGCTTTTATTTTACCCGTCAATCTTTGCAATAAAACTTTCAAATTATTTTAAAAACGGGAAGCTATCAATTCTATAAAACTAAAAAAATCAATTAAAAAAAAACTTTTTTTTTAATTGTTTCAACTATTTTCTAGCTATTATATTTAATTTTTTGTATTTCTCAAAAGCTATTTTTATTTTTATTTTTTTAACAAACCGTCAATTACTTTTATTTAGGCTTTTATAGCTTGCAATGAGAAAAACGCTAAAAAATATATTATTTGTCTATGTAATATTAATTACGTTCGAATAAAATATGTAATTTGTACTTATATATATTTGTGATCCTATGCTTTTTCACAGAGCTCAATACCAAAGTACCAAACTAAGCCTTGGAGATTTATAATTTGTATTCTTATAAAGATCAACAAGAAAGGGTAATTTAAGTGAAAGTCGGTGGCCATGGGAATTCGTTGCAGTATTTGGGCTCGACCACAAGAAGTCGGCGGCCAAACGCAAAATGAAGCGGAAGCGTGTTTAAGCCGAAGCAAATGACACGCGTGAAGTGCCGATGCTTCGAGATCCTTCCATATATATATATATGTAAACATCCTACGCTCTTCTTCTGCGAAGGATTGCGCTCCAAGAAAAAAAAACACCGATCAGGAGAGAGAGCGAGGGAGAGATGGGGTGGAAGTGGGTGGACGATGAGGAGCCCTCGAAGATCGTCTCCTCGGGGAGAGGTTTCGGTGATGTGGGAGAGGTCGTAAACCCTAACCCTAGGTCGAGGGAGGAGGATCGTTGCTCGACGAGGAGGGTAGTTCGATCGATGTGTAGGACGGAGGAGGTGGAGCCAGGGAGGTTCATCAAGAAGTGCGAGAGGACCCAGGAAACCCTCAGAGATTGCATCGGAAGGTAAATTGATCCCGTCCTATTCGTAATCTGTACCAAAGTTTCGTTGATTTCTATCTCCCGGTGTAAATTTGGTGGTTAACACCCAAATATGTCGTTTCTCAATTTTACTTTATTGGTTTACGCACGCTTCTGATTAAGCTACAGGAACTCATGATGCAGTAGTTAGTATATAAATTTGGGATTGCATGTGTGTGCAAACCTAATTTGGGGCACAAACAATGATGATGATGCCAATCTCTTGAGGCTTGAAGTGTTCGGTAATCGTTTTTATCTACAATTGTGTGGAATCATGCATTTCGCAAAATAGATATGCAAATCGATTGGTGTCTTTACACGTTGCTTAATTATTCAAATCACCGATTCGGATGAATTGGGGATCAGAATTCATGAATTTATTTATTTGAAAATGTTTGTTAGTGTGATTTGAATTTATTTTCCATGGTTTGGGGCTGATTTTGTAAGTACGAGTAAATTGGTTGGTTTGAAATCTGATTTGAGATTTGTGTTTCTCGCACATATGAAAGGTTATATCCCTCTATAATTTCCTTATAGATGATATTTTCAATCCATATAAATATCTCAATATTTGTGTCTAATATACTTATCACATTGTATTCATGCCATATGTAAATTTCACAATGATGGATTAAATTCGTACTTAAGTATTCACTTTATTCCATATATTTTTCTGCCAGTTTTTATACAAATGTGTTTTATTGGCCGTGTTGTTGGCGGTTTTACAAATACAGTTTCAGAATTTTTACTGACTGGTTCATGTTTTTTTTGTATCTGAACTAATTATTATCCAAATTAAGATCAAATGTGTATATGACTAATAACTTCTTCAGGTCCCTTTTAGGATACATCAATGTGTTGATGGTGTCTGAGTAGTGGGTAATTTACATTTGGGTAGGTAAGGTTATATGTTGTTTTAGCTTCACGATGCGTCGATGTCTGTGTTGCCAAGGAGACTTCTTTTAGTTTTCTTTTCATCTAAAAGCAGGAGAAGAATTTAGATTTCGACTTGGTGATTGTCTTCATATTGGTTATTAGATCTGAAACTTCATTAGTGAGTCTGGTATAAATTGTTATTTTATAACTGACGTCTTGGCTTGCTTAGGCGGAACTGATCTCTTTTGTTGAATTTGATAGGTCGTACCCAGAAATCCTGTCCGTGAGTGAGCTTCTTTCGTATCTAGCTTTATAATCAACTAAAAAGCATTGATGGAAATAGGCAGGCGCAGACTTTCCAGCCTTTGTTGAGGTTGTTGAAATATATGCAAACTCAAAAACTTTTATGCACACATAAGGCTTTCTTATCTATAACTTTGCATCTCCGATGTGGACTAATACATGTCACATTTTGTTTCTTTTACTCCCCACCTAAGTCCTGCCATTTTCACCCTATACTCCCCTCCTAAGCCTTGCCATTTTCACCCTCACCGAAGGAGAAGTTCTTCATAATTTGCCCGTAGCCTGCTTTAATCAATCATCGATTCCAAGAAATGTTGTTCATGATCCCCATGCGGGGGGGCATCATGTATGCATGTGGGCTAGGCTTTTTTTGATATTAATGCACCCTAAATTTTAGGGTTGGAGCAAACATTGTTACTGTACTCGAGTGCGTGTGTAGAATATGGAGTGCCAGTAATTAAGTTCTGGATATCGTATATATTCAACATAAAGAATTAGTGCAGGCATGGTAGTCTTCAAATTTTAGATTTGCTAGATTTGGCAATATTTTGTTAATCTTTTTAAAGCAAATGTTTTACCTCCTTAGACACGCTGAATTTGTCTCATGTAATTAACATTCATCTGTTGTATTGGACTTTCGACTGTGTGAAGTGTCTCAGAAATTACAGACTTTCTTGTTGGATTTTTCTGCAGTGGTTTTATTTGCGTATGGTGATATTTTGGGGCTTTGTGATTAGGTGTGACCTTAAGTAGTTCATTATTCGACTAAATTGGTTTTACCCTTTTATCCTATTAAGCAATATGCGGAGCTCTTAATAATTGGTGCAGTTTTATCATGGCTTATTGTTTATTTTGTATCAAGCCTTGCGATTATGTTGTACAGATGTGGGCTTATGACTTTTAGTGCTTTGCTTTTCCTTTAGCTGCTAAAATAGTTCTATGTGATATATGAGAGGAGTGGTTTTTCATATGATACATAGAATGATAAACCCATTATTCATCAGCTTGTTGTTTGGACCACACAACTATCGGTTTTCTTTGTAATTATATGCAACCCCAGTACTTTGCCTAGTAGTTTGTCGTATATTGAACTATGCAGTTTCCCGCTATCTGCCTTATTCATTTTTTAAAAAGAACTTGACTAGAAATGTGAAGCTTTTTTTTTTTTTGTGCGGAGAGAAATATAGCATGCCTATTCATTTCAATCATTTTTTTAAGAAAGAACTCAGTTAGAAATATAAAGCAATTAGGTTTTGAACTTGGGACCTCATATATCAATTATCAAATCCTTATATATCAATTATCAAATCCTTATCAGTGAATTATGCTAAGTATGGTCAGTTATGCTCAGACCAGCATTATTTGTAGGATTATGACATTTCTTCTTACTTTTCTTTCATTTTTAAGTAGTTTTCATTTTATTTTACTTTGTATTCGTCTCAACTGCTACGACACACTCTGATTGCCGTGATCCTTGTTCTTTTTGTACTCAATAGATTATACTTCCTCTTTCAGGCCTGCAGAAGTGGTGGAATCAGAAACGGAGCACTCCGAAGAAGATGTCACAGATGAAGTGAAAAGAGGCTCATTCTCTTTGGAGGCTCCAACCATCGTACCTTTCCCCTTTCCCGGACTTCAAAGCGACATCGAAGCTCTCGAACGAGGCTTCTTCGGTGGTTTGAGTAACTTCCTAGAGGAAGCTGAGCGGATGACGAGCGGATTCTTCAAATCTTTCGGAGTCCCCTCATCCGGCGAAAGGGAAACATCACCTTTCGGTCGACGGAGACAACTCGAGAAAGAAAACCCTACGAATCCGACCGCGCCAGAGTCGTCACCTTATTCAGAATTCGCTAGCCAGGTTAGAGAAGTATGAAAAAGTGCTCTTTCTACCGCCCTGGGTTGTATTTACACATTTGGGGGACTCGGAAGCTCTTGGCCTTTGGTTTCTTTCATTGAACTAGCAGTTTTTATCTGAAGTACCCAATGTTTGGTTTGTATTATTCCCACCATATGCAACTGACCTGTAGCAGTTTAATCGTGGCGGGACCCTTCTTTTCTTTGATCTGCCTCTTATCTGATCCGATCTGCTAAAAAACTGTTATTTTCGGTAAAATATAGAATGGAAATGAATTTGTTTCGCATCTGTACCTGTCCAGCAAGGAAACGGGGCAGAAGGTGGGAGGCCCGGATCCAGAGCCTCCGGATCCGCACCATTTGCATCCTTGGCCCCACCTGGTGCATCCTATTTCGTCGTTTTGAATAAGAGAGAGAGAGAGAGAGAGAGAGAGGTTCAAGTCGCAGCATCAATTAGAACGTGAGGAAGTGTATTCCTCCTCTCTTGCAGGACACAGGTATCAGGTGGCTGAGGTGGTGGGGTATTGACCAAGTCGATGAATAGAAAACCATTCCGTAAAATAGATTTAAAGAAAGAAAAGAAGGAAAAACGTGATGGTGGTTGGGACTTTGTTGTTTGAGCATTTGTGATGGAACACTAGTTAACTTGAATCTTTTTCGTCTTGTGATACTAATATGAAGCATTGTGAGTTTTTGGAGTTTGAATTTAAAACGATAGCCTTTGATTTAATTTTTCCTATCAACACCAAGCTCTCTTGAGCAATTGTATTTTCTCGCGTTCAAAATTATTCTCAAAAAAAATTTTAAAAAAAAAGTTTTGCGAGGGCGTTGATGTATCTACTTTATTTCAGCTATAAAACCTACGCGTGCGTGGAACACATTGTGAGGTTCCGTAAACCCCCAACTACACATCGTTTTATCATTAAAGGTTACACTGCTCGAACGTTCGAAAACGAAATTTCAAGCCACTGGGTGAAAAGGAATAATCTGCATGGATCCCATTTTTTCCTTCTTTTCCAGGACAATCTAGCTCTGTAACTTCAACTATGTATATGTTTGACACTGTTATAATCTCGCTTTAATGAATTATTAATATGTTAGTAAATTTATGTCATATTTTTGGACCATTCCACTGAACTAATTAAAATCATTCATATTATAAGTGCTAATGCATCGATAATATATATAGAGAGAGAGAGAGAGAGAGAGAAAGAGAGAGAGAGAGAGAGAGAGTTTTATACTCTTATGAGTACGATGGTTCTCATACTCATAAATTATTTTGGATGATAGAACTTTCGAATTGACGATCGACATCGTTAAACGTTATCTAAATCATTTAAAACGTTTAGAAATTAAATTTTATAATTTTTCCACATCATTTACCTTACGATCAAAATGTCACAAAATTGATAATTTTTAACGACTGGTATGGAATATTTACTAGTTTAACGGTTTAAAAGAATCAAAATCGTTTGAATTTTTGATAGAAAATTCTATACACTATATAGATAAAGATCAATAACTCTGATCTTAAATTGAAGGATCTGATCATCTATTTTTAAGACATCATTTGATTTTGACCGTTCATTTTATACCCGCTCGATGAACTTTATTATGATTTCAAAAAATTACAAAATTTATTTCTAGAAGTTTCAAATACTCTAGATTATATTTAACGGAATGGACCGTCGATTTGGAGGCTTCATCATTGAAAACAACTTATGAGTACGAAGTGCTCTATACTCATAAGAGTATAGCAGCCCTAACCTCTCTCTCTCTCTCTCTCTCTCTATATATATATATATATATATATATATATATATATATAACTAGACTACTTATCTTATTAATAGCACAAAGTTATTGGTGCTATCAAGTTTTTGGCCATTGGATTGAGATATATGCGGTTTGGATGATGTGGGTTCATTTAGATGATGTGGATTTTCTAGGGTTAAGTGGGTGATTGGTTGAATAGTATGATCTAACGGGTGAAAATCATCTAAGAGGTGGTGGATCTAACGGCGGAAAACTTGGTAGAAGAAATACTTCGCGTCTTATTGATAGCATAAATAGGACTTTAGCAGAAATTTTAAATGTCTATATTTTTTAATAATATTGGACTTGATTTATGTACCATTCATGATTTGTCGAGGATAAGAAGAATACTTTCGGCGCACCCTATTATAAGGTATATATTTTACGCTGCATCACTTATAAGGGTTTTAATTTTTTTTTTTGAATATTTTACATTAAAAATAATTAATAAGATTAGTGAATAAATATGGGTCATTGATTGCCTGGTTTTTAAACTTTTATACTAATTTACAGGTATTATAATAAAGGTAATATTACTTAGAGAGGATAAAATAGGTTGATCAAAGTATTTTTGTTTCACTATTTTCTCCTTTATGGCAATATTATCCTGAGAATGATTCCTTGGGCACTCACGCAAGTAGCCATCAAAAACTGACATGTGAAAGGCTTTTTCTTCTTCTTTTTCCCTTTCACTCCACAAAGTAAACCAATTTGGTAAAAAGGACAAGAACAAAGGTCCATTAATTATTTTGTCTAAATTAATTAACTATCTTCTAATGAACCGACCGTCCTGGCCATGGTTTGTAGAGCTTAATTCCTGCCATTGCATTTGCAAATTCAAGTTTCTCTAATCCTAACATTTACATTTTCAAATTAACTTTATTTCTAAATAAAATAAACGAAGCAGATAGCATGCTATATACCTTTCTCTCTCTCAAAAAAAAAAAAAAAAAAAAAAAAACTAATTTTTAAAATTCCACTTAAAGCAAAATTAATAAAGTCTTAGAGGGTCCATTCCAAATTAGGCATTTTGAGGGACACTTTCATAACATTTTTTTATTTTATTTTATTTTATTTTGTTTTAAATTTCATAAATATCTTTCCTTGTTGGTGATATGCTGGGTAGGTCCTGTTAGTTGTGGTAGCAACTGGCAAGAGAAAATGGTGAGTAATGGTGTGGTGGGTGGTCCCCACTCCCCACATTACGCGATTAGCGATTTTTAGTGTTAGGGTTAGGGTTAGGGTTAGGATAGAAAATTACAATTTTTTGGATCAAGCAACGACTCCGCAGTTTACGCAGCCGGCCATGGCCGGATCATTCAAATTAATTTGATTCTCATGAAGATTTAATTTTGTTTCGGCGCAACGTATTTTAATCTGTTTGTTTCACAGCAAATGCAGGTGCGAAGAACTAGTTTGATCAGAGATTATCAATTTGTTTATTTAAATTGCTGTAAAAAAATTGATGTATCATCTTAATTATTAATTACATTACTAATTTTACTAGTTTCTCATTATTTAATCAATTAAATTAAATTATGAGTTTTGACTTAAAAATTATAATAATATATTAAAGTTTAAAAACCAAAAGTGGAATTTACCTTAATTTTGAAGTTCAGATGTAATAACTTTTTTAGGGTTTACCGACCGTCCGTCCCGTTCCTGACGCAAGTGGCAAAAGGGCTTCTGATTAATACCCGAGATCTAAGTTCGAATCCTAGTTGATTCACATTTCCAGCTAAGTTTATTTGTAAATGAAATAAACAAAGCGAGTAGTATGCTATTTTTCTCTCTAAAAAAACAAACACTTTTTTAGGGTTTATAAATATTAATGATTTAGAATCTGTAATCAAACGTGAAATGGGAGCTGATTAGTTTACACCAAAATATTTCAACGAGGAATTATTATTAATTACGAGGCAAAATGTGAGCTGTATCTTCATTATCTTTGTATCTTCTAAACATGATTTGAGAAAAATGGGATCGACGTGCCGCACCATGCATTAAAAAAAAAAATCCAAAATGTAATTAAAAATTTTCTTATGCAAACAAACCTTTTTTCCTTTGTTTCTTTTTCAATCAAAGAGTTAAATAGTCACCATTAAATTTAACAAAACTCTTAATATGAAGTTTATAACTTTTAAAGATCATCTATTTCAAAATATATAATCCACAATTGAGGAGTTTTTTCTCCTTTTCTTGATTTGTTTTTACATATTTTTTAGCTTAAAAAACTAGAAAAAGAAAAAAAAAAAAAAAAAACAAAACAAAAAAACAAAAAGAGGATAGATTTATAAGATACCGTTTGGTTCGGGTATAAGCAAGAACTAGCTAATGTTTGAATAAAAATTAGGTTGTTCCTGAGAATAAGAAAAATATTAGATAGTTTTATATAAAAAATGAAGATGTTGGTGGCGATAACCGAGAACTACTATTTTGAATAAAAAATTAATGTTTGAGTATAAAAGGAGGAATAAGGGTCTATTTCTATTCCTATTTTCTGACCAAACGATGTCTTATTACGAGGATAGATTTCGTGTTAGGATCAGTGGGCAAGTTGCGCAAAGAACAATTCTCAGTTTTTATTAATGATTTGTTGGTTCCCCGTCCAAATCCCCAACCGCGTTTCTTTTCCTTTGACTCAGTTATTGCAACGCGCCCGCTCCAACCGCTTAAGTCACCATTATACCCCTCTCCCTCCCCCTCTCTCTCTCTCTGTAGTCTACATCACCACCCCAATAAGTAATAAGAGATAGAGAGATCTCCAGTTTCGATTGACTTGTTGTTGTATAGCTAGTTCCTGGATCGGTTCTTTGTATGATTCTTACATTTGGTGCACACAGCTTAGCATGCAGCTCCATTAATTCTATGATAATTAGAATGGCTGAGCAGCTGAGATCAGTAGTGCCCTGTTGTTTTCAGTGAAAGCTACACACATACATACATACATACATGCATCATCTTCGGTGACATTTATTGAAACACCGAATGGTGAAGAAGAGTTTCAGCGATCGATCGAGCAAACATTAGGATAATCGAATAGCAAAGTATATATATCATATATATATATATATATAGCATGGGGAACACCTGCGTCGGTCCGAGCATCGCGAAGAGCGGCTTCTTCCAGTCGGTTTCCGCCACTCTATGGCGCGCACGGTCGCAGACGGACGCTCTCCCCGCCGCCGCCGATGTTGCCGATCCCCCTATCGCGGTCGCGGTCGAAAACAAGGCTCCTGAGCCCGTCAAGATCCGAAAGGAGGAAGAAGACGACGACGACAATAGAGACGACGACGACAGAGACGTAGCGAAGCAGGCGAAGAAGAATTCGACGGCGGCGGCGGCGGTGAAGCGAGTGGGCAGCGCGGGGTTGCTGGCGGGATCGGTGCTGAAGCGGAGGACGGAGAATGTGAAGGAGGTGTACAGCTTAGGGCGGAAGCTGGGGCAGGGGCAGTTCGGGACGACGTATCTGTGCATGGAGAAGGAGGATGGGAAGGAATACGCGTGCAAGTCGATACTGAAGAGGAAGCTGGCGACGGAGGAGGACGTGGAGGACGTGCGGAGGGAGATTCAGATAATGCACCACCTGTCGGGGCACGCGAACGTGGTGGCGATCGAGGGCGCGTACGAGGACGCGGTGGCGGTGCACCTCGTGATGGAGCTGTGCGCCGGCGGGGAGCTGTTCGACAGGATCGTGCACAAGGGCCACTACACTGAGCGCAAGGCTGCCCAGCTCGCCAGGGTCATCGTCGGCGTCGTCGAGGCCTGCCACTCCCTCGGCGTCATGCACCGCGATCTCAAGCCCGAGAACTTCCTCTTCGCCGACCACTCCGAGGAGGCCCCCCTCAAGGCCATCGACTTCGGCCTCTCCGTCTTCTTCCGCCCCGGTCCGTCTCATGCCCATACATCTCTTCCCTCCCTCCCTTGCTTCGCCAAATTGTATGATATATAGCTAGCTAGTTTTTGTTCATCCTGATTCCATTGATCTGCTAAGGTTTGACTTTCTTGCGAATTCCCTCGATCGGGTTGACTTCTTTGATATGAACATATTTTGTGGATTCAGTATATTTGCCAAGCAAGTCCGAATCAGCTCAACGGATTCTTTGAGCTTGATTGAGCTGAATTTTTCTCTACTCGCAGAGTTTATCGATCGTTTTTAGTCATCGGAGAAAGAAATTGGCTGTGTCCCCAGCATTCAGTGAATGTTACCTGCGGAAAATTACGGTGTTTCATGCCGCCGACTTTTCGCATCAGCATATAATTGAGACATATATTGTTCTTAAAATTGTTTTTTTTTTCCTTGTATGTGTGTTTTTTTCGGTTGCCTAGCTTGTATTTCCCGCGTTTCTTATTAATCTTCACCTGAATCTAATCTTTTGTAAAGCAAATGATTGAAAAATTGAGCTAATCTTATTATTGCAGGAGAAGTTTTCACTGATGTGGTTGGGAGCCCCTACTATGTAGCACCAGAAGTGCTGAGAAAGAAGTATGGTCCAGAAGCAGATGTTTGGAGTGCTGGTGTGATCATCTACATCTTGTTATGCGGAGTCCCCCCATTCTGGGCAGGTGAGAACTTTGCTATTCCTAATTATATAAACCATGTAGCTTTTGATGATCTCAGAATGGTAGTATCATCTCATTGATGACTCTTTTTTTTTTTTTTCTTACAACCAGAGAGCGAACAAGCTATCTTCGAAGAGGTTTTGCACGGCAAACTCGATTTTCAGTCGGAGCCGTGGCCTAGCATCTCAGAGAGCGCGAAAGATCTCGTAAGGAGAATGCTCGTTCGAGACCCGAAGAAGCGTTTGACCGCCCACGAAGTTTTACGTAAGTATCGATCTCTCAGAGTCATGACATGATATATCTTGTCGCCTCGATTTTCTCCTAAACCAGGCGCGAAGATAAGTACACTTCCGTATTGTTTGACGAACGATAATCGCGAATTCAGATCGATTTAACTGCTTCATTTCAATTTCTTTCAGGCCATCCCTGGGTTCAGGTCGGAGGCGTGGCTCCTGACAAGCCACTGGATTCTGCAGTTTTGTCACGATTGAAGCAGTTCTCCGCGATGAACAAGCTCAAAAAGATGGCTTTTAGAGTAAGCCTTATTCTTGCAGTGTTTCATTTCTGCTACGTACAAAAAAATTGGCTTGGTTTTGAGCCCTGCATTTGTTGAGGTTCAATATTAGGACTCGATTATCTTCTTCATCCTGCATTTTGATCCTAGTTCGGCTCTTCTCTTCACACTTGTTCTTGTTTCTAGGTCATCGCCGAGAGCCTATCTGAGGATGAAATTGCTGGCTTAAGAGAGATGTTTAAGATGATAGACACCGACAACAGCGGACAGATCACTTTCGACGAACTCAAGGCCGGATTGCAAAGAGTGGGTGCTAATCTCAAGGAATCGGAAATTTACGCGCTCATGCAAGCGGTGAGTTTTGCGGCACATCATTTCCATATCACAGAGAGAGACTCTCCATTTTATGTTTACAAATCGGTAGAAAACAGTTTGAAGGGGTGTTAACAAATGAAACAATATGCATAGCTGTGCCGGATCTTCTTTTTTAGAAGAATTTGTACTTTGTTTTGAGTTCAAGTAGGCATGTTTTCATCTGCTATCATCTTTGCTGATATGTCTGTCGTATTCTGACGGAAACTGCAGGCTGATGTAGATAACAGCGGAACCATAGATTACGGCGAGTTCATAGCTGCCACTCTACATATGAACAAGATCGAGAAGGAAGACCACTTATTCGCGGCATTCTCATACTTCGACAAGGATGGTAGCGGTTACATAACACAAGACGAGCTGCAGCAAGCGTGCGAAGAGTTCGGTATAGAAGATGTCCGTCTAGAGGAAATGATACGAGAAGTCGACCAAGACAACGTAAATTGCCTCTACTGGAGCTGATTGTAGTAACTTCTAATGAACATAAATCATTCGACTAACCCTTTTAACTTATTTGCGTTCCAGGACGGGCGCATAGATTACAGCGAGTTCGTCGCGATGATGCAGAAAGGGAACACGGGCTTCGGGAAGAAAGGCTTGCAGAGTACTTTCAGTATCGGCTTTAGGGAGGCTTTCAAGCTTGGCTAATCAGTCACTGCAGAGTTTACTCTTTAGTTCTTTTTCTTTTCTTTGTTAAGTTCCTGAGATGTTTCTACTTCATAGGCATTAAATTACATGAGCTGTAAAGATATATGGGCGCTATACCAATGGAAAATATACAACAGTGTAACAGTATGTCAAATGTATGAAGAGTATATGCATGATTTGTACTTTGTTTGAGAAATTAAAGGTGAAGCATGTAGTTTATTTTGTTGTATGTAAGGATTTTCTTGTTCTTGTCATTAATTTCTAGTTTATTATCCATCTACTTGGCTTCTCTCCTCGAAGCTTTTTTATGCATCTTATGAAAGATGCCATTTCCGAGCACAGCTGATTTAGGTTTAGTTTGGTATTGAGACCTATCTAACACTATTAGATAAAATGGAGTTGTGAAAAAATTATATAGGGATATGCGTCTGCGTTTTCTGGTGGGACCGCAGAAAATATAACGTAACCGACTTATCGCGATATGTAGAAAACAACATTACGTATGAAAACATTCAACGTATTTTTCTAACGTACTTTTTCACCGCACGTAACACAATCTCTCCGCAATTCCAAACGAAGCGTGCTTATTTGGCTCAACTTTCATGACTGCTTCGCTACTCGAGAAGCAGATACGCATGTGCCTAAGAAAATATTTAGAGCTAGTCAACGCGCGCTGCGAGGAGATATTTGAATCCTAATACTGAAGAACACTTTGAATTTTTAAATTGATCACACTTTAGATTCATGCCACTTTGGTTTCAGTAATTTAGCATATTCTATTGACTTCATATTTCAGGTAGAAGAGAAGACAAGATAAAACTAGAGAGGGAGAGTGGAAGAGGAGGGACAGAGTGGAGTGAAACTTTAAAAAAGAAAAACAAACCAAAACAAAACAAAAGGTAGAAAATACAAGAAGCAAGAATGTGACAGTTTTTCAATTTTCATGTATTGTGCAGGATTGATCCAAGGAATACGCTTCGTTGATTCTCATTATTGTTGGATCATGTTAAGTCATGTTCCGAATCGATATCATAGTGAAAACCTCGAAAATTTGAGGTTTATAGATGTTAGGTATCGAAACTTAAAGTTTGATTACTAGTACTATAGAATACCTGAGCAGTTTCTCAAAATTTGAAACTTTAAAAAACTATTTTTGTACTATGAATCAATATGTGAATTGAGTACCGGTACTGCCAGTACGGGTACGCGAATTGAGTATGGATACTGATTTTCTATTTTTTGTATTGTGTACCGGTATGCGATTTTGAGTGCGGGCACATAGTTCTGCGATAGGCTAGATATGTTGGATTTGACCCCAATTTGATCTAATCTTGATCTTAGAGATTAAAGAAGATTTTTAAGAGGAGGTCGACGGTTACAGTGAATCGGGTACTCAGATGGACGGTGGAGATCGTTTGCTACTAGACTTGGGTTCTAGAGTTTATTAACTCTTGCAATTAATGTTTTTAGTTGTGAGCTTCATTATAGACCCCCTGATTGAGAGGAAAATTTGGAGAGCTCGTGAGAGAAAGTTTCTTGTAATCTAATTTACTTCTTATACTTTTGTGCTGCGAATTAATTGAAGAATATATTGAGGTGGTCTCACCGTTGGCCGAACTACGTAAATCTTATATATTTTGTACTCTCTTATTTGTTTTATTATTTTATTATTTTCGTACTTATTTTCTACGATCTTTCTTGTCATTTTCGTCTACAGAAGAATCTTTTTCTTTCCTTGTGTCTTGCACTACTACGTAAGTTTGAGATGTGCCCGTCAATCCCAGGGCGGGCCGGTCCCCTCAATTATATGTGTTCCTCTACATAGCAGCCAGATGACTCAGTCCGAATGACAGCTGGATGCGAGCAATGCAACCTTGTTTAGTTGCTGTGTGACTAGTGACTACATATATAATTTATGAGAAGGGAAATGTTAAAAAAATAATAATAATAACTGGAGATATATGTAACCCCGAAAAAAGATGTATCCGGTAACAACCATATGAATATATATTCCCAAAAGATGACATTTTATTGCAAATTGTCGTAAACAAAAATAAATTGTGAAACACAAAGAAGCAGAGGGGCCAAAAAGAGCATCTTGCTATACACAAGACACACAACAAACAATAACATGGAGCCCTCTCTTTGTCTCTCTCTCTAGTGTTATATAATATTTAATATTATTATTATTATTATGAACATTATGACACACAATAATAACAACAACCACTCATTCGATGATCGCACCCCTCCCAAGTCCCAACTTCATATACCACCAACTAAAAAAAAAACTAAAATAATCATATCATCTCTGAGGGGGCAATTTTTAAAATTTGGTGTGTTTTTTTTTTTTTTTTTTTGCGTCCTTGACTTTTTAATCACCCGAATTTTGTTTAAAAATTATGATTGGCAGCTGGAGAAGCGTTGACCCAAGCCGCCTAGCATCTGGCACGCCGCTTCCAGCAATTTCCCTGCATATTAATTAATTAACACCAAAAAAAAAAAAAGAGTCATTAATTCCACCAAAATCAATTATCTATCTATCATCATGCATTAAACTTTAATTTGGTCGCCTAATATGGTTTAAAAAAATTAGAGAGCATTTGCGAATCGAGTAATAAATTAGAGAAAACGAGTGAGGGCAGTTGGAGGGGCCCACGTCTAAATCACACCAATAATTGATCGCGTTACAACCGAGGCCTTCTCTGGTGCAGCGGGTAGAAAAATTCTAGAATGCAACGGATATATATCTGACGTGACGTAATAAATCAATCAAAATATTTTTTTTAAAAATATATATCACATCATAATTGTAAAAAAATATTTTTATCGTATTTTTGTTTGAAAAAAAAGAATATGATTGGCTTGTTATTGATGATGCGGTGTAAGTGCAATAGTGTAGAATACCTCCAGCGGGTGTGGAATGTGGATGTGACTCGTAAGTCGTAACCCTCACATTGGGGTGCATTTTAAGTAACCCATAGCAAGAGAACTAATAAAAGAATTAAAATTCAATTTTTTTTTTTTAAAAAAAAGAGGAAAGTGACAGCCAGCTCACGGACTGATGGACTCCAGAAGACACCGACACACTGGCTATCTCTGACAACTAAATTCTACCGAAAATTATTATTAAAGAGAATATTCCCAAAAAAGTGCACAAAATTTAGAAACCAAAAAAATCCCAGTTTTAGCTAAATTTATTTTTAAATAAAATAAATCTGAATATTATTTATTTTTTTAAAAAAATAAAAAGATATATGGTAAGTAAGATAAAGACCCTTCACCGTACAAGTCATATGGGTATCTCGCCACCGACACAGCCCCCCGTGCTTTGCCAACTTAAAAGCCCATACAAATGCGCATTTTACTGAACTGGGTGTTTTTTTTTCTTTCTTTCTTTCTTTCTTTTAAAACTGTTAAATTTAGCTTCAAATACCATAGTAATCATCATTATACTCTATTATTAATAAGTAATATTCAATGCTGATTAATAATTAAAAATGTTAGTTAGTTGCCATCAAGTGCAGATGACAAAAAGAAGTGGTAATTTGACTTGAAATATTTTTAGAATCTTATAAACTCACAGCAATCAATCTGAATTATTGTAAACCTGACAAAAAATTGGTCAAAAAGTTTAGATTTTGAACTCTTTGCCCCGTTTGGTTGGGGGTTAAGGGATGGAATAATCCCTTAACCCCCATTTATTCCCAAACACCATCAAAAAAAGGTGGGGTTAGCAAACCCCACCTCAAAAAGTTATCCCGGCTTAGCTAACCCCACCAAACTCCAACCAAACACTATTTTTCTATTCGTAATAACCCACTATTCTTCTTATCCCACCTACTTCAACTAAACACTATTTTTCACTATTCTCGACTAACTCTAACTCCCAACCAAACACAAAAATACTTTAACCCCACCTTAACCCTAAACTTAACACTATCTCTGGAATAACTAGTTTTTTCTTAACCCCGAACCAAACGGGAGCTTTGGTTTTTTTTTTTTTTTGGGTTCGTTTTAACCAATGGATGAAACCTGGATCAGTTATTGTCCAATCAAATTAATTTGGAGTAACCCTACATAGGAGGATCGAAAAAACAGAAATAAACCTAATAAGAAAAAGGTTTTCACTTTTCAGCATAGTGTAGTATGATTAAGCCCAACCATTACTGAGGTGATATATATCTTCTATCATGATCATCTACACCCCAGAAAACGAAATAATAAAGTAGGATATAGCCTAGTTACTATCGTTTTCTCTTATATAAGAACAATTCGATCCATTTGTTCCGCTAATCTTAATACGATCGATGCAGAAAAAGGGAAAGAACACACTAATTTCCTAAAATTGTCGCTAAATTCGATCCAATATGAACAACAAACTATATAAGTTTGGATGATTGGCTAAAGAGTTTCCAAATTTGTCATTTTGCTAGTTAGAAATAAAAATTGAGCCATGCCATGAATGGTGAGAACTGATGATTAAAATTCTGGAATTTTTGAGTGATCAGCAATATTATCCAGAAGAGAATTAAAAAGTAGTAGTAGTAGTAGTGTAGCAGTAGTGATGGACTGACCTCTCCTGGTGGGCTTGGGCTTGCGGTTGACGAGAGGAGGCGGCTTGCGGTGGGCGGGAGCGACGGCGGCGCCGGGGGGGAGGGCCTGGTCGGGGGGGAAGAGGACGGCGTCGATGCCCTGGACGGAGATCCTGCCGTCGGTGTAGATATCGGGATCGAACAAGTAGGCGGAGCCCTCGGCCTGGCCGAACTTGACGGAGCCGTCGGCCTCGCGGGCGACGACCTTGTGCGGGAGGCGCAGGGTGTCGTAGCGCACCTTGCCGAACCTGCGCACGGCATTGTACATGCTCTCCTCGGTCTGGTACTCGGGGATCAGGTGGTAGTACACGATCTGCTCGGGCGCGCCGGGCTCGCTCAGTTGGTCCGTGGTGAGGCGCGCCATGGCCTCGTCGTTCGGGGCCAGCACCGTCAGGACGTAGCCCTCCGAGACGAGCCGGCCCATCTCGGTCGCCAGGGAGGTCAGGTTCACGAGGATGTCCGCCAGCTCGTTGTAGCCGCCGTAGAGGAGGAGGGTCTGGATGAAGTCCTTCACCTGGCTCTCCCCGTCGAACCAGTGCTTGCCGGAGCCGGGGCCGGGGGCGGGGGCGGGGGCCAGGGAGGGGCCGGGGGCCATGGCGTCGAAGATGGGGAGGGCCGGGGGGAGCCGGGGAGCGGGGGAGCCGGCTTCTTCAGGCGGTGGGTGCGGGGGTCCACCTCGGGGGCGCCGGTCGGGAGCACGGCGGAGATCGCCGCGAGGCTGCGCCGGCGGTTGAAGTCCTCCTGGACGGAGCGGGGGACGAGCAGGCGCTCGATGCCGTGGATGACGCCGTCGGGGCGGAGCACGGCGTCGGGGTGGACCACGGCGGCGCCGCCGACGACGACGGCGGCGGCGGAGGAGGAGGAGGAGTCCTGGTGGGAGAGGCTGAGGGGGTCGGCGGCGAGGGTGGGGAGGCGGTGGGGGGGGGGGGAGCGGGAGCTGGAGCTGGAGACGAGGACGCGGGCGGGGACGCAGTGGAAGAGGATTAGGGTTTGGAGGGAGCGCAGGTTGCGGGGCTCGAGGAGGAAGCGCTTGAACTCGGGGTCGAGGTCGCGGTCGAGGGCGTCGTTGCGCGGGGCGAAGATGGTGAGGTTGCGGCGCCCCACGGCGTCCTCCAGGGTCGGGAGGAGGAGGGCCTTCTCCACCAGCTCCGCGAGCTCCGTGTAGTGGGAGTCGAGGAGCGCCACGAGCACGGAGTTGGAGTTGATCCCAACCCCCGATCCTCCTCCGGACGACGACGACGACGACGACGACGAGGACGAGGACGAGGGCAATGCGGAACGGGAGGAGGAGGTATCCGGCGACAATGCGGCGGCGAGGACGACGACGGGGACGAAGAAGACGACGAGGAGGATGCTTTGACTAGCTCCGCCGCGGATCGGGATCGCCATGGGCGACGACGTTCGAGGAGGAAACCCTAAACGATGCCTCTTCTACAATCTCTCTCTCTCTCTCTCTCTTCTCCCCCACTCCTACTCTATTCTCTTTTCGCTTTTAGTTCATTTGTCCTTTTCGTTGGTTTTATTTTTATTTTTATTTTTATTTCTCCCCCTACTATTTTTGCGAATTTTTTTCTATTATTATTTTCCTTTCTCTCGAGGGAAAGAGGAGAGGAGGAGGAAAACACGTGGCGATTGGTGATGCGTAAAAGACATGTTGTGTTCCGGGCCCCACTTGCTCGTCCTCGTGAATTAACAAGAAGCAGTCTCCGAAATGACGCTTTTGCCCTCACATACCGGGTCCCGGCGAAGAGCATGTGCGATGGGTAGAGTAGTAATTTGAGCTCCTCCGTGTAATTTCGCGGTATTGGGTATTAGGTGAGGGATTTATCGCGGTTTATGATTTGACGAAAATGCCCTTCGTCGGGCGAGCGAAGTTGCGAGTTGAGGGGTGGGCAGTTTAGACATTTCAGAGACCACCGACGCAGCGCTCGGAAAATTATGCGGGGGCCTTATGGGGACGGAAGCTGAGCTGTCATTGTTGCCTCTTAGCTTCGTTTTCAATGTACGCTACCTTTTCATTGCAATTATTTTTTTTGTTTTGTTTTTGTAGTATTTATTGCTTGGTTTTTTTCTTCTTTTCTTTTTTTTTTTAAGAGGAATTGTATTTCTCTAATGATACTTTAAATTTGTTTACATTAATTTTTGTAATATTAACATGTTAACAATATTATATAATGCATCTAATACATATGTGAACAAAAACAAAATTCACAGCAACATTTAAAAAAAAAAAAGCGATTTAGGCAGAATTTAAGTGCCGTGGCCAGGATCGTGTCGAAAATTCTGGGCAGACACGGTCACGGCACGGCGTGTGCCGAGTTATTCACAGATCAAAAAATTCTTCTGTGCCGGCCAAACATAATAGCATAAAATATTTATTTTCTTTAGTAATAAAATATTCTAACTTATTTATTATATCTTTTTATCACATCTTACGAACATTATTGAAGAAATTACTTACTAATTTAAATAATAGATCGTATCGTCTCAGATATCTTGTTGGTGCGGTGCGACACGATAGATACGATGATCAGACGGACACTTAAAATCTTAATTTAGAGGACTTGACACGGCACCTTTTTAAAGGTATTGAATTATGATATAAGATAATTAGAAAATAAAAATATTTCACGATCTCACAACCACTTCTCTATGAGTTGTTGACATGTAAATAAAATTATGTGGGCATGTTGAATCACATGTGTAAGTCAAATGAAATTTCTTTATTAAAGAAACATTGTAGATTACTCCTAACAGTACACTCCTTTTAATTTTTTTTTCCGCATGCATTGAATTTTGTGTTTTTGTTTTTATTTTTGATAAATTGCTTCGCCCACTGATAATATTAAAGCAATTAAAAAGAGTTCGAGAGTAGCATCAGTGTGACATAAATAAAATAAAATAAAATAAATAAGATTGGAGGGCGATGTCTCGCCTGCCCAGAAAATGCTCAGATCGTCCCAACGTCGGTGGTGTTTCGTGTTGTCTAAAATATTCACCGTTTATACATACGAATATATTTTTTCTTATTCAATTTTTATCGTTATACTATTTATTATGATATTTATGCGTAGTTTTGGACCACTATTTAATATTTATTGCTATACGGTTGCAGCCCAGTAATGTGAAGCTGCGTATGGAGACAAGTAAATTCATTCTATTTATTTTTATAGATATAATAAATAAGGCGAATTTTTGTTAGCTTATTTTAAAGAGCAATTATCATTATTCTTATTTAAAACTTGTTGCCAGAGAAAAGGCCTTGCTTAGAGGTACAGCAAAGCTTATTTCAGCAGTCCAAATCAAGAGATGGTAGAGTCAAATTAAACAATTTCTTGAACCCAAGATTTATAAAAAAGGAATTGAGATTCTAGTTTGAGATGTTGGGGGCCTCCTTGAACATCTTTTAACTTATCTCTTGGTTTTGAAATGGAAAAGGCTGGTTAGGAAACAAAACACCAAGTTTCAAAACACAAATAAAAGAGGGACAAAAAGAGACATTAAAAAATGCACTCAATTGACAAGATATGGGCCCCTCAAAGGGAGAGCATTAAAAAAAGAAACCATCAAAATGATACCCTTCTCCAAGAGATAACTGATAAAAGTACTGCAACCATGCAGTGTCTAATACAGAAATATGACCCAACTAGAAGAGGCACTGGCCATCAGGGCCATGTAATAAAAGTTGAAGTGCTGGAAAATGATCTTACCAGCAAAATCAATAAGCAGCAAAGTCAATATTCTTGAAATCAAAATCATGTTTCATGCTTTTACCCAGTAAATTCAGCGCAAAACAGACTATTGTTGCAGGAGGAGGAGGATTAGAATAATAATAATAAAAAAAAAAAGAAGCAACACTCAAGGTGCTGCCATTCATCTACATCAAATAATTCTATGAATTGTAGGATAATGTTTGTGCTATTAGTTTCATAAGTTATTCTATAAAAAGTCATAGGTATTATCGTAGTAAGCATTATATATGCCACATGCTACTTATAAACATATTTATCAGTCCATAATCCATAGCTTACAAAAACAAACAAAGAATCTTTTAAGAAAGCTCGTTATAACTTATCCAGCAGCTCCGAGGCGTCCACAGTGAAGCATTTATGTATATTCGATCTCGCAGTATCCTAGATTAACGGCTGAAGATTATGCCCTGAAATATTGCAAACATAATGGCATACTTTGATTAATAGCTGGATATTTTCTAATATACAGTACAACAGATGGAGAGAGCACAAAAAACAAGAAAAGGAAAAGTAAACTTGATCAGAAGATAATAAAGAACTACAAATGAAATAATAAGCATCAAGATCTAAGTGTTATGTAGATAATTTAGCACAAAGCATGTTGAAAGCACTTTACTCAACAATTCGTTATTGCAATGCCACGATATATAGATAATAGCAAGCTTTGGTACAAAACTAATTGGGGTCTGTTAAGATGCATGGTTATCTCGTTCAGTATAACTATATTGTTACTAAAGGTGATACAATGGTTTAGTTTATAGGGTAAATCAATTTTCCTCAAAATCAAAGAAATCGAGTGTGGAACTTACTCTATGCTAAAAGGTCAGAACTATTGAGATTAAGAGTCTAAAATCAAATTACTTGGTTCTAATCAAACAAGAAAATCGCCATATCGCCCCTAAACAATTGCATACAACAGACATGGATATGACATATATTAGTTATACCTACAAGGCAAACAAAACTCTTAACAATATATATGAGTTCACAAGATGACTGCTCGAAAATCTTAAGTTAGAACAATACCCCTCACATCCGAAGAGAATAGCAACCAAAGCATACGTGACGGACACACTAGTAATAATAACTACACTTAAGCATTTTGGGCGAGTGCTTTGGACCCAATGAGTTATTATTGCTAGCAAATTGGATCGTTACATTTGATACCAGAGCCTGATAACCAGCCAAAAGTGTGAGATGGATCTTACATCGTCTGATAAATCTAGGACTACGTATAAGATTGGGCCGAGCTACCAAGGACGTCAGGGCCTAAAACGAAGGGAGTATGTGACATCTCAATAGTCTCACATCGGATGATGTGGGAGTGTGATGGGTTTATAAGTGACAGGCACACTAGTAATAATAACTATATTTAAGCATTTTGGGCTGATGGTTTGAACCCAACGAGTAATTATTGTTAGCGGATCAAGTTGTTACAGTAAACTTCAAGAATGTCACCGAATGCAGGATGAACACTATGTTGAACAGGTAAAAGACTGCCAAAAAAACACACGAAAAAAAAGAAGCAAGAAACATACATCAAAGAACCAATTGTGCCTCCTAAACTAATTCTTAAAATAATCAGTCATGCTAAACATCTTTTCCCAACAAAAAACAGAAGTTATCTTCCACATATCTAACTCATACAGAAAACACATGTAGCAACCAGAACAGGTTCAAGAAGTCTTTTCATACGTCTTATAATGCCTTCTAATATTTTATTCCACGATGACCCATTGACAGTAGGAATCAACAATTTCTCGCAAATCACAAAGTTACTTATGCCTTCAACCAATCCACACCGCTCTCAAGCACCAAATTGGCAAGTTAATCATTGGCAATTGATCTAGTCTCAATCAAAGGTTAAATGCCAGTGATTTCCATCACCTAGCAAAGGATTTTAGTTAGGTTTGTAAACTAAAGGTTTCGTAGTTGTTGTATCTCAACATTATGACGCAACAAGACATTCTGTCCAAGCTCATGTCCACCATTACAGTTTCCTAACATGAAGGGGTTCTTTGCAGCAAAACATTGCTAACAATTTAAGAGAGATGGCAGATCAGTTGAGGGGAAAAAACTGTAAAATTTGCAAATAAAATTAAGAACTCCCACTCAACGAATCAGCCAGATTTCATATTTGCATGTTAACTAAGAATCAGGTGTCACAACTTGAATAAACCTTAAGACTCAATGATTCAAGGGGGCACATCCACTATGATACTCATCATAACTTAGAGCATCATAGAGAAGTAAATCCTAAAGTTGTTAGTTTACAATTTCTGATTAAACAAGCAGAAACTAATATTGTATACTTAAAACTAAATAAAACTACAAGAACCAATACCAAGGGCATATGAAGGGCTTTACTGGACACATACTAGCTTATTTTGGAGCAGAACTTGCAGCACAAGAAGCAGATGGAGCAGCATTGTTTAGAAGAGCAGTGCTATTTGATGCAACTCTCTCATTACTTGCCTCCCTAGCAGAATGAATTTGACTGCCTAGCGGAGTAGAAGCCGTAGATGGTCCAACACTATCTCTCGTTTCAAGCCGGTCCATCATGCGTGACACAGTAGCAATTCCTGCATTGACCTCTCTCCTGACTTCAGAACCAAAGTCAGATATAACACTGTTCCGAGAAAAGAGTCTGTCTCTCCATCCTCTTGTACTCTTTGTAATAGACTCTTTGTATCTGATAGCCGCAAATTCATGATAAGCAAAACTTGGATTATCAATTATTGTTCATATGCTTGGACTTTTAAACACACGAAACTAGAGATTACCTCATTGAGACTGCATTCAGGCGAGACTTTAAAGACTCTGAAAAGGAATGGAGGTCTGATGGTCCGGCTCTATCTTGGCTTACAGGAGAAAATTGCCCAGCAGAACTCCTGAAGTACAAAAAATAAAAACAAAACATAAATAACGCACGAAGTCCCAGATAGGAAAAGCTAATAGCTAAATTCCACCTCAAGTCATTTAACTTGTTTGCAAATTTAACTTTAGTCCTCGAGCCAAATGGTTGCCATGTGTATAGAGGTAACACCCACATGGCAGCGACATTGGATTTCAACTGGTTTCCTAACAGGCATTGAATGGACGGACTTTAATGAAAAATTTAGGAAGCAGCATTCTTAAGCTTAAAAATTGACGACTAAGAGAGAGGGAGTGAAAAAAAAAAAAAAAACTTAACAGCCTTAGAAACCTACAGGAGCAACCTATTTGAAAAGAAAATGCAAGCATATGTAGGCACCCGTGGACACGAAAATTACCTGTTACTAGCAAAAGTAGCACTATTCATGGATGGAGAGGCTGCAGCTGGATCAACTGGAGCAGAGTTTATTGGCGAAGCTTCATGTGGTGAACCCTCTTCCACCGCAGCAAAAGAAGCTGATGGATTATCAGGGAGTATAGTGAGGACTGGCTCATTTTCACTTCGAGTCGAAGATGCAGAGACTGAACCAACAGAAGGAGCATTTTGATGTGCTGAGAAGACAAGGAATTGTGGGCGACCATGAACTGCTGATGATCTACCACGATGGCCCTCTCTCCTAGTAGTGTGAGATGTTCTGCGCATTGCAGCTGCAGCAGCCAAGTGCTGAATAATACGCTCTTGAAATTCAGCATCATCTGCTCCTACCGGTAACTGAAAGGATATATTGGGCGGTGTTCAATAAGATTCTATATGTATATATGTGTGTACAGTTCAATAAGATTCATTAATTATAGATCTAATTACATACATGCTGCAGTTCAAAATCACCCAGCACTGGATGATGAAAAATGGTAGCAGTTCGTGATCGGTTGACCCTAAAACTTCTTTCATCTTCGACAGCCTGAAGTAGTTCTTGGCTGTTACAATCAGCAGGAGGAACAAAATCAAACAACATAATCAAATAAAACAACTTTCAATAGATTTTTTAGCAGATTAAACTAAATAGTTAAACCTGCCAGGGTCCTTCAAGCTGATGGGCTGCCAGCACATGGGGCATTGGGAGCTCCTTTGGCACCTGAATCGACAAACAAACTATTATGGTGGAAAGTGCATAGAAAATCACATAGAGAGGAGGAACATAGAAGTTGGTATAAAAACATATTAGAGAACAGGGGATCCATGAGGGAAAAAAAAATGAAAATTTAAGAGGACAGTGCTAGAGTTATCAAGAAATTATAATAACAAAGACATTTTCAGCTGTTAAATTCAGTTAACTCTCTGGATGAATCACTTAAAATACATAACTAACAGCAAACTTTAATCCCATCCTCTAAGACAAGCAAATAAATTTGAACTAAGGTAACTCGGACATCTCGTGTCACCAGAATTTCTCCACAGCAAACTAGAAATGCCTAGAATTAAACTATCCTCAAATACAAAAAAGGCTACAATGAGGCAGAGAATACCATTCAAGAATGCATTGCAGATGAAACTCATGCTTGCAACTAGTCACCTGGGGATCAGCAAAATGTTTGCAATTCACGAACAATCTAATTTAAATATCAGAAAGGGGGAAACATAATGATAAAAATTGTAGAACTCGAAAGAAACCACACCGTTGAGGGATCACTCTCGCAGAACTCTTCGAGACAAATGCTGCAAGCATCATCGCAGGCATCTTGAATGCCCCCTTCGACAAAGGCGGCAGCCGATGACAAGTGGCTCTCCATCTTCGCGGTCTCCTCCATCCTAGATTCGCCCCTACCTCACAATATTATTTCCAAGAAAAATCGACTTAGACAAGGAAATAAACAAAACTAAACATAGAATTGGTTGAAGGAATCATACGTAGATGTTATATCCCAAAACAGACCAAGCAAATTAATCAACAAACCCAACAAACATCCGCCGAACTCGATCAAAAGAATAAAAGCGGCGCCTTTACCAAAGAAGAGCAACGCAGCGGTACTAAGTTAAACCCTAAAAATCGAACGTGCACACCAATCGACACGTACGCGGACGGCGAGGGGGAATAATCTACGAAATTACACAAACTGAGACAGCGAAACACCAAATCGATTGAGCGCCGGGAAGAGAAGGGGAAATAGCAAGCGATCGTGAACAAAAACTGATACTAAAAACGAAGGAGAACAGGAAATATATCACGAAATGGAGGGGGGGAGAGGAGATCGACGCGTACCTTCGAGGGATTGAACAAGGTTTAGGGTTAAAGGATCGGTTGATCGGGATCTTTCAAGGGATGCGGAGCTCGGAATCCATTGAAGCGGCGACGATGCGAAGCGAGGAGAGGGGGAAAGGGGACCCCGTCTCTCTCTCTCTCTCTCCTCTCTCTCTCTCTCTTCTTCGAAATGGTATGGGGGATTTGTTCGCGTTATTTTTTGTGGTCGTAACCCTAATTATTCCTCTGCCATTCGGAGGGAGATCACGACCACTGTTGGTCTACGGTTGGAGAAAAGTTGGGTAGACCCAGTCTATCACGTGTACCACGGACCGTAGTTGACTTCGGCATGGACCGGGCCTTATTTGGACCGAGTTTTAATTTTTTTTTCGATGTTTGAACCCGGCCCGGTTTGAAATTTGGGTATCTAATTTAGGCTAGCACCTGATCCAAAATGACCTACGACGTGTGATTTGATGCCACGGGTGGAAACGAGCCGAGCTTGACTGAGCTTATCTTAACTCAAAATTTAGGCTCAAGCTCGATTTGAATTAATTTGGGCCGAGGTCAAGCGAGCCCAATTTCAGTTTGAGCGAGCTTAGGGATGTAAATGGATATGGATATCCGACTTTAAACCGAATCTAAACCCGACAGATATGAATTTTATCCTAAGTAAATAGATATGGATTTGGATATGGATATTGACTGTACCCGATCCGAACCCGAACCCGAACCCAAACACGAACAAAAATATGATATAATATATTAAAAAAATTCAAACTTTAGATCTGAATCTAAATGCCAAAAAATATACTTAAACTTTTGTAATCTAAACCAAAATACATATATCTATTAATGTAATTGGTAAATATTATTTTCGGGTTCGGGTTTTCGGGTTTAAAATCAGGTTCGGGTTTTCGGATTTTTGGTCGGGTTCGGGTTCGGGTTTTTGCTCGGGTTCGGGTTTGGATGTGGATTTTTAAAATCCATCGGATTCGGGTTCGGGTTCGGATTTCGGGTTTGGTAGTCGGGTTCGGGGTTTTAAAAACCCGATCCGAATCCAACCCGTTGACATCCCTAAGCGAGCTTGAGCCCTAAATAAGCTGTTTGAAATTCTTACCATCACGTAATCTATAGTTTAATTTTTTAAAAAAATATGTCTAATAGTTTAACATACAAAATAAACGTATGAATTCAGTATCATATATGAAGAAAAAAATTAGAGAAATCAACTATGCGAGCAAACGAAAAAGAGGGGGAGAGAGAGTAATTAAAATAGGGATTTGCTTGTTTGGTTTTATAGGCCAGCAAATATATATGCCCAATAATCAAAACTCTATATAAATATAATTAAAATAAATAATATAGATTTTATATTATATATAGTTATTAATTATGCTGAAATGCTTCTAATAGATTAAGTCATTGGTGCCATTAGGTTTTTGGCTCTTGGATAAAAGAATGTGCCGTTAAGATGATAGTAGTCCTTATGGCACACACACGAGCTTTTCGAGTCTAATTCGAGTGAGTCTGGTAACATATCAAGCTCTGCTTCAAATAAATTTTTTTTTTTTTCTGCTTAAGCTCGATTTATTTAATTTCGAATCGAACGCGAGTGAGCTGAATACCGAGCCGGCTTACTCATTTGCTGGCCCTAGTTGGTGTTGATGATGAGCTAGAGCATTACAAATATACTTCTCTATCCCCGTGGAACAGTCAACCCCTAAGAACTTTTTTATTGTCAATCTTAAGTTCGAATTCTAGTTGATTCACATTTATAGCTAAATTTAATTTTAAATAAAATAAACAAAGCGGGTATCGTGCTATTTATCTTTCTCTCAAAAAAAAAAAAAAATTACCGGCCTTTTATAGTATAAAATGAAAAATTCCAATTAGATTCAAGCAGAACCTAAACTGAGAGGTATCGTTTGGTTTGGGTATAAGCAATAACTAGCTATTACAGGGATAGGTATAAGTATGGGTAGTGTTTGGATGAAAATTAGATTATTTGATAAGAAAAATATTAGATAGTTTTATATAAAAAATAAATGTGTTGGTGGGGATAATCGAGAACTACTATTCTTGAGTAAAATTTAACTATTAGATATAAAGGGGGGACAAGAATTCCTAATCCTGTTCCCTACCCTATATGTAGAGTTTAAGCCGAATTATTTTTTGGATGGTTTAATTGAACCGGAGTATGCGATAGTCCAATCCCCAACTTTTTGGTTGCACCGTACTAGACAATGGTGGTGAGTTACATAGTACCTTATTTAAAAAAAGATAATATATCAAAAGAGGCGAGTAGCACAAAATATTTTGTGCTATTAATTTTTTTGTCATTAAATTTATTTATTTGATCCTATAGATAATTCCTATTATTTTATTTTAAGCGCACATTTATCTCTTCATCCAAAGTCTGAAAATTTAATAGTATAAAAGCTGAAAATCTTATATTATTAATAACTAAGTGTTATAGAAGCATTTCAGATCAATTCAAATGATTCTTCTTGTTTTACTAATTTTGAAGCATTTCAGTTCAATTCTTATTCTTCTTGTTTTACTAATTTTACAACTAAATTAGACAATTATATTATTATTATTATAGTCAAGCAACTGTACTATTAGAAGCATAGTGCTTTCGATTTAGAGATACTACTCAATTCCGTGGGGACCGTAATTTTATCCAATGATTAAAAAATTAAAAGCATCATATCCTTTATGCTTCCGATAGCATAACATATCTACACTTATTATTATTATTAAAAATAGGCCCCAAAGCCATAATTTTTGGTGTGACGTGCTGTTGACCGGACAAATGGCCTGTTTGACCCATTTAAAGCTTCTACATACGAGCTTATTGAATGGTTGTTCCCACAGAGGAATTCTACACTATCTTACTTACACCACATCATCGATAACAAATTAATTATATATTTTTTTTTAAACAAAAGTATAATAAAAATATTTTTTTACAATCATGATGAAATATATATTTTTAAAAGAATTTGATTGGTTTATTCTACGCGTCACCAATATACTTGTATTTTAGAATTTTTTGTTCCCACGAGGCACTGCTCCATATGTCAGATCTGTGTACAATTTCATTGGCTTTTTGTTCATAAAAAAGTGATCGTACGATTAATTAAGTGCAGTAGAATTTTCTTTGTTTGGGAGTAATCAGATTTGGTTTTGGCACGGTGATTAGAATTTGATGCCCACAAATACACAAAAAGGGCATTTACAAAAGTAGTAGTTAGATTCGATGTTGCCTTAGTTTGGGTTGGATGCTTAAAAATATTTTATTCTACATATTTGGATTGGATGCTTAAAAATATTTTATTCTACGAAACATAATATTTGATGATGAATGGAAAATATAATTAAATGCCCAGTATTGTATATTCAACCTTCAAACCCAATTTTTTAAAAATTATCTCTAACACAATTCTCTAAAAGGCTTTAAGTTTCAAGTTCAAAATCTAATTATTTCGCACTTTACATTTCTAACTTAGTTTATTTTAAAAAATAAAATAAAATAAAGTAAGTAATTTGGCTACTTTTATCTAAAAATATAATTATTAAGAGTTAGTTCGGTATTGAGGTTTATCTAAAAATAGAGTTTGAAAAAAACACATATAAAAATATGCTTCTACGTTCTCCGACAGAATCGTAGAATCCAATTGATCATCTTAATTGAAAGCACAAGCTTGGTACATTAACTTCCTTCAGAATATAAAAGTGAAAATTGTAAGGAAAAAAAGAAAAGAAAAGAAATTCCTAAACAGCAAGAGTTATAGAAATTTACAAACACACGAACAAATTATTCAGATTTTTTTAACAATCCGTTGCATTTCTCTTGACTCATATTATCCATACAATGATTTAGACACCTTCAGAGTGCACGATTTTTCACTCAAATGTAATAATAATTATTTCTATACACACAATCGAAATGACGAATAATAAGATAAAATATACAATTATAGATATAAGAATTGAAAAATATTATTCCAAAATATATTTTAACATAATAAAAAAGGATAAATATAACTATTTTGACAATATTAAAAAAAAAAAATTGACAACATTAATTTTCATTTGGAATAGAAAAAAAAATTGAGGAGCAAAAACCTCAACCAAAAAAAAGAAAAAAAACCGGAAACGAAACCGTTACCGTTCGTCCTCGATCTGCGAGGGGCTCCGCCAGAACCCGGCGCCGTAGAATCTCTTCCACATCTCCTTCTCGGTTTCCGACGCCTCCTCCGCCCCCGTCGCCGCCTCCGCTTGGCGGTGGAGATGGAACTCGACCCCGTCCTTCTCCGCCGCCGCGGCCGCGTCGCCTCCGCCGCCGCGTTTGGGGGCGGCGGCGAGGAGCCCCGCCGCCCTGGCCCTCCTCCGCCGCGCCGCCCTCGCCCTCATCGCGCGGCGGCAGAGCCCCGCGGGGAGCCTCACGACGGCGGTGACGACGAGGTCGACCACCGCGCAGGGGCAGCAGCAGCACACCGCCGCGCACCCCGCCGCCGTCCCCCCCGCCGTCTCCCCGATCCGCCGCCGCGCGCTCGGCCGTGGCCCCGCCACCCCCGCCTCCTTCAGTATCACCGGTTGCCTCCTCCTCGCCTGCATCGCCGCCGCCGAGGACGACGACGACGACGACGACGACGCCGCGCGGGCCTCCCTTCGCCCCATCAGATGCCGCGCGATCCCATCGGCGAGATTGAAAGAGGGGAAAAGTGGAAGGGTTTCGATCGATCCTTATGAACTCCGGAAGAACCGTCGCGAAGATTCCGGAACGATCCGCGAGATCGTCGCTGAGAAGGCGAGAACGCACGAGAGGGAAACGGAAGCCGTTACCGGAAACGGGATTTGGTTGGATTGTATAATCGAATGCTGTTTCTCGCGTCTTTCGCGTCGTAAGGAAGAGAAATAAAATTATTGCATAGACCGTGATCCGTACACCGCATATTTCAAAAACTTTTTAATGGGCTTTTTTTTTTTTGTTGCAAATAGCCCCTTAACAAAAATTATTTTACAATTGGTCGCGTGTAAAATTTATTTGCAAAATGGTCTACGTCGCAAGCGTCGCGTCATTCTGTGAGCGGGGCGAGACAGATGTTTAAGTGGAGCACGGTGAACCATTCACCGTGTTTAGACACGGTGAACCATTCACCGTGTTTAGACACGGTGAATGATTCACCTTGTCCAATACACGTAAAACCAACAAATATCTCGGACCTCGGACTTAGCTAAAATATGGCTAAGTCCGAAGTATTTATATTGAACACGGTGAATGGTTCACCGTGTCCAATACAAATATCCTGGCCCGGCCCGCGTGGCGCTGACGTCGCGCTTGCGTGGCGGAGATAGGGTCATTTTTACAAATAAAATTTATATTAGACTAATTGTAAAATAAATTTTTGTTAGGAAGCTATTTGCGAAAAAAAGTCTATTTTTAATCTATAGACCGTAAAATTCGTAGCTCTTTACGCGGAAGGAAAATCCCAGAATTCTATAGAATTAAAACTTTAATTTTTTTTTTTATTAAAAGTTAAAACTATTTGGTACTGTAAAAGTTAATAAGAATTTCAGTAATTTAAAAGAATATGACGGAAATGAATTTTATTACAATACAAATGACTTGCATCCTTGTCACATCATTTTAAATCGAATTGGTGAGATCATTTGTTATTTAGTTACTCGTTTTTTATCAATCATCAATAAATTCTAGTTATTTTTGACGGAAATAGCTATAACATCTCTCTGATTAATGTAAAGCATAATAAAATTATATTTTAATAAGTTTTTATAATTTACCAGACCAGGCAAATAGAATAAAATTTTGTCGACCTCAGATTTAGATTTAATACCAACAAGAAAATTAAAAATTTGTATCGTAACATAATAATAATTCTACATCCTGATAGAAATTATATATTGATATGGACATGGCCGCATCACATGCAAAGTAAAATTATGAACCTTTTCTCTTTCTCTTTTATCATTATCGTTTTATCACAATTCTTTTATTACTATGTAAATCTTAAAATCAACATCATAATAATGGAAACAATGGAGTTAGTTGTTTAGATAAAGATATCTCTAACAAAATTGCTGGTGGACGGCCTATACGACGATTTAGTTTCTCACTACGACTAAAAAGTTAGAGATCAGCTCCGATAAAAAAGAAAAAAAAAATTTAGAGATAGGTAACGCTAAACTCCGCTATTTATTTTATTTAGAAATAAAATTTTTAAAATAAAATATGATATATCTGCGGACTTTGTAGAAAGTTTACTCTCGGTCTATTGATTTTTTTTCAACGCAGAAATTACCAGGAAGAAGGGTGTGGGCCCCCGGTCCTGCGCGGATGTGATTGCCGACGTAAGAATTACGTGGCACGAACGGTCCCGAGGGCTCCACGTGTCGAATCTGGTTCAATTGGCAACAAATAGGAGTTCCGTTGGGCTGGGCCGTACTAGGCCCGAACTCGAACCTTTATTTTCGATCTAAATAAATACAGTGCGGAAACTTTTTTTTTTTTTTTATTTCCTGATTCCAAAAAATTTGAGCGTTAGAAATACACAATCTATTTACTTAAAGCATATAAATACAGCGCTCATGGGTCTCGATTATGACCCGACCTAATCAGCCTCACGACATTTCAAACATGACTCGACCCACCCAAATTTCACGCTATTTCAACATACTTACCCAACATGACCTCAGGACAGTGGCATCTTGGTCCATTTAAGCCAGCAAATCACACCACATCAATTATATCATGTCAATCAAATATTATTTAAACAAAAAAAATATGATAAAAATATTTTTTTATAAATTATGATAGAATATATAAACTCTAAGAAAAGATTATGATGGTTGGAACACGCAGTCGTAGAATATGTGAATGATGACATGTTGCATTATAATAATAATAATAATAATAATAATAATAATGTCCCTTTTAATAGTAAGGAGTAAATTTTTTAAAATAAAATTATTTGCTCTGGGAAAAAATTTCTACAATGGCAAGTTGAATCGGCCCAGTTATCTCCTGGGCCGATTTGGTCCTTCCAGACATTTGACTTCGGTCATCTCCTTTTCATTCGAGATAAAGTAGTGATACGACTGTGAATCATTAATAACTAGTGTAGTAATCACCGACCGTCCATAGAGCAAGTAGCAAAGGATTTGGTGGTTGGTATCCATGATTTTAGTTCGAATCCCAGTTGATTCATATTTCTAGCTAAGTTTATTTCTAAATGAAATAAACGAAACGGATAGCATGCTACCTATCTCTCTAAAATAAAATATAAAAAAAAAAACTAGTGTAGTTACTAAATCAAATATTTCATATTATTTTGAAAACCAAAATAGTTCAAATGAACTGGATTCTAGCAAAAAATTTATATATACTAATCTACCGAAGCCGATTAGTAACAAAATGTTTATAGCAAAAAAATAAGTATGACAACCTACTGTGTTGAATAGTAACAAAATTTATACTATTTGGGAAGAGAAAAAGGTGAAGAATTTTGAAGAATGAAGAACAAATTATTCTTCTGTGTATTTTTTTTTCTTATTCAATATTCAAAGAAAATAGATTTAAATAGATTACAAAGGTGAGACAATTCTGGAACAGAATCTCTCTTACAAGGCAAGATGAGAAAATTGATCAATTAATCAGATCAATTATGACAGATTTAGCTAGAGTCTAAATTAACAGCTGTACATGAAACAAAATTAGTAATAAATTAAGTAAGGTAAATTCCAGCTTAGTAGGTGAGGAAAAAAGGCTTGACTTTCAACACTCCCCCTCAAGCCGAGTGATAGATGTTGATCATACCAAGTTTCTCTACAAATTTTTCAAAGTTGGGTCGAGCAAGAGATTTTGTAAGAATATCTGCAGTTTGATTGATTGTCGGAGTATAGCTTACTTTGAAAATTCCTCCTTTGATCTTTTCTCTAATAAAATGCCGATCTATTTCCACGTGCTTAGTTCGATCATGATGAACTGGATTCTTGGCTATACTGATAGCGGCTTGATTGTCGCAATATAATTCCATAGGATATTCTGATAGAACTCGTAATTCATTTAGTAATTTGTTTAACCAGATTCCTTCACAAATACCTTGTGCCATTGCTCGGAATTCTGACTCAGCACTGCTACGAGCAACTACTGATTGTTTCTTGCTACGCCATGTTACCAAATTTCCCCAGACAAAAGAACAGTAGCCGGAGGTTGATCGTCGATCTGTCACTGAACCTGCCCAGTCTGCATCCGAATATATTTCAATATTCCTCTTGGATGTTTTTTGGAAGAAAAGTCCCTTACCGGGTGTCATTTTTAGGTATCTTAATATTCTGTACACAGCTGTCATGTGATTCTCAGTAGGATTATTCATAAATTGACTTACCACACTTACTGAGAAGCCTATGTCTGGTCTTGTATGAGCCAGATATAAGAGCTTCCCTACAAGGCGTTGGTATCTCTCTTTATCAACTGGAGCACTACCATCATTGTTATCAAGTTTGACAGTTGAGTCCATGGGAGTTTCTACAGGCTTGCATCCCAACATTCCTGTTTCACTCAACAAATCCAGAACATATTTTCGTTGTGAGACTGCTATACCTTTCTTTGATCGTGCAATCTCCATTCCGAGGAAATATTTGAGGTTTCCAAGATCTTTGATTTCGAATTCCTTTGCAAGACATTGTTTGATCTTACAAAGTTCCTCCTCATGATCACCTGTCAGAATGATATCGTCCACATATACAATGATAATAGCTAGTTTCATATCAGAGGAATGCTTTATGAAAAGTGTGTGATCTGACTGACACTGAGTATATCCATACCTTTGTAATGCCTTCATGAATCTTTCAAACCAAGCACGGGGAGACTGTTTTAAGCCATACAATGACTTTTTTAGTCGACATACCTTGTTGACATTATGATTTGATTCTAGACCGGGAGGAATTTCCATATACACTTCTTCTTCCAAATCACCATTAAGAAATGCATTCTTTACATCGAGTTGCTGAAGTTTCCAATCTAGATTCGTAGCCAAGGATAACAGAACACGAATAGTATTGAGTTTGGCAACTGGAGCAAACGTTTCATGATAATCGACACCATGAGATTGTGTAAATCCTTTGGCGACCAACCTAGCCTTGTATCGGTCCACATTTCCATTTGCCTTGTATTTTACTGTGAAAATCCATTTACACCCAACAGGTTTCTTGTCTCTTGGAAGTTCAGTAATTTCCCAAGTGCCATTCTTTTCCAGAGCCCGAACTTCCTCATCAACTGCAGCTTTCCACTTAGGGCACTTGAAAGCTTCCTGAATGTTATGAGGAACCAGTGTCTCTGTGATGTTAGAAGTAAAGGCACGAAAAGATGGTGATAGTTTATCATAGGAAATAAAATTTCCAATAGGATGCTGAGTGCAAGATCTAACTCCCTTTCTCCAAGCTATTGGCATATTCAATATATCATTTTCTAACTCAAAATCAATGGTATCATCTGAGTTAGAGATATTGTTACCAGTATTTTCACTTGAATTCGGACTCGGTTCAACTTCATGGATTTGCTGGGGAAGTGCTCCTTTCTCTATTTCCTTTTGAATGGGCTCTTTATCCCACATGTCAACAATGAACTCAGTATTGTCGGCAGATAAGTGCTGACTCGGAGAGTTTAGAGGAACATGATTTTTTGTGGTGATGGATGGCTCAATGAAAGACTCAAAGTCCAAAAACTGATATTCTTGACATGAATTCTCCCCCTGAATATCAGTTTTTTGATAGTAAGGCTGATTTTCAAAGAAAGTAACATCCATAGAAGTGTAGAATTTTTTTGTGACAGGAGAATAACACTTGTACCCTTTTTGATTTGAAGAATACCCAAGAAAAATGCACTTGAGTGACCTGGGGTCAAGTTTACTTCTATGTTGCTGATGGAGATGAACAAAAATAGAGCACCCAAAAATTTTGGGTGGAATGGTGGAAATAAGCCGAGTATTTGGAAAGGACTTCAGGAGGGTTTGGCAAGGTGTGCTGAAATTTAGTACTCTAGATGGCATTCTATTGATGAGGTAAGTTGCTGTAAGTACAGCTTCTCCCCAGAATATTTTTGGAACATTTTTTGAAAACATAAGTGATCTAGCTACCTCTAGCAAGTGTCTATTTTTCCTTTCGGCGACTCCATTTTGTTGCGGAGTATCTACACATGAACTTAAGTGAACTATTCCTTCTTTTGCAAGAAATTCTCCTAGAATGGAGTTGAAATAGTCCCTAGCATTATCAGACCTTAGGATTTGTATTTTTGATTGGAATTGGGTCTGAATCATATTTTTAAAATTTTTGAATATTTGACTCGTTTCAGATTTTTCTTTCATGAGGAACACCCAAGTTAATCTAGTGTGATCATCTATGAATGAGACAAACCACCTTGCACCTGTTATATTTTTTATTTTTGAAGGACCCCAAATATCACTATGGATCATTGAGAAAGGACTAGAGGCTTTGTAAGCTTGAGGAGGAAAATGAGACCGAACATGTTTGGATAATTGACAGATTTCACACTGGAAGAGTTTTGGATTTTTACTGAATAAAGATGGAAATAAATGCCTTAGATACATAAAGTTTGGATGACCTAAGCGATAGTGCCATAACATGATTGCACTATCTTTATTTTGACAAGAAACAGAGAAAGAGCCACCACTAACTGCCTTTTGAGGTTGTTCTTGTGGATAGTGAGACTTCTTAAGGATGTAGAGTCCAGAGCATTCCTCAGCATTGCCAATCATCTTCCCCGAAGCCAAATCCTGAAATTCACAGTGGGTGGAGGAAAAATTAGTAACACACCTTTTTTCCTTAGTGAGTTTACTAATTGACAATAGGTTACAGTCCAATTTAGGAACAAAGAGAACAGAGTGGAGAGTGAGATCCTTTGATAGCACAACGGAACCTGTGCCAATAACATTTGATAGTGAGCCATCTGCTATCCGAACTTTTAAGTCATTTTGACATGGGCTGTATGTATTGAACATCGTTGCATCTCCCGTCATGTGATCAGATGCTCCTGAGTCGACAATCCAATTTTTTTCTTTTTTACTCACAGTAAAGGCACTAAAAAAATTACCTTTGTGGGCCAAGGTTCCGGAACCAATGACATGATTGGAAGATGATTCGGTTTGTGACGGTGTTGACTGAAGATTAGATATTAACTTTTGAAGCATCTCCATTTGCTCCTTATTAAAAGGGCTTGCTTCCAGTTTTGATTGCTCCTCGGTATTGACATGATTTCCTCGACCTTCTTTCTCGAAATGACGAGCCGGCTTCCAATCGGCCGGTTTTCCATGTAATTTCCAGCAGGTATCCCTAGAATGCCCCGGTTTCCTACAATGATCACACCAAGGCCTTCCTTTATTCTTCTAGCGATTATCTGAAGGGGCAAATTGAGTTTTCAGAGTGACAAGCGCAGAGTTTTCGGCTATATTCAGATGTTGGGATGACCCCATCATGATCTTTTTCCTGCTTTCTTCTCGTCGAACTTCAGAGAAAGCTTCTCTGAGACTTGGCGATGGCTTTACTCCCATAAGTCTCCGACGGACCTCATCAAGATTTTTATTCAAACCTAGCAAAAACTTGTAAACACGTTTTTTCTCTACAATCTGTTTGTATAATGATGCATCAGTAGTACATGACCACTTATGAACCTCATATGTATCAAGTTGGCGCCAATTGCGAGTGAGAATATTAAAATATTGAGTTACCGTGAGATCGCCTTGTCGTAGATCGTGAAGGATCCCTTCAATCTCTACCACCTCCGAAGTGTTCTCAGCGTCTGAGAAGGTCTCCTTAGCTGCATCCCAGATCTCCTTAGCAGTTTCGAATGACAGAAAATTCTCGCCAATGTCCGGTGTCATTGAGTTGACTAGCCATGACATGACCATGTTGTTTTCTGCCATCCACTTCTTGTAGGTTGGAGCCGTCGTTTCTGGGGCTGCTGAAGCGCCGGTGAGATAGTCCTCTTTCTCCCTTCCCCGAATGATCATTAAGATGGATTGAGACCATTGTAGGTAATTTTGTCCATTTAATTTGTGAGTGGTAATAGCAACATGTGTGCTATCCAGATTATGAACGGAAGGGAATGAATGAGGAATGATGTCAGAAGAGGATGAAGAAGTATTACTTTCTGTAGCCATGATGATGAGGATAAAAGGGACAGGATTAAACCTGCTCTGATACCATGAAGAATTTTGAAGAATGAAGAACAAATTATTCTTCTGTGTATTTTTTTTCTTATTCAATATTCAAAGAAAAATAGATTTAAATAGATTACAAAGGTGAGACAATTCTGGAACAGAATTTCTCTTACAAGGCAAGATGAGAAAATTGATCAATTAATCAGATCAATTATGACAGATTTAGCTAGAGTCTAAATTAACAGCTGTACATGAAACAAAATTAGTAATAAATTAAGTAAGGTAAATTCCAGCTTAGTAGGTGAGGAAAAAATGCTTGACTTTCAACAAAAGGTTTAGATAAAAAATCCAACAAACAACAATATTTCACAAATCAAAGCACTCAAAGACTTAAATTTTCTTATAAAAGAGTAAATGCAAAGAGAAAAAAAAAGAGAGGCAAAAGGCCATTGAAAAAAAGATAGAGTAAATATAACAGAAGACAAAGGGCCATTGAAAATAATAGAGTAAATATAGCTTGTAGGAGAGAAAAAAAAAAAAAAAAAAAAAACAAAACTGCTCAAAGAAGATAAAGAAAGAGAAAATAGACAGGCCTATGTAAAAGAAAAGAGGAAAAAGAAAAAAAAATCTCAAGAAAATAAGGTTGTGCAGTCCAGCTATAAATATAAATATTTGGGATTAATAGATATGTATAGATGTATAGATGTATAGATATAGATGTATAGATGTATAGATATAGATGTATAGATTCTTAAGAGAAAAAAAAAAAAATGGCTCAAGAAAAATGAAGAAAGAGAGAAAAAAAAGAAAGAAAGAAAAAATCTTAAAAAAATATTGGATATTAATAGATAATAATAATAATAATAGATAATAGATAATAGAAGATTAATAAAATAGATAGATAGGTATAAATTTGCCATGATTACGAACTCCGGATAAGCTCATCATGAAAACGATAATATGCAAGTTGGAGGTACAAAATTGATGTTTTAGCTAATCCAACTAGGACATAATTAAATAGTGATATAATTTTATTTAATATTTTCATAATATTGAGTGATTTTCTCAATAATTAACCCACTTAATTTTAAAACACACAAGGATCATAAATAATAACATGTTGGTCCATTACTATTGATCTATCTAGATTATTACCAAGCTGATATATATTTTTCTTCTTTCATATGTAATTCAAGGTCGAATCATTATTCTTTCATATGTAATATTTTTCCATCGAAGTGTTAATTAATGGAATAATATACATCACAATCTCAAACGAAAAAACACTCTTCGTACATCCAAAAATGATATGTAAATTTTATCCCATTCATGAAGTTCAAGTACAGTTAATTGATAGGATTTTTTTTTTTTTTTTTTTTTTTTTTTTTTGAGAAAGTTTCGTTAGCTTTATATTTTTCGCTTTATTTATTTTAGAAAAATATAAATAGCTGAAAATATGAATCAATAGGGATTGATTTTTTAGAAATAATTTTTTTTAGAAATAAACTTTCAAAATAATGAAATCCGAAGTCGTGGGTACCAACCATCGTTCTTCGCCACTTATTCTAGAAACGATCGGTGTTAATTGATAGGATTGGTACGAAATTTTTTTTTTTTTAATTTTTTTGAGAGATAGGTAGCAACGCTACCTGTTTCGTTTATTTCATTTAGAAATAAACTCAGTCAGAAATGTAAATCAGGCGGGATTCAGACTAGGTCATCAACCACCAATCTTCACACTGCAGAGACGATCGGCGATTGGTACGAAAATATTAAATTTTAAATATATATATATAATTTTATTTTTTAGACATAAATTGATTCAAGGGTTTAGGCTACTTTCCTATTGGTAGATGTGGTCCATCTGATTTTTTTTTTTCTTTAATTTTTCTTTTGGGCGGGTATACAAACTATACAAGTAATCAAAAAGTAACAATAATAATAAAAAAAAGATAAGCGAGAGAGAAAAAGCAACGTTGGAATGTTGGATTACCGTGAATAATTTCCAAGTCTCTAGAATATATCCACACGTAAATTATTACGTACGGACCTATATATTATTATATGACTACAACGTGAAAACAACTCAAGAGGATCTAAACTGAGAACTTGTCGCAATAATAATTCACATATTTCATACATATGGTACAAAAGTGTTGCTTTCAACATTAGGTGTAAACAAAAATTTAATTAAGGAAAAGCTTAATTAATAATATACAAAGAAATCTACAAGAAAAAGCCCCTCTCAACTTGTAGCATTAAAAAAGGCAAAAAAAAAAAAGAAAAAGAAAAAGAAAAAGAAAAAGAAAAAGAGACTAGACTACTACTCCCTGTACATTAATGTCAAATTCTCCCTACGTCGACGATGTATCGATCAATCAAATATCTACGACGATTCGATCGGTCGAGCTGATGCGCTAGCTCGACCTACGCCTCCGATACTCTTTGTTGTTCGACGACGGCTCGATCACGTCAGCTGCGAACCTGACCTTCTTCTTGGGTCGGATTCGTTGAGTACCGTTCCCTATCATTAGCCCGCGGGACAAAAAAGATTAGTGAGATTATTAAGCAAGAATATAATTAATTAATGCGTTAAAAACTATTAATCAAATTGTTAGGCACGGGGAGGAGGTTGAGCTCCACAAGTTAAAGTCTAATCATTATTGGGCACCAAGTTTCTTCACCTACCCAATTACTAAATTAATATATAAAAAAGGTAACAAGTGATCGAGATTGACAATTTGGAAATTTGTTTCTCTCCAAAAAAAAAAAAAAAAAAAAACCATAATTTTACAAAACAGAATTATACACTGTGTGTGAACTGATCAGATTCAATGCATTTATTTTTAATATGATTGAGAAAGAAGAGCTAGCGTACCGAGTTCGGATTCGATCTTCTTGAGGAACTCCGACGTGAGCCGCCGGTGGATCTGGAATGCGACGAGCACGACGCTGCTCGAGACCGCGACGACCGCCATTAATCCCACACAACTGCTGCTCCCCATCTCTTTTTCTCGTGTTTCTCTCTCTAGACTCTCCCCCCTCCCTAGGTCTCTTCTTCAATCTCTCTCTCTCTCTCTCTCTCTAAATCATGAATTTGATAAGGCCCATGAGAACGAGAGGAGGCGTTTATATACATACATACGTACGTACTGGTAATTGATGTATACGTACATATTGGAGATGTATCTAAATTGGGTTGGGAGTAGGATTCTAATACGAGAGAGAATAGGAGAGGAGGGGAGGGGAAAGAGGAGAGAGAGAGAGAGAGAGAGAGAGAGAGAGAGAGAAAACGCGGCAGGGAAAAGCACATGGAAAAGAGCGGATGTTTATAGAAGAAAAAACGGAGGGATGTGTCCGTTTCAATTTAATTTTTTGACTTTTTTGCGACGACCCAAATTCGTTGTATTTGACTATTCCACTGACATGTGGGGGCCCGCGTGTCGGTCTCACAGGTCGTGTTATTGTTTGACTCCGTTAATAACTAGAGTTTATCCGATTTTATTCCGCGATAATAATAATAATAATAATAATAATAATAATAATTGTTATAAGTAGAAAGAGTTTGGTGGTTGGTATCAGGCACCCAAATTCGAATTCTAGTTAATTTACATTTCCAAATGCTAAGTTTATTTTTAAATAGTTTGGTGGTTGATACCCGAGACCCAAATTCGAATTCTAGTTAATTTACATTTCCAGCTGCTAAGTTTATTTTTAAATGAAATATCTCAGATATTTAAAATATTTAAAAATATAAAGATAATATTGTATAAGCAGATGTAGTTTAGAAAGAGAGGAGTATTAATAAGGAATAAAAAAAATATATATGTGAGAATAGAGCTTTACAAGAGCAGTTTAACAAGAAAATTTTAATCAATTAAATTGTTTTAAGTTATTGATCAAAATACTTTGGTTAGCTTTCGAAATATATATTCAAGATTATTTCAATTTGATTTTATTAGGAATTTTAATATAAATCTGAAAAATTACGTAGTTGGTAAAATTTTCTGGGTTAAACTTTTTTATTTTTTTATTTTTTACGAAACTTAAAAGTCCTATTTTTTATTTTAATTTATATGAGAGGCCAAAAAAGAAAAAAAAAAGTATAGAATTTATAATAGATGCAGAGATTTTAAATATAATTGTATTTAGAAAACGAATTTTTTTTTCATATGGTTATAATGCCCTTGTGACTTCACGGTTTTTCTCGATGTTTCGTTAAAAAAAAATTATTATTATAAATAAATAATGGCGTATATAATATATCGGTTGAGTGGCTGACATGTGGGGCCCACTCTCAGGCATTCAAAGGTCACAATCACAGTGACGAGACATTAAATTATTATTTATTATTATTCAATTTTGTTATAGTAAAAAAATTATATTTAAATGAGCTGGCCAATCAAATTTTTATTCTTGTGATTGTTGGATATTTTAATATATTTCAGTTGGATACTAAAATATTTTTTTTTTTCAAAATTTTAAAATAAGTGAATAGGTTTGCATATGAAAAAGTCATTATAAATTTGGAAAACATATAGCTTAATTAGACTTTAGAATCATGGTGTACTAATCTTAAAAAAAGGTCAAAAAGAAACGTGAATTTTATGCACGGACCTTTTATTTAAGCATTATAGATTACGTGCAACAATATAACTTTCAAATTTAATGCATTTAGACATGTCACATGAGTTTTACAAATTGCTACGAATAAAAATATATTAAAACACAATTATTTTTAATAGATTAACATCTTTGAGAGAAATAATTATTTATTTTATAAAATTTAACATGTTATCAAATAAGAAATTATCTGATACTAATGATTGTGGGGGAAAAAAAAAGTTAATTTACATTACTTAACATATATACACCGGATTCGTACTTTTCACAATTTTGAGGCGTCACGAGACCATATATTGTTCTTTTCCAACGTTTTTTTACGTGTAAAGCGTAGAGAGTAGGTATGTAGTATCTTTCCATCTACGTAAAAAAGATAATAACAATTATATCATATATTTTATATTTTAAATTAATTTTATCATACTATATGTCAAAAAAAAGAAACTTAATTATAATGGAAAAAAGTAATATGATAATATTTTAGACTAAATTACCGAAATTCATTTGGTTAATACTCGCTTTTTCACTTAGGGGCCGTTTGGTTGAATGTAGTTGCAAAAACAAACAGTAGTTAAAATACATGCGCTACAAATGTCGCAGCTTAGAACTACACCTAATCTGTTTTTTACGCAGCTTACAATCGTCATAGCTTACATTTCTTCCGTTTGGTAATACGTTCGATAAATAGATTGTATTTGTGAATTTTGTCACACCTATTCGTATAGAGTGGTGAGATTACCTTCACTAAACATAAAATAATTGTATAAGTTTATTAATCATTTAAATTTGCTACTTATAAATAAATAAGTAGATATATATAATATTTTTATATTTTTCAACAATTCTTCAACTTATTAATCGACACATTTAAAAATTTTAATTTATTTAATTTTAATATGTAAATCAAACTTTAAAAATTTAAACGATTCTCTCATTTTTTTTATCAAATTTAATAATTATAATTAATTAAAACTTATTAAATTAACATATATCAGCCCATTCTATAAAAATTTAGAAAAAAAAAACTATATTTATATTTTAAATAAAATAAATTTAAAAAAATTAATGTTTCACGTATTGTCTAAAATTTTTTATTATTATGAGTTTATTTACAAGTATTTTTATTTACCTATATACATATATTATTTATTTATTTAACTATTTATTTATTATTAATTTATGGGTATTCTATCTCACGGCGTAATTACTAACTACTACTAATTTGGATTTAGCTCCAACTGCAAAGATTTGACCTTCTTTGCTGAATCGCAGCATTAACTCAACTACACTATACCAAACAAAGGATTGAGACGCATTTCAGAATCGCATCATAAAATGCATGCAACCAAATAAATTTCTTAATTTCTTTTGCTGTTATTCAAAAATTTATACTTTGTTTCCTTAAAAGTAAAAAAATGTTTACTTCCACTCCCGCTCTTAGGTAGCGTTTGGATTGGGTACAAAGTGGGGATAAGGGGTTATCCCCCTTATCCCCACTCTTATACCCAAACATAATTTTGGGGGGTGGAACAACTTGTTCCGCCCAACCCGGTACAAGTGGGTATAAGGTGGAACAAGCTGTTCCACCCCTGGGGTGGAACAAGGGGTGGAACAGCTTGTTCCACCCCTCCCGGGTATATATATAGAGAGAGAGAGAGAGAGAGAGAGAGAGAGAGAGAGAGATTTTTAATTTAAATTTAAACTTTTAAAATTTATATTTTATAATTTTAAAATATATATTTATAATTTTAAATTATAAATTTTAATGTTTAAATTATAAATTTGATATTTTAAAATTTTAAATTTTAAATTTAACATTTTTAGATTTTAAATTTTAAATTTGATATTTTAAATCTTTCAAATTTAAATTTGATCTTAAATTTAAAATTTGATATTTAAAATTTAAATTTTGAAAATTAAAAGTTTTAATTTTAATTTTAAAAATTTTAATTTAAAAGTTAAAATTTTTAATTTAAAATTATAAGTTTAAAATTTTAAATTAAATTATAAGGGTAAAATTATTATTTTCTATCTACACCTACCAACTATTCCACCTTATACTCACATTTTCATCCAAACACAATTTTTCTAGTTCCAGCTTATACCCACATTTTCATCCAAACAAAAAAATACCCTTGTTCCTACGAAAATTCATTCTTGTACCTATCCCCGGTATAACTAGTTCTTGCTTATACCCGAACCAAACGAAGCCTTAGTGTTCTGTTAGGTTCCGTCTATATCTTGTTCTTTATACCCAAAATATTTCTGAAACTGTCATACATATCCACACATATGCCTTCGGCAGCACCTCGCCCTCCGCCGCCTCATCCTATCCCACCCCTCTGCCCATGCCCAGATATATGTTCTTGTCCTCCTCCGCCGTCGGGATGAACAAGATTGGGGAGGAGGAGATGAAAAAGATGAGGATAATTTGATTATTTTACTGCACCGTATTTTTGTGAATATTTTTTATTTTTTAAAATGACAAGGTATAGATTTTTGAATAGTATGAGAAAAATAAAAAATAGTTATTGACGTGAAAGTTTTATATAATTTAGCCTAATAATATTTATATCATAACAAAATTTTATAAATTTTTAATGCAAACATAGAGATTGTATTCGTATAAGTAGATATTATTATTTTTCTGTGAAATAACTGTAACGAAAAACAACATTTTTCATACAGATCGTTTTATAGGTTATAACACCCAATTCTATTTGGAAAAACCATTGCATCTTCTAGAAAAAAAAAAGAAGCGTGCAATGTGTCGTTTTGTTTAAGAAGGGGGTGACGTGTCAATGGGCCCACCAAAAGCCAAAGTTGTGGGCTGTGGTTGGTCAAGTCAATGGATTTAAGCATACAATAAGACCATTAACGTTGACCTTTAATTTTTGCTTAAGAAAAAAAAAAATAATTCGAATTATTGGTGGGCAAATTTAGAAGTTGGGTGGGCCAATGGATTGATGATCATCAAACTAATATCGTCATTAATTGACAAAATGTTACATGATCGGATCAAATCTAACTAGACTATCTGATTTTTTTAGATATTATTATGGCGGATACGATTGCGCCACTCCCATATTATTGATCTGACCCGACTTGATATTTAAAACGATTTTAAAAAATCTAAAATCTTAGAAGACTCGAGTTTCTCCACATCTAATAAATTGAACGGCCAGAATTAGAAAAACAATAAGAACACATGATAAATTAACAATTGGAAAGTAATGCTCATAAATAAAATCAACACATGGAAACAATCTGTATAATCCAAAAGTGGAAACAATCTGCATCCAAGGATCCAAGGATTGAGTAAGATGCGAACTCGAACGAACTTTGAACTTACATGCATTTCGAAATTGTGCAAAACAACTAAATGGTTAAAAACTTTAAACCAAATTATTATTTTGTTTTGCAACTTATATCTTCAGTTCAGTTCATAGTATTTTGAGCTGGACAGTGCCATTAAAGTGCTAGAGAATATAACAGTTCATGATTTGACTGAACCGTGCGGGGCGGGACACAACTCAGAACCAGAATCCAATGTGAATCGTGTCGTACCGTGCTGCACAGTTTAAACTATTAAATTATAGGAATAATTGCCTATATACCCCTCATGCGTCTGAAAATATCCGATCTACTCCTACTTTTTTTTTCTTTCTAAAATGCCCCTCATACGTTCCACCGTTATTGCAAAATACCCCTGCAGTTATCTCCTGTTAAGTTAATCTGGGTTAAACGTGAGTTAAATATCTACCACAGTTAAAAAAAATTAAAATACCAATTTTGCCCTTAACTTAAGGGCAAATAAGAAAGGTTGGTGACGGTAGAGGGGTATATTGAAAAAAATCAAAAGTCGAAATACTTTTGTGCCATTGACTTTAAGAGCAAATAAGAAAGATAGTGATAGTAAAAGGGTATATTTGAAAAGGGTAAAATAGTAATTTTACAGATAACGTAGTTACTTAATGATTTTAACTCTAAGATATTAGAAATAAAATAAACGTAAGAGTATTTTTCAATATTATTCTAAGATGTAAATCGAAAAATCGGAAACTTTTCAGAAATATATAAGCAATTGCCCCTAAATTATAATAACTAATCCTGATTAAATTGCAAATCACACTTTCCAAATAATGCGTGGCACCTGTGTGCTCCACTATTCACTAATATCAATATCAATATATTTTACACGTGTCGTCCCCTTGCTTTGCCACGCTGCATCAGGTCCCACTACTGTTGGGAGATCTAATCGCCCTACAGTGTACTGTACCCGGGATGCGACAGCCACGTGAAACCTTATCCGAGTCCACAAAATGGTTCGTAAAAAATGTATGGAGACCCCTCAACTATAATTCATTCTAAACTAGGTTCTCACCTTTAAATTTTGTTATTTACCTCATTTCAAATTTCTAAATTGAATGAGTTAAACTTTTTTAAATTTCACGAGTCAATTAGATGTTGATAGTTAATTAATCTAGTAAATTAGAAAATGTATTATTTAAAATAAATTTTTAAAAAACAATAAATTTAAAATAATTTATAATTCAGATAAGATTTTATATATTTTTATTTTGAATTTAAAATCAGTTCAAATCTTGAGAGAGGTAATTAAGTATGTATACATATACCGCGCAGATCCAAACTCCACAAATAAATAATCGGGAACAGTTATGGGTCCCCGCCACCTTTCTCTCTCTCTCTCCCTCTTGCTTAATTCATATCTAGTTCGAAATCCGTGAGCGCTGTAATAGATAAGATGGTGCTGCATATAGTGTACGGTTTGGCATTCTTCTCCGTCTCCTGCGCCTTCTTGAAGCTCCATCTTTTCCTTGGTTGTCCCCATATTCTACTTCACTTCATGCGTGATAAGGCTTGTTTTTTACTTGGTGTTTGCTCGGCTCAGCGTTAAATTGTAAAGAATAATTTTTCGTGCAAAAAAAAAATTTCATTGTATTTTGTAGTACTTGATTTGTAGGAAAAAATAAAAAAATTTTTTTATTGAAATTTGTTTTGTTGAAAAAAAAGGGTCTATATTTGTTTGATTGGGTAGAAAAAATAAATAAACAAAATTTACGCAGTTTGAGTTTTCTTTTTTCGCTGAAAAATAACTAAAAATGAGAATTTCAATTTTTCTCCGAGTCCATAAAATTTTCTTTTATGAAAATATGCTTTTATGTCGAACCAAATAAGTAAAAAATTATTTTTTATACTGAAAATAAATTTTTGATTCATTTTTTGTGTGGAAACCAAATTCATTCAGGCTGGAACTAGAGTGGGTTGAGGCGGATGCGCACTTTTGCTACACTTTTGGGAAGTTTGCTTCGTGCCTTCTAGGGATGTCAATGGGTATGGATATCCGAAATTTTATATGAATCCAAATTCGAATAAAATGGATATATATTCAATGGATATGGATATAGATTCGGATATGAATATCAAAAATAGAAGCCCGACAGTTATAGATTCGGATATGGATTTTGATTGTACCCGACCCGAACCCGAACCCAACCCGAATCCAAATTTTTTTGTATTATATAATATATATATATATATATATATATATATATATATATATATATATATATATATATATATATATATATATATATATATATATATATATATATATATTTGATATTATATTTGAATTTGTATTTCAAAAATTTAGATTTAATATAATATAGTTTGAAATATTAAAAAAAATAATTGTTTTGGATTCAAATTTTCGAGTTCGGGTTTTGAATTTTTGGTCGGGTTCGGGTTTGGATATGGATTTTTAAAATACGAGTTCGAGTTCGGGTTCGGATCTCGGGTTCGAGTTTGGATTTTTAAAAATTCGATCAGTTGACATCTCTAGTGTCTTTTGCTTCATTTTCTTAACAGAACGAAGCTATTTTTCTTATTTTGTCCTTTACTTTGCACGAGGTGCGGAGGCTTTATTAACCCGGATCCATTTTCATCCTTAGTTCGCAGTAGCAGTCGTGAAAAATAATGTGTATTCAATGGAAAATAGTATGGGAAACTTAGGAGGCTAAAACCATGAATTACAAAGCGGGGGAGCGATATTAAATTGATTTTGATTGGTTTGTGTTTTTGTTGCCAAGAATTATGCAATCCTAATATCCTAATATATACATTATATTAAATTAAAGTTTTAAACTCTTTAATACACAGAGGGTCCATAGCTCAGTGGTAGAGCAATTGACTGCAGATCAATAGGTCACCGGTTCGAACCCGGTTGGGCCCTGTTTGTTTAATATTTTTAATTTTTTACTTTAACTAGTTCTTATTTTTAAATAATTTTAGTGAATTAAATTTGCAAAACTTATATTAATTTTAAATGGCGTAGAGTTTGAGCATTTTTTGTACATTTTTATATATTATTCATTTTCATTTTCTTACTGAAGCTACTTTAACTAGTTCTTATTTTTAAATAATTTTAGTGAATTAAATTTGCAAAACTTATATTAATTTTAAATGGCGTAGAGTTTGAGCATTTTTTGTACATTTTTATATATTATTCATTTTCATTTTCTTACCCTTCAGTATAATACTTATTAAATAAAACGATGTGATAAATACCGTCATATAAAAATGCATCACCAAAACGATCAATCTTGATCTAATCCAGTAATTACAATCTAGAATAGTTATTGATTACTTTAGAAAGTAATTTTTAGAATCCCAAGTTCATACCAAGATGATAAAATTTGGTTAAGTTTAACGTTTGCTACTCTAATTCACACATGCGCACACAATTTATTTATTTATAAAGTTTAGTAATATTTCACTTCAACTTTAGCTATTTTGAATATAAATATTAAAAATAACATTATGCAGTGAGTTAAATTTTTAAAGAATAATAATTATTTCAAATTTCAGATGATTTTATGTAGTACCAAAATTAGAGATTCTTAGTTCCTGTTCCATCAGATTTAAAAGTATTTAATTAATTTAAGTTGATGAAAATACTATCCCGGGGGTCAATCTCTTTTATTTTTAATTGTTCAATTTGTCTCTACTTGCGCGGAGCAGCGGAGGGCCGGAAAAATAATTTTATCTCAAATCAAAAAATTTAGGCTTAGTTTGGTATTGAGACCTATTTGATACTATTAAATAAAATAGAGTTAAAATAAAAATATATTATAAATATAGTTTTGCATCGAGATAAAAGCGTAATATTAAATACGAAAATAAATAAAATATTTTATCATCGTATTTTTCTACCGCACTAGTTTCTCAGTAATTTCAAACAAAGCATTAGAAAAGTTTTTTTGGAATGAGACTTTTACTTCTTTTTTTTTTCTTTTTTTGAGAGATAGGTAGCACGCTACCCGCTTCGCTTATTTCATTTAGAAATAAACTTAGCTAGAAATATAAATCAATTAAGATTTAAACTTAAATTTTGAGTACCAATCATCAAATTCTTTGCCACTTGAACGAGACTTTTAAGTTTCCGTATTTTTTTACGGGATCCAAACACCTCCTAAAAAATCCAAAACTCATCTCTTGCCGCCCATTTTTCTCTCTTCTTCCCACTCAAACCCCTCTCTCTCTCTCTTTCTCTCTCTCGCTTTTGCTCTCGCCCCTCTCCATCCCTCTCGCTCGATGTGGACTCGTCACGTCGTCTTCCTCCTCCATTTCGATCGGGAATCAGAGCTCGATCTTAAGTTCCTCTTCGATCGGTGGTGGTGAGGATTAGGGTTCTAGCGTTTACTATTTGCTTTTTTTTTTTAAATTAATTTAGATGGAAATAATCGGAAGTATATTTCATGCTTTGATGCTAGAGATTTTCTTGTCAGAAATTTGCTAGTTTATAGTTTCATCTTAAGATTCGTTCTTAGTTTTAGTGAGTAAATCCAAGTTGTATGCTTCCTTTACAGTATTTAGGTAGCCGAATCGAAACCCTAATTAGTAGTTGATTTGATATACGCGGCTGTAGAAGCCTAGAAGGCGAACGATTTCACCACGCCGGTAATCGGTGTGAACCCTGTTTTATTTAGTGTAGAAACACTGCAATGTGTTTTTTAGTTACCGATGAAACTGTTACTTGTATTTGTAGTTCAATTTCTGCATGTTGTGGACCGACATACAAAAATGATTGTTGAGTACTGATGCTAAAATTGTATGGATTTGTAATATCCTGATAATTTTCAGGTAAATAATAGGTAAAATAGAGATAGAAACTTGGGATAGAGGTAAGAGAAGAGAAAAGAGAGAGAGAGATAGAGAAATGGGGTAGATTGATAGAGATAGAGGGGATAAAGATAGAGAAAGATAAAGAGTTGGGATAGAGATTTAGTAGATCGAGAAGAAGAAGAATAGAGAAAGGGTTTGGAAAAGAAGCTTCGGGGGGAGAAATTGGACTCATACATTTCATTCATGCCTTGATCCTATTACATACTTGTATTTATACTACTTAGTAATTAATGCTGGAAAGGAAAAATACTATTCTATGGGGACTAAACAGCAATATGAACAAAACAAGTAGTGGGCTGGTTGGGCTGCCAATTCGGTGGTAGTTGGGCCCTCTTTCTGGGCTTTCCTAAGCTCCTCTGCTGCCTATAGGTTATTCGGACTCGGGTCCGTCCTTCTCGGCTCTACCCACAACCCGGCGGGTCTTGGGTTCGCCATTACGCCCCGATCCGACTGCCCGCTCCGCTATCACTCTTCTTCGCCCCAGGTTCTGTCGGCTTCCTCCTCCGACCTCTATCCTCCATTTCCCTTTCAGCTCCGACGATGCCCTAGCCCCGCCGGTTCACCCCGCCGGAGTTCCGCCTGCCGCCCCTCTCTGCGCTATCCTCTGCCGGCGCCTGATCCCCTTCGGAGGCGCTCCCCGCCGAGCTCACTCCTCCCCAACCTCCTGCTGTCACTTCCCTGCTCTACTTTGTAATGCTAACTATTACTACTACTTCCACCATTCATTCTTCAGGGTTGTTACACTGGTATGGGACACCATTTACCCAATTTGTTTCAGAAACTTGATAAATTCCATTGCTTCATCATGAGAAATACTGATCACATATTATAATGTAGGTTAGTTTACTCTGTTTGTACTAATTTATGAAGCATCTTTACAAATTTATTAGCTTTATAATCCAATACTTTCTTATATAATCTCATGTTTTCTTGATGAATGGTGTTTGCCTCTTTGTAAAGCTCTATGTTTTCTTGCTGTATGAGATTTCCCTGTAAAGAAACTATATATTGAAAGATTTGCTAATTGAAATGCACCGCATATGGCTTAAAAATAAAAGTAAGTTGTCTACGATGCGGAACCTTCTGATTTAATTCTCAAATCTTGATCCCTCTCGATTTAGGGTTTGTTGGTGTTCTTTGATTGCTATAGTTTATTACTGCTCATTTTGTTGATTTGATATGACAAGAGATTGAGTCTATCAATTGTGAATTCTTATTGCATTGGGTGTTTACCATAGGAGGAGAGTGTTACTTGTCAAAGGGGGAGAGAGAGAGAAGCTGTCATAGGAGCTGGATATTATGGCAAAAGCTGCTGTTCTTGAATCTTCTGCAACTCAACAGTTTTTCTTTCGGGAAGCTTAAATCATATGTGAAAATGAAGAGGAAGACCCCGTCGGAGCTAAGAGTAAAACTCTATCGTCTTTGCTTTCATTTACATACTCTTATTGGCATATTTGATTCATTAATTTTCTATAGTGCAACACAATTTATGTAGTCCTACCCACTTTGAGATGAAATATTTTTTCTCATCTAGATTTTTGATGCTACTAAGGAACCAATTCTTTGGTATAGAGCATTATAATTTTTGAATTTAAAGGCTGGAATTATTTAGTCATTGAAGATGTTAAAATTTAGGCAACTTTATACTCGTGATTTTACTGCGATCCATCTTAGCCATTAATATCATTACTTGTTAGAGTTTTTACTAAAGAAGATTATGTGAAAGTTTTATTTAAAATATTAAGGACCTGCACACAAAAATTTTGTTTTGACTTGCTGAATTTGCATTCAGATCAATTTTTGGGAGTGCTGCTCCTAGCATTATATATTTCAGCTTAAGAGACTACAGTCAAAGTTATATTATTGTACTAGATTGAGTATTTTAATGCTGACAGGCTATTCAAACAGTGCAATAGTGGTAAAATAGTGGACAAATAATGTGTGCTACCATTTCTTTGTAACATCTGGGATGGCATTAGTGAGATGAGTTGATCTGGCTATCTTTTGGGTTTTGGCTGAGAGTGAGAAGACTTTGGTTTAAGCTCACGAAAGTTGCAGGAGATAAGTAACAATCTGCTGAAATTAGCAATACAACAACTATTTGCATTGATAGGAAAAGTTTGTCAATGCAATTTATAAATTGAACTCAGCTAATGAAACAAGGTTAATTATTCTGTTCATTTGCTAGCATAAAAGGTGTATGCCTTAAGCATTTATTTATAGGTCGGGTTGGGAAGGCAAAGAGGTCTTTCATGGGTTTCATTAAAGTTGATTTTCATATAAATTTTTCTATTGTAGGGAGAGCAGTTGAAGCGAAGGACCCATGAGTTGCTTGTTAATGAGGAATTGCCACCTCTACAGGACTATGATAGGTAGCATTTGCTAATGCTTATAATTCTTTTGTTTATTTGGTTTCTGACTGCTATTGTACTTGTAGGGCTGATAATAGGACTGCTAATGGTCCCAAGAAAGCTGAGCACCTGAAGATTCCAAAGTACATTAATACTCGTATGGTCGACGTATATCCTATCAAAAAGTCAAGTGAGAGGTGCAGAGTACTATTTGGAAAAGAAAACGTGAAGGTCCAAAATTTTATGACTCGGCATATTTGCTTTTCTTTAATTCAACTTAATTATCGTAAACATATGTAAGACATGCGGTGCTGAGGTCCAAATATTCTTTCTTCGAAGGCTCTTACTAAACTGCTTTGATTTTACTCCTTTAAAGCAGGGTCATTCAACTGCTTGTGCAAAACCTGGTGACCTTAGTAATGCTACTATTGCTTGTAGCTTTTCAACGAAGGCTACATCATTTCCATGGTACTACACTAATAGATTCACAACCTCAATATGTATGACTGCAGTTAATATTGTTTTTTTGCTACTTTGCTAATCTTTGTTTGTGTTCAATCTAGCGGTGATGGAGTCACTGCTAACAGTTTGGAGCCTTCTGATCACCCATCTGTTAGAAATATCGCTGGTGAAGGTTTTCAGAAGATTGATAAATGTAGCCAGAATCCTTTGCGCAGTGTTGTCGAGCTCCATGTTGGAAACGAGAAGTTGGTTGATTCTGCCAAACTTGATATGGTAGTGCTACTTTCAGCCATACCACCTTATTTGTCATTTCAGTGGTTTAAGCTTACTTCAATAATTTTGATAGGAAAAAGCACTTAAAGGATTGGTAGCTCGTGATGTTCCTTCCAGTTCTTCACTGGCTGATTCTTCTCGAAGACTTGTTGATGTTCCTTCTATCTCTTCAGATGTCTATCCCTCCGAAATTCACATACCAGGGGATAAAGTTCCTTTGGATTTTACCTTAAAAACTTCCTTAAGATTAGTCTCATCGTCTTCAGTGAAGTGGTAAGTACTATTGATTATTTTTTAAATCTCAAATTTTGGTAGTCATTATTGCCCGGTTTGCTAGAAAAGTGATAAGATGTCTGATTAAATTTACAAGTATACATGCTGGCAATTTGAACAGACACTCTATTGACCATGTAGGAAAAATTGGATTATAGTCATTCCATATAGTTTAGCTAGAATGTAACACCTAAACTTCTGTTCCTTCCATTTCATGTAAACGTACCTCTAAAGATAATAGAGAGAGAGAGAGAGAAGAGTCTAAATGACCTATTTTTTGGGGGTAATAACATTTAATTTTTGTCCTCCCTTTTTGCCAATACTACATGATGCATGGCGATTCTTCTAGTTCAATAATAGAAGTAGCACCGATTTGTAGCTTCCATGCTAACTTCTGACAATGAAGTTGATTTTTTGAGCTAGTTTTATATACTAAAATAAATCAGACTGATGTGACCATGTTAAATTCTTTTACATTAGGTTCCACAAGGTAAGGGCAAGCTTTTCTACAGCAGGGATTAACAGGTTGACTTCTCAGTGTTGTAGCAAGAGCCAAAGTTTTGGCTGCATGTCTGGTACCAATGTGCCGAGCGAGCAATTTTCAAAGGCTTTATATTCATGGGTTTACCCTCAATCTTCTTTGCCTCCTTCCATCATATCAGCTATGGCTTCATCAAGTATAAAGGGAGGTATTTATGCTCACCCCCCTGTTATTTGTTCAAAATATTAGATTAGTGGAACTAGGTTGTAAATAACTCTGTTTTTTTTCTTTTGCTAATTCACAGAAACGGACTTTTTGCAGAAAAGGCAGCATGCCTGGGAAGATTCATTTTGCAATCTTTACTATATGCTAAGAAAGAACAAGTCTACTATGTTTTATGGTAATCCCTTGCATCTCTATGATGTTCCTTTGCTAAATTATCTTGACAACATCTTTAATTAGACGTCTGATGAGTGGATCTGCTATCGTTAACTCTTGAATATGTTCAAGTTCACTTCTACGCATGTATATATGTTGTTTTCCCATTTTAGCAGACTGGATGTTTGATTTTTGTTCTAAAATTTCACCTTGTGAATGACATCATGTGTACTTTGTCTTTACAGTTTTCTCATGATAAAATATGTTTAAATTCATGTCTATTGGCTTGTGATGTTATTAATTGGAACAAATTTTCTGCTTAAGTCATATTTTGAATTTTCTCTGAGCAAGTGTAGTACTGACAAGCAAAGGAGTATATTGGCCATCTTTTTTTGTCACCCTTGAAATTGCAATGAACTAAAACTTCAACACATATCCTCCCGAAGCTTACTGTTTTAAGTTTTCTGCTGCCACTGGGTGGCTGCTGTAGAAACACTGCCCGGGCCTCCCATGGGGTCGTGTAGAAAGTAGAAAGTAGAAAATTGTCTTAGCCGGCACGGCAGTACCTTAATTAGTCGCAACTCTGACTTCTCTAACGTGCACCAAATGCTGGGAGGCAGGACATTACATTACATCGTGAGTTCAGCTCCTAGCTTGAGCAAACCAAATAGGCCCTAACAATAGTAGCAACCATCGTTACTTCATGTTATGTACAGTAATTCATGCTAAGAGATATGGAGATATTTAGAACAAAGTGAAACTAATGCAAAGGTAGGATTTTCATTTTAGTGGAAAAGAGTTCTGCTTAGATGTAAATTAATGTTAGGCATTTGTATTTTTGTTTGCGAATTATTGGCACTTGTGGGTATCTATGTTCCATTATAGGCTCGTAATATCTTTGCATTTTCATACTGTGCAATTCTGAGGGTCCCTCTTAAAGCATGCCTGTTTCTATATTTTGTTATCAATTTATATAGAATGTTACCGGCGACCATCCTCGAGACAAATGATCTTATTTATATCTGTCAATTTAAAATGACATATGAATTATTGCGTTCAAGCTATTAACATCATTGTGATTGTTAGATTTTATGGAAAAAAATAAGCAAGATGGTTTAATGTTGCAAATTTTAGTCTTTTGTTTATTTTATCAAGTATTAGTATTAAAGTTCTTGTTGTTGGTAGTTAATTTGTATACTCAAGGTTACCTGATAATTTGCAGTTCATACATCACAATTTGTGGTTCTTTTCATTGGTGGGGTCTTTTTGGGTAAGAAACAATCATGTAACGCTTACTTGTCACAATCAACTCGTGGTTTGCGGTCCTTGCTCAAAAAACATGTAAGTTGTTTCAGTAGTTTTTCTTTTTTGCAAACTTCTACACTTTTCCTTAGATTTGCAATTTAAATGCAGAACAAAGAAATATGGAGCTTGATGCCGGACATATTGTCGCATCCAGCTTAATTACTTTAATTCCTGTATCTGCTAGTGATATTAACAAACATATAGTCGTGATCCGCACCTTCCAATCCAACCCAATGTGATATAGTCACACCATAGGCAACCAAGAGAAATGCCTTAACCAAACTTGATTAGTATATGGGAATCAATCGTAGATTGCTACTTTTGAAGCCTTGATGGGGATAGAAAGTTAAACAATTAGGATACTGCTGATAGGGGATGCTGTTCAAAGGTAGTGAAAAAGAGATCACTGCTAATGAATGCTAACGACAATGATAGAAGTAGAATATAATGATTTGAACTATTGAAGAAGTACAATAATTGAGCATCTGTTGGTGAATTGATTGCTTATAATATGAACAAGGGTAATAAATGGATGGATTGGCTGAGCGGTATTTGTAATGGAGATTTGACCCTTATGGCAAATTCGTGAAAATTTGATGGCTTCTCAATATTGTTTGTACAACAGGACTAATCTATCCTTTATTTGCAATCCTTCTGGTAGGATATTTGTTTCTCAATGCCTCTTTGTCGTGCTGAAGTTGAGCAAGCTAGCGAAGATGACTTGGTTGAATTATCTGAAATTGAGAAGCATAACCTAGGCCAGGTTTGAATAATACTCAAACCTTTCTCCGTTAACATTACCAGACTTCTACTATCTAGGATTTTGATGATCCGGAACCTACAAATGCAGGCGTTCCCATCGGACTCTTTCTCTGATATAGACAATACACCTCAATCTCTCCTGTCATTTATTGGAAATGAGAGTGTCCATGGTTTATATGACTTTTTATTAAACTATAGGTAAGTGAGCTTGTTAATGTTCATTTAGGATATTGATATCTGGTGCTCGATCTAATTTCTTTTTTATTTCCTTTTGCAGGTTCTTTCTTAGCTCCTTAAGTGGTGTGGATGTTCCTGTACTATACTCTCCTGTACCATTCCAAAATGCTTGTTTTTTTATTCCGGAGGTTTGTTTCTTAGGTTTTTACTTCTTTCGGCCTGTACTTTGTTTTTGTCTGAACAAGGATTTGATCCTAGTCTCCATTTTATTTTCTTTTTATTTCTGTTGAATCGCCCTGTTTCAACATTGTTCTGTTAAAATGAACTATGTCTTGTAATAGTTATTGTTAGATTGAGAAATTTTCATCACCTCCTGTGTTTTCCTGTAGGTGAGATGCAAGGAGATGAGGAAAGCCAACATGGTTGTTCCCTCTTCAAGGGGGTCTGAATCAGAAGAACAAACCGAAGCTATTCTTGGTTCTTCGGGCAACGGTATTTGCTATAGTATCGAGATAACGGATACTATTCTTCCCCCATGGATCATTAGCGGAGTCTGTGCTACAATGAGCTCGGATGGAAGGAGTTTCGACTCTGTGTATGCAACATAACAATTCTTTCCTTTACTAAATTCTACAACTGCATATTCTAGTTTTAGAAAAAGTTTTGAAAAGCCCCCTATTATCCCTCGGTGCAAAGTGTGGCCATCTGCTCCACTGATTGTTGCTTAATCTTCTACCGCAACTCCTTAAAAAGTGAGACATGGCAATCGCTCGTTTCTGTAAAATGCTGAAAATATAGGAAAAACTTTAGCAATCTCCTGTTGTCTAGCCGTTGTCCAGCATAGTGCATTGTTGCCCTTTTTGATCACATTGTTCCTTTTGGAAAACTGAAGCAAGAATCACAGGAGAACAAGGTGCTACACTTTGAATCACAGGGTGATTAATTAGAAATGTGATCGGAAGTCTTTTTTGCTTGAAGTTTTCTCTTTTATTTATCTTTTGAATAACTTGGGGTTTGTGCAGCTTTTCGACGGAGCCTTCATCGGTGGGCCTAAATGTTGCCATGGACTCTTTCTGCAAGAAATCTGAATCAGATAAGCATCTTTCAGAGAGCTGTGACACCTTCGGCATTTCTGAAGCAACATTGGTGCCGTCACTGCGCTCTGTATCAGTACGACGCCTCAAGTATGCCGACGGTGCTTACGTAGCTTTCACAACTGTGTAAGTTCTTGCGACCTTTACAGGTGTAGCTCAGAAGGAAAAAAAGTGGATGTAACGGAGCTTCGTGGCGGCATTATGGGTTTCCACATCAATTCTACGCTCTCTGGATCGATTCATCTCGTTGGTAATTCAAAACTTAAATGAAAGAGATCCATATTATGACTGAGTTGTCCTGTTATGACTATCATTATAAGAAATTTTGGTCATCGTTTTCTTGGCTGGGCTTGGCTGGGGCTTATGGGGCAGGGCATGGGAAAACAACGTTAGAGCTAATATGCTCCTTTGTTTTTTTTGGTTTGTTTTTGGCTCGAGTAGCTCTATAGGCCCTATGTATGCTTGCTTTATTGTGAGTCACAGTTTATATACTTATCATTATTATTTTTTATTTACGCTAATATTTACACTTAGCCCCGTATGCTTCATAGTGCCTCACAGTTTATACACATTATTATTACTATTTATTTATTTATTATTATTTTTATTGTTAAGATTTATATCTTCAACTGAACGAATGCTTTGGGAGGCTTTGAGAGTGTTTTAACTATATTTGATAAAGCCTAATCAGCTAAAACGGCCACATCATTCGAGAAAGATAACACGTAGAGTAGGAAAAAGAATTTTCATTTTTACAAATTTTAGTGAGCGCATTAAAATTCTCTTATGCACCTTCTCATGATTTGACACGAAAAATGGGCAAATTATTCTCTTGTTTATTCTTTGGACGTCTTGTAAAAGAAAAGAGAAAGAGAGAGAAGAGCTCACAAACAAAATGCTAACTGAAGTGCAGGAGCAATTTATATAACACAGTCAAATTTTCATGACTCGTTTCCTAATACCTAAAATTCAAAGGAATCAAATAACAATAAATGTTTATCTATACAAAAGCTATGACCCACTCATAGACCATGAGATAGCTCTCCAACCATGATCAACAAATACCATTGGAAACATAATCCCCTAAAAACCAAAAGTGGAAAAAAAAAAAAAAAATGCAAAACCACAAAATGAATGCATCTCCCAATACAATGACACACTCTGAACGGATATCCTTTTCTGATTTATATTAATGGTATTATCTGCTTCAGAAGATAGAGAAACAGCGAGTTAACACCGTCATCCTCGTGCTCGTGTGAGGAACTCCCGCCGGCTCGCCTGATTGGACTTGTCTAAAAGCAGCAGTAACCCGACATTGCTATTCGACAAGCCGCAAGGGTATCTACATCGAGGTGCTTTCTTCCTCCTCAATGTGAAAGAAAAGACCCACTGCAAAAAAAAAAGAGAGGGAAAAATAAGGGAAACAAGAAGCACTTCTCAAGTACATTGAATTATCCTTGTAGAATATATTATGAAAGTTTGGTAACTAGCTTGAATACGAGGCTGTCATCGACGCTGAAATAGACTAGCAAGTCAAAGAAACCAATCTCATGTAACCACTCAAAGAGTCTTCAAAGAACTATCTTCAAATTGTAGTAATTAAATTCACTCAACACAGTAAAAGAACCGATTCGAGAGTACAAAATCTTGTAGGCTATAGCACTAACCATCAGACCAAAAGATTACTATTATATCAGATCAGATTAGTTTAGTTAACATATTGAATAATCAAACAGTTGGGCAGTGAAGAAACAGAGTACACAATTAAGAGAATCTATTATCACATGGGCCTATTGTTTGAGAAAAGAATCCCAATGGTCCTATTGTTTGAGAAAACAAATGAAAAAGTGGACACCTTGTAACCAACCACAAATTAACACCAATGGAAACATACGATATTGAAGCGTTCAAAGTACAAAAGAGCAGATAAGAAGCTAAAGAGCCCAAGGGCTTATCCATGTGTAGAGATAGAAGCAACTTGCTGATGCATGCTCTTCTCTATACAATTTGGACGCAATATAACAGATGAGAGAAAAAGTAATCCCTAATTTCCATCTATTCAGAGACAACGGTAAGCTAATCCACACGGAATTTTGACCTAAGACAGAAACATAAAGATGTGATAATTAAAAATAAATTGACCATACAATCAAACAAAATATCTCTCGGTCACAAAATGTAAAGGATTCTAAAAAATGATAACTCCTGAAATAAAATATAAAACCTCCGAAAAAAGTAAACAAAAAGATAACACAACAATCAGAAGGTGCATAGGCACGAGAAAGTGTTTGAAGAGTACAGTTTCGTTTCAACTGCACTAAAACTGTGGAGTGGTTTTCTCCTAAACTTCAATTTTCTTTCTAATTGCCTTTCTTCAAATCTACTCTAGCTGTCACAAATTAACAAGTTGGATTATCAGAATAATTTCCTTTACCAAGCCAAATTAACATCATTCAATGAATTTCTCACTAGAAAAGAAAACTTAAAAGTTTCATCAGACATTGTCAACACAAGTACAGTAATTTGACGTACTGATCAATGCCAGCAACACGTATCTAAAATCTATGAGAGTTTGAAAGAAGGTTCAGGTTTGGATGTTCGAGTTTGAGCTTGCCTGCAGCTGGAATATCGAAACCATCAAAGTGAAAACTCATTTACCAGAAATTAGTGAATTCAATTAGACTAATAACTCTCTCTGAGCAATGTAATAACTCTCTCTGAGCAATGTATGATCCTAAAAACAATGAGATTCCGACAGTCTTTAGTATGACATCATATAATTCAAACTAAGAATGTCAATCAGAGAAAAGGACATGACAATCGTCAAAGTTTCGTAGAACAACGCTTAACTTATTATAAGAAGGGATGTGTAAAACAAATATGCTCAAGAAATGTAATCCTTCTTTTGACAAAACTGCAAGAAAATTAGTTTGGCAGAGAGTAGTGAAAATATGAGGACACCGATCACTATTCGAAAATCAAAGATAATAAAAAGTGTGCACCGGCCATTTAATCTATGAACAAAGCTATATATTTAGTGGAAGAGCAAGAATAAAGATTATAAATCAGTTACCAAAAGAGAAATACACAACCATATAAACAGAACATATACATTGCAAAGCCTTTGGATACGGTTGGAAGTATTACGTTCGCCGTCTACTGAGTGCTACTTAAACTGCAAAGTATTTCTCCGTAGCAAAATGCCATTAGATATTGACCTTTAAACACAAATTTGTTACCATTAACTCTAGAGACGAAACAGGACCTTACTTGTGCATTCCCAGCCAATTCAAACTTATGTACTCAAACAACAAATTAAAGAGATACAATTACCCAAAAAATTACCTTAAATACTGCAATGATCGGGAAGCTGTTGATGAAAGATTTCTTCTTCACAATCCTCCTCTCCGGGGCCGGTATCACCTCCTTCGAAAGCTGCTGAGCGATCTCCTTAAGCAACACTAGCTGGGCCTTTTCCGTCCTCATCGAGATGATGGCGTGTCTCATCGACTCCCTATCAGCCTCTAATACCTCCAACCTCATGTAAAGCTTCTTTATATCAGTCTCCCCTTCTTTCTCCCATCCCTTCCCCTTCGCCGTTGGCGATCCTGAGTACTCTTCCGAAACCCCGGCGGTCGGATTACAATGCACGGTATCAATCGTGTACACCCGATCGCTCACATCATCATCATCATCATCATCATCATTGCCTGGCTCATCCGACGGCCGGTCCACCGTCACGGGGAACTCCTCCACCTTTTTGAAGTCCTGCCTAGAATCGCCGTCGTCGAGCGACTGCTCGACGACGCCCTTCTCCTCCAGCACGATGCTGCTGTGCGGCGATTCTTTCTCCAGCTGGAGGATCCGCTGCTCCAAATCCCGTAAAGATTCCGGCTCCGGTTTCTCGAGATTGGCAGCGTCGAGGCGATCGCCCTCGTCATCATCCTTGTGATCCCGATCGCCGACGCTGCCGCCGGGGATGGTGCACCTGAGCGGAGGGTAGTCGTAGAACGGAGAGTTGAGGTCATCGAACAGGTGGTTCGCGGCGGCGGCGGCGTCGGCGTCGGGGGTTAAGGGGACGTCGCCGTATTCGGCGTCGAGATCGAGCGGAGGGATCGCGATGCCCTCTCGGAGGAGGCGGTAGCGATAGGATTCGATTTGGGAGGAGAGGGATTGGATGGCGTGATCACGCCTGAAGAGGAGGTCCTCGAGGGCGAGGAGCTCGTCCTGGTCGTGCGCCATCCTCTCCTCGGCGAAGCGCTTGAACTGGCGAAACTCCATGACCGCCTCCGCCTTCTCCCGCTGCAGCCGCAGGATCATCGACATCGCCTCGCTCGCCGCCGACGCCGACGCGCTCCGCTCCTCCTCCAGCTCCGCGCACAGCCTCTGGATCGTCTCCTGCTGCCCCGCCACCGCCTCCCGGAGCGCCGCCACCTCGTTCTCCACCTCCACCCGCACCACCTCCCCCGCCCCCGCCGCGTCCGGCTCGGCCTTGCGCTTCACGGATCGGCTCCATTCGGAGGGGCCGGAGCAGCAGTAGGGGCAGTCGCAGGGGCACGGGGCCACCCTCGGGGCCACGGGCTCCATGGATCGTCTCCTTACCCTCCAAACTCGGATCTCGGGAGCTTCCTCCGCTTCACCATCGATCGGACTCGCCGAGAGGGGAGTACGAAGAAGACGAAGGGATTTGGGGTTCGGATTGGGACTTTGGGAGGGAAATTCGGGGGAATAAAAAAAATCCAGGGTTTCGAAACCCTAGATTTCTCTCTCTTTTCCTTTTTTTTTTTTTTTTTCTTTTTTCTCTTCGTTCGAAAAAAGTTCGCTATCCAATGAACAGTGAGAAATGGACAAAGAGAAAGAGATGAATAAAATAGCGAACAGCGAAGAGGTGGGAGAGGGTGGGTCAGTGGTCGCGTCGCGGGGTGGGGCTCCTCAAAACTCAAAACCACGACCGAGCCACGTGCTCATGAATCATGATTACTTTTATTTTTATTATTATTATTATTTTAATCTTTTATAATTTATTTTGCCGCGATGTGCAGATATTTTCTTAATTTTGTTTTGCTTCGATTCATCTGGAAATACCTAATAAAATTTTCCACATCTAATAAATTTTTCACATATGAGAATAAGATATTTCTCCTGCCCCCGTTTGGTTCGGGGTTAAGAAAAAACTAGTTATTCCAGGGATAATGTTAAGTTTGAGATTAAGGTGGGGTTAAAATATTTTTGTATTTGGTTGGTAGTTGGGGTTAGTCGAGGATAGTGAAAAATAGCATTGGTTCATTGGCAGCCGATGTTAAAGAGGAATGGCTATTACTAATGTAAAAGAATGGTCACGCGTCAGCGCATGCAAGTAATGCGATAACTTTTGAAAGTGTCACAACCCACTTTTTTTCGTGCAATGCTTCTATCATAACGTGTTGAGGGGTTATTCCACCCCTTAACTAACCCCTTAACCCCCAACCAAACGCAAGCTTAATTTTTCACTCATCGCTTTGAGAAAGTACTTCTAATTTGTTGGTTTTAAGTTGAAGCTAAAATAAGAGTTGAACTTAGATGATGATTTTTTCCCGCTATGGTTTAATAAAAGCTTTCAAATTTAGAGTAGGTCTTGTATATTATTAGGAGCACGGAGATCTTCGTACTCTTAATAGTCGTTTTTTATGATGGAGCTTCTGAATTGACGATTAGCTCCGTTAGACTTAATCTAGTATATTCGAACTATCTAGAAAATAAATTTTGTAATTTTTCGGTATCATTTTTCTAGCGATCGAAAGGGTTCAAAATCAATAAATTTTAATAGTTGATGTATACCGTTTGCAAGTTTAACGGTGTAGAAGTATTTAAATTAGATAAAATTTTGATGAAATTTTTTTTATACTATTTACAGCAAGATCAATATCTTTGATCGAAAATTTTAATACTATATCACTACTTTTTATGAGATTTTTATTTTCAGCCGTTAATTTTGAACCCTTTTGATCGTTAGGTAAATAATATTGAAAAGTCATAAAATTTATTTTCTAGATACTTCAAATATACTAGATCAAGTCTAACAGAGCCGATCGTTGATTCGAAAGCTTCATTATCAAAAACGACTTAGGAGCACAGAGACCTCCGTACTCCTAATAACATACAAGACCTACTCTAAATTTGAAAGCTTTTATTAAACCATAGCGAAAAAATCATCTAGCTCAACTCTTATTTTAGCTTCAACTTAAAATCATCAAAAACGGCTTAGGAGCACGGGGGCCTCCTTGCTCCTAATAGCGCACAAGACCTCTTCAAATTTATGTTTAATGCATGAATTTATTATGGTTTGGAAATAAAAAAATTAATTAAAAAGCCAACCAAATCCAAAGAGCATTTGAGAGAGACAGTTTCAAAAACTAAAAATAACAAAGCCTAGGTAGGAATAAGATTTAATTTAACTCCAAAAAGGGATAAAATTTTTTATTATTAAGTTGATTAACATGTGGGGCTCACACACACTGTCATTCTCTTAACAGTGATATGTAAGCTTTACATTGAAGATCTTACCCACCGTTTTGGTCTAGTCCACCTTTTTCACCGAATCCTATTTTCGTAATTTAATTAATTTAGGCTAATCCCCCACATTTGGATTTATCTTTATTTTTTTAAGATTAAAAGAGAACGTACAAGAAAAAAAGAAAAAGAAAAAAAAGAAACACATTGTATAACGCCCCCCAATAGTCCCACATTGGATGGGATACTGATTTCGTTCGGTTTATATGAGGCCTACACGCTAGTAATAATAATTGGGTTTAAGCATTTTGGGCCGGTTGTTTGGGTCCAACGAGTTATTATTGTTAGCGGGTCGGGTCGTTGCAATTGGAATCATCAGAGCTACACCAACTGATTTGGTGGGAGCCATCTCTTGAACTTAAGTATTTTGGGCCGATTGTTTAAGTCTAATGAGTTATAATAACTAGGCTTAAGCATTTTGGGCCGGTTGTTTAAGTCTAATGAGTTATTATTGCTAGCATGTCGGGTCGTTGCACATTGATTGGGCCACCATATAAAAAGTTCAATGGCAGCTTCTTCGTTGGGCCCACAGGCCTTCTAGAAAGAAAAAAAAAGAAGAAGCATGTTAACAAGTTAAAAAATAAAATAAAACTTAAATATAGTCATTTGTTATGGGATTTTAAAAAATTAACATTACCATTATTATTATTTTATTATTTAAAAAATTAAATTATATTTCATTAGTATTTTATTTACCTGTATACCTGCAAATTGTTTGTACCATTGTGATATACAAGTATACAACTGTAGCATTAAATATTTTTTCATCCTACAAGGTCGACCTTTCTATAATGGGTACCTATTATTTTGCTGTTCTTATTTAATTACTCTATAGAGTACACATTCTAGTAGATTCTCATGTTTTTTAGGACGAAAAACTAAACCATTTTTTCTTTCTTTCTTTTTAAAAAAAAAAAAAATTCTCCTCAGCTACCCTGTTAATTAGTTAGTTTTTCATAATGTTGTTTTTATATATTATGAATATATGATGAATCTACAAAGAATACTAACTTTACATCATTAGTTATACCACCATATCAACAAATATATATAGTAGATAATTTTTTTTGTATATAATAAATTAATCTATCATTTGTTTATATTTCGTGTTTAGTGTTTACCCTAATATTATTTTACTCATTCTGTATGATCAGGAAAGATCTTTTTTTATAATTGAAATTATGAAAAAAGAATTACATTTTTGATATTTTGTGTCAGATTTGTTTTGTATCATTACAAATCACCTTACAAAGTTGCTGTATCTCTTTTGGAATCACCTTACAAAGTTGCTGTATCTCTTTTTGATATTTTGATTTTTTCTTTCTATGATGAACTAAATAATTTTTGGATGCTTCACCATTTTTTTTTATTTTCTCATTCAGGGTCTGATTTAATTTAATTTAATTTTTCTCCTAAAAGAGTTTGAATACCACACTTCAACTCCTGCTTATTTTGAAATGGTTAGAGCTTCTTAACAAGTTCATATATGTGCTCTGTCCAGAAAAGAAAAAGAAAAAGAAAAAGAAAAATATTACTTTATTTCATCGATCTCTGCTCTGTAATAAGAAATCAGTCCATTAATTTATTCGGCTGCTGTTCTATTACACTAGAAAAGATCGAAAACGAGGATGGATGGATGGCTAAAAGCGGTTCGTTGATCGGCCCGGTTCACACCGATTCTTCGTTGGTGAGATCGTCCACGAACCGCTTAATGACCCAGACCACCTCCCCGGCCGGTTCGGACCACGGCATTCTAGCGAAGACGGCGTGCTCTTGCCCCTCGAGCTCCACGAGCTCCACGCGCTTCCCCAGCTCCCTCATCTTCGTAGCGTACTCCACGTCCCGGTCCCTCAGGATGTCCCGCTCGGCCGCCACCACGAGAACCGGGCCGGTCTCGACCGGGCCCAGCCTCGGGCTCTCCGGCCCGAACGGGTTGAAGAGTGGGTGGTCCCTCGTCGCGCCGCGCGGCAGCGCGAGCCGGGCGTACTGGTCCAGCACTTCCAAGTTCAGGAACGCGTCGGCCGGGCACTCTTGTTCCGACCGGGTCCGGTCGGACCCGCCGAACCCGGGCATTAGGAGGACGAACCCACGGATCCGGACCGGGTTCAGCCCGGCCGGCCCGAACCGGACGGCCATGTGGTGGGCGATGTTTCCCCCGGCGGACTCGCCGGAGACGAACACGCGGCTGAAGTCGGCGGATTCGGCGAGCCAGGGGTCGGCTCCGGCCCCGGCTTCGGCCTGGGATTTGAGCCACAAGAGGGCGGTAGCGCCGTCCTCGATGGCGGCGGGGAGGCGGTGCTCGGGGGCGAGGCGGTAGTCGGCGGAGACGACGAGTACGCCGAGCTCGGCGGCGAGGCGGAGGCAGCAGGCGTGGAAGTTGGGCCACGTCCGAGAGCCGATGCAGAAGCCGCCGCCGTGGAAGTAGACGAGCACGGGGAGCTTTTCGCTATCATGATCATCAGATAGTTCATGTTCATGAGTAGGTCGGGGACGGTAGAGGCGGAGGAAGAGGCTGTGGGTCGGGTCGAAGAGCACGTCCTTCCACTCGACGGAGCCGTCGTCGCGGTCAGAATCTACAGGAAAGATGGGGTCCGGAGAGCGCCGGACGGTGCCGTCGCTCAGCAGCTGCACGGCGCCGCGGCAGTCCTCGACAACGTGCGGAGGAGAAGAAGAGGAGGACGACGACATGGCGGCGCGGCGGAGTCTCTCGTTCGTTTTTGAGAGTTTATTAATCGTTTTTTTATGTAGCATGCTCTACTTGCGCCAGAGACAGCCTGGTATATATGGACATTTGAATAATCACGTGGAAAGATTATTCAATTTTAATATACCACATTTGAATTATTGTATATGGAAATATTATTGTCCACTACCGTGCATTCATATGTGTCACATGGAGATTGCATACAACAATTTTTTAAATTCACACTTTATGTGTTTGGTAAGGGGGTGTTTGGTTTTTAAATTCACACTTTATGTGTTTGGTAAGGGGGTGCATTCATATGTTTGGCTATCTGTAAAAAAAAAAAAAAAAATTGGAAAATCTGTATGCGGTCCACGAGGCATCCTTGCCTCGTGGACCCCGTGAGAGAGAGTCCGTGGACTCTCTACAACTCATATATATATATATATATATATATATATATATATATATATATATATATAGAGAGAGAGAGAGAGAGAGAGAGAGAGAGAAATTTGGGATACTATCGATATACGCATTTGGCGCTACCAAATTTTCCGCCGTTAGATCCACCCCTTTGATGATTTTCATCCGTTAGATTATACTATTCAACCAACCACTCACTTAACTATATGGGGCCCACATCATCCTCACCACACATCTTTAATGACTTAGTCTTATTAATATATATAAATATATATATATATTCAGTTATATATATATATATATATATATATATATATATATATATATATATATATATATATATATATATATATATATATATATATATAGTGTGAGGCTACTATATCGAAGACTGAGCCTTCCGTGCTTCCACGTCGTTTTCGATGTTGCGACTTTCGAATCGTCGATCGGCTCCGTTAAACTTGATCTAGAGTATTTGAAGTACCTAGAAAATAAATTTTATGATTTTTCGATATCATTTGCCTAGTGATCGAAGGAGCACAAAATCAAATAATTTTAATGGCCGTAGTGAGTAGTTTGCAAGTTTAACTGTAGAAATATCCAAATCACGTGAAATTTTGATAGAAAATTTTTTATACTATATAAAACAAGATCAATATCTTTGATCTAAATTTTTAATGCCATATTATCGCGTTTTGTAAGATTTTTATTTTCACCGTTGATTTTTAGCCCTTCGTTCACTAGGCAAATAATATCGAAAAATTGCAAAATTTATTTTCTAGTACTTCAAATACTCTAGATCGTTTACGGAGCCGATCGACGATTCGAAAGCCACAACATCGAAACAACGTGGAAGCACGGAGCCTCCGTCTTCAAGCATAGTAGCCTTACTCATATATATATATATATATATATATATATATATATAGATATATATATAGAGTAGGGCTACTATACTATTATGAGTATAGAGCCTTTACTACTCATAAGTTGTTTTTAATGTTGGGGTTTTCGAATCGGCGATCCACACCGTTAAACATGATCTAGAGTATTTGAAACTTCTAGAAAATAAATTTCGTAATTTTTCGAAATCATTATAAAGTCCATCACGGCATAAAATGAACGGTCAAAATCGAACGACGTCCTAAAAAGGATGATCGGATCCTTCAATTAAAGATCGGAGTTATTGATCTTTATCTATGTAGTGAATAGAATTTTCTATCAAAAATTCAACAAATTTCGATTCTTTTACACCGTTAAAGTAGCAAGTATCCCATACCGGCCGTTAAAAATTGTCAAATTTGTGACCTCTTGATCGTAAGGTAAATGATATCGAAAAATTATAAAATTTTATTTTTAGAAGTTTTAAATGCTCTAGATAATATTTAACGGTGTGGATCGTCGATTCGGAAGCTCTATCATCGAAAACAACTTACGATGGCGATCGTACTATATATAATAATATATATATATATATATATATATATATATATATATATATATATATATATATATATATATATATATATATATATATATATAATTTTATTACTTAATTTAAATATATTATTATGTAATATTATATATATATATTATTTATAAAATACATAATAATTTATTTTATAGTATTAAATATATATTATTATATAATATATACTTAATTAATGTATAATAATATAATATATTTTAGATATATATTTTTTTATAAATATAAATTATAATAATACTAATATATGTAATATGATAATTATTATATATAGATAATATATATAATATATATACAATAAGAAATATATATATATATATATATATATATATATATATATATATATATATATATATATAAAATAAATTTTTATTTATAATTGTTTTTTATTTATAAATATATAATAATTTATTTTATAATATTATATATATTATTATATATTATATTACATATTTATTATATAATATATTTTATTTATAAATATAAATTATAATAATTAAATATATTATGATAATTATATATATTAATAATATATAATATATAATTAGAGAAAATATATATAATAATTATAATATATTAATAATATAATATATAATAAAATATATTAAATAGTTTTTTACTCATTTTTCTTTTCCTTTCAACCAAACAACTCGTTATGGAAAACCACTTTTCTTTTCCTACAAACCAAACAAAAACAACCTAAAATTTTTTTCCACCGAAACTTTTTTTTCCACCGAAATTTTTTTTTCCACAGTTTTACGTGGAACCAAACACACCCTAATGGGATAATTTTTGCGGGGTTAAATTTTTTTATTCTTAGAATATCTCAATATTCTAGGATAGAGAGGAATGAAAGTAATTTTTTGTTTGGTAAAATTTTTACTTATGCTGTGCGATAGACAAAATGATATTGTTTGGTAATTTTTTTGAAAGAAGAGAAGAATAGCTAGTAAAGTTGATTGAAATATTTTAAAATACCAATTTTGCCCTTATATATACAGTGAATTTTTTTCTTTGTATAATACATATACAATACTTGATAAATTTGAATATAATTTTTTCAAATATAATTACAATACAAAAATTATGATTAAGAAATAATAATTTTTTTCTATATTGCATTGCAATTATATGCAGTAAGTAAGATAATTTTAAATTAATTTATATAATTAGAAATCTATAATAACTAATAATATATGCAATAATAATTAATTTATTTAACTGCCAATAAATTTGTATAGTTAAACAAAAATGGTAATATAAATTTATATAGATAAACAAAAGTTCTAATATAAATTCTAATACATTGGAGAAACCAAATATCTATTTATATACTTGGGCACTCGAAAGAGAGGAGAGATGAGAGTTGTGATAAGTGGGTAAAGTGGCGCGGTTTTCAAGGCAACTAAAAAAGAAGTCCATGCTGCCCTCGGTTTCAGGAATAAACCTTATTCCATGGAATTAAGTTAACGGGTTATTCCAGTAAAAATTAGAATAATTCGTTTTGACCGGAATAAATTATTTCGGTACTTTTTTTTTTCATTTGGCAGAATAACAAGAATAAATTTGATTATTTAATAGTAGATTCTAGCGTAAATATAGAATAACAAAAATACAAACTTTTAGGCTAAGAGATGAAGAAATATAAATTAATGTTCAGCCTTAATAGAGCTAATTATCGTGTGATCCTTTATTATATCATTACTATACATTATTTTCTTTCACAAGGAGTCTAATTTTAGATAAGGAAACATTGACAATTAAGGACTTAATTAATTTTGACAAGTATTACAATTCAAATATTTTTTTAATTATTTGTACATACTTAATTTGTCACTTTTTTTATTCAAAAAATGTAATGAATAATGAAAATCAAGCCTTTAAATTTATTTTATCAATAATTTTCTTACTTGAGCAAACCACTTTTGCATTCGTGCTCAAAAGAAGAAAAATCAAAAACGAAAACTCACTTCCGTGTCGAATGAGTCGTTTACGTTTCAAGCAACTAAAATAAAAGTAAAGCATGCATGAAGAAGGAAAAATATGAGATTGCATAGACTTTGGACCTCCAACAACTCTGTGACACTGAAGTTGCATGTATAATACAAATCTCAGACACTTGAAAATAATAATAATAATAATAATAATAATAATAATATAGCATAGCAATGAACTCTATATATATATAACTAATTTCTTATCTTTATTAATATATTAAGTCATTGGTCTTTATACCATTTGGATTGAGAGGTGTGCGGTTATGATGATGTGGGCCCCCTAGGATTAAGTGGATGGTTGATTGAATAGTATGATTTAACGGGTGAAAATCATCAAAGGGGTGGATCTAACGGCGGAAAACTTGGTAGCACCGAGTGCTTCATGCTATTGATAGCATAGATATATATATATATATATATATATATATATATATATATATATATATATATATATATATATATATATAGAGCTAGAATTTTTAGAAGCACAAGCTCTTGGTGATTTTAAGTTTCTAGCCCTTGGATCTAAATCCCAATTATTAATATCCCTTAGATCATACATAATTCCACTTACTACCACCTACCTCCTATCACGATCATCTCAACCCCACATCTATCCATCCAATGTTAAAAACTCAAAAGCACCAACTCATTGGTGCTTTTGAGAGTATTCTAGCTCAACTCATAGAGTCCGGCTATGGTGCTTTTAAAAGCACAAAGTCATTGGTCTTGGTCTTTCATTTTTTTTTGGCCATGGATTGAGAGATGTGTGGTTAGGATGATGTGGCCCCAGGATTAAGTGGGTGGTTGGTTGAATAGTATGATCTAACGGGTGAAAATCATCAAAGGTGTGGATCTAACGACGGAAAACTGAAAGAGTCTTCGTCTTATTGATAGCATAAAGAAATTTGACTTATATATATATATATATATATATATATATATATATATATATATATATATATATATATATATATATATATTATACTACGCTATTAATAAGACCAAGTCATTAGTCTTCAAGTTTTTGACCGTTGGATTGAGAGATGTGTGGTTAGGATGATGTGGGCCTCCTAGGATTAAGTAGTTGGTTGGTTGAATAGCGTGATCGATCTGGTGAAAAAAATCACTGTGTGGATCTCTAACGGAAAAATTTTGGTAGCGACCAATGCATTGCTATCGATAAGATCCCAATGATCTCTCTCTCTCTCTCTCTCTCTCTATATATATATATATATATATATATATATATATATATATATATATATATATATATATATATATATATATATATATATCTCCATACTTGGCTAGAATAAAGTTAATTAATAGTGGGTGAAGGATGTTTTAAAGATCGCGAAAATTTAATAGAGGTGTTTTATATAGTACATATTCTAAATGGGAGTGTGTTGGATATCGTTTAATACAATATATACGTTGCTTCTATCAAACAATTTTACCTAGAATGTCTAAACTTAGTAAGATTATAAAGTACTTGTGAAAGAGGCATGCCATGAATGATATGATCTACAAATCGAGATCCTATAAAAAGCTTCTAACGAGTACCAACATTAGTAGGGAAAGCACACTAGTAGTTTATTTATATTTTTTCCTAAAAAGGACAAAACTGGACTGAGGAGCGAGCAAGCAATCGGGCAATTTTTTGTGTGTGTGTGTGTGTGTGTGTGTGTGTGTGAGAGAGAGAGAGAGAGAGAGAGATAGATAGATAGTACGCTATCCGTTTCGTTTATTTCGTTTAAATTTAGATCTCGAATACCAACTATCAAATACTTTGTCACTTACTTTAGGAACGGTGAAACTTGGTTCGAATTGGAATAAAACCAGTCTATTTATTTTGTTACTGTTAACAGTACAATAATGGTTGCTAGGACCAAAAGGCAAAAGCACGCGAAATTGATTGTTGATCCGGTTCACACCGATTCGTTGCTGAGCTCGGTCATGAAGCGCTTGAAGATCCGGACCAGCTCCCCGACCGGCTCGGACCACGGCTTTGTCGCGAAGAAGCCGTGCTCCTGCCCCTGGATTTCCACGAGCTCCACACGCTTCCCCAGCTCCCTCATCTTCTCCACGTACTCCGCGTCCCGGTCCCTCAGGATATCTCGCTCGGCCGCCACCACCAGGATCGGGCCGGTCTCGACCGGGCCCAGGCTCGGGCTCTCCGGTCTGAACGGGTTGAAAATCGGGTGGTTCTTCGTCGCGCCGCGCGGCAGCGCGAGCCGGGCGTACCGGTCGAATAGCTCCAGGTTCAGGAACGCGTCGGCCGGGCACTCTAGTTCCGACCGGGTCCGGTCGGCCCCGCCGAAGGCGGGCATTAGGAGAATGAACCCGCTGATCCGGACCGGGTTCAGCCCGGCCGGCCCGAACAGGACGGCCATGTGGTGGGCGATGTTTCCCCCTGCGGACTCGCCGGAGACGAAGACTCGGCTGAAGTCGGCGGATTCGGCGAGCCAGGGGTCGGCTCCGGCCCCAGCTTCGGCCTGGGATTTGAGCCACAACAGCGCGGTAGCGCCGTCCTCGATGGCGGCGGGGAGGCGGTGCTCGGGAGCTAGGCGGTAGTCGGCGGAGACGACGAATACTCCGAGCTCGGCTGCGAGGCGAAGGCAGCCAGCATGGAAGTTGGGCCACGTCCGAGAGCCGATGCAGAAGCCGCCGCCGTGGAAGTAGACGAGCACGGGGAGCTTTTCGCTATCATCATGATCAGATAGTTCATGACTAGGTCGGGGACGGTAGAGGCGGAGGAAGAGGCTGTGGGTCGGGTCGAAGAGCACGTCCTTCCACTCGACGGAGCCGTCGTCGCGGTCGGAATCGACTGGAAAGATGGGGTCCGGAGAGCGCCGGACGGTGCCGTCGCTCAGCAGCTGCACGACCCCACGGCAGTCCTCGACGACGTACGGAGGAGAAGAGGACGACATTGTTTGGTGTTGGATATGCTTGGAGGGGCTTGGAATGAAAATGGATGATGATAAGGTTTGTGAGTTTTTGGCAATATAAGTTGGTACTTGGGTTGGCAGTAGCCAAGGTGAGCACGATACTGTGTCGGATTACGTTTGGCGTTTGGTATTTGGCGCAAAGCCACGTTTGATTGAATCACTGTTGTAGTAATAAAAATTATAGAATTGTATTTTAACCAAACCAAATTCTATTTTTTTAATTTATAATTGTCATGAAAATAAATATAATATTTCTTAATTATAATTTTCCTTCCTAAATTAATTTACAAATAAAAAGACTTCAAATATCACTCTTGTGGTTCTACATTTTCTGACTTTTGTATTCTGTAGTTTAAAGTGTATCAATTTAATATTTTGTGGTTTTTTTTTTTTTACCGACTGCCTTGCAGTGCAAAGCGACTTTTGGTTGGTATCCGAGACCCGAGTTCGAATCCTAATTGATTCACATTTCTAGCTAAGTTTATTTTTTAAAAGAAATAAACGAAGCGGGTAGCGTGCTACCTATCTCTCTCTCTAAAAAAAAAAAAAAAATTTGTGGTTTTATTTTTATTTTTTATTATCGATTTTACTAGTTTTTTTCGTTAAATGAGTGACAAAATTAAAACTAGAGGATACATAGTGAAATATTCGATAAACTTAGATAGGGTGTCTGAAATGTTTTTGTATATAATTTAACGAAATATTAACAAAAAAACTGGCGAAAAGATAAAAATAAAATTATAGGACACTAACTTGATATACTTTTAACCACATAGTATTAAAGTGAGAATATGTGAAATCACGAAAGAAAGTTTACCCTTTACTAATCTATATCACTTGTAATTTATTGCAAACTAAGTAATTAATCAGATTGCCCATTAGAAAGCTACGCAAACAGCACTCAAGATGGAAAGAAATTTGTACCCCCTTAAAAATGTATGTCAACTATGACTGCAATCACCTGCTATGTAAAAAATTTCACCATTCAAGATGGAAAGAAATTTGTACCCCCTTAAAAATGTATGCCTACTATGACAGTTCATTAGAAAAGATGCAAACAGCAAGGATAGTTTAAATTAAAAAAATTAGAAGTAAAAAAAAATATCTGTTTAGGAAAAAAAAAAAAAAAAAATGAAGTTGAGGAAGAAAGCTTCCCACGACCAATAATATGTGTTGGGAAATCACCCTAGTATTAAACTATGAGAAGTCTTTCATAGGATTTCTATCTGTAGTCTGTAGATGATCCCTTTGATTAATATGCATGCATGCCATGACTCCTTGAGTCACAAAATAGTTTAGATTATCTTGCTAAAAAAATAGTTTAGATTATCTTGCTAAGTTTAGACCTTATGGATAAAATTATTGTTATTACTATTAGGGCGCCAATTTGTAGTCGCCCTCTTCGCAACGTCGCATGCACATCATACTCAAAGCCCGTGGCACCCTCGTCGCCGCTCATAGTCATACCCTCTGTTGCAGCCTTATTTTTACGATCTATGTCATATTCAAACAGACGTCAATAAAGGTGTAGGTGAGATCTAAGAAAGAGAAGCACAACGTCAACGTTTGGGCAGTGGAGGAAGAGAAAATAGAAGAAAACTTAAAGCATGAGACGAAAGAGTGGAAGAAATAACAAAAAAGAGAAACAATTGAGAGGGAGAAAAAAAAGTGATAAATAATAATAAGAATGTAGTAGTTTACTAATAAGAATTCAAACTAAATGTACAAAATTCAAAAAAAAAAACTTTATTATTATAATATTTTAGAGAAAGATAATAAGTTATTTATTTCACTTATTCTTTCACAAATATAGAGTAATAAAATTTTGAATTTTCAAATCTCAAGTGCTAATTACTAAGTCCTTAATTAGCTGTACATACTAGATATAGTTGGTCTTAAAAAAGAAAATACTTGATGGGAGAAAGTACTGTATTGGCAGATATGGAACCCATCATCTATAGAAAATACTTCAAAACAATAACTTTATTAAATTATTATCGACCTGTTTCTTTAAAGCTTAGCAAGAGAACAGATCCGAGATCCTAATTCGTCAATCCTAATGATTCATATTTTTCCAACCAAGTTTATTTCTAAACGAAATAAATGAATGTTTTAGCCGCTACCTATCTCTCTCCCTCTCAAAAAAAAAAAAAAAACTCTATTAAATTTCGTGTTGACAAAAACTCCTCAACCCACCATCAATTAATTTTCTTCTAACCAAGCATAGGAGACATATATGCTTTTATTATTATTATTATTATTATTATTTATTTCAAGTGGTTGATATTTGTGTTATACAACATTATAACTCATGTACACAGTTGTTCGAGGTCCAAAGTCTACGCAATTTCATTTTTTTTTTTCCAGCTGCTTTAGATTTCCTTTATTAGTTGCTTGAAACAAACGTAAACGAAACTTACACCCTACAAAAGAGTTTTGCTTTTTTATTTTTGATCCTTTCTAGTTTCTACGCAGGCATGCAAAAGCGTTTTTAACATCTTTTGAATAAAAAAATGATAAATTAAGTATGGACAAATAATTAAAAGCCATTTAAATTATAATACAAATAAAGTTATCGTGTCAAATTGAGTATTTGAATTTTTAAATTGATAATGTCTCCTCACCCAAAATATATAGACTCTATATATGCGAAATAAAATAAGATATAATATATAATATTGAGGCTCACTTTAGTGTTGTAGTAACTTTATTACCAAAAGTAAATTAACGCTAGCCTATTTTGTTATCTCCTGGCCTAAGATTTATTTACTATTTTATTATCATATTTATTTTTGTTTTAGAATCTACTTACTTAATAAAGTCATAAAGTACTATATTTTAATTACAAGTTAAAAAATAATAATAAAAGGTATAAACTTGAATTATTATCTGCAATAAGACATTCGTATATATCACTATTCAGCGCCACCACATGTGCTCGCCATTCCATAACAAATATATATATATATATATATATATAAATGCATGTACCGGATATGAACAACAATATTGTACTATACAAATTAAATAATTTCAATCCTGTTTAATTTAGTGAAATTAAATTTTGAAATTGAATAGGATTTTGGGATAGAGATTTTTAATTTTATTATATTACCGTATATATTTTTTCTCCATCATTATTGCAAAAGAGCAAAGCTACATAGGATTATAATCCATGTACAAGGAACTGAAATTTTACAACACTGTAATCGAATGATTTTTTTTTGTTAGCTTTACTTTTTAACTAAAAATAAAGAAAATGGACTAGTAAACACTACGCAACATTAATTGAGCCTGTTTGTTTTGGTAAAAGTAAAAAAAAAAAAAAAAGTTTTCGATCGAAAAAATATTTTTATTGTTTGGTTTACTATAATTAATATAGTTACAGTTAGACTTTGAGTTCATGCTAGGGTGGAGCCAAATCAATTTGGGAAAGAAGATGTGAGGAAAAAATATAATTAAAAAAATGAGGAAATTGATTTGATTGTGGTTGAGGTAATAAAAAGTTATAATAAAATTAGAGGTTAATGTGATTTTTGGTGGTGTACTAATTTTTTTTCCACCTTGTTTTGGATTAATTTGGTTATTTTAAAATATATTTTTCAAGTATATAGAAAAATAATTATATTATTATATTATACATTAGTATTTACCAAGTTTTGTAAAAGATAATGATAAGTTTAGGAGGAGTATAGAGATTCAATAATTTTCGATGAAATAAATAAAAAAAAGTAAAGAATTTATACGTTATTTATTTGCTACCAAATTAACAAAAGAATTAAATGGCTTCACTTTCAAGATGAAATAAATAAAAAAAGTAAAGAATTTATACGTTATTTATTTGCTACCAAATTAACAAAAGAATTAAATGACTTCACTTTCAAAACTACAAAAATAGTAAAAGAAAAATATTTTTACTTAAAAACTTTATTCAAATTCAAAATATGTTCGAACCTAAAGTTCAATATAATCGTAGGATTAACTTCAAATACCACCTCTGGTTTTGTACTTTCTTGCTTTAGTATTATGTAATTTAAAATGTATCAAGTTAGTATTATATGATTTTATTTTTATTTTCTTGTCAGTTTTTTCGTTAATATTTTTTAAAATTATATATAAAAAATTTTAGATACTCTATCTAGATTTATTAAATATTTATTTTAGCATTTTTTAGCTTTAACTTTGTCATTAATTTATCAAAAAAAATTAAAAAAATTAATAATAAAAAAATTAACATAAAATTACTGAATACTAAATTTATACATTGTAAAGGGTTTTTTTTGCAAATAGCCTCCTAACAAAAAATTATTTTACAATTGGCCCTGTGTAAAATTTATTTGCAAAAATGGTCCTACCCTCGCCACGCAAGCGCCACGTCGACGCGGACGGGACGGCGTATTTAAGTTGAATATAGTGCACCATTCACCGTGTTGCATACGTGAATGGTTCACCGTGTCAATATTAGTATTGGACACGATAAATGGTTCGCCGTGTCCAATGCAAATATCCTCGACGGCCTCGCCATGGCGACAAGCATTGCGTATGAGTTATTTTTGTAAATAAAATTTACACAAAGTCAATTATAAAATAAATTTTTGCTAGGAGACTATTTGCAAAAAAAAAAAAAAGCTCCATCTTAAACTATAGATTGCAAAAGTGAAAAAATGTGAAACCATATATGATATATGGCTGTATAATTTGAAATTTTCTCGTAATAGTACCACCACACTGCAGCCTCACAAGTCATAACATTATTTAGCCACCACAACCACCTCTTCCTCCTCCTCCTCCTCCTCGTCCTCTGCCGCCGCCATGTCGTCGTCGTCCTCCTCTTCTCCTCCATATGTCGTCGAGGACTGCCGTGGGGTCGTTCAGCTGCTGAGCGACGGCACCGTCCGGCGCTCTCCGGACCCCATCTTTCCTGTAGATTCTGACCGTGACGACGGCTCCGTCGAGTGGAAGGACGTGCTCTTCGACCCGACCCACAGCCTCTTCCTCCGCCTCTACCGTCCCCGACCTACTCATGAACTATCTGATGATCATGATAACGAAAAGCTCCCCGTGCTCGTCTACTTCCACGGCGGCGGCTTCTGCATCGGCTCTCGGACGTGGCCCAACTTCCACGCCTGCTGCCTCCGCCTCGCCGCCGAGCTCGGCGTACTCGTCGTCTCCGCCGACTACCGCCTCGCCCCCGAGCACCGCCTCCCCGCCGCCATCGAGGACGGCGCGACCGCGCTCTTGTGGCTCAAATCCCAGGCCGAAGCCGGGGCCGGAGCCGACCCCTGGCTCGCCGAATCCGCCGACTTCAGCATCGTCTTCGTCTCCGGCGACTCCGCCGGGGGCAACATCGCGCACCACATGGCCGTCCGGTTCGGGCCGGCCGGCCTGGACCCGGTCCGCGTCCGCGGGTTCGTCCTCCTAATGCCGGCCTTCGGCGGGGTCGACCGGACCCGGTCGGAACTAGAGTGCCCGGCCGACGCGTTCCTGAGTTTGGAGGTGGCCGACCGGTACTGCCGCGTCATGCTGCCGCGCGGCGCGACGAGGGACTACCCGGCGTTCAACCCGTTCGGACCGGAGAGCCCGATCCCCGGCCCGTTCGAGACCGGCCCGGTCCTCGTTGTGGCGGCCGAGCGGGATCTCCTTAGGGATCGGCACGCGGAGTACGCTACGAAGATGAGGGAGCTGGGGAAGCGCGTGGAGCTCGTCGAATTCCATGGGCAGGAGCACGGCTTCTTCGCGACGAAGCCGTGGTCCGAACCGGCCGGGGAGCTGGTCCGGCTCATCAAGCGGTTCATGGACGAGTTCCGTAGCGACTCTGCCTGAACCGGTTCTACGTACGTCCTAATTTTTTATAGCAACCTGCGAGTACTTTATTTACTAGCTAGTTAATTTCGTCATTTCCACTGTTATGTTATCTCCATTTTCTAAAACTAATGTGCTTGTCCCCACAATAATAATAATAATTATAATAATAATAATAATAATATAGAGCACATGCACGATAGAACTACAAGCGGTGTTAGTTTCTCCAAGGCGACAAGTCCTGATTTGAAATTTTTAATTTTCTCGGGGTCTAATTAATTACCGCAACTATATAGTGGGTTTTATTAGTACGGCAGTGCTAAAATTGAAATTACGAGTTTTAATTAAAAATTATTAACTTTACCTACCGTCTCTAGAGTAACAAAGAATTTTATGACTCAGGTATTCAAGATCCAAATTCGAATCCTAATTGATTCATATTTTCAGCTAAATTTATTTCTAAATGAAATAAACGAAGCGGATAGCGTGCTACATATCTATCTCTCTCTCAAAAAAAGAAAAAAAAAAAAATCAACTTTACTTTTCAAAAAATTAATATATTTTTAAAATCTAAGTAACTGCTCTGTGGCTCCGGTCCTAATAGTTTGGTAACCAATTGAACAGTAACACCACGGAAAATTGAAATTTCCCGTCTCCGTGGTTTCTTTTTTAGCACTTCTGAACGAGAGTTTGTGAGCTGCCTAAACTCTAGACACTATTGGTGAAGTTTGAACACTTCATATGATATTTTAATTTGATTTTATTTATTAAAAATAAAAAATAAAGCAAATTAATGGCATTCGTTTGTAGATTTTGCAAACAGAAGAGCTGAAAAAATCACATATAAGATATTATACCTGCGGGTCATATAGGTGTGGATGAAATCAATCGTAAATTTTTAGATAGGCTGCATCTTTAATTCTCCATACCAGTCTGCGGGCGGAATGAGTATGTGAGTTATCTGCAAAATATTATCTTTTTTTTTTTTTTTTTCTTCTATACTTTTCAAATGCAAAATACAGATACATAATTTTTTAAAAATCCTAATATAATTTATTATCTGCAGTGCAATATCATAATATACAATAAATAATATAAAATTTTAAAACACATAAATCTTGATATATTTATATTTATTTATATTTGTTGGGAATCCGGTACTCGCCCCGGTACCGGATCTCGTGAATCCGCAACCCGCTCCGATACCGACTGTTGTGGATCCGGTATCGATTGTTGGGATTCCGCAACGGAAGCGTCAAATCAAATTTTTACCATAAACCCGTCTCTTCAGCAAAAACTGATACAATCATAAAAGAGAGAAAAACCAAAGCAGAAAATATGCGGGTAAAATAAGATTCATTAAATAAGAGAAGATTACATCCGACTCCTCTTCTGCACAGAATAGCTACAACCTGTCACATGCACCAGTGCACTAGGTGCATCAACATATGGCTTGCTCTCTCTTTTCTCTCTCTGGTACGACACACTTTTTTTCCTCTCTCCCGTACCCACGGCAAGGCTTGCTTCCTTGGCTTAGCTAATTAATTAGCCCACAATGCTACAATATATATAGCTCACCAAATAGTATATTTAGAATTTCTACCCTAATTAATATCTAAATTTATCTTAATTTATCTCTAATAGATTTCAATATTAATCATAATCTAGTTGGGTTTATCCTCTAATTAATATTTAAATCTTAATGTATCTCCAACAGATTTAAATATTAATTCTAATCCAAATAGCATTCAACTACAAATCTAACCAAATCCTAACAATATTATTATATTAAGTATAAACAAATATGTTTGGTGGGTTCTCCTCACCCCCTTCTACCAAGGCTATATTGATAATTTATTATTAATAACTGAATATTAATCATAAATTTATATAATTAAATTATAAATAGCAATTTAGAATTTTAAAACTTAATACAATGAGATGACGGTAGGCCTCAGAACTCTTTTTTTAGAAAATTATAGCATAACAAATTTTTTCAAAACTTTTAAAAAAGAAAGTGCCTTTTCTCTTGCCATAACAAAATTCATTTATTCAAAAAATTTTAAAAAAATTATAGTAAACTAATTATTATGCAATATTAATTATAATGTTATATAATTAACTTATAAAAAACTATAATGTTGAGAAGTATGTTAAATTAGAGCAATTTTTATTTCCAATCTAAATTTTCTCTATCATTTATTAAAAGATATTTAAAATTTTATGAAATACTAAACTTCAATTAGTGTCTTAAGGTTCCAAAATATAACCTTTAAAATCACTTTTATACCAACAAAATTTTAGATTAAATGATGAATTTTGATGATTAAGGCGAAAAAATACAGTGTAGCAGAGTTAATTTTTAAAGATTAGTAAAACAAAATTTAAATATGCAAAATCATAGAATAGATAACTATTATTTGTTAAATTGTTTGGACATTTCTCTTTCCAAACAAAATGCATTTATTTAGAAAAAAAAAATAAACTCAACTAATTATTATATATCTAGATGTTATCTTTTATATTGTATATTGTATAATTAAATTATAAATAACAATAATATAGAAAATTATATTAAATTAGATATTTGAAAGATATTTAAAATTTTACAAAACACTAAACTTCAATTAGTGTCCTAAGGTTACAAAATATAAACTTTTTAATTTTACTTTTATACCAAAAAATTTAAATTAAATGACAAATTTTAAGAATGAAGAAGAAAAAATAAAACATAGAAGAGTTCATTTCTGAAAATTAGTAAAACAAAATTTAAACAAGCAAAATCATAAAATAATTAAATATAATTTTTTGAATTGTTTGGACTTAAATTTAAATACATTTTTCCTTATAAAACAATGTAAAATTTAAAAACTTAATATAATCATATGAATCCTCTGCTTTCAATAAGGATTAAAATTTATTATTAGGCCTCAGAACTTTTCAAAAAAAATTTATAGTATAAGAAAATTTTTCAGAACTTTGCAAGAAGAAAATTTATAGTATAAGAAAATTTATAGTATAACAAAATTCATTTATTTATAAATTTTTTTTAAAATTTAGCTACTTCTTAGTCTTCTTAGATATCTCTTTATACTTCAATAAAGCAATTTACATATTTGAATTTTCGTTGCATCGTTGTCAAAGATTGTTTGAAACGTTTGCCTTGTTCATATAACAACTTCATATAATACTTGTAGAATTCGCACCAACACATAATACTTTGATTTTGCCAAATTTTATCTTGAAATTTATGTTGGAGATTGTTTATATTCTTTCATTCTCACTAATGAATCTCTGTTATGTTCAAATAATAATTTTCAGAATGAATGTTACGTTCGTTTGAATAATAATCTTCAAATAATACTTATTTGTAGTTTGTTTATAGTTTGCAATATTTGATAATTTTTAAAATTTGACACTACTATTTAAATATATTATTTCTTCACTAATATGTTAGTTTTATTTAATTATATTAGAAAAAATTATGCATGCAACGCACGTGCACCGACTAGTTATATGTAAAAGCATTTAATTATATTAGAAAATTGGTACAGCGTAAGAGGCCGCGTGGTAGGAGAGAGAACCAAAAAAAAAAAAAAAAACACGTGGTTTATAATTTTTGAGAATGAATAGACAAAAAATATTTTATTTTATTTAATTAAAAATATATGGAGGTACCTATAATTTTTTGGATAAAAAAATTATTACTTGTATCTACAAATTTATGAATAGCTTATGAGTATAGATAGAGATTGCGAGGTCTACTAGTTTTGTATTTTTGTTATATTTTTACTTTTTACACACTAATTCTTTATAATTTAATTTGTTGGAAAAAAAGACTTTTTACTTTTTTTTTACTTACAGTTAATTAGTTTATATTGTATATCACATAAAGTGGTAGATGCATGCCAACCTTTTTTTTTTAAGAATTAAATAGATAGCATGCATGTTATCTGCTTAGTTTAATTTTAGAAATAACTTAGCTAAAATTTTAAAGCAACAAAGTTTTGTTTGAAATTCAAAATCTTAAATACCCACCAGAAAAAAAAAATCATTATTATCAACTGATTGATACAACTTATAAATTAGTTCCACAAAAAATATAGGAGGAAAAAAGAAATTGGTATACCGATATTCCACGTAAATGACAAAAGACTTAATAATTTGTATTTGAAATTTCAAGTTTAAAAATTAGTTACGTTATATTTCTAATTAAGTTTATTTTTTTTAAAAAAAGTAAAACATTTATCATATCTTTGTTACCTAATGAACAAGATCTTATATTTTGTGAGAACGACACCTCGTACTCGTTTGACAAATGGGTGAAATATACGACTTTGATTTTTGCATAGATCGTACTCGTTCGACAAATTGGTGAAAAGTAATACTTTGATTTTTTTTTTTTTTTATAGATCGTACTCGTCTGACAAATTGGTGAAATATAAGATTTTGATTTTTTTTTTTTTAGAAAGAAAAATAACTTCATTATTTGTTAAAAAGATAAAACAATTAGACTTCGAATTTGAGGCTCTGAAAATCAATCATAAATTTTTTTGTCATTTGCGTTAGAAACAGTCAGTGCGAAATATAGTAGTTTGAAAGATCACATTACAGAATAAAAATATTGCACCAATCGTTTCTAATACAAATAGTAGAAGGTTTGATAGTTGTTCTGATTGCCTTTTTGGCTCCACTTAACGGTTTGTATTTTCCCGACAATCCGATTCAAATATGTCATTTGATGTTTCACTTTTGTCCAAAAACATTCTGATTCGAGTGATAATAACCTAAATTTTTCACTACTTAAATTACATATAAAAGTTTTAGTTTAAGTTTTGACAAAATATATTTAAAGATTTGAGATGGAATTTGCATCATTATTTAGGATGCTGAATTATTATTATTATTTTTTTGAGAGATAGGTAGCACGCTACCCGCTTCGTTTATTTTATTTAGAAATAAACTTAGCTAGAAATGTGAATCAACTAGGATTCGAACTTGAGTCATGCATCAACCATCGTTCTTCACTGCTGCGGACGATCGATTAGGCTGCTGAATTATTAGAACGGCTCGGTCGACAATGTGAAGCTACATGGGCTTATTTTGGGCTGGGCTAAGGCTTAGACTAGGCGGATAAGAAAAGGAGTGAAATTTAGCATGGAGCTTTTTAAGTCCCAAATTGATTCAATTGCGTTCTTGGCCCAACATAAGCTAGGGTTCTATCAAGGCATTTTACACTAATTCAGTCATATTATAAAGTACAAAAAGACAAGATGTTTTTGTGAAACAACCATGTGAAACAACTGTTGTATTCTAAGAGCTTAAACTGTTAAGTATCGTTTGGTTCGGGTATAATTAAAAATTAATTATTACAGGAATAGGTACAAGTATCGGGATAAGAAAAATAGCGTTTGGATGAAAATTAGATTATTCCCGAGGATAAGAAAAATATTAGGTTGTTTTATATAGAAAATGAATATGTTGGTCGGGATAATCGAGAACTACTATTCTTGAGTAAAAAATTAGCGTTTGGCTATAAAAGGGGATAAGGGTCTATTCCTATTCCTATCCCCTAACCAAACGGTGCCTAAACGGTATTTATACAATTTTATATTCAACCGTTTTTGCGTTTGCAATCTTAAAAATATTTCAGAAAAATGAAGGCTGAATGAAATGTACAGTATAAATAATTAAAATACTGTTCTCTAGTAAGTTTACGTTTTAGAGAAATAAATCATTATGTATACTATGGTACGTAAACGGAATATATGAGTTTAAATCTTCTAAATACGCATTGAAATAGTGATTTTATATCATATACATAATTGTATCAAAAAACTGTTTCTGGATGTTTTTGCAACTGTAGATTTTATGTTCAGAGTCTTATGACAAGCATATTTTTTCCGAACAAACTAGCTAGGTAGGCCTTGGAGATTTGGATTAAGGATGTGGTACTTAATGAATGAGAAAGAAAAGGACGTGCCAATGAAGTGATTTTCCACATTCATGTATAAACATTTTTAAAGTAGTTCTCATATTTTGTATGTTTTGATTTTAATTGGTTTCAATTTTGAAACCAATTTTACTTAATATAGTTAGTTGGTAATGACTTTATAGTTGGCGCTTGATGTTCTAATTTTGAAGCGTAGTTTGTTTTATGTTTCTATCGATGCCTCGATTCATAAGAAAGTCGATCCACTATTTGAAACTATTTTTCCATATATCTGAATTTTTTTTAAAAAAATTTCTTTTCCAATTTTTTTTTGGGTGACAATACAACATTATGGGCAGGAGCACATACTAACGTTCGCCCTCAACAACAAAAAAACATTTAATAGAAAAACTACAAATAGGAAAAAAAGAAAGATGCAAACAATAGAAAATTACAAAAAAAAGAAAAGAGGAAACAAATTAAAGACTATTTATTCCGTCAACATCGCAAGCCGTCCCGGACCGATTCAGGCCGAGTCGTGTCCGAACTGGTCCATGAACCGGCCAATGAGCCGGATCAACTCGTCGACCGGTTCGGCGTAGGGGTCCACCTCGAAGAAGCCGTGCTGCTGCCCGGCGAACTCGACGAGCTCAACGTGCTTCCCCAGCTCCCTCATCTTCATCACGTAGTCCACCTCCCGATCCCTCAAAACGTCTCGCTCGGCGACCACCATGAGGATCGGGCCGGTCTCGACCGGGCCCAGGTTCGGGCTCTCCGGTCCGAACGGGTTGAACACCGGGTAGTCCTTCGTCGCGCCGGGCGGGAGCATGAGGCGGCAGTACCGGTCGGCTTGCTCCCGGTTCAGGAACGCGTCGGGCGGGCACTCTGACTCCGACCGGGTCGGCTGGGCCCCGCCGAAGGCCGGCATTAGGAGGATGGACCCGCGGACGCGGACCGGGTCCAGGCCGGCCGGCCCGAACCTGACGGCCATGTGGTGGGTGATGTTCCCGCCGGCCGAGTCGCCGGACACGAAGACGTTGCCGAAGTCGACGGATTCCGCGAGCCAGGGGTCGGCTCCGGCGCCGGCGCCGGCCTGGGATCTGAGCCAGGAGAGGGCGGTGGCGCCGTCGTCGACGGCGGCGGGGAGGCGGTGCTCGGGGGCGAGGCGGTAGTCGGCGGAGATGACGAAGACGTTGAGCTCGGCGGCGAGGCGGAGGCACCAGGCGTGGAAGTTGGGCCAGGTGCGGGAGCCGATGCAGAAGCCGCCGCCGTGGAAGTAGAAGAGGAGGGGGAGCGGCTTCTCGTTAATGCTGTGACGATCGTCGGACGATGGATTGCGGCGGGGGCGGTAGAGGCGGAGGTGGAGGTCGTGGTGGGGATCGTAGAGGGAGTCCTTCCACTCGACGGAGCCGTCGTCGTGGACGGCCACGGGGAAGATGGGGTCGGGGGAGCGCAGGATGGTGCCGTCGCTCAGGACGCGGATTGCGCCGCGGCAGTCCTCGACGACGTGAGGAGGAGGAGACGAGAGGGGATTAGCGGCGGTGGCGAGGGAGGAGGCCATTTTTTTGTTCGATCTTAATTTGTGGCTGAAGAAGAAAGAAATTAATTGTTTTGTAGCTATAAACTGAGCTGTAGAGCGACGATTGCTGTTGCTTCGGTGTGTTGAGGTTCGAGGGGGGGAAGAGATTTATTTATAGTATATAGTAGATGCGTCGTTCTGAAAACCGCACGTGTTTTTTAATCGGGTCGGAAAGCATTTTCTAATTAAAGAAAAAATAGGAGACCCTCTCCCTCATTCGCACGACGCTGACCTTCTAGTTACATGTATCTAGCACGTGCAGCGTAGCAGCTTACCGAAAAAATAGTATTTCTCTTTTGGGGAAAATTCTCTTTTATTATATTGCAGGGTCAAACAAGATCTAGAAGAATCAAAAGATGGAGTGGACGCAAGGAGCGAGCGTCGGTGGCCTCCTTCTAGAGAAAGCGAAGTTTCTGATGAGGGTACTCGGGGCTCCACGGTTTCGAGTTTTGAAGGAAAAGATGTATCCAGAAGACCAGAAACGTCAAATTTGACGACGCAGCGGATTAGGTGAATGACATCACTCATGGCGCGGAACGGATGACATCAGATATTGCCACAAAAAGGATCGGGAACGACAAAATCGAGCAAGGCAGTTTGAAGCATACGGAACTTAAAAAATTCTGCAATCAATTACTATTGAGGGAGCCACTTCTCGCTACATAAAAGTTTAATAAATTCATTTCCGGCTGAAATGTTAGGTTCTGGTAGTCATTCACATTTCCCAAGAAACCAAGCATTAAGTTCATAGGATGATTAAATTTAGACAAAAATCTATGAAGATCAGCCAATCAATCACCTCTCGAAACCTTCCAACACCTCTCATAGCTCATGGTTTTTTTTCAATCGAGTCAATAAAATTAAAAATACACGACCCTATTCGATTTAATAACTTAAATCACTTCTTAAGGAAATAAAAAAAGAAAATAATTAATGCCTAATAGTCAAGAAAATCTTAATTTTTTTCAACTAGAAATAATTTAGATCAAAAAATTAGACGCTGAGAGGTGTTAACTAAAAAAAAAACACAAAAAATGTTGAGTACCCAACGTCCAATAGACCTATAGTTGAGGGGGTCTCCTCAAATTATCACATTAAATTTATTAAGGACTTCTTGTGGCCTCGGACGGCCCACAAAACTTCCATTTCAGATTTAAATCAGGATCCAAATCTCAGTGTCTATAAAAAATTTCAGTTTCAGATCAGACTCATAGCCGCCGAAAAATACATATAATATTTTGCACAACAACAATCTCTTTGTAAACACCAATCGCACATGACAAACTTAGCTAAGAGCTTGATGGTTGATATCCGAAATCTCCTAACAAGATGAATAAGGAGGAAACAAGGGAACTCAAACGCTTTGCGAAACCACAGAAATATCAGTTATTGATATGGCAGCAAATTTTCATTTCTTTGTTCAGGCAAAACATATTACTAGAGCTCGTTATTGATAAAAAAAATATGACTGTTTCTTTCATTAGCTTTGCTTCTTTCACTACTGACGCCTCATGCAACAAGTATACGATGGAAAACCATTAGTGCATACGATTACGATATCAATGAGAATGATATAGCTATACCTGCAATGCCCCTGAACTGAAGCAGCAGCACAGTACAATAAGTTTGATGGAAATGGTACATAACCTTTCTCTTTTGTTGGATTCGGCAATATGTCGTGTGAAGGGGCGTTTTCCATTTAAAGACAAACATGGGGAGGTATCAACTTCCCCGGATTCATGATACTGTTGGGATCCAATGCAGTCTTTATTCTCTTCATTGTTCTCAATGCGCCAATCCCAAGCTCCTCTTCAAGGTACTGGAAGAAAAAGAATCTTTAGACACTTCTAAAGTCCTTGTCCTTAGATACAACTACAGTTTATTGAAAGTTTTAAACAATATATATGGCAACGACAATAGGCAATTTACGTGAGCGCATGTTCCAATGGACTGACACTTTTAAAGCATTAGTCACTTCAAAACCAGCCTATATCATAAATATGACACATTCAAAACATCTAAATATTGTGTGCTAATGGTGCTAATGATCGAGTTGATAAATTATATGGAAACTGAAACTGTGTGCTAATGGTGCTAACGATAGAATTGATAAATCATATGGAAACTGAAGTTATCAGTTTCCCAAGCAGCTATCCCAAGGCTCTTCTATTTAACAAGAAAAGCCTCATCCCGGTTGGGCTACTTTTCTTTCATCAATCTCTTATGCACCTTTGTGGATCAACATTTATGTGTATATATGCTTTAATCTTATTTCACCTATTCTGTTCTGCCATGACTCTTAGGTAAGGTAGGAAAATTGTACCTTCATTTTTCCAGTACCCACTCCATGTTCTCCTGTACAAGTTCCTGTTTAGTAGTCACATGTAGCTCATATTAAAGCACATTAAAAACACAGAATGTAATCAAGTAGTCTATCATCTTCCTAGGATAATTATATGCTAACAAAGTTAAAACTTCAGCGGAAAACTAATTACTAAGCATGATTGCTAACAGAGTTGATGCTAATATACTGACGTTAGGCTTTTCTAGCATCTCAGATAGTACGATTACCTTCCATTGACAAGGCTGTGTGGACCATGAAATGGTTTAGTCTCTCAGCTTCTTGCTGTTGTTCTTCCTTGCTTGGATCAAATAGAATAACTGTGTGGAAGTTTCCATCACCAGCATGAGCAATGACCATGCTGTGAGCATAAAAAGGCAAATAATCAATATTAGATTTCGAGAGAAATTATTTTACAAGCTACAAAGCACAAGTTTTCAAAGTTTTATCATCTATATAAAATTTCAACACTAGCTGCCACTATCAAGACTTTTAGTCCCAACTATTTAAAGTCGTTTGTATGCTTATAAGGATACCATTCTCCATCCAAATCTATTTTTCCCAAAAAAATCTTTGTCAAACCGAGTGCCGTCATATCCTTTCTCACTATCACACCATATTATCAATTTTGATCTTCCGCTCCCAGAGGTATTTATGCTAGAACAAATTAACCCACCTTTACTCCTATTTTGATGCAATTTCTGTCGTACATGCTAAACCATCTCCCATGCTTGTTCTCTATGTGCTATGCATGTCTTGTATCAATACGGTTATTATTAATTATACGTTTTTATTTACTTCACCTACATAAAAAGCATGCTCGAGATGTTCTAACTTGAACAACTCTTTTGCTGAACAATCAGATAAAAGAGCTTACCATGTTAACGGTGAAGCATCAAGCTGTTGCTTTGATTTTGAAATACATTCTGCAAGCCTTGATAAAGGAACACAGACATCCTGGAAAGAGAAAAACTAGTAAGATGCTAGGAAAAAGATAAAGCGCGTCAAATAAATCATTTAGAATATGTGCATGCATGCCCTTATGATTTACAAAAGGCAAAGGATCACAGATTCGTTCGTACTAGGTAGTTCAGGCAGTAGTAACAGATTAGTGGAAGCATGCATTAATGGAAGAAAAAAACTGTCTGGTTATTTATAATAAGCAGAAGCATAATTCAATTGCCTTTTAACTAGACTAAACAGGAAGTTGGAATTAGCCTGCTTGATACCAATTTAATGGCTATATTTTAGCTAATTGCCATCTATTCTAGTGCAACTAAAATTTCAAATAAAAGGAACTTGTTTAAAATTATCAAGAGACAAACCGTTGTCATTGCCTCATACCCAGGTGCCATAGCAAAGCCCGCCCAAAGCGCCTCCTTCCGTATCTGCATAAAAAGAACGTCCAGACAAAATTACAAAAGAGAATGTCCAGACATAATTACTGAAAATAAATAACTGGAAGAATAAAATGCAGTGGCCTCTAACATATATTCACTAAGCTCAGAAACTATGTCATATGTATTGACAGAGCATACTAACCTTTATTAGGAATCCGCCAGCATGAAAGTTTCAGAGCATATGATTTAAGAGCTCAAGTTCATTCAATTAAGATAGGTCACAATCACCTCTTACACAGACCGTGTCAAGATGATTAAGTTATGAGGTGGATGTTTATTCAGTGATTGTTAATTACTCCTCTTCATGGATCTGAACAGATTTTACACTAGTAATGATTCATTAATCTCAAGACAAATGATTAATGATACTTATACTATCAAGTTAAGTGAGACAATATTTTTAAATTTTAACCAGTCAAATTTAAGGAATTCAGTGAATGGAACCTGTTTTTTTTATCAATGAGGGTATAAGAAAAATCAACTCATGGGTATGTATACTAGAGGAACCAAATAAGAGCAATGCACACGTGTGCAATATCACAGTAGATAAATGTTTGTCAGTAAATAAGGGTGATGAGCTGGGCCGGCCGAAAGTGACAGTGTTATGTTACCGCACTATAAATTCTCAAGCCAAAAAACTATGGTCAGAAAAACAATTAGATAGATATATCAACATAAGTATTAACATAAAAAAATAAAATAAAAAAGACTTCAAAAGAATGGCAAGTCTGACCTTCCATAGCTCCTTTTTAGCATCAGGATCTTCCACAAAAACAAAATCGGAGCCATTATGTTCTGAAACGATATTCTGAACCAGCAATGTTTGTTCTCGTGCATATGCTTCTGATGATTTGAAAACAGAAACAATTTAATAAGACTGACTTATTAAGGATTTACAAAATAAAAAGCACAAACTGAGAACAATTTTTTTGAAAAACAGCCAAAACCCTTTGTAGCATACCTGTGCCTATAAATTCGAACATCAATGTGGGAACTTCGGGTATATTTTTCCCATTTGCCAAATTAATTGCCTTTATTTGAACCTCATCCAACAGCTCCACTCTGGATACCTACTCAGGGATGAGGGAAGAAACATCAACGGATAACATCAACAAAATATTTTGACATTTCATTACAATCAAGAAAGACATGCAATTGACATTTTGATAGTCCATATGAAATAAAGACATTTAAAAACATATGAAAAAAAGGATTTGCTTTAATAATTGCATATTTACCATCTGAAAAATCTATATCAATTAATCACTTTCATTTTTCTAGCACTAGAACATATTAATACACAACAAATAGGACACCATTGTAAGTCTCGAAACAGCAACATACTCAGGAAGAGCTACCATGAAGAGAAGCGTGCAGTTTAGCACCGTCTGCACAACTAATTTCTGACGCAATTGAATAAGCTTAATATCATTTGTAATGTTACTTTTTTCCTATACTTTTCCGAACTTTCCAAGGTAGCGAAATTCCTTGCCGGGTAAGTTCTGACCCGCACGAAAGGTGTAACAATCTGGGCACTGTCTCGGAGAGAGGCTCGGTTTCCAATAATAGTTACCAATATTTTTCTTATTTTCGTTATAAAAAAGGTTTCTCACATTATCGTTCTGCTCACCATTAATATTACTGATATATACTGATCAACACAGAATAAACTCCAATAAACAGAAATATTTTGGAGGAAAGCCCACAATTATTACACAACAGAAGAAAGCATACCAGTTTAGACTCTCAATTTGACAACTCCTTAGCCGATCTTATTACAAGACTCTCAAATTGGCCACTCCATAGGTAATCTTATAACAATTTCAGGCCAACTTTCTTTTCCAATTGATAACTTGTCTCAAAGAGAAAAAAAAATCAGGTTGGAGCCTAGGCCAAATTCGCGGTTCAACTATATAATCTCGGTACAGGAACTTGGTTCAGTACGAGTTTAAGTGTTTGATGCTTTAATCACATGCAAATTTCTATTAGCAATTATGCACTGACTATTATCAATTAGTGTTTTGACCATAAACCAACAGTTAAGGGTAATACAGTCGTCAACAAGGGAAAAGTTACACCAATCACAATCCAGCTTGGATGGCTCTTAACCACTAATTAATAATCTTTATGTTTGTTGCAAGAACATAATGCAGAATAAAAAATAAAACAAACAAACGAACAAAGAGATATTCACCACCAGAAACACCAAGACTATAATAAGAATGACCACATTCATATTGTCATACGAAAAACCAAATGTAAAAACCAATACATTAGCACCCGATAGACAATAGAAAACTTTGAAAGAAAGAAATAGCAAAGAATAGATAGAGATACAAGGAGACTTATTATCCAATACTCAAACCTGTATACCAGAATGCATTGTAGCAATCGCAACATCAGCAGCATCCTTTATTGTTTGGAAATTGCACATAGCAACCTGAAATATAAGAGACAAGTAGGGTGATCACTCTAAAATATGGTATAGAAGGGAAAAAGACCCAAGATACTAGATACTCTAGTACAAAAGAATAGAAGGAAGAGATGAAATTAGCCCATGCCGAAGCACAAAATGGATGTATAGAACAAGAAATAGGATTTGATATTTCTAAGAATCTGCAATATTGTCATTTGCTTCAAAAAAATGATTGAAGCACATTAACAAACTAAAATTGCATCGTTCTTTCTACCTTTTTCACTTTGACCCAATATAAAACAAACTTCGTATTCTGAAAGTGATGAAATATTGAGCAAGGCACGCACAAGAGAAAACCAATACCACTGAATGTGAAGGAAGCTTCTGCAGCCGTAAAGTCACTTCAGTAATTACCCCTAACGTCCCTTCGCTTCCAACAATCAACCTTGTTAAGTCATATCTGGCAGACAATAAAAATGATATGCAGCAGTACTTTCATAGTTGGATTTCAAATATTTTGAGAAACTCTTAGTTGGATTTCAAATATTTAGAGAAAGGTTCCATCATACCCAGCAGCACTTTTTCGAGCACGGGAGCCGGTCTTGATAACTTCACCATTTGCCAGAACAACCTGCACTTCAGATAATATCTGATAACATACCCCGTCAAATTAACATAAACAAAATTCAGAGAATATCATCAACATACCTGAAGATTAATGACATTGTCCCGCATTGTTCCATACCTAAAAACTAAGAACTCAATCATCAAAACCAATTAATTATCATCCAACCCACCAATAAATGCAATATAGGTAACTTTTCTATCTTTGAAGCAATATTAATAACATTACGGAAACTAAACTAACAGTGAAAAGAAGATGGAGGGTACTACCTTACAGCTAAAGATCCGGAACAACGGGTAGCACACATTCCTCCAATTGTGGCTCCAGGTCCTGCATGTCAAAAATACAAGCCTCACCAAGTATACTGAATACCAAGTACCTACATCCTTATTCAATCTTTACATCCTTATTCATGTGAATATAACAACTCACACCAGGTCCTGCATTAATTCCCCTATTCTGCAGGTACATTTCTTCTTAAAATAGAAAGTATGTAAGCTCTCTTCCAAAATAATTAGAAACTCTTATTTATCAGCTCAAGTTGCGCACGCTGCTTATCCAAAAGCAATACATATGTTTGACAAAGTTATTTTCAAAGGTCTTAGGCAAGATGAACAGAACAACATGAGCTTTCCTTTCCACATCAACTTCTCAAAAAGAGGAAGCAGAGTACCTTTCTAAATGGTACCAGGTGGAAGTCCTTGCATTATCATGTTGGATGGCTATTACAGCAATCAAATATCAATCTAGGAACTTATATAGCTAAAAACCAAATGATAGTCATATGATAGTCAATGCTCTGGCTCCCTCTTCTGTAATCAAAATACGCAAGTGAAGGCTTGGAGACCTTCAATAGAAACCAAGGTCTTTACTAAATAGCTCATTAGTTTAAACATAATCTTGCAATCAGGAAAAGCATTTACACTGTTAAGTCTTCACCAATCATTATAAAACAGCACCTCAGTGCTGCTAGTTGGCAAGAGTGCCCCACATATTAGCATGTAACAGCTGAATGGAAGAAAAGGATCCATGTGGCTTCCAAATAGTTGGAAACATGTAAGTCTATGCGTTTTCTTGTTAATAAGTTCAATGAAGAAAAAGATGAGAAGAAAAGGAAAAGACTAAAGTTCATTCAGTGGGTTATAGAAGGCACTCTATCAGAAGATGCACAAAAATACACCCTAATGGTTGAAAATCAGCATAGTGAATTGTCGTGATTTCATTGGAAATTATGACATGTACAAATTAGAATATAACATAAGATTGCCAACAACACATAATCAGATAAGTAATCCATTATCAGATAAGTAAGCCAGTAAAATCGAACCAAGATTCACGGTGATTCCACATCACGCCATAACTATATTATCAAAAAAAAAGAAAAGAAAAAAAAAGAAGACACTCAGAGATAAATAGACCTTCGTAAGTAATTGAGGAAAATTTGAAACAAGAGTGATATTTTACTAGCCTGGATCCAGAGGGAAGAAAAGACCATAAGGTCTCAGATACTCATTTAGTTCAATCCATCCAATCCCTGGTTCAACAACTACATCCATGTCCTCAACATTCAAAGATTTGATTTTCTGCAATAGAAAAAGAAAAGATGAATGAATGGAAAAAATGTAAAACCAAAAAAGAGAATTTGTAATAGGTAACAATTAAAAAAACTGGTGTCTTCAAAGGATAACTAAAATGAAAAAAAAAGAAAAAGAATTGGCATAAACTCCGACCAAAGCAAGAAAGACTGAAAGATATGAAAAAATGAATTGGCATATTAATTTGCTAAAGCGTGAAATATTACAAAAGTATCATAATAGCTGAGTGCTCATCAAGAAGCGCTTTACATATGAATCATTCTACAAGTAAGTTAGATCTCAGGCATAAACTAGCATTATACTCCAAGACCTAGACAGTCAGGTTACACCAAAAAAAACGTGAAAGATGGAATCAACTTATATGCACCATTGCTCTAGCACATCAAGGGACAAAAACCAACAGGATCAAACAACAAATATTCCTCATTTCAAAAGGGCAAAACACTAGTATTCAACTTCTTTCTTGCAGAAACTTATTGAATTTAAATCTTACGCAGCTTCTTGTATTATCTAGATGAATATGGTGCTTTGAGCAATGATTCTAGGTCTAATATATGTTTCTTACCAAGGGGGGAATATAACAAGGTAATATGGAAAAGTTGGATATTTCTTCTGTCCTTTGAGTAGTCACATCATAGGGCATGGAATCTATAGAAAGATTTGAGATGCTTACTGTCATCAAAGACATGTCAATGCACACACCTCCCTGAGGAGCTAAAGTATGGCCTTCGATTGATGTAGCTCCACCATATGGTACAATAGGAACCTACCACCACAACAAAACGAGTAATCACTCGAATTAGACGCTCCAATCCAATAGAGGAAAAGGTCAAATGACAATCTTGAAAAGTCATATGCAGAATGGACCAACATGTAGTTAGTGGAAACAATTTAAAATACTATACTCTTGTAGAAGTGAAGCTTTCTCAAGAATGTTAAACATTTTCCAAAACCCTTCTTTGTTCATTTTCTTCAACAAGAGAAAGACGACATACCTTATACTTGTTGCAAGCCATCACAATCTTCTGCACATCATCTTGTGTTCTGCATTGCATTTTGAGCACGTTTTTTGTAAGGGAAAAGGAACATTAAGTCAAGATTCTCTAGTTCAGAATGTCAAAATGAACTACTTCTACCAAAAAAATTGGTAATTGGCATTGGAATTGATTCTAAAACAGATAATAAAAGAAGAGAATTAATTAGCTAATTGACTTCATCATTACTGCTGTAAAATCAAGTACATGCCTTTTCACCGCAGGATTGTACTGACGAAATGGAGAATAGCAGGTTAATTATATCTCCATGCCACAGATATGGCAAGAGATACAATGAGTAAAAGAATGATTCTCTACAGGTGACTTGTCATCGCCACGACAAATGACATATGATCAGAGGCCAAAGGTCAAAGCTACAGTAGACAAACATCAATGAAGTAATTAAATTCTACTAAGCTTTCAATCTCCACATTTGCAATATTAACCTTGGGGAAAAGAAAAAATGAAACAACTTAAAAAAGCATCTTGAGAAAGTTCAAGACAAAGGGTATTCTTCTATTAGTTTGTTAGTTTTGGTTAAAAAGCAGTACATGGTAGTGGTTAACTGTCTGAATTATTACAAGACATATCTTGGGTGATCTTCTGATAATAAGAAATGGGACCTCAAACAGTATTAATTGAATTAAATCGAACACACTGTCTAAACCTGCAATAACAAGTCTCCTAATTTTTCCTTCAGATGTTAAAGCTAATGTAACCGACCTTGATTTCAAGTTAATTGAATCCAACTTACCAGTTTCTAAGCATCCTGTGATTAGACACAAAGATCGAGAGACAACTTATTTATCGCCTTGGCAATGGGATAGTCAAGTTTAAACTAGTTCTACTCAAAATCCAGGCACAAATAGCCCATTGCCTTGTAATAGGTTCTATCTTCATTTTAAGTCACACATTACTACAATACTACCTACCTAGTAAATGTTGTGAATGATGAAGCTAACATAGTTAAAGTGACCTAGAGTTGCAACAAACAAAGATCAAGTAATACACCAACGAACGCAGGGGGTGGAAAAATAAACGAAAAATAAACAAAACACCTCGGGTAGACGACAACATCCGGAACATTCACAGCTTTGTGGAAGCTATTCTGTGGCTTGCCATGGAAGTACCTCTCTTCATAGTCGAGTGTCATGTTATTCTACCAATTAATTGGTGAGGAAAAAAAAAATTAAACCAATACCATCCAATAGCCAAATACTCAGCAGTGAGAGTCTATAACTGAGATAATACTTGCAAAATCTCTCGCAACTCTTCGATGAACTCCTCGGGAATCTCCTTGCGAGTACCTCGAACCACTAGATCGGTGCTCCCTTTCCCACCTAAGCTGCACAGTTGAAGCAAAAGTAAAGTCACCATCCGACCGAGAGTTTGTTGATGAGAGGTGAGAAAAGGGAGATCAAAATTAAGGAGGAAGGATTCGAACCCATGATCGAGGCCGGCGTCGCAGAGGGAGGGATCGGGGCGGAGATCGACGGCGAGGGCTCCGGCGGAGGCGGCGACGGCGACGGCGAGGGGGAGGAGCGCGCGCGACCATGAGAAGGCGAAGCCCTCCGCGGCGGAGCTCGGGGGCTCGGGGAGGGCGGAGAGGGGGCGGGGGAGGAGGAGAGAGGAGCGGAGAGCTCGGCGGAGGAAGGGGGGGGGTGAGGAGGAGGACGCGAGGCGGGAGAGGAAGGTGGAGAACAAGCCCATGGCGATGGATAGGAGAGAGGGGGAGGGGACGGGACGGGAGAGTGACTAGTATAGTTTATCTTCTTCTCGAGTGGCGTTTCTAACTAGTAACGAGCAGGCGATCGCCGGCGGTGGATTGTAGGAGGAAGTATACTGCAGCTGCTACACTATATATTATCAATTATCAATTTTTTACTAATTAATTTTAAAAAAATACAGTAAAATTAATTTTTACTAATTAATTGATTGCGAACACTATATTATTCTTTATCACCGACACTTATGCCTCCTCTACCGTCCACTTGTATTATTCAACAAAGAACTAATAAAAAAAATAAGATAAAAATAAAACTATATAAAATTTGCCTCAGACAATTATGAATTGAATTCTAATCTTCTTTTAAAATTTTTAATGTTACTGTCTAAATTTTTTTTACGATATTTTAGTTTTAAAATTTAAATTACTTATTTACTTTAATAAATTTTATAGTTATAAAAACTAATTAAATATATAAAATAAGCACCATTTATTATCAATTATCATTTTTTTACTAATTAATTTTAAAAAATACAGTAAAATTAATTTTTACTAATTAATTGATCGCGAACACTATATTATTCTTTATCACCGACACATTTTATATATTTTCGGGATTAGAATATACTTATGCCTCCTCTACCGTCCACTTGTATTATTCAACAAAGAACTAATAAAAAAAATAAGATAAAAATAAAACTATATAAAATTTGCCTCAGACAATTATGAATTGACTTTCTAATCTTTTAAAATTTTTAATGTTACTGTCTAAATTTTTTTACGATATTTTAGTTTTAAAATTTAAATTACTTATTTACTTTAATAAATTTTATAGTTATAAAAACAACTATATAAAATATATTAATTAAATATATAAAATACGCATTATTTTTATATTTGGATGATAGTTGAATTCAAATTAAAGAAAAAGAAAAAGAAAAAAAGAGTCATTAATTATGAGGTGCCCGCCCGTTCTGATCCAATTTCAAAACCACCGAAAGTCCTTCGTGGAGGCCGGGGCGGTCTGCTCCCATCTCTCCGTTCGCCGCCGACCGCCCGACTGCAGATGGAGGCGTCCATCTCCGCCTTCTGCCGATCCCTCTCCGCCTTCTGCCACCACGTCGAGAGCGCCTCCGACTCCCTCTCCGACTCCATCCAGCGTCGTCCCATCCCCCTCGGTAACCTCATCCCAAACCATTCTCATCTCCCTCTTATATATACATATATTCGTGTATGCTCATCGCCTTCTCTCTCTCTCTCTCTCTCTCTCTCTCTCTCTCTCTCTCTCTCTCTCTCTCTCTCTCTCTCTCTCTTCCTTAGATTCCGCCGCCTCCGCCTTCTTGCAATGCCTCGACCGCCGCGTCTCCGCCGCGAGCGCCGACCTCGACCTCCTCGAATCCATGGCGCTCGGCACCGTCTCCTTCGAGGAGCTCCTCGGTCACTGCAATGAGGTCTACAAGATCAACCTCAAGTACATCTCCGATCTCGAGGACCGCTTCGCCTCCTTCGGCTACGTTCCCGGTAACCGATCGCAATACCGCATCAGCCCGAACCCCTACCTGTTTGTGATCTTCTTTTTAATCGTTCTCGTTTTCTCGATTGCTAGAAATAGAGGTGGAAGACGACGGAGGCTGCGATGAGGATTCTGGCCTTCTTTCCAAGTACATGAGCCCTGATAACGGCGTCGGTACGTCGCGCTTTGCTTGCAGGAAACGGCTCAATGACGATTTTTTGTATCCTTTTTTTGGTTCATAATTTTCTTCAAGTAGAAATTTCTCTCATTCTAATGCAGTATAGTAGTTTATTTTGGAATAATTGTAGATCTGAGATCTTAGAATGCGAAGTGTGTCAAGCTTTACAGTTGTGGCATGTCTGTTTGTATTTAGTACCTAAAGATACAATCGTTTTTGTAGCTAGAAAGTTATGATTCCTCGCAATGAGTTATGGTCTCGCAATTCGTGGGAGTTCTTATTATGCAATCACACTGCCGTATCGATGTATCATGAATCTCGATCCTCCCTTTACTTGCCTTCGTCTTCTTTATTTTTGAACGCTTGCTGTTTATGAGTGCTCAATATTCTCGACGAGTCTGCATCAAGAAAAGCATGAATTCATTTCAACCCCATAGTTTTTGGTTCACCAGAATTTTCGATTTAAACTAACTTGGTTTACAGTGCAGCTTAATGTAGGAGCTATTATTACATCTGAAATCGCAGCATATATTTGCAGCATTTATGTGTCTTTCCCTGACTATCGGTTAGGTTCGAGGACTCTGTTTCGCTGCGAAATCTTGGATTTTCAGATGCTTGCCTGGCCACTCTAGCCTCCGAAGGTTTGACATATTTCTGGATAACTGTATTTCTCACAGCGGGCTGCTAGAGTGGTAAAAATTGTAAATTCTTGCTCAGAATATATTCTGGTTAAGATGATAGCATCAATACGGTCTCTTTAAGTGGTAACAAATCACGAACGGCCTTCTCCAATTTTCTGAATTTCGAGCCTTAAGTAGCACAATTTGATGGTCTCGTATAGGGAAATTCCATGTGCAATGAAAAACTTACCACAGAAAAGGACTTAAGAATACCTGTAATGTATGAGACAGCCAAGTAGCTAGTTTTGGTTGTTTTGATGCTTTGTTATTGTATTATTGTTGCAACTTAGCATTCCTGGTGTCAACAGTTGTGTGAGTGCTATCCGAAGGTTAGACCATGGATCTAATGGCTGCTGAGGATATTGAGAGATAATATTGGATGTCAACAAGCTGATAGAGTTGTGGCTTCCGGAAATAGCCTTAAGACGAGAATAAGAGGCTCAGTTATTGATGAATCCTTTCCTAGATTAGCTTTTTGGAACTAGGACTTCTTTGTCCCAAAAGCATTTTTCCATGCTGCACTTGCATAATAACTTGAACATGCCTAATTAATGTACTTCAAAGGCCTGCTGATCTAATCGGAGCGGCCAACTGAGTGAAGAGGAAAGGATGAGTGAAAAGGCTGTCTAAACTCTAAAAGGCGTTATCTATAAACATGTCGCTACTGGATACTACAACATTTGTTTATTTTTGATAAAACTGTAGTATTGCATGCATTGTCTGTTTCTTAGTTGTTGAATTGTAATATTTCTTTGTCAAAACATCATTTTATAACTTATGGAAAGTCTTGTCAGGTGACGAGCGTGATGCAACTCTGAAGAAATTTTCAGAGCTGGATATGAGGTATTGTCGGAAAAGTTTCCTTTTTTTATTTTTAAATCATATTTTCCTCATCCATTACTTAATTTTTTGTTGATGATTTCGCTTAGTGATGATGAGGGCCAACAACATGAAAAGACAACCTTCTCTCAACTTATGAAGGATGTTCTAAATACCCAAGGTGCTTATATAATTTGTCTGTTTGGGATTACGTTGTGATCAACTAACAAGTTTAATCTCTTTGTTTGGCTACTGATTTTGCTATATGCTATTGATAAGATGGAAGTGCTACGAACTCAGTTATAAAGGTGTCCAAGGATGACTATGATAATCTTCCATCCTATATGAAAACTCTAGCTTCCTGGGAGGTTTGTATATCATCATGCACTAGCAACACAATGTTTAACATCTCATACATGAAACAAAAGTTATTGTGTTATTTTTAAAGTGAATTTTATTCTTCAGGCATAGTAACAACTGTTAATCTGCATATGCATTGTAATAACCTTGCTACAGTAGCATAAAGTTCGCACAGAACGTCAACTTTTGTATGCTAGCATATTGACTAAGCAACACATTGACTACCCTAATTTCTCAAGTCCTTCTACCTCTTTCTTATTCCAAATATTGGGAAAGTGGTTCCAAGTATGTGACATAAGGATGTGCAGGCCCTGAGGTTGTGCACCAACTTTTTATTCGAAGAAGTAATTTAACAATAATCTATACTCTGATACCATGTGTTGCCGAAGTGATAGTTTCTCTCGAATCTTGACGTACCATCTTGTGCTACATGTTTCATCATTGTGCGGGCCGCACCGCTTGTATTCTCTAGGTGGAGGTTCCCCAAAAAACGTGGAATTGGGCGGTTGCGTGTGCAGTTGCACACGCAACCGAACATTCCAAAAGGGCCTCTGCGATTGAATGCTGCAAAGCTTTGTGCAATGCGATGGCCCAACACTTACTGTATCTATCTACCTTCTGAGAATTCCCATTGCAATTGGCAGTAATACTTCATCATTAAAGTTTTAACTATTCAACTTCATTAATGTTTATGTGCTCTCTATTCACTACTATGCTACTTGCTGAATGCCCCATCTACCACCTGCAATTTCGTTTAATATTGCAGAAAAACAACGTTTGGTTTAAATATTGGCTTGTAAGTTAATTTGTCTGACACTAGATGGATCTTGATACTTTGTTATATTCACTTGTTATTTGATGTAAACTCGAGTACCAGGAGAATTTAACTATTTATTGCCTATTTGCATTTCTTCTTGCATAGTTTATATCAAATATTCTTATGCTATTTACTGCGTCCTCGTCACAGGAGTTGCGGGACGCCGTTGTAAAGTTGAATTCATACTTCTGCAAAGACAGAAGTGAGGGAAGTGATAAACTTAACCAGGATGATACTGAAAAAATAGGGCTAGGTGAGTGAATTTATAAAACTGGTTGCCTCCGCCTTTTGTGAGATCTTGCTCTTTTTCTGTGCCCTGTTTACAAATCACTTGTGATTGACCAAAACTATAAGTGATACTACCTCAAGCGAAAGTTGGAACTTTGCATATGGCATAAGGAAATTAGTTTAATCTAAACAACTGCGAATCTGCAACATCTTGTCCATCTTATGCGTTGCCATTACAGTGATTTAGATGTTGGTTTGTTCTCATGACCCTTTATACATTGCAGGGCGCAAGGGACGGTCTTTTCTGTTAGTACTCTTACGGATGAATCAGTTAACTATGGAGAACATTGATGGTTCCATTTTCTATCGCACGTGCGTCAACTGATCCGCCTTTTAATGTCCTGCATATCTGAAGCATATTCTCTACGTAGAAGGCTATACAAATCCAAAAGGATGGTGGGTATGTGAAGTTTTTTCTTTGCCTCATTCTCAGTTTCAAGATGAATGATGGCCACCATATCTTGTGTGAATTTATGCACCCGGTCAGGGAGTAGCTATTTGTGAAAGTATTTTGATTTTACTTCAGACCAGTAATTGTAATTCACTAATAAAAGTTGTTCTATCCATCTTGGATCTAGTGTAACTTTCCCAGATCATCTCCAAATGCTAAATGACGGAGGCGAGTGAGGGCTTGATTCTAGTCAATGTAATTCTTGTGTTTCTGTACATTGCTTTCTTGCTAAAATTGATTGCCTTCCCTACTTCTGCCCTACTTCTGCCTATTCATACAACGAGCTGTAGGAAGTGAGATTGATGTGGGGGAAACAGTCGAGGAATGATTTTCAAAATATTATGTAACTCTGTGTCTCACTAACAACACATCTGTAAAAAAAAAAAAAAGTTACAAATATCAAAATTAGATGATAAAATTAAAACTTTTAAAGTTCGTGTGCCTATTTAAGCTTTGTCAATAAAATTAGAATTTATGCATTTATTTTTAGAAATACGTGATATTTATAAGAAATATAAATTCTGAGAGGTCAAACTCAGAATAGCCCCGTACATTTTGTTACCAATCAGGTAGGGAAATTACCAGTATATTGGATTGGATAGCGTCGTAGGCAGTGCTCCGAACTCCGAGGAGGATCAAAAGACCCAGAGCATCATCGGAGGCGCGATGGTCTCCTACGCGGGCGTGGGCGCGCTCCTCCCGAGACTCGGGTCGATGCGGATGCGGATGCGGATGCGGCGGCCCCCCAATCCGAATCCGCTGTCGAGGTGGCCGACGCCGACGCCGACGCCGACGACGACGAGGAGGAGGAGTCGCTCTTTCTCTTCCTCCTCGCCTCTCCGCGCCGCTCTCGATTCCCCCGACGTCTCCCTCCTCGCCGACGCCGCGCGCATCTCCCTCTCCCCCAACGAAGTATCCTCTCTCTCTCTCTCTCTCTCTCTCTCTCTCTCTCTCTCTCTCTGGGGTTCGTGTTTTAGGGTTTAGGGCAAAATCATGGCAATTTCCCCAATTCTGTTCATGGCAGGTTCGAGAATTCGAGCCCAAGATCAGGCAGGTCATTGACTGGTAATTCCATTCTCTCTCTCTCTCTCTCTCTCTCTCTCTCTCTCTCTCTCTCTCTCTCTCTAAGCCCACTACTGTTGCTATCTTTGTGCTGCTTTGGAGCTGGTGCTTGAATTTGGATTGATGTTGTTGTAATTCGACACTAAATCTAAATTTAGTGAAAGTGGGAGCTCCGACGCCGTGAAGATCCGCTGCCGCCTGGTCGTGGGCTTAGCTCGTTAAAAGGAGCTTTCCCTGAAAAGGTTCGAGTTTTCGCGAAAAGAGATTGAAAATGTAGCCCACGGCTGGACGGCGTGGTTGCGATCGAATATGCGGTTGCAATTATTCCAATCCAAATGCGCCCTTAATCGAATGTCGTGTATGTTATACTTCTCGGTTCAGATGGTGAGTTTAAAGTAAGCGGTCACGCGATTGTGTTTGCGGAATTGTAATAGCATCACTTGCTCTTACATTCCTTTACTTTGTTTGGATCGGTAATAGCTCTGCTCCTACAATTCCTGAAGCATACATCTTTTCTGGCTTGGAGTCCTTATTATCTCACTTCTCAACCCTAGCTTTGCTGGTCTCTCTTTCATGTTCAGCAAGTAGAGTATTAATGTGATTTACGTCTACATTCCATTAATATAAGTAGCTGGAGATATTAGTGCGAATAGAAACATGGCTTGAATTATTGTACATTATTCTAAACAAGGATTCAAAACCAATAGGGAAGCAATTTAAGGGCGAGAAGGAGAAAAGAATATAATCAGAAGGATAAAAATGATCGCATGTTAAGATTCAACTAAGAATTGCGGCACTTAATTACTACATCTCGTCATATACCTTGACGTTCAGGAAAAATTTTGGTGGTTGATTGAGGCCCAAAAGGTACTCACTCATATGGAGTGCTCGATTGAGGTTCGGGAATCTGAATTTCCTCGTGGAGAGTATTAATAATAAATAAGAAGATTATACGGGGAGAGGTCCACATAATTCTCTATTGAGTGTACAAATGAGATCTAGAACTTAATGTGCGCTTATGTTCTGCTACCTTCTTTGTTCTAACCTTTTGCATCCATCCTATAACAGTATATTATGAAAGATAGATCAATTTATTTAATTGCTCTTTTACTTGATAATAGGTTTGGGCAACTCCAGGCTGTTGATCTTGAGAGCATCGAACCTTCACTTCGAGCTAGTATGTATAAGATTTTTATTGAATTTATCATGTTCATGCCGGTGATATTTCACTTTACCATCGAATCAGCATTCATCTATGTATATGTCCAGAGTCCATCCAACCTCTGCCTGTGTTGAAAGGTCTATATCATGAATCTCATATGAGAGAGATTTCAAATTCGATGTGATTATAAGTGTTTAAAATTTGAGAAGGGTTATCTACTGTATGCTGTTTCTACATCACTGAAATTCGTCCTTTATTGCATGAGAATTTTAGCAGTAATATATTGCGTCAGCAGTTTCAGACTGATCCTTGTAATTGTCTTCTTAAACTACATCTTATGAAGTATTTTACGTTCAATGCACTGTTCGTCATCTACACTACTTACTATGACTGAATGAATTGGTTTTTGTGATCAGATACTGAAGTAGATGCCCATACAAGAGAAGATGTGTCAGAAGCATTTGATAACAGGTTATAAAAAGTCACGCTTTAACACCACACTCGATTTTAGGGTCTAATATTTTCCCTTTAAAGTCAACAAAACCTAAATATGTGTTTTGTATGAACACAGGGAGGCCATAATAGCAGCTGTTCCGAGTTACGATGATCCATACATCAAAGTTCCAAGAGTATTGAACAAGGAATGAAGATTTAGATTTATATAGTTTGATTGGCATCATGAATGGGAATTCTTGTGCAGGTTTTTGTCTACGACTACTATTCCGTTGTCACGTAAACTAAATGTAGCTGTTGCTGGGAATGTAGTATTTATTGGCTGAGGTCATGGATTGCTTAATTTCACTTCAAAACTACTAATAATAGCAGCATTATGTAGTAAAATTTTCAATCTGTTTGAGTCCTTGCTCCAAAATCGTAACCTTTATAGTGCCAATTTTGCATAAATTTTTTATGTCTCCGGAAGCCAAAAAGTAACTGAGAAGTGATTCATTTTTTGTAATTTTTTATTTCCAGTTAAAATAAGGATCATTTACCTTCCCCAACACTCTGAAACTCAAAAAGTTTGTGAAAGTTCTGTTCTTTCGATATTTACAAATCCTGTGATATCAAGCAATACATTTATCAAATTTTATTGAATTTTTACCAATAATCAAAGCATGAACATTTCCCTTCCATAAAATGGTGAAACCTGCTCCCATCTCTCACAATAATCTCCCTACCCAAAACCTTAGTAACCATCTTACTAAACTCATGACAATCCCCACACACCCTCAAATTTTTCACAATTCTTATGGGCTTTGATACCTCAATCACCATCAACCCAAAAGCAATAGCCAACCTCTCACTATGCTCCTTTATAACATGCACTTTTTCCTCATCCCCTATATCATGCAAAACTGAAGAAACATCAGGAGAATAACCTGCCTCAGCTAATCTCCTATCAACCATTTCAAGTCTTTTGTAGATTTCGAAGCAGTCCTTGTGTTCTTTATCCCCTGCCACAAATTTATGCACACAACCATAGGCCTCTATCAAGCTCCAACCTGCGACCTTATTCGTCCCGCGATCAACCATTAACCTTCGAACCTTACTTACATCCTCCCATTTTCTCCCCCTTGCGTAGATGCTAGCTAGAAGAACGTAATGGCCGTCGTGGGTCGGTTCTAGTTCAATGAGTTTGTTCCCTATAGTGACCCCTAAGTCTATCAATCCATGCATCTTGCATGCTCCTAACAAGGTGCCCCATAGTACCGGGTCGGGCGGAGTACTCATCCCTTCAATCAATTCGAGGGCTTCGGGGACTAACCCCGCGCGGCCCAAAAGATCGACCATGCAACCATAATGCTCCATCTCGGGGTTAATGTTGTATTCTTCTACCATTGATTTGAAAAAGTTTCGGCCTTCGGTGACTAAACCGGCACGGCTACATGCATTTAGAACCCCCACAAATGTCACATTCGTGGGTCGTAGCCCTTCGCCGATGAACTGTTGGAAGAGCTCCAGTGTCTCCTTTGCAAGTCCATGTATGGCCAAACCGCAGATCATAGCATTCCAGGCAAACACATCTCTCTGAGGCAAATCATCAAACAAGCGCCGCGAGATCGCGATGCATCCGCATTTCGCATACATGTCGACCAGTGCTGTGCCGAGCGCCATGGTTATGGGGAAATTGACCTTCCTTACGGTGTCGTGAATGAATTGGCCGTTCTCGAGCAATCCCAGCTGCGCTGAAGCCGAGAGGACCGTCACCAATATAGCCTCGTTCACCATTAATCCTCTCCTCCTCATCTCCCTAAATAACCCCAGCCCCTTCTCCAAGATCCCATTTTGGACATAGCCCATGATCATGGTGCTCCAAGAGATCACATCCCTCTGAGGCATTTCGTCGAACACCTCATCCGCAGCGCTCATGCGGCCCGACCTCGCGTACCCTGCCAATATCGCGTTCCACGTCACCACGTCACGCGATCGTGGCCGTTCATCGAAGACCCTCCGCGAGCTAGTTATCTCCCCACACGAGCCGTAGAAGTGGATCAACGCGTTCCTCACGTACAGATCCCCGTCGAGCCCGAGCCGCACCGCGTGGGCGTGGACCTGGGCGCCCTCGCGGAGGAGCGCGGGGGCGACGCTACACGCTTGGAGGAGGAAGGGGAAGGTGTAGTTGTTGCTGGGGACGCCGAGTCGCCGCGCGCCGCTGTAGAAGGCGAGGGCCTCGCGGGACGCGGCGCGGCTCCGTGCGAAGCACCGGATGAGGTTGTTCGCGGCGAAGGCGGTGGGGCGGTCGATGCAGGCGAAGACGGCGCGCGCGTAGGCGAGCGCGGCGGGCGCTGCGGCGACTTCGGCGGCGGCGAGGAGGAGGCGCGCGGCGGCGGCGCGGGAGGAGGCGAGGCCGAGGACGACGAGGCGCGCGTGGGCTTGGAGGATGTGGGAGAGGCAGGGCTGGGTGGGGAGGTGGGCGAGGGTTTCGCGGAGGAGGTGGTGGGGGTCGAGGGTTGGAGAAGAGAGGGAGAGGGCGTGAGAGGGGCGAGAGGGGACGCGGAGGGGGAAACGCGACAACTCAAACCGCATCAATGACAAATGGTGTTTGTTCATATGCCAAGGAGAGGAGGAGGAGGTAGTTTTTTTTTCTTGTGCGTGAATCAGTGAGTTGAACCCGGTCCGGTCCCGTCCGATAAAAAAAAAAAGACCGGTTCGATAAGATTAGATTCGGTTCGGTTCGGTTGGACTAAAATGTAACAAAGAAAAAGAAAGGAAAAGGAAACTAACCAAATGAAGTGACGACGTTGAATCGCTATTTGGCAAGGAAACTGGCCACCACATAATACAGAAGCTTATCTCCATTCAATTATCATTACCTCATCCAGCTTCATGTTCAGAGTAGCCACCCTCACCGACTATGCCTCTCGCGACTGTTTCGTCCTCCGCCGTCTCGTCTCCGCCGCTGTTGCCACAACCGAACCGCTTTCGAGCCCGACGGCCAAGCCTTGTCGTAGTTTGTTGCGAATTGGGTTCAGCGAATGCGGCAGAGAGCGGCGGAAAAGGCGAGCTGACAATAGGGTCTCCGATCATCGTAGTTGAGGCTCCGCCAACACTGAAGACGGCGAGCTCCATGCCGTCGCTGAGGGTCAACTCTGGGCTGGTCAAGCCCGGCGATGTAGGAAGGTATGTTAAAAACAACCTTACTGTTTGTTGTAAGGTGTTTTAACCCACACAATGCTAAACTTTTCTTCTGAAGTACTTCTCTTTGTAACTAAGGGGCAACAGATAGATGTTTAGCATCAGCAGAGTTTCCTGAAGCCCTGAACACAAACCACAAAACTTACAATTACTGCGCTCTGCCTCTTCCCTTTTTTGTGTTTTTTTTTTCCTCTTCTTTTCCTGATCTTACTGCCAGTATACGTGCTCTGTTTTTGACAATTGATGCAGTAAGAGAAACATTACATACACTCAAATTTTAGAACAGGTGCTGATACATGATACTGCAGAATTGTGGCGAGGAAGCCTAAAGACGTCTGGGCCGTCCGCCTCACAATTGGTACATACCTCATTGACGGCAAGCACTTCAAGCCCTTGGATATCGACGAATGAGCAAGATACAGGATGGTCCCAAAGACAAAGATTCGTGCACAAGTTGCAGTTTTCACTTTGTGTTTACTAAACTGGCACATCTGAAAATTTTGTAACCATCAGTATATAAGAAATGTAAGGCAGGTTTTTTAATCAAAAGGTTTTACAGCAATTGCAACAGGTCAATCTGTTCATTCTCTACCTCGGAACATTATCATTTCTCATTAATTATGATGCAGAATATAAAACTAAACATAGAAAACAGATATTACATCAAATTGCTCCAAGTGGGACTTAGATATCTGCAGTTCTTGTTTTCCAGTCTGCAAAGACGAGGAAGGCAACGGTAGGAAAGGCGGTAGTGAAACCTTTTGCCCGCTGTAGTTTCAAACCTGCAGAAATTTTAAGTACCGGAAATAGGGGAAAGAGCAAGAAACAAAGAATGCGCCTCAACTCGTCTAGAGGAACAAAAATGATCGCATAACACACGCAGAGTTTACATTATAAATAAAATAGCATCTGATATGCTTCCACAAATGAGTTAAACGACAAAAGGAAAGAAAGACCAGTGAGAAGAAACAATAATACACCATAAAGCTCCTATTTTTAAGAAACAAACAAACATATATTGCACATAAGAAGGAACATTTTATTGTATAAGTATGATTTACAGCTGGCCCAAGCTATCCACCCTTGCTCCACGGCTTTAAGACGGCCACCACAATGATCACGACAATTAGGAGAAGGATAATGATGGCAATGCACATCCACTTGCGAGAATTCTTTTGTAGCTTCTTCGCTTTCTGGAGAGCGACTGTGCCGTTTTGCACATGGTCGATGGCACTAGAGACCTTCAAAGGAGAAGGCATAGAAAAGTATATACGAAGTTAAGTGCACAACAATTTGAAGGCATAGAAAAGATACGCACATGCATTACATGCTAATTCTTACCTGGGATTCGATGTTATCCAGCATATCTCCTTGGGCCTCAACCAAGACTGCCATATCGAGAAATATCTACATCGGAATTCAAAAAAAGGGTAATAGTAGGACACAAAATGCTAAAAGTAAAATTGCATCTACACCTTGAAGAGCATTAAGAAAAGAAAAAACAACCATCTAGAGAGGAGCGTTTAGCCATAGGTCATAAATAAGATTATGGAGTAAATGCATAGTAATGACAAGAGACAGGTTGGGTCCAATCATTTTATTACTTATCAAAATATGTACTTGTGAAGCAATCATTTTATTAAAATCTTTAGTTCAATAATGTTCCTTTGATACCTCAAGATTCCTCGAGTCATGATTATAGTTAGTTATTCACTTAAAAAATTTCAAAGTCTGCATGAACAGACCTACCTGTTGCAGTTCAAGAAGCTTTCTCTCTAATTCCCTTACAGTGTCATGACGTTCCTGTATTTCGGCTAAGGTGTCCATTACCTGCATTAAACCAAAAAGGGTATATCATTTGTATCTAGATGTATAGATTGAGATTTGGAATGACTAAACACGAGAAAATTGTTCATATCAAAGAAGTCTTAATCAGTCAATATTCACAAAGAGAAATGCAATCAAACAAAAACAAACCTGACCACGTCCTTGAATAGCATTCTGAAAGATCTGTTCACTATTTCCTGTCTCTATCAATTGGTCGATAGTCTGTATGCCAAAATTTCAAAAATAATGAATTATAAAAGTTCAACTAAAATCTCGACTGTTTAAATATTATAATGGGAATGAGCCCACCTCTTCGTCAGCTCGAGTGCCAGTTACTGTCAATGACCAATTGAAAGATGAACAGAAAGAAAAAGAAAAAAGTCAAACTTACTAGGAATGGAAGAAACAGTGAATTCTAAGTAATACAATGATTCTTTTCATCTTGAAACAAAAACAGACCTGTAAAGACTCTTCTTTCAACAACTTCTCTGTATTCTTGATGGATGGTTTCCCTTAGAGACTGCACACCAAATTAAGCAAATTATAATTTATTAAACAAACATTTACTCTATTAAAAGACAGTGGCTTCTAACATCATTATCATTAGTGTGTCTTCCATTATTAACATAAGAATGTCTTCTGTTAGTTTCTCCCGTTCTTACATGACACCTCTGTATTGTCAAATTCATCTTTTTAGTGTTCCCTATTTCCTGTTGAATCACAATATGGATTTCCTTCTTCTCAACTACCTTGTGCCATGTATACTTTCCCTTCTTGGTTGTTGCTATTATTCAAAAAATTGTTTAACTAGTTCGCATTAATTTGTCTGCAGCCCGCATCAAAATCACTAAATAAGCTAGTAAAGAAATATCAATTATTCACTTTGAAATGTTGTTTTACCTTCTCTCTCATAGTAGGCAACTAAAATGTTTAAAATTACAATAGAATGCAGACGTAGGCAAAAATTAAGAAACCATGAATAAGACCAACCCATACACCCTAACCTGATTAATTGAAACCAGTTAAATTGTTTTCTTGAAATCATTGAATGGAGATATTACCTGAAAATCATCCATCCTCTCTTTCAGTTTCTTCTTCAATGCTCTGCAGACCATCAAAAATGTGATCTCATAAGGTTACTGTAATAAATGAAAGGAAAAAAAAGAAAAGAAAAGTAGAATGAGGTAAACCAGAATGTAACTTACACAGTATTTGATGTTCGCAAACGATCTACAGTTGAACCCTTGCCACATCCTTGCTTTTGTCGATTGCTTAAATTCTGCTTAAGAAAACATGAGTGAAGTTAGTGTGATTAAATTCATAAGTTGGAGGCTTGAAAGGTCATGGGACTCACATTCAGTCATGTCAGAAAAAGAAAAGAACAGAAAAAATGAAGGATTTTATATTATAGCATTTTCATAAAGAAACCAGTAACATCTAAAGAGAACAAAAAAAGGCTATCCTAATAGAGGATTTTAAGCAGCAAAGATTAAACTTCTCATGTTACGTCGTTAAACGCTTAGACAATTCGATGAGAAGTTAAAAGAAAATTTCCTTTTATAGATAACAGAAAGGAAATATGAAACGCTCAACTCAACAAAAACCAAGAAAGACAAAATCTAAAGACAAATGAAACTTGACCATTAAGAATAAGTTGAACCCATAATTCAACAGAAAAAAAAAAATCATACAAACTGCTATTCAGTTAACCTCACAGGCATAGAAAAGTTGAATCTTTTCTCTGTTGCCACTCAGTTCAACTTCCAGACACTTTGAATGTGCATTTTCAAAAACATGAGAAGAGTCTTGAAAAGTCCTTTACTATGTTCTAACTACTAAAACTTATGTGATTAGATTTAAAAGTTAAAAAACATACATCTTTGTCCAGCTCTTCAAGCTTTGACTTTGCTAGACGAGCAATTTTACCCACTTCGTCAATATCTTTTTCCATCCGCTGCTTGATTGCTAAAATCAAAGGCATGCTTAACAGTGATTATTATGTCATAAAATGGTCAGATATTTGCACATACAAGATATGTAAAAAGAACAAAAGAAGATATGAATTACATGCATAATCAAATTCACTTACCCTTCATAGCAGCAGCCTTTGTAACAGCCTTCGACTCCTCATTTGCAGTCTGCAAGCAAAGGCAGTAGGTTAATTTCCAAAAAACAGTACTAGCATTGTAGGTTAATTTCCAAAAAACAGTATTAGCATTGTAGGTTAATTTCCAAAAAAGCATTAGCATCACTTCAACAGAAGAGAAATTCACTAGTAAGTAGCAACTCCAGAACCAAAAGAGCAATTGGGTAAACTATAGTAGTTATTTCATTTGGTAATCAGTGCTTCTTGTATGTAATTACTAACAAAATCCCAGATGCCCCATATTCCTAAGTCATGCTGCTGTGGCACTCAGCCTAATGCTTGACTCAACAAAGTGTTTCTGATGCATACTTCCATAAAAGGAAATTATAAGAAAAGTGTTTCTGATGTATACCTGTAATTTCTTCAACAGCTTAGAGAGCTTGTCAATTTGTTTCTCTATCTCTTGAACCTAAAGAAAAAGAGTCAGAACTATTGAGCGAATAGAAGAGGTGATATTTGTGTATAATGCATCAGACATATTTAAAACCTGCTTGAAGAAATCATCCAGTCCTAATTCTGCAGTATTTTGTTGGGCCTGCCCTAATTCAATGTCTCCGCCTGTTGACGTCTGACCTCGAGGGAGCTCGAAGGAATCCTGCCAATCAATAAAGTTTGTAAAGAAGGATACAACATATATGAGTATATTGAAGTTATTCTGTGAGAAGAAGACTTCAAACATCCATGGAGATTCTTTCCATTTGGTGATATTTAGGGAGCACCATAATGCCCCACCAATAGGAACGAAGAAAATTATCTACAACATCATGCAATGTGAAGGAGTTATGCTTAAGCGACTGATGGATCTATGCTCAAGTGACAGTGTGATACTTCTATCACTTCAATTATAATAGCAGTTATAAAAAAAGCAGGCAGGCTTCTGCAATTGATAATCATCCAGAAGTACGATTTAAATCAGCTGATAAATGTGCTTGCATGACGTTTCCCTCTGTAGAGAATAATTTTTCCCCATTGACCGATTGGTTTAAATCCACATAAACTGTCAAATGCATTGCTCGTTTTCTTGTATACTTGCCAAACCCCAAAAGTATTGCTGTTTTTTTTTTCCCGAAAAATCCATCATTGGTAGAGATTATTCTGCATGGAACTCGAACATCATGAAGTCTAAAAATATTGTCGAAACAGAAAAAAGAAAAGTTTTATGGGCTCTTAAGAAGATTCCATTAAATCAAAGGAATTGCCCATCGAGTATTCTTGAAATTAAAGGCCACGATAAGTTATAATATTAGTTTTATTGACAAAAATAATTCCATCAGTCCTCATCAAGTACTTCATTGTTTCCAGATTTTAAAGAAGCCACTAAGACGGGGCCATAGAACACTAAAAGGTCATGAATTAGACAATATACTCTTTTTTGTTTGTTTTCCTACATGCGATTCACCCAAAGATCTTTTCTTGTTCTTAAATCAAAACTTTCCCATCCCACTATTGCTCACATGATCTCACCATATCCCCTTACGAGTTAAGCTAAATCAAAGCTAAAAGACTCTTCAATCGGAGACTAAATCCATTAACAACAGTGCATCTCTTCCCCAAACTCCCCTACTTCACTAATCAATCCCTAAAAACGCCATCGCACAGCAAAATGACGCGGAAATCCCACAATCTACTCACCATTACAATCAAACACCATCGCACGATCAACAAAAAACATGAAAACATCACAAAAACCAAAAGAAATCGAATCAAGCACTTTGGGGCAACGATTCTTGGGTAGATGAAGTTACCGTTAGGAGATTATTCATCTTCGAGGTGGCGAGATCTCAATCGGCGTAGATCGGAATGACGAGATCCCAAACTCGGATCTCCGGATCGAATTGAATCCGAGGAATCGACGAAGAGATCGACGCGGCTTCTTGGACACGGAAGCGGCAAAGAGAAGGGGTTTCCAACCGGGGAAGGAGCGGAGAGAGAGAGAGAGAGAGAGGAGAGAGAAAAGTGGGCTTCTTTCGCCGCAGAAATTAGAGAGAGAGAGAGAGAGAGAGAGAGAGAGAGCGCTCCGAACGGGAGAGAGTGATTAAGTTGTTACCTCGCATCGATGTATATTAACTGGAGCCCTAAAATAATTATTTAGAAGGGTGGGAGTGGTGATGTTATTGCGTGGACCGTGGTCCACCGTGGACCGGTCTCCGAAACTCCATGCTTGGAACCACTAATTATATGTGAGCTTACATTAAAGATCAAAATGTTTAGAAATTATAATTACTTTTTTTTTTTTTTTTAGAGTGAAGATCTAAATGTTGAGAAATTGCAATTTTTATATATTTTTATGTAATTATATATTTTTAAAGGTGATTTTTCATTCCTATACTTTTTAATATAATCACTTTAATTTCTATACTTTGGAGTACATATAACACTACAATCTTTGATCATACGAAGAAATTTAAGTTAATTTGATTATAAAAAAAAAATCTTGTTTGAAGCAAACTAAAACCATAGTCACTTTACATGTGCAGTAACAAAATGGCCATCTTACAAAAAAAAAAATTACTTTTTTATAATTAGAAAACCTGTTGTAACATGTGAATTTTAGACTCTTAAAAATGGTTAAGTGAGAATTACAAGAGCCAAGCCATAATATTGGACTATTAGACAAATTATTTTTATAGTTTATTTATTTACAAAATTCTAATATTCTATGTGTAAACTTATTTAGATATTATAAATTGCATCTGAGAGTTAAAAATATATGGGCAGGTATATAAATAAGTTTGTTTTGGAGCCCATTAGTTTTGGGCTACAAAAGATACACCTAGTATTAAAATTCTATGATAATAATTTCAACATTACATTGTAATTTATTAAATATATCATGTAACATTCAATAATTTTAAATTAAATTTTAAATAATTGTGTCGATAAATAAATGTTGTAAATTTTTGTGCGCAGAGCCTTCGTGCTGTACAAATGATATCTATTAATTATTAAATTAAAACTTAATTTTAAGATATTAATCATCAAAAATTATATATGGTGTATGAACGTACGTATACACCTGGTGCAGGCAACAGATACTAATCTCTCCTGGGAATGGGACCCACGGCCTCCGGGTCCAAGCTGGTTCACAGCTCAGTGGGACGCACGATGGGCGCCTCTCAACGCCTCGTGTGTGTATAAAACAAGTGAACATTTTTTCGATTAATCTAAGATAAAAATAGGCTAGAAATTGTACTTGTAGTCCCCCAAACTATAGATTACATCATAATTTATTTTTAAAATATAATTTATCATAATTTTAAAAAATATCATAATTAAATTTATAGTTTAATATAGTTGATTAGATCAATACTATGTGTCGCTACTGGGATAGTAATACGACATCTAAATTATTATTATGCCATTAATTATACCGTTGCTGTATTACCGCAGTCGATTAAATTAAACTATAGAATTTAATTACAACTATCTAAAAAGTTCGAGTGGGAGAACTGAAATATCATTCGCTCACAGATTGAGGATCCATAAAAACATAATAAAAAGAAAATATTTATTAAAATCGACTACTATGATTACTTTATAAATAATCTACTCTTCTACACCAAACCTGTGTGATGTGGACTTCACTAAATCTTAAATTTATTTGGTATTTAATTAAAAAAGTTATGGGCCATGCGCCATAGTTAATTGTTTACGTATATTCCTCTTCAAAATTATTTTTCCCAAGAAAAATAAAAAAAGAAAAAATCTTTATGTACCTAGGACCTCCATAAGAGTGTGGTTGTATCAGTTTGGTGATTTTTGGTCGAATCTGTTTATTCAATTCTAGCTATTAGTACAATTCTTATTCCTGATTTTCAAAGACGAAGTCAGAAATTAAGATTCGGAAGGGCCAAGATTTAGATTTAATAGAAAAAAAAAATTCGACCTCGGATATAATAAGAAAAAGAGTTTGTCAGATTATTTGGGTTATTATTAACGATAATAACGATAATATACTTCAAAAAAGTAAAGCTGTAAGAGTTGAAGAGAAAGGATCAAGAAATTTGAAAAAAAAAAAATTAAGACACAAATTTTATTAAAAAAATTAATTTGGCCCCATAAAATTAAAATTTATAATATTTTAATTTTTATTATAAAGAACTTTTATTTAATTTTAAAAAATTTATAGGGGGTCATTGCCACTGTGGGCCCCTCAATAGCTCCGCTCCTGTTGATTTCTGATGCATACAGATTGGAATAATGTTCGAGTTACATGTGCATCATATTTTAGAATATTTAGTTACGATCACCGAACAAAATTTGCCAATTATCTAATAATGTAATTCAGGTAATTACGCTTTGATCTTGATATAATTATTTGAAAATTTCTCGTCAAATTCGGAATTAAAGGATTGTTCAGAAAATGGTTATTTTTTTTTGGGCGCAACCTGGAACAAACTGGGAACATGTATAAATCCTGTAGATCCTAAAATTGATCTCTATCTATAGAAGAAAAGGAATGAAAAATAGAAAAAGAAAGAGAAATTAATGGTCACAGATATATATCTGATCACAGGTACTGCAAATCACTGACGAGAAGTAATGTAGCCAATAACCTGATAAATTAACAAGATGCGACCAACCGTCCCTAGAGTAAGTGTCAAAGGGCTTGGTGGTTGGTATCCGAGATCTGAGT